>OX155897.1:24075227-26672893 GCA_944588485.1 Phosphuga atrata
CAATCAAAGACCGTCATGACTAGACAGACAAGACTTCTATATTTGGCATCTACATTTTTTTTTCGTACGTCCGCCTTTCACTGGAGTGTTTAGGGGTTCGGAAAGATGGCTCTATGGTTTTGGTTTTCTTTTCTGAAGCTTTCTTTTCTCCATTCGTTTTGTTCTTTTTGTAGCAGGTTGTCACTTTGTCTCCGTGTATGGTCAGTCCTCTGGTGACCTTAGCATCACGTCTAACAGTGTTTGCACCTCTAGATTGAAGCTTGTCTGTTCCCTCCATTTGTCCCTACTGCATTCAAACTGCATTCAAACACGGTATGAAGTACACTGTCCACGTCGCTGCTGTATTCACACATTGCGTCACTTGCTCTTTCGAAACTATGTTATCTCCCTGAAATATCCATGGCCGCTGAGGGCCTGTTTCAGATGGTAAGGATCTCTACATGGTTTCGTGTTACCCAAGGTTTCAGTTTTGGAATCAATACTCTTGTCCAGTGTCCTGTTATGGACACGCTCCATGACTTTTGCCAGTCTTCAAGCATTTGGTTGTTTGCTATTTGTTTGCCATCTGCCCCATTTGACCAATTCCTTGGCATATATAATTGAACTCTCTCGTGGATTTTGAACTCTATTGGAGCGATGCCATTCACTAGCACAGCTTCCCGGAAGATAGTCCTTTATGCACTGCATATACTGATGGTCATTTTTCTGTAAACAGAGGCTATCATCTGTTTAATGAACGCCATTTTTATGGCTCTAACCCAAACCGGGGCTTCATAGAGAATAGTCGATGGAACCACAGAGCAAAGCAGCCTTCTTTTAGTGGTTTTCGGACCACCAGTGTTGGGCAACGGTTTTCCTAGAGCCGATGTTATTTTTAAGGCTTTTTTAGGGCGATTTTCTTTATGTGTGCTTTTAAAGAAAGTTTCTGGTCAATAGTCATGCCTAGGTGCTTGACTTCTTGTTTTGGAGTGATGCCCACTTATTTCATTTTAAATTTTATAGGTCCTATATTTCTGTTGCCATTAAGAAGTACGACTGTTTTTTTTTTTTTAGGGGCCAGCTTAAGGTTTTTTCGCTCTGGCCATTCATCGACCTGCTTTATGGAGATGTTTGCCTTTCTCATTAATCCTTCTTCATGTTTCCTTGTTGAAACTATAGCTAGGTCATCGGCAAATCTTACTATTTTCACCCCAGCGGGGAAAACGAGCATTAACATGCCATCGAATAATATGTTCCACAGTGTAGGGACCATAACCGAGCCCTGTGAAACACCACTATTTATTTCGCATTCGACGACCTCATCGCCGGATTCCATCTAAATTATCCTATTTGAAAGGTAACTGTACACTAGCCGCAACAGGTATAGGGTAAAGTTTCTGTCAGTTGGCTCTTCCATAATCTTTCCCTAAGCTACAGAATTAAAAGCATTTTTTATGTGTATGGTTATCAGCGCTGTCATCTTAAGTGTCCTCCGTGTGCCGGTTGCCACTTCCATCACCCTCAGATCACCCTCAGAGCGGCATCGACCGTGGACCTTCCCTCTCTAAACCCATATCGGAAAGACTTCTACCTTTGTCAAATTCCGCTAAAATTCTGGCAAGAAGCAGTTGTTCAAGTAGTTTCCCGATGACATCTAGCAGGCATATTGGTCTGTAAGAGGAGGGTTCATGAATGTGCTTTTCTCCTTTCCGGAGAATTAACCAACCTTGCTATCTTCCGACAAGACTAGACAGACAAGACTAGACTGACAGGACTAGACAGACTAGACAGATAAGACTACACAGACAAATCTAGCCAGATAAGATAAGACAACCAAGACTAGACAGACAAGACTAGATAGACAAGACTATACAGACAAGACTAGACAACCAATACTAGACAGACAAGATTAGACAGCCAAGACTAGACAAGCAAGACTAGACAGACAAGACTAGACAGACATACAAGACTAGACAGACAAGACTAGGCGAATAAGACTAGACAGAAAGACTAGATCGACAAGATTAAACGGACAAGACTACATTGACATGGACAATACAAGATTAGTTTCGATTTGTTAGTTTCGATTTGTTAGTGACATTGTTCGAATAATAACAAGCATATCACGCTGACATTTAACTGGCAAAATTCCAAACAAATTGGTCAAATATGATGAGTATCATGATGTTTATGCTTAGGCATGTTATTAAGCAAAGCAAAGCAGAAATTGTTCTGAGAACATTATAGTCAAATGGCAAACAGAAAAAACATTCAAGGAAAATCCTCAATTAAATGACCAAGGAAAACATCCCGACAAACCCAATAAACCCAAGAAAAGTAGAAGAAAACGAGAAGTACAAGATGTACAGTAATAAGGCTGGGTAAAATAATTATTTAGTTTTGAGTATATTTCGGATTTATTTGTAAAAACATGTTATCTACTAATAAAAATAAATAAAACCGCTAGAAGGACAAAACTAGGCGGACAAGATTATGCGGATAAGACTAGACCAGGAGTCGGCAATTCGACAATTCGACTCTTTGTATGGTCATTTGCACCTCTTGAATCATGAAACACTCCATCGCCCTTGGTTCAACTTTCTTTTTATTTATTGTATTTTCTTATTATTCTTAGTATTCACCCTTTGAACTCGAGATTTTTTTCGCTCGAGCAACTCTAGATGCTTAGCACGTTTGATGAATTACCTATAACTGCAATAAAAAATTAAGTGGTGAGCGAGTCACCGCTCGAATGCAGTGTTACACGAAACCTATCACGACACGTCAGGTCAGAATGACTACTTCCTATGTAATGTCTTGTGTAAGTTGGTTTGTTTAGCAACAATATCGATACCCCAGTTCTATAGTGTAACAAGTCAAAAAAAAAACATTTTTGTGTTAAGCACACCATACAAAAGCAAAAAGTGTATTTTATTTAATTCAAAAAAGTAACAAGTGGAATTTTTAAGGATTGTTTGTAAATGGCACTAGTTACACTATAAACTTGACAGATTTAAAATAAAGTTTCACTTCTATACTGTAACAACTTGGAGGTTCTTAGAATTACAGCCTGCTTATAAAAGTCCTCCCTCTATATCCGCTGCCAAGAAGAATAATTTGCTGGAGCTGTGTAACGAAAATGCCATTAAACCAGTATAATGGTCGTTTTACGAAAACCTACGCACTGACCAAAATAATGACGCTTCAGGCACAGAAAGTGATTATTGCGACTCGATTAATATTTTTTTTTAATTTCATGTAAATTCTTTCTGAATAAACTTTTGTAATTTTGTTAGTTTTTAGTTTTTATAACAAACTGGATATAAAAACAAATAATAAAAATGATGATAGTGAAGTGGTGAACATAAAATTATTATACTGCAAAACGTTTGCACAAAGTTTTAAGTTCAATAGTGTAACAACTCAATTTTTTTTGGAAATTTTGGAAAGTGTAAACCAATACTTTCTATTGATAAGTCAATCATAAATTAATAACTAAGTATGCCAATTATTATCCGTAAATTCCTTAGCACAAAAATTTTATAATAAAGTCAAGAAACCGATTTTATTTAAATGCGATTATCTCAATACTTCTATTTTTGACTTGTTACTCTATAGAACTGAGGTATCGATATGTGAAACGCATAAAAAAAACTTTAAAAAACATGTTTTTGCACTGACAGCGAAGTTTTTTTTTTTCGTGTTACTATAAATAAAAGCGTAGAGTGCTAAACTATATTGACGTTAACTTCGTAGACACTCCACGATGTAATTTACAGTCAACACACACAAAAAATTCTCCTTTTTAGTGCAAAAACTTGTTTGGTTTTTTAAATAAAAACTTTGGTTTTTAAAATTTCTTTTTTTACAGGGTGTTTCAAAAAGAATATATGTATTTCGCATCCATATATTTATTAAACTTTAAGACATACGAATATGTTATATTTACATATGTTTTATGTATTTATATATGTTATATTTACGAACTTCTCAAGTTTATATTACAGATGTTCAATATGTTCAATATTATCTCATATATTGTTGCTAAACAAATCAACTTCCACAAATCATTACATAGGAAGCAGTCATTCTGTTCAACATATAATTAATTGCGCTCTAGTACTTTTTTCGCTCGAGGGAACCAGCAACTCGAGACGTTTCGCATGTAGAGAATTACCTACAACTGAATGGTGACCGAGGCATCGCTCGAGTAGCAAGAAAAAACTAAGTGGTGAGAGAGTCACCTCTCGAGTGCAAAGGGTTAACACTACAAAAGCTCATTCATTACTACATAACTACTAATTCTACATAAACTAGATTGAATTAACTTAGAAACGATATATAATACTTTTATGTAGGATTAATACTTAAATAAGTATCTTTTTTTTTTTTTACTAGAACCTACGTAACAATTTCATGAATCTAAAATTACCAGTAAAATAAAAAATCGTAAATTTCTATACATCTCAAATATTATTAACAATAATTAAATGAATTAATAATGTACTAACACTAGATTAAAATATCTATGTAAAGAGATATTATACAATAATATTGCGTTCGAAATTAAATGATTGTGAGATATAAACGGATTTCGAAAGTGGTTTTTTAAAAGGGCCTCAGAAAAATACGAAATTTTCAAAAACATTGGCTCTCAGATACTTTTGTTATCACTTAAAAGTCTACCGACTCCTGGATTAGGCGGAAAAATCTTCAAGACAAAGCAAAACGGACTTTTCTGACAATTTATAGATTAGATAGTGAAAGATATGTTTTTAAAATTATCTTTTAATCGTGGTTTATGTCTCATTGTCTAGTTAAAATATAAGAGAGCTTAAATGTCTATTTTTGTTACTCAAAGGAATTAGAGAACTTCGTAACAGTGTTAAATGTCTATGCAACTGTATAAAGAAAACTATTCAAATTATGGTGACCTGACTGGAGGAACTGTTCTCCAACAAATTGTTTATTTACAATTAGTATTATATCACTGCGTTACAAATCGATTAGAAGAACCAAAATGTTGTATATTAAACAAAAGTTATTTTTGTTAAATTATAGGGCACGGAAAAACCAGATATTTCTAAATTTATCTACAAAATTACCGAACAATAATATTCTTAATAATTACAATTATCATAATTACAATTCTGAGAACAGTTTGTTGTTTAAGTTCATTATTTTCCGAAAATAATTTAATTCTAAACCAAACGCGAAAATAAAAATGTAATTGATTCATTTCATTATTATTATTATAAGTATATATAATTATTATAAGTATATATAAGTATATCGTGGGTGTACAGTCAAAAGTGAAAAAGTCAAAAATTAACAAAAATGACTAACTAGACATGGACAGTTTTAGCTGTAGAAATTTTTATCTTGGTCATTTTTGGCCCATGCCTAACGTGACCATACGTCCCGCTTTGGGCGGGACAGTCCCGCTTTCAGGCTGTCTGTCCCGCTGTCCCCAGCGAGGGTAAAAACGTCCCGCTTTCGCGGGTAGGTACCTACTTATAGTGAGCTACGAGGGGAAGGGAGAGCGAGAGAGAGAGAGAGAACGAATGACGCGCAAAAGCGGGATAGATGCTGCACTCACTCAGCGTACAACCAAACCCAGTGCTTTAAGTCCTAAATTCAAATCGGACGGAGTGTGTGATTGTACCATAACAAAATTGCCTAAACGCGTGTACCCTTTGTGTGCCCTTAATATTATTTTGCAAAACAAGTATCCGTTTATAAAACAAATGAGTGGTAGATCTACAGCAAACGTTACATGCGAAAAGTGTCGTACTGATTTTAGTATTAGTCACGGTGGTGCCAACGATATCAAGAAACATTTAGAATCGGAAAAACACAGGCTTTCCGATTAATCTGCGGCGTCAAGCTCGTCAAAGGTAGGCGTCCACATTTGAAGGAAGTCTATCCAGCCTATGGAGAGTGTGCGTGGACGTTTCATACGATGCAAGAAAATCACAGCTTTCGTTAAAATGACTGTGCTTCTCATTTAATTCAAACAAGTTTTGAGCACAAATTTAGATGTGTTCCTACAAAATCTCAGGATACTGTTGTAAATGTGTTGTCATCTATGGCAACCGATGAATTGAAAGAGCACCTTCGGGAAGCCCCCTGCATAACTTTATTAACAGATGCTTCAAACCTTGGCTCGATAAAATTATTCTCAGTTTTAATACACTATTTTTTACCACACGAAGTCAAGGTTTTAGAGTTTCGAGAACAGCCAGGTGAAACGTATATAATTGTTGATTATTTGAAGGAAGTCTTGTGATTTGTATAAGAAAATTCTGAGATTTTTTGGAGCTAATACAAACTGAATTTTTGAAGGAAAAAATAGAAAGGAGATTAATAACGCAAAATTGAACAAATCACTCGGAAGGCAGCTCAATGGGATTGGATGTGGTTCACATAGTTCACAACGCGATCAAAACAGCCGCAGATTGTCTTCCTCTTAACTTCGAGCTTATCATTGTGGAAATTTATTATTTTTAGGGTTCCGTACCGAAAACGGAACAGTTATAGGATTACTTTGTTGTCCGTCTGTCTGTCTGTCTGTCTGTCAATACCATTTTTCTCAGGAACGCGTAGAGGTAACAAGTTGAAATTTGTATCAAATACTCGGGTCTGCGGTCTTTTTCAGCTGTGAAACCAAACTTGTCATCGCGATCAAAAGATACGACCGTTTATGTCGCATATTTTGCGATTTCACAAGGGAATCAAAACCTATAGGGTACTTCCCGTTGACCTAGAATCATGAAATATGGCAAGAAGCGGTGTCTTACAGCACACGTAAAGGGAAAAATCTGAAAACCGTAAATATGTAGTTTAATTACAAGAAAAATGCGAATTTACCATTAGAAACTTATGAAAATACACTAATGTGTTGCGTGGTATTGTTAGGCACTCGAAGCATATGAGTTGCATACAGTTAGGTCCTCCTAATGATACCTTCTTTACAAGTTTGTACGGAACCCTCGGTGCGCGAGTCACAACTTGCACTTGGCCGGTTTTTTTTCTATATCGAGTTCGATTAGAAGCTTTGAAAGAGTTCTGTGATTCAACTGACGCAGAGAATCACAAACTGCTGGGCTACAGTAAAACAAGGTGGCTTGCTTTAATGCCCGCGCTTGACAGAGTTCAAAAAGTGTTCCAGCCTATGAAAAGCTATTTTCTGATCATCGACATATGCCCAAATATTTTGAAAATGTTTTTCGAAAAAGAGCTGAGGCTGAAGTATGGTTGCATTTTTTGCATGCACAGACAGCGACTTTACACCAAGCCGTATTGAAAATCAAAGGACAATACGTGTCTGCAATCGTCTCTGAGATAACCTGGCACTTAAGGAGAATGAGCTTCTTCTTGACACTGTCCGTAATGTTTTAGTCAACTTACAAGAAACCGACACTGCTATGGATCCGCAGAATGTAGAAACTGCGGCGGGTTAGTCTTATACAATCGAGTAAAGAATACTTGGAGCAGTGGTTTCAATTTTACACAGAACTAGAAGTGTTAGAATGGGTAAATTTGTCCAAAATCCCTAGGTGGGAAGAAGTACAGAATGTGATGGATTTGCTGATCACAGAGATTTATTAGCAGCAGACAAGATATGGAAGTGTTCGACCGAGTTTTCGCTTATTTGAAACTAAATCACAGATAAAAAAATCACTAACTGGAATGCTGAGAATGTTCCTGTTGAAAACCGTTGGGTTGAATTATTTTAGTACCTCAACTCTTAACTTCTCAAATTAGTAGAACAACCTCAACTGTACGAACTTTTGTATAATTATTGAGTACCTACGCTATGTGTTTGCCGGGAAGCAGCGCACCTGTCGAAAGAGTTTTTTCTCGAATCAATAAAGTATGGACAAGTGACAAAAAGCAGATAAGTGTCGCTGTATTGAAAGCATTAAAAACAAATCATGTGATGAGCTTCATTCATACTTGAGAAGTAGACCCGATATTTTGAAACTGATTTGTTAAGCCGAAAAATTAAGAACAACTGCTTAGACAGAAGTCATGTGACCAAGGTATATTAAAGTCAACTTATATATATATATATATATATATATATATATATATATATATATATATATATATATATATTAAAAAACCTACTTATAATTTTGTGTTATTCATTTTTTTTCCTAATAAACGCTAGCAAAATACCAAAAATTGTTTTTATATAATAGCGTTTTTTCTTATATAATAGGGAATGCATGAAATTTAAATTTCGTTCAAATATTTTTTTTCGAATCTTTATTGACCGGACATTTGAACTAAACCATTAAACCAACTATTTAAAATTAAGAAATAAAAGCAAGAAAATTAGCAAATTAAGCGAGAGAAATTCAAATTTGTAAAACGCAACACCATTGCTTAAAACGAAAGTGACGTAACATACCATGTAAACAAGTCAATAACAACAAGTATGTCAATACTGTCTTTTGGTTAGAAAATAAACGTCAAAAACGTGAAGTTAAAAATGAAAACATCTGTAATATACAATGGACTGAACTGTCATCGTAATTGACGTCATCAACAGACCGCACGAAAATGGCGGCGTTTAAACAGCTCAAAATGTTTCTCTATTTTAAATATTTTTTTTAAACTTAATTACATTTTTTAAGTAGTATTTACATTTTTTACTATGTTATAACGGTGTAAACAGTGAATTAAAAATATTTAAAAAAAACTTGCATATTCCCTATTCCGCGGGTGTCCCACTCTAACGAAAAAAATAAATGGTCACGTTACCCATGCCCCATGTTAGAATATTATGATTAGCTACGTATGTTGGCTTGGAGTATTTTTTCCATAAAGGTAGCAGGCGTTAAAACGACTTGGGCATTTGGGACATTATCCATCATCCATTGGCATATTTTTGCCAATTTTTGCCCTTGTCACTTTTGGCAGTACACCCGCGATATTTACTACTTACAAACATGTTTAATTGCAGGATTTTTGTGCGTTCAATCCAAATGTTACCTATCGTTTTGATCTTTGTATTACCACTCTGTATTAGTACTTGCATACTCTGGCTATGCACCACAATTAGGCGAGTCAGAATTGCACTCCAATTGTCAAGACTATACAGACAAATGAAATATTATAATAATAATTTATTGAAATGAATTTATTGAGGCTTTATTGAAAACACACAGAATTGAGGCGACGTCTCATAATTTATATTTATAAACATTCGTAATTTTGACAAATCCATTCTCTATTATTTAATATCTCGATAATATTGAAGCCCTACTTTTGTTTTAAGACCAAGAGAAAAACTAATACAAATATTCATTCTAGATTTTATATTATCTATATCGGAGTAAATAAAACTAAAAGAAAATGTTTAATTTTGGATGAATTTTAAATGATATTACTTATCTATATAACTACATAATATAATCGATTTATATATCTATATTTAAACCTTTGTGTCTATACGATAGACATCAATTTACTATTGACTATATGTTACTAGACAGACAAGACTCGACAGACCATTAAGCCGATTCTGTAAGAGAATGATTAAAAGTTAATTGACAAAATTTGACTAGACGGACTAGACATAAACATATTTATAAATTGCATTTATTAATTAAATATATTATCAACATATTATATATTAAAAGAATTTAAAAAAAATCGTATAGAGACAAAAGTTAAATATGAAAATCGTCCATGTAATAACTATACAAAAAAAAACGCTTATAAAGTAAATAATAATTAAATATAATAATTAAAACAATATTATAGATTAGTTGAAGCATATTTTTATGTGATGTTATCAAAATAAATAACTTTAAAATAGTAATAAGTTGAACAAGGGAGAAAGCTCTGTATAGATATGAACGGGAACAAAATATATTAAAATTATTCTATTGCTGCTGTCAAACCCAATTTTGAAACCAAATTTTTCATTGTCGGTCAATCGAATAAATCCCCTTTCTCGTTTGTATAAATCCGTATTCAATGAGTTTTCTACATAATTGATGTTGGTGATTAAATGCTGAAGGCAAAATTTTAATTACAGATAATTTATTTTTGGGGATTAAAAAATATTGGTAATTTTAATTACAATTTATTGGAAATGTCTGAAATGCAGATGACTCCTTGAATATCGATAAGCCTAACTATCTATGTAAACTGAATATTTTAATTTCTTCTGTGAAGATTTGTGTATATAATATAAATAAATAAATGAAAATCCTTTGTGTTTTAATAGGAGTGAATTGAAATTGTAATAAAAAAAACTTTCTTTCCAGAGTTTGAACTTTGACAACATGATTTTTGGCGTCGATAGTACGATTTTTGACATCGACAGGACATATTTTATCTTTGGTGGGACGAATTTGAACGTTGATGGGACGAATTTGAACTTTGGCAGGATGAATATGAACTTTCATAAGACGAATTTGGACTGTGACAGGACGAACTTAGACAGGATGGTTTTTGACATTGACAAGATAATTTTTGACATTGACTGGACGAATTTGATCTTTAGTAGGACAGATTTGAACGTTGATTGAGACAATTTTGAGCTTTGACAGGATGAATTTCAACTTGCGCAAGACGAATTTGAATTTTTACAGGACGAATTCTAACATTGACGGAATGTTTTTTGACGTTGACAAGATGATTTTTGACATTGACTAGACGAATTTGATCTTTAGTAGGACGGATTTGAACGTTGATAAGACGATTTTGAGCTTTAACAGGATGAATTTCAACTTGCACAAGACGAATTTCAACTTTCACAAGACGAATTTGAACTTTTAAAGGACGAGTTTGAACTTTGACAGCATAATTTTTGACGATAGTACGATTTTTGACATTGACAGGACAAATTTTGTCTTTGGTGGAGCGAATTTGAACGTTCATGGGACGAAGTTGAACTTTGACAGGATGAAGATTTCATAAGACGAATTTGGACTGTGACAGGACGAACTTAAACAGGATGATTTTTGACGTCGACTGGATGATTTTTGACATTGATTGGACAAATTTATTTACTAGGACGGATTTGAGTGTTGATAAGATGAGCTTGAGCTTTGACAGGATGAATTTCAACTTTCACAAGACGAATTTGAACTTTGACAGGATGAGTTTGAACTTTGACAGGTTGATTTTTGACTTTGATAGGACGATTTTTGACATTGAAAGGACGAGTTTAATCTTTGGTGGGACGAATTTTAAGGGATGAATTTAATCTTTAATGTATCGACGCGTTGTATCGGTAAGAATTTGTATTTGAAGCTTGATAGAAGCAATTTAAAGTTCGATAGGAGTAAACTGAAGTTTGAAAGGACAAATTTGAAGTTAAAACCTTGTCAGAAACAAATTTGATAAACATAATTTAACGATTGAAATGATATTGAAATGATAGGTCTATAAAGCTGGCACACCAACATCTTCAAAATTCAAATTTGATAAGACCAGAATTATGTGCTCTTTATATGCTAATTATGTGGTGCAATCGCTATTTTTGTTCTCGAAGCGTTCAATGAAAAAATCAAATGTTACTAGTGGGGGTGCTTATTTGCAGTCAAGCTAGCACCCACCCATCTAAAAATTGGGATACCGATACTAAATAAGCACTACAATTATGTGCTCTGTATGTGCTTTTCAAGTACGCCGGAGCGAAATCGCTAACTCACCCCACACTCACCCCAAACCGAATGAGCCACAAAGGTGAAATCTTTAATGACAAAGTACAAATATTTTAACCGAAGCGAAAACATTGCAATAATTATGTACTCTTAACATATCCTATTCGCAATTTTTGTGCTCGCACCCTTGTACGAAAAATTTACCCCGAACTGTATTAGCCTTAAGAGGTGAAATCTTTAATAATCGAGCACACAAATTTTAACCGACGATAAATTGTTGCAATAATTATGTGCTTTTCAGATATGGTATTCGCGATTTTTGTTCTCGTACCCTTGTCCGAAAAATTCACCCCGAACTATATGAGCCATAAGAGGTGAAATCTCTAATAATCCAGCACATACATTATAACCGACAGGAGATTGTTCCAATAATTATGTGCTCTCCAGATATGATATTCGCGATTTTTTAGCTCATACCCTTGTACGACAAACTCACCCCTAACTGTATTAACCTTAGGAGGTGAGATCTTTAATAACGACAACGAACAATTCGATAGATCTAAATTTTAAATGACGCAAACTTGTTGCAATAATTATGTGTTCTCCAGATATGCTATTTACGATTTTTGTGCTCGCACCCTTGTACGAAAAATTCACCCCGAACTGCATGAGCCCTATGAGGTGAAGTCTATAATAATCGAGCACACAAGTTTTAACCAAAGGGATGTTGTTGCAGCAATTATGTGTTCTTCACCCTTGTTCGAAAAATTCCCCCAGAACTGTAGGAGCGATAAGAGGTGAAATCTTTAATAATCAAGCACACAAATTTTAACCGACGCAAAATGGTTGCAATAATTATGTGCTCTCCAGATATGATATTCGCGATTTTTGTGCTCGCACTCTAATATTCGATTACAAGAATTTTCATCGACACAAAAATGCACGCAATAAATATGTTCTTTCGAAATTCTTTTCACAGCTTTTTTGAAGTGTAATTTAACGTTTACATTCTTCCGTATTGTTTATATTAATAGGGCAATGAATTTCGGTATTCGTATTGCTTTGATATTGTTCATTAACATTTATTTAGATCAAATTGACGAGCACGTGGGCACGGTAGGCGATTATGAATTCCCTGATATATCCAGTAAGGATAGCTTCTGGTACGAGTGGGGTAAGGATTTGGAGGCAGTCGTAGGCACGCTAATAAAAGAAGAAGGCGATCTAGACAATGCCCATTTTCTGCCCGGTTTTGCGAATGGGAAAATCAGTTTCGGAATTTCAGCGAAATCATTTTCGGCACACAGAAACTACACGACAAGACGTTGATGTGTAAATTGTCCGGAAAGATTCAATAATTCGTTGATAAATTTCAAACTGAAATTTTCCCAATTCTCAAATTGCTAAGTAGATGTCTCGGAAATGATTCCAGATAATAAAAAACCGGCCAAGTGCGTGTTGTGACTCGCGCACCGAGGGTTCCGTACAAACTTGTAAGTAAGGTATCTTTAGGAGGACCTAACTGTATGCAACCTATATGCTTCTGGTGCCTGACAATACCACGCAACACATTAGTGTATTTTCATAAGTTTCTAATAGTAAATTCGCATTTTTCTTGTAATTAAACCACATATTTACGATTTTCAGATTTTTCCCTTTACATGTGCTGTAAGACACCGCTTCTTGCCAAATTTCATGATTCTAGGTTAACGGGAAGTACCCTATAGGTTTTGATTCCCTTGTGAGATCGCAAAATATGCGACATAAACGGTCATATCTTTGGATCGCGTTGATTTACAAGTTTGATTCTTTTACAGCCGAAAGAGACCGCAGACACGAGTATTTGATACACATTTCAACTTGTTACTTCTACGCGTTCCTGAGAAAAATGGTCTTGACAGACAGACGGACAACAAAGTGATCCTATAAGGCTTCCGTTTTCGATACGGAACCCTAAAAACGGATTATTAACACACTAAGATTGTCCGCGGGAAATTCACGACTCACAGATCTCTACTCAAGCGCCGAAATTTCTTAAATTATTAAAGGCGATAGTGAAAGGAAGGAGCTAGCGAATTATAATTTACATATCTGTAATCAGCAGCAAAAATTCTTCTAGAAACTTATATAAATCTTCCTGTAACTCAAAGAATAACGATTTTGACAAAATCGATTATCTCGCATTTCGTCGTTATCGCGGTCTAGACTCCCCGTGTCGATGGTACTTCGTAACTAAAAGCTTCTTTGGGAATATTATATACGTTTTCCAAATAATTTTGGGACGCTGAATCGATTGAAGAAGACTAGAAGTCTCTGTGGTGAGGCGTTCAAAAGTTATGAAAAGTCGTGAAAAGTCGTGAAAGTGCGTGAAATCAGTCGGAAATGCGAGATGGTGTACAGCGACACAATATACAAAACTTGTTTATTTGTAACTTTAGAGGTAAATAAACTGGAAAACCGTTTTCAGCACTTCGATTTCCTTCGGGTAACCAAATAAAAATCACGAACAAATTTTCCAAAAAAATTTGTAACTAAAATTTTCCATCATTTCTTTCGAAAAATATGTGTTCTTTCGCCTTGCAACTTCTGGTTTCAACTTCCGGTTTCAACTTCCGGTTTCGACTTCCGGTTTCCGGTTTCGACTTCCTGTTTCGACTTCCGGTTTCGACTTCCTGTTTCCAGTTTCGACTTCCGGTTTCCGGTTTCGACTTCCCGTCGCCATTTTCGGAACTTTCAGATGCGCGGGAAAATTCAAATAATAGACGCGAGGCGGGGAAATTCAAAATTAGATCCTGCTGAGACTAATGAGGTGTGAAGCTGGTTGCATACATCAACGGGACTAAAGGGACAGACGAGGCTAGAGCCATGGGACTAAATACATGAGACTAGATAGACGAGGCTAGATACATGAGACTAGATACATGAAACTAGATACATGGAGCCAGACAGATGAAGCTAAATACATGAGACTAGACAGACGGGGCTAGATACATGAGACTAGATAGACGGGGCTAGATACATGAGGCTAGACTAGACGGACTAGACTAAACCATTTTAAACCATTTGATGAGAAAAATGAAATCTGGTGTCAGAACGGTTCTAGCATGTGCCTTAAGCGAGATACCGCCCGACCGCCTACCCCACAGTTGATGACGTCATCCGCCGCGGCAGATATTGCTAAACTAATTACCTCGATAAATAATTACAGTTGACCTTTTCCCTCAATTTATATGTAATGGACAAGACTGGACAGACAAGACTAGACAGACAAGACTAGACGAGACTAGTTAGATGAAGCTAGACAGATGGGGGCTAAATACATGAGATTAGACAGACCAAGCTAAATACATGAAACTAGATTAGACTGAACTAAAATATATAAGGGATTGTTTAACTTAAATAAAATATATTTTCGATTGTTTTTCTTATAATTGTTAATAATGTTTATATTATTACTTTCATTTTGTTATCTACGTTTTATTTTGATTTACGGCTTGTTGATTAGACGCAACCGGATGTTTGTCAGTCATAACACCAGGCAAGAATAGAGGGACTAGACTAGACAGACTAGATTAGACAGACAGACAAGCGGAGAAAATTCAAAATGAGTTGCGGATGGGTAGCGGACAATCCTGTATGCATGCATAATTGATTGCAAACATATTACGGATTGATTCAAATGAGATTATTGGTTTTAGGCCGGACAAGATCGGACAATACCGAACAAGGTCGAACAAGAACGGACAAGACTATACAGACCTTATATTTATCCGAATAATTTCCTATGAGTAAGCGAAATTTCTTATACTTGTCTGTGAACCAGATCGTATTAATGTTTTTCATTTATATAAATACCAAAGAGTTCAATTCTGGCATCCACTTTTCATCTACTTGCATCCACTTTTCATTTACTTGCATCCACTTTTCATCTACTTGCATCCACTTTTCGTCACGCCAAACAGGGTGTGAGGTCTATGTGACCCCACGCTAAACAGGGTGTGAGGTCTATGTGACCCCACGCCAAACAGGGTGTGAGGTCTATGTGACCCCACGCTAAACAGGGTGTGAGGTCTATGTGACCCCACGCCAAACAGGGTGTGAGGTCTATGTGACCCCACGCTAAACAGGGTGTGAGGTCTATGTGACCCCACGCCAAACAGGGTGTGAGGTCTATGTGACCCCACGCTAAACAGGGTGTGAGGTCTATGTAACCCCACGCTAAACTCCGTCCACTTTCCGTCCACCCCATCCACTTTCCGTCCCCTTTTCATTCTTTCAGCTTTAATCTCATTGGGTTAGTTGGGTTAGCATTGGGTTAGGTTAGCATTAGGTTAGGTTACGGGATATTAGGAATGAAGCGCACTTCATTGCCAACCTCCCGTAACCTAACCTAATGCTAACCTAACCCAATGCTAACCCAACTAACCCAATGAGATTAAAGCTGAAAGAATGAAAAGGGGACGGAAAGTGGATGGGGTGGACGGAAAGTGGACGGAGTTTAGCGTGGGGTTACATAGACCTCACACCCTGTTTAGCGTGGGGTCACATAGACCTCACACCCTGTTTGGCGTGGGGTCACATAGACCTCACACCCTGTTTAGCGTGGGGTCACATAGACCTCACACCCTGTTTGGCGTGGGGTCACATAGACCTCACACCCTGTTTAGCGTGGGGTCACATAGACCTCACACCCTGTTTGGCGTGGGGTCACATAGACCTCACACCCTGTTTAGCGTGGGGTCACATAGACCTCACACCCTGTTTGGCGTGACGAAAAGTGGATGCAAGTAGATGAAAAGTGGATGCAAGTAAATGAAAAGTGGATGCAAGTAGATGAAAAGTGGATGCCAGAATTGAACTCTTTGGTATTTATATAAATGAAAAACATTAATACGATCTGGTTCACAGACAAGTATAAGAAATTTCGCTTACTCATAGGAAATTATTCGGATAAATATAAGGTCTGTATAGTCTTGTCCGTTCTTGTTCGACCTTGTTCGGTATTGTCCGATCTTGTCCGGCCTAAAACCAATAATCTCATTTGAATCAATCCGTAATATGTTTGCAATCAATTATGCATGCATACAGGATTGTCCGCTACCCATCCGCAACTCATTTTGAATTTTCTCCGCTTGTCTGTCTGTCTAATCTAGTCTGTCTAGTCTAGTCCCTCTATTCTTGCCTGGTGTTATGACTGACAAACATCCGGTTGCGTCTAATCAACAAGCCGTAAATCAAAATAAAACGTAGATAACAAAATGAAAGTAATAATATAAACATTATTAACAATTATAAGAAAAACAATCGAAAATATATTTTATTTAAATTAAACAATCCCTTATATATTTTAGTTCAGTCTAATCTAGTTTCATGTATTTAGCTTGGTCTGTCTAATCTCATGTATTTAGCCCCCATCTGTCTAGCTTCATCTAACTAGTCTCGTCTAGTCTTGTCTGTCTAGTCTTGTCTGTCCAGTCTTGTCCATTACATATAAATTGAGGGAAAAGGTCAACTGTAATTATTTATCGAGGTAATTAGTTTAGCAATATCTGCCGCGGCGGATGACGTCATCAACTGTGGGGTAGGCGGTCGGGCGGTATCTCGCTTAAGGCACATGCTAGAACCGTTCTGACACCAGATTTCATTTTTCTCATCAAATGGTTTAAAATGGTTTAGTCTAGTCCGTCTAGTCTAGCCTCATGTATCTAGCCCCGTCTATCTAGTCTCATGTATCTAGCCCCGTCTCTCTAGTCTCATGTATTTAGCTTCATCTGTCTGGCTCCATGTATCTAGTTTCATGTATCTAGTCTCATGTATCTAGCCTCGTCTATCTAGTCTCATGTATTTAGTCCCATGGCTCTAGCCTCGTCTGTCCAGTCTCATGTATTTAGTCCCGTTGATGTATGCAACCAGCTTCACACCTCATTAGTCTCAACAGGATCTAATTTTGAATTTCCCCGCCTCGCGTCTATTATTTGAATTTTCCCGCGCATCTGGAAGTTCCGAAAATGGCGGCCGGAAGTCGAAACCGGAAACTGGAAGTCGAAACCGGAAACAGGAAGTCGAAACCGGAAGTCGAAACCGGAAACCGGAAGTCGAAACCGGAAGTTGAAACCGGAAGTTGCAAGGTCAGAGGCGGAGGCGGGTCTAGAACGTGACATCTTTCCCTACTTTCGCTTTTTTTCGATTTTCTCGAGAACGGTATAAATCAGCGAAATCATTTTCGGCACACAGAAACTACACGACAAGACGAACAAGTCGATGTGTAAATTGTCCGGAAAGATTCAATAATTCGTTGAAACATTTCAAACTGAAATTTACCCGATTCTAGATTTGCTAAGTAGATGTCTCGGACACGGTGGCAGATAATCAAAAACAGATTGCGGCATCGTTTTCAGAAGGTCATTCTACTATTAACCCTTTGCACTGGCATGTCGCACCATATGCGACACTATACATTTTACCGTTGCGCTCGTATGTCGCCTCCATATGCGACAATTTACATATTACCATTGCACTCGTATGTCGCACCCTACGCGACATTATAACTACCTGTGTCTGTGCATCTTTTGTGTAATTAGGACAATTTAGACAGTAGTGGTGCTCAGTTTGTGTATTTCTTATCGGTAGCTTAAATAAATAAATATTTTGTTTAAATATTCAAAATGCCTAAAAGACATTTCAAAGGCATTATAAATGATTTAAAAAGTGATGACGAGTTTTATATTGACTCAATTGACCACAAGGAATTAGGTATTGGTGGAAATAGTGACAGTGACCATGTTGAGTCGCGGTGGCTGTTTATCTTTGGACAAACGTTCGCGTGATCAAATCTAAGGCGGTTAATTCAGGATTGCCAATAGATTCGATCGGCACTGGAATTTATATGTTTGGGCGAAATAAAACTTGTACGCCTCGATAAACATGTATTTATTATTTAACTCTACCTTAAAACACTTATGACGACGTGCACTTTAGGAGTGTGGAACCTTTTTGGTATGTTTGTGGCAAGAGGGTTACAATTCAACTGAACATATTTACATATTGTTAACAACAGGAAAACTCAATCCCACCTCCCATTTGCCTGCCCCCACTGAACCTTACACTGACAATGGCAACAACATATTAGCTATTGAAATTTCTATTGGTCGAGCAAAACATGTTCGGTGCTTAGCATATACATTGAACTTGGTCGAAAATTCTGTAAATACAACAGATATAAAACTACAGAGTCCGCAAAATCGTGATTTGGTTCCACCAAAGTGGTTCAACGAATCGTAAACCAATGTTTCAATGTGTGTGTTATCAATCATAACTAGAGGGCGGATTATATGCACCAACCATCGATTTTTGAGGAAATATGCACTCAATTCAACCATATATGCAGTACAATATGCAAAACTTGACAGAAATTTATTGAAATTGATGAAGAAAAGGTAGAAATAATTATGGCCATCTAATATTTTTATCCACACAAAATTTTCTTAATTCTAATTAACAATTATTAACTAAACACAAATATAGGTACACTATTTCATTGAATCTATATCTAAACTTGGCCACTAATCAATTCACAAACGATACAGTATTTATGTAACAATTGATACAACATATTTATGTCCCAATTGATAATCACATGTTCTAACAGAAATTTTTGTATCCTGTCTGAAAACATATGTATCGAAAAATTTCTTTCAACATCTACAGAAGTAATTGGTGCATTTTTCATTTTAACAATTATGTCTAAATCAAAATTAATATCCTCAACTATTTCGCCTTTTAAGATTTTGTTGATATTTTTTAATTTTAAAAATTCCTCATTTTATTGTATTACCACTTTAAATTTTTTGTGTATAGATTCTATAATTTCAAATTCTCAATTAAAATTCTTATATAATTCCAATTGATTCTGATGGAGGAGGATTCTGATGGAGGCAAACCTTTTGTTTCCAGCCTGTGAATAGAGTTTGAGACGAAGCAATAGTTTGACTTAAGAAATACAAGGTGCTGGGTTTGTACTTTTACCATTTTTTTGCAATTTTCGAAAACGGCGCTGGAATAAGTGATTTCGAGAATTATATTTTTAATACCTGCAAAATTATCAGCAAACACATTTGCTGCGTCTAACCACGTACCCCATCTGGTAATTATCGGTTCAGGAGGCAATTGAAAATTCGGTCACCTTATAAAATTGGACTCTCAAAGGGGCTTTTAAAAATATTTGTTTGACATTACTAATTAAATCGTAAACAACGAACAAAACGAGCTAAGCAGTTGTGTGAATAATGTTACAATAAAAAATAAATAAATTTGGAACTGCTTTTATCATGTAGGATGGAACGTCTAACAACATAAGTAAAATTTTTTCACGGGGTAAAAGGAAATTTGATAAACCTTCTTGTACAAATCGGGCAATTGTTAAATGATTAGTTTATTCAAGTTATTTCGATGAAATTAAATGATTTCCCAAAATAGTGATTTCCCTTCATGAAGAATTCCTATTAACAAATGAGCAATATAATGGCCACATTTGTCGGTACTTTGTTGTCTAATTTCCAACATAGTTTGAATATTATAAGAATTTAAATAATTTTTTCTTAAGGTACTCTCATCAGGTATATACTATGTTTACAATATTTTTGTAAAAATGATTTTAAATTAATATTTTTTAACTTTTTCAATGGTATATTAATAATTTTGTGGGTGGTCGGTATGTATTTCCAGAAAAAAAAAATTAATGATAACCACTTAAATATGAAAGAATATGCAACTTTTGATGAAATATGCATGAGCATGCCCAAATATGCATCGTCCTGTATTTCTCCAATATATGCAATTACTAATTAGCGTTAATCAATGTAATTCGTCCACATAATTAACTATATTTATTTATATATATGTAAAAAATAAAATATATGCACTTTGCATATAATCCGCCCTTTAATCATAACATATCATTAATCGCGGTTCATTAATCATTAAGTAATATTTCTGAAGGAACTTTCCCTAATCAAACCGAATTGGCTCTAAAACCTCTTTGTGATGGCCAATTCCGCGCCAGCCAAAAGTTTATTTTCCAAAGGAATATTGTCAAGAAAACAGGATACAGTATTTGCAGTTTTGTAGAAATTTACAGTGAAATCACTTCCTAAACTATTTTCAGTTATTCGCGAATTCATAAACAGAATAGTAAATTTTCTAAATGTCTATTAAAGCAACTCAATCCATGAAATAAATATTTATTAAAATTTATAGTATATTAAAGAACGAGTTCGATAAGCTCGATTTTTCAGCACGCGTGCATGTTTAGAAAACGACGAGCGTAGCGAAAGTGCGAAAAACGCCTTATGAACCAATTTTTTATACTATTTTTTCTATTATGCCCCCTTTTATGCCATTTCTAAATAAAAAAATTGCCGATACATAATTAGAAAATTGTATCGCACTCGTCGATCCATTAACGAACCCATATGAGTGCTGTAATGACTTCATTACAAAAGCTAAATTGAAAAAAAAAGAATTTATTTTTATTTGGGAATTTTCTAAATTCTAATTTATTAAAAAAACGTAAACAAAACAAATCATGATACAACTGCAGCTTATCAATTGTGTGAATCTGTGTCAGTTCAGTTCAAACTCGGAGACTGTTTAGTACTATTTACTACTTTACATATATCAGAATAATTCCAACAACAGTCAAAACGGTCAGAAAACTGTCTGACGCATGTGCAATATTGCAACCGGCAATGTTTTATATCGTGCACTTATGTCTCTCGTTTAATGTGTTATGATGTGTTATTAGTGGTGGTGTCAACTCAATCAACATATAGTACTCTCAATTTCGTGCGATTTTATTTACGAATTAATACAAACTAGACGTGTATTGTGTAATAAATGTGCAGCGATTAAACTCTTTATGAAAACAGGTTCGTATATGCAAAAATCACTTATAATTCACATTTTAAATACTTTCTAGACATATCGACTAAATTGATAATTTTGTTTTAAACTCAAAATTTCACTAAAAACCTTAATTTATTTGTCGACGGTTGCCAAAGTGTGGAGCAATCCATGAATAGAAATAGAAGTTCTAATAATCTAAAATCAAAATATTATTCAGTTTTAACTAGACTATACAAGCAACACTTATTTAGCACAACTAGGTATAAAACAGGTAGAGAAACAAATACTATTCAGACAAGGCAAACAGATATGATTGACATATAAATGAGATTTCTTCTACATTTCATCAAAAATTAAGGATCAAAAAGGTTTTTCATTTCGAAAATGAGTTAAATTAAGCTTTTGGGTAATAACTTAAAATAGTTTAATTAATAAAATAATCTGTTTTAGGGTGAAGGCGTAGTCGTGGTTGCATTGTGCGAAGATGTTATGGAAGAAAGGAGGAGAACATTGATGACCTCATGTTGCATATAAAGCGTTGTATATAAGCGTTTCAGGCGGAAATCAAAGAGCAGTTGTTCATTTTAGCAGCGCTGGCGACTTCGAGAGCTCCTAAATTCACATCTGCCGGATTTTTCAACGTCGATTATATCACTTTGTTCAACTTCCTCAATCTTGTAACCACCTACGCAATTGTAATCATTGAATTCTGCAATTCTTTGGCAGGATTAATGACATCGGTGTTGAAGTTGATACTAAGCGGAAGCTGCACTTCCTTACAAAGTTTTTCTTTAAACATATGTTTTAAATTGATTTTTTTCATTTTCTCGCTAACCCCAACTCTTTCAAGAATTTTTAAACAATAACTGTGATTGTAGCTGGTGTCAAAAATCAAGTTAAACTGTTTATCACTAGTACTACTATTAGCAAACGTCAACTTAATAACAAAAAAATCCTATGTTCGTAGGGTAGTACGAAATACTATATGTTTATCGTTAAAATTAAAAAAATAAATAAATCCAATAAATTTCAATAAAAATTGAAATAGCTCACTTATTATGGAACGGAGGTAGTAATATATAACAAGTTATTATAAATGCATGTGTAAATTTAATAAACATGTAGAAATAGTTATTTGGGTAAAAGATTGATTAGCCAAGAACCAGACTAGGCGGGACAAAATAATAAATAGGCAGCACAAGACTAGATATTCATAGACTAGATAGACATTAAGTAATTTCACAAATTAAGCAAATTAAAAAAGTTTAATTATTGTTCAATATAAAGAAATTTAATATTAATTGATTTTTCATAGTTAATTAATTAGTTTGTGACAGGTTAATTTGAAACAAAAATCAATTAAAAATATTGGCAAACAAGAGGCGAACATGATCTAAATGCAAACAATAATCGTCCCATTTTCAATTTGCAAAAAGAACTACAGTTGCTTATCAAACGCAGCAATGGCAGCATCAGTGGCGTCCAGTCTAAAACCCATCCTGAAATGTGGAAACATATTGGGGATCATGCCGAAGTACAACGAGAAAACGAAAAGCTTCCAAACGACTCGCATCCATTCCTACGTGATAATTGGAATATTTTTGGCCACTTACACCTATTCCAAATGCCTCAAGAGCAAAATGGAATTATTTACAGGAACTGTAATCAAGCAGCTATTCAGCAACTCGTCCATGTTAATAATCACCTTGCTAAACATTCTCAGCATCTTCGGAGCGACTTCGTGGAACGTTAAAAATTATCAAAAGCTGTTCCAAAATTTCGATGATGTTGATGAGGAATTGCATCTAGTGCACAAGATTAAATTTCAGGAAACTAAAGCAATCGGAGTTTACTTTTTCCTCGCACACGCATTCTTCATCTCCTTGTATATAATCGAAGCGGTCATATGGAGCTCAGACACGGAATTTGTGGGATACATGAATTATGTTTTCCATGACCTAGTGCAGACTTATTACATTCTCATTGCAGTATTACTCCAAGTTTTCGTTTTGATATCAATTCGACAACGGTTTGAACTGATAAATGATATCATCGACGGATTACAGGTTTCCAGGATGTATGTCATCTTGAACCGCTTTGAAGCGAACCGATGGGCGCGAAAGATTGATACCATCAACAAAATCCACAACACAACTTGTGATATCGTCGACAATTTCAACGATCTCTTCGGATGGCACATCTTGTTCACAATACTTTACATCGTCATCAACATCTTCTCCACATTCGAATTCGTGCTGAACACAAAATTTGTTTGGTACATCACGTACAAAATTTCGTACGGGGTTTGGATGATCTTTTTAATTGCATGTTGATTTCGAAAATGAGTTAAATTAAGCTTTTGGGTAATAATTTTCTATTTTAGGGTCAAGGCGTAGTCGTGGTTGCAATGTGCGAAGATGTTATGGAAGAAAGGAGGAAGGTCATAAATGTTGCGTATAGAACGTTGAACCGGTATTCGTTTCAGGCGGAAATCAAAGAGAAGTTGTTCATTTTGGCAGCGCAGGCGACTTCCAGAGCTCCTAAATTCACAGCTGCCGGATTTTTCAACGTCGAGTATTCCACTTTGTTCAACTTCCTCAATCTTGTAACCACCTACGCAATTGTAATCATCGAATTCTCTTTAATTAAATAAACAGGAAATCTTAACTGAAACCGTTCTTCATAAATAATTTATAACAAGATATTATAACTTCATCTGTAAATTTAAAAATCATGTAGAATTAGTTGATTGGAGAAGAGATTGATTAGCCAGGAACCAGGCTAGACGGAACAAAATAATAACTAGGCAGTACTAGACTTCATATGAGACTAAGTAATTTCGCAAATTAAAAAAGTTAAATATCATTCAAATTAGTTTACAATTTAAAGAAATTTAATGGATTCATTGATTTTCTCAGTTAATTAATTAGTTTGAGGAAGTTTAATAACAAACAAAAATCAATTAAAAATATTCTTAAACAATAGGCAAACATGATCTAATTGTAAACAATAATCCACCCATTTTCAATTTGCAAAGAGTTGCTTATCATACGCAGCAATGGCAACACCTGTGGTGTCTAGTCTAAAACTCATTCTGAATGCGGAAACATATTGTTAATCATGCCGAAGTACAACGAGAAAACGAAAAACTTCCAAGCGACACGCATCCATTCCTACGTGATAATTGGAATATTTTTGGCCACTTACACCTATTCCAAAGGCGGCAGGAGCAGAATGGAAATATTTACAGGATCTGTGACTAAGCAGCTGTTCAGCAACTCGTCCATGTTAATAATCACCTTGCTAAACATTCTCAGCATCTTCGGAGCGACTTCGTGGAACGTTAAAAATTATCAAAAGCTGTTCCAAAATTTCGATGATGTTGATGAGAAATTGCATCTAGTGCACAAGATTAAATTTCAGGAAACTAAATCGATCGGAGTTTGTTTTTTCCTCGCACACGCATTCTTCATCTCCTTGTATATAATCGAAGCGGTCATATGGAGCTCGGACACGGAATTTGTGGGATACATGAATTATGTTTTCCATGAGCTAGTGCAGACTTATTACATTCTCATTGCAGTTTTACTCCAAGTTTTCGTTTTGATATCAATTCGACAACGGTTTGAACTGATAAATGATATCGTCGACGGATTACAGGTTTCCAGGATGTATGTCATCTTGAACCGCTTTGAAGCGAACCGATGAGCGCAAAAAATTGATACCATCACCAAAATCCACAACACAACTTGTGATATCGTCGACAATTTCAACGATCTCTTCGGATGGCACATCTTGTTCACAATACTACATCGTCATCAACATCTTCTCCACATTCGAAATCGTGTTGAACACAAAATTTGTTTGGTACATCACGTACAAAATTTCGTACGGGGTTTGGATGATCTTTTTAATTGCATGTTGATTTCGAAAATGAGTTAAATTAAGCTTTTGGGTAATAATTTTCTATTTTAGGGTCAAGGCGTAGTCGTGGTTGCAATGTGCCAAGATGTTATGGAAGAAAGGAGGAAGGTCATCAATGTTGCGTATAAAACGTTGAACCAGTATTCGTTTCAGGCGGAAATCAAAGAGAAGTTGTTCATTTTGGCAGCGCAGGCGACTTCCAGAGCTCCTAAATTCACAGCTGCCGGATTTTTCAACGTCGAGTATTCCACTTTGTTCAACTTCCTCAATCTTGTAATCACCTACGCATATGTAATCATCGAATTCTCTTTAATTAAATAAACAGGAAATAAACTGGACATTCCACCATTTCCGTTCCCTGTTCCTTCCATCCTTTTATCCTTTCCATAGTTACCAAATCACTACCATCCTCATTCATGCACTGTTTCCATTTCGACCCTAACACTCTCTCTCTTTCGGTCCACACTCCTTTTTTGCACTCCTCAAACCAATGCACCCACACGTCTTTCCCTACCCCACATACACCACAACTCTTAAACTTGTCATCCATCCAATACTTTGTTGATTTTAAGTATTAAGGTAGCTCTGCAAATATTTGTATTTCCGCATAGTCCTTACTATATCTACTCTCCATTATTTTTGACATACTTTGACGTTCTTGCAGTTCAACTTCCTTCAGCCTTACCACTAGCCATTCGTCAACTCGCACGCCTTCCCTAATAAGCCTCTCTATTTCCATGATAGACATACCACCTCCTTCATACAGTCTCCTTCTATTCCTTCCCCAATTTGTCTCTCTCCTACCATTAATTCCTTTCAAACTTGCTACCCTGAACACTTCTTTTACAATTCTTTCCTCAGTCATTCCCTTCACTTTACATTCATACCTTGCTACTCGTCGGCTTGCTTCAATTCATAATTTAAATGCATTTAGCTCCTGCAGTACTATGTAGGAAGGAGTTGATCTGTCTAATTTCAGGCCTTTTCAGGCCTTTCAAGAATTGTAGTTGCACTTTTTCCACGCCTTCTTCTTCCTTCACCCCCCATATTTCAGCTCCATACATCAATATACTCCGTCAACAAGCCTTCCATATCATCTCCTTCGTCCGGTAATTTATAATTAAACTCTTAATTAAACTCTTTTCCCCATACCTTCAAGAACATTTCTGCCGCCACCCACGCTTTTTTGCCACGTACTCTATATGCTCTTTATTACCACACCCACTCCCAAATACAAACCCTAAATACTTAAAATGCCCAACCTGCTCAATCTCCATTCCCTTCCATTCGAACCTCTCCTTCCTGCACACCCCGCCTTTCTTAAACCTTATCCATTTTGTTTAATCTACATTTACAGTCAGTTTCCTTTTATCAAAAAATCTCTCCAATCTCTCAATCATTTCTTTCAATTCTCCTGCCGATTTTGCCAGTAATACTACATCATCCGCGTACGCCAGACTCCACAATTTCTTCCTCGCCACCACCACTCCCCCTGCTTGTCCAGCAGCCAAGACCTTTTCCAAATCTGCCACATATATATTGAAGAGTGCCGGGCTAAGCGGGCAACCTTGCTTCAGACCCATATCTACTTTGAAAGCGCTCGACTTACTCTCTCTCTCACTTTGACCCTACACCACGTTTTTTTATACAGCCATTCGATACCATCTCTCAATGTTCCAGATATCCCCTTTTTTTCATACATTCCCACAACATTTTCCTATTTACCTGTCATATGCAGCCTTTAAGTCTAGGAACAGAGCAAAGAGCTTACCCTTGGGACTTGCTAATTCCTGGTCGATAATATACCTCAGGGTTATTAAATGTTCAGTAGTTCCCCTTCCTTCTCTAAAACCTGCTTGCGTTTCTGGTAGCAACATTTTTCCTTCCACTTCCTCCCCCAAACGCCTTTCCAATAATTTCGCATACATTTTATAGGATAAATCCATGAGTGTTATACCCCTATAGTTTCTCATTTCGTTCCTCTCACTTTTGTAGACAGGTATCACTTCCCCCACCGTCCAACTGTTTGGAATTCCAACTTCTTTCCGCCATATTCTATTGAATTCGTCTGTCACTCTCTCCAAACATTGCTCATTTGCCATCATCCAAGCCTCATTCGGTACCATGTCTTGACCTACCGCCTTTCTTTCTTTAAGGATTTTGCCATATTTACAACCTCCTCCACTGAAAATTCCTCTTCTTCCACTATCCTCATACCGAGTTCGTGCCTCACCAGTTCTTCTTGATCTACCCCCTCTCCTACTAACTCCATGAAGTGCAGTTTCCAATCCTCTATCTCAAATTTGTCACTCCTTGTCCTCTACCTCCGTTTTTTCTTAGGAACCGCCACAGCTCCGCTTCATTATTAATGTTTGATATCTCTTCCACCCTTTTCTTTTTCCCATCTTCTTTTTATGTCTTCATAACTCTCTCAAGCTGCAGTTTTTGGTTCTTAATTTCTTCTTTGACTCCCTTTCCTTCTCTCCATCTGTTTATCACCTCTCTCAGCGTTTTCTTTTCTTTCCTGCATTCTTTTCTTCATCAAACCATGCGGATTTGGTTCCAGTTATCTTCATAGTTGTTGCCACCATTGACGCTCTCATACAATGCGTTATTTCTTTCATATCTTTGAGGTTTTTCGTGGCATATATTTCTTGTGCGGGCTGATCCCATTTATATATTATCCTTTCCCCACTCCCCCTTGTTTCGTGTTTTTCTTTCAGGGTCACCAAGGGATACCAATCCTCATACTTTCTATTGACTCCATTGAATTCTCATTTGCCACCACCAGGTCAATAACGAATTCACCACTACCTCCCACAAAAGTAAATTCCCCGTCCCAGTCTCCTACACAGCACCCATTTAGCACTTCCTATTGCTTTTTCTTCACCCACTCCAACCACAGCTTTCCTTGAGCATTCATTACTTTATCCTTAGATTTCCTCGTAATTTCACCTCCGCTACTGCTAATTCCCATCGGCTGCCCTTCCCCAATTCTTACATTCCAGTCTCCTCCTATCAGCAGTTTTCCGTGTTCCCCTTCGTTCAGGCAATCTTCTATTTTTTGTTGTATTTCCATAGATCTATTATTATTATACACCGTCGTCACCCCCACCTTTGCCCTTCAATTTCTATTTTCCTCATCACCAGACCTTCACACATATCTTTCGCCGTATTTTTTTCTCTTCTGGGAATATCTGAGGAAGCTTTTTCCCTGAGAGACTTGTCCACCCTTGTTACTATTCCACCTTTTGCCCTTCCGAAATTAGAATCTTTTTTTGCAAATTGGGGCCTTTATTTATAGCCTTCCGGCAACCTCTTAATACACTCCTCCCATTCCTCCCCAACCCCGAGTAATAAGCCTCCCAAGCTAACAACTTGGGTATCTTAGACAGTGGCTCGCCACTGTCCCTCGAAGAATATTCTTCAACTGAGCATGGAGGAAAATTTCGCTAAATGCACTACCCCAGGTGGTAACCAATCCACCGTAACCTATGGTGACGTTAGCGAACCTTCGGATTCTGGGGAATCCGCATCAACATGCTTTAAGGATTAGTCGGAGCATCCTGAAATCACCGGACGTAAATTCAGAACAAGACGGCAAAGCTTGTTCGCAACATTTAGCATTAAATGTTGCGAACAAGCTTTGCACTCCGAGCTCCGAACTCAATGCTAAAAGTGGGTAAACTGAAACATCTGACTGATTCACTAAGATGACACAACATAATACTGACAGCAGTACAGGAAACCAGATTTACGGACGAACATGCCTTCGAGTCCCAAGGCTACAGAATCCTCAAAGGAAAAGTGGGTCAGCGGGTAATGAAGAACGTACCCCACTTAGATACAGGATTTATAACCAGTCACAGCATACTGGATTCTGTCACCGACTTTACCTCCCAGAGTAGTCCTGTATCCATCCTCTCGCTCAAATGTGCAAACAAGGGCTACAGTATAGTCATAGTCAGTATACAGTATAGTATAGTCGTAAAACGACTTAGGAACAGTCAAGAAGTAAGTCAGAGACTGAACAATACAGATCTATACAACTGGGACCAACTGAAGGAGAGAGGGAGAGAGAGAGAGAAGACTCTTGTCAAGGCGGTCCGTTGAACTCGCCCCTCTCACTAGAAGAAGGAAGCATCCTTCAGTGGAGGATGAAGTCCTCCATCCAAAAAAGAGAAAGGAGTTATACCGGCAGAAGATGCGACAGTACTAGGCAAAGATCAAAGTGTCGTTATTTTTCTATCAAGACATTGAAGCCACTATTCAGACGAATCCAACGACCCATGATATCATGACCTTGAAATGTTTTGACAAATGTATCCATTGAAAATAACTTTGAATAACCGTATCGAAAATGATATTGTACAGTCAAGCGGAGAAAGTGAATATGATTCTGATTTATGGTGAGACCGGCAGAAGTCTTTCAAAATTTGTAGAGGTTAATGGTCATCACTTCAAACATCTGTTATAATAAATTTTCTGCAGAACTATCATTCATCGATCATTACATTATCAACTACATTTTTTGGATATTTTTCGGGTATTATCAATAAAATCACGATTTACCGTTTTTACACTTGTATTTTGATGTAAAACCATTTCAAGGTCATGATATGATCGGTCGCTGGATTCGTCTGAATAGTCGCTATAATGTCTTGATATAGTCGCTATAATGATGACCACTTGCCAAGGAGGACTGGATTGATATACAGACGGCTCCAAGAAGGACAGTAGTACTGGCGCAGGAATCTATGAACTGTCTCTGGGGTGCAGCCTATCTGTACCCCTGGGGACACTTGCCACAGTATTCCAAGCAGAAATACACGATATCATGGTCTGTGCCCGTGAAAATTTGAGAATGGACTACAAAAGTAAAAACATCCGCATTTTCACGGACAGTCAGGCTGCGATTAATGCTCTAGCGTATCACGAAATCAAATCCAAGACAGTTTGGGACTGTCTTCAGGACCTAAAAGCCCTGGCAAAGCATAACAATGTCACACTCGCTTGGGTGCCTAGCCACACGGGACTGGTGGGTAAAGAAAGCTAGCAAAAGATGGAGCCTGCAAGGCAAACATCATTGCTGAAAGTGGACCCTACATTATCAAGACCACGACCCGAAATAAAATCTGTAAATGGGTAGCAACTAAGCACCGTCTACAGTGGGACAATTTGAATGGTCTGGCACACAGCAAACGAATGTTAGTAAACCTATCTGAACTCTAACTGCTGAAATCATGCAACTGCCAAGGAAGCAGATCGCAATTGTGGTAGGCCTACTTACAGGACACTGCCCTCTACGAGAACACCTGCATAAAATGGGTATCTGGAAGGATGAACCTTTATGCAGGTTATGCTATGAGGAGGACGAAACCGCCGCCTATATAATCTTCCACTGTGAAGCAATTGCACGTAGGAGACACAAGCTTGATATTACAGCCGAGAGAGTCCCCGTGAAAAACATGGCACATAGAATCCTGGACCTAATAGAGGGACTGGATCTATTTGCATGAACGAAACAATGTGGGGAAATACAATAGGCCAATGGGCCGCAGTGTTTTAAGGGCTAATCCCCCTGGACCCACATTGGTTAGAGGGGGAAAAAATGTCTTGATAAAAAAATGTTCCCATTTGAAAAACCATGGATGACCTTGAGGACGCATAAACTATGACCTTGGCAAAAAAGAATTTTTAACCACTGTGTCAGCCCTTCCAAATCAATAAAATTCCCTTATGACATTTTTTCGTCACTCTAAAGACAACGGAGATATTTGGGTCACTTTAAATAGCCCACCCTATATACTGAAATGTAACTTGTTCGAGCCCAGAACGAGCAGTTCAAATGTATGCAAGAAAATATTACGGTATGAGCGATATCAGAAAAGAGACTTGTGTCTCGGCGTATATGGTCTCGGTCTCGCATAAATAATTTTCAGAACAAAGTCGTCTTGGTTTCTCCTCGGTTTTACGAGACGGGACGAGAAAAATATCGAGACGAGACGAGACGAAACCAGAAAAATATCGTTCTCGTTTGAAACCCTAATTCGTTCAAATTCTTTTAATTTTAACATGGAACCAATTTTATATCATCCAGAAACTCAATCGATAATAACGTACGGCATATTATTGTGTGTCCTCATAGTCCACAAAAGATGTATACATGCAATAGCAGGAACCAACACATACATCAATCATACTAGTTCTATATTTTTGATTTTACTAAGTTCTGTATCTATTTTTTTCTACGTAATAAATAAAGTTTTGAATATGACTAGACGGATAAAACTCGACAAATAAGCTTAGATACATAAAACTTAACATAACCCAGACTAGATTAAACAAATAAGTTTGTCTTGACTATAAAAATACTACTAGATATATTAGTTTTTTCTTACCGATTTATAAGAAATTAGATTTAGATCTAGCATATTTCCGATAGTTAGTCTAGCCGGAGTTTGAGACCTTAAGATTATCAATGCTAAATCTTTCCTTAAAGTCTTTTGTCCCTTGAGTGTCCAATCAGCACCGAATGCTGCATTTCCAATACTAGTAGTCTAGATAAAATTTTAGTAAATAAACTTTAACTAAATTGGATTACTCTACCTGCTCTATTAGTAAATTTCCTCCAATGCAATAAATAGATAATTGCGCCAATACACCTAGGTAAGCAATTCCGTAATTTAATATGTAGGACGTAGTCGGCGGAATTCTGAAAAGGACGATTTTAATTTGATGAAGTGGTTCTTATGTAAAGAAATATAATGGTAAAAAAATATTATGGTAATTCTAAAGAAATATCTCATTTGAATTATGGATTTATTTATTTTTAATTTATATTTTTAAGTTAATTTAGTTGTTGAATATTTACCCTTTAGAAGTTAGGACGTATAAAATGCATATCTGCGAGGATAGTGATGTTAGTAAAACTAACATGAGAATGCTAGATAAGACGTCGTTGATGTTTTTGATATAGCTAGAAATTAAGATTAGATTAGACAACTCTTAAATTTATTTTATTAATTACTTTAATATGAAGTTATGTTGATCGACTAAATCTTGTAAGTTGTATTTAGTTTTGACTGCGTCTTCTGGATTTTGAGCATTTAACCATAATTTATCGAATCCAATTTTCAGCATTCCAAGGCCTATATAAGGATAACTAACCAATCCCAGAAACAAAGCCTCAAAACCTAATGTTAACGGAAACATAACAAAAACAATGGTTACCTGTTGCCAAACGAACAGGATTTCGAAGCACGGGAAAGTTTGCAAATCGCAAATTTTATAGTAACTAAAGACCAATCTTCGTTGGCCAAATAACATCGGTGTCAGTAGAAAGGTAGCCATGATCGCGATTAAAATATAGAAAAAAGATTTTATGAATTTGAAAGCTTTTAGGTGTAATGCTTTTATCTGCCCTTCAATTTCTGGTCCAAATTTATCCATTGGCCAGAAATATCGCAAATCTTTGATGATTCTTAACAGTGGCTCACGCTTTATTAACAAGAAAAAAACTTTACATACATCCTGAAACATACATTGAATAAATTGTATAGATTCTATTTAATAAATAACTACAACAGACACAACTACACAGACAAGGCTAAGCAGATAAGGCTAAGCAAACAAGGCTAGACAGATAAGGTTAGACAGGCAAGGCTAGGCAGACAAGGCTAAACAGACGAAACTAAACAAAAGATGCTGGAAAGGAGACAATCCTAGAGAGACAAGATTATACAAATAAGGCTCGAGAGACAAGACTAGACAGACAAGACGAAAGAGACAAAACTAGACAAACAAGACTAGAGAGAGATAACACTAACCACACAAGACTTTACAGACAAGGCTAGACAGACTATACTAGAGAGACAAGACTAGACAGACAAGACTTTATGCGTCACCCCGGTATCGCATATTTCGCATTCCTTCAGGGTGGGCATCCCGGACGGTTAGTGCCACCCTGGTTGAAATTGCCTCTGCCTCGTCGGGGAATCGTACCCCGGTCTCCCACTTGTGAGGCGGGTATGTTATGCACTACACTCGGGACAGACAAGTTAAGACAGTTAAGACTAGACAGACAAGACTAGACAGATAAGAGAAGACCGGCAAGACTAGTCAGACAAAATTAGGTAGACAAGACTAGACAGACAAGGCTAGAGAGAGAAGACTAAACAGACACGACTAGGCAGACAAGACAAGAATCTTTGGTCTCATACCCCCAACAGAGGATATGAGACCAAAGATTGCACGTTGGGAAGTGAATGATAAGGAATCTTTAAGCTATCACAATTATATAATTTTCGATATCACAGACAAGAAACATACAGTAAGGCGGAAGAAGATAAATATAGGATGGCAAGCAAGTAAGATAGATCAGAAAAAACTGCGAAGGGCACTGGACGAGATCGTTAATGACGAGGACACAACATCAGCAAGAGGCTTCTCCAATACTCTCACCAAACTCTGCGATAAAACAATGCCAAAGAGAAGAGCACCTACTAGTGGTCAGTGTACAGGTGGGCGAAGCAAATATCGAAGCTTCGCAAGGAATGCTTAAGAGAAAGAAGAATTTATACCAGAACTGTTAAAAGAAACTCACCGCAAGCAACCCAGCATCAATGGCAAAAATACAAAGAGAGTAAGAAAGCCTTGAGAGACAGCATAAAAGTATAAAAAAAAACAGCTGGAAAATTATTTGTAACAACATAGACAGCGATATCTGGGGAGACCTCTATAAGATAGTCATGAAACAGATCATTGGTTATCCTCCGAAAATAAAACTGCCTATGGAAACAATGGAGAAAGTGGTTAACCACTTATTCCCTGTTCATCCAAATGTAAACTTCGACATAGACACCGATACTAGCTTTACTGACTTCTCGCTAGAACTACAAACAGCATCCAAAAAATTGAAAAACAACAAGGCACCGGGCCCAGGAAACATTCCCTCAGAAATAATAAAACAAGTGGCAATGGAAAACCCATTATTATATACTAAGGGTATGGATTATATACTAAGAGTATACAATAAACTGGCAGCGCAAGCACAGTTTCCAATAGAGTGGAAGCAGGCAAGACTAGTCTTGTTAAGAAAGGGAAAGAAACCAATTGATAATCCGGCGTCTTATAGACCAATCTGCCTTTTAGATGTAGAGGGCAAGCTATTTGAAAAATTAATTTTAATCAGACTTCAAAAAGAAATACTACGTACAGGGGACTTGTCGGATAAGCAATATGGTTTTAGAGAAGGTCGACAAACGATAGAAGCCGTCAATGAAGTAATAAAAGTTGCCAAGGAAGCAGCAGCTTATTCTGGTCGCCACCGAAGACTGTGCGTAGTAATAACGCTAGACGTGAAAAACGCCTTTAATAGCGCATCATGGAACATCGACAAAAGTCTAATTAATATTATAGCGTCATATTTATCAGAAAGGGAGATTGTTCTAGAAGCAGAAGGTATTCCAAAAGCAATGAGAATATACAGTGGTGTACCACAGGGGTCAGTACTGGCTCCAACCCTATGGAACATCCTGTATGACGGTCTTCTGAAAACTGAAATGCCACAAGGAAGCACGTTAATAGGATTTGCAGATGACATAGCTATGGTGGTAACTGCAAAATAGGAAGAAAATCTAATGAATAGGACAAACACTGGACTACAGCGAGTTTTAAACTGGTTGGAAGAAAAAAAACTGGAACTGGCCCCAGAGAAAATCTGAGGCAATGCTTCTTACAACTAAAAGGAAGATATCTCCGATCACCTTTCACATACAGGGTTTTACAGTTACACCCTGCTGAGCTGTAAAGTACCTAGGGGTGTGGTTGGATCCAAAACTAACATTCACCGAGCACATTGGCATAACCGTTCAAAAGGCAGAAAAGACGATGACTGCCCTTACCAGCCTTATGCCGAACATCGGAGGACCCAAGGCATCCAAGAGGAGACTATTATCGAGTGTGATACACTCTCAACTATTATATGCTGCACCAGTTTGGCATTCGATATCAAACAACCGAACACAACTACAGAGACTCGGAAGAATTACACGAATGATAGGCATTAGAGTTTGCTCTGCATATCGAACTATATCAGCCGAAGGGGTAGAAGTCATTGCAGGAATTCCTCCTATAGAATTGCAAATTAAAGAGAGATGTGACAGATACAGAGGAATCGAGAAAATTACAGCCAGAGAACAGTTATTAGAAAAGTGGCAAGAAAAATGGGAAAACGGGGCATATGGAGGCTGGACCTACAAATTAATCCCGGATATCTACAAGTGGATCAACAGAAGTCACGGAGAGATTAATTACTTCTTAACCCAAGCACTGTCAGGACATGGCTGATTCCAAAAATACCTGTACGATAGAAAGATAGTGGACTCAAATAAATGCCTTTACTGCGAAAACATCGACGACGCAGAACATAGTCTCTTCGTCTGCCATAAATGGGACAATCTAAGGAAAATATACATAAATAGCACAGGAAAATTATTGAATGCTAAGAATATGATGGACTGGTAGAGTCAGCGAGAACATGGGAAACCACATATACAACTATCCGACAAATCATGGAAACAAAAGAGAAATTACACAGGCAAGGAAGAAAACGAAGAAGGTGAGAAAAACCTTCATTCCCAACTAGGGCGGCATCTACCGTCCGGGCTGCACACCCTGAAGGAATGCGCAAGCGATACCGGGGTCTAGCATACTAAAGCCAAGTGGATAAGGGGTTTAGTGAGTGAGAGCCTCACACTCAGGCTGGGAGAGCTTCCCCTAAACCACCATAAAATTTTTTTTAAAAAAAGACAGACAAGACTAGACAGACACGACTAGGCAGACACGACTAGACAGACAAAACTAGACAGACATGACTAGACAGACAAGACTAGACAGACAAGACTAGACTAACAGGACTACACAGACAAGACTAGACAGACAAGACTAGACAGACTAGACTAGAGAGACAATACTAGACAGACAAGGGTAGACAGACAAGACTAGTACATAGGCGCATGAACAAAAAACAAACAGAAGGGATTCACAGCAAAAAAAAAATACAGAGGCAATAATCATTAAAGAGGAATGAGGAATAATCTTTCTGAGTCTGTATTAATTGTTCGTCGAATGTTTGGAGGTGCGATGCCTGCGATTGGGAGACTTTGTGGAGAGGTGTGCTCTTTAGGCGCCCAGTTATCAAGCGGCAGGATTCATTCAATGCCATGTCAACCTTTTTCGCGTGGGTGGATCTACACCACACATCGCTTGCATACTCTCCTACGGAGAAGCAGAGTGCTAATAGACACTCTTAGGGTATGGGCATTTGTTCCCCAGTTTGATCCTATAAGTTTTTTCAGTTCCTGTGCAATAATTTTTGATTTTACATTTGCGCAGTGCTTTTTATATTTAAGGGATCTGTCTAGGGTAACTCCTAGATATTTAGGATAAGGTGTGTGTTCAATTTCGACACCTTTCCATGTAATATAACGTAACGCGGAGACGAACATACCATGAGCCACCTATTGATCTATCGAAACTGCCCTACAACATGCACTACTTTGGATCTCCTAATAGTGACAAAAAATGCAATCAATGTGGTGAAACTTTGGGAAGGGAAAATTTAATAATTAGTAACTAACCAAATATCACCTTACTTATATAGTAGTAAGAATAGCCAATTCATCTGTGATTTATATATTTTATTTTACTTTATTTGATTTTATACTGACTCATGTTCTATTTATATTTATGCTTATTTAATTTTAGACTCATGTTTATATTTATGCTTTATATTTATATGTGGTTGTTTGACACGAATATAATAATAATGAGGAATAATCATTAAATAGGAATAATCATTAATGAATCTGACGTAAAAACTAGTGGAGTTATCACAAATACGAGAAAGTCAAAGACAGGAGACCACCTATAAGAGGTGAAAGGTGGCCAAGCTCGGGAATTGAGAGACAAAATAGCACAAAACAGCCGACGTCCGTCTAAAGACAGCAAATTCAATACTTCACCTCAAAGATCTAGATGCTGTGACCACAGTAGACGAAATAGAGAAAGCGATAAAGGGACATCTTGGAGAACAAGACAACGGTGAAAACCAAATAGCAACAGTGGCTCTCCCAAAAGCCCAAGGTCTGAAGCTGCTCCAGCAGAGAAGTATTCTAATCGGATTGGTAGAATGCAGAGTAAGGGAGAGAATAAACATTACCAAATGTCATAGATGCTGGCAAACTGGGCATGTCGCAAAAGAATGCAATGGATCAGATAGACAAAATCTGTGCCTAAGATGCGGAAAAGATGGCCACATTACCAAGGAATGCAACAATGAAGAATTCTGTCCCATTAGCGAAATTAGGGTCATCAAGCAAACTCTGGAATGTGTCCCGCATTCCAAAAGGCGCTGACGGAGGCGAGGCGCAAACAAGTCATATCGCAGAGCTCAGAATACTCCTATTACCCGCAATGAGATGTCGGGCAGCACATGACCTCCTTAAATCCAGAACACATGAACTGACAATAGATATCATTATGTTAAGTGAACCCAACAAAATTCGAACGCAGGAGGGATGGTACACGGACGACGAAAAAGATGCTGCAATGAAAACGATGAACAAAAGCACGTTTGTACTAGGCAGTGGATGTGGGCTTGGATTCGTATGGATTGAGTTACATCAGTATGTAATTTTTAGCTGTTATCTATCACCAGATGATAGCCTACAAAATCTTAAAAAAACACTGGCCGAGCTCAGCTACCAAATAAGAGGACAAAAAAACCAGTCTTAATTGGAGGAGACTTTAATGCAAAATCTCCATATTGGGGATGTCCATTAATGGACAACCGTAGTGATATCGTCATGGACTGGGTGGCGGAGCTTGATCTACATGTATGCAATAAAGGGGATAAACCCTCTTTCGAACGTGGCAGATCCCATTCTATTCTAGACATCACCCTCACAACGGGAGAACTTGCAGGGAAAATTAGAAACTGAGAAGTCTTGGACCGTGAATCGCTAAGCGACCACAAATACATCTATATCGTGCTGGAGGAAAACCAACGCGATCTGCCCCTTCAGCGCCAGAGGTGCCAGAGATGGTCAACAAGGAAGATAGTTGAGCATACGTTTACTAACAATATGGAAAAAGTATTTAGCAATATAAATCCAAAAACGCCAGAAGAACTGATAAAAGCGCATAAAATAACTTGTAATGCCACCCTGTCTCGTAAAAAAATACCAAGGGGGAGAAAAAAGGTGTACTGGTGGAACAATGAAATTGCCAACATGAGAGTGGTACAGTATAAAAAACAAAATTAACACTTCTGAAAAGCATGTATGCCGACTCAAAAAAAGCGCTGCGGAGAGAAATAAATAACTCCAAAAGAAACACTGGCGCGAGCTTTGTGAGAACCTGGACGAAAATGTATGGGGGGATGCATATGCGATTGCCACTAGTCACCTGAAAATCACACATCCAATCCTTCAAATCAGCATGGAAAAAACCAAGGAGGTAGTAGACGAACTTTTCCCCATCCACGAAGAACCGAGATGGGAACAACCGCTAGTAAACCAGATTAGTGGATTTTTTTCCATGGAAGAACTTATAAGGGCCAGTATGCGTATTCGAAGTGGCAAAGCCCCTGGTCCAGACGGACTACCACCAGAAGCCATCAAAATAGCTGTCAAAAGATGCCCTGAATATATCCTAAATATCATAAACAACATATTGGCGGATGGGAACTTTCCGAACATCTGGAAGAGAGCGAGGCTAGTCCTACTTAGAAAAGGGGACAAGCCCATAGAAGACCCATCGTCCAATCGACCATTGTGCCTGCTCGGTGCTGCTGGGAAACTGCTTGAACAGTTAATACTACACAGGATAAAGAATGAGCTCAGTCAAAGGAAAAACCTAACAGACAAAACAACATGGATTCAGGGAGGGCAGGTTAACAGTCGATGCTATTATGCGAATCCTGGACGTGGTAGAGAAAGACTCAGCTGGTACGAGGGCAACAAAAAAGATTAATGTGCTCATTACTTTAGACGTTAAAAATGCTTTCAATACAGCTGCATGGGAAGATATTATGAATGAGGTTAGTGAGAGAGGCTTCCCCCCATAGCTGCTGAGACTACTGCGCAGTTATCCACATGAACGTAAGATCATAATCGAAGCAGACGGTGAAGTCGTGGAGCGAGAAGTGTACAGCGGTGTTCCACAGGGTTCAGTAATGGGTCCTACACTGTGGAACATCCTGTAAGATGGAGTACTTAGGCTAAAGTTACCAGAAGGTATTAAGATAATAGGCTTTGCTGATGATATAGCGCTGGTAGTAGCAGGAAAAGACGAGGAGAGAGTAATGGAACATGCAAATAGGGCGATTGCACATATTAATAAATGGATGGAGAATAGGCGCTTAAGGCTGGCCCCTGAAAAAACGGAAGGTGTTCTACTGACCGGAGTGAGGCATATAGGGCCGATAGTATTTAAGGACAGAGACGTAACTATAACGCACAAGGAGGCAGTCAAATATCTTGGTGTGATTATTGATAAGAAAATGTTTTACACAACATATCATGCGATCAGCGACCAAAGCCCTCAAGGTAACAGCAGCACTGGAATAGATGATGCCCAATGTCGGCGGAACAAAAAGTAGCAAGAGAAAGATTCTATGCTCAGTCGCTCACTCGGCAATGGTCCATGGTACCCCGGTCTGGGCAAACACAGTCGAGAAAGTGACCATTAAAAATAAGCTGGTCACAGTGCAGAGAAAACTGGCACTACGTGTGTGCAGTGCTTACAAGACAGACTCAACGGATGCAGTGATCGTGTTGGCAGGCATTGCACCCGTAGAACTTCTGATAAAAGAAAGAAAAGAACTGTACAAAAAGCGGAATAGCGGGCAGAAGAGAAAACTTAGCAAAATTGCCAGACAACATCTTTTCCGGGAGTGGCAAAACCACTGGACATGCACATGGTACAAACGGATAGTGGACAAAATTATTAATCCCACATGTGGGAATGTGGGTAGAACGAAAATATGGGGAGATGAACTAGTATCTCTCCCAAGCGTTCAGCGGGCATGGTTGCTTCAGATAGTACCTGCACAATATCGACAGGGCCTCTGACAATTTGTGTGTCTACTGTGGACAAACGGACAGTGCAGCGCACATGGTCTTCAAATGTGAAAGATGGATTCCAGAGAGGGACAACTGGACAGCGAAGACAAAAACAGAACTGGGAGTAAAAACACTGTTGGAGGTCATGTTAAAGTCCGAAGACAACTGGAGGACAACGGATGATATGATAAGAAGCATTAGTAGCATGAAAGAGACAGACGAACGTGCAGGACAGAAAGCCAGGAACTAACCTAACTAAGAAAATGCCTCAACCCCTAAACACATGATGTGAATGGGGGATGTAAGGCAACAAATGCGTGACATAACAAAGACAACGGCATCCTGACGACATGCGAAAAGCGGTACCGGGATGTTCGTGAATTCCAAGGGGGGCACTTGACAAGTTAACGCTAGTGCTTCCCTCACGTGGAAGTCACCTTGTCGGGGTGTGAGGGCTTAGTTTCGCAACATACCGTTGGACGTCACGACTGGAACAACTCCGGTCGGGGCGTTCGGCGGAGGGCGAACAACCAAGAACTTCCAAACCCTTAATCCCAAGGTGTCATGCGACCCGTGCCAAAGGGACTGGTTGATGGCCAAGGGCAACCGGCCATCGCTTACGGAGCCCCTCTGATACCTGGCGACCTCAGAGGGTATCCAGCCTTACCACTATCAAGCGGGGCTCTGATGTGGTGGACCTTTAGTTCCCTTTCGACTCGTGGGATTTATATGAATTCCAAAAGTAAAAATAATCCATGTGTACGGGACCTAACCGACACAGAGAACAAGGAAGTCAGCCCGGATTCCCGGGAAGACGACCTTGACCTCACACTCGTAGACATGAGCAGTCCAGCCATGTCTACAGAGGCAGAGGTAGATGTTCTTGTAGGGACAGAGGAGGACTTGCCGCCTCCTGTCACAAAACAAGAATGACCAGCAGGCGCACCAAAATAGCCCAAGTGAACATCCATCATGCCAAAGCAGCTTCAGCTGTGATGGCTAGGATGTTCACCAAGCAGCACCTAGGGCTAGCGCTGCTTCAAGAACCCTGGACCTACGGAGGTAAGATCAGAGGCCTTAGCAACAGGGAATGTAAGTTGGTATGGGACAGCCGTGAGGTCTCCCCTAGAACTTGCATTATGGTAAGAAATGGCATAAATTACTTATGTCTTTCAGAATTTTTAACGCGGGATTTAGTACCGATTCAGGCCCTCATCAAGATCGAGGGTCTCCACCGCGAAGTAGTGATCGCATCAGCATACTTCCCTGGCGATGGTAACAGCATACCACCCATTGAAGTACAAAAGCTGGTGGAACACTGTATTAGGAGAAGGCTGCCACTCATCCTGGGATGTGACGCGAACGCACACAATGAGATGTGGGGCAGCACGGACACTAATAAGAGGGGTGAGTACCTTTTAGAATACCTCATTAAAGAGAACTTAATTGTGTACAACGTTGGGAACACACCAACATTTGTCACTAAAGTCAGAAATGAGGTACTGGATATTACGGTAGGTAGCGCTAACGTAAGTAAACTAATTAAAAAGTGGAGGGTTTCAAGTGAGCCCTCAATGTCAGATCATAGGATCATAGAGTTTGAGCTGGAAGGAGCGAGTGAGGAAAACACCCCCATTCGAAACCCCAGACAAACTGTGTGGCCTATGTTTAGTTCCCAACTAAAAGAAAACCTAGAGCAGGTGACAGTGCGGGGTAGTGTCAAACACTACACCGTGCTGGAGCAGGCTGTAGGAGAAATAAATGTAGCAATCACCACGGCATTTGAATCCAACTGCCCGGTAAAAACCGTGAAGGAGCATAAGGACGAAAAATGGTGGAACAAAAATTTGTCTACATTAAGAGGAAAAGTACGTAGGCTTTTCAACAAAGCCAAGCAATACGGAAATTGGCTAGAATACTCTGAGGTGCTTACCACCTACAACAAAGAGATCAGAAGGGCAAAAAGGGAAAACTTTAGGACCTTCTGTGAAAACATAGAATCCACGCCGGTGGCAACTAGACTGCACAAAGCACTAGCGAAGGATAGAGTGGAAATGACAACCACTCTCAAGAAACCGGATGGGACCTTCACGGAGGATGAAGAGCAAAGAGCTCTCCTCCTACTAGAAACCCATTTTCCTGGATGTAGAGGATACAGGGAGACCGAGGGCTTGATGCAACCACGGAAACCAAGTCGGGCCGACTGGAAGAGGGCAGCGTCCATCTGTACGGAAAACCGAATCAGATGGGCTATCGGCACTTTCCAGCCTTTTAAGGCCCCAGGTGTGGACGGACTAGTTCCTGCCTTCCTACAAAAGGGAGAGAGAGAACTAATGCCGTATCTTCTAAATATCTTTAGAAGTAGCTTAGCGCTCGGATATATACCGGAGCTATTGAGAAGGGCTAAGGTGGTATTTATACCGAAGGTGGGGAAGAAAGACACCACTCAACCGAAGTCATTTAGACCCATTAGTCTAACATCTTTTATGTTAAAGACAATGGAGAAGGTGATTGATAATTACCTTAGGACTATAGTGCTGGTAGGTACACCACTACACAGGAGTCAGCATGCTTACAGAGCAGGGAAATCCACAGAAACCGCCCTGTATCAGCTGACAAACGAAATAGAAGCAGCACTAGAGACAAAGGAAGTAGCGATATGTGCCTTCTTGGATATAGAGGGAGCTTTTGACAACACCTCACACGAGGCTGTCAGGGCGGCCCTTGAAAGAAGGAATATCGACAGCACTATCTCAAAGTGGATGGGTGAAATGCTGAGAACTAGAACGGCGGAGGCACAAGTGGGAAAAGACACCATTAAGATCTCCACAACTCGAAGGTGCCCACAGGGAGGTGTACTATCACCGCTAATGTGGAGCCTGGTAGTTGATGAACTACTGGTTAGGCTAAACGACCTAGACATCAAATGTGAAGGTTACGCCGATGACATAGTCATAATGGCTAGAGGGAAATTTGAGGGAACGCTCTGTGAAATTGTTCAGAGAGGCCTCAATGTAACTAGTAGATGGTGTCAAACAGTGGGACTGAAACTCAACCCGAGCAAAACCACGGTGATACCATTTACTAGAAGGAGAAAACTAAACTCCTACATCCCATACTCATAGATGGGAAGGCAGTAGAATACCAACAGGAGATAAGGTATCTGGGTATCACACTAGATAGCAAACTCCTATGGAATAGACACGATGAGGCAGTGGTAGGTAAAGCCAAACGCGCCCTAATGGTGTGCAGAAATCTGGCAGGAAAAACGTGGGGTTGTAACTACTACAACCCACTATCCTGCGATGGATGTACACCATGATAGTGAGACCTGCAATCACTTATGGGGCAGTTGCGTAGGGAAGTAGAATCAAGCTGGCCTCTATGAGGAAACAACTTGAGAAGATTCAAAGACTGGCGTGTGTCTTGTCCGACAGCAGCATTGGAGCTGCTGCTGGATCTGACTCCGCTGCACCTTGTGGTGGAGAGCGCCGCCAGATCGGCGATCGTAAGATTCAGCAAGGAAGGAATGGGCAGAGGCAAAATAATCGGGAGCAGAGACCGAAACAGCCTCGCTGCCAAGATCCCCTGGCTGGAAGTACCAAAAGACGAAATGGTATGCAAATACCACTTCGAGAAAAACTACACAGCAATGTGTAGTAGTAAAGCCAATTGGAGCGACGAATCCTCAGCATACCACATAGAGCAAAATGCCATCAAGTGGTATACAGATGGTTCGAATACAAAGGAAGGCACTGGTGCAGGAGTGTTTGGACCTCGTACCAGATACTTCGAATCCATGGGAACATCCCCAAGTATCTTCCAAGCAGAGGTACACGCAATCGAAAGATGTGCACAGTTTAACCTCGACAGGAATTACCGCAAAAAACGAATTGCTATCCTGTCAGATAGCCAAGCAGAAATCAATGCCATTAGCTCATACACCATCAGATCCAAACTGGTATGGGACTGTGTGGGGAAGCTGAACAAGCTTGGCTGGGATAATAAAGTAACGCTATACTGGGTACCAGGACACACTGGTATAGACGGAAACGAAGAAGCCGATCACCTAGCAAACCAGGGATCCAGTAGCCCCTTTATAGGTCCGGAACCCTCTTGCGGTATGGGCGTGAACACCATCCGCAAAAGTTTAGATGAAGAAATAAGAGGAAAATGGATGAAAACCTGGAAAGAACTTCCAGAGCTAAGGCAATCCAAAGTGATGCTGGGATCTTTTAACCAGAAGAGAACAGGAGCTTGCCTGAAACTAAGCAGGAACAAGCTCAGAATTCTGACAGGAGCCCTGACGGGACACTGCAGACTTAGGAAACATCTCAAGGCCCTAGGCCTAGAGGAGGAGGATGGATGCAGATTCTGTGGCTCAGCAGAGGAAACCCCCATACATCTGTTCAAAGACTGCGGAGCATTATTCCGCAAGAGACAGATGTACCTTGGGGCTCACTGCTTGAACACAGAGGAGCTGCAGGCCTTGAATTCCACCCAGATCCTGAGATTCCTAAAGGAATCAGGATTAGAGGAGGCGCTCTAAATGGGTAAGTACACCAACACTTGGAGGAGGAGGGTGGGGTACAATATACAATCTACAATATCTACAATCTACAATCTCTAACGCTAGTGCTTGCTACGTCCCCATAAAAAAAATACAAGACTAGACAGACAAGACTATATAGACAAGACTGGACAGAAAAGACAAGAAAGACAAGACTAGACAGACGAAACTAGACAGACAAGAATACACAGACAAGACTAGACAGACGAAACTAGACAGACGTGACGAGACTAGACAGACGAGACTAGACCAACAAGGCTAGACAGACAAGTTTACGACAGACAAGAATAATAGGTTTATCTTACCAATAGAACTGCTGGAATATAAGTAATCTCAGAAAATGATTCTAAACCTTCCCATTCAGTGAAGATTAACGACATCATGACTATGTTAATAAGTAAAACTAGTGTACTGTTTATGATTAGAAACTTATCGTTTCTGTTGAATTTTAATGGATTTAATCCAACTACTCCAATTATTTTCAGCATGAAAGCAATTGTAGGCTGTAGTCTATCTGTATTGGATGCCATTATGGACATAATAAAGAACAAGAGGAGGAATTCACTTTATATATGCGGAGAGAAAAGAAAACGTGTTTTGAAATATTTATTTAATTTGGTTTTAGTTCGTGGCAAAGTTATGGCAGAGAAAAAGTTTGCACACATTTAATGGATTAAAATTTAATAAACCGTTCTACGTTGAAAAAAAGATAAAGTTGCCAACTAATTGATTTCACTTAACGTCTAAATGTTTGATTGCTTATAACCATTTCAAAGAGTTTCTTACAAATTATTATAAACAATAGTTCTTGTAAATTGATAACGAACATTACACAATTTAAATTAAATTAAATCTTAATCAATTAATATCTTAACCGATTTTCAATTTATCATGGCTCTCGATCGCGAGTGCCCGGGATAAACTATCAACAAGTTCTTGTCAAACGGCCAATGTATTAACACCCCACTGTAATGCTAGCAATTATCAAAATTTTAGTTTCAAAACTTTCATGTCTCTTACCCTGAAAATACCCAACTTGGTAAAGAATAAACTCCCAAAATGGAAAATAACTAATTATCCAGTGTTTATTAAGCTATTACAACCACAATGTGCAAACCCCTTGAAAGGAAAATAACAACCCTTGAAAACCGCCACCCTCTTTTTCCCATCCATGGTTTTCATAAACAAACAGGTGAGCAGAAATTCGGACGAAAGCGTAGACAACATAACACATTTAATAGTTATGGCTAAAGTTGCTTTGGCAAAAGGAGATAAAGAGAAGGCCTAGGCGATTCTGCTGATGCGATTAGAGATTATAACATTATAAGATATTATTTAGATATATTATTAGTTTTTTCCAACAGTCAAAACGGTCATCAAACTGTCCGACGCATGTGCAATATTGCAACCGGCAATGTTTTTATATCGTGCACTCATGTCTCTCTTTTAATATGTTATTAGTGGTGGTGTCAAGTCAATCAACAGATAGTACTCTCAATTTCGTGCGATTTTATTTACGAATTAATACAAACAAAACGTGTGTTGTGTAATAAATGTGCAGCGATTAATCTCTATATTAAAACAGGTTCGTATATGCAAAAATCACTTATAATTCACATCTAAAATACTTACTAGGTATATCGACTAAATTGATAATTTCGTTTTAAACTCAAATTGTTTCAATAAAAACCTTAATTTATTTGTCGACGGTTGCCAAAGTGTGCAGCATTCCATGAATAGAAAGAGAGGTTCTAATAATCTAAAATCAAAATATTATTCAGTTTTAACTAGACTATAGAAGCAACACTTGTTTAGCACAACTAGGTATAAAAACAGGTATAGAAACAGATACTATTCAGACAAGGCAAACAGATATACCATGCGATTTCTTACACATTCCATTAAAATTTAAGGATTAAAAAGGTCTTTCATTTCCCCATCGTTCAAGTTTTCGTAATTTTATTACTTTGCTATCTTCCTTTGCTGAAGATATCATAAGATATTTTTCTTGTGATAATTGGTGGATAAATAGGTTTTAGTTGCAATTGTCATTCCTTCTGGGGTTTCAGGCGACAGGAGATAAGGCGAGAGTTTCAAATCGAGATAAGGAGATAAGGCGAGCGTTTCGGTCTCGTTAGTTGAGAAAAAAATTACTCCCGTTTCACCTCTCATAACCGTTTGTCTCGCCTCGTCTCTTCAAATATCATTGTTGCTAGAACTTATTGTTAAGATATTCCAAAACGTGGTAATCATTAATTTTATTTGAATTAATAAATGCGTGAAGAAACAGAAATATTTTGGGAAGAATTGGACCAGCTGATATCAGATTTCTGTGACACGCACATTAAAATTTTACTTGGTGACTTCAATGCTAAAATAGGAAAAGAAAAACGACTTCGTACAGTAGTGGGTAAATGGCCAGCGCATAAGATTACAAATAAAAATGGTCAAAGATGAATTGATCTTTGTATAGATCATGGATTAATTTTGGAATCTACAAGGTTTAAAAGAAGACCACACAAACTAATGACCTGGAAATGCCCAAATGTTAAATTAGGGGAGTTCCAGATTGAACATGTGGCCATGGATAAGAATCTGGCAATACTGAATGTCGGTAACAGGCCCACCTTTCAAACAAAACGACGGAAGGAGGTTATTGATGTGACTTTGGCGTCCTTATATACAAGTGCACTAGTGAGTAATTGGTATGTGTCCGAAGAACCGTCGTTGTCGGACCATCGATACATCTTTCTGGAGTTCAACGCCGTTGACAGGACAGAGGATGTGTATCGTAATCCACGCAAAACTGACTGCAAGCACTATAAGGAAGTGCTAAAGATACATACAAGTGTGTTAAGTTCGAACATAACCAGTCCGCATGATATTGAAAAAACCTCCACTCTACTTCAGGAGGCTATAATAAATTCTTATCATGACAGCTGTCCTCAAGTGAAGCGAACCAGGAAACGAGAAGTTACCTGGTGGAGCAAGGAACTTGAACAGAAGAAAAACAAAACGAGAAATCTCTTCAATAGAGCTAAAAAGACAGGGATGTGGACCGAATATACGGCTACACTCACTGATTATAACAAATCTGTACGGAGGGCTAAAAGGGAGTCCTGGAGGAAGATGTGTGAGGATGTCGAAAGTACATCTGAAACAGCAAGACTCCAGAGACTTCTGATAAAGAACCCGTTAAATCCGGTTGGTACTATCAGAGGACCAAACGGAAAACACACAACCAGCGGGAAAGAAACTATGGAAGTTTTACTCCAGCTCACTTCCCAGGTTCCTATGTGATCGACCCAACAATGGATAATCCTTACTGTCATGCTGTACGCTCTCAAACAAGAGGGACGAGGTGTGACAGGCGGGTGTCCAAGAGGGTTGTCACATATGAAAAAATTGAATGGGCCATAAATACCTTTGGCCCATACAAAGCAGCTGGCCCGAACGGTGTCTTCCCCGCCCTTCTGTGGCAGGGGAGGGAAACGCTGGTGCCAATACTGATCAAGCTATACAGGGCAAGTCTGGCATCAGGCTATGTGCCAACTCCCTGGAAGCAAGTAAAAGTGGTATTTATACAAAAAGCCGGGCGTCTAGATTACACCCAGGCTAAAGCGTATAGACCAATAAGTCTAACCTCCTTTCTATTGAAAACGTTAGAAAAACTGGTTGAAAAGCATCTGAGGGAGACCTGCCTGTTAGACAGGCCCCATACACTCTAATCAGCATGCCTATCAACCAGGAAAATCATGTGAATCTGCTCTACACCAATTAGTGGTTAAAATAGATAACACACTAGAAAACAAGAAATTGGCGCTTGGTGCCTTCCTTGATATCGAAGGTGCGTTTGACAACACCTCCTTCGACAGTATAGCCAATGCAGCCCGCAGCCATGGTGCAAATAAAACATCAATCAGATGGATTAAGTCCATGCTACAGGGTAGAAATGTTGAGGCTACAGTTGAGGCTACGCAGCAGGTGACACAATGAGGGTGGCTGTCATCAAGGGATGTCCTCAGGGTGGGGTTCTATCTCCGCTGCTTTGGGACATGGTTGTTGATAGCCTACTTGTGTCACTAAATAATAAAGGATTTTACACCCAAGGCTATGCAGATGACATAGTCATCCTCATCAGGGGTAAATTTCCCTCTATAATAGCAGCGCTTATGCAAGAAGCACTGAACGAGGTGCAGGGGGGTCGACCTTCGGGTCAATCCCTAAAAATCCACTCTAGTACCATTCACTAGAATGAGAAAAACGGATGGGCTAAGGCCCCCAATTTTCTATAACGAACATCTAAAGGTGAGTGAGAGTAAAGGTGAGTGAGTGTAGCTGAAGAAATTGCGCCCGTTCAAAAACCGTAGAAACATGCTTGCTGGAACGTGGAGTGTGACACTGCAATTAAAAACAGGCACTAAGCATGGTTGACTGATCAACAAAAGAGAACAGAAAAATCCCGTGAAGAACTACATAATACTAGAAGACAAACAGGCAAAAAAATTAGAAGGGTTTAAAGAAATTATCACAAAGAATCATTAAACGCCTTAGATGAAGCATTCATGCCACATAAGACAAGGGATTTTTATAAAACATTTCGACAATGCCAATCAAACTATACTCCACCAACACTTATGATGAGAAATACAAATGGAAACTGGCACATCGTAACCAAGAGAATGCAGAAATTTTAGCTCAATACTTTCAAAAATTGCTTAGCAGTGAGGAACCAACACAATACCTAGAGTATGATCTTCATTGAAAAAATAAAACACCATTAGAAAAGGATATACTTCCAGATTACAATGAAGTGCTGAAAGCCATTGATTCACTTAAAAATCACAAAGCGTCAGGGGACAACTGCAGAAATATTAAAGAATGCAAATACACAAACCATTCAGAATTTACATAAATACCTATAGGCATTTGGAATACTGTAAGAATACCCGAAGAGTGGAACATGGCGATAATACACCCTTTACATAAAAAAAGCCATAGATCAGATCAAAACAATTATCGGGGGATATCACTGCTGGATGTCATTTTTTCAAAGATATTATATATGAGAATTCAACTTGACTATAAACTTATAGAATACCAAGGAGGCTTTCGTCCAGGGAGAAGTTGTCCAGATCAAATTATCAGTTTAAAATGGATTATGAAGCATCATAGGGTTAGAAACAAAAAGTTAGTTATCACTTTCGTTGATTTTAAAAAGACGTATGATAGTATCCATCGTGAGTCACTATTGAATATCCTAAAGCAGTGTTTTGCAACGTGTGGGTCGCGACCCCCTGGGGAAAGAGATAATAAGGGGGTCGCGAAGCCTCTCTAAAGAAATCGCAGTTATTTTAATATTTAAAATAAAGAGCTCTTAAGGTAGATTTAACTAATTTTAACACTTGTGACAGTAGTAGACAAAAACATCGTCTTATATTGAGTATCAAAGTTAGAGTTTTTCAATGTTTGAAAATATTCTTTTTGTAGGAGACTGTAGACATGTAAACTTATAACGTCGTATAACGTCGAAAATATATACACGGAATGGTCTATAGTTGAATTATCAAGCAAAGCCGTTTTACGAGTAAACTACCTTGGGGTTAGGCCACTCTAGGATTTTTAAAAATCGATTTTTTTAAATTGTTTTAAAGGGCCCCTTAGGTCCTCAAAAATGATATCTCAAAAGATTCTGGCCTAGAAATATCTCTAGTACTTGTTTTTCGAAGTACAGAATGAAAGTAATTATGCGGTTGATGCTTTTGTAACTATTAGCAACGCATTTATCTCAAAACTCGATTTTTCATGTTGGCCGTACCCATAACTCGTACAATTTTCAACCAATTCACATCAAATTTTAACTGAATCTTTAAAAATATATTGTCTAAATATGTGCGTAAGATTTCCTTTTTATATGGCATAGTTCATTTGTTATTAACAATTTTCTGGCGATTTTTCTGAGAATTTTGAAAGTTTGACTTTGGAAGTCAGCCATTCGGCAAAAAAATCAATACATCAAAAATATCCTACGTACTTATCTTGCTGTTGTAATGTACAATAAAGAAAAATTTAGTGTTTCATCATAATTCAAAATTTACAGTAGCTGTTGGTACGGCCGTGGACCCTTCCAAAATAGAGAGGCTATTTGAGAAACGCAGCACAGCCGCCATTTTTAAATAAATGATTCTATACAAATTTAGTTTTACGTCTTTAATTACGTTTTGTAATTTTGTTATAACTTTGTAATCTCGATTTACTTTATTTTATTTTTTTATTTTTCGGCCTGTAGAGTGGCCCAGCCCCTTAAAGAGGCATTTAAAGTACAAAAACTAAAATCATTCTATTTCAAGATGTTATATTTATTCAGAAAAGGTTAGTTAAAGGTCAATTAGAGCACAAATTATCTTAAAACAAATCAACAAATACCTTCGAGTCACATGAATCATTAATGCTACAACGAATAGGCACACATTCACAATAATGTGATGGTTGGACCTGTTTCTTGTTAATCAATTTTTCCCATCCCGGATCCGCTTTTGCTACACATATAAATCGCTTTCTAAATTTAGGCGATTTCTCTGTTTGCCTTTTATTTGAGGCTTCGACGAAAACGTCAACTCGCAAAAATAGGAGGTTGCAAATGGAATCAAACACTTTAATGCTTCTCTGATTAATAGTGGATATTCTGTTTTTTCTCTTTAGCCAAAATGTATCCAAAGTGATATGAAGTATAAAGTGATAAAACATGAATTCCACGTGTAACATTCCATCAGCAGATAGTTCCGACAGATTTTCTTTTAAATTGGTTCCCAAAATGCCACGTCTGTAGCTGCTTTTAAAAACAGATTTATGATCCACCTTTTCCCAGTGTTTCTGAAAGTTATTCCACCGAGAAATAATGACACAATTCTTCTTCAAATTCAAATTCTGAAATACAATTTCCATACCTGATATATATAATTTGATGTTTATCTCAGATCGCACTTCTACAATATAAGACTGAGTAGAACAAAATGAATCAAATTTGTCTTGCTTTAAGGATGATGACCACAGGTTTATTTTTCTCGTAAAGCCATGGATTTTATCTTTAATGAATTTTTACATCCCTCCCTTGAAGGCAAAGGGAGGCCTTCTTTTATTCAAAGTGTTTAAAAGCTCGACTATGGCTCGAAAGAAAAGCCAGTTTCAAAAGGAATTCCGGGGTCACAAATAAATTTGGTATATTTGGATTTGACCTGCTGTAAATACACCAAAAGTTCAGCTAGAAGTTCCAAAACTCTTGTCATTACTTTGCCTTTCGATAACATCTGTGCGGTAAAGCAAACTTTGGTGCAGTGAACCCATCCTCATAAATGTTTCAAAATAAACCTGTCAGTAACACTTTTCCTTTAATATAATTTACTAATTTTATAGTAATCTTTAACAATAAGAACGTTATTGTATTACTGTGCCAAGGTTTTGGACGCAAGAGCTTGGCGATGAAGAAATCCATGCATCAAGCAATGCAAACAAGCGTTTGGCATCAGTGCTTTTTAAGTGTAGGTAATAAAGCCGCTTTTCGTACCAGTCATAGCTTTTGCTACGTCATTACAAATAGCTATGCATCTCTTCACCCAATCGATATGGAAGTCTTGTGTAGGTTCAAGATACATGTTATATAAGCACTGATCTGTTGTATGTATTGTATGTGTGTGTGTATTTCTTCTATCAATCTCTCGTTGGATTCAAAACGCACAAAAGCCACAAACTGCGTACAACCCGCAATATCAGTAGATTCATCAAGCTGCAGGGATACAAAGTACTTTTTTGTATGACTTGATCACGCATGTCAGTCGCCATATCGCTTATTCTGCGTTGAATGGTATTGTCAGAGAGTGATGTATTTTTAAACTTTTCTACCTCTTGTTTCCCAAACATAATCTCTGCTATATCTAAAGCCGCAGGTAAAATAAATTTTTTGGAAATCGTATGAGGTTTTCCAGCTTTAAGGCCGATTCTCATATACGCGACACACAGCTACGCGACGTCACACGAAATCGCCTGTCAAATAATGATTACATTGTTTTCAATGGGCACGTTCTCACTATGGCTACGCGACAGTTGCTAAAAGTCTGAATTCAGCGCGCTGTCGCTGGGATTATTTCGTGAGCATTCTTTTACGTTTTGTCGCACATCGCATGACGTTTGGAAAGTTTGTTTGTGATTCGAATGATGGATTGTGTCAAAAACGGCGTGTTTTTTTAAATGCATGGAATGAACGACGACAAAGCAGAGCAATTGATCGCTCTTGTGGCTGATTATGTTGAACTGTATGACTTACAAAATAAAAATTACAGTAATCAACACGGGTTAGTAGATTTAATTTGAAAAGAAATTTCTTTAAAATTAGATGAGACTCGTAAGTACAGACTCTTGTAATTGTTTGAAGAGAGTATGGAATTCTCCTTCTTTTCCTTTTCTTTTCATTTCTCATTTTCATAACACATGGCTAAGACGCAAAAACCATCATCGGAACTTGACATTTTGAAAAAAATAACTTAACCTGAAATGTAGAGAAACTACAGATTTGACATTTGCAGCAAATAATCGCGTAGCTGAGTGTCGCATATATGAGAATACCTAGCAGCGACTGACAATAATGGATGACGGTAATGCGAATAAGATATGTCAACCTAACATCAAGATTGGCAAAAAAATAAGACTCAATTGTTTAGCATTCGCGGATGATCTTGCACTACTGGCTAATGATATAGAAGAAGCTAAATTACAAATAGAACAACTTGATAATATAGCAACAAAAGCTTTATTGCAAATTTCATATGAAAAAACAGAAATAATAGCAACCTTTCCTACTAGAGCACTAACCATTGCCCTAGCCAATACTAAACAAATTAAAATTGTGAATAAGTTTAAATATCTTGGTGAAATTTTAACTTGGAACTACAATGAAAAATCATCAATAGAAAGCATTTACAACATATATTGAAAACATTTAAGTTAAAAAGAGCACAACGAATTATATGGCCAACGTACAAGAAACAATCTCTTTCGATAAAAGCTAAACTTCAACATTACTATTCCGTCATTAAACCTGAAGCAACATACGCTTATCAAACACTATTTAAATTGAACACCAAAGCAACAACTGATACACTGCAAAATGTTGACAGAAGGATACTCAGAACAATCATTAATAAAAAACATCAGGTAGATAGACAATGGAAATTGTTGCCTAATGCAGTGGTCCACAGGGAAAGTGAATCTATAATAGATACGATGAGAAAAAGAAGAATTGCAAAGATAATAAAACAACTATTTAATTACTTTTGCAAAATAAAACTAAAAGTCGATGGCCAATTGTTGTAGTTATATTTGTTTGTATTTATAAGTATAACAATAAAGATGTTTTATTATTATTATTAAAACTAAAAATAATTGGTTGGAAGAAGATCAGAGTGATTTAAAATACTTAAATATTACAATGAAACAAATTGAAACTAGAGAAGAAAATCGGATTTATTTCTCAATCTCAAGAATAAACAAATATGATTTTCATTAAAAGCTGTACAAAGGAAACAATATGTTATATCTGATGAAGAAAGGGCAGCCAGATCAGCCAGAATGAAGAGGTTTTGGGAAAGGAAGAAGATGATGCAAGCTAAATCTTGAGTTAATTCTTTGTTAACATAAATTAACAGTATTTGGGTTTGATTTAAGTTCTCCAATGTGGGCGTAAACTATGTAAATAATAAATGCGTAATTATTTGTTATATAGATAAATAGCTGATGCCCGCGACTTCGTCTGCGTAGACTACGTGTTCTCATTAAAAACTGCATCGCCTTTTTTGTTCATCTAAATTAGTGCAGAACCTCTTTATGCACAACGTTTTCACTAACGTTTCTCGGTGCAAGGATTACCAAACTGCTCGCAGAACTCACTCTGGAACAGGCCACATAGAACTTTGCGTGTGAGAAATAGTCTTCTCTTAGGTCTATACCGGCCACTTTCAATGACTGACCTTGCGACTTATTTATGGTCATTACAAAACAAACTTTGAGAGGAAACTGCAACCTTTGAAGTTAAATGGGTATTCTAAGGATATTAATGATATTCAGGGTATAAATACAGTTTCCCCTTAAGCACATCCACTGATTTCAGTTGCCTCGATAATGTTTCGATAAAGAACTTTTATCTGCAGTCTCTTACCATTGCATAACTTCGGAGGTTTAAGGTTTCTTAAAGGCATAATTGGTGCGCCAATTTTGACAATAAGATTATGCAATGGTAGACCAGCTGGATTTAGGGCATTTAGAAATTCTACTGGAAAATTTACTGCGTCATCAGTTTGCAACACTTAATCCACTGACTTATAATGTACTTCGTCTCCTTCGAATAACTTCAGTAAAAGATCATTTATAGCAGCTGCTTTGTCATTTATCGGGGTTAGAATAGCACGCATACATAACCAACCTATAGGTTTCACCTTAATGTGCTCTATGACGGGGTATACTTTGCTAGTCAGTTCACTTAGAGATGTTACCACTGTGGCCAGACTTTGCGGAATACTAATTTTACCATTACCCGTAGTATATTCTCCGTCTCCTATATTTAATAAGATTTCTGTAAAATGTCCCGCAGTAGCGTCACCTCTTAAATTGACCCTCATATTATTTTTTTTAAGCGAGTTTCTGAATTGTTGTCCATAAATACGAAAACCATAAATATGCTTTGACTTCATCGGCTCTTGTGCTCCTGGATACTACGGGTGAAGTCTGTCGAAAGTCTCCTGCCAAAAGAACTACAATGCCGCCCATCAGGCTCTTATTATGTCCTTTAATATTCTATTGAGTGCTTCTTGAATACCCCGTTTGTGAGCCATTGTACATTCATACCACACAATTAATTTAGTCTCTCCTGGACAGATATGTGTCTGAACATGCATTAGATTTAGCGGCAGCTTAAAAGTAGAGTGTGCTGTTTTACCTCCATCCAGCAAAGTGGCAGCAATGCCAGAAGAGGCGACAGCCAAAGCTAATCCGCGGTGTTTCAGTATTATGGCTAATAACAAATTAAGTACAAATGTCTTGCCGGTCCCCCAGGAACATCCAGGAAAAATATTTGACCAGTGCCCTTCTGAACACTTTACTAATATTTGTTTGTAGATACGGTACTGTTTTTCTGTTAGCATAGTTTGGTTATTACAGACAACTTGAGCCAACAATTTAGTGTCGTATCTAATTTCATTAAGGTAATCTCTATTTTTTAAATCTGCTTCAGATCTTATTGTATGTACCAAACCACAATTTTCTAAACGCTCTCCCAGACACAATATCTGTATCTTCAATTGAAATCAGACATTTACTATAAATTTCATCCATAACCATAACATTATTTGTTTCTACTTGATGCTGTATAACCTCCGATAGACTATCCTTGCATATTTCCAAAGACTCAAAGCGTCAGACAATTGACGCACATAGAAAAAACATAAACATCGATCCAGCAGAACGCGGAATACGTTGTCCTAACCTAACCTACTAACATAACCTAATAGCCGGGTCCAATTGTGAATCAAAACAATGCAGGGGCCCACTCAAACGCACACAAAAAAAAACATCGGTCTCGCCGTTCATTGCTAGAGTAAGAGCAAAGTAAAATAGATAGTTCATTCCCTGTTTTCATCCACATTTAGTGGATGAAATTTGCCAAATACTGAAATACGTGTTTATTTATTTTCATTGGTGCCAAATTTCAAGTTAATAGGTGAAGATTTGTTTTTGTCTCCCATATAAACTTTCTTACTCCCGTTTTCCCGTTTACCCTTCTTTGTGAGTCTCTACGTCACAAAAATAAACTACTGTCCAAATTTCACGTTTCTTTTATTTTATCTTCTTTTATATATATATATATATATATATATATATATATATATATATATATATATATATATATATATATATATATGTTGTATTGTTTTCTCGGGGATTCCGCGTTGATGCTGGCTCTGAAAAGAACCGGATTCTCGACGTTTCGGCGAACTAACATTCGCCATTCTTAAGAGATATATGCGTCCGTGCGGGTCAACCGTTAGACGCATACTGAGAGCTCGTTCATGTGTCCTTTGCTTTCTGACGGTCGTGAGCCTTCCGCTCAGCTGTTCCGTCGTCTTGTTGTTTGTTTCTGTGCGTTTTTTTTTTGTTTTGTGTCGGTTTGCTTGTTTGTTTGTCGGTTTGTTTGTTCTTCTGTTTGTTCTGTCTCACTCATAAACGGTTTTCTTTCCTTTTTTTTTTTTTTTGGTTCTGTTTTTTTTTTTTTTTTTCTTCTTCTTCTCGTTGTTGGTCCTTGGTTTGTCCTGGTGTTGGTTCCTGGTTCGCACTCCTGGCGGTTCCTGGTTCGTCCTTCGTTCTCGTGGGGGTTACTTGTTCGTCCTCGTGGTGGGTGCTGTGTCTCTCTGGTTTGTTCGTGTTGTTCCTGCCTGTTTTTGTTCCTGGGTGCTCCGCTGGGTTCGGGGATGTGGGCTTTCCTGTGAAAAAGAAAGATCAGTGATTACCTATGTTGTTGAGGATTTGTATGTTTCCATTTAACGTTGATGTTGTAGTTTGCTGCGTTGTTGATTGTTGGGTTGTCATGCGTTTTCATGCGTTCGAAGCTTTTCGTTGCTAGTTTTTCTATGTGTTGCTTGATTGTCTCCATGTTTAGATCGCTGTGCAGCTGCTCATTGGTCATGTACCATGGCGAATCTGTTATTTCTCTCAGAGTTTTGTTCTGGATGATTTGGAGTTTGTAGATTTTCCTTTCTTTGGATTGTATCCAGCACGTCGATGAGTACGTCATTGTCGGCCGTATTATGGACTTGTAGATTTGTAGTTTGTTCCTTATGTTCAGCTTGCTTTTCCTGTTTAAGAGCGGGTAGAGGTAGCCTTTAATTTGTTTTGCTTTTTTCGCCGTCTGATCGATGTGTTCTGAAAATGTAAGAGCTTTGTCGAGGATTACGCCTAGATATTTGATTCGGTTGAGAGCTCGTTCGTGCGATGCGACTACTTATAGCTGTCTGACTTCGGGTCATGCGCGTTGTGTGCGGTGCTTCGGTTCGGTTGTTTGTCTGTCTTGTTGGTCGTACATGAGTCTGGGGTATCTGGGATTGCAATTTGAGGGTGGATATGATCGGTCGCCATGCTGGGGGCAGTCTCAAGGAATCGTTTCTCGTGTTCATGCAGTAGTCTCGTTTTTCTATCTGTGCAACAGTCCTTGAATTTCTAAAGTCCATCCAGTGACCGGTGTTTGTGTGTTGGACAAGTGCCGATGAAACTTTGTCTCTGTGTCTGACTGGAGAAAACAGCCCGAGAAAACAATACACCACAGGTATCTATCAGCAAAAACATCAAATACAACATATATATCTATAAATATATATATATATATATATATATATATATATATATATATATATATATATATATAAGAATTATATTAGCATTCCTAAAAAGCCCCTTTTGGAACCGACTAGTTCGGCTGTCGTTGCAGCCATAATGTCCTCCCTTGTCTGAAATCGCGTTCCTTTCAATGGCCTCTTGACTTTGGGGAATAGCCAGAAGTCGCAGGGGGGCATATCAGGAGAGTAAGGAGCCTGTCGAGCCAGAGGAGTCTGGTTTTTCGCCAAAAAATTGTGAACCAAGTGCGAAGAATGTGCTGGAGCATTGTCGTAATGGAGTCGCCAATTTCCTGATGACCACAACTCCAGTCGCTTGCGCCGCACAGCATCACATAGGCGACGAAGGACATCCCTCATTTTACTTGTCATTTTACTTGCATTGAAAAACTGACGAAAGCACTACACACTACGTCACTCGAACACTGTTCGAAAAAAATCACGTATGCGCACAAAGGTTCAAGGTCGGCTCATGCAAGCGCGCTCGATTCAAATCCATCAGGTTTTCAAAATAAAAAATAAGGTCGGATACTTTTCATATGCATATATATATATATATATATATATATATATATATATATATATATATTATGTATAAATTATTAACTCCGCCTCTAGTATACTGGTTGAACTGAGTAGGTCAGATGCTGGTGCCGGTCCCAAGCCCGGATAAAGGAGGAGGGTTGGAACGAAAGGCCAGCAACCTTTCTTCGGTGAAAACAACCACTTGCTAAAAGTTTCGATCAAAAGCCTCGGAAGACGGACGGAAATAAAAGACGACTTTTGCTACGAAAAAGGACTATGAAAATGGCTACATGGAATGTACAAGATTTAAGAACTAAAGAGACAGAAGTTTTTCAGGAACTTAAGCGACAAAAGAATATGTGTTCTCACCGAAACCAAGAAGAAAGCAAAAGGAAATGAAACTAAAGATGACTATATCCACTTTTATAGTGGAGTAGAAAAAAGCGCCAGACCAAAAAGAGGTGTGTCTATAGCCATACATAAAAAGCTAAAGAAATAGATAAGGTATATAATAGATAGAGGTGGGAAGAGATGAGCAGGTTATTACGATGGAATTAGAAAGAAACGGAGCAACGTTTGTCATTATAGGAGCATACGCTCCAAGCGACGATGCCGACGTCAAAGTTAAAGACGAGTTCTATGACAGATTAAGGGATGTCCTGATTAATGTAAGTCACTCAAAAGAAATATGTCTTTGCGGAGATATTAATGCCCTGGTAGGCAGAAAAGAAGAACATGCGGTCCTGGGAAGATCTGGCGAAGTACGAATAAACAACAACGGGGAACGACTTATAGAATTATGCCAAAGACTGAACCTAAGAATAATCAACGGTTTTTATCAGCACAAGGACAATCATAAGTACACATGGGAAGAACCAAAGAAAAAACTAAGAACCATAATTGTACATAATTGTCACTGATATATTTTTTATTAATTATTTAACACAGATGATTAACTTTCAATTTCACTTAATGCGTCAGACCTTCCATTTAATCTTGCTCGTTTATTTGGGTTGTCACTACTAGCAGAAGTTCAAAATACAAAGTGGCCAACGGAAAAAATGTTTGTAAAAACTTTTTAAACAAATTTACCTAAATCTTATGTATTTTTGGATGCTGACACCGTATTTGATAATATTTTACGTGTTTTATTTTCATCACTCACCGTACTCTCACAATATGACATCGGTTATACAGGTTGGGCCATTTAACGTGACCATCTCAAATATCTTAGTTACCTTTAGAGTGAGCAGAAAAATGTCAAAAAGGAACTTTAATGATTTCGAAGGGCTGACACAATGGTTAAAAAATCTTTTTAGTCGAGTTTATAGTTTATACGTCCTCAAGGTCACCAATGGTTTTTCAAGTGGGAACATTGAATTTTTTTCTCAAGACATTGTAGCCACTATTCAGACGAATCCAGTGAGCCATGATATCATGACCTTGAAATGATTTCACAAGTGTATCCATTGAAAATAACTTTGAATAACCGTATTGAAAATGGTATTGTACAGTCAAGCAGAGAAAGTGGATTCTGGTTTGTGGTGAGACCAGCAGAAACTCTGTGCGAGCGTAGGAACGTTATGCACAACGTTTTCGTTACAGAAATCATCCTTCCCGTAGACGTTTCGATTGAATTATTCATTTATTATGTGAAACGGGCAGTGTTAATCCACGCAAAAATAAACGTCGCAAGTCTAAAACAAACGGAGAAGCAGAGATTGCCGTTCTAGCTGCATTAGTTCATGATTCCGCAATTAAGTAGTCCGCAAATTGAGCACTATTCCGGAATATCCAAGGCGAGTGTTTTAAGAATATTAAGACGTCATAAATTCCATCCGTACAATATTTCCTTGCATCAAGAACTTCATGGTGCTGATGTTGGTAATAGGTTTAAGTGCTGTGAATGGGCTCTGCGTCAGTTACAGGTGAATCCGATTTTTTTCGACGACGTTTTGTTTACTGACGAATCAACTTTTAATAACCAGGGACAGTTGAATACGCATAACATGCACTATTGGTCAATAGAAAATCCAAAGTGGCTCCGGAAAATTGTGCACCAGCGTCTTTGGAGTGTTAACGTAATTAAAGGTGTGGCATTTGGAACATTTTTCAAAGACGGCAATTTGAATGGACGAAAACACGTCTATACGAGTTTTTGAACAACACTTTAGGACAATTACCCGTTAGCTCAGCGATGCCGAATGTGGTATCAACATGTGGTGTCATTTGGCAGTTGTAGCTTGTGAAGTGATAAACTAAAAATTTCCCAGACGCTGCATTGGGAAAGGTGCAGTAATTCCTTGGCCTGCTCGTTCGCCGGATTTAACGCCACTTGATTTTTTCCTATGGGGAGTTATAAAGGATCGTGCTTCCATGTTGTTCCGATAACGCCGGCAAACATGAGAAAACGAATTAGAAGAGCATGTGCCGCTATCACACCAGACAATTTCTAAAAAGAAAAATGTTCAAAACTTCAAGAGAATCGTTAATCCGACGTCTTTCAAAATGTGTCGAGGTTAATGGTCATCACATCGAACATTTGTTATAATAATTTTTTTCGTTTTAATTTTTTACTGAACCATAGCATACTTCCCATACCACTGCCTCAAGTTCTTTAAAAACGATGTTCTCCATCTTCCTGGGCGCCACTTGCCTTGTATTTTTCCCTTTATAATAAGGTGTAGCATTTCATATTTTTCCGGGAGCCTTATAAAATGACCAAAATATTCTAATTTTTGCCTTATGATAGTTTTGACTATTTCCAGATCTTTTTCCGTCGATTGAGAACTCTATTGTTGTTGACTTTGTCCACCCAACTGATCTTTAGTAATCGTCGGTACACCCACATTTCGAATGATTCGAGGCGTTTAAGCATTACTTTCGTGAGTGTCCATGCCTCCATGCCATCCAATAGAACCGCAAACACATAGCAGCGTACCATTTTCATTCTTAATTTTAAAGTTAGAGGTTTTTTTCATTTTTATAAAGGCGGTGCTGGTTTTTTCTATTCTAGTTTTGATGCTCGGGTCCCATTGATCGTTGATGTTGCTAGCCAAATACAACAATTTATGCACCCTTTCAAGATGTACGCCCTAGACCATGATACCTCTAAAGTCCCGTGCTTTACTGATGACCATATATTTTGTTTTGTTGACATTCAGTTTTAAGCCAAATTTAGTACAGGTGTCGGAGATTTTATTCATTACATTTTGTAGATCTTCTTCGTTGTTCGTTACAATTAGTGTATCGTCGGCGTATCTTATATTATTAAAATTAACTCCATTTATTTTGATTCCTTCACTGGCATCTTTAAAGAGCTACCATGAATATCTCTTCCGAATAGAGATTGAAAACATGGGAGACAGAATGCAGCCCTGTCGCACTCCTCTTTTGATATTGACTTCCTCCGATAATTGATGCTCCACTCGAATTTCAGCTGTATGGTGCCAGTACAAATTGGCAATCAGTCGAATATCTTTGGCGTACTTTGTCAAACGCTTTTTCAAAGTCGATCGCACAAAGGAATACATCATGATTGACGTCGCAACATCCGTGGATGAGTACATTAAGACTAAATAATGCCTCTCTAGTTCCGAGGCCGCTTCTAAAACCGAACTGACTGTTCCCGACCCTTTTCTCTAGCTTCTTACATATCCTGCCACCACCCTGTATACTGAAACGTAACTTGTCCGAGCCCAGAACGGGCAGTTCAGATTTATGCAAGAAAATATTACGGTATGAACGAGATCAGAAACGAGACTCTCGTGTCTCGGCGTATATGGTCTCGCTCTCGCCTAAATAATTATCAAAACAAAGTGATCTCGGTCTCTTCTTGGTTTTACGAGACGAGACGTGACGAAACCAGAAAAATATTGTTCTCGTTTGAAGCACTATTTCGTTCAAATTGTTTTAATTTTAACATGGAACCAATTTTATATTATCCAGAAATTCATACATGTAATAACAGAAATCAACATACATCAATCATACTAGTTCTATATTTTTATTTCTACTAAGTTCTATATCTATTTCTTCGACGGAATAAATAAAGGTTTGAATTTGACTAGGCAGATAAAACTCGACAAATAAGCTTAGATACATAAAACTTAACACAACCCAGACTAGATTAAACAAAGAAGTTTGGCTTGAGTATACAAATGCTACTAGGGAAGCTATTTACGTATTAGTTTTTCCTTACCAGATTCTAAGATATTAGATTTAGATCTAGCATATTTCCGATAGTTAGTCTAGCCGGAGTTTGAGACCTTAAAATTATTAACGCTAAATCTTTCCTTAAAGTCTTTTGTCCCTTCAGGGTCCAATCAGCACCGAATGCAGCATTTCCAATACTAGCAGACTAGATAAAATTTTAATAAATAAACTTTAACTAATCTGATAATATGAATAGTCTACCTGCTCTGTTAGTAAATTTCCTCCAATACAATAAATAGATAATTGAATCAATGCAGCTAGGTAGAAACTCCGTAATTTAACATGTAAGGCATACTCGGCGGAATTCTGAAAAGGACGATTTTGATTTGATGAAGTGGTTCTTATATAAAGAAATATGATAGTGATTCTAAAGAAATATCTCATTCTAATAATGGATTTATTTATTTTAAAATATTTAAGTTAAAATATTTTAAAATATATACCCTATTTAAGTTAATTTAGTTGTTGAATATTTACCCTTTAGAAGTTAGTACGTATAATATGCATATCTGCGTGGGTAGTGATATTACTAAAACTATCATGAGAATGCCAGATAAGACGTCGTTGATGTTTTTGATATAGCTAGAAATTAAGATTACATTAGACAATTCGGCCTGAATTTATTTTATTATTTACTTCAAAATAAAATTATGTTGGTTGACTAAATCTTTTACGTTGTATTTAGTTTTGACAGCGTCTTCTGGATTTTCAGCATTTAGCCATAATTTCTCGAATCCAATTTTAAGCATTTCAAGGCCTATATAAGGATAACTAACTAATCCCAGAAACAAAGCCTCAAAACCTACTGTTGACGGAAACACGACAAAAGCAATGGTTTTTTGGCCAAGCGAACAGGATTTCGAAGCACGGGAAAGTCTGCAAATCGCAAATTTCGTAGTAACTAATGAGCAATTTTCGTTGGCCAAATAAGATCGGTGTCAGTAGAAAGGTAATTATGATACCGATTACAAAATAGTAAAAAGATTTTGTGAGGTTGAAAGCTTTCATGTGTAAAGCTTTTATGTGCTCTTCAATTTCTGGTCCAAATTTATCCATTGGCCAGAAATATCGCAAATCTTCGATGAGTCTTAACAGTGGTTCGCGCTTTATATACAAGAAAATAAGTTTACCTGCAACCTGAAACATACATGGAATAAATTGCATAGATTCTATATAGGTTATTATGGATATTATTTATGATTCCATATAGGTTATAGATTCTACGTAGTTATTTATTCCTAATAAATAACTACAACAGACAAAACTACACAGACAATGCTAAGCAAACAAGGCTAGACACAGAGGCGGATTTTCCTATAAGCTAAACAAGCCATAAATTAAGGTACCAACTTTCTTGGGGTCCCCAAAATACCCCTATAGGTATCCGAAAACCATATTTGGCACTGACAAAAGGGCCCCATATCTCAAATAGCTTAAGGCCTTAACAAGTCTAAATCCGTCCCTGGCTATACAGATAAGGTTAGACAGGCAAGACTAAGCAGACAATCCTTGGCAGACAAGACTAGAGAAATAAGGCTAGAGATACACGACTAGACAGACAAGACTAAATAGACAAGACTAGAGAAAGAAGACTAGATACACAAGACTCGACATACAAGAATAGACAGACTATACTAGAGAGATAAGACTAAACAGACAAGACTTTTCTTATTGTGGTATGGGGGAACTTCTCACAAAACCCTCTTTTCCATTTGGTTTTTAATATGCGCCACCCCGGTATCGCATATTTCGCATTCCTTCCGGGCCTGGGTCCCCAGACCCCGGATGGTTGTAGTTTGTAGTATGGGTGGTGACGACTTGTATTGCGACTTTCGTAGATCTGTGGTACCCCACCCTTTTTCTCTAAACGTTGGTAAACTTAACCATTTAGAGCGCCCATTTAAGCATTACCTACTCAGCTACTCCAGACAATGTCACGACATACCCCATATTTAAGAAGCTTTATAATAACCAGCGCAGAAATTACACTAGGCTATTGAGAGACGAAAAGAGAAACAAGTTTAGAAGGGAAATAGAAACATCGGCCAATCGGCAAAAACAACTTGGGATATAGTTAGAAGAGTTACCGATATTAAGAAGAAAACGGATACATATGCCATTCGGGCGTAGATCATGCCAGGGCGATGATCCCTTAGTTAGTGCTACTAATATCAATTCTTCTACTACTAATATCGTTTCTTCACAAACAGACCTAAAATCCTGACAGACTCAAACTGTTGTGCGGTACAAGGACAAGATAGAGGTGAACTATAACACGGTATTTTTATTGCCAATCAGTAGAGGAGAGGAATAACATTATCATTAACTTAATAAATACCAAAAGTGCGGGCATAGACGAAATCTCTTCCATCGTCTTAAAAAATGTGTACCTTCGATACTAGCATACCTTACCGTACCTTCTCCATAGCAATATGTTATAAACAATGCGTTAGAAACGGGTAAATTCCCGGAAAACTTAAAATTGGCTATTATAACACCTATACACAACTATGGTGATAAATGTGCATTAGAAAACTACCGGCCAATAAGCGTTATATCGGTTTTTTTCTAAGATTTTCGAGCCAATCATTTACTCAAGAATAGTGTCGTTTTTAGATAAATATAAAATAATAAGCCCTCAACAACATGGCTTTAAAAACAGCAGCGGCATTGAAACTGCGTGTTTTCAGTTCACTAAAGCAGCAATTGATAGTCTTGAATCTAGAAACATTACGGTAGGACTGCTTATGGACCTACCAAAGACCTATGATTTAGTAAATCACAATCTATTATTCAAAAAACTTGCTAAATACGGGATAAGAGGAGTCGCGCTGGAGTTAATAAAATCCTTTCTAACAGGACACAAGTCGCTAGAATCCAAACTCCGCACGGATTTGTGATTCCGCACCGAGCATGATTAACTTATGTATTCCACAAGGGAGCACCATAGGACCGCTATTATTCTTATTATTTATAAATGATTTACATGTAATAGATATTGATCCATCCCACACAATGATAAACTATGCGGATGACACATCCCTCCTGTTAATTAATTAGACCATTGCAGACATCACAAGTAATACAATCAAAGTCATCGATTCCTTAACGACATGGTTTGCTACAAATGGGCTAAGAGTAAACAAAAAAAAAACCAAAACAATAATTTTTAAAACTAATCGTAATAGATCATTATACCCGGGCACATTGGCAATAGGAAACAAACAGATTGCAGTTCATAGGTCTGTAAAACTACTAGGTGTTCATCTGGACCAGTGTTTAGACTGGGCATCACATATAAATTTTGTTGCAGGTAAGCTAAATAAGGCAGTTTTCGCTATGAGGTCCCTCCGGCGATATTTAGATAACGATGTCCTGCGGATAGTTTATTTCGCCAATTTTTATAGTATTCTTAAATTTGGTGTTATGTTTTGGGGAAATTCTGTATCTGCCCAAACTGTTTTCAGGATACAAACACAAGCTGTCCGCATTCCTAACAAACTAAAGTACCATGAATCCTGTAGAGCTAGCTTTAGAAGGGTCTTGACACAAACGGCCACCTACATATATGAAAACGTCGTTTTCCTCCGGAAACATAATTGTCTGTTCAGGGATTTCATCAAACCAACCGAACGTCTAACGCGAATGAATAAAGAACTATTTCAGCTACCAAAAGATGCCCTAACGCTCACCGAGAGAAACCCCCAAAAGAATACCAAAACTGCGGGCATAGACGAAATCTTTTCCATCGTTTTAAAAAATGTGCTACCTCGATACTAACTCCATTGCAGTATGTTATAAACAATGCGTTAGAAAAGGGTAAATTCCCAGAAAACTTAAAATTGGCGATTATAAGACCTATACACAAGAATGGTGATAAATGTGCCTGAGAAAAGTACCGGCCAATAAGCGTTATATCGGTTTTTTCTAAGATTTTCGAGCGAATCATTTACTCAAGAATAGTGTCGTTTTTAGATAAATATAAAATAATAAGTCCTCAACAACATGGCTTTATAAAAAGCAGAGGCATTGAAACTGCGTGTTTTCAGTTCACTAAAGCAGCAATTGATAGTCTTGAATCTAGAAACATTACGGTAGGACTGCTTATGGACCTATCAAAGGCCTTCTTCTTCTTCTTCTTCTTTTTCAGACTTTATTCTTCCAATATTGGGCATAGTTCTCCCTTTTAACTTTCCATTCTTCTCTATGCCTCGCCAGACTTAACCATTTCCTTCCAGGTACTTCCCGGATATCGTCACTCCATCTTTTAGGGGGGCGGCCTATGTTTCTCCTTCCGTATCTTGGTCTCCATACCAGGATTCTGTGAGACCATCTGTCATCAGTTGTTCGTAGGATATGCCCAGCCCAACTCCATTTCTGTTGCGCCACTCTTTCTACCACGTCCGCAACACCTGTCTTCTTCCGCACCCATTCGTTCCTTTTCTTGTGGCGTAACGTTATGCATAACATTTTCCGTTCCATTGATCTTTGCGTAACGGCCAGCTGTGATGTTCTGTTGGGTAAATGTTGTGGTTTCTGCGCCATATGTGAGAACCGGTGCAACACTTGAATCAAATATTCTCGCTTTCAACTTTCTTGTGAACGTCTTGTGGGTTAGAATAAAATCCAGCTTTCCAAATGCTGCCCAGCCTAGTCCTATTCTTCTTCTGGTCTCCGCATCTTGGTTTTCTTTGCCTATTTTTAGTTTATGTCCCAAGTAGATGTAGCTCTCTACTCTTTCCACCGTGACACCATCGATGACTATATCAGGCCGGTGTGGAACATCAACTGTCATGATTTTTGTCTTGCTCATATTCATGTGCAGACCAGTTGATTTGGAGATGTTGTTTAGCTGATTCAGCATTGTTTCAATATCAGACTTTTCAGTGGCCACTAAAACAATATCATCCGCAAAGCGCAAGTGCGTTAGCCTTTTACCATCAACATTTACTCCTTTGTCCGCGCAGTCTAAGTTTTTAAAAATATTTTTTAGACCTAGTGTAAATAACTTGGGGGACAAGGTATCTCATGAATTAGTAGCCTATGATTTAGTAAACCACAATCTATTACTCATAAAACTTGCTAAATACGGGATAAAAGGAGTCGCGCTGGAGTTAATAAAATCCTTTCTAACTAAAAGGACACAAGTTGCACGGATTTCTGCATTCCGAGTATGATTAACTTGGGTATTCCACAAGGGAGCACCATAGGACCGCTATTATTCTTATTATTTATCAATGTTTTACATTTGATAGATATTGATCCTCCCCACACAATTATAAACTATGCGGATGACACATTCCTCCTGTTAATTAATAAAACCATTGCAGACATCACAACTAATACAATCAAAGTCATCGATTCCTTAACGAGATGGTTTGGGACAAATAGGCTAAGAGTAAACAAAGAAAAAACCCAAACAATTATTTTTAAAACTAATCGTAATAGATCATTAAACCCGGAGACATTGGCAATAGGAAACAAACAGATTGCAGTTCATAACTCTGTAAAACTACTAGGTGTTTATCTGGACCAGTGTTTAGACAGGACGTCACGTATAAATTTTGAGACAGGTAAGCTAAATAAGGCAGTTTTCGCTATGAGCTCCCTCCAGCGATATTTAGATAACGATGTCCTTCGGATAGTTTATGTCGCCAATTTCTACATTATTCTTAAATTTGGTGTAATGCTTTGGGGAAATTCAGTATCTGCCTAAACTGTTTTCAGGATACAAAAACAAGCTGTCCACATTCTTAACAAACCCGAGTACCATGAATCCTGTAGAGGTAGCTTTAGAAGGGCCAATATCTTGACACTAACGGCCACCTACATATATGAAAACGTCGTTTTCCTCCGGAAACATAATTGCCTGTTCAGTGATTTCATAAAACCCACCGAACGTCTAACGCGAATGAATGAACTATTTCAGCTACCAAAACATGCCCTAACGCTCACCGAGAGAAACCCCCCATATATTATGATGAAATTATTCAACACTCTACCAAGTGATATTAAGCAAATAACTAATTTAAATAAATTCAAAAAGCAGCCAATTTTTTCCAACTTTTAGTTACTATTGAACCTTATAATTTAAAAGAATTCTATTCGAAGGTTATTGGTGCAACTAATGCCATCTCATGTTAATTGTATTATGTGTGACACATTCCATTTAGGATGTATATATGTGTATTTAATTATATGTATTTACTCTCTTAAATAATGAAATAAAATTGTTTGAATTTGAATTTGACTAGACAGTAAAGACTAGGCAGACAAGACTAGACTAGACAGACGAAACTAGACAGATCAGACTAGGCAGACAAGACTAGATAGACAAGACTAGACAGAGAAGACTAGACGGACAAAGCTGGACAGACAAGTATACGACAGACAAGACTAAAGGTTTATCTTACCAATAGAAATGCTGGAATATAAGTAATCTCAGACAATGATTCTAAACCTTCCCATTCAGTGAAGATCAACAGCATCATGACTATGCTAATTAGTAAAAGTAGTGTACTGTTTATAATTAGAAACTTATCGTACCAGTTGTTTTTTAATGGATTTAATCCAAGTACTCCAATTGCTTTCAGCATGAAAGCAATTGTAGGCTGTAGTCTATCAGAATTATATGTCATTATGAACATAATAAGGACAAGTGGAATTCACTTTATATATGTGGAGAGAAAAGAAAACGTGTTTTGAAATATTTATTTAATTTGGTTTTTGTTCGTGGCAAAGTTATGGCAGAGAAAAAGTTTGCACACATTTAATGGATTAAAATTTAATAAACCGTTCTACCGAGAAAAAAAGTTATAATAAAAGTTATATAAAAAAGCTAAAACTAATTAAGCTCACTTAACGTCTAAATGTTTGATTGCTTATAATCATTTCAAAGAGTTTCTTACAAATTATGATATCCAATAGTTATTATAAATTGATGACGAACATTACGCGATTTAAATTAAATCTTAATCGATTAATATCTTAACCGATTTTCAATTTTATCATTATACGACTCTGGATCGCGCGTGCCCGGGATTAACTGTCAACAAGTTCTTGTCAAACGGTCAATGTATTGACATCCCACTGTCATGTTAGCAATTATCAAAATTTTAGTTTCAAAACTTTCATGTCTCTCACCCTGAAAATACCCAACTTGGTAAAGAATAAACTTCCGAAATGGAAAATAACTAATTATCCAGTGTTTATTAAGCTATTACAACCACAATGTGCAAACCCCTTGAAACGAAAATTACAACCCTTGAAAACCGCCACCCTCTTTTTCCCATCCATGGTTTTCATAAACAAACGTATGAGCAGAAATTCAGACGAAATCGGAGACATCGAGGACAACATCACACATTTAATAGTTATGGCTAAAGTCGCTTTGGAAAAGGGAGATAAAGAGAAAGCCGAGGCGATTCTGCTGATGGGATTGAAAATTTGCGAGGAGAAAAAGATTTTTTTCGGTATGCCTTATATATACGATATTCTGGCTACTATTGCCTTAGCTGAAGGCGAAATTGATAAGGCCGAAAATTTATTGGTAACTGTTATTGAGAGAATGACACAAAGAGGGATTCCTGAAAATAATCACAATATCATAGGTAGTAACAAATTCTATATATAATTTAGTTTTTAAATATAAGTAATATACTAATAGTATTAAGTTTGTTGAAACGACATAGTTTTAAAATTATCTCTTTCTCTAATTAATTTCTTATATTTATTGAGGTTTCGGAATATTTTATTGCAACGAATTTTCGGGTATTATTCAGTCTTCAGCCTAATCGGCTACTTTTGTCCTATTTGGCCGAATACCGAAGGTATACATCAGGCTTGGGCAAATAGCTTCAACAATTTATGCGGCCCGCGAAGCATTTTATATAACGTATAATAAAAGCATAAAAAAATTAAGTTGATCCTCCAAGAACGTTGACGGCTAGAATTTCCAAACTTATCTTATTTACGGCAGTGCGAAATAATGCATGACTGCTGAGACCGTACCACTGTAGTAAGTTCTTTAAGCATGAGGTCTTTCATCTGCCTTGACTTCGACGAACCTCCATTTTTCCTTCAATAATGATGTGTAACCCAAACCAAAATGTGCAATCAAACGGTCTTGCATGTTATTGCAGCACTGCTACACGCTCTGATATTGGCAACCAACCAGTTCTTGACGGCCTTCATTACATGTGGATTAACAATATACCACACTCCATTCCGATGCCTCCTTTCCTCATTTCCAGAATAATAAACAAAATATTCATTCGTCTACACAGCATTTTTCTATACGCTTCCACCTCATTTCACTAATGCCCAATAAGTGAATATTCAATCTTCTCATCTTCTTCTTCTTCTTCTTTCGAATAGGCCTACTTTGGACCACGCTTGTTCAACTGTTGGGCTTTGACCTTTGCCCAGTATTGTCGCATCTTCTGCCGGTGTAACGTCCTTGTAAATGTCCTTTCTCCCTTCTGTCCAGGGGGTACCTTTCCTTCGAGGTTTTTCCTAAAATCCACGGACTTCCTTTAGGGTGCGTCTCAGAGACTGTCTGTTTTTTAGATCTGTTATTCCCAGTTCTTTAATATTCTTCTCGGTCTCTGTCAACCAAGTGGTACGAAGCTTCTTGTTTTGCCAGAAGGTGAACAGACGGTTGGTAAGTCGGTTTGGAGGCAATCTTGCAACGTGGCCATAGAAAGCTACCCTTCTTTTCCTTGCACAGTCAGAGAGCATCTCAATATGTTCGTAGAGCTCAGAGTTATGCCGTCTTCGGAATTCCCCATCTTCCTTTACCGGGCCTGGGATCTTTCTGAGGATTCTCCTCTCTCTGATTTCCAATTTCTCTATTAGACCCCTTCGGTTCAAGGAAAGACACTCCATGGCATATAAGGCTTCTGGTCGTAAGACTGATGTGTAGTGCTTAAGTTTCAGGTTGCGTGACAGGCATAAATAAGACAATCTTCTCATCTATTTTATAATATTATGTGTCTTACCAGTCTCATACATACTTCGCACATTCCATGTTCCTATTTTTTTCAAAGTCGAGCCAGAGATTCTTGGCACCCCTGACACATTTAAGTGTCGCCGGTAATCGAGATCATTGTTGATTTTCTCGACCATTTTTGAAGAAGTTTTTAGGACACTTCTAATCGTCTTGAGGTAGTTTCCCGTTGCTTTCCTCATCTCAGTATCATGATCAAATCAGTCGAATATGTTATCGACAATTTTATATCAGAGAAAAATCGGAAAAATTTCTCAAAAATGGCTGATAGATAACACAGTTTGAGTTAATATACAACATATATAACAATAAAGCCATTTTGAAGGTCATTTTCAAAAAAAGTAGCAAGATCATATTTTGTTCGATTAATAATATTTCGATTTCATCCTTTAACAACAATAATCTTCTTAAACTTTGACCTCTTGATATCCATCTTACTTCTACATGTATTTATCTTTACTTCATATTTTTTGGGTTGCGAGAAAATCACAATCATAAATGGGTTCGTGAATGAAAAAAGTTTAATAAGCCCTTTCTTAGAGGCATTCCCCTATCCGCCACCTAGGGAGGCGCCCGATGGCGACTCGCAATTTGATTCATTGATCCTGTATATTTTTAGGTCTATTTCCGTTGCAACTGCATTCTTTTCTTTCGATGTCCCGGTATGAGCTGTGTGCTTTTTTCTGCATCCAACTCTTCAATGCAATCCATAAAAGATGAGTGAATAGTCTTGCTTATACTCTGGTTTTTGGTTCTCATTCTCTCCTCCGGAATAGGGGACGAATTCAAAGTTCACCTTTAGGCTATCGATCAAAATATACTGCTTTACTTTTTGTCTTTGCAGTTGATTGGTGAAAATATTCATTTTAAAGGGTGGATCTAAAGCTGTTGCACCAAATAATTTTTACTTGTTGTGATGTCCAAAGGTTCTTGCAACCCTTGTTGTATGACAATTGCTTAATTTGGGTTTTGACCAGAAATACAATGTAGCATTAAAATATTGCATTTTTGAGCATCATGTTATCCAGTTCTGAGCTATGTCTACTTCATTTAGCTCATCCGGTTAGTTTAAAATCAATTTATTATAATCGCGCGGACAAAGTTGAGAACAGCAGACAAGAAAGCGAGCTAATAAAGGCGTGTTAAAATAGTAAAATAAGTATTAAAAGAAAATTAAATAAACACAATAAAGACCTCGATATTAAAAAAGTGACGTGAAAGTGACACACATTTTTTTTCATTACATAATATAATATATATATATATATAATATATAATAGTGCAGGAGATTGATAAGAGTTCTTATGACGAATCCACACCACCGTAGACAATTGAAAAAGCAAATTCTTCATTTTTGATTCTATTTTTTTTTAAGGCCCCTGGATCCCAAACTTGTAAGATACGTCCCCTCGCATGAGTAATAAAAAATATTATCTGCTACACGGGCGGTATTGTCAATTGCCCTCTCTTGCGAATGTGCGCACTCACTTCCTTCGTGCGCCCAATTTCGCTCTCGTGACCCAATGACAACTTACCGCCCTAGTTGCAAGATATACTATTATAGAATTGCTTAATTTTATTTTTTGTTAAAAAAACAACTAGTTTGGGGCTCTGGTCTATTTTGAACCTCCCATATAGTGTTAGACCTAGAGACAGTGACGTAACTATACCATCTGAGGCCCGAAACAAATTCATTAGATGGGGCCCCAGTAAAAATCGTCATTTAAATTTAATTTTAATAAATCACTGAAGTAGTTACCCAACAATATTACTAATAATGTGTGCATTTTAGTTAAATCTCTAATAAATTTAATTTTCAAAAGCATAGGTATCTCATATTCATAATAAAATAATAATTTAATCTTAACAATTTTTTTTTTCTCCGAGATTAAGAGTATCAATAACATCATCAAAGTTTAACGATCGGTCCATAGAATTCAATAGATAGAATAGCCAAGTTACGTAGCCTGTCTTGTCCCATAGAGTTCCTTAAATCGGTTTTTATTAATTTTAGTTTCGAAAATAATCTTTCAGCACTAGCTGTAGTCACTGGAATTGTATGTAATAAAATGATTCTTTACTATTAATAAATTCATTCATTAGGCGTGATATCTTTTATGAGTTTTTGAACTCCACCATTATATCCTTGTCCTCGACACCTGTTTAGAGGTATACTTTTGTCATTTATGGATTTTAACAAAAAACCCTAGACGAAGGTGCTCACACTGTTAAAATCGTAAGATCGCGAAGGAATCGCGTCACCGGTATTCTATTTGCAAAATTCCATTGTGGATAGTAATTTGGTTAGACATTGCTAGGGCAGTTTGGTCCTTAACTTCATGAAATCCTAAAAATGACTCTTTAATACAAAGCGCCTTCGGGATTCCATTTTTATCATTCTACCTAGTTGTAGTTGTTCTGGGATCTGGATATACAATGGTGTCGGCTACTGCATCTGCTAGACTGTTACGTTTATTTATGTCCGATCCTTCATTTTCGGAGCACAGTTCACATGTTTTTCATCAATAAAGTCATCATTCTTAAAGTACTGACTAATTTTAGGTAACTTTTTTTTCTTCAGACTCCCTCTTTCGCTCTCGTTTTCGCTTCCATTCAGAACTAGACATATTGATATCTAACCATCTAAATGTTGAATCAACCAATGGATGCGTTCTAAAATTGATCCTTTTCTTATGAATGCGTTTAAATCTTAATAATTTATTTGATTTTGTATATGGTCTTTAGTTGTGTCAAACTTTAATTGATTTTAAGTACTTAAAATCTAATGCTTATTATATAAAATTTAATATTTCTGCGCTCGTATAAAATTCAATTCTTCTGCGTTCGCGGCCTCGGGAACCCCGTCGAGCTGGGGGGCCGTGGCATTCTGCCAGCCCTACCACTCTATAGTTACGCCGGAGTAAAAAAACTCCCCTTTTCGCGATTTCAATAATGAAAAAAGTTGTAATAGAGAATACAGGAGAAAACTGAAGAAAAAGAGAGTACTGGAGGAATATGTCTATAGGCAAGACATATTCCTCCAGTACTCTCTTTTCCTTCAGTTTCCTCCTGTAATCTCTATTACAACTTTTTTCATTATTGAAATCGCTAAAAGGGGATTTTTTTTTATTAGTCTATATCTCGGAAACGGAAATGTTACAGATATGAAATTTGTTATTCAAATTTTGAGTTTTTAAAAATAAAGAGACACACGTTTCAGCTTTTTTGAAAATCCGATTAAGGGAGCTGTAAATTGGGATTGAATATACCTATATCTCTGAAACCGAATATGCTACTATAGTAAAAATTGGCAGTTAGATTCCTATTACTAAAAAGAGAACAAACTTGTTTTACCATTTTCCGAAAATCTAGCTAAAGACCGTAGATACTTATATCCCAAAATCTGTAGATATTAGAGATGTGAAAATTGCTATTGCACAGCAATAAGCTTGTGTCGCCCACTTTGATAGCGCCCACCTATATGTGTCTCGAAAATCGAGCGATGATAAATATACTCGTCAATCACAGAATAAGTTTCGCTGTTTAAATATTTTATCAAAAGATGGGTTTATTTTATAAAAGTACCAATTTTATTACTAACATTTATTTATTGGTTTAACATAAACATATATTATATACATATTAAACGAAAAACGCAGGAAAAATAAATACATATAAAGGTAAGTTCCGGTTGTGGAGTGGTCTTCAGAAAAACGGGGTACTATACACAATGGAATTTTGCAAATGGAATACCGGTGACGCGATTCCTTCACTATCTTACGATTTTAACAGTTTGAGCACTTTCGGGTAGGGTCGTTTGTTTTCGAAGTTCCTGGTATATGCGCCGGAACATGATTATTGTCCCATGGCCGACCCCTCTGAAGAAACCCTATCATAAATCAGTTTTCCGACTTTTGCTTTTGCCCATTTTACGCTAACATCTAAACAACGTTATCATCGCGAATAAATATATTCGATATGCGAACTAGTACACTATGCATACACCTATGCATCGCGGACGCATTAGTTCATGTAAAATTTCTCATATTTTTTAGGTATAGTCCGGCCTGGCCTTAAAATATTCTCAACATCTTGAAATTTGAGAATATATTTTGTTTTTCACAAAAATTACAATGTAAATAGCCAATGGTCACTACTTTTTGTGTATGATGAACATACTCGCCTTGACACAAAATCCTGCAACTTCTTTCTCCATGCTCATTTGTAGATCTGACATCTGAGTAATAATATATATATATATATATATATATATATATATATATATATATATATATATATATATATATATATATATATATATATATATATATATATGTATGCGTCTAAAGGTTGACCCGCACGGACGCATATATCTCTTGAGAATGGCGAATGTTAGTTCGCCGAAACGTCGAGAATCCGGTTCTTTTCAGAGCCAACCCTCAGCATCAACGCGGAATCCCCGAGAAAACAATACAACACTATTGTATCTATGCGCGAAAACCTCAAATACAATATATGTATATATATATATATATATATATATATATATATATATATATATCGTTCGTTTGGATGAACAGGGTATTAACTCATTATGTTCTTGCCTGTAGAATTTTTATTTTTTAGCAAAATTGACAAAGTCATGAAGTGCAAAAACGTTATCAATAAAGTTAGTTTAAAAGATATTATAGGTGAGGTTAACCAATTATTTACAGAAATGGAAATATATTGATTTGAAAACATCAAATCGCTCTCCTGCTTTTTTGAGTTAATACGCTGTTCATCTGGACCAACGATATGTAATTACAATTTAAAATTCAAATTGGAAATACAAACGTAAAGTTTGAGAGGAGATGAATCGTTCCTATTCCTGATGTTATCTTAAGTTGTGTGTGGAAGTCAAAATCTAGATAATGAAGTCTATAAACAAATAGTTGATAGTGTTGAAAACTAGATTGAATCCTTTATAACAGCGGTGGCGAACCTATGGCACGCGTGCCACAGCTGACACGCTGGGAATTTTTATTGCCACGCGGGAGGAAGGAGGGTAGCGTTAAAATGTTGTGCTTGATGAAGCACCGATTTTGATTTCCGATTTTGAACTGTTTAAGATCACTGTTCGTCCTCTTTGACGCAAAGAAGATTTTATCCAGTTCTTGGCAACGCCTCTAACTCCAATAACTTTTTTTTTGTGGAAGTAGCTTGTCATCATAACAAATATCAAGAATAGAGTTAGTCCCATTAGAGAGCCTTGGGGTACCACCCACTTCTTTAAATCTCTTTCCGATTGTAAACCGTAGAAAGAAGATTTTATCCAGTTCTTAGCGACTCCAATATCTTCAATTTTTTGTCGAAGGAGCTTGTGATCAAAAGATTCAAATGCTTTACTTAGGTCGTAAAATAAAGCAAGAACCTCCTGATTACAATGTAGAGAAGTGATTATAAAATTAAAACTATCCAACAGAGCAGTATCAGTTGAGCTACTTTTCCAGAAGCCGTTTTCCCGCATGTTATTACTTTCCAAGAAACTTGATAATCGAGGCAGAACTGCTAAAATTTATGAAAATTGGCTTTGAATACAGATTGGACTGTAGTTAAAGAGATCCCTCTGTGACCCTTAATTTTTGCAAATCGGGATGGAGTTCAGGCTAATATGGTAACTCAGGCAAAGTTATTGGGCACGTCGGCATTTCATAATGTGTAAACTTAAGAAAAATAGCACGCGGTGATAAAAAGGTTTTTCGCCACCCCTGCTCTATAATGTCCCATGATTGTGATGGCAATAATAAGCGCGTGTTGTTGGATATATCAAAGCTCAAACCGCTTAATTAGATTGCAATACCGGAGCAAATATAGAATATCGGTATTCGACATTTTTGTAAAGGTCGAACCAGAATACCGGTATTAACCGGTATTAGAAATTTTTGAAAAACGATACAAAACCACATTGTCTCTTTGATATATTTTTAGTTTTATACAAAACATGTATAAACTATATTAAACATAAACAATTATTACAATATTATTAAGAAGAGTAAATAACATCACATAAAAAGTGCTGTAGTAGTCTGTAATATATAACTAGTATTTATTTTAAAACTGAATACCGGTATATTATATTATATATATATATATATATATATATATATATATATATATATATATATATATATATATATATATATATATATTATATTATATTCGGTATATCTGTGTACCGGTATTGCATAAAAGATTTTCATGGGGGTATTTTTATTCATAAACCTGGAGAGATTAGCAAGGACAAAGGTTAGATATTTAGTTTATTTTACTAGTACATGTGGATCGTATTTTTCGGAATGGAATAGAATTTGTGGATGGAAGAATTGAAAAGAATGGAATAGTTGCTAAAGGTGGAATAATTGATGAGCGTGGAATTGTATAATAAATTTTCAGGTGCGCGACATTTGTGGCGCTTTCAGCGCCACATGTTATATGTCGAGCGTGAAGTTGTATATGAAAGAGTAAGCAGAATCGCAAGATGCGCGATTGTTGTGGTGCTTTCAGCATCAGTTTAAATTGTATGTGTGTGTGCACAAAAAGCGGAATTGCAAGAGGAACGACTCCTGCTAAACAAAATATTTGCTAATAATTCATTCGTCTCAAATGATTTTAATGCTGTCACGTTTGCAAAATAATATAAACAAACACTTTTGAAATGAACTTATATGTCATATAGTGTTGCAAACTGTCTGAAATCAAAGTTACTATAATTAAAAGAGTGATATTAGAAATGAAAAGCTCCCAACGTTCATAAAATAAGTTACTATATCTAACGATGTGATATTAGTTACTAAGGCTTACATGGACAAAAAATTCAGCTGTGGCGTAAAAGTTACTAAAAATCTCACTAAAAATGTCATAAACTTTAAATTAATTGACATTGATGTTGTCAACTTTGACGTTCAACGTAACCAACATATATTGTTTTTATCAAGTTGGTAACTTGTGTAGTTGAGTTACATATTCAAACATAATCTCACCAATTGTCATTGTTGTTGTCTAGTTTGACAAATAACATAAACAAGTCAAAAAAAGTCACCTGTTTCGACAAAGTCTTTTTTTCGTCAAAGTTGTAGTTGCCTTAGTTACTAACGTCACTTCATCATATATAGTAACTTCCTTTCATGAAGGTTGGCAACTCTTGATTTGCAATATCAATCCTCCAATTACAGTAAGTTTGCTTTTAGTCAATTAGCAACACTTAGCAAAATTGTGTTACTAAAAGTCTCACCAAAAAAATTCATAGCTAATAAATTACTCAACTGATGTTGATGCCAACTTTGGCTTGATTTTCAATGTACTTCTTTATTTAAACAAAATCCAATGACAAGGTTATCGACCATGAAAATACAAAAATGGCCAAATTGGTTCAATAGAAATATCTATGATCTTAATAGATCTGAAATAGTTTTTATTATATCTATTATAGTTTTCAAGTTGTTGCTATTTGAATATGTTACTATCAGTTCCGGTTTGACTTCGAGGGACGCGTATGTGTCTGGATTTATCTGGCGCTTTGCGGCATGTAACCTAATAGCATAACCTAGGTTAAACCAACATTCAGCTTTATCTTATTTTGGATCTAGAGGTCACGCGTAGTTTGTCTTATTTTTTCTGCCGCTTCGCGGTATGCAACCCAGCCTAAGTTAGACTAACAGACTTTGCCACTTTAGCTTATTTTAGATCGAGGTGTTCTAACCTAATCTAGATTTAACAACACCTATTGCAATTTTTTCTATTATGGATTGAGAGGTCGCGCGGCCGCAAGGTTTGATCTGAAAGAATAAAAATTGCACACTTTTTAGAAGAAAATCTGATTTATCGAACAATGTTTTATTTTAGTAGGAATCAGAAAAAGATTTGAAGAATTTCAACTTATAGTTTTTTAATTAATCTTGCGCCAAGGCTATCGACCTCGAAGATACCAAAACGACAATTTCAAGTCATCTTGCAAGTCATCTTGCATAAAAAAAAAATCTCTGGCAATACGGTTTGCAATGGAATGATAAAATGTGCTCCACTAGCTCTACTAGTGGAGCAAATTGGAGAATATTGGAGAAAGTCGGGAAAGGAAAGCAACGTCTGGACCGCCAGCCGCAGAAAACTCATGCAACATATATTAATAGATATTGATGAGTTCAATTCGAATTTGAATTGAAAATGACGATAAATTTTGAGATGGCTGTTCCTTTCGCAGTCAAAGGGTAAAACTGACAGTTTTTCACCAATAACTCTGTGGCTATACATCCCAGGAAGACGCGAGTGGTACCGTTGGAATCTAAATTCCGTTTAAAAGCTTTAATTATTCTTAAAAAAAGTCGTAAATACATTTTGCCTTTTACGAAATAAATGTTTGTATTCAAATGTGGACGGAAGCAACTGTTTCTGGTGTAAAATTATCTGAACTTTAAGAACTTGCAAAAAGAAAAGTGTAAAATTTTCGTTTTCTTGTAGAAATTTGTGAAAAATTGCGAATTTTGACGTTGCTATGCGTTGCTAATCAAGAGCCAGAGTCGCCGAAATCTGCAATTTAGAGATTTCAAGAAATCTATTTGAATTTGATTTCAATCTGAACCTAACAAAGAGGGAAAAATCAGAATTTTGATTCAAATTCTTTTTTAAAATTTTATCTTTTCATAAGCATACGAATAATCATAAACGGATAAACTTCAAAAATGACATTACCACATAACCTGAGCGAAAATAGTGTCAAAATGATCAGCTGTAAGTGCAAATTGGCGATTCAGCGGCAAGCAATGGTCGTAGTTTTTTTGACCTGGCATGCGAATGCGTTGATGGATTTGAGAAATTCAAACGCCATACTGTTGGCATTTTCGCCGGGCATGCACTCCTCAGACTGGAAATGCAGATTTTCGTTTTCGCGATTACGTTTGAAGAGGTGGATAAAAATGACTTTTCGAATTAGGGCCTGCGATACGTCCCCGGAGGTGTGATGCGTAGAGAGAGTGTAATGCGTAGACAGGGGGGAGACTATAATCCCTGAAAAGAGCAATACAATTCTAAAACATTTCACGGAATATGGAAGGTTTCAATTTGCTCAATATTGAGAAATTCTTTTCGAGTTTGGACTAGTGTTGCGACCCCCAGATGCGATGGACCAGTGCGTCGTTCCCATCGCCATATAGAACCTTTTGTTTTCTATTTAAAAAGCGTCACCGCGACGCCCTGCTCTGGAATTTAGCGAATCCCGGAGGATTCTCGCGGACGTCTGCAAAACATGTTTTTTCGCAGGCACGCAATCGCAGTTAACTCCAAAACAAACTAAATGGCACTATGTCGAATCGATTGGTGTCGGTCCAGTCCCGATCCGACTGTTGGTTCTCCTAGGAGAGGGATCCCCGCAAATTAGGTGAAAAAAAAGCGTTTTTCCGATTTTTGTCTTAAAATTGACCCAGAGCGGGAATAAGATGTCGCATGTCTCAGATTCTTCCACCGCCCGTTGCGGGTAAACATCTCGCATCGAACGAACCGGTTTGGAGACGCAGTACTCTTCAATCAACAGAACAGCGTCCAAAGATGTGATCGAAAAAACGTCATTTTCCGCCGCAGCGGGTGAACCGACGGTCTCGTACTTTCCCGCATGACGTGAAAAAACGTGAAATCGATGCTGCAATAGGACGCAGTAAAAAAATCGAACCGCGGACCAAAATTGCTCCTCAAAGGTGCTAGAAACGATTTACTGTTTTTGGCACCTAAAGGACGCTGTGTGGGACTTGCAAGAGGAACGGAGTTTTTGAAGAAAAAGTGAAAAATTTAAAACGCACCTACAGCCGCCCCCTGCGGGGGCGGAGCTTTATAAAGCTCGTCTAAAAAAATCTATTTTTTTTTTCAATTCACCGGCTAAAAATCAAGACGAAAACCGCATTTTTACACATTTTTTCGTAATTTTCAAAAAATTTTCATTTTTGGACGCCTTTTTTGTTCAGGGAAGGCGCCTTACTCGATTTATATATTGTAACTACACCTTCAATATGGCTTCTCCATTTCATATTGTAGTCGCATAAACACCAATGTATTTGAAAGATAAAACTCTGTCTAACTGATAAAACCCGATTCTTATATTTGGTGCTTTAGGACAGTGCCCTCTTTGTTTCCAAACTTAATAAAAACTGTTTTGTTTCAATTTAAAGACAGTATATTTAAAGCAAGCCAAACTAATACTCTATTAAGGTGCTTATTCGCATTATCACGTGCGAGACACCATGAATCTTCTATCAAGAATATTGCTGTATCATCTGCGTAAGAAATTATAGTGTCATTTGGCATTTCACTAAGTAGCTCATTGACATAAATTACAAATAGCAGAGGACCAAATATAGTGCCTTATGGCACCTCTGTAGTGACTTCATGAAATGTTCTGTACATATAATTTACCCAGACTTTCTGCTCTCTGTTTTATAAGTAGCTTTCCATGAGCTTACGCACATTTCCGTTCATTCCATAATTATAAAGTAGTAATCGTGATTTACGGTATCAAATGCCTTTGCTAAATCAATGAAACTGGCAATTATGCATTTGCTCTTATCAAGTTTCTTATAAATTGTGTATGATAAACAACTTAGTACATTTTTAGTTTACCATTATTTTTGAAGAATCTAATTTAGACTTAGATTAGAAAGTACTTTTGTAAAATATATTATTTCCTTTAAAGAAATGAAATAATAATAAATATGATTTATTTTAATACCTTTGATATTTTTTTGTAATCTAATTTGATTTTAATAATTATTTTGAATATTTGTAGATTTCAAACTACGACTTTCGAGAATTTATAGTACATATCGAGAATACGATCTAGCCGAAATAGGATATAAAACTTGCTTAGACATGCAACAACAGAAGATAATAGACGGAGACGTTAGCACGAAAACAGGAATGCTTTACGTAAACATACTATTCTGGTATGGAATTCACAAAATCCGGAATTATCGATATAGCGAAGCCAAACAGCTACTGGACACAGCATATGATTATTCAAATAAAATCAAAGGTCTTAGTCCATACCAAGAAATGGTAATATTGTACACATTGTCCGACTTAAATGTTGAACTTGGCGAGAATGATATTGCCTTATTGAATATGCAAAATGCAGTTATGTTAGGGAAAGGAATTGGAAGCACTGATTTACCGAGGTGCTACGTAAAATTGGCTTCTATTTATATGAAACTGGGATCACTCGAACAAGCAAAACTTGCTGCAAGCGAAGGTGTCAAATTAGCTACGATTTTTAGTATCTTCGATGTTTTGCAGGATGGACAAGATATTTTAGATACTATAGCAAAATCTTAATTCATTTGTATGATATAAGAAATTGTAAAAGTTTTTTCGTAAACAAAATTGAATATATTTCCAAAACTGAATCAGTCTAAAGTAGACTAGACAAACAAAACTAGATTGACAATACAGACAACATTTCACAAACAAAATAAACAGACAAACCTAAACAAATCAGCCTTCATAGACAAAACTAGATATTTTTCATTTTTGTTTTGTTTTTGAAGGGCGCCGCTGTAGGTTGTACAGTCAAGTGATCCACCTGAAAACCAACTAGGCACTACAGAAACTCTTCTCTATACTTCGTCTAGCGTCTGCTTCTTTCGTCGATAGGATTGTATGTATAAATTTCTGTACCCTCTCCCAATTTTGTCTATCCTCCAGCATATGTACAATGTTCGTGCATTACAGACAGTATATATGTTTTAACTTCGTCCCTTTCGTCCTCCCATCTAGGTAGGTAGGTAGGTTTAAGTGGCTGCTAATGCTCACATAGGCCTCAGATGGGCCCGTTGTGTTACCACGGTACTTGGAGTACAACCCTCCTCAGGGGATTTTGTCAAACCATTTCGAGCCGTGGATGAACCTCATGAGAGTCTGCGCATCTAGTGATGCTAGGTCAGAGAGATCATCCAAGAAAGGTCGGCCTAGGAAGAGCAATCGTGTTTCGGTCAGAGATGGGCATTGGCATAGGTAATGCTGAACACTCTCCTCTTCCTCCTCGTCCAGGCAGCCTCTGCAGTAGTCCCGCTTCGCTATGCCCAGTCTCTCAGCGTGCTTGCCAATGGGACAGTGTCCCGTGGTGACTTCCACTGCCAGTCTGATATCGTTTCTTTTTAGAGAGACGATGTTGGTGCTTCTTTTCCTGTTTCGGTGAGGCCATATTTGCCTGGTTACCTCGCAGGTGTCTTCATCCCTCCACCTTCGCTCCGCTAGGTTCGAGGTTATTTCGGCTATGGTCTCCTTGCACGAGGCAAATGGAATACCAATATCCTGTAATACTTCGGTTGAGTGCAGGCTTGTGCCGTTCTTTGCAAGCTCATCCGCTTTTGTGTTACCTGGGATCCCGCTGTGGCTTGGTACCCACATGAGTCTCACGTTTGTGTGTGCTGCGAGCTCATTCAGCTTTCTCCGACAGTCAGAGACCACTGCTGAGTTGGTGCACACGCTAGTAATTGCCCGGAGAGCAGCTTGGCTATCGGTGTAAATGTGGATCTGTTCACCAGGGTCCCCATTTACCATCAGCCACTCTGCTGCCCCTTTTATGGCGGTTACCTCCGCCTGTAGAACGCTGCAGTAGTCTGGCAGGCGTAAGCTAATTCTAAGGTTGAGGTCGTTGGAGAAAACTCCGCTGCCCACTTTGTCCTCCCTCCGTGAGCCGTCTGTAAAGACCTGCGTGTGTCCTGCTGGTACCTCTTTCTTTTCCATCCACTCCTCTTTAGAGGGTATGTGGTATGAGAAGTTGTTGCCAAAAGCAGGTGTTGCTTGACATAGGTCTATGTTTTTGGGCACCCCTTTAAATTCATTGATTATTCCGGCGAGTCCACGATAGCCCGATGTCAACATTCGCACTGACTTTAGTCTAAGTGCTGTGGTAATGGCAAGTTGCCTGCCCATTAAATCGATCGTCCTCCCATCTATAACAATAAAACATTGTATGGTATACTGATTATGTTTCAACACAGTATACACACAGGCTATCCGCTGCTCTTCTAAACAGGTGTAAGAATTCCCTGAAACAACCGCGACCGGTTAGGAATTGTCAGGTAGTAACTGACTTCTCTCTTCTATTTATGTTATAATATAATAATATATTGCTTTATTGTCAATTAGAAATAGGTACATACTTTCTGTGGACAAAGCACAGGCAAAATAAATAAATAAATCACTTAAAAACTAAAACAAAACATATCAAAAAGAAGTACATACATACATAAATACATACATATCGGAAAAAAATAAAGAAATAAATAAACAATTAAATAAATAACAATAATTTTAAAGTAAAATATCGTAAAGAATTTTTACCCTTTGAGTGAGGCTAGCTGAGACTAATAGGGGTGTGTGCGGTTCAAAGAGTAGCGATCACCGAAGAATTCTACCGTAGTGTAGTATGGTCGTTCTAGGAAATGTGACTTGACGGCGGAATCGAATTTTGGGGTTATTGGTGATAGATTTTAGATGGATAGGTAAATGATTGAACATTTTTTTTGCGTTGTATAATATAGATTTTTTTATGAGTTCTGATTTAGGTAAGGGTAGATAAATATTCTGATCCAAGCTCCTTGTACTGTGTTTGTGTTGTGGTCTCTCCGGTAAAGCACGAATGTGTTTATGCATTAAGCTAACGGATTCCAAGATAAATAATGAAGGAGAGTTAAAATTTTTTAATTCTTAAAGTAGGGTTGACAATGGGTTCTACTACTCAAACCAAACATACAGCGAATAGCTCTCTTTTGTAGCTTGAATAAAGATTCAAGTTGGAGAAAGTTGGAGTGACCCTAGAACGGAAGGCCATATCACAGGTGAGATTCGAAAAGAGCGAAATAAAATCTGGATGTATGGAGATTTAGCTCCCTGGAAATAGACCTAATTGCGAAGCAAGCAGAAGATAGCTTCTTGGTTAAGAGCTCCACATCCGAGGTCCATCCAGATTTAGCTCCCTGGAAATAGACCTAATTGCGAAGTAAGCAGAAGATAGCTTCTTGGTTAAGAGCTCCACATGCGAGGTCCATTTGAGTGATTTGTAAATGTTGAGGCCCAGAAATCTAACAGAGTCAACAGTGTTAATGACGTTGTTGTCTAGTATAAGAGGCGGGAGTGTACCTTTATAAGATAGGACTACAGTTTTCTTGGTACTTAATTCTAGACAATTAGAATCGTACCATGCCTTAATATATGCAAGGTCATTAGATATAGTAGAGTGGAGAAGCGGCAGGTTAGGTTTGGACCATGTGATACTAGTATCATCGGCAAAGATAAATTTTTCCGCTGATATTTAAATTAGCTATATCGTTGATGAATACTAGGAAGAGAATTGGACCTAGAACGGAACCTTGAGGGACACCAACATCCACCGCTCTGCTAGAGAAGGAGTAGTCATTTACCCTGACGAACTGCCTTCTATTGCCAAGATAGGATTTGAACCATTCTTGTGGAGTACCCCGAATTCCATAAAAGCAATTTTTTGCAATTTTTTTAGTAGAATCTCATGGTTCACACAATCGAAGGCTTTGGCAATGTCACAAAAAACTGTTGCTGTGAAAAGCTTGTTGTTAAGATTGTGGTAGATATCACTAAGAACAGAGAATATGGCATCACTCGAACTTTTACTGGATAAGAATCCGAACTGATTCGATGTTAAGATACTATATTTGGTCAGGAAAGCCATCAAGCGTACCTTGACGAGCGTCTCTATGATCTTTGATAGAGCAGGTAGTAAGGCGATTGGTCTGTAGTTGCAGCAGCTGTCCTTATCACCACTGTTATGTAATAGAGGGATAATGATTGCTATCTTGAGGCACTTTGGGAAAACACCCTTCTCGAAAGATTGGTTGATTAGATGGGACACGGCGTTCATTGCTTCAAGAGGAAGGTTTAGAAATACTTTAACCAGTAGACCATCAGTGCTGCATGTAGACTTGCTTTTTATAGCTGTAAAGGCTTGTGATAGTTCCGAGTTGTCAACAGGACTTAAAAAAAAACTGCTGGAATTCAAATTTGAGGCAGAGAGAAAGGAAAGAGGGTCGCAATTTGAAGATATATTAGTTATATTTTTAGCCACAATTAGGAAATAATTGTTCAAATCATTTGGATCAGGATAAATTTGGTTAGGTGAACGAGATTTATTTCTCAGATCGTTTACTATTGATGGTTGGTGATGCTTGATGATTATGTCTGGAATTAATAACGTAATCCACTGTAGTTTCTCCATATTTGTCCATCTTTCTTGCCATTCTTGAAGGAAGTTTGTTCTTGCTTTCTTTCTAACATATAAATTGTTTCCTGTTTTTTACATTGCTCTCTTTCTTTCGTGAGCAGATCAATAGGTGCAAAACCCACGATAACTATTGCTGCCTCTTCGGACACAGTACAATATTGCACACCCTCAATGCAATCTCCCGTTGGACAAATGCTAATTTATCTAGGTTGCTCATAGCTGATTGCACTAGTGCCTAGTGCCTTGCGATTAGAGTTTCTGGCTTCCCCTACGTTTGGCAATATTTGCTCCATTGCTGACCTTTTTTAGACCTTTTCCCGCAACTTCAGTAAGGTGTATAAATTATAATACCCAAGTATTTAATATGTGGTTTAGGAACAATTTCTGTGCTTCCAACTTCAAATTATATTGGTCTGAATTTTCTTTGTCCTGATAGCAGGTCTGCCCCCGTTTTCTCGGGCTGCAGTTTTAATTTCTTCGCTACAATCCACTGTCTTACAGTGCCTATCTCACGATTAGCTGTACGAATTACTGCTTCTTTGAGCTTGCTTGCTTGCTAATTTCTTGCTGGCAAGGAAACTTTGTATCATCCGAAACAGGTACGGAGCTATGCCTTTGTCAGTTCGCCCATTATTAGTTGCCAATAGGTTGTGTTAAACACATTTCGCACATCAAAAGTTTTAAAAGCGCAAATTTTAAAAATTGCTCTTTTGTGCCCATTCTAGCTTTCTCTGAGATCTTTATAACTGCGTCGACTACGTCTGTAGTGGACCTGCCTTTTCTAAATCCATACTGCTTGTCGGATAACCCCAGTCCGTCGTTAAGTTCCTTTTATAGTCTCATTAGTAGGAGTGTTTCCAGCAATTTTCCTAACACGTCTAGTATGCATCGAGGCCTGTATGATGATGGTTCCCCCATTGCAGGTTTATCTCCCTTCGTAATGAGAACTAGTCTTGAACGTTATAATTTATCTGGAAATTTTCCAGTAGTTGTAAAGCGTTTGAAAGCGTTAATTACTTCAAGAGTGAACCTGATGCTGGGCGATGATCTTGATCACTTCTTGTGGAACACCGTCTAGCCCTGGTGCTTTTCCGTTATGTACACGATTTATCGCGTTAGCTAGTTTCTCTTCGTTGAATAGTGATGTTTCCAACCTTCGGGTTCTTTCCAAAACAGAGCTCCTAACGTAATCATCAATGAAAATATTTGGGTTTTCCCAAATCGGGTGGTATCCCGGAAGGAAGCCATTCCTTGACCGGCCCGTTCACCCGATCTCACCTACAGAGCAAAGTTTTCCAAGAACGGCCTCATAATCTTGAAGAACTGAAGACGAGAATCAGCCAGGAAATCGAAAGAATCCCTCATAAATTTTAGACAATTTTAGACATCTTCTGGATAGGGAAAAGAGCTTCAAACATCTAAAGCTTTCCCTCCATCGTCATTTGTACACTTGGGGGTTTGATCATTTTGCTGATTTGGAATGCATCGCCCCATATACAGGGTGCAGCAGCCCAACCTGCATTTTTTAAATAACTGTAACGGTTGCAGTTGCAGTAACGGTTTCCTTCGACTGGATAGGTTTCGGCCCGGGAGCCTCATGGGGCTACTCGAACACATGCGGCTACCCGATCCAGGAGAGATGTACGAAAGTGCGCTCGACCGTTACCAGTCCAAGGTTACCGAGCATAAATCGGTTTACACTGGTACCACGGACAATGGTAGTCCTACCAACCTGGTACTGGTGCCCATTCGTGGAGAAGGAGTCGTGGGAATATTGGTCGCTAGCCAGGTAGTGGTCAGGGGTCTCGAGTCCGGCGTGTGCGCATACGGCCTTAAGAAGAGGGCGAGAGTGAAGTAGCACACTTGTTGTTCTCCCACCGCCAATTCAATAACGGTCGGGAAATTTCTGGTAAAGGTGAGGCCTTTACCAGAAATTTCCCGGGCCCGGTCTGGGCCGCCTGTCGAGACCCTGGCAGGGAAGACTAGCCAAAATGGGTCTCATAGCAGAAAGAAACGTTGTATTTTTTTTAAATTTTATTATTATAAGTGGGTTATCATTAAGATGCATTCTTGCAGGCGATGTCTAAAATTAGTTATTATATCACGGAGCAACTGATGAGGGATTCTTTCGATTTCCTGGCGGATTCTCGCCTTCAGTTTTTCAAGATTATGAGGCCCTTCTTGGAAATCTTTGCTCTTTAGGTGAGATCGGGTGAACGGGCCAGTCAATGAATCGCTTCCTTCAGGGATATCACCCGATTTGGGAAAACCCATTTCCCTTGTGGGAAATGGGTTTTCCCCAACAAACGGCCCTTGCGGGCCGTGTGACTTGTGGCTTGTTAAAATAAGGTGTTATCATTCAGTCCATGTTGACGAACGCGAGGAATGACGAATGTTCGTAACATTTCCGAGTAGCGCTCCGCATTCACGGTAACAGCTCCCTTTCATTAAAAAAATGGGCCTATGATTCCCGTTGAAGACATTGCGCACCAAACTGTTACCTTGGCCGAATGGAGAGGTTTTTGATAGAGTTCTTGAGGGTTTTCAGCACTCCAGTACTTAAAATACTGTTTGTTCGAATAGCCGAAAAGATAGAAATGCGCCTAGTCGCTCATGCAGAGCAAGTGAACAAGCTCCTGGTTTTCTTCCATCCTTTCCAAAAACGTCACACAAAACCATCGTGGAGCAGCGAAATCGTTTCAGTCATAGCCTGAACCACTTGAATTTTGTAGGGGCGATAGTGTAAATCTAACCTCAATATCCTTCGGACAGTCCTATCTCAAATTCCTATCCATTATGTCGACGCGCTGACCTCCGAGGGCCACTTGCCACAGCGATTCTTACGCGTTCCACATTCACGGGAGTTAGCACTAACCTCGCACTGCCACCTCTTCTGTTTCTCGTTTCACCGATGTTTTCAAAATTTTGAACCCATAACTTTATAGAGTTAACAGAAAGCACGGACCGATTACGATTAATCTGGAAACGAGTCCGTTCTTGCTTGGACGACTGCTCCACTGCTACTTATTTCTTAGTTATTACAAAAAGGCATGTTTGGTTGTAGCACCCTGTATTATTGTCAAGATGTTCGAAGAGTTTCAGTGGTCCCGTTTTGACTTGTTTATTAGATCGCGCAGACCCTTTTTTGATTCCTTGTAGCCTTTTCAGGTCTTGGGCCATCCCATTCGTTTTTAATTCGCTGGCGTTGGAATTTCCTTCTTGTAGCGACCGACACATGCAGCAATTTTATCGTTCCACAAATACACTAGTTTTCTTCTTGAGGGTCCTCTTTTCTTTATTAGAGTGGCGTCACATGCCTTCGTCATTATGTCTACTAGCATATCCGCGCTTCGTTTATGTATTCGTGCTCTTTCCATTGCCGGATTTGTTGCCATTTTTCCCTTATCAAGACAAAACTAGACTAATTAAGATTCTCTCTCAAGATTTAATTGTCAAATGAAACAGTCTAAACTAGACAAATAGTCCTCCTCGGTAGTATGTACAACATATAACATACTACAGACAACATCGGGTTCGATTCCCGGTAGGGGATGCAAAACTAAGGCGGTTTTCACTAACCGTCAGGGCTGCCCACCCCGAATGAATGCAAAAAAATGCGAGACCGGGGTGGCTCATACTAAAAGCCAAAGTGGAATAGGGGGTTTAGTGAAAGCTTTCCCTAAAACCACTTATAATATAAAAATAAAAGACTAGACCAGGGGTGGACAAATCTTTTTGCTGTCGGGCCACATTACGTATGAAAATTTGACGGCGGCCCGCATTATTTTTTTTTATTTTAATAGTTATTTACTTATTTTTTACCACGATATTTTATTGCATATATACTCGCCTAGGCAGAACAATGTTGTTAGGTTTCTTCATAGTGGACAATATGTACTTCTTGTAAAACGAAATATTTTCCGAGAACACCCGTAAATGAGCAGTGTCTACAAAATAGTGGTAGTTGGATAATAAAGTAAACATCTGGCCCGGTAAACATAATAAGCATGTCATAGGTATGCAATTACAGTAGTTTATAAAATGCTTCGTGGACCGCATAAAAGTTCAACGCGGCCCGCGGGCCTGAATTTGCCCACGCCTGGACTAGACAAACATAATTAGATAGATAAACAGACAAACCTAGATAGACACGTATGCATCTCGTCTCAACGAGTTTAGCATTGTTCCGCGCATGTTCACCCCCACATTATTCCGAGCGCGCGGTGTTTAGTTGTCCGTGTTTGAAAAACTGACGCATATTTCTTCACTCAAACTAACCTGCGCGTACCTCGGCGCGTCCGTCGCCCTTCATACCGTGGCACAGTACAGCTGCATTCTCTCACCGGCCCGAGCACAGAGTAATTAAGATTTGCTCTCAAGATTCAATCAAAGAATAATTCACGAGTTGCAATAATTACTTCTGGAGTTTGGGACTAGATGGACAATTTTAGATTGATCTTGAAGACAACTTGTTTTTTTTTTCATTTTTATTAACAATAAATGCAACAAGTTAAATAGTAAAATTTTCAGTGTAGACTACAAAATACATAGTTAGTAAAAGCATAAAACTATTTTATTTAAAAAGTCTTAATCTCTTAAATGAAACAATCACATCTGCTTATTAACTTATTCCACAAACAATATGGAAATTGAAATTACGAACAAGAAAAAGTAATAAATTAAATAGAAACAAATCAACTGTAAATATAATAAATAATATAATTAACTAAATTAATTGGTATGGAAACTGAAGCAATCCATCGTTGGTAAATCCAAACTCAAACTAGTATTTGGTAAAACAACATCAGCTTCTGTTAACTTCTTAAAACTTTCATTCACAAACTGATCTACATTCATAATATCATCAGAACTGGTACTTGTATCCAAAATATTTGTCACATGTCCAGTATCAGGCAATATCAACTCATCCGAAATGTGCTCAGATAATAAATGTAGCTTGTGTAAATCAAACACGTCTGTTTTCTTCACATCATTTTTATCACATTTCTCATCTTCTAATATAATAAAATCATTGTGTTTAATTTCATTACACAAAGCTTTTTCTCCTTGAATTAACGTTGATTTTGCTGCAACTTTCTCGTCATTATTTACGTCCTTCTGATTGTCTGACGCTAATAAGTTTATCATGTTCTCGTCACTCGCTCCTAAACTTAAAATATTATTTATTGTGTTACGGAAAATATCTACTTGTTTACCTTGTTTCTCAGAATTGTTTTCGTCTATGAAATCGTTATAAGTCATGTTTTTATCACTCTTATTTGCAATTAGTAGTAAATCTTGATTAAAGTTTTCGACAGTCTTTTCAAGCGCAAATTGATTTTCGCCGTGAAGATTCTTTGATTCAGTGAAGCTTTTTTGACATTCAAAGAAATTATTAAAATCATTATTTACAGTTTTAGTGATTGAAATATTATTAATGGCTTGAATATTAGCTTCACAGTTTGTTTCATTATATACATCAAAATTTTTGTTTGTTGAATTTTTTTCATCTATAACTTTCATTATAGCTTCAAAACTACCATTTTTCCTTAAGGAATTTTTATCAACGTCATTATCCAAGCTGATCAAATCTTTATTATAAATAGTCTGATATTGCTTCTTATCACTTGTATTAGTTTCTTTAATTACGTCCATGTATTCACTACCAAAATGTAAATTAACTGTAGAATGGTTATTAGTTTCTTTTTCAAAAACATTTTCTTTGTGGTAATTCAAGCTTGGGAATGAATTTGAATTTGCTATGTAATTTTCACTTCCATTAAGTTTCTTGTTACAATCTAATTCGTCACCTAATGATAATATATTATGGCAATCTTCTTGTTTTGGTTGTAGTGGCAGGTCTTTAACTTCAATAATATGCTCAGGGAAACTATCATCAAGTAATTCAAGGAAAGTGAAAATTGAAATATCCTTACACAGTTCGTTTTCGTTAAATCTATAATAGCCTTCCTTAACATTTAATATGGAAGATAATATTGTGTCCACGTAATATTCTGACCGCTGTGTGGTTACTGGTTTAAAAAAATATTTTACCAAAATTCGAGCATTTTTAATCAAATTTAGAATCTCTTTGCAAAATTTATTTCCTTTTTGACCCTCTTTAGCCTTCATTGCTGTTTCAATTAGACAACTCCAAGCTTCGCAATTTTCAAGGTTTAACTGGGAACGATTTCTATGATCTGGATGACTTTTAAAATGTTGGACCATCCTGTTCCTACCCAAATAAGCTTTCTTACAAATAGAACATCTGTATTGAGACGGTATTTTCTTTTTCTTCTTTTCAATTAGTGGTAGCATTTCCTTTTCTTTATTAACATGCCCATTGTTTGTTTTCAAAGGTTTAAATTCTGTTGTGCATAGTTCATTGTGCTCACTGATTGGATTTTTATCTTCATTAATAACAATTTTCTTGAAATCCTACAAACAATTTGAAAATTATTTATCAAACAAGGAATGCGTTTTAGTTTACTTTTTCCATGTGGATTGGTGGCCTTGTTATTCTTCCTGATCTTGTTCTTGTTGGTTTAATAAGTTTTATAGGTGTTACTGGTCTTTCAACAATTGGTTCTTCTGCAACTCGTTTTTTAGGCCTCCCCCGAGGTAATGAAACTAATGGTGGCATAACATTGCTAGGCTGTTTTAAAATAAAAAAATATATATTCAAATCTTTATTGTCAAAAGGGAATCTTATTGATTTGGATGGGTTGACACAGTTGTTAAAAATTCTTTCAATCAATGGTTTTTCAAATGGAAACATGTTATTTTTTTATCAAGACATTGTAGCCACTATTCAGATGAATCCAGCGACCCATGATATGACCTTGAAATAGTTTTTCATCAAAATACAGGAGTAAAAACAAGAAATCGTAATTTTATTGATAATAAAAATATCCCAATATCAGCTATGGTTATTAGCAAAAATGGAGAGCTTCTAGCAAACCTGACTACAGGCTACCAACAGATTCAGCAAGTCTTGATCTTCAGATATCTGGGATGCTTGTTGAGCAGTGAGTGGGATAACAAGCAGGAAATAAGGTCCCGCATCGAGCAGGCTAGAGCAGTATTTAGCAATATGAAGAAGGTTCTTTCATCCCGAGACTCGTCAATACCTCTGCGTATTCGATTACTACGATGCAATGTATTTCCAATTTTGTACTATGGAATGGAAGGATGGACTTTAACAAAGGCAATGTGTGACCGACTGGAAGGGTTCGAGTTGGGGTTGCTACCGCCGCCTTCTGCGAATATCATGGGTAGACAGAGTTCGAAACACTGAGGTGCTTGCGCATCTCCAGAAGCAACTAGCAGTCAAGTTTACCATCAAAAAACGCAAGCTGGAATATTTTGGGCACGTTATGAGAGGGGAAAAGTACCGTAAAACTTGCAGAATATCATGCAAGGCAAAATCCAAGGTAGAAGAGGTCCAGGAAGAAGAGCACGTCCTGGCAGAAAAACCTGAGAGAGTGGTATGGTGTCAGTTCTACAAGCGTGTTTCGTGCCGCTGCTAATAAAATAAAACTCTGCTGATAAAAAAAAAGAAGAAGACGTCGGACATATGATTCTCTTATAACTTTGAATATTTTCTGGATCGCGGCACAAAAAATTCTGTTTGTTCACATAGCCCGATAGATGGAAATGAGCCTAGTCGCTCATCCAGAGCAAGTGGACAAGTTCCTGATTTTCTTCAATCCTTTCCGAAAACGTTTCACAAAAGCGCCGTCAAGCAACGAAATCGTTTTCAGTCATAGCCAGCACCACTTGAATTTTGTAGAGGTGATAGTTTAAATCTAACCTCAATATCCTTCAGACAGTCCTATTTCAAATTCCTAGCCACTATGTATACTCGGTGACCTTCGAGGGCGCTTCGATTCTTACGCGTTCAACATTCACGGGAGTTCGTACTAATCTCGCACTGCCACTCTTCTGTTTCTCGTTTAACCCATAACTTAATTGAGTTAACAGAAGGCACAGGCCGATTACGATTAATCTGGAAATGAGTCCGGAAACAGCGTTGCACATCTGCATAACTACCGTTTTGTTAAATGCAGTTACGGCGAACCACCGTTCTTGTTTGGATCACTGCTCCATGGCTAGTTTATTTCTTACAGTTATTTCAAAAAGGCAGGTATAGCTGCCTGCACCCTGTATTATTGTCAAGATGATTGCAGTTTCCTGCAGTGGTCCCGTTTTGACTTGTTTATTAGGTCGCGCAGACCCTTTTTTGATTTCTTGTAGTTTTTTCAGGTTTTGTGCCATTCCCTTCGTTTTTAAATCGTTGGCGCTCGAATTTCCTTATTGCAGCGACACATGCAGCAATGTCATCATAACATCAATACACCAGTTTTCTTCTTGATGATCCTCTTTTCTTTATTAGAGTGGCGTCACATGCCTTCGTTATTACGTCTAGTAGCGTATCCGCGCTTCGTTTAACCTATTTCTATTGCCAGATTTATTGCCATTTTCTCCTTATCAAGACAGAACTAGACTAATTAAGATTTGCTCTCAAGATTTAATTAGTCAAATGAAACAGTCTAGACCAGCGGTGGCGAACCTATGGCACGGGTGTCACAGTTGACACGTTGAGAATTTTTACTGGCACGCGGGAGAAGGAGGGTAACTTAACTAAAATGTTGTGCTTGATGAACAAAGACCGTCAGGATTGAAGAGGATGTACATTGAACATCGTTCGTAATAACTTTTTGTGCATTTTAAATACCGTAACAATATTTGCTGCAGACCTCAAAATATCAGACCATATGACAAGCTAGACTGAACGATGGCGTGGTAAAATATTTGCAGAATATCAACTTTTACACATTCTCTTTCGAATTTTTCTCATCCAGGTTTAGAATCAGATAACACACAGTACTTAATGTCGAACATGTTAGTCCAGTATGATAGTACCAGTTTAGCTTTTGATCAAGTGTTACCCTTAGAAATTTCATTGATTTGGCCCCTTTGGTCGATTTTTGATCAAATCTTTGAAGTAAACTATAATCATGAAGTATATTTAAAGTCCATTTTCTAATTTTAAATTGCTTCTTTTCTTCTTGCATTGAACATTATTTGTTTGCGCCAGATCATTGAAAAATATCAAGAATAGAGTTGGTCCCATTAAAGATTCTTGGAGTACCACACACATTTTTAATTTACCTTCCGATTTTGAAACATTTATGATCATTGTTCGTTCTCTTTGATGCAAGGAAGATTTTATCCACTTCTTGCCGTCGCATCAAACTCCAATATCTTCAATTTTTTGTGGAAACAGTTTGTGATCAAGAGTCAAATGCTTTACATAGGTCGTAAAATAAAGCAAGAACCTCCTGATTACAATTTAAAAAAGTAATTATAAAATTAACACAGAGATTTTTCCAACAGTGCTGTTATCAGTTCCACAAGCCTTGTTTGCCAGTATATTATTATTTTCCAATAAGCTTGATAATCGAGTCAGAAATGCTGTCTTCATTTTTTTAATTGGTTTTGAATACCTACAGATTGTTCTGTAATTAAAGCGATGCCACCGTGACCCTTTATTCTTGTAAATCGGGATGGACTTTGACTTTCAAACATCATATTCAGGCTAATATGGGATTATATTACATTCAGGATAATATGGGATTATATTATATTCAGGCTAATACAGTAATTTAAATTTTGTTATCAGGCACGTTAGCATTTCATAATGTAGAAACTTAAGAAAAATAGCACGCGGTCATAAAAAGGTTCGCCACCCCTGGTCTAGAGTCTAGACTATATAAATAGCCCTCCTCGGTAGTGTAGTTACAACATATAACATACAACATCGGGTTCGATTCCCGGTCGGAGATGCAACAACTAGGGCGGTTTTCACTAACCGTCACGGCTGCCCACCCTGAAAGAATGCAAAAAAATACGGTACCGGGGTGGATAATAAAAATGTCCGAATAATGTAGTTGATTTTTTCTACAGAAAATTTATTGTAACAAATGTTCGAAGTGATGACCATTAACCTCGACACATTTTGAAAGACGTCGGATATATCTTCGAATATTTTCTGGATAGCGGCACAGGCTCTTCTAATTCGTTCTCGCATCTTCGCCGGCGTCAGAATATCATAGTAAATAAGATCCTTTATAACTCCCCATAGGAAAAAAATCAAGTGGCGTTAAATCCGGCGAACGAGCAGGCCAAGGGGTTCCTGCACTTCTCCCAATCTAGCGTCTGGGAAATTTTCGGTTTAACACTTCACGAGCTATAACTGCCCAATTAGATGGACATCCATCTTGTTGATACCACATTCAGCATCGCTCTGCTAACGGGATGTCTTGTAGTAATTCTCCTAAAGTGTTGTTCAAAAACTCGACGTATATTCGTCCATTCAAATTGCCGTCTATGAAAAATGGTTCAATAATGCGGTCCTTAATTATGCCACACCACACATTAACACTCCAAGGACGCTGGTGCACAATTTGCCGGAGCTACTTTGGATTTTCTATTGACCAATAGTGCATGTTATGCGTATTCAACTGTCCATGTTTATTATAAGTTGACTCGTCAGTAAACAAAACATCGCAAAAAAAACTGGATTCACCTGTAACAGACGCAGAGCCCATTGAACAGAACTGAACCCTATTACCCAAATCAGAACCATAAAGTTCTTGATGCAAGGAAATATGGTATGGATGGAATTTGTGTCATATTCTTAAAACGCTCGCCTTGGAAATTCCGGTAGTATAAAAGAGCTCAATTTGCCGACTACTTAATCGCTGATCATGAACAACTGCAGCTAGAACGGCAAACACTGCACGTAATAAATGAATAATTCGATCGAAACATCGACGGTACGGATTATTCATGTCAGGCTAACGTTGTGCATAAAGTTCCTGCGTCCGCACAGCGTTTCTGCAGGTCTCACCATAAATCAGAATTATATCCACTTCCTCTGCTTGACTGTACAATACCATTTTCGATAAGGCTATTCAAAGTTATTTTCACACTTGTCAAATCAGTTCAAGGTCATGAAATCATGAATAGTGGCTACAATGTCTTGATAAAAATAAACATGTTCCCATTTGAAAAACCACTGATTACCTTGACGACGCATAAACTATGACCTTGCAAACAAAGAATTTTTAACCCCTATGTCAGCCCATCAAAATCAATAAAATTCCCTTTTGACATTTTTTTCGTCACTCTAAAGGTAACGGAAATATTTGGGGTGGGCAAATAGCTCACCCTGTATATATATATATATATATATATATACATATATATATATATATATATATATATATATACATATATATATATATATATATATATATATATATATATATATATATATATATGTATATATATATACATTTTACAATTATAACATGATTTTGTTTTTATATATAACAATTTAAATATCATTTAATAAGTACTTATAAGGATTTTAAAATATCAAATTTTCAGTTTTAGAACTATGTCTTACTTTTAAGTTTAGATCTTCTGGATGTATAACTTTATAGTTGTATTTAGTTTTGACCTCAGATTGGATTCCTGGTTCAATTTTTATTGGAAAATTATTTTGATTTGCACAAAAGTCAACATTTGGAATGTGAGTTAGTTCACTTGGAGCAGTTCTATATATTGCTGGTTCTGTAAATTCAATTCCTAAAGCTAAAGCTTGTTCCTTTGTAATTTGGATCAACTGTGATGTTCCATCAACCTAAAATAATCATGAAAATATATGATAATGTTTAACATTTGCACATTCATTGCAAACAGAACACTGTTGGCACCAAAAATTTCACAAGTGAATGAGTATGATGTAAGATTTTAGAATATCTCCTATAAATTTGGAACTAAAAGTGTATATGTTACCATGAAAGACTAGACTCTAGTGAATGTTGACTTTCTCCTGTGGATGTCAAGATTCTCATAATCATTTTGTGATGTCCAAAATATATATTTTGGTCCATTTACACAATCACCGATGTATGTCAACAAGCACAATGCCCTAATTTTGAATAAAAATATTTTCATTACATTTTTATATCAAACGCATAAGTAACAGCAAATGTAAATAAGATGTTGAACTTAAAATGAACAGTACATTCTAAATAAGAAAAGAAAATTCTACTAATAATAAACACAATTATATGATAGACGTTATAACTCCACCATTTCCTGGTCCCAAGTCCGGGATGAGAAAGGAGGAGGGTTCGATGGCAGGCTCAGCAACAAGCCGGTCGGTAAAACAACTCCTGTTGTATCTCAATACACTAGCCGGAAGAAGAAGAAAGAAGAATGGAAGAAAAAGTGCAGAAAAGCAGTCCCTGCAATAAAGCAGGATTAATGCCAGGAAGATGATATGATTGACATTATAGAATCTCATTTATTGCAATTTAAACTATTATGATACTTAGATTTACACAAGAGTTCCTTGCATTTACAACTGCATTTAATCATGTAACACTTTTGAAATGACAATAACATTTCACATGACATCGGCTTCTCATTTCAAAATCCACCAGAGCCTTGAGCATTAGGCCAGAGGTCCTTGTCAACCAACACATGTGAAGGTCAAAATTTATAAGAATATAACCAAATATTTAGAACATACACCAAACGATTATGTGAATCTTGACAAGTCAACATTTTCCAATTATGGTAACATATTTACCCCAGAATTGTAATTATATGAAGGTCAATGGTTAAAACTAATGAAAGTAATATATCTTGCAATTCATCACATTGCTTTAAATATCACAGGAATTATTAAACAAAAGTATTTCTTACCATTTCAACTTTTAAATATGTGTTTTCAGCTATCATATCTGCTCCAGGATAAACTTCGGATAAATTTGTTGTATACATATTGCTTATCATTTTGTTGCTGACACTTTTGTCGTCAAACATAACACAGTGCGATGTTATGTAATTAGATGTTAAATGTTATTGAAGGTTGTTCAAAAACCATCAAATTGTTTAATACTTTTCATCCATAGCGTTTAAGGGTTATGTGTTTTTGTTTGATAATTTCATAGCACATTCGAACGAGAGTAAAAGTCATTAAAAATAATTCAACTTGAAGTTGTTTAGGTTAAGTAAGTAGTGCCAACCTGAATAAAAATGTATTTGGGTTGTAATATTCCATTTGGGATCAGTGGGAGAGACAGGCCCGTAACCGGTGGCGCCTCCGTAGTTCAAATTGAACTAACTTAAAATATACAGTGGCGGCTAGACAGATTGGCACTGAACGAATTACTTCTTTCAAAATAAGGGTTAGATTAGGTTATATTAGAGCCATTGACGTATGAAGCCTTTGACGTATGTATTTATAGATCCATGATTAGAGCAGATAAATCTAGACTACATATCGCGCGGTAGCGCGACCTTTTGATCCCTAATTAAAAAAAATATTACACTTTCTAGTTATATAACTTATTAAAGTGACCACATTTTCATTGAGAAAAAGCGGGATGAAGTGAGAATTATAATTTAGTTATGAAAGCAGATCAATAATTTAAAAAAAATATATTATATACATTTACTTGTCTATAAATATATAAAAATATATTTATTATTAATTATTGGTAACTATAAAAATATTTGTAAAAACAGCAATAATCATATTTGCTTTCTTTACATTATGATTTTTAATTAATTTAAATTTTTTATTAAAAAAAAAATAAGATTGTTACACTTAGATTGTAGATATGGTGGTCACGACTTGTACTGCAACCTTTATAGATCTATTGTATCCCATTGTTACACTTAATTTAAAGAGGTATTTATAAAACAAGTTTCTTATTCCTTGTTTAAACTTATGTACATTTATTAAACAACTAAATACAATGATTACAGCTTTTTTGAGTAAAACCGGGTCGGTCAACACAAATATATCAAAATACAGTTTACAAGTCGTGGAATAATCTCTCAGGGCTACTAAATGACCAGGACAAGGACCGAATAGTGCGCTTGCTTAGTGCTGTTTAGTGAGCCAGAAAGATTTTAGACTGGTTGTAGGGCATGCATGTTGAATAAGTGTCCCCGCCAGGGGTGGGGGGGACGGCTGTTGTAGGAAATGCAATTTCCTTTTCAGCCAAGGAGGTGGATAGATTTTTTTTTTATGGGTGGGAATCAGCGGATAGCAGCAGTCGGGCGGCAAGTCAGTCAACATCACCTGGGCGGCGCGAGAAAACGTCAGAAGGAGGGGGGCAGTGTTGGTCGGTTCTTTTCGTCTAGGGTCTTGGTGTGTTCTAGTGTTTTTGGGGTTATTTAAACATATCAGGGACTGTGTCTAGAATTAGTTCTAGGTTTGGAGAAAGGTCATCTTTCAGTCAGGACAGAAGCACTAGATAGGGGATGGGGAGTTTGTTTTTGGGCTTTCTTCTGTGTATTTCAACAGGAGGGGACTTAAAGATGTCGAAAATTGGGGGTTCTTGGGAGATGATGCGGGAGGCGAGTTTTTCCTGGAGGGTGTGGAGTCGAGTATGGTATAGGTCGAAATTTACTAGTTCTTCGAGTAATATAGTTGGGAACTTGTAGTTTAGACGGTATATCCGTCGAAGGCAGTTTCTTTCAAAACTGAGGAGGGGTTCAATATGATTTTTGTTGCAGAGCGCAAGGGCTGTCATTTGATAGTCGAGGACTGGGCGAACAAAGGTTTTGTACGTGTAGAGTAGGGTGTTTGATGAACAACCCCCTACTCGGGTGCGGAGGCAGAAGAGAAGGTTTAGCCTGGACCTCATTTTATGGAGACAGTGTTTGATGTTGGGTACTGGGCTTAGGGACTGGGTGAAGATCGTGCCAAGGTACGTTATTGATGGTTGGGGTATCAGGGGTTGGCCGTAGAGGTTTATTGAATATTGCTTTTCGGCAATACGTTTGGAGAGGTTTTTGTGACGGAAATGGATCAGTTGGGATTTTTGGGGATTAATCTGGATGCGCCAGAGGTTCATCCAGATTTCGATTTTGGCAATGAATTTGTTTAGGACGGTTGCCGAGATTGAGGGGTTTCGGTGGCAGGACCAGATGACGGTGTCATCTGCGAATTGTTGGATGTGGCAGCGAGAATTGGTCGGTAAAGGGATGTCTTGACAGAATAGGTTGAATAGCAGGGGGGACAGAGAGGAGCCTTGTGGGACGCCCGCTACGGGCGTAAAGGGGAGAGACAGGGAATTGGACACTTTGACGCAGCACGAGCGGTTGGAGAGAAAGCTCTTTACTAGACGGACTAGTGATAGTGGGACCTGTAATTTGTGGAGTTTAGCTATCAGGCCGTCGTGTCACACAGTGTCGAAGGCCCGGTGGATATCAAGGAAGAGGGCTATGGCGGAGTCTCCGGAGTTTAGTGTGATAGAGAGGTTGGACGTGAGGTTGAGAATGGAATGTTGGGAGACCGTTGATTCATAAACCCACTTTGATGGTCGGGTATGACGTGGTGGTTTTCGCAGAAGGAGCGGAGACGTTGGGAGATGATTTTTTCGAAAGTTTTACCAATCGTGCTGAGGAGGGAGATTGGGCGATAGGAGTCAACGAGTTTCGGATTTTTTTGGGGTTTAGGGATCATTATTGTGTAAGCGGATTTCCAAGGCCGCGGGAAGGTGCCGGACGAGAGGCAGGCGTTGAATATACCGGCTAGGTATTCAATTGCTGGGTCTGGAAGGTGTTTGAGGACAGTCCATGGAATACGGTCGGGTCCGGCTGCAGAGCCGTTTCGAGTGGTGGAGATGACATTGCGAACCTCTTCGGTGGTAATGGGCTGGACTAGGGGTTCACTGGCTGGTGGGGTGGGGACCGGCGCAGAGAGCACAGGTCAGGGTCTCTGTGCAGGGTTGCTTTGAGTCATGGAATTTCAGGCATCTACGGCACTGAAGAGGTTGAGGAGGGGAGGGGTTTGATAGCTCAACATAGTGGCGATGGCCGTAGATGACTAGCCCGAACTTAATCAGGTGGTCCAATGTTGTCGAGTCGTGAGTAATTACTCGGACGAGTAATGTTAGCTTGTTGGTGGCTCGGGCCGTGATTCGCCAGGCTTTATCAACCTGGAGATTGAGATTTTTGATGTGGTCCAGGACCTCGCTGTCGGTGATGTCTAGGGCGACACCGCGGACAACGCAGGACATGGACGGACCGGATGTTCTTGGGCGGGGGGAGGCGGGGGCTGGCTGTGGGCCAAGAGAAATGGGGACAGGTTCCCCGATGAAGTGCCTGTTTTTTTTAATTTTTCGGGCATGTCCGGGTCAGTTGATTTGAATAATGCAGTGTCTTTGCGAATTGACACGGTTTCGTATTGGAACCCGTGGATCTGCTTGGTGATGTTGAAAAGGTTTTTATATGTTTGGTACTGTTCGGGGAGTTGGTGGACGGTGGCGGTGTAAATAAATTTGTGTTTGTAGTCATTTTTAGTTGGTAAGTTACGTGGCGTCATGATTGGTTTTGGTTTTAGGGACATTAAAGCGGCGGGGGCACTTACTTGATGTGTTGGGGATCCGGCGATCGGGGACAGGGGCGGCATTGAGAGTCCCTTTGGCGTTGTGGGTTGTTTGTTGGAGGTAGTGGCGGAGGCGGAGGTGGAGGCGGCGGAGGCGGTGGCGGCGGCGGTGGACGACTGGCGAGTCGTCCTGGTGGCGGTGGTGGTTTTCTTCATTTTTGGGCCTTCCCGGCTTTGGGAATCCCGTGGATGTTGTTTAATCCGGGTTTTCACCGGGTTTAACTGGCTGGGCGGTACACTAGTCCGTGACACAGGTAGTTGTAGCTCGATCGGGTCTCACCGATCGAATGTCTGGGTTGTAGGGAGCTAGATCAGCTCTTATATAGGGGGTGGAATGCGCGTCGTTCTAGGGTAGGGGTTGAAGGCGCATCGTCGAAGGTAGGGGGTGGTGTCTCTGGAGTAGGGCTAACATCAGGTAGCGACAGTGGCTCTAACGGAAAGCCCTTGGCGGAGAGTTTGTGAAGTAATTTGTTACAAAGCTCCCCCTGCAGAACGGGTAGGCGCCTCGACGAAGTTCTGTCATCTAAGCTTGGGTTTTTCGGGGTCGCCCTCGGCGACGTACAGGCACCACGGGTTCGGGTGTGACTGTAGTAGATTCGAACTTCCTGATGTCAGATGAGTGATAGACTCCGAGCAAGCGTTCAGGATCAGATTGGGAGGCTACCTCGAAATTACAAGGACCCTTGGTGGCGAGGATGACGTAAGGACCATCTCGTTTAGGCATAAATTTCACGGTCCGTCCTTTGGCGGCGTTACTGGGAGGGTGGGTGATCAGCACTAAGTCGCCTGGCTGGAAGGAGGGGTAGCTCGATCTGAGGCGTCGTTGTACCTCTTGTGGCGGTCTTGTTCTTTCTTGTGTTGTTCTTTAGCCTCTTGGAGCACATAAACCACTTGCCTTAGCCGTGGAGTGATCTCTGGTAAGAAATTCTCGTTCTGTAAAATCTCTCGAATATCGTGGCGTACTTCGATGGGGGTGCGAGGGTTCCTTTCATAGGTAAGAAAGGCTGCAGAGAACCCTGTACCTTGACAACGGGCTGTATTGAGCGTTGATTCTCGGACCAGTTTTGATGTTCGGATCCCTCTAGTATTAAGAGAAGGGTTTTCAAATCCCGATTTTTTCTTTCAACCATATTTGCAGAAGGATGATAGACGATAACATGAACAGAAGAATGATGAAGGATGCCAGACGATGACAAAAACAGATTTGTTGCATGATACCGCTAATGAATTGAGTTCCATTATCTGAGATGATTCGGCGAGGAATCCCGTAGCGTAAGAATATTTCGTCGATAAGTACTCTGGAGCAAGCGTCAGCGGTGGCAACTACTAGGGGAATATTTCGATCCACCGGGAACTACAATCTTCTACGATAAGGATCCATGTTTCATCACGAGGTCCCTTAGGAAGTGGACCAAAAAGGTTGACGGAAATTACTTCAAACCTCTGGTACATAATCGGGGTCTGAAGAAGTCCCGTAGGTTTCTGATTACTGGATTTATATCGTTGACACGAGGCGCATGTTTTTACTTAGTCTTTGATAGTTTTTCTCATCCCTGGCCAATAGAATAATTTGGAAACCTTGTAATAGGTCCGGTCTGCTCCAAATTGACCAGCTTCTGGGGCATCGTGTAGTTCTTGTAATATCTCCTGACGTTTTGAATTGGGAACAGCAAGCTGTGGTTCTTCGTTGTCGTCGTTCGGAGAGTAACGGTATAATACACCTTGTGATAAGAGGTAACCTCGAGCAGTCCATCGATGTGCTTTCTCAGGGTCGAAGACTGCGATGATCTTCTGTAGATCCGGGTTATTCAGCTGGTCCTCTCTTAATTGTTGTGGGTGTTATCGTGACGAGTTTTAGACTGCAATCGAACGGTTCTTCTGGTGGCGATGGGCGAGACAAGGTGTCTACCACAGAGTTTGCTTTTCCTGGGGTATATTCAATAGTTAGGTTATAGGGCTGGATCTGTTGTGACCAGCGGGCTAATCTGCCACTGGGAGATTTAAGCGACATTAACCATTTCAAGGGTTGGTAGTCGGTGACGACAACAGCAGAGGATTCCTCCAGGTAGCCACGAAATTTCTGAATGGCCCAAACCAGAGCTAAAGCTTCCCGTTCCGTAGTTGAGTAATTCCTTTCCGCGGATGTCAGCAACCGGCTGGCGTATTCTAGGGGTCTCTCGTCGTTTCCCTCCCCTTGGACTAACACTGCTCCCAGTGCATAGGCGCTGGCATCTGTACATAGGGTATAAGGTAGACCTGGTTCGGCTTCGCGAAGGACTGGTGCATTTGTTAAGGCGTGTTTTAGTTTATTGTACGCTGTCTCCTCGAGGTTTCCCCAGGTCCATGGAGCATCTTTCTTTGTGAGGTTTGTTAGAGACTTGGTTGTCTCAGCGAAGCGGGGAATAAACCTCCTTTGCCAATTGCATGTTTGTAGAAAGGTTATAAGTTGTTTCACGTTCCGGGGAGGCGTTCTTTCGGTGATAGCGGTGATCTTCTCGGGCCGGGTATGGATAGCGTTGGCAGAGATTAGATGTCCTAGGTATGGCACTTCGGGACACGCAAATCGGCACTTTTGTCGGTTCATCTGGAGTTTAAAGTGACCGAGTCGGTGGAAACATCTACGTAGATCCGATATATGGGTATTGAAGTCTGGAGACGGGACGATCAGATCGTCTAAGTAAACTGACTCCATTGAGTCCTGCCGTTGGAACGTGGCGGGTGCGTTTCGGAGCCCAAATGGTAGTCGGAGAAACCGAAAGGTTCCTGCGTTGGTGATAAACGAGGTCTTATCTCTACGTGAGGGATATACCTCAATTTGGTAATAACCGCTCTTGAGATCCATTGTGGAAATGTATCGTGATTGTCCGGTTGAATGTAAGAGATCTTCTAATCTTGGCAAAGGGTACAGAACTGGCATGGTGATACTGTTCAGTTTTCGATAGTCAATACATAGTCTTGTGCTTTCACCGGGTTGTGCTACGAGTACCACGGGCGACGCCCAGGCACTTTCGCATTCTTCAATTATTCTTGTCCTCAGAAGTTGCTGAATTTCTGCGTCTGATATCCTTTGTCGGGCGGGTGTGATACGGTAAGGCGGACTGGCTACTGGGGCTTTATCACCGGTTTCGATGCGATGTTCTGTCATGGTCGTCGGTGGTCCTTCAGGTTTGATATTCCTTGTTTAAACTTATGTACATTTATTAAACAACTAAATACAATGATTACAGTTTTTTTGAGTAAAACCGGGTCGGTGAACAAAAATATATCAAAATACAGTGTACAAGTCGTGGAATAATCTCTCAGGGCTACTAAATGACCAGGACAAGGACCGAATAGTGCGCTTGATTAGTGCTGTTTAGTGAGCCAGAAAGATTCTAGACTGGGTATAGAGAGTATATTTTAGTGAGCTTTAATAATCACAATTTTTTTTTCTGAAATGTTTTGCTTTTGAAACGCCAAATATGGTCAATGCATATTGCACGAGAAATTCCATCGCATTCTAAATGCCAAAACTGGATATTTTGGGGAATACTGTATACCTTTTTACGGTTAGTTAAGCGCTTGCCCATCCCCCAAGTTTCAAAGGCGGGAATATGAGAGTTTCGGGCAAATAATAAGGTTATACGTCAAAAAGTTCGGGCAAAACATGGCGGAAATTGACACATGTGCACAAAAAAATTTAAACTATGAAAAGGTCTATTAATAGACCTCGAAGGCCCGGAATAGATTGGAATGGAAAAAAATTCTAGAGGAGGCCAAGACCCATAATGGGTTGTGAAGTCAAAGCTGATGATGACTCTTTTCTTATCGCACTCTTCTAGCCAATGCACCCACTCGTCCTTCCCTACCCCACATACTTCACAGCTCTTATACTTGTCATCATCTAATACTTTCGCCCTCTTTCTTCACATCCACATATAAACCTGGCAATTTTTGAGTGGGCTACAATCAGGCCCATTGTTGATTCTAAGTATTTACGGAGTTCTTCAAATATTTGTAATAATTCCGGACAATACGGATTAAGCAAATATGAAAACGTCTATAAGACCGAGGCCGCACTAGGGTTTTTCCCGCGAGAGGTAACCGCTCGAAAAACACACAGTACGCTATAGGAAAAATCAGTCGCGGGAAAAAACCGCAAGTGAGGCCGCTTGTATTAGCTTACTTGAGTTACAAAATCACGCGATTAAAAACCGCGGCGGTTTAGCCGTAGTGCGGCCTAGGCCTTTCTTGAGTCACAAAATCACGCGATTAAAAACCGCAGCGGTTCAGCAGTAGTGCGGCCTAGGCCTTAGACTTTATTTTTAGGCCTAGGCCGCACTACGGGTAAGGCCTAGAGAGGTTTAAACGTATGATTTTGTGAGTCAAGTAATTTAATACAAGCGGCCTCTCTTGGTTTTTTTTCCATGACTGTTTTTAATAGCGTAGTGTGTGCTTCTCGAGCGGTTTTGCGGTTATTAAACCGTAGTGCGGCCTCGGCCTAATGTCCGCCATACACACAACGGTCCACCGGAGAGGTCTACCTGTGCAGGTTTGCCTGCGCAGGTAGACCGGAGCGTGTGTGGGAATAGACCTGTGCAGTTTCTTGCGTACGGTTGACCTGCGCAGGCAAACCTGCACATGTAACCTCTCTAGTAGACCGTAGCGTGTATGGCGGGCATAACCAATATTGAATTTACCAAGAATATATATTTCTTAATTCCGGACAATATATAATAATAATATACTTTACAAACAATAACAATAAAGTCTAAGTAAAATCTAAACAGGACTATTCCTCTGATTCCTAGGTTTAAACCCCCTGCATCCCTTCCTTTCCTCCTGCTTCCATCCTGTTATCCCTTTCAACATTAACAAAACCCACTACCATCAACAAGCACTGTTTCCATTTCTTCCCTAATACTCATTTCTTATATGGATAGCACATATCGAGCGAATGAAGGGTTCAGAGCCTGCAAAACTTATTACACGACAAAGACCAGTAGGGAAAAGGACACCGGGCAGACCAAAAACAAGATATCTAAACCAAGTGCAGGAGAATCTATTAGCAATGAAAGTGACCGGATGGAAACTGTTTCCGTCTGTTTGTAATGGTCTTGTTGAGACGGCTTGTTCATCTCTTTGGTTTGAGAAAATGTGGGCTTTCCTGTCTGGAATAGCAACTCTGAAGATGAACTGGGCTTCCATCGGACCAACATGAATCTTCCAAGAGATTATACTTTTCATATATTCTATATAGCATAGGACCGTCATGCTATATAGAATATATGAAAAGTATCATCTCTTGGAAGATTCATGTGGGTCCGGTGGAAGCCCAGTTCCTCTTCAGAGTTGCTATTCCAGACAGGACAGCCCACATTTTCTCATAAGAATTTCCAATATAGTTTTCCACCCTAATAAAATGTAAATTTATATAAAAAAACAACCAGCAACCGCAAGAAAGGGCAGAAAACCAATGGGACAGAATAAAGGGGATACTCACAGAAACGGAGAGAACAGCGGGAAAGAACAAAGCGGGAAGAGTGGTTCGACAAAGTGTGTGAAGATGCAATAGCAGACAGAAACAAGAAATATAGGAATTATATTGAAAGAAGAACCAGGGAGATGAGAACAGACTTTGAAGCAGCAAGGGGTGTGGCGGACAAGATATGTATGTAGGCATAAGAATAGAGCACATGACAACAAACTCATATGCCTAATGGAGGAGAACTTTAAAGAGAGTGTAGCCAGGAAAGCATACCTGCATGAAACCAGAGAGGGTTTTAAAAACCACGCACTAGCCTGATGAAAAACCATGAGGGCCAAATGGAGAGTAATCTCTCCACGAAATATAGGGCATATGGAAGGAGTACCTCAAATGTCTCCTGGCAGCGGCAAATGAGGCAACAGAAGGACCTAGGGAACAGATAAGGGTCGAAGAAGAGAGAACAGAGCCTCCATCTCTCGAAGAAACGAAAGAAGCCATGAATAGGCTAAAAAGGGACAAAGTGTCGGGAATTGATGGTATACCAGCGGAGGGGTATAAACTAGGCAGCCAACGCCTAACACCAGAAATCCATTCGTAAAAGCGATAATAATACCCATACGCAAAAAAGGAGACAAGCTAAAATGCGAAAACTACCATGCAATTAGTCTGTTGTGCACGGCGTACAAGATACTTACCTACATCATCAATAAGCGCCTACAACCACACGCAGGCTCGTCGGATAATACCAAGCAGGCTTCAGGCCAGGTAGGTCCACTGTCGACCAGATCTTCAGCAGATGCTGGACGAAGCATGAGAATATGACATCAATATACACAACTTCTTTATCGACTACAAACAGGCATATGACTCTATTAACCGCAACAGCCTCTACCAAATATTGTAGCAGCTAAATATTCCGACCAAGCTGATAAGAATGATCAAGGCAACAATGGAGCAATCAGAAGCCGAAATAGCGATCCAAAACCAGCTAACAGATCCATTTAAAATAAGGAAAGGTTTGAAGCAAGGAGATGGGCTGGGACCCACACTCTTCAACCTCATGTTAGAGTATGTCATAAGACAAATGGAAGTAGGCAGAGACAATCTCCTTACCAACAAGGCCGTGCAATTAGCGGCATATGCAGATGATATCAATATAATGAGCAGAAGGGTCGATACGGCACAACCGACATATACACAGTTAAAATGACACGCCAAAGACAGCTGGCTCGAAATAAACATTAGCAAAACAAAGACAATGACACAAAGGCGAAGAAACGAGCAAAACTTTCGGCTCCAAGGTGGCATTGAGACAGTTTACAAATTTGTGAATCTGGGAGTGGAGATTAACATGGACGGGGCAGAGGACGGAGAGATACGCCGCAGAATTCTAACGGCGAACAGAGCCTACTTCGCAATGTCGGGAATACTAAAATCAAATAGCGTACACCGAAAAAACAAGCTGCGAATATACAAAACGATCATAAGACACATCGCGTGCTACCGCAGTGAAACCTGGATTATGACAGAGAAAACAAAGAGCGCAGTAGACATCTTCAGGCGAGGAGAATACTGGGACCGATCATGGATGGCAACGTACGAAGGCCCAAACATAATAACGAGCTCTACGAGATATACAGAGCCGCCCATATACACATTTATTAAGTTTCAAAGCCTGCAATGGGCAGGACACATGCTGAGGATGGACGATTTGTGACTCCCAACGAGACTGCTAAACGCAAGAATGCAAAGTAGGCGGCCGGCAAGGGTGCCAAGGTTGGACTGGGAGGGCAAGATAAGAAAAGATGCACACCAAGCACTGGGGAACGGCGACGGACAGACTGGAATGGGGGTCTAGGCTCCAGGAGGACAAGGCTGTATTTGGACTGTAGCGCCATATGATGATTCAAAAACGATATATATGAGTGAAACTGTTTTTTAGAATGGTCATATTAGAGGATTCTTCTGTTTAATAAATAATAATTATTAACGTGATAATAACTTATTTTTAATAAAATAAATATAATAATTACAATGTACAATTAATATTTTAATTAAACGACACATATGCGTGATGACAATACTATTGCATGAGAAACATACATCGCGATTCTAATATTATAGACCAACAACGAAATTTGCAATATTTATGCGAATTGTCCTTAACATTCTTAAGGAGACTTTGAAAAATTAATGATATAAATATCTTACATAATTTGTATGTAATATATAAAATAAAGAACCGTTCAAAAACTTTCAAAACGATTCATTTACATCCCCGAAAATGTTTTCCCTTTTCGAGTTTAATTTATATTTAAAAATTGCATTATAAACGTTGTTCTTCTTTTTCAAAATCATAGAATTTAAAAAATGGAAAAAAAATTATTTGCCACGTGAAACCTTGTCTATTACTTTAAAATTGTTAACGAAATACAATCAAAGAAAATTATTATTTCCGTATTAAAGATAGAAAGAGAATTTCATTTAAAAAAAAATATTCAACTAAACTTTTTACAGTGGCATTTCGAAATTAACATCTAATTTAGCATCCCTTGCTAAACTGACAATCTTTGAGAGTTTGACTGCTAAACGCGCGGCTTCGTCCAAATTATCGACTGCCAGAATCTTCATGGCAGAACTTGCGATCAATACTTTAGCGTCATCGACGTTGGTCCCTTGAAGACGACACACAATAGGCATTTTCAAATTTAATTCTTTGGCCGCAGAAATGATACCTTCAGCAATTACATCACACCTAAAACATATTTTCACTTTAATGATTTAAAATAATATATAATAAGTTTATTTAATTTTTATTGTGACTATTTTATCCATTAATTGGTCTTTGTTGATTGATATTTATTTAACTCTCCATATTCTTGTTTGAAAATATTTACCTCATAATTCCTCCAAAAATGTTGACGAGTAGTGTAAGGACCTTAGGATCAGAAGTAATGATCTTAAATGCTTCTTTGACGGCCTGAGCTGTGGCGCCACCTCCTACATCCAAGAAGTTGGCGGGACTTCCACCGTGTAAAGTAATTATGTCCATGGTGGCCATAGCTAAACCAGCACCATTTACCATACAACCAATGTTACCCTCTAAAGCGATGTAGTTTAAGTCGAATTTGGCAGCTGCGACTTCCTTCTCGTCTTCCTGAGTCCAATCCCTTAGTGCAAAAAGTTCCTTCTGACGGAACATGGCGTTGTCATCGAATCTGAATTTAGCATCCAACGCGAAGTCTGATAATAAGAAATACAAGTTTTAAAAAAACTTAATATTAACAAAATTTAATTGAATTTACATTGGTCCGCCGCTTCCTCTGCATACGGATTGATTTCGATTAACATTGCATCTTTCTTTAAGAAAAGGTCGTACATTCTGAACAACATATCGGCGGTTTCTTTTTTTCGTTTCTCCAAACCAACTTTAGTTGCGACATGTTCCGCTTGCTGCTTGGTTAATCCTGTAGTGATGTCAATTGGTTCGTAGATAATGGCATCTGGATTTTCGGCAGCTACTTCTTCAATGTTCACACCTCCTTGAGAAGACGCAATAATAACGGGACCCTAAAATAATTAGTAGTTTACTATGATGATGTGTAATGTGTAAATTTGGGAAATATTTCTCTGGGTTAATTTTTTTTAATTATCAATGTCTGAGTTACAAATTTGTTAAAATCTGTTATTATAACTTTCTTTTATACTTACTAATTGATAAAAATATTGTTTTGTTGTTATTAGAAACTTGTTTTAGTTTGGCAGATACCTTATATTTTATGGATTGAAAGTAAATAAATTCAGTTTTAATACTTGCATTAAACGCTCTTTCCATCATGATAGCAAAATAATATTCTTTTCTTGGGAATTTCCTCTCAGCAACCATAACAGAATTGCAGATTCGTCCCACTTCTCCTGTCTGTTTGGTGACCAAATATTGCCCAATCATTTTACCAACCAGTTGTTCAGCTTCCTCAGGACTGTAAGACAAAACAGAAAACAAACTTACTACAAAAATGGGTAATGATTAAGTTCTCTAAAAATCAGTTAAATGTATGCGTCTTTATTTTAGAGCTCTATAAAATGGCCTTTCAGCAGTAACTAGCAACTTTCAAGTTACTTTAACCAATATCACTTAAATTTTCATCTTATGTGCACGTATTTAATTTATTAAAACAAAACAAATTTGACCAAATAATGTACATGGTCTCACATATGCCGATTCTATGCTAAACTCATAATTTGCTAACTTTTGCTAAGTTTTTGTATAGTGAAATTATGATTATCTAAGATGTTGCAATAGGGAATATGCATGAAATTTAAATTTGATTCAAATATTATTTTCCGAATCTTTATTGACCGGACATTTGAACTAAACCATTATTTATGTAATTAATATCTTTTTAAATACTTAAAATTAAAAAACTATTGCAAATTAAGCGAGGGAAATTCAAATTTGTAAAACGCAACACCATTGGTTAAAACGAAAGTGACGTAACATACTATGTAAAATTCGTATTGTTTACATTTGTATGTCATAGCAGTCTTTTGGTTAGAAAACAAACGTCAAAAACGTCAAATTAAAAACGAAAGCAGCTGTAGTAAACAATGGACTGAACTGTAAGTAGCAATTGACATCAACTGACCGCGCGAAAATGGCGGCATTTAAACAGATCAAACTTTGTTTTCTATTTTAAATATTTTTACTTAATTACAGCATTTAAATTTTTGACTATGTTATGTGAAGCGTTCGTCGTTCATTATTGCACAGGTGTCGGCTGTGAATTGAACACGGGAGACAAAATTTCGAACATTTTTTGTAAATTGTACATAGTTTTTTTGTGTTTATAAATCTTATCGATAAATTTCACCCCATTGCTTGTGTTACTGGTAAAACTTTTTTGCAAAGCGTTGCTAAAGCGTTTTTGACCCCATATGTATTAAGAGTTTTATGCTAATTTTAGATCATAGAATCTCAGAGTTTTTCGGTTGAGTTCTGACACAGCCTGTATAATAATCGATACAATTTGAAGAAATCTTATGAATTAATACGAAATATTTTAATTGAAATTAAGAAAATGTAGCATCAGCAAGCTATCATACATTTGTAACATATATTTGTTGTTTTATATAGAAATTCCATTTGTTGAACAATTTCTCATTATCATTCATATTATCTAATCATATTAACAAATAACATAAATATACGAATTCCAACATCTTACATAATTTAATGGATTGAGCATGCAAATCTCAAATGTAATAAATTCTTTATTTTATTATAAACATCGTAATCAAGTAAGATGTGATCATATATTTTGTAAGTGTTTCAAGGTGATTTAACCACATGTTAAAGATAAGGTCGTACACAAAATACTAAGATAATTTAACTCTAAAATAAATATAGACCTTTAATTTGCATGTATTCTACTAACAATAAGTTAAAAAGAAAAAATATTTATTTTAGTAAGAAGTTTTCTTTTTAAAATATTTTTTTATTGTAAAATTAACTTTTGATATTTGATGAAGTTCTTAATATCCCCTTCATAGATTTGAATTATGAAAAATACAGACCGTTACTATGTGCTAATCCACTTATCCTGATTTAAAATTCACTCTCGAAGTACTAATGATCAACAAAATAAACTTTTTCCATTTTGCGTCTATAATGAAGTCATTAAAGCACTCATATCGGTTCGTTAATGGCTCGCCGAGTTCGATACAATTTTCTCAATATGTATCGGCTAATTTATTTAGAAATGGCATAAAAGGGCGTAAAATAAAAAAAATAGTATAAGAAACTCGTTCATAAGGTGTTTTTCGCACTTGTCCATTAAAAACATGGACGCGCGATGAAAAATCGCGCTTATTGAACTTGTTCTTTAATATACTATTTTGGACATAACCTTTTTACCTTTGACCTTTTTAATTCATAAAAACAACAAAATTGAATTTGATATATAAAGCCTACTAAGGTCAACTGTACAATCCTTCCTTTCTTTCACTGGTGCTAGAGTCTTAAGCAGGTCCTGGACCGCCTCGCTCTGCCTAACTTTACAATCCCCTTAACATCAAATCACCCAATATCAGATAAATTAGCTGTTTATCATTCCATGATACATGAGCATTTTCCATCGCTCTTACCGCGAACATAAGAACTAAAGAATTAAACACTATCATAGTTACCACTGAGAATGGTTTGCTAATTACACTTATCCAAAACTTAATAAATAAAATACGAAACCAAATCACAATGACCCAAATATACCCAAAAAAACGCCAAATTCAGATAAAACTTTCATTTATCTCATATATTTTGACAAAACAAGCGAACAAATAGCAATCGTTTTGGGAAAACACAATCTCCAAGTAGCATTTAACCATTTAACTTTTTCAAAATCATCCCACATATTATTTAATGCTAAAGACAAAATCCGGCGTATATGAGATTCATTGTTCGGAATGCAATAGCATGTACGTAAGTCAGACATGACGAAGTATTTCAACTCGTTTTTCAGAACATGTTCGTGCCTTTCGTCTTAAAAAAAGACACAAAGAGTGTCAAAACTCTGTCAGAAACAAGTGTCAAAAACAAAGAGTTTCAAAAGAGTTTATTTTCTAACCATTGTCTAGAACAGGGGTCGGCAACACGCGGCTCGCGAGTCGCATGCGGCGCTTTTACTTAAGTTGTGTGGCTCTTCAAATCGTGCATAACATTTATTTTAACTTCATTGGAACAACTCAAACTTTCATTTATTAAAATAGAGTACAGATTTCTCGTATTAAAAAACGTGCGTCAGGAAGTACTCCGCACGCATGAATCAAATTAAATGCGATGTGTTTAAATTACATGAAAACAAGTACTCTCGATGTATCATTGCAATATACATCATATTGAGGTGCTGCTTTGATACGCTGTGAAAAAGGAGTTATTGTATATGCAAATAAAAAATATTGTGCATATTGTATATGCAAATTTCCTGTCAAGATTAAAATAGTATATTTTGTAACTAGGGCGGAAAGTTTTTCAATTTCACGAGAGAGCGAAATTGGGCGCCCGAACGAAGTGAGTGCGCACATTGGCTCGAGAGGGCAATTGACAATACCGGCCGTGTTTCAAACTATATTTTTTATTACTCTGGCGAGGGGATGTATCTTACAAGTTTGGGATCCAGGGGCCATAAAAAAAAATTGAATCAAATGAAGAATTTGCATTTTCATTTGTCTCCGGTGGTGTGGATTCGTCATAAGAACTCTCCTCAGTCTCAGGTATCACCATAGAATTTAAACTCATTTTAAAAGTTTTCTTTAATTTTTATTACCATTTTGTAATGAACAAAATTTCACACTTCACGTCACTTTTTTAATATCGAGGTCTTGATTGTGTTCATTTTAATTTTATTCATTTGTTTTTTTTTAATGTAACCTAGCGATATTCAATATTTGCGTGCGTTACCGAGGTTATGTGAAAAGACAATGCGAAGTGGCATTCTCGTATTAAAGAACGTGCGTCAGGAAGTACTCCGCACGCATGAGTAATAAAAACGTAATAATAGATTTAGTACTGAAAATAGTCAATCAATTGGTTACAAAAGCATTACATCGTTGTGAAATCATATGTTCTTCAATATTTCAGTCAATGTATCGACCATATTGACACATTTTTGTTGTCAAAAGACTTCGAATACTTGGTGTTAAACCACCGTTTAACTTTCGAGTATTCGAAGCCCTTTGTCTTCATCACGGCTGGTTACAAAAATTCTTTTTTGCTACTGAAATCTGACGGCGCATATTAACAAACGCAATAAGAAGTTGCAAAAAGGGCGAGGCAATACTTCACGTTTAGAAATCTTACTTTTTGGACAGAATGATCTTTCCTGAAAGATGAAATTATATTTGGAACAGTTTGAAACAGTTTAATTACAATTAATTTAAGCCCATTGCATTTGAAATCTTGTTAATTTGGTTTTTTAATGTCCATATATTAATGTTAGGTTTGGTAATTTATTTTTATTAGCAACATGCATATCCTAAATATAAAATGGGGGCCACCAGGTCAACGACTTTAGCCTTAAAAATTAGCCATAAAAGGCTTAAATCTAAAGACCTCAAATTACGCACCCGATATAAAACAAATCTCTACATCAATTCTCTCGTAAAAATCTCACTCTTTGTGGTTTTTTTTTTTTTATTAAATGACTTGCATTTATTATTATTTATTGGGGTTATTGTTTTACAATATATGAAAATAAATATATAAAATAATTTAAAATATCATTAAATATACAAAAATTTTATAAAATAAATGATCGACAGTGTTTTTTAATACCATCATCATCCCTGCGACTCTTGTGAAATTTGTTAATTTTTTAAAGAAAAATGGCTCTTTATATAAAACCGGTTGCCGACTCCTGGTCTAGAATGTAATTATAAATTCCCCGAAGTGGATACTCTAAAAATCTTGCATAATTGCAACGAAAGCGCAAAAGCATAATCTCCTGGAGTCCTTAGAAGGTTTCAAACAAAGCCGTTATCCATTAGTTAATCTCCTTAACGAGCAAACTTAACCTAACCTAATCTTTTCACAAAATTTTAATCGTCACGAAACACAATCGTCTCCAGATACAGACAGACACCTCCCCTCCACACCAAATCTCTTGGCATAAATTCAATCTAATCAATTTTTAATCCACTTCAAAATGACCTCTTCAACAGGCGAAACTCGAGTCGTGTAAAGTTTGTAGATTTACATAACTTCATAAATATAATATTTTCACAAAAATTTGTAGTAAAAACAATTCCAAGTAAATTTTAGTTAAGAAAATTTAGTCCCAGTAATTTCCATAATTTTCTATTAAAACTTATTCATTGTCTTATTTAATAATTAACAATGTCAATTAATCAGCGGTCGGCAACCGGGGGTCCGTGGTGAAATTTTAGAGGTCCGTAAATATATTCAGATAATATTACATTCATTGAGCTTATGTAAACAAGAACAGTTTATTGCGAATTGATTTGCTACAAAATACTACTGTCACTTGCCAAAATTCTACCTCAAAAGCGTTTAATTAACTCTTTTGCCATTCTTTTGCTCTTTCCTGGAGAAAACACAATCATTAAAAACTGACAATTTTTGTTGAAAATTTTGTACACAGTGCTAGCTAACGCTAAGAGCTAACGCTAAGAGCTAACGCTAAGAGCTAACGCTAAGAGCTAACGCTAACTTTGAATTTAAACACATTTGACCTTGATAATTTAAAAAAAAATTCCTGCTAAGCTGATTATAAGGGAGTAAATTGAAAGTTGTAGATGTGAATTTAGTGGTCCGCAATACCTAAAAAGTTGCCGACCGCTGGTCTAAATAATATATAGAATAAATAATATTCTTTTAAGTTATTTAAAGATTTACTCATTGTTTAAATGAAATATATTTACAGATATTGAAACACGGACAAATTAAAATTGCCCTTTCCAGAAATATAAATTTAAATGCATTTTGCAGTTATAAATATGGGTGTGCATTGTTAACTAAATATAATCATTAATTTTTAATAAACGTCTAGACCAGGGGTCTCCAAACTTTCCAGCCTTAGGGCCATACTGATTACTCCAGTAAGTTCCGAGGGCCAAAACCATATTATCAATGTTGCCGGTGGTAAAAAGTGAAATAGTCCACTGATGAAAAAAAAAGTCCGAAAAAGTACGCAACGTTTAAAAAAGGCTGCAAATCGGACTAAAGTCCGCGAAACGGCAACACTGCATATTATTAATTTTCCTGTCATTATCTGTAATTTCTAGATTAGTCGTAGAGTACGATACATGAGGAGTAACGTGACATGACACAAGCGGAAATACTGTGGTAGTACCTTCTATCGCTAACAGATGGCGCTAATAGCACGTACAGAATAATCTCGTTGGTTCGAGAAAGTTCTGGTGTCTTCCACTCACTTCTAGATGGCAGTAATTGGAATATATAAGAAGGCTAGTGGCGCAACCACAAGTCAGTTCCTATGACACTGTTGTGAAATAAAATAGTGCGTACCTCCTTAAAACGTGTTTGTGCGTGTTTAAGTTTAAGACATCTTTGGAACTGTATTTTGATTTGAATTGTTGCTTTTGTGTGTGATTTAGTAGTATGGAAAAGAAGCGAAAAATTGATAGTGAATGCAGAAAATTCAAAGATCAGTGGAACATTCAGTATTTCGTAATTGAGTCCAGTAACAAGGCGCTATGTTTGATTTGCAATGAAAGCATAGCCGTTCTCAAGGAATATAACATTAAACGTCATTATGAAACAACACATTTTCAAAATTACTCAAAATATACAGGAAGTTTGCGGACAGAAAAATTCGAAGCTATGAAGCGCGGATTGAAATCGCAGCAATCTTCATTTACAAAACTCAAAACTGAACAAGAGGCCGCAACTCGTGCCAGCTTTCGTGTGGCTCTTGAAATTGCAAAACGTGGAAAACCATTCACCGATGGAGAAATGATCAAAGAATGCATAATTGCAGTAGCCGAAGAAATGTGCCCTGAAAAGGTAAATTTATTAAAAACTGTGAGTATGTCAGCAAACACTGTGGCTCGAACGGTAGAAAACATCGCTGAAAATATATCCTCTCAACTGTTCGACAAAAATGGACATGTTGAGTGGTTTTCTTTGGCCTTGGATGAGTCAACGGATGTATCAGATACTGCTCAGGTGTTGATTTATATTCGAGGAGTAGATAAAAGCTATGAAGTGCATGAAGAACTTCTTGATATGTATAGTATTCATGGCACAACTACTGGTACAGATATTTTTAAAGGAGTTGAAATGGCCATTAATCAAAAGAACCTTGAAAAACTTGAAATGTATTACAACTGATGGAGGCAAAAACATGAGTGGGAAAGATAAAGGAGTGGTCGCTCTTGTGTCAAAGGCTGTAGAAAATGACGGTGGTTCAAAACCATTAGTCTTACATTGTATCATTCATCAACAGTCTTTATGCGGAAAATGTTTGGATATGTCTAAAGTTCTGAAACCAGTCATATCAACTGTTAATTTTATCAGATCTTTTGGGCTGAATCACCGACAATTCAGACAATTTATTGAAGAGATTGGAGAAAATGACTTACCTATCATACTGCCATACGTTGGCTTAGTTGTGGGAAAGTCCTTCAGCGCTTTTTTGAACTTCGAGCAGTGATCGAAATTTTTTTGAATGAAAAGCATCAGCAATGAAAAGCTTACTGAATTACAAAACAACGCATGGCTGCGGAAGTTAGCATTCTATGTTGATTTGCCAAAACATGTGAACGAACTGAATTTGAGATTGTAAGGAGAAAACCAGCTTCTTCCTGATTTATACACTAATATCAAATCATTCCGGAAGAAATTGATACTGTTTCAATCACAACTACGAAGTAAATGTTTTTCACATTTTAAAACATGTGAAATATTCAGCCACACCACTGAGACTGAGTTTCCTATCGATTTTGCAATCGAAACTTTGAGTGCTTTGAAAATAAATTTTGATACTCGTTTCTCGGACTTTGATGCCATTGCGAATCAAATTAAGATTTTTCAGAATCCTTTTGATACTGACATTGAAACCCTAGCCCCGGAACTTCAAATGGAAATGATTGATCTACAGTGCAGTGATATAATTAAGAACAAATATCAAAACTCATCTTTGTTGGAATTTTATTGGAGTTTTATTGGAGTCTTCCACTGACACAATTTGATAATTTGCATAAATTTGCTCGTGGGCTGTTTTCTATTTTTGGTACTACTTATTTGTGTGATAAGACCTTCTCCAAAATGAAGTACACAAAAAATGTTTACAGATCTAAATTAACTGATGAGCATCTTAAATCTCTTTTAATAATTGGTACAAGTAAAATTAGTCCATAAATACAAACTATTGTCAGTGGAAAATCTCAATTACATAAATCTCATTAGTATTTCATATGTCATTATGCTTGTTATAAGTTATGTTTTTATTTAAAATGTATAAAATGTTAGTTGGATTCATTTCAATAATTTGTTAGTTATTATATACTGAAGTTAAATTTTCTGCATATTATACATGTCTTTACTCATTACAATTCTGTTTCTTTATCCAACTTATCACAAAAACAATAACAGTAAGCCTGCAACAATGTTATGAGTAGCCCATGACCATATCAATGTAGATGTCATATTAATAATTATTCAACATAAAATTAGAATACTTCTGTAAACTAAATTTAATTTGCTATAAAAATTATGTTCTCTAAAAGGAGTTTTCAAGTATGCTAGCTCTCCGCGGGCCGGACAAAATCTGTCCGCGGGCCGGATGTGGCCCTCGGGCCGTAGTTTGGAGACCCCTGGTGTAGACTTTAATCTCATCGCGGTCCGATAAAATTACGAGGGATAGTAAAATTTATTGCCCAACACAAAATACGAACTCAAACGTTTATTTACATCGAACGTAAAAAAAATGTAACTTAATGTTAACTTACAATTAGTGTTAACTTTTGTTAACATTTCAACGCGACAATATTTAGTCTGTTGCAGGTCTATAAAACTGGCACACCTCTTCAAAATTCAAATTTGATTAGAAGAGAATTTATGTGCTCCTTATGTGCTAATTATGTGCTGCAATCGCGATTTTTGTGTTGCAAGCGTTCAATGAAAAAATGAAATTTGACTAATAGGGTTGCTATATACCGATATCAAATAAGCACTATAATTATGTGCTGTTTATATGCTTTTCAAGTACCATGGAGCAAATACGCTAACTCAACCCCTTGTGCGAAACTCACTCCGAACCGAATGAGACACAAGAGGTGTAATCGATAATGACATAGTACAAAAATTTTAACTGAATTGAAAACGTTTCAATAATAATGTACTCTTGAGATATCCTGTTCGCGATTTTTGTGCACGCACCCTTGCACAAAAAATTCACCCTAAACCGTATAAGTCATATGAGGTGAAATCTATAATAGATCACACGAAATCGTTGAAATAATTATGTGCTCTCCAAATATGCTATTTGTGTTTTTTGTGCTCGCACCCTTGTACAAAAATTAACCCCCAACTATATGAACCAAGAGGTGAAATCCAAAATAATCGAGTACAATAATTTTCACCGAGGCGAAATTGTTGCAATAATTATGTGCTCAGCAGATATGCTATTCGATCACACGAAATCGTTGAAATAATTATGTGCTCTCCAAATATTCTATTTGTGATTTTTGTGCTTGCAACCTTGTACGAAAAATTCACCCCAACCGTATGTTTTAGTCGTTAAAATATCTTCAATCGTTTAAAATTTCTTTGCTCAATTATTATAGATTTCACCTCATATGGCTCATACGGTTGGGGGTAAATTTTTCGGAGAAGGGTGCGAGCACAAAAATCGCGAATAGGAATTAAATCTAGAGAGCACATAATTACTGCAACCGATTTCGTGTCGGTTAAAATTTATTTGTATGCTCGCTTATTATAGATATACCTCCTATAGCTCATACGGTTCGGGGTAATTTTTCGTGCAGGGGTGCGAGCACAAAAATCACGAATAGGATATCTCAATAGCACATAATTATTGCAACCATTTCGTACCGGTTAAAATTTCTGTGCTCAATTATTATAGATTTCACCTCTTATGGTTGGGGCTTCACCTCTTAAGGTTAGGGCTCAATTTTTCATAGAAGGGTGCAAGCACAAAAATCACAAATAGGATATCTCGAGAGCACATAATCTCGCTCTTGCTCCGGTTAAAATTTTGGTATTATGTTATTATATATGTCACCTCTTGTGGCTCATTCAGTTCGTGTTGTTTTTCGCACAGTGAGTTAAGTCAGCCAATTCCCTCCAGGGTACTTGAAAAGCACATAATTATATAGTTTATTCGATCGATAATCTTATTTATTCGATTCCCGGACGAAATAAATAATGAACTCCTAAAATATGGAGGTAACACACTAGAACAGTGCTTCAGAAAGTGATGGGCCGGGGCTTACCCGCAAGGGGGCCGCGAATATATCTCACAACATATCTCTAACACATAAATATACCTTCGTGAAATAAGTTTAAGGGTCAAATATGCACATTAAATTTATAAACTCCGTAAAAATATTGAAATTACGACGAATGATATGATAGGAATAATGACGAGCTTAGGATATTTATTTTAGAAAAGAAACCAGATTTTGCTGCCCGATTTCAAGATTTTTTTTACTGATTCTTAACAATAAGCTACAAGGCTTTCAAAAAAAAATGTCCGTACGGACCAAGAGCTTTGGACAAGGGAGCGCAAGCATGAAAATAACAAAATAAAGTCGTTGTCAACAGAATTTAAAACAAATATCGTAATAGTATATTAAAGGACGAGTTTAGTAAACGCGATTTTTCAGCACGCGTCCAAGTTTCAAACTTGGTTGATTCAAAAAATCGCGCTTACTGAACTCGTCCTTTAATACACTATTTTCAATTTTGCGTGTGTAATGGACTCATAACAGCACTCATGTGCGTGCGGTTATGGCCCGCCGAGTGCTGTTATGAGTTAATGTTTTCAAGGTTGGCACTGAAATTCAGTCAGTGTCAAATTTTCGGCGAGATAGTTTTGAGGTTATGTGATGTGTTGAAATCGCGAAATGGCAATTATCAGTGTTACCAACCACCATACAATTTTCTAAATATGTATGAACGATTTATTTATTTAGAAATGGCATAAAATGGCATAGAAGGGCGCAAAATAGAAAAAATACTATAAAAAAACTCGTTCGTAAAGCTATTTTCAGCACTTATCCATTAGAAATCTCCTCGCTACGCTCGTAGCGAAAATTTGACACTGACAGCTCTGAATTTCAGTGCTAACCTTGAAAAAATTAACTCATAACAGCACTCGGCGGGAAGTAGTATACATATATATATATATATATATATATATATATATATATATATATATATATATATATATATATATATATATATGTATATATATATATATATATGTATATATATACAAAGCAAAAGTTAACTTTTTATTCATAATTTTTTACGTAACCCAATTCTAAAAAAAAATAGGGGGTCGTGGTTTATCGATATGAGTTGCAGGGGAGCCGCGACATCAAAAAGTTTGGGAAGCAGTGCCCTAGAACACAAAATTACAATGCTATTCAGTAAAATACTGGGCGAAAGCAAAATCCCAGACGAGTGGAGGATAAGCACATCAATATTACTGTTTAAAAAGGCCAACTACAGATCCATCAACCTCTAAAGCAGTACCTTGAAACTGCTGACAAAGATTATAACAGATAAGATTAATACATCGACATAATTAGCCGAAGAACAGCAAGGTTTTAGTTCTGGAAGGTCCAACAACAATGCCATATTCGCAATAAGCCAGATAGTTGAAAAGTCGATAGAATACAACTGGCCCGCTTATATATGTTTTGTAGACCTAGAGAAAGCCTTTGATAGAGTGCAGCTCAGGGATGTCATAGATATACTGCTTAAAAGGCAAATTAACCTACGAGCTGATAAAACTAATAGAGGACATATACTCATCGAACTGAGTACGAGCAAGGGTTAATAACCAAACCACGGCAGCAATACCAGTAGAACAGGGCATAAGGCAAGGCGACTCTTTGGGCCCAACACTGTTTAATATATAATGTTTGAATCATAAAAAAAACAGCCAAGGTAAGGGTTACCAAAGACATTTCAATTATCTGCTACACAAACACCGTCAGTCAGACAATCTCCAAAAACTGCTACACACGTTTAATCAGACAACCAAACAATTAAACATGATCATATCAACACAAAAAACGAAATGCATGACAACATCAAAGGTCCCAATACAATGTAAATTAGAGGTAGATGGCCAAATCATTCAACAAGTGATGAAATTCAACTACCTGAGGGTCGAGATATCGACTTTTGGGGATATAGAGGGGATATAGGCGTCACGCTGCAAGCCATGAAAGCTTCAAGAATTGCTGGATACCTAAACGGGGTCATTTTTAAAAAGAAATACCTACACACTCACACGAAATCACGCATCTACAAGACTGTAATCAGGATAAGACACATACACAGCAGAAACTCGCCCTGTGACAACAACGACACAAAGATTACTGGAGATGGAAATGTCGGTGATACGAAAGATCAACAATAAAACCTTGATGGACAGGATGAGGTGCACGGAAATACTGAGGAGTACGAGGAGCAAATGTCCGACGTACAACCCATAAACGACTGGGTAGAAGAACAAAAAGAAATTTCTGGAGCAGCCTGGTCACCAGGCTGGTCCGAATAGCATGGGATAATTCGCGAAAAAAGTGGTGGAGCGACAATAGGCCCCACCTTGACTGACCAAAGTGATGAATGAACAGGCAGGCCTGCCTATAATGAGAGCAAGATGAAGAAATTTATTTATTTGATATCGATATCAGAATTTTTTACATTGGTGGGTGCTAGCATGGCAGTAAGTTAGCACCCCACTAGTCAAATTTGATTTTTTCATTGAATGCTTCGAGCACAAAAATCGCGATTGCAGCACATAAGAAGCATATAATTTTCGTCTAATCAAATTAGAATTTTGAAACGGTGGGAGTGCCAGCTTTATAGATTTGTCTATTGCTAATCATTGAGCAAGCAACAAACAACTTTTTCTAGTTAATAATAGTTTTAATTAAACATAAATGACATCATTTATATACATGCAAAAATAAACCTGTAAAAACCCAATAATGTAAAAATTAATAAACAATATTTTAAAGGAAATTTTAAATAAAAAATTCAATATTAATACATCAATAAATAAATCTGCATTAATTACTATTGAACTGACTGACTGTTAATAATTTGGTAATAAACAAAACAATTTAAATAAATTTAAATTAAAAAAGCTTCATATCTATGTAATATATTGCAAAAGTAAACGGTGATAATTTATTGCATTATTTACTGATAAGAAATTTTATATCCTGTCAAGATACCTTCAATCATGAAATCATTTAATTGAAATACATATTTTCTTTATTATATTGAAAATGTAAAAATTAACACAAATCATTAATTATAATATGTCCGTAAGCCATAGCTGCTACTATCCGGTAAATTTCAACTTTTCATTGTAGTGTGAGTGTATCTAAATCAGTATAGTTATATTATAGTTAGCTGGGTTTAAATATTATTTGTTGTATTTCTAAATAAAAGTAAATACAAATTCTAAATGATATTTGAATAATAAACATTTATTTAATTTAATTGTATAATGACTAAAGTTCAATATTAAAAATAACCTTTATCTATAAACAATTGTATAAATAGCTATGAGAAAACCAATGACTCAAAAACTCATATCAAATGACAACTTAACACTTCCTTTGTTTTTTATTATTGTTGATACTTATTTGCAAAACAAATTTACACTTAACTCGCTTACTTAATTCTTATTTACATAGTAACAAACTTTATTAAAAATAATGAATATAATATATTTATCATATACTGAATTTTGTTACAATTTTGTAAATGTCTTTTGTAGAAGTAATATGTTATATTACGACAAAAAAACAAAAACAAATTAATAAAACACCAATTGTGCCTCAAATAATCAATAAATTAACAAAATAAATTCAAAATAATTTCATCAATGATATTAGTAACGTTTGCACTTACGTGTAAACCATTCGGACGCCTCCCTTGAAACCATTCTTAAAAGTACCTTTTCCGCGCCCCCCGGCCAAAACTTGCGCCTTCAAGACCAAGTCAGTAGTCTTTAAATCGATTGCAATTTTTTTAGCTTCCGCCGTAGTTTTGGCCACACCGAACTTCGGCACTTGAATACCAGCATCCCTCAACAGAGTGTAACTTATGTGCTCATGAACGTTCAAATTTCTTTGTTGCTGCGTTTGTGGCTGCCATTTGGATGAACCGAAAGATCCCAAAATCTAAAAGAAAATATATATTTATTATTGTGTATGTTGACATGTTGATATATTAACCCGTTGCAGTCCGTTAAGGAATTAATACGTTTATTTTGAATTAAAATTTTGAAGCCGATGACGTAGTGATACGTCAATTTATTATCAAAGCATAGGGGCCGTAGACGATAGCAGGTTTTTTTTATTTAAAACCTTTCCCGGGAGAAAACTGACTCAAGGTCTTTGGGCAGTTTTGAGTTCCCTCCTCGAATCGTTCTGGTCTGGTTTGGAATCGGTTTGGTTTCCTGGGATTTTGAGAAATTTTCGTTTAGATAAGTTTTTGATTTTTCACAGGAAAAACCATCTTTAGTTTTGTCAAAAATTTTGAGCCTTTCCTCGAGTTTCGGAAAAACTGTAATTTGGAGATTTTAGGAAAAATCTATACTTACAGTTTAGATCAGAGCATGAGGAACATTGGAGCAGGTTAGGGGTCGTCCATTAATCACGTGATGTTTTTTAGCAACTTTTAAGCCCCCCCCCCCTCTCCCTGGTGATACGTGGTGAGGTTTTTGGTTAAGCCCCCCTACCCAAAATCACGTGCATTTTTTTGGGAAAAGTCGCGCGCCGTTTTTCGCTTTAAAAATCGCGCGTTCAACGAAACATGATATCTCACTACACCCCCCCTCCCCATGTGATATTTCGTGATTCTTCGCAAACAACCTCCAACATCCCCCCCCCCTTTCGAGCCTCACGTGATTAAAGGACGATCCCTTACTGAAAATTTGAATTTTTGCCTTAATTTTGGACAAAACTAAGGAAAGTGAAGTTTTTACTAGATTTTCAGAAATATTGTTATATGGATTATGGACCACACCTTGAGAAACTGAAAAAGGCGTTACAACAGTTTCCTCTCGATTTTCGGAAAAAATGATTGATTGGATGATTGGAAACTGAAGAAATTGTCGGAAAATTCTCAATTCCTTTATTGTAGAACTAAAGAAAATTGGAAAACTAAACTTCGAAAGAGCCTTGCGAAATTGAAGAATTTTCTGAAAAATTTCGCTTTTTCCCAGGCGTTCTGGACGGCGAATCACAAAACTAGGAAGGAAATTAGTGTTTGGGACCTGTTGATAATCGGATTTTAGATTTAGATGCTGACCAGAGGAACACAAAATTGCTCGAAAAGACCCTCGAAAAAAGTAATATTTTAAACCGGAAAATTTGCAACTTTCCGATTTTCCTTTTAAAATACTTATTTAATTCCTTTTAAAATATTTTCCTAAGAAATTACACAGGCCGAAATTAGAGCACACGTTAACCACACAACTGCTATTGCTTTTAACCAAATTCCTGGAAGAAGAGAACATTCCTGAAGACTGGGCAAACACGTTAGTGGTACTAATTCACAAAAGGGGAGACACAGAAAACCTGGAGAACTACAGACCCATCAGCTTACTGTTCCAAACTTACAAACTGTTCACAAAAATTATATCCACTCGGATTAAACCGAAACTGGACTACTACCAACCCAGCAAACAGACAGGATTTCGCAAGGTTCAGTACAACCAAGCACCTACAAACAATAAGAGTACTCATTGAGAATACCATAGAATACAATGTGCGATACAATGGCTAGCATTCATAGATTTCCGAAAAGCCTTTGACACAGTAGAAATCTTGGCACTCCAGCAAGCCCTAAAAAATGCCAGAATTGACCATGGGTATGCAAACTTGATTAACAATCTCTACCGCAACGCCACACTACAAATCCAACTGCACGAACCATCCGAAAAAGTGACAATCGTGGGAGGTGTACGACAGGGAGATCCTGTCGCCGAAACTATTTACCCCCTGGTCTTGGAAGATGCACTAAAAACAATTAATTTCAGTACCCGAGGTATTAACATAACGGGTGAGAAACTCAGACGGTTGCTGGCTATCAGTGCTATATTGTCGGCAAACATTAGTCGTTTGCCGACAATATAGCACTGATAGCCAGCAACAAGGAAGAACTCATCACACTCATTGACGATATCCACAAAGGTACAGCCACGAAACGCATAGGATTGGAAATTAACTTTAACAAAACCAAGTACATGAAAGACAAGATGAAGAACAAATTACCATTGAAGGCAACTTAATTGAGAAAGTACAAACATATAATTATCTTGGGCAAACACTAACAATAGGTAAGGCAAATCAAGCACTAGAGGCAAACGAGAGGATCAGACAAACCTGGATGGTCTACAGCAGAGCTGTCCAACCAGTCGATCGCGATCTACCGGTCGATCGCGGCGTAATTTTCAGTCGATCTTTAGTTTTCTCTCGCTTCTATGTACTTACTTAAAAATACATTTCGATAAATATAAAGTAAAAATTAAAATACGCATCTCACATACTCAATACACACAATGTTATGGAAACTTTCTTTAAAATAATCAATTCTATTCGTGGCAGTGCCCTTCTGGGACGCCTATTTAGATTAGAAAATGAGGATAATGATAACGAACTTTTGATACACACTAATGTGGATTGGCTCAGTAGAAGTTGATTTCTCATACAGTTTCTAGAATTAGTAGAAGCACTAAAAAGTTTCCTCTCTGAAAGAGGTCACAGTTACCCACAGTTAACAAACAAAGAGTGGTAATTCAAAACTAAACGATTTGAATCTTGAACTACAGGATAAAGGCAGAAATGTATTCGACATGATAAGCTCGATAAGAGCTTTTCAACAACTTATAATACTGATGAATGCGAATTTAAAACATACAAAATTTAAGCATTTTCCAAGCATTGGAAAATATTTTCACACACATCCACATTCTGGCCCTGACACTGCTCAATTCAACCCTAACAAAATGATTCTCAAAATTGAAGTTGTTGAAAAACAATATAGACAAGATTTGTTTTTAGACAAGTTTTTGGTAAGAAATATTGCACTATTTTCTTCAAATGTGTTTCAAAAAGATATCAACATAGAAGAAATTAGATAAACTTTTGAACAGATGAACTTAATAAAGACGGAACAAAGCTTGAATATATAAATATACTCAACCTTTCTGGAGCTCTATAATACTCATTAGTATAATAGAGCTCCAAAAAGGTTGAGTATATTTATATATTCAAGCGTTGTTTCGTCTTTATTAAGTTCATCTGATTATCTCTAATGTTGTATGGTTTTACCAATTCAAACTAGAAAAAATTGCATGTCAAATATCTACAATATTTGAAGCAAATCAGGATAAACTAGAATTGGAAATAATCAAACTACAAAATGATTTGTATTTGAAATCCAAAGATTGTATTTGGAAATACACTAAACAGAAATACCCAATCTTGACAAATGCGGCACAAAAATTGCTTTGGCTCGACGTATTTGGCGGAATTCGCATTTTCTGATATAAATGTGTTAAAATAAAAAATAATAAATTCTTTAGCTGATGAACATCTTGATCAATGTTTACGATTATCACTTTCATCGTATGATCCCGCATTTGATATTGCCAAATTCATGCAATGCCAACGATCTCATTAGTATTAGTCTTCTGTTGTGTTAGCCCGCTACGCGTTTTGGTCGATCTTGGCAACAATATATACCAAAAAGTAGAACGCCACTGCAAAAAGGTTGGACAGCCCTGGACTACAGCAAGATAAAAGATGTACTAGCGCTGGACATCCCCCTCGAGTTAAAAAGCGTCTTATACAATCACTGCATACTACCGGTAACTACTTATGGATCGAAAACTTGGGCATTTACCGAAGCAATAATGCAAAAGCTAAGCGTCAATCAAAGGACGCATACTAGGAATATCACTGATTGTGAGAGACAAGAATAGAAACGATAGAATCAGAGAGAAGACAAAAGTAAAGGATGTAACAAATGAAATATTACAGCAGAAATGGAGTTGGGCCTGCCATGTCGCAAGAAATGAAGACAAATGGAGAGAAAAAACCATAAGATGAAGACCATGGAACAACAGAAGAAACGTAGGAAGACCATAGATGCGATGGAACGACGACCTGAAACGAACGGAAGGCATTAACTGGTACCAAGCGGCCCAGTACAGGACTATGTGTAAGAGCCTATGCTCAACGGGCAGACAATACCTTTTATTAATTCTTTAAAAATGGTGGCTGGCTTTTGGCGATGTTCTTCTATGTAATCTAAGTAAATGTAAGTCTGTATAGTGTTAAGTGTGGTTAAAACATAGTGAATTTATCAATTCAGTGTAACTATATAACCAAAATAAAATGACCATGGGTTGAATTGCACTAAGAAATCAGTGGTACACATACCTAATCTTTTCCAGTTTTCTCCAATTTTTTCCAATCTTATTGTTTTGTCAAATTTTGAGTCATATCCAGACAACCTATTTTCTTCATTCTTTTCCAACTTTTGTTCATCATTGTCCACTTTGTACAGTCTTGTCGAATCTTGACCATTCTTGTCCAGACTTGTATAGTCTTGTCCAGTCTATTATTCTCATCCAATCTTGTCACTCATATATGTTCAGTCTTGTCTGGTTTTGCCTGGTCTTGTCTTGCCTAGCCTTATCAGTTCTGATCTATTCTGATCCAGTCTTGTCTTATCTTGTCATGTCTTGTCCTGTCTGATATTGTCAGTTATTATTTACAATAACAATACTTGTCTTGATACATATAACAATAACATATAACTAAGACTCATGCATACAAAACTGACTTGGAATCAACACCTTAAGAAAACCACCAACAAGTTTAAAATGGCATTTATGATGACTAGAAGAACACTTGGCAAATCATGGGGACTAAAACCATGCATGGTATACTGGCCATATACCACACTAGTTAGACCCATTCTAACATATAGTTCCACAGTATGGTGGACCAAACTGAAGCAAAAACAGGTCATAAAGGAACTATCAAAAGTTCAAAGACTGGAATGCTTGGCAATTATGGAATCATTAAGAACCACACCAACTGCAGCTCTGGAAGTTATGATAGACCTGCCTCCCCTTCTCATGTTCTTCATCATGGGTGAGGCAAGAATGGGAGCTTTCAGATGCAGGTGTAATGGCACTTGGGACGCCCTGGTGAGGACGGGGCACACCACGATAACAAATGTAATATCAGAGCCAAACCTCAAAATTGAGAAAGACTCAATGCCGAAAAGGCTATCATTTGATCTACTCTTCAAAACACAACAATGTTGGATAGAAGGTAAGAAAACAATCACGAGTCAAGGTGGGTTGGATTGGTATACAGACAGCTTCAAAATGACAGTGGAACTGGCGCAGGAATGTACGTACCATCCCTAAGGTACAGCTTATCTGTGCCCCGGGGATTATATACCACGGCATTCCAAGCAGAAATACACGTCATCACGATCTGTGCCCATAAAAATCTAATTATAGACTACAAAAGTAGAAACATCCGCATTTTCACGAACAGTCAGGCTGCTATAAGTCCCTCAACGTGCCATAGGATCAAATCCAAAACAACTTGGAACTGCCTCAAGGCTCTGGGAAGACACAACAAGGTCACACTTGCTTCAGTACTGAGCCACAGGGGACTAGTAGAACGAAACGAAATGGCGGACAAGTTAGCAAAGGATGGTGCTAACAAAGCAAACATCAGTGCTAGCAGGGACTCCAACATTACCAAAACCATAGCCCATAATATAATCCGTAAATGGGTAGCTACTAAGCACTGGCTACAGTGGGATAAAACAAATAGGCAGTAACACAGCAACATGCAACGAATGCTAAAAATACATCAGCCTCTTTAACTATTGAACTTGTGCAATGGAAAAGGAAACTGATCACAATTGTGGCTGGCCTACTTATGGGCCACTGCCCTCTACAAGAACATCTGCATAAATGGGGATCTGAAGAACTGTGCCAGCCTATGCTATGAAGATGAGGAAACTGCCTCTCATATAATCTTCACGAGCTTACCATTACAGCAAATGAGATCCTCATGAAAAACATGGCGTGTAGACTCCTAGAACTAACACATGAGCTGGATCTATTCACATGAACAGAACATTATGAGGAAATACAATAGACCACAAGGCCACAGTGTTTTTTAGGGCTTACAGCCCTTGACCCACATTCGTTGCAATTAAAAAAAAAAGATCTAGACATCAAGTGTAGGCAGAGGGAGGAAGTCAAGGTCCAGTCGGACTGTAATACCATGGGAAAAAGAAAGAAGACTTGTAACATACACAAAACTAATTCCTGTTAAATTGTCCATACAAGTACAATTTCAAATTCAAGTTTTGGGTAATTTGAAATTTTGGTGGGCCATATGTGTACCATTCGGGGCGAAAGGGTTAAAATTGGTATGTAATTGAAACTTGGGTGTTGCACAAATTTTGATTAGAATTGTTTCAATTAGTGTAAACATGGCTATGATAAATAAAACATTCTTGTTGTAAAAGATATTTGAATATAAATGTTCAAATTATTGATTTGTCAAATATTAAAACTAATTTTGTGTAATATTTAAGGCTGAACATTGTGTGCCTTGTTCTGAAGTTGATTCTATATTTTAATTCGAGCAGAAATGTTCTATATTAAGCAATTAAAAACCTACCAAATTTATAAACAATTGTGAAATAATTACAAAATAATAAGTCAAATCTTTATGTTAGAACTGACAGTTGCAAATCCACATCTTATCTGTAATAACCTACATCTATTTTATCAATTTCTGAATAATTGTGATAAACTGAAGAATTCAAAATTAAACTGTGAGAGTTAAGTCACACTTATATAATTGGGTTTATTTTGGCAGGTTGCAGGGATTTGCAGGTATTGATTATGACATAACACAAAACAAAAATGTAAAAAATAATAACGGAATATTATAGTTGAATGTTTATTGTGTGTTTTCTAAGGTACTTTTGTAATGTTTTACTGACCTTCGCCCCATTTTTTAACACTATATTTTCAGCTAGGCCGAATCCTCTCAGAATGGTAGCCATTGTTACAATGGTTTTCAAAGTGTCAAAGGCGCAAGTGACGTTTCTCGCCTAACCGACCTCTTTTTTTTCAATTTGACCAATGGTGTACTGCTTCAACTACACCAAATTGGATTTTTTATGTGTTTTATCGTATAAATTTATAGTGATTCCATAATCTTAATGTACAAAGTCCGTCTTATGATTATATTTATACGTTCCCATTATCAACAATTTACAAATATTGTTTACCAACTATAAAATAACTGTTAAAACTGGTGTAACCAATTACACATCGTTCTGTACATTTGCTTTCTACATTTTATTAAACAGTCTTTTAAATACAAGAAATGTTAATCTGCGTCCTCTATAAATTAAAAAAAAAAATTGCGCTCATTAAGTTCATATCTTTCTGTATATGTGGCGCTGTTGTTTAATGTCTTATCTCTATTCATCTTGTGCATGGATTGTAATTAAATATACATGGACATAGTTATATAGCTATTGTTTTCATGAATAGGAAGGTTGCGACGCTATACTACGTGGTAATCTATGCTTACTCTCCATTGACAAAAAATCGGTAGTCTCAGAATAAGCTTTCTTCGTTTAGTCCACCCAATCTACATTTTTTGTGCACTAAATGTGCACTAAAATTATCTTGAAATTAAAAACATAGATGTAGTGCAAATAAATTTTCTAAGGTATATTAGAAATACAATAATTATTAATTTTAAATAGGTTAAATCAACAATCCTTGCCACTTTATCTCATCTTGGATCGAGATGCTTGCGCGTATGCAGTCTTGATTTATCTACAAAATAGATTCATTTAATTTTAATATACCGTCCATAATTTATTTTCACTACGTATATGGTTTTTGTTCCAATTTTATATCAGCGCATTCACAAGAAGTGTACATTGGGTCAGTGTTGCCAACCGTACGATTTCAATCGTATTTATACGACCTTTTTGGAGCCGATACCTGGCCGATACGATGTACGATCATACGATGTACGATCATGTATACGAAATCGCAACGACCATTCCAAATGTTTCAATCTTGATAACAAAATCAAAAAATAATAATGGATGTGTTCATTTAGTCAATATGAAATAGTATATTTTGTAACTAGGGCGGTAAGTTGTCAATTACGAACGAAGTGAGTGCGCACATTCGCTCGAGAGGGCAATTGACAATACCGCCCGTGTTACAAACAATATTTTTTATTACTCAAGCGAGGGAATGTATCACTCTCTAAGGGATCAGTCACGGTAAATTTAAAAAAGAGTAGGGGATACACAGCACCCCTGTCCCTTGGAGGTCTTAAAACTCTTTTTCAGGCCTGTTCCTAGCAGGCCTGTTCTTGCAGAATTGTCCCTATAGTAGTTTTTAGTGGCGTATAGTAGAGTCGGTCTGAATTCTAGTTCCTCCATTCTTTCCCATAGTTGTGATATCGGAACGCTATCGTAAGCCTTTTCTAGATCAATAAGGGCTATATGTGTTTCTCTGCCTCTTTGCATACGCTTCTCTAAGGCTATTTTTAGGGTGAAAAGGTTGTCGATTGTTGAGCGACCCGCTCGAAATCCAGCCTGTTCTTCATGTTGTTTATCTTTAATATGGTCTTCTATTAGGGTCTTCAGTATACAAGAATATAATCTGCCTATTGTAGAAATGTACAGTGATACCCCGGAAATTACGTGGATCATTTCGTGATCCCTTTTTATGTGTGACTGTGATATATGACGTTCGCCAAGCTTTTGGAATATCTGCACCATTTAGACACCGCTCAAACAAATTCTTCAACATAACCTTAAATTTTTCAGGGCCAAATCGTACAAATTCCGGGTGTATTCCTCCAGGTCCTGGGGATCTTCTAAGTTTAGTCGTTTTGATTGCTTCCTTTACGAGGGACAAAAATGAGACATGAGCTTTTTTAATTGTCTCCGGTGGTGTGGATTCGTCATAAGAAGTTTTTTTTTCTCCTCAGTCTCCGGTATCACGATAGATATTACACTCATCTTAAAATGTTTTCTTTAATTCTTATTTTGAATGAAAAACTGTCAACAGTCAAAAAGTGTCACTTTCGCGGCACTATTTTAATATTGAGGTCTTGATTAACGACCTTCTGTGTAACCTGCCCAATGATACAATAGTATCGTATGCAGATGACACAGCAATAATATCCAGAGAAAATACTTGGCAAGCCACACAAGATAAAATAATTATTTGTTACAAGTTAATAAATGGTTAGCATGGAACAAATTAACTTTAAATGTAGAAAAAACAGTATTTATGCCTTTCCGAAACTACAAGGATGTATACACTACAAGCATACCAAATTCATTAGAAATTAAGATATGTAATAATAGAATAAAAAGAGTTGAAAATTATAAATATTTGGGGATTATCTTTGATTCAAATCTAAAATGGGATAAACACATAGAAAGTGTATTGAAAAAACCAAGTATCTTACTTTTATATTCTCTAAACTGGCAAATATAATGCAAACAAAAACGTTGTTAACAATATACTATGCATTATTCAATAGTCTAATAAGATATGGGATCATTGCCTGGGGAGGAGCATATAGGAATTACCTAAGAGCTCTACAAAGCTTGCAAAATAGAATACTTAAAATAATTTATAAAAACCCCTTTGACGCAAATAACCGTCCATTAAATATAGAACAGTTATTCGCTTTCGAATCATTATTATATCATTACAAAGACTTGAAAAATGACTATAAAGAACAAAGTATCAATACCAGAAAAAAAAGTTTACAAATACCAAAAATTACGAAAAAGATTAGTGAAAAAAACAGCTACATTGTAGCTATTAGACTATTTAACTTACTACCAAAGGAACTAAAAACAATTGAAAATAGTAATATTACAATAAAAAAATGCTTAAAAATGTTCAAAATTCAATATTTTTTAAAATCAAATTCAATATTTAACTGATTATTATTATTATTTTTTTTTTATTATTATATTATGGGTTACTAAACTGTTGCTAGATGTTATTCTATTCTATTTCTAAGGAAAACGGATATATCAGGGTTATTTTATTTTGTTTCTAAATATGAATAGATTTATCAGGGTTACTAATATTTAAATAGCTAAGTAAAAAAAATTCTAATTAATATGCTTATCCTGCTAACTGGTTTAGTTGGATTAAGCGATGTGATAAATTTGTGAACACTGGAATAGCAAAGACTACTAATAAAGATACTACTAATATTAATAACAAAGATACTACTAATATTTTATTTTTAATTATTTTGTAAGATTTTAGGTTAGATAGATTTAAGATTTTGTAACCGGACCTGCGCTCAGGCATTAAATTGCCTAAGTAGGATTACTTTGTAATTAACTGGTTGAATAAAATTAAAAAATTAAATTAAAATTAAATGATTGCGTTTATTATATTTATTTAATTCTATGTTTTTTAATGTAACCTAGCGATATTGAATATTTACGTGCGTTACCCAAGTCAGCTGGAAATACAACCAAAAGTGGCATTTCTAGTACTAAAAAACGTGCGCCAGATAATACTTTTAACGCATGAGTAATAAAAAATCAATAACAGGAGAATTGAACGGATCATGTATCGATGAATCGATTTTAAACCATTTGACGAGATATTGCGCAACTTAAATTTAAGTATGTACAAAATATCTAAATATACCAATATCTAAATTTAGAATTGGTGAAACCATACTACATTATAGATTATCATATAAACTTAATAAAGTCGGAACACAGCCTGAATATATAAATATATTCAACCTTTCCGGAGCTCTATAACCTTATTTAGTCTTTTTTAGGACTACCAAAAACAAATCTCAAGTTATCTTAAAAACAATGTCATTTTTCTGGTTTTGTTGAGTGCCACGAAGATGGACTGAGCTATAAAAGCTATAAAATAACTGACAAATTCCACATGAGATTTGTGTTTGGTTCATTAATGTTATAGAGCTCAGGAAAGGTTGAATATATTTATATATTCAGGCTGTGTTCCGACATTATTAAGTTAATATCAAATTTATTAATTTAAATATTTAATACTTTTGTTTTTTGATATTTGTTTGTTTTGTGTCCAATTTAAATTTAGTGCCCTATTAGTTAAGACATCTTCAGAAGATGGAGCCTTATTAAAAAAGAATTATTGTAATTCATTGTATTTATGGCAGAATGAGCTAGAAGCTGAAAGCTTTTTATATTTTTTTCTAATTAAAAAAAATATATAAAAATCTTAGTTGAAATTAGTTGACAAATTTGTGTCCAGATTCAGATAACTAAGGTCCAGAAAATCACTTTCTATTCGAATCTAAATAGCAAATGTACCCTAAATGTTAAATATTGATTTAAACCTGTAATAATATTATATATTTATATCATTTACTATTGTTTTATTGAAAATTCCATACGTACTATTTTTTTTTAATTCTTAGCAAAATACGATTTTTCCTAGTGCATTGTACGATCCACTCAAAAATAAAGTTGGTAGCATTGGATGGACTATTCGACGGTCTTCAAGAGACCTTTTTAAGGTTAGTTAAGCGCATACGCATCCGCCAAATTTGAAAGTTTCGGGCTCTTATATAGTTATACGTCAAAAAGTTATTATTAGTTAGTTATTAAAAGTTATATTGACGCATGCACACAGAAAAATATCTACTATGAAAAGGTCTATTCTGCTTCCTTTCCTAGTCATTCCTCGGATCTCTTTCTGAGATTTGAGTTTTTTATAACATCATTTATATTTGGTTGTAAAAATCTCAATTTGTGATTTTTAAGTCTGAATCTTTTTTTCATTTTTATGTTAGTCAAGGCCGATAATATGAATTCACATAAATTTGTCTGTCTAGTCTTGTCTGCCTGGTCTTGTCTGTCTAGTCTTGTCTGTCTAGTCTTGCCTGTCTAGTCTTGTCGGTCTAGTCTTGTCTGTCTAGTCTTGTCTGTCTAGTCTTGTCTGTCTAGTCTTGTCTGTCTAGTTTTGTCTGTCTAGTCTTGTCTGTCTAGTCTTGTCTGTCTAGTCTTGTCTGTCTAATCTTGTCTGTCTAGTCTTGTCTGTCTAGTCTTGTCTGTCTAGTCTTGTCTGTCTAGTCTTGTCTGTCTAGTCTTGTCTGTCTAGTCTTGTCCGTCTAGTCTTGTCTGTCTAGTCTTGTCTGTCTAGTCTTGTCTGTCTAGTCTTGTCTGTCTAGTCTTGTCTGTCTAGTCTTGTCTGTCTAGTCTTGTCTGTCTAGTCTTGTCTGTCTAGTCTTGTCTGTCTAGTCTTGTCTGTCTAGTCTTATCTGTCTAGTCTTGTCTGTCTAGTCTTGTCTGTCTAGTCTTGTCTGTCTAGTCTTGTCTGTCTAATCTTGTCTGTCTAGTCTTGTCTGTCTAGTCTTGTCTGTCTAGTCTTGTCTGTCTAGTCTTGTCTGTCTAGTCTTGTCTGTCTAGTCTTGTCTGTCTAGTCTTGTCTGTCTAGTCTTGTCTGTCTAGTCTTGTCTGTCTAGTCTTGTCTGTCTAGTCTTGTCTGTCTAGTCTTGTCTGTCTAGTCTTGTCTGTCTAGTCTTGTCTGTCTAGTCTTGTCTGTCTAGTCTTGTCTGTCTAGTCTTGTCTGTTTAGTCTTGTCTGTCTAGTCTTGTCTGTCTAGTCTTGTCTGTCTAGTCTTGTCTGTCTAGTCTTGTCTGTCTAGTCTTGTCTGTCTAGTCTTGTCTGTCTAGTCTTGTCTGTCTAGTCTTGTCTGTCTAGTCTTGTCTGTCTAGTCTTGTCTGTCTAGTCTTGTCTGTCTAGTCTTGTCTGTCTAGTCTTGTCTGTCTAGTCTTGTCTGTCTAGTCTTGTCTGTCTAGTCTTGTCTGTCTAGTCTTGTCTGTCTAGTCTTGTCTGTCTAGTCTTGTCTGTCTAGTCTTGTCTGTCTAGTCTTGTCTGTCTAGTCTTGTCTGTCTAGTCTTGTCTGTCTAGTCTTGTCTGTCTAGTCTTGTCTGTCTAGTCTTGTCTGTCTAGTCTTGTCTGTCTAGTCTTGTCTGTCTAGTCTTGTCTGTCTAGTCTTGTCTGTCTAGTCTTGTCTGTCTAGTCTTGTCTGTCTAGTCTTGTCTGTCTAGTCTTGTCTGTCTAGTCTTGTCTGTCTAGTCTTGTCTGTCTAGTCTTGTCTGTCTAGTCTTGTCTGTCTAGTCTTGTCTGTCTAGTCTTGTCTGTCTAGTCTTGTCTGTCTAGTCTTGTCTGTCTAGTCTTGTCTGTCTAGTCTTGTCTGTCTAGTCTTGTCTGTCTAGTCTTGTCTGTCTAGTCTTGTCTGTCTAGTCTTGTCTGTCTAGTCTTGTCTGTCTAGTCTTGTCTGTCTAGTCTTGTCTGTCTAGTCTTGTCTGTCTAGTCTTGTCTGTCTAGTCTTGTCTGTCTAGTCTTGTCTGTCTAGTCTTGTCTGTCTAGTCTTGTCTGTCTAGTCTTGTCTGTCTAGTCTTGTCTGTCTAGTCTTGTCTGTCTAGTCTTGTCTGTCTAGTCTTGTCTGTCTAGTCTTGTCTGTCTAGTCTTGTCTGTCTAGTCTTGTCTGTCTAGTCTTGTCTGTCTAGTCTTGTCTGTCTAGTCTCGTCTGTCTAGTCTTTTCTGTCTAGTCTTGTCTGTCTAGTCTTGTCTGTCTAGTCTTGTCTGTCTAGTCTTGTCTGTCTAGTCTTGTCTGTCTAGTCTTGTCTGTCTAGTCTTGTCTGTCTAGTCTTGTCTGTCTAGTCTTGTCTGTCTAGTCTTGTCTGTCTAGTCTTGTCTGTCTAGTCTTGTCTGTCTAGTCTTGTCTGTCTGTCCTCCTCGGTGGTGTAGTTGACAACATACCCGCCTTTCAATGCGGGAGACCCGGGTTCGAATCCTGGTCGGGGAGGCAACAACTAGGGCGGTTTTCATTAACCGTCCGGGCTGCCCACCCTGAATGAATGCAGAATATGCGATACCGGGGTGGCGCATACTAAAAACCAAGGTGGAATAGGGGGTTTAGTGAGAGCTTCCCCCGAAAAAAAAAAAAAAAAAAAAAGTCTTGTCTGTCTAGTCTTGTCTGTCTAGTCTTGTCTGTCTAGTCTTGTCTGTCTAGTCTTGTCTGTCTAGTCTTGTCTGTCTAGTCTTGTCTGTCTAGTCTTGTCTGTCTAGTCTTGTCTGTCTAGTCTTGTCTGTCTAGTCTTGTCTGTCTAGTCTTGTCTGTCTAGTCTTGTCTGTCTAGTCTTGTCTGTCTAGTCTTGTCTGTCTAGTCTTGTCTGTCTAGTCTTGTCTGTCTAGTCTTGTCTGTCTAGTCTTGTCTGTCTAGTATTGTCTGTCTAGTCTTGTCTGTCTAGTCTTGTCTGTCTAGTCTTGTCTGTCTAGTCTTGTCTGTCTAGTCTTGTCTGTCTAGTCTTGTCTGTCTAGTCTTGTCTGTCTAGTCTCGTCTGTCTAGTCTTGTCTGTCTAGTCTTGTCTGTCTAGTCTTGTCTGTCTAGTCTTGTCTGTCTAGTCTTGTCTGTCTAGTCTTGTCTGTCTAGTCTTGTCTGTCTAGTCTTGTCTGTCTAGTCTTGTCTGTCTAGTCTTGTCTGTCTAGTCTTGTCTGTCTAGTCTTGTCTGTCTAGTCTTGTCTGTCTAGTCTTGTCTGTCTAGTCTTGTCTGTCTAGTCTTGTCTGTCTAGTCTTGTCTGTCTAGTCTTGTCTGTCTAGTCTTGTCTGTCTAGTCTTGTCTGTCTAGTCTTGTCTGTCTAGTCTTGTCTGTCTAGTCTTGTCTGTCTAGTCTTGTCTGTCTAGTCTTGTCTGTCTAGTCTTGTCTGTCTAGTCTTGTCTGTCTAGTCTTGTCTGTCTAGTCTTGTCTGTCTAGTCTTGTCTGTCTAGTCTTGTCTGTCTAGTCTTGTCTGTCTAGTCTTGTCTGTCTAGTCTTGTCTGTCTAGTCTTGTCTGTCTAGTCTTGTCTGTCTAGTCTTGTCTGTCTAGTCTTGTCTGTCTAGTCTTGTCTGTCTAGTCTTGTCTGTCTAGTCTTGTCTGTCTAGTCTTGTCTGTCTAGTCTCGTCTGTCTAGTCTTGTCTGTCTAGTCTTGTCTGTCTAGTCTTGTCTGTCTAGTCTTGTCTGTCTAGTCTTGTCTGTCTAGTCTTGTCTGTCTAGTCTTGTCTGTCTAGTCTTGTCTGTCTAGTCTTGTCTGTCTAGTCTTGTCTGTCTAGTCTTGTCTGTCTAGTCTTGTCTGTCTAGTCTTGTCTGTCTAGTCTTGTCTGTCTAGTCTTGTCTGTCTAGTCTTGTCTGTCTAGTCTTGTCTGTCTAGTCTTGTCTGTCTAGTCTTGTCTGTCTAGTCATGTCTGTCTAGTCTTGTCTGTCTAGTCTTGTCTGTCTAGTCTTGTCTGTCTAGTCTTGTCTGTCTAGTCTTGTCTGTCTAGTCTTGTCTGTCTAGTCTTGTCTGTCTAGTCTTGTCTGTCTAGTCTTGTCTGTCTAGTCTTGTCTGTCTAGTCTTGTCTGTCTAGTCTTGTCTGTCTAGTCTTGTCTGTCTAGTCTTGTCTGTCTAGTCTTGTCTGTCTAGTCTTGTCTGTCTAGTCTTGTCTGTCTAGTCTTGTCTGTCTAGTCTTGTCTGTCTAGTCTTGTCAGTCTAGTCTTGTCTGTCTAGTCTGTCTAGCCTTGTATGTCTAGTATTCATTTTATATTAGTATTGATTTGTCAGTTAAAAAACAAAGGTGACTATTAAGTTGAGTATACACCAACAAATAAAAACATATGGAAACTTGAAATAACACACTTGAAGCTATTTGGGGTAGGGTATTGTCGGATAATTGTATTTAAGATTAATCTAGAACGAATAAATTTATTCTTCTGAATATTATGAAATTATTAAAATTAAATTAATTAATCGGAAATGACGTTGACTGACGGAAATAAGGTAAGGTTAAGTCATAAAAACATAGACGTCGCTCTTTAACAGTTCCAATCACTGAAATATATATTAACTGGAACGAGCGCTACGTCCTGGCTTGTGCGGGCCGAAGTAGAACATCACAAGGGGTCTCTCGTATCGCTCTGTCTTCGACTAGTACAGTCCAAAAGGAAAACTAAAGGTGTGTCCGACTTCCGACGTCCATTTTTCCTTGCAAATACAACAGTATTTTACCATTGTCTTTTTGAAAACAACTTTCATTAAAATATATAAACTTCGGTTTATAATATGCTCACCGATTGAACGATCTCACTCTTTCTCAATTCTATTTCTCACTCTTTCTCAATTCAATACAACTAGCTTTTCGCTTTGACTGTATCACATCCTCCCACTCTCGAATTCACTGTTGGCTAGACAAGGATTACGGGCTCCCCTTGGGACCTCTCTCTGTATCTGCCCGCAAAAGCTTAAAGGCCAGCGCTCGTTCCAGTTAGTATATATTTCAGTAGTTCCAACGGGGTGTAATGTTAGTTCGCCTCCCCGTGGTGCACCCTGGATAGCGTTTTACTTCATAAAACGTGAACTAAATGAACTAACATTAGCTGGTAATAAGACAATCCTATGGATCTCCTGGTTATGATCATCGCCTAAGAATAGGGTTGCCAACTGGTTTCTTTTAAAGAGAACATGTTCTCTTTTCTTACAATTATTTCTTGTTCTCTATCACTGGCGGCTCGTAGATGATGTTTGTGGGAGGGCTGGAAAAAATTACAATAAAAAATCATTACGAGTTGAAAAAACCACATTTTTATTGACACATACAGAAACATATTGAATTTTTTGATTCAATATAATACCAGTAACAATTATTTATATTTAAATTCCATTCTACGTTCCTTTAGATCAGGGGTCTCCAAACTTTCCAGCCTTAGGGCCATACTGATTACTCCAGTAAGTTCCGAGGGCTAAAACCATATTATCATTGTTGCCGGTGGTAAAAAGTGAAATAGTCGTTTAAAAAAGGCTGCAAATCGGACTAAAGTCCGCAAAGCGACAACACTGCATATTATTAATTTTCCTGTCATTATCTGTAATTTCTAGATTAGTCGTAGAGTACCATGAGGAGTAACGTGACACGACATCTGGTGGACACAAGCGGAAATAGGTAGTACCTTCTATCGCTAACAGATGGCGCTAATAGCACGTACAGAATAATCTCGTTGGTTTGAGAAAGTTCTGGTGTCTTCCACTCACTTCTAGATGGTAGTAATTGGAATATATAAGAAGGCTAGTGGCGCAACCACAAGTCAGTTCCTATGACACTGTTGTGAAATAAAATAGTGCGTACCTCCTTAAAACGTGTTTGTGCGTGTTTAAGTTTAAGACATCTTTGTAACAGTATTTTGATTTGAATTGTTGCTTTTGTGTGTGATTTAGTAGTATGGAAAAGAAGCGAGAAATTGATAATGAATGCAGAAAATTCAAAGATCAGTGGAACATTCAGTATTTCGTAATTGAGTCCAGTAACAAGGCGCTATGTTTGATTTGCAATGAAAGCATAGCCGTTCTCAAGGAATATAACATTAAACGTCATTATGAAACAAAACATTTTCATAATTACTCAAAATATACAGGAAGTTTGCGGACAGAAAAATTCGAAGCTATGAAGCGCGGATTGAAATCGCAGCAATCTTCATTTACAAAACTCAAAACTGAACAAGAGGCTGCTCGTGCCAGCTTTCGTGTGGCTCTTGAAATTGCAAAACGTGGAAAACCATTCACCGATGGAGAAATGATCAAAGAATGCATAATTGCAGTAGCCGAAGAAATGTGCCCTGAAAAGGTAAATTTATTAAAAACTGTCAGTATGTCAGCAAACACTGTGGCTTTAAGGGTAGAAAACATCGCTGAAAATATATCCTCTCAACTGTTCGACTAAAATGGACATGTTGAGTGGTTTTCTTTGGCCTTGGATGAGTCAACGGATGTGTCAGATACTGCTCAGGTGTTGATTTATATTTGAGGAGTAGATAAAAGCTATGAAGTGCATGAAGAACTTCTTGATATGTATAGTATTCATGGCACAACTACTGGTACAGATATTTTTAAAGGAGTTGAAATGGCCATTAATCAAAAGAACCTTCGATGGAAAAACTTGAAATGTATTACAACTGATGGAGGCAAAAACATGAGTGGGAAAGATAAAGGAGTGGTCGCTCTTGTGTCAAAGGCTGTAGAAAATGACGGTGGTTCAAAACCATTAGTCTTACATTGTATCATTCATCAACAGTCTTTGTGCGGAAAATGTTTGGATATGTCTGAAGTTCTGAAACCAGTCATATCAACTGTTAATTTTATCAGATCTTTTGGGCTGAATCACCGACAATTCCGACAATTTATTGAAGAGATTGGAGAAAATGACTTACCTTATCATACTGCCGTACGTTGGCTTAGTTGTGAGAAAGTCCTTCCGCGCTTTTTTGAACTTCGAGCAGTGATTGAAATTTTTTCAATGAAAAGCATCGCCCTCTTACTGAATTACAAAACAACGCATGGCTGTGGAAGTTAGCATTCTATGTTGATTTGATTTAACATGTGAACGAACTGAATTTGAGATTGCAAGGAGAAAACCAGCATCTTCCTGATTTATACACTAATATCAAATCATTCTGGAAGAAATTGATACTGTTTCAATCACAACTACGAAGTAAATGTTTTTCACATTTTAAAACATGTGAAATATTCAGCCACACCACTGAGACTGAGTTTCCTATCGATTTTGCAATCGAAACTTTGATTGCTTTGAAAATAAATTTTGATACTCGTTTCTCGGACTTTGATGCCATTGCGAATGTGTGAATCAAATTAAGATTTTTCAGAATCCTTTTGATACTGACATTGAAACCCTAGCCCCGGAACTTCAAATGGAAATGATTGATCTACAGTGCAGTGATATAATTAAGAACAAATATCAAAACTCATCTTTGTTGGAATTTTATAAGAGTCTTCCACTGACACAATTTGATAATTTGCATAAATTTGCTCGTGGGCTGTTTTCTGTTTTTGGTACTACTTATTTGTGTGAGAAGACCTTCTCCAAAATGAAGTACACGAAAAATGTTTACAGATCTAAAATTAACTGATGAGCATCTTAAATCTCTTTTAATAATTGGTACAAGTAAAATTAGTCCACAACTACAAACTATTGTCAGTGGAAAATCTCAATTACATAAATCTCATTAGTATTTCATATGTCATTATGCTTGTTATAAGTTATGTTTATATTTAAAATGTATAAAATGTTAGTTGGATTCATTTCAATAATTTGTTAGTTATTATATACTGAAGTTAAATTTTCTGCATATTATACATGTCTTTACTCATTACAATTCTGTGTTTCTTTATCCAACTTATCACAAAAACAATAAGCCTACAACAATGTTATGAGTAGTTAGCCCATGACCATATCAATGTAGATGTCATATTAATAATTATTCAACATAAAATTAGAATACTTCAGTAAACTAAATTTAATTTGCTATAAAAAATATGTTCTCTAAAAGGAGTTTTCAAGTATGCTAGCTCTCCGCGGGCCGGGCAAAATCTGTCCGCGGGCCGGATGTGGCCCTCGGGCCGTAGTTTGGAGACCCCTGCTTTAGATTAACAAAACCATTAATAAACTTTTCATTAAAATTTGGTATATTTGAGATTATGTTTTTTTCCATGCTAATCATAGCTAATACTGTTAGTCTTTTTTGTTCCATTGTATTTCTTAAAAAGGTCTTTCTTTATTCTCTTAAGAGCAGAAAAACATCTTTCAGGTTCTGCTGTTGTTATAGGTGTGGTAATTATTATTTCAAGTAAATTAAAAACTTCTACAAAGGATTCATGAATTCCTGAGTTATACATTAGATCATAAATATTTTTGTGTTTTTTTTAAATTTTGAAATTCTGGTCGATTATATAAAACAAGTAATTCTGTGATAAGCCTCTCTTTATCTAAACTTGGATATGCATTCACTGTTTCTCGTAGTTCGATGCTAGGAATTTGATTCGTATTATTTGATAAAATACACGGGGAAAATAATCTTGCTTGCTGCAGATAAGTGTTTCGTAAAAGCAAATCGTTCTTTTGCTTGAAATATTATATAATCGCAAACTTCTTTTGTTGCTAAATTCGTTGCTTCTTTTGAAAATCTTGACCTTTTTGCAGATAGAAAATCCTCTTGGTGATTGACCGAAGGTAGGTTATTTCTAATTTCTTTAATAATTTTAGTAAATTCCTCTGTTGTCTCGAAAATAATAATAGAATTAGCATTAGGACTAATTAAAGGAATAATTAAATTCAAAAATAACTATCTTACTTTCTAGGTGTATAGCTAAGAATAACTTATTTATTAATACTTTGTTTTAAATTGTCCACTTTTCAATTTTCCACCAATTAAATGTCCACTTAAGGTTCTTTGCCGTTGCCGAAACTCGAGTTCTTCTCGAGAAACTCATAAAATGCCTAAAATAGAGAGTGCGGACTGCAATGTTTGCAGCCCACGATATACATTTTACAAAAACGTATATCGCGGGTGGGGATAACCGGGTCACTACACTAACTACGCGGCGAGTCAGTCTGCACTGACTGCAGCCCAGATGTAAAAATTATGAAATTACACAATCAGTAGCGTCGCTAGCGTCGGTCAATCGGACGAATGCCCGGGGCCCACGGACTAGGGGGCTCCCACAGAGGCTGCGCCCCTCCCTCCATTTTGGGGACCCCCCCACATTTTGCTGAAATTGTAGAATTGAAGCTTGAAAATAAAGTTCAATTTTGTTTTTCTTTTATTTTAATATATTATTATATTATATTTCTTCTATACATATTTTACATATACAAGCAAGTTTTGCAGTTCCTTTCTTGTATGTATTAAAAATTTAAAAAAATATTTCTTTATTTACTTTTTCATTTACTGGGTGCCCCACCTCAATATATATGCCCGGGGCCTCAAAATCCATCGAACGGAAAATATGTTTTTGTAAAATAATTGTATACTAATATAATAGTTTATAATAATTAAAAAAATTCATTCATTCATTTTGGCGGGAGGGCTGCAGCACTGCAGCCTTTATGGGCGAGCCGCCACTGTTCACTATCTTTTTTTGCATATACCCGAATCGTTCTCTTTATTTCTAATTCAATCAGGGACAATTATTAGCTTGAAATTTTCATCATGTAGGTATTGCATATGTATATGGGAATGGTACAGCGCTATTTTGATTTGATTTGAAGGATTCTGTCGGAAGATCAGTTCCATTATTTATTTTTTCTATTTTGCGTCTGTAATGGACTCATAACAGCACTCATATGCATGCGGTTATGGCTCGCCGAGTGCGATACAATTTTCTCTTTTCTTTCTTTTCAAAAAGGCGCAAAATACAAAAGAATACTATAAAAAACTCGTTCGTAAGGCGTTTTTCAGTACTTGTCCATTAGAAAACTCCTCGCTACGCTCGTCGTTTTCCAAGCTTGGACGCGTGCTGTAAAATGGCTCTTACTGAACTCGTCCTTTAATATACTATAACCGAGCAGTATTGCTATCCAAAATATTATTTATTGAACTAAATAGCAAATACCGAGTGATTATAAATGATTGAAGCTGTCAATGATTGAAGTTGTCAATCGTCTTTATTTAGGTTATGTTACGAATGATGTAAAAACGCTTGCAAGATAATCGACATACTTTATTAGATAAAAATAAATTCTTTTTTAGATAAAAAAACTTTAGAAATTTTCAAAATTTCTAGGAATTAAGATGTTGCCTAAAAATATAAATGTATTTTCATGATTGTCACTTTTTGAAGTAAAAAGACACGGAACAAAAGAATGATGTTAGTGTTGGTGCATAGCTTTTATGTGTGTATACTGACTAGTGAAGTTCGGCATCATTCGCCGCGGAAAACGCTTGTGTGCAACACGGAACGTGTTTTTGCCTCGCCTAAAGTAATTTCAGAATCTTACTTTGGACGTATTTTGTGACTAGTTAATGTTGTTTGGAGTAACTGCTCTGTAATATTAATCATAATACCATAGAGCTTTTGATTTGATTTGTAAATTATCCTACATGAAGACAGTTTTTTTTTGCATAAATTTTTATTAATTAGATGTGATGGGGTAGATTCATACACAAGGGGCACATTCATACTGTATTAATATGCCTCTTATTCTTGTTTTTTCGCAATTTAATGATACCTATCATTTTTTGTTACACAGTACGATCAAGGTTAGAAATTATAAGAAGAAGGGAACGAGGAGTAGGGAGGTAAATGAGGAGGCAATATCGTCAGCTATATCTGATGTTTTGGAACACAAACTCTCTTTTCGGAAAACAGCAGCCAAATACGGACTTAATGCACAAACATTAAAGAGCTTAATAATTTTAATCCTTCTTTTATCTTCTTTCAAGTGTGTATTAACCTGCCCATTCGTGTATGAATGTGCCCCTCCGGTTGTATGAATGTACCCCATTAGTGGGGTACATTCATACCTTTTCCTTTTTTTTAAGCATTATGTGAATTCGCGCACGTAGATTTTCAGTAATATTATGCTTCTACTACAGTATGAAATAGTTCAACTATCAATATACTGTAAATTGAAAGAGATATACGTAATACAAAGCATTCCACAAAGCGAAATATAAAAACTGTATAAAGCCGCCCCACTCTCCCCTACATATCATTTTTCTGACTTAAGAAATCAGAAATAATAAATCACAAAGAACTTCGCGAAGAAATCTTCACGAAGAAGTCACTTCAAAATTGACTTCTTTAAGAGCGCTGATCTAGAAGTCAGAAAAATTACTTCTATATGAGGTTCTTCAAGAAGTTCTCAAAGATTTATTAGATAATTTGTTTTTTATTCAAAGTTCATTGTTATTCAAATAATTATTTTTATTTTCATTCTAATCTAAACAGCACCCACCCATTTTTCAACATCAGTCAAATTGATTGGATCGAATTTGTTGAAGAATTTGAAAGCTTTTCTATTCCACGCTGGTACGTGGAAATCCAATCGGCCGCTCGTTCCATAAGCAATTTTTGCAACAGTTAATAAAAGTTTGCTTCCAACGCCTTTTCCTCTATATTTTTCCTCCACGTACAAATCTTCCATAAACAAGGATTTTCCTATAAAGGTCTTATAGCAATCTTAATATAATATATATCCTATTAGTTCCCTATTTGGACCTTCTGCTACAAAACATGTGAATTCACCAGGATTTGCACTGAATCCATGAATTTCGAGGATTTCTGGATTGATCGCAACTCGTTCCTCAAATTGTACAAGCGAAGCGAGTTCCTATCAAAGATTTAGAAAATTTCGCAAATGAAATATTTTATCGAAAACTCTACTGGAGATTTTTTAACGAAACACCAGGTCTACATACTAAGCCAATTAAATACATTTTTTTTAATTGAAACATAATTACCTTGATCATTTGAAAAACTTCTTTCATGTCTTCCTTCCTGGCTTATTTATTTCTACTGGCTTACGTATTTTCTTCCCGAACTATGCGAAGGCTATATTGTGACTTGGACTGAAGTTGCTGCTAACACATCAGTCTTATATAGGAAACATAATGCAAGCAAGCAATTTGTACATAATGGTAAATATATATATATTAACTATTGACAGGATGATTATATAGTGGTGAATTATAACAGTACTAATGAACTCGTTATATTTGCTCGTTAATTATTCTATTTTTTTATAGGAAAAAAGTCATTACCATTAAAAGATCATACAAAAATATATTGAACTTTTTTGAATGTGCAAAAGGAGTTTTTGCTGGATTATAAAGCTGTTTTTTATGATTGTAGGTGTTTATTACGCGATTCTTGATATGAGGAAGATAATTAGGATCTCTTTTAAATCTATTTTTTATTAACTGTACACCAAATCAGTTGTCAGTTTAAGTTTTATACGTGGTCTGTTAGAAAAGTATCCGACCTTATTTTTTATTTTGAAAACCCGATGGATTTGAATCAAGTGCGCTTAAATGAGCCGACTTTAAACTTTTTAAAAAAAAATTCCCGCCTGTAGATAGCGTCACTTGCTGTCGAGCAGTGTTCAAGTGACGTAGTGTGTAGTGCTTGTCGGTTTTCAATGCAAGTAAAAATCACCAAAGAGTACTATAGGGATGTCCTACGTGGCCTACGTGATGCTGTGCGAAAGAGGCTTCTTCAGAATGCTTCCAACAATGGCGGCACCGCTGGGAGAAGTGTGTGGAGTCTCAAGGAGACTACTTTGAGGGTGATACTACTTTCCAACGGTCCAGGTATGCCAGTTTTTGTTAACCGGCTAAAGGTCGGATACTTTTCTAACAGACCACGTATTATTATAATCATTTGGTTGGTCATTATTTGATCAAATCAAGGTGGATAGAACGGGTAAACTATAAATTTATTTAGAAAATAATACTTGGATAATATGTGGAAGTGAACGAAGCCAATAAAAATATTGTATTCGAAGTTGAACACTATTATAATAGTGTCACACTAGTATATATTGATCGTTGATCGTTGAGGATGGAATAATTGATGATGATGGTATAGTTGAAGAGGGTGGAATGGTATGAACAATTTTGAGGTGCACACCACTGGTGGCACCTTCAACGCCACATTATGTTGTATGTGGAACAGTATGCAGAATTGCGCGACTATTCGAAATTGGACACTAATATAAAAGTGTCAGACAATAAATTCTCTTGCACCGGTACCTTCCTGCGTCTTCAAACCGTATATTTTCCCGTTCGAACCATATCTTCAATTAGTATACCACTTGACGACACGTTGCTCAATATGGTATGCTGAAGATTTGTAGCTCCATTCGGCTTCACTGATATACATTGCTTTGTAATTTTTCTCGATATGGTATTTGCATCCAGCGAGGGCCCACGATCCAGCGATCTTGACAACGAGGCTGTTCCGATCTCTGCTCCCGATTTCACCTCTGCCTATTCCTTGCTGAACCACGCATTCGCCGATCTTGCGATCCCCTACACCGTCGATTCCCAACCGAACCCCAAGGGGTTCGCGAGGTGTACAAAGGGGGTTAGCGAAGATAATAATGGTGGTATGTTAAATTACCGAGGCAAAAAATACCTTACCAACATGATAGCATGATTGTAAAGATTGCTACCAACAGAACGCATTAAAAGATGTTCGTACAGAGGGTTGTAAACTTGTGATTTAGTCCAGGATTAGTAGTATGGCTATTGCAGTTTTCTTTATTTAGTGACGTTCTTCTCATGCACATAACTTTCAATAATTATTGTACCCCATTAAAACATTGTTACCATTAAAACAGGCTAAAAACAATGAAACAAATGGTGAATATAGTGGTGAAAATATGGCAGCGACTGGGGAAGAGTCGGAACTTAAAACGCTTTGCGTAAGTTCTTGCCAAAGAAAATTATCAGATCATACAAAGTGTAGTGTCTCTTCTTTCCTGTCTTCAAACGAAGATAGTAAAATGGTTCTGTAGGCATCATTTCGAGTAATTTATAGAATTGCAAGATCTGTAGATCTGGCCATACAACGGCAGAAAATTTAATCGGACTATATGTAAAAGATATCGTGAAATATATACTTGGAGTAAAGGCAGCTAGGAAAATTGGTCTTATTCCTTTATCAAACAATACGGTGTCGCCTAGAATTAATGATTTGGCAAGAACACGAAGAGATTAAAATTGAATTATTTTGCGATGCAGCTTGACGAGTCAACTGATGTGGTGTAGCATACTCCGGAGTATTGCTTGTCTACGTTATATATTTTGACGAATATCGATCAAGAGGATTTACTATTTGCTAAACCGTTGAAACAACCTTTGTAGAACTGGAGAAGCAATTTTCGATATAATCAATGATTATTTCGAAAAAAAATGGAATAAACTGGTCTTATTGTCTGGGTGTGTTTACAGATGTTGCAAAATCAATGACATGAACACTTTCTGGTTTTGAGGATCGATTAAAGAACATAAACGAGAAAATTGAATGGAATTGACATAGATAAGCATTGGCATGTAAGCGTATTCCTGCAGATTTATCTGCTACTTTAACGGATGCTTCAAACATTGTCAATTTCCGTCTATTCCTTGTGCTTTGTGACGACTGAAAATCTCCACGATTCTTTACTACTTCAAACGGAAGTTATATGGCTTTCCCGTGGCAAAATCTTGACATGTTTGTTTCAATTAAGATCATGGATTTTTCAAGTGTTTTTGTCCTCTTGTGTTTTCGATAATCTTTGGATGCAAAAGCTTGCATACTTTGTAAGTCATCTGACATTTGTAAGTCATCTGATGTCATCAGGATGACATCTTTAGTAAATTAAATGAATTAAATCTGTCATTGCAAGGCGCGGGTGTCACCATTTTCTGTGTACATGATAGAATTCAGGCCTCGGCACTTTTTAATCAGAAAAAGCAATTAAACACGACTAAAATATTAAAATGAATATATCTGAACATCTCAAACAACTTCAATTAACTTTCGATGACTATTTTTATTATTTTGTTTTTCTATTTTGCGTCTGTAATGGACTCATAACAGCACTCATATGCGTGCGGTTATGGCTCGCCGAGTGCGAAAAATTTTCTCAATGTATATCGACGATTTTTTTATTTAGAAATGGCATAAAAGAGCGCAAAATAGAAAAAATACTATAAATTACTCGTACGTAAGGCGTTTTTCAGCACTTGTCCATTAGAAAACTTGTAAAATCCCGCTTACTGAACTCGTCCTTTAATACACTATTGTACTTACATGCTTTGCGTACCGATTATGTTTTTTTATCTTTGTTATGAACTATTGTGCAATATGGGAAATACATGTTCTACGAAATGTTATTGTTTTTTACCTGCCAGTATAGGGGGTTCGCCAAATTCTTTCAGATCTTACAAGGGGTTCGCGAGGAGAAAAAGGTTGGGAAACACTGCCCTACATGACAAGGTGCAATGGAGTCAGACCCAGCATCAGTTCCATTGCAGCTGTCGCGCATAACCCCAATGCCCCCGTGATGCGTGGTTCTACTTTCCCACGCGACTGCCCCGTAAGTGATCGCAGGTCTTATTGCCATGGTGTACATCCATCTCAGCATTGTGGAGTTACAATTCCTCGTTTTTCCTGCAAGGTTTCTGCTATTTGAGCGTGTTTAGCTTTAACTACGACTTCCTCAGAATGCCTGTTATCAGAATTGCGCGACTATTGTTGTTATTGTAGTATAATTCGTTTTTGCTGCAAGATTCCTGCTCACTATTAGAGCGCGTTTATATTTAACTATCACTTCTTTAGCATGCGTGTCCCATAGAAGTTTGCTATCTAGTGTTATACACAGATAATTTAACTCCTCTTTTTATTCTACTACCCTTCCATCTAACAATATGGGTTAAAAAATGTTACGTTTTCCCTGTTGAAAAAGTGTTGTATGAAGTGTCGTCGAAGTGTTTCCAAGACAAACGAAATGTCCACGACGTGCAACGAAATGTTTCTCAGATTAACCAAGTGTCAGGCGGCACAAATGTCAGGTGTTCCAAAGGGCTTCCAAAAGACACTTCCCTGACACTTCGTTGACGCATTACCGACATTTCGTTCGACACTTATAGTTTGTGGACAACGTAGAGATTTTAGAGATGTGGAATAAGGAAGTAGTATATTAGAAATCTGTATTAAATATTAATAACGTGTTTTAAATTTGAATTTAAATTAAATTTTAATTAACGGTTTCTTTACAAAAAGGCCTATGATCGTAAGCAGCCTGCATCTTTTAACAGCGGCAGATGGAAACGTGGCTATAACCCAGATCTCATATTCAGCAGTGAAAACATCTTACAACAGTGCATAAAAATAGTCTGCAACCCTATTCCAAATACACAACACAGGCCTATCATGTGCGAAATATACGCAGCAGTTAGAGCACAAACAGTTTCGTTCAGAAGGAGGTTTAACTTCCGGGAAGCCAACTGGCCAAAGTTTACAGATATGCTGGATACTGCAGTTTACACTATAGAATCTACACCTGAATCATATGATAATTTCGTGGAGAGATGTTCCCGAATGGCCATTCCTCGGGGTTGTCGAACATCATACAGTCCCGGTCTTACTTCAGAACTTACTGCTCAATATACTGAGTATAAGCTGTTATTTGAAGATTATCTTTTCGGCGAGGCAACATTGGCGGCTGGGAATAAACCCGTCACATCTCTGAAAGAATCCAGAAGGGATTCTTGGATTAAAAATATAGAAGAACTTGATCTATCCAGAAACAGCTATAAAGCGTGGAGATTATTGAAACGACTTAATAATGACCCAAATAGATCCAATGCACATTCCAACATGACTGCAGATTGCCCACCAGTTACTCATGAATGGGAAAGGCAGTCACATAATTAAAGTACCTAAAACACACCAAGAGGTCCAGGCGCAGAGGTGTACACTCCCATTGGAGATATCAGAATTAAGCAAGGCTATCAAGGAGAGTAAATCTGGTAAAGCACCCGGTTTAGTTGACATCCGTATGGAACAAATTAAGAATTTCGGGCCAGCGACAAGAAAGTGGATCCTGCGGCTTTTCAATAAGTGCCTGATCAGCAAGTGCCAAATTCCTAAGATCTGGCGAAAGAGCAGGGTGATAGCCCTTCTCACACCTGGTAAGGAAGCAAACCATCCTAAGAACTTCAGGCCAATTAATCTTCTGAGTCACCTCTATAAACTATTTGAACGTATGATTTTGAATAGAATTTTAAGTGTAATTGACCCTCTTCTCATACTTGAACAAGCAGGATTATTATATATTAAGGAACCTTACTCAGTTTATAGAGGATGGGTTTGAAACTCGGCAGGTGACAGGCGTGGTCTTTGTAGATCTTTCAGCAGCGCATGACACGGTCTTATCATCGTTTACTCCATGCCAAGTTGTACAATATGACCAAGGATTTCCATCTAGTTAGACTTATCAGCACTCTCCTTCAAAACCGTAGTTTTTTGTGGACTTACAGGGGCAACGCAGTCGTTGGAGAGTACATAAAAATGTGCTACCTCAGGGAAGCGTCCTGGCTCCATTTCTCTTCAACATCTATACCAACGATCAGCCACTGTCCCCAGACACAAGAAGCTTCTTGCATGCAGACGACCTAACCCTTGCTGCGCAGAGCGGAAGTTTCGAATCGGTGGAAAGAAATCTGGCATCTGCTTTGAGAAATCTATCAAGTTAATACACTCGTCTTCCACTTCCCTTCCCCCTTCCCTTCCACTTAAGGAACAGAGAAGCGCATCGTGAGTCACGCATAGAATGGTCAGATATCCGATTGCAGCATTGTCACACCCCTAAATTCTTGGGAGAAACCCTTGATAGAGCTTTTACATTCAAAACCCACTGTAAGATTAACAAAATGAAAATCTCCACAAGAAACAATCTGATTCGCAAACTATTAGGGACACAATGGACCTCACATCCAGAGACTATTCGTACTTCTGCCATGGAATTGTGCTTTTGTACTCCTGAATTTGCTTCCCCAGTTCGGTACAGGTCATCTCCTGCCAGACAGGTAAATACAGCTCTGAACTAAACCTGTAGGTTGATAACAGGTTGCTTAAAACCTACCCCAACAGATAAGATCTACTACCTGGCTGGAATAACACCACCTTGTGTACGCAAAGAGGTGGCTGCCAACAGGGAGAGGCTGAGAGTGGAAGAGAACAGCGTCCACCCACGGCATGGATATAATCCTCCTCAGCAACGGCTGAGGTCCCGAAAGAGTTTTCTGAGGACTTCTGAGGACATCACTGGAGAAGACAAGGCTGGATATATGGAAGAAGTCGACCCCCCACTCCTGCGGTTGGATGCCAGTAGCTGAAGAACTACCACCAGAACACAACGAAAGCTGGTTGGTGTGGAAATCCCTAAACAGGTTACGATCAGGAGTTGGAAGATCCCGAGACAATCTGAGGAGATGGGACCTCAGTACATATGACACGTCTTGCGAATGTGTACAAGAACAAACCACAAGACACATGCTTCATTGTCCTCTGTACCCTTCATCTTGTGCAGAGGAAGGTCTCCTGTTAGCCACTCTGAGCGCCTTGGATGTTGCTCAGTATTGGGCACCTGTTATATAATTAGACAGTTTTGCCCTCATATGTATAACAACTGTACATTTGCATGTGTCCGACACGAGAAATAAAATAAATAAAACAAAAAAGCAATGATTACACAATCCAGACTTGGAAAATATTATAAGTTAGATTTTTTTGAGTCTATTCAACGGAATTCTTGATAATTCAGTGAGTGTTTGATTCTAGTCTAGACGAAATAACTTGCGTTTGAAACAAATATATTAATAAACACTTACAAACAAATTATGTCTATAGGTTTTATATTTACTTTTCATTTTTTTTAACAAGCTACGCACAAGCATTTTCCACTAGCTCATTCTAAAAACATTTGCTTCAAATTTCCGGTTGTTTAAGATATAATTTTTCTGACTTAAGAATTCAGAAAAATTAAATCACAAAGAACATCGCGAAGAAATCTCCACGCAGAAGTTAGAAAATTGACTTCTTTAAGAGCGCTGATCTAGGAGTCGTCTTTATGAGGTTCTTCAAGAAGTTTAAATGAGGTTCTTCAAGAAGTTCTCAAAAAATCGTGAGGCGGCCTATTCGTCGCCTTAAGAACTTCTTTTAAACTGCATTTTGGCACTGACCCTGATACCCAAATCTTAAATAAGAACTCTTTAAAAATTTTATTAATCTAAATATTTAACTATGTAAAATAGAAAATACATAGATAATTTTTTAAAAAAAAATATTTAATTTATTTCATTTTATCGATATAAGCAACTTTCTAGAACACGCATTACTATGAAGAATTAGTTTTCAAAAAGTTTCTTCAACTATCTTCTCCCAGTCGAAATAGTGTCCAATACTCTTCGTCAGTTTTATTCTTGCTTCCCAATTTTCTATACATATCACCGGCTTTTTGGTTCCACAATAAACATGAAAGTCCATTCATGCATTCATATTTTGATGGTTGGCAGCACTGAGCGGCCGGGCTAATGGATCGATTTTTGCATGCGCATAGCGGAAGTCGAGTAACGTTTTTTTTTTTTTTTTGGTATACACGTTAAGTTTATAAGGTTATTAAATTATTCAAATTGTATTCTACATACTCGGAAATATTAAAAACACAACAGGTTATGGTCCCAGAGTGTTTCCAAGGAAAAAGAGTAAATTTGAAAAGTATTTTCAAACTAAAGGAAAATAACTTAGACCTAAAGTTTTGACTAGATTAGACTCGACCAAAATGGATCTAATGAAAATTCAAATAACCCATCTGGAAGGAAAGGCAAATTGGCTGAATTGGAAAGGTACAGTATGTATAATACTCAGAGGTGTTTACCAAGGCGGATTGTAATGCAATGATAATTATCACAAGTAATATGACTGAGGAAACATATGAAAAAGTTCGAAGTCTCACCAGTGCCAGTGAAATGTGGCTTGAACTACACAGGTTGTTCGATTGCATTAATGAGGATAAGGTTTTTTAAGATCAAGTCAGTAGAACTTAATGATGTGTGGTATGTGCCTGATATTAAAAGAAACTTGTTCAGTGTTCCAGCAGCACACGATAAGGCTCCAAACAGTCAATTTATATCTAATGGTAACATAGCTAAATTTAGTGTAAAAGAAAAAGTGTGTGTAATTGGGATAAGACAAAAGAATGGGGGTCTATACAAGTTGGTGGCTAAACCATCAACTCCAAAAGTGGCTGAAATAAATGTTGTCGAGAGTGACAACATCCTTCAAGTTTACCATGAGAGGTTTGGACACCAAAACAAGAGACATGTAAGGAAATTAATGGAAAATGAATTAAACATAAAAACTGATTTAGATAGTGAAATGTGTGAAGGTTGTATCTATGGTAAGCAACATAGATTAAAGTTTGGTACCAGGAAAAAGGCAACTAAACCAGGAGAACTTATTCTTGCAGATGTTTGTGGTCCATTCTGTTTTTCAATGTCTAAATTTAAATATTATGTAGTGTACAAAGATGACTTTAGTAAGTTTAGGATGGTGTACTTCTTGAGACACAAGTCAGAAGTAGTAGATAAACTTTAAAATTAATGCTGAGTGTTTCAAAAACAATGGGACATTCAATAGTTGAGGTTCTTAGTGACAATGGTGGTGAGTTTGATAACAATGTAATCAAAAAGTATTTAGATGAAAATGGTATTCGACAATGGTTGACCATGCCCTATACACCACAACAAAATGGATGCAGTGAAAGGGAAAATAGAACTTTAGTGGAAGTTGCTAGGAGCCTAAGACTGGCACATGAAGAACTGCCACAAGTGTTATGGGCAGAATTAATCAACACAGCAGCTTACATCCTAAACCGAACTGGACCAACAATGATAGAGGGAAAAACGCCATATGAACTTTGGTTTGGTAAGAAACCCAGATTAACTCATTTGAGAGTAATAAGTTGTCCAGCATATGTCCATGTTCCAAAGCAGAAAAGGAAAAAGATGGACACCAAAGCAATCAAAGGGACGCTAGTTGGCTACGATGGAGATGAGGGATACAGGATTTGGATAAGAAGTCAAAATCAAATCCTCCATTCTCGGGATGTGATATTCAATTAAAAGGTAGTGAGGAATATAATGAACTTTCAGTCTCCAGAATCAAGTGAAGATAAGTAGCTCGATTGTGTTGAAGACAATGATATTTTAGACGAAGAAAGTGACAGTAAGACTAATGAAGTGGAGCAGGATACAGAAGAGGTAATGGGACTCCGAGACAGGTCAAAGCTGAAGAACCCAGACAGGTTTAAAGACTATGTCATGTTTGTAGAACACAATGGAGATGAGCCAATGACGTACCAGGAAGCCATCAGCAGCACTGAAAAGAATAACTGGCAAGAGGCAATGAAAACAGAAATGAAAGCCCTTGAAGAAAACGACACGTGGCAGCTTCAACTGCTACCACAAGGAAAGAAATTACTTAAGTCCATGTGGATCTACAAGGTAAAGACGCATGCAGATGGTTCTATAGATAAATACAAGGCTAGGTTGGTCATCAAGGGATGTGCACAAAGGAAAGGCACCGATTATGAGCAGACATTCAGTCCAGTTGTGAGAGGTGCTACAATAAGGGCTCTACTAAGCACAGCAGCAAGGGAAAGTATAAAACTAATGCAATTCGATGTATCAACAGCATTTTTATATGGACGATTAGAGTAGGAACTCTACATGGAGCAACCAGAAGGATTCAATGATTGGACAGCAAGAGTGTGCAGGCTAACAAAAAGTTTGTATGGTCTAAAACAGGCTCCAAGATGTTGGAATAAACGTTTTGGGAGTTTACTGAGAGACAAAGAATATGTCAGAAACAGTTCAAGTGGAAAATTAATAGTGGCTCTATATGTAGATGATGGACTGGTAGCAGCCAGTAGTGAAACAGACTTACTAAAGTTTGAAGAAGAACTCAGGTCAGAGTTCAAGATTACCTCAAAGCCAGCAGACTATTTCCTAGGGATTGAAATCAATCAACGAGTAGATGGAAGCATAAAAGTGACACAAAGTAGTTATGCAGCAAGGGTGTTGGAACGATTCGGAATGGCCGAATGCAGAGCAGCAAAAACTCCAATAGTCAAAGCAGGGAAGGTAGATGATGTTTCGGCAAAATCTAATAAAAACTATCCATATAGATCTATAGTTGGTGCTTTGATGTATCTGATGACTGGAACAAGGCCAGACTTAGCTTACGCAGTTGGGGTTGCATCAAGAAGCCTGGAGAACCCTAGTGATGTGGACATTGTTGCAGTAAAGAGAATATTGAGATATCTTAAAGGCACAGTGGACTATGGGATCACCTATAAGGCAACAGGCAATTCAGACCAGCTGATTGCATACAGTGATGCAGACCATGGGGGAGATGAGGCAACCGGACGATCTACAACAGGAGTTATCTGCATTTTTTCAGGGGGAGCAGTAAGTTAGTTCAGTCAGAGACAAACTTCAGTAGCCATATCCACAACAGAAGCTGAAGTAGTTGCAGCAAGCGAGGCAACAAGAGAAGTTGTCTGGTTGCAGTGTCTATTACGAAGTATTGCAAATAACAACAAAAGCCCTGAGTTGCGAGTTGACAATGAAGCAGCAATCAAGTTAGCTCAAAACCCAGAGCTACACAAGAGGACCAAGCATATCCACATAAGGCACTTCTTTGTAAGAGAAAAGGTGTGTGATGGTGAAATAACTGTGGCCAAGGTAGACAGCGAGGATCAGCTACCTGATGGACTCACGAAGGCTCTACATGGACCCAGATTGAAAAGACTATTTAATGATGTGGGTGTGAATGAACAATAAACACCTACTTGAACAAGGGAAGGTGTTGTATTTTGTGTCCTGTGTAGGTGTTTTTGTTTTTGATGGTTGGCAGCACTAAGCGGCCGGCTTAAGGGTATCGATTTTTGCATGCGCATAGCGGAAGCCGAGTAACGTTTTTTTTTTTTTTTGGTATACACGTTAAGTTTATAAGGTTAAGTTTTATTTTCAATAAGGTTTTTGTTAAATTATTAAAAACACAACAATTTTGACTTGGTCTTCTAATTTTGGTAACGCAGCAAGATCCTGAGAATCAAAATTTTCAATTTAAACACAAAACCATTAATAGTTTATTAATTATCATATAGGGGGATTTTTAAAAAACAAACTTTCTATTGAGATTTATTAAATATTATCTTTTCTATTAAAAATTAATTGTTATTAAAATAATTATTTTTATTTTCATTCTAATCTAAACAACACCCATTTTTCAACATCAGTCAAATTGATAGGATCAAATTTGCTGAAGAATTTTATAGCTTTTCTATTCCACGCTGATATTTTTTTTCTATTCCTACGTGAAAATCCAATCGGCCGCTAGTTTCATAAGCAATTTTTGCAACAGTTAATAGAAGTTTTCTTCCAACGCCTTTTCCTCTATATTCCTCCTTCACGTACAAATCTTCCATAAACAGTGATTTTCCAATAAAAGTCTTATAGCAAATGTAATATAATACATATCCAATTAGTTCCCTATTTGGGCCTTCTGCTACAAAACAAGTGAATTCACCAGGATTTTCACTGAATCCATGCTTTTCGAGGATTTCTGGATTGATCCTAACTCGTTCCTCAAATTGTACATGCGAAGCGAGTTCCTATCAAAGATTTAGAAAATTACTCAAATTAAATATTTTCTCGAAAACTACTGGATATTTTTGCATGACCTGGTCTACATACTAAACTAATTAAATACAATTTTTTTTAATTAAAACATAATTAACTTGATCATTTGAAAAACTTCTTTCATGTCTTCCTTCCTGGCTTTTCTTACAATTGCGTGCATTTTTCTGTGCGAAGGCTCAATTGCAATGACTTGGACTGAAATGTCTTATATAGTAAATATAATGCAAGGAATATTTACGTAATGATATATATATATATATATATATATATATATATATATATATATATGTATATATATATATGTATATATATATATATATATATATATATATATATATATATATATATATATATATATATATATTAACTATCTACAGGATGATTTAGATGTTTGTGTAATATAACAGTACTAATGAGCTCGTTATATTCACTTCTTGATTATTGAAATTTTGTATAAGATAAAAGTCATTACCATTAAAACATCAAAACTACAAAATAAAGAACTTTTTAAAACTGATAAAAGTTTTTTTTCTGTATTACAAACTGTTTTTTATGAATGTAGGTGTTGATAATGCGATTCTTAATTGATAAACAGTAATAAAATCCAGAAAGGACCTTTTTAGTTCCAAATAGAATAAAACATTCCAAAAAAGACCCTAGTTTTTATTAAATATACAACAAAACAGTTGTCCGTTTAAGCATTATATTATTTTAATCACGTGTGTTGCTCATTATTTGGTCAAATCAAGATGGATAGATCGGAGAAACTATAAATTTAGTTATAAAATAATACTTTGGATAATATTTTGAAGTGAACGAAGCCAATAAAAATGTTTTATTCGAAGTTGAACAATTTTATAATAGTATCACACTAGTACATATTGATCGTTGTTTTGGATAGAATAGTAATTGATGATGTTGGTATAGTTGAAGACGGCGGAATAGTATGAAAAATTTGAAGGTGCACGCCACTGGTGGCACCTTCAACGCCACATGATGTTGTATGTGGAACATTATGCAGAATTGCTCGACTATTGTTTGAAATTGGACACTAATTTAATAGTGTCAGACAATAAATACTCTTGCAGATTGCTCAATGTAGTACGCTGAAGATTCGTCGCTCCATTCGGCTTTATTGATACACATAGCTGTGCAATTTTTCTCGAAATGGTATTTGCATACAGTGAGTGAATCTTGGCAGCGAGGCTGTTCCGGTCTCTGCTCCCGATGTTACCTCTGTCTATTCCTTCCTGGCTGAATCTTACAATCTCCGATCTTGCGGTCCCCTACACCAGGGGTGCGCAAACTTTTTTCATTGGCGAACCCCCATTTTGTGTAAAATTTTGTCGCGACCCCTGGATTGACAGTAGACGTTTTTTAATCGTTAACGTAGGTAAAGTGAATTTTTTTCTGGGATTTGCGTTTACAGGGTGTTTAAAGGAGTTTGGGTGACGTCATTGATTAAATACAGCCTTTTTAAAATACCGCAGCAAACTTAGACACCATCATAAAAATGCTATAAAAGTTTTGACACTATAAAACTTCAGATAATGAATTCGCATATACGCGCAGATATTAGTAAAGTCTAGTATTAGTATGAAGCGATATATTTGTATTTAGAAATTAAAATTGGATGTAAACTAAATAAAGTCGGAACACAGCCTGAATATATAAATATATTCAACCTTTCCGGAACTCTATAATATTGTTGAGTCTTTTAGGACTACCAAAAACAAATCTCATGTGAAATTTGTCAGTTATTTTATAGCTTTCAGTCCACCTTCGTGGTATTCAACAAAAACCAGAAAAATAGCATCGTTTTTTAAGATCATGTCTTACCGATACCTTAAGTAGATAGCCATCTGTAGACGCGTTTCGAGAATTATCTCTCATCAGTACAACTTACTACTATCACTAAAATAAAGTTCACTATAAAAATACATTATAAAATACAATTGGAATAATAACATAATACAAAGACACAAATAGATACAACATATTCGATCGAAATAACTTAAAGATTTCCTTATGAACAAAAATTATGAAAATGAACTAAATACGCAACCCATTTAACGCATTGGTGTGTGCTGTACATTGTTTTACGCTCTCGCACGAATGATAATGAACCGCAACGGCACTGACGCATTGGTGTGCGGAGACCTTTATACAAGTGCTGCCTGTTACGATACTTAGAAACTAGTATATTTTGTAACTAGGGCGGTAAGTTGTCAATTTGACGCGAGAGCAAAATTGGACGAACGAAGTGAGTGCGCACATTCGTTCGAGAGGGCAATTGACAATACCGTCCGTGTTACAAACAATATTTTTTATTACTCATGCGAGGGGATGTATCTTACAAGTTTGGGATCCAGGGGCCATCCAAAAAATTGAATAAAAAATGAAGAATTTGCTTTTCCAATTGTTTGCGATGGTGTGGATTCGTCATAAGAACTGTTCTCAGTCTCCGGTATCACCATATAATTTACACTCATTTTAAAACGTTTTCTTTAATTTATATTATTATATTGTAATGAAAAAAAAAATCTGACACTTTCACGTCACTTTTTTAATATTGAGGTCTTGATTGTGTTTGTTTTATTTATTTTTGTTTTTTTTAATGTTACCTAGCGATATTGAATATTTGCTTGCGTTACCCAAGTTATGTGCAAATACAACGAAAAGTTACATTTTTCGTATTGAAAAACGTGCGTTAAAAAGTATGCATGCATACGCATGAGTAATAAAAAAAATTATTAGCATCACATCAGGTTTACGAATGCGGTTGTAAAATTGTTTATAATAATAATTGTATGTTTTTCATAAATTTTAATTTGTGATTCAGAATTTAATAGTAATAAAGTTAATTCCTAAATTACATAAGTAGATTTCGTTAATTTATTTTATAAATGTCTACTTTAAATATTTCCCAAGGGCGCCAAAAGCATTGCTACGGATCTGATTAGGTATTAAAACAGAAATTGTTTTCGTAAAAAATATAGTTCTATTTTTATAAATAATATAATTTAATTTCACTATTTTACTGGTAAATAAATTTCCTTGCATTAGGCGACCCCAAAAATTTCCATCGCGACCCCCCGAGGGGTCGCGACCCACGATTTGCGCACCACTACACGATAAGGTGCAACGGAGTCAGACCCAGCATCAATTTCATTGCTGCTGTGGCGCAAGACTCCATCGTCCCCGCGATGCAGACACATGCCAATCTTTAAATCTCCTAAGGCTGCTTCTTCATAGAGACCAGCGTGGTTCTACTTCCGAACGAAACTGCCCCGTAATTGATCGCAGGTCTTACTACAATGGTGTACATTCATCTCAGGATTGTGGAGTTACAACACCACGTTTTCCTGCAGGATTTCTGCTATTACAGCGTGTTTAGCTTTAACCACCACTTCCTCAGTATGCCTGAAAGCAGGATTGCGCGACAATTGTTGTTATTGTAGTATTATTCGTTTTTCTTGCAAGATTACTGCTCACTATTAAAGCGCGTTTAGCTTTAACTACCACTTCCTCAGCATGTCTGTCCCATAGGAGTTTGCTATCTAGGCTTACACCCACAAACTTATCTCCTGCTTGTATTCTATGGCCCTTCCATCCAACAATATGGGCTAAAAAATGTTACGTTTTACCTGTTGAAAAAGTGTTGTATGAAGTGTCGTCGAAGTGCAACGAAGTGTTTCCAAGACAAATATAATGTAGTCGACGTGCAACGAAGTGTTTCCCATACTAACCAAGTTTCAGACGGCACAAATGTCAACACTTCCCCGACACTTCAAGGACGCTTTAATGTTCAAATTTTGGTGTTCCAAATGACACGTCTCTGACACTTCTTTGACGCATTACCGACACTTCGTTCGACACCTAAACTTTTGTGGTCAACATAGAGATTTTAGAGATGTGGAATATTTAAGTAGTATATTAAAAATAATTCTGTATTAAATATTAATAACGTGTAAACATTAATAATAATCGATAATAATAATAATTATGGAGGGTGCAAGGGGAAGAGGACGACCTAGACAGAGATGGATAAACAACATTGAAGAGGACGACAAACAACGAGACGACTGGAGGCAGAAAATACGGGAGGCCCAGGTACAAATGGGACTGTTTTATTAACTGTTTTAACAGTTTCTTAACTTGAACTCTGCCTATGAAGACACTGGGTGGATTGAGTAGCTCAGTGAAATCATAGCCGGTCCCAAGCCCGACTAAAAGAGGAGGGTTGCGGGACAATGCCAGCGACCTACCCCTTGTAAAAAAAAAGTAATATGCTCACAGAAGGAACTCACAAGCCTCGGAAGGACGGATACACGATGACGACCACGCGAGAAACAGGAAAAACGAGAAAAACTGGAAAAATCTACTACGAAAGAGTGAGGTTAGAATTGCTGGGTGGAACATAAACACATGGAATATGTAGCAAATTACACGAAATCATAAAAGCTCCCAATAAACACAAAATAGACATCTGCATCCTATCCGAAACGAAGAAAAAGGGTCACGGTAACATACTCGTACACAACTACCTCTTATTCTATAGTGGAAAGGAACACAACGAAAGAGCAAAATCAGGAGTGGCAATTCTAATCCACAACAAATATAAAGATAATATCGAAACAACTAAGTATATAGATCATAACATAATACTATTGACATTAAAGTTTAGAAAAGAAAAAATGCACATCATCGGCATATACGCACCAGATAGCTCGAAAACGCAAGACGAAAGAGCATCATTCTACAATAGAATTGACGAAACTATCAATAAAATCGACCCCATTGACAAAATATTTATAATCGGAGACACAAATGCAAGAATTGGTAACAACATAATACCAGGAGTAATGAATAGATTTCGAGAAGACCAAATCAACGACAACGGCATGCTGCTTATTGACTTATGCATTCAAAATCAATTGATGATGAATTATGAACAAGATTACGAATTAATAATACCTACTTTAAACACAAAGACCAACAAAAGTACTGGTATCAAAACACTAGAGGACAACGATCCATTATAGATCATATAATAACTAACAGAAAAGTCCACCCAAATAAGATCATAGACGCAAGAGTGATCCCATCAGCCAATATAGGCACAGAACATCACCTCGTCGTATGCATGTATCTATTCAAAGCAATGAGACACAAGCAACAAGAGCCGACAAAATGCGGCAAATTTAACATAGAGGCATTAAAAACAGAGAGCATAAGGATACTATACGAAAACAGACTAGCACAAAAAATAGCATCGAACAGCATACAAGACCAGGACAACACAGATGAAGCCTGGGAAAAGCTGAAATCTAACATTACAAATAGCGCTCTCGAGGCTATCGGCTGCAGATCAGTCAGTAATACTCCACGACATAATTATAAACCGTGGTACAACCCAGACCTAAAAGAAATAGCCCGACAAAAATCAGAAGCCTACAGAAAATATATGAACACGAGAACTCGGGAAGCTAACGACCAATACAAACTGCTGATGAACAGGTGCAAGACAGAAGTGCGACACATAAAAGATCAATACTGGGAGAACTTCAGCATTGAATTGCAACACGACTTATAAGGCGGCCAAAAGAAAATCTGGAAGCTCCCAAGGAAGTTTAAGCAACCAGTTGACGAACAACAACAAACCGAATGTATAACACCTGAAGAATGGGCCAAGTACTTTTTTAAATTGTATGAAACAGAAAGCAATAACATCAAGGAAAGAACCACTACCTTAACGCACGAACAGACAATAGAGGAGTCATACCGGCTTATTAGCCAAGAAGAAATAAATCGGAAAATCAGGAACCTAAAAACAAGACACCAGGTGGAGACACCAGGTGAAAATATGATTCCCAACGAACTCCTAAAATACGGCGGCGTCAAACTCGAAACAGAAATCTACACCTTGTTTAGAAAAATTGTCGAATCCGAACAAGTGCCGGTAAGATGGAAAAACACAATCACCATTCCGATCTTCAAGAAAGGTAAAAAAACAGACGCCTCAATTTACCGAGGCATCACATTGATAAACACCACGGCAAAACTTTTCACAAAAATACTGGCCCAAAAAATAAACGAACGAATAACGGTAAATGACGAACAACAAGGATTCCCACAAAATCAATCAACTACAGACGCAATATTTACTGGAAGACAGATCACCGAGAAAGCAATAGAGTTTGCCAAACCCACCTATCTGTGCTTCGTCGACCTGAGCAAAGCATTCGACAAAATCCTACTCGCTGATGTGATTTCAGAACTAAAAAACGAGAAGCGGGGGGAAAGCTAACCAGCCAAATAAGAAACATCAACACCAACAACTACACAATCGTAAAAACAAAAATAAAGACATCAGAGAGGGTGCGCGTAAGCGATGGTGTAAGACAAGGTGACAGCATGAGCCCGACCCTATTTAACATCATTATGGACAACATAATAACCACAGTAAAGAACCTTAAAGCGGGATAGAGAATGGGAAACCAATCCTTCAACATCCTATGCTATGCAGATGATGCAACGCTAATGGCAGACAACGAAGACGATCTGCAACGATTACTAAAGACATTCTCGGAAACAGCAAAGAAATACAACCTCAACATTTCCCACCAAAAAACCAAATGATTGGTAGCCAGCAGATACCCAACAAAATGCAAACTAGAACTCGACGGTAAGGTAATAGAACAAGTGATGAGCTTCACATACCTCGGCATAGAAATATCAAGCGACAGAAACCTTAAGATGGAAACCCGAGCAGCCACCAACAAGACTCGAAAAATATCCGGTGGAGAAATAAGCATATATCTAAAGAAGGTAAAATCCGAATATACAAATCCGTAATAAGACCAATTCTCACATACGCAGCCGAAACAAGAGCCGACACAGCAGTTACCAAACAAGCTTTAAGAAGGACAGAGATGCGCACCCTACGTGCGATAAAGGGGGTCAACCTAAAAGACCAAATCAGGAGCACCACAATCAGAGAGGATCTACAAATACAGGTTGTCGTACGCTGGACAAGAGACCGTCGGAGGCACTGGCGGGACCATGTGAAACGCATGATCCCACAACGGATCGTTAACTGCGCCATGACACAAAGACCCAACAATTCAAGACCACCTGGAAGCCCACCAAAGAGATGGGCAGACTCCTAGACGTCCATATCACAGGAGATTAGAGACTAAGGAGGAACTTAAAAAGCTTTCCACAAGCTCATACTAAAAACATTTGCTTTAAATCATGAGCGTATCCAGGGTTGAACCTAATCTAGTCTGGTATGTCTAGTATTGTCTGTCTAGTCTTGTCTTTCTAGTCTTGTCTGTCTAGACTTGTCTGTCTAGTCTTGTCTGTGTAATCTTATAATTTTTCTGACTTCTTAAGAAATAAGAGAAATAAAATGACGAAGAAGTCTTTTTAACTTCGCGTTGAAATCTTCACGAAGAAGTAAGAAAATTGACTACTTTAACAACGCTGATCTATAAGTCAGAAAAATGACTTCTTTATTAGGTTTTTCTTAAGATGTTCTCAAGAGATCAGGTCAGGTGGTTTATTCGTTGTCTTGAGGAGACACCCTTTTGGCACTGGCTCTGACTTTCAAATGTAAAATAATAATTCTTTAAGATTTCGTGACGGCATCATTTTGCTTTCTGGGCTTTTGAGGATCCTTAATCAAAATAGTTAACTATGTAAAATAGAAAACACATACTTAAATTCACAATTTATTTCACTTTATCGTTAAAAACTTTCTAGAACATGCATTACAATGAAGAATTATTTTTCAAAAAGTTTCTTCAAGCTATCTTCCCCCAGACGAAATAGTGTCCAATATTCTTCGTCAGTTTTATTCTTGGCTCCTAATTTTTTGTACATATCAGCGGCTTTCTGGTTCCACGACAATACATGAAAGTCCATTCTTGCATTCATATCCCTCGCAAGTTTTGCAACAGTATTAAACATTTCCGTTCCAAGATTTTGGCCCCTGAAATCTGGATGAATGTATAAGTCTTCTAAGAAAATCGATTTTCCAATCCAAGTTGAATAGGTCGAAAAATATAAACAATAGCCGACTATTCTGCCATCGGAACTTTCTGCTACAAGACAGGAGAAATCTGGGTTTTGCTTAAAACCATCTTCTTCGAGAACTTTGTGGTTTATTTTGACTTGGTCTTCTAATTTTGGTAACCCAGCAAGATCCTAAAAATAAAAAATTTCAATTTAGATACAAAACCATTAATAGTTTTTTTTCATATCATATAGGGGGATTTTTAAAACAAAAACTTTCTATTGAGATTTATTAAATAATTTGTTTTCTATTCAAGATTCATTGTTATTCAAATAATTATTTTTATTTTCATTCTAATCTAAACAGCACCCATTTTTCAACATCAGTCAAATTGATAGGATCGAATTTGTTGAAGATTCGGCCGCTAGTTTCATAAGCAATTTTTGCAACAGTTAATAAAAGTTTCCTTCCAACACCTTTTCCTCTATATTTTTCCTTCACGTACAAATCTTCCATAAACAAGCATTTTCCAATAAAGGTCTGATAGCAATTGTAATATAATATATATCCTATTAGTTCCCTATTTAGACCTTCTGCTACAAAACAAGTGAATTCACCGGGATTTGCACTGAATCCATGATTTTCGAGGATTTCTGGATTGATTGCAACTCGTTCCTCAAATTGTACATGCGAAGCGAGTTCCTATCAAAGATTTAGAAAATTTCGCAAATGAAATATTTTATCGAAAACTCTACTGGAGATTTTTTAACGAAACACCAGGTCTACATACTAAACCAATTAAATACATTTTTTTAATGGAAACATAATTTATTGACATTTATTTATGGACATATAATTTATCAATTACCTTGATCATTTGGAAAACTTCTTTCATGTCTTCCTTCCTGGCTTTTCTTATAATTGGTTGCATTTTTCTCGTCTAGTATTTTCTTCCCGAAGTATGCGAAGGCTATATTGCAATGACTTGGACTGAAGTTGCTATGTTAACACATCAGTCTTATATAGTAAACATAATGCAAGCAATTTGTACCTAATGGTAAATATATATATATATATATATATATATATATATATATATATATATATATATATATATATATATATATATATATATATATATATATATATATATATATATATATATATATATTAACTATTGACAGGATGATTATATAGTGGTGAATTATAACAGTACTAATGAACTCGTTATATTCGCTCGTTAGTTATTGCAATTTTTTATAGGAAAAAAGTCATTACCATTAAAAGATAATACAAAAATATAATGAACTTTTTTAAACGTGAAAGGACTTTTTTTCTGGATTATAAGCTGTTTTTTATGAATTTAGGTGTTTATTACGCGATCCTTGATATGAGAAACACAATTAGGATCTCTTTTAAATCTATTTTTTATTAACTGTACATCAAAACAGTTGTCAGTTTTAGCTTTATAGGTGGTCTGTTAGAAAAGTATCCGACCTTTTTTTTTTAATTTGAAAACCTGATGGATTTGAATCAAACGCGCTTGCATGAGCCGACGTTGAACCTTCGTACGCATGCGTGAATTTTTTCCCGCCTCTAGATAGCGTCAGTTGCTGTCGAGCAGTGTTCGGATGACGTAGTGTGTAGTGCTCTCGTCGGTTTTTCAATGCAAGTAAAAATCACCAAAGAGTACTATAGGGATGTCCTACGTCGCCTACGTGATGCTGTGCGGCGCAGGCGACTGGAGTTGTGGTCATCAGGAAATTGGCGACTCCATCACGACAATGCTCCAGCACATTCTTCGCACTTGGTTCACAATTTTTTTGGCAAAAAACAAGACTCCTCTGGTTCGACAGGCTCCTTACTCTTCTGATACGGCCCCCTGTGACTTCTGGCTATTCCCCAGAGTCAAGAGGCCATTGAATGGAACGCGATTTCAGACAAGAGAGGACATTATGGCTGCAACAGCAGCCGAGCTAAAGTCGACTCCGAAAGAGGCTTTTTCGGAATGTTTCCAACAATGGCAGCACCGCTGGGAGAAGTGTGTGGAGTTCCAAGGAGACTACTTTGAGGGTGATTAGGTTTCCAACGCTCCAGGTATGCCAGTTTTTTTTTTTCGGCTAAAATTCGGATACTTTCTAATAGACCACGTATTATTTTAATCATATGTGTATGATAGATTGGGTAAACTATAGATTTAGTAAGAAAATATTATTTGGATAATATTTTGAAGTGAACGAAGCCAATAAAAATATTTTATCCGAATTTGAGCACTATTATAATGGTGTCACACTAGTACATATTGATCGTTGTTTTGGATGGAATAATTTATGATGATGGTATAGTTCAAAAGGATGAAATAGTATGCAAAAGTTTGAGATGCACGCCACTGATAGCACCTTCAACGCCACATGATGTTGTTTCTGGAACAGTATGCAGAATTGCGCGACTAATCGAAATTGAACGCTAATATAATATTGTCAGACAATAAATTCTCTTGCACCTTCCTTCGTCTTCAAACCTTCAGTATACCACTTGATGACACGTTGCTCAATGTGGTATGCTGAATATTCGTCGTTCCATTCGGCTTTACTGCTACACATTGCTGTGTAATTTTTCTCGAAATGGTATTTGCATTCAGCGAGGGGATCTTGGCAACGAGGCTGTTCCGATCTCGTCTACCGATTATTCCACCTCTGCCTATTCCTTGCTGAACCATGCAATCGCCAATCTTGCGGTCCCCTACACGACAAGGTACAACGGAGTCAGACCCAGCATCAGTTCAATTGCTGCTGTTGCGCATAACCCCATCGCCCCCGCCATGCAGACACATTCCAATCTTTGAATCCACTCAAGCTGCTTCTTCATAGAGACCAGCGTGGTTCTACTTCCGCACACGACTTCCCCATAAGTGATCGCAGGTCTTACTATCATGGTGTACATCCATCTCAGGATTGTGGAGTTACAATCCCACGTTTTTCCTGCAAGGCTTCTGCTATTAGAGCGTACTTAGCTTTAACTATCACTTCCTCAGCATGCCTGTAAACAGAATTGCGCGACTATTGTTGTTACTGTAGTATTATTCGTTTTTCTTGAAAAATTTCTGCTTACTTTTAGAGCGCGTTCAGCTTTAACTACAACTTCCTCAGCATGCCTGTCCCATAGGAGTTTTCTATCTAGTGTTATTCCCAGATAATTTATCTCCTGTTTGTATTCTACTGCCCTCCCATCTAACAATATGGGCTAAAAAATGTTACGGTTTTCCTGTTGAAAAAGTGTTATGTGAATGAAGTGTTTCCCAGATTAATCAAGAGTCAGACGGTACAAATGACACTTCCCTGATACTTCGTTGACGCATTACCGACATTTAGTTCGACACTTAAACTTTGTGGACAACGATTAGAAATAATTCTGTATTAAATATTAATAACGTGTTTTAAATTTGAATTTAAATTAAATTTTAATTAACGGTTTCTTAACAGAAAGGCCTAAGATCCTAAAATGGAAACGGCAGATGGAAACTATAGCCCAGATCTGATATTCAGAAGCGAAAACATCTTACAACAGTGCATAAAAACAGTCTGCAACCCTATTCCAAATACACAACACAGGCCTATCATGTGCGAAATATACGCAGCAGTTAGACCACAGACAGTTTCGTTCAGAAGGAGGTTTAACTTTCGGAAAGCCAACTGGCCGAAGTTTACAGATATGCTGGATACTGCAGTTTATACTATAGAATCTACACCTGAATCATATGATACTTTCTTGGAGGCTGTAAAGAGATGTTCCCGAAGGCCATTCCTCGGGGTTGTCGAACATCATACATCCCCGGTCTTACTTCAGAACTTACTGCTCAATATACAAAGATCCTTTCGGCGAGGCAACATTAGCGGCTGGGAATAAACTCGTCACATCTCTGAAATAATCCAGAAGGGATTCTTGGATTAAAAATATAGAAGAACTCGATCTATCCAGAAATAGCCATAAAGCGTGGAGATTAGTGAAACGACTTAATAATGACCCAACTAGATCCAATGCACATTCCAACATCACTGCAGATCAGATTGCCCACCAGTTACTCATGAATGGGAAAGGCAGTCACAGAATTAAAGTACCTAAAATACACCAAGAGGTCCAGGCGCAAAGGTCTCATCTTACACTCCCATTCGAGATATCAGAACTAAACAAGGCTATCAAGGAGTGCTAATCTGGTAAAGCTCCCGGTTTAGATGACATCCGTATGGAACAAATTAAGAATTTCGGGGCAGCGACAAGAAAATGGATCTTGCAGCTTTACAATAAGTGCCTGAGCAAGTGCCAAATTCCTAAGATCTGGCGAAAGAGCAGGGTGATAGCCCTTCTCAAACCTGTAAAGGAAGCAAACCATCCTAAGAACTTCAGGCCAATTAGTCTTCTGAGTCACCTCTATAAACTATTTGAACGTATGATTTTGAATAGAATTCTAAGTGTAATTGAACCTCTTCTCATACCTGAACAAGCAGAATGTCGACCAAATAAAGCTGTACAGGGAAACTTTTAAACCTTACTCACTTTATAGAAGATGGGTTTGGAACTTGGCAAGTGGCAGGCGTGGTCTTTGGGGATCTTTCATCGTTTACTCCATGCCAAGTTGTACAGTATGACCTAGATATTCCATCTAGTTAGATTTATCAGCATTCTCCTTCAAAACCGTAGGTTTTTTTGTGGACTTTCAGGGGCAACGCAGTCGTTGGGGAGTACAGAAAATGTGCTACCTCAGCATAGCGTCCTGGCTCCATTTCTCTTCAACATCTATACCAAAGATCAGCCACTATCCCCAGACACAAGAAGCTTCTTGTATGCAGACGACCTAGCCCTTGCTGCGCAGAGCGCAAGTTTTGCATCAGTGGAAAGAGATCTGACATATGCCCTGAGAAATCTATTTAGTAATTACAGTTGGAACCAACTCAGACCAAATCTATCTAAGACACAAGTATGCGCCTTCCACTTAAGGAACAGGGAAGCGCATCGTGAGTTACGCATAGAATGGTCAGGTATCCGATTGCAGCATTGTCACACCCCTAAATACTTGGGAGTAACCCTTGATAGAGCTCTTACATTCAAAACGCACTGTAAGAAAATTAAAATCTCCACACGAAACAATCTGATTCGCAAACTAGTAGGGACACAATGGAGCTCACATCCAGAGACTATTCGCACTTCTGCAATGGCATTGTGCTTTTCTACTGCTGAATTTGCTTCCCCAGTTTGGTACAGGTCATCTCATGCCAGACAGGTAGATACAGCTCTGAACGAAACCTGTAGGTTGATAACAGGTTGCTTAAAACCTACCCCAACAGATAAGCTCTACTACCTGGCTGGAATAGCACCACCTTGTGTACGGAAAGAGGTGGCTGCCAACAGGGAGATGCTGAGAGTGGAAGAGAACAGCGCCCACCCACTGCATAGATATAATCCAGCTCAGCAACGGCTGAGGTCCCGAAAGAGTTTTCTGAGGACATATGAGATGCTTACCGGAGAAAGCTGGATATATGGAAGAAGTCGACCCCCCACTCCTGCGGTTGGATGCTAGTAGCTGAAGAACTACCACCAGAACACAACGAAAGCTGGTTGGTGTGGAAATCCATAAACAGGTTACGATCAGGAGTTGGAAGATCCCGAGACAATCTGAGGAGATAGGGCCTCAGTACATGTGACACGTCTTGCGAATGTGGACAAGAACAAACCACAAGACACATGCTTCATTGTCCTCTGTGCCCTTCATCTTGTGCAGAGGAAGGTCTCCTGTAAGCCACTCTGAGCGCCCTAGATGTTGCTCAGTATTGGGTACGTGTTATATAATTAGACAGTTTTGCCCTCATATGTATAGCAACTGTACATTTGCATGTGTCCGACACGAGAAATAAAATAAATAAAACAAAAAAGCAATGATTACACAATCCAGACTTGGAAAATATTATAAGTAGATTTTTATTTTTTTGAGTCTATACAACGGAATTCTTGATAATTCAGTGAGTGTTTGATTCTAGTCTAGACGAAATAACTTGCGTTTGAAACAAATATATTAATAAACACTTACAAACAAATTATGTCTATAGGTTTTATTATTACATTTAATTTTTTTTAACAAGCTACGCACAAGCATTTTCCGCTAGCTCATTCTAAAAACATTTGCTTTAAATTTCCGGCTTTTTAAGATTTTGTACATATAATTTTTCTGACTTAAGAATTTAGAAAAATTAAATCACAAAGAACATCGCGAAGAAATCTCCACGAAGAAGTCAGAAAATTGACTTCTTTAAGAGCGCTGATCTAGAAGTCGTCTTTATGAGGTTCTTCAAGAAGTTTAAAAAAATCGTGAGGCGGCCTATTTGTCGCCTTAAGAACTTCTTTTAAACTGCATTTTGGCACTGGCTCTGACACCCAAATCTTAAATAAGAATTCTTTAAGATTTCCTGACATCAGTTTGCTCTCTGAATAGGCGACTTTTGATAATCCTTAATCTAAATATTTAACTATGTAAAACAGAAAATACATTTCTGAGGACATATTTTTTTTAAACTTTTAAATACTTTTTACTTACTTTTTTTACGTACTTTTTATAAATTATTTAATTTATTTCATTTTATCGATATAAGCAACTTTCTAGAATACGCATTACTATGAAGAATTAGTTTTCAAAAAGTTTCTTCAAACTGTCTTTTCCCAGTCGAAATAGTGTTCAATATTCTTCGTCAGTTTTATTCTTGCTTCCCAATTTTTTATACATATCACCGGCTTTATGGTTCCACGACAATACATGAAAGTCCATTATCCACTCATATCCCTCGCAATTTCTGCAACAGTATTAAACATTTCAGTTCCTAAGAAAAACCAATTTTCCAATCCAAGTTGAATAGTTCGAAAAATACAAACAATAGCCGACGATTCTGCCATCGGAACTTTCTGCTACAAGAGAGGAGAAATCTGAGTTTTGCTTAAAACCATCTTCTTCGAGAACTTTGTGGTTTATTTTGACTTCGTCTTCTAATTTTGGTAACGCAGCAAGATCCTGAGAATAAAAATTTTCAATTTAAACACAAAACCATTAATAGTTTATTAATTAATAGGGGGATTTTACAACATATCACTAGTAGCAACTGAAGTAGCCGAAGAAGGGACTAGAGACACTTTTTATGAAATACTGGAACAAACACTAAATGAAATACTAAAGGAAGATATGCAGCTGGTTTTAGGAGATTACAACGCCAAAGTAGGAAGAGTAGAAACATCACAACTACAATTTGGAAGACACAGCTTGCATGCTTCTTCTAATGACAATGGAACCAGGCTGATCCACTTTGCAGTCTCGAATAACCTGTTGATAAAATCAACAATGTTCCCTCATAAATATATACACAAACATAATTGGATATCTAACGAGGGTATAACGGGAAATCAGATAGATCACGTATTGGTAGACACTAATAGACACGGATCAAACATAATAGACGTTAGAATTTGCAGGGGAGCTGATGGAGACACAGATCATATTTTGGTTAAGGCCAAAACTAGACTGCGACTAGCTGCAAGGAAAGTGCCACAAGAAAGAAGAAGAACATCAAAAAGGTAAAACAACCAGATGTTAAGGATCAGTACCAACAAAGAATAGAACAGGCATGCACAGACATGTACAGAACCTATGAGTAGAGGATACTTGGAAGACAAAAAAGGAAGTAATTCAAGAAGCCAACAAAGAAATCCTTGGTGAGAAACAAAATACAAAAAAGAAGATGTGGTTCGATACAGATTGTCACAGTCTTAATGGGGAAAAGTATGAAGCAAGAATCAAGATGTTACAAAATCCATCGGATGAAAATAGAAATAAGTTCCATAACCTAAGAAACAAAATGCGAAAACTTTCGAGAAAAAAGAAAAGAGAATGGCATAATGAACAGATAAATGGAATGGAAAAAGCTAGAACACATGGAAACACAAGAAAATTCTATAAGCAAGTGAACATCATACATAAAAAAAGATTTCGCCCAAGAACCTCTACACTTAACCTTGATGATCAACCTCTACCTCTAACCTATCTAACCTAACCTAACCTATCTAACCTAAAAAAACCTAATCTAACCTCTACCTTGATGATCAAGAATGATGATGGCGAACTTATGACTAGCAAACAGGAGATCCTCAATACCTAGAAAGAATACTTTCACAACCTACTCAATATAAAAGACCCGACATATCAAAAAGAAGACAAACGATATAGCGCTGAAGCCTGAAGGGAAATAGAATGTCATGCAACAACTATAGAGGTATCACACTCCTTAACACTTCATATAAAGTTCTGTCAAACATAATTAGGAACCGAATAACACCGTATGCAGAAGAAATAGTTGGAGAATACCAAAGTGGATTTAGAAGGAAACGATCAACAACAGACCAGCTATTTACGTTAAGACAACTGTTAGAAAAATGCTGGGAATTCGATAGAGATTTGCACAATCTATTCGTAGACTTTAAACGGGCGTATGATAGTATCTGAATCTTCAGAGCAAGCTTATGGTCAGCACTAGAAGAGCTTGGAATACCCAGCAAACTCACGAGAATGATTAAAGTATGCGTTGAAGGATCATATAGTACAATTAAAATAGAAGGTCAATACAGCGAAATATTTGATATAACAACTGGCCTTAAACAAGGGGATGCAATGTCACCGGCTTTATTTAACCTTGCCTTGGAGAAGGTGATAAGACGAACCGAATTAAGTATGAGCACCTTCGGAAATAGCGGACCCAGACTGATTCTAGCGTATGCAGATGATCTAGATGTTGTGGAAAGAAATATAATTAGCGTGAAGGAAGGCTTTATAAAACTCGAAAAATAGGCAAAAAAGATGGGACTAAAAGTCAACGAGGAGAAAACGAAGTATATGCATATGACACGAAACACAAGACGAGATCGAATTCGACAAAATGTTACCATGGATGAGTACAACTTCGAGCACGTACAGTCTTTTCGATATCTAGGGGCATTAATAACTTCAGATAATAACGTTAAAGTAGAAATAGGACAGCGCATTCTACAAGGAAATAAATGCTACTACGCAACCCAGCAATTATTACGATCAAGAATACTGACCAGACAAACAAAAATAAATGTATATAAAACTATTATAAGACCAGTGGTAACTTACGCTAGCGAAACATGGACCATAACCGTACAAGTCACGTTACTACTCAATCGTTTTGAAAGAAAAATTCTTAGGAAAATATTTGGAGCAGTCTGGGACCAACAAACGTTGCGGTATAGGATGCGCACGAACAACGAGATATATGAACTATATAATAGCCCAAGTATTGTACAAGAAATCAAGTCAAACAGATTAAGATGGCTGGGACATGTCCAGAGGAGTAATGACTCAAGGCTAGGTGAAGTGGTCTGGAAAGAAACCCCTAACAACAAAAGATCACTGGGGCGCCCAAAGCTTCGATGGCGGGATAATATCCGCAAGGACCTTCAAACCCTGGGGGTGCTCAACTGGGAAGAAGCCACTCAGGGTCGGAGAGAATGGAGGAGAATTGTTGAGGCGGCCAAGACCCACCCCGGGTTGTAGAGCCATGGATGGATGGATGTATGGGATTTTTAAAACACAAACTTTCTATTGAGATTTATCAAATATTTTCTTTTCTATTAAAAATTCATTGTTATTAAAATAATTATTTTTATTTTCATTCTAATCTAAACAACACCCATTTTTCAACATCCGTCAAATTGATAGGATCAAATTTGTTGAAGAATTTTATAGCTTTTCTATTCCACGCTGGTACGTGAAAATCCAATCGGCCGCTAGTTTCATAAGCAATTTTTGCAACAGTTAATAAAAGTTTTCTTCCAACGCCTTTTCCTCTATATTCCTCCTTCACGTACAAATCTTCCATAAATAAGGATTTTCCAATAAAAGTCTTATAGCAAATGTAATATAATACATATCCAATTAGTTCTCTATTTAGGCCTTCTGCTACAAAACAAGTGAATTCACCAGGATTTTCACTGAATCCATGCTTTTCGAGGATTTCTGGATTGATCCTAACTCGTTCCTCAAATTGTACATGCGAAGCGAGTTCCTATCAAAGATTTAGAAAATTACTCAAATGAAATATTTTCTCGAAAACTACTGGAGATATTTTCATGACCTGGTCTACATACTAAACCAATTAAATACATTTTTTTTTAATTAAAACATAATTACCTTGATCATTTGAAAAACTTCTTTCATGTCTTCCTTCCTGGCTTTTCTTACAATTGCTTGCATTTTTCTGTGCGAAGGCTCAATTGAAATGACTTGGACTGAACTTGACTTGATGTCTTATATAGTAAATATAATGCAAGGAATATTTACATAATGATAAATATATATATATATATATATATATACAAATATATATATATATATATATATATATATATATATATATATATATATATATATATATATATATATATATATATTAACTATCTAGAGGATAATTTACATGTTTGTAATATGACAGTACTAATGAGCTCGTTATATTCGCTTCTTGATTATTGAAATTTTGTATAAGATAAAAGTCATTACCATTAAAACATCAAAACTACAAAATAATGAACTTTTTAAAAGTGATAAAAGATTTTTTTCTGTATTATAAGCTGTTTTTTATGGATGTAGGTGTTGATAACGCGATTCTTAATTGAAAAACAGTAAAAAATTCCAAAAAGGACCTTTAGAGTTCCAAATAAAATAAAAAATTCCAAAAAGGACCTTAGTTCTTATTAGATATAAAGCAAAACAGTTGTCGGTTTAAGCATTATATTATAATCACATGTGTGTTGCTCATTATTTGGTCAAATCAAGATGGATAAATCGGAGAAACTATAAATTTAGTTATAAAATAATACTTGGATAATATTTTAATGATAATGATAAGTGAACGAAGCCAACAAATATGTTTTATTCGAAGTTGAACAATATTAGTGTCATACTAGTACATATTGATCGTTGTTTTGGATGGAACAATTGATGATGGTATAGTTGAAGACGGCGAAATAGTATGAAAAATTTTAAGGAGCATGCCACTGGTGACACCTTCAACGACACATGTTGTATGCGGAACTGTATGCAGAATTGCTCGACTATTGTTCGAAATTGGACACTAATATAATAGTATCAGACAATAAATACTCTTGCAGATGGCTCAATGTGGTACGCTGAAGATTCGTCGCTCCATTCGGCTTTACTGCTACACATTGCTGTGCATTTTTTCTCTAAATGGTATTTGCATACAGCGAGGGAATCTTGGCAGCGTGGCTGTTCGGGTCTCTGCTCCCGACATTGAACTGTATATATATATAACTGGAACGCGCACGCTGCATTGCGAACATGAGGATCGGCTGTTAGACGAGTGCGGCTGCTATAGGAGGGATAGGCATCTTTGTTCCACTCAAGCGCGTAAATGATACAAATGCTACATTCGGTTATCAATTCGGTCCAAGGTGCGATATACCAGGTAGAGCGCGCCTTATAATATTTATCAGGTTTTTAAGAAAAAAAGATCAAGTTAAAATTGGATTTTTAATACATATCAAAGTTACAAAATAACTACAAAACTTGTAAAAAAAAGTTGAAAAAAGTACCATTTTTTTACAAATAATATTAATTACACACAAATATTGAATGTTCACAATCAATGTTTATGAAATATTCAAATGTTCACAAAAAATAAGCAACAGGGCATTTAAAATTTTTGGTATATGAAACTATTTGAAAAACCAATGCCTCGGTGGTCATTTCTTCTGGATTTACAGGAGCAATATCGCCCAAATCAACATAGCCACAATGTTGATCATTTTTCTTGTCATAGAGTATTTGAGAAGAAAAGGCCATTGAGTCTTTTCTCAAAAAAAATTGTAGGCCTTTGGCGAATAAAAATAAACAGTCAAAGCAAATTCCTTCATTTGTTTGGTGTAGGTACTTTCTTTGAGATGCCTTTACCTTAGCATTTTTAATTTCACTTGTGAATAAATTTAAAGAAAAACCCTCAAAATTATTCAAGAGAACCTCTTCAATAACACTGTCAGACTTTGCGTTTTCCTTTAAATGTTGAATTAAATCCTTCATTGTTGAAATTTTTGTTTGCTTTCTAGAAACCTTTTGTTGGAGAGTTTTAATTTTATGCTTGTACAATTTGAGTTGTGGTAGAGAATTCCTTAGCAGCCGAGGGAAGGTTTAAATGGATATATCTCTTGTTGTCGAGGAAACAGAAGCTCCATAAGAAATAGGTATAAAAGTTTTGTGTCTTTTTTCTTCATTTTGTTTTTCTTTTGTCTTACCTCTGATGCTTTTAATCAAACATGACCGACATTATTGACCATTTCAATACAATTACGTTTTGATAGTCTTGTACTTTTGGATTTCTCCATTAAGTGTTGATGAAAATTAAAAATGGAAGGAACTCCAGCTTTCTTTAATAATTTCTTATTTAAAGAAGTCTCTAAATAACTGTTCGCAGTAAAATGTTCACTGCATATAACAGTCTGAGCATTAGGTTTAAAAATTTCAAAAAGTAGTGCCTTTATCCACAATTTTAAAACTGCAGGTCGTAACAGTGGAAATCTACAAGAAAGAATAAATAGTGTTACAAAAAACGGTGTTAATGAAATTTTGTACGATTGTGACCATTATAATCTTATTCCACTGTGAATAGTCTATCTGGGTGACAAATTAGCAGAAACATCACAAATCGTAATCTCTCAACTCAATTATCAACCTAATATTTTCCATTTACTGTTACTTACTTATGAAAACGAATGTTTTTTTCAGGAACACGTTAATTTTTGCATCCATATGCACAACAATCCACTACCATTTTAATTTTATAATAAGATATTTAAATGGAAATTAAAAAGAGGTAACGAAACGAGCATTTACTCTTTAAGAGAGAGATGGTTCCCCTTTTCGGCCAGTATCATTTTCGGCCAGTCCGTACGTTTGCGTGCTCGTTCCAGTAATAGATACAGTTCAATGGCTCCCGATTATGTCACCTCTGTCTATTCCTCCCTCGCTGAATCTTACAATCCCCGATCCTGCGGTCCCCTACACCAGTGGTGCGCAAACCGTGGGTCGCGACCCCTCGGGGGGTCGCGAGAGAAATTTTCGGGGTCGCCTAATTCAAATCAAAAATTTAGTTTTTCCAGTTAAATATTGAAATTAAATTATATTATTTATAAAAATAGAACTACATTTTTTACGAAAGCAATTGTCTGTTTTAATACCTAATCAGAGCCGTAGCAATGTTTTTGGCGCCCTTGGGAAATATTTAAACTAGATTTATTAATTAAATTAACGAGATCCACATATATTATTTAGGAATTGATTTTATTACGAGTCAATTCTGAATCACAAATTCAAATTTAAGAAAAACTTACAACTATTATATAACCACGTAAAATTTACCATGTCGTTTATTACCATTAATTAATAAAATTTGTGTATTTGCGATTTCCACACATCACATAACCTCAAAACTATCTCGCCGAAAATTTGACACTGACAGCTCTGAATTTCAGTGCCAACATTGAAAAAATTAACTCATAACAGCACTCGGCGAGCCATAACCGCACGCATATGAGTGCTGTTCCAATACAAAACTCTCCTGTGTTTCCTCTACAACTAGACGAAACTACTGACATTACTAAAATGTCGCAATTAATTGTTTATATGAGATATGTTTTGAAGAAGACATATCGAATGATTTTTTATGTTGTAAAAAGCTAAAAGGAAGGACAAACGTAAAGAAAATATTTGAAATAATTAATAGATATTTTGAGGAAAATGACCGAACCCACTGTGTTGCGGTTTGCACTGATGGTAATAAAGGACTAACAGGGTTAATAAAGAAAATTGCTCCCCATGTAGTATTCAACCATTGCATTATACATAGGGAAGCTCTCATTGCAAAAGATATTGATGAAGAATTGCACAAGATATAGTCATTACTGCAATTATTACATTAAAATCAACAGTCTAAACAGTCTCTGTTCAATACTCTGTAATGAGATAGGTGTTTATGAGACATTATTACTACACACCGAAGTCAGATGACCCTCACGAGATAAAATATTGCGACGTATTTTCGATTTGAGAAACGAGGTTTACATTTTTTTGTTAGAAAAGAAACATATTTTGGGACGCTCATTCATAAATGAGGATTGGCTTAGAGAACTAAGTTACATATATGACATTTTCGAAAAACTTAACGATTTGAATAATAGTCTGCAGGGCGAGAGTACAAACATTTGTACTCTCTCATTTACACTCACATTTGTTGACAACGAGAATTAAAAAAAAACAACACAAATTGTTCCCGTCCTTCAGAATTTACTAAAGGAAATAATATAGATTCTTGTTATAAAAAAAAACATTTCTCGTCATTTGATAAAATTGAGAAAAATTAAAAGGTTCGAAAAATTTCCAGATAATGATTTAAGTTAAATCCATTTTTGTTTGATATTATTCATTCGAATATCCCTTTAGATAAAGAAGGATAGTTAATTAATGTTTCAACCGACGAAACACTGAGCTGAGCATTCAATTTAAGTCTCAGATATGCCAAAAATTGCGATTTTCAATATTAAACCGAACATGAAGCAATTATGAACTAGTTGAAAGCCCATACTCACATTCAATTCTTATGTAAAGTTTTTAATAGTATATTTTGTAACTAGGGCAGTAGGTTGTCAATTTGACACGATAGCGAAATTGGGCGCACTAACGAAGTGGGTGAAGTGAGGGCAAGTGTTACAACAATATATTTTATTACACATGCGAGGAGATGTATCTTACAAGTTTGGGCTCCAGGTGCCATCCAACATCAAATAGAATCAAAAATGAAGAATTTGCTTTTTAATTGTCTCCGGTGGTGTGGATTTTTCATAAAAACTATCCTCAGTCTCCGGTGTCACCGTAAATATCACCATCATTTTAAAACGATTTCTTTAATTTTTATTTTGTAATGAAAAAAATTTCAGTCACTTTCACGTCACTTTTTTAATATCGAGGTCTTGATTATGTTTATTTTATTGTTTTTTTTTAATGTAACCTAACGATATTGAATATTTGCGTGCGTTGTCCAGATTACATGAAAATACAACCAAAAGTGGCATTTCTCGTACTAAAAAACGTGCGCCAGATATTACTTTTAACGCATGAGTGAAAAAAAAATATTTTTCTTTATAAAAATACTTATATGCACATATAAAACCATTGTTTCCTAAAATTATGTGTTGTATTCAAACTTCAAATAAGGCAGAAACATACATGGTGTTTTTAAAAGGGTGTCGATGAGTCATCAAATTTTGATTTCTAAATAAAAATATACCTCTTCATACTAATACTTGACTTCACTAATATCTGCGCATACATGTGATTCATTTTATGGTGTCACAACTTTTATAGTATTTTTATGATGGTTTAATAGTTTGCTGCGCTATTTTAAAAAGACTGTATTTTAATCAATGACGTCACCTACACTGCTTTAAAAACACCCTGTAAATACAAATCACTGAAAGAATTTAATTTTACCTACGCTAACAATTAAAAAATGAGTACTGTCGATCCGGGGGTCGCGACAAAATCTTACACAAAATGGGGGGTCGCCCTTTAAGTTTGCGCACCACTGCCCTACACGACAAGGTGCAACGGAGTCACACCCAGCATCAATTTCATTACTGCTGTGGCGCATGACCCCATCGTCCCCGCGATGCATACCTCAAACTGCTTCTCCATAGAGACCAGCGTGGCTCTATTTCAGAACGCAACTGCCCCGTAAGTGATCGCAGGTCTTACTATCATGGTGTATATCCATCTCAGGATTGTGGAGTTACAACCCCATGTTTTCATGCAGGAATCCGGCTATTAGAGCCTGTTTAGCTTTAACCACCTCTTCCTCAGTATGCCTGTAAGCAGAATTGCGCGACAATTGTTATTATTGTAGTATTATTAGTTTTTCTTGCAAGATTTCTGCTCACTATTAAAGTGCGTTTAGCTTTAACTACCACATCCTCAGCATGTCTGTCCCATAGGAGTTTGCTATCTAGGATTATACCCAGATAACTAATCTCCTGATTGTATTCTACGGCCCTTCCATCCAACAATATGAGCTAAAAAAATGTTACGTTTTACCTGTTGAAAAAGTGTTGCATGAAGTGTCGTCGAAGTGCAACAAAATGTTTCCAAGACAAACATAATGTTGCATAGTGGTTTATAATCCCAAAAAGCTGGCCAAAATATGAAGTAACCGTCCAAATATCGTGATTTTTGGTCTTCTTGTGTTTTTGAGGTCGCAGATCACAAAACTTAATTCAAAATTTCGAAATTTAAAATGATGGACTCAATATGGCGGGTAATTTGAAAGTCGAGATTTAGCGGCTGTAAGTCACCCATCACGAAATTGAATTCAAAATTTTAAAATTCAAGATGGCGGCCAATAGAAGGCGGGTGATTTTCCCAAAAAAGTATTTAATTTTAGTAAAACCCAGCACTTTGCGGTTTTTGACGCCGCTGATTACGAAACAAAATTCAATATTCTACATTTAAAAATGGCGAATCCAATATGGCGAACAATTTTTCGAAAAAAGCATTCAATTTTGTCGAAACTCAGGATTTAGTGGTTTTTGAGATCACTGATAACGAAACTAAAGTTGAAATTTAAAAATTCTGAATGACAGTCGCTGACCACCACTGTGTGTGTGTATGTGTGTATTCTAGTCTAGGACAATTCGTTGTTGCCACCTCTTTTTTAATTCCGATATCAATCTACCCATGGCATCTTTCAAACTTTTCGGCAAAATGTATGATTGCTTGAATTTTTTTGACACCTCCATCTCAACAATGTCAGTGACCACGTTGATTTTCCCGTTCAATACCGATTTCACAAATTAGAAAATTTCCTTTCTTGTGAAAGAAATTTCTTCGGTATTATCCACAGGTCCTGTAGAAAATGGAAGAATAATATTAATAGGAGAATTATCTTGACCAATTACCTATAGACAATATTTCATACGCAAAAAATACGAAAAACTGCAGGTGTACCACAGGTCAGGTTTGCAGGTGTACCAAAGTGTACACATCATCGCATAAAAATTATAACCGAAACCGAACGCGCAGCCACGCGCAGTTAATTTTTGGATATGTTCTGAATAAATGTCCGAGCAACAATTTGAATTTGGTTTAAGAGCCCGGGTCGACCAGGGTTTTCACTTATTGCCATATTTAACAGAACGTCATCAAGAAAAATACCACTATTTTCATTAATTATTTACTAATTCATACATCGTTAATAATAATTTCGAGAAACACATTCAAATTGTAGTTACTAACTAAAGAAGAATCCATTTTCCAGAATCAAAATTCGTTTTTCCGATTCTACAGCCGTTTGAACTCCGTGATACTTACGACGAGCAACCGTCATGCGGCAGGCCAGACGCGTGCCGGGTTCACGATTATAATACATACTAGAATACGGCTAATGGTCATAATACATACTAGATGTACCACTGCAACTATTCCAAGTATTAAAAGTCTCTAGAAAAAAAATATTTTTTTCCACTTTTGGCCAGCTTTTTGGGATTTCTGACCACTGTGTGTCGTCAACGTGCAACGAAGATCCAGTTTCCCAGACTAACCAAGTGTCAGACGGCACAAATGTCAACACTTCCCCGACACTTCAACGACGCTTTAATGTTAAAATTTCAGTGTTCCAAATGACACGTCTCTGACACTTCTTTGACGCATTACCGACACTTCGTTCGACACCTAAACTCTTGTGGTCAACATAGAGATTTTAGAGATGTGGAATAAGGAAGTAGTATATTAAAAATAATTCTGTATTAAATATTAATAACGTGTTTTAAATTTAAATAAAATTTTAAACATTAATAATAATCATTAATAATAATAAATATGGAGGGTGCAAGGGGAAGAGGACGACCTAGACAGAGATGGATAAACAACATTGAAGAGGACGCCAAATAACAAAACGACTGGAGGCAGAAAATACTGGAGGCCCAGGTACAAATGGGAATGTAGCGCCACGAAGAAGAAGAAGAATAATAATAATTAACGGTTTCTTAACTTGAACTCTGCCTATGAGGACACTGGGTGGATTGAGTAGCTCAGTGAAATCATAGCCGGTCCCAAGCCCGGCTAAAAGAGGAGATTTGAGGGACAAGGCCAGCGACCTACCCCTTGTAAAAAAATGAAATATGCTCACAGAAGGAACTCACAAGGAGGACGGACACACGATGACGACCACGCGAGAAACAGGAAAAACGAGAAAAACTTGAAAAATCTGCTACGAAAGAGTGAGGTTAGAATTGCTGGGTGGAACATAAACACATGGAATAGCAAATCACACGAAATCATAGAAGCCCTCAATAAACACAAAATAGACATCTGCATCCTATCCGAAACGAAGAAAAAGGGTCACGGTAACATACTCGTACACAACTACCTCTTATTCTATAGTGGAAAGGAACAAAACGAAAGAGCAAAATCAGGAGTGGCAATTCTAATCCACAACAAATATAAAGATAATATCGAAACAACTAAGTATATAGATCATAACATAATACTATTGACATTAAAGTTTAGAAAAGAAAAAATGCACATCATCGGCATATACGCATCAGATAGCTCGAAAACGCAAGTCGGAAGAGTATTATTCTACAATAGAGTTGACGAAACTATCAATGAAATCGACCCCAATGACAAAATATTTATAATCGGAGACACAAAGAAGAATGGGTAATGGGCAAGAATGGGTAACAACATAATATCAGGAGTAATGAATAGATTTCGAGAAGAGCAAATCAACGGCATGCTGCTTATTGACTTATGCATTCAAAACCAATTACGAATTAATAATACCTACTTTAAACACAAAAACTAACAAGTACACGTATCAAAACACTAGGGGACAACGATCCATTATAGATCATATAATAACTAACAGAAAAGTCCACCCAAATAAGATCATAGACGTAAGAGTGATACCATCAGCCAATATAGGCACAGAACATCACCTCGTCGTATCCAAGTATCTATTCAAAGCAATGAGAGACAAGCAACAAGAGCCGACAAAATGCGGCAAATTTAAGATAGAGGCATTAAAACGGAGAGCATAAGGCTACTATACGAAAACAGACTAGCACAAAAAATAGCATCCAACAGCATACAAGACCAGGACAACACAGATGAAACCTGGGAAAAGCTGAAATCTAACATTACAAACAGCGCTCTCGAGGCTATCGGCTGCAGATCAGTCAGTAATACTCCACGACATAATTATAAACCGTAGTACAACCCAGACCTAAAAGAAATAGCCCGACAAAAATCAGAAGCCTACAGAAAATATAATATGAACACGAGAACTGGGAGAACTTCAGCATTGAATTGCAACACGACTTATATGGCGGTCAAAAGCAAATCTGGAAGCTTCTCAGGAAGTTTAAGCAACCAGTTGACGAACAACATCAAACCGAATGTATAACACCTGAAGAATGGGCCAAGTACTTTAAGAAATTGTATGAAACAGAAAGCAACAACATCAAGGAAGGAACCACTACCGTAACGCACGAACAGACAATAGAGGAGTCATACTGGCTTATTAGCCCAGAAGAAATAAATCAGAAAATCAGGAACCTAAAAACAAGAAACACACCAGGTGAAGATATGATTCCCAACGAACTCCTAAAATACGGCGGCGACAAACTCGAAACAGAAATCTACACCTTGTTTAGAAAAATTGTCGAATCCGAACAAGTGCCGGTAAGATGGAAAAACACGATCACCATCCCGATCTTCAAGAAAGGTAAAAAAAACAGACCCCTCAAATTACCGAGGCATCACATTGATAAACACCACAGCAAAACTTTTCACAAAAATACTGGCCCAAAAAATAAACGAACGAATAACGGTAAATGACGAAAAACAAGGATTCCCACAAAATCGATCAACTATAGACGCAATATTTACTGTAAGACAGATCACCGAGAAAGCAATAGAGTTTGCCAAACCCGTCTATCTGTGCTTCGTCAACCTGACCAAAGCATTCGACAAAATCCGAATCGCTGATGTGATTTCAGAACTCAAAAAACGAGAAGCGGGGGAAAGCTAACCAACCAAATAAGAAACATCAACACCAACAACTACACAATCATAAAAACAAAAACAAAGACTCAGAGAGGGTGCGCGTAAGCGATGGTGTAAGACAAGGTGACAGCATGAGCCCGACCCTATTTAAGATCATAATGGACAACATAATAACCACAGTAAAGAACCTTAAAGCGGGATACAGAATGGGGAACCAATCCTTCAACAGCCTATGCTATGCAGATGATGCAACGCTAATGGCAGACAACGAAGACGATTTGCAACGATTACTAAAGACATTCTCGGAAACAGCAAAGAAATACAACCTCGACATTTCCCACCAAAAAACCAAATGCATGGTAGCCAGCCGATATCCAACAAGATGCAAACTAGAACTCGACGGTAAGGTAATAGAACAAGTGATGAGCTTCACATACCTCGGCATAGAAATATCAAGCGACAGAAACCTTAAGATGGAAATCCGAGCAGCCACTAACAAGACCCGAAAAATATCCGGTGCAATAAACAATATAATGTGGAGAAATAAGCATATATCTAAAGAAGGTAATATCCGAATATACGAAACCGCAATAAGACCAATTCTCACATACGCAGCCGAAACAAGAGCAGACACAGCAGTTACCAAACAAGCCTTAAGAACGACAGAGATGCGCAATCGCCCTACGAGCGATAAAGGGGGTAACGCTGAGAGACCAAATCAGGAGCTCCACAATCAGAGATGATCTACAAATACAGGATGTCGTACGCTGGACAAGAGACCGTCGGAGGCACTGGCGGGACCATGTGAAACGCATGATCCCACAACGGATCGTTAACTGCGCCATGACACAAAGACCCAACAATTCAAGACCACCTGGAAGACCACCAAAGAGATAGGCAGACACCTGGACATCCATATCATAGGAGATTAGAGACTAAGGAGGAACTTATACAAAAGTCTAAGAAGAAGAAAGTTTCTTAACAAAAATGCCTAAATTCTGTAAAATATTTTTAGAGCAACAAACTTAATTAATGTTTACACAATCCAGACTTGGAAAATAATATAAATAGATTTTTAATTTGTTTTTCTCTATGCAATTGAATTCTTGATAATTCAGTGAGTGTTTGTTTCTGGTATAGACGAAATGACGTTTGAAACAAATATTTTAATAAACACTTACAAACAAATTATGTCTATTGGTTTTTATTGTTTCTATTTTATTTTAAACAAGCTACGCGCAGGCATTTTCCACAAGCTCATACTAAAAACATTTGCTTTAAATCATGAGCGTATCCAGGGTTGAACCTAATCTAGTCTGGTCCGTCTAGTATTGTCTGTCTAGTCTTGTCTTTCTAGTCTTGTCTGTCTAGACTTGTCTGTCTAGTCTTGTCTGTGTAATCTTATAATTTTTCTGACTTCTTAAGAAAAGTCGCGTTGAAATCTTCACGAAGAAGTAAGAAAATTGACTACTTTAAGAACGCTGATCTATAAGTCAGAAAAATGACTTCTTTATTAGGTTTTTCCTAAGATGTTCTCAAGAGATCAGGTCAGGTGGTTTATTCGTTGTTTTGAGGAGACACCCTTTTGGCACTGGCTCTGACTTTCAAATGTAAAATAATAATTCTTTAAGATTTCGTGACGGCATCATTTTGCTTTCAGGCTTTTGAGGTTCCTTAATCAAAATAGTTAACTATGTAAAATAGAAAACACATACTTAAATTTACAATTTATTTCACTTTATCGTTAGAAACTTTCTAGAACATGCATTACTATGAAGAATTATTTTTCAAAAAGTTTCTTCAAGCTATCTTCCCCCAGACGAAATAGTGTCCAATATTCTTCGTCAGATTTATTCTTGGCTCCTAATTTTTTGTACATATCAGCGGCTTTCTGGTTCCACGACAATACATGAAAGTCCATTCTTGCATTCATATCCCTCGCAAGTTTTGCAACAGTATTAAACATTTCCGTTCCAAGATTTTTACCCCTGAAATCTGGATGAATGTATAAGTCTTCTAAGAAAATCGATTTTCCAATCCAAGTTGAATAGGTCGAAAAATATAAACAATATCCGACTATTCTGCCATCGGAACTTTCTGCTACAAGACAGGAGAAATCTGGATTTTGCTTAAAACCATCTTCTTCGAGAACTTTATGGTTTATTTTGACTTGGTCTTCTAATTTTGGTAACGCAGCAAGATCCTAAAAATAAAAAATTTTAATTTAGACACAAAACCATGAATGGTTTTTTAATTATCATATAGGGGGATTTTTAAAACACAAACTTTCTATTGAGATTTATTAAATATTTTGTTTTCTATTAAAAATTTATTATTATTCAATTAATTATTTTTATTTTCATTCTAATCTAAACAACACCCATTTTTCAACATCAGTCAAATTGATAGGATCAAATTTGTTGAAGAATTTAATAGCTTTTCTATTCCACGCTGGTACGTGGAAATCCAATCTGCCGCTAGTTTCATAAGCAATTCTTGCAACAGCTAATAGAAGTTTTCTTCCAACGCCTTTTCCTCTATATTCCTCCTTCACGTACAAATCTTCCATAAACAAGGATTTTCCAATAAAAGTCTTATAGCAAATGTAATATAATACATATCCTATTAGTTCCCTATTTGGACCTTCTGCTACAAAACAAGTGAATTCGCCAGGATTTTCACCGAATCCATGCTTTTCGAGGATTTCTGGATTGATCCTAACTCGTTCCTCAAATTGTACATGCGAAGCGAGTTCCTACCAAAGATTTAGAAAATTACGCAAATGAAATATTTTCTCGAAAACTACTGGAGATTTTTTAATGAAACACCTGGTCTACAAACTAAACCAATTAAATACAAATGTTTTTAAATTAAAACGTAATTACCTTGATCATTTGAAAAACTTCTTTCATATCTTCCTTCCTGGCTTTTCTTACAATTGCTTGCATTTTTCTTGTTTAGTATTTTCTTGCCGAACTGTGTGAAGACTAACTTGCAATGACTTGGACTGAACTTACTATATTAAAACATCAGTCTTATATAGTAAATATAATGCAATGAATATTTACATAATGATTAACTATTATTAAATTGATATTAAATAAAGATATTAAATCTATTAACTATATACAGGATGATTTAGATATTGGTGCAATATAAGAGTATTAATGAACTCGTTATATTCGGTCGTTAATTATTGGAAATTTTTATGGGATAAAAGTCATTACCATTAAAAAATCATACAAAAGTATAATGAACTTTATTAAGTTTGCTAAATTACTTTTTTCTGTTTTATAAAGCTGTTTTTTTCTTAATGTAGGTGTGTATCATGGGCGTAGCCCGTGGGGGGGTTGGGGGTTCTAACCCCACCCGAAATATGCAAAATATAACATAAATATTATAATGAAATCAGGAGGGACGGGTAGAGACGACTAGTTTTATAAAGTAAATTGGTGCATTTCCACAAACAATGTTTTATTAAATTTACATCAAAACAGTTGTTCGTTTAAGCCTTATATTATAATCATATGTACGTTTTTTCGTCGGAAACCTTGCATCCGCTTTTGGTCAAATCAAGAAAGATAGACCATAAAAGAAAGATGGAAACTATAAATTTAGAGATTAATACTTGGATAATATTTTGCAGTGAACGAAACCAACAAACATATTTTGTGTCAAGCTAGTGTCAAACTAGAACATATTGATCGTTGTTTTGGATGGAATTTTTAATGAGGATGGTGCAGTTAAAGAGGATGGAATAGTATGAAAATATGTAATTCAATTTTGAGATGCACGCCACTGGTGGCACCTTCAAAGCCACTTGATGTAGTATGTGAAATAGTATACAGAATTGCGCAACTATTGTTCGAAAATAAACACTATTATAATAGTGTCAGACAAATACTCTTGTACAGTACCTTCCTTCGCCCTCGAACCATCAGAATACCGCTTGATGGCACGTTGCTCAATGTGGCATTAAGGGTTGTGCCGAAACGATAGCAGTGTTTATGTTTTTATGAATAGGATGGTTGCGACTGTTACTACGTGGTAATTCATACGTACATTGAATTGAAAAATTCACTATGTTTATACCACAATATGTAAAAATGTTATATAACTTATTATTCACAGTTATATAAATTTCTTCACATATCACGACTCGAGTTTCGACTGTTAAAGATCATTTTTAAGACCTTTAACAGTCGAAACTCGAGTCGTGATATATATAATATAATTTATATAACTCTGAATAATAAGTTATATAACATTTTACATATTATAAGTGTGGTAAAAACATAGTGAATTTTTCAATGCAGTGTTTATGTGTTTTAAGAACCCTGGAAATGTTTCATTAAAATCAGGTGAGGACTTACTTCAAGACTAAGGTGATGCGGTAGAGAAGGAGTGAAAAGGAGGCAGTTTAGAATTGGGTCTCAAGGATAGTATTTAGTTTATGGATCAGACTTCCGTAAATTCGCTTATAACCAATTTTCGGGTGTATTAAGTGTAATATTGTTAAGTAGTTAAGTATTAAGTACATACAATGTAAATATATATATATATATATACATATATAAAAACAAACAAAACAAACTCATTGATTATCGAGAATTCCGTTGCATAGGCAAAAACAAATTAATCTATCTGTTTTTGTCAATTCAATTATTACCACATAACTTGGGTAACGCACACAAATATTCAATAAAAATCGCTAAGTTACATTGAGAAAAACAATTGAATAAATAAAATAAACACAACCAAAAAAATTGATTTTTTTCATTACAAAATAGCAATTAAAACATTTTAAAACCATTTAAAAGGAGTGTAAATGGTGATACCGGAGACTGATGAGGGTTCTAATGATGAATCCACACCACCGGAGACAATTGAAAAAGCAAATTCTTCATTTCTGATTTTATTTTTTTATGGCACCTGGATTCCAAACTTGTGAGATACAACCCGTCGCATGAGTAATAAAAATATTATCTGCAACTTGTACGGTATTGTCAATTGCCCTCTCGAGCGAATGAGCGTGCGTTGTAATGCACTTCATTCGTACGCCCAATTTCGCTCTCGTGAGCAATTGACAGCTTGCCGCCCTTGTTGCACAATATGCCATTGAAAGTCTGGATTGTGTTATTAATTTTGTTGCTCTAAAAATATTTGATAGAATTTAGAATTTTTGTTAAAAAACCGTTAATTACAAATTTTATCACCAGCCCCTCACTGATACGAAACCAAGAGTAAAATTCATAGGAGAAATCTCAGAAGAATTCCTGATAGAATCTTATGTCCGGCAAGGAGATGGACTGTCACCCATCCTCTTCAACCTTGTCCTAGATATGGTGATGATGGAATGCGAAAGAGAACTGAAAGCACAAAATAGCTGGAACCCAATAATCATTGGAACACAGAAAAACAAGCTCGAAATTCCATGCTTAGTCTTCGCAGATGACCTGGCCATTCTGTCCAGCGATGAACTCGCAGCAATGAAAATTCAATCAATCAATTCGAGCGAAGTTTATCGCAGCAAGTAGGAATATCAAGGGAGTCGGGAAAAACAAATGGCAAATAGTCCAAAAGCTTCTTCCAAAAGAACGAAATGCACGTTTACAATTTAGTCGATGGATTTTGCGCAGAGGTTAAATTTTGTCAACAAAATAATTATGAGTAAAGAAGCACATTTTCAATTGCATGGGGGAGAGGAACAAACACAATTTACGTTACTGGTCTGCCGTAAACCCTCAATTTATATTCGAAGAAGAGCTGTATACTCAAAAGGTAACTGTACGGTGTGAAATATGCTCAGCTAGAATATTCTATGGAACGGATGCCATCACTCAACTCTGATTATCAAAAAACGATATTTGGTATCAGGGTATCAGCAATTTGGTGCATGGCCTCATGTATCCAACATTTCTTTGAGAGTGTTACGAGAGTTCTTTCTTGGTTGTCTGATTTCCCAGCGTAGGGATCATTTGTGGCATCCTCGCTCATTGGATAAAGCAAAATGAAACTATCCACGAATGTGCCAAAAAAGTCGGACTGCCGATTTCCTTCCAGAAAACTGCAATTTTTGCTTCATAACTAGACGTCTGTACAAGTTAATGAAAGAAGACGACTATGAATTTCACACCCACCAACTCAGCACGGAAAGGAACCTGAAGGACGTAGTGAAGGGAGTTCCCTGCGGCCTGACAGAGGAGGAAATCAAAGAGTACCTCAACGACAACGGATACCCGGCCATAAAAGTGACCAGGATGAAAGGAAGAGAAACCACGCCAATCCAAGTGGTCCTAATACAAATTGGGAAAGAATATAAATCCATTTATCAAATGGATCACTTCTACGGATTGTGCGTGAAAATAGAACCACTGAAAACACGAGGAGAAACCGTACAATGTTACCGATGCTAGCTGTTCGGCCACGTGCAGAGGCACTGCAACGCCGAATACAGATGTATGAAATGTGGACAGGACCACAGCACGCACCTGTGCGAGAAACCGCTAACACTGCCGCCGAAATGCGCAAACTGCGAAGGCGAACACACGTCAATATGGAGAAACTGCCCGGCGAGACCGGAAATAGCGAGACAAACAGAACAACGACAGGAAACGAGACCAAAGCCCCCACCGAGACAAACAGTCCAAACACCGACAACCAGCCAAATACCAAAACCGGTAAACACACGCAACAACCCCAACCCGGAAACAAAGCCGTCAACAAGCGGCAACAAACGGAACAACAGCGGAGGAATCAAAGCAGAACTGACGGAAATGATTCGATGTTCGACTTTGCCGAAATGGGACACAGCAAAGAGGAAACAGAAAAGTTCACCCGAAGAATCACAACCATCATGCTCCTACTCAACAATGACCACTAGAAGAACTAGAGACAATCTGAAACTTATATTCTGGAACGCAAACGGAATACAAAACAAGAAACAGGAACTGGTGGCACACCTAAACGAACACAGCGTCGACGTGGCACTGATCAACGAGACGCATCTCAGACGTTGCAACCAACTGAACATAGCAAACTACCAAGTCTACAGAAAAGACGGAGGCGAGAAAGCCGGAGGAGGAGTCGCCATCATCATCAAAAGAAACATAAAACACCACGAACTGCCGGAAGTAGAAATAACCACCGACACGGAAACGGTAGGAGTAGAAGTACAGACAACCGACGGACCCGTAGCCCTCTACGCACTGTACTCGCCGCCACAGAAACAAATAAACGCCGACGACCTGGACAAAATATTCGACAGAAATATAGGAACCATAGCCGCAGGAGACTACAACGCAAAGCACTCGCAATGGAATTGCAGAGACATATAAACTAGAGAAACACAAAGGGCGGACAATTACTAAGGTACACGGAAAACCGGAAGTTACAAGTAATTGCACCGAGCGAACCGACACACTTTCCAGGAGTTCAGCGAATGCCGGATATTTTGGATATAGCCGTTATGAAAACCGTCAAAGCAAAAGTGGAAATAGTCTGCATCAAAGACTTGAGCTCAGATTTTAACCCAGTGCTCATATATCTCCAAGCGAAAACGGCCAGGAAAACAATCGAGAAAATTATCATAAATTGGAATAAATTTAAAGATAATCTGACGAACGTCACTTGTACATAAATTACAAGCCCCCCGTGCCTAACACAGCACTCGAGGCCGCCACAAGGAAACGGACAGCCAACACGACAACAACCCTCCCACAGGAAATCAGAAATCTACTAAGAGAAAAGCGCAAAGTTAACAAGGTATTCCAACGGACGCTGGCACCGACGGACAAGAACGTCTTAAACAGACTGACAAACCAACTGAAAGCGGCACTACGCCAACAGCACAACGCCGAATGGGAAGACAAACTAGAACGCATCAACGAAACAATAGAGGAACCGTGGAAATTAGCCAAGAATCTGAGAAACAAGGAGAGGAGAAAAATTCCTCCACTGAAAACAACAAACGACACTGTAGCAAGCACGGACGAGGAGAAAAAGGAGGAATTCGCAAAGTCGCTTGCACAGCAGTTTAAACCGAACGCCGACACACACCCACTCCGCAAAAGGCAAGAAATACGCGAAACCGTACTGAGAGTACTAAATAGTAGCGTAGAAAACACGGAAATAGAGGAAACAACACCGGAAGAAATAAAAGGAATAATTAAAAACCTAAAAACCAAGAAAGCACCAGGCTGCGATATCATCAACAACGCCGCGCTAAAAAACCTAACACCGAACGCAATAGACAGAATAACCGAAATAATAAACGCCGCACTGAAACTTGGAGTGTTTCCGACCCAATGGAAACACGCAACAACGATCCTAATCCCGAAACCGAACAAACCCCGAAACCTCACCTCCAGTTACAGACCAATAAGTCAGCTGACAGGTCTCAGTAAAATCACAGAAAAAGTAATACAAAGTATTACTAAAAAGTAAAAGTAATATAAGTAAAAGTATAAAGAAAAAGTAATACACAAAAGACTGCTGACAGAAATAACTGAAGACAAACGTATTCTACCCGACGAACAATACGGCTTCCGGATAGAGCACTCTACCACCTATCAGACGACAAGAATAACCGAAGCTATAATCGACGCTTTCAACAAAGGGTTAGCCACGGGAGCCGTCTTTCTGGACGTCTCTAAGACTTTCGACAAGGTATGGTACCTAGATTTAATATACAAACTGCACCAATTTAAAATCCCAACAGCAATGATCAGACTAGTGACGTCCTTTATCTGTAACAGAACGTTCCAAGTCAAAATGAACGACAGCATCTCCTCAACTCAATGACAGCCGGTATCCCACAAGGATCTGTCCTGGGTCCCCTTCTTTACAGCATCTACACCGCAGACATCCCAAAACTAAACGACACAGAAATTGCGATATATGCAGACGACACGGCAATTTTCACAAGAGGATACTCGACCGAGGCCATAACAAAACGGCTCCAAAATCACCTGGAAAGGATTAACGGCTAGTGTAACACCTGGAGGATTAAACTAAACGCAGAAAAAAACACAGGCAATTATCTTCACGAAGAAAAAATTTAAGCACGAACCCAGTAGCTGATTGAGAATTAACAACACGGACATAAAATGGGAAAACAGAAATAAATATTTAGGCGTAATCCTAGATAAAGCTCTAACATTTTCAGAATAACGCATTGATCAGGCAGCGAAAAAAGCAAAACAAATTAAAGGCTACCTCTACACGCTCTTGAACAAAAAGGAACAAAACGGAACTAAGAAAGGAACTAAGGAACAAAAACTACAAATCTACAAGTCCATAATACGGCCGACAATGACGTACTCATCGACGTGCTGGATACAATCCAAAGAATGGAAAATCTACAAACTTCAAATCATCCAGAACAAAACACTGAGAGAAATAACAGACTCGCCATGGTATATGACCAATGCTCAGCTGCACAGCGATCTAAACACGGAGACAATCAAGCAACACATAGAAAAACTAGCAACGAAAAGCTTCGAACGCATGAAAACGCTAGACAACCCAACAATCAACAACGCAGCAAACTACAACATCAACGTCAAATGGAAACACCCAAAACCGCAACAACATAGGTAATAACTGATCTTTCTTTTCACATGAAAACCCAAGCCCTACATCCCCGAACCCAGCGGGGAGCACCCGGGAACAAAACAGGCAGGAACAACAAGAAAAAAACCGAGAGACACGGCAACCAACGCGAGGACGAACAAGGAACTACCACGAAGACGAACAAGGAACCACCACGAGGACGAACAAGGAACCACCTCGAGGACGAAGAACGAACCAGGAGTCACCACGAGGGCAAACCAGGAACCAACACCACGATGAAGCAAGAACCAACAGCGAGCAAACACACAAAAAAAAACTGAAAAAAAGAAAAGAAACCGGTGAAGGAGGAACTACAAACAGACAACAAAACCGACAGACACAAAAAAATAGCTGGGCGAAGGCTCAAAACCGCCAGACAGCAAAGGACACATGATGAAACAAGCTCTCAGTATTCGTCTAACGGTTAACACGCACGGACGCATATATCTCTTGAAAATGGCGAATGTTAGTTCGCCGAATCTCGAAACGCGCAATCTCCGAGAAAACAAACCAACAAATGTTTCTATCCGCGAAAACCTCAAATATAACATTTATATATATATATATATATATATATATATATATATATATATATATATATATATATGTTGTAAAAGTAGCAGCTGTCCATGAGCAAAGTTTGGTGATTTATCGCGTAAATCATGACCCAACATAAGAAAAACGCTGTTTTTTTGCTATTTTTGAGTTTTGGAGCTGCCATAATGGATTCGATTTCGTTAATACGTGTTTTAAGATTGGAGTGTAGTGGAGTTTGAAGAATTTTTAGGCCATACAAGTTTTTGTACAGATCAGATTAATAAATAAATGTTTGTTTTCTTGAAAATAAAACAGGGGAGGTTTTAAGACCAGACATATATCTCTTGAAAATGGCGAATGTTAGTTCGCCGAAACGTCGAGAATCCGGTTCTTTTCAGAACCAACCCTCAACAACAACGCGGAATCCCCGAGAAAACAAACCAACAAATGTTTCTATCCGCGAAAACCTCAAATACAACATTTATATATATATATATATGTCAACCCAACGTTGAGGGTTGGTTCTGAAAAGAACCGGATTCTCGACGTTTCGGCAAACTAACATTCGCCATTTTCAAGAGATATATGTTTGGTCGTAAAACCTCCCCTGTTTTATTTTCAAGAAAACAAACATTTATTTATTAATCTGTTCTGTACAAAAACTTGTATGGCCTAAAAATTCTTTTGCAATCTTAAAACACGTATTAATGACATCGGATCCAATATGGCAGCTCCAAAACTCAAAAATAGCAAAAAACAGCGTTTTTCTTATGTTGGGTCATGATTTCCGCGATAAATCACCAAACTTTGCTCATGGACAGCTGCTACTTTTAAAACATATGTCCATGACCAAAATTTGAGAAATTAATTGATTTATCCCGGTAAATAATGACACAACATAAGAAAAACGCTGTAATCTGATTATGAGCGTTTATCAATATATTTGTTTCAAACGCAAGTTATTTCGTCTAGACTAAAACAAACACAACAAACCCATTGATTACGAAGAATTACGAATTGATTATTAAGACAACGGAATTCTCGATAATCAATGAGTTTGTTGTGTTTGTTTTTAGTCTAAGTAGAAATAACTTGCGTTTGGAAAAAAACTCATTTAGTTTTATTTCCAGCTTCAAGTGGTTCAAGAATATTATCTTATGATGATGTTAGTTCCGTGTCTATTAATTTATCATCATCGAGCTGTTTTTATATGTATTGCTAAATTATTTAGAGAATTAAAATCTTCATTGCAAAAATTAGAGATCTTTGAGTTTTTCTCCGAATCATTCTGATATATCTTGTTCTGCTGTATTCTTGATTCTTTTTATGTGCGCAATTGCTTTTTGACTTTTTCGTATGAACGTTCTGGTTCTGGCGCAAGAGGAACTGCTGTATATTGCAAGAGGAACTGCAAGAGGAACTGCTGTATATTGCGGGTTTTGTCTCTTTACAGTTCTTGGAATAGATAGTAGTTCGCAATGTACCTACTCTGCTCACCTATTCAGTATCCGCTCCTGCGCCGTTAGTACGTTTTACGTCCTTGTCCATACATAATGTGCTTCTTGTGCTTCACATTTTATAAATCAATTTAAGCTACGACAACTGAATACATTTAAAGTGCATATTTTCGAGGATACATCCTGAAATTTTCATGAAAATCGCCCGATTAGTTTTAGTTTTGTGAAGGAAAATTCGATGACTAATTTTGTTTCCACCAAATATTTAACATTTAGAATTTAGTCAAGTTCGTAGATTAATACTAACGAATCTAATAAAATTGAAGCTGTGAAAACTACATAGAGTAAAGTGCGTATTTTATATAATAATTCTTGAAATTTTTATGAAAATTTTTTTGACTACTCTAACAACCAATCAAAATTTGTCATTTTGTCTCATATGAAACAATTTTACCCAATCATATCAACATTATACTGATAATTGCATTCAGTGCAATTATCAATCACTATGACAACACGATTGAGTTTGACAACTTCATTCCAAATAAATTTCAAAATGTCACGTTTTGGCAATGCGAATGTTCAAAGTATAAATGCGCTAATCAAAAAAAAATTCCCAGAAATACAACTTACAGTCACAAATATATTTGGGGATTATTTATGGAATTTTGCTGCGAACGAGAATATGAATTAATTGAACATAGAAGCTTAGAAGAATTGGCGTTGATACTAAAAGATTGGGCGGTCAATATGGGATAGAAAGACGGGTTATGTTTCGTTGTGTTGAGTTACAAATTTTTTGTCAAAAAAATTTCCGCCGAATATCCCTCGAACATTGACAAACGCCTCATAATTTTATGACAAATTTCTCAAGCTCGTTGCTTGGTAACAGCCCTCAGCCTTCGGCTTCGGGCTGTTACCAAGCAACGAGTTTTCGATTGTCACAAAATTATCTCGTCTATTATCACTGTCCTAGGGATATTACTACTGAAAATCGCACGATTTTTTTGGTGAAGCAAAGTTTGGCGACTCGTTTTGTTTCAACCAAAAATTGAATCAGGTATTAGCCAAGTTTGTTAATTAATACTAACTAGTCTAACTAGATTTAATCTATGAAAACTACATAGATTAAAGTGCGTATTCTCCAAAATAATTATTGAAATTTTCATGAATATCGCACTATTAGTATTAGTTTTGTTAAACAAAATTTTACAACTCGTTTTATTTCCACCAAAAATTTAACATTTAGGAAATAGTCGAGTTTGTTAATTAATGCTAACTAGTCTAACTAGATTTCAGCTACAAAAACGTCATAGATGTAAAGTTCGTATTTAAAAGATATTTCCTGAAATTTTCATGAAAATCGCTCGATTAGTTTTAGTTTTGCTAAAATTTGTTTGCGAAAATTTGACGACTCGTTTTGTTTCCACCAATAATTGAGAATTTTAGTCACTTATCAAGTTCGTCGATCTATGTTAACTATTCTAACTAGATTTAAGCTTTGAAAACTACATAGATTTAAAATGCGTATTTTAAAAAGAACACCTATTTTTTTTTTGTACGAGAATGAAACAACACGGGTTTAGCCTTGCAACCAAATTGTGTATGTAATAATCTTATCATTGTAAATATTTCGTTAGGTCGACAAACAGAATTAAAATGTATTGAGTTTTCTCCTACAAAAATGTAAATAAGTTTGATAACATAAATCGCACGTCCACTTGTACGTCCACAAAATATTTAATTTTTGGCGAAATTTTTGGCTGAGAGAAACGCAATTAAAGCAAGGCGACTTTACCAAGAAAGGTATCTTGATAGAAGAATACCTTATAAAAAAACTTGTGGGGCTGTGGATAGGAAGCAACTCTGCAAGATGGAATTTTTAATTCCCATAACATACACTGCTGGGCGGACGAAAATCTTCATACTGTTAGGGTGAGAGCTCATCAGCAACGATTCTTCATTAATGTCTGTTGTGATATTGTTGGCGATGTATTAATCGGTCCCTATATTCTACCTGGGCGGTTGACCGGAAATGTTTATCGACTTTTTTTACAGAAATTTTGCCAGGGTTGTTGGATGCCAAAGTGCACCTAGTGATGGTGCACCTACACATTTTAGCGCGTTAGCAAGAGCTCACCTACATAATGCCCATTCATTAAGGTGGATAAGTCGAGGCCTGCAAGGTCACTGGACATGAACCCCTTGGACTTTTTTGGGGTCACTTAAAAAATTTGAAGTTGCGGATCTCGCAGAACTGCAGCGTCGAGTAAAAAATGGATGTACAACAAGGTTGTGTTGGGACGGAGGGACGGCAATTTGAACAACTATTGTGAATTTACCATTACGTTTATGTACTAATTCAAAACTAAAATAAATATTTTTTTGTTTTCTTTGACGGGATTTGTAATATTTTATTCCCATATAATCCCATATAATCATTCCCAAAAAAATACATTTTTAATTTTTTTCTCGAAAACTGTTTTCTTGAGCTAGAGAAACAAATAGTATATTTTCAGTGTAGTTTTTGATTGCGAGCAATTTTATCTATAGAAGCTAAATGTGCTAATGGAAAAAATATTAGGAAAAATACAAAGGCCGTTCCCCGTATATATCGCCACTAGTTGGCTATCAAGACGAAAATATGCACAAACGGTAGGTCGGCACCAGTAACGAGTACACACAAAATTTGAATCAATTATCATTAGTTGCGTCTGAGAAATTAACAAAAATGTTGTGTGACGCCACCCCCTTTTAAGGGCTGTACCCCAGTTAGGAAACGTTTTCAGACACAAATCCTTCTAGAGACTTTTTTTCTTATTCTGGGCTCTAGAACACGCCCAAAATTTCTGCCAGACATTTATAAACCCTGTTTATTGCAATAACAATGAAATTTATAAAGTCCCGGCGGGGTTGCTAGATCCCCAAAGGGGCGCCTCCCCAGGTGGCGGATAGGGGAAAGCTCACTAGATATAGTGGGTACCGGGGAAATAAAATACTCGGGGTGGACCAAAACTAGCAAGGAAACAACGTTCAAATTTTGGATTGATGAGTCCAAAACACCCTGCTGACAGGCAACAATGTCAGCAGTATCATAATGCGGCTACTGAGGGATTTCTTCGTTAAAGGCTCTTTACTGGAAACCCAAGGGCGCTTGCTGAGTCAGCTCGAACGGCCATGGCTCTGCGGCGCAGAAAGCAAAGTGACACTACTGCGCTATGTTTCTCAAGGTAGAACAATTATGGCAAATCAAAGAATCGGTACGGCCCCTAGTCCGTGGCAGGCCTTAAATGGCGTAGGGGTGCTAATAATCCCCACGAAGAAAAACGATAATTTTAATGAGAAATACAATAAAAATCTATATGTAGAAAATCGAAGCGAAGACACAATCAAAATCGGAACATTGAATGTTCAAAGTATGTATATGGCAGGTAAATCACACAACACTGCACAAGAAATGGAAAGGCTTCGATATTCTACATCGATATTCTAGGTTTAAGTGAAGTGAGGTGGCCTGAAAAAGGAACCAGCAAAATCAATGATAACACTCTATACTACGCAGGCAATGCAACGGCGACGCACTTGAATGGAGTTAGAGTTATGATCAACAAAAAGATTAACAAATCCGTAATAAACTTCGTGCCATTTTCAGACCGAATAATGTTATTACAGATAAAATTAAAGCCCAAAATTGTAAATATCATACAGATATATGCCCCAACAGCCGACAAACCAGATGTAGAAATAGAACAGTTTTATGCCCAACTAAAACAACTAAGAAATCAATAAAGTCAATATCATAATGGGAGATTTTAACGCCAAGGTTGGAAGTGGCAGAGTAGAGGATATAGTAGGAGACTATGGCTTAGGTGATCAAAATACCAGAGGTGAAGCATTAATACAGTTCTGTCAAGAGGAAAAAATGTTAAAAATGACCCAAATGACCCAAATGTTACCACCCAGGAGGCTATACACATGGACATCTCCCCAACATAACGAAAACCATATTGTAAGAAATCAAATAGACTATATCCTAATAGACAAGAGATACAGGAATGGATTAAACAGCTTTAGAACTTATCCTAGTGCCGTCGTGTGATCCGATCACAACCCGGTAACCCAAAAAGCTTTCTTCAAAAAGAAAATCGTGAAGAAACCACCAACCACCAAGCTAAACAGAATGTGAACGAAGAGCTAGATATGACCATACAACATCAATCGGCAGACAATATATTCCATTTCAATGAAGTGGAAAATATATGGGACAAAATAAAAACCGTCCTAACATCTACTCAAAACAGTATAATCAAAAATAACAATATTATGAATAAAAACCTAACCTAATGAGTAATGTGTTAAAGCTCTTATTAAAGATCTTGCAACAGAGAATATATAGAAAATGCGAGGCCGATCTCGACGATTCACAGTTCGGCTTTCGACAAGGAATGGGAACACGAGAAACACTTTATAGTCTCAATATCTTAATACAAAAATGTAGAGACCAGCAAAAAGATGTATACGCGTGTTTCATCGACTATCAAAAGGCCTTCGACAATGTCAAACACCCCAAACACACTAATTAAAATATTACAATCAAAAGGACTAGAGGAGGAACAGTGAGAACCGAAGGCGGGAACACGGAAAAGACCTTAATGCGTCCAGTCACCTCTGCTTTTTAATATATATATATATATATATATATATATATATATATATATATATATATATGTATATGTATATATATATTCAGAGGAAATCTTTCAGAGGGCACTACAAGATACTAATGACGGCATTAAAGTTAACAACAAAATATTAAACAACTTGAGATATGTGGACGACACAGTAGTGTTTTCGGATAGTCCAGAAGGATTGCAACGCTTAACAACCATTGCATCCATGGTACCGGACGAAGTGGCCCTAGGTTTAAAATTAAACATCAGAAAAACACAGTCTAAATCAAAATCTATTATTATCTATTCTATATGTTATCTATTCTATCTATTATTATAATCTATTATTATAAAAGATATATTAAACACATTCAAGATAATGACATCTTTTACATATTAAAGATAACAATAAGTAAGTTACAATTACATATTAAAGATAATAATTATGTTATATGATAATTATTAAATATATAAAAAATCCTAATGTAGTAGGCCAATATTGTAGTAGACGCGCATTGAAAGAGTTCCTAAATTTAAGTACCTTGGATGTTGGCGAACGGAAGAGTTAGACCCTGATTTAGAGGTACAAACTCAAATAATAGCGAGAACAACCTTCATGAATATGCAGAAGCCGTTAACAAATCGTAGCCTGAACCTTACCACACGTCACCGTTTCGTTCAATGTTGTATATATTCAACGTTGCTTTACGGTGTAGAGACATGGAGAAAGAACATAGAAAGGAAAATATAGGCATTTGAGTTCTGGGTTTTCCGACGTATGCTTCGAATATCATGGATAGATCATGTCATAAACGAAGAAGTATTAAGAAGAATGGGAAGGGACAGAGAACTATTATGTACGATAAAAAAAAACGAAAAACATCTTACCTTGGACACGTTCACTGTAACAACAAATACGAACTTTAACAACTACTTATGGAGGGAAAAATAGAAGGGAAGAGAGGACCAGGTAGAAGGAAGTGCTCGTGCTCAAGAACATTCGGGATTGGACAGGAATTAACAGCAATTCACTAATAAGAATAGCCAAGAGCAGAAACGATTTTGCCCAAATTGTTGCCAACCTTCAATGATGAAGACGGCACCGCTGAGAAGAGAAGTATGTTGTGATAAAACTGTAATTACGCGGTCGTGGTATACAAATAACTATTAAATTAGAAAAATTTTAAAGCGGCCCGCGATCATATTTTCATAAGAAATGGCCCGACAGCCATAAGATTTTACTACCTACTATCTCATATATTATTCTGTTTTCATCTACAATTCTTTATATTTTGTTTTCAATCATGTGAATATTGAACCAAAGGCTTCTGGCGAAACATAATTTATTTCTTTTGTGCGACAATATCCCTGTGAACGCTCTCGGCGGAATTTATTTTTTAAATTAATTTCAAAATTTATCGAAGAAACTCGGGGTGTGCCTGTCCTGCCCGAGGCGATTACGCCACCTTGATAATGAAAGTATTCGTGCACGCCAATACAAATAATATGAACGGGGGTTACAAAATTATTTTTATCGGTTTAATAATTTATTTGTTTATCGTTTGTATTATATCGCGTCTCGTGGGAAAGCCAAATATTGCAAGTATCTAATATCATTTATTAACAGCGTGGAATTTATATGTTATTGAAAACTAATCACATTTTTTAGTTTGAAGGTTTTTATTTAAAATCACTTGTATTTTTATTATTAATACTTCATATTAATTTAAAAATCAATAGGAATTGTTCCTAATTTAAAAATTAGTAGCAATTATTAATGACTAATACATTATTTTAATAATATTAATAAAACAGTCGATTTTCTAAATGTATTATTCATATATTATTATTATTATTATTATTACTACAGGGGAGCAGGTGAGAATGGTTTTCCTGGCGTTGGTCAAGTCTATTGTTGAGTATGGGATTGTGGATTGGGGCAATTGTGGTCAGACTGTGCTAGAACCGCTAAATTTGGTGTATAAAAGAATAATAAAAAATTGTCTAAAAAAACTACTTGACTATCCTTCAGCTTTTCTTTTTACTGAATTTCGGACTTTAAATATTCAAAATTTGTTTATATTAAATTCTCTAAAATTCATTCATAAGCACTTCCCTGTGACTTCCCTGTGACCCCGGCCCACAATCACGCGACTCGCAGACAACAACGCATGCCCCTGTACGAGCCTCGCAGCCGAACCTCCTTGTCAGAGAGGCACGTTGCACGCTGGGGTCCCAGACTTTACAATCGCCTACCTGAGGAGGTCTCCTTGTCTATGGGGTATAACCGTTACTGCGGTGCAATAGAACGACTGGTTCCGAATACATTTAGCATAACTTCTTAATATATATTTTTTTTATTTTTTCATTTTTCACAAATTAATAACAGTGAGAAGAATTATTTTATTTCAATTATTTTATTTTTAATTTTATCAGAGTAAAGTTTTGATTTTATTTTCATTCTAAGATAAAAGAAGATTGTGGCCAATTTCTTTGGATTCCTTTGTGGCCAGTATTTTCTATAAATATTTGTTATTGTGTATTTGCATATTTAAAAGATATACATTTATTTTGATTTTTTGATGATTTGACAGGAACTTTTTTGTGCATGTTATTACTAGAGACCGGATTATATGTAACATAAAAAGCTTGAAATATGCACGAAAATGCCTAAAATATGCACGGAAATTGTCAAAATATGCAACATTAAATAATTTTAAAAAAATAGTTTTAGATTATTTATTTTCAATCAGCATACAATTAACAATGACCCATTTAAATAACATCAGAACATCATTAATAGTAGGTAGTTTATGATACAAGTCTACGAAGAAGGGCTTTTGTGCACGAGTTGCGAAGCGAAAATCGCAACGAGTGCACTAAAGCCTTTCACACACATGTATCATACATTATTTTATCTACGTAGCATGTTAAAATACTGTTGAATCTATGAGAATATAATTGTTTCTTACGGATAATATTGAAAAATAGTAAATTTGACAGACAAAATGCTTCAAATCACTGATATAATAAGGTTGGAACGTTCAGCGCCTCCGTAGTAAAAATTGCTAATGCTAAATGCACAATGGCGCATAGATAACTGGTCGTTGTCGATGTAATCAAGGTTAACCTAGATTTAATCAAGATTAGGTTATGGTTAGGTTAAGTTATCTCGGAGCCAGATAAATCCAGACAGAGAGGCCGAGACCTCTTGATTCGATATAAGAAAAATTGATTCAATTTTCATATACAATTTTCAGAAAACTTATTTTCACTACATCTATGTTTATTGTTTAGTGACGCGAGTGTTGCCGTTGTAACAACAAATAGAAATCTTTTAATAATGAAACTCCATTTGATTTACACTGGACTTTTACGCACGGTTTGGATACTTCTACACACGATTGTAATAATCGCTTCCATTACATACAATAATTTACTTATTAAAGTGTTCATTTGTCATGAGTAGGTAAATAATGTGTATAATAGATATTCTGATATATAGATATTCTGTTTTCGTCTACAATTCTTTATATTTTGTTTTCGTTCACGTGAATATTGAACCAAAAGCTTTTGGCGAAACATAATTAATTTCTTTTGTGCTACAATTTCCCTGTGAGCGCTCTCGGCGGAATTTATTTTTAAAAATAATAAACTACGAATATCGACCATAATATAATAAAATTAAAATTTATTTAACATTTTGATATTCTTGTAAACGTTAACAACCAGCTACCTACTACCTACTGTTACAATACTACCTACTGTTCCAAATGTTCGTTAGTAAGATTGTGCGGAAAAGGGGCAACTGGGCAATATTTGAATCTTGGGTGCTATATTAGCTCTTATCAACTAGTTTCTGATAAAAGTTATGCCGTCCTATTAATATCAATTTGGCATAAAGCTTCAAAACCCGGGTTATTGTTCAAAATGTTTTCAAACTTTTCTTTAAGTTTACGCGAGAATACCGCTGGCGATGCGGAGTTCTTTTTGCCATTTTCGGCTGAATAGATGTAGATTCTAGATATAGATTGTATATTTGGTGGTAACGACTTGAACTGCGACTTTCATATATCTATTGTACCCCACCCTCTTCCTCTAAACGTTGCTATACTTACCCATTTAGAGCGTCTCCTCTAGTCCTGATTCCTTTAGGAATTTCAGGATGTGGATGAGATTTAAGAACTGCAACTCCTCTGCGTTCAAGCAGTGGGCCCGTTCAAGCAGTGGTACCCCAAGGTGCATTTGCCTCTTCCGGAGCAGTGCTCCGCAGTCTTTGAGCAAATGGACGGGGGCTTCCTCTGCTGAACCACAGAATCTGCATTTGTCATCTTCCTCTAGGCCTATGGTCTTGAGGTGTTTCCTAAGTCTGCAGTGTCCCGTCAGGACTCCTATCCGAATTCTAAGCTTGTTCCTGTTTAGTTTCAGGCAAGGTTTTGTTTTTTCTGGTTAAAAGATACCAGCATTACTTTGGATTGTCTCAACCCTGGAAGTTCATTCCAGGTTTTCATCCATTGTTCTCTTATTTCTTCATCTAAACTTTTGTGGATGGTGTTCACACTCATACCGCAAAAGGATTCCGGACCTATAAAGGGATTACTGGATCCCGCGCATGCTAGGTGATCGGCTTCTTCGTTTCCGTCTATACCAGCTTGTCCTGGTACCCAGAATAGCGCTACTTTATTTTCTCTGCCAAGCTTGTTTAGCTTTCCCACCAGTGGCGGCTCGTGGATGATGTTTGTGGGAGGGCTGGAAAAAATTATAATAAAAAATCACTTCTTCTTAAGGTGCCATACCAGTGTTCTAGCGTGGGCGATCTCTCGCGCATACTTGGAACGCATCGTCACACTCATATGCGGGATCTTCAGTTTGTCGCCGGTTCCGATCGGCACTATTTGAGAGGTTTTACTAGGCAGAGTTACTCGTGGTAGTTTGCCATTGCTTTCCACGAGGTGGCCACAGCATAGTTTGTCCGGGGATCGAACCCGGGATCTCAGGTATAGCGAGCGAGCGAAAAAAATCACTAAGAGTTGAAAAAAACCGCATTTTTATTGACACATACAGAAACATTTTTTTCCACTTTTCAAGTGTCCAAAAATTAATTGTCCACTTAAGGTTCTTTGCCGTTGCCGAAACTCGACTTCTTAGAAACAAACTCATAAAATGCCTAACATACAGAGTGCGGACTGCAATGTTTGCAGCCCACGATATACATATTACAAAAACGTATATCGCGGGTGGGGGTAACCAGGTCAATACATTAACTACGCGGCGAGACTCGCTCTGCAGTCACTGCAGCCCGGATGAGTATACAACCGCACTAAATTACACAATACACACATACAGAGCGCCTATCGAGATATTTATTGCCTACAATTCAAAAAATAAATATACTACGAACGGAAAAATATGATTTTGTAAAATAATTGTATACTAATGGAATAGTTTATAATAATTAAAAAAATGTTTTCATTTTGGCGGGAAGGCTGCAGCACTGCAGCCCTTATGGGCGAGCCGCCACTGTTTCCCACACAGTCCCATATTACTTTTGATTTGATGATGTATGAGCTAATAGCCTTGATGGCTGTCTAACAGGATAGCAATTCGTGTTTTGCGATAATTCCTGTCGAGATTAAATTGTGCACTTCCTTCGATAGCGTCTACCTCTGCTTGGAAGATGCTTGGGAATGTTCCCATGGATTCGAAGTATTTGGTACGAGGTCCAAACTCTCCTGCACCAGTACCTTCCTTCGTCTTCGAACCATCTGTATACCATTTGATAGCATTAGTATAGCATTGGTATTGAAATGGTATTTGCATAACATATCGTCTTTTGGTGCTTCCAGGCAGGGGATCTTGGCAGCGAGGCCATTCCATTCATATTTTACCTCTGCCTATTCCTTCCTTACTGAACCATTACAATCGCCGATCTGGCGGCCCTCTCCACGACAAGGTACAACGGAGTCAGATCCAGCAGCTGTTCCATTGCTGCTGTCGGGCACGACCCCATAGCCCCGTGATGCAGACACACGCCAGTCTTTGAATCGTCTCAAGCTACTTACTCATAGAGGCACACTCATAGAGGATATCTGCACACCATTAGAGCGCGGTTGGCTTTTCCTGCCGCTGGTTCAGCGAGTATATACCATAGGAGTTTGCTATCTAGTGTTATACCCAGATACCTTATCTCCTGTTTGTATTCTACTGCCCCCCATCTAACAGTATGGCCTGTAGGCAGTTTTTATTTTTCTTATTAGGTTTTATTTTTCTAGTAAATGGTATCACCGCGGTTTTGCTCGGGTTGAGTCTCAGTCCCAATGTTTGACACCATCTACTAGTTACTTTGAGGCCGCTCTGTATGATTTCACAGAGCGTTCCCTCAAACTTCCCTCTGGCTATGATGACTATGTCTTCAGCGTAACCTTGACATTTGATATCTAGGTCGTTCAGCCTAGCCAGTAATTCATCAGCTACCAGGCTCCACATCAGTGGTGATAACACACTTTCCTGTGGACACCCTCGAGTTGTGGAGATCTTGATGGTGTCTCTTCCCACTTGTGCCTACGCCGTTCTGGTCCTCAACATTTCTCCCATACACTTTGAGATAGTGCTGTCGATATTCCTTCATTCGGGACCTGCTTTGACAGCCTCGTACGAAGTGTTGTCAAAGGCTCCTTCTATATCCAAGAAGGCACATATCGCTAGTTCCTTTGTCTCCAGTGCTGCCTCTATTTCATTTGTGAGCTGATACAGGGCGGTTTCTGTGGATTTCCCTGCTGCATATGCATGCTGACAGTTGTGTAGGTGTGGTTTCACCTACCAGCACTATATTGTTCTAAGGTAATTGTCAATTACCTTCTTCATTGTCTTTAACATAAAAGATATTAGACTAATGGGTCTAAATGACTTCGGTTGAGTGGTGTCTCTCTTCCCCACCTTTGGTAACCATACCACCTTAGCCCTTCTCCATAGCTCCGGTATATATCCGAACGCTAAAGTACTTCTAAAGATTTTTAGAAGGTACGGCATTAATTCTCTCCCTTTTTTGTAGGAAGGCGGGAATTAGTCCATCCAGACCTTGGGCCTTAAATGGCTGGAAAGTGCCGATAGCCCATATGATTCGTCCATCCAGACCTTGGGCCTTAAATGGCTGGAAAGTGCCGATAGCCCATATGATTCGGTTTTACGTACAGATGGACGCGGCCCTCCTCCAGTTAGCCCGACTTGGTCTCTGTGGTTGCATCAAGCCCTAGGTCCCTTTAGGTATTTAGCTCTAGGTATTTTCTACATCCCGGAAAATGGGTTTCTAGTAGGAGGAGAGGTCTCTGCTCTTCGTCCTCCGTGTAGCTCCCATCCGGTCTCTTGAGAGTGGCTGTCATTTCCACTCTATGCTTCGCTAGTGCATTGTGCAATCTATAGCTGCTACCGGGGTGAATTCTATGTTTTCACAGAAGGTCCTAAAGTTTTCTCTTTTTGCCCTTCTGATCTCTTTGTTTTAGGTCGTGAGCACCTCGGAGTATTCTATCCAATTTCCGTATTGCTTAGCATTGTTGAAAAACCTACGGACTTTTGCTCTTAATGTTGACAAGTTTTTGTTCCACCATTTTTCATCCTTATGCTCGGTTTTTACCGAGGTACTGGTGCAGGATAGTTTGGACCTCGTTCCAAATGCTTTGAATCCATGCAGCTGGATCCAAATGCCGTGGTGATTGCTACATTTATATCTCCTACAGTTTGCTCCAGTACGGTGTTGTGTTTGATACTACCCCGCACTCACCTGCTCTAGGTTCTCTTTTAGTTTGGAACTAAACATAGGCCACATAGTTTGTCTGCGGTTTCGAATGGGGATGTTTTCCTCACTCGCTCCTTCCATTTCAAACTCTATGATCTGACTTTAAGGGTTCACTTGAAACTCTCCACCTTCGCCCCCCTAACCAGTTTACTTAAGTTAGTGCCTAGCGTTATATCCAGTACCTCACTCCTGACCTTAGTTGGAAATGTTGGTGTATTCTCAACGTTATACACATTTAGGTTTTCTTTATTGAGGTATTCTAAAAGGTATTCACCTCTATTATTAGTGTCCGTGCTGCCCCACATCTCGTTGTGGGCGTTTGCGTCACATCCTAAGATGAGTGGCAGCCCTCTCCTAATACAGTGTTCTACCAGCCTTTGTACTTCTATTGGTGGTATGTTGTTACCATCTCCGGGGAAGTATGCTAATGCGATATCACTACATCGCGGTGGAGACCCTCAGTCTTGATGAGCATCTGGATTGGAACTAGATCTCGCCTTAGGAATTCTGAAATACATACATAATTTATGTCCTTCTGGTAAGGAAGGATGCAAGTTCAAGAGGAGACCTGTCGGTTATCCCACACCAACTTACATTCCCTGAGCATAAGCCCATAGTTATTGCAGCAGCGCTAGCCCTATGTTTTGTTTAGTGAACATCCTGACAGCCGAAGCTGCTTTGGCATGGTGAATGATCACTTGAGCTATTTTTGTGCGTTTGCTGGTCATTTTTGTTTTGTCACAGGAGGCGGGTCCTCTTCTGTCTAGGCAAGAATGACGTCTTCCTCTACCTCAGTAAACAGGACAGGATGTTGGAAATGTTTCCATTGATTCAAAGCATTTGGAACGAGGTCCAAACTATCCTGCACCAGTACCTTCCTTCGTCTTCGAACCATCTGTATACCATTTGATAGCATGTCTACGAGTGTGAGGTATAGTTCGTCTTCTCGGTAATCCGAGCTGACTTCCTCGTTCTCGGCCCTTGTGGCTTCGACAAAGGGAGTGGCCGCTGTTGCTGTCTCTTCAACCAAGGAAGCGGACGCTATTGCGGGCGTAACTTCCGAGGGAGAGACCGCTGTAGCTGCCGCTACTACCTCTGCATCTTCTTTGGGATCGTGGAGCTCACGCTCCATTCTGTGGCGGTGAGATCCCGCCCACTAGGGTTCATTATCGTGTTTCTTCACATTTGAATCCCACGAATGGCTAGGGAATTAAAGGTCCGCCATGTCAGAGCCCCACTTAACATGGCAAGGCTCGATACTGTCTGAGGTCGCCAGGTATGAGGAAAACTCCGTTACCATACTTAATATGGGATAGACAATAATAGATAAAGTATCAATAAGATATCAATAATAAGAAAATACAATTGTACTTAATATGGAACAGACTACGGGAACCGTATTTATACGCAAAGAGTAAGTACCTAACTACGGGAACCGGACGAATCCGCACTACCCTCAGCACCCCGTACACAGGGCACGACTTGTAGAAAAGCACCCCGTAGCGAAAGGGTTAGGAAGTTCTTAGTTCCCCATTGACGGCTCTGACAGGAGGTAGACTCCAGTCAATATCGTCCAATGGTTCATTGCGAAACTAAGCCCTCACACCGCGACAAAGTGACTTCTACGTGAGAACAGTGTACCATTGGTATGCACCAACTCTGCACAAATAAATAATCAAATTAAGTAACTGCGTAGCAATAAGGACAACTACACTTTGGGTACAAGACTTGTACCACAACCACACAAGGTTTGGGTACAATTTCGCACGCAGAAGTAGAGGTTTCAAATTTTAAGCGTAGATTGTTACAGCTGTTAATAAATCTGTGGTTCAGTCGGAAATAATGTAAGATTTCATTCATAAACTACCCTACCGAAAAATACTGTACCTAACTATAGCGAAAATATGCATCATCACTAGATCTTAGATAAAATACGCAATGACCACTGAAAATGGACTAAATATGCAAATGCATATTATCCGGTCTATATAATAATAACTGTTACTATAAATATAATTAGTCTTCATTTTCTAAAAAGCTTTAAATATAATTTGTACCTTTTTAATTAAAATTTTTTTTTTTAAAGAAATCTTAATTTCTATTTGACAAAAATTATATGTGAATACTTTTCAAAATGTAGAAATGGATTTCAATGGTCCAATAGCTGCAGAAAATGTTCCTGCTCTTTGCAACCACAAATTTATCCAGTTTCTTCTTTAAAGTTAATGTTTATTTTGTTTGAAGAGAAAATACATTTTTGCTTAACTTCATGTTATCATTTGTACAAAATTTAAGTAAGGAAAAATTTAAACAAATTAAACAATTTTCGGTATAGTTTTAATAAAAATTAGTACAAATTATTTAGATTACTAAAGTAAACGCAATTTTAATTTAATATAACATATTTAATCTTTTAGGTGATAAAACAATCTATAAAATAATCTAAAATGTAAATTTCGCTTTAAGGAGACATAGAGTTTCCATTTGTTTCATTCTGTTCCGCAGGAGGTAAATTATCGCATTCATCACTTTTAGAGAAATCAATGTTTTGATGTTTAGCGATCATGTGTTTCTTCAACTTATTCGGTCTTTGAAACGTTAAATTACATATTTCACACCTGAAATCATATCTAATAAAACACCCAAACAAATAAATGAAACTCATACTTATGTTTATTTGCACTTGGCCCTTCTTCGTGTAATTTCAGATGCGACATCAAATTATACTTCTCTGCAAACTTCTTTGTACAAGTTGGACACTCGTACTTCTTCTCGCCAGTATGCACTCTCGTATGCCGCTTCAAATGAGATACTGAAACAAGAGCAATTCCACATACCTCACATTTATAATCCTTCTTCCCCGTATGAGAAGCTTGGTGAATTTTAAAAGAACTGCGGTGAATAAATCTTTTTCCACACAAATCACACTGATATGGACAATCCCCTAAAAACATTAATTTATATATTTATATATTAGGTCATTATGTATGAAATATCTAATTATTTCAAACACCTAGTTTAATACCCGATATGCCTGATATTTCATATTTTTGTTAATATTTTATTGTTTATTTGTTTGTGACAATTGTCTTTTGAAGCTCACAATTTGTAAACCATGGATAAGTAACAAATTCGTGATATTTTTAAATATAAGTTCCGTCATGGAACCAATGCAGGGCAAACAACTTGAAAAGTCAACCAAGTGTTTCATAAAGATGTTAGATGTGTGTTTGGGCCAATTTTTTATGGTTTTGCGGCCTATCAAAAGAGGGCGTACGATTGTCGATAGCGCGATCAATTATTTCGACAGGTGTCGATCGCGCGAAAGGAATTAGTAAAAAATCTCGGAGAGATTTAGATAGATTAGTTAGTGTGATTAGAGTTGTACGCACGGCCAATGCGTTGAGAGTGTTTGCACGTTTCGTCTCGGTCGGCATGCGACCACGCTCATTTTGTTGATGAGAACTCTTCGGAAATTCTACCAATTCTAGACGATCTGCGTTGTAGCGACTATATACAGTCCAATCATCCGGTACGAAGTACCAAATGATTGGACTCTATAGCAGCGACAAAATTTAATTAAAATAGGGAGAACAAATCGGGGTGGTTTCGGCCACTTACCTTGTAGCTACAATGTCTTTCTTGGCTTCTCCGTTGAAACGACGAGGAAACTGGAAGGAAATAAGACAAGAAGGATATTCGGCGGAGAACCCTTGCAACGCAGATCGTCTAGAATTGGCATAATCCCCGATTCTGGTGGTCCCATACTGGCCGAGACGAAACATGCAAACATTCTTAACACGTTGGCCGTGCGAGACGTACTAACTCTCTCTACGACTCTAATCACACTAGATTGTAGATATGGTGGTGACGACTTGTACTGCGACCTTTATAGATCTATTGTACCCCACCCTCTTCCTCTAAGCGTTGGTATACTTACTCATTTAGAGCGTCTCCTCTAGTCCTGATTCCCTTTATAGGTCTGGGAATTTCAGGTTCTGTGTGGGATTCAAGGACTGCAACTCCTCTGTTTTCAAGCAGTGGGTCCCGAGGTACATCTGTGTCTTGCTTTCCTCTGCTGAACCACAGAATCTGTATCTGTCATCCTCCTCTAGGCCTAGGGCCTTGGGTGTTTTCTAAGTCTGCAGTGTCCCGTCAGGACTTCTGTCAGAATTCAGACATTCAATGTTTCAGGCACCCTTATGTTCTTTTCTGGTTAAAAGATCCCAGCATCACTTTGGATTGTCTCAACCCTGGAAGTTCTTTCCAGGTTTTCATCCATTGTTTTCTTACTTCTTCATCTAAACTTTTGAGGATGATGTTCACACTTATGCCACAAAATGGATGGGTCATACCCTTGTTTGCTAGGTGATCGGCTTCTTCGTTTCCGTCTATACCAGTGTGTCCTGGTACACAGTATAGCGTTACTTTATTTTCTTTGCCAAGCTTGTTTTGCTTTCCTTCACAGTCCCATACCAGTTTGGATCTGATGGTATATGAGCTTATGGCCTTGATGACTGCTTGGCTGTCTGGCAGGATTGCAATTCGTTTTTTGCGATAATTCCTATCGAGGTAAAATTGTGCACATCTTTCGATAGCGTGTACATCTGCTTGGAAGATACTTGGGAATGTTCTCATGCATTCGAAGTATTTGGTACGAGGTGCAAACACTCAAGCACCAGTACCTTCCTTTGTCTTCAAACCATCTGTATACCACTTCATAGCATTTTGCTCTATATGGTATGCTGAGGATTCGTCGCTCCAATCGGCTTTACTATTACACATTGCTGTGTAGTGTTTCTCGAAATGGTATTTGCATACCATTTCGTCTTTTGGTGCTTCCTGTCAGAGGATCTTGGCAGCGAGGCTGTACCGGTCTCTGCTCCTAATTATTTTACCTCTGCATATTCCTTGCTGAACCTTACAATCGCCGATCTGGCGGCCCTCTCCACGACAAGGTGCACCGGAGTCTGATTCAGCAGAAGTTCCATTGCTGCAGTCGGGCACGACCCTATCGCCCCCGTGATGCAGACACACGCCAGTCTTTGAATCTTCTCAAGCTGTTTCCTCATAGAGGCCAGCTTGGTGCTACTTCCCCACGCAACCGCCACGTAAGTGATCGCAGGTCTCACTATCATGGTGTACATCCATCGCAGGATTGTGGGGTAACAACCCCACGTTTTTCCTGCCAGATTTCTGCACACCATTAGACCGCACATTTTTATCACACTAACTTATCTATCTAAACCGCGGAATACGGAATGTAAAAAACCAAACACATAACAAGGTGCATTGGACTGCTCCAAAAAGGCTCCCTGTGATCACAAACCACGAAATTCCGTGGAAGTTTTAAGTGGAAATTTTTACTGAGAGTTAGCAGTTGCGGCTCGCCCATAAGGGCTGCAGTGCTGCAGCCCTCCCTCCAAAATGAAACATTTTTTTAATTATTATAAACTATTACATTAGTATACAATTATTTTAGAAAAACATATTTTTCCGTTCGTAGTATATTTATTTTTTGAATTGTAGGTAATACATACCTCGATATGCGCTCTGTATGTGTGTATAGTGTAATTTCCTAATGTTTTACATCCGGGCTGAAGTCAGTGCAGACCGAGTCTCGCCGCGTAGTTAGTGTATTGACCCGGTTCCCCCACCCGCGATATACGTTTTTGTAAAATGTATATCGTAGGCTGCAAACATTGCAGTCCGCACTCTCTATTTTAGTCATTTTATGAGTTTGTTTCTCGAGAAGAACTCGAGTTTCGGCAACGGCAAAGAACCATAAGTGGATATTACCATAGTGGAATTAATTGGTGGACAATTGAAAAGTGGACAATTTAAAACAAAGTATTAATAAATAAGTAGTTCTTAGCTATACACATAGAAAGTAAGATAGTTATTTTTGAATTTAATTATTGAATTTAATTTTAATTAAATTTTTATAGAAATGAACGAAGCCAAAAATTCAGTTATGCATTTGCAAAAGATCAACTTTGCACGACTGGAATTTCAAGAAAAAATTGAAATTAAATCATTAGGATGGTTAACTCCAGATTTAAATATTTGTCAAGTGTCACAAAATCGTTCAAATAATTATCACCGAAAATTTAATTCCAACATTTACATGAATCATAATTTGTTAACAGGTTGTCCAAAAAATAATGCTTTTTTTATTTTCCATGTCTTTTGTTTGGAACAGATACGTCATGGATAAAATCTGGCATTGCAGATCTACATTATTTAAATGAAAAAATTAAAAAACATGAGAAATGTGCAGAGCATTTAAAAAGTGTGTGCAATCTTGGAATGTTGGGAACAGTTGATATCAGAACGCAATTAAGTGGGGCCTACATACAAAAATTAAATAAACATAATGAAAATGTGAAAAAAAATCGCGATATTTTATCTAAAAATTTTTTTTCCTTGGCGCTACAGCCCACTATGGGCCTTGGCCTGCTTTACAACGTCCCTCCATATCCTTCTGTCCTGTACTGTGTGGGGCCATTGCCGCACCTCGAGTACTTTCAAGTCTTTAATAACGTCGTCCTCTCCATAGTATCTGTGGCCTGCCTCTCGATCTCTTTTCGGCAGGCAACCATAGCGTCAGAGCTTTTAGGGTTCGGTCGTCCTTCATTCGCATGATGTGCCTGAACCACCTTAGCATCTGCGCCTTCACATGCCTCACAATGTCTCTTCCCTCGAGTATTCCATCTATTTCTGCGTTGGTTCTTATTCTCCATCCTTCCTCTTCCTGTATCCCTCCATATATTTTTCTTATGATATTTCTTTCGCATACTCTTAAAGCTTCCTCACCACTTTTGCATAGTGTCCATGTTTCCCCCGCATAAGTGATTATTGGATGGATTAGTGTTTTGTACACTTTCAGTTTAGCTTTTCTGCTCAGTAGTTTGGATCCTAGCAGTTTCCTGTTGGCAAAGTATGCTTTCCTCCCTAACATAATTCTGTGAGCGATTTCCTCACTCATCTTATTTTGGCTCGTTAACTTAGCCCCTAGGTAGGTAAACTCGGTCACTTCCTCGTAGTTTCTACCATTTACTTGAATTGGTCTTAAATCTGTCACTTGCTCCCTACCACATCTCATGTACTTTGTTTTAATTTCGTTTATTATCAGTCCGCATGGTTCAGATTTTTGTTCAAGTCTCGCTGTTATTTCTTTTAGGTGCTCCCTTCCTCTTGATGCGATGTATATATCGTCAGCGTATGCTCCCACTTGCGCTGCTCTAGTTTTTAGGGTGCCTGTTACGTTCACCTCTCCGATTACTGCCTCCAGCAGTAGGTTGAACAACATTGCAGATAAGGCATCGCCCTGTCTTACTCCCGTTCCTATTGCAAAGTCGGCCGTGAGCTTGGAGTCTATTAGGACTTGCGCACTTGACTCAGTTAGTGTTAGTCCTACAAGTCTACCCAGTTTCATGGATACTCCTAGTACCCATAATAATTATGGGTACTAGGTAACTACTACTTAGTAATTGTCTCATTAGCTCTTTTCTAGAGACACTATCAAACGCCTGTTTGTAGTCAATATATATGCTATACAATGTTATGTTATGCTCATAACATTTTCCCATTATTTGTCTTTGCGTATGAATTTGATCTATGGTCGACCTGTTGCTTCGGAATCCACACTGGTAATCGCCTAATATTTCTTCTGAATATATTGCAAGTCTTTTGCATATTACTGCTGACAGCACCTTGTAGGCGATATTTAAAAGAGTGATCCCTCGGTAGTTAGCGCAGTCCTTCTTATTTCCCTTTTTATGGATTGGGCATATGATGCCTTTTTTCCATTCCTTAGGCATGGTTTCCGTATTCCATACCATGACAATTAATCTGTGGAATCGTGTCCACAAGTACTCTCCACAGCTTTTTAAGAGTTCTGCTGTTATGGTATCACTTCCTGATGCTTTATAATTTTTCAGCTTTACTATTACCTCTCTTACTTCTTGATAGGTGGGTTCCGGGATTTCTGGTTGCGCTGCGTGATAATATTTTGCGTCTTCCCCATTATTTTCATGTTCTTCGTTCTTACAAGTTAACAGCTCGCTATAGTACTGACGCCACCTTTCAAGTATTTCCTTTTCCGCACTTAGTGATCTTTCTTCCTTACTGAGAAAGGTGTTGGTTCTCGATTGGAAGTCTCTGGTTTGCATTGCTATTTGTTTATAGAACTTTCTGCTCTGGTTGTTATTCTTGTTCATCTAAGTCCTCTACTTGTTTGTTTAGTGCATATTTCCTCTTCTGTTTACTCACTATTTTTGCCGCTCTTCTTAATTCCTCGTATTTCGCCCTATTTGCTCTTGTCATTGTTTGCAGCATCTTTTTTCTGGCTTCGTTTCTTTCCCTCAGAGCTCTTCTGCACTCATCATCGAACCAAGTGTTTCTGTCCTTTACTTCCTTCCCGACTACGTCCCGCTACGTCAATTATGACACTTTTTATGGCGTTCCATTCCTTGTCCACGTTTTCACCGGTTTCCGTTCTTTCTAGGGAACGCTCAATTAGGTCTTGAAATTGTTTTTGTTTATCCTTCGCTCTTAGGGCCTGTGTATTCCATTTTTTTACATGTTTGTTACCCCCCACAATAGCTGTAATTCTTTGCCTCACCGAGACACATACGAGATAGTGATCAGAGTCGCAGTTAGCGCCTCTCATAGTTTTTACGTCTGTGATCATTGTTGCCCTTCATTTATTGATAAGTACATGGTCAATTTGGTTGACCCCTCGGTTTCCTGGCATCACCCACGTGCCTTTGTGTGTCTTTATCTAAAATTATCGACTGTATATTGTTTTGTGGTAAATTTGAATTACCTTTGAGAGTACATGATGAAACTGAAGATTCATTAAATCCTGGAGTTTTTAGGGGGTTATTACAATTTTTTGGAAAATTAGACGAAGATTTTGAAAAATCATTTTCAAAATTCACATATTTTTAAAGGATCATCAAAAACAATCCAGAATGAACTTTTAGATTGCATTTTGAACGTGTGTAAAGACGAAATATGCAAAGAAATCAAAAGAGCTAAATATCTAACTGTTATGGCAGATGATACTACAGACGTTTCGGAACACAATTCGAATTACACAACAGGTAATTGTTTCGTAACGTACTAGAAGGTACTGTACATGAAAGATTTTGGGGTTTCTTTAATCCCAAAATTCAAAATGCTGAGGGTTTAGCTGAATGTTTATTGGAAGAATTGAAAATTGTATTGGGAGATGATCAAAATAAATTAATCGCACAAACATATGACGGTGATGCCGTAATGAGGGGAGTAAAAGGAGGCGTACAAAAAATTATTAAACAAACATATAAAAATGCGCATTTTGTACATTGTTGCGCTCATTAACTTAATATAATAATGGAGCAAGCTGCATCACAAAATTCGCAAGCTCGAATTTTTTTTAGTAGCCTAGCAGCAATACCCACTTTTTTTCAAAATCTGCATCACGTTTAGGTGCACTCGACGGTATTTCTAGACGAATTCCTCGAGGATCAAACACACGGTGGAATTTTAATAGCCGAGTCGTGAACACAGTTTTTGAAAATAAGGCTAAATGTTGCAAAATTATTTTGAATCACCAACAAAATAATAGAAATTTGGCAACTATACAGGCAGCTACAGGATTAATTCGCACTTTAAATGATGAACATTTTAATTTTTGGTTAAAATTTTTTCATCAAATCATGCCCCATCGATATTCTGTATTGCAAATTATAATGTCCTAATGCTAATTCTATTCTTATTTTCGAGGCAACAGAGGAATTTACTAAAATTATTAAAGAAATTAGAAATAACCTCCCTTCGGTCAATCACCAAGAGGATTTTCTATCTGCAAAAAGGCCAAGATTTTCAAAAGAAGCATCGAATTTAGCAGCAAAAGAAGTTTGCGATTATATAATATTTTAAGCAAAAGAACGATTTGCTTTTATGAAACACTTCTGCAGCTCATCTGCAGCAAGATTATTTTCCCCGTGTATTTTTTCAAATAATACGAATCAAATTCCTAGCATTCCTGAGAAACAGTGAATGCATATCCAAGTTTAAATAAAGAGAGGTTTAACACAGAATTACTTGTTTTATATGATCGACCAGAATTTCAAAATTTAAAAGGACACAAAAATATTTATGATCTAATGTATAACTCAGGAATTCATGAATCCTTACTTGAAATAATAATTACCACCCCTATGACAACAGCAGAACCTGAAAGATGTTTTTCCACTCTTAAGATAATAAAGACCTTTTTAAGAAATACAATGGAACAAAAAAGACTAACAGTATTAGCTATGATTATCATAGAAAAAAACATAATCTCAAATATACCAAATTTTAATGAAAAGGTTATTGATGATTTTGTTAATCTAAAGGAATGTATAATGGAATTTAAATATAAATAATTGTTACTGGTATTACACTGAATTCAAAAATTCAATATGTTTCTGTATATGTCAATAAAAATGTGGTTTTTTCAACTCAGTGATTTTTTATTATAATTTTTTCCAACCCTCCCACAAACATCATCCACGAGCCGGCACTGAGAGTCAGGCTGCTAGGGACTGGTAGGAAACGAAATGGTGGACAAGTTTGCATAAGATGAAATTAACAAAGTAACATCAATGCTAACAGGGACTCCCACATTACTAAAACCATGACCTGAACCAAAATCTGTAAATCGTTAGTAACTAAGCAATAGATACTGTGGGACATAATGAATGGTCATAAATACAACAATCAAATGCTAAAAATGCTGCTGATGAATTCTGATTGGACGCTTTAACTGCTGAAATTCTGCAACTGTCAAGGAAGCAGTTTACAATTGTAGCAGGCCTTCTTACAGGACACTGTCCTCTTTGAAGATATCTGCACAAAATGCATATCTGGAAAGATGAAGCATTATACAGACTATGAAGCATTATACTATGAGGAGGATGCAAATGTCTGCCATAAAATCTTCCACTGCAAAGCAATTGCACATAGGAGACACAAGCTTAACATTAGAGTAAAAGAGATCCCCATCAAGTACATGGCTCATAGACTCATAGAACTAATACAGGGACTAGATATGTTTGCATGTATGGAACAATTTGTGGAAATATAACATACATAGATATATATCACTAATTTCAGCTGCTTAATCCCAAGGTTCATAACTGCTTACAGTAGACATCCACTGTAATCAATTGCTTTTTTTTTCTATCAACCAATGTGGGTCCAGGGGTTTAGCCTTTAAAACACACCTATTATATATATATATATATATATATATATATATATATATATATATATATATATATATATATGTTGTATTTGAGGTTTTCGCGGATAGATACCTGTGTTGTATTGTTTTCTCGGGGATTCCGCGTTGATGCTGAGGGTATGCGTCTAACGGTTGACCCGCACGGACGCATATATCTCTTGAGAATGGCGAATGTTAGTTCGCCGAAACGTCGAGAATCCGGTTCTTTTCAGAGCCAACCCTCAGCATCAACGCGGAATCCCCGAGAAAACAATACAACACATATATATATATATATATATATATATATATATATATATATATATATATATATACAGTCAAACCTGGATAAGTGAACTGGGTAAGGGAAAAAAACTCTATAAATGAGATTCATTGCTTGGTCCCGTCATTTTTAGGCTCTATGAATGAAAAAACCTCTATGAGTGAAAAATGGAAACCTCTATAAGAGAGAGTCGATTATTTATGCGAGTCGGTTTTTAATCAAAGAAGTTTGCGGCAATCGTTTGTGCGATATCCATACGATCGTAAGTGGCAAACGTGTGGATCGGGCATAATAAGTTAGTCTGCGTCAAATCTCTTAAGGGTGAAGACGCATTTCAAAACGCAATCTTTTTAAATACCCACGTAATGTCTAAAAGAAAAGTCCAAGTGTTGTCTCTAAGTGATAAACTCAAAATCGTGAATGCGTTTGAGTGTGGGAAATCGCTTAGTGAAAGTTCAGAACGAGTTTGGTCTACCAGTAACCACCTATTATAAAATTACTAAATCAAAAGATTCTATTAAGACTCAGTGCTCTAAGGGACACGGAAATGTTAAGAGGAGTCGACTTCCCGAGTTTCCCGATATCGAAAACTGCCTTTTAGAATGGATCAAACAAACTCTCGACAAGAATATTCCCATAGATGGACCTTTGTTAAAATAAAAATCTAAAGATTTTGCTTCAAAATTGAGAATTCAGAACTTTTCGGCTAGTAATGGCTGGTTAGAGGGTTTTAAAAGGCGCAACGATATAGCTTTTAAAAAAGTAGCCGGAGAAAGTAAATCTGTGGACCAAAGCGTGTGTAACCAATGGACTGAAGGTTTGCCTGGTTTCTTAAAGGAGTATCATCCAGACAATATTTACAATGCGGATGAAACTGCTTTGTTCTTCAATTTCCTGATACAATATTTACATTTAAAGGAGAAAAATGTCATGGAGGGAAACAAAGTAAGGAACGTCTAACTATTCTTCCATGTGTAAACATGACTGGTATGGACAAGCTCCCTCTTTTCATCATTGGCAAATCAAAACAACCTAGATGTTTTAAAGGTGTCAAGACTCTACCTGATGATTATGCCAATAATACAAAAGCTTGGATGACAAAGATATAATTTCAAGATTGGTTGAAAAAAGTTAACAAGGAAATGAAGATGAAACGTAGAAAAATCCTGCTTTTTATTGATAACTGTGCTGCCCATACGGAATTACCAACATTATGTAAAAGTCATGTTCTTACCTGCAAATACCACCAGTAAACTCAACCTTTAGATCAAGGTATCATACACACATTTAAACGCTTTTATCACAGAGAAGTTGTTCAACATACTCTTAGGTGCCTCGAAGCAAATCATAGCCCGGATATTAACGTACTTCTAGCCATGAAATTTGCAAGGAAAGCATGGTACACAGTAAGTGATGTTACTGTCAAAAACTGTTTCAAGAAAGCCGGATTTTGTATCAGTACAGATAAACGAGAATTTCTGCCAGAAGATAATGAAGTTAACGCTGGACCTAGCAATGAGGAATGCTTGTGGCTCAACCCAGCTTGTGGCTCAAGAATCTATTGGTGATGTGGTAATGCCAACCTTTGAAAATTTTGTACAAATTGACGACGACCTAGCTACCAACGGAGAATTTACCGATGACGATATCGTGCAGAATTATGTGAGAACGTGTACTGACGAAAATGACAGTGAAGATGAAACCGACCGATCACAAACTTTGGATACAGAAGTAGAGAACATTCCAAAGAAGAAAGAAATTTTTAAGGCACTGGAGAAGATACACAAGTTTTTTGAATACTCGGCGGTTGTTGATAGACAATATTCGATAAAATTTATGAATTAGAAAAGCATGCACAAAATGTAAAAACGGAAAAACAGAAAAAGGTAACGGATTTTTTTGAATAAATGTGTAAAATTGTTTCTTTCCTTTTTGTAAATAAGTAAATCTATGTATATAATGCATACATATATTTATTCATTCCATATTTGCTCTATCATTTATTAACCTCTATGAGCAGAAAGGCCACTACTGTACCTCTATAAGCTAGGAACTCGGGTTAGTGAGAAACCTCTATAAGCGAAAAAGAATTTGCGGTCCCTTGAGCTCTCACTTATCCATGTTTGACTGTATACATATATATATATATATATATGAATTATAATAATTATATATATATAGATATATATATATATATATATATATATATATATATATATATGTATACAGTCAAACATGGATAAGTGAGAGCTCAAGGGACCGCAAATTCTTTTTCGCTTATAGAGGTTTCTCACTAACCCGAGTTCCTAGCTTATAGAGGTACAGTAGTGGCCTTTCTCACTCATAGAGGTTAATAAACGATAGAGCAAATATGGAATGAATAAATATATGTATGCATTATATACATAGATTTACTTATTTACAAAAAGGAAAGAAACAATTTTACACATTTATTCAAAAAAATCCGTTAACTTTTTCTGTTTTTCTGTTTTTACATTTTGTGCATGCTTTTCTAATTCATAAATTTTATCGAATATTGTCTATCAACAACCGCCGAGTATTCAAAAAACTTGTGTATCTTCTCCAGTGCCTTAAAAATTTCTTTCTTCTTTGGAATGTTCTCTACTTCTGTATCCAAAGTTTGTGATTGGTCGGTTTCATCTTCACTGTCATTTTCGTTTTATATATATATATATATATATATATATATATATATATATATGTATATATATATATATATATATATATATATATATATATATATATGTATATATATATATATATATATATATATAATAGGTGTGTTTTAAAGGCTAAAACCCCTGGACCGACATTGGTTGATAGAAAAGAAAGCAATTGATTACAGTGGATGTCTACTGTAAGCAGTTATGGACCTTGGGATTAAGCAGCCGAACTTAGTGAATAGAGACAGATCAATCATCCTGCAGGACAATCTTCAACCACATATTGCACAAATAATGCTGCTCAAACTACAGGAGCTAGACTTGGAAACTCTCTCTTGCCAAACATTTTCTCTAGACCAGTCACCAACTGCCATTACTTCCAAGACTTTGAGACCATAAAAATATGTAGTTGAAAACAGAATTCATGATATTATCACCAGTTGCTCTTCAGGTTCCCTCACTGGCAGCATTAACACGCTTGCATTAAGAACTGTAATCAATATTTTAGGCACATACATTGATTCATTGCACTACTTATTGATTAGGATGATATAAGAAACTTTCAGTTCGAAATCAGACATTTCATACTTAATGTGTTAATAATGAATACAATGTTTCATAATATTTACCTGTATGTATTGGCATGTGTCTTTCGAGAGATCCTTTTTGTGTATAGGATTTATTGCAGTAAACACAAGTGAACGGGTTTATGCCATTGTGCATGCCTACATGAATATCTAAGGAAGCTTTATGTTTGTAAGAATGACCGCAGATATCGCAAACATAAGGTTTTAAGTCACTATGAGTCAGTATGTGGCTTTTCAATTCGAATGGAGTTTTAAATGCTTTGTTACATTGTTCACATACATGTGGTTTCAAACAATTAATGTTCTCCTTTTTATCCACTTTTTTCTTCTTTCCTAAAAAATATTTAAACAAAACATTATTTTCATTAAATATTCATACCACAGTGAAAAGGTCAAATTGAGGTAATAGCATATAGGTTAAATTTGAAAAGTAATATTTACGTGTTCTCTTTGTTTTAGTTTTATTTTCAGCTTCTAGTGGTTCTACAGTATTATTATCTTCCGAAGATGATAGTTCCTTGTCTAATAATTTGTCATCCCCATGCTGTTTTTTTATATGTATGGCTAAAGCATTTAGAGAATTAAAATCTTCATTGCAAAAATTACATTTATTTGAAATCATCGTCTGTGAGTTACTCTCGGAGTCATTCTGATCAATAGCTCCTAAACTATCACAATTAACTAACTCTATCTTTTCCGGTACATCTTCTTCATAACAAGCATCATTCTCATCTATATTAATTTCTTCTTTTATAATTACTGAATCACACAACAACTCAGGTTGAATAAGGTTTTCTTTGCCTTCAGTTTTAACAGCTTGCATATTCCTTTTCTCCAAATAGGATAATAGCAACTTGGTTAAATCCTGACATTTCTTCCTAGCTAAATCTAAATCATTTATTAAAGTGAAACATAAGTGACAAATGTTTTTATCACAATGTTCGGTCAAAGCGTTTGGCGCAATGTTCTGTAAAAACGTGAGTAAATTAGTTTTGGTGTGATGAGTTTTCTTGATTCCTAAATTTATTATTTCGTTTTTTATAGCATTACTACACAAAAAACATGTGTTGTCCATTTTGTTAACCAAGGAGAAAAATAAAATATAAAGCAAAGGTAGGCAGTAAACAACATTTAACCTAACAAACTTCACTTTAGTTAGAAATCATTTAAACTCTCACAAAATATTTTTTATAGATTAACAATAAGAAATAAATATAAAATAATCTTTATCATTTATTAAAAACATAATTGACATCTTTAATTCCAATGTTCAAGTAAACTATTTCTTGATTGAAATTTCGTGATAAAACAACGCGAGAATTTGATTTCTGGATGAGAATAAAATGTTTTTAACAAATATATAAATTAAAACTTTATTGAAAATCTAATTGTTAATGATACAGAGATAACTAACTTTACGTTTAACTAACTTGATAACTAAATATGATATGTCTTTTCTAATTAAAACTAATTTTTTTTAAATTTTTAAAAAATGTAAATTAAAATGACAATCTATTGCTGAGTTACAAGTTCCCATGCAATTGATAAATAACTAAGTGAAAACAACTTAATCTTCTGCTGGGTTGCAGAATCCCTTGCAGATGGTGGAGAGCATTCAAAAACAACTTAATCTAATCTATTATTAAACCGCAGGATTCTTTGTTGGGGGTCAGATAGCACGTGACTAAACAACGCAGCGAAAATATAAAAACGAAATAACAATGCACTACGAAAACAACGCGCTACGAATAAATCATATCCTAAAATATGTGATGATAATAATTATTATTAGATGTGATATTATCCTAGTGTTATATATTCGAGGTGTTATTATGTGTTTATTTTCGACGTGTATTTTGTCTTATTGTAGGGGGCGCTTACATTGCTAAACGTGCGTGCAGTGTGTGCGCGAAGTGTGTTCTTTGTTGTTTTGTGTCCAAAAGCTGACATATTGGCGCCCAATTTTTTAGAGAATCTTGAGTGTGGTTATCCCGATTAAATCAGCAGTTCTTATTGCTATAATATATATTTTATCATTTTGCTGAAATATCTTTTTTATTGTTTTAATAAAAACTAGTACATGTGGATCGTATTTTTCGGAATGGAATACTTTTTGTGGATGGAAGAGTTGAAAATAATGGAATAGTTGCTAAAGGTGGAATAATTGATGAGGGTGAAATTGTTTAATGAATTTTGACATTTGTATATGAAAGAGTAATCAGAATTGCGAGCTGCGCGATTCTTGTAGAAAGCGCATCAGCTAAGGTTGTATGAGTTGCAAGATGTACAATTCCTACTGCACAGAATATTAACTAATAATTCATCCGTCTCAAATGATTTTAATGCTGTCAGGTTTGTAAAATAATATAATCAAACACTTTTGAGGTGTACTTAATCATATAATGTTACCGATTGTCTGAAATCAAAGTGACTTTAATTTAAGGAGTGATATTAGAAATGAAAAGTTCCCAACGTTCATAAAAAGGTTACTATATCTAACGATGTGATATTAGTTCCTAAGGTGTACAACATGGACGATAGAAAATCAGCTGTGGAGTAAAAAGTTACTGAAAATCTCACTAAAACTTTTATAACCTTTAAATTGATTAAGTAACATTGATGTTGTCAACTTTGACGTTCAACATAACCAACATATTGTTTTAATCGAGTTGGTATCTTGTGTTTTTGAGTTACCAACATATTCAAACATAATCCCACCAACTATTTGTTAAAGTTACATTGTTGTCTTTTTTTTCGTCAAAATTGCAAGCCTTACTTATTAACTTCACTTCATCATATATAGTAACCTCCTTTTATGAAGGTTGGCAACTCTTGATTTCCAATATCACTCCTCCAATTATAGTAAGTTTGCTTTTAGACAATTAGCAACACTTAGCAAAATTATGTTACTAAAAGTTTCACCAAAAAAAATAATAACCAATAAATTACTCAACTGACGTTAATGTCAACTTTGATTTAATTTTCATGTATTTCTTTATTTAAAAAATCCCGTGTCAAGGTTCTCGGCCATGAAAATTCCGAAATGGTCAAATTGTTTCAATATAAATATCTATGATCTTAATAGATCTGAAAGAGTTTTTATTATATCTATTGCAGTTTTCCTTAGGGCAACCTAATCTAACCGGGGTTAAACCAAAGGTCCTTGCCAAATTGTCCTATATTGGATCGAGAGTTCGCGCTGCCGCGCAACATACGCGATTTCTCTTGTCGAAGGCCCGTTCAGTTTTACAACAGAAAATGACAATTTCCCGTTTCGACGCGCAAGAGGAACGGAGTTTTTGAAGAAAAAGTAAAAAAAATTAAAATGCACCTACAGCCGCCCCCTGCGGGGGCGGAACTTGGTTTGTCTTCTCGCAGTCTTGATTTATCTTCCCGCTTCGCGGCGGACAACCTAATCTAACCAAGGTTAAACAAATGGTAAAACCAAATGGTATCTTAAAATATAAAATTCAAAGAAAGACAAAATATAAAATAGTGCTAAATGCATGCAACGTCAATAAGTATTTCTTTATTAGAAAAAATTACGTGTCCAGGCTATCGGCCACGGAGATACCAAAACGTCAATTTCAATAGAAAAATGTATAATCTATACAGATCTGAAAGAAATTTCAATATATCTCTTGCAGTTTTCATTTTATAGCTATTTGAATTTATTAATTTATGTTATGATCGAGTTTGAGGGGCGACGGCCGCCGCCAGATAAAATATTTTGCAAAACTAACTGAAAGATATCATAGATTGGCTAATTCTCTACAAATGTGTGAAATTTTATTGTTCCACGTTGTGTGAAACATACTAAAATCATTTTTTAAACAAATCCAGACATGTCAATCATGAATTCCGATCAAATTCGAACGCGAAAATTTCAAAATATTCAAAAATTGCGAAAAAATATATTAATAATTGAAGGATTTCAATGAAACTTATACTGAATGTGGGTATCCACCAGAGGTATGAGTTGACAAAATTTGAAAGCTCCCACTCCAATGGGGACGTCGTGAAGAATGATTTTCTCGTCAACAATTTTATGGATATATCTCGTCAATGCCGCAAGGTGGAAATTTATAACCGGGATATCCGTATGTAAGACGTCGGTGTCTACAGAAAAGTATACTTTGCAAATTTTGTAAAATTCTTCGGTTTGGTCGCAAAAGTAAAAAATATAAAATTGAAAAAATTTTAGAAGGGGCAATAATAACCCCTTTTCTGAATTTCGTTTTTGAATTTTTTCGTTTATAAAAAAAAATTCGGCCAAACGGTTCGCTTTGGAAAGATGAAAATCACACAACATTTAGATGAAAATGTGCTCTATAAAATAGCGCTAAATGCATGTTTCTTAGACTCCGGAAAATTCAACAAAAAAATATGTTTGCAAGTTTTCACTGAATATTTCTTTATTAAAACAATTATGTGTCCAGGCTATCGGCCACGAAGATGCCAAAACGTCAATTTCAATAGATAAATGTATAATCTATATAGATTTGAAAAAAAATTCAATATATCTCTTGCAGTTTTCATTTTATAGCTATTTGAATTTATTAATTTCTGTTATTTTCGAGTTTGAGGGGCGGCGGTCGCCGCCCGATGAAATAATTTGCAAAACTAACTAAGGGATATCATAGACTGACTAATTCTCTACAAATGTGTGAAATTTTATTGTTCCACGTTTTGTGAAACTTAGTAAAATATTTTTTTCAACATGTCAATCACGAATTCCGATCAAAACCGAATGCAAAAATTTCAAAATATTCAAAAATTGCGAAAAAATATATTAATCCTTGAAGGATTTCAATGAAACTTGTACTGAATGTGGGTATCCACCAGAAGTAACTGCTCATAAATTTTGAATGCTCCCACTCCAATGGGGACGGCGTGAGGAATTATTTTTGCATCACAGCTTATTTGCAAATAACTCGTCAACGCCTCAAGGTGGAAAATTATAACCGGGATATCCGTATGTAAGACGTCGGTGTCTACAAAAAAGTATTTTTTGAAAATTTTGTAAAAACCTTCGGTTTGGTCGCAAAAGTAAAAAATAAAAAATTGAAAAAAATTTAGAAGGGGTACCCATCTCTGAATTTCGTCACTCAATTTACACGGGTTTTAAATGGGCTCTTCCGCCAAAACGGTTCGCACTGGAAAAATGAAAATGACACAACTTTTAGATGAAAATGTGCTCTATAAAATAGCGCTAAATGCATGTTTCTTAGACTTCGGAAAATTGAACAAAAAAATATATTTGCAAGTATTTCTTTATTAAAAAAATCATGTGTCAAGGCAATCGACCACAAATATGTAAATTTCAATAGAAACATGTACAATTTATATATAACTCTTGTAAACTATATAAAACTTAATGCGTTTGTTAACGAAAGTGCGCTCTATTTATCTGTGTTAAAATTATTTAACACACATTTCTAAACGTTCGTCATGTCGTGGCTATCAGCCGCAAAAAGTTTGCATGCAGCACATTTCAATGGGTCTCAATGAGCACTATTCGATTTTAAAAAGAAAATCCGGATAAATTTAGAGATGGCTTTTCCTTCAGCCGTCAAGTGGTAGAACTGACCGTTTTTCAACAAAAACTCTCTTGTTATACCCGCTAGGAAGTCGAGGAATACACCTTTAGATTCCAAATTAAATGTGTAATTTTCAACTATTCTTGTAGAATACTCTTAATTCCCACCATTTGAAAAATGGATTTTAAATCACCAGATGACCGAAAAACTTACATCGTCCATGTAAAATTATCCGAATCACGAATCAGCCGCAGAAAATTCATGCAACATATTTTAATAGAACTTGATGAGTTGTATTCGAATTTGACAGCTTTTCGCCAATAACTCTGTTGATATACATTCGAGGAAGATGCGTGTTGTACCGTTGGAATCTAAATTCAATTTAAAAGCTCTTTTATTTTTAAATTATTCTTAAAAAAAAACTCGTAAATATTGCGGATTATGAAATAAATTTTGGAATTCAAATGTGAAGGGAAGCAACTGTTTCTGATGTAAAATGGAATTTTAAGAATCTGCTAAAAGAAAAGTGAAAAAACTTCGTTTTCTTGTAGAAATTTGTGAAAAAATGCGAATTTTGACGTTGCTATGTGTTGCTAATCAAGAGCCAGAGTCGCCGAAATCTGCAATTTAGAGATTTCAAGATATCTCTTTGAATTTTATTTGAATTTCAACCTAACATTGAGCGAAAAATCAGAATTTTGATTTAAATTCTTTTCTTTAATTTTATCTTTTCACAAGCACACGAATAATCATAAACGGATAAATTTCAACAATGACATTTCCACATAACCTGAGCGAAAATAGTGTCAGAATGATCAGCTGTAAGTGTAAATTGGCGATTCAGCGGCAAGCAATGGTCGTAGTATTTTTGACCTGGAGTGCGAAGCCGTTGATGAATTTGAGAAATTCAAACGCCATACTCTTGGCCTTTTCACCGGGCATGCACTTGTTGGACTGGAATTGTAAATTTTCTTTTAAGCGTTTCCGTTTGAAGAGGTGAAAAAAAGTGACTTCGCGAATTGGGGCCTGCGGAACGTCCCCGGAGATGTAATGCGCCGAGACTGGTGTCGTTCGAAAGTAGACACGTGGGGCTATAATTCCTGAAAAGAGCAATACAATTCTAAAACATTTCACTGAATATTGAAGGTTTCAATTTGCTCAATTTTGAAAAATTCGTTTCGAGTTTGGACGGGCGTCGAGACCCCCAAATGCGATCGAGCGATGCATCGTTCCTATCGCCTTATAGACCCTTTCGTTCTATATTCAGAAACCACTACCGCGAGGCCCTGCTATTTAATTTAGCGAATCCCAGAGGATTCTCGCGTACTTCTGCAAAACATTCCAGTTTTTCGGGCCTCCCGGCACCTTCCGGCACGCAATCTCAATTAAACTCCAAAACAAACTTAAAGACACTATGCCGAATCGATTGGTGCCGGTCCGGTCCCGATTCGACTGTTGGGTATCCCGGGAGAGGGATCCCCGCAAATTAGGTGAAAAAAACATCGCGTTTTTTCGATTTTTGTGTTAAAATTGACCCAGAGTGGGAACAGGATGCCGAAGGTACCAGATTCTTCCACCGCCGGTTGCGGGTAAATATCTCGCATCGAACGAACCGGTTTGGAGACACGGCGCTCTTCAATCAAGAGAACGGCGTCCACAGATGTGATGAAAAAAACGGTTTTTTTTCGCTTACGATAAGTGACGGTCGCGTACTTTTCCGCATGACGTCAAAAAACGTGAAATCGACGCGGCAAGAGAACGCAGTAAAAAAATCGAGCCGCGGACCAAAATTGCTTCTCAAATGTGCTAGAAACGATCTCCTGTTTTTGGCACCTAGAGGACGCCATGTGGGACTTGCGAGCGGCAGACGGACACGGGTCGAAGGCCTGTTCAGTTTTACAACAGAAAATGACCATTTCCCGTTTCGACGCCCAAGAGGAACGGAGTTTTTACGGAAAAAGTGAAAAATTTAAAACGCACCTACAGCCGCCCCCTGCGGGGGCGGAACTTGGTAAGGCTCGTCAAAAAAAACCTAATTTTTTGTTCAATTCATTGGAAAAAATTCAAGACGTAAACCGCATTTTTTGACAATTTTTCTTAATTTTCAAGAAATCTTGACTTTTGACCCCTTTCGAGTTCAGTGACGGTACCTTACTCGATTAGTATATTTCGACGACGACGACGATAATTACTATTTCTTTTTCAGTTTTACATTAGTTAGGTTAGTGTTACATCCAGCATGGAAAGGTAATATATAATCTTTTAACGTGTACATATTTGGACATTCTACTTTCACGTTTTAGTGTCAATAAACTGACCTGTGATGAACCCACAACAAGTAAAGTTAGATATCAAGAAGAACTATGCCAGTTTTTAGAAAAGAAAAATAATGAACCAAGCACATGTATTGATAGCGAAAGAAGGAAACAGGTGTGTTGAAGAAATTATACACAAGATGTGGAATTATTTTAATATTAAATTTAAATATTTTTACAGATTGAACGTGAAAATATTGTCAGTAAAGTGAATGCCTTACAAGGGAAATCATTAGATGACTTTATAAATGACTAATAAAAATGAAATGCTGGTAAGCGGCTTTCTTATCTAATTTTGTAAATTATTCATTTAACCATTCAATGTAATAGCTGTAAATAAGATCGGTCATTTGGGGTTGTGACGGAGGTTGGCGGACGTTTAAAAAATTCTACTATACAACCTTCAAATCGACATTTGGAGCTAGAGAATAATAGATATATTATGTATTGTAATTTATTTAAGTATTATGTGTTTAGCAATGTATTGTAATTTATTTAAGTATTATGTATTTAGCAATGTATTGTAATTTATTTAAGTATTATGTATTTATCTATTGTATTTCCTGTTTAAGGATGGATCAATCGTAATTACAATATTACATTACTTTCTTTTTTATGCTTGACAGTAGCATTCTCATTTACGTTAAATTCATATATATATATATATATAATGTGCAAAACGATTTATCCAGGGGTAAAAAATCGTTTCAGTACCTCCACGTGGTTTATCCCGGGTAATGCTAACGCTGAACGTAAACTATTTTGTAGAATTATAATTTCATGTAAATTAAAAAAAATAAAATTATATTTATCAATACAAGGAAAATGTATAATAAATTTCATATAATAATATAAAAATCATATAAATTTCTTTTTATTTTCAGAATAGTTGATTCTTCTGAAAACAACTATTTGACCCAGCATGCTATTCGACCCAAATCAACAATTACCCCCAACACTAAAAAATATATCTTAAAAATCAACAAATTGATATATGGCAGACTTGATATATAGCGCGCAAGTTCCAAACGGTTCATTATTTCAAAATATATTTTTGAATTTGGAGCCATTACCAGACTCCGCCCCTTTATTGCGATTGGTAGGTACGTGTTATACCCAAGGTTTGCTGGTCAGTGGACTATTGGTTTTGGCTCGAATTAGACTTGCGCCAGTTATTTAACAAGTAACCTAATCTAAATTTTGTTTTGTAAAAACATGCAAAGAACAGGAAGTGTATTTAAATGTCCTATCTTTGGTGATATTTGTGAGATAAAAGACAATGATCTACCTACTTACGAAGATGTAATAAAATATTATGAATGGACAAGACATCAACTAAAGTTGCAATTGGAAACAGCAAAAGAGCCCACATTTTCGGAAATAGCAGATATAGTGACATCCAGAATTGAAAATATATGGCAAACTGCATCTATTCCAATAGTAACACGAACAAGGGTCATACAAATGTTAAAAGCATACCATTTAAAATGGAAAAACCTACTCAAGTCTGTCAAAAGGCTCTCTCCGGAAAAGTTAGAAAGTTTCCGACAAAGTAGTAAGGTACTTTTTGATATAGCAGCATGCAAGTGTAAAGATTTTCCTCAATGTATTTGTCGCAAGGATAAAAAGGTTCCCAAACAAGAACATACATTTTTAATTGATCAAAGAACCTCTCGAAGTATGATAATAGGTGGAATCGATGTAAGTGTGGAAACGAAGAAGTTGCAAAAGACCCTAAAAAGAAAACAGGAACAAGAAAACCGCCCAACTACAGCCTTAAATATTTCATTATCTGTAGGCCTCGGATAAATATGCATTAAAAATTACAAAATATGTACATATAATATGGACCAAAAAATCTAAAATATGGAGTTAAAAATAACAATAACTTTAAAGTATAGTTTAATGAAAACACAGTTTAATGTGAAAAATAAATAAGTACAATTCTTCTAAGTTGTCTTCTGCCCAGCATGCTGTTAATTTTTCTTAGGGTATCAAATCCTTTATTTTTTCCCAAAACGTAACTTAATTTTTCTTTAACCCTGTCAGCAACGAGGCCTTCTGCTTCAGACACTTTTTTTCAGTGCCCTTATCTGGTGTGATAAAAAGCAATAATTGCTTTTTATGTAGACCAAATCATTACGCAGAGTCTCATCTTCAAGAAGTTCTTTTGAGACTAAAATACTAGCAGCCTCGTCTGCTAATTCATAAATAATTGATTTCTTTTAGGGATTTTAGGGTGGGTTCAATGAGGGTTTAACACTTTACACAAATAATATATTGATTTACTCAAAACTTCGTTACATGCTTTCGTCTTGTTGCAGAGGAGAGTGTGTTGTTGCACATGCGCACTCACACAAGCCACGTTGCCACTTGTATTCCCAACACTCCTCCTCGATTTTTACATATTAACCCTTTTTTAACATTACAAAACATAAAAATCGTTTCTCTTACAATCTAGTTCATAATACAAATAAAACTTTTTTTTTTTAACAAATATTTAGGATATTTCTGTAGTAACTGAATTGTTCATAACTTAGTGCTTTAGTAAACATATCCGCCAGGTTCTCAGTAGAACTTACATATTTTATATCTATCTCCTTTGAGTTTACTTTGTCTTTAATAAAGTGATATCTAATATCAATGTGCTTTGATCGTTTACTATTTTCGTAACTATTCGCCATATCAATATCACCCTTATTATCTACATACAATACAGTTTTTACATTTTCGTTCAAATCTTCGCTTAATCGTTTAATATTTATTTGTTCACATGCGCTGACAGTGGCAGCTATATATTCTGCTTCTGCAGTTGATAAAGAAACACATCCTTGTTTTCTGGATAACCATGATATAGCATTTTTACAATACATTGTTACTGATCCACTTATGCTCCTCCTATCTTTTTTGTCGTTTGCATAATCTGCATCTGAGTAAGTTTCAATTGACATTTGATTTGACTTTACATATGTTAATGACAAATCTATAGTAGTGTATAAATATTTTAACACTCTTTTTGCTTCTAACCATGCTGATTGCGTTGGTTTATCTAGACATTGACTCAAATAGCTTGTTGCATAGGATATATCTGGCCTAGTGCCTGTACTTATATACATTAATCCTCCGATTAATTCCCTATATGGAACATTAACAATCTCTTCGCTTGAATCTATTTGATAACCTTTTGTTATTGGAATTTTTGCTCCTTTACTCTCTATCATTCTAAATCTTTCAACCATTTTTCTTATGTGTTTACTTTGAGATAACTTTAATTTTTCTTTTGATCTTTCTATTTCCATACCTAAGAAGTTTTTTACATTGCCTAAATCTTTCGCATTATATTCTTTCTTTAGTTCAGATATAATAAACTTTACATTCTCGTCACTTCCAGTTATAAGTATATCGTCTACAAACACAATTAACCATACATTCTCGCCAATATAAAAACAACAATCATTTTTAGATCTTTTTAACTTGATACTACTTGCAAAACTATTAAATGTTTCGTTCCAACATTTTGGGCTTTCCTTTAGTCCGTACAAACCTTTATTCATTTTAAAAACTTTATTCCTTTCAATATTTATTCCTTGTGGTGGATTTACATAAATTTCAGATTTTAAGTTACTGTTCAAAAATGCCGTTGGGATATCCAACTGCTTCAATTGCCACCCTTTTTGAATAGCCTGAGAAATTAACAATCTAATTGTTTGCAATCTAGCCACTGGGGCATAGTTATTTGCGCTATAATTTACATTTTCTTGAAAACCTCTTGCGACAATTCTCGCTTTCTTTACACCGTCATCTTTGGTTTTAAAAATCCATTTAGAGTCTATAATTTTCTTATCTTTTGGTTTAGGAACTACTGTCCATGTGTTCATATTTGTATGAGCATTTATTTCTTTATTTATAGCTTCTTGCCACCCATCATTTAAGTTTATTGCTTCATCATATGTTATTGGATCTTTTCTTAAAAATAAACAATATGCAGTATGCAATTCGTATTCAAAATCTTTTTTATATCTTTCCGGTACTTTAATTGTTCGTGTTCTAGTCTTTCGTTCTTCATTAATAACATTTCTTTCATCAATACTACTATCATCACTACTATTCTCGTTTTCTACTTCACTATCACTTGATTCATTACTTTTTTCGGTTTCACTATTATTTTCGTTATTTACTTCGTTCTCACTTGACTTATTATTTTCGCTTAATACATCGCTTTCATTTAATATGAATTGCTCTGATAACTCATTTCTATTTTTATCGTTTACAAACTTATAATCACTTTCATCAAATTCTACATCTCTGGAGATTATTATCTCTTCTGTTTGAGGGTTCCACAAACGATACCCATTGCTACTATAACCTACCATTCGAGTTTCAATACTTCTTTCGTCAAGTTTAAATTTACGTGGTAAAATTACCGCCCACGCTTTTGAACCAAATACTCTTAACCTTTTTAAATCTAATTTTCCGTAATACATTTCGGCTGGAATTTTAAAATTTATTGCTGCAGATGGACATCTGTTTAACTGATAAGCTGCGCACATAAATGCTTCTGTCCATAAGTATTTTGGTAACCCTGTTTCATTTATCATTGTTCTAGCTTTATTGTACAAAGTTCTATTAAGTCTTTCTGCTACACCGTTTTGTTGTGGTGAATAAGGTCTAGTATACTGAATAATAATTCCGTTTTCGTAACAAAATTTTCTGAATAAATTTGAAATGAATTCGCCGCCATTGTCACATCTTATCCTTTTTACATTTACATCTTTTTGCGTTTGAATTTCTTTAATATAATGTATAAGGTTATTTTCAGCTTCACTCTTATTTTTAAGTACATACAGTTTTACAAAATGAGAATAATCGTCCGTTATAGTTTGAAAATATTTTTGACCTTCATTTGACATAGGTGTCACCGGACCAGCTATGTCTGTGTGTATTAACTCACCAATTTGTCTGCTTCTTGGTAGTTCTTGTTTAATAAATGGCTTCCTTACGCTTTTGTTTTTCATGCATGAATTACATTTTTTGTCGGACATGGGTAGTTTCATTGTTGATAACCCCTTTTTATTTAAATGACCCAATCTCAAATGCCATATATTATTGTTTGAGCATACATTTGCTTCTTCAAACTTAGAATTATCTTTAAGTAATCCATTCAAATAAAATAAACCGCACCTTTCTTTGCAATGCCACACTGCATCATTTTTAATTAACGTTACCTTTAATGGTTTAAATATAACTTCAATACCTTTATCTATTAACCCTTTTACTGACAAAATATTATGAAATAAACCCGGAACAATTAATGCATCAATAGTTACTTCCCTTCCGCATGATAACATACAAATTTTACCTTGTTTCTTTGCAATTAATGCATCGCCGCTTGCTATTTTTATTCTTGTACACGTTTCCATGACAATAACATTGGTCATGTATTTTTCATATTCTTGTTGTATTAAGTGTTCTGTTGCACCTGAATCAATTATCCAATCAATATTGTCTGTGTTCACTGTTGCCTGATAACATTCTAGCTGCGTCGTTGCTACGAAATTGTAGTTTTCTTCTGTCTTGCTCATGTGTGTCTGATTTTGATTTGAATTTCCTCTATGCTGTCCTCGACCTCGATTATACTGGAATCTTCCACGACTGAAGTTGGATTGTGCACGTCCACGACCACGAAAATTTCCTCTCTGTTTGCCATTATTTGTGTTGCTAAAACACTCTGACTCTATATGTCCAATACGCCCACATTTGAAACATTCGTATCTTGCACTAAATGCTGCTTCACTTCTATTTGTTGATGTCTTTTCACCTCTCTTTAATTCGTCGTCTAACAAACACGTTTTTACAAAATCAACAGTCAAGTCTTTTTCCGCACTCATTGTTTCTATGGCAGTAACTACATTATCATACGACGATGGTAATGTTAGTAATAGATGACACACTTTATCAGACTCATCCATTTTAGTGCCTGATGATTCTATGCTATTTATTAATGCATCATATTTTAGGAAATGATCTTGTAATTTGTCACTTACTTTGCATTTTAGCGTTAAAAGTTGTCTTTTCAGATGTAATTTGTTTACTGCGCTTTTTCTTTCGAAAATGTTTTCTAAGCAAGTCAACATTTCTTTAGCATTTCTTGCTTTCTGCACATATGAGATGTATTTGTCGGTTATACATTTTACAATAGTTGATCTAGCTTTAGCATCTTTTTCTTTGTTCAGTTCCTTTCCAGGTTGTAAAGGTTCGATTGCTTCTTTTACTCCTTTTTCTTCTAGTATAAGATATACTCTGAATTTCCAATGTGTAAAATTTGTTCCCTCTTTCAGTTGCGGGTACACCACGATCCCTTCACCGGTCGCTGTCGCCATTTTTCTTTGTTCTGCTAAACACGTTTTTTGCACTTTTTTAAATTTACCCTTATTTTATCAAATAAAGCGATTTTTCAAAAAACTTTTTGTCTCTCCCCTGGGCCCATAACCTTTTAGGGATTTTAGGGTGGGTTCAATGAGGGTTTAACACTTTACACAAATAATATATTGATTTACTCAAAACTTCGTTACATGCTTTCGTCTTGTTGCAGAGGAGAGTGTGTTGTTGCACATGCGCACTCACACAAGCCACGTTGCCACTTCTATTCCCAACAATTTCATTACAATGTTGAGTGTACTATTCCACTGCTGTCAGTCATGTACCTCAATGTGTCAGCACTGGCTCTGGCGGCAAAGGAGGGTCGGGATACATCTCTTTAAATTTGGAGATCCTGCTTGGTGCTTTCAAAAAGATTTTCTTCACATTTGATACTAAACTATTAACCTTTTTAAACTGGGACCTTATGTATTCGGCTAATCTATTTATACCATGTGCTATGCACGTTACTTGGATCATTTTGGGATATAAAACTTTAAGAGCATCTGCTGCTTTAACCATATTAGGAGCAGCGTCCTTAAGTAACAAGAAAACTTGTTCATGTTTAATTCCATTAGGCTACAAAACACCCATAGCATCATTAAAAAGCTTCGCTGATGATTGTTGGTTGCATTTAGGAAGTTCTTCATACGCCAATAAAAAGGATTTGCTGGATCTGTCTTCAAATAGACAGAATGAAACAAACAATATTACCGTAGCAAGCGCGATATCAAAGTGGCGCAAACGCCAATTTTGTGCATTTTTTCTGCTTTTCCGTCGTAAAATAATAAAAATATGGATGATTTTCATTTTTTTTTTTTTGTAAAATATGGACTTTTCTTTGAAATATGGAAAAACATGGAAAATAAAGATTGCATTTTGTCTTTCCAAATATCATAATTTGTGTGGCAAACTAAATAAAGACCGAAAATAATATGAATTAAAAATATGTATTTACATATTTTCCGGGCCCTAGTTATCTGTTATAGAAGTTAGTATGCGAAATCGTCAATTATAACTATGCTCTTTCAAATCACTTCAAATTAAAGGATATTACTCCAGTAACATCGGAACCCAAATATAGAAGTTAGTACTTCTCCGGTATCGTCAGCGTCTGAAAATCGTAGTAGTTCAGATAATTCCACTAACACCATAAAAAAAGCATTCCGAAAAAAAAGTATGCGTCGATCACTTGTCACATGCCCATTGGCTCACACGTGCCAACTGAATACTACGTTTTTATGTAACAACAGAGACACCATCAGAAAAGTTGACAACTTTGACTACATTTGTTGTAAAAGTTTACGCACTACATGCAAGGATGGCACACGACACCTTTTTAACATAATTCAACACCTAGAATGTTTAATGTGCCGCCTATAAATTTTAATGCTTCAACATACATTGATTTAATAAATTGGCAAGAAATATTAGTGATTATGAAAAACTTGACCGACCAAGAAATTCAGTCTATCGCTGAATCAGGTGGGTGAAGTGTTGTTTTTAAGGCTTCCATGCCATCCATACTTATGCTGTTGAACAGGCTGTAAATTTGACGACGATAGCTGCCACTTCTTAATGTACAAAAAAGTCACGATTAGTTGCAATAAAAGCCAAATTGGAATCACGGAATGTAATGCCTAAATTTGAGACAAAAAGAGATTTTCGAGCAAATTATTTTTTTTTTTAAATATTTTTATAAAAAAATTGTTTTATTTTTGATTAAAGGTGATTAATATATATCTGAATTATATATCGCGTATCATTTATCACCCATTTATCATTAAATTAAGCTTAATATTTGGCCATAACTGTACTAGACTTTTATCATTAAATTAAATTTTTGAGGTCAGTGTGGAGGCAGAAGATATTCATCAAATTAATTCCCCCCCTATTACAACTTTAATTCTCGAAAAAAATATTTTATCCACCCTAATGGACATAGCAATATGTATGCGCTATGACAGTGTTCTTCAACCTTTGTCATCCCGCGGAACCCTTTATGAGATTTTTTTATAGAACCCTCTGTTTAGTAGCACTTTGATTAAGGGCATTTTATGACTGCATAATTTATCAATAGGGTTAGGCGGGGTAATTGGAAACAAGGTCAGTAGAGTACACTGATGGAAACGAATTGTACTATCAAACTCAAATCAGTGTTGCCCATGATCAGCTACGTATCTAATAACTTATCACCCGCCTTCCTTATCTATCTTGAAAACAAAACACCTGCTTTATTGAAACCTTCCACCTTCTTTGTGTTTACAAAAGTTATGCTAAGGAGGTTTTTTTATTTATTTTTCCACTTTTAATAAAAGGTAAATTTAAAAACTACTTTTGCTTTGAATTATAATAGTTTGTAGAATTATAATAGTATGAATAGTTTGATATATATTTTTTTATAGTTACGCTCCTCTGTTTACAATTACCTCATAAATTTTACACTTTAGGGTAAAGGTAAACAAACTTATTTTTCTATATATACTACTTTTTTCTAATTAAATTGCTATAGAAAACTTGTAATAATTAAAGTTTGTAGTGCTGCACACGATGTGACAAATAAAAAGATGAATTACAGGGAAGCAGAAGCGCATTATGGAGTTCCTATTTCAGTAATTTTTAATCGAATTAATGGACGCAAAATCGAGTCGTTCTACTGTTCTGCTACCCGATGTAGAGGAAAAGCTTGTTAGATGTCGTTTGGCTAGAGCGCAAATGGGCTGGCCCTGTGATAAAATGGAACTCAAAAGACTTGTCCAAGAATATATTATTGAGAATAAATTTAAAACAAGATTTAAAGATGGCCTTCCTGGACATCACTGGTATCAAGGCTTCATGAGGAGGCAACCGAATTTGTCGCTAAAAAACCTTTTAAAAGAACCTGAAGACCTCTTAAAAGAAACTTATGAGCGTCATGGAATAAATCATAATGTCGGATGATGAGAACAGTTTTGATTTTTAATGCAGATGAAAGTGGATTTTTACGACCCTACCAGGTTAAGAAGTATCGGGGAAAAGGGTCACCGCTTAGTAGAGTTTTTTCTAGCGGTTCCGGAAGAGAATCGACTAGCGTTTTGGCCTGTATTTCAGCAACTGGTGGCTTTTGTCTCCACTGATAATATTTAAAGGAGCAGCGGTCCAACCCCGCTGGATATCAGAGTTGGGCTACCCAAAGACTAATTATAGAGCAACGGTAAATGGATGGATGAAAGAACCTACATTTTTTGACTGGTTTTAAAAAATGTTCGTTGTACATGTGGAAGAAGTACGGAAAAATAATTGTCTCGAAGGCAACGCAGCAGTTTTGTTGTATGATGAGCATAGTTGCCATATCAATGTTCGGATTATAGAAGCTGGTATAGCAGCAAAAATACAAATATTAAAATTTCTAAACTATTTAACTGACCAACAGCCTATAAACAAAACAGTGTTTGAGCCAGTCAAGACAATTCTGGTTAATTATGGAAAATCGCAGATGGGTAAATGATAATTCGAATGTCGAAATCGCAATTTGTAGAGTTGTTAGGTACTTTGGCCAAAGGCGATGAAAAAGACAAACATATTGAATGGCGTTTTTCCTTTAAACCCATCGAAATTTCCTGACAGCCTGTTTGACCCGATTGATTTGGCGAGATACAGAAGAAGTTGGAGGCGATGGTGCAACCATCAAATGATCTACAAATCCCTTGCACTAGTAGTCAGGACCTTAATTGCCTTAAATAATCCAGTCACTGAAGTCACGAATTTTTGACTACCACGAAATTTATTTAGTTCCTCATTCGACATCATGCCACGTAACAATGACGCCTCTTGTGACCTGGACGGGAACTTGGATTTAAGCTTTCCCCGCATTCAATCACCCCAAAAAACAACAATTGTTACTGACATAGTAGAAATTACCTTTTTTTATTTGACATGGGTTATTTTCAAGTTCAATTATGGGTTGGGGATAACTGAAAACAATGTTTTGGGGTAATTGTGAACAAGGTTGTTAAGAAACAAAGATAATAAATTACTATTACAACGTACCTCCCGTAATTGGTTCTGCACAATGAACACATTTAATTGAGTCGGAATAGGAAAAATATGTTTACATTTACCCCCAATCATAGGGGTAAATGGAAACAACAGGGGTAATTGTAAACAAGCTATAAATATAACTTAAACATATGCAAAATTAGTTTCAAAACATCTTTTAGTCATATGAATTAATTAAAGAAATTCATAATCGAATTAAGAATTTTTAGTTTCAAATGTTAGCTACATACATTTTTAGGTAGAATGTTCAAATTCGTTTCCAATTACCCTGCCTGACCCTATCTGGTTGGATCGGTCTTAATTGGAGACGCATATCATTTTCGGCATCAAGTCGATTTCTATACTTACAATTAGTTTTTGTAGCGATGTATGTGGAAAAGGATTTCTCAAAGAGATATGAACACAGTTGTTACGAAAGGCATCAATTCCTTAACCGCGCGTTTGGAAATTTCCGGATATTCTTCCCTTAATTTTATCCAAAATTTTATGCCATCCGATTTTTGATTATTGCAAATTAAATAATTATTGTTAAATTTTTGCAATAATTTGAAGTTAAATTATTGCAAATGGGGGGAAATATTCGAAAAATGTGTTTTGCAATCCCGTTAAATGTTACAAAATATGATTTTTTAAATTCTGGCCGAATGCGATATTGTTGTTTGCCAGGAAATCATTTAAATTAGAAAAACGTTCTGTATTACTTTTGGTGATGCATTCTTCTCAAAGCTTGATTTTCGATTTTATTGAGTTTACTTTACAATTGACCTTAAAAACAGTAGTATTTGGTCCTTGAAGTGAAAGATTAACTTCGTTCATGTACGAAGATATATCTGTAACGCAGGCTAGATTTTGAAGCCAATTAGTTTCATTAAGTTTTCCAGAAAATTCACGTTCAAGTAAAAAGATTCGAATTTCATCATGCAATTCCCAGAGTCTGGTCAGAACCTTTCCACTGGGTAACCATCTTACTTCAGTATGAAGAAGGATATTTTTATGTAAGTTTCCCAGATCATCGTACAATAGGGGAAATACCCTGGTTTTAGGGGTCTGAATTTTGATAAAATTAACCATCTTAACGGCCTCATTGAGAACTTCGTGCAATGCTTTTGGTATCTGTTTAATAGTGAGAGCATGACGATGAAGACAGCAATCTGGCAGCTTGGCTGGCTGTGATGTCTGATACTAGTTTCTTTAAACGTGCTATTACGCCCTTTATAATACCAACCATAGCTTGGGCTCAATCAGTTCATATATGATGACATAAATTCCAAGAAATTGAATGTTTTTCAAAATATGCATTAAGTAAATTAAATATTTCTTCACCTGTTGTTTGAGTTGGCAGAGCTTTACAAAAAAGCAAATCTTCCTGAAAATTTGATTCTTGTAGGTATCTCACGAAAAATAACATAATTGCTAATCCAGCCACATCTGTAGATTCGTCCATTTGCAGAGTGAATCCATCTTTAGGATTTTTCAAACGACTTACTAGTTCCACTTCGCAGTAATCTGACATAACTTTAATTCGTCATGAAATCGTCGTATCAGACAATGGGACGAGGTCAATTTTGCTTCCAATTTTTTCACCGATCATGCATTTGATTAAATCTTTTGTACAAGCTTTAATTATTTTTTACTGCAATCGTATGAGCTTCGCGCAAACTAACTAAATAAGATGCTTCTAGAACATTTTTATTATCATCACGAACATACCTTTCAAATGCGTTCTTTTTCTGCTGTAGTTCAAGACATTTTCTTTTGAAATATTCGCTTTTACCTTTTAAAGTCAGATATTTATTTTCCAAATGATGCATATTAACTTTGCAGGATTTAAACTGCTGTTGTTGACTACTTGCTCGCATACCACACAAAACCCATTTTGGGTTTTAATTTTTATTTTTATCACCAATCCATGTAAATCCAAAATTCATATAATCTTCATCATACTTTCATATTTTTCGGCTAGTAGATTGCTGATTTATTTTCTTCTTTAATATTATTGTTGGCGGAAAACTGGTGGAATTTTCAAGAGAGCAAGAAGCTTGTTCTTTGGATTTTGATTCCAATTACTCAGTTTTAAGCCAATTCTGCATTATATTTCTAAAGGATTTTAGGATAAGTTAAAAAATAAACTCAATTTATTATAATGTGATTAACTTACTACCTTTTGCTTTTGTAAGAATTTAACAATAAATCTACTACACCAGATATTTTAAATTATTAAGAGAGCGGCGCAATGAATCGTCTCTAGTTGTAAACGCCGCGCCGGCGCTGGTTAAAGTGGAACCCTAGGGTTCCATAGAACACCGGTTGATAGTTTCCATAGACACACGGTTATTTCACACGGTTGATTCCTTAGACACACGGTTATGTTATGAAGAACACTGCGCTATGATATGTATGGCTGAGCGCTCCGCACTCTTCACGCTCGATTTCGAAAACGGTTAAACAGATAAAAATTTGAACTTAATAAAGGCGGAACACAACTTAAATATATTCAACCTTTCTGGAGCTCTATATTGTTGAAACTTTTTAGGACTACCAGAGAAAAATTTGCTTAAAACAGAATTTAAGAAAGTTAACTGGTTAATAGGAACACAATTTAAAAATATTACGATATATTTATTCTTTGAAGTGATAAAATACTCAATCAATCTCTTCTACATGTAACCAATCATTCTATTCATCCCTTTTTGAAAAATCAACAATTTGATGTTTAGCAACTTTGTGTTTCTTCAACTTACTCAACCTTTCAAAACTCATATTACATATTTCACATCTGAAACAAACACCAATTACTCAACAGAAACAAAAAATCAAAACCGTACATATGCCTATTTGCATTTGTCCTTTTCTCGTGGATTTTCATATGTGCTAGCAAATTATATCTCTCTGCAAACTTCTTTTCACAAGTCGGACACTCAAACTTCTTTTCACCTGTATGCATCCTCGTATGTCGTTTTAAATGAGACGCTGAATTAAAAACAGCCCCACATATCTCGCATTTAAAACTTTTGTTCTCTGAATGTGAAGCTAGATGAAATCTAAAAGAATTACGGTGAGAAAATCTTTTGCCACATATATCACACTGATGTTGATATTCTCCTAAAAGTCAATCATTTCAATTTTTAAGTTGTAACGTTTCATAAAGGTTACCTGTATGTAATGGCATGTGTATTTCAAGAGACTTTCTTTGTGTAAAAATTTTGTTACAGTAAATGCAAGAGATTGGGTTTATGCCATTGTGCATGCCTATGTGAACAGCCAAGGCTGCTTTATGTTTATACGATAGTCCACAAGTTTCACAAACATGAGGTTTTGAATTGGTGTGAGTTGGTATATGTCTTTTTAATTTATAGGAAGTTTTAAATGCCTTGCCGCATTGCTCACATTTATGGAGTTTTGGACAATTATTCTTCTTTCTGCCTGTTGATTTGTTCTTTTCTAATGAATATTAGTTATTAAAAAATAAAGTTGTGATTGTAACTGTTTAAAATTATATTTACCAGAAATGTTTGTTTCAGGTTCATTTCCATATTCAGGACAAATAGGATTAAGAATGTTGTCTTTTGATGGTAGTTTTTGATCAATGTTATCATCTTGGTGCCATTTTCTTATATGTAATGCTAAATCGTTGAGAGAATTGAAATTTTCCTGGCAAAAATTACATTGATTTGAAATCCACACATTCTTCTCTGTATCATTTTGGTCAAAAGTTTCACTATTATCAGAACTAATTGAATCTGCATTTCCCAACACATCTTCTAGGTGACATATTTGATATTCACCTATATCAATTTCTTGTTTTATTATCATGGAATCGCAGAGTAAGTCAGATTGTATAAAGTTTTCCTTGGCTTCTGTTTTAACATCCTGCACAATTGTATTATCCAAATAAGTTAACAATTTCTTCGTTAAATTCAAACATTGCTTCCTAGCGAAATCTAAATCATTTATCAAGGTAAAGCATAAATGGCAAATATTTTCATTGCAATATTCAATCAATGAAATATTTGGAGCAATGTTTTGGATAAATTCTAATAATTCAATGTTTGTATAGTTTGTTTTCTTATTGTTTAAACTTATTATTTCAGATTTTATAACATTATTACAGAGAAAACATGTGTAATCCATTTTGTTTACTAAGGTGGAAAAAATAAAGTCTTAAAACAAAATTGACAGCAATCATTTAACCTGACAAACTTCACTCTGCTTAAGTAGAAAATTATTTAAAATCTTTCATGTTAATTTTTCGAATGGAGCGACGAATCCTCAGCATACTACATTAGGCAAAGTGCCATCAAGTGGTGTACGGGTGGTTTGAAGACGAAGGAAGGTACTGGTGCAGCAGTATTTGAATCTCGTACCAAATACGTCGAATCCATGAAAATCTCCTTCTAAGCAGAGGTATTATACAGGGTGTGGCCGAACTCCACAGACAAACTTTCAGGACTGATTATATGATCCAAAATAAGAATAAAACACATATAGGGTCGAAAACGCTTGAAAAAAATAATTTACCAGTAACATAAGCAATGGGGTGGAATTTGTTGATAAAATTTACAGACAAAAAAGAACTATGTACAATTAAAAAAAAATGTCGTCCCCGTGTTCAATGCACAGCCGACACCGCTGCAATAAAATAGGACGTGCGCGTCCAAAAACGGCGGGCATGTTTCTAAGGCCTACTGTAAAGGCCTATGCCAGTGGTTCTCAAACTTTTTTTTGCCGCGGTACCCTTTTCGAGCTAAAAAGATCTCGCGGCACCCTTGTCGGGCTACAAAAACTTCGCGGCGTAGCTACCCTAAAAACGGTTTGAAAACATGGGTGAGTGAGTTCATCACCTTCCCGTTTTTGAGACCCAAATTTAAGCCAATTGTCCATAATTCAGCAATAAAAATAGAAACTCAAATTCGTCTACCTCCTCATGTATTTTTCTTTTAACATTTCTTGATTATTGCTGCGGCACCCCGGGGATATACACCCGCGGGATATACGCCCGCGGCACCCAGTTTGAGAACCACTGGCTTACGCAATACACACGACATCGTAATTTTACACTTTTGTGCAGCTGGCTTGCATTTTGCGTAGAAAGGGACGAAAGTATGTCCACAGTGCGGCATCGTCGCATTTACGTATCGTCAGGCGTTCGTCATGCAGCTCGTGCTGCAGCCTGCCACTACACAACACGTGTAACTTAAAAAATTTAAAATATTCTTATAAATTAAACAAAAAACACGTGTAGTAACTAGAGGGTACATAACTTTCCACAGAAGTGACCAGTTCACTGAGTCGAACGCTTTCGTATAGTCCACAAAACACAAATATAATTTTAAGTTGTGTTCCCTCGCTTTTTCAATGATCTGTCGGGCATTGAGTAGCTGCTCTCAAAGTACGATCACTAATAAACAAAGATGAAGATGAAAGATGAAACTATAATGCGCTGGTCTGTATGAAGAAGCAGTTTGAGAAGATTCAAGGACTGGCGTGTGTCTGTATCACGGGCACGATGGAGTCATACCCGACAGTAGCCATGGTACTGCTGATGGACTCCGTTGCGCCTTGTCGTGAAGGGGTCCGCCAGATCGGCGATTGTAAGGTTCAGCAAAGAAGGAATAGGCAGAGGTAAAATAATCGGAAGCAGAAACCTACCCTGGCTGGTAGTACCGAGAGACGAAATGGTATGCAAATACCATTTCGAGAAAAATGACACAGCAATGGGTAGTAGTAAAAAAAATGGGTAGAGTAATCCTCAGCATACCAGATAGAGCAAAGTGTTATCATGTGGTAAACGGATGGTTCGAAGACAAAGGAAGGTACTGTTGCAGGAGTGTTTGGACCTCGTAGTATCTTCCAAGCAGAGGTACATGCAATAGAGAGATGTGCACAATTTAACCTCGACAGGAACTATCGCAAAAAAACAAGTTTGCAGAAATGTAGCAAGCTTGGCAGAGAAAATAAAGTAACGCTATATTGGGTACCAAGACACACTGGTATAAAAGGAAATTAAGAATCTGATCATTTAGGAAACAAAGTATTTACAAGGGATTCCTTTATAGGTGTGGAACCTTTTTGTCGTATGAGTATGCATGTCTGCACGGGCGTAGCAAGGGGGTCCAACTACTTCACCCTTGGAGGTGACACTAATTTGTCAATTAAGAAGTTTATATATACAATGCTCAAAACAATTAGCGGGTCACTAATTTGTGCCTCCATAAAATTCAAACGGGAAATTACATGCATAAAATTAAGAACATCTGAATTATCAGCATCGCATACTTCCGTATCCGTAATAAATAACAAGAACTACCAAAACTAAAGTGAAATAATGAATCCCAAATTTGATTCAAACAGCCTTGAAGGAAGGCCTTGTTCAGATCAAAATACAGACGAAAATGTTTGATTTGACTTACAGTTTGACTTAAGTTAAGTGAAAATGAGGCATCTCAACCAAGTGGAAGTTGTTCTTGCTATAACATTAATTGAAAATGGCGAAAGCTTTCAACAAGTTTCAAGAAACTTCAACGTAAACTTGTCTGTTATTCGATTATGAGCAGGTAATTCGATACAGGTCAATATACCAGACAAGTAAAACTCAAAATCAAGATCAATTTTTACTGATTTTGAGTCTTATAGTTTCGCAATAGAGTTTCTACGAAAAGACCTCTTAATTTCCCTTAGGACGACGCGTGGGCTCACTTTATCATACCAGACAATTAGGAATAGGTTTAAGGGATTCAAATTTGAGCGCAAGACGACCCGTCCGAAAACCCTCTTTGACACGACGCCACAGAATAGCAATGGTGAATTTTGCTCGTGAACATTTCGCGTGGCAACTTCGTCAAAGGAAGTCAGTGCTCTTCTCGGATGAATCAAGGTTCCTTATTACTCGTTACGATGGCCGAGTACCTGTTTACAGACGCCCAGGAGAACGCTACACAGCTGCTACTGTCCAGGAAGTCGAAAGATTTGGAGGTGGTTCAGTTATGGTTTGGGGTGGGATTAGTATTGACAGTAGAACATGCGGCCCCTGTGGCATATAGAATAGGTCAAAAAAATTTGATAATGCAGGATAACGCAAGACCACATACTGTTTCGATTGCGGTAAATCGATTACGCGGGGAATCGTCGTATAGGCCGCGACCCACAGAGGGGTCGATAGAGAACTTTTTGGGTCCGAGAATTCATAAAATATTTAAGGCTTTTTCGATTAATTAAGTCTCTGTGATAAGGGGGAAACTGCCAGAAAATATATTTCTTTAAAATTATTATTTATAAGTCCATGGATTTAGAATAGTGTTTGAAAGAATTTTCCTTGCTGTTTGTAAATACACAAATTACATTTTGCTACCCGCTTCGGTTCGCGAGATATGACTTGATATAATTGGCAAAATCGAGCGAAATTTCGCGGTATTTGGTCAAATGAGCAGAGAACTGGGAAACTAATTTATATTTTTAAGGAAAAAGTACATCCGTCTGGAAATGACCACCGGAATAACGATGCCGCAATTTTTTAATTATCTGCAACCGTTCTCGGGATGAAGTCAAAATTCTGGAAAATTTGGAATCAAAATTTCGCAATAAAAAATTAAATCTTTCCAAAGAATTTACTATATATCGATTTGCTCGTATTTCCGTTTAGTTTCAGTGTTCCGAAAATTATTTCGTTGGGATTTGTAGTTTCCGAGAGGTTTGTACAAAACCGAAAACGCACCTTTTTCTGATCAAAACGATAGATTTTTTGGCGATGTTTTCGAAAAATTTTAGGGTCTTTTTTTCAGTTTTTCCGAAGGAAATCGAAGTGATTTGGACTGAACACGATTTTATTTCGTTCAAATGCTCAAAACACCCAAGATATAGGCTATTTTCCATTTCCTTTAACATTTTTAGCCCTTGCCTCCCACTTATTGCATGTTTTTCGTGCAGAATATTTTAACGGAATTATCCTGCCGCATCTTCTAAAACTAAATTTCTGGAAATCGCGGCAAAACAGCCCCAGAAGTGAATTAAAATGTGAAGGTTTTTGATCAGTAATGCCCAAACCGTAGATCACCCAAGAAGACCCTTCATGGGCGATCTACGGTAAATCTCTATCGACCCGATAGAGATTTTTTATGCATAAAGAAATTAGGACTTTTCATGACCATGTTGTTGGGTCGCAAGTGAAAATAGTTTGCGCACCACTGGTATAGGCGAAGAGTTAACAGGCTAGTACGCTGCGTATTTCTAAAGTACGAGTGGGTCAGTCAAAAAGTTATTGAATGCCTTCATTAAAAATCTAAAGAGGAAGTTTATGGTCTCTTGTTTTTCTGTTATTTTTCTATTTTCTTATAAGATAGATAATATAAGATATGGAATCGTATATTTTGCTTACGATTTCGAATACATACATCGTACATCGTATCCGCTCCAAGAAGGTCGTACAAATACGATTTAAATCGTACGGTTGGCAACACTGGTTCGTACGCGGCTTTAAGAGTTTACAGAAACAGATTTTATTGATTGTTTCACCAATAGTAACGGTACGGGTTAGGTTTGGTGATTTCTAAATTTTTGCTCAATAACAACCTCCAACGCACACAGTTTGGCAGCGCTGGTACATACATGCATAGTACTCAAATCTTAATACCACAAAGTTTTTGCCAAATTTTGGTTGTTAAGGCGACAAAATGTCTTAATACGGCCCTGTCTGCAAGCAACTTGTACACCATTGAACACCAGATTGAACACTGCGAACATTAAAAAGCACAGTTTGGTATGTTGTTTTGCTAAATTAAGTTTTCTGCCAATTTTGCTTTATAGTTAATTCCTCATTAAACGAAATGGACAACACGTGTTTTTTGTGTAGAAGTGTGATAAAAAATGAGATGGTGAAATTAAAAGATAAGAAAACTATTTATACAAACATTGATTTACTGGAGTTCCTGCAAAGAATTGTGCCAAACGCTTGTTTAATCCAACACTGTGATAAAAATATTTGTCAAGTATGTTTTACTTTAATAAATGATTTAGATTTAAGCAGGAAACAATGTTTAGACTTAACACAGTTGCTTTTGTCTTATTTGGATAATAGGCAAATTATTAAAACTGAAAATGAAGAAAACTTTATACAATCCGACTTACTTTTTGAATCTATAACTATTAAAGAAGAAATTGACATAGGAGAATATGAAATAAATAATGAATCAGGAGAGAATTTAATAAAATCTGAAGGAGTTTTTGATCAAAATAAGACGAATATGTGGATTTCAAATGAATGTAATTTTTGCCAAACAAATTTCAATTCTCTTGACGATCTACTTTTACATATAAGAAAATGGCACCAAGATGAGAACATTGATCCAAAACTACCATCTAAAGACACCATTGTTGATCCTGAATATGGAAATGAACATGAAAAGAATATTTCTGGTAAATATAAATTTATACAGTTATAAACCCAACTTTATTTTTAATAACTAATATTCATTAGACAAGAACAAATCAACCAACAAAAAGGTGAATAATTGTCCAAAACTCCATAAATGTAACCAATGCGGCAAGGCATTTCCAACTTCTTATAAATTAAAAAGACATATACCAACTCACGCAAATTCAAAATCTCATGATTGTGAAACATGTGGACTATCATTTAAAAATAAAGCAGCCTTGGATGTTCACATAGACATGCACCATGGAATAAACTCATTTAATTGCATTTACTGTAACAAAACTTTTACAGAAAAAAAGTCTCTTCAAATGCACATGCAGTTACATAAAGGTATATCCTATGAAACATTACAAATTAAAAATTTATGTGATTTACTTTTAGGAGAATATCAACGTCAGTGTGATATATGTGGCAAAAGATATTCTAACCGTAATTCTTTTATATTTCACTTAGCTTCACATTCAAAGGACAAAAATTTTAAATGCGAGATATGTGGGGCTGTTTTTAATATAGCGTCTCATTTAAAAAGACATATGAGGGTGCATACAGGCGAAAAGAAGTTTGAGTGCTCGATTTGTCAAAAGAGGTTTGCGGAGGGATATAATTTGATAGCACATATGAAAATCCACGAGAAAAGGACTAATGCAAATAAACATATGTACGGTTTTGATTTTTTGCTTCTGTTGCTTTATCAATGTTTGTTTCAGATGTGAAATATGTAATATGAGTTTTGAACGGCCGAGTAAGTTGAAGAAACACAAGATCGCTAAACATTAAATCGTTGATTTTTCGAAAAGCGATGAATTGAATGATTGATTATATAAAGAAGAGATTGATTGAGTTTTTTTATCCATTTAAAGATTAAATATATTGTATTATTTTTAAATTGTGCTTGTTTCAACCAGTATTAAATTTCTTTACTTTTCCCAATAAACTTCCAACACTTTTTAAAACAACTTATTATTATTTTGTATACTTTATATAATTTATCACTAAATAAACATTTTCTTTAGTTTGAAATGCAATTTCACTTTATATTTCAATGAAAATTCTAGTTTAATTTAATTCTAATTCTTCTTAGTCCTTTGTTATATTTAAAAAATATATTATTGTGTAGTAACTACATTTTACATTCAAACATTTTATTAGGGTCCATGGGCGTAGCCAGCGTTTTGGGGTTCAAACCCCCCTGAAATATGCAAAATATAACAGAAATATTATATTGAAATAAGGAGAGACGAGGAGAGGCGACTCTCTTCAAGTGAGCATGATAATGTGAAGTTTAAGAACCCTTGTGTGTCAGTTTTAGAAAGTAAATTGGCGCATTTCTATTATTGTATTTTCTTCAAATTCCACCCGAAACTAAACCCTGGCTATGCGCGTGTTAAGGTCTTTTTCAATGGGGGTTTATTGTAGCCCGCGGGCCCCTGATAATAAATCCTTCCTGGTATGGATTATAAAAGATTCCATATCTCTAAGAATTTGGAAATCCCTTAATGGATCCTTTGCTTTACCGTCAGCAAGGTTCCAGCACGGTTACCTGGACCTTATCGTAATGCCACCGTCAGAAGAAACTGTCTTACATGCGTCTACCGAGTCGCCAGATGGCGGAGGTCTTTCTCCTGAAAGATCAAGATGCACTTTCCGTTGCTCGAGCATTTTACGCTGGCTGGATCGCCCGTTTCGGAACTACTTTACGGATCATCACGGATCAAGGCAGACAATTCAAGTCTCACCTCTTCTGGCATTTAAACTGTCTGACTAGTACGACCCACCTACGCAACATTGCCTATCATCCAGCAGGCAATGGCATGGTTGAACGGCTTCACCGCCAACTTAAAGCGACAATGTTTTTAGACACAGGAAAGTGAGTATATTTTGAATATAAATTATATTTGTGTTTTTGTTTATTTTGTTACACAAAAATATCTTTTGCTTCACCCCCATATTACATTATTTTAAATAATATTTAAAAATGATAAATTTAACTTTAATTTTGATACATAATATTATATATTATTAGGTATAAATGACAAAATACCCACTAGAAATACTGGCCCTGCAAGATCAACAACTATGGTCAACAACTATTATATGGGAGAAGGAAAATAATCCAATTCAAAGCAGTGAACGGCAGAATAGCATACATAAGAATAGAAAACAAGCAAGCCAAGATAGTCAATGCGCCCTCGGAAGAAATGGAGGAAAACTCTAAGCTGGAATTGTATGACAAGCTCGAAGAGATCTGTGCGGAAATACCCAGAAACGATATTCTAATTATCGTCGACTTTAATGAGAAAATTGGGAAAGAGGAACAAAACCGAGACGTTGCTGGAAAAGAAACAATACACGACAAAACAAACGATAACGGCTCACGAATATGCGACCTAGCAGCAGCAACAAACTCATTTGTAGCAAGCTCAACATTCAAACAGCTATCGAAAGTTCCCGTTGTAGCTTGTAGCTTCAAATTCTACTAACAAAGTTACTAAGCCTAAAATTCCGTAAACTTAACCTTAACGAACCATCTTTCCCTACTATTTAGATTATTTACAATATTGGTGATTATTAAAAATTTTTTGGCACAATGTTGTAAAGTACGCCTACAATGCGCTAAAGTGACTTTACCGCATTGTAGCCCTACTTTGCGACATTGTGAGCTTGAAGAATGTGAGCTTTGAGAAAAAAAGCTTGTGTCAAAGCTAGCTTTACAATTCAGGAGGCCATAAAAGATTTGGAACGGTTTTTTTCTTTACGTCAAATTCTGTTTTTACAGCGAAATGATAAAAATTCTCCCAAACTGCAAAATATCAGTTGGTGATGTCTTTTAGCTTTTATATTTGACATTACTGAGATACTCGAAGCCTTAATCCAAGTTTGCAAGGTGATAATTGGCAAATACAATATTTGTTTTTGAAGAAAAAGTATGCATTATGAAGAAATTCAAAACAAATCACTGTAAACTTTTCCAACTCTAACAAGGGTTACACAGGACTGTATTGATATTTCCGAAGAAAACTATTCGATAATTTCAAATTATATATCTGCACTATCAGACGAATTTAAAAGAAGATTTCAGGACTTCAGAAAATCAGACAAAATTAGCTACTGCTCGTAGAAAATTCCTGGCATCTAGAGTCGACAAGTATTTCACAATTGACTTCAGTTTTGGACTGTAACTATTTAGACTTGTTTGACGAGTTTATTCAAATGAAAAATGATACAAACTTATAAGTTATTTAGAATATAGAGAAGAAGGAGTACGCTGAATTTTGGATAATATAAGTGCCCGATCTATATAAGACTTCTGCTTACGTTGTTTGCATTCACATATCATCGTAAATCATCATATTCCAAGATGAAATATGTAAAGAACGTATACAAAAACCGGCTTACAGATTCTCATCTCGATAACGTATTGTGTATGTAAAATAATGAAATTGTTAAAAAATGTTCCCAATATCATCGTTCTCACTAAAATTTAAATAAACAATTAAACGTAATAGTTTTACTTTTTAACACCTAATTAATAGATGTTGTGATAGATAATGAAAGGGCAGGAAGAGAATATAGTTCTGCAATTGAACACAAACTCGCCGCCGAAGAAACAACAACAATAGAAGAAGACTGGAGCAGAATAAAGAACACCATAATAGAAACGACTAAGCAGATAATAGGCCTAGAAAAAAACAAATCGACAAAGCAATGGTTGAACGAAGATTAAGTTTGAGTATTTGAGGTATTTTTGGGTCGGCTTATTAGTGCTGTTCTGTTATCTGTTTTTTTTTATTCTGTTTTCTTTCTTTTTGTTTTGTTGTATTGTTATAACTAAGTGTTTTAAATATGTAAATATGCCAATAAAGGTAAATAATAATAATGGTTGGACGAAGAGTGTCAGGAGAAAAGCACAACAAAAATAAAGAAGGAAGAAATGGATATACACACAAAAAGAAGACCTCCAAGAATATAGAGTAGCACAACACGAAGCAAAGAAACACTACAAAAAGAAAAAAAAGACTAGACAAAGAACTTCAGCAAATAGAAGCAAACATCAAGGACAACAGGAAGCTAATATATATACGAATATATCAAACGATAGAACAACAGAAGAAAGCCTCCCGCTAAAATCAACAAGAAGGAATGGGTAGAACATTTCACGAAAATATACCAGAAAACACAAACAAATGATGAGGTAGATTACCTAACTTAACCTAACCTAACCAGTTCGGAAGATGAAGAAATACCTAACTACGAAAACGATAAAAAGAACTCACGCAAACGATAAAAAAGCAGGGCCAGACGAAATAAATAACGAACTTCCGAAAAAAGGAAGGAGCAGTGCCATGGGCGTAGCCAAGGGGAGGGGGGGGGGTGGGGGGTTCAACCCCCCGAAATATGCAAAATATAACATAAATATTATATTGAAATCAGGAGGGACGAGTAGAGACGACTATCTTCAAGAGAACATGGTAGATGTGGATTTTAAGAACCCTTGTGTATCAGTTTTAGAGAGTAAATTGGTGCATTTCTGCAAAACCCCCCCCGGAAATATTTTCTAAACCACAAAAAAAACAAAAATTCGACCACAAATAACCACAGACAAGAACACTTATATATTGCTACACATATAATATACGCACTATGAGATCCGAGGAAGACCTAGACGAATTGAACCACAAGCTGGAATCCATTAAGTGGGATATCGTGGAACTATTGGAAACACGTCTCCCGGCTGAAAAAACTACCACATTAACCTCAGGACATGTGTTATATACCAGAAAAATACAACAGATAAAGACCATCTGGGAAGCATAGAATTTCTCGTCAATGCGCGAATGAAAGTGATGAGGTACGCTTATCTATCTAACCCAATCATATATATATATATATATATATACACTCCAACAAACAGCTCAGACGACGAACCAGCCTTATATACTGCACCTTCAGCAGCTCTGGAAGCAATGTTAAGCTTCCATCCCCTGTATATTTTTATCAGAGGTGAGGCTAGGATGGGAGCTTTCAGGTGCAAGTGCAACAACATGGCGAACCCTAGCAGTGGCGGATCCAGCTAGGGGCAATGAGGGCTAATTGCCCCGACTGAGAAAATAATAACTTATTTTTAAATTTTTTTAAATATTTTCAAAATAATTAACATAAAGATATACATTTATATAATATAAATACTTAAAAGTTGGATTTTTATTTCAAAAAAAGCAAATTTTGATGTGCATGACAAAGCTGAACAAGAAGAAGAAGCAAATATTCACATTTAGTGTCGACCGATAATTACGAAAATCAATACAATATTGAAAATAGCATCCCATTCTACAGATTATAGCGATGATTTGCAACCTACCATCTTATGCGATTTAGGCCTTTTTATAGGAAAACCGATTAATGACTTTCAAAAGTGCTACTTTGTAGTACATAGTTGCAGTGCTCCTAAAGGATACGTTTTTCCATATTCGATTCAAAACAAAAATTTAAACGGAGCAACAAATCAAATAAAACGATATTTATCTTGGCAGGTAAATGTTTTCTTCAAACTTATCATTGTCCTGACAAAGAAATACCAAATCAATTAAACTAAATGCGATTGAAGCAAATTGAAGAAAACCGTGCATGACTTCGACCCATAATTGAATCAATTATATTTTTGAGAAAACAAAATATTCCTTTACGTGGTCATCGGGATGATAGGTGATAGATTTAAAATATGATGGAAATAAAAGAAATTTTAGAGAACTCCTTAAATTTCGAGTTCAATCGGGAGATAATATTCTGCAAGATAATTTAAAAATACTTTATCTACTCAGAATGAATTGATTAAAAACTGCGAAAAAGAAATTTAGGAAACAATTATATCTAGAATTAATTAATGCTAAATTTTTTAGTGTGATTTTTGATGAAACTACTCTCTAAATATATCTCATATCGAAGAAATGTCTGTAAGTTTTCGCTATGTGTATAAAAATGTTATTAGGGAAGACTTTATTACATTTGTGGTTGAACTGGATGTACATCTAGAAGCATCAGAGCATAACACAGGCAGTTTCACAGGCAAGTTCTTGGAGAAATTGATGTGAAATTAATAAATGGTTTAGCCTTAGATATTAATAATTGTGATGGGATTATAACAGATAGTTTAAGCGTTATATCTGCTGAAGTAGCTGGGACAGTTACAGACATTCATCTCAATCTGATTTTATTATAGCTCTTGTAGCAATTATTGATATATTGAAAACGACTGCACTGTTGAGTAGATTATTACAGTCGCCTAAGATGTGTTTAAGCAAGGCGTCTCAAATGATAGATGAGACAATACATATATTAGAGAATAAGAGAAAAAACTGTGAAAACACATTTGCTCTTATATACTCAAATGCAACTGCTTTAGCTTCCTAAATTGATGCTGAAATACGTTTGCCTCGTGAGAGACAACGAAATAGAGAAAATTATCCAGCCGATAACCCAGAAGACTATTATAGAAAATCTTTGTATATTCCACTTGTAGAACATAAAATTGTTGATATAAAATCACGTTTTTCTCAACAGTTATTGGAATGTTATGAGCTAAATAACCTCATGCCCAATGTATTTACAAACAAAGAAAATACTTCAGATTTATTGTGGCAAAATAAATTAGCCAAAAAATATTCACTTTTGGGGTATTAACAACTTCAGGATGAGCTAATGTTGAAGGGAGAATGGGAGTTTTGGTCTTAAAATTGGGAAAGGATAGAGAATCCTTATCCAACTGATGTGATGGAAGTCATTGATTATTGCGACCAGGATATTTTTCCAATCATTCATGCATTGCTGCTCATTTTTGCAAGCCTACCAATAAGTGTTGCAACTGCTGAAAAATATTTTTCGTCTTTGCAAAGATTAAAAACTTGGTTGCGCACAAGAATGACAGAAGATGGCTTGAATGGATGTCTGAAATATACATCAAGATATATATGTTGATAATGTTATCGAAAAATTTGCCAAGGCAAGTAAACAACAAATTGATTTTGTTATTTGAATTAGTTTGGATTATTAGGTACGAGTATATTATATTTTCTTGATTTATTTATAAATGAAAATGTTTTGAAATATCATTAGACTTTAAAATAAGTTATTTTACATAAAAAACTTTGTTTTTTTTTTCTTATTATTAAAAAAGTAACAGCCACTACAATTTTATTTTTCAATAAAACTTTATTTAAAAGTGTAATTTAATATTAGAGAGTTAAGGTTTATTTTGAGGTATCTGTTAACAGGTGACCTTGAAATTTTGAAAAATTATCACCTGCGGCGGGCTACTTTGGGCTCGCAATCGGCATCTTGCCGAAACCTCTGTTTTTCTTAGTTACAACACTGATTGCCCTTACTGAAAATTGAGTCTGGATCCGCCTCTGAACCCTAGCAAGGTCGCCATACCTCAATAAGGGATGTACTAAAAGAGCCAATCCTTAACAATGAAGGAGACTTGATGCCTCCAAGGTTTTCCTTCGAAATACTCTTCAAAACACAGGACAGAAGGGACGAAAAACAAAAGTAATGTATCGAAAAGATTGACGCACTTGCAAAAGGGCGCCAAAACCATGGCCCGTAAAATAATAACAGAGTGAACCAATAAAAGTCACCAATTATAATGGGTCCAAAGTGTTCCGAAACACAGCAAATGGATGATAGGTACCATATCTAACACCCTAACAGCTGAAATCTTGCAACTGTCCAGAATTGCAACTGTAGCAGGTCTCTTAATGGGACACTGCGCACTAAGACGACACCTGCAGAAGATGGCGAGATGAACCAGTATGCAGACTCTGCAATGCAGAGGACAAAACTGCCTCTCATATAATCTTCAACTGTAAAGCAATCGCGCGCAGGAGAATAACACTACAGCCGAGCGACTCCAGCTGAACCACAAGTCACATAGACTTCTGGACCCTATACCTGGTCTGGAACTATTTGCATGAATGGAACGATGTGGGGGAATACAACAGGCCTATAATGTGTTTTCAGGGGATGTAGGTTACTTAAAAGATGCATAGCGAGCTGTTGGGCGATTTCATTTTTCCAACCTGGGAAGACATTTAGTAATTTAATCTCAAATATGAATACAGAGGGTTTTTAAACACAACTTAAAAATATTTAAATCTTTTGTGATAATCGTAAATATAAATATTTCTTTAACGAAACATACATTTCACATTAGTTTAATTATCTTCTTGATGTGGTCACTTATCACATTCACCACTTTTAGAAAAATCAACACCTTGATGTTTAGCAATTATATGTTTCATTAGACTATTTGGTCTTTGAAAGCTTACATAGCATATTTCGCAACTAAAACAAACACTGATAAACCAATTACAAAAGCAAAAGCTTGAATGCATACTTATATTTTTTTGGATTCATCCCTTGCACATGTGATTTCATATGTCTCATCAAATTACATTTATCTGCAAACTTCTTTGTACATGTTGGACACTCATACTTTTTTTCACCCGTATGCATTCTCATATGTCGTGTCAAATGAGATGATGAAACAAGTCCAATTCCACATATTACACATTTATAATATTTCTCTCCAGAATGTGTAGCTTGATGGATTCTAAAAGAAGTATGGTGAATAAACCTTTTCCCACACAAATCACACTGAAATGGATAATCTCCTAAAAATGAGGCTGTAAATTTGAATTTATAAAGTTTCATAGGAATTACCTGTGTGCATTGGCAGGTGTCTGTCGAGGGATATCTTTTGTGTGAATGATTTATTGCAGTAATTGCATGTGAATGGGTTTATGCCATTGTGCATTCCTATGTGAATATTTAAGGCTGATTTTCGTTTGTATGCTTGTCCACATATTTCACAAACATAAGGTTGTAAGTCACTATGAGTTTGTACATGGCATTTTAATTCAAAAGCAGTTTTAAATGTCTTGTTGCATTTCTCACATTTATAAGATTTTAGACAATAGTTATTTTCTTTTTTCCTCAGCAATTTCTTCTTGTCTTTGTAAATCGAAGGTCGTAAGTCACTGTGAGTTTGTATGTGGCTTTTTAATATTAACTGACTGTTAAATGTCTTATTGCATTCTTCACATTTATAAGAACTTTGAGAATCATTATTTTCCTTCTTCGCCAAATTCTTTCCTTTTAATAATTCGACAAAAGAAACTTTTAATTACAAAATCAACTTGTTGTATTAAAAGTATTTAAAATTATATTTACCAATTATATTTTCATATTCCGGGCAGTTAGGATTTTCGATGTTAATTTCTAGTAATAACTTTTGATCTAATTGATCATTGTGTTGGTGTTTATTTACATGGAAAGCTAAAGCAGTTTGCGAATTGAATTTGTTTTGATAAAAATAACATTCTTTTGAAACCTGCACATTATCCTTTGAATCATTTTGTATAAAAACTTCCTCATTATCAGAACTAATTAAACCTATCTTTGCTGATACATTTCCTACATCACATATTTCATTTTCATCTATATCAATTTCCTCTTTAATTTTTATTGAATCACAGAGTACGTCAAAGTTTTCTGTTTTAATTTTCCTTACGTACCTTTTATCCAAATATGATAATAATAACTTAGTTAAATTCAAACACTGTTTCTGAGCCAAATCTAAATCATTTATTGTAGTAAAACATAAATGGCAAATATTTTTATCACTACCTTCGTTTAGAGAAATGTTTGGTGCAAGATTTTTCAAAAACTCGAATAAATTAAGATTAGTGTATTTAGTGGTCTTAGTTTTTAAATTTATTTTTTCATTTTTTATAATAACATTACACAAAAAACATGTGTTATCCATTTTATTTATGAAAGTGGAAAATGGAATGCAGGGCGAAGGTAGGTACAAAACAACATTTAACCTGATAAACTTCATTTTATTAAAAATTATTCGAATTTTTCAAAACAATTCCAATCCAAAATAATATCCAAGCATACAAAATAAGAGATATATTATGATCTATATGTTACAAACAAATTGAACAATGATTATTGTATTTTGACTCCGGTGTTTGGACAAATTTTTTTCAAGTATTTTTTATTAAAATTATGCCAACGTTTCGACCTGTATTCGGTCTTTATCAAGGCTACAAAAGAAAAAACAAAATAACAAATTACAAAATTACATAATTATAAAAATTCTTAAATACGTATATAAAAATTACAACAATTTACAATAATAATAATTTTTTTTTTTATGATTAGATAAAAGATTTTGTAATAGGATAAATTAAAAACTTTTTGTTCCCACCTAATTTTTTTAAAAATTATATGATTTTGACATTTTTAAAAATTTGAAATTTATATTAATTTTTTTGTTAGTAATTGGTTTCCCCGACATTACTATAATAGTAAATGAAAATAAACAAAATAAATAAATTGAAGTTAAAATAGAAATCATCACATATCAAAAAGCATGAAATGAAATAAATTCTGATTAATTTGGCGTTTAATCGTAAAAGTCCAAAAATTAACTTAAAAAACAAGACCAAAAAACTCAAATTGTTTGTCGGAGTGCGTATAAATTTTGTGAATAGGAAATTAAAATTTGAATTTATTTTATGGTGGGAAATTGTTTGATTAAATAATGAATTAAAATTAATTTAGTCAAATATAAACTAGAAAACAGTTTAAACTTTTTTAATTAAATTGCAATAAATCTTACTTAGGCCGTTGACATCTTCTCTATAATTTACTGTATTGTGCTTTTAATGAAAATCATTTCGCTAATGTTGCGTTTGTAGAAATGTTTTTCAATGTCTAATATTGAGATTATCAAAATCAAAATGATGACCAGATTGGAAAATATGAGTTGTTAAAGCGGTTTTATCGGGATTTAAATGAACATTGTTACAATCTGACTTATGTAGGCGTGTTCTGTCTTTTAAATGTTGTTTTGTCTGGCCTATGTAAGATTTATTGCAATTCGAGCAATCGATCTTGTAAATCAAGTTTGAGTTTATTGTCTTAGGTAGTGGATCTTTAAGTTTTGTGTAATACTGTCCAATTGTTTTTGTATTGTAATATGTAAATTTGCAATTGTAAGGACTAAGTATTCTTTCAATGTTTTTTGTAAGTTATCATATATGGTAAACTAAAAAATGTGTGGGTGTTGGTTTCAATATCTGTCAATGTTTTTAATTTGTTTGTATGCTCGTAATTGTTATTAGTTTTATCTTTACTTAGTTCTAGTCTTTTTTTAAAATATTTATTAACGCATTGTTTCACAATATAACTCGGATAGTTATTTTTGACTAAAATTTTTTTGATTTTAACTAAAATATCTACATGAAAAGATGAGTGACTTAATTTAATAGCACGATGTAATAAATTATTAACAACATTAATTTTCTGTTTTGTGTTGTGATGACTGAGGTAATTTAATATTCTATTAGTGTTGGTAGGTTTAGTATACCAATTTGAGATTAACTGTTTGTTATGTCTAATTTTGTAATGTGTTTGGACTTTTACGATAAAACGCCAAATTAATCACAATTTATTTCATTTCATGCTTTTTGATATGTGATTATTTCTATTTTAACTTCTAACTAATTAGAATGTATGTAGATATGTAGAATGTATGTACAATATTATTAGTTCCAAAAGAAAAAAAAAATTGTCCAAACACCTGAGTCAAAATACAATAATCATTAAAACAAGATGGACGTTACATCAAAAAATAAATTGAACAATGATGATTATTTAATAGCTGATGCCCACGACTTCGTCCGCGTAGAATAAATACGGAAATACGTGCTGTCATTAAAAACTACATCGCCTTTTTTGTTCTTCCAAATTCAAAACATGTCAACTAAATATTGACTGAAAAGAGATCGACAATACAGGAAGTGGTTGGTGTCAGTTTCTCTGAACATGATGTGGTAAGAATAAAAGTTCAATGCAATGCAGATTGCTGGTTTTTCAAGAGGCTATTTCATTTTCGATTACTCAAGAAGGGTCGATAGACATTTTTTATGCATAAAGAAATTAGGGCTTTTCATGTGTATCATGTAGCAGTAAAACAGTGAAATGTCAATATAAACCAATTAAAAATACCTCTACTTTCTATCCAGGGGTCGCGATCAAATTTTATACAAAATGTTGGGTCGCAAGTGAAAATAGTTTGCGCACCACTGGTATAGGCGACGAGTTAACAGGCTAGTACGCTGCGTATTTCTAAAGTACGAGTGGGTCCGTCAAAAAATTATTGAATGCCTTCATTGAAAATCTAAAGAGGAAGTTTATGGCCCATTCAAGTCTCTTGTTTTTCTGTTATTTTTTTATTTTCTTATAAAGATTTGGAAAGATCGTATATTTTGATTACGATTTCGAATACATGATCGTACATCGTATCCGCTCCAAAAAGGTCGTATAAATACGATTTAAATCGTACGGTTGGCAACTCTAGTTCGTGCGCGGCTTTAAGAGTTTACAGAAACGAATTTTATTGATTATTTCACCAATAGTAACGGTACGGGTTAGGTTTGGTGATTTCTAAATGTTTGCACAGTAACAACCTCCAACGCACACAGTTTGGCAGCGCTGGTACATACATACATAGTACTCAAATCTTGATACCATAAAGTTTTTGCTAAATTTTGGTTGTGTAAGGAGGCAAAATGTCTTAATACGGCCCTGTCTGCAAGCAACTTGTACACCATTGAACACTGCGAACATTAAAAAGCACAGTTTGCTATGTTGTTTTGTTAAATTAAGTTTTCTGCCAATTTTGCTTTATAGTTAATTCCTCATTAAACAAAATGGACAGCACGTGTTTCTTGTGTAGAAGTGTGATAAAAAATGAGATGGTGAAATTAAAAGATAAGAAAACTATTTATACAAACATTGATTTACTGGAGTTCCTGCAAAGCATTGTGCCAAACGCTTGTTTAATTGAACACTGTGATAAAAATATTTGTCAAGTATGTTTTACTTTAATAAATGATTTAGATTTAAGCAGGAAAAAATGTTTAGACTTAACACAGTTGCTATTGTCTTATTTGGATAATAGACAAATTATTAAAACTGAAAATGAAGAAAACTTTATACAATCTGACTTACTTTTCGAATCGATAACTATTAAAGAAGAAATTGACACAGGAGAATATGAAACAAATAATGAATCAGGAGAGAATTTCATAAAATCTGAAGGAGGAGTTTTTGATCAAAATGATTCAGAGACGAATATGTGGATTTCAAATGAATGTAATTTTTGCCAAACAAATTTCAGTTCTCTCAACGATCTAGTTTTACATATAAGAAAATGGCACCAAGATGACAACATTGATCCAAAACTACCATCAAAAGACACCATTGTTGATCCTGAATATGGAAATGAACATGAAACGAATATTTCTGGTAAATATAATTTTATACAGTTACAAACCCAACTTTATTTTTAATAACTAATATTCATTAGAGAAGAACAAATCAACCAACAAAAAGGAGAATAATTGTCCAAAACTCCATAAATGTAACCTATGCGGCAAGGCATTTCCAACTTCTTATAAATTAAAAAGACATATACCAACTCACGCAAATTCAAAATCTCATGATTGTGAAACATGTGGACTATCGTATAAAAATAAAGCAGCCTTGGATGTTCACATAGGCATGCACAGTGGCATAAACCCATTTACTTGCATTTACTGTAACAAAACTTTTACAGAAAAAAAGTCTCTTCAAATGCACATGCCGTTACATAAAGGTATATCCTATGAAACATTACAAATTAAAAATTTATGTGATTGACTTTTAGGAGAATGTCAACGTCAGTGTGATATATGTGGCAAAAGATTTTCTCACCGTAATTCTTTTAGATTTCATCTAGCTTCACATTCAAAGGACAAAAATTTTAAATGCGAGATATGTGGGGCTGTTTTTAATATAGCGTCTCATTTGAAACGACATATGAGGGTGCATACAGGCGAAAAAAAATTTGAGTGCTCGATTTGTGAAAAGAAGTTTGCGGAGGGATATAATTTGATAGCGCATATGAAAATCCACGAGAAAAGGACTAATGCAAATAAACATATGTACGGTTTTGATTTTTTGCTTCTGTTGATTTATCGGTGTTTGTTTCAGATGTGAAATATGTAATATGAGTTTTGAAGGGCCGAGTAAGTTGAAGAAACACAAGATCGCTAAACATTAAATAGTTGATTTTTCTAAAAGCGATGAATCGATTGATTACATAAAGAAGAGATTGATTGAGTATTTTATCCATTCAAAGATTAAATATATTGTATTGTTTTTAAATTGTGCTTGTTTCAACCAGTATTAAGTTTCTTAACTTTTGCCAATAAACTTACAACAGTTTTCTAACTTATTATTACTTTGTATACTTTATATAATTTCTAATTTATCGCAAAATAAACATTTTCTTTAGTTTGAAATGCAATTTCATTTTATATTTAATTGAAAATTACAGTCCTTTGTTATATTAAAAAAATATATTATAGTGGGGGGCGTATGGTTGGGCCAATGTCGTATCAATGGGCCAATGTGGGTGGTCAACCCCCACTTTCCGTTGCTCGAGCATAACACTGGCTCGATCGCCAGATCGCTGGATTCCGGAATTGGGCGTTTTCACACTACACGAGACGACTCTTACACGGCCCCGGCGCGGCAGAGTCAACGATGTCGGTGGTATGGAATTTACATTGAAATAAGTGGGACGGTTTCACACTAGACATATCGCTGCCGTGTCGGTGTCGTCGCCGGCTGTCGTCAAGGAGCAATCTTCCCACTCGTGTCATCCCGATAAAACTAATCAGTTGGTGTTTTCAAGATGGCTTTTAAGATTGATATTGTGACTCTGATTGAACTTGTGCAGATGAATCCTGCAATTTGGGATAAAAATAACGAAAATCGTAAAAATAAAATATTAAAAGAATAATGTTTAAAGAAAAAAGAAATTTTCGATATTTGGATGATAAGCTAACATTTCTTCAGGTGGTATCGACATTCGAAATGGAATATTGTTTTTCTTTATTTAATCTTTTAAACTGCTCAATATATATTCCCAATATGCCAATGTATTTTTGGTCATCCGAAAGTAATTAAAGAATTTTATTTCGTCGAATGTAATAACTATCCTCAACATATCTCTCTTTTAAAATTGGATGTACCCATAACTGTCCACATTTTTGCCTTCTACGACGTCGATGATGTAATAAGTAAAGTAAGTATAACTTATTAACAGCCGCCATAATACTACGGGAGTAAAAAAAAGTCTAAAACTAAAAAAATTACTTATTTATAATTCTAAATTATAAACTGTTTAATAAAAAATTGCTTTTATCGGTGTCGTGTCGTCCACATGTGCCGTGAGGTGTGAGCTCGTGTCGTTGTCGTGCCGGAGCCGTGTCGGAGTCGTGTCGTGTATTGTGAAAATGCCCATTCCTTTACGGATCAAGGCAGACAATTCGAGTCTCACCTCTTCAGGCATTCAAACTGTCTGACTAGTACGACCCACCTACTACGCACCATTGCTTTCATCCAGCAACCAATGGCATTGTTGAACGGCTTCACCGCCAACTTAAAGCGGCAATGTCTCTAAGTCAGAGGAAAGTGATTATATTTTGAATATAAATATATATAATATAACCGGAAGTGGGGGCGGGGTGGGGGACCGGAAGTGGAGGTGGAGGGTCCAGAACGAACCGTCTTTTCCTACTCTAAAGGGGCCCATACACTAGCAACCTAGTCAACAACCTTGTCATCAACAAGATTGAGGTTGTTGCCCACCCACTAGACAACCAAGTTGAAAACATTAGTATCAGTTGCACGTTGCTTTTGTTCGGTTTATTCGTCGGAGAAGAGCTTTCACGAAGAATTTAAAAATAATGAATGAAGATATGATGATGTATATAGTTTTGAACGAGTTTTGTGAAGACGATATGGGCCCTTTGAAATGAAAAACATGTGGGCGAAAGAGTGGTTCCAAAATCGTAGCCAATTTTCGCATTCCAGTTTAATGAATGAGCTACGCATCAGTGCACCTGAGGACTTAAATGGACAAAATTTTTTGAAGAATGGACACTAAAACGTATGATCAATACCTGGATAAAGTGCGACCCTTCATTGAAAAAAAGTGACACGAAAATGAGATGTGCTATTACTGCAAATGAACGGCTATCTGCAACACTGCAGTTTTTGGCGAGTGGACAGAACTTTGAGGACCTAAAATATCTTACAGCTATATCACCGCAAAGTCTTGGGAGAATTATCATAGATACTTGTAAAGCTACCAACAAAGTTTTGATAGAGTATATTCAGGTTCCAAGAACACAAGAAGATTGGGTGATAGTTTCCGAACAGTTTAGAAGGAGATGGAACTTTCCAAACTGCATTGGGGCTGTCGATGGGATACATGTAGAAATACAAAGACCCGAAAATTTAGGAACTTTTATTATTTTAATTATAAAAAAAAGTTTAGCATTGTTTTACTTGCTTTTGTTGATGCGAACTACGAGTTCTTAGTGGTTGTTTATCTAACAACCACTAATCTAGTGGTTACTATCTAACAGCAAATTTTATGAAAAGTTTAAGACAAATAAATTAAATATTCCTGAATCAGCGCAGATTCATCATAATTTTCCAGAAAAAATGCCATTCGTATTTGTGGGAGATGATGCATTCCCTTTGCAAAAAAATATCATGAAACCCTACAGTGGAGGTCATCTTTCAAACGATTTTCAACTGATGTTTATAACCAAGTCTTCAATCTCCCCACACATTCCCCAACATGGTTGCCAACATCAGACTCCGCCAAGTTACTTTGATTTTATTCAACCTTGTACTCAATCTGAAATGTTGTCTTCAACCAGCCCATACACTACTAAACCTTGTCGTCAACATAGCAAAAGTTGACGACAAGGTTGTTGACTAGGTCGCTAGTGTATGGGGCCCTTAAATCAACATGTTTCTTAAATAATAATTGTGTCAAAAAAATTTATACAAATTTCGTTCGGAATTGATTTTACAACGCGACAGCTCGTTTGGCGAACGAGCCCGAAAAGCAAGTTCCCCAAAGGAGCTGTCGCGTTATAAAATCAAACTTTCCGCACTCTAATGTAAATAACTATTGCTTCACCCCCATATTACATTATTTTAAATAACATTAAAAGTGTACATTTTTTAATGTGACGAGATCTGTGAAGAAATACCCAGAAACGATATTCCAATTATAATCGGCGACTTTAATGGAAAAACCGACAAAAAGGAACAAAACCGAGACGTTTCGGGAAAAGAAACAATACACGACAAAAAAAACGATAACGGCTCACGAATGTGCGACGTAGGTACCTAGCAGCAGCAACAAACACATTTGTTGCATGTGCAAACACAAGAGAAAACAAAAATAACATGGATGATACCAGGAAAGACAGATGGAAACCAAATAGACTACGTCCTCATCTCAAAGAAATGGAAGAAAACAATACATGACGTTACAGTTCCAACGCGGACCCAGACCATGTGGTGGTAATAGCAAAAATGATAGAAATAATAATCCGGAACAACAAAAAAGAAGAAAATGGAACCTAAAGAAGTTAGATAATGAAAGGTCAGGAAGAGAATATAGTTCTGCAATTGAACACAAACTCGCCGCCGAAGAAATAACAACAATAGAAGAAGACTGGAACAAAACAAAGAACACCTTAATAGAAACGACTGAGCAGATAATAGGCCTGGAAAACAACAAATTGACAAAACAATGGTTCGATGAAGAGTATCGGGAAAAAAGCACAACAAAAATCTAAAAAGGAAGAAATGGATAAACACAAAAAGAAGACCTCCAAGAATATAGACTAGCACAACACGAAGCAAAGAAGCACTACAAAAAGAAAAAAAGAGACTGGCTAGACAAAGAACTTTAGCAAATAGAAACAAACATTAAGGACAACAGGAAGCTATACGGATATATCAAACGACAGAAGAAAGTCTGCCACTAAAATCAGGAAGAAGGAATGGGTAGAACATTTCACGAAAATATACAAGGAAACACAAACAGATGATGAGGTAGAAGTAACCAATACGGAAGATGAAGAACCAACTAACTACGAAGAACTCACGCAAACGATAAAAAAGCTAAAACTACACAAAACAGCAGGGCCAGACGAAATAAATAACGAACTGATAAAAAGAGGAGGAGCAGTGCTAACCCAGAGAATACATAGCCTAATAAACAAAATTTGGAAAGAAGAAAATCAGCAATGTACAAAGAAGGAGACTGAACGATGTGTGAATTTCATACCTATAATGCTACTACTACCCTCTCAGGGATTAACACTTTGTCGTAGTGAGAGGGCTCACTACTTTCAAGGATCCTGAGCGATATGCCAGCGGGAGCTTATGCTCCTGGCAGGGCCACACTTGCTGGTAAGGTTAAAGGTGAGAAGGAAGCTAAGTTAATCCACTACAGGAGCGTCTGACCCTGAATGGACGGCTGTAACCAGCGCCTGCACCCAGAGGGTCCGCTGTACAACAAACTCACCAACACGCATGGGAAGCGCGGTGTTTTAATTTTGCCAAAACCTCCGAATGAAATTGATTCACGTTGATTTTTACAAATATTTCCCAGGTGAGTAGCGAGTCTCGAAATCTCACACTGACCCGTCAGTCTGCCCTACGGATTCTGAGAAGCGCAAAAATTCGACCACAAATAACCACAGCCAAGAATACTTATATATTGCTACATATAATATACGCACTATGAAATCCGAGGAAGACCTAGACGAATTGAACCACAAGCTGGAATCCATTAAGTGCGATATCGTGGGACTATCGGAAACACGTCTCGCGTGTGAAAAAACTAAAAATAACCTCAGTACGTGTTATACCAGAAAAACACAACAGATAAAAAGACCATCTGGGAAGCATATATAGAATTTCTCGTCAATGCGCGTATGAAACGTAAAGTGATGAAGTACGCTTATCTATATAACCGAATCATATATATCACGATAAGACTGAACAAGCGCTACTCTATGCAAATTATCAATATCTACGCTGCGACAAGCAGCTCAGACGACGAAGAAGTAGAGCAAATGTATGAAGATAGATATAGCAAGAGCAAAACAGTTAGAGAAAACACACTTCACGTTAGTGATAGGAGATTTCAACGCCAAAATCGATGAGTGGACCAACAGCATCCAATTCCAGTATATTGGAAAACAAGGTCTCGGCGTAAGGAACAGCAGAGGAGAAATGCTGGCAAATTTTCTGAAAAAAGAGAATCTGTACTGCCTAAACACGTTCTTTGAGAAACCACCACAACGAAGATGGACGTGGAGCAGCCCGGACAACTCGGTCAAAAATGAGATCGACTACATACATATTTCTCAAATAGCAGATCAATATGCAAGGACGACGGAATCCCGAACCGGTTCGATACAGGAAGCGACTACATACATATCTCGCAAATAGCAAATCAATATGCAAGGACGACGGAATCCTGAACCGGTTCGATACAGGAAGCGACCTCAGGATTGTCCGAGCAAAGCTACGTATAGACCTCAAACACGAGAGAAACAAACTAATGAGGAGAGCGAGGTTCCTTTCGCGCATGGAGTGGAGAAAACAACAAAGAAGAATGCCAGAAAGAAGTGGAGAAACACTTACAACTCACAAACATGGCAAGTTGCTACAAAGAAAATATTTGGCAGAGCAAAACGAGTAGGGGACCCGAAACTAAGAACAACCACCAAGAAAAATATAGAGAACAATGACTAAAGGGAACTAATGAGTACAAGATACTCAACGGAAAAACCAAAAAGACATCCGTAGAGACGTAAGATCTCACAACATCAAGGTGATACAAACGATAATCGGAGAAAACGTCAATATGAAAGTGTTTAGATCCAAACTCTCAAAGGGAAAAACAAGAATAACCAATTTTAAGAACAAAGACGGAGTGGAAATCTCAGACTTACAATAACTACCAAAAGTAATACATGAGTTCTACAACGACCTATACTCGTCAAAAACACTCGATAACGAAACCATAACACCATGTAAAGTACTAAACGTAGGGTCAGAGGATATACCGGAAATATCTGTCCAAGAAATAAGACGTGCTCTTACGAAAATGGCAAATGTCCGGGAAAAGACCAATTCACAACTGAAATGTGAAAAATGGGTGAAAGCAGTTTGGAAAACGCAGTCCAGGTACTGCTGAACAAATGCCTGCGAGACGGCCAAATCCCAACCGCATGGTGTAACGCAAAAGTGATAATTCTGTTCAAAAAGGGAGACACTACCAATATCGAAAACTATCGCCCGATTAGCCTGCTCTTAGTTCGAGCAGCCGAGTTACAGATGAGAAATTGGATTTCTATCAGCCAGTGGAACAAGCAGGATTCCGCAGAGGGTTCAGCACTACCGATCACCTACAAACAGTACGGAATCTAATCGAGAAAGCCACCGAATATAATGTCTCTATCCACCTAGCGTTCGTCGATTACCATAAAGCATTCGATTCAGTTGAGACTTGGTAATCCTAAAAGCTATGAAAAATGCAAGAGTGGATACAAGATACACCGCCATAATCGAAAAAATCTATAAGAGAGCTGCACTACACGTCAAGATCGAGGAAGGACTCACCACCAACATAATGAATATATAGAGAGGAGTAGGTCAAGGGGATACAATCTCACTCAAGCTGTTCACCCTATGCCTAGAAGACGCTTTCAAACACCTATGATGGGAAAAGAAAGGTATAAAGATCGATGGAGCATACCTTAGCCACCTTCGTTTCGCTGACGATATCGTTGTCATCTCATGCGACCCTGGTGAACTAGAGGGAATGCTACAACAAATCAATCAGACGTCAAGAAGTATTTGGCTTAACATGAACCTAAGCAATACCAAGATTATGAGCCGTTGCGACCCCCACATTTGCATAGACAACAATATCATCGAGTGCGTGCAACAATATACCTATCTTGAGCACAGTATGATGTTAGGGAAGGGAAACCAGTCGGCCGAAGTCACCAGGCGAATCGGACCTACATGGGCAGCGTTTGGCAAACTCCGGTACATCTTAGAAAACGAGAACATATCAATAAATCTCAAGAGCAAAGTATACAATATGTGCGTTCTACCTGTAGCGACGTACGGGTTCGAAACAATGAGCCTCACAAAAAACAATTCCAACGGACTAAGAACGACACAAAGGGCTATAAAACGCGCGATGCTGGGAATATCACTGAAGGACAAAATCAGGAACGAAACAGTTAGAGAGAGGTCAAGAGTATCCAAATGGACGCTAAAAACCACACATCAATGGCGTCCAAGAACAACAATAAAATTAGAGGCCGACCGCAAAGAAGATGGCTAGATGACATAAAATTGGCCGCAGGTAGCCGGTGGTACCAGAAGGCCCAAGCTCGACAGACGCGGAAGAGAAGCTGTTTTTCATCCACTCCTGGACCTATGTCCAAGAGTGGATGAAAAACAGCTAAAAAAACACCTACTGCTACTAAACACCTACAAACTACTAGCAGAACTGATAAGGAATAGATACACAGCACACGGAATCCAAGATAGGGCCATACCAGAACGGGTTCAGAAGAGGAAAATCGACAATAGACACTCATATCGATACTTTTTAATTTTTTTTATGTGACTGAAATAATTAGAAAATATTATATATTATTCTTGGGAGTGGTGGTTATTCTATTTATTTTTAACATATACATAATAATAGATACACGTATAATAATTAAAAGCAAAACTAAAGGTATTAAATGAATCATATATTTTATTTACATAATTTCGAAACACAAATACAGAATCCAAAGAATTCTGTTGGATCCAAATTGGCCAAAAACGGTAACTGCTCCAGGTATTTTTGGGTAAATCTGTCTCTTGCTTGCGACATCGTTGCTCCGGCTTTGGAAAATAAGCACTCGCTTGGAACCGATGTTAAACAATTAATTAGCGCATATATATGTAGCGCATATATATATATATATATATATATATATATATATATATATATATATATATATGTTGTATTTGAGGTTTTCGCGGATAGATACCTGTGTTGTATTGTTTTCTCGGGGATTCCGCGTTGATGCTGAGGGTTGGCTCTGAAAAGAACCGGATTCTCGACGTTTCGGCGAACTAACATTCGCCATTCTCAAGAGATATATGCGTCCGTACGGGTCAACCGTTCGACGCATACTTGTATGTATGCGTATGTATAATCCGGTTCTTTTCAGAGCCAACCCTCAGCATCAACGCGGAATCCCCGAGAAAACAATACAACACATATATATATATATATATATATATATATATATATATATATATATATATATATATATATATATATATATGTACAAGCAAGGAAATGCAAATTTCATTTCATCTCATTCCTCAAATGGGTCGCTTTTAAGGGATACCACCGGATTCAATACACCGTTTTTTTTTTCTTTCTGTGACCGTTAAATAAATATTTAATAATGTTTTAATAATTTATTTATTTGTATACAAAATTATACAATGTTAAGAATAAAACAAGTTTAATAACTTAATGCAGTAAATACAACCATACAATATATAAAGAAGATGTACATTTTGTATAGAATTAGCACCCAAGTGACTAAGTAATTTATTCACTTTATCGACGTATGGGGCCCCACATTACTTATGGATCCCACATTATCTCTGAGCCCCACATTATGTGCGCCCCACTCTATATTGATGCCTGGGGCCTCAAAATACTGGAGCGTCGCTGTTCTTTGGTTTATATTACCACCTATTAGGGAAAAAAGACTAATAGCTGAAGACAAATTAACAAATTTGTAACTCTGGTAGCCTCCAAATAAACATTTGAAAATTTCTCTTTGGAAAGTAAATCAAAGAATAAGGGATATTAAGATTAAAAAAATTAGATATTTCATTTTCAGAATTGTTTTGTTAAAAAATATTGTAAATCAGTTACATTTTGGTTAATAAAAAATGAAGTATAATTTAACATTTTGCTTAATGTTATTTAATATAATATGAGAGTTCAAAAGATTTTTTTGTTTTTTTGAATAACAAAATAAAAACAAATATATAATTTATATTTAAAATATAATCACTTCATCTGGCTTAGAGACACAATCCCCTAAGCCAGCGTTCTTGTTCTACCTCCAAAACATTAGCAAAGTTTATTATATCTTGAAAGAGTCTGTCATAGATCTAAAAAGGTGATTAGATTGTGAATACGAATTACAGGTTGTAAACCAGATGTGATACCAACTCCATCTCATCAAATTCTTACAGTTTCTGGAGAGTTCTTCAGTATGAGGTCTAGCATTAGCAGAAGCATATTCCTCTACCTTCTGGTCCCAATTCAAATTGGATTGACAGTCGTATATTAGATCTAATCACACAAGTTTGTAGTTTAATCAGAAACTTTCTGGTAGCAGATTGATCGCCACACATTCGATCGAATTATGGTATAATTTGGAGCTTATTCGTTACTTTCTGATACAAATTCAAATAGACCTTTTTACGGTTAGTTAAGCACAGGCGCGTCCGCGATGTTTAAAAGGCGGGAATATGAAAGTTTCGGGCACAATTTGTTTTTTTCACTGGTTATACGTAAAAAAATTCGGGCACTTTTTTGACGTACATGGCGATATTGACGCATGCGTACAAAAAAAATTCAACTAGAATAGGTCTATTAGGTTAACAGCCATACATTCTATCTAATCACAATATAGTTTGAAGTTTAATCTGCTACTTTCTGGTTCCAATGAAAATTAAATAACAGCATCAAATACAAAGCTTTCTTTCAAAGAATCAAAATCATCTTTGATTGGTGCTTGACTTTTCTTTTTTTATTCAAAAAACGAAAAACTTTTGCTCCTCACTAAAATTAAATCTCTTAATTGTTAATTAGAAATATTCTGGTAAATATATAAACAATTTTCATTGATTTACTTCCCTTTATACGTGTGGTCAATCAATCATATCACATTCATCACTTTTAGAAAAATCAACATTCTGATGTTTAGCAATCATGTGTTTCTTCAACTTATTTGGCCTTTGAAAACTTAAATTACATAGTTCACATCTAAAAAAAAAACCAATAACTCTTTGAGAACAAATAAGTCGAGTTTATACTTGTGCTTGTTTGGATTTGATCCTTGTTCATGTAATTTCATATGTGTCATCAAATTATATCTCTCAGCAAACTTCTTTGTACAAGTTAGACACTCAAACTTCTTTTCCCCAGTATGCACTCTCATATGTCGTGTCAAATGAGATGCTGAAATAAGAGCAATTCCACATACCTTGCATTTGTGATTTTTCGTCCCCGAATGAGAAGCTTGATGAATTTTAAAAGAAGTATGGTGAATAAATCGTTTCCCACACAAATCACACTGAAATGGATATTCTCCTAGAAATGATAATTTCAATTTTTATTTCTAATATACCATAGGGATTACCTGTGTGTATTGGCATGTGCCTGTCAAGCGATATTTTTTGTGTAAAAGATTTATTGCAGTAAATGCATGTGAATGGGTTTATGCCATTGTGCATGCCTACATGAATATCCAAGGCAGATTTATGTTTGTACGATTGCCCACAAATTTCACAAATATAAGGTCGTAAGTCACTGTGAGTTTGTATGTGGCTTTTTAATTCAAAGGAAGTTTTAAATGTCTTGTTGCATTGCTCACATTTATGTGGTTTTGGACAATTATTATTTTCCTTTTTCTTCACAGATTTCTTCTTTTCTATTAAAAATTAAAAAAAAAATTATTGTCATAAACCATTTAAAATTATATTTACCTGTTAAGTTTGCTTTAGTTTTATTTTCATATTGCGAACATATCTGATCAATGATGTTATTGTTTGATGATAAGTTTTGATCTAATTTGTCATCTTGATGCCTATTTTTTATATGAAAAGCCAAGGCATTGAGAGAATTGAATTTTTTCTGGCAAAAATTACATTCGTTTGAAATCTGCATATTCTCCTTTGAATCATTTTGAATAAAAACTTCTTCATTATCAGAATTAATTAAATCTATCTTCCCAGAAACACTTTCTACATAACTTATATCATTTGCATCTACATCAATTTCATCTTTTATGTTTATTGAATCACAAAGTACTTCAGGTTGTTCGAAGCTTTCTGTGCTTTCCGTTTTAAATTTGTTTACTTGACTATTATCCAAGTAGGATAATAACAACTTTGTTAAGTCCACACACTGTTTCCTAGCTAAATCTAAATCATTTATTAAAGTAAAACATAAACGACAAATATTTTTATCACAATGCTCGATTAAAGTGGTGGTTGGTGCAATGTTTTGTAAAAACTCTAGCAAATTAATATTTGTGTAATCAGTGGTTTTAGTTTTTAAATCTATCTTTTCATTTTTAATAACAACTGTACACAGAAAACATGTGTTATCCATTTTCTTTTACACAGAGAAAAATAAAGTATGAAGCAAAGGTAGGCACACAACAATATTTAACCTGACAAACTTCACTTTATGGAAAATCATTTAAATCTTCAAAAATAATAGTAGTATTTCTTTTGCATACTTAACGAGACAACTAATAATCCAAGTCCTGGCATAAAAAATATATGGAATCGAACTATCCTGAGATTGTACAAAAAATGTTGATGGTTCAGTCCAATTCCATTCAAGCAATTCGATTTCAAGTGATTTCTCTGGAACTTCTACACAATTTAGAATTCGTGGTCGAATCTAAACAATTGGCAACAAAAGTGTTTTGGGACCATATTTTAGTTTAAGATATCATTAGTGAGGAAACAAGAACCTATTTCTATTGCCCTATATGGAGCTTGACTGCTGTTACTATGTTAGCTGGAAGTGGTAAAGGCCCTGAGCTTGTGGCCTATGTTAAAGATGTTTTTAGACATGCTGGAGTCCCAGTAGCCGATTATGGAGGCATGGATGGAGGCGTTAAATATCTTGGAGCCCTCGTTAACGAGAACAGTGACCCTAAAATGGATATCAGTTCAAGGATAGAGCAGACCAGAAGGACATTCATTTCCATGAAGATCTTCTTCACTAGTAGTAGAGACCTAAACCCACAGCTCCGCATACGTATATTGCGTTGCTATATCTTCTCAGTGTTACTCTATGGCTCCGAGAACGGGATATTCAGCCAATCAATGGAGAGCCGCATTGACGCCTTTGAGATGTACTTGTATCGCCGTATACTGCGTATATCCTGGGTGGACAGGGTAACCAAGGAGGAAGTACTGAGGAGAATAGGTAAAGGTAAAGAGCTGATGACAACCGTCAAAGAACGAAAGCTCTAATACATCGGGTACGTTGTGAGGGAGGATCGTTACGAGATCCTTCGACTCGTCATCGAGGGAAAGATCGAGAGTAAGCGATCTATGGGCAGACGGCAGAACTCGAACGGACATCATACAGATTTTCAGAGGTGCGGTTTCACGCACCATTATAGCCAGTTGAATCGCTAACCTTCGATATGAGACGGCGTCCTAAAAAGAAGAGGAAGCCCCAGTAGATTTGGAGACTGTCGATATTGATCCTTAAAAAAAAAGTGTGATTCTTTATATCATGTAATCACATCTATTAAAGTTGCTATTAAAGGTAACATCAAAACAAAGAGTGAAAGAAGGAAGATTGTTTGTGTAATTCGTCAAAACATAGAAGGATAATATGGAATGCTTGTACGTGAGAGCGTTCATGTAGTTGTGGAAAGTATGAAGGTTTTGTGACAAAGTCAAAAGTCAAATACTATTATACACAAAGTTAATATCATGAAAGTGTCTGATGGTTTGTTCTCAAGGAGGATGTCTAAATAATACCTTGAAATTTAACACTGATATGATCTGCTGTATACAAAACTTGTATCCAATCCTCATCAATTTAATGTTTTTTTTTACACGTTCACTGCCAAAGTACGAGTTATCTCGTGGTATAACTACGAGTTATCTCGCAGTATAATTATGAGTCATCTCGTAGTATAACTACCAGTTATCTTGTAGTTGCCTATCAGTGTGTTAAATCCGTAGCCGGCGATTGAGGTGCGGGTCGCCCTCGCAACCAATACGCTGCTGTCGGTACCGCGGGATTTCTTGCTCCATTCACGATACGTTTCCACTCTTTCCGATCGATTGCAATGTCCTTGGCTTGATGGGTATCCAGTCTTTGGTTTCTCAGATCTTCTTCCACTTGTTTCAACCATGTCTTCTTTTGCGCGTTTCTTTGTATTCTCCAGTAGGGCGGTCGCTCCCGCCAAAGGAGTTTGCGTGGAAGGCGGGTGTTATTCATCCGGCAGACGTGGGCAAACCAACGTAGTCTTCGTTTTTGTATTTCTTCTTCGATCGGTGGCTGTTGAGCTTTCTGTAATCGTCTATATTTCTATAGTTTCGGAGTCGGTCGCGGATATTAGAGACACGGAGTATTTGTCTCAAGCATCGCATTTGGAACACCTCGAGCTTGTTTAGGTCCGGTTTGATCAGTGTCCACGTTTCCGATCCATAAAGAAGAATAGGTAGTTCGGTATAGGCGTATTTTGGTTTTGATGGTGATATTCGTCCGCTTCCATATGCACCACTTGAGCGAGGCGAATGTTGCTGTTGCTTGACCGATCCGGCTTGAACATCTGCCGTCAACGCCAATTCCTTCTCTTTCACAAGCGATCCCAAATACTTGAACTGTGTTACTTATTCGATTTGGGTTTCATCTAGGTAAACCCTCGCTTCCGATCCGTCCGTTGTGAGCACTTTGGTTTTCGGTGAACATCAGATCGGTTATGAAGTTGTCGTCGCCGTATCGGAGTCCTCGTCGTTCATCGAATACTTTCCGCATAATCGCGTCAACCACAACGTTAAAAAGTAGTGGCGAGGCGACGTCTCCTTGTCTCCAGTTCAAATCGGGAACTCCTCGGATAAGTAATTTCTGATACGAACACCGCTGGTTAAGCCGTCGTACGATACCTGAAGAAGTTGAATGATATTCAGCGGCACGTGTTCGGTCTTCGGGGCTGTCCACAAAGTGTAATGAAGTCGATGAAGACGATGACGGTTCGTTTCTTCTTCTTCTGGGTAGCACTACATCCCTTGGTGGGTCTTGGTTGCGTTAACGATTTGCCTCCATCGGTCCCGGTCCAACATGGCCTCCTTCCAGTCATATACCTGCATAGCATAGTCTGTAGATCTTTTAAAATGTTGTTCTTCCATCTGATTCTAGACCGCCCCAGCGGTCTCTTTCTTGCTGGGTTTCCTTCCCATACTATCTTGATCAGTCGGACGGCAGGTGCTCTTTGGACATGTCCAGCCCATCTCAGACGCTGGGATTTTATTGATTTGACTATATCCAGCTTTTGGTGTAGGTCCTGGAGTTCTCCATTCGTCCTTATGCGATATTGCTCCGTGTTTGGATCCTCGACGAGGCTAAATATTCTTCTCAGGATCTTCCTTTCAGCCCGCTTTATTAGAAGCTCATTGTGTTTCGTAAGGGTCCAGGTCTCACAGCCATAACAGATGATCGGTTTGATTACAGTCTGGTATACCCTCAGATTTGATACTCTCGACACCGTTTTGGATTGCATGAGGGTTCGCATGTCAAAGAAACACCTATAGCCACTGTGTATTCGTGTTTTAATCTCTTCGTTGGTGTCATTGTCTGCGTATATCGTGGCTCCAAGGTTCTTAATGTGTTTGTATTATTTTTTTCCTCGTTGATGTTGAGGCCCATTTTCTTACATTCCTTCTCTAATTTTAGCAAGCTTTCCTTGTCTTCGACAGTACTTCTTCCGACCGCGTCAATGTCGTCCGGGAAGGCCAGAATCATCTGTGGCCCCTGGTTAGTAAATACTTCCGTGGTGATGTTCGTCTTCTTGATAGCCATATCTAGGACTATGTTAAAGAGTCGGTTAAAGACGGTTCGTTTGCCGCATAGAATTATTTCTTCCGTTACCTGACGGAGAGCGAATATTTGATCGATGCAGGATCGATGTGGTCTAAATCCAGCTTGTTCTTCCCAACTCGTTAAGTCATTTTCTCCGGCTTCTATCAACTCGGCCGTTACTTGATCTGCACCTGGCGCTTTACCGTTTTTCAGCGATTTTATTGCCGTCTTCACCTCGGTAGTTGTTGGTTCGGTGTCGGGGAACTGATTCGTAGGGTGCTCGATAATCGGTGGTTCGGGCGCTGTACCTTGTGACGGATCGTGGTTGTACAGTTGATGGAAGAATTCTTCCCATCGCTGCAGACGCTTGTGGGGAGAGGTCACGAAGTTTCCGTCCGATTTTTTTATGTTTTTGTTCGTTGATGTTGTTTTGCCGCCTAGCCGTCGGATTGTCTGGTACAACGTCCGGTACTCGTGCCTCGACGCTGCTTCTTCCATTTCGGCTGCGACGTTATTCCAGTACGCTTCCCGTTCCGAATTAATTTTCTGTCGTACTTCTTTACTCAATCGACGATATTGCTCGAAATTGACGTGTTTCATTTGTTTCCGCTGGTTAACGAGTTCCAGACAGTCGTCCGAAATCCACGGTTGTGTCCGACGGATTGGTGGGCACAACTCCGTTGCGTATTCCACAATAATGGACCCCGATAATTGCTTTTCTTCTTTGTCGATATCGTCCGATATTGCGAGTGCTGCGAATATGTTGGATAATGCGATTTGAAATTCTCGGCCGGTTTCCGGGTCAAGCCCAGTTCCTCCTGATTGGTGGTGGCGCAGTTTTCTTTGCTCTTTGTAATCGCACTTGTAATTTCGCTTAGACAAGGTAATGATCCGATCCACAGTCGGGTCCACGCGTCGATCGGAATCTGTTGTTGATCAATACGTAGTAGAGCATTGCCGAGTCTTTCCGGCTGGAATTCGCCACGTGAGTTGTTGTTTGAGGCGGTGACGAAAGATCCTCTTGCCGACGGTCAAGTTGTTCGACGCTGCGAATGATAGGAGGTGTAGTCCGTCGTATTTTATAATATCTTATCATCTGCAGAAAAACAAATGTTTGACTTGATGTTGTCTGACATGTAAATGATGATGTAAACGAGGAATACCAAGGGGCCAATGACAGAACCTTGTAGCACTTCACTCTTGACTGCTTTCACATTTGTCAATGATCCACCCACCCTGACTTAAAATGTATGTTTCAAGAGAAAAGTGCAGCAAAGGGCCTCTCACTCCATAGTGCTCTAACTTATGCAGCAGTCGCCTGAAGGATGTCAGGATATTCGTTGTTGTGTTGACGAGTCTAATCAGTGAGACAAGAAAGAAGGTTGATGTCTATTGACCGTTTGGGTAGAAAACTGTACTGATTTGTTTGGAATTATGTTGTTCTGGAGAAGAAGGTCGGTTAACACTTTAACTACGATCTTCTCTATGCACTTTGACAGAGTGGATGTTAGACTAATAGGTCGGTGGTAACTACGGCATGTGTCCTCCTCGTCTGCGGTACATATCAGGTTGAAAGGGCTGGTGACATCGATGCAGCCAGTAGGGCAGTTATGGTCCCGAATCAATTCTTCAGGAAGATCGGCGGTACGCCGTCGATATAGGATTACCAACTCTCGAAAGATCCAACCCGGGAGATTTTAATATATCGTATTTATATTTAAATTGTTTTCGAGAAGCATTTAACATTTCACGGTTTTTTAGCACATAATCATAAAAAATTTTACATGAAAATAGTTTTGCAGACTTGCAACTCTGCTTTTGTTAACGTTATGTTCATCCTGTTCCTTTCCTTGCTCCACACTTGTTCCATCATAATATTAACTAAATACGCGCTCGCAAGAAGCATTAAGGCCGGTCCAGTCGCTCCGTTTTGCACAACGTTTTGACTGCGCAGTTCAACACGTTGCAGATAAAACGTTGCGTGTGGACAGCAAAACTGCGCGGAGACGGTACAGTTGCAGCGATAACTAAGCTAAGGAGCATAGATATCCATGAACTGTGCAGATATGCAGATGGTGGCTCCGTTTTCCGATTCATTTTGTTCCTCAGTTTCCTTGTTTATTTAATATATTACATGTAATATATTACATGTTTATTTAATATATTATTATTTATATAATATATCTCTATAAAGAGCAACTTATATTATTATTAATAAATTATATCTCTATGTTGACCCAACAATTTTATTTTATTTGGTCTTAAAACCATTTTTTAAATTTCGTTTCTAAAAGTAGATAATATTAATTACATTAAGATTATGTTAAACAGTTTCTTAACAACACAGCATGCCAAAATTGACCAGAGTAGTACCTCCTTCATGACGATGTCATTAAAACTGTGCGAAATATACAGATATAACAGCACGTTTTCATTCCGTCTTAAGACTGCGCAGACAAAACGCTGTGCAAAGGAGCGTCTGAATCGGCCTTTAGAAACAGGAATGGAGAGAACAAACGTGACACGCTTTTTCAATTCAGGGCAGGGATTTCGGTCTTTTGATTTCGCAAAGAAGTTAACCCACCGTAAATCTATACTCGAATCTCTTTAATGATATGTGGTTGCATTTCAAGTAAAATTCCTACCTCATCTTACAATATGTAAAGATCTAAGTCCATTTTTTAAATTTCTTGTAGTGTAGTAATGCTTGCCCATGTGATTTTCAGGTTCTTTAAGAAACAAAATTTTCAATGCTTTATATTCCGGATCTTCAAAGTTATACCACCTTTGAAAATAGTTTCAAACAAGACGTAAAAAACTTAGTGGCATCATTTTTGAAGTCTGTCTTATTAAAATTAAAATGCTTTATTAAATCCATGGCAGATTTACCATTAAATTAATTGACGTTGTCGTTGAGCATGAGAGACAAAGCGAGCATCGCAGGGGAGCGAGCGGGAGTATAAGAGTGGCGCTCATATCAGGACGACGCGATGCGACGAGGAGACGAACGGGTTTAAACCTGCGAACTTGTATGTACCTAGCACAGGACGCGGCGGGAACGGAGTGTTTGTTTTTGTGCGCAATTTATTTATTTTGTTAATGAATATTACCCACAAATGAAGAAGTAAATACGATAACGATAAAAGAAATAAAGGAAACCCTAAAAGAATCTAAAAATAAAAAGGCTGCAGGGCCAGGAAATATCTCAATTGAACTAGTTAAAAATGGACCAGAATTATTACTAGAGTTGATAGCCAAGATCTTCAACAAATGTCTAATATAAGGCGACAACATTCCAGAAGATTGGAATATTGCTCATATGAGCTCAATATATAAAAAAGGAGACAAAAGACTATGTAGTAACTATAGAGGGATCAGCGTAACTAGTGCGCTTGGGAGGTTGTACGGCCGGATACTAAAAAAAAGAATTGAAAGCTTTCGATACGGTACCCCGGAAAAAGTTTTTTGAAACATTGACGAGGATTGGGATAAATAGTGTATACTGTCGGGCAATTAGAAATATATATAGAGAATCAAAAAGTGCAGTCAAGATATGAAACGTTATATCGCGGCCACGAAAGGATTAAGACAAGGCTGCAGTCTCTCTCCTACATTATTTAAAATATACATACAAGAAGCACTAACAAACTGGAGAAGAAAAACTGCAGGAATGGGAATAAGAACAGGTGAACATAGTTTGACAAGCCTGCTATTTGTTGACGACCAAGTGATAATAGCAAGTGTTGAAAGAAATATAGATTATATGTTAAGAAAATTGATAGAAGAGTATTCGGAATGGGTGTTAAACATGAATATGTCAAAAACAGAATATCTGTGTGTCGGGGAAGAAGGAGAAGACCCAGAACTGGAGCTAAGAAAGATTAAAAAATGTAAGGCAAACAAATACTTGAACTATCATCTCAGAGGAAGAAACAACAAAAAAAGATATAGAAAATAGACTTGGCCAAGGGAAAAATGCTATCTGCTTGTTAAATTCAATGCTATGGTCAAATGAAATTAAACTAAAAACAAAAATGAGGGTATACAAATCTATCGTAGAACCAATAACAACTTATGGTTCAGAATGTTGGCAAGTTTCACAAAGAGATAAAAAAAGTATAGAAGTAGTGGAAATGGACTTTCTACGAAGAGCTTGTCAAACGTCCAAACTAGATCGTGTAAGAAATGAACATATAAGAAGACAGACGAAGAGAGTCTATGGCACTACAGACGACATAGAAACACGGCAATTAAAGTGGTATAGACACATGCAAAGGATGACTGGAGAAAGATGGCCTAAAATAGCATTTCAATATATACCAAGGGCAAGGAGAAGAAGAGGCAGACCAGCAATAAAATGGATAGATGATGACCGGGAGCTTGAACATTATTCCCGGTGTCTCCCGGGTATTCCGGGAGGGTTGGGAACCCTACGTCGATACCAGGTGACGCGTTGTTCTTTAGAGAGGTAATTGCGTCCTGGACCTTTTCCTCTGTAAAGTCAATTGTGTCTAAGGAGTTAGGATTTCGAATATACGCTGGAAAGGCAGCTGCCTGCCTTTCCAGCGTATATCCTCGGTAAATGCATCAAACCGTTGAGCAAAAATTCGATTTTGTTTATGTTATATATTTTCAATTATATGATTACAAAGATATTAGTTTTTATAACCTTCATTACATATTGCCCTAACAATACTAATAAATAATGGTACTAATATAATATATATTATAACGATATAATACACAAATGAATGCTTAAATTAAAATATATTTTTAAAATATATTTATATATTTATACATGGTTGGGCCTAAGCAAGTGGCACTCATGACTATATTCTACTGCACCACTAAAGAGTCCTTACAGCAAGTAGATTGAAAACCACTGATTCAACACAGACCAAAAGCAAAGCTTTTCTAAATCGAACTTATATGGTGACATAAACAGGGAAAACAGCAACAAGTATTTATTTGATTTGAATCAGAAGTAAATCAGAGTTTAAGGCCTCTAAACACTTTTGAAAATAATAACAATATATAATTTAATAAAAAAATATGTAAAAAGTAATATTTTTGGATTCATGTTAAAATAAGCTTTCAAAGATTTTGCATCTTTAGCTTAAAAGGTGAACATACACAAATTTTCCAAAGATTTGTTACAGAAAATCTCTCAATGTTCATTTACAGAAACAACTATTTTCAATTTGTTTTGTTTAATAAGTCAAAGGATCAATAGGCGAGGGTGATTTTTTTCACAATTTTTCTGTAATTGCATCTCCTAACAGTTTTGAGTTCCTCATTTTTACCACAACAGACAGATATAATTGATCCCAAACAGACATATATTAAGAATATGAATTCTTGAATGAGCCACTTGCATATCATTAGTTGACTGTAAAATTTGCTTGGCCTATAGAAAATTTTCTATGACATGGGAAGATATTTAGTAGTTTTATCTTAAATTTGTGTGTTGACCACAAAAGGTTAAAGTACACAATCTAAAATAAAATTTGAATATATAGTGATGATCATAAAAATAAATATTCCTTTAATAAAACATACAGTTTACATTTGGTTAATCTTCTTGTACATATGATCAAGTATCACATTCATCAGTTTTAGAAAAATCAACGTTTTGATGTTTAGCAATCATGTGTTTCTTCAACTTATTCGGCCTTTGAAAACTTAAACTACATATTTCACATCTAAAACAAACACCAATGAAACAACGAAAACAACAGCTGAAGTTCATACTTATGTTTGTTTGGACTTGTGCCTTGTATATGTAATTTCATATGCGTCATCAAATTATATTTCTCTGCAAACTTCTTTGTACAAGTTGGGCACTCATACTTTTTTTCACCAGTATGGACTCTTGTATGCCGGGTCAAATGAGATGCTGAAATAAGAGCAATTCCACATACCTCACATTTGTAATTCTTCTTCCCTGAATGTAAAGCTTGATGCATTTTAAATGAATTATGGTGAATAAATCTTTTCCCACATAAATCACACTGATATGGGTAATCCCCTAAAAATGATCATTCAATTTTTATTTGCAATGTATCATCAGGAGTTACCTGTGTGTATTGGCATGTGTCTGTCAAGAGATATCTTTTGTGTGAAAGATTTATTGCAGTAATTGCAAGTGAATGGGTTTATGCCATTGTGCATGCCTACGTGAATATCTAAGGCTGATTTATGTTTGTATGCTTGTCCACAAATTTCACAAACATAAGGTCGTAAGTCACTGTGTGTTTGTATGTGGCTTTTTAATTCGAAAGCAGTTTTGAATGTCTTGTTGCATTGCTCGCATTTATAAGGTTTCGCACAATTATTATTTTCCTTTTTTTTCACCGATTTCTTCTTTTCTACTAAAAGGTTTATAAAAAGAAACTTATTTATTACAAAATCAACTTAAAAAAAATATTCATATTTACCTAAGTTTGCTTTAATTTTATTTCCATATTCAGTAGAGATATCATTAACAATGTTAGTTTTTGATGATAAGTTATGATCTAATTTGTCATCTTGATGTTGTTTTCTTATATGTAAAGCTAAAGCATTGAGAGAATTGAATTTGTTTTGGCAAAAATTACATTCGTTTGAAATCTGGACATCATCATTAGAACTCTGTGCATCGTCCTTTGAATCATTTTGTATACAAGATCCCTCATTATCAGAATTAATTAAGTCTATCTTTACTGATAGATTTTCGACATAACACATTTCATTTCTTTCTATATCAATTTCATCTTTTACATTTTTTGAGTCACAGGGTAGGTCAAGTTGCGTGAAGTTTTCTGTGCTTTCTGTTTTAATTTTGTTTACATACCTATTATCCAAATAAGATAATAATAACTTTGTTAAGTCCACACACTGTCTTCTAGCTAAATCTAAATCATTTATTAAAGTAAAACATAAATGGCAAATATGCTTATCACAATGTTCGATTAAAGAAACGTTTGGAGCAATGTTTTGTAAAAACTCGAGTAAATTAACATTTGTGTAATTAGTTTTCTTATTTTTTAAATTCAGTTTTTCATTTTTTATTATATCACTACACAAAAAACATGTGTTTTCCATTTTATTTACTAAAGAGAAAAATAAAAGTATAAAGCAAAGATAGGCACAATTTAACATCATTTAACCTGACAAACTTCATTATAGTAATAAAATTAAACTTAATTCTTAATTCTTAATTAAACTTAATTAAAATTAAATTTAAACTTTTACAAGACAATAAATTTAACTCTAGGTATAAAAATACATATATAATTTAAAATATTTATATACTAATAAAATGCGAAAATTTACTTGAACATAGCAAGCACCTTTTTTCTCAGAGAAACTTACATATTAAAGTTTATAGGCATATAAAAGACAATAATTAACATTCAAATTTAAATACCGAATTTACATTATATTGCAATGCAAACATCAATAGTTAGCTATATAGTAAAATTAATTTAGGCATTTGCCTATAATTTAAAAAAACTTAATTTTTAATCTCACTAACTTCACTCCATACAATCTTTCAAAAATATAACCTACAAAGATTATTATAACCTTAAATTGCTCACGCTCAAGTAAGTTCTGGAACACTATCTCCAATTTGAAATTATTTTAATTGTGTTCTAGTAGAAAGAAATGGCAAACGAATTATTATTGACTTCTCAGTCACAAAACACCCAACAAATTACTTGTTCCTTCTGGGATTACAGCAATGGAAACATTTTACAAATCTACAAGAATGGGGGTAGTGTCCCCGGAAAGGCCTTAGACGTTCTAGGAAGAGACTACTTAATAACAGCAGAGCAAACTAAACCGTTGCTACATGTATGGGCCTTTAATAACCAAGAGCAATTGAAAAATCTTCGCCTGGTCATTCCAGAACCTGCAAATGCACTTGCCGTTTGCCCCAAAAACTCCTTCTTGGCTGTTGGAATTTCAACAAAGTTATATATTTGGGAATTATGTTCAGGGAAGTTATTATCAATACAACAAATACATTACCAACCAATTACCTGCATCAAGTTTTCAAATAGCGGAGGATATTTAGTAGTTACAGGAGAAGATGGTTTAATAGTAACCTACAACTTATTAGATCTGGTTAACATTAAATGCACAAACAAGGCTCAAAGTGAATTAGGACAAGTAGATCCTTTATACAAACGAATGGACCATTCCTTACCTATAACTGATTTATACCTTGGAAAGTTTGGTTTCAAATCAAGATTTGCTACCATATCTACTGACCAAACATTAAGACTATACCAACTAATTGATGGAGAATTACTATTAACATTAATTTTTGATTCTGCTTTAACAGCTTTATGTTTTGATTCCCCTTCTTTCAACATGTTTGTAGGAAACCAAGAAGGTGTAATAACTAAATTTGATTTAACACAACCACCCAGATCGTTCGAACATCATGTGGATGAAAAATCGTTGACATATCTTGGCCATAAAGAAAAAATAACTTGTTTGGAAGTAAATATTTTTAATAATAGATTGGCTTCAGGATCGGTGGATAAATTTATTTTTATTTGGGAACTGAATAGCAGACAAATATTGAAGAAGATTGAATTGAAAAGTGCTCCAAGTAATTTAAGATTTGTTTTAACTAGTGAAGAAATGTTTGCACAAAATCATAAAGCAAGCATTGTCATAAGTAGTTTAGAAAGAAATGTTGAAACCGATTTGAGTAATACAGTGGTTTCTGTTTTGCAAAAGAAAGATTTGTTTTTGAGGGATGATGTTATGCAGCGAAGATATGTTGAAGAAAAGGAATGTGTCGAAGATTTTAGGGGGCAACTGCTCATGATGAAGAAAATGAACTTGGAACTGTTTTTTGAGTTGCAAAAATTTAAAAATGCTAAATAAATAAGTTTTTTTACACAATACACCTTTAGTTTATTTTATATATTAAATGTGGTAGACGTAACAGTATTACCAGGAAAAATTGTTGATGTGCTCATGGTGTCATATGATGCAGATGCTTCTCTTAAAATCTAAAAACATTTCAAATAAAGTTTGGATAAAGTGATTAATAGCATTTACATTAATATGTGTTTCCATTTCTTCCATAGCTTTACCAATCCAATCCATTGGTATTTTCTTGTTTCTACATTCATATTGGGCAAGTAGTGCCAAATGAGTTACTGCCATCATTAAAGAACTCGCTCTTGCTTCCAACATTTGAGGGTTCAAAGGTGGATACATACTCTGCACCATTTCATCAACTCTAGTAGAAATTTTTTTTGCACTCTAAAAATTTAATCTAGTATTAAAAGACAATTAGTTTTTGAAGATTAAAATTTAGTTATTAGCATTAAAATTTTGTTTTACATCAACTATGTGTCTTAATCCTTCTGGATTATTGTTAAATGCACCCATGGAGAGTGCTGTGAGTCTTTCAGTTAGAGATCTACAGATTTTCAGCACAGCTAAACAGTGAGGTATGAGTCCAGACACATCATCTAACCATTGCTGGTCTCCAATTATTTTGTCGAAATTTGCACTCATGCACAAACTGCCGATTTCCATTTCTGACTTATCAAAATTAGTATTCTTTGATTTGTACAAAATCATTTCATCACTACGTTTAGTAAGAAACCTTGGAGCCTCCCTAAAAGAAATTCAAGTTAATATTTGTTTTATTGCTGTAAATGTTATATACTTCATATGCTTTACAGACTTTTTGGTTTTATGAAAATATGATATATAGTCAAATTTAGTCCGTTTACAGATAATAATAAGAACAAAAAATGCACTCAAAAATAAGGCCGTAAGTATTCCAACAGCTATTGCTGCGAATACTTCGGCAACTGCATTCATGGAAGACATGTCAACAGGAACCTAAAAATTAAATCAATTTAGCAAAAAAAAATTCATTAAGCATTAAACATTCAAATTCATCAAGCAAGTTCATTATAAGAGAATAGAAAGAAAAGAAAAGATTTTGTTTCTTTATAAAGATAAGCGGTGGAGGAGTGGTGGTAACACAAGTTATCAGATTACTAAGCCATAAGTCCCAGGTTCAAATCCCGCTGCACAAGTAAGGAAATATACCACCATCATCCTGTGCATAGCTCTGGCAAAGCCATCACAGTAAAAATTCTGTAAGAGCCGCCTAGTAATGTTGAGTGACAGAAACAACGAGTCCTTTTCAGTTTAGTTTTTGGTTTCGAAAAATTTCATCTAGTCAAGCATTTGCTAAATGTTCAGATGAAAAAAATATTTGCAATAATACAAAGGTCGTTCCCTGTATAGCCACTGGTTGGCTATCAAGACGAAAATATGCACAAACGGTAGTTTATTAGTTGCGTCTGAGTTATTAGAAAAATGTTGTGTGACGCCACCCACTTTTAAGGATTGTACCTCAGTTAGGAAGCGTTTTCGGATACATCTTTATACGGATTATTTTTTTCTTATTTCCAGCTTTAGAACACGTCCTAGAATTTCTGCCGGACATTTATGAAACACCCTGTATATAAAGATTGACAAAAAGGTTTTAAAGGCGTTTAATCTATGCGTATATCATATTACATTATTTATTATTCTTAACAAATACTATTTATTATTTATTTGAAATATAATATGGTTCATATTAATAAATTCTTTCATAATTTAATTTCAGCCTCTTTAACAATAAACATTTTGAAATCAACATACAGTTCGATAAATAATAATAATTAATAATAAACTTACATTTTTATCATCTGCCCATTTATAATTTTCACTTATGGGGCCCATTATTATGTCTCTGTTAATCAGTTAAAGCAATTTGTACAAGTCTACCAATTAAACATGTAATTTACAAATCATATAGTACAACCGCAATTGGTAAACAATAAAATATACTTTCTGTGCATATATTAAGAACGAAATAATAAATAAGTGCATTAGTAGCGACATCAAACGCTTGCAATAAAAATTATAAACAAATTATTAATTGTTTATACAATGTGAATATTTTATGCAGTAATCCAACTTATAAAATGAATTTTATTTTCAATTATTTCAAATAAGGCTTATCTGTTCACTAGATGCTTTATATTGGGTTCAGACATTCATTAGCTTATTTTGTACATTCAATTCGTTAATTAATATATTCATCATTCAACATATTTTGCACGAGACACCTTGTATTTCCCGAATTGCTCGATCATACGTATTTAGAATCAATTCGAATAAGATCAAAGTGCTTAAAGGGCACTTTATACACCTCTTATACGGTTTTTAGGGTTCAGTACCGAAAACGGAACCCTTATAGGATCACTTTGTTGTCCGTCTGTCTGTCTGTCCTTCTGTCCATCCGTCCGTTTGTCTGTCTGTCAAGACCATTTTTCTCAGGAACGCGTAGAGGTAACAAGTTGAAATTTGTATCAAATACACGGGTCTGCGGTCTCTCTCAGCTGTGAAAAAATCAAATTTGTAAGTCAACGCGATGAAAAGATATGACCGTTTATGTCGCATATTTTGCGATTTCACAAGGGAATCAAAACCTATAGGGTACTTCCTAGTTGACCTAGAATCATGAAATTTGGCAAGAAGCGGTGCCTTACAGCACATGTAAAGGGCAAAATCTGAAAACCGTAAATATGTAGTTTAATTACAAGAAAAATGCGAATTTACTATTAGAAACTTATGAAAATATATGTGTTGCGTGGTATTGTCAGGCACCAGAAGCATATGGGTTGCATACAGTTAGGTCCTCCTCGGTTATGTCCTCCTCGGTTAGGTCCCGTCGAGGAGGCATTTTCAACCCGGGAGGCACTAACCGTCCGGGCAGCCCATTCTGAAGGAATGAAAAATACCCGTAACCGGGGTGGCGCATACTGAAAAGCCAAGTGGAAACGTTAATAATACGATATATACAATGCGGTACTATTCATTCCTTTTTCAGTCACCACTTACAAATCTGGTTCAGATTGAAAACTTAAGCAAGTAATTAAATAACATTAATTTTTAATTTTAGTAACAATGCTGGCAACTAACCACAATAAAATTGCAGCTACACTATAATAATTGTAGTATACGTTTTGGACACACACCCTGGTAGATGTTATGCTTAAATCAGCACAATACTGGACATACACGGAGAACATGACAAGAGAGATTATTACACAAAAAGAACGAACACCGGCGGATGCAGAGGCAAAATTGAGCAGTAAAAACAAATAGTGAAGTTCCAGAACTCCTAAACACTCATAGTGAATGGGGGATGTATGGTAATAAAATATAGGGTAGAATTCCATCGTACGACAGCGACATCTTGAGGTTATGCTTGCAGCGGTACTAAGATGGTCGTGATTTCAGGAGGGCCACCTGTCAAGTTAACTGAATGTGCTTGCTACATCCTCCACCTGGCCGGTTTTTTTTTAATTCATTTATTTTATGGATTTACAAGAAAAACGAACATTGTAGGTAAATTTTCATTGTGTTCATTGTGTATAGCAGATTAATTGATTAATGTCATGTATCAACTTGCTCAGCCAGTCAACTGCGTTTGGGTGGAGGTTGTTTATGTCGTCCAGTTGGCCATTGTATGCACGACCTGGGCATGCAATCACAATATGCCCGATTGTTTGCCGTGCTTCACCACAGTCGCAAGCCGGTGATTGTGCAAGGCCCCAGCGATGCATTGTGTCTGCGCATCTTCCACAGTTTGAGCGGATGCGGTTCAGCTTTACACACAGTAAGCGCCGCTGTTCGGAGTGGAGAAGCACAATGTTATTTCACGTTTTTAGCTTTCCAGTGGTTTTATTCATATGCATTTTATATCCGAACTCGCAAGGAAACTATCGCAAATATTTAACAAAATCTTAAACGAAACGGAAACACCAGTTGATTGGCATAATAGCATCACCATACCCATATTTAAGAAAGGACTAAAAAACTGCCCACAAAACTATAGACCCTTTTAAATACAACAATGAATCTATTCACGAGTATTCTCAAAGACAAACTGGAAACGTAAATTAAGAATGCTGAAGAACAACAGGGCTTCACAAAGGGACGGTCAATAACAGACGCAGTATTTACGTAACAAAGGTTAAAGCAGGAGATCAATTCACTGAAAACATCCCAACACCGGGAGGAATTAGACAGGGTGATAGCGTAAGTCCCTTTTTGTTTAATCTTCTCATGGTTAAAGTTATAAATAAAGTAACAGAGCTTAACCTCCGATACAGACTGGGCAACAAAAGAATTGTTATGGTGTGTTACGCCGATGATGCAGCAATTATTGCCGAATCAGAAAACGACCTACAGAGACAACTCTTCCAGTTCTTCCAATTAAGCCGCCAACTCAATATGAACATCTCTATCAAAAAAAACAAATGTATGACAATCGCGAAAGATCCGCTCAGATGTAAGCTAGTGGTTGAGGACAATCCCATAGAACAGGTGATGCAATTCAGATACCTGGGCATAGGCATGCCAAGCACCCACGTCCCAGTTAAAGACCTGAGGAGCCAGATTAACAAAGGATCCGCACTATCAGTGGGTCTACGAGATATAGTCTGGGCAAACCAGTGCATGCGCAAAGATAGCAAAATTAGAATCTACAAGACCGATCATGACGTACGGTACAGAAGCCCGCGAAGACACCAACAAGACGAAAAACATGCAAAGGGTGGCCGAAATGAAAACACTGAGAACAATACTGGGGAAAACAAGAAAAGACAGAGTAAGAAACACAGATATCAGAGAACAATGCGAAATACAAGACATTGTGAGATGGGGAAGACAACGTAAGAGGCAGTGGTACAAACATGTAAGACGAGAAGAGACTTTCGAAAATAGTCCTAGAAAGCAACCCGCCCGGCTCAAGATCTCCCGGCAGATCACCTAAAAATAGAGAGATAGTTGGCAATCTACCTCTCAGGTGGAAGATGTAGAGGCGGCTCCAGAATTAACAGCTCGACAGATCTCCTAGAAGTAGAAGAAGAAAAAGGATTTTATATGTTAATGATTTATCCAGAGTGACCCCAGATACTTAGGGTTTGGATTATGAACCAGCAATTTGTCGTTGAACCTCACCGAGAGTTACGCATTCGCTATCCTGGAGCACAAGTGGAAACAGCATACTTCCGTTTTCTGCATACTTAGACGTAGGTGCCATTGCTTGAAGTAGGTTCACATTGTTTCAAGGTCAGTATTGAGTGCGTGTTCGGTTGATGCAATTTCTTTACGTTTTGAAGAAAATACAATAACAGAAATGCGCCCGTTTACTTTCTAAAACCGACACATAAGGGTTCCTTACTTCACATTTACCATGCTCTCTTGAAGAGAGTCTTTCTAGAACTACCAAAACAAATCACACGTGAAATTTGTAAGTTATTTTACAAATGTAATGAGTATAGTTTCACTTTTGCTTTAATGCATCTCTCATCATCGTATCTGTCCGTTAAATTTTGTCATTCACCATGGTCAACAGCTCTTTGTCTGGTGTCTTTCTAAGATTTCTAATCGTTTATACACCAACTCATCCTCTATAGCCAATTCTTTCAGCAAAAGTGATGTTCTACCAAGAAAATCCCTTCTTTTTAGCCATTCTCTCATCCACTTATTTCTATCTCTGTTTACCCCTCTTCAATAGCTTCAGCGAATTCCCTGATGAGAGCATCATATACTCTACCAAAGCAATTTTGCAAAAACTTTTTTGTTTTAATAGTCATTTTCAAAAAACTAAACGCACAGCGTACTCTACCGATAACTACGTCCTGTGTGTAAACGCGACCGTACCGAAAATGTGCAGAGTAGTGAGCAACTCTACCTGTGTAAACGAACCTTTAGAACGGACGGATCGGAAGCCAGAGTTTACCTCGATGGAACTCGAATGGAGCAAGTAGCACACTTTAAATAGTTAGGATCATTGGTTTCGGAGAAGTTAGGGGCGTCGACAGCCGAGGTTCATAACCGGATCAACAGGCAACGGGAACATTCGCTTCACTTAAAAACTAATCGCACAGCGTACTCTACCGATAACTATGACCTCTGTGTAAACGCGACAACCGAAAATGTGCAGAGTAGTGAGCAACTCTACCTGTGTAAACGAGCCTTTAGAACGGACGAATGGGAAGCCAGAGTTTACCTCGATAGAACTCAAATCGAGCAAGTATCACACTTCAAATAGTTAGGATCATTAGTTTCGGAGAAGTTAGGGGCGTCGACAGCCGAAGTTCATAACCGAATCGACAGGCAAGGTGAAAACTTAAGTGATGCGTACGGAAGCAAACAAATATTACCATCAAAACGAAAATACGCCTATATCGGACGCTGATCTTCACACTTCAGATGACTCTCAGATGATTCAGACACGATTTCTTCAGATGTCAGAAAAATGACGACTTCGGGAGCCCTTGGTTAAGAATTCTTGACAACTGACAACTTTAAGTAGTCATTTCTTGGACTCCTTTACGAAGTCTTTGAAAAAAAATCATAATAAATTCTTTTTGACTTGTGTGTTGTGTGGGTTACCGCACAAACTCCTATGCACAAAACGACCTCCCGATTTGGGGATACAACAACATGCACCGAAGGCGACATGGTTCTGAAACACGATCTAAAGAACCAGCAACTGACAATATCCGAAGCAGCATAGAAGCGTGTGGTGAGCAGAGCACAGAGCACTGACCGCAGCTTATAGGCTACGAGGTCGACCTCATCTCCAAGTGCCGACTATGGAATAATTAATAATAATAAAAACATATTTTTTATAAGCGCACATTACTAACGGTGACCATTACATTGCTCGGACTCATGATTTTAGTTTTCTCAAGATTCATTTTCAGCCCCACCGCTTGGGATACTTCTTCGAGTTCACATAGCATTATCCCTAGTTCATCTGGATCGCTACTGGTAAGTACAATATCGTAGGCAAAGTTAAGGCTGCTTCCGTCGATGTCGACTCCCTTTCGCTCCCAACAAAGATTTTTAAATACGTTCTCCAACGCTAAGGTAAAAAGTTTGGGTGAGATAATATCGCCTTGTCGGACCCCCTCCTGACCGGTATTTCTCCCGTAACCCAGTCTTGTCAAAAGTTTTATCCAGTCTTATCCAGCGTTTTCTAGTCCTTTCTAGTCATTCCTCTTTCAGCTTGACATGCAAGGTAGAATGTTCGTAGATATATTGAATCAAGCTAGAGTATCTAGTGTGTATAGAAGATCTATCCATCGCCCGAAGCACAGCCCAGGCTTCAATCGAGTCAGAGGCTTTCTGTTAGTCCACAAATGCCATATGGAGAGGAATGTTATATTCTGTTCATCTCTCGATTAATGTGCGCACCGGTAATGGTCAATCATCCTGAATCTCCTGCTGTAGCCAGCCTGTTCTTTGGGCTGGTAAAAGTCCAATTTCTGGGTAAGACGATGTAAGACGAAGTAAGACGATTCGGTTATGATTTTGGATAACAGCTATAAAGCGTAGACTGATTGGTCTATAATTTTAGATATTCGTACAGTCGCCCTTTTTGAAGAGCAAGATAACTTTTGTGTTCAGCCAAGGGTCAGGGATTTTGCCTTCATCAAGACACTTGTTCAGGAGTATCAACATTGCTTGTTTTAGTGTTTCTCCTCTGGCCTTCAGCATTTCGTTCGTCACTCTATTCACCAGGTGCCTTGCCTTTTTTAACTGGCTCAATGCTGTTTTACAGTTCCGGTCTGTTGATCATTTTGGTTACATTAGAGCCAGATAAATCAAGACCACATACCGTGCGGCAAAATAAAAAAAAATACTACACTTTCTAGCTTTAAGGCCGGGCGCATACGTACGGTTTCCGAATTCGGTTTCCTGAGCAGGATTTCTAATTCGGAGACCCGATTGCTTGCCTTCCATATAAAATGTTCTACTGGGCGCACACGTTAGTATATTTTCCGAACGGAAAAAAAACCTGGCGTTCGTTTCGGAAACAAACCGTGCATTTGGGTCATTCAGAACGGTAAAAACCGACTGCCGTCACCCCGAACTCAGCGCTCGCATACATTTCTGATAATCCGCCGCACACGAACGGAAATTTCCGTTCGGAACTTTTCTTCCGTATCCAAACTGCCATTGTGGATTTCATCAAAGGATTTCATTGACATCCTATAAAATTTGAAGAACTCTTATCGATAGTGATATATATATATATATATATATATATATATATATATATATATATATATCGATAGTGATATAAATCTTATATTCTTTCGGTGTTTAGCAGTGCTGGACATAATTCAATTAATTTTTTAATTGTAGAATCAAACAATTACAATTTTAATTGCAACTAAATAAATTGCAATTAATTTAATTCAATTAAGTGTTTAATTGTGAGATACAATTGAAATCAATTGCAATTAAATCCATTAATTGTGGTTTACAATTAATTTAATTGCAATTCAAATTTTAATTGTTAGTTACAATTAACTTAATCATCAATTGTTTATTATAACAATTAAAACTATTTGATGAATGTAAAAACTTAAACAGTAGGGAAAGATGGTCGTTCTGGACCCTCCACCTCCACTTCCGGACCACCACGCCTCCACTTCCGGTTCCCACCCCACTTCCGGTTCTCACCCTCACTTCTGGTTCCACCCTCACATCCGGTTCCCACCCCCACTTCCGGGTCCCACCCCACTTCATGCGCTAACTTCCGGTTACCACCCTCACTTCTGGTTCCCACCCTCATTTCCGGTTCCCACCCTCACTTCCGGTTCCGGAACCGGAAGTAAGTGAATTTTTGAAACCCCAAGTGGGGGTGGGAACCGGAAGTCGGGTGGGTACTCGGAAGTAGATGACCGGAAGTGGAGGAGGAGGTGGATAACCAAACGAACTCTCGTGTTGTAAAATCAAACTTTCCGCACTCTAATGTAAATAACTATTTCAGTTATGTATTGTGGCAAGTGATACAATGGAGTATAATAATATCTTCTAACCGACATTTATTAATTGTTAATTGTAAAAATGCATCAATCAATTAACAATTCATTAATTGTTATTGGAAAATTTTACAATTAACAATTAATTAATTGTGTTATCTTGCAATTACAATTAATTATTTTAATTGTTAGTTGCAATTAAATCCGCCAATTTAATTGTTAGTTGTTAATTGTTTTCACAATTAATTTTTGCCCAACTATGGTGTTTAGTGGGTGTACCCAATATCGACGTTTCCTTTTTTTCTTACTTAGCGCCAGTAAAAGTGCAATATAAATTAATTCGTCGTCATCCATCTTAAACATGCTTTCACGAAAGCGTCTCCCTACCTATAATACTGGCAGTTTAAATTCCTAATACAAAAAATCGAACGTGGGCGCTAGTCTCGCGGAATTCCGAATCAGGAAACCGCATCCGGAAACCGTGCGTATGCAGCCAGCCTAATGGCTCGCGTACACCTAAACCGTCATCTTTGCTCGGGCGACGAAGGCGATTGAATGAAACACTTGAAGAATGAGAGCGCGTACACAAACACGACTGTAATCTTCCGATGACGCCCGAAAACGGCCGATCATCACGATGATCCGAACTTGTTAGGATTTCTCGCCAGACTGCCGGCGTCTACAGTGCAAATTGAGTGTATTTATAGTTAAATTTTGTTGTTATCTACCTAACCGACTATTCTTCTTCTTCTAGTGCTCCTCCTATCGGAGATTTGCTATCATCATGGCAATGCACACTTTGTTGACGGTAGCTCTGAACAGTTGGATGTTGGTACAGCTAAACCATTCTCTTAAGTTTCTGAGCCAAGACGTTCGTCTCCTGCCGATGCTCCTTTTCCCGTTTATCTTCCCTTGTATTATCAGTTGCAGAAGTTCGTACTTGGGGCCTCGCATTATATGTCCTAAGTATTGTAGTTTTCTCGTTTTTATGGTGTGAATGATTTCGCATTCCTTTTGCATTTTGTTTAGGACTTCGATGTTGGTAATCCTATCAGTCCACGAGATCCTCCACATTCTTCGGTAACACCACATTTCGAAAGCTTTCAGTTTGTCCATGTGCCATTTTTTCAGCGTCCATGCTTCCACCCCATAAAGCAACGTGAAGAAAACGTAGCATCGCAGCATTCTTATTTTAAGCTCTATGTTAATATCTCGGCTTATGAATAATTTCCTCATTTTCGTAAAGGAAGATCTTGCTACCTCAATTCTCGATCTAATTTCTCTTGTTATGTCTCCCGTTTGTTCCATCCATGCCCCTAGGTATTTATATATCTGTATATTTTCTATTATGGTATTTCCAATTCTTAGATTTATCTGGTTTTGGTTTTGTAAAGATTTTGTGACTAGCATTATTTTGGTTTTATTGTAGTTAATTTTCAGTCCATATTCGTTGCAACGATCATTTAATTTATTGACTAGTTGTTGCATGTCTGTTATATTGCTGGCTAATAGGACTGTGTCGTCAGCATATCTTATATTATTGATCGCTTCTCCATTTATAATAATTCCCGTCATTTCCTCTTCCATGGTTTCCGTAAAAATAGCTTCACTGTACAGGTTAAATAACATTGGCGATAAAATACCTCCTTGTCTTACACCTCTGCGAATCTCTATTTCCTCCGCTAGTAGATTTTCTACCTTTATGTTTGCATTTTGACCCCAGTATAAGTTGTTAATTATTCTTACGTCTCTCAAGTCGATGTTTTTACTAATTAATATCTGTTGTAGTTTGTCGTGTCTTACTTTGTCAAATGCTTTTTCAAAGTCAATGTAACATGCCAGCACATCTTGGTTCATATCCAAGCAACGTTGGAATAGAACGTTGATCCCGAAAAGCGCTTCTCTTGTTACGAGTCCCGCACGAAATCCAAACTGTGTGCTGCTTATATCTTCCTCGAGTTTCTTATAGATTCTCTTATGAATTATTTTGAGAAACAATTTCAGTGTGTGGCTCATGAGCGCGATTATTCTGTATTCGACAGAATAGGACTGTTGGTAACACTTTTAGTAACACTGGTGGTGACACTGTTCCACTGTTGCAGTGTAAGAACATACACGTCCGAGTTACTCGTCCGGGTAGTTCTCTTCGGCCGACAAAATCGATTTTGGTGTACGCTTAACATAAAGCATAACTTTCTCAAAATTTATTCTAATTATTTTTCACCACGCCTATGTTCTTCCACTACAATGCGTATGCGCTAAACTTTCAAATAGATCCTTACTTCTTTTCCGAAAATTAGAACCAACAATTGTCTCGAAAAGTTAACGTATTCTGCACCTTACCCCACTGGAACCACAAATAGACAGGACATTTGTATGAATCTTTAAAATTTCGAAAAAATATTTTTTTAAATTTATCACAAGCACACTGTATATATATTTTATTTTAGGTAATGGTGGCCACCCTGTAAGATAAATACCTTTGGTTCAAAAACCTAACCTAGAAAGATATTTCATCAGAAAAATGTCAGAAAATAAAACTTCAAAAAGTCCCGAAGACGATGAAGAAACAGAAACCCAGACCATCGAATACGAAAGCATTGACGCTTTCATGAAAGTAAACATAAAATACCTTTTTTTAGGTTAATTCTGACCAACATGTGTTTTTATTCCAGGATGGCTTTAAGACATTCATGGAAGCTACAAGACATGCAAATGCAATGCCAACAGATCGTGATTACGATTTTTACAAAACTCACAATTCTTTCAACCAAATCATCCAAAATGACAGCAACCATATATTAGGTTTAATAAACCGAATCTTGCACAGAAATGATGTCGAAGATAACATTAAAAACAAAACAATTGATGAAAAAATGGAGTTGGTTATCGAAGGAAATGATATTATATTGGAACGTGTTGCCACTACAATTGATGAGATGAATGGTTTACGGAAATTGCCTACACAACCGATTATACAAACTGTTAGTGCTGAGTTACCTGTTAATGGGTCTTGGAATAGAGTTAACAAATTCACTGTTAATTCTTCTATACAGAATACTGTAAGTGTTGGTTTCTTGTATTTTTTCTTACATTAAATTTTGATTACCAAATGCTTTTGACAGAAGTTTCACGACTTACTTGAGAAAATTAATTCGAATATTATTTATCTGACATAAAATTTAACATTATAATAAAATTTACATTATGTGATAATTAGATCAATTTACTTTTAAAGTATTTTAGTCAAAATTCAAGTTTATAAGCACCTTAGCCTATCAAATGGTAACAATGCTAAATTGAATTTCAACATTTGTGGAAAAATACTAAATGGGAAGACCTTTCAATCCTAAAATTCTTAGTGTATTCATTTTCATTTTTTCAGAAAATGTTTAACCCACACTGTTTCTGTGTACATTCGTCTGTAATCTTTCATATAAATTTCGATTTAACAAAATTTTATTACATTAATCAAGTTAATGTAAAATTTTATGTTTTTAAGATTATTACGATAGTGAATTGTGCAAGGAGATCTAAATTTTGGAAATTTAAGGTAGAATGTACATTGTATTCATTATTTTCATAAAATTAAGAGATTTCTTGTTAAAATAATTAAACAAAGCAAAAGAAACACATTGTAGATAATACTAGCTCATACACGAACTTGACTGCACAAACAAAACCAATAAATGAATTATTTATTATAATGTTTCTAAGAGCCATTGTAAATGGAAAAACCGACACCATGGCACATAGTGCTGCAAGAAATATGAATGCCTTTAAAATTGCCATCCAAACTGCAGCGCTGTTTGCAAAGTATAAATTTAAGGTAGAAAGAATGGGAGATGAAAGGATCGTGAAGGAAGTGTTTAAAGTGGCTAGAAAAGAAGTATGGGTAATGCTAGGTAAATTAAGTGGGAGAGAGGGAAAGGGAAAATGAACTAAAGTGGTTGGGTGTGGAAGTTGAGAGAATGATTAAGAGAGGTAGGAGAATGGATGAGAGAGATAGAGAAGCAGGAAGGGTTATAGAGAATGTACAACCATGAGTATAAAAAAATAGTGATATAAAGTGAAATATAAAGTGATCGCTTGATTCAGGTGCAGAAGTGAAGAAAGGGGCAGGAGGTTCTGGATTTCTCGAAAGGAAACAATCTGCCATATATGTGGGATGGGGAATAACGCATGAGATCACTGTGTTGCAAACTGCAGAGGTTGTGTGTGTGTAAAATTGTTCAGTGGAAAGGGATCAAAAGTGTACAAGTGTAGAGTAGTATTTAATGTCTGTATATAAATATAATGTATAAGTATATACAGAAAACAGGACTGAACTCAAAATCCAATTAAGAAAGAATCACAAAACTACAACAAGCATACAGACTTACATGGAACCACTACAACAAAAGGAGTATCTCTATCAATGCCAAAGTAAGACCCCATAATACAGTAGTTCTACCAGAGTCCTTGTATGCCTCAGAAACAACGGTAATCAAGGGACGAATGAAAATCAAGGAAGATAGAAAAACAAGAGAGGAAAATACTAAGAAATATCTATGGGTCGGTTCAGAAAGAGGGGATCTGGATAAAGAGACCAACAAAAGAACTGTACGAACAGACAGAGACGATTACAAACAACATAAGAAACATAAGAAAAAGAAGGCAACATGACAGACAGGAAAAAATACAGAGAAAAAATCGGAAAATAGAAGTTTGAACAAATACCGAAAGAGAAGAAAACAGGGAAGAAGTGGACAGAAGAGATGAAGAAACACGGTGAATATATGAGAGGTATCTGGGAAGAAAGAAGAAGACAGAAAATATGACATGATAATTGATTGTGTTTTGACGCTCTCCTTAAAGGGGAATTATCGATAATAATAATAATAGTAATGTATAAGTATTATAAAATAATAGATGTAACAGGAATTTTTTTTTTCCAAAATAACATCAAAGAGAGCTTTGCTAAGAATAATTCCATAGATTTCTTTGGAACCTTTAAGTAGGCACTCAGAAAATACGCTCCGCCAAGCCTCCATTTCAGAGACTCACAAGGCAAACTGGCTTATAACGACAAGGACAACTGCTACCTTTTGCCTCAGTACTTTACAAATCTTCTCAACTGTGACCCACCCAGCGAGGACTTTGACTATAAACAAACCACACCAAACCCGGACTCGCTTCCCCCTTCATTGGAAGAAGTTGGCCAGATCATTCAACTTCTTCAGAATAATAATGCAGCTGGAGAGGACTCTATCGTTGCTATACTATGGAAAGGTGCTGGAAACAATGCCGCGCGCAAGCTAACCGAGATCATCCAGGACATCTGGGAAACAGAGAAATTACCACCCAATTGAAAATCTGCTCTGATCCATCTGCTTCACAAAAAGATTTTACTGATATAAACAACTACCGTGGAATTTCTCTCGTCCCGGTAACATACAAGATTCTCTCGAAGGTGTTACAAACAAGGGCAGAAAATCAGTTGGATAGTCAACTGGGAGAATACCAGGGGGGCTTCAGGAAGACCCGATCCTGTGTTGAACAGATCCTCAATCTTAAAACTGTACTTTCATACTCCAAGATGAGAAACTGCATGGTGGTTGTCACCTTTGTTGATTTTAGGAAGGCCTATGATTCCATTGATAGAGAAATGCTTAACAAAGTACTCCAGGAACTAGGGCTAGACAACAAAACACGCAGACTCATCCTAAAAACTTTGACCAACACCCATTCCAAGGTTAAATTTAGAGGTGAGATTTCAGAAAGCTTCGAAATAAAACTGCACTGAGACAAGGAGATGGACTTTCCCCACTTCTCTTCAACTATTTCCTTGAAAAGGTTATGAGAGAATGGCGCAAGTAACTTAACAATTTGGGTGCTCAGAGTGGTATCTACCTGGGACGTAAGAACGATGGACTGGTTGTAGATTGCCTGGCCTTTGCAGATGACATGGCACTGTTTGCTGATTCTCTTGAGATGGCAACAATGCAGGTAAACTGTCTCAGAAAACAGGCTGCCAAAGTGGGTCTTCAAGTGTCACTGGAGAAAACATAATTCTTCACTAACATCAGAGAAGCAAACACAGAGATGTTACTAGAATACGGAAACATCAAGAGGACTGAGAAATTTAAGTATCTCGGCGAATGGATTGAACCCAACTTATCAGAAAGAGCATCATTATCCAAGAGAGTCAACAAGTTAGAACTAGCCTATCGACTGACTAAGAACACTTACAATAAGAAATGCCTGTCACGCAACCTGAAACTTAAGCACTACACATCAGTCTTACGACCAGAAGCCCTGTATGCCATGGAATGTCTTTCCTTGAACCAAAGAGGTCTAGTAGAGAAATTGGAAATCAGAGAGAGGATAATCCTCAGGAAGATCCTAGGCCTGGTAAAGGAAGATGGGGAATTCCGACGGCGGCAGAACTCTGAGCTATAAGAACATATTGAGATGCTCTCTCTCTGCAAGGAAAAGAAGGGTAGTTTTCTATGGCCACGTTGCAAGATTGTCTCCAAACCTACTAACAAACCATCTGTTCACCTTCTGGCAAAACAAGAAGGTTCGTACCACTTGGTTGACAGAAACCGAGAGGGATATTAAAAAACTGGAAATAACAGATCTCAAAAACAGACAGTCTGTGAGACGCACCCTGAAGGAAGTGGATTTCAGGAAAAACCTCAAAAGAAAGGTACCCCCTGGACAGAAGAGAGAAAGGAGTTACACCGGCAGAAGATGCGACAATACTGGGCAAAGGTCAAAGCCCAACAGTTGAACAAGCGTGGTCCAAAGTAGGCCTATTCGAAAAGAGAAGAAGTATAAGTATTATAAAATAATAGATGTAACAGAAGAAAAAGACGAGTTCTATGAAAACCTAGAGGCGGTTTTCGACAACACCCCGAAACACGGCATAAGAATAATCATAGGAGACCTAAACGCAAAAATTGGAAGAGAAAAACAATTCCAAGCACAAATAGGAGAAAATAGCCTGCACGTGGAAAGTAACGATAACGGAACGAGAGTAATACCTGCTCCACACTCTCGCGGAGTAACTTCGGCGAGGATCCTCGCCGAAGTTGTTCGAGGCGAGGAACTACACGGAGGAGGCATCCACACTCTCGCCTTACTTCGCGAGGATCTCAGTGCCATGACCGACACCGAACAGGTAGTAGCTGCGGCTGCATTTATTTGTGCTTTAAATTAACGATATGTGACAATTAATGAATCTTTTTTTGCATTTTAATTCGTTGACTGGTTTGCCAATTTCAGCTTCAATTCTACTCCAGGCGTCGTGAATGATTTTTCTATCTTTATGGCTAACATGTTTGGGATCCCAAATAACTGGTTCCCTTTGAAAAGCCTCAAGGAATTGTAACTGGAGTTTTTGGGACCAATCGCTCATGATATTTTATATTATTTAAATTAATATTAGATAAAGTTTAATAATATTAAATAAAAATATTTTTAGTTTTTAATCGTTCAAGAATGAAAACGGTTGTGAACTGATCCACCTGCATACAGTTGACTAAATTAAAGGACGAGTAAACACGAGGGTGTAGACGTGATACTCTCCCTTCCTCGTACTCGCGCCTCGTGTCCCTTTGACCTCGTCTCCCTTTGACTCGCTCCTCGCTCAACTCCGTGCTAACCTTGTTGTTGTTAGAAAGGAAAAATGAACACAAAGTGACATGGGTATACGGGAAAACCTTCAACCAAATCGATCCCCTACTAATATACGCTCGACATAGGTCCAACCTTATGAACGTAAAAGCCTACAGAGGAGCAAATATTGACTTGGACCATTTCCTGATAGAAGCGAAATTAAGAGCGAAAATCTCAAACACCAAACAAATCAGAGGAGAAAAGATACCCAGATTTAACACAGAGCTACTACAGAATGAGGACAAACAAAAGCTTTTCGAAGATAACATAAGGACAAAGCTGCCCATGGCCGAAAATATTTCAATAGGAGAAAGGTGAAAGAAATGCAAGGAAATGATGACGACCAGCCGGAATGCGAAAGACAAACAGCAGAAAAGAATGAAGCGTATAAGAAGATGACAGAAAGAAGAACGACTGCAAACGTGGAAGAATACAGAAGAGCAAGAAGACGTGAAAAGAAGTTACACAGAGAAAAAAAAACGAGCTTTTAAACAAGCACAAATAGCGAATTCTGCAAAACTTCGGCAAAACAGCATCTCCACACTTTTCTATAAGCAGATAAACGAGCAAAGAAATGGATACAATCCCAGAAACGAACTGTGTAAGGACGCCAATTGAAACTGACTAACGGACCCAAAAGAGATGCTAACTAGGTGGACGCAGTACTTTAAACAACTCCTAAACGCAAACTCCTCACACAACTCCTAAACGCAAACTGCTAACACAACTCCTAACACAAACGCAAACGAAACCCCGAATACCTGCAGAATTCCTCAAACAGGGAAGAAATAAGCTGATTAACCAGCAACAAATAATATTCTCTGAAATATGGGCGAAGGAAGAAATGTTCAGAAGAGTGGAACGATGGAGTAATATGCACCACAGAAGAAAGGGGACCCTCTAAACTGTAAGAATTACAGAGGCATTACGTTTACACAATTACTCTACGGAAGACTACTTGCAAAGGTGGAAAAACTCATGGTGGACTATCAGGGGACTTTCTGTCCCGGAAAATCCACAATTGACCAAATATTTGCGCTTAGACATGTATTAGAAAAGGGCACGGAATACCAAATGGACACGTACTATATGTTCGTCGATTTTAAAACAGCATATGGCAGTATTTTATGAACCAAACTCTATGATGCTTTAACGGCCCTAAAAATACCAACGAAGCTAGTGCGACTGGCAATGATGACAATGAAGAACGTTAAGTGTACCATAAAAATACAAAACAATATCTCAGAGCACATAGAAATACACAACGGGGTACGTCAAGGAGACGTGCTGGCGTGCCTCCTATTTTAACATATGCCTAGAAAAAGCATCAGAGACGCGAACGAAAACAGAAAAGGCACGATTGTAACTAGATCTGCACAACTACTCGCATTCGCAGACGACGTTAACATAATTACCAGGACGACAAGAGAAATGACTAGAACTTATTCGGCCCTCGAGGAGGCGGTCTACTTCTAACTTCGGCCTACAAATAAACGAGGAAAAAACAAAAATAATACCAGTAACAACGTCACAAAGGACCCTGCATGAACTGGGTGAAGCACTTACAATCGGAACAAAAAAATTAAAAATCGTAACAAGAGTGTACCTGGGCGTCAACGTAAACGCAAAAAATAACTACAGGGCTGAAATAGGAAAGTGAATAATGCTCGGTAACAGGTGCTACAACGCACTACGAAAACAACTAGCAAACCCTAGCATTACTAGAAAGACGAAGGTGGTTATATACAAGACTCAAATACTGCTTGTAGTAACATATGGCGCGGAAACATGGACAATAAGCCAACAAGACGCCAACCTCCTAAGCATTTTTGAGAGGAAAATCTTACGCACAATTTTCAAAGGGATATGCGACAACCGTACATGGCGACGTATATACAATTTTGAACTGCAACACTTACTAAAAAAGCACAAAGAACCCGACATCGTAACCAGAGTCAAAATAATGCGGTTACAATGGGCAAGACATTTAGCAGAGCCCAGGAAAATAGCGTACCAAAGAGGCTATTAGACGCCCAACTACAGGGCGGACGAAAAAGAGGCAGGCCAAAACTCGGATGGAAAGACGCATCAAAGTTAGGACTTCGAGGCTGGTGAGGACTAGCACAAAACAAGGACGAATGGAGGAAGACACTTTGGAAGGCCAGGACCCACACACAAGACAGTAGCGCCATGGATGATGATGATTTTAAAATAATAAATGCCAATAAAAGTCTTATAAATATAACAGTAGTATATAAAAAAGGTCCGATATATATATGAGGTTTTCACGGATAGAAACATGTGTTGATTTGTTTTCTCGGGGATTCCGTTGATGTTGAGGGTTGGCTTTGAGAACCGGATTTTGGACGTTTCTGCGAACTAATATTCGCCATTTTCAAGAGATATATTCGTCCGTGCGGGTTAAGCGGTAGACACATACCGATCATATCCACCCTCAAAATGCAATCCCAGACATATATACAACCAACAAGACAAACAAACAAGCGAACCGAAGCACCGCACAGAACGCACATGACCCAAAGCCAGACAACTATAAGTAGTCGCGCCCCACGAACGAGCGCTCAGTATGCGTCTAATTAAATTACTGAAAAATAGCTCATTATGCTGTGGGCCCTTCATATAAGGCAACTGTTTTTACTACTAGCTACTTAACTTTGAAATGAACTAATAACCTGTTTTTCTTCTTTTCTAGAATGCGAAATCTATTCAACTTTTGACTGCAAAAAATATTATTCGACCACAAAAATTCTTCAAAGACAAAATTGAGAATAGCAACCAATATCCATGGAAACCAAGAATTACAGAAAAACCAAACTCATTGAAACCTTTAGCCTTATATCTCGAAGGAACAGACTACAATGAAATGTAATTTTCTTTTTATTTCCAATGTCTTGTTCTTGATATTACCACGACTTCTTATTTTTGTGATAAATTATAAATAATTTTAATTGATAGATATGCTCATCCATATGAGGTGGAACTTGATCATTTTGTTCCTCCTGAAGACCAATTAAAAAGATGCACTCCAAAGAAACCGAAATTGATCTCTGATACCCCATTGCATGAAGTGAATACGCAGACGGAATTAGAGCAGCTTTTGGAGGATTTAAGGAAACACACAGAAATTGCTGTCGATTTGGAACACCACAGTTATCGGTCTTTTATGGGAATCACTTGCCTCATGCAGATTTCGACAATCGATGCCGATTATATAATTGACACTTTGGCTTTGCGAGATAAATTGCATATTTTGAATGAAGTATTTACCAGAAATTCAGTTGTTAAAGTAAGTTTTTTAATATAATTTTTTATCTTATGTATTTATATTATATAAACAAGAGATATTGTTTATCTCAAGATATTGTTTATGAAGTATAACATAGAGAAGTAACTACATAGAGTAATCTTATTTGAAATTCTGTATTAATTTTTCATTAAGCTAAATAACTTTCCATGTAGAAGTATTGAGCATGCCACATAAAAACTTGCACTACCCATTGCTGCTTTTTGTTCAGATGATCCCTGTTTCAAGGATTATAACTTTTTTTATTACTCATGCGTTAAAAGTACTATATTGGCGCACGTTTTTTATTGCTACAAATGTCATTTTCGAGTGTATTACCACATAACTTGGATAACGCACGCAAATATTCAATAACGCTAAGTTACATAAGAAGATAAGAAAAACAATTAAATAAATAAAATAAACACAATCAAGACCTCAATATTAAAAAGTGACTTGCAAGTGACAGAAATTTTTTTAATTTTCAGAATCTGTAAGTGTGGCTTAGTGACCAAAATTTTAGGAGAGACTTAATGTAGACCATAATATATTTATGTTAAACTCTAATTAAAATTAGTTTAAATCTCTTTTAATTGTTTAAATTTGATTTAAAGCCAATATAATATAAAACAAGATTTAAGATGATTTAAGAAACATGAATTAAGTTATTAACTTTTTTTTGTAGATTTTTCATGGTGCCGAAAGTGATATTCAGTGGTTACAGAGAGATCTGTCTTTGTATGTTGTAAACATGTTCGATACACACAAGGCTGCAAAGCAGTTGGGCTATTCTGGTTTGTCTTTGGCTTACCTGATGAATAGATTCTGCTCATTTATGCCAAATAAGAAATTCCAATTAGCTGATTGGAGAATAAGGTAACAAATGAATCGTAAGAATTACTATAAATTTATTAGAATTACAATAAGCAATAAGAATAACTTACTATATGTTGATATAAATTAGTGTGAAACAATAACCAATTCTATTTTTAAATAATTTATAATATTAAGTTATTTCAAAATCTAATACATACATTTTGAATTATAAATTGGAATACACTTACATTTGCTTGAACACCTCGTGCATGACTGGCGAGGTTAGGTTATGATTTGACATTTGTGTAGAAAGACATGAACTTAGTTATGGTTATTGATTTAAATGATGGACCTTTTTACGGTTAGTTAAGCGCATGCGTGTCCGCCATGTTTAAAAGGCGAGAATATGAGTTTCGAGCACATTTTCTTATTTTCACTGGTTACGCGTCAAAAAAACTGCCCGAAAACATGGCGGAAATTGACGCATGCGCAAAAAAAATTCAACTATGAAAAGGTCTATTGAATGTTGGTGAAACCATATTAATTATAGATACAATCATACAAACCTTGTTCAAAGTCTTATTACGACTAAGAACAAATCTCAAGTTGAAACAAGTACTTCCTGGCTAATATCACACAGGATGTTGAATTATACAACATATATTTTCATGTCCTTGCTAGTCCCAGTACATTTTCATCTCACTAACAGCACTGGACAAATAACGTTTTTTAAGATCATTTATAATCTAAATGATCTTAAAAAACGTTATTTGTCCAGTTTGTCCATTGTTAGTGAGATGGAAATGTACTGGAACTAGCAAGGACATGAAAATATATGTTGTATAATTCAACATCCTGTGTGATATTAGCCACGATTAGTACTTGTTTCACCTTGAGATTTGTTCTTAGTCATAATAAGACTTAATATTATCGAGCCACGAACAGGTTGAATATATTTTTAAGTTATATTTCGTTTTTAATAGGTTTGTATGATTGTATCTATAATTAGTATGGTTTCACCAATAAATGATATAAGTAATATTTATGATAGGTAATTGTGGACAAGACACATTAATTGCTTGTATATTCTAGTTTCTTCTGTCATGTTTAATCTGTACAGTTTGGCTTGTATTATCTTTTTTCTAGACTTGACTAGCTAATATTGAATGTCTAGCCTTGTATGTCTAGTCTTCTATGTTTAGTTTGTCTTGTCTTGCCTGTTTGTATGTTTCCAGAAACCCTCTTATTAATGTAACTATAAAGGCAAGAAACCTGAAAATCTTCTTTGAAAATAAATGCTAATTTGAAAGGGTTAACACATTTTGAGCGGGTATCCTAAGAAATGCAACCATGTTGCGGAGCGAGTGCAATTTGCGAGGCCTTGTTTTATGAAAAGTTGAGTATTTGAATGATTGCATCTTGAGGTGACATAGGATACCTTTTTTCTAAAAAAAAAAACCCGAAAGGGATGTAATAGGGGATGAAAGTTTGTATGGGGAACCCATCATTTCTCAAGTTAGGGATATAAAAATTTTATATTTAGTCTTTTGGTAAGAAATAAAAAATACGTATTTCAGCGTTTTTTTTTTGCAATAACATCCCTCAAAGGGGTAAAATAGGGAATAATTTAGGTCCTTCCTAAGTTACAATACGAATTTAGAAAATACCTGGAGGATCATTTCTTCTGGATATAGCTGATGTACTTGGTAAAGGATCATCTGCATTTTCTGGAGTGGGTTTGCTTATTGTACTTACTTTGTACTTCTTTCGTAGTACTTATTTTGTATTTTTTTTAGAATTAGGATTTAATGTTATAAAAAATCTAAACGCATTAAATAGTACACAATTAATTAAAAACATAACAGCCCTTTTGTCCATTTCTTGGTATGACGCACTATCGAGTAATATTACAAATATTGATCAGCGCGATCAACACCCTTCATAAATTTGCTGCATTCAACAACGCATATTGGCTTACAATTTTTTTCTTATATCACCCAATCGGTATTATGACTTTCTGGAATATTGGCTGAATGTGTTGTCGAAATCATTCGGACCAACATTGCAATAAAGCGTCTTGAAAGCCCTTTTTTACTTTCGCATTTTTCAAACAAAGAGGAAGACCTAGTTGGGCATCTAATAGTCGCTTTGGTACGCTGTTTTCCGGGGCTCTTCCGGTAACTGCATATCGGGTTCTCCGTGCTTTCTAGTAAGTGTGGCAGTTCAACATTGTATCTACGTCGCCATGTACCGTTGTCGCATATCCCTTTGAAGATTGTGCGTAAGATTTTCCTCTCAAAAATGCTTAGGAGGTTGGCGTCTTGTTGGCTTATTGTCCATGTTTCTGCGCCATATGTTACTACAGGCAGTATTAGAGTCTTGTATATGACCATCTTCGCCTTTCTAGTAATGCTAAGGTTTGCTAGTTGTTTTCGTAGTACGTTGTTCCACCTGTTACCTAGCATTATTCTCTTTCCTATTTCAGCCCTGTAGTTATTTTTTGCGTTTACGTTGACGCCCAGGTACGTGAACTCTTGTACGATTTCGATTTTTTTTGTTCCGATTGTAAGTGCTTCACCGAAGGGCGTGCCCAGCAAGGGGCAAGGGGGCAGCTGCCCTCCCTTACAACCCACCTCGCCGCACAGGAATATCAATAACAATATTAAAACCTCACCCTGACGTCTTCGGGTGCAAAGAGCATGGCGAAGAAGTTCTGAAATTGTACGACAGATGGGTACTTCATTTCATAATGCATAATTCATTTCATAATCCTCAAAAGAAATATGAGCTACTCCCCCACTTCATATCCTGAATATGTAATACTCATTTCTCTTATCGTCCTGGTAATTATGTCAACGACGTCTGGCATATGTTTGCTTTTATTTTGCTTTTTCTAGGCATATGTTAAATAGGAGGCACGCCAGCGCGTCCCCTTGACATACCCCGTTGTCTATTTCTATGTGCTCTGAGATATTGTTTTGTATTTTTATGGTACACTTAACGTTCTTCATTGTTATCATTACCAGTTGCACTAGCTTCGTTGCTATTTCTAGGGCCGTTAGAGCATCACAGAGTTTTCATCACAGACGATATAATACTGTCATATGCTGTTTTAAAATCTACGAACATACGCTGCGTGTCTATTTAGTGTTCTGTGCCCTTTTCTAATATTTGTCTAAGCACAAATATTTGATAGTCTCCGATAAGTTTTTCCACCTTTGGAAGCAGTCTTCTGTAGAGTATGTTGGAGAGGACTTTATAATGTACGTTTAGCAACGTAATTCAAATTCAAACTATTTTATTTCATTATTTAAGTGAGTAAATACATATAATTAAATACACATATATACATCCTAAATGAAATGTGTCACACAGAATACGATTAACATGAGATGGCATTAGTTGCACTAATAACCTTTGAATAAAATTCTTTTAAATTATAAGGTTCAATAGTAACTAAAAGTTGGAGTAGCTGCTTTTTGAATTTATTTAAATTAGTTATTTGCTTCATATCTCTTGGTAGAGTGTTGAATAATTTCATCATAATATATGGGGGGTTTCTCTCGGTGAGCGTTAGGTGATGTTTTGGTAGCTGAAATAGTTCTTTATTCATTCGCGTTAGGTTAGGTTAGTTAAATTATGTTTCCGGAGGAAAACGACATTTTCATATATGTAGGTGGCCGTTAGTGTCAAGATATTGGCCCTTCTAAAGCTACGTCTACAGGATTCATGGTACTCTAGTTTGTTAAGAATGCAGACAGCTTATTTTTGTATCCTGAAAACGGTTTTTGCAGATACTGAATTTCCCCAAAACATAACACCAAATTTAAGAATACTGTAAAAATTGGCGAAATACACTATCCGCTGGACATCGTTATCTAAATATCGCTGGAGGGACCTCATAGCGAAAACTGCCTTATTTAGCTTCCCTGTCACAAAATTTATATATGATCTCCTGTCTAAAGACTGGTCCAGATGGAACGCCTAGTAGTTTTACAGACCTATGAACTGCAATCTGTTTGTTTCCTATTGTCAATGTCTCTGGGTTTAATGATCTATTATAATTAGTTTTAAAATTTATTGTTTGGGTTATTTCTTTGTTTACTCTTAGCCCATTTGTCCCAAACCATGTCATTAAGGAATCGATGACTTTGTTTGTATTAGTTGTGATGTCTGCAATGGTTTTATTAATTAACAGGAGGGATGTGTCATCCGCATAGTTTATCATTGTGTGGGGTAGTTCAATATCTATTAAATGTAAGTAATTTATAAATAATAAGAATAATATAGGTCCTATGGTGCTACCTTATGGAATACCCAAGTTAATCGGTAATCGCACAAATCCGTGCGGAGTTTTCATTCTAGCGACTTGTGTCCTATTAGTTAAAAAGGATTTTATTAACTCCATGAGTAATAGATTGTGGTTTACTAAATCATAGGCCTTTGATTGGTTCATAAGCAGTCCTACCGGAATGTTTCTAGATTCAAGACTATCAATTGCTGCTTTAGTGAACTGAAAACACCCAGTTTCAATGCCTCTGCCCTTTATAAAGCCATGTTGTTGAGGACTTATTATTTTATATTTATCTAAAAACGACACTATTCTTGAGTAAATGATTCGCTCGAAAATCTTAGGAAAAAACGATAGAACGCTTATTGGCCTGTAGTTTTCTAATGCACATTTATCACCATCCTTGTGTATGGGTGTTATAATCGCCAATTTTAAGTTTTCCGGGAATTTACCCGTTTCTAACGCATTGTTTATAATATATTGCAATGGAGTTAGTATCGAAGGTAGCACATTTTTTAGACGATGGAAGCGATTTCGTCTACGCCCGCACTTTTGGTATTTTTTAAGTTAATGATAATGTCAATGGGCTCTTCCGTACTGATTGGCGATAAAAATACCGTGTTATAGTTCACCGCTATCTTGTCCTTGTACTGCACAACAGTTTGAGAGTCAAAACAACAGTTTGTTAGGATTTTAGGTCTGTTTGTGAAGAAACTATTGATATTAGTAGCACTAACTAAGGGATCCTCACCCTGAATGGCATATGTATCCTTTTTCATCTTAATATCGGTAAATCGTCTAACTATATCCCAAGTTGTTTTTTGCCGATTGGCCGATGTTTCTATTTCCCTTCTAAACTCGTTTCTCTTTTCGTCTCTCAATAACCTAATATAATTTCTGCATTGGTTATTATAAAGCTTCTTACATATGGGGTTATGTCGTGACATTGTCTGGAGTAGCTGAAGGTCCATTTTCATTTTCTGTAGGTATGGGTTATTAAAAACCCTAAGATAATATATTGCTGTGGACAAGCACTCTAGGAAGGGCTTCATTGAAGTTACTGAGAAATATGCCTTGTGTGCTCCATATTTTGTTTGTTGAACAGCATAGCTAATTTACTTTTAGAGGAGACCTCATTTATGCACTCTAATGGAAGGATTTGAGCACAGTGAGCAGAAATGTGATGATCTCTTGTTATGATACTATATCCCAATGTGACATTAAGTATTATATTGTCAATACATGTTCCGTTCTCAGGATGGCTAACATCAGTTGTCCCGAGGGCCGTGTTGAACGATTCCAACAAGGATGTTAATTGTTGGCTTGTGTTAGTTACTTTGAGGCAGTTTACATTAAAGTCACCCGCTATGGCATATTGGTTATTGTCCTTGGCTAGTATTGACAACAGAGCATGCAGCTTCCGTGAGAATAATTTAAAACTTGTTAATGGGGCTCGGTAGATGCTACTTATTATTAATATTTTACCATTTATAACTATTTCAATTGCCAAACATTCAAATACATGCATTTCTGCCAATCTGTTTAAATCTTGTCTAGTTTTATAACTAGTCCCATTCTTACAATAGCTTGCGCAGCCTCTGTGAGCTCCAGCTGGTCAACAGAAGCAGGACGCCAGATTAAAATTGTTAATTTTTGTTTGCCGGAGTTGTGCTAGGCTCTTCCAGTGTTCTGTAAGAACCAAGCACCTGCAATGTTTGTAGATTTCTAACATAAACTCTATTCTATCTATTGAGTTCCCGACAGATTGTGTATTTTGGTTTATTAATGTAATTCAGTTATTTGCAGTTGGAACCTTCGCAGATGTAGCAAGGTTAGCGTTTTTTAGGATACTAATGCCTCTGTAATTCTTACAGTTTAGAGGGTCTCCTTTCTTGTGTATGGGGAATATTACTCTTTTGTTCCACTCTTTGGGCATTTCTTCCTTTGCCCATATTTCAGAGTATATTATTTGTAGCTGGTTAATCAGTTTATTTCCTCCCTATTCGTGGATTTTTGCAGGTATTTGATCGCTGCCAGGCGACTTATTCTTCCTCATATTGTTAAGGGTTATAATTAATGTTGTTAAGGGTTATAATTGTTATAATTTCTTGTCTGGTAGGTGGTTTCATCTCTTCTTCGCCCATTCGTTTTCCCATTTCTGGGCTTCAGTTTGTGTGTTTAGTAGTTGTTTAAAGTGTTGCGTCCACCTAGTTAGTATCTCCTTTGGGTCCGTTAGTAGGTATCCATTGTCGTCCTTACACAGTACGTTTCTTGGTTTGTATCCGTTTTTTTTGCTCGTTTATCCACATGCAGAAAAGTCTGGAGCTGCTGCTTTACTGGAGTTTTTTTAAATTCGCTATTGGTGTTTGTTTAAAAGTTCGTTTTTATTTCTTTATTTCACGCCTTCTTTTCGCGCCTTCTTGCTCTTCAGTATTCTTCCACGTTTCCCCTCGTTCTTTTTTTGTGTCATCTTCTTATATACTTCATTCTTTTCTGTTGTTTGTCTTTCGCATTTCGCGTCGAACCAGTCGTTAGTCTTAGGTTGCCTCTGCAGGGCCAGGACTTCTGAGCCGGCCGAGAGGAGTGTTTCCTTGCATTTCTTCCACATTTTTCCTATTGAAATATTTTCGTTCATGGGCAGCTTTGCCGTTATGTTATCTTCGAAAAGCTTTTGTTTGTCGTCGTTCTGTAGTACCTCTGAGTTAAATCTGGGTATATTTTCTCCTCTGATTTGTTTGGTGTTTGAGATTCTCGCTCATAATTCCGCTTTTATCAGGAAATGGTCCGACTCAATATTTGCTCCTCTGCAAGTTTTTACGTTCATAAGGTTAGACCTATGACTAGCGTCTATTAGTAGGTGATCGATTTGGTTGAAGGTTTTCCCGTCTGGAGATACCCATGTCACTTTGTGTATATTTTTCCTTTCTAACAATAGGTTGCTTCCTACTACTAGGTCTCTTGAGGCCGCGATGTTTATTACTCTCGTTCTGTTATTATTACTTTACACTTGCAGGTTGTTTTTCCCTATTTGCTATTTGAGCTTGGAATTGTTTTTCTGTTCCAATTTTTGCGTTTAGGACTCCTATGATTATTCTCATGTCGTGTTTTGGGTTGTTGTCGAAAGCCGCCTCTAGGTTTTCATAGAACTCGTCTTTTTCTTCTGTGCTTTTTTCTTCTGTGGGGGCGTGTACGTTAACGACGCCCATGTTGAATAATGTTGTCCCGTTTATGCATATTGTACATAGTATGGGACTTATTGGGTTGAAACCAATCACTTGTTCTTTGATACGTTTGTGATTATAAATGCTGTTCCTAGTTCGTGCCTTTTGTTATGGCAGCTGTAGAACACATCGTAATCTTTTTTCGTATATGGCTCCTAGTATTTGTAGTGTCCTGCTCCGATACAGAGTCCTCACATTCCAGGTGTATAGTGATAAATCATTGTTCCTTCTTCGTTGCATGGGTTGGTGCCGTAAAGTCTGTCCGGTGATTTCCGTTTTGGTTTTCCTAACAGATTGGTGTTTTCCAGAGTGGGTTGTTAGCCCGCTGCCAACCTCCTTTTCGGGGGCCATTTCTTCCGTTCTCGTTAGCCCTGCCTTTCTCCTCCCTCCATACGGGCTTCCACCGCATCTTGTGAGGCCTCTGGCAGGTTACCAGGGTGCACCATGCGTGGCGGTGAAAATCGGAATTGAGTAGGAGAGGCTATACGACGAATCTTGATGATCGCTATGTGTTTCATTTTCACTACCCCCTTTTGCATCCATGCTCATTACTTCAGCAAAAATCAGTGTTTGAATTGTTTTGTCTGTCGACCAATATCGAACCTCCTGTCTTTGCGAACAAATATACTAACTAATATATAATGCTGAAATGGCGGAGCTGCAACTTGCTTTAATACCTTTGTGTGTCACAGGTGAATGTATTTATAACCCCTTTCAGGTATGAGGAATCCTTTGTGGGTATTGTTTCTATAATCCGATCGTAACATTACGAAATTTACAAATCGTACTTGAGATTATAGATACAAAGTCCATCGCTTGTTCCTTTACGATCCATACCCCGAAGGATTTACTATCACCGGCGCCTAGTCGCACCATTGTAAATAAAATAATAAAATGTATGTTATTATAAAAAAACTTGAGTGAGATTCGCATTCTCGCATTAAATACTACAAACTACTCCTATTTAATTGTAGTGTGGAGTCTCTGTCACGCGATTTTCAGAATTCATTCATAAATCGAGCTAATGAGACGACGAAAGAAAAAGTGTGTAAAAGGAGTTATAATAATAAATATTGTAACAAATGTTTATTGAAAGGCAAAAATATATAATACAATAACAATATATATATGATATCTTATTTATTTAAAAATCTCTTAGTATTAGTATTGTCCTTTAACGCCACTACGTGCTTTATACAACAGGTACTAATATACCTAGTACTTTGTATACGTAGTACTTTGTATAGTATACGGGTACTTTGCCCCGTCTTTAATGTAAGTACCCGTGTCGCGGACTGCCGTCTATTAGCGGGACGGGTATTAGTTACCCGTCGTCCGGCAGTCCGCAGACGGTAGTCCGCGACACGGGTGCTAATACGCGCGCTCGCTCATAATGTGTAATTATTATGTATAACATTATTGTATAATGTTATTATACAATAATTTTGTTTCATATTTAAAAAATGTGATTTAATTAAAAATAAAAAACTGTGTAATTTTGTAGACCACTTCCTGAAGAATTAAAATCCTATGCTAGAGAAGATACTCATTATTTGATCTACATCTATCACATGCTGAAAAATGAATTATTGAAAGTAGTAAATGGCAGTGACAATATTTTGAAATCTGTGTTTCAAGCAAGCACTACTGTTTGTAAACTGGTAAGATAATGGTCAAAAAAATTTAACGAAATCCAATCAACTTTTTCGTGATAACATATTATCTATTATTTGTTTTTAGATTTATGTAAAGCCAAGATTGACTGAAACATCGCATTTAGATTTGTATAGAAAATGTAAAAGATTATTTGACAATCGGCAAATGTACGCTTTGAAATATTTATACCAATGGAGAGACACAATTGCTCGAGAAGAAGATGAAAGCACTGGGTAAGCAGCGTTTTTATTCGTTTTGGCGAAATGATGAAATTTATAAATTCTAGGTATATTTTACCCAATCATATGTTGTTACAAATTTCTGAAATGTTACCGAGGGAAGTCCAAGGTATATTGGCCTGCTGCAATCCCATACCACCTTTAGTGAGAGCTAATTCTGTTGAATTGCATCAAATTATTCTCAGAGCAAGAGAACAACCAATTGAAAAGGTGTCTTATTTAAAAAAAAAAACTTGGTTTCTTAGAAATTAAAAATAATACATTTAACATCAAATCAATGCTAAAAATACTAGAAGCTAGTCTTATCTTTATACTTAATTAATTACTGAAACTAAAAACCAGATTAATCTACAGTTATCTGAATGAAGCAGTGTTTTATTAAATGAATAAAAATATATTTGTTTATTTAAAGAATGATTCATATTTTAATCAACTTTCATTGGCAATATTTGAGTTATAATAATAAAGCATTGTTTTATGAAATAAATAAAAATGTATTTGTTTATATAAAGAATGATTCATATAATCATATCATGATTCTATATTTATATATAGTTAATAGTACATAAGTTTGTTATATTTTAGCCAATTATGGCAGAAGAAAATAGAAGCAGAGGTGCAGTGAAAGAATCAGTGAAACTAAATATTGATAGTCCATTGCATTGTCCCCACGATCTAACAAAACTGCAGGAATTTCGGGATGATTTACCGACGTTATTAGGAAACAGGAAGATTAAAAATAAAGTTTCCAATGAGAAAATTCCTATAGAAAAGGTAAAACCCTTGTGTACAGTTTTTGATACAGCTGAAGATGAGGTAAATTACAATGTTTATTAAAAAACAAATTATTTTGTTAATTTATTTATGTTGAAGAATGGAAATTCTAAAGTTTCCGGATTGGATTTCCTAGGGCCTTATGAGAGATATAAGTTAGTTAAAAATTTTATTCAAACTACAGAAGAAGAAAAGTCGAATGAAGAAGAAAAAAGTAATGCAAATGAGGATCCTTCAGTCGAAGATAGAATTGCTTCAGTAAGTTTATTTCTTACATTAATAAATATTAGTAGTTTTAAGGTCGATTCCCATATGCGCGACACTCAGCTACGCGACGTCGTGCGACCTCGCCTGTCAATTAGTGATTACATTGTTTTAAATGGGCACGTCGTAGCTGTTGCGTAGCCATAGTGAGAACGTGCCCATTTAAAACAATGTAATCATTATTTGACAGGCAATGTCGCGTGAAGTCGCGTAGCTGAGTGTCGCGTATATGAGAATCGGCCTTTAGTTAACTATTATTAGAGTTAAATGATTTCTTCACTTTCTGCTGCCATTTAATTAACTAATATTGTTTAACTGTTTCTAGTTACATGAACATTATAAAAAAGTAACGAAAGAAGCTACTGAAAAGAAAAGAAATAGATCCAAGAAATCTCTCGACCCTAATAAATCCCTTGTTCAATTGGGTGGATCCAAGAAACGTAAACGAACCCAATCGTTTGATTCTTCCTCTTACGATCCAGCCTATGAAGTTCCAGAAAATCCTGTACATACACCTCTTCCATTAAATAAACAGAATGTGCAAGCACCCCAGGACACACGAACGAATAAAATGAGTAGACAGCAAAGGAGAAGAGAGAAAAGGAAACAGAATTTCGATAATGAAGGGAGTCCTAGTAAAAGAAGCAACACTAATTTCAAACCATATGATTATTCTTCCGTGGAATATAATGAGTTTCAAGGAGGAGCTGGAAGAGGAAAGCATATGGGTCAACAATCCAATTTCAGGGGGAAGGTAAGAATATTTTGAAAGAAATATGAAAATTTTGGGAATATGTTTGTGTTTTGTTCCAGAAAAAGAATAATTATGGTGGGAAGGCTAATAACAAATCCTTTACTTATGGAAGTAGAGGAGGGAGTGGGCGTGGTGGACGTGGAGGTGGACGAGGACATGGACGCGGTAGAGGAAAATAGGATTATTTAAATTAATCGTGCAAATATATAATATTTGATTGTATTTTTTACAATATATGAATAATGATATTTTATTAATTGAATGATATAAAATCTTAACTTTTTGTGACTAACATTTAAAAGTTTTTTTTATTCCTTATGAGTATTTTCTGTACAGGGTGTCTCAAAAAAATGATGAAAAAATGTACTAACACTTTGACTTTTGTTAACAACTGCCTTTTGTGAGTTTGAGTTTGTCTGTCCACACATTACAGAGATGTCTCCGCTACCTCTATGTCTCCAAAAACCTCTCCACTACCATCGCGATGTACGAGTTCAACTCGATGCAGCATTTGCAGCATTGAATACACTGCACGTTTCTAGTGTTTGGGAATACCCGGTCTTTTTAGACTCCGCGAGTCGGAGTCGAGCCGACGATTATTTTTCGGGTCCGGGTCTAATCCGTCCGGGTTTCTTCCTCGCAATTTTAATGCGTGAACACGATTTTTTGTGTTGGAGGGTGGAAGAGATATATGGAAGAACAATAAGTAAACTGAGAGTGGGAGAGAAAGAGAGTGACTGGTTCTAGACGATAAAAGGAGTAAGACAAGGTTGTCCCCTTACCCCCGGAAAGAATGTTTAAGAAGGCGCAAGCGGGAGGGTGTGAGATAGGTAGAGAGAAAATATGGAGCCTGGCCTTCATGGATGATGTGGTAGTGGTGGCAAAGAGCGAAGGGGAGATGAAAGAAATGATGAAAAGCCTAAGGATGTATGTGAGGAAGAAAAACATAGAAGTGAATGTGGAGAAAATGAAAAGGGGTCATCCATAAATTACGTCGCACGTTAAGGGGGAGGGAGGGGGTCAACGAAGTGTGACATTGTTTGACAAGGGGTGGGAGGAGTAATAGTTTTCGTTACATTTCAAAATCTCTTTTTTGTATTTTCAAAATCATTTCAAAAGTATTACAACGCGAAATTTTAACTAACTTAAAAAAAAAGGAAAAACTTTTAAATATTTTTAATTCTATCTGTATGCTCGTATGGTTTGCCTAAATTGTTTTGTTTTCGAGTTCAAGTGCGCTGTACTACAGTGTGGTGCGTCGGCCGCCTGTGAGCCCTTTTACAAATGCCACTACACGCGCCGCGCCGCTGTGATTTAAATGTTTCGTACTGAGCGCATAAGACTCCGGGTGATATTTCAAGGAGAAATATAATTTTATATAAAAATCAGTAAAATAAAATAATTTATTTAGACATTTTACTCGCACGTTCACATCCTAAACAACTTATCAATCAAGTTTAAAATGAATAAAAAGAGTGATTTAGGTATTCTTTACCGTAAACTATATAAAGCATACAGTGCAGCTTATGCTGATAAAAATAAACAAAATATACAGGAAGAAGTTAACATCTTATGGAGAAGTTTGAAAAGTAGTGACAATCTTGAAGGTGAATTGGAATCTAAAATCAAAGAATTACAAATAATGTTGACGAAAAAGAAGGCGACACTTATGAATTTTTTTTTCAAAAATTCCTTCGTCGTCAAAACCATCAATACAACTAGAGCCCGAGGACGTAAAAGTAAGTTCGAAAATTTTTATAATAATAACCCATAGACGACATAGTCCTATAGACGCCGTATCGAATAAATTTTGTTTTAAAATGCAATCGCTAATAGCCGGGGCTACAGGATCGATTTCAATGCATTCCTATATTGTATTTTATTGGGTGATTTTGTAAAAATATTGTGTGAAATGCCCATATTCGACATTTTACATGTTTATTTTTAATTGTAGGAACATACTAAACAGGACATACCAGAAGACAATAAAGATATTATCATACCATCAAGTGAACGCCAGTTACTTCAAATAATACCTAAACCAACGCCTAGTCAAAGCGCTTCTAGGAATAAAATAGTAGTACTAGAATCTGAGCTCAATAGCTCTCTGTTAGCACGCGATGCTGGTATAGCTACAGATGAAGTAATAAAAAAAATAACAACATTAAGGAAAGATATTCAACAGGGAAAAAAACATATTGAAGAGAAAGATTAGCGCAGCGGAACGACAGAAAATCGTTATTAAATTAAAAAACAAAAAAAATCTAGAAATATGTGAAAATAATTCCGAATTAGCAGCAGCTCTAAAACTTCGAGATACTGTTGGTCGGCCTAGAGTAGAAGAAAACCAATCCGGTTTACTTGAAGTCATAAAGACGATTGCAGTTTTTAGTGGTGCAGTTGATGATCGACGTCGCACTGAAATTATAAGGAGCTGCAAAACATAGGACGACTTACAAGCCGAACTATGTAAACAAGGATATACTATCAGTCGGTCAGGATTACACTTGAGACTTCTTCCCAGACGATTCAATACCGAGGAAGCAAAAAGGCACGTCGTAACTGTTCCTGTTAAAGTATGCAAACCAGACTCTACGCTACATTTGAAGCATAAATATGGCAAATTCTGTACTGCTACGATAAGAAATCTTGAATCTTTAGCTTCAATTTTAGGTCCTGATCAAGTTTTCTTTTTATCGATGGATGACAAAGCACGCGTGCCATTAGGTATTACAGCAGCAAATGCTCAAGCACCAATATTAATGCACCTTGACTATCGTGTAAAATTACCGGATTATGATTTCGTGGTCGCTGAAAAACATAAACTTATTCCCTCCGTTTATGCAGCTATTGTAGTAAAGAAAGATGGTATAGGAAAGGAAGGAAGCTGTTACACACTCTGGGCCTACATACGTAACGATTCGTAGTGGAAAGCATTCTTCCTTTAATGCAGAGACGCATGCCACAGACATACATAGACTTTCTGAATTACCTGCTTTCGAAAACTTTATGAGAGGTCGAGAAGGTTGTGTAAAACCTGTATTTATTTTTACTTGTGATGGTGGTCCCGACGAAAATCCACGATACGAGCGAGTTATAGTTTCGACTGTACAACATTTTAAAGAATTTGACTTGGATACTATTTACATTGCTACAAATGCTCCAGGAAGAAGTGCTTTCAACAGAGTGGAACGAGACGAATGGCGCCTCTTAGTCGCGAACTTACTGGTGTTACATTAAAACAAGACAATTTCGGTTCACATCTAGATTCCAGTAATCGACTGCTGACTTGGAGCTAGAAAAACGGAACTTTGAGAGTGTATGGTGCTGGCTAATATTTGGAGCCAATTGGTTATTGATAATTTTCCTGTGGTTGCCGAATACATTGTGCCAACAGATACTAGACTAGATATTGAACAGGCTAAGATATTGAAAATTGATGTAACTTGGTACGCAAATCATGTACGCGAATCACAATATTTTTTACAAATAGTAAAATGCGAGCTTTTCCCATGTTGCGGTGTGCGACGATCTAGCATTTGGCGACTATTACGAGAGGGGTTTTTACCACCACCTGTTTTGATTAAACAGACCTCAGACGGATATGTAACCGTAGGAAAAGATGACTTCGAAGGTAAATTCGCTCCACTGTTACTACAGTTATCTTTGAATCTTCGAGCTATTGCCCCAGTGTCGAGGCCTACTTCTTTAAGCGATCGTGTGGCATGTGTGGTCTATATTTTTTGTCATACAAAGCCACAACCAACACAGGTAATCTCATAAGAAGCAACAAGAAGTTTTGCCCATCGCGAAGATTCGACCTCAAAGAATTACAAAAAATCATGAAATTCGTGTGACGTAATTTATGGATGGCCCCAAATAATGTTGTTATAGTAAGAGAAAGAGGAAGAATGAGAAGAAGGAATGGAAGTGGGAACAATAGAGCGAGTAATAGAGTTTAAGTACTTTCGCTACACCTTGAACAAGAGGGTCTCGGATAAAGCGCATATTAGAGAGTTAGCCAGGAAAGAAAGGTAATGGGGTGTATTTGTGGGATGGGAGAGAGAAAATGGGGAATTTTCTTCAGGAGGAGGATGATGATGTTTGAAAACATTCAGAACCCGAGACTCGTCGAGTCTTAGCTCTGGTATCGGGTATCAGGTATTTCCCTTGGACTCTCCGAGTCCTGGTACTCGGACCCAAAAAACTCTACGTGTTCCCCAGACCTCACGCCCCTGAACTTCTTTTTGTAGGGATACGTCAAGGATAGAGTTTATGGCACCAAACCAAGAACAATTGATGCATTAAAATTGAAAGACAATGTCGCGATATTCCAAATGACCTGTTTCGTGACGTTTGTGAATTCTTTGGTGCGCGTTATCAGCGTTGTCTGGACAATAATTGTTATCAATAGACCTTTTCATCGTTGAAATTTTTTGTGCATATACGTCAATTTCCGCTATGTTTTTCGAGCACTTTTTGACGCATAACTAGTGAAAATAATAAAATGTGCTCGAAACTTTCATATTCCCGCCCTTTAAACATGGCGGACGCTCATGCGCTTAAAAGGTCTATTTGAAAATTTGCGAAAATGATTCTTCAATTACATTTATCTTCTATACTTGAAGCCTTTCTACTTCTCTCTATATTCATAAGTTTTCAAGTTTTTCTCGTCATTAGAAGTCATTTAAAGTTTTTCTCGGGTATTTTTTGTACTTTTTTTGACACCCTGTATATCACGCGCAACAAAGATTTTGATAATTAAATTCTTAACACATTATATGTAATTTAAAAAGGCAGAAAACTATATAATTATTAAAAATATATAAATATTAGTTAGAAGATGTATTTGAATTTTTTGATATTTTACAGACAAATAACAAAAAATTTTCATATGAATTTAATATATGTAACCAGATGTACAGTTAAGGACTATCTCTCTATATAAAGATAGTGTGTCAGCTAGTGTGAATTGTTATTGTTTACATTGATATGCCATGTCTTATGAAAATTACACAAGGATTTGTAGAACTTGTTTAGCAGAAAATACCAACATGAAATCTATCTTTGATGTAATTAACTATTTACCTGAAGAAGCAGCTGAAGTTGATAGGATATTAATGTCTTTTGCCTCCCTTCAAGTAAGTATGTTCTTAATGATACATAGATTAAACTATTAGACACTGATTTACCATATTTATGAAGATTTCGTTTTTCTGATTTAGTATTGCCTAATTTATGGAAGGACCTTTCCTTTATTTATGGAAAACTGGATAAATTCTTTCTTTGTGTCCAATAATGTTCAATGTTATTTTTTAAGGTATGTAGAGGTGATGGACTTCCAGAACAAATGTGTCTAGAATGTGTACAGGAATTGAATAGAGCTTTCATTTTCAAACAGCTCTGTGAAAAATCGGATAAAACACTTCGAAGTCTATTTTTGTCTAATAATCAGCCCTCCACATATCCAGAAGAAAATTTAATTTCAGATTACATTGAGAAAGCTGATCATGAAAATGTTATAGGTAAATGAATTGCATTTTTAATGATTAATACAAATCAATAAAAATCATCATTTCAGAATTAAGGAATATTGAGGAAAGTTTTGAAACGGAAAATAACTTTTTAAATAATGAAGATTTGAATGAAGACTGTATTAAGGTAAGTCATATTATGTATTTTCTTCAAATATTTATCAATGAAGAAACAAATTTGAAGAAAGAAAATTTTGTCTTGCAAAAGGAAATAGCACAGCCAAATTTAAAAAAGACCCAGAGTTTTATTTCTCTGCAAATGGTAATGTTATACTAATTACTCATTGGATAATAGCAATATTTATTATCCAATGAATAATTAGTATAACATTACCATTTGCAGAGCGATAAAACTCTGGCTGACTTTGTTGCTCAATCTCACTGTTTCCTTGCAAACTGCTTCTGCAAACTTCTTCTGCCTGTTGGTTTGCCATCTCTGACGATTTTCGCAATTCTGTGCATATCCATTCTCGCGACATGTTCGCTGAAATAAAAATAAAATCAATAAAACAATTTAACACATTCTTCTTCTTTTCCGAAGACAGAGAAATCTCTGTCTTAGATAAATTAATAACAAAATTTTATATTTTGTAGGAAGATGAAGAAAAGCTAACAACAAAAAGTAATGCATACAATTGTGATAAATGTGATACAATATGTAATGACCTAGCTGGATATAGAAGACATATAACAGAAGAACATGGTCAAATATATAAATGTAAATTTTGTGATAATAAGTAAGTGATATTTGTAAATAACATTTAGTTATTTAAACCTTTGGTAATGACTCATACTTACCAATAGGTCTCTAGATTGTAGATTTGTTGATTGCAGTGGTAACTTGTACTGCAACCTTCCAGTATTTTGTAATAGCTCATATATTGTGGGTATACTGCAACCTTCATAGATCCATTGTACCCCACCTTCTTCCTCTAATCGTTGGTATACTTACTCATTCAGAGCGCCTCTTTTAGTTCTGATTCCTTGAGGAATTTCTGCATCTGGGTGGGATTTATGAACTGCAACTCCTCTGTGTTCAAGCAGTGGACCCCAAGATACATTTATCTCTTGTGGAGCAGTGCTCCGCAGTCTTTGAGCAGATATATGGGAGTTTCCTCTGCTGAGCCGCAGAATCTGCATCCCTCATCTTCCTCTAGGCCTAGGACCATGGGATCTAAAAGATCCCAGTATTACTTTGGATAGTCTTAGCCCTGAAAGTACTTTCCAGGTTTTCATCCACTGTTCTCTTATTTCTTCATCTAAACTTTTGTTGATGGTGTTCATACTCATGCTGCAAAAGGGCTCTTGACCTATAAAGGACATACTTCCCTAGATCCCTTGTTTGCTAGATGATCAGCTTCTTCGTTTCTATCTATACCAGTGTATCCTGGTACCCACTGTAGCGCTACTTTATTTTCTCTGCCGAGCTTGTTTAGCTTTCCCCCCACAGTCTCATACCAGTTTGGATCTGATGGGGTATGACCTAATGGCCTTGATATCTGACAGAATAGCAATTTGTTTTTTGTGATAGTTTCTGTCGAGGTTAAATTGTGCAAATCTTTCCATAGACCTTTTCATAGAAAATTTTGAAATTCATTCATTGAAATTTTTTTGTGTACATGTGTCAATTACCGCCATGTTTTGCCCGAACTTTTTGACGTAAAACCTTATTATTTGCCCGAAACTTTCATATTCCCGCCTCTCAAACTTGGCGGATGCGCATTCACTTAACTAACTGTAAAAAGGTCTATTGTATGTACCTCTGTTTGGAAGATACTTACATGGGTAGATTCTTACTTACATGGGTAGATTCCCGTGGATTCAAAGTATGTGGTACGAGGTCCAAACACTCCTGCACCAGTACCTTCCTTTGTTTTTGAACCATCCGTATCCCACTTGATAGCACTTTGCACTATGTGGCTGAGGATTCGTCGCTCCAAACGGCTTTTTTTTTAATCCGTAGCCGGTGATTGAGGAGGGTGTCGCCCTCGCAACCAATACGCTGCTATCGGAGGATGCTGCCCCAGGATTTCTTGCTCCATTCACGATACGTTTTCACTTTTTCCGATCCATTGTTCCAAGAATAGGATAGGGCGATAGGGTATAGGATAGGGGAAGGAAGGATTAACGTTCGGTATAGGCGTATTTTGGTTTTGATAGTGATATTCGTCCGCTTCCATATTGCACCACGCGGATAGAGACACGGAGTATTTGTCTCAAACATTGCATTTGAAAGACCTCGAGCATGTTTAGGTCCGGTTTGAGCAGTGTTCGCGTTTCCGATCCATAAAGAAGAATAGGAAGGATTAACGTTCGGTATTGGTGTATTTTGGTTTTGATGGTGATATTCATCCGCTTCCATATGCACCATTTGAGCGAGGCGTATGTTGCTGTTGCTTGACCGAACCGGCTAATGAACATCGGCCGTCGACGCCAATTCCTTCTCTTTCGCAAGCGATCCCAAATACTTGAACTGTTTGATTTGGGTTTCATCAAGGTAAACCCTCGCTTGCAATGTGTCCGTTGTGAGCACTTTGTTTTTTTCCGCGTTGATCTTTAATTAGTATGACTGGGCGATGCGGGAAATGTCGTATAAAATGTCTGTTGCTTCGGCATCCGTGTCTGCGCAGACGACGCTGACGTCGGAGAACATCAAATCGGTTATGAAGATGTCGCCGGATCGGACGTCGCGTCGTTCATCGAATGTTTTCCGCAAAATCGCGTCAACCACAACGTTAAAAAGTAGTGGCGAGCCGACGTCTCCTTGTCGTACTCCTCCAGTTCGAATCGGAAACTCCTCAGATGTCATTTTGGACACGAACACTGCTAGTTGAGCCGTCGTACGATGTCTGAAGAAGTTGAATGATTTTCAGAGGCACGTATTCGGTCTCCAGGGCTCTCCACAAACTGGCCCAGTCGATACAATCAAAGGCGGATTTGAAGTCGATGACGGTTCGTTTGCCGCATCGAATACTTTCTTCCGTTAGCTGACGGAGAGCGAATATCTGATCGATGCATCCTCGATGTGGTCTAAATCCAGCTTGTTCTTCCCGGCTCGTTTGCTCTCGATGATGTTTCTTTAGCCTCGATTGTATGATTTTCATAAATAATTTACCGACGATCGAGAGGAGGCTAATACCACGGTAGTTTTAGCATTCTCGACTGCCTACTTTCTTCAGAATAGGCACAACGATCGCTTTCTTCCACACCGATGGTTTACGATCCGAATGCCATATATTCATTATGAGAACGTGAAGTTGTTGCAATAAGACGTCTTCTCCGGCTTTTATCATCTCGTCCGTTACTTGATCTCCTCCTGGCGCTTTACAGTTTTTCAGCGATTTTATTGCCGTCTTCACCTCGGTGGTTCATAATAATGATAATCGGTGGTTCGGGCGCTGGACCTTGTGGCGGATCGTGGTTGTACAGTTGATGGAAGAATTCTCTCCACCGCCGTAGGCGCTCGTGGGGAGAGGTCACGAAGGGTCCGTCCGATTTTTTAATGTTGTCGCTTGTTGATGTTGTTTTGCCGTCTAGCCGGCAGATTGTCTGGTACAACGTCCGGTACTCGTGCCTCAACGCTGCTTCTTCCATTTCGTCTGCGACGTTATTTCAGTTAGTTTCCCGTTACGAATACATTTTCTGTCATATATACTTCTTTCTTCAATCGACGATATTGCTCGAAATCGACGTGTTTATTTTGTTTCCGCTGGTTAACGAGGTCCAGACAGTCGTCCGAAATCCACGGCTGTGTCAGTCGACGGATGGGTGGGCACAATTCCGTTGCGCACTCCACAATGGACCCCGATAATTGATTTTCTTCAGCGTCGATATCGTCCGATTTTGCGAGTGCTGCGAATTTGTTGAATAATACGATTTTAAATTCTCGGCCGGTTTCCGGGTCTCGTAGACAGGCCCAGTTCCTCCTGATTGGTGGTGACGCCGTTTTCTTTGCTCTTTGTAATCTCGGCTTTACTACTACACAGCAATGTCTAAGAAGGCTATTTCGCTATTCTAAAATCTTTCGCTAAATCGCTACTTCCTTTAGATGGACGCGGCCTTCCTCCAGTCAGCCCGACTTGATCTGCGTGGTTGCATAAATGCCTCGGCCTCTTTGTATTTTCTACATCCCGGAAAATGGGTTTCTAGTAGGAGGAGAGCTCTCCACTCTATCCTTCGCTAGTGCTTTGTGCAATCTAGCTGCCACCATGATGGATTCTATATATTCAAAGAAGGTCCTAAAGTTGTCCTTTTTGCCCTTCTGATGTCTTTGTTGTAGGTGGTGAGCACCTTTAAGTTGTAATAGGATTCTAAGTTGTGACAGAAATATCCATCAATATTTTTCTTCATAGCATTTTCCTTTTTGTACAGGATCTGATTTCTTATTGATTTTATTAACTACTTCCTGCTTAGGCCAAGAAGAAATCTTTCAATAAATTTATCTACAATCTATTAAGCTACGTAAACACGGTATAGAAAACTAGCGTATACTCCTACAGTTTGTCTATAGCTGAGTGACCGCTTCATATAGTCCAAAACTATTCATACAGTTGAACCATATGAAGCGATCACATAGCTATAATTAAATTATAGCAGGACTATATGCTAGTTTTCTATACCATGTGTATGTAGCTTTTATACTGGCACATGGGACTGGGATGTGTGGGAATAGTAATTTGGATAAAAATTTCTACAATAATTTTGTCGTTTGGGTTAGATGGGACTGAATGTCATTACTGAAGGTTAATAATAACTCTGCTGCTTTACTAGTTTTAAGAAACTATTATTTAAAAAAATCTATCTAATATGATTCTATGTTAGATTTACATCAAGAACAACATTAAATACTCACGAATCTTGCCACAAAGAATTACAAGAAAGCAAACAGAATACATCGAAAAAAACTGGAGTGATAAAGAAGAGGAACCTTCCAAGAACCTGTAACATCTGCAACAAAACATTCCGATTCCACAGCAACCTGGAACGCCACAAACTGGTTCACACTGGCGAAAAACCGTTCCTCTGCAATGTTTGTGGAAAAGGCTTTGCCCAACTCTCGTACCTTAAAATACATTCCTTTATCCATACAGGAGAAAAGCCATACCAGTGCCAAATGTGTGATAAAAGCTTTGCAGCTCCAGGAACTTTAATGACTCATATAAGAACACACACTGGAGAGAGACCACATGTGTGTAAAATTTGTGGTAAAGATTTTCCACAATCCGGATATTTATCAGCTCACATTAGAACACACACTGGGGAGAAACCTGTTGAATGCAATGTTTGTCATAGGAGGTTTAATCAAAGTGGGAGGTTAATTGTACATATGAGGATACACAGTGGGGAGAAACCTTATGCTTGTAAGGATTGTGGGAGATGTTTTGCTGTCAAAGGGACATTGAAGAAACATATTCGGACACACACTGGGGAAAAGCCATATGTTTGTAGTGTTTGTGGACAGGCTTTTGCCCAAAGTGGAACTCTGGCTACTCATATGAAAATACATAAATCTAAGTAATTGTCAATTTTTCAAACGTTTTGTAATAAATTCATTAGATTGAAAAAAAATCCACAAAATTTCTAGCAAATGGATTAATTTACTATGTAAACAACTATGTTAGACCAGATATAGTTATTTATTATGGACATAATATTCAAAAGATTTGTGTTGCTGTTTGGTATTAATTTTCAACATTTGATTTACTTTTAATGTATAAGTGCATTGATATTTACGAATTTTACATTTATTTTTTAATATGAATTTTATTTATTTTATACAATTTGATTGTATTTATTAAAAATTGTGACTGATGGAGAAAAAGCAATAATAATTTTGGAATACACAACAAATTAGTTTTTATTTTTGCATGCCAAGTCAAGCAAAATAGCTTACTCCCACTATGTTTCACAGTGTCATATCTGTATATGTACTTAATTATTTTTTACAACAAATATTGATAAAACAATAAAATTTGTAATTAATATATTTCTGTCAAAATTAATTTTTTCATAAAATTAATCACTGTCTTCACTCGATTCAGAATCTTTAAGAGCTCTAGTTTTATCCATCTTTCTTGATCTCCTTGCCTCAAAATCTGAACCTTCTTCATCAGACGAATAAATTGCTCCCCCTAAAAAATTTTGCAAAATTATTCAACAAATCCTAACTTGATATAAATATTTTTTAAAATAATTATATACTGCCTTTAAAAAAAAAACAGGACAGGACCAAATATTTATTGGATGATTTTAATGACATTTACAGAATTTGATCATGTAAATGAACTGATGATCAAAAAATCAATTGTTTTCGTTCCTATTTAAGCCTAGGTCGCACTACGGCTAAACCGCCGCGGTTTTTAATCGCGTGATTTTGTGAGTCACGTAAGTTAATGCAAGCAGCTGTTTTTTCTCGCGGCTGATTTTAATAGCGTACTGTGTGCTTCTCGTGAGGTTTCGCGGTTATAGCCTCGGTCGCGGTAGTACGGCCTCGGTCTTAATGGTATTTTTTCTTGATTTCAACATTATGAAGATCTGCTGATTTTTTAATGTAATTGCTTCTAATATCCAGGGAGCCTCTGAGTAGTTTGAAGTTTCAGTTTGTAAAACTTAAAAAGATGCCCTGTGTACGTCGTCGTGCACAATATCATCATCTAAGTGATTTTGAAAGGGGTCGCATAATTAGTATGCCAGAAGCGGGTTTTTCGGTACGTGTTATTGCTGAAATAGTAGGCCGTAGTGTATCGGTGATAGTACGCTGCTGGTCTAGATGGCCCAAAGCTGGGGAGTATCTACGTAGACTTGGATCAGGATGTTCAAGAAGCACCACTGAGCGTGAAGATCCAGCTCTTCCTCTTACAACTTTAAGGGACAGATTTACAACGTCGCGGGTATTGGGAAATTACTGTTGGCTCTAAATGGCCAAAAAGTATCCATGCCTACTGTTTACAGAAGAATCCACAGGTTTGGTATTAGATCCTACCGTCCACAATAGGGAATATGCATGTTTTTTAATATTTTTAATTCTCTGTTTACACAGTTATAACATAGTAAAATATAAATACTGCTTAAAAATGCTGTAATCAAGTTTTAAAAAATATTTAAAATTTTTAGCTGTTTAAACACCGCCATTTTCGCGCGGTCTGTTGATGACGTCAATTACCACTGACAGTTCAGTCCATTGTTTACTACAGCTGTTCTCATTTTTAACTTCACGTTTTTGACGTTTCTTTTCTAACCAAAAAGACTGCAATTACATACAAATATAAACAATATGAACTTGTTTACATGGTATGTTACGTCACTTTCGCTTTAACTAATAGTGTTGCGTTTTACAAATTTGAATTTCCTTCGCATAATTTACACTTTTATTTATTGATTTTAAGTATTTAAAAAGATATTAATTACAAAAATATTGGTTTAGTTCTAATGTCCGGTCTATAAAGATTCGGAAAAAAAAATTTGAACCAAATTTAAATTTCATGCATATTCCCTATTGAGTCTACCTCTTACTCTGCAGCATCGTAGAGACTTGAATTGGTGCAGCGAAAGACAACATTGAACCCATGAATGGAATAACATTATCTTCAGCGATGAGTCTCGGTTCTGTTTATGGGCTCATGATGGTCGCAGATGAGTGAGACGTCGACGCGGTGAACGCAGAATTTTACAATTTGCTGTTGAAAGACATTCGGCCCTTAAACAGGGAGTTATGGTTTGGGGGGCGATAGCGTATAGTAGTCGGTCTCCTCTTGTTTTTTAGAAGCAAGTCTTAACGCGATTCGGTATATTGACAACATTTTACAGCCAGTGTTGGTGCCCTATGTAAATGCCTTGCAGAACTTCATTTTTTCAGTAAGATAACGCTCGGCCTCACAACGGCAATTACAAGACAGTTTTTTGATAGTGCTGAAATCAATTTGTTGTCCAGTTCATGCTCGTTCTCCAGATCTATCGCCGATAGAAAATGTTTGGGATATGATAGGTGTTAGATTAAGTAACTTACAGCGCCCCGCTAACACTGTGTTTCGTGTGATATTATAATCGCCTTCCATTCTCTCTCCATTTGTTCTTTTCCCAACATGATTTCGGTTATGTAAGCTTGTACTGCATCCCAGTTATGCTCACTTTCTAACATAACTTCCATGATGTTCTGTTCTTCTAGTTTTGTACCGCCTAGTGTCTCCGCGAGTCGAGTTCTTTCGTTCTCTGATTCTGTACACATGAAGATAGTGTGTTGTGCGTCGTCTGGGATATGACCGCAATAAAAACACTCCGCCGTGTCTCTTTTTTTAAACCGTTCGAGGTATGCGTTGAAGCATCCATGACCAGTGAGTGCCTGTGTAAGATGGTAACTCATATGTCCGTGTGACCTTTCATACCATGCTGTTACGTTAGGGATAAGTCTGTATGTCCACCTGCCACTAGTGTCGTTATCCCATCTTGTCTGCCATCGGTCCATGAGTCTCTTACGTGCTCTCTCCTTAGCGGCTGCTCTTTCGTGTTTTACTTCTTTTTTCGCCCTGTGTTGTTGCAGGTCTTCGTAGACTTCTTGTTTCTCGCGAATCAGTAAGTCTATTGGGGGTGTGCTTGCAAGTACCAGCGCCGCGGCCTCCGAAACCGTTCTGTAGGCAGAAATTACTCTAGAGCACTTCTTCTTTGTACTCCTGTAAGTAGTTTTCTCGCTCCAATCTTTTTCGTTACGCCCGCCCATATTTCCGCCGCGTAGAGAATTTTTGAGTGTACCACATTGTTGAGAAGTTTCCGTTTTAATTCCCTCGGTCCTCCAATGTTCGGCATCAACCTTACCAAAGCTGTCACTGTAGACGCTGCCTTTTTCGATGTTTTGGCTATATGGTCTGTGTATCTCAGACCGCTATCGAGTTGGACGCCAAGGTACCTCAATGATTTCGATAAAGGGATATTTTTCCCCTTCCAGAACGAGTTTCGGTGGGGTGAATAGTCTCTTATCCGTGATAAGTATCGCTTCTGTTTTATGAACTGCCATTGTTAGACCCTGCTCTTTTAACCAATTATTTGCCCGCCGAAGGGTTTCGTTAGTTGCTAGTTCTAGTGTACTTATTTCCTTTGCAGTCACTACCACCGCGGCGTCATCTGCGAACCCAACTATTTGCGCTGTTCTAGGCAAGTCTAGGTTTAGCAAGCCATCGTACATAATGTTCCACAAGAATGGTGCCAATACCGATCCTTGTGGGACACCCGCCGATACCTCATACTCAACTTCACCTTCGTCCGTGTGGTATATCAACCGTCGGTCGCTCAAGTAGCTGCTTATTATCTTTCTCAAGTATTCTGGTGTCTGTCTTGATGCTAATGCCTTCATGATTACAGCCCCGCTAACACTATAATGGAACTTAGAGGTCAAATTAACGAAGATATCGATAGCCTGATTTCTAGCATGCATTCAACGTGTTAATGCGTGCTTGGGAAATCGTGGAGGCCCAACACATTATTAATTTTTATTCATTTGTTTTACAAGTTGATTTTTTGATCATCGATGTCACGAATCATTTCATTTAAATGATCAAATTCTATAAATTTCATTAAAATCATCCAATAAATACTTGGTGTTCTGTTTAAAGGCAGTATAGTTTATATATTTTGTAATACCTTTGTGTGGTAAAGCTGCTCCAGGTTTATATTTATTCTTAATAGCATTTAAAGAAATAACTCCCTCTTCATCACTTCCCTCCTCTTCCCTATAAACATTACTAGTTCTATGTGCTCCACTTCCACCTCCTTCACCTCGTTTCCTAGTTTTCGTAACCCTAACAGTTTGCTTCAACTTCTCTTCCTCTTTCTATAAAAAATATGTGTTAATAAATATACAATATTAAATATACATTCAGTATATTTACCTTGAGAAGAGATTTTCTGTCTTGGTCAGGATCAATACCAACTTGTGATAAGATCTTGATACCAGTTGTTTTTTGAGACCTGTCAGCCAAAGAAAGTGTCATCTTTCTGTGGGTGAAACTCTCTGTTGAATGTGGTCGGAAACTAAGTTTGGTTCTGAATACTGCTTGCCCCTGTAGACCAGTACCTTGCCGAATAAATAAATGATTATGATCTCCCTAAAAAATATTTTTTTTAAATAATTTATTCTATGATAAAAAGGATAAATTACTTGTAAAGGTTGTTTATAAACATCGAAAATTTCAGAGCCTAGATGGAGACTTAAAGAACCATCTGACCATCTCACCATCCTTGCATTGGATTCCTTTAAAACATCTCCTTCCTTATTTATAACTTCCCTCCATCTTATTGTATTTTCTACTTTTAATTTCAGCCTGGGAATATGATTGATTTAATAATAATTCTATAAACCACAGTTTTAAAAAAATTACCTAGCTCTACCTTCTTCATCCAAAGTTTCTTCTTCATCAATTTCATCTTCATATGTATCTTGATCAAATGGTCTAGTTTCTACAGACAAGAAATTTGGCAACTTGACAAAATGAATTTCTCTACCCAAATCACAACTTATTTTTGGTATTTTTACATCTATTCTTGTCTCTGGAATAGGTTCTTGTTCATTTTCTTTATCTTCATCCTAAACACAGAAAATATTCATAAAATAAGAATAAAAATAAATTTGAAAAACCATACTTCTCCTCTTTCAACATTTTGCTCATCATCTGATCTCCTTCTATCATCATCAGATCTTCGTTCGTCATCTGATCTCCTGTCATTATCATCATCGCTGTCAGCTTTTCCTTTATCTTCTTCACTACTGATATCATCAGCATCTCCAAAAAGTGCAGCTGCATCAGCTCCAGATTCGTCTTTCTTTGTCTTTTCTGGCTCCTCCTCGCTATCAGAATCAATAATTCTAGTCTTCTTTTTAACAACTTCTTTTTCTGAAGAACTGTCACGTTTTCGTTTTTCTCCCTCACTCCTTGGTGAAGCAGCATCAATTTCCAAATTTGGACTATTAGACCCTTTTCGGGATCTTGATTTACTCTTTGACCTGGATCTAGATTTACTTTTAGATCTGGATCGAGATTTACTCTTAGATCTGGATCTAGATTTACTCTTAGATCTGGATCTAGATTTACTCTTAGATCTGGATCTAGATTTGCTTTTGGATCTAGATCTGTTAGATTCTGCACTTCTGGATCTTGATCTATTAGAAGCAGCACTTTTTGATCTAGATCTATTAGAAGCAGCACTTCTAGACCTTGATCGATTGGAGCCTGCACTCTTGGATCTATATCTGTTAGATGCTGCACTTTTTGATCTAGATCTATTGGAAGTAACACTTTTTGATCTAGATCTATTGGAAGTAACACTTTTGGATCTAGATCTATTGGATCTTACACTTTTAGATCTGGATCTAGCACTTCTGGATCTAGACCTATTTGAGCCAGCACTTTTTGATCTAGATCTTGATCTATTTGAAGCAAGACTTTTTGATCTAGATCTATTTGAGCCCACACTCTTAGACCTGGATCTATTTGAACCTGCACTTTTAGATCTGGATCTTTGAGATCCTGCACTTTTAGATCTAGATCTACGAGATCCTGTACTTTTAGATCTAGATCGATTAGATACTGCACTTCCAGATCGAGACCTATTAGATGCTACACTTTTTGATCTTGACCTATTAGAGGCTCTACTCTTGGATCTAGATCTACGTGAACCAACACTTTTTGACCCTGATCTATTAGATTCAGCACTTTTTGATCTTGACCTAGATCTATTTGAGGTTGCACTACCTGATCTTGCACTTCCACTTCGTGATCTATTTGAATCGTGACTCTTAGATCTATTTGAATCATGACTCTTAGATCTATGTGAACTATGTGATCTAGATCTGTCACTTCTATTGGAATTGCGACTTGCTGATCTATTTGAAGCATGGCTTTTGGACCTATGAGAACCAGCTGAAGTAGCAGATCTATTTGAAGCTGCAGAACCTGAATGATTAGAGGTTGCTGAGTTTGATCGATGTGATCCAGGAGAGTTTGATCTAGACCTGCTGCTTGACTGGCGGCTTCCAGATCTGCTGGAATGTCTGCTTCGTGGGGATTTTGGATTAAGGTCTAAAGAAGGCGATCTCGATTTATCGAGCCCATAACCAGGAGTTGGAGCAGGCCCTGACGGACTTAAGCTTCTGTTTGAATCACTATCTGAACCAGACATTTTAGGTTAGAGTTTTTACGTAGAACATTTAAATTATCATCATCATTTAAATAGTTTTAAAACTTAATTGTTACAATTAATATTCATATATAACTACTAAGCTCTATTACTTGCTTTCTTTAGATTAATAAAACTCTTAAACAAAAATTAAATTCGACAACGAAGTTGGTACTAAATGTTAAGTTGTTTATACTCACTGCAGAGTGACCAACTTAGATGTGAAACAACTTTTATTAAAATTGCCAAGCAATTTATAAATAAAATTTGATATTTGTCAATTAAAGGTAAATCATTTTGGTTTTTGCTTCCAATTTTTAAATTTGATATTATGAGAAAAATCTTTCATATAATATGAATAGTTTTGTTATGTTATCTTATCTTTTATTTCATAAACAAATTGAAATCTGTTTTATCAAATGGATCTAGATCAAAAATAAATTGATTTATCTATTATTATATTTATCTAGAGTAAAATATTATTTAAATAAATTAAATCTTATATTTACACAGAGTAGATTTTGAATTAATTTATTAAAATGCTAATTTCAGGGTGAACCTTTACCAAGGTGAAGGTAACCTAGGTTCAACTAGACCACAATCCCCATGTTTCGAAAAAACTAATAATAATTCAATTATTCGTCTAATTACTTTTCGAGTCAAGCCAAACGTTACGAAACAAAAATTCTATTGAAAAATTTAAAAGAAATAAAATTATAATAAATCAGTTTTTCTGAAATTTTGACATTTGTTATGTCATATGACATGTGAAGAATCCCAATTACGATTTTCCTCTGAGAAATCCGGTACTGTAAATATGTACACCACTGTGAAAATCAACAATTAAATTGATACAGAATTATAGAATTTCTGAAATTTCGTGTAAATCGACTTGCATTTAAATAAAGTTCATAAAAAATGGATTACGACTCGGAAGATGAAAGCATCATCGAAGAAGATTACTACACATTCTTAAACATTTCAAAAGATGTAAGTTCCATTCTTCCAAAATAAAATAAACTTCAGGAAATATCAAATCTACAATTCATTTTAGGCTAGTAAAGATGAAATTAATAATGCATATAGACGTCTCAGTCGATTGTATCATCCTGATAAACATTTAGATGAGGAAAGCAAACAGAAAGCAGAAATGTTATTTAACAAAACTAAAAAGGCATATGAAGTTTTATCAGATCCACATACTAGAGCAATATATGATAGTTTAGGGGTCAAAGGTTTGGAAACTGAAGGATGGGAAATAGTGCAGAGGACGAAGACTCCTGCAGAAATTAGGGCAGAATATGAGCAACTTGCCGAAGAAAGGGCTGAGAGGAAAAAACAACAAAGAACAAATCCTCATGGATTAGTCACTATAAATATTAATGCTACAGATTTGTTTGACCCATATAAAGATGAATATTATGACGAACTAGATATGTAAGTGAAATTTTGTATAAGAAAATTATAAATTCCTATTTATTATTTAATTCTTTTAGTGAAGACGATTCTAGTTTTCCTAACATTGAAGTATCTGGCATGACATTCAATCAATCTGTAGAATTTCCTTTGACTTCGAAAGATACATGCACAATGTCCGGCACTTTGCACACTAAGAATGGGAATGGAAATGGGGATCTTAGTGTTAGCTGGCGACACATATACTCCCACAAATCCTGGGCCGAAGTTGAAATTGCTGCTGGTAATGGCCCAGCTTTTTCTTTTAAAGCTTTTAGAACATTATCGAAAAGATTTTTCTGGAACGGAGGTGTTATTATGCAGATGGCACCGCAAGGAATCAGACCTGGTCTCATGTCAAGTAAAATAATAACAATTGTTTATGCTTGAATGTTTATTTCAATTTATGTTTTAGCTCTTGCTATGCAAATTGATAAGCATTCTGTTGCTTATTTGACTTACCAAGGGGGACTGAGATCTATGTTATCTACATCTGTTGTTAGAGATACAGGTAGAGTATAAAATAGTTAAAACTCGATCTCTATGTCTAGAAATTATCATTATGTATTAGTATATTCAATCAATTTATTTTTATAGAATTTTCAACCTATAATGCAGCACTTCAAATAGGACTTCCACATTCGTTTGTAATGATTAGTTATACAAAGAAATTAATGAATCAAGAGTTGAAATTGAAGTTTGTTTTAAAGTAAGTTGACTGTTATAGTAGATTTAGTCATCCACTTCCATTATTTTTTTTATTTTGGTAGCAATGTCTTTTAGGACTGGAACTTTTGGCGGTTTACTTGAATACGGTGCTGAAAAGAAAGTTTCTAAACATAGTAATCTATCGGCAACTGTTTCTATTGGAGTACCCAGTGGAATCAGATTGAAAATAAGGTAAAACTAACTGTAGCTAGTTTAAGGTGTTTAAAAAAAATAATATACAGGGTGTTTCATAAATGTCAGAAATTCAAGGGCGTGTTCTAATGCCCAAAATAAGAAAAAAAGTTCCTATAAAGATGTCCGAAAACGCCTCCTAACTAAAGTGTGGCTCTTAAAATGGGGTGGCCTCACACAACATTTTTGTACACAAAATTTTAATCAATTATCGTTAGTTGCGTCTGAGATGTTATAAAAAATGTTGTGTGAGACCACCTCCTTTTAAGGGCTGTACCTCAGTTAGGAAGCGTTTTTTCTTATTTTTGGCTCTAGACACGCCCTAAAATTACTGCCGCACATTTCTGAAACACCCTGTATAATGAGTAAAACTCTTGTTAAGACTAAATTTTACAACTCGGACTAAATTTTGATTTGTTTGTTTTTAGATTGACCAGGGCAAATCAAGTGTACTCATTTCCAATTCATCTTTGTGAGGAGATAATACCAGCGCCGATATTTTACGCGACATTGATACCGTTAGCTTCATATATAATTGTTAAAAAGGGATTTGTTGATCCATTCTTGAGGGAGGAGAAAGCGAAAAAGGCGGAAAAACAGAAGCAGAATAATAAAGAGAAATTGTTGGAGAAAAGGAAAGAGGCGCAGGCTGCTGTTGATCTTATGACTGCAACATATACTAGGATAAGGGATGACGAAGAAAACAAAAATGGTTTAGTCATTGTTAAAGCTTTATATGGGAAGTTGTTGAATGGTAAATAATTTGCTTTTGTTTACTTAATTCGATTTACGCTGTTTTGTAAAATATATTTTTTTCTTTGTAGAGACTGGTACTGTAATACCAGAAGATATGATGGACGAAGCAATTGATGTTACAATTGCATTACAATGTTTAGTCAAAGATAGCAAATTAGTTTTACATGATCTTTCTAAAGTGAGAGAAAACAATCAATTTGAAATTAAAATATTGTATATTTTTCTCCTTGTAGGGTCAATTACCAGGTTTTTTTGATCCAGCTGTCGGAGAAGAAAAGTGGCTTCATATTGTTTATAATTACCGATTGCAAGCCCATCAAATTACAATTACAGATACAGAATCACTCAGGATACCCAAAACAAGTAAAAAATTATTACAATAGTATAATACATTAGGTTATTTAGAAAAAAAGTGACACTTTGTGGTTATTCATTCCACTCTATCTAGAATAAGTCTCACAACTTTAAAAATGCAGTGTAATCTTGGTAATCCAGCGGTTGGTTAATCGGGCACGTTCCGTAATCCGGCGCTCTGGGAAAACACGTGTCTTTTTTTCCGCTGCCCCGCGTCGGATACAAACCTCGCGTACAGCTGAAATAAAGTTAAAACGGACACCTTTAAACCCCGAAAACTTGCTGTTCTAAAAGCTTACTCTTCTCTACAATTGTCTTGTCGGAATTTTTAGAAGAGAGCTTTGATGTTACGCTGACAAACGATGACATAGCTTGGCTTCAAGGAACAAGCAAAAAAAAAAAATTCATTCCCTTTCTGACAAAGAAATCCTCAGACTAATTTTTTCCACGGATGAGGATGAAACCATTGATGACTTGAATGTTTGAACTAAACGAACTGTAGCAAACGGTGACACTTTTAAAATATGTAAAATTGTTATTGATTTGTTTTTATCCTGATAATCTGAATTTTTTTGATAATCCGGCGGTTTTTTATCCGCCCGTAAGTGTCGGATTGTCAAAATTATACTGTAATCATTTTAATGCCTAGGCTTGATGCTTAAAGATTCATTTATTGTGTTATCAAACAATTTTTGAAAGAAAAATATTTTAAAAGAAATCCCAAAAGAAAACAAATTGATTGTTATTTGTGAATTATTTTAATTAATTCATATTTTTCAATTTTTTAGGTCATAAAATTATGAATGCCACATGATGGTGTTTATTTAGCTAGAAAAATAATCCTAGTTACCATAGACTTTGTGGATGGAATTTCAGCAGTGGGGGTACATTTATTTTTTACCAAGTGAATTGTACCAAATCTTGAGTTTACAAAAAAAACATTATATTTGGTTCCACTGTCTCGGCAATGTTTTCTTGTGCTCGGATCTATCTGCTCATTCCATCTCATTTTGATATACATAAAGCATTTGCTCTGTTAACTAGTAACTATCACTTCGAAAAACAAAATAATGAAATAAATATTTGTTACTATTTTATTTATTTTTGTTGTAAATAGAAATAAAAATTGAAAGCTAACATTTTTTAATATAAAAATATATTTTTGTTTTGGCTATTTTATTTTGTGTGTTATATATCCATTGGGGTCTCTTCCAATGCAATGTTCATGTTTTCTTGTGTGTTAAGAATTTTGTTGATTAGTTTCAATTCTGAGTCTTTTTTGGCAACATCTTCAATTGGCGTCCAAGATTGGTCTAACTCTAGTCGGAAACTTCCCATGAAATGATGAGGACAATTCCATTCCTTATATTTTTAAACATAAAATGGAAAAAATATTTTTACCATAAAAAATATGGCATTTTGTTATCATCAAGTCTGTTATTGACACTTTTTGGATTTCACATTGGAGAAATAAGGTTTGGCATACACTGGCTTTTAAAGATCTAGTTTTAGCAAACTGGAATATGTATACATAATACAGGTCACCTGTCACCTTATATCTTCAGCAAAAAGCAATGAACGAGGTAGAGAGATAGTGCAGGGGATAGACTTTCAAGTAAATCTTCTAAAATTCACTCTAGAAACCATTCACAAAAATGAGAAAAAAGGCTCCCAATTTTCTACAATGAGCTTCTATAGGTAAGTGAAGAAGTCAAGTATCTAGGTATTCCCAGCAAAAGGGGGAGGAGGAGCTCAATAGAAAACAGTCCAAGATGAAAATCCTCCAAATAAGTGCAAACAGGGGCAGCCCATCATGGACAACGTGGCTACGCAAAAAGTACAATGCGCAAACTAGCTAGTCTATGCAAAAAAGAACAATTACTACCATGCAATAATTAGCAAGCTAAATAAGAAACAAAAGGCAAACACAAATACCACGATGCAGACATAGACACAGCTCTATTAAATGCAAGCCAAGTATCAATATACAGCTTTTTGAAAGGAAGAGGCTTTACGTGGAACTACAAGGTGCCTTTTTGTACTCATAAGCATACATAAGCAAAGTATACATAAAGCAAACAAAGTAAACAAGTATACATAAGCCCAAACTGCAGCAAACACTTTTGAGACACATTGGCCAAATGAGCACTGATATAGCAGGTCGAACCAAACCGGTCATAGTGGGCGGAGATTTTAACGCCAAACAGAAGTTTGGGACGGGAACGTCACAAACGATAAAGGCATCGAAACGCTAAATGTTTAGATGATCGTTTTGATGATCTAAACGCTAAACTTGGTGATCTTAAACGATGGAAAAAAAAACGATCCTACTCCGAAATAATGGTATCTCATGCATGGGGTATAGTGGTAGTTCAAGGGGTAGCACCTCCAGGCTGTGCTGGTTATTTCTGGTTAACAGTTGGGCATTGTTCAATTGGTCCCCAGGCAAAGTTTCACCAGTGGCTGCAAGTAGCTGTAATGCACACAGCAGCCATAGCAAGTAAATTGCTTTGACCCGCAAGCCAGACCTGGTGGAGGGGGACTCAAAGAGAGTCTATATGGGTGGTATCTCCCACCTAAGTGCATAAAGACTGTTGGTACCGAACAACGGTCATAGTCAACAGCACACGGTAATCATGATGTACTCAGCAAAGCAATTGTCAAAGGCTTTAAAGGGCGCCAATAAAGATTAGTAATATTGACGGCCAGAGACTACATCTTGGAGCTACTCTAGTCGTAACTAACACAGTTCCACTGGACACATTGACCCTCGAACGAAAGACCGAGTCTGAAGATAGGCAGCTACTTACTCACTATAATAAAATCTCGCCTCTCAGATGAGTGTCCAAACTAAACAAAAACAACTATCCTATAGGAATAAGATCGCCGAACCAACAGCCCTTCGGCGAGAGTCAAAAGGCGGTGGGTCAAGTCGTGATACGGCTCTGGCTTAGCAATATGGCTACACGAAGGCGATTATGGGAGAGTGGTCGCTTAGGCATCTAGGAGGTAAAGATGCAAATTCGGCAGCACCCATAATGACAGAGCAGCCTTAGGGAAGCGCTGCTCTCCTCAAATCAGAGGACGAGGTTAGAAAAGGTGCCCCAGAAACAGCTTACCTCAAACACAATAGGTGGGTGGCAACCACGGTCGCTTGTGTATCAATTTCCTCGTGGTCAAGAAAAGAGAAGAATTAACTATTGCAACATGGAATGTCCGGACACTACAGGACAATGAAACAAACATATGCCCAGAGCGAAAACCAGCAATAGTAGCATGTGAACTAAATAGATACGGTGTAGACTTTGCGGCACTGGGCGAGACAAGGTTTGCAGATGTAGGAAACTCATGGAAGAAAAGGGAGGATATACTTTCTTCAGGAAAGATCGATCCGAGGTTGAAGCTAGAACAGGAGTGGGCAACCTTTTTAGGTGATGGGCAAGTCAAAGTTCAGGTCAGAGTCAATGGCAGAGGAAATACTTCCTGAGGCTCAGTGCGGTTTCAGAGCAAACAGAGGCACATGCCACGCAATTTTCACCATATTTCCCGCGGGAAGCTCTATGGATAGTCCTAAGGAAGCTAGGGTGCCCAAGAAAGTTCCTAAATATGGTACAACTACACATAGACGTGACATGCAGGGTACAACATAATGGAGCACTGTCAACTGACTTTGAAGTCAACAACGGAGTCAAGCAGGGATGCGTTTTAGCATTGTTGGGCATGCCCTTAAAGACATGTTTGATGGGATTCACATAAAATACTGATACGATGGGAGACTGTTTAACAAATGTAAGATAAGAGCTTCGACAAAAATACAACTTACCAGAATCACTGAAATACTCTTTGCAGATGACGTCCGACTCATTACCAGCCCTACAAGAGAGTATCACAAGGCTCCATAACTCTTCTGAAGGTTTTGGGTTAAATATCAACTTTAGCAAAACAGAAGTTACATACACATAAATGGCAATCGGCTAAAGAAAGTCAACAGCTTTTAACCACTGATAACAAAATTGATCAAGAAACAGATAGGCATATAGCAGAAGTCTCAATAACCTATGGAAGACTGGCAAAAAATATTTAAGATTGATGATGTAGTCACCTGAACAAAAATTATCAAGTCTATCAGAAACATGGTGCATTTATAGACAACACATTGCTAAAATAGACGAATTCCACCTTTGTTGTCTAAGATCAATTATGAACATAAAATGGTATGAGTACATCAGAAACTCCAATGTAGTCCGCAGAGCCGGTATTCTTGGTGTAGCAACCCAATTAATTTTAAATGCAGTTGCGATGGTGTGGACATGTCCAAAGATTGGGAAATCAATGCCTATCTAAAGAGACAATGTTCTTGGAGCTGTTTCATCGTGAAAGAAAAGTAGGTGGTCAAATGGCAAGATACAAGGACGAAAGCAAACATGCGGAAATGCAATATACCATACAAGAAATGGGAAAGAAATGAAGAAGACCACACTTATTGGAGACATCAAATAAATACAAGAATAAAGAACTTTGAAGAAACGTGACTGGAAAACCTAGATATTAAACGGGAACCAGATATATGTATTTAATGAAAACGACTAACTTGTCTGCTCACAATGCAATAGGGTCTTCATCAGAAACAGGGATATGCAAGGCACATGAATGTACATGATAAAAACGCAAACCATTAGACACAAATTGCTGTAGCCCCGGTGGCTAGGAGATCATCACTCATTTATCATCTTTATTATGGGTGAGGCAAGGATGGAAGCCTTTAGTTGCAAATGTACATGGGAGGTCACTTTAATTTATAATTATGTTGTGTTAAATGTTATGTTATTTACTGTGTATTACATAAGTGTTAATTATCAAGATTAAATAATAAACTTCATCACAAAATAAATATTACCTGTGGAGAAATCATGCTGAAGTACTGTTGCCCTGTTGGCCGTTTATACAAGTGGTATGTTTGCCCAGCAACTTTAACAAAATTACAAGCTGCATGATGTAAATCTGTGTTGTCCTTAGCCTCTTGCAAAACCTGTTTGGCTTGTTCCTTAAGAAACCGTACCTATAATCCGAATAATATATTAACATGCTGTTTATACACTTATTGTTTTTGTCTTACTTGTTGTGCAATAACTTGCAATTTGTTGCATGCTGTGGCATAAATGAAGTTATCAGCCTTAAATTACATGAATAGTTAATAATCGTAGCAAAGGTCTATCCCAAAAATTACCTTTTCAATTTCCATTGCTAATTGTACAATTTCATTATGACCCTTTTTAGCTACTTTTTTTGCATTGACAAGGGCCAACCCTCCGGGATATTCACTTCTTTCGACTAGAGCAACTACGTAAAATCATTTAGATAGAAGTTTCAATTGCAAATCATAAATTATAAGACCTTTTGAAAATAATTCTTCGCTATTCTCGTGTCCACGCTTCATATCTATTGAAAATCGTTTTTGATTATCCTTATATTTAACAACTTTTGAAATTAAATGGTTAAGTTTTGTTCTCTAACCTAACATTTAAATTCTACAAGTACCATTTACATAGAAGCAAATATATTTTAAAGTAGAGCATTTAAGTTTCTTAATTACAATTGAAACAATTAATTATTATCTATATAAATATTAAAAAAATAGTAATAAAATACAATTCATACTAATATATTTAAATTGCGATTTTAACAACTTATACTTTTTATTTTAAATGTTTTATGTGAATGAAATTTGTTTTTATTGGTATCAATGTCAAAATTATGTTAAAAACAACAAAATGGTAATATAACTTAATAATGTTGTAATTTTACAAAAAGCTAACAACAATTTTAGGTTTTACACAACAAAAACTCTTTATTTAAATAACATTCGTTTTATGACATCAACCGAGGTTGCTACAGCTCTGAGACCTTTCTATTTCTCCGTTCACCCAGATTTGTTTGGCCAATTTCCTAACCAAAGGGTACTTACATAACACACTAAACAAATGTTATATTTTCAAATAGATTTATTATTCTAGACAGTCAATGAGAATTCTTTGAAGCAGTTAAGTTCTTTCTTGGAATCTCTGCAGTCTAAACGGACAGCACTACCATGCAACTTACAATTCTACATTCGACACAAAAAAGAAGACAAAGGAAATTTCCGATTAGTAAAACTGTTCTTAAAAGACAGAGATATCCGTGAAGTTGTCATCAAACTCTTAAAATCATGTGATCTATCAACAGAGTTTGTTGATAAAATTCCCAAACCTACACCACCCACACCTATGTATCATCGCACAAATGATATTGATTTAACTAATTTGGATCCTAATGATACCATTTTTGGTCCTATTGCTATTAAAAGAACTATTAAAGAAGCACAGGAAGCTTTAACTTTGATTAAATGGATCGATGTTAACTTTCAAGATGCTTTGGATAAAGCAATTTTTAATCAGCCAATAAGGGATGAGATTAGTAAACTTAGACAAAAGTTGTTAGAGAACTGGCAGTTGCTTGATGTCAGATGGGATTGTGGATGGAACGAGACTCATTTGCGAGGATGTTTGCAGAGTTTTTTGTCACTTTGTGATCAACATCCTGAAAATATGCACATATTAAAAGGTTTTTCATTTAATTTAAATTATTAACTGGTGAATAAATGATTTTTGTAGGTAGGGTGTTGGTGTTTGCACCATTTACTGGGATCAGTTTGGATGGACATATAATGTTGAATAGTGGAGAAGTGCGACATAATTGGTTAGATGTAAGCCGAAAAATTAACAAATGGAACACTTAATTTGAATCGAATTTTTTGTCTTATAGCTGATTAAAAATGTCAAAAAACATGATGCACATTTATTGAGGATTCCAGCTTTTGAAAAATCTGTCTCGCAGGTTTTAAAAGATATTAAAGTTGTCAGAAGGTTTAGATTTAAAACTTGACCCATAATTAAAATTTTATGTTTTTTTTTTTTCATAGAAAATTTATGCCGAAGATTTTGGCTGGTGATTACGAAAAGAATCTTCAACAGCTTACTACTTCTCTTAGTGATTATTTAAGTTATAAGAGTTATCCAAAGAAATGGCCAAATTCCCTTAACCAGTATGAGATTGTAGTTGAAACGTAAGTTTTTTTGTTTGTTTAAATAATATTCCATTATATATAACTTTACTTGTAGTGAGGCTGGACCTCTGATGGTATCTCCTACTGGTCAATTTATTGTTCCATCATCCTGTCCAGGATTTTTATTAGTCAGTTTTATTTCTGATAATTTAAATGAGGCTAAACTTAGGGGAGACAAATATAAAAGGTAATATACCAGGTGGGCCATTGAAAACAAACCAGAGTGATTTTTGGATAATTAAAGATGTATTCTCTAAAAACGCTTGTCAACTTTGTTTGTGAGGGGGCTTTTTATTCTTTTACCGAGCAAGAAAATTTGTAGCCAAATCACTTAATCTCTTTGAAATTTTTTAAAATTTTAAATGGCATGGGGCCTAATGATGGTAGTCAAGAAGCTGTTCCCACATGAGTGGGTGAACTGACTGGAACCCGTGGGATAGGGATCGGCGCCCCTTTTCACTGCAGAGTGCAGTTGGCCGGATGAAGGAGGGAAAAGCGCCAGGTGCTGATGGTGTTTCACCCGAAGCGTGCAAGGTGTTTGGGCATGTGTGCGAGGACATGTCCTTGAGCATGATGAATGAATTGTTGATGAATGGCAGTTTCCCCAAGGAGTGGAAGACTGGTGATGATTTAAAAAGAGCGAAAGGAAGGAGAGGAAGCCAAATGCAGGCCAATCTGCCTACTGAATGGGATAGCTAGTGAAGATGCTTGAGAGTATGATTGGAGCTAGGATAAATGAGGATCTCGAGAGGGCAGGGTGTCTTTCAGAGGAACAGTATGGGTTTAGAGGTGGCCGTACTACGGTGAACGCAATGATGCGTGTGATAGAGAGAGCAAGGTTAGCCAATACAGGTCCATAGCCAACCCATAGCTACTCAGTGCTTGTAACCCTGGACGTGAAAATGCTTTCAATTCGGTCTCATGGGGTGGAATCATGGAGGCTTTGGAACTGAAAGGGGTCTCTACCTTCGAAAGATGGTGGGGAGCTACTTCAATGATAGAGAGATAGTGACTGTGGAAGGTAAAATCTTCAAAATGAGTGCGGGTGTTCCACCGGGTTCAGTTCTTGGGCCGATACTGTGGAACATATTTTATGATGAGGTTTAGAGATTGAGGATGCCAGACGGGGTTACTTACACTCGTCGGGTACGCTGATGACTTGGCGGTTGTCGCTGTCGCAAGAACGGAAGAAGGTCTGAAAGCAATAGTGAATGAGGCAATTAGTGGGACTCACCAGTGGATGGGGGAAAAAGGGCTTGCTCTGACTCCCAACAAAACCAGGGCGGTCCTGCTAATTTGGAGAAGAAAGTTGCGTGAACTGACCGTGCGAATGGGGACAGTTGACGTACCAGCTTGGGAACCTGTAAAATAACTTGGGGTAGAGCTTCAGCGAAATCTCAGGGTATCCAATCAGGTCAAACGGGTGGTGAGCAAGGCTACAGCGTGTGTGAGAACCCTTGGACGGCTGATGCCCAACATAGGCCCACCTATGTTGGCCTCCAAGAGAAGGATTAAAAATACGATCGTGCACTCTATTCTTCTGTATGGGGTGCCGGAATGGATAAATGCGTTCAGGATTGAATGTTATAAAGCGAGACTGATGAGAGTGCAAAGGTGTATGCTGCTGCGGGTAAGCAGCGCATACAGGACTGTTTCTGGCGACGCCGTGGCGGTCGTTGCTGGAGTTATCCCGTTAGACCTTCTGGCGCATGAAAGGGTGAGAGTTTGGGAAGGTAATGACCCTAGAACTGAAAGGGAAAAAACAATGCGTGTATGGCAAGAGCTATGGGATGGGTCGGAAAAGGGAGCCTGGACCAGGCACCTGATTCCGAGTATCGATGAATGGGTCAACCGTGGGCACGGGGAAGTGAATTATCACTCACCCAGGCACTTACGGGGCATGGATGCTTTTTGAAATTTTGTAGAAATTACTCATTTTCTACTATTGTTGTATACTCGAACCGGCGAGAGAATGCAGCTGTACTTCGCCGAGGTATGAGGGGCAAGGAACGCGCCGAGGTATGTGCAGATTAGTTTGAGTTAAAAAATATGCGCCAGTTTTTCAAATACGGACTACTAAACACCTCGCACTCGAAATATCACAACGATAAACTCATCGAGACGAGATGCATTCTCTCGCTGGTACGAGTATAGAAATAAATTTTGCTACTAATTTATTACATAGACAAGTTTAAGTATTCATAAGTATTTATAAATTGTCAACTATGGCAGCAAGTTGTTATAGGATGCTAGAAAATGTTAAAAATTGAAGAGATTAATTTTTTTTGTTTGTTTTTAAGGATAAAAAATGTTGAAGACCATCTTCAAACTGAAGTCAAACAAGCATTAGAATTAATGGACTTGTGGAAAGACGATAATGTTAATCCAGATTTTATGATTGAGTGCTGCGAAAGATTGTTATTAAATAAGAATAAATTGCAAAATTTGAAAGGAGTCCGTTTAAACATTTCTACATACTACTCGGTGTTATCTGATGGGGTCGTTTGTGTACCATGGAATTGGAATCTATAAACGAATTTAGGCGAATTTAGATTTTAATGAAATTATATTCAAATGTAATTGGAATAATGTAAAGAAAATTAAAATGTAAATAATAGTAAATTGAATTTAAAATATATTTATTTGTGCAAATTAGTTTTGCAGCTCAAAACATTTCTTGTCTATGCTTTTATATAATAGACAACATCTAGTCTTGCTTCTATGTTATTTACTATTCGTTCTGTGTTTCATTTAATACTGTTTGAAAGATTGCTTCAGAGCACAGCCTATTTGGTTGTTTTATCATATGCAGGCATATGAAACCAAGCATTCCGTCAAATACGACACTATGGTGGCTGTAACGGTTTCTATCGAATATTTACAGAGGCGTCTCTTGACCCGAATTGTTAACTCCTGAACTGACTGTCGTGGTCCAGTTTGGACAATTTCTTGGGGTGTTTATCGAAGATCTATCACCACTCTTTTGATTTTTCTGTTGTATTTAAATCTTCCTAATTTTAAGGGCAGGTCAATCATTGTTGTTGCATATCTGTCTCTAACCCCAGCTCCACACATTCTTCTTCTTCTTAAGTACCAAGTTCTTCCAGAACGTTGGTCACCAACAAGGCTATCCTTACTCTGTAGATGGCAAGTCTGAACAGAGAGCTTGAGTTGATTTTGTACCATTCACGTAGATTCTTGAGCTTGTTGTTTTCCTGCGGCCTTGCTTTCTTTTACCAGAGATTTTTCCCTGCATGATGTTCTGCTATAATCTATATTTTTCGCCTCTCATAAGATTCCTTTAGTAAGTCCAATAACAAATCTGAACCTCTGTACCCGAAATATGCAGTTTTTTTTTACTTGCGAATTGACCACTTAGGATCACGCCACAATTTCACTATTTTAGTTGTAATTTACTCTGCCTCCAGTACTCCTTCATACGATAGCTATGCTGCTGATGTTGTTCGGCCGTGCAAGCTCTTCCGGTCTTTGTAGCTCGTCTCTCATCATGAAACCCTTCTAAATTGTGTATGCTGTTTCGAAACGTATCCCTTTCCAACATATGGGCCTCTGGGATGATCTTTCATAGATAGATCTTTCCGAGTTTCTTTAATCGTTTTTTTGTTCCAGAAGTAGTCAAATAACTGCTAGATTAATCAGGATTTTTTTTAATCTGTTCATGTGCCCAAGAAATTTTAGCCTCCGTTTCCTCATTGTCGCAGAATTTTTTTCTAGATTCTGGTAGACGTCGGCGTTGCTCCGAAGTTTCCATCCGGTTTCCGTCTGGATTGGGCCCATGATTTTCCGGAGGATTCTCCTTTCCAAAACTTCGAACTTCTCTAGCCTGTAGTTCATTGAAAGGCATTCACAGGCGTTAAGGCATTCTGTTTTGACTACAAAGTCGTAGTGCTTTATTTTGGCGTTCCAGGGAATGCATTTCTTGTTATAGAAGTTTTTTGTAAGCCCATACGCTCTCTCCATTTTTGAGATCCTATTGCCTACCATAGCTTTCTCTAGAGCAGTGATTCTCAATCTTTTTTCTCTTACTTTCGGTATACTTTCAACATCAAAATTTGGCGGTACACTTTCAACAACATCAAAATTTGGCGGCACACTAACAATAAAATGAGTTTAATGGTTGTTGATTATGCAAGGGTATAAAATTAAGGTTTAACGAGCGGATTGATAAATTCAATTTAAATTCGCGAGTTAAACCTGCATTTTAACCTTAATTTCAAGAAAAAAGAGCGTGCAAGTCGCAATGTAAATTGTTTGAATTATTTTTTCTTATTTTGGAGAGGTCGTGCAACCGCGCGATATATTGTCTGGATCTATCTGTTCTAATATTACCCAATTGAACCTTGATCTAACCTAGGTTAAAACCAGTGAAATCAGAAAAAATATTGTCTTAACTCTGCTAGTAAATAGTTTTGTCTGGGTTTTAATCCAGATTTGGGGCATATTAAAGAATACGGGTTTTTTTGAAACTTAGGGTTGCAGATTTATAGTAAAACTGTATAAGCAGGCTGTATCATACCAAATAATTTTTATTGTTTGCACTTCTAAAATTTGACGGCACGCATCTAGAATTTGGCGGCACATAAAAGTGCCGCGGCACAGTCGTTGAGAATCACTGCTCTAGACCATTGTCCTGTATCGTTACTCTCTGAATCCGCCCTATCTCCGTTTCAAGGAATGTTGGTCCTTGTGCGTCATTTATCATGAATTTTGTTTCCTCTGTCGAGAGTCCCGTCTTACTGCCGATGTTTCCTAAGAGGTTAATCTGAATGATCGCTTCCCATGGACTTTCCGAGAGTATCGCAAAGTCATATGCAAAGTCAATTCCTCCTGATTTCCCCCCAAACCAGATTGGGTTTATTCCTTAATTTCTAAGCTCAATATTCAGTTTTCATTATAATATTTTTTATAAATATCTTTTATTTAAAAATAGAGAAACTTACATTCCTCTGTTCCTATTAAGAGACACCATCCACCACCTCCTTTTTCTACGTCTTTTTGTATTAATTTCAAGTTGTAACTTGCAACAAGATTACAACATTATTGTTACGGCAGCAGCCGCAATATCCTCATCGTAGTTATCATCAACCATTTTTTAAATAAATTAATTAAATGTTAAACAAATGTAAAATTTCATAAACAAACAATAGCCAACGTTGGAAGTTGGAACAAATGTATATTTGATCAAACGTTCGTTACACTGTGTAGCAGGAGGCTCACCATGTCAATGGTCAAACGTTGTTAGCATCGTGTAGCGCCGTCTTATGGATCGTCTCTGGACAGGAAAATATGATGTGTTCCGCGATATCGTTTCTCCACACTCACAGAGGCGCCTTGAAATTACCTTGTCCTGTTATAATTTGGATTGAATGGTGGGATAGACTGACATTTTAGGTCGATTCCCATATGCGCGACACTCAGCTACGCGACGTCGTGCGACATCGACTGTCAAATAATAATTACATTGTTTTAAATGGGCACGTCGCGTAGCCATAGTGAGAATGTGCCCATTTTAAACAATGTAATCATTATTTGACACGCAATGTCGTGTAGCTGAGTGTCGCGTATATGAGAATCGACCTTTAAGCTGCACCAAGTCTTTATTAACGATATAAACAGCTTAGTCCATAAGCTTATTGTAGTTGCATTTCATCTATCCTGCTAGAGTTTCTAGAAAGATCTCGTGGAACCTGATTTCAGTGCCTGTTATTTAGGCAATTTGTGATATGCAATTAGCAGATGACCATTGCTTGTTGCGAGCTCTGCGGGCATATCCGTTCGTTTATTGCCTTCAAATCCAGTGTGGGCTTTAATTCAATGCCAACGGATAGTATTTTTCTTTGAAACTCTTGCAGCTGATGTTCACGTCTCCATCAGCAGTTCCGTAAGTGTATTTAAATTTTTCAGAGCATCGAGGACAGATCGGCTGTCACATATTATCGAACATAGACTATTGGTATCATTTTCAACATAATGCAAGGCATGTAGTATGGCGATGTGCTATGCTTGGAATATTGAGCAGTAATGTTCTAACCTAAGGAGCTTATGAAATTTTTCGCAATTCTAATAAGCAACGAATGCAGCTCCTGTACCATCAGAGTACAGAAGAATTGTGTTAAATATATATCCTTGTGTTACTTCTTTTTTAATTTGTATCTCAGAAGTCATATAGGTATCCATCTAAATTTGTCTACTTGATTCAATGTCTTCACACGAGAGTCTCGTTTCTGATCTCGTTCCGGGCATCCGTAACATTTTATTCATAAATTTGAACCCGAGCAACCCGAACTTGCCCGAGCCCAGAACGAGCACTTAAAATTTATAAAGAAAATGTTACGGCTGCCCGTGTCAAAGTCAAAGATTGAAGACGAGATCAGAAACGAGACTCTCGTGTGAAGGTCTATCAATGTAGTGTCTAACAATATCGAAAGCCTTTTCATAATCTATAATACACATGTAATTATTTTCTGCTGACCAAGGCATCCCAATATTAATGGGTTTATATTAATGAATATTTTGTTTATAAAAAAATAATCGCATTTCAAATATATATTCAGTGTATTATTTAATAATGGATAAACAAATACTGTCCATATGGTGGAAAATTCAAATGAAATTTTATTTAATATAGTATTTAATTAACTCCAATTTATTGATAATAAATGATATGGAAACGTATATAAACTCGACCCAATCTTCACATCGCCAGTCAACTAAGTCCATACTACCTCCGCACAACAATTTCATAAACAATAAGTAAGTATTTAAATTATTTTTCGTTAAATCAAATTGTGTTAAACATGCTTCGTTCAATTTCGAATCAATCATCTCAAGTTATATTTGATGAAAGTTTGATTTGACTCTCAATCTAAAATTTATGTTTAGATTGTACAGATATATTAAAGAAACGTGGTTCATCAATACAAAAACGTGTGTGGTCAGGGGATCCCTATCAGGAACGAAGTTCCTCACGCATTTTTGTGATAAAATCTGTATAGTTCATGTATTTTTTAGGGTTCCATACCGAAAACCGAACCCTTATAGGATCACTTTGTTGTCCGTCTGTCTGTCTGTCTGTCTGTCCGTCTGTTTGTCTGTCAAGACCATTTTTCTCAGGAACGCGTAGAGATAACAAGTTGAAATTTGTATCAAATACTCGGGTCTACGGTCTCTTTCAGCTGTGAAAAAATCAAACTTGTAAGTCAACGCGATCAAAAGATATGACCGTTTATGTCGCATATTTTGCGATTTCATAAGGGAATCAAAACCTATAGGGTACTTCCCGTTGACCTAGAATCATGAAATTTCACAAGAAGCGGTGTCTTACAGCACATGTAAAGAGAAAAATAGTAAATATGTAGTTTAATTACAAGAAAAATGCGAATTTACTATTAGAAACTTATGAAAATACACTAATGTGTTGCGTGGTATTGTCAGGCACCAGAAGCATATGGGTTGCATACATTAGGTCCTCCTCGGTTATTTGCTCCTCGGTTAGGTCCGAAGGTTAAAAAGTATGTGTCGGCACCAAGTTGTTTATTCTGAATTTTCTTTGTTTATATTCGTTATGCATTTCATCACGTACGCTCTATATACATAATATATACAGGGTATATATTATGTCTAAATTTTGCTTGTTTATAACCGACATGCGACATACTCCAGTCCCATAACATCCTGAATATATTATATTTCGTCTAATTTTTGTTTATAATCTACATATACTTAAATCACGTACGCCCTATATTTTTTGGTAGTCAATTGCCCAAAAGCAGTCAATTGAACAACTGAATGTTAAGAGTATCGAAATAGATCTAGAAATAGTTAATATATTAGTTTATATTAGATCTAGAAATAGTTAGATCTTAATATAAGTAGTGAATAAGTGTAATACTAAAATAAAGTTTTTTTTTATAAGTTCAAAAATATTCGCGTTATTTAAAAAAAATACCCTGTATACCTTTATACCGGGTATATAGGTATACAGGCAAAATTGAGCAGTAAAAACAAATAATGAAGTTACAGAACCCTAAACACTCATAGTGAATGGGGGATGTTGGTAATAAAATATAGGGTAGAATTCCATCGTACGACAGCGACATCTTAAGGTTATGCTTGCAGCGTTACCAAGATGGTCGTGAGTTCAGGTCTGATTTCAGGAGGGCCACTTGTCAAGTTAACTGAATGTGCTTGCTACGTCCTCCACAAAAAAAAGATACCTTACTTACAAGTTTGTACGGAACCCTCGGTGCGCGAGTCACAACTCGCACTTGGCCGGTTTTATCATATTTTCAATGCAAATAATGTACAAGAAGCAATCAAATCACATACGTTTTAACAAAACTTTTTCGTGTTCAGTATTAAGGTTATACAAGCGGGAACGCACTAGTCTGCTCATCTGCAATTCTGCTTGATTTCGCGCGCACACACCCACAGGTACACTGCAAAGAGAGAGTGTACGGTGTGCGTTTATGCTTGCTCATAGAAAGATACACTGAGAGAAAGAGAAAGGCGTATGAAGGGGGTATTGTAGGGACATTACATTTTCTTCCGAAACTTACCGCAAGCCGTGTTAAGGAACTTCGTTTCAATAATTTGATGAAAATGATTTTGACTAACCTTCTTCTTCTTCAGACTAGTGCCATCCACTCTGGTTGTAGGCCTCTTCCAGTTCCTTCCATGTCTGTTTGTCCTGTGCAGTTCTTATCCAGGTTTTTCCCGCGGCTTGGACGATGTCGCCTCTCCAGCATTTTTGAGGTCTTGCCGCAGGTCTTTTGTTGGTCCATCTGGTTGGATCTTGTCGAGCCACGTGTCCTGCCCAACGTCATTTGAGTTGAGCCGTGCGTTTTAGCATCTGTGACCTTCTGCGTATTTCCTCGTTTCTTATTTTATCCCTTAAGCTAATACCTAAAATTGTTCTTTACATTGTTCTATGTGTTGCTCTGGGTTTATTTGCACTTTTTATAGTTAGTGCCATTGTCTCGAGGCCATATGTTGTTACTGGCAGGATACATGTTTCGTAGACTTTACGCTTAAGGTTTCGAGGGATATCTGTTTATTTTCAGAATAAATCCTAGCTTTCTAAATGCAGCCCAGCTCAGTCCTACTCTTCTAGTTATTTCCGCGGTCTGATTTTGTTTCCCAAGTGTGATCTTGTGTCCGAGATATAAAAATTCTGACGTATTTTCGACAATATTGTTATTGATAGTAACTTGGATTTGGTCGTTGCTCATTACTTTGCTTTTGGCCGTTATATATTTAGGCCGACGGTTTTAAATGCTTCGTGGAGTTGTTCTATCAGCGTTTTGAGCTCTTCAGCTTTGTTGCTTATAAGGACAATGTAGTCCGCAAACCGCAGGTGATTTAGGCGAGTTCCGTCAATATTGATTCCCTTTTCTTGCCAGGACAAAGTTTTAAAAACTTGAAGACGTTGCGCCAATGTAAATAATTTTGGAGATATTGTGTCCCCCTGTCGAACACCTATCTTGACTGGTATTTTGTCTGTAAACATTTCATCTTCGATCTTGGAGCGTCGCGTTGTAGTAGATATTTTTTATAATATTCGTGAATCAATTCTCGCATTCTCGAGTCCTTTCAGGATTGCCCACGTTTCCACAGAGTTAAACGCTTTGTGATAGTCTATAAAATCCAGATGTAAGGGTATATTGTATTCAGTGCTTTTTTCAATGAAGCAGCTTATATATGTGTGATAATAGGCTGATTGGTCTGTAATTTTCGATGTTCTGAGTGTTGCCTTGCTTGTACAGTAATATTATTTCGGCATTTTGCCACATACTTGGGATTTTTACCTCTTCCAGACATTTATTTAGGAGAATTTTTCGGCCTCTTGTATATCTTGTATATTTTAAGCATTTCGCTCGTTATATTGTCTTCCCTAGGACTTTTCCGGTCTGTCATGTGTTTCAGTACAGTTGTTATTTCCCATTTACTGATTTCAGGGATGCCTTCTGAACCTACATTTGTGATATTTTGCCTCTGCTATTGTGGGTTTGGGGTGACAGTTTTGTATAGCGATACGTAGAAAACTTGTATAGCTGTGATGATTTCTTCCTTGGTGTTCACTATTGTTCCTTGTTGGTTTTGTATCGCTGTTATTCCAGCTTAGCCTCTGGACATATTTGATCTTAACACCTTCATGTTTGTATTATCATCTATGGTGCTTTGTATGAAGCAGTATTGTACGTCCGTACGTCTTTTCGGGTTTGTTTTTTAATAATCCTGTTTAGTTCTGTGCTATCACGATTTGTTCGTCATCTTTGTTACATCAATGTTTTTGTATTTGCACTGATTTTTCCGTTTGTTTAATAGTTGGAGACGATTTTTGTGCTGAGCTCGTCGAGTTCCAATTGTTTCAGTGCTTATATCGTGTGGTTTATATATTCATTTTGTGTTTTTATTTTAAGTATTTTTTGGAATTCGTCTATGTTATGGGTTAGTTCTTTTACAGTTGGGATCTTTGGTCTGTGGAGTAGTTTATTTCTTCCTATTTTTGTGTTCAATACTATTAGTATAGCACGAATAAGTCGATGGTCGCTGCCTGTGTCGAAACGATTTATTACAGATAAATTTTGGCAGATCCTCTGATTGCTTGTTATTATATAGTCAATTTCGTTTCGTTTTTGACCTGTCCATTTGGGCTTTTCCAGGTCCGCTGCGCTGGTTTCTAGAAAAAAGTATTCATACAGAATAAATGTTCGTTTCTGAGATAATCAAGCATCATTTCACCTCTGGCGTTTCTAGTTCCTAATCCGCACTTGCCTATATTTTTTGAGTCGTTATTTGTCTTTTGACCAATCTTCGCATTTAGATCGTCCATGATTATAACGAAATGTGCATTTTCTGCTTGTTGTGCATTTGTAATATCTTCATACAGTTGTTCGATCTCTTCGTCATCTGCTGTGCTAGTTGGGGCATAGCATTGAAATACTTGTTCACTTTCAGTATAATGTAGATAACCCTATTTGCGATGGCTTGTGTTTTTATGACAAGATGGTTTAGTTTAGTGCTGTTCCTCTAGTATGCGACTTTATTTCGGAGGTTCTTTGGTATAACAAAATTTTAATATAGTTGACTTTCCGCCTTTAAATCTAGTTTCGCTTATTTCTCTAGGATATTTAACTTTATGTTCTTTAGTTCTTATTCTAGTACTTTTCTTAGTTTTTCATAGTTCTAATATTGTACGTAGCTATTATTAGTTTCCTCTGTTGATGCTTTCCTATTTTTTGGTCTTGATTTTGTCGGCTTATTTTCCGCCGTCTTTTATCCTTTATCAAATTTGTGCCTCCCCCAGAATCCAGAGGCAGTCCGATGTTTTGGAGCGAGATTTTGCGTTGATAGCTCTGTTCGCCTGGGGTACTATACTTTCAGAATTTGACATGATTTCTGGAATCCCGCCGTTGATGATTCGTCGCCCAAGTTAGCGCAGCGTTTAGTCTCAAGCATGTGGACACGATCGAAAAAGTCGCCAAGAGATTTGAAAACTCCTGGTTGGATTTGCTGGGGTGGGTTAGGAAGGTGTTAGGCTTTTAAACGCCATGCTAGCCTGGCAGGTTGACGAGTTTCGCAGTACCATAACTATTTCAAACTGCTCTATTCTTGCTTGTGGTAATCCAACTTATGAACCAATCCAGGATCATTTTCTTTATGCTTCATCTTGGTACTGATGGTCGCAGCTGTCCTCCATCAGGTGTTACTTTTGGTCCGCCCAGTATTTTATTTCCCCAGTACCTACCCACCATATATCTGGTGAGCATTCCCCTATCCGCCACCTAGGGAGACGCCCGATGGGGGACTAGCAACCCCACTCGGGTTTTTGACTAACCAGCAATGTTATATCTCAAAATTGTGTCAACATCTGTCTATGACTTGATTTAGAAAATCTGTCTAATATTCTTTAAACATTTTATTCTAATAATTGCATATTAGGTATATATCGAACTTTTAACTTTCAGTCTGTTTCTAGTTTAGACTTATCCTATGATTGTTATATAGTAAGACTAGAAGATTATATAAACTAATAGCCTATACATCAAATCTTGTTCGCTTCATCTTTCATCTCTGCAAGTCTTTCAACTAGAGATGCCAAACCTTCGGCCCGCGTGCCAAATGCTACCCAAGACAATTTCCATGTGGCAAATCCAATTTTAAATTTATTTACTTGAACGGTATGAACCAATAAATAAGTTTCTCGAATCCGTAATCCCTTATACATATTTTATTTTTGAGTGAAAAGGTAAGATCTTTAAATACTTGGAAATGTGCGAATGATGAAGGAATACTAATATAGCCTATAAATAACATCTAGTCCTCTTTATCTTTCGTATCTTTGACCCGCGGTTCACATGCAACCCAAGACAAGTTCCAATGCGGCCCAAAACAAAACAGACAATTTTTGAAATTCATTTATTTCAACAACATAAACCAACACAGAAGTTTCTCAAAACCGTAATCTTTACACATTTTATGTTTTGTGATGTATGATGATTTATGTGTGACCTAGGAATAAATACTAAATAAAGCTTATTTACTCTTATGTGCTCTTAAAAACTTGAGGCTCAAAACACTATATTTTTCTAATGCGGCCCACAGAGACCGATTTGATGAAACAAAAATCAAATTTATAATCTTATTTGTATTGGATATAATCATTCATCCTACTTTATTGTTCTGTTTTTAGTTTCTCAAAATGCTTGAATACCTAGTTTTGTTCTTGGCTCTGAGCGCAATCGATGCCAAACCGCACCGATACAACCAAATCGCCGTACCTAACCCACCCCAGCAAATCCAACCAGGAGTTTTCAAATCTCTTGGCGACTTCTTCCATCGTGTCCACATGGTTGCGACTAAACGCTGCGCTAACTTGGGCGACGATGGATGCATCAACGGCGGTATTCCCGGAGCTGGGGATGACGAAGAATGGATGGAAGGAAACGAATTAGGTAGAAGGAGCTGCGGAGGATTATATGACGAAGGCTGTGTAAATGGTGGAGTTCCTGGTGCTGGAGGCGACGAAGAATGGTTGGGTGAAAATGGATTAGGTAAAAGAAGTTGCGGAGGATTATATGATGAAGGTTGTGCAAGTCCTGGACTTCCTGGTGCTGGAGATGACGAAACATGGATGCATGAAAATGGATTAGGCAGAAGACGGGTTTAATTCGCTATTTCATAATAATTGAATAGATGTAATAGGTGTAATGTCAAGATCATAAAGTATTGGGGGTAAAAAAATCAAGTAAATCAAAATCTCTTGCATATTCCCTATTATGTGTTTAATAAAAATCTCTGCTAAAAATGATGATTAAGTTTTTATTTCACATTAAACACTCCTATCATATCTAGCAAACTGCATTAACACACAATAATCTCGATTATGTTACAAACACTGTTAAAACAAAGATTTTGTTATAATTTTGTCTGCCTGTAGTTCTTCATATCTATATCTTTTTATTCAATCTTGCTTGTCCAGCTTAATTTGTCTATTCTCGTTTGTCAAATTTACTCTCTCTAGATTTGTCTTTATAAACTTGTCTGTCTAATGTTATCTGTAATATCTTTCTAGGTTTGTTCGAGACTTAAGTGTCTTAAGACTTCGAGTCTTGAGTTATCTTCGATAACTTGACTTTCTAGTATAGTCTCTTTTAATACTGTCTCTTTTAATGAGGTTTATCTAGTTTTCTCCATCAAGTCTTTTCTGACTAGTTTTTAGGGTTCCGTACCGAAAACGGAACCCTTATAGGATCACTTTGTTGTCCGTCCGTCCGTCCGTCCGCCTGTCTGTCTGTCAAGACCATTTTTCTCAGGAACGCGTAGGTAACAAGTTGAAATTTGTATCAAATACTCGGGTCTGCGGTCTCTTTCAGCTGTGAAAAAATCAAACTTGTAAGTCAACGCGATAAAAAGATATGGATCGTTTATGTCGCATATTTTGCGATTTCACAAGGGAATCAAAACCTATAGGGTACTTCCCGTTGACCTAGAATCATGAAATTTGTTCTTCAACAACATTAGTGACGCAAACAGAGAGATGTTACTAGAGCAGGGAAACATCATGAGGACTGAGAAATTTAAGTATCTCAGCGAATGGATTGAACCCAACTTATCAGAAAGAGCATCATTATGCATGAGAGTCAACAAGTTAGAACTAGCCTATCGACTGACTAAGAACACCTACAACAAGAAATGCCTGTCACTCAACCTGAAACTTGAACAACTGAATACACTACACATCAGACTTATGACCAGAAGCCCTGTATGCCATGGAGTTGAGACTTGAACCGGAGAGGTCTGCTAGAGAAATTGGAATTCAGAGAGATTAGATTTAAGAATCCTCAGGAAGATCTTAGGCCCGGTAACGGAAGATGGAGAATTCCGAAGCCGACATACAGTAGCATCGCTAGCGTGGGTCAATCGGGCGAATGCCCTTTCTATGGCCACGTTGCAAGATTGCCTCCAAACAGACTAACCAACCGTCTGTTCACCTTCTGGCAAAACAACAAAGTTCGTACCACTTGGTTGACAGAATCCGAGAATGATATTAAAGAACTGGGAATAAGAGATCTTAAAAACAGACAGAAACATACAACAAACATAAAATGAATAGAAAGATTAGCAAAATGTATAATATATCATAGTCTTCTTGAACTATTTACAACCATCTCCAGGTCTCTCGCGGACCCCCAGGGGACCGAGGACCCCAGTTTAATAACCTTTGGTCTAGACCACTGCTTCCCAAACTTTTTGATGTCGCGGCTCCCCCCTGCAAGTCATATCAATAAACCACGCCCCCTATTTTTTTTTGTTACGTAAAAAAAAATTTGCTTTGTGTATACATATATATACTACTTTTCAAAGAAGTTGATTCTGTTAAATGATTTTTCTGTTTTGCGTCTGTAATGGACTCATAACAGCACTCTCATGCGTGTAGTTATGAATCGCCGAGTGTTGTTATGAGTTATTTTTTTCAAGTTTGGCACTGAAATTCAGAGCTGTAAGTGTCAAATTTTCGCTACGAGCGTAGCGAGGAGTTTTCTAATGAACAAGTGCTGAAAAACGCCTTACAAACGAGTTTTTTTTAGTATTTTTCTATTTTGCGCCCTTCTATGCCATTTTATGCCATTTCTAAATAAAGAAATCGCCCATACATATTTAGAAAATTTTATGGTGGTTGGTAACACTAATAATTGACTTTTCGCGATTTCCACACATCACATAAACTGAAAACTATCTCGCCAGAAATTTGACACTGACAGCTCTGAATTTCAGTGCCAACCTTGAAAAAATTTCCTCATAACAGCACTCGGCGAGCCATAACCGCACGCATATGAGTGCTGTTATGAGTCCATTACAGACGCAAAATAGAAAATAGTGTATTAAAGGACGAGTTCAGTTACATGATTGAAAAATTGAAAACCTAACCTAAACTTGGACGTTTGGACCTAAACTGAACTCGTCCTTTAATATACTATTACGATATTTGTTTTAAGTTCTGTTGACAACGACATTATTTTGTTATTTTCTTCAAGAAATTCATGCAAAGAAATAAACATGCTTGTGCTCCCTTGTCCATAGCTCTTGGTCCGTACGGACATTTTTTTTTAAAGCCTTTTGTAGCTTATTGTTAAGAATCAATAAATTAGCACTTTTTCTTTGAAGAGAGTTCTCTTTAAATCGGGCAGCTAAACTGGTTTCTTTTCTAGAAGAAATATCCTAAGCTCGTCATTATTCCTATCATATCATTCGTCGTAATTTCAATATTTTATATATTATATTATAATTTTAATATGCATATTTGACACTTAAACTTATTTAACGAAGATAATATTTGGGTTATATTGGCGACTACCTTGCGGGTAAGCCCCGGCCCCTTAGGGGGCCGCGGCGCACCACTTTCACCACACGGAAGCACTGGTCTAGACCAATATCAATAGACCTTTGCATAGTTGAAATTTTTTGTGCGCATGTGTCAATTTCCGCCATGTTGTACGTCAAAAAGTGCCCGAACTTTTTGACGTATAACAATATGTGCTCGAAACTGTCATATTCCCGCCTTTCAAACTTCGTAGATGCGCATGGGCTTAACTAACCGTAAAAAGTCTTTTTTATGCTCCTCCTTTGAAATGCGTCCTCGGGCCTAAATTTTGAAATTGCGCCCTTAATGGTAGAAAAGTTGCCGATTCGTGGTGTTTATTAATTTGCTGCGCGACCTATCGTTAAAATAATAAAGTTTGTGACATTTATTGATATAGCTGTCAATTATTAGCCAATAAGAAACGTACAATTTGTTATTGTTTTGAAAATGTTCGAAAGAATGGATTCTTCAAATTTGGAATTGTACGAAGATTTGGATATAAACGAAGTTTGTAGACTTTGTCTTTAGAAGCAGATCCAAATGAGTTTAATTTTAATGACACAGGAGTTGTATACATGTTAACTATCTGGAATCACTGCAGAATAGGGGACCTAAAGTCACTGGATATACAGTGTATGTAATTCAGTGACTTAAGAGATCTCAGGTGCTTAGTGCCATCTATCAGTTAATTTAAGCGTCCAAGCCATCTATAATGTCATCCATGAATTAAAACCTCTATCACAAGTTTTCCCAAGAGTGTCATCCCCCTGGTTGTAATCAGAGACAAGTATTTAATTTGAAAGGTAAGTGTGCATGTTTTTACTATATTTAACATGATTCGTTATTAGCATCATATCCCTTACTTTCAGACAATGGATAGAAAATATTTACAATGTGTTGTTCCTGGTTGTTTAAGTCATATGAAGGATGACCCTCCAAAAAGTTTCTTTACTTTAACAACAGATAAAGAAATTTTGGAGAAATGGGGAAGTAACATGAATATGTTAGATGTTATTCATAAACCTCTAACCACTCGTCAACATCATAGAATTTGTGGGAAACACTTTGAGGATTCATGTTTTCAGACACCTGCGAAGACTAAACTGAATCGAAAAGTAATTCCCACAATTTTAAATGTTAAACCTGGTATGTCTTCATTAACCTTTTCGCTACAGTGTGCTTTTCTACAAGTCGTGTCCTATGTATGGCATGTTGAGGTTAGTGCGGATTTGTACGGATCCTGCAGTTAGGCATTTAAGTCTTGGTGTTTAAATACAGTTCCCGCAGTTTGTACTAGTTATAATTTCTTTTATTTTATTTGTTTCATTTTATTTCTTTAATGGGTAACCAAAATAAAATGCAATGCAAATGGGATTATAAATGAAAGGCTCGACAGTTTTTTTAGGGGCTGCAGTGAAATCATGCAATTGGATTAGTACACGGTTGACATAGTTTGAGCCAAAAAAGTTAATTTTGCTGAAATCAAGTTTGATATGTCTATAACATTTTTAGTACTGTATATGATAATTATAATACAACGGATGAGTTGATTTCCCATATTAAGTGCAAAAAAACGCTTGCGTATTAATCTGGTTCCAGTACATGGGATACAAAAATATTTCACGACTTTATCCAGTTTCTGTAGCGAAAGGGTTAATATTATTATTTTTTATTAAAAATTGAGGGGACCTTACTATTTGTAGTTACATTTAAATAAACAATAATTTGAAAAATAGCTTGAATATAATTAATATTCAACCTGTTTGTTAATCTACAAAATTAAGTCCTACTAAGATTTAGACAAATGTCATATTGAAACAATTACTTCGCTGACTAATACCATGCATGATATTCAATTATACAATAGACATTTGTATGATATTACTAGTCATCATCAATCAGCCATTTGTATCTACTGCTGGATATAGGCCTCCCTTAGACTTCTCCCTATCTTGTACCTCTCACATCCAGTTTCCAGTGACGCGCTTAATATCGTCGGACCATCGTGTCAGGGGGCGTCCTCTGCTTCTGAATGCAAGTTGTCTGGAACGCCATTCGAGTATCCGTTTCGTCCACCTATCATCCGCTATCTTGGCAATGTGGCCGACCCAGTTCCATTTCAGTGTTGTAATCCTTTCCACTGCATCTGTGATGTCTATGAAGGGGGATGGTTCCAATTCAATGGAAAGTAGCCCAAGTTATATTGGCAGCCAAGCCAGGTAAGAATCCAATTGAAGCGCAATCATCTATTAGCCTGCTGCCCATACATTCGAAAATCATGGAGATACTTATCCTGCGCAGATTGTCTCCAATTATCTCATCAAATAAGCTGTTACCTGATCACCAGTTTGGCTTTCGCCAAAAACACAGCACCACAGAACAAGTACACAGATTAGTGGAACATATTAATAAAGGCCTTGAATTAAAACAGTATAGTATTTTGTAATAGCTTATATTTTGGGTCATTTCACACTTTGCAAGCGATCAATTTATTGTTTTTTCTCTAGTAGCATCGGACCTCTAATTAAAACAGTACAGTACTGCAGCTTTTTTAGATATATCACAGGCATTTGATCGCGTGTGGCATGACGGCCTACTATTCAAAATTAAACAGAACCTGCCAATAAATTTCTTCAACCTTATAAAGTCATACCTATGTGACAGACACTTCTTTGTAAAACAAGGAGAAGAGATAACTTCCTTACATCCAATCCAAGCTGTGGTACCCCAAGACAGTGTAATGGGCCCAACGCTGTACCTGTTGTTCACAGCCGACCTCCCAAAGTCCGAGGGACTGGTCACTGGAACGTTTGCTAATGACACAGCAATTCTCTCAGTGGGCACTTCACCAGAAGTTCAAACAATAAAACTTCAATCTAGGCTCAATAGGGTATCCAAATGGCTCAAAGACTGGCGAATCAAAGCCAATGTAACTAAATCTGTTCAGGTAACTTTCACTAATAGGAAAGGAACATGTCCCCCTGTTACTTTAAACGGAATACTCCTCCTGCAAGAGGATTACGCCAAGTATCTTGGAATATATCTGGATAAACGGCTAACTTGGAAGAAGCACATATTCACCAAGCGATTGGCTATGGGCCAAAGGATATGCAATGTACTGGCTACTAAATAAAAAGTCTCATCTCTCACTCCAAAACAAATTACTGCTATACAAATGGCTAATAAAGCCTATATGGACATACGGCATACAACTATGAGGCTCAGCAGCAAAATCAAACATTGAAATAATTCAAAGATTCCAATCAATAATATTAAGAATGATAAACAGTAACAGAAGAAATTTCAGAAAGAACAAAAGTGTATAAAGAGCGACTCACAAGTCTTCCAAACATACTAGCTGTAAATTAAATGAACACCCAAACAGTTGCTAGACGAGCAAGAGGAAGAAAGAGGCTGAAAGAATAAACGGGGCAGTCACTGGACAGCCTTCGTACAAAACCAATAATAATATCAAACGTATTGCTGAATATCTTCAATTGATAGATTGCAATAAGAAATTAATATAAAAAAAAAATCTGTCACGTGACCTGTTCTTTGTCGTATTGTTACATTTGGGACTTTATCTGGTAGTGATATTCCTAACATCGACCTCTCAATAACCCTATGGTAGACTAGTATTTTTCTGATTAACTTTCGTGTTAGTGTCAGCGTTTCTGCCCCATACGTCATTACGGGCACACACCTTCCATTTAAGGCATACATGAAGGGCGGATTTAAAGATATTTTTCAGTTTGCCATACGCGGCTCAGGTTAAACTAATTCTTCTGGTGATCTCAGTCGTTTGATTATCGCGGTTTATTCGAATTTCGTGGCCAAGGTATTTGTAGGAGGGCAGCTGTTTAATTTCTATGTCGTTCACTGAGATATTACCGCTTGCGACGACGTTGGTCATGAATTGAGTTTTGTTGGTATTTATCTTGAGTCCAACTTGCGGGAGGACGCGTATCGTATCTCCAGCATCCGTGTAGCCTCGCCTAGGTCCTCCGCTATTATGACGATGTCGTCTGCAAATTTTAGATGGCTCAGTATTTCGCCGTTTATATTGATGCCTTTTGTTTCCCAGTCCAATTCCTTACTCATGTACTCTAATAACGCCATGAATAGTTTTGGTGAGATTGTATCTCCTTGGCGTACTCCGCGTTTTACTCTGAACTTGTTGGTATTCTCTTCCTTTTATTAGTGAGGAGTTGCGGTGATCTATTCTACATTCCGCGAGTGTTTCAAAGACGTTATGTTGGTCTATTTGGTCGAAAACTTTTACATAATCTAAGAAAACTAGGACCAGTGGCTTGTTGTACTCTATACACCTCTCGATCAGTGTTTTAATCGGCGAAAATGTTGTCTCCTTTTTTATGCATAATTATGATTACTGCATTGTTCCAGTTTGATAGGGTTTGTCCTTTTGCTAAACATGCGTTGAATAGTTTTTTGATTGCTTTACGACAATTTCTTCGGCTGCTTTTATTGCTTCTATTACAAGCCCATCTTCACCTGGTGCTTTGTTGTTTTTTATTTCATGAAGAGAGTTACTATTTCTTCTACCGTTATTTTGAGGCATGTACTCGGAGCCTTGATTGAGAATTTTTGGAATAGTAGGGGCATGTGTGTTTTCCTCATTTACACTGTATAGTTTGTCGTAGAAGTTTTCCACTGCCTGGAGGATTTACTCTTTTGTTGTGACAATCGCTCCCTGGGCATTTAGGAGCTTGTTGATATTATTTTTCCCCAAAGCTAGTTTTTGTCTCATTACCTTCATGCTCTTATTTTGCTCTATATCTTCAGAGATAATGTTAGTGTTGTACTTTCGGATATCGTTTCTGGCTGATCTTGATATTTTCTTAGGTTTACCACAAGGAATAAAGTGTCAAAAGTCCCCATCAGTCCCATGTGAGCTTAGGGACTTATTCGGGGCCCAAGGTCAAAATTTTAGGTTTTTTGGATTTTTCTCGAAAACGGTAAGTTTTATCGAAAAAGTACCTCAGAGCAAAGTTGTAGATCTTAAAATTCTCTATAAAAATGGTATCTATGTTTTTTCTCTAAGACCCACTATTTCCCAGATATTACGCTTGTAAGAATCATGTTCTACATAGTATGCACACATACGCCACGTATTAGTCCGGTCATTTTAGACAATTGAAATAAAGAAAATTCCGACAGAGCCAAATCTTCGTAGAGACCTTAGGTTTACCACAAGGAATAAAGTGTCAAAAGTCCCCATCAGTCCCATGTGAGCTTAGGGACTTATTCGGGGCCCAAGGTCAAAATTTTAGGTTTTTTGGATTTTTCTCTTAACTCGCCGGTTTTGTTACTGTATTTGTTCCTTAGTTCTCTTCTTTTTTTCCATAAGATCTTTTGTATTATAGCTGAGTTTTCTTTTATCCTTAGTTTCTTTAATACAGTATCTCCTGTGCATTTTTGAGGATACCTGCTATGTTGTTGTTTAGTTCATCAGTATCTGTTTCTTCTTCAGCAACTGTGACACTTTCCAAGTGTGTTTCGATGTACTGCTTATCAGCGTCTGGTTCTCTTATAGTAGTCCACTTGTTTAATTTACTATTGGTAAAGTTTTAACCTTTCCTTCTTAATGTTGATAATGATGTTTGCTCTAATCATTCTGTGGTCCCTGCTAATTGTTGGTTTATTTAAGAGTGATACATCCTGCATTATTTCCTTCCTGTCTGTGACTAAGTAAGTAAGTTTATTTCATTTTTTGTTTTCTTATCTGGGCTTACCCAGATCCACTTTCATTGAGGAGCTTTCTTGAAGAATGTATTCACTATGTAGAGCCTGTGTTGTAGTAGGAAGTCTAATAACATACTACCTGTTTCATTTCTTTGGCCTACACCAAAGTATTCTAGGGGGGTCTCTCACGTCTAGCCTGGATCCTAGTTTGGCATTGAAGTCTCCCATAAGAACAGTATAGTTCGTTTTTTTTTCTTCTCATCGCATCCGAAATGTGTTCATAGAATTCCTCCACCTCTTGTTCTGTGCTGCTAGATGTGGGTGCAAAGGCCATGATGATTTTGATGTTATATCTCGAGTTTAGTTCAAGTAGTAGATAGATCACTCTGGAGCTTATACTCTCTATCTCTATCTGTATTATTTTTGCGACGTGCCGCTTGTGTATTATAAATCCTACTCCGCCGTTGGAGGTTACCTCTTCTTAGTGGCGGATTTCTAAATAGGCTAGCTAGGCTGTAGCCTACGGCGGCAAATTTTTGTAAGCGGAAAATTTTAAAAATATACAAATTTTTCAAAACAGATTTATTTTTGCGGCGGCGAGAGCCGCCCGCCACTATAAACAGAGTATCCAGATTAAATCAATCAAATTCGCAAAACTTCTTATCTCTATACTTGAAACATATTGGCGGCGTGCAGCATTGAATGAAAGAACTGTAGAGCACGCCACGTGCTTTACAGTTTTTTCATTAAATAAACAAACACTACTTACTACGTGTGCAATTTAAATTTAAATTTAATTATTCAATTAAAGTTCTACAACGCGTTGTCGCAATCGTCAAAACGTTATCAAGTCGTGGTCTTACTTTAAGAGGTTCTCAAGAAGTTGTAGGATCATGTCATAATGGTAACTTTTCAATAGCCTAGAACTTTTAGCCGAATTTGATCCTAAAAACGAGTTCATCTTATGGCTCAGAAGTACATAGAAGTAATATCTGCCAAAATAAAAGCGACATGTAGATAGATCAGTTATCAGTTGTTCTGAGATTTGTTAAATATTGTGGATATCAACAGAAGTATTTCTAACTTTTGTTCCAAATACTGGACACAAATCTGAAGAAATTTACACAGCAATAACTAACACCCTGGCATCTTTAAACATTAATTTAGAAAACTGTAGAGGTCAGTCGTCTCCAAGCCAGAATTAAAAATGTCAACAAGTTTACGGAATTTATACCATGTGCAGCCCATTCTCTTAATTTAGTTGGAACTGCGGCGGCTAGTTGATGTAATGAATCCACCAACAATTTTTCATTTTTGCAAGCAATTTATGGCTTTTTTTCGGCATCAACGATGCGTTGGGAAAAACTGCAATACTGTACTCATAACACCAAAGAGGATCTCGACTACGATATGGTCATGCAAAGATGATGCCTGCAAAAGTTTATCAATGTCTTGGAAAGAAATTCATGATATTATATATATATATATATCAATTTCAAACGACAGTTCTGCGAAAACGGTTACAAAGGCAGAAGATGCAGGGTTACGCAAGAAATTGACAAAATTTGAAACAGCGTTCATGACTGTTTTTGGGGTAGTATTTTAAATCATACGAACGTAGTGAGTAAAAAACTACAACAGGAAGATGCAGATATTGGATTGGTACAAATCGATTGATACAAATCTTTAATTTCAATTATTTCATGTTCCCGCGAGAGACTACAACGTATGAAAAAGAGGCCAAGGCGTTGGTTGGTACTCAAAACTACACTGCAAGCGAAAAGCGAACCAAAAAAAGAAAGCCACATTTTGATGAAACTAACGATGATGAAGACCTGTTTGGTGCTCAGGATAGTTTTAAAATAAACGTATTTTTTACAATTGTCGATCGATTAATCTGAGAACTAAACCGTCGTAAATGTGCGTACGACATAATTTGGCAAACTTTCTGATCGGGAATTACAAAATGAAGCATTTAAATTATGTGAAGTTTATTCACAAGATGTTTCAGATGAGAAATTTTTGAGAGATTCAGGAGAGATTTTGCACATCAAAGAGTATTTGGCATTAGTTGATAAAAAACACATAAATAACAACAATATGAGCAAAATATTATTAAGAATATTATTTAGAACATACATTCTTCACAATATTATTATTAAGAATATACAAATCAATGGCTGTCAGCAATTGTGCATCGGAACTTTCGTTCTCATGTTTAACACGTTAACGCCGGCGTGTACCACCGGTGGTACACGTTGCACGCTGGAGAAAACCGAGCGCCGGCATCAAAGTTACACGTGTTAAAACGAATTCAAACATATTTACGAGGTCAACGATGTCCGATAGCAGATTAAGCGATTTAGAAGTTTTATCAATTGAATCTGATATTGGAAATTCGATTTCATTTCATAATATAAATAAAATTTTTGTAAACAATAAATTCCGAACAAAAATGTAATATAAAAAGAGAAAATGATTTTTTATTTAGTTGAATATTTATAAAATATGTTATATTATAATAGTTTAATAAGTTTTGATTGCATTTTATTTGGTTTTAATAAACGTTTGTATTATTTTCGTATTTTGTATTTTATTAATTATTTTTGCCAGATTTGCATGTTTTTCATTAAAAGCCTAATTTTAAAGTACTTGTAAATAACGTCACCTAGAAATTTGGAAAAAAAATCGACGCGTTTTTTATCGAAATTTTTTCTTTATTCAACATTTTTTCGGCGCTCATTTTTTTGGTCGCTGCGCTCATATTTGATATTTTTTTAAATATATTAGGCGGCAACATAAATTAGCCTATAGGCGGCAAATTTGTAAATCCGCCACTGCCTCTTCTCCTTTATAATATAACAAACAAATAGTCAAACAACTGACTTGAGGATTATTTTGGATTCTCCTCTTCTTCTTACTTCTGCCAGTCCTATAATGTCCCAGTGTATGTGTTCCAACTCTTCTTGTAGTTCAAATGTTCATCTGACCGCTAACTTGGTCAGGGGTCTTTGAGCTGCCGGGCACTGAGGGCCGTCTTCGTGGTGCATTCATTCATAAGGGGATTTTAACCGTACTCCTACCGCGAAATTGGACATTACGGGTTGGTAGGGTTGAGAATTACATTTCCTTTATTCTCGATGGAATGGTTATACCGCCATGACTCGGTCGCCAGAGCCTCGTTAGTTATCTAGCAGCGGGTACCGCGTGCAGGTGAGGTTGACATTTCGGCCGGTCTTATTTGAGTGTTTTGCCGTCACCCCTTATCGACCGCTATTACTAGTACTACTAGTTAAATAACATTTAAGATCAATACTTTCTACATAATTAATTGACTAGCCATCTGCAGACGCGTTTCCAAATTTATCTCTCATCAGTGCAGCTTTGCTTTTATTAAATTGACAATTAAAAATGAATTAAAACAAAAGATCAAGTAAGTGTGTTTTAATTAATTTTTAATTGTTAATTAAATAAAAGCAAAGCTGCACTGATAAGTGAGAAATCTCAAAAGGCGTCTGCGGATGGTTAGTCACTTAAGTATGTAGAAAGAATTGATCTTAAATGTTATTTAACTAGTAGTACTAGTAATAGCATACACATGTTTATTGTGTAATTCAATATCCTGCGTGGTGTTAGCCAAGGGAAGTAGTTGTTTCAATATGCCATTGTCTAAGTCCTAGTAGGATCTAATTTTGTAGATTATTGCATAGATTATTGCATATTCAAGCTATTTTTCGTATTATTATGTTTATTAATATTAAATGGCGGATTATATGCAAAGCGCATAAATTTTATTTTTTGCATATATATAAATATAGTTAATTACGTGGACGAATTACACTGATTAGAGTTAATTAACGCTAATTAGAAAATGCATATATTGCATATTTGGGCATGCTCATGCATATTTCATCAAAAGCTGCATATTTAAGTCATTATTATTATTATTTTTTTATTTCTGAAAATACATTTCGAACATCAACAAAATTACTAATATACCATTGAAAAAGTTTATTAATTAAAAGTTTACCATTGAAAAAGATTTGTACAAAAATAAATAACACAAAATACCATAATATACCTGACGAGAGCACCTTAAGAAAAAATTATGTAAATTCTTATTATATTGAAACAATGTTGGAAATTAGACCACTGCTTAATAAAATAAATAATTTTGCAACAAAGCAATAATTTTGTTTATTTAATCGTTGAGTCCAATTTTGTAAGGAGCGACTTCCAAATGTTCAATTGCCTCCTGAACCTAGAGGCGTATTTAACGTAGGTGCAATCGGTGCGTAGCACCGACGGGTATTGTACAATGCACGTGTACAATACACGTGGTTTACAATACACAGGGTCAGAAAATGAATGTTTGCCTGTTTTTCACACCTACACCATCGTTGAATTCTACACCCAGCGCTTAGTTCGAATCTTCTAAAAACTCTAGATAAGTTTTCTACAAAAACAGAAACACTGAAATTAGTGAGGGAGCAACCAATAATACGGAGGAAGCTGAGGAGGAAACTTTTAAAACGAAGTTTCCCTCGGAAAATGAAGAAGATGAAGTATTTTCAAGAAAGGGAAAACAACACACACTTAAAGATCTGTCCAACACAAGGTGGTCTGCAAGAGCAAAGGCAACAAGTGCTTTATTACAAAATTTTAAATGAGTTCTTTTTCAGTCAATCAGTTTTCTAGAAACAATAGGGAATATGCATAAACATTTTTTATTTGCTTAATTCACTTTTTACTTCGTTTTAACAAAGTAAAATATTTAAAAACTGTTGAAAGTGGTTTAATTAATTTAAAAAAATATCTATAAAATACCGATTAAATTTGACCTGTTTGAACGGTCCCATTTATCGCGCGCTTTGGATGACGTCACAGCTCTCGTTGTCATTCAGTGTTGTTTACTATTTGCATAGGCAGTTAAGGATTTTCACTTTGAATCGCTATTTCGATAATGGAAAAAGCTAAAAAAACTTTCTCTTTCAAATATATTCTCTAGTAGAGATAAGGCACGATCACGATAAAGTGGCTACGGCCTCAGGACTTTTAAATAATTTCATATTTGATGATTTTAATTTTTTGGAATGGTGTTCTGCAAACTATCGATGTTACTTCAAAGATATTGCAAAAAAAGACATTGATTTATTTCAAGTCGTTTCGTGCATGAAAAAATCTAAAGATATGCATTCTAAAAAACACATGCATCTAAAAACAAAAGAATTCGAAGAGTTAAAAAATTTCACGATGAAGGCACCAGAGACGATCCTGTTATAGATCCTGTAATCGATTTTATAACTAATGTAATAGATGCAATGGTAAACGAAATGTCTGACTGAATTAAGGGTCTGGAAGATGTTACAGAATTATTTCAGGTTTTCGAAATCCAATCTTCACGAAAAACAGTGCAAAATCAGATTTGGAAAACAGTTGTAAATTATTAAGTGATACATTTAAATTTATTTCCCCTATTTTGATAGATGAAATGATACAATTTCAGGACATATAAAAATGTCAACAAAATCTTAAAAGACGAAATAGTTGAGGATATTAATATTCATTTAGCAATAATTGTAAAAATGAAAAATGCCCCAATTACTTCGGTAGATGTTGAAAGACATTTTTCGATTTAAAAACATATGATTTCAGACAGGAGACAAAATTTTCATTTAGAAAATTTTGAACATTTGATTATCAATTGTTACAGAAATATGTTGTAAAAAAATGGTATACTTTGTGAATTGACTATTAATTTTACCTTTTCTTCATCAATTTCTGTCAAAGTTTTGCATGTTGTACTGCATATATGGTCGAATTGAGTGCATATTTCCTGAAAAATCGATGCATATATATGCGCATATATTTAGTTTTTTTTATGCATATAATCCGCCCTTTAATTATTATTTTTGGTATTTAATTTTATAGAATTTCTTCTTTTTTCTTGTATCTTGTCAATATATCCTTTTTGCTATTTTATTTTATATAAAGATTTTGAATGTAAATACACATTTAGTATCTTTTTAGTACATGTAAATAATATAATTAACAAATTGTTTTTAATTTGCACCCTATTTTAAATTAATTATATTATCGCATATATTTAATAAAATATTCATATAGCCCGCATTAGATAATTAGTTCCAAGATGTGCTCACAGTTAGCGCGAACTTCTGTAACAGAAATTCGTTAGTGAGTGTCGAATCTCTCTTTAGATACTTATACTCTGTCCCCCTATTCTACTTCTTTTCCACTTACGTGATTCTAGAATTGCTTATTGATATTTTATTCAGGGGAGGATTTAGACTTGATAAAGCTCTAAACTATTATATGGAGATATGGGGTGCTCTTGTCAGTGCCAAATATGATTTTCGGATGCCTAAGAAAGTTAGGGCCATAAGCTATAGTTTGTTTAGCTTATAGGAAAATCCGCCCCTGATTTTATTCAACTATTTGTTATTTTTAACTGCTTAAGATCAAATTTTAGGGTTCTTTATATAAATTAGGTTTATATCAGTCTGCTGTTCATAAGGCTCTTCACGGTTGTTATATTTTTAACACTTATAACGAAAACAGTTAACAGTTTATATATATATATATATATATATATATATATATATATATATATATATATATATATATATGTATTTTTCTTGGCAGTCGTAGATAGGGTAATCTTATTAATAATAAAACATGGATAACCTTATTAATAGTAAAACTATGTCTCTCATGGATATAGGAATATCCCAGAGACAAATATCTAATATATTTCAAATATCCTTTCTAAAAATATCTCAAATATATCTATCCTATGTTTATGGAGACACTATGTATATAACGCCTAGTTACAGGCAGCACACATCTCACTTGTTGGACTGCAATACAATAAATTAAAATCCTTTGGGATTTTAAAAATAAATCAATATTTTATGCGAATAAAGAATTGTTGATATACACAGCAATTAATAAATGTGCTAATTAGTATATATAAAGTAACGCAATTATCTAACAATAATCGATTCTTTGTTGCGTTTGACACAAGCGGTTGCATAAGTTAGATTGTTGTTATCGAGTCTGTCGGTCTGTGTTTAACCCTTAACAAATGTAAATATTCCAAATAATCCTTTTATTTTTCACCATGGAAGCCCTGAAGTGCAGATTATGCGCCTTGGAAGTACCTACTTTGGTTCAAATTGAAGAAGATACTAGCATCCGGATTTTAACTTTGTTTCATCTTCAAATTGGGGGACCAGAAGATAGACTCTCATGCTACATCTGCAACTCTTGCAATGATATAGTAAATGCAACTTGGATGTTCCTGGAGAAGATCCAGAGTGCCCAGCAGGAGTTAATGGATGCCTTAACTCACAGCGTATCCCAGACAACTTGTAATACAGAAAATATTGAAGAATGCGTTTTAACTAACCATGAACTGGATGCAGAAGATTTATTGGATGAGGTTGTCGAGGAAAAAACAGTATTATGTAAAGATAAGGTAGTGAATGGAAAAAATAAGAATCGAAAAATCAAAGCTAAAAGACCAAACGATGAGTCTGATATTCTATCAGGAGCTAGTGACTGTGAACAAAATGACGATGGTAGTTTAATTCTTCAAAGAAGCATTGCAGGATGGGAGAGCTATCCATGGGCATGCTGTGAATGTGGATCAATTCTTTTAAATTGCGAAGATCTTCGAGATCATTATGCTACAGTTCATATACAAACCAATAGGTAATAATATATTACCAATGAAATAGAAATTTTGCTTAATTATGATTTGCATGTTTTAGGTTTGCATGTGCAGATTGCCCTAAAGTCTACACAAAATATAGTATGTTTCTGACTCATGTCAGGGCTCACAGACCATATTTAAGATTCTGCTGCGATGTCTGCAACAAATGGTTTATATCAGGAAAAGTTCAAGAAAAACACAGAGCCGAGCATGGAGATGAACGGCCCCATCTTTGCACAACTTGTGGAAAACGTTTCCGAATGCAATCAGCATTAGTAGTGCACACTCGCTCGCATCTTCCCCTCGAACTCAAAAACAGATACCAATGTGATCAATGCCCAAAACGCTTTGGTACAAGACCAAACCTAATGGCACATAAAAGAATTCATGCTGGCGTACGTGACTATACCTGTGATCAGTGTGGGAAGAGTTTTGTGCAGAAAGGGAATCTGGATAATCACTTGTTGACACATACAGCAGCCAGACCTTTCACTTGTTCGACTTGTGGAAAATCTTTTAAGACTTTGGTGAGATTAAGAAAACATGGATCAGTACATTCAGGTTTGAAACCACATCAATGTGATGTTTGTGGACGGCAATTCAGAGAAAGGGGTACTCTGAAGGAACATCATAGAATTCATACTGGTGCCATGCCTTTCACTTGTGAATATTGTGGGAAAAGTTTCAGGTAACTATTAACAATTTTAAAATATAAAAGTGTTTAGTGTGAAAATTTAGATTAATAATTGTTGGTTTTTAGATTTAAAGGAGTTTTAACTACACATCGAAGACAGCATACAGGTGAACGACCTTATTCATGTCTAGAATGTCAACATCACTTTACTAATTGGCCAAATTACAATAAACACATGAAACGGAGACATGGGATTAATACTAGTGTGACAGTTAGGAAACCACAAACTATTCCACCGACTGGAATGCCTCAAAGAAATCCTCCTGGATCTGTCTTAGCTCCTCCACAATTACCGGAAACTCATTTCAATGGTGAAACGCATTCTTTTTATCCTGTATTAAATTTGTATAATATTTCCGAAGACACATGCAACATCATGCAACAAAGAGCTGTGCAATAATTTTTTTGACATATGCATTTTAGATTTTTAATTATTTTTAATACTTGAAAAGATGTATTTTACATTAATAAGATTACTTTTAATTAAATTGCATAAGCCAGTGAAAGATTAGGGAGAAAAAAATATATATAATCATATTATATTTGCATGTTATATTAGTTTTGTGATGATATGATTTTCAAATCTTTTTATTTAAAAATCTATAATTTCAGTTGTAATAAAAATTCTTTTTTATGTAAATTATCTTACTAATTTGTATTTAACTGAAAAAGAAATATATATTCATTAATAAAAGAACGTTTTAGTCTAGTACCCAAGTACTGTATAATCCGACATATATGGGATCAGACAACCAACCACCGGATTATAAGAAAGAGTGGTGGGAGGGAAGAGGACGCAGTGGCGGATCCAGGATTGTCATTTGGGAGGGGGAGTTGACCCCCCTGAGGGTAGGTAAACTAAAGACTAGCAAAGAAAACACTAAAAAACACGTTGTATTTTGCTTAATGCATAATAAGTCTCCTCGGATAATTTTTGGCAAATTCCTCAATGACTTCGATAGGTTGTAGATTAGCAGAGATATCTCGGTGAATATACATGGAAGCCAAACCAGTTAACCTGCCTTGGGTTATTGTCGTACGAAGGTACGCTATCGTTGAATAGAAGCCAGAAATCTTGCACTTTTCACAGAAGGATAAGTTCTGTCGATTTCTTCAAGGAACTGAACGATAGGTTCAAAGAAATCTTTGAATTGAAGGAGCGCATTATGCCTCTCAACCCAGCGTGTATCACTAAGACTTCGCAACTTGACTCTTTTCATCTATGGGTATTTTTTAAGGATAGCGGCGCCCACGTTATAAAACGTAACGGCCCCCTTCCCTTGTATCCAAGACCTAGACACCAATCACTGGTACACGTAAAGGGAGGAGACCTAGGTTCCAGTTAACCTGTTGCGCCAAAAAGAAGAAGAAGAACTATGAAAATATATTCGATGAGTGCACTTTCATTTGCCACGGAAGAACTCGGATGCTTTTGGAGGGGGGCTTGAGCCCCTTAGCCCCCCCCCCCCCCTGGATACGCCACTGACTGGACGTGTCGTCCGATTACGCAAAGGCCGAATTACCGAGATAATACTGTATTTGTCTGATTAGATTGTAATCAGATTTTTGTCATTTCTGTTTCATTTGTGTTATCAAGATTCAACCCTTTCGCTGCTATGGACTGCTATAGCAGTTCAATTGATTTAGACGCCACATGCTTTGGGCTTTTATAGTAGTCCAATTGATTGGGCGGCCAGATGCTATGGACTGCTATAGCAGTCTACAGACTTTATGGATTAATTTTAGCTTTTTTAAACATAAGAGATTCCGGACTCACCCCTGCACCTAGGGTCTTATCGCTGGAAAGATAAATATATCACAAAATCCCAAAAAATAATTGTTAACTATGCGAATAGCCTATAATAGATAGATAATATATTTATTTTTAAAATTTTTTTATGTCTAGTCTTGTCTAGTCTAATCTTGTCTAGTCTTGTCTCCTTCTTGTCTTTATCTAGTCTAGTCTCTTTCTTGTCTTGCCTATGTAGTCTACTAGATTAAAATGTGTTTAATGAATTCTCTACATTGCTAACAGAATTGGACGAGATGTATTAGATTGTGCTTTCCATGGTCCACTTAATTACTATAAGTTAGTAGTTTAATTCAAGTTCAAAATGAAGTTAATGCAACTTGAAGTTATCGCAATACGAAGCCGCAACATGAATGATTTCAACATGAAGTTGTCGCAACATGAAGTTGTTTCAACGTGAATTTGAAGATGAAATGTGGATTCCAGGTGAAAAAATCTCTTCTCGTAGTTGAAACTATAAATTATAGTCTTTGCTTCGAATAGAGATTTTGGTTATTAGTAAATTTGGCAATTTTTACAAAATATTTTGACGTTTTCGTCCAATTTTGACACAAAACAAAAGAATTTTGCAAGGTTTGTCCATTCAAATCAACAAAAAATTAAAAAAATTGCTTCGAATAGAGATTTTGGTTTTTGAAAATTTGGCAATATTTGCCAATTATTCTGACATTTTCTTCCAATTTTGACATAAAACAAATGAATTTTGCAAAGTTTGTCCACTCAAATCAACAAAAATACTTTTGAAAATTTGGCAACAAAAAGACTAAATTTGCTTCCAATAAAGATTTTGGTTTTTGAAAATTTGGCAATTATTGCAAATTATTTTGTCGTTTTCTTTCAATTTTGACATTAAACAAAAGAATTTTGCAGTGTGTCTACTCAAACCAACAAAAAAAAAAAACAAAATTTGCTTCAAATAGAGATTTTGGTTTTAGAAAATTTAGCAATATTTGCCAATTATTTTGACATTTTCGTCCAATTTTGACATAAAACAAATGAATGTTGCAAAGTTTGTCCACTCAAATCAACAAAAAAACCAAATTTGCTTCGAATAGAGATTTTTGTTTTAGAAAATTTGGCGATATTTGCAAATAATACAAAGTTATAAAAGTATTCCGCACGGGCTATAATGTAATGTTCAGAATATTGAGAGCACACTATCTCATCAGTTCAAAAAGGTAATTCGTAGCGAAAGGGTTAAAATGGTTTTGTTAGGCAACTTTACATATAAAAACGTATTGAAATTGCATAATGTACAACTGTCATTTAATTGTCAAAAGTTTACACGTATTGTGTCAAATGTAGAAATGGTTAAGATTTCACAAATTATCATAATACATGAAATATTGAATAAAAACAATCAAGAAAATGGAAACCCTGTACCATCAAACAAACGCTTTAATACAACAAACCCAGCAAGCATTTAAAGAATTAGAGGGAACTAAATCAAACAAATTAGAAGTTGAACAATCTATACAAGATGGTATTCATTCAATTAATAGGTAATCTTTAGTAAAACCATATATAAAATTATGTTAATATTCGTCTGCTTTAGAAACTGTGAAAAATTAGACATTCTAGTCCTGAAAGTCCCTGTTATGCAAAGGCCTCATGCAAAAATGCGATGTGATCAGTTGAAATACGACAGCAAACATCTCCAAGCAGCGTTAGTTTCAGCCCAACAGAAAAGACATAGACAAGAACAAGCAGCGACCCAAAGAGATGAATTATTAAGTACGAGATTCAGAGCAAACCCAGAGACCACAACAATTGATTTAGATTATGCTGTGCAGCACAACAACTCGATGCACAGAGCTCATCGAGGTGTAGATGAAATGTTATCAACTGGAGCAAATGCATTGGATTCTTTAAGATCGCAGAGACATATATTGAAAGGGGCTCATAAAAGGATTGTAGACATGGCAAACACTTTAGGTTTAAGTTCGCACGTAATGAAACTGATTGAGAGGAGGGGTGGTCAAGATAAATATATTTTAATTGGCGGAATGATTTTAACTTTGTTAGTTATAATACTTGTAATTGTTTATTTAACGTAATTTCGCATTCCTGAATTATTTATTACCTAAGTATATTTTTTATCAATAAATGTTTTATTTCTAATTGGAGTTGCATATTATTTGAAATTGATAAGAAGGTCGGTTGGATAACGAGTTTGCGCTGAAAATGACGTGGCTGGTTGTTGATGTGTGGTTACGTGGAGCTGATTTGACTTGAAACTTAACCTGCTTTAATACCGACAGCAGACGTCACGTCAGCGACCGCTACAATTTTTTTGTTGCTATCATTTAATTTTTCTGCAAAGTAAGTAGAATATTATCAAAATGATTCAATTACACAGAGTTTATAACTTGTTATTGCAATTTATCTCGTAATTCTAAGTTGACTGTTATTAACAATAATTTAAGAGTAGTTTGTATCACTTACTTTTATTACTAGCTCAGTTTTTCTTTAAGTAACCATTACCATGTGTGGATAATTTTATATTACAATATCTATATTAATACAGTGCTACCTCAATTTACAATTGTCCCAACTTAGAGTTTTTCAAGATATGAGCCATCTCTCACCTGTTTTATTGCTTCGAGTTGAGCTAAAATTCTAGTTATGAGCCTGTTAAGTTTCCCAACAACTTTAATTCATTTATATTAATAATATTTTAAGTGTTCTTAAGTTTCAATATCTTAAGATAATAATGTTGTAACTCAATGACGAAGGTATTAAATTAAGTTCATGAATGATTTTCACCCCCAATTGTCACTTAATAGTTACTTTTGGAAAATATTGGTCAAGTAACAATTCAAGCAACTAACAGACGAAGGTTGAGCTTTCCACATTGGACAGGTTTTTTTTAAATAATTGTGTAAACTAAAACACAAAGTAACCCATTTTCTCAAGTTAATTTAGTTATCTGTAATTGTCTTCAATAATCCAAACATTTCTTTTTATGGGGGCATTATTTGTTTTAATTTCCCATAGTGGCAAGTCCTGTGAAGTTAGCAACCGAATTTGCAAAAATATAATATTACATTGGAGTTCCCGGCAGATATGAAATAGTTCTAGACTACTTACGAATAGTTTTAGAGTTCTAGAGTGCAAAATTTCAATAGTTCTGCAGAATTTCGCGAAAAAAATGGAAAATACCAAAATTCATCTAGCAACCACTTTTGAGAAAAACTGTGCGTTTTTTACATATTCCTGTACATCGACCATAGTTCTGGAGTACTTGATTAATTTTGCAAAAAGATCTGCAAAAATTGACATTTTGCAAAAAAAATTGAATTTTGAAAATTGAAAAAACAGTTCTATTCGCAGATCTGAATAGCACCCTAAGAGTTCTATCAAGGATCCCTTTGTCATTTTTTGATAAAAACCTTAGTTCAAAAGATAATTTCAATAATAAGGAAGCCATTATTTTGAATGAAAATTTAAAAAAATCGCGGAACAGTTCTGTTTGCAGTTCCCGATAGAACTCTTAGAGTTTTATCGAAAATCCTTACGACTCTTTTCTATAAAGTTAAAAATTGGAAAGATTTGCGAAAAATTTCAAGACCACCAATGCGACGAAGTGAAGATGAAAAAAAATCGCGCGACAGTTCTGTTTGCAGTTCCCAGTAGAACTCCTAGAGTTCTTTCGAAAATCCTTATAACATTTCTCTGTAAAATTAAAAATAGAAAATTTTGCGAAAAAATGGACTACCGACGGGACGAAGTGAAGAGAAAAAAATCGCGCAACAGTTCTCTTTGCAGATCCCGGTAGAACTCTTAGAGTTCTATGGAAAATGATTATAACAATTTTGTGTAAAGTTAAAAATTGGAAAGATATGCGAAAAATTAGACTTCACCGATGCGACATAGTAAAAAAAGAAAATAAAATTTTTGTGTAAAATTAAAAATTAGAAAGATATGCGAGAATTTCGACTCCCCCGATGTGACGAAATGAAGAGAAAAAAATCGCACAACAGTTCTGTTTGCAGTTCCTGGTAGAACTCTTAGAGTTCTATCGGAAATGATTATAACAATTTTGTGTAAAGTTAAAAATTGGAAAGATATGCGAAAAATTAGACTTCACCGATGCGACATAGTAAAAAAAGAAAATAAAATCGCCCAACAGTTCTGTTTGCTCTCTTACTATTATATTTATATTCCTTATAACATTATTCTATAAAGTTAAAAATTCGAAAGATTTGAGAAAAATTAGACTTCACAGATGCGACGAAGCAAAGAGAAGATCTCGCGCAAAGAAGAATCGCGCAATAGTTCTGTTTGCAATTCCTGGTAGAACTCTTATGAGTTCTATCGAAAATCCTTATAACATTTTTCGTTAAAATTAAAAATTCGAAAGATATGCGAAAAATTATACTTCACCGATGCGACGAAGCAAAGAGAAAATAATCGCACAATAGTTCTGTATACAGTTCCTGGTAGAGCTCTTAGAGTTCTGCCGAAAATCCTTATAACATTTTTCTTCAATGTTAAAAATTCGAAAGATATGGAAAAAATAAGAAAAATAAGGCAAAGAGAAAAAAATCGCGCAATAGTTCTTTTTGCAGTTCCCGGTAGAACTCTTAAATCGAAAATCTGTCCAACATTTTTCTTTGAAGTTGCAGATTAAAAAGATATACAAAAGAGATTTCCCTAACGAACTGAAAACATTTTTGTCTCAAATATTCATAATTTTTGAAAGTCATTAAAGCAAGTTTAGATTCAAAACTTGCATCTCTGATTTATTCACAGCATTATCGAAGTTATAATTTACGACACATTTTGAACTTTTTTTAATACAACTGTTTTTCGTTTTCATATATCTGGATCATAAAATCTATATTTTTTCTCACATAGATTATAAAATCTCGCAACACATTCAATATAAACTAACATGCCCATCAAAATATAATTCTTTTTCTATACATAATTTTTTTATGTCTACCATTTTTTCTCTTCACTTCGTCGCAGTGGAGAAGTCCTGGCTTTTTCCAGGAGATTTCTGGCATATCTTACTAATATTTAATTTTAAAGAAAAATGTTTTAAAGATTTTCGATAGAACTCTAACGAGTTCTACCAGCAACTGCAAACAGAACTATTGCGGGATTATTTTCTCTTTGCTTCGTCGGATCGGTGAAGTCTAATTTTTCGCATAACTTTCGAATTTTTTACTTTAACGAAAAATGTTATAAGGATTTTCGATAGAACTCTAAGAGTTCTACCAGGAACTGCAACCAGAACTATTGCGCGATTATTTTCTCTTTGCTTCATCGGATCGGTGAAGTCTAATTTTTCGCAAATCTTTGGAATTTTTAACTTTATAGAATAATGTTATAAGGATTTTCGATAGAACTCTAAGGGTTCTATCGAAATATAATAGCAAGAGAGCAAACAGAACTGTTGTGCGATTTTTTTCCCTTTTTTTACTTTGTCGCATCGGTGAAGTCTAATTTTTCGCATATCTTTCCTATTTTTAACTTTACACAAAAATGTTATAAGCATTTTCGATAGAACTCTAAGAGTTCTACCGGGAACTGCAAACAGAACTGTTGTGAGATTTTTTTCTCTTCATTTCGTCACATCGGGGAAGTCGAAATTCTGGCATATCTTTCTAATTTTTAATTTTACAGAAAAATCTTGTAAGGATTTTCCATAGAACTCTAAGGGTTCTACCGGGATTTTTTTCTCTTCACTTCGTCGAGTCGGTAAAGTCCAATTTTTCGCAAAATTTTCTATTTTTAATTTTACAGAAAAATGTTATAAGGATTTTCGATAGAACTTTAAGAGTTCTACTGGGAACTGCAAACAGAACTGTCGCTCGATTTTTTTTATATCTTCACTTCGTGTCATTGGTGAAGTCTAATTTTTAACAAATCTTTCCAATTTTTAACTTTAAAGAAAAAAGTTATAAGGATTATCGATAGAATTCTAATAGTTCTATCGGCAACTGCAAATAGAACTGTTCCGCGATTTTTTAAATTTTCATTCAAAATAATGGGTCCCTTATTATGGCAAATATCTTTTGAACTAAGGTTTTTATCAAAAAATGACAAAGGGATCTTTGATAGAACTCTTATGCTGCTATTCAGATCCACGAATAGAACTGTTTTTGCAATTTAAAAAAATAATTTTTTTGCAAAATGTCAATTTTTGCAGATCTTTTTGCAAAATTGATCTAGTACTCCAGAACTATGGTCGAGGTACAGGAATATGTAAAAAACGCAGTTTTTCTCAAAAGTGGCTGCTAGCTCAATTTTGGTATTTTCCATTTTTTTCGCGAAATTCTGCAGAACTATTGAAATTTTGTTCAAAGTACTCTATACTCCATTTTTTTTAAGAATGCAGTAACTAGATACCTGATTTACACTATGACAAATGTTCAATCTAGTTACAAAATTTGGCGGTAAAATCAAATATAGTTACTTGAATATAAAATTGGTAATTTATTAATGGTTTGATTGAATATTTATTAAATACACCAAATGGCAACAATAGCAATAAAATACAAACAGATAAATGAAGAAAAACGCACGAAATCTAAATGATACAAAGAGATCAGATGACAATTGTGAATTGACAAGGCAGCCATTGATAACTAACAGCTGAACATGCATTGGCGTACGAAAAAAATATACTTGGATTTATTTAATTTTTTTATCTCTAAATTTAAAATTACATATTAAACATTATTCTATAATATAGTACTTATTATCCGTAGTATAATTTAACGTTCTATTGTATTTAGAAATAATTCGTAGTATTGTATTCATTTAATTACCTATCACAAAATTCTACGCCAATGACTGCAAATGTATGTGAAAAGAGAGAGATGGTGAAGTAAATATCGTCCGTGTGAACTTCTCCTCGATTTAAGCCAATCAGAGAACTAGGTCAAATAAGCCCTATCTTCCCTGTACTGCATTCTTAAAAAATGATCTATAGAACTATTTAATATCTGCCGGGAACTCCGATGAAATATTATATTTTTGCAAATTCGGTTGCTAACTTCACAGGACTCTATGGGCAGTACAAACATAAATCCCAGAGTTTTACATACTCCATATAAGTCTTACATGCCACATAAATCTTCATCTCCACTGAGGTAGGATCAGGGATTAGGACTTGCATTATACATTACTTATACTTGCATTATACATTAAAAAATAGACCTACTTTACTTTTTCGTGTTCTGTGGTATTCGGTGGTGGAAGGGTTTGCAACTATCTGATGGGACAGTGTTACCAGGGGGTGTCAGAATGTTCTGCATATAAAGGAGAAAATGCACTCGTGGAGGCTCCTTCCGTGCCCCCCCCACCCCTAAAAATAGAATTGTTATATGGATACATTTCTAATAACTTTCTTATAATAATATTCCCTTCTAATAATTTAATGATTATGTGTTTATATTTCTCTTGTGCTCCTCTTTGATTGGTGTTTTCATGACAGTAAAAGTAAATCACTTTGCAACATTCCAATACCAATTATGACTTGTCCACATTTTTCTGCAGTTACAGTCTCTCCTAAAACAATTCTATTTTTCGTATTCTCCTTTTCTATTAGATTTTTCATGACTGCAACAGCAAATCACTGCAGGATTCCAATACCAATCATCATATGGCGCTACAGCCGAAATCGAGCCTTGGCCTTCTGGATCCTAGCCCCCCTGCTTCTGTTGGATTGATTGGTGGCAGCTCACTTGTTGGAATTGAAGGCGGGGCCCTCGGTGTAATATCCTTCTACAAATTCCCAGTTCTTACTTTACCTTATCTTCGAGTACTTCTCTAATTATCTTGCGTTAAAACTGCAGCTCGCTTTCAAGTCTTCTGTGAGGGTGTCCCATCTGACTATCTGGTGGCATAGCGTGCGTGATACATTCTTATGGACCCCCAGCATTCTCTTGATGAAATACACTTTGATTCTATTCAACTCTATTAAGTCTGCAACTTTCAGATACTGGTCCACTTCCTTAATGGCATATGACGCAATGGGCTCTATCTTTTGGTTGAAAAGTTGCAAGGCCTTATCTAGTGATAACCTCCAAATGTTTTTGAGGCTGTTTATCGCCCTTTTGGTCTGCATGCTCCTGTTTTTGACATGATCCGAGAGACTTAATTTGGTCTGTAATAGCTATTTATCATGGAGATATCCCCGTCGGCGAATTTGCTAGTCTGCTACCCCTTCTAAATTTCATTATCTTTGTCTTGTCTCAATTGACTATTAGTTTGCATTGTTCACAGTACCCAGCCAGGTTGTTTAGGGAAGTGCTCAGATCTGATCTATATTTGCTGTAGCACATTATGTCGTCGGCATACATGAGTATATTGAGGTCTCTTATTCCCAGTTTAACTTTCTCTGGGAGGTCATCAACAAATAGAATGAATAAGGTGGGACTGAGACTATCCCCTGCAGCGCGCCCTTTGTCTGTTCTATTTGCGTACATCTAACTAAATCGTCGGTCACCTGAATGTTATTTTGGCCAATGATATTACAAAGTAGTTTTAGGATTCTTCCCCCTACGCCTCTTTCAATTAGTTTTTCTATCAGCAAGGATTTGTTCAAATCCTTGCTGATTCCTTGCATTTCAAAGCCTTGTGAAAATCCACAAAACACGCGTACATTTCACCTTTTGGTTTCTTTAGCTCTATTTCGATGTCCTGATTTGTCCTGAAAAATTAGCTCTATTTCGATGAGTTTGACGATTGGAATTGTGGTGGATTTCCCTTCCTGGAAGCCAAACTATTCTTTTGATAGCGTCTCGTATTTTGGGAGCCCTTCTGTTATTTATTAGTTTAGACAGGCTTTTGTAGCCGTTTTGCTGAAAGTCAATGCCCCTGTAGCTGTTTGGATCTGATTGAGGCCCCTTCCCTTTATACATTACTTTTATGAGACTGCGTCTGCAGGTGTCCGGGATTTTCCCCTCGAGCCGGCACCTGTTCAGTAATTCAAATTCAGTTCGAAGTATCGGCCAGCTCCATAAATGCGGAAATGGGCGGCTCTTTGTATATCTCATAGAGCTCGTTATTGTGTCTGGGCCTTCGTACTTTGCCATCCATGATCGGTCCCAGTATTCTCCGTGCTCGAAGATGTCTACTGAGCTATTTGTTTTCTCTGTCATAATCCAGGTTTCACTGCAGTAGCACACGATGGGTCTTATGATCGTTTTGTATATTCGCAGCTTGGTTTTTCGGTGGACACTATTTGATTTTAGTATTCCCGAAGTAGGCTCTGTTCGCCGCTAGAATTCTGTCGCGTATCTCTCCGTCCTCTGTCCCGTCCCGGTTATCTCCCAGATACACGTAATTTTTAGACTGTCTCAATATCATCCTGGAGCCCAATGTCTGGCCCGTTTTTTCGCCTTTATGTCATTGTCTTTGTTTTGCTAATGTTTATTTCGAGCCCGCTGTCTTTGGCGTATTCTTTTAACTGTGTATATGTCTGTTGTGCCGTATCGACCCTTCTGCTCATTATGTTGATATCATCCGCATATGCCGTTAATTGCACGGCGTTGCTGGTGAGGAGATTGTCTCTGCCCACTCCCAATTGTCTTATGCCATACTCGGTTGAAGAGTGTGGTTGCCAGCCCATCTCCCTGCTTCAAACCTTTCGTTATTTTAAATGGATCCGTTGGCTACTTTTGGATCCGTATTAAGGCTTCTGATTCGTCCATTGTTGCCTTGATCATTCTTATCAGCTTTGTCGATATATTTAGCTGCTGCAATATTTGGTAGAGGCTGTTGCGGTTAATAGAGTCATATGCCTGTTTGTAGTCGACAAAGATGTTGTGTATATCGATGTCGTATTTCCATGCTTTGCTCAGTATCTGCTTTACTGTGAAGATCTGGTCGACCGTGGACCTACCTCGCCTGAAGCCTGCTAGGTATTATCCGATGAGCCTCTTTGCGTGTGGTCGTAGGCACTTATTGATGATGTAGGTAGGTATCTTATACGCCGTGCACAACAGACCAATTCCGCTGTAGTTGACGCATTTTAGCTTGTCTCCTTTTTTTTGTGTATGGGTATTATTATCGCTTTTCGCACGTCGCTTGGTAATAGCTCTTCTTCGATGAATGGTTTCCTTGCGTTAGGCGTTCGCCGCCTAGTTTATACCCCTCCGCTGGTATACCATCAATTCCCGGCACTTTGTTCCTTTTTAGCCAATTTATGGCTTCTTTCGTTTCTTCGAGAGATGGAGGCTCCGTTCTCGCGTCTGCGAGCCTTATCTTTTCCATAGGTCCTTCTGTTGCCTCTTCTGCCGCTGCCAGGAGATTTTTGAAGTACTCCTTCCACATGTCCTCTATTTCGTATAGATCATTTTATATTTGGGAGTGAGGCAAGTTAGTACAGACGAAAAAATTTAAATTTTAATTATTTTTCGCCTTTTAAGTTTTTTTGTATAGTGAGGAAGTTTATGTATTGTACCAATCATGCCTTGTCCAACAATTTCTGTTAGAGTTACTCATGTCCAACACTTTCTGAAGTCTCTCCTAAAACAATTTAGGCTAATGGAATATGAGACTTTAATACTATGCAGACGGCGCAATTACAAAGGTGAACATCGCCAGAGGCCAATCCCCTTTTTTAAGGATCAATAACACAGAAGTTTGTTTATAATTGTAAAAAATACAAAATAAGAAAAATATAAAAGGTTTTTAAAAGGAAAATCGGAAGGGGCTACTAGGGTATATTTTTTCCGAAGTCGTAAAATAAAGTTTTCTAAATTTTTCTGAGGGTCTTTTCGAGCAATTTTCTGTTCCTCTGGTCAGGATCCAAATATCAAATCCGACCGTCAACAGTTCTTCTTCTTCTTCTGTTGCCTTACACCTATGTGCGTTTGCGAGTTATCATTTATTAAATAATTGTTAATGTTTTGTCTATTGCTGCTTGGCAGATGTAACCAAACTTTTTGATTCCATTCCAGTTCCTAATGTTCCTAAGCCATTATAGCTGTTTACGTCCGATGCCCTTTCTGCCTCCAATCTTTGCTTCGAGTGAGCTAAGGAATTCGATATTTTGGCCCCCTTAGTATGTGATCCAGATACCCGATCTTACGCTGCTTTATGATATTGAACAGTAATCTGTCCACTCCTGCCCTTCTCAGCACCTCCTCGTTGGTAATTTGAAGCATTCTTCTGAGTGTCCACATCTCGAATGCCTCGATCTTGTTAATGAATGCTACTTTTATCACCCAAGTTTCTGCTCCATACAGTAAGCTTTACTGGGAGGTCTATTGCGGGCCATTGAAGGGCAGTCCGGCCAAACGTAGCATTTTTGATTCTGTGGTGGATTTCTAAATTTAGGTTTTTATCGCATAGCAAGGGACAGTTTGTTGAATGTCTGTCTGGCTTATTCTACCGTACTTTTGATCTCTTGTAGTGGGTCCCATCTGTCGTTTATTAGTGTATCTAGGTATTTCGGGCTCGTAGTTCTTTCCTAGTTTAATTTTTTTGCTAGTTTAATTTCCTTCCCAGTTTCACAATTTGACTTCCAAAACTCTTGTGAAATAGCGATTTTTTTTTTAAATTCTTCAGTTCCGCAAGGCTCGTTCCAAGATCCGAGCTGTAGTTATAAGAAAAAGGAATTAAGAATGTTCCGATAATTTCTTCAGTCCCCATCGCCCAAAATCTTAGCATAAATTTTTCCGAAAATCGAGGGGAAGCTGTTCCAACAACTTCTGTTTCCCAAGGTATTGTCCATAATCCATATAACGATATTTACGAAAATCTAGTAAAAAGTTCACTTTCCTTTGTTTGGCCCAAAATCAAGGAAAAACTTTTTCGTGCTCGTAGTTCTTTCGATTGTTTCGCCCTCTACCGTGATGGACGCTCCTGCGACTCAACAGTTCCCAAACCTTAATTTTCTTCCTAGTTTCGCAATTTGCCTTCCAAAATGTTTTGGAAAAAGCAATTTTTTTCGGTAAATTCTTCAGTACCGCAAGGCTCGTTCCAAGATCCGAGCTGTAGTTATAAAAAAAAGGAATTAAGAATTTTCCAACAATTTCTTCAGTTCCCCAAAAAACCTAACCTAACCCAAAATGTAAGCATCAATTTTTCCGAAAATCGAGGAGAAATTGTTCCAACAACTTTTTCAGTTTCCCAAGGTATTGTCCATAATCTATATAACGATATTTCCGAAAATCTAGTAAAAACTTCACTTTCTTTAGTTTGGTCCAAAATCAAGGAAAAACTTCACATTTTCCAATGACGCCTTCTGTTTCTCATGGTCTGATCCAAACTGATACTCGAAAATCTCCTTCAGTTCCCACAGTCTGGTCCAAAGCCTAATTAACAGTTTTCCCGAAAAGGGAGGAAAAACTCCAAATATTCCACAAAACTAAAGATTTCTGTTTCAAACTTTTCAAAACTGTCCAAAATCCCAGGAAAATAAATCGATTTTAAAATTCTTTCTAACGATTCAAGGATGAAACCGAAAACTGTCGAATGCCCTTTAGTCGCCTTTCTCCAGGGAGAGGAAACTGAAAACTGCCGAATGTCCTTCATTCGGCTCTCTTGCAGGAAACTTTTAAATAAAAAATTACGCATTGATTAGTAGTTATATTAGTATCAACTATAGGAGCCATAGTTTGATTATAAATTGACGACGAAAATGATTTTTAAATAAAAAACACGTACACGTATACGACAACGGGCTGCAATGTGTAAAATAAATAAAATGAGAGTTCTGTTGTTGAAAGATAAATTATTTAAGTTTAAACTCCTTATACATTGTTTATTCAATTTTGTAATTTTTAATCGTACATTTTAATATGATTAGAAAATTAAAAAACTATATTTAATTTTAAAATTTGTAGATAAAAGTGGGTAAAAGTTCAACGTAGTTGAATGTAGTTTAAACATTGTCCTTGAAATTTGCTAAAAATAAAATAAATATTTTGATAAATAGAAACAAACTATTTATTATATAAATCAAACATCCAGACTTAACAAACAACATAAGACCAGACTTTGCCTACACATACTTAATTTTATTTATTTGTAAACTGCAAAAAGTTAGAGCATAAACTTAATGCACAAACTTAATTTATTTGTAAATCGATTTGTAAATTTTCTAAATCAATTTGTAAATCCACATAAATCTAATTTATTTGTAAATGAATTTGAAAATAAAGGATTAGGTCGCTATCCCTTTGTACTTTTCAGTATAATATTGTTATATAAACGATTATTATATCTGTTTGCTTATTTATTAGATGAGTAAAAAGGTCCAAGGTGTGAAAGAATCAGCGAAGGAAAAGAAGTTGAGGAGGAAGGAGTTTGCACAGACGCAGATGCAAATCTATACGATTGTTTTGCCCACGTTGATCGCCGTGGCCGTCTTCATTGTGGTGTACATTTACCTCAAGACCAGACCAGCGGATTACCTGTAATTGGATATTCCCAACTCATCACATTCCCATCTCATTTATTTTGTTACATTCCTTGTATTAATACTAAAACAAGTATTTTATTTTGTTATAAATATATATATTTTTCATCTAAAAATTTGATTTATTACAAACTTAAAACCCATAATTCTCTATTGACGTCCTTATAGAAGTCCTTACTGTGTAATATTGTCTCTTTATATTTGAACACCTACTCTTGTCTGTACAGTTTCGACAGTTTAATCTTGTTGCTCTTATATATGTTTACTATTTGTAAAGTCTTGTCAGTCAAACCATGTTTGTCTAGTCTTCCTTCATCTTGCCTGTTTAATATTGTCCGTTAAGTCTAATTTTGTCCGCCTAGTCTTGTCTATCTAGTCTTATCTGTTTAGTCTTGACTGCCTAGTCTTGTCTGTCTAGTTTTGTCTGTCTAATCTTGTATGTCTAGTCTTGTCTGTCTAGCCTTGTCTGTCTAGTCTTGTCAAAGGCGTATCGCACAGTCTCCTCTGAGGCAGCCTGTGTGATTACGGGTCTCCTTCCAGCTTCCAGCCGACATCCGTCTCAAGCAGCTGGCCCTCCATAACTCACACCAGATTGCAGATGATACGATTATTAGAGATATAATGGGCTTACCAGTTGCATTGATCGAGCTCTAACTGACCGTAAATACCCAAGAACTAATTCACCCTTCACAATTGTCGCTGGTTACATACCGTTTGTCACTGAGTAATATATTTCAACTCCGGGTGTACACGGGCGGTTCGAGTTCGATCAGAGGTACGCTGGCTGCATTCGTCGTCTATTTTCAAGACGAGGAAGTGTACCACAAGCTGATTAAATTAGAAAAGTATTGCTCAATTTTTCAAGCTGAACTTATGGCCATGCTGCAAGCTTTGCTTTATGTGGAAAATAACAGCAGCAGACCCTGTTCAATCATCATTTGCAACAGCCGATCTATTCTGGATGCTCTGAAGAATTTAAATTCACCCACTGAATTATTGTTGGAGACGTGGACGACAGCTGCCAGAGTTTCAAGGAAGAACAAGATCCGTTGGCATTGGGTTAAAGCACACGCTGGTTTTAAAGGCTGGTTTTAAATGAACGAGCAGATATGCTTGCCAAACAAGCAGCTGACATGGAAGATCAGCCAATTTCCTTTAGTAAATTGCCCAGACAGACTTTAAGATCGTGCTCCAACAGACATTTCGAGAAGCTCTGGTAGGACAGATGGGATCTGGCTACAACAGGCTTGTGGACCAAGCTATTTATACCGTCCATTAAGACCTGGAAGGGTTTCAACATCAGTCTGTCCCACCACGCAATCCAGTTAATAACAGGCCACGGTAATTTCAAAGCATACCTTCATAGATTTGGTAAAAGAGAAAGTCCCCTCTGCTAGTGTGTCCAAAATGACACCGCGGCACACGTGCTATTTTATTGCTCAGATACCGAAATATGGAGATGATCTTTGGAGACAGATATGCAGATGCATGAACTTACCTGGCCCAAGGATGAAGATGACATCTTAACAGTACCAACATCGAGAAAGTGGAGGCTTGTCTTTGATAAACATGCCAAACAATTATCTAGACTGGATCATGATGAACAGTTTAGAATTCAAAAACTCCAGAGAGAAGGTTCAGAGATCCCGGGAAACAACATAAAAAGAGAAAAGTAAAACTGATAGCGTTATAACCAGCATAGTGTCCTTTGGACGGAATGCTGGCCTTCGTGCGCTAGTCTGCACATGAAGGAAAATACAAATAGGCTGTCTAGTCTTGTATGTCTAGTCTTGTCTGTCTTTCTTGTCTGAACTGAACTGAAAGAACTGATCTCAAACAAATTGCCAGACATCGATATCCGATCAAAAAATGCGGATACCTTGGTGAATATAGAGGACATATATGCTGTTACCACACTAGAAGAAGCGAAAAATCTGCACACGATAATAAAGAAGGAGGTATCACAATAAAAAAACATCCGACCCGGGTATGGGAATAGTCAGATTGCAACCGCCGCGCTTCCGAAAAAAAACAAGGAGGGCCCTCATCGAGAAAGGAAAGTTAAAGATTGGCTGGTTATACTGCAGAGTTTGGGAGTTTGTGATAGACCTGTTAAGGTGCTATACATGCTGGGAGACCATTTTGCGAGCACAAGTAAAGTACCAAACAGACAGAAGATGTGCCTACAATGCGGCCTAGAGGGACACCAAGTGAAGGACTGCAAAGTGGAAAAGTACTGTCCAATTTGCAAATTGACGGGTCATCAGGCGTATTCCGGAACATGCCCAGTATATAAAAAGCTCTGTCTGAGGAACTTAGACTGAGACGGCAAGGAAACAACAATAATGGCTAGCTTCATTCGTGTCAATACAATGAAATGTGCGGCACACGATCTTCTATGATGAAAAAAAGAACGCAGCAATATGGATAAAGAGCCGAAAACTACCAGGATTAGGATTACCCAGACTAGGATTCGTCTGGGTCGAGCTGCCCCAATTTATAATCTACAGTTGCTATTTTTCACCTAATGCAAAACCCGGACAGTCGTCTCAATCCTTAGAAGCTTTAAGTCATAATATCAGGGACCAAGGGAAAAGAGAACAAATTATTGCGGGCGATTTCAACGCCAAGTCCCCCTATTTGGGTTTGTCATGCATGGATAAAAGAGAAAACCAGATAACGGATTGGGCTGAGGAACTAGATTTACTTGTACAAAACCAGGGAAATAATTACACGTTCTGGAGACGAAACTCTCACTCTATTAGAGATTTTGCATTTTTCAATAACTTAATCGCAAGCAAGCTCCAGGGCTGGAGAGTGTTGGATAGGGAATCAAGAACTGAACCCCCTATTCCACCTTGGATTTTAGTATGCGCCAATCCGGTATCGCATATTTTGCATTCATTCAGGGTAGGCAGTCCGGACGGTTAGTGAAAACCGCCCTAGTTGTCGTCTCCCCAGGATTCGAACCCGGGTCTCCCGCAATGAAAGGCGGGTATGTTGTCAACTACACCACCGATGAGGACAGGGAATCAAGAACTAGATGGACAACAAATCACCTGAACGAGGAAAAAAATTAAAAAATACCTTATTCAAGATATTCAAGATTCAAAAAGTAATAGTGACAAGAAAGGTGCAGATATTTTGGTTCAGGCGACGCACAAAGCATAAAAATTCTCTAACTGAGAAAGGACGACCAAAAATAATAAAGATAACATACTGGTGGACTGATGAAATTTCGAGCATAAGAGCTGCATACAACGCTCCCAGGGGGAAATACCAATGCCAAAGGACAAAACCAGCAGATAGGGAAGTTACAAAAGCGGCAAACCAGATATACAAGAGTCGAGGAGAGGAGCTACGGCAATTAATAAACAGAACTAAGCAGGAGCACTTGAAAAAACTATGCGCTGAACTAGAAAATGATATATGGGGGAAGATTTCCAAATCATAAGAAGAAACATGAAAATTTGCTCAAAAATTCCTCCATTATAATAGAAGTAGTACGCAGAGTAGCTGATGCGCTTTTTCACCACATTCACCACACTCCGTTCGATTGGAACATCCCGAAAGCACCGATATACCTCTCTTTACTGCCGACGAATTATCGCTCGCAAGCAGGCGAATTAAGAACAGCAGAGCACCGGGACCAGATGGAATACCACCAAGTTGTAAAAAGAGCGGCCTAGCACCAACCAAGTTTCGTATTGGACACTATGAACACGCTGCTCACAGCGGGTAACTTTCCGGACAGATGGAAAAGGGCAAAGCTCGTCCTCATCAGAAAAGGAGATGAAGAAATAGGGAACCCCATATCTTATAGACCTATTTGCTTACTGGATGTGTCGGAAAAACTCCTAGAACAGCTTTTACTAAGCAGAATAAAAGGAGAACTCGAGACCGGGCATGGACTGTCAGAAAAACAATTTGGCTTCAGGCAAGGAAATTCCACAATTGACGCGCTAAGAGATGTCTTAGAGATTGCTGAACAGGCCAAATCTGGCACGCAAAGAACAAGAAAACTGTGTGCTCTGTTAACCTTCGTTGTCAGAAACGCAATTAACAGCGCTAGCTGGAAGCAGATCATGGAAGGCCTAGCATCGAGAGGTATATCACCGTATCTACTACGCATGGTCAGTATAACCTTAGGAAAACGGAAGAGAGGCATTAGCTGCTAAGTTCCACAAGGAACGACTTTAGGCCAAACGGTGTGGAACGTCCTATATGACGATGTGCTGAGATTAAGACTTCCATTGGCGACATTGATTGGCTTTGCAGACGACTTCGCTCTTGTAGTAACAGCCAGGACAGCAGAAGGATTGATGCAAACGGCCAACGACGCTATAGAGAAAATCGTTAAACACTTATGTCAATACCCGGGTACCCGGGTACCCTTTTGCATGAAAAATCAAATCCGTTCAGATCCTCGTTATTTAAATCTATTGACATCGATTCATATGCATTGATAATAAAATATGCCAAAAAATATATAAAATTTTTGGACTTTAGAAGACTGGACTGAACTTTTTGAACTGAAGTCAAATACCCCGTTATTCAATACCCGGGGAACCCGGGTATCCATATATAAATAAATAATTAAATTTATTTCTAGGGTTAAAAAAAATTACTTAATATATAAATAAACGGATTTATATATCTTTTAATTGATTTTATTATAAAACTTATTATAAATTATACATCAAATATTTTTATTTATTATTCCAGATTTTATTTTATATTCAATTTATTATTGGTCACTGTTTGATCACAATGCGTCACATTTTACAATTTTGAATGGTCATCGCAAACTGGTTTGTTACTGTGTTTTTTTTTTATAGATACCCTGGTAACAAATATGACATGATCCTACAACAATTTTTCGTCCAGGAGAATCTGTCTGTTCAGTAGACCCGCCTGACTCACTTGATGATGTTCGAGCCCTGCTTCTAGGATCTATTGGTTTGCCATAGATTGTTTCTATGGCAATCCTAGTGGTGAAATTTCTCATAATTTGCATGTTTTGAGATCGTTTTTGAATCGCTGGCATACATAGTTCGTCACTTAATTTTCGTAAAAATAATCGGCGCACGTTTGTCTTTTTTTATGATTTTGTTATTTAGATGATAACTGAAATAGCTGGAAAGACTGGCGATATACAGAATATTAAAAAAAAATGCGAAAGACCATCGGTTAGTCCGCCTGAGGGTTGTATTGTTGGGCCTGAGGGTTGTTAGGTTGTAACGGCCCAACATCTGATCTATTATATCCACACCATTTTTGTTTTATTATAATACTGAACAATTTCTGTTTTTTTTTTGTCTTCGCTGCAAATTGTAGCATCTGAGTGCATCGTAGAAAGAAGTAAAGCAACTTTATTTTTTTTAGGAACATAAGGGCATAGAGTAACTTTTTCATGAAACCCAAATAGAGAAGAGAATTCTTCACGATCTTTAGGCTATGTCTACTGTATTTTATTACTGGATTTTTTTTTCAATGTTCCTACAATTCTTAGGTTCCATGACAATAAATGCTTTGCTTATGGTAAAGTAGTAAAAAATATATCCATTATATTTTGATCCTTTATATTTTGCGGCTAAATCTTTTACTACTCTTTCACCTTGATTTATTTCTCGGCCTTCAATCCAAATTTGACCTTTCAAAGGATATGAATTTTCGGCGTCGCATATCCACCATATTTTGATTCCATACTTTGCCTACCCGGCGGTTTTATTTATAGAAATAGGGTTTTTTTGTGAAGTATTGAGTTGTAATGTGAAAGTCTCCGGGTATTAAAATTATTTTATTGAATGAAAATTCCATGCGGGTACCCGGGTATTGAACAACATTGTAACGACTGGGCATTGGCATAAGTGTAAATGGATGAAATCCAAAAACCTCAATCTAGCGTCCGAAAAAAACTGAAGCGGTTCTTCTCATAGGACAAAAAAGGCCCAAGCACTAAAATTTAAAATTGAAAAAATGACGATAATCCCAAGGCATCAAATAAAATACCTGGGCATAGTAATGGACAAAGTAATATCTTTCACACCACATATAGAAAAAGCTATCTATATGCTAGCTATAGAACAATGGCAGCAATACAGCAACGCATGCCCAACATTGGAGGTCCCTGGAGCAGTAAACGCAGGCTGCTTAGCTACGCAGTACATGCCACTATGATGTACGGTGCTCCAATATGGACCAGTGCACTGGGAAAAGAGAGCAATACTTTAAAGCTCCTTGCAGTGCAAAGAAAAATGGCACCACGCATATGTAGCGCTTACCGCACCATATAAAGCGAGGCAGTCTTGACCATCGCGGGTATCCCGCCAATTAACTTGTTGGTGGAAGAACAAAGAAAACTGCAGGAGACTGGCATGCGAAGAATACACATTTCGAAGGATCAAATTGCAGGCGATTTCAAAGCCAAGTCCCCCATCGGCCAGGAAACAACTAATGGAAAAATAGTAGCAAAGGTGGCAGCAAGGAATTAAAGGAGAGTGGACCAGACTTCTTATCCCCGAACTTGAACCCTGGATAAATAGACAACACGTGGAAAATAGTTACTACCTCACCCAAGTATTGTCCGGTCACCATGGATGTATGAATACTACTAGTATTTATATTTATATGCATATACTGCGGAAAGATCGATACCGTGAGCCATACAATCTTCGACTGCTCTCGATGGGAAATGGAATACTTCTTGATAGGTATTTCTACATTAGTTGCAATTGTGTCTCTAATTGCAACTAATGTAGAAGTACCTATCAACCCGAGAAAAATAATTGGACATATGCTTAGAGCAAAAGAAAACTGGATTCAAACACAACATTATATTCATTATATTATGGAGTCCAAAATAACTGATGAAGCGAAGGCAAAAAAGATAAAGAGAAATTAAATTCAAATAATTCACCCGTAACTCCGAGGCCAAGTGACTAGCAGTACCAGAGTTAATGGTTGTATTTTCAGCTTGTCTGGTTAGGTGTATAACCGCCAGCTTCTTCTTCTTGTGGTGCCATACGCTGTCTAGCGCGTTGGCGTTCATGTGTTCATTGGGTAATGTTAAGTGTGCCTTCTTCGGCTCTTCTAAATATCGTTGCGGCATCTGCGATATTGCACCAGTTCTGAATATTGCGGAGCCATGAGTGTTGCCTTCGTCCCGGTCCTCTTTTACCTTCGATTTTGCCCATAAGTATAGTTTTCAGCAGTCTGTATCTGGGCCCTCGCAGGATATGCTCCAAGTACGATGTCTTTCTTTGCTTTACAATATCCAATAGCTGTCAATGCGTATTTGCTCCCTGTAAAACCTGCTCGTTTGATATGTGATCTACCCAAGAAATCCTGAGTAGTCTTCTCAGAATCCACAATTCCATAGTTTCGTTTCTATTAAGGGATTTGGCCTTTAATGACCAAGTTTCTGATCCGTATAGCAATATTGGCCATATGTAACATTTAACTACTCGTAGGCGGAGACTTAGGGGTACCTCCTGTCGTTGGAGGTATGTATGGAATTTGGCAAATGTTTTTCGGGTATAAGCCACACGAATTTTGACCTCTTCATCGTTATACCATTTATCGTTCAACGTAGTGCCCAGATCTTTAAAATTGTTTACTATCTCAACTGTTTATTATCGATGTAGAGTTGTACATTGTTATGAGAAAGTCGATCTCCTATGATCAGTTTGGTCTTGCTTATGTTAATATCGAGACCAAATTCCTTTCCTATCTCATTTATGTCTGTTATGGTTGCTTGTAGGTCTTCGATGTTATCTGCTAATAGAGTTGTCATCGGCATACCTTAAATTGTTAATTGGCAATCCATTAAGCTTTATGCCTCTGGCGAGAGCAAACCGCAGCAGAACCCAAAGACAACAATACCAGATAATTTAAGAGCTCAGGGAAGAATACCAATCCGTTAGGAGACTATTGAAGCGACAGGTGAAGCAGGCAAAGGCTTTGACATGGTAAAAATTAGTCGACGAAGTGAACAAGGAACCCTGGGGGAAAGCATATAAAATAGTCTTGAGAAATTTAAGGACACGTTCTGTATGGACGAAAACAGATACTCTTCAGGCGGTAGCAAAGTTGTTTCCTGAACGACCGGTGGCTCGCTGGGTACCCGCGCAGGTAGGAAGTCGAAATCCTTTTACTCTGGAGGAATTGAATGCGGCTGCAACAAAATTGCGGATGGGAAAGGCAGCTGGCCCAGATGGTATCCCGGCCGAAGTGATCCGTCTGGTGGTAGCAGTGGTTCCTGAAACGGTGCTCTCGGTGGTGAACGACCTCTTTGCAGTCAGTGTGTTTCCGGAAAAATGGAAGGTGGCCAGATTAGTATTGATACTGAAGCAAGGCACGAACGAAGACGGAACACCCAAAGTAAGGCCAATATGCCTGCTATGCACTATGGGGAAGTTATACGAACATCTCGTCAGAGCAAGGCTACATGAAGAAATTAAGGAAAGAGGCGGACTTTCAGAAAGGCAGTACGGTTTCAGGCAGGGACGCTCAACCATTGATGCTATGGAGGAGGTAATTAATTTTGCAAGGTTAGCAAATAGCGGTTCATGGAGAAGCAGAGATCTGTGTGCTCTCACGACTATTGACGTGAGGAATGCTTTTAACACGGCTTCGTGGAGCAAAATAGTGGAAGCCCTTAAGAAGAAAGAGATCTCACCAGAAATTGTTGTCATAACTATGAGCTAGCTAAGCGACAGGTGGTTAATAGATGAAGACGATAGAGCAGTCAAGGTGACCTGTGGGGTTCCGCAGGGCTCGGTTTTGGGGCCCGCCTTATGGAACGTACACTATGACGCGGTCCTGGAACTGGAGTTCCCTGTCCGCGCCCGGACAGTGGCCTTTGCTGACGACTTGGCTCTTCTGACAATGCGTCACAATGAGAACGACTTAATAAGTCTAACTAACCAGTCTGTAGCTAAGATAATGCAATGGATGTTTGACATGAAACTAACCATAGCAATGCACAAGACGGAATCTGTGCTCCTGGTAGGCGACAGGAGGCCGAAGTGCAGTTTCAGCTGGGTAGGTCAATAATTAAACCAGAGAAGAGTATTAAATACTTGAGGGTAGTCTGGACCAGCGGGTGACCTTCACGCCTCACATTCGTAATGTGTCGGCCAAAGCGGAAAGGACGGCCGCGATGCTGGGGAGACTCATGCCGAACGTTGGGGGGCTCTCAGCCTGACCAAGCGTTTGTTGTCCTCGGTGGTCACTTCAATCATGCTATACGGAGCGGAGATCTGTGGAACTGGCCTGAAACTGGGAATAAACAGAACAGTTATGATAAGAGCACAGAGGAGGGCCTTGATTAGGGTAGTCTCTGCATACCGGACAGTTTTGGCAGAGGCTGTACAAGTGGTGGCTGGATCACCACCAATAACACTCCTTGTAGACGAAAGGATGGCTCTCGGAAAATGCCAAGGCCTATCCAAGAAAGAAGCGCGGCAGCGCACTATGGCGAGTTGGCAAAATGCCTGGCAAGGGGCAAAAAACGGCGCTTGGACGCGGGAATTGATTCCGGATGTGCAAATCTTGGCTGAACGTAAACACGGAAACGTCGATTACCATGTGACCCATGCGCTAACGGGACATGGGTGATTTAATGCCTTTCTACACAGAATAGGCAAAAGGCGAAGCGATCAGTGCTGGTACTGCGGCGAAAGAGATGACGCGTGTCATACGATATTCTTTTGCGAAAGATGGGACAAGCTAAGATTAGGGATGGCAAGGAAAACTGGTGTATGGCGGGACAAGGAGAATATGACCGAAACCATGGTAGAAAGTAAAGATAATTTGAACGCAACCGCGGAGATGCTAAGAAGCATAATGAAGGCCAAGGAAGTAGATGAGAGGAGACTGGAAGCAGGCCAACAAATTAAAAAGTAACCAAAGAGCGTGAACGAAAAGTTGCCGAGTGATAATACCCCGAGAGGGTTCAAACCACGGCAGCGCTAGGGACAAGATGAGAAAAAGGGGGGAGGTGGTTTTAGTGGGTATACTATCTCTGGAAGAGAAGTAGTCCCACGCTACCCAGCTAGAGGGTGCCTATAAAAGGTTTCCCCTTCCTCTAAAAAAAAAAAAAACTAAGCCTCTGGGGTTATTTTCCAATGCTAATTGAAATATCTTCTCTACATAAAAGTTAAATAGCAGCGTTGATAATATGCAACCTTGTCGGACCCCTTTAGCTATCGTTATTTTATTTGTCGGTAGTGTATTATGATATATTGTCTGTCTAGTCTTGTCTGCCTAGTCTTGTTTGTCTAGTCCTGTCTATCTAGTCCTTCTCGGTAGTGTAGGTTTTCAACATACCCTGGCAAGCGGAAGACCCGGGTTCGATTCCCAGTCGGGGAGATAACAACCAGGGCGGTTTTCACTCTGGTTTTCCTGAATGATAGCGAAATATGCGATACCGGGGTGGCGCATACTAAAAGCCAAAGGGGGGAAAAAGTCCTAAAAAGAATCTATCTAGTCTTATCCGTTTAGTGTTATTTATATAGTCTTGATTGTCTCTTCGATTCCTGGTCGAGGAGACAACAACTAGGGCGGTTTTTCAGTAAACCGTCCGGGCTGCCCACCCTGAATGAATGCAAAATATGCGATACCAGGATGGCGCATACTAAAGCCAAGGTGGAATAGGATTCTTGATTGTCTATATATTTCTTATAAATCTAAATAAAATATTTCAATAAAATTATTCTATTAGAATTTATTTGTGAAATCTTATTTACAGAAACTACTGTTCGTAATTGTTGTAGTAATTGTACTTGGAAACATAAATTGGGATGCTAGTTTTATTTTTATGTCTGAGTTAATTATATTAAAAAAATACATCTACAAAAAAAAGAGAAAAAAAAGATATGATATTATATAACATATAGCGACATACACACATATACAGGCATATACGAAATTAAAGCATATAAACAAAAATACAAATATATTATATGTACATTATTTACACTAGGACATTGTTATTTTTATTTATTTTTAATTAGATCAGTCTGCTTCAATTTTTTTCTTGCACAAAAATAGTTTAGAATGGAAAGCTAAAAGGAAAATAAAATTAATACATAAAACGAATATAAATATATGTATGTAAAAAATATGATAAGAAAAGTATTTTTGTGTTGAATATGTGAAATTTTCTGATAAAATTCTGAAGCGTGTCTTGTTTTACGACGATAATAAAAGTAGTTGTAAAAAGTTGATTTTTTTCTTTAAAGAGTTGAAATTGTATTAAATGTTTGTTTTAAATGTAAATTTGTTTATCAAATATTTGTTCGTGTTTTATATTTTTTGGGAAAAATTTAAATCAGACAAAAATTATATAAAATGCGATCTGATAAATAGTTTTTATTTTGATCAATTTGTATTTTTAAGTAAATCTTATGAAAAACTTGAATTTATGAAATTTTAGAACAAATTAAATATCATATTTTGAGACGAAATTATTTATTTTTTTCATAAACTTTTAATTCAAGTTTTGTTTTGTTTAAACAATACATGTTCTTCAGTCATTTTAAACCAATTTACTTTACCCAGTCATTGAATAAAATTAAAAGCTTTTCTTAAAATCATTTTTTAGTTCTTGTAATAATTCTAGAATTTTATCTTTATTTTGTTGATGATATTAACCCTAGAAGCCCAATCTAGGTCATTTTTACCTTCTCACAAACGCATTCGCTTTTATTGCCATATAAAATATGATTGTGCTTCTAGGGTTAAGGATAATTGTAAAATGTATCAATTTACATTACTGAACCCTTTGAGTGTGAAATGTATCAATTTACATTACTTAACCCCACAGCGATATTAAAAGTGTCCCACCGTTTTTGATGCGTAAAAGTGACGCCATTTTAAAGCCGTTTCAGCAACGGGCTAAGCAATATAGTGGTCTGATATTTTCTGAACCAACTCGAAATATTGCAATAGCTATTTGCACATAGAAATTTCTGTGCAACATGGTCTCTTTATTTTCAAAAAATTCCGTGCCTCAAAAGGTTAAATCGTCAAATAATATGAGTCTAAAATATAAAGAGTCCCATCGAAAGTACTTTTACTCGGATTAGGATACGATACTCTGGAAACATAACGAAATAAATTAAAGCAAAAATAATTAAAAATATATTTATCAAGAATGGCGATTTGTTTGTCTCTTGGTAAATGCGTCACTTAATAGCTCCTCGGCGTAAAAAGTGATTACGTTTATGCCTAGGAACTTTGCAAAATAAAATGTTTTTTTTATGATTTTACAAATGAAAATGTTTTTCAAAGGAATGTGTTTTGAATTTAAATATTTTGTGCATAAACAGGATTGTATAATTTAATTATGTAAAACGTTTTGAAATTAAAGAATAATTCTAAAATATTTTTTTTTTTTTGTTGAAACTAAAAGTAATTCCAATATTTATATGCATATATTAGCATATTTCATTTGGTGGATTTATTTGGATTGTTAATTTTAATTTCGACAGAATATGAACACGTTGAAGAGCTCACTGCAAAATCGTATTTCTCACATATGGACCGGCATTTTTTTTGTGATGTGTACCCACCCATTAGAGCTCGCGGGTCGGTAATGTTGTAGCGGAGTGACCACCGGTGTGCATGCGGTCTTCAAGGTGTTAAGATTCATGTTTAGTTTGAGTTGTTTTTATGTATTTTGAAAATAAAAACGTTTCTGTAAAGAAGTAAAGAAAATAAACAGATTCCTGAAAAATATCATTAAAAGATTTCTGAAAGAAATCTTTGGATTTTTGGAAATCATAGAAAGAAAATATTTTGAGTTCATTGAGTTGATTTCTTGTTATAAATGCAAAGAGATTTTAAAATAAAAAGTGATTCTAAAATTATTTTCAATTAAACATTGCCGAACACAATTCAATTTTTTTTCTACATCACTGAAAATTAAGAACGGTTTTCCTAAATTATTTGGTGATTTTTTAAATAAAAAATAATTCCAAAACCTAAAAAAATATAAATAAATCTTACTATTTCGTTAAAAAGAACAAAGTGATCGAATGATCGATCGATTTTTAGAAGAAGAAATATTTATTGAATACAAAAAGGTAATGATCAATAGGCTTTTGTAAACATTTTGTTTTCAATAAAAAAATCTTCTTCTAAAAACAAATCATAATTCAATCAATGTCACATTTTTTTAAATATAAAATAGTAATCTTAAAACTTCCCTAATTTATTTAATATTTATATATTCGTGAAACCATACTAATTATAGATACAATCATACACACTTATTAAAGACGAAATATAGCTTGAATATATAAATATATTCAACCTGTTCGTAGCTCTATAATATTTTAATAACTTTATAAGTCTTATTAAGACTATGAACAAATCTCATGTTGAAACAACTTCCTGGCTAACACCACACAGAATATTGAATTAGACAACATACATTAGCATGTTATTACTAGTACCAGTAGATTTTCATCTTATTAATAAGTACTAGATAAATAACATTGTTTTTAAGATCATTTCTCTCTATTTAGATTAGGTGAATAGCTTTGTTTTTGAGTGAATAGCTGTGAAACGCGATGGCTATCCATTTTATTTAAATAGAAGGAAATGATGTTAAAAACAATGTAATTTATCTACTACCTATTAATAACATGAAAATGTACTGGTACTAGTAATAACATGCAAATCTCTGTTGCATAATTCAATATCTTGTGTGGTATTACCAGGAAGTAGTTGCTTCAACATGAGATTTGTTTATAGTCTTAATAAGACTAAATATTATAGGGCTACGAAGGTTGAATAAATCTATATATTCAAGCTACATTTCGTCTTTAATAAGAGTATATATATATAATATCTATTTATTAAGTATTTAACTTTCCTGGTAAACAAAAAATGTCGTCAAATTGTCTGAACGAAGTGTTGGTAATGCGCCAACGAAGTGTCGTTAAATTGAAAGGAAGTGTTTTTTGGAACACAGAAATATGAACAGTGAAATTTCGTTGAACCTTTTTATTGTGAAGTACTGTCGAAGAGTCGAGAAAGTGAAGAAAGAGCATTTGTGCTGCCTAATACTTCGTTTGTCTCGGAAACGCTTCGTTACACTTCGACGACAAATCGTTTGTCCCGGAAACACTTAGTTAAATTTCGACTACACCTCATACGATACTTCATTTCCACCAGGCTTGTTCAAGCATATTTGTGCCGAGAAAGTGAAGAGCATCTGTGCTGCCCGACACTTCGTTTGTGTCGGAAACGCTTAGTTGCACTTTCACGACACTTCGTTTGTCTCGAAAACAGTTCGTTAAACTTCTACTACACCTCATACGATACTTCATTTTCACCAGGCTTATTCAAGCATATTTGTGCATTTTGATTATACAAACATTTTAATTTTTATTTCAAATTAAATATTTTCTGTCTACATAGTACACTTCTACAAACATTTGTTCTTGTTTGAATTTAAATAAGATTCAAAAAATTAAAAAAAAATCTAAGAAGTGAAATAAAAGTTTACTCGGAATAAATTGCCAATCTGATTTGTTCTTCAAAAATTAAATAAAAAACCATTTCAATATTTACAAATAACCTTCTGATTGAATTCCTATCTAATAAAACGAGAATCATAAACCTAAAACATTTTGTGCTAAATCAGATATTTATTTCCCTCCATAAATTATTAAAATAAAATATATACAAAACCATTTTCTCTGCATTTTTTTTTGCAAAAAAAACTCTCATCGACACTACATCCTCAAAACAATATATTAAGTTTTAGTTACGTAAATTGAAGCAATTATTTACAATAATCTATGTCTAATCCACAACGACGAATTATGACTTACATATAAAAATATTCTTTTTTTTGTGAGAAAAAAATCCGTTCTCTTTGGAAACATTTTACAAAAGAAAAGGTAAGAAACATCAATAATATCTTCTCGTTTAATTTCTGTGCTTTCTTTTCGTCCATAAAATTTATATTCTTACTTTTCTGAGCTTTCGAAATTTTATCACAGAAGTTCAGTGACCGCTCCGCCAAACCAAACCATGACAATAGGCAAAATGTAATAAATCAAGGCTTTCGTTAACTCTGCTGCCGAAGCTGTAGCTACTTTCGGACTATTATCATCTATGCTATTAATGATAATAATACTCTCAGTAGTAGTAGTGCTAGTACTAGTTGTTTCAATCACTTCGAAATCGTCGTCTTTGCCAAGCTCTTCGTCTCCGGATCCAGAACCGCTCGTCATTATCACCTCTTCCTCTTCTTCGTCGTCTAGGTCTTCGTCTTGGCCTTGATACGCGGATTTCAATTTGTGCACGAGAACTTCAAGCGAGAATAATTGTTCGGAGAGGACTGTTGGTTTTAACGGCATTGGTTTCGTATCCGGGGAGGTGTAGGTGCCAAGGGCCGTGCCGTTCCAGCAAGTCACGTCTTCTGTTGGAGCGGCTGTCGTTATGTTATTGCAATATTGGTATGGTAGGTGATTCCAGAAGCTACGAGTTTCTTTGATTTTCTATAACAAAATAAATAATGATGAATATTGTGAATATTTTAATTTCACGCAAGAAAATTATTCAAAATCCATGAAATATAATATCGGTTAATGTAACTAATGTTATTATTTTCTAAAGTATTTGTAAAACTTTTGTGTACTTCAAAATATATTTAAGGTGTACAGCGAATATATAAGCGAAGAAGTCTTGTCTGTCTAGTCTTGTCTGTCTAGTCTCTTATGTCCAGTCTTGTCTGTTCAGTCAAATCAAATCAAACTAAAATATTTATTCCCAATGAGACAATACAAGCTAAATTAAGACAATTCAACCGTAAAACTTAATTAGGTGTTCAAAAAGTAAATTCTTCCAGGCTGTAGATTGTTTTAGTGAGTCAGTTCCTTCAATCTATTTCCAATTTTTTATGGGATTTTTCTTCAGTTAAGTTGGCTTGTAATTGATTATAAATAATAAGTCCTTGATTATTTGGTCCTTAGAAATCGTTAGATTGGTTCTTAGAAATCGTTAGATTGGTCCTTAGGAATCGTTAGATTGGTCCTTAGAAATCGTTAGATTGGTCTTAGGCATGTTTAAAAGATGGTTTCTCCTTGTGTGGTGGTGATTGTGTGGTATATCCGAGTTCTTTCCGAGAAACGGAAAGCAGGTGCTTTCCGTTTCTAATTTCCGTTTCGAATGACTAATTCCAAGAAATGTGGTCTACATGAAGTAATTGTACCTCTAATGGTTCTGACTATTCTTTTTTGCGCCAATAAGATTATCTCGGGGTGTAGTGTATCTGTTAGGGATAGTACCTTAGTACCCTTATCGGACGATCCTCTCGAGGATGATGTGGGGCTTTGGTTCCCAACGGATATGCAACTCTCACTTAGGACTCTTAGACGCTGTCCAACAAGAGGACAGCGGCCACACCGCGGTAAACTGCAGCGTCTTGCAGACCAAAGTAAGTGAGGGGTTGGAGGAGGTAATCTGACACCAGACACTGGCTCTTTCAACCGGCCTTGATCAAGTAGCGGATCAGGTCCTATATGCGGCGCAACAATAGTACAACGGCGGCCTATAAAATCCTCGAAAGCAGGACTATTCTCCACCACCAACCCGCACCGGCCAGCGTGGTGGTTTAAAGGCTAACCATCCCCTCCACCAAATATAATGAAGTCTCAACAAATGAAACGCCCTTCAGTTCCCGGCGATACTTCAGACCCCGACGACGGTAGCGGCTGGAAAGATGGGAGTAGAGAGGGTGCAAATAATGCCCGGGTTAAGGGCAGGCTACCAAAATAGACAATTCAAAATCGCTACGTATGATGCAAAATCTATGTCATCGGAGCAAAAACTTTTAGAAATGGAAGAAGAACTATCCCACATCAGATGGAATATTATAGGAATCAGTGAGGTGAGGAGAAAGCTGGATAACTCTGAAAACAGGAAGTATATTCTACTATAAAGGGGAAGAGGAAACGACTATAGGAGGAGTTGAACTATTTATTCATAAGAAGCACGCAAGCAAAGCGGTAGAGATCAAAAACATATCATCTAGAGTAGTCTATGTCATCTTACAACTAAATGCAAGGTATAACAAGAAGGTGATTCAAGTCTACGCGCCCACATCCGACAAAGACGGCGATGAAGTTGAAGACCTGTACGAAGACAAGGTGATGCGCTGTTCCCAAAACTCTTTACGGAAGTATTAGAAAGCATTTTGAAAGAACTCGATTGGGACGAGAAGAGCAGAAATATCCAAGGATAAAGGCTAAAAAATCATCTACTGATAATTACTGATAACCTCAAAGATGCAAAAGAAATAGTAGAACAACTCAAACTTGCCTCAGAAAAAGTAGGGCTAAAAATGAATATGTCAAAAACTAAAATTATGACGAACCACGTCTTGGGCGGGATAATAATGATCGACAATGCAACAATTGAAGAAGTTTGCGCATACAAATACCTTGGACATTCCATTAAAATTGGCAGAGATAAACGGACATGCGAAATTACCAGAATCATAGCCTTAGGAGGGCGGCCTTTGGAAAATTAAGACGCAAAAGGAGGTCAATATTCTACATGTTTAAAACCAAAAGTCTACGATCAATGCGTGTTGCCTGTTATAACCTATGGAGTCGAAACTCTAACGTTAACCAAAAAGACAATGAATAAACTACGAATTGCCCAAAGCGCAATGGAACGATCGATGGAAGGAGTGCCCAGAAGGGACAGATGAATGACAAATGAATGGTTAAGAGAAAAACAGGAGTTACGAATTAAACAGGAGTTACGAACTGGACAGGGCATCTCGCAAGAACCACTGATGACAGGTAGACAAAGAAAATATTGACATGGAGAATCTGGGAGTCCAAAAAAAGCAGAGGCCGACCTCATACCAGATTATCTGACGATATTAGACGCGTAGCCGGAAATTGGATCAACTTGGCACAGGACAGAAGGAAGTGGAAGAACGAAAAAGAGAGCAATGAGCTAATGATGAGAGCAAATGATGAAAATTATCTCTACCTGCGGCGAGGATCCCCATGGCAGTACACCATATGTTAGAAATGACTATACTTCAGCAAAATAATATGTGAGATCTTCGTTCCGTAAAAACTGTCGGTGGTACCTGATTTGAAATACCTTCTAGTGAAGTTTGTTGCAGATTTGTTGAAAGGTGATATTCCAGTGCAGGTTTTCTCAATGAGTCTCCAAGAAATACCAAGAATGAATACCAAGAAATTTGTTTAGATTAACCCTCTTGATGGTATCGTTATTTAATTTAAGTGGGAAGTCTTTGGTACGAGAACTGCGTGCAGTCTGGAACATTATATATTCAGTTTTACCTCTGTTGAGGTAAAGACAGTTTGCTGAAAAACATTTGTTAAGTTTCTCCAGAAGCATATTGGCTCGAGGTGGGTTGTCAGTCCCAGTATGTTCAGAGAGGATGAAGCTGACGTCGTCTGCATACTATGTGCAGTGATGTTCATTTATGAAACTAGCCAGGTCTGAAATATATAGTAGGAACAGTGTTGGGGCGAGGACACTCCCTTGAGGGACATCCTGTTTGTAAACTTTACAAGGGAGTGGCCGACTACTGTCCCCGATATGACTTGAACAAGTTGCTGACGATTTTCACGGAAGTTCTTAAGCCCTCTAGCGGATTTGCATCTTATTCCATAATTGAAGATCTTGTCCAGAAGAAGACTATGAGCACACAGTCGAATGCCTCCGATAGATCGCAGAATATCCCAATCGGACAATTACCCTTATCTACCTCAGTTATGATTGTATTGTAAAATCGAGCTAGTGCTGTCGTAGTGGATTTTCCTTTGCAAAATGCTGTTACTTTGGAATATTCAAGGATCTTAGCTAAAACTGATATTAGGGCTCGAAATTTAATTGTTAATTACTAAATTGTTATTTGTTAGCTTGTCTCCTTTTTTCTGAATAGGAATAATAAAAGATATCTTCAGGATTTCTGTGAATAGTTAAGCAGCGAGGGAAGCATTCACTATAGAGTGGAACCTTGGATTGAGAGAATTTTGAAAGACGAGCAAATTTTTAAAATAAATTTTAACTTGACAAGCGAGCTAAGTAATACGAGTAAAATGTATGCGCATGTCTACCAACCTTCACGTCGGTTTCAGTCGGTCGGTGTGCTTTACATATTTACTCAACATACGTACGAAGTATTGTTTGTTTTCTTTCTAAACGTGGTTAATGAGTATTTTTTGATAACAGTACTATAACCATGGCTCCCAAAAAGAAAACTGTTGAAAAAGATAGTGATAAGAAGAAGAAAATGATTACGGTGGAAGTTAAGAAGGAAATCATCGAGAAGCACGCACGAGGTATGCGAGTGGTCGACATCGCAAGATTTTATAATCGACTATTTGCACAATATTAAAGAAGAAAAAAGAATTGAGGGGACTAGATGTGGAAAAAGGAGTCACGCGACTATCAAAGCAACGGCTACGTATTCTGGAAGATGTCGAAAAGTTGCTTCTCGTGTGGATAAACGAGAAACAACTAGAAGGTGATACTGTGACGGAAAACTGTATCTACGAGAAGGCGCTTTGTACGCCGACCTCATAAATAAACTGCCAGATACGTCGATAAGATACGAAGAAGGCGTCAAAGCGAGCAAGGGCTGGTTTGACAAGAAGAAGCTTTAAGAAGAGAAGTGGTATCTATAGTGTTGTGCGACACGGAGTTTAGACGTTTAGAGTTTAGACACGGAGATTAGAGTTTAGACGGCAGCTGAAGCGTTCGCCACCGAATTTCCGAAACTCATGATTTCCGTAGGTTACCTACCACAGCAAGTTTTTAACTGTAACGAGACAAACTTTTTTGGAAAAAGATGCCAAAGAGGACTTACATTACTATAGAAGAGAATGCAATGCCTGGTCACAAGCCCATGAAAGACCGTCTCACCCTCTTGTTTTGTGCTAATGCAAGCGGGGATTTTAAAATTAAGCCCTTGCTGGTGTATCATTCCGAGAATCCACGAGCCTTCAATAAATGCAAATTACAGAAGAGTTAGTTAAACGTTATGTGGAGGTCCAACACCAAAGCTTGGGTCACTCGTATCTTGTTCGTTGAGTGGATCAATGAGGTCCTCGGTCCTACAGTAAAAAATTGCCTTTTAGAAAATAATCTGTCACTCAAAGTTTTGCCAGTTATAGACAAAGCCCCCGCTCATCCTCCAGGTCTCGAGGATGACTTATTGGAGAAATTCGAGTTCATTAAGGTGAAGTTTCTTCCTCCCACTAGCACTCCACTACTTCAGCCCATGGATCAGCAAGTCATTTCGAACTTTATAAAGCTTTACACCAAAGCATTATTTCAAACAAAAATCATTTCCACATCGTAAACTGTCTCAAGATTATCGATAAAGCTTGGAATTGGGTCACCAAGAGAACGCTCAATTCTGCATGGAGAAAACTGTGGCCAGATTGCATTCTAGGAGATAACTGTGAGGGGTTAGCTCACGAAGAGGAACTGCCAGTTCTCGATAAAATTGTCACCTTGGGGAAGAAAATGGAACTGGAAGTGAATGAGACGACATTCAAGAGCTGGGGAGGAACAGCAAAATTGTGTGGAGGAGATCTCATGTGAGGAAGACGCGAAAAAGGAGGAGGAATCACTCACTTCAAATGAGATTAAGGAGATGTGTAAAATGTGGGAAACAGTCCAAAGTGTTGTAGAAAAACAAACAAGTACGAATTCCTTAAAGATATTGATAGGAAGCGAGCAAGGTCCACGTGTTTTAGTGTTTTTAAGGACTCCATAATTGATAGAATCTCGTTCGACGAAAATTCCTCCAGGAACATAGAATTTGGGTTGAAATTGATGTGACTGTTGGAGATTCCCGTTGGTGTGACGTTATGGCAGATTGACTTATACTTTTTGTTAATAATGATACTTTTTGTTAATAATAAAAATTCCATAGCTTAGTGGCCGACGTTTCTACCTCCTTGGTAATCCAAAACTTACGATTGGCGTTGAATTTCGATATGAGGAAGCAGGAAAAGAAGTGATGTTGATGGTCTTGATGAATGACACAGCCTTGCCGTTACAATCTGGATTAATGTAGATCCCCGCCCATGATTCGCTCTGGTGATGTTCAGCAAAACGTTCTTTGTTAGAAGTACACATGTTTCTGGCGAGGAGGTATTTTTTTCTATCCTGTATCTTCAGGACTGGAGGGCAGTGGAATACAAACAGGAGTTAAAATATCTGGGTATTACACTAGATAGCAAACTCTGAACAGCTGACGTATCGGCTCGGGAGTCTTTGACCTTAACCTTGACCTTGGAGTGCAGCTCCAGCGAAACCTCAGGATGGTCGAACAGGCTTTTTCAATCGAGTAGTGTGCAAGGAAGGCTCTTGGACGGCTGTTGCCTAACATAGGTGGGCCGTTGGCTTCCAAGAGGAAGGTTATAAAAGGTTATAAATGCAGTCGTGCACTCCATTCTCCTGTATGGGGGGCCGGCATGGATAAGTGCTTTCAGGATTAAATGTTACAGAGAGAGACTGATGAGAGTGCAAAGGTGTATGCTGCTGCATGTGTGCAGTGCATACAGGACTGTTTCTGGTTACGTGGCGGTGGTCGCTGAAGTCATCCCATTACACCTTCTGGCGGATGAGAGGGTAAGAGTGTGTGAAGGTAATAATCCTAAAACTGGAAGGGATGAAACAATGTGCCTATGGTAAGAGCGATGGGAGAAGTCGGAAAGGGGAGCCTGGACCAGGCCACTGATTCCGACTATGAATGAATGCGTCAACCGTGGGCACGGGCAGGTGAATTATCACTTCACCCAGGAGCTCACGGGGCGTAGATGGGGCGCGCATCGGGAAACTGGTAGAGGCGCACTGTAGGTACTATGGAGTGCATGAGAACACAGCGGAGCATACAATTTTTGAGTGTATGAGATGAGTGCGAATGAGGAGCGAGGCAGAACGCAGCGTGGGAGAGAATGTAAACTAGGAGAGCATGCTGACGATCATGCTCTGCAGTGAGTATAGATGGTGCGTGCTGAAAGGTATGATTGGGTATATTATGATAGAGAAACGAGAAGGATGAAAGAGACGAGCGCGAGCCGGGCCGAGGAGTTACCACGAGCGAGCCTCATCAATCGATTATCTGTCTAGTCTTGTCTGTCTAGTCTCGTCAGTCTAGTCTTGTCTGTCTAGTCTTGTCTGTCTAGTCTTGTCTGTCTAGTCTTGTCTGTCCAGTCTTGTCTGTCCAGTCTTGTCTGTCCAGTCTTGTCTGTCCAGTCTTGTCTGTCCAGTCTTGTCTGTCCAGTCTTGTCTGTCCAGTCTTGTCTGTCCAGTCTTGTCTGTCCAGTCTTGTCTGTCCAGTCTTGTCTGTCCAGTCTTGTCTGTCTAGTCTTGTCTGTCTAGTCTTGTCTGTCTAGTCTTGTCTGTCTAGTCTTGTCTGTCCAGTCTTGTCTGTCCAGTCTTGTCTGTCCAGTCTTGTCTGTCCAGTCTTGTCTGTCCAGTCTTGTCTGTCCAGTCTTGTCTGTCTAGTCTTGTCTGTCTAGTCTTGTCTGTCTAGTCTTGTCTGTCTAGTCTTGTCTGTCTAGTCTTGTCTGTCTAGTCTTGTCTGTCTAGTCTTGTCTGTCTAGTCTTGTCTGTCTAGTCTTGTCTGTCTAGTCTTGTCTGTCTAGTCTTGTCTGTCTAGTCTTGTCTGTCTAGTCTTGTCTGTCTAGTCTTGTCTGTCTAGTCTTGTCTGTCTAGTCTTGTCTGTCTAGTCTTGTCTGTCTAGTCTTGTCTGTCTAGTCTTGTCTGTCTAGTCTTGTCTGTCTAGTCTTGTCTGTCTAGTCTTGTCTGTCTAGTCTTGTCTGTCTAGTCTTGTCTGTCTAGTCTTGTCTGTCTAGTCTTGTCTGTCTAGTCTTGTCTGTCTAGTCTTGTCTGTCTAGTCTTGTCTGTCTAGTCTTGTCTGTCTAGTCTTGTCTGTCTAGTCTTGTCTGTCTAGTCTTGTCTGTCTAGTCTTGTCTGTCTAGTCTTGTCTGTCTAGTCTTGTCTGTCTAGTCTTGTCTGTCTAGTCTTGTCTGTCTAGTCTTGTCTGTCTAGTCTTGTCTGTCTAGTCTTGTCTGTCTAGTCTTGTCTGTCTAGTCTTGTCTGTCTAGTCTTGTCTGTCTAGTCTTGTCTGTCTAGTCTTGTCTGTCTAGTCTTGTCTGTCTAGTCTTGTCTGTCTAGTCTTGTCTGTCTAGTCTTGTCTGTCTAGTCTTGTCTGTCTAGTCTTGTCTGTCTAGTCTTGTCTGTCTAGTCTTGTCTGTCTAGTCTTGTCTGTCTAGTCTTGTCTGTCTAGTCTTGTCTGTCTAGTCTTGTCTGTCTAGTCTTGTCTGTCTAGTCTTGTCTGTCTAGTCTTGTCTGTCTAGTCTTGTCTGTCTAGTCTTGTCTGTCTAGTCTTGTCTGTCTAGTCTTGTCTGTCTAGTCTTGTCTGTCTAGTCTTGTCTGTCTAGTCTTGTCTGTCTAGTCTTGTCTGTCTAGTCTTGTCTGTCTAGTCTTGTCTGTCTAGTCTTGTCTGTCTAGTCTTGTCTGTCTAGTCTTGTCTGTCTAGTCTTGTCTGTCTAGTCTTGTCTGTCTAGTCTTGTCTGTCTAGTCTTGTCTGTCTAGTCTTGTCTGTCTAGTCTTGTCTGTCTAGTCTTGTCTGTCTAGTCTTGTCTGTCTAGTCTTGTCTGTCTAGTCTTGTCTGTCTAGTCTTGTCTGTCTAGTCTTGTCTGTCTAGTCTTGTCTGTCTAGTCTTGTCTGTCTAGTCTTGTCTGTCTAGTCTTGTCTGTCTAGTCTTGTCTGTCTAGTCTTGTCTGTCTAGTCTTGTCTGTCTAGTCTTGTCTGTCTAGTCTTGTCTGTCTAGTCTTGTCTGTCTAGTCTTGTCTGTCTAGTCTTGTCTGTCTAGTCTTGTCTGTCTAGTCTTGTCTGTCTAGTCTTGTCTGTCTAGTCTTGTCTGTCTAGTCTTGTCTGTCTAGTCTTGTCTGTCTAGTCTTGTCTGTCTAGTCTTGTCTGTCTAGTCTTGTCTGTCTAGTCTTGTCTGTCTAGTCTTGTCTGTCTAGTCTTGTCTGTCTAGTCTTGTCTGTCTAGTCTTGTCTGTCTAGTCTTGTCTGTCTAGTCTTGTCTGTCTAGTCTTGTCTGTCTAGTCTTGTCTGTCTAGTCTTGTCTGTCTAGTCTTGTCTGTCTAGTCTTGTCTGTCTAGTCTTGTCTGTCTAGTCTTGTCTGTCTAGTCTTGTCTGTCTAGTCTTGTCTGTCTAGTCTTGTCTGTCTAGTCTTGTCTGTCTAGTCTTGTCTGTCTAGTCTTGTCTGTCTAGTCTTGTCTGTCTAGTCTTGTCTGTCTAGTCTTGTCTGTCTAGTCTTGTCTGTCTAGTCTTGTCTGTCTAGTCTTGTCTGTCTAGTCTTGTCTGTCTAGTCTTGTCTGTCTAGTCTTGTCTGTCTAGTCTTGTCTGTCTAGTCTTGTCTGTCTAGTCTTGTCTGTCTAGTCTTGTCTGTCTAGTCTTGTCTGTCTAGTCTTGTCTGTCTAGTCTTGTCTGTCTAGTCTTGTCTGTCTAGTCTTGTCTGTCTAGTCTTGTCTGTCTAGTCTTGTCTGTCTAGTCTTGTCTGTCTAGTCTTGTCTGTCTAGTCTTGTCTGTCTAGTCTTGTCTGTCTAGTCTTGTCTGTCTAGTCTTGTCTGTCTAGTCTTGTCTGTCTAGTCTTGTCTGTCTAGTCTTGTCTGTCTAGTCTTGTCTGTCTAGTCTTGTCTGTCTAGTCTTGTCTGTCTAGTCTTGTCTGTCTAGTCTTGTCTGTCTAGTCTTGTCTGTCTAGTCTTGTCTGTCTAGTCTTGTCTGTCTAGTCTTGTCTGTCTAGTCTTGTCTGTCTAGTCTTGTCTGTCTAGTCTTGTCTGTCTAGTCTTGTCTGTCTAGTCTTGTCTGTCTAGTCTTGTCTGTCTAGTCTTGTCTGTCTAGTCTTGTCTGTCTAGTCTTGTCTGTCTAGTCTTGTCTGTCTAGTCTTGTCTGTCTAGTCTTGTCTGTCTAGTCTTGTCTGTCTAGTCTTGTCTGTCTAGTCTTGTCTGTCTAGTCTTGTCTGTCTAGTCTTGTCTGTCTAGTCTTGTCTGTCTAGTCTTGTCTGTCTAGTCTTGTCTGTCTAGTCTTGTCTGTCTAGTCTTGTCTGTCTAGTCTTGTCTGTCTAGTCTTGTCTGTCTAGTCTTGTCTGTCTAGTCTTGTCTGTCTAGTCTTGTCTGTCTAGTCTTGTCTGTCTAGTCTTGTCTGTCTAGTCTTGTCTGTCTAGTCTTGTCTGTCTAGTCTTGTCTGTCTAGTCTTGTCTGTCTAGTCTTGTCTGTCTAGTCTTGTCTGTCTAGTCTTGTCTGTCTAGTCTTGTCTGTCTAGTCTTGTCTGTCTAGTCTTGTCTGTCTAGTCTTGTCTGTCTAGTCTTGTCTGTCTAGTCTTGTCTGTCTAGTCTTGTCTGTCTAGTCTTGTCTGTCTAGTCTTGTCTGTCTAGTCTTGTCTGTCTAGTCTTGTCTGTCTAGTCTTGTCTGTCTAGTCTTGTCTGTCTAGTCTTGTCTGTCTAGTCTTGTCTGTCTAGTCTTGTCTGTCTAGTCTTGTCTGTCTAGTCTTGTCTGTCTAGTCTTGTCTGTCTAGTCTTGTCTGTCTAGTCTTGTCTGTCTAGTCTTGTCTGTCTAGTCTTGTCTGTCTAGTCTTGTCTGTCTAGTCTTGTCTGTCTAGTCTTGTCTGTCTAGTCTTGTCTGTCTAGTCTTGTCTGTCTAGTCTTGTCTGTCTAGTCTTGTCTGTCTAGTCTTGTCTGTCTAGTCTTGTCTGTCTAGTCTTGTCTGTCTAGTCTTGTCTGTCTAGTCTTGTCTGTCTAGTCTTGTCTGTCTAGTCTTGTCTGTCTAGTCTTGTCTGTCTAGTCTTGTCTGTCTAGTCTTGTCTGTCTAGTCTTGTCTGTCTAGTCTTGTCTGTCTAGTCTTGTCTGTCTAGTCTTGTCTGTCTAGTCTTGTCTGTCTAGTCTTGTCTGTCTAGTCTTGTCTGTCTAGTCTTGTCTGTCTAGTCTTGTCTGTCTAGTCTTGTCTGTCTAGTCTTGTCTGTCTAGTCTTGTCTGTCTAGTCTTGTCTGTCTAGTCTTGTCTGTCTAGTCTTGTCTGTCTAGTCTTGTCTGTCTAGTCTTGTCTGTCTAGTCTTGTCTGTCTAGTCTTGTCTGTCTAGTCTTGTCTGTCTAGTCTTGTCTGTCTAGTCTTGTCTGTCTAGTCTTGTCTGTCTAGTCTTGTCTGTCTAGTCTTGTCTGTCTAGTCTTGTCTGTCTAGTCTTGTCTGTCTAGTCTTGTCTGTCTAGTCTTGTCTGTCTAGTCTTGTCTGTCTAGTCTTGTCTGTCTAGTCTTGTCTGTCTAGTCTTGTCTGTCTAGTCTTGTCTGTCTAGTCTTGTCTGTCTAGTCTTGTCTGTCTAGTCTTGTCTGTCTAGTCTTGTCTGTCTAGTCTTGTCTGTCTAGTCTTGTCTGTCTAGTCTTGTCTGTCTAGTCTTGTCTGTCTAGTCTTGTCTGTCTAGTCTTGTCTGTCTAGTCTTGTCTGTCTAGTCTTGTCTGTCTAGTCTTGTCTGTCTAGTCTTGTCTGTCTAGTCTTGTCTGTCTAGTCTTGTCTGTCTAGTCTTGTCTGTCTAGTCTTGTCTGTCTAGTCTTGTCTGTCTAGTCTTGTCTGTCTAGTCTTGTCTGTCTAGTCTTGTCTGTCTAGTCTTGTCTGTCTAGTCTTGTCTGTCTAGTCTTGTCTGTCTAGTCTTGTCTGTCTAGTCTTGTCTGTCTAGTCTTGTCTGTCTAGTCTTGTCTGTCTAGTCTTGTCTGTCTAGTCTTGTCTGTCTAGTCTTGTCTGTCTAGTCTTGTCTGTCTAGTCTTGTCTGTCTAGTCTTGTCTGTCTAGTCTTGTCTGTCTAGTCTTGTCTGTCTAGTCTTGTCTGTCTAGTCTTGTCTGTCTAGTCTTGTCTGTCTAGTCTTGTCTGTCTAGTCTTGTCTGTCTAGTCTTGTCTGTCTAGTCTTGTCTGTCTAGTCTTGTCTGTCTAGTCTTGTCTGTCTAGTCTTGTCTGTCTAGTCTTGTCTGTCTAGTCTTGTCTGTCTAGTCTTGTCTGTCTAGTCTTGTCTGTCTAGTCTTGTCTGTCTAGTCTTGTCTGTCTAGTCTTGTCTGTCTAGTCTTGTCTGTCTAGTCTTGTCTGTCTAGTCTTGTCTGTCTAGTCTTGTCTGTCTAGTCTTGTCTGTCTAGTCTTGTCTGTCTAGTCTTGTCTGTCTAGTCTTGTCTGTCTAGTCTTGTCTGTCTAGTCTTGTCTGTCTAGTCTTGTCTGTCTAGTCTTGTCTGTCTAGTCTTGTCTGTCTAGTCTTGTCTGTCTAGTCTTGTCTGTCTAGTCTTGTCTGTCTAGTCTTGTCTGTCTAGTCTTGTCTGTCTAGTCTTGTCTGTCTAGTCTTGTCTGTCTAGTCTTGTCTGTCTAGTCTTGTCTGTCTAGTCTTGTCTGTCTAGTCTTGTCTGTCTAGTCTTGTCTGTCTAGTCTTGTCTGTCTAGTCTTGTCTGTCTAGTCTTGTCTGTCTAGTCTTGTCTGTCTAGTCTTGTCTGTCTAGTCTTGTCTGTCTAGTCTTGTCTGTCTAGTCTTGTCTGTCTAGTCTTGTCTGTCTAGTCTTGTCTGTCTAGTCTTGTCTGTCTAGTCTTGTCTGTCTAGTCTTGTCTGTCTAGTCTTGTCTGTCTAGTCTTGTCTGTCTAGTCTTGTCTGTCTAGTCTTGTCTGTCTAGTCTTGTCTGTCTAGTCTTGTCTGTCTAGTCTTGTCTGTCTAGTCTTGTCTGTCTAGTCTTGTCTGTCTAGTCTTGTCTGTCTAGTCTTGTCTGTCTAGTCTTGTCTGTCTAGTCTTGGCTGTCTAGTCTTGTCGTTCTAGTCTTGTCTGTCTAGTCTTGTCTGTCTAGTCTTGTCTGTCTAGTCTTGTCTGTCTAGTCTTGTCTGTCTAGTCTTGTCTGTCTAGTCTTGTCTTGTCTGTCTAGTCTTGTCTGTCTAGTCTTGTCTGTCCAGTCTTGTCTGTCCAGTCTTGTCTGGCCAGTCTCGTCTGTTTAGTCTTGTCTATCCAGTCTTGTCTGTCTAGTCTTGTCTGTCTAGTCTTGTCTGTCTAGTCTTATCTAGTCTTGTCTGACTAGTCATATCTGTCTAGTCTTGTCTGTCTAGTGTTATCTGTCTAGTCTTGTTTGTCTAGTTTTATCCGTCTAGTCTTGTCTGTCTTGTCTTGTCTGCCTAGTCTCGTCAGTCTAGTCTTGTCTGTCTAGTCTTGTCTGTCTATTCTTGTATGTCTAGTCTTGTCTGTCTAGTCTTGCCTGTCTAGTTTTGGCTGTCTAGTCTTGTCTGTCCACTTTTGTCTGTCTAGTCTTGTCTGCCTTGTCTGTCTTGTCTTGTCTGTCTAGTCTTGTCTGCCTTGTCTTGTCTATCTAGTTTTGTCTGTCTAGTCTTGCCTATCTACTCTTTTAAAACTTGCTGACTTTATTTTCAATTTGTCTTACATTTTGAAAACAGAAAATCATAGAATAATCAATGAAATCAACCGCACAAATTAAATCAAAATTATGGCGAAAATCTGTTACTTTTTCATAGACAAAAATGTTATATGTAATAAAAATCTTTTAGTGGTAGCAGTTCAATGGGCTTATTAAAATTAACATTAATTTCCGCTTTAAGATATTAAATACTTTTATCTTGTTTTCTTTGCCGTCCATCCTTTTGCATGTGGGATGTGTTCGTCAACAATTCTTTACGAATAAAATAAGCAAATAGTAATCAGACGGAGGCGACTTAAACCTAACAAACCATTAAAGTATAATTATAGAAAATCTTTTCATTACATCTTTCTAACCAGGATGGTATTATAATATTTAGGTATTTACCTGTTTAACTTCAGCAATTTTCTTCTCCATCGGACTCTGCTTCATCATGGAATTCGTCTTCTTGTGCTTCTTCTTCCCGTTGAACTTGACCGGAGCATAAGTGATCTCTCCGTCCAACTCCACAGAGTCTTCCTCGGCCACTCGCCGTCGTCTGGTATCGCCGTTCAGCTTAGGCGCTCCACATTCCACAAATACTTTTTGACTCACTTCCGATCCACTCTCTTGAAAATTCATGATCGCTTCCGATATTTTGATATTTATCGGCTCTACGACCATTTCAATGTTGAATGGCCCTAACAGTTTATCAGCCACCTTATCTAAACCATCTAAAAAAAATCAAATACAATTATTCAAGATTAGATTGAATTTGTCCAATAAAATGATTTTCTAATCTTGTCAGCTTTAGTCCGTCTATACTCTGTCCGGCGAGAGAATGCATCCCGTTTCGACGAGTTTAACATTGTTCTGCTCATACCCCCACTTTATTTCGAGTGCGCGGTGTTTAGTTGTCCATATTTGAAAAACTGACGCATATTTCTCAACTCAAACTAATCTGCGCGTACCTCGGTGCGTCCCTTGCCACATACAGCTGTATTCTCTCGCCGGACAAAGTATAGTTTTGTTTTGTGTGACAATTCTGTTAATCTATATTACATAATATTTACCGATATATTTGTCCCAATTTTTGTCAAGTTCTCCAAACAAATACAAGCAACTTTTGATGGTGTCTGCGCAATAGGAATTGCAGGCACCAGGTCCGGCTTGGTTGGTGCAATAATCGCAAAACTGCATTCTAGTAACGTCTTCTCCACATTCCTCTGAAATATTCAGCTTGAGCATTTTCTCGGCAACGATCGCTCCCTTGTTCAAAGCCCTGTGGAAAATCCTCGTCGCAACAAACGACCGCTTTAATAATACGGCCAATTTCATCGGAACGTCCCCGAACGGTTTCATTTTGGCAATATCTCTAGCCACGCACGACAAATAATCCTCATCGAAATCGTACTGAGCATTTATTACCCGGAACATGCGCTGGTACAGGATGGTGAAGAAATGGTCCATGGTCTCGGTGAGTCTGACGCCACCGTGATTGTAATACTTCTCGAGTTCGACGAAAAAGTTTGTGAAAACGTCCGAGTTTTTCAGGTAGATCATGCCGTAGGTGCGCTCGAACATGTTGTGGAACTCTTTTTTACTCTTCGCCATCATGTCTTTGAAAAATGATTCTAAATGGCGGCTTCGCGTCTGAAGCAGCGACACCACTTGCGAAACCGAATCCTTTATGAACTTCTCCACTTGCTCTTTGCTCGCTATGCCCAGCCGCATCTCGCCCGCCTGCCCACAACACGAATTTACACCACATATTGGACCTATAACAACAAGAAAACAACAATAAATATTCATATTCTTTAAAAACTTTAATATTGTAGTCTTGTTTACTCATATCTAGTCTACTCTATTTTTAACTAGTCTGGTCTAGTCTTGTCTAGTCTTGTCTAGTCTTGTCTAGTCTTGTCTAGTCTTGTCTAGTCTTGTCTAGTCTTGTCTAGTCTTGTCTAGTCATGTCTAGTCTTGTCTAGTCTTGTCTAGTCTTGTCTAGTCTTGTCTAGTCTTGTCTAGTCTTGTCTAGTCTTGTCTAGTCTTGTCTAGTCTTGTCTAGTCTTGTCTAGTCTTGTCTAGTCTTGTCTAGTCTTGTCTAGTCTTGTCTAGTCTTGTCTAGTCTTGTCTAGTCTTGTCTAGTCTTGTCTAGTCTTGTCTAGTCTTGTCTAGTCTTGTCTAGTCTTGTCTAGTCTTGTCTAGTCTTGTCTAGTCTTGTCTAGTCTTGTCTAGTCTTGTCTAGTCTTGTCTAGTCTTGTCTAGTCTTGTCTAGTCTTGTCTAGTCTTGTCTAGTCTTGTCTAGTCTTGTCTAGTCTTGTCTAGTCTTGTCTAGTCTTGTCTAGTCTTGTCTAGTCTTGTCTAGTCTTGTCTAGTCTTGTCTAGTCTTGTCTAGTCTTGTCTAGTCTTGTCTAGTCTTGTCTAGTCTTGTCTAGTCTTGTCTAGTCTTGTCTAGTCTTGTCTAGTCTTGTCTAGTCTTGTCTAGTCTTGTCTAGTCTTGTCTAGTCTTGTCTAGTCTTGTCTAGTCTTGTCTAGTCTTGTCTAGTCTTGTCTAGTCTTGTCTAGTCTTGTCTAGTCTTGTCTAGTCTTGTCTAGTCTTGTCTAGTCTTGTCTAGTCTTGTCTAGTCTTGTCTAGTCTTGTCTAGTCTTGTCTAGTCTTGTCTAGTCTTGTCTAGTCTTGTCTAGTCTTGTCTAGTCTTGTCTAGTCTTGTCTAGTCTTGTCTAGTCTTGTCTAGTCTTGTCTAGTCTTGTCTAGTCTTGTCTAGTCTTGTCTAGTCTAGTCTTGTCTTGTCTAGTCTTGTCTTGTCTAGTCTTGTCTAGTCTTGTCTAGTCTTGTCTAGTCTTGTCTAGTCTTGTCTAGTCTTGTCTAGTCTTGTCTAGTCTTGTCTAGTCTTGTCTAGTCTTGTCTAGTCTTGTCTAGTCTTGTCTAGTCTTGTCTAGTCTTGTCTAGTCTTGTCTAGTCTTGTCTAGTCTTGTCTAGTCTTGTCTAGTCTTGTCTAGTCTTGTCTTGTCTAGTCTTGTCTTGTCTAGTCTTGTCTTGTCTAGTCTTGTCTTGTCTAGTCTTGTCTTATCTAGTCTTGTCTTGTCTAGTCTTGTCTTGTCTTGTCTTGTCTTGTCTTGTCTAGTCTTGTCTAGTCTTGTCTTGTCTAGTCTTGTCTAGTCTTGTCTTGTTTAGTCTTGTATAGTTTTGTATAGTCAGGTCTGGGCGCGTGTGGCCTCGTCTCGTATAGTCTGGTCTTGTCTGGTTCTGTATGGCCTTGTCTGGTCTTGATTGATATAATCTTCTCTAGTCCAGTCTTGTCCAGTCTGGTCCAGTTTTGTCCAGTCTTGTCCAGTCCAGTCTGGTCCAGTCTTGTCCAGTCTTGCCCAGTCCTGTCCAGTCTTGTCTAGTCTTGTCTTGTCTTGTTTAGTCTTGTCTAGTTTTGTCTAGTCAAGTCCGGTCGGGTGTGGTCTCGTCTCGTATGTTCTGGTCTTGTCCGGTCCTGAATGGCCTTGTCTGGTCTTGTCTGGTATAATCTTGTATAGTCTTGTCTATTAAAGTCTATTTTTCTATTGTTAAGTCTTTTACAGAGTCGTCATGTCTTGTTCAGTCTTGTCTAGTCTTGTATGGTCTTGTCTGGTCGTGTTTGGTCTTTTCTGGTCTTGTCTGGTCTTATCTAGCCTTGCCTAGTCTTGTCTAGTGTTGTCTAGTCTTGTTCCGGGTTGTCCAGCCTTGTCTAATTTTGTGAAGTCTTGACGATTTTTGTCCAGTTTTGTTCATCTTGTCTAGTCAGTAATATAACTGACTAAAGATAAGTTTGTTTCATTTAATACTAATTGATTTAATATTATAATAAGACTTGAGTAGGTACATAGAAAAGATTAGATTGACAAAAATATTTAAATGAGATTAGACGAGACTAGTCCGAAAGTAGTGGGCATATAAGACTAGAAACAAGTAGACCTATAAAATTATACAATCGGCATTTGCTTGTACAGATTATTATAAAACGGGTTGTCGGTGATATCGATACGAGAGTGTAGTTGGGTCTTGAGGAATGTAAAGCAATGTAGCCCACACCGTGTACGGAGTAAAAGAATATGACGCGGCAGAACAAGTTACGGCTTCATTCAGCATATGAAATGTATGTCGGGCTGTCGGTGCAAAAATCCGCAGCCTAATTTACATGCAAACAAAATTGCTTTTTAAAATTCCGGCGACCAAATGGCGAAACTTTTGAACGATCGGTTTAACGGTTTTCCACAATAATGAATTCATGTTGCCGCTGAAATTACATTCAAATATTTGTTGTTTGTACAAATTTAAAAAGAAACACAAGATATTAAATGAAACGTAAATTAAAAGTTTTGTAAGAATGTCTAATTAGAAAATTGTTATGCAAAATTGTATTGCAATTATTGCAAAATCTTTAATATGTTTTAGCTTACTTTTCGCTTGGAAAAATCTAATGTTCAAATTTACTAAATTACATGTTACAGTAAATGTATTAATTTAGTAACTGTCCACGCATGTGTTAAATTAGTAAATATTATCGTAATCCATGATGATTAAAAAAAATCAGAAGAAATGTTTTGAGATTCTACATAGTTTTACCACAGCAAATATTCTCAAAATGTGTCATTATTACCCCAATCTGTAATTTTAGTAAGCAGTTTTTAAGTTTAAGCACCTACTCTCGTTAAATAAATTAGTTTTCAAGGGTTTTTAGTAGCTACAACAATAAATGAATAATTAAGTAAATAAATTAAACCTAATCTGCTGCAGTCTGTTTTGTATAAACAGACAAATGGAATTATGTCTTATTTCAATTACTATTTGAAGTCGTTCCCGATGTCCGAACGCATTTGTTCTAATCAAAAATGTGACTACTAACATCCCACCTTTGTAGAGAATGTGGACAAGTCTAGACAAACGACAGAAACGTTTTGGAACCTAACAGTGATAGGGAGCATGTAATCTTGGTACCATATCAAAGACAATGAAAAGGGAGGAAGCAACCTTCGACAACCTAGCAGTGATAAGGGGCAGTACTATATTTGTACTGGTACTATATCAATGATGGGGGGGGTGGGGGCAGTAATGGTACCATATCAAAGGATGAGAGGCGGTACAATCCTAGCCGTATCACAAAGCGGTGACTAGGGAAAATAAGTAATCTTCCAAATTTATCATTAGAAAAATGACAAAAGGGATAATCTGAACTATGAATGCAAAGGGAGGAAGCAACAGTACGGAGAAGCGTACTTCTCATACTACACCTTCTTCTATGTAAAAGAACACAATTCAAGGGATGAACATCGAAAATGAGGAAAAATACGATAGCCTACATGACCGCAGTGTTGGATGAAGGGCCGAAATAGCCGATATCATCCACATTAGGAAAGAAAAAAAGAGACTATTAATTTAGTCTTAATATTTAGGTCTTAATACAGAGATGCCGTGACATGTTCATCGATGTATACGCGTGTTTTCTCGATTACCAGAAAGCGTTTGACTGTGTTGACCACGGGAAACTTTCTGAATATGAACTTATGAGCTGACAGAGACGTCCGCAATATACAAAATCTATATTACAACCAAGTCGCTGCTGTCAAAGTTGAGGACATGACCACTGAGTACGTTCCCATCCAGCGAGATGTGAGGCAAGGGTCCTTTCTCCACTGCTCTTTAACATATACTCTGAGCAAACCTTCACCGAAGCATTGAACGAAGCACACGTAATTGTTGCCAACGGAGAAGTAATAAATAACTTGCGTTATGCGGACGATACAGTTCTACTGGCAGGAAGTGCTGATGATTTATAGACGCTACTGAATAGGGTTGCGGCTAAAAGCGAAGAAAGATTGCTCAAGTTAAATATTAACAAGCCCAAAGCTATGGTTAATAGCAAACATGGAAAGCTTCCAGCAAACCTGAGTACAGGCAACCAAGAGATCCAGCAAGTCTCGAGCTTCAGATATCTGGAATGCTTGTTAAGCAGCGAGTGGGATAACAAGTAGGAAATAAGGTCCCGCATCGAGCAGGCTAGAGCAGCATTTAGCAATATGAAGAAGGTTCTTACATCCCGAGACTTGTCAATACCTCTGCGTATTCAATTACTACGGTGCTATTTATTTCCAATTTTGTACTCAGGAATGGAAGGATGGACTTTAACAAAGACAATGTGTGACCGACTGGAAAGGTTCGAGATGTGGTACTGCCGCCGCCTGCTGGGAATATCATGGCAAGACAGAGTCCGAAACACCGAGGTGCTTGTCCGTCTTCAGAAGCAACTAGAAGTCATGTTTATCATAAAAAAACGCAAGCTGGAATATTTTGAACATGTTATGAGAGGGGGAAAGTACAGTATCTTGCAGAATATCATGCAAGGCAAAATCTAAGGTAGAAGAGGTCCAGGAAGAAGACGCACGTCCTGGCTGAAAAATCTGAGAGAATGGTATGGTGTCAGTTCTACTAGCCTGTTTGCGCTGCCGCTGCTGATAAAATAAAAACCCGGCCAAGTGCGAGTTGTGACTCGCGCACCGAGGGTTCCGTACAAACTTGTAAGTAAGGTATCTTTTTTTTTTGTGGAGGACGTAGCAAGCACATTCAGTTAACTTGACCAGTGGCCTTCCTGAAATCACGACCATCTTAGTACCGCCGCAAGCATAACCTCAAGATGTCGCTGTCGTACGATGGAATTCTAACCTATATTTTATTACCATGCATCCCCCATTCACTATGAGTGTTTAGGGGTTCTGGAACTTCACTATTTGTTTTAACTGCACAATTTTGCCTGTATACCTATATACCCTGCATAAAGGTATACAGAGTATTTTTTTTTAAATAACGCGAATATTTTTAAACTTATAAAAAGAAAACTTTATTTTAGTATTACACTTATTCACTAACTTACATTAAGATCTAACTATTTCTAGATCTAATATAAACTAATATATTAACTATTTCTAGATCTATTTCGATACTCTTAACATTCAGTTGTTCAATTGACTGCTTTTGGGCAATTGACTACCAAAAAATATAGGGCGTACGTGATTTAAGTATATGTAGATTATAAAGAAAAATTAGACGAAATATAATATATACAGGATGTTACGGGACTTGAGTATGTCGCATGTCGGTTATAAACAAGCAAAATTTAGACCTAATATATAGCCTGTATATATTATGTATATTGAGCGTACGTGATGAAATGCATAACGAATATAAACAAAGAAAATTCAGAATAAACAGCTTGATGCCGACACATACTTTTTAACCTTCGGACCTAACCGAGGAGGACCTAACTGTATACAACCTATATGCTTCTGCTGCGTGACAATACCACGCAACACATTAGTGTATTTTCATAAGTTCCTAATAGTAAATTCGCATTTTCCTTGTAATTAAACTACATATTTACGGTTTTCATTTTTCTCTTTATATGTGCTGTAAGACACCGCTTCTTGCCAAATTTCATGATTCTAGGTCAACGGGAAGTTCCCTATAGGTTTTGAATCGCTTGTGAAATCGCAAAATATGCGACGTAAACGGTCATATCTTTTGATCGCGTTGACTAACAAGTTTGATTTTTTCACAGCTGAAAGAGACCGCAGACCCGAGTATTTGATACAAATTTCAACTTGTTACCTCTACGCGTTCCTGAGAAAAATGGTCTTTACAGACGGACGGACAGACAGACAGACAGATAGACGGACAACAAAGTGATCCTATAAGGGTTCCGTTTCGGTACGGAACCCTAAATCATTATGATGATCGCCGACGTCCTCGTAGGACATGGCAAGTAAAAAAGAATTAATTTAGTATATGTACACACATGTACTACATAAGTAAATATAATCGTAATTTATGATGTTTGAAGATTTGCTAAACTAATATAATATTAAGGCATTATCTCCTAGCGTCTTCAAAATAGGTTGCAGTTGGGTTTAAATTGAAGTCGATTATTGTTTGGATCAAGCAAATGTTTTACTAAAATAACCTTTTATGAATTATGTCTCACAATCAGAAAGTTGTTTATTTTCGCTATATATTTTATAAATTCGGATTTCGCATTTTAAAACTTTTGAACTGTTTATAATTCAAGAATTTCGTAAATGAATTCAGTAAATGTACATATTAGTAAATGTTATCGTAATCTATGATGTTTAAAGATTTGCTAAACTAATATAATAACCCATTATCTCCTAACGCCCTCATACTCGGTTGCGTTTAAATTTAATGCGATTGTTGTTTGTTTGCTTATTAACGATAAGTCTGTTTAACATAAATCTGAAGCAACTTTTTAATAAATCATCAAACTTTTATGTCTCAGTAAGGTTGTACATGTTTTATAAAATAAAATTCGGATTTCGCATTTTAAAACTTTTGAATAACCGTTAACAATGGTGCCATCATCCATGATGACTGATTTTTAAATGTGTTCTATGATATTCTAAAGCATCTACTATTTCCGAAAATATATATTATTTCTGCAGGAAACAGTTTTATTAGAAAAAAAAGCTATTGAAATTCGAAGTTTAAAATCTGCTCGAAAACGATCGCTGGTGTCATGGCGTCTGATTGTGACGTCAGATGTTTGTAAATAGACCGAGAAATTAGGGAGCCAAAGAAAGAAATCAGATGTTTTACGTGTTGTTCTAATTATTATAATTGTTGTTTCTAAATTATTCTTAACAGAAATTCTAAAGTATATAAGTTGTGCGCGGTTTTGACAATTCTAAACTCTGCTGAACAAAAGTCATTGAAGCCAAAAAACACCACCAACATCAACAAATCAACTCTAGGCAAATTAGAGCTATTTGTCTTGGTAAAACATTGTTCCGTGTTTTGAGAACACAAAACTAAGCAACTGATCAATGCAAATCACTAAACACTTTGTAAACGCAGGTAACAGTAATTAAAAAGTGCAGAGATCGTCGAAGTTCGTACGAGGTTTACAAAGTGACGTAATTCACTCTGATTGGTGTTCAACTTATCACGGCGGACTGCTGTATTTTGTAGTTTTGTTTTATTAAAAATATTACCAATCTCGTACCAAATATGAAAATTTGTCACAATCCATTATTTTTCTCATTATATAAACTTAAAATTTGTGATTCTTGGTTACTGTCATCATGCCCATTCAATTAAAAGGAATTAAATTCAATTAAATACAATAACAATACAATTTAAGGAAAAAATTGGTTATAACAAATTAAGACTTTAATTTAAGACAATGTATTCTAGCAAATGTAAGTTTTATTTTGGGAACCAATAAACTTATTATGAGCAAAATCTTATATAAATTAATGTATGCATAGAATAAGACTAGCAATACTAAACTATATACTATACCTAGGAAATATAACTATACTCGTACCGGCGAGAGAATGCATCTCGACTCGACGAGTTTAGCATTGTTCTGCGCATACCCCTACTTTATTTCGAGTGCGCGGTGTTTAGTTGTCCGTGTTTGAAAAACTGACGTATATCTCTTAACTCAAACTAACCTGCGCGTACCTTGGCGCGTCCCTTGTCCGTCATACCTCGGCGAAATACAGCTGCATTCTCTTGCCGGTTCGAGTATAGGTATTATACCTAGGTACATAGTTCGATATTTTATCTAGATCATACTTTATCACTTTATATTATACCTAGATACACACTCCACAAAAAAAATTATCGCATCACTAATATTTTACCTTTTAAATTTGTAATATTTATATTTTGATTTCTAGTTGTACATTATGGTACAACATAAGATATTATGAAGGGCAATTTAACTTTACAAAATAAATAATAAAGCTACAACACTGTGTAGACAGAAAGTAAACACTAACCCTACAAATACAGATGCCCAAAATTAATGATTATTCAATTAATAGTGCTAAGGCCACCTCTACTTTTCAAAACAGCCTGCATTCTCCTTGGAAATGACTCGAAAAGAATAATTGATCTATTGCGTTCCATTCTTCCATAACTGGGTTTCGTAAATCATTTAGGCTAGTTAAAGGTACGCGATTGGTTCGTAGATTTCATCTGATGCGATCCCAGACATGTTCAATTATGTTTAAGACAGGACTTCTAGCAAGCCAATACAAAATTCGCATCATACATCATACGTGTACTCTTGTACTGTATGTGCAGTATGCGAACGGGCATTATCATGCATTAGTACGAAATTGTGACCGATGAAGGAGCATATGGTACTACATGTGCTTCTAGGACACCCCGTATATACCGATCAGCAGTGATAGAACCATTATCTATGACCACGAATTCTGTGCGAGCCTTTGAAGAAATGCCACCCCAGAACATAATAGATCCTCCACCAAAATTTGTTATGTTTCTAAAATTGCACTGGCTGTAGTCTATCTGAAGAGTACAAACAGAATCTGGATACATCCGCAAACAAAACGTTTGCCCAGTTATTGAAACTATATTCAGCATGTGTTCTAGAAAATGTTAGCCTTGCCACTAGGTGTTCTCTAGTTAGTATGGGGCCTTTTGCTGATACTCTCGCACGTATTCCTACATCTCGGAGTCGATTCCTAATTGTCTGACTACTAACTCGCACATTTCGAGCATAGTACAGTTCAGTTTGTAACTGCCTTGAGGTACAATGTTCTGATACGCATTGCATTTAAACGTATAAATCGATCATCTCGTGCTGTTGTTGCGCTCTTACGACTTGAATCTTCTTATTATTCTTGAAACTGTGACCTGATGAATTCCCAGTGCTGCAGCAACATATCTTTGATCTCGACCATCGTCCACTAAGGACACGACACGAACGATTTTGTCTCTTGTTAAATTGCTAGGATTGTGAGCAGGAGCTTTCATTTTGAAATCAAATCTACTAGAAATTTCATATAAATAACCATTTAAATGTTTAAAAAAATGATATAAAATTATTCTTACAATTAATTCAAGAAAATCGAAGGACTATTCCTTGTGTGGTATTGTTATATTTATTATTCATAGAAACATATATGTCATCACAATAAACAAATGTTCTAATAGGTGAACGTAGGCGATTTTTTTTAGCGGAGTGTATAACCAGATATGAAAATATTGTAAGAAATGAAGATATCGTACTTTTACTAAAGTGTTGTAAGATCTGTACGCAATGTCTAATAAATCAACACCTTTACAGGGAACAGTAAAAATTTGAGGTAAATGAATCTACTTATGTATTTATGTAACAGGAAGTGCATGCTATTACAACATTTTACGCTTTTACTGTGACATTTACATTTAACATATAATTAACATCTATTTGTAAGTTGACGTCTATTCGCGTAAAAACTAATTTGCAGTAGGCAGAGAAATATTCAGTGCGCTGGTTCCACACAGTTTTTCAAGTCCGAAAGATTTGTTTGGCTTATCTTACTTCAATAACCGTATTCTATGCAAAATATGAATATGCAAATTATGCATATTGAAAATATGAACTAACTAATAGGTGGGTACGAAACATGCAATGCAAAATAAATTGCAGAATAAATGCCGTTTAGAGATTCTACATAGTTATACCAATTATAAAAATTCTTTAATTTATCTTTATTACCAAAATCAATATTACCCAAATACCCTAAGTTTTTAAGTTATAACTTATTTTGAAATTAATTAGTATTCAAGGGTCTTTAGTATCCATAACAATAAATTAATAATTAATCAAATTAGTTAAAACTAAGGCCTAGACTTAATAACAGCATTATTTAACAGATTATATAGCTTAAGCAAGATACCGTCAGTTTGGCTTAAATCAACATTCGTGACCCTGCCAAAGAAACCCAACGCCTTACAATGTGATGACTATCGGATGATAAGTATTATGTCCCATGTCCTGAAAACCTTTCTTAGAATCATCCACACGCGAATCTACAAGAAGTGCGAATATTAGATGGACAACACCCAGTTTGGATTCCGAAACGGACTCGGAACACGTAAAGCACTCTTTTCCCTAAATGTAATGACACAGAGGTGTAGAGACATACATGAATGTGAATGTATTTGTATGTTAGATTATCGAAAGGCGTTCGACTGTGTTAATCATCAGAAGATGATCGAAATTCTCAGAACAACCGGAGTCGACGAACAGGACCTACGTTTCATATCAGAACTTTATTTGCATCAAACGGCGGTAGTAGAGATGGAACAATCAACATCGGAAGATATGCAGACGGGGTGTATCAGACGGGGAGTTCGACAAGGTTACGTCTTGTCTTCACTCCTGTTTAATCTGTACTCGGAAACTATATTTAGAGAAGCACTGGATGGAGTTCAGGGCGCAATCTAGATCAATGGAACCCCAATAAACAATATCAAGTTCGCCGATGATACTGTTATAATAGCCGTTATAATGCGGTTATAATTTCGTAAATTTTGCTAATTTACGAAATTTTTGTTACAAGAAAAACCATTATGTAGACACATCTTTGACATGATTTCTAACACACGCGAGTATACATTAATGAAAACGTTATATATGTAAAAATTCTACATATATTCCTTAACACCCCCCATCAAACAGAAATTAAAAAGGACTCTCTAGTAAAAAGTTACACGCACTTGAATAAACAATTATATTTCGGAGCCGCTACACATGCTCGCGCTATGCCGACAAGGGTAACTTTGAACGAGCGTAGCGTCTCAGGGAAAAATATATCCCCACTTTTCTTTCAGAATAACACACACCAAAGTATCCTTTACAAGATTCTTTAGGAATAAACCCATTCGGTGACTATGATTTTTTCGATTTTTGGCCAACTTTTTCAGACTCAGACCACTGTGCATTGCAGCAAAAGAGATCCCCGTGAAGAACATGGCACATGCATGAATGAAAGAACGTGGAGCTTACATTGGTCAGCAATTATCTTTACTGCTTACATTCGTAAGCAATTATCTTTAAAAAGAAACACCAATATCGACGACGTAGTAGAGGTATGACAGTACTGTGAAGATCTCTACGCGGATTAAGGTGATCGTCAGGGAACATTTCGTCTCCCACCCATAAAACTATACACAAGTAGAATAGGAAATTTTAAAAGTTAAAGTTGTGCAACCAACACGCTCAAGAACAACAAAAGTACAGGGGAAGATGATATCAGTGGAAAAATGCTAATACAGCTGTCCCCAAAAGGTTCTTATGGGCAAGCTGCAACAAGGTATGGCACTCAGGGTAATTGCCAACTGACTGGAATACATCTATCTTCATTCTACTGCACAAAAAAGGACCAAGCCAGAAATGCAGTAATTACAGATCTATCGCAAGCAAGGTCATGTGGGTGTTATCTTGCCTTGCTGTTAAGGTCCACTGCCATAAGTTGTAATAATATGTAGTAATAATATTGTAAGTTTATACTCGTGTCTAAGATCTAAGCACCAAGTACAAATATACGTGTGTCTCAAATCTAGACACCAAGCACAAATGTAGACAGAGGGAAGAGGCCCAGGTCTACTTAGGTCAGTAGCACCAGAATCTGTTGCCTCAGAATTCTGCAACAACGACTCAGAAGATTCTTAGACCAACAAATTCCACAAGAACAAGCTGGATTCGTGGCTGGTAAAGGCACTCGAGAGCAGATCATGAATGTAAGACAACTTATTGAAAAAGCCAGAGAATTTGCAAAGCTCACATATCTATGCTTCCTCGACTACAGCAAAGCGTTTGACTGTATAAACTGGCACCAATTATGGAAAGCTCTCTTAGACATGTGAACCCCTCCCCACCTTGTCGTTCTGCTAAAAACTTTAAATGACTACAGCAAAGGAATCATCAAGATCGAGGAGAGTAACTCTAGACCCTTTAGGATAAGACGAGGAGTTCAGCAAGGATGCGTACTATCACCCTTACTATTCAACATATGCGGTGAGTTTATACCAAGAGGAGCTCTGAAGAACTGAGAAGGCGGAATAGTCATTGGGGGAAGGAAAATAAACAACTTACGGTTTGCCGACGATACCATAATCATCGCATAGAACGAAGAAGAAATGACCGAACTTCTGGGAAGAGTCGAGAGAGAAAGCTCTTAATTATTTCGGACTTAAGCTAAATCGTCAAAAACAAAGCTGATGGTAGTAGATCGTGGCAGGAGAGAAAATCCACCCATAACGTTCACATAATGAACGTAGAAAACGTCGACAACATGATTTATCTAGACTCCTGCATAAATAGTGACGGCAATACGTCCACAGAAATTAGAAGACGCATAACACTTGCGAAAACAGCCATGAGGAAACGAACTAAAGTATGGAAAGATTATTACATCGCGAAAGAAACAAAACGAAGGCTTGTCAAGCACTGGTGTTTTCAATTGTGCTATAAGTTGCCGAGGCATGGACTCTGTAAGCAGTAGATCGGCAGAAAATAGACGCTTTCGAAATGTGGACGTGGGGAAGGCTACTAAGGATCCCCTGGACAGCACACGGAACTGATATATCTATACTAAAAGAACTCGACATTGACATAAGACTATCAACCGTTATCATTCGACGAATACTTAAATATTTTGGGCACGTCAATCGTGGAACGGGTGACAATCTCGAAAAACTGGTCATCCAAGGGAAAATTTAAAGTACGCGACCTCGGGACACTCTCCAAAACACTGGATCGACCAGGTGCAAGAGATCACCGGGACGTCACTACAAGAAAATATAAGAACGGCGACAGACAGGGGTAAATGGAGGAAGATCGCTAACTCCGCTATGACATAATAAAACGTCAGCATGGGATCACGGCACGTCAGCCATGAAGTAAACGAGTAGAGAGAGAGAGATTATTACTACATATTATTCTTTCAGTGTTACTAAAGTCCTAAGTGGACCTAGAGTTCCTCACTCTGTCTACACTTGTGCTTGTTGTATAGATTTTAGACACAAGCATATTATAAATTCATAATATTATTACTACATATTATTCTTCCAATGGTGCTACAGACCTAAGTGGACCTGGGCCTCCTCCCTCTGTCTACATTTGTGTTTAGTGTCTAGATCTTAGACACAAGTATATTTGTACTTGGTGCCTAGACCTTAGACACAAGTAGAAACTTAATATATGATATTATTACTACATATTATTAATAGATATTATTGATACAGATTATTACTATTTATTGTTACTACAAACCATATCAATGTTTCATCAACATTGAATTGAAAACCGACAGTATAGGTTTTCATTTCTATCTGCCAAATCATGTGTGTTGCTAACTGTCTAACTTTGATCGATGTTTTAGCTGCCTGCAAAAACTTCCAATTGTATATTTACAGTTTTGAATTATTTTTGTTGACTATTATTCTCACTTTTTGCGAATTTTTGTTTTAAAATTATTTTAAAGTTATTTATTTTCTGATGGAACTTTTAATTTAAATCCAGAATTTTTTTAGCAAACGAGAAGATTTTTGTTACTTTTTTGTGTTTATTATTTATCATGGTGTAAGTATGCAGTCGCAAGGTCGAAACCGGTCCATGAGGCAGCCGAAGGCGCAATGACAAATTGTAATCGATCTGTATAAGGAAAAAGTTTATTAATTAAAAAAAAATGATATTGAGTTATTAAAAGTTTATTTATTTAAAAAATATATATTTTGTTATTAAAAGAATATTTAAAATGGATTTGCATTGAGTTAAACGGCCTCCGTTCAATGCCAATAAGATATCGACTGTTGTATGTCTAGTTGGTGGTAATCAAATTTGAAACAAAGTCAAATTTTGTTATAGTTTTATATTTTTCTTGTCTAAACTTAACGAAATTTAGAAAAATGTTTCATATAAAATTTGAAGAAAATTAAATTTTCTATAAGAAAACTTAGTCAGCATTTAGTGATTTTTTATTTGTCAACTTTGTAATAATTAACCTTGAACAATGTTAAAACATTATTTTGGATTCACAATATTCCTGTCCCACAATTTGCAAACGCGAAATTTCGAAAAATGTTTCAAATAAAACTTGCAGAAAATTAAATGTTACCAAAAATTAATATCTAGTGATTTTTAGTCCCTCAATTTGGTAATAATTAACCTTGAACAAAGTCAAAACCATGTTTTTGGTTTTTATATTTTTTTTTGTCACAAAAATTCGCAAATTACCCGGAATCTAAGCGAAATTTTGTTTGCATAAAAGTTTTTCTTGTTCTGACATCACGAATATTTAATAGTAATTAAACTGGAATTTTACAACAAAAAAACGTATTTTCGTTTCCAAACATGCTTTGTTCTCGAACGTGTAATCAAAACGATTTTTCTAAAGAATCAGAAAGGGATTATGAATGCAAGTCGAGTCTATTTACACAGTGAGCGTTCTGACGACTGAAAAATCCATTTTATTTTCATTATTTATCACTTTTTTTTCTACAATGATAAGTTGGGTGATTACGGGAACTGTCGCAGCGAAGATCGGTTATTAATGGTCTTATATTTACTTTTAAGTCCAATTTCTCAAGCTTCCACTTCTTGGAAAATAAATAACCTACATGTAATACGATATCAAGATTCATAATCTAAAAAAATAATAATTTATTGAGTATTAAATGAGATACCGTGTTACTTTCACGATTTCCTCAATGACTCAAATCATTTATATCTTGATAAATTGTTTTAAAAGAAACAAAAATAAATTCAAGATAAATAACGCAAAGGATAATAGAGTCAAAAGTCTATATTGGACTCCAGTGTGGTTTCCAACCTTTCTGTACCAGCGCCTTCTTGCGCCTCCCTCAATTTTTGTAACAATTTAATTTCATAAATCATATTCAATAATAATAAATAGTTAATCTTAATTGTTTATCTTAATTTATATTTTTGAAGACAAATCTTACAAAAATACAAAGAACAGAATACATGATTGTCATAATTAGTACGTCATAAAATTTATCATTATCATTAAAATTTAATGTGAGGGTAGGTCTTGTTTTCGCTTTTTCGAGGATATCGCTATTCTCAGAATCTTTTCAATTACTAATCGAGATCGATATTTTGTCTTTAAAACAGCCACTGCAGGAAAACCAGATTCGCATAAGTAAGATGTTACAAATGGCAAATTTCTAAAGATTTCTTGTCAAGGTAGGAGAATCTTTCTGTACTTGTATCCAAAACATATTATTTTCTTGTTGAAATATTTGCTTTAATAAATCAATTATCATTTCTTGCTCTGCTTTTTTAGGGTTCCGTACCGAAAACGGAACCCTTATAGGATCACTTTGTTGTCCGTCTGTCTGTCTGTCCGTCTGTCTGTCTGTCAAGACCATTTTTCTGAGGAACGCGTAGAGGTAACAAGTTGAAATTTGTATCAAATACGCGGGTCTGCGGTCTCTTTCAGCTGTGAAAAAATCAAACTTGTAAGTCAACGCGATCAAAAGATATGACCGTTTATGTCGCATATTTTGCGATTTCACAAGGGATTCAAAACCTATAGGATACTTCCCGTTGACCTAGAATCATGAAATTTGGCAAGAAGCGGTGTCTTACAGCACATGTAAAGGGAAAAATCTGAAAACCGTAAATATGTAGTTTAATTACAAGAAAAATGCGAATTTTCTATTAGAAACTTATGAAAATACACTAATGTGTTGCGTGGTATTGTCAGGCTGCAGAAGCATATAGGTTGCATACAGATAGGTCCTCCTCGGTTAGGTCCGAAGGTTAAAAATTATGTGTCGGCACCAAGCTGTTTATTCTGAATTTTCTTTGTTTATATTCGTTATGCATTTCATCACGTACGCTCTATATACATAATATATACAGCGTATATATTATCTCTAAATTTTGCTTGTTTATAACAGACATGCGACATACTCAAGTCCCGTAAGATCCTGTATATATTATATTTCGTCTAATTTTTGTTTATAATCTACATATACTTAAATCACGTACGCCCTATATTTTTTGGTAGTCAATTGCCCAAAAGCAGTCAATTGAACAACTGAATGTTAAGAGTATCGAAATAGATCTAGAAATAGTTAATATATTAGTTTATATTAGATCTAGAAATAGTTAGATCTTAATATAAGTTAGTAAATAAGTGTAATACTAAATTAAAGTTTTCTTTTTATAAGTTTAAAAATATTCGCGTTATTTAAAAAAAATACCCTGTGTACCTTTATACAGGGTATATTTCTTATATGGCCTTTTTGCCATACAGGCAAAATTGAGCAGTAAAAACAAAGAGTGAAGTTCCAGAACCCCTAAACACTCATAGTGAATCCCCCATTCACTATGAGTGTATGGTAATAAAATATAGGGTAGCATTCCATCGTATGACAGCGATTTCTTGAGGTTATGCTTGCAGCGGTACCAAGATGGTCGTGATTTCAGGAGGGCCACTTGTCAAGTTAACTGAATGTGCTTGCTACGTCCTCCACAAAAAAAGATACCTTACTTACAAGTTTGTACGGAACCCTCGGTGCGCGAGTCACAACTAGCACTTGGCCGGTTTTTTTTTTCTTGCTGAAGACCAAATTCACAATTTTTATCACAACTAGGTTTCTTTTCCATTCGTATTTTGACATGTCAACATCTTTAAAGTAAACCGAGAATTGCATCTATAGACTGGTCAAATGATTATTAATAATAACTTTAGTTTATTTTATTTCATCTGCAGGATAGTGATTTTAAAATTGGGAAACATGTCGAAGTTATTGCTTTTCAAATTTAGTAAACAGAGTTCCAATTTTGTCATAACGGCAGTAATCTTCTCTTTCTGTACCAGAGCATGTATTTCAGGTCCTTGCATTGAGCTTTTTAAATATTCACTAAATACCTACTAAAGTTTTGCAAAGAATGTTGTGTCATTCTCTATTATTATCAGTAAGAAATGGCGATCTCTTCTTTTAGTTCAAATACTTTCCAAAGCTGTTTGAACTTTCAAATGGTGTACTTTAGAACGAGAAACCTAACGTGCCTCATAATAATATAGAAGTCTATATTCTGCATCCATGTCATCACACTATTTTCCGAAGAGCCGTGCTCTTAATGGGCTATTTTTAATAATACTTACAACTGTTATAATAACTTCAGATATTGGTATTTCAATACATTTCTCCCACAATATATCATTTTCATTAAAGAAATTATAAATATTTTGAAAACATCACTTGCTGTAGTATTGTAGTTAATAGGTTTACAGAATAAAAATAGCTGCTTCATCTACTTCCTACGCGAAAGAAGATTTAGCTATTTATCTTTAGCTATTTTGTAAATTCTTCTTTCTTCCCAGCGTGTTATCTGCAAGTGAAATCATTCTAAGTTGATCAGCATAACCAATTCGCCGAGCATCGTAACTACCATGCCAATAGCCGCTGGTAGCACGAAAGTTCCTTCTATTGAATGTGGTGTTTTGCATTATGCAATTTTATAAGAAACCTTATACGATGCAAGCAATGCTTCTGATGTTACAGACATGGTGTTTAAAAACATATTATGTTGTTGATTTAAAACCTCTAATTTTCTTTGGAAAAATTCTCTTGTCTTACCTACCACATGTACATTTTCAATGTGACGTTTTAATTTATGAGGTTTCATGCTATTTGCGGTCAAAATATTCATACAGATCAAACACATTGATGGTTCTTGTCCATTAATAAACTTACATGTAAATCCCAATGATAAGTACTTTGGATCATATTTTCTACATTTAGAATTACATTTTTTACACGACAGCTTCAAAAATTATATTTTGGTAACAGCTGCGCGCCCTCCTTGCAAGGGTCTCGCGCCCCTCTAGGGGGGTGCGCCCCACAGGTTGGAAACCACTGATATAGCCTGTAAAGTTTAGATTACGATGAAGACTGTAAATTCAAGTTTAGAGAGACAATACTATAAAGTCAGGATTAGAGAGAGAAAACTATAAACACAGCAAAGTCAAGATTAGAGAGGCAAGACTATAAAGATTACAAATTAAAGATTAGAGAGACAAGATTATAAAGACTGTAAAGTCAAGATTAGAGAGATTAGACTATGAAGATTTTAAAGTCAAGGAGAGAGAAAAAAAACACAAATACAGGGCTATAAAGATTAAAAATTCAAGATTACAGAGATGAAACTATAAAGACTGTAAAGTCAAGAATAGATATACGAGACTATAAGACTGTACAGTAAAGATTAGAGAGACAAGACTATGAAGCCTGCAAAGTCAAGATTAGAGAGGTAAGACTATAAAGATTACAAATTCAAGATTAGAGATACGAGACTATAAAGACTGTAAAGTCAAGATTAGTGAGACAAGACTAAAAGACTGCAAAGTGAAGATTAGAGAGACGAGACTATAAAGACTGTAAAGTCAAGACTACAAAGACCAGACTATAAAGACGAGACTATACAGACTGTAAAGTCAAGATTAGAAAGACAAGTCTATAAAGACTGCAAAGTCAAGATTAGGGAGGCAATACTATAAAGAGTGTAAATTCAAGATTAGAGAGACAAGACTATAAAGATTGTAAAGTCAAATATTAGAGAGACAAGTCTATAAAGTCTGCAAAATCAAGATTAGAGAGGCAAGACTATAAAGATTACAAATTAAAGATTAAAGAGACAAGACTATAAAGACTTTAAAGTCAATATTAGAGAGACCAAACTATAAAGACTGCAAATTCAAGATTAGAGAGACGAGACTTTAAGGACGGTAAAGCCAATATTTGAGAGAAGGCAAACTATTAAGTCAATATTAGTGAGACGAGACTATAAAGAGTACAAAGTCAAGATTAAAGAGATTAGACTATGAAGACTATAAAGCCAAGGTGGAATAGGGGGTTTAGTGAGAGCTTCCCCCGAACCACTTTTAAATAAAGACTATGAAGACTGTAAAGTCAAGATTAGAGAAAAAAAAAACGTAAAGACACGGCACAAAGGGTTATTCAGACAAGGCTAGAGAATGACTGGGGATTCAAACCTAGCCATAGATGATTCCACTAAAATAGATACGGCTGTCTAAAACAGTCTAGATGTTGTTAGATAGGTAACAATATTAAATATAAAGAGAAGCATACAGAGAGAAAGCTTGATAGGTAAGACTAAGGCCGATGTAAAGGCAAATTAGGCAGATAATACTTATCTAAATACATATAGACAAGACTTCAGGTATTCATGGTAGGTTAGTTCCATTCGAATATTGTTTTTAAAATAAAACTTCTTTTTCCACGACTTGCTTCAGTCAGAAGTGTATATGTCTAAAGCAAGTAAAGGTTATACACTCATTTTTCTTATTCTAAAAATGTATGCGAAATTGATGTTATGGACTTCCTTGAAGGAGGAGTCGTTTTAATTGAACGTAAATGGATAAAACTTCCAACTGTTTTTTTTAATCTGCAGTTTGAAGCGGTATAAAAACCGGCAATTTTTCCTAAAAGCGACTACATACGCTATAAACTAACACAACAGCTAAAACATTCTAACATGTGCCGTTGACGAGTCATTACTCTCGACATGCGCTTTAATAACTTTTGCGCTTCTTTGATAACTCGTAAGATGCAAATGGATAAAGTGCAAAGCTTCCAAGAAACTCCGACAACATGTTTTTTAATCAACGAAAAGGAAAAGCTCCAACCACGTGTTAATTAATTAAAGTATTTCTCTGCCACCTTCTGCGCTGCAAAGTTGAAATGACTTTTGTTTGACAAAGGGACAATGCCCACACATTCTATTAAACTTTCGTTTCAATAGATTAACGGATTGTTTTTATGTGTGTGTGCGGGATTTGTGATTAGGGTGCTCGTGCGGAACACACTCGTTCAAAGGGGCTGAAATAATAGGTGTTTCTCGAGCCCCATTTTCAGCTCAAAAAGCCGGAAAATTACTAAATATTTCTATATTAAAAAGAGTGTGTGTGTAACCTTTACGCGCGGTCGAAGTAAAACTTCTTTGACGGTTGTATTACTAAAATGATTAAACAGATAAAAAGATTAAACAGAAAAGTGAGATAGAAGCAAGGCTGCGAATCGATGCTATTTCATTCACATCTGAAGTTTTTTAAAACAAAAATCATCTCGCGTAAATCAAAACTACGAATATATAAAACTCTGATCATATCGGTGTTAACTTATGGAACTGAATCCTGGAGTCTGTCGGAAGTAGACTAAGTGATCTTCGTGTCTTTTAAAGACGAATAGGCTAGTTAACTACATTCAAACTATACTACAAATCATTTTATCATATGCATGATAAGCGTAAAAAATCATATTTCAAACTAAATTAAGTGTATTTTTTGCAAATTACACGAAAATAAAATATATTTTTTGAAATTTTATCTGTGACGAAAATTTTTATCTGTGCACTCTGGTGACGTCACACGCGAGTAAACACGGCTTCCTCGACTGATTGTAAAGTGTGGTCTATCTAACTTTTGGAATTTGAATCGGCTATAAAGAAAACTAATAAATATTTATTCAAAATTATGTTTATTAGAAAGATTGGACATTTTCATTTAGGAATGAAACACAACATCATTCAAATAACCCAATTTTTCAGTCAATAGCGAATGTTACTGTGCCATGCTAAACGAATTTTTGTTTAACAAAAATTGAAGAGTATAACATCGATGAAATTTAGTTTCAACAGGACACGGCCACTTAGCACAGAGCCAACTGTTTTTGGAAATCGAATAATCAGCCGAAGTGCTAATGTCAATTGGCTGCCTAGGAGCTGTGATTTGACCCCGTTGAATTTTTTTGTGGGGAGCCATTAAGGATAAGTGTAATGCTAACCATCTAGCGACGACGATTGATGCATTGAAAACCGAAATCGAAGTTTCCATTCATGCGATTGCAGCCCAAAAAATCGAAATTGTACTGAAAAATTGGGTTGATTGTATGGGGTACTCTGAAGCCAGCCGTGGTAGTCATTCGAATGATATTTATTTATTTAGCGTTTGGCTATATTACATTTAAGTATATAACAAAAATAATAAAATTTCGTAAAGAAACACTAAGGTTACAAATATATTCTATTGACTCTCTTGTCGCAATCAGGAAATCGGATGGGTTGCCACTGTAGGAACTAATTGGATAGTCCTCTACTAAGTAGGTATTTTTCCCCATCTGAAAAGTGAGTCGGAGCACCTGCCGCAATTTGTCCTTATTCTATTAAGTGTTGTTCAGATTCGTCTTGGTTGATCAAAACCCTCTGGCTTGATTGTAACGCCTGGCATATCCCGGTTGGAAAGTGTGACCTTCTTCTCCCATTCTTCTTTCCACCGCTCAATTATGTTGAAGTTTTCTTCGGAAAGAGTTTCTGCCGTTATTAGAGGGGGCTCTCGTGAGAGTAGCCTATTTATGGTTTTGCCGGTTATTCCAACGTGGAAGCGCAGCACAGGGTCGGCATTAATGTTTCCATACTCCCTGAGGAGAGCATGTTCTCGGCGAATTTGTGGAGGAGCTATATGGCTCAGTGTAGGTAGCCAATAAGTGGGCGTGGCCTTGTTTGTGTCTGATATAGTACGCATAGCTTGCTTGAGTTGGGCTTCAACACTTTTGATGTGTGGGCTGTTGATCCACACCAGTGCACAGTATTCCGTAACGGGGTACACTAAACCCAGTGCTGTCGATCTGAGTGTGGGCGCTGTGGAACCCCATGTGGTGCCGCATAGCTTTTGCAGGATATTATATAGGGTTCTGAGTTTTGCAGCTGTCTTCATAAGGTGTTTCTTGAAGCTTAGCGTTCTGTCGAGTATGACACCCAAATATTTCGGGTGCATATTGTGACTGAAAAGTCTGCCTTCAAAGTTGATTTTAAGTTGGTAGTTGGCCATCCTGTTATTTAGGTGGAAGCACGATACTTCCGTCTTTGCGGCACTGGGCTGCAATCACCAGTCGCGAAAATATCTCCCAAGGGTAGCCAAGTCATTTGTTAGAATTTGCTCAGTTATCTCAAACGCCTTATTGATTGTAGCGAGCGCCCAGTCATCTGACTGACAAGACTGGACATAGAAGACTGGACTGACAAAACTCAATCCACTGATTTGCGGAAACCTCTCACTAAACCCCCTATTCTACTTTGGCATTTATTCAGGGTACGCAGGCCGGACGGTTAGTGAAAACCGCCCTAGCTGTTGCGTCCCCGACAGGGAATCGAACCCAGGTGTCCCGCTTGCCAGGCGGGTATGGACTAACAAACCTGGACATAGACAAGACTTGACAGACAATATTATGAGAGGACACTTAGTCGAGTATATCCCAATTTTCAAGACTTTGTTATTTAAAAATGAAATTTAAATATTTGTCCATCCCGTTTTGTGTGTATAATTTCTTGTTATTCCGAGAAGTTTTTGGCAGAAACTTTCCAAAGAAAGCAAATTACCTTATCACAAACTCGACATTTATGTAGATATTACTAGCAAATATTTCCTGGTTTGTCGAACAATGGGACAAAATGTTGTGGAACAATTGAAACCGCTTTAACGACGATTCGTTCCGGTTCAATTTTTGACCGGACAACAATGAACTGGCGCCATGCCGAGCGACGAAAAGTCTTTTGAAAATCCCAGACCCCTCGTAAAAAATCAAAACACAATGTCAACAGCATTTAAAGTGGAGTAAACTTTATGGGCCAAAACACTTTCAAAGAGGATTTCGGTTAATTAAGACATCGGAAAGCTTCTTTTCCAGAAACGAAGAAAGTGGGAACACTAAACATCGCTGTTGATTGAATTATTTTCTTCTCGTTTATTTTAAATTGAGATATTTGATTGTTTGTTTTCACAGCTGGAGAGAAGGTCGAGGTACCAGACATGACAATTTCATTTAAACGAGACAAGAAATAATTATACAACAACAATTATAAACACCAGTCGTGTTATCTAAATCAAGTTTTAAGAAAGAAAAAGATATTTTAATTACATTGTTGATTAATCAAAGCTGTTACACAGACGTTGTTTATAAACGGAGATAAGTTTTGTTTGTTTACTTTACTGACTAATTATGAATTAAATGTAAATATCTCCCCCCCCCCCCCCCACAAAGGGGTAATTTAATCGCGTAAATAAAAGGATTTAAAAAACCGTGAACGAAAAACAAAACTCCAATTACACAGAACAATGGAAATGCATTCAAACCGTTTATATTTAAATGAACTTTAATTGAAGCCCTACATATTTTTCCATTTAAACCTAAAACGATTTTTATTTATTTATTATTTCCCAAAATATACAATGTATATATTCTATAGAGATAAGAACTTATCTATGTATAGGTCGGGAAAAGGGAATAAAATAAAAATACGAAACGAGAATAAAAAAGAAAAAAGCGAGGGAACAATATATTTATCTACATTTATTTATTTCTGTGACTTGAAGAACATTTGAAATATACAATGAATCAAAATATTTCACACTTTTATAATTGAATTGGCAAGGCGTAAATAATTTAATATAAATTCTCCGCTTTTTCCGCAATTAATGGCACTTTGTGTTAGCAGACTCACAATTCAAGTGCTGTCTGAGAATTAGTTAGATTCGTTTTAATTACCGACTTGATTACTACATTTAATTGCTTCATTAGGATGGATTAAGTGTACAAGACTAGGCAGACAAGATAAGATGAAACCTGAATATTCGGTTTACTTTGAGTTAGTTAGACGTGTCTAGTCTCAAACATAAACCGAGTATGAAAAGCATAATGAGATAATAAATAACTTGACGAAACTTGGGCGAGTTAAGATATGGATGACTGTAATGGGTGAAGTTGAATGTATTCAAAGTTATCAGAATCAAACGAACTTCAAACAAAATTATTCCGTAAATAAACGCTTTAATGATGTAAATGATTTTTCTGACGAGCATCCGCGTTTAATGGGTTGCTAAAACTGTGCTGTCCCAATAGACCTTTTTACGGTTAGTTAAGCGCATGCGCATACGTCAATTTTGAAAGGCGGGAATATGAAAGTTTCGGGCAAATAATAAGGTTTTTTCTAATTTTTTCTTTCTTTTTTCTCTTTTAAGTTCGGGCAAAACATAGCGGAAATTGACACATGTGCACAAAAAAATTTGAACTATGAAAAGGTCTATTGCTGGGGATAAACTTATACCTAATCCCATATTATTCCTGACAAATAATTTGGATTTATGAAAAATTGGAGCACTAATGATGCACAGCTATTGTAGCAAATTTTATATTTATATAATTGATTCGAACAAACCTACTCATTTTTAGATATGGCTAAAGCCTTTGACATATCAATATAACATCGAAGCAGTGGATGAGTTCGTATATCTAGGAGCTTTGATAAACCCGAGTAATGATTTCAGCAAAGAAATAAAAAGGCGCATAACGTTTGCCAAGCGCTGTTATTATGGGCTGTCATACTTACGTAAATCGAGCCTTTCGAGAAGCACAAGGATCAGAATCTATAAGACGTTAGTTGTACCAGTTTTAATCTATGGCTCAGAAACCTGGACCCTAACAAAAACAGATGAGACGTTACTATCAACATTTGAACAAAAAATCATCAATCAAGATTTATGGTGCTGTCCAAGAGGATAACGTCCGGAGAAGAAGATATAATTGTGAGCTATATAACTTATACAGAGGGTCAGGAAACAGAGACATAATAACAACAAGTTTTTTTTTGTACATTCAAGATTGGCAGGTTAAGATGGGCAGGACATGTAACTATGTCACGCTATGACAACAACGTGCCAACGCGAAGAAACTTTGAGACCATACCAACCGTCTGTAGAGGCAGAGGGAGACCAAGGCTGAGATGGAAAGACGCCTTTTCTGAAGATGCCAGAAAAATTGGTGCAGCTGGCTGGAAGGTCCTTGCCAGAGCCCGGAAAGGATGGCGGACGAGACTGGAGAAAGTGGAGCTCCTGTAGGGCTGTAGCACTACTGATGATGATGAAAGCCTTTGACACAGTTAATCACAAGATTCTCATTTCAAAGCTATATTCTTATGGCATTAGAGCTATTATTTACGATTTACTAGAAAATCATCTGAAAAATAGAATGCAACCAGTAAAAATTAGTAAATGTCAAAGTAAAGCTCTTGTGATTAAAGCGGGTATACCTCAAGGTACGATTTTAGGTCCCTTGTTTTTTTTAATTTATATTAATGACATTTCAATGTTCTGCCTGTTAATAGCCTTGTTCCTATGCTGATTATACTGCTGTTTTGTGTTCCGGAAAAACTAGGGACGAAGTTGCAAATGTAATAACAAGTTGCCTTAACCCATTTTTTACTGCTGTACTCAAGCAGGTACACCAATATTTTATCATTTTAATGCCACCTAATATGTGATAAAAAACCTAACCCTTTGAGCCCTAGTGGTTTCAAAGTGAAACCGTCTCCCATAAAAAATATTTTCATACGCTTTTTGGATTTATGGTGAAAACACACACACGAAGCTCAGATTATGCCTCCCAATACACAAATAATACTTTGCTATTGGCCGGATTTCGCGCGTCAACTGGTGCAAGTACTTTTAGTCAACTGTTCCGGTAGTGTGTGCACATGTAATATTTTTTTGTTTTTTAGCTGTTGTCTGCCCGTTGGACATAAACCTTCCTCTTGATCTTCCACGTAGGCCTGTTCTGGGCCGCTAGGTACCAGTTAACGCCTTCCGTTCGTTTCAGGTCGTCGTCCTATAGCATCTGTGGTCTTCCTACGCTTCATTTTTTGTTCCATAATCTCCATCTTATGATTTTTCCGCTCCATTTGTTTTCATTTCTTGCGACATGGCCGGCCCAACTCCATTTTTGCTGCAGTATTTCATTTGTTACATCCCTTACTTTTGTCTTCTCTCTGATCCAATCGTTTCTTTTCTTGTCTCTCAGTGACATTCCTAGTATGCGTTTTTCGAATGCTCTTTGATTGATTCTTAGCTTTTCCATTATTCTTTCTGTAATTGCCCAGGTTTGCGATCCATAAGTGGTCACCGGTAGTATGCACTGATTGTATAGGGCGCTTTTTAACTCGAGGGGGTGTCCAGCGCTAGTATATCTTTTATCTTGCTGTAGGCCGCCCAAGTTTTCTGATCCTCTCGTTTGCCTCTAGTTCTTGGTTTGCCTTTCCTATTGTTAGTGTTTGACCAAGATACTAATATATTTGTACTTTCTCAATTAAGTTGCCTTCGATGGTAATTTGTTCTTCATCTCTATCTCTATCTGGCGTCATGTACTTGGTTTTACAGTTAAGGTTTTGGTCATGGGGGTCTTGGTTTTAGTTATCCCTTTCAAGTGAAGTGGTTCCACCATGGAACCACGATAATTTTTTTTTCTGAGCGGCCTAGTGATCGTAAGCTGGAACCACCACTGGAACCGGCTATGACTAATTCAACCGACAAGATTTGACTTGTAACTACGCCTCGCGCGCATTTCCCTTACGACTCCCATTAACCTAGCATTTGCTCATAGTGTTTTACATGTGAATGGTTGTATTTATACTTGGTGTTGTAAATAGTAAATTTAAAGCGAACGCACACCGTAAGTTCTGCATTAAATTATAGCCTTAATATATAGTTACATAATTCTGAGAGTGTTTCCCATTGAATATGTGTTTACCTCTTTTATGATCTATGATTATAAGTGGTTCCATATGGCACCACTAGGCCTGAAATAATTTTAATTTTCTTATAATCCCAAAATGCATAGATTTGACATTAGTAATTTGACTAGTGAGCTTATGCACTAATTGAAGAAATTCCTTCAGATCGATCAGATACTTCTGAAAGTGAAAGCGAATCTGAGTATTATATGAAAGAAGGCGAAGAAATAGCTATAGAATCAGTGGTAGGTGTAAATATAGAGAATGACTGGGACAGTGAGATGAATTACCATTACAAATATGGTATCGAACAAAGAACAATCTTTAAAATGGAACAAAAACATTTCTAGATGGAACCATTGTTCAACCCTTATGGTACCTGTAGGGCTAAACCTTCCAGATAATTTGGAATATCCAGTTGATGTGTTCCAAACATAATTTTCTGAAAATCTTTTAGAAACTATAGGTTTTCAAACTGTTTATACATAACACAAATCATGGGGACACCCACAAAACAACTGTCAAAGAAATTAAACATTTCTTGGAAATAAATTTGATTATTTTTTTGTTTGGAGGAAGTCAGGATGGTGTCTTAGCATTGAAATGGATGGATAAGAAGCCTATGTTTTTAAGTAATTTTCACAGTCCAAGCGATGAAGAAGAAGTTCAAAGAACACAAAAAGACGGAAGTACGGAAGCAGTAAAATGTTTAAAATTAGTAAAGGATTATAATCGGCACATGGGGTATTGGATAAGTCAGATATGCTAAAAGCATGTTACGAAATTGACAGAAAGTCTAAAAAATGGTGTCATAGAATTTTCTGGCATAATTTGGATTGACTGTAGTCAATTCTTTTATTCTCTTCAAAACACGATCGCTTGGGACAGCGACAATGTCATTGAAAGATTTCAAACCGGTCGTAGTTTTTGGACTAATAGGAGTCCAACCTGGTATTCCAGAGAAAAGGAGAAGTGCGAGTATTCCAAATCATGCCAGTAGATTAAAAGTCCAGGTTCCTTTAGAGAAAAGAACTGATAAGGCTGCACATATGCTGGAACATGGCACAAAAGTTCGATGTACTAATTGTAGCACAAAGCCTAAACCTCGCAGAACAAGATAGCACTGCAGTTTTTGTCATATGGGATTATGCCACACGTACAAACAAAATTGTTTAAAAAAGTTTCTAAGGAATAAAAATAGTTTTCGTATTTCCTAGTGGTGCTTCAGTGGAACCACCTATTTGTGAAAAAACTACAAATAAAAAAAATTCTTATATATATATATATATATATATATATATATATATATATATATATATATATATATATATATATATACCGCATACTGTATGCGTCTAACGGTTGACCCGTACGGACGCATATATCTCTTGAGAATGGCGAATGTTAGTTCGCCGAAACGTCGAGAATCCGGTTCTTTTCAGAGCCAACCCTCAGCATCAACGCGGAATCCCCGAGAAAACAATACAACACATATATTTATATATATATTAGGGTGGGCCAAAAAAAACTTTTAATTTTTTTTTTTAGCTACTACGAAAATATCGTCCAAGATGACGAAAAAAAAATTCTAGTAAAGTTTCAGCCCTTAATATTAATATTAAGAGGTGGCTCATTGTGATTTTTGATTTCCCATTTAAATAACATAAGAAGTTATTTTGTTTTTGTGTGGATTTTTAATGCACTCGAACGAATAAATGCCTCGTGGAAATAAATACATATTCTTGTAGGAAATTTAACGATCTACAAAAAAAGTCTGAAATGATTTTTTGCTAAGTTGACTCGTTTAAAAGTTATTCGAGGTTAAAGTCCAACCTCAAATAGTTGAGGATAACTTTTACAATTTCTTATACTCTATCACAAAATATTGACTCAAAAACATAAAATAGCTTAGTTTTCGTAAATCTTATCGAGTTTTTTTGATAAAACAATAAAATTTTTACAAAAGATCGATAATCGTAAGAAAAATCGATATTTTCATACCTAATTAAAATAAAAACACTCGGAACTGTACTTTACCTGATAGCATCATTCCCTGAAAAATTAATAAGTTCTTTATTTGCACTTAGTTTAGTTTGATTTTGACTAAGCTATTTTATGTTTTTGAGTCATTATTTTGTGATAGAGTATAAGAAATTGTAAAAGTTATCCTCAACTATTTGAGGTTGGATTTTAACCGCGAATAACTTTTAAACAAGTCAACTTAGCAAAAAATCATTTTAGATAGAAATGTAGATCGAACTTTTTTTGTAGATCGTTAAATTTCCTACAAGAATATGTATTTATTTCCACGAAACATTTATTCGTTCGAGTGCATTAAAAATCGAAACAAAAACAAAAAAAAATCTTATGTTATTTAAATGGGAAATCAAAAATCACAATGAGCCACCTCTAAATATTAATATTAAGGGCTGAAACTTTACCAGAATTTTTTTTTCGTCATCATGGAAGATATTTCCGTAGTAGCTAAAAAAAAAAAATTAAAAGTTTTTTTTGGCCCACCCTAATATATATATATATATATATATATATATATATATATATATATATATATATATATATATATATATATATTTATATTGGCGGGGGTCCTACAGCTTCTGCTGCATCCCGCATTTCGATCGCCACATGTTTTTATCTCTCCAGACATCTTCATTGATTGCCCGGTCCCTCATCGTTGCCATAACTCCATCTAACCATGTCGTAGCTGGGCTTCCTCGTTTCCTCTTATTCGGTGAAGAGTATTCAAATGCCTTTCTTGGCCACCTGTGTTCTTCCATACGCCTCATATGTCCATACCATATCAGCTGCCTTGTTTCTATTCTTTCAGTTCTTTTGTGTATTCTATTTGTAAGTCGTTTAATTTCTACATTTGGTATGTGTTCTAACCTAGATATTCGGCATGCTCTTCTGAGAGAAACCATTTCTACGGCGTCTATCTTCTTCCTTGCTGATTCCGTCAACTGCCAACATTCTGACCTGTATGTTAATATTGGCTCTACGATTGCTCTGTAGAGTGTCAGTTTTGTTTTTAAGGGGATTCGATTGGACTAAAGTAAAGGATTCAAAACCCGTACGCCTTTTTGTCCTTGTTGTGCCCTGCGTCGTATATCTTGGACAGATGAGCCTTTGTTTGATATAATACTACGTAGATATTTGTATTCCTCGCATTTTCTTATCTGTCTTAACTGCAGATCTGTATCTTCATCTTCTTCACCTACTCTTAAGTACTCTGTTTTGGCTAAGTTCATTTTCATTCCCGCCAATTCATATTCATCTTTAAGTTTTCTTAACATGTAGTCTACATCTTCTTCACAGTTCGCAATTATCACCTGATCGTCAGCAACGAATAATGTTGACAGGTAGTTGTCGTCAACCTTAATGCCCATACCTGAACATTTTTTTCTCCATTTCTGTAGCACTTCTTGAATATAAATTTTAAAAAGAGTAGGGGAAAGGCAGTATCCTTGTTTAAGGCCCTTTGTTATTCGAAATGATTCTGAAAAAATATTTTGAGTCTTCACTATACTCTGTGGATTTTTGTAGATATTGCGTAGGGCTCTGATATATCCTCTCTTTATGTCCGTCTTCGTCAATATATTAAATAGCAATTTTAAAGGTACCGTATCGTAGGCTTTTTCAAGATCAATGAAGACAAGATGAGTAGGAAGGTTTCGAGCTACACGCTTCTCAATTATTTGCTGGAGAGTATAAATATTGTCCATACAGGACATTCCTGCCCGGAAGCCACTCTGCTCTTCGATATCCTGGTACTCCAGTTCAATTCTTTTCTTTATTATCCGACCATACAACCTTCCTACCGAGCTTGTAACACTTATCCCTATGTAATTCCCACATACTTTTCTGTCTCCTTTCTTGTATATGGAACTGATGTATACTAAATTCCAATCTTTTGGGATCTACTGTCCTTCAATTAAACATTTATTAAAAATATCTACAAGGTTTTCTATTAGTATGTCGGGACCATTTTTAATCAGCTCAATAGGAATGTCTCCAGGTCCAGCAGCCTTACCATTTTTCATTTCTTTAAGTTCCTTCTTTACTTCATTCTTATTTATTGCCTGTATTTCAATCTCGTTATTGATAAACTTCGTCAATCTCTCCTAAAAATTCTTTCCTGCTTTCTGTCAGTAGCGTCCTATAATGTTCTTCCTATTGTTTGTTTTTGATCAGGTTTATATTTCCCTTTTCTTTTCTTTCTTTTCGTATATTTTTAATAAACTTCCATACTTGTGCTACTCTACTGCCTCCCAGATACCTCTCTACGTCTTCACATTTTCTTCCCCAGAGTTCATTTTTATTTTTTGACACTATTCTCTTTGTTTCTCTGTTTAGCTTGACACACGCTTTTCTGTCTTCTTGATCTTTTGTTCTTTAACCAAGTTATATAGGCCCTTTTCTTTTCATTTATAATGTCTCTTATGTCTTTCGTCCACCATTCAGGATTCGATTTCTTGCTATGATCACAGTATCCTAAAGCTTCCTTTGTTGCTTGGTGAATACATGCATTGATTATCTGGTACTGTTCTACTGTTCCTGTTTCACCCATATTTCTCAGTTTCGCAGCTAGTCTCAATTTGTAGAGAAATTGTGTAGACTCGTCCTTTAAGCTGTCAATATTATATTTGGTCACTTTAGGTCTGGTTTCAACGTCGTTCTCAAACTTGTTTTGATTAGTGTTTCTGCTATACATTATGTTGATTTTTGCTACAACCATGTAGTGGTCTGAACCACATTCTGCGCTACGGTAGACCCTTACGTCATTTGTTTTTAGTTTTGTATTTTGTGGCTGGATCAGATAGTCAATTATTGATTGCAGCTTTTTCTTGTTGTAATTTCTGATTGCAGCTTTACATGGTTGTATCCATGTAAATTTATGAATTTCGTTATGCTGGAAGAACCCATTCATAATCTTAAGATCTAAACTTTGGCATAGGTCCAAGAGTCTTTCTCCATTGCTATTCACCCGTACTTCTCCATATCTCCCCACCACAGTATTGTTTTCTTTTATTTCGACTCTAGCGTTAAAGTCTCCTAATATCAGAATATAGCGTGACCAGTTTTTATCAGAACATCTTTTAATTTCTCATAGAAAACATCTTTCGTACTGGCATTAGCATCGTTACTTGAGGCATATATTCATATAATAGCTATTGTTTCGCCATTTTTATATATGTTCATTGTTATAATCTGTTCATCTACTTCTTCCCAGCTTTTAATGTGCTTCCTGAATTTCTTGTGAATAGCAATAGAAATTCCTCTTTTTGCTCTTTCGCTTTTGTCTACCCCACTATATAAATGAATGTAATCCTCTATTTCTTCACTCCCTTTTCACTTTTTGTTGTTTTCAGTGAGGATGCATATATCTATTTTGTGTTGTTTTAGTTCTCGGAAGACCTCAGTTTGCTTGGTTCTTATACCTTGAATATTATATATTATATTTGAATAGTCTCATAGTCCTTTTTCGAAGCAGTCGTCGTCGTTTTGTTCCGCCGTATTTCCGAGGCTGTTTATCGAAATTATTAGCATATCTTTTCTTTTACGAAAAATGGGTTGCTAGCCCATTGTTTCAACCCTCCTTTATCCGGGTTTGGGACCGGCAACAGCACCACTGGGCTACTCAATCCACCCAATGGACTGCAGGCGGAGGCGTGAGAAAAAAATTTCTTAACAACATAAATTTGTGTTTTTATTTTAGTTTTGTTATAAAACCCCCAAAAATATAAAATTATTAACACAGAAAGTTCTTGGTCCTCAAAGGGTTAAGTTAATTTCCAATCCTATGCGTTTCGTGGCTTTGTAGATATCGTCGATGAGTGTGATGAGTTCTTCCTTGTTGCTGGTTATCAGTGCTATATCGTCGGCAAACATTAGTCGGCAGAGTTTCTCACCCGTTATCTTAATACTTCGGTTACTAGAATCAATTTAATCTTTCGTGCATCTTCGAAAACCAGGGTAATTAGTCGTACACCGATCCTGATTCTTACTTTTTCGGATTGTTTATGCAGTTGGATTTGTAGTGTGGCGTTGCGGTAGAGATTGTTGATCAAGTTTGCGTACCTGGTCAATGGTCAATTCTAGCATTTCCTAGGGCTTGCTGGAGTGCCCAGATTTCTACTGTGTCAAAGGCTTTTCGGAAATCTATGAACGCTAGCCATAGCGGCACATTGTTCTCAAAGAGAGTACTCTCATTGTTTGTAGGTGCTCGGTTGTACTGAATCCCTGGCAAAATCCTGCCTGTTCGCTGGGTAGGTAGTATTTCAGTTTTGGGGTAATCCGAGTGGATATAATTTTTGTGAACAGTTTTTAAGTTTGGGGCAGTAAGCTGATCGGTCTGTAGTTTCTCCAGGTTTTCTGTGTCCCTTTTTGTGAATCAGAATGTTCTCTTCTTCCAGGCATTTGTTAAACAGCAATAGCAGTTGTGTGGTTAACGTGCCTCCCCATTTTTTCAGCATCTCGCCCATTATCCCGTCGTCGCCGGGCGCTTTCCTGTTCTTTGTGTGGTGTAGCGCAACTCTAATTTCGTCCTGTGTAATTTCTGGCATGTCCTCGGAGTTTACGTTAATGATTTTCTTCCGTCTATCTTCTTCCGATATGTCGCTCTCGCTCTCTACTTTTGATTCTTACAGGTTTGTGTACAATTTTTATGCTCTTATGATATCATGCCTTTGCTTTACATGCCTGTCCTTGATTTTACCTATTACCTTTTTTGTGCCTGTTGCCAGCCTCCTGAACACCTTCGGGCATTTGTGTTGTTCTAAGTCTTTTTGTGCTATTTGGATTTTAAGCTTCCTGATGTTTTCCTTTGCTATTCCCCTGGCTGCTTTATTTGTCTCGGTGTATTCTGTTGTTGCTCTTTTTCCGCATACAATCAAATCCCGACTACGCTCCAACATTGCGAGCGTTTGAGCGCTCAGTGTCGTGTGGGGTTGCTAGTCCTCCATCGGGAGCCTCCCCAGGTGGCGGATAGGGGAATGCCTAGATATAGGTGGTACCGGGGAAATCAAATACCCAGGGCGGACCAAAACTAGCACAAGCAACGCAGCGTCTGACCCAGATTGGGATGCTGCAAACAGCGTCGGTCCCATATTGGTTGGCTGATTTCACACGGCACCAACCCACTTGGCAAGCGTGTTGCTAAATTACCAAAACCCCAACAAAAATGACTTGTAATATAGTATCACAAATGTTTACTGTTTTAAACCAGTGCAGGTAAGCTTATGTTGTAAAAAATATTTTATAGAAATGTGCTTGGCATGTTTTCTGTAATAATATTTAAGTATCATTTGCTTAAAATTTACGTAAAAACACGTCAGTTGCGGGATGAAACTACTAGGAATCTAGATGATTTTTTTTTTCAGGGAAAAAAACATTCTTTGATGAAGTGGCACCTCATGAGATTTTTGTCCTTTTAGAAGATATTCCTACAGGTAGTGAATCGGATGTAGATAGCATTAATACGGAAGAAGAAGAAAAATGCCTTAAGGAGGAAAATATATTTGATATAGAATGGGCAAAGTACGGGCGATGAAATGCCCATACATTTTGAAAATCACTCAAACATATCACCTCAAAGGGGTTGTCGATTAATCACGAGATGTTTTTCAGCAACTTTTTAGGCCCCCCTCCCCCAGGTGATACGTGGTGTGGTTTTAGGTTAAGCCCCCCCTACCCAAAATCACGTGTATGTTTTTTGGTACAAGTCGCGCGCCGCTTTTCGGTTTAAAAATCGCGCGTTCAAAGAAAAATAAATGCACGTGATATGTCACTACACCAGAATTACATTCGAGTGTTTAAATTACATGAGAAAAGTACGTTCCCGTTTTAAGATAGACAGTGTACGCAAACATTTCCTGTCAAGATTAAAATAGTAGTTTCTGATACAAGTGTGTGAAGAAGGGTTTTTGTGCATGAGTTGCGAAGTTTAAGTACTTTAATCGCAATGAGTCTCCGTGTCAAAAATTGCTAACTAGTAAAAACGCACAGTGAATACTAGTTGGTCGTGGTCGATGTAATCTAGTTAAGCCTAACCTAACCCAAATTTAATCTAGATTAGGTTATGGTTAGGTTAAGTTATATTAGAGCCAAATAAATCCAGACTGAAACGTCGAGACTTTTTGAATCAAAATAAGCAAAATTAATTCAATTTTAATATATGTCAGAAAATTTATTGTAAATTGGACTTTTACGCACGATTTGGATACTTTTACACACAATTGTAATAATGGCATAGGGATGTATATAAGACATACAATAACTTACTTATTAAAGTATTCATTTTAGTGAGCGAGTAGATAAAAGTAATAATGGACTTGGTACTAAAAATAGTTCATCAAATTGTTGCAAAAATATTAAATCATTGCGAAAATGTTCTTTTTAGTCAATGTATCGAGCATATTGACACACATTTTTATTGTCTTTGAATGCTTCGTGGCTTCGCCAAAGACTTGCAATGCTTGGTGTTAAACCGTCATTTAACTCAGAGTATTCGAAACCCTTTGTCGTCATCATGACTGGTTACAAAACAATCTATTTTGCTACCGAAATCAGACAGCGTATCCTAACAATCTCAATACGAAGTTGCGAGAAGGACGAGACGATACTTTGAAATCGCTTTTAGAAATTTTACTTTATTGAAATATGTCTTGAAAGATGAAATTATGTTTGAAACAGTTTGAAAGTTGCAATTAATTTGAGCCCGTGGCATTTGAAATCAATTTTCGGGTCAATATATAATTGTGAGCAGATTTTTAACAAAATGAATATCATGAATATAAAATGGGGGCCCAGCAGCTCTACGACGTTAGACTTGAAAGTTGTTTAAATTTAAGACCTCAAGTTACGAACCTGATATGAAACAAATCTATGCATCAATTTACTTGTAAAAATCTCAGTGATTGTGATTTTTTATACCATCATCTCTGCGGCTCTGGTAATACGATTTGTTAATTTTCTTTAAGGAAAATGGCTCTTTACTTAAAACCGGCTGCCTTACAAGATAAAACTTTCTTGGTAACATCTTTCGACTTCCCTAAAAGAGCAAATACATCGTGAAGTATGGGAACACAATTATAAAATAATGATTATCAAATCACTCTCGAAACTTTAATTATTACTAATCAACGAATAAGATTTTACTTGACAATATAAAACTTAGATCTCTCGACTTACTTAAAAAAGTAAATAGATGGTGAAGTAATTGGAACGCACTTATAAAATAATGATATTCAAAATATCTCGGTATGTAATTAAAGCAGAAAAATAAGAATACGGACGAATACGCTGTGGAAAACAAAATTTATGTCTTCCTGTCCGACGTTGACGGGTTTCTTCCTCGTCTGAGTGTTTTCTGGGATTATTTTTCCTGCTCTTAAAAAATATTCCGTGCGAAATTAAGGTTTTCTCTTATAAAACGTTGCCGGTAAAAGAATTTGTAAAAGTTAATTTGTTTTAATTAAGAAAATCTTAATTAAGGGAGAATGTTTTGAGGATGTAAAATGTGTCATATATATTTTTTTAATACCAATTTTAATCTCGAGATTAATTAAACTTTTAATATTTAATTAATTATATATTCTTTTGTTTTAATAATATTGTATAGAATTTTTAACACTAAAAATATAAATATGTTAAAGATTTGGAAGAATGAGATTAATTACTCGTTAACTCGTCTATCTAGTATGTTATCTTGTCTAGTCTTGTCTGTCTATTCTTGTCTGTCTAGTCTTGTCTGTCTCCAAAATATGCGATACCGGGGTGGCGCATACTAAAAGCCAAAGTGGATTAGGGGGTTTGGTGAGTCTTGTCTGTCTAGTCTTGCCTGCCTAGTCTTGTCTGTCTAGTCTTGTCTATATGGTCCTGTCTGTTTTGCCTTGTCTGTCTAGTCTTGCCTGTCTAGTCTTGTCTGTCTAGTCTTGTCTGTCTAGTCTTGTTCGTCTAGTCCTGTCTATCTAGTCTTGGCTATATGGCCTTCTCTATCTGGCCTTGTCTGTCTATTCTTGTTTGTGTAGTCTTGTCTAACTAGTATTGTCTGTGTAGTCTTACCTACCTAGTATTGTCTGTCTAGTCTTGTCTGTCTAGTCTTGCCTGTCTAGTCTTGTCTGTCTAGTCTTGTCTGTCTAGTCTTGTCTGTCTAGTCTTGTCTGTCTAGTCTTGTCTGTCTAGTCTTGTCTGTCTAGTCTTGTCTGTCTAGTCTTGTCTGTCTAGTCTTGTCTGTCTAGTCTTGTCTGTCTAGTCTTGTCTGTCTAGTCTTGTCTGTCTAGTCTTGTCTGTCTAGTCTTGTCTGTCTAGTCTTGTCTGTCTAGTCTTGTCTGTCTAGTCTTGTCTGTCTAGTCTTGTCTGTCTAGTCTTGTCTGTCTAGTCTTGTCTGTCTAGTCTTGTCCGTCTAGTCTTGTCCGTCTAGTCTTGTCCGTCTAGTCTTGTCTGTCTAGTCTTGTCTGTCTAGTCTTGTCTGTCTAGTCTTGTCTGTCTAGTCTTGTCTGTCTAGTCTTGTCTGTCTAGTCTTGTCTGTCTAGTCTTGTCTGTCTAGTCTTGTCTGTCTAGTCTTGTCTGTCTAGTCTTGTATGTCTAGTCTTGTCTGTCTAGTCTTGTCTGTCTAGTCTTGTCTGTCTAGTCTTGTCTGTCTAGTCTTGTCTGTCTAGTCTTGTCTGTCTAGTCTTATCTGACTAGTCTTGTCTGTCTAGTCTTGTCTGTCTAGTCTTGTCTGTCAAGTCTTGTCTGTCTAGTCTTGTCTGTCTAGTCTTGTCTGTCTAGTCTTGTCTGTCTAGTCTTGTCTGTCTAGTCTTGTCTGTCTAGTCTTGTCTGTCTAGTCTTGTCTGTCTAGTCTTGTCTGTCTAGTCTTGTCTGTCTAGACTTGTCTGTCTAGTCTTGTCTGTCTAGTCTTGTCTGTCTAGTCTTGTCTGTCTAGTCTTGTCTGTCTAGTCTTGTCTGTCTAGTCTTGTCTGTCTAGTCTTGTCTGTCTAGTCTTGTCTGTCTAGTCTTGTCTGTCTAGTCTTGTCTGTCTAGTCTTGTCTGTCTAGTCTTGTCTGTCTAGTCTTGTCTGTCTAGTCTTGTCTGTCTAGTCTTGTCTGTCTAGTCTTGTCTGTCTAGTCTTGTCTGTCTAGTCTTGTCTGTCTAGTCCTGTCTGTCTAGTCTTGTCTGTCTAGTCTTGTCTGTCTAGTCTTGTCTGTCTAGTCTTGTCTGTCTAGTCTTGTCTGTCTAGTCTTGTCTGTCTAGTCTTGTCTGTCTAGTCTTGTCTGTCTAGTCTTGTCTGTCTAGTCTTGTCTGTCTAGTCTTGTCTGTCTAGTCTTGTCTGTCTAGTCTTGTCTGTCTAGTCTTGTCTGTCTAGTCTTGTCTGTCTAGTCTTGTCTGTCTAGTCTTGTCTGTCTAGTCTTGTCTGTCTAGTCTTGTCTGTCTAGTCTTGTCTGTCTAGTCTTGTCTGTCTAGTCTTGTCTGTCTAGTCTTGTCTGTCTAGTTTTGTCTGTCTAGTCTTGTCTGTCTAGTCTTGTCTGTCTAGTCTTGTCTGTCTAGTCTTGTCTGTCTAGTCTTGTCTGTCTAGTCTTGTCTGTCTAGTCTTGTCTGTCTAGTCTTGTCTGTCTAGTCTTGTCTGTCTAGTCTTGTCTGTCTAGTCTTGTCTGTCTAGTCTTGTCTGTCTAGTCTTGTCTGTCTAGTCTTGTCTGTCTAGTCTTGTCTGTCTAGTCTTGTCTGTCTAGTCTTGTCTGTCTAGTCTTGTCTGTCTAGTCTTGTCTGTCTAGTCTTGTCTGTCTAGTCTTGTCTGTCTAGTCTTGTCTGTCTAGTCTTGTCTAGTCTTGTCTGTCTAGTCTTGTATGTCCAGTCTTGTCTGTCTAGTCTTGTCTGTCTAGTCTTGTTTGTCTAGTCTTGTTTGTCTAGTCTTGTCTGTCTAGTCTTGTCTGTCTAGTCTTGTCTGTCTAGTCTTGTCTGTCTAGACTTGTCTGTCTAGTCTTGTCTGTCTAGTCTTGTCTGTCTAGTCTTGTCTGTCTAGTCTTGTCTGTCTAGTCTTGTCTGTCTAGTCTTGTCTGTCTAGTCTTGTCTGTCTAGTCTTGTCTGTCTAGTCTTGTCTGTCTAGTCTTGTCTGTCTAGTGTTGTCTGTCTAGTCTTGTCTGTCTAGTCTTGTCTGTCTAGTCTTGTCTGTCTAGTCTTGTCTGTCTAGTCTTGTCTGTCTAGTCTTGTCTGTCTAGTCTTGTCTGTCTAGTCTTGTCTGTCTAGTCTTGTCTGTCTAGTCTTGTCTGTCTAGTCTTGTCTGTCTAGTCTTGTCTGTCTAGTCTTGTCTGTCTAGTCTTGTCTGTATAGTCTTGTCTGTCTAGTCTTGTCTGTCTAGTCTTGTCTGTCTAGTCTTGTCTGTCTAGTCTTGTCTGTCTAGTCTTGTCTGTCTAGTCTTGTCTGTCTAGTCTTGTCTGTCTAGTCTTGTCTGTCTAGTCTTGTCTGTCTAGTCTTATCTGTCTAGTCTTGTCTGTCTAGTCTTGTCTGTCTAGTCTTGTCTGTCTAGTCTTGTCTGTCTAGTCTTGTCTGTCTAGTCTTGTCTGTCTAGTCTTGTCTGTCTAGTCTTGTCTGTCTAGTCTTGTCTGTCTAGTCTTGTCTGTCTAGTCTTGTCTGTCTAGTCTTGTCTGTCTAGTCTTGTCTGTCTAGTCTTGTCTGTCTAGTCTTGTCTGTCTAGTCTTGTCTGTCTAGTCTTGTCTGTCTAGTCTTGTCTGTCTAGTCTTGTCTGTCTAGTCTTGTCTGTCTAGTCTTGTCTGTCTAGTCTTGTCTGTCTAGTCTTGTCTGTCTAGTCTTGTCTGTCTAGTCTTGTCTGTCTAGTCTTGTCTGTCTAGTCTTGTCTGTCTAGTCTTGTCTGTCTAGTCTTGTCTGTCTAGTCTTGTCTGTCTAGTCTTGTCTGTCTAGTCTTGTCTGTCTAGTCTTGTCTGTCTAGTCTTGTCTGTCTAGTCTTGTCTGTCTAGTCTTGTCTGTCTAGTCTTGTCTGTCTAGTCTTGTCTGTCTAGTCTTGTCTGTCTAGTCTTGTCTGTCTAGTCTTGTCTGTCTAGTCTTGTCTGTCTAGTCTTGTCTGTCTAGTCTTGTCTGTCTAGTCTTGTCTGTCTAGTCTTGTCTGTCTAGTCTTGTCTGTCTAGTCTTGTCTGTCTAGTCTTGTCTGTCTAGTCTTGTCTGTCTAGTCTTGTCTGTCTAGTCTTGTCTGTCTAGTCTTGTCTGTCTAGTCTTGTCTGTCTAGTCTTGTTGTCTAGTCTTGTCTGTCTAGTCTTGTCTGTCTAGTCTTGTCTGTCTAGTCTTGTCTGTCTAGTCTTGTCTGTCTAGTCTTGTCTGTCTAGTCTTGTCTGTCTAGTCTTGTCTGTCTAGTCTTGTCTGTCTAGTCTTGTCTGTCTAGTCTTGTCTGTCTAGTCTTGTCTGTCTAGTCTTGTCTGTCTAGTCTTGTCTGTCTAGTCTTGTCTGTCTAGTCTTGTCTGTCTAGTCTTGTCTGTCTAGTCTTGTCTGTCTAGTCTTGTCTGTCTAGTCTTGTCTGTCTAGTCTTGTCTGTCTAGTCTTGTCTGTCTAGTCTTGTCTGTCTAGTCTTGTCTGTCTAGTCTTGTCTGTCTAGTCTTGTCTGTCTAGTCTTGTCTGTCTAGTCTTGTCTGTCTAGTCTTGTCTGTCTAGTCTTGTCTGTCTAGTCTTGTCTGTCTAGTCTTGTCTGTCTAGTCTTGTCTGTCTAGTCTTGTCTGTCTAGTCTTGTCTGTCTAGTCTTGTCTGTCTAGTCTTGTCTGTCTAGTCTTGTCTGTCTAGTCTTGTCTGTCTAGTCTTGTCTGTCTAGTCTTGTCTGTCTAGTCTTGTCTGTCTAGTCTTGTCTGTCTAGTCTTGTCTGTCTAGTCTTGTCTGTCTAGTCTTGTCTGTCTAGTCTTGTCTGTCTAGTCTTGTCTGTCTAGTCTTGTCTGTCTAGTCTTGTCTGTCTAGTCTTGTCTGTCTAGTCTTGTCTGTCTAGTCTTGTCTGTCTAGTCTTGTCTGTCTAGTCTTGTCTGTCTAGTCTTGTCTGTCTAGTCTTGTCTGTCTAGTCTTGTCTGTCTAGTCTTGTCTGTCTAGTCTTGTCTGTCTAGTCTTGTCTGTCTAGTCTTGTCTGTCTAGTCTTGTCTGTCTAGTCTTGTCTGTCTAGTCTTGTCTGTCTAGTCTTGTCTGTCTAGTCTTGTCTGTCTAGTCTTGTCTGTCTAGTCTTGTCTGTCTAGTCTTGTCTGTCTAGTCTTGTCTGTCTAGTCTTGTCTGTCTAGTCTTGTCTGTCTAGTCTTGTCTGTCTAGTCTTGTCTGTCTAGTCTTGTCTGTCTAGTCTTGTCTGTCTAGTCTTGTCTGTCTAGTCTTGTCTGTCTAGTCTTGTCTGTCTAGTCTTGTCTGTCTAGTCTTGTCTGTCTAGTCTTGTCTGTCTAGTCTTGTCTGTCTAGTCTTGTCTGTCTAGTCTTGTCTGTCTAGTCTTGTCTGTCTAGTCTTGTCTGTCTAGTCTTGTCTGTCTAGTCTTGTCTGTCTAGTCTTGTCTGTCTAGTCTTGTCTGTCTAGTCTTGTCTGTCTAGTCTTGTCTGTCTAGTCTTGTCTGTCTAGTCTTGTCTGTCTAGTCTTGTCTGTCTAGTCTTGTCTGTCTAGTCTTGTCTGTCTAGTCTTGTCTGTCTAGTCTTGTCTGTCTAGTCTTGTCTGTCTAGTCTTGTCTGTCTAGTCTTGTCTGTCTAGTCTTGTCTGTCTAGTCTTGTCTGTCTAGTCTTGTCTGTCTAGTCTTGTCTGTCTAGTCTTGTCTGTCTAGTCTTGTCTGTCTAGTCTTGTCTGTCTAGTCTTGTCTGTCTAGTCTTGTCTGTCTAGTCTTGTCTGTCTAGTCTTGTCTGTCTAGTCTTGTCTGTCTAGTCTTGTCTGTCTAGTCTTGTCTGTCTAGTCTTGTCTGTCTAGTCTTGTCTGTCTAGTCTTGTCTGTCTAGTCTTGTCTGTCTAGTCTTGTCTGTCTAGTCTTGTCTGTCTAGTCTTGTCTGTCTAGTCTTGTCTGTCTAGTCTTGTCTGTCTAGTCTTGTCTGTCTAGTCTTGTCTGTCTAGTCTTGTCTGTCTAGTCTTGTCTGTCTAGTCTTGTCTGTCTAGTCTTGTCTGTCTAGTCTTGTCTGTCTAGTCTTGTCTGTCTAGTCTTGTCTGTCTAGTCTTGTCTGTCTAGTCTTGTCTGTCTAGTCTTGTCTGTCTAGTCTTGTCTGTCTAGTCTTGTCTGTCTAGTCTTGTCTGTCTAGTCTTGTCTGTCTAGTCTTGTCTGTCTAGTCTTGTCTGTCTAGTCTTGTCTGTCTAGTCTTGTCTGTCTAGTCTTGTCTGTCTAGTCTTGTCTGTCTAGTCTTGTCTGTCTAGTCTTGTCTGTCTAGTCTTGTCTGTCTAGTCTTGTCTGTCTAGTCTTGTCTGTCTAGTCTTGTCTGTCTAGTCTTGTCTGTCTAGTCTTGTCTGTCTAGTCTTGTCTGTCTAGTCTTGTCTGTCTAGTCTTGTCTGTCTAGTCTTGTCTGTCTAGTCTTGTCTGTCTAGTCTTGTCTGTCTTGTCTGTCTAGTCTTGTCTGTCTAGTCTTGTCTGTCTAGTCTTGTCTGTCTAGTCTTGTCTGTCTAGTCTTGTCTGTCTAGTCTTGTCTGTCTAGTCTTGTCTGTCTAGTCTTGTCTGTCTAGTCTTGTCTGTCTAGTCTTGTCTGTCTAGTCTTGTCGGTCTAGTCTTGTCTGTCTAGTCTTGTATATCTAGTGTTGTCAATCTAGTCCTGTCTGTCTATCTGAGACCAACATAAAGTTGGCAATACTCCTCCGTTCACTTAAGAAGAGCTAACCATAGCAATTAGCCGTCTGCGCAACAACAGAGCTCCAGAACCAATTGGTATCCCCACGGAGGCTGTACTATTAATGGTAAAAGTCCTAGTATGGTAAAAGTCCCCTTGTCTAGTACTGGAAATATTAACCAAAAGCCTAGTGGCTGGTACGTTCCCTGCCAGATGGAAGCAGGCTAAATTACTATTATTAAAAAATCCAAACAAGTCTGCATGTGTACCTTCTTCATATCGGCCCCTCTATATCCTTGACGTCGCTGGCAAAATGCTGGAACAACTAATTTTAGCACGTCTAAAGAAAAGAACTACAAGATGGAATTGACCTATTTGAAAGACAATTCGGATTTAGAGAAGGTCGCTCTACAATAGATGCCTTAAAATACGTCATGAATATAGCGGCAAAGGCAAAAGAAGGTACAAAACGGACCAGGAAAATATGTGCGCTTATAACGCTGCACATCAGGAATGCCTTTAACTCGGCTGCCTGGCAGCAAATCATGGTTGAATTAACGGAAAGAGATATACCGCCCTATTTACTAAGAATGATACGTAGCTACCTTTGCGATCGTTACATCATCCTTCGTGTTGAAAACAAAGTTCAAAGTTTTGAACTTAGCAGTGGTGTTTCACAGGGCTCCGTAATGGGTCCAACCCTGTGTAACGTAGTCTATGACGGTATCCTGAAGCTGCCTTAAGGAGTTAACATCACTGGTTTTGCGGACGATCTGGGACTCACTGTAGTGCGAAAGAATGAAAGAGGCACTATGCTTAGAGCTAACTAGGTCATTAAACAAATTACTAAATGGATGTTATCAAAATCCTCCACCTTGCGCCGCAAAAGTCCGAAGCGGTCCTTTTAACGCAATATAGAAAGTGTCTATGTCTTTTAAAGTGATGGACATTAAACCAAAGGACTCTCTAAAATACCTTGGTATCACAATAGACAAAAGACTATCCTTTACAGAACATATTAGAAAGACGACAGGAACTGGCATGAAAACTACTTCGGCACCGGAAAAACTTATGCCCAATTTGGGGGGAACTAGATGCAGCAAACACAGGCTCCTAAGCACTGTGGCCCACTCTGCTATGCTCTATGGAGCTCCCATATGGGTAAAGGCTCTTAACAAAGTAAAAATAAACCAATTAGCTGTATTGCAGAGGAAAATGGTTCTACGAATCTGCAGTGCATACTATACACTATCGCGCGACGCAGCTGGGAGGCATACCTACAATTATCGAACTTCAGACGAGGTATAGAAAGGCAGGCAAAAATAAAACATAGAAACATAGAAAGGAGGCCGTTACCAAACTCATTCGGAATGAGAGCCTAATAAGAGAGAGAATAATACAGAACATAAAACATGACACCCCGGACCCGCTCTTCGCATTACTGCAGGGTGTATGTCCTATTCTACCCAGGGGATATGTTCAGATGCCTCCTCTCTGCGGCTTGTCGTAGCTTATCGTCTTCCTCCTTTTGGGTCATTATGTCTTTTGCCGCTTTGTTCACGTTGTCCCAGTTCTTTTCTGTTCTTAACATGTAGTCTGTTATTGTTCTTGGCTCTAACGGTCCGTCCTTCATTATCGTTGCTCGTTCGCGTTCCCATCTGTCGCAAACGAATAGGGTGTGGTACACGCTGTCGTCCTCTTCGCAGTAGTCACATTGTGCTTCTCTTGTTCTGCCAATGCTGTGCACGTAGTCCTTGAAACATCCATGTCCCGTGAGAATCTGTGTCAGGTGGAAGTTGGGTTCTCCGTGCTTTCTGTCTTTCCATTTGATTGGGTCTGGGATTAATAATCTGGTCCATTGTCCCCTTTCTGTATGCTCCCATTTTCTTTGCCATTCCGTACGAGTATTTTGCCTGGCTGTTTCTTTTTTCACTTTGTCTCGGCCTGCAAGGTAGCAAGACATGCGTTCTTGCGCAGTCAGCTCGATGGGGACGATACCGGCCATTACAAGAGCTGCGTCTCTAGATACGGTCCTGTATGCACTGCAAACCCGTAGTGCCATTTTTCTTTGTACCTTGGCCAATTGCTGCTTCTTTCTTTCTGTCAGTGCGTTAGCCCACACGGGAGCCCCGTACAACATGATGGAGAGGGCCACTGAGCTAAGCAGCCTGCGTTTGTTGCATTTTGGACCTCCGACGTTTGGCATCAGCTTTTGTAGCGCGTATGCGGTTTTTGTGGCTTTTGAGTCAGCACAGCTTATGTGTGCTGAGAAGTTTAAAGGTGCTTACAGACCGGAGCGGAAGTTTCGCTGCTGCCGCCGGTGCGATATCGCGGCAGACCGACTGACACGGCGGCTTATGTACATGTTCAGATCAAAAAGCGTGATTTCCGTCATAGACGCGGTAGTGCGGCGTTGCACGACAAGGATGCTGCATGCGCGGTTAGTTTCGCTGCCGCTGTATTTTGAAATGGTGATTTCTTTATCACATTGATTTTATGAACCCATGTTTGATTCTAAATTGAGTTTTATGTGTTTTAAAAATAAAAGATAAATTCAAAATAACCCATTTCATCTTATGTAATCAATGCTTAAAATAGCATAGCTTCTTGCACTGAGGACATCATGGCTACTATATACACGTTAAAATCGCGTTTTGATGTGGGCATTGCCATTTCGCTGCCGCGCCACTAGCTATTTTTTCGTTGCGTAAATTTCGCGACGCATACGCTCCGCACCGGTCTGAAGGAGCCTTAATCCTCCTTCTATGACCAATCCCAGATATTTTACCTATTCCTTGGGTTTGATCTTAGTGTCTTGGATCCTAAAGGATATTGGTGAGAGTTGTCTTTTACCTCTCAGAAGCACGGCCTCCGCTTTCTCAGGCGCAAGCCTTAACCCCTTATTTGTCATCCATTTGTTTATTTTTTCGACCGCTATGTTTGCTTTCTGCATCAGTGTCTTTTCTGTCTTTGCAGTTACTACTATTGCTAGGTCATCTGCAAATCCGATTGTGATTACTCCTTTGGGTTGCGTTATTTTGAGCACTCCATCGAACATTACGTTCCAGAGTGTGGGGCCCAGGACCGATCCCTGTGGGACCCCACTGGTGATGCTGTATTCTCTTGTGTCGTTTCCTATTTCGAGACTTATCGTACGGTTGTTTAGATAGCTCCTTATCATCCTTTGTAGATAGTGGAGCCACGGAGTCGCTTGAAGAGTACGATAACTGCACAGAAGGTCAGTGGACAAGGATCCTCACCCCGGACTATGACACTTGAATTATTCGACACTGACAAGTTTTATACTACCTCACCCAGGTCCTCACGGGCCACAGTTGTTTCCGAGATTACCTCTGCAACATCAGGAGATCATCCGATGCAGATTGCGTATGCTGTGGGTTGGCTGATAGTGTTACCCATACCATATTTGAGTGTCCGAGATGGGCCAACGAGAAGGAAATGTGGAAAATGACAAACTCGATCCCCAAAAGATGTTGGCGTAACTATTAAAATGGTAGGAAGAATGGAACACTATCCACAAAATGGTCAGAAAAATTATAACGGAAAAGGAAAGTGAAGAGAGAAAAATACAAAAAAAAACGAAACCCAAATTGCGGAAGTAGATAGTAGTGTGTGAACATGTCATCAAACACCCTTAAGAAATAAGACAACCGGTTCCGGAGTATTCGGGTTAGTTTCAGGGGGCTCACCTGCGAGATTAACTGAAAGGTGCCTACACCCCATAAAAAAGTCTAGTCTTGTTTATTTAGTCTTATCTGTCTGTAACCGCCTTTCAATAACCGTTCGGGCTGCCCACCCTGAATGAATGCAAAATATGCAATACCGAGGTGGCGCATACTAAAAGCAAAGGTGGAATAGGGGGTTTAGTCTTGTCTGTCTAGTCTTATCTGCCTAGTCTTGTTTGTCTAGTGTTCTCTGTCTAGTCTTGTTTGTCTAGTCTGTCTAGTCTCGTCTGTCTAATCTTGTCTGTCTAGTCTTGTCTTGTCTCGTTTGTCTAGTCTGTTTGGCTTGTCTCGTCTGCGTAGTCTGTCTAGTATGCCTAGTCTGTCTACTTCGACTATTCTGTCTAATATGTCTAATCTGTCTGGTCTGTCTAGTCTGTCTAGTCTGTCTAGTCTGTCTAGTCTATCTAGTCTGTAGGGTCTTGTCTGTCTAATCTCGTAAGTCTGGTATTATCTAGCCTGTCTAGTCTGAAGGGTCTTGCCTGGCTAATCTCGTATGTCTAGTATTATCTTGTCAGTATAGTCTTGTCTGTCTAGTCTTGTCTGTTTAGGCTTGTCTGTCTAATCTTGTCCGTCTTAGTCTTGTCTGTGTAATCTTGTCTGTCCAGTCTTGTCTGTCTGGTCTTGTCTGTCTGATCGTGTCTGTCTGATCTTTTCTGTCTAGTTTTGTCTCTCTGGTCTTGTCTGTCTGGTCTTGTCTGTCTAGTCTGGCTTGCCCGGTCCTGTCTGTCTGGTGTTGGCCATCTGGTCTTCACCGTTCGTTGTACCTTTTTTGCTCGATAATATCTAATTTGATTTCTGAGTTAACCAAACATTACAAATGAAAATATTTTTTCATTGATGAAAAATCTTATAAATTATTTTTTTCTCTGCAGAATATTATTAGGAATACGAACGACTTTTATATTATTAAATTTTTGTCCCTCAAGAAAGTTTCAAGAGGAGGCGAATGACAGAAAATTTGAATGCCAGAGAATTTAATAAGATTTCTTATAATCAAGTGGCATCCAGGAAAACGTGATAAGAAAGCGGCGATAAGAAAATTGTTCGATCGATGAAGGAAATATCAGTTTACAGAATTGTTAATTTCAGGCTTGTTCACTTCAGGGTGAAGATTGTTTGTTTAGTGTTTGATAAGGGATTTTCGAAATATCTCAATAAATTAATTCTTCGATTTATTTTAGGTTTTCGTTCAAGAATTTGGTATGTTTGAAAGTTTAATTTTAAATGTCTTATCTACTGGGACAACAAAATTCGATCAAAGTTAATTTAAACTTCGCAACTCATGCACAAAAGCCCTTCTTCACACTTGAATCATAAACTACCATTTTTCTGTCAGAAGAGAAAAAATACGACTGCAACTTAACATTTTTTGTGATCATTCTAAAATTTTTGTGACTTATTTTGCTATTTCTGTGAATTATTTTCCAATTTTTGTGAAATGTGAATTGTTTCAAATGTGAACTTTTCAGTGAATTATTTTTGTTGAATTTTGCAGAAAAATAATAATATTTGGAAAAATTACATCGCAATTTAAATTTATTATTATCAATATACATATTGAATTTTAGAACAAAATATGGAAATTATTACAAACCATATTCTTCTATAGATAGAATATCTCCTAACTATCCTCAACTTCACCTAGGCTAGATGGACATAACACTGACACCGCATGTTAAATACTTAGGACCGAGTCTCGACTAAAGACTTACCTTCAAGACCGACGCTACACTACGAAAAAAAGGCAGTGCAAAGAAGCAAATATTTCCGATGTTTGTCTTCTGGCAACAACGGGATCTCTTTACAAACCGCCATGACAATATATAAAGCTATATGTAGATCTATCCTAGACTATGGGCATATACTTATGAATAACGCACGTAAAATGACAATCGATACACTCAAAGTAGCTGAAACTACATCGTTACGTTTAATAACGAAATAAAGGCATCCCAATAACATCCTCCATAACCCACCCAACGATCTCTTATATACCCTGACTAAAATTCCAAATATCTCAGACAGACAATTATGACGGAAATGAGTTTTTCGTACCTGCAGGACGTGGCGTGGGACTAGTGCGGGGCAGACCGACACGGGTCAAAGGACATTTAAGTTTTACAACAGAAAATTTTCCTTTCCTCACTCCCTTTGATAATAATTAGTAAGAAATAATTATATTACTATCAATGGTTTTGAACATATTGTTTTTAATCAATGGAAATTTCTGAAATAGAATTTCAGTAAATTTTAAAATAAAATTAAAAAATAAAAACATGCAAATTTATTCCGTTTATAAATTACGATGAAATTGTTTGTTATATAATGAAAATTTATTGTTGAAATGTTCCAAGGTAAATCTAATTTAACAAGACTCCCACAAGAAAAAGTTAACTTCAATTTTAGTAATTTAAACCTTGAGAAACTCATAAAAAATAATTTCGCCAAAACATTTCCAACGCTCTTTCATATTTTCCAGCATTATATTTTATTTAAATTAACTAAACTTTCTTTTAACATTTCCGTAAAAAAATGTTCTCGTTTATCAAAGAATATTGGGAAAAAAGCCTAATTTTATTTTCATTCGATATACATTTGATTGATCTCGAACTGGTTTTTCCGGTTCTAAATGCTTTCAATCAATATAACAATTTCTAAAGAAATTCCTAATAAAAAAAACTCCAGGAATAAAAAAAAAAGAAAAATATGTTTTCTCCTTAAACATTTTCCTTAACAGCCAGAATTAAAAAAAAAACTTTATAGGGAAATCACGGTTCGTAATAGCTACAGAAAAGCGACAAGCATGGAAAATAAGTGGAAAATTATATTTTTCTTACTTTAATTATTTTATTTTTTGAGAAAATTCTCAATGCAATTTTGAATTAATTTGGGTTTAACGCCCTCAGACTTGAAGTTTTGTTTGCAAAATTGTCTTATTTACAACATTAAGGAGGCCTCTAATTTCTTTGGATTTTTTCAGACTCTATGGATTTGAATTTTTTTCTATTTTGCGTCTATAATGAAGTCATTAAAGCACTCATATGGGTCCGTTAATGGCTCGCCTAGTGCGATACATTATTCTCAATATGTATCGGCAATTTTTTTATATAGAAATGGCTTAAAAGGGCGCAAAACAGAAAAAAAAATAGTATAAAAAACTCGTTCATAAGGCGTTTTTCGCACTAGTCACACAACTTTTCACACAACATCATCACACAACACTTTCGTCCGTTAGAAAACTCCTCACTATGCTCGTCCTGTTCTAAACATGGACGCCTGCTGAAAAATCGCGCTTATTAAACTCGTTCTTTAATATACTATTAGACCATGCATATACGAATATATAACAGGACTTGAGTGCTGAAAGTCAATAAAAAAAGGTGTAAAAGGCTAATAAAACTATGTACATTACAATGTGCACAGGGATTGAAGCGGTTACGAAGAAGTAAATCATTACTAATTAATAAAATTAACCGGAAAATTAAATTATTCAATTCAAATTAATCTTAAAAGCTCAGAAAACCGACAAATTTTAATTACAGAAAATATAATAAATTCACCATTAATTAATAAATTTCACCTAAATCCGCATTTCAAGTCAACCGCATAATCGATTCAAATTAATAATTAAAATTCTCGCTAAACACAAAAATAAACTTTAGCTTGAACTTCCTTGCTATTGAATCCAAAGGAATTTCTACCGTTAATTGCTCTATCTTCTTCCTTATCTATTAAATATCCTCTGTATTCAAATTAATGTAATTCTAATCGACGAATTTATCTAGCAATTAATCTAGGAATTTCGGGTATTCGTTTCTCGCTGCCTTATCGAGAACCGATAAAACTGAAACGAAACCGAAATTTATTCATGTCCACTGGGAATGCAAACGCACAGAATCATTTGTTATAATAATTAGCAACAATTCATCTACAGAAAGGCAATAAATAAAACACAGCACCGATTTATGGTTTGCTTTACGACTGTGGATCAAAAGGTCGTCGCATTTTTCTTTATCAGGACATTGTGTAAGAAACATATTGTAATTGCATGATAATAAACGAATATTGCAGAAGATGAATTTACAACTAATATCTTGTCTGTCTACTCTTGTTTATCTGGTCTGCCCAGCCATGTTTGTCTAGATTTGTCTGTCTAGTCCTTATAGTCTGTCAAGTGTGTCTAGTCTGTATAGTCTGTCCAGTCTGTCCAGACTGTCTAGTCCGTCTGGTCTGTCTAGTCTGTCTAGATTATCTAGTCTCGTCTATCTAGTCTTGTTTGTCTATTCTTGCCTGTATAATCTTTTCTTTCTATTCTTGTCTGTTTAGTCTTGTCTATCTACTATTATCTGTCTGGTCTTGTCTATCTATTCTTGTCTGTCTAGTCTTGTCTGTCTAGTCTTGCCCGTCTAGTCTTGTCTGTCTAGTTTGTCCTTCTAGTCTTATCTGTTTAGTCTTGTCTGTCCAGTCTCTCTAGTCTTGTTTGAATAGTCTGTCTAGTTGTGCCTGTCTAGTCTGTCTAATGTGTCTAATCTAGTCTATCTAGTCTTGTTTGTCTACTCTTGCCTGTCTAATCTTTTCTTTCTATTCTTGTGTGTCTAGTCTTGTTTGTCTACTCTTGTATGTCTAGTCTTGTCTATCTAGTCTTGTCTGTCTAATCTTATCTGTCTAGTCTTGTCTGTCTAGTCTTGTCCGCCTAGTCTTGTCTGTCCAGTTTGTCTGTCTAGGCTTGTCTGTTTAGTCTTGTCTGTTTAGTCTCTCTAGCCTTGTCTGTCTAGTCTGTCTAATTTTGCCCTCTAGTCTTGTCTGCCTAATCTTCTCTGTCCAGTCTTGTATGTTTATTCTTGTCTGTTTAGTCTTGTCTGTCTAGTCTTCTCTATCTAATCTTGCTTGTCTAGCCTTGTCTGTTTAGTATTGTCTCTCTAGTCTTGTAGCCTTGCCTGTGTAGCCTTGTTTGTCTCTTTTTTTTGGGGGAGGGCGGTGAGGGGTAGCGTAGTGGTAGCACGTCACCAACAAGTGGCCCCCCTGAATTGCAGATCACCACCCTGGGATGGCTTTCGCATTACTTCGGAGAAGTGTCCGTATCTAACCGTTTCCTTACGTTCCCCGTACTCTCGCGAAATTAGGTATGCCAAGAAACCGCCGTGTCCGAAAAAGGTTTGTGTCAGGTCATAGCACATTTGACCATGCGCTTTTTCACACCATTCTCTCACGTTTGGTATCACTCTATGTGTCCAACGCCTGACTGTATCCGATTCCCATATTACCTGCCATCTCTCCATTAGTTTTTCCCGTGCCGCAGTTTTTGCTATCAGCTTTTTGGAGGTTAGAGTCCGTGCGGTGAATGTGTGTGTGTTGACTATCGGCGAAGGAGGATTTTCAGTCGCGAGAGAAGGAACAAAGGGCACCCGAGCGTAGTATATCGGAGGAGGTCGCACAGAAGACGGAATAGCTCAACAACCAACGAGTTCTTCAGAATGCAGTATTATGAGTCGGCTATAGCGAGCAACACGTCGGCGATTGTCAAGGACCCATCGGTGGCGATTTACTTCGCGAAACGGAGCTACGCGTACCTGAAGACCGAATGCTTCGGCTACGCCCTTTCCGACGCCTCCAAGGCTATCGAGCTGGACAAAGGCTACTACCGGCGCGCTGCCGCCCATATGTCCCTCGGCAAGTTGAAGGACGCCGTCAGAGACTTCGAATACGTCATCAAAACTAAACCGTATGACAAAGATGTGAAACTGAAGTACAGCGTGCAACAGGATTGTAAACAGCTGGCGTCACAGCAGACCATCTCCGTCCTGGAGACCAAGAAGAACATCTACGATAGCATCAACCTGGATGCGATGACAATCGAGAATGAATACAAAGGACCGGAACTGGTGGATGGCCAGGTGACGCTCGACTCGATTTACATCGCGAACCGGAGCTACGCGTACCTGAAGACCGAATGCTTCGGCTACGCCCTCTCCGACGCCTCCAAGGCTATCGAGCTAGACAAGGTCTACTACCGGTGCGCTGCCGCCCATATGTCCGTCGGCAAGTTGAAGGAGGCCCTCAGAGACTTACGAATACGTAATCAAAACTAAACCGAATGACTAAGATGCGAAACTAAAGTACAGCGTGCAACAGGATTGTAAAAAGCTGGCGTCCCAGAATCCCATCTCCGTCCAGGAGATATTAATGGAATTGTACGAAACTCGGGGCAAACTACACAGGAAATAAGCATATAAGATATTGATTGATATAAAGGAGTACTTTATGGCACAGCCGTCGATGATTCACGTTCCGATGGGGGACGACGACAAGTTCACGGTTTGTGGCGACATTCATGGCCAATTCTACGACCTGATGAACAATATCTTCGAGAAGAACGGCCCGCCCTCGCAAACCAACCCTTACTTGTTCAATTTGTGGATCAGGGGTCGTTCTCGGTCGAGTGCATTTTCACACTGTTCGTCTTCAAGCTGCTCTATCCAGACCATTTCTTCATGTCCCGATGAAATCATGAGGGCCTTGTCTGTCTAGTCTTGTCTGTTTAGTATTGTCTGTTTAGTATTGTCTGTCTAGTCTTGTCTATCTAGTCTTGACCACCGTTTTTTTTAATTAGTGATTGCCCAACAGTTAGAGAAAACCAATTACAGAGCAACCTCAAAAGCTTAAATTAACTTATTGTTAGACTAGAAGGTTCCAAATTAAAATATAAAAATGTAAGGTATAAAAAGGATCCTCATATAAACAGAATCAATAACATCAATAAATAAAAAAGTTAATTAGAAAGGCTTCTAATGGTCTTTAATTTGAAACATCTAACCTTCACAAAGATGTCACACTCAGAGCTGATAGAGTTATAGATCGAACACATGTTGAATAGGGGTGGCACCAGTATGAGGGGACCACAAGATGATGGGTTATAAAAGGACCCCATTTCTCTACAAGCAGCTCTAGGAACATGGAAGTTCAAGAGACCGAGAATCTCGGAAGAGTCAATGGAAGTTCAAGAGACCGAGAATCTCGGAAGATGATAATGACGCCATGAGTGGCCTTATGCAAAAAACTAGATCGGCTAGAGAGCGACGAGAGCTCAACGATTGGTACCCCAGGTCATTCAGCAACGATGAGTGGTCGATGTGAAGAGCAGGAGGACCTCCAAAATTCTTAAACCAGAGGTATTTCAAGAATTTCCTCTGAACAACCTCCAAAGCCAAGATGTGCTTTTTATAGTGCGGGTTCCAAATAATGGAGCCATACTCAATGATGGATCTCACGAAGCTATTAGAGAGGACTCCCAGCGCCAAGTTGTTATTAAAACCGTGAGCATTGCGGATTATGAAACCGAGTGCTCTCCCGGGTTTGGAGACTGAAGACAATATGTGTTTAGCAAACGTGAGATTACTGTCAAATAAAATGCCAAGGTCTTTGACTGTGTCACAGCGCTCCAAGTAAAACCTCTTCAAGGTATACCTAAACTCGCTCGGGTGTTGAAGCCAAGTAAATGTGACAAACTGGCATTTGTTAAGGTTGAGAGCCAGCTTGTTGACATCGCACCATCTTTCCAATATGTCAAGGTTCTCTTGTAAGAGAGCACAGTTATTAGACTGCTTAATTGACAAGAAGACTTTAAGGTCGTCTGCAAAAAATTAATGTGGCACGGAGAAAGACGCATCAGGTCGTTAAAGAAGATGTTAAATAACAAGGGCCCAATGTTAGATACCTGCGGAGCCCCGGAGGTGGCAACAAATTCAGCTGATGCATAACCGAAGTGAGAAACGTACTGCATTCTATTAGTGAGGTACGAGGACAATAAGGCTATTAAGTTATCAGCCAAGCCAAAAGAATGAAGCTTGTCGATAATCAATGCGTGATCAATGATGTCAAAGGCTTTCAAGAAGTCAGTATAAATGCAGTCTACCTGGCCCCTGCTTCCTATAGCTGATGAAGCAAATTGCGTGAAAGCTATTAAGTTAGTGACCGTGGAGCGTCCTTTGATGAATCCATGTTGTTTCGGTGGGAACAGATGCTTAATGCGAGGAAAGATGGAGTTGTAAACGATTGACTCAAAGATTTTGGAAAAGTTGTAGAGAATCGATATCGGGCGATAGTTCCTAATGTCCGATTGACAGCCAGACTTGTGGATGGGGCAAATTTTAATAGATATCCAAATCGCTGGAAACTTGCCTTCCTGGAGTATAAGGTTGAACAGCTTCGTAAGATGAGGAGCAAAGATGTGCGCACAATCATGAAGTAAGAACGCCGGGACTAGGTCATTAAGCATCGACCGCTGGTCAAGTAACATTTTGAATTTTTGAGGGTAGCTAACACTTCATCTTCGGAAATATTCGCCCAATCAAAGGGAGATTCAGACCAGCAATATCCGACTTATAGGTGCTTATAGACAAAGGAATATAGACTCCATTGAAGTAGTTCGCAAAGTCGTTAACAATGGATTGAGGAGTGTCAAAAGACACTTGGTCACAAAACATTTGACCAGGTATACGGCTTTGGCGCTGCTTTGATTGAATAAAAGACCAGAAACACTTTGGGTCAGCAGAAATGTTATTGGCTGCCGCCTTAATAAAGTTCGAATAGGCAGAGTTTATCTGCAAATTCACTTTGGATCTGATGGCTTTAAATCTGGAATAGTCGAGGGCCGATTTAGACCTCTTATAGGTACGATGAAGAGAGCGTTTCTTATGAAGTCCTACAATAATCTATGGGAAATACCACGAGGGATAAGTAGAGCAAGAAGAGGAACGAGGCGGCACAAACTTATCAAAGGTGGAATACAGAACAGCGTAAAATGAGACTAAGAGATCACTAGATGACCGGGTGGGATCGTCAAGAAAAGTAAAGTACGAAGAATTAAGAGTCAGATATAGTGCTGGAAAATCGGCACTTGTGTGCTTAGTCTTGTCTGTCTAGTCTTGTCTGTTTAGTCTTGTCTGTCTAGTCTTGTATGTCTAGTTTTGTCTGTCCAGTCCTGTCTGTCTAGTCTTGTCTGTCTAGTCTTGTATGTCTAGTCTTGTCTGTCTAGTCTTGTCTGTCTAGTCTTGTCTGTCTAGTCTTGTCTGTCTAGTCTTGTCTGTCTAGTCTTGTCTGTCTAGTCTTGCCTGCCTACTCTTGTCTGTCTAGTCTTATCTGTCTAGTCTTGTCTGTCTAGTCTTGTCTGTCTAGTATTGTCTGTCTGTCCTCCTCGGTGGTGTAGTTGACAACATACCCGCCCTTCAATGCGTCCGGGCTGCCCACCCTGAATGAATGCAAAATATGCGATACCAGGGTGGCGCATACTAAAGCCAAGGTGGAATAGGGGGTTTAGTGAGTATTGTCTGTCTTGTCTTGTCTGTCTAGTCTTATCTGTCTAATCTTGTTTGTCTAGTCTTTTCTCTCTAGTCTTCTTTTTTTTTTTAAATAGTGATTGCCCAACAGAGAAAACCAATTACAGAGCAACTACAAAAGCTTAAATTAACTCAGACTAGAATCTTGTCTGTCTAGTCTTGTCTGTCTAGTCTTGTCTGTCTAGTCTTGTCTGTCTAGTCTTGTCTGTCTAGTCTTGTCTGTCTAGTCTTGTCTGTCTAGTCTTGTCTGTCTAGTCTTGTCTGTCTAGTCTTGTCTGTCTAGTCTTGTCTGTCTAGTCTTGTCTGTCTAGTCTTGTCTGTCTAGTCTTGTCTGTCTAGTCTTGTCTGTCTAGTCTTGTCTGTCTAGTCTTGTCTGTCTAGTCTTGTCTGTCTAGTCTTGTCTGTCTAGTCTTGTCTGTCTAGTCTTGTCTGTCTAGTCTTGTCTGTCTAGTCTTGTCTGTCTAGTCTTGTCTGTCTAGTCTTGTCTGTCTAGTCTTGTCTGTCTAGTCTTGTCTGTCTAGTCTTGTCTGTCTAGTCTTGTCTGTCTAGTCTTGTCTGTCTAGTCTTGTCTGTCTAGTCTTGTCTGTCTAGTCTTGTCTGTCTAGTCTTGTCTGTCTAGTCTTGTCTGTCTAGTCTTGTCTGTCTAGTCTTGTCTGTCTAGTCTTGTCTGTCTAGTCTTGTCTGTCTAGTCTTGTCTGTCTAGTCTTGTCTGTCTAGTCTTGTCTGTCTAGTCTTGTCTGTCTAGTCTTGTCTGTCTAGTCTTGTCTGTCTAGTCTTGTCTGTCTAGTCTTGTCTGTCTAGTCTTGTCTGTCTAGTCTTGTCTGTCTAGTCTTGTCTGTCTAGTCTTGTCTGTCTAGTCTTGTCTGTCTAGTCTTGTCTGTCTAGTCTTGTCTGTCTAGTCTTGTCTGTCTAGTCTTGTCTGTCTAGTCTTGTCTGTCTAGTCTTGTCTGTCTAGTCTTGTCTGTCTAGTCTTGTCTGTCTAGTCTTGTCTGTCTAGTCTTGTCTGTCTAGTCTTGTCTGTCTAGTCTTGTCTGTCTAGTCTTGTCTGTCTAGTCTTGTCTGTCTAGTCTTGTCTGTCTAGTCTTGTCTGTCTAGTCTTGTCTGTCTAGTCTTGTCTGTCTAGTCTTGTCTGTCTAGTCTTGTCTGTCTAGTCTTGTCTGTCTAGTCTTGTCTGTCTAGTCTTGTCTGTCTAGTCTTGTCTGTCTAGTCTTGTCTGTCTAGTCTTGTCTGTCTAGTCTTGTCTGTCTAGTCTTGTCTGTCTAGTCTTGTCTGTCTAGTCTTGTCTGTCTAGTCTTGTCTGTCTAGTCTTGTCTGTCTAGTCTTGTCTGTCTAGTCTTGTCTGTCTAGTCTTGTCTGTCTAGTCTTGTCTGTCTAGTCTTGTCTGTCTAGTCTTGTCTGTCTAGTCTTGTCTGTCTAGTCTTGTCTGTCTAGTCTTGTCTGTCTAGTCTTGTCTGTCTAGTCTTGTCTGTCTAGTCTTGTCTGTCTAGTCTTGTCTGTCTAGTCTTGTCTGTCTAGTCTTGTCTGTCTAGTCTTGTCTGTCTAGTCTTGTCTGTCTAGTCTTGTCTGTCTAGTCTTGTCTGTCTAGTCTTGTCTGTCTAGTCTTGTCTGTCTAGTCTTGTCTGTCTAGTCTTGTCTGTCTAGTCTTGTCTGTCTAGTCTTGTCTGTCTAGTCTTGTCTGTCTAGTCTTGTCTGTCTAGTCTTGTCTGTCTAGTCTTGTCTGTCTAGTCTTGTCTGTCTAGTCTTGTCTGTCTAGTCTTGTCTGTCTAGTCTTGTCTGTCTAGTCTTGTCTGTCTAGTCTTGTCTGTCTAGTCTTGTCTGTCTAGTCTTGTCTGTCTAGTCTTGTCTGTCTAGTCTTGTCTGTCTAGTCTTGTCTGTCTAGTCTTGTCTGTCTAGTCTTGTCTGTCTAGTCTTGTCTGTCTAGTCTTGTCTGTCTAGTCTTGTCTGTCTAGTCTTGTCTGTCTAGTCTTGTCTGTCTAGTCTTGTCTGTCTAGTCTTGTCTGTCTAGTCTTGTCTGTCTAGTCTTGTCTGTCTAGTCTTGTCTGTCTAGTCTTGTCTGTCTAGTCTTGTCTGTCTAGTCTTGTCTGTCTAGTCTTGTCTGTCTAGTCTTGTCTGTCTAGTCTTGTCTGTCTAGTCTTGTCTGTCTAGTCTTGTCTGTCTAGTCTTGTCTGTCTAGTCTTGTCTGTCTAGTCTTGTCTGTCTAGTCTTGTCTGTCTAGTCTTGTCTGTCTAGTCTTGTCTGTCTAGTCTTGTCTGTCTAGTCTTGTCTGTCTAGTCTTGTCTGTCTAGTCTTGTCTGTCTAGTCTTGTCTGTCTAGTCTTGTCTGTCTAGTCTTGTCTGTCTAGTCTTGTCTGTCTAGTCTTGTCTGTCTAGTCTTGTCTGTCTAGTCTTGTCTGTCTAGTCTTGTCTGTCTAGTCTTGTCTGTCTAGTCTTGTCTGTCTAGTCTTGTCTGTCTAGTCTTGTCTGTCTAGTCTTGTCTGTCTAGTCTTGTCTGTCTAGTCTTGTCTGTCTAGTCTTGTCTGTCTAGTCTTGTCTGTCTAGTCTTGTCTGTCTAGTCTTGTCTGTCTAGTCTTGTCTGTCTAGTCTTGTCTGTCTAGTCTTGTCTGTCTAGTCTTGTCTGTCTAGTCTTGTCTGTCTAGTCTTGTCTGTCTAGTCTTGTCTGTCTAGTCTTGTCTGTCTAGTCTTGTCTGTCTAGTCTTGTCTGTCTAGTCTTGTCTGTCTAGTCTTGTCTGTCTAGTCTTGTCTGTCTAGTCTTGTCTGTCTAGTCTTGTCTGTCTAGTCTTGTCTGTCTAGTCTTGTCTGTCTAGTCTTGTCTGTCTAGTCTTGTCTGTCTAGTCTTGTCTGTCTAGTCTTGTCTGTCTAGTCTTGTCTGTCTAGTCTTGTCTGTCTAGTCTTGTCTGTCTAGTCTTGTCTGTCTAGTCTTGTCTGTCTAGTCTTGTCTGTCTAGTCTTGTCTGTCTAGTCTTGTCTGTCTAGTCTTGTCTGTCTAGTCTTGTCTGTCTAGTCTTGTCTGTCTAGTCTTGTCTGTCTAGTCTTGTCTGTCTAGTCTTGTCTGTCTAGTCTTGTCTGTCTAGTCTTGTCTGTCTAGTCTTGTCTGTCTAGTCTTGTCTGTCTAGTCTTGTCTGTCTAGTCTTGTCTGTCTAGTCTTGTCTGTCTAGTCTTGTCTGTCTAGTCTTGTCTGTCTAGTCTTGTCTGTCTAGTCTTGTCTGTCTAGTCTTGTCTGTCTAGTCTTGTCTGTCTAGTCTTGTCTGTCTAGTCTTGTCTGTCTAGTCTTGTCTGTCTAGTCTTGTCTGTCTAGTCTTGTCTGTCTAGTCTTGTCTGTCTAGTCTTGTCTGTCTAGTCTTGTCTGTCTAGTCTTGTCTGTCTAGTCTTGTCTGTCTAGTCTTGTCTGTCTAGTCTTGTCTGTCTAGTCTTGTCTGTCTAGTCTTGTCTGTCTAGTCTTGTCTGTCTAGTCTTGTCTGTCTAGTCTTGTCTGTCTAGTCTTGTCTGTCTAGTCTTGTCTGTCTAGTCTTGTCTGTCTAGTCTTGTCTGTCTAGTCTTGTCTGTCTAGTCTTGTCTGTCTAGTCTTGTCTGTCTAGTCTTGTCTGTCTAGTCTTGTCTGTCTAGTCTTGTCTGTCTAGTCTTGTCTGTCTAGTCTTGTCTGTCTAGTCTTGTCTGTCTAGTCTTGTCTGTCTAGTCTTGTCTGTCTAGTCTTGTCTGTCTAGTCTTGTCTGTCTAGTCTTGTCTGTCTAGTCTTGTCTGTCTAGTCTTGTCTGTCTAGTCTTGTCTGTCTAGTCTTGTCTGTCTAGTCTTGTCTGTCTAGTCTTGTCTGTCTAGTCTTGTCTGTCTAGTCTTGTCTGTCTAGTCTTGTCTGTCTTGTCTGTCTAGTCTTGTCTGTCTAGTCTTGTCTGTCTAGTCTTGTCTGTCTAGTCTTGTCTGTCTAGTCTTGTCTGTCTAGTCTTGTCTGTCTAGTCTTGTCTGTCTAGTCTTGTCTGTCTAGTCTTGTCTGTCTAGTCTTGTCTGTCTAGTCTTGTCGGTCTAGTCTTGTCTGTCTAGTCTTGTATATCTAGTGTTGTCAATCTAGTCCTGTCTGTCTATCTGAGACCAACATAAAGTTGGCAATACTCCTCCGTTCACTTAAGAAGAGCTAACCATAGCAATTAGCCGTCTGCGCAACAACAGAGCTCCAGAACCAATTGGTATCCCCACGGAGGCTGTACTATTAATGGTAAAAGTCCTAGTATGGTAAAAGTCCCCTTGTCTAGTACTGGAAATATTAACCAAAAGCCTAGTGGCTGGTACGTTCCCTGCCAGATGGAAGCAGGCTAAATTACTATTATTAAAAAATCCAAACAAGTCTGCATGTGTACCTTCTTCATATCGGCCCCTCTATATCCTTGACGTCGCTGGCAAAATGCTGGAACAACTAATTTTAGCACGTCTAAAGAAAAGAACTACAAGATGGAATTGACCTATTTGAAAGACAATTCGGATTTAGAGAAGGTCGCTCTACAATAGATGCCTTAAAATACGTCATGAATATAGCGGCAAAGGCAAAAGAAGGTACAAAACGGACCAGGAAAATATGTGCGCTTATAACGCTGCACATCAGGAATGCCTTTAACTCGGCTGCCTGGCAGCAAATCATGGTTGAATTAACGGAAAGAGATATACCGCCCTATTTACTAAGAATGATACGTAGCTACCTTTGCGATCGTTACATCATCCTTCGTGTTGAAAACAAAGTTCAAAGTTTTGAACTTAGCAGTGGTGTTTCACAGGGCTCCGTAATGGGTCCAACCCTGTGTAACGTAGTCTATGACGGTATCCTGAAGCTGCCTTAAGGAGTTAACATCACTGGTTTTGCGGACGATCTGGGACTCACTGTAGTGCGAAAGAATGAAAGAGGCACTATGCTTAGAGCTAACTAGGTCATTAAACAAATTACTAAATGGATGTTATCAAAATCCTCCACCTTGCGCCGCAAAAGTCCGAAGCGGTCCTTTTAACGCAATATAGAAAGTGTCTATGTCTTTTAAAGTGATGGACATTAAACCAAAGGACTCTCTAAAATACCTTGGTATCACAATAGACAAAAGACTATCCTTTACAGAACATATTAGAAAGACGACAGGAACTGGCATGAAAACTACTTCGGCACCGGAAAAACTTATGCCCAATTTGGGGGGAACTAGATGCAGCAAACACAGGCTCCTAAGCACTGTGGCCCACTCTGCTATGCTCTATGGAGCTCCCATATGGGTAAAGGCTCTTAACAAAGTAAAAATAAACCAATTAGCTGTATTGCAGAGGAAAATGGTTCTACGAATCTGCAGTGCATACTATACACTATCGCGCGACGCAGCTGGGAGGCATACCTACAATTATCGAACTTCAGACGAGGTATAGAAAGGCAGGCAAAAATAAAACATAGAAACATAGAAAGGAGGCCGTTACCAAACTCATTCGGAATGAGAGCCTAATAAGAGAGAGAATAATACAGAACATAAAACATGACACCCCGGACCCGCTCTTCGCATTACTGCAGGGTGTATGTCCTATTCTACCCAGGGGATATGTTCAGATGCCTCCTCTCTGCGGCTTGTCGTAGCTTATCGTCTTCCTCCTTTTGGGTCATTATGTCTTTTGCCGCTTTGTTCACGTTGTCCCAGTTCTTTTCTGTTCTTAACATGTAGTCTGTTATTGTTCTTGGCTCTAACGGTCCGTCCTTCATTATCGTTGCTCGTTCGCGTTCCCATCTGTCGCAAACGAATAGGGTGTGGTACACGCTGTCGTCCTCTTCGCAGTAGTCACATTGTGCTTCTCTTGTTCTGCCAATGCTGTGCACGTAGTCCTTGAAACATCCATGTCCCGTGAGAATCTGTGTCAGGTGGAAGTTGGGTTCTCCGTGCTTTCTGTCTTTCCATTTGATTGGGTCTGGGATTAATAATCTGGTCCATTGTCCCCTTTCTGTATGCTCCCATTTTCTTTGCCATTCCGTACGAGTATTTTGCCTGGCTGTTTCTTTTTTCACTTTGTCTCGGCCTGCAAGGTAGCAAGACATGCGTTCTTGCGCAGTCAGCTCGATGGGGACGATACCGGCCATTACAAGAGCTGCGTCTCTAGATACGGTCCTGTATGCACTGCAAACCCGTAGTGCCATTTTTCTTTGTACCTTGGCCAATTGCTGCTTCTTTCTTTCTGTCAGTGCGTTAGCCCACACGGGAGCCCCGTACAACATGATGGAGAGGGCCACTGAGCTAAGCAGCCTGCGTTTGTTGCATTTTGGACCTCCGACGTTTGGCATCAGCTTTTGTAGCGCGTATGCGGTTTTTGTGGCTTTTGAGTCAGCACAGCTTATGTGTGCTGAGAAGTTTAAAGGTGCTTACAGACCGGAGCGGAAGTTTCGCTGCTGCCGCCGGTGCGATATCGCGGCAGACCGACTGACACGGCGGCTTATGTACATGTTCAGATCAAAAAGCGTGATTTCCGTCATAGACGCGGTAGTGCGGCGTTGCACGACAAGGATGCTGCATGCGCGGTTAGTTTCGCTGCCGCTGTATTTTGAAATGGTGATTTCTTTATCACATTGATTTTATGAACCCATGTTTGATTCTAAATTGAGTTTTATGTGTTTTAAAAATAAAAGATAAATTCAAAATAACCCATTTCATCTTATGTAATCAATGCTTAAAATAGCATAGCTTCTTGCACTGAGGACATCATGGCTACTATATACACGTTAAAATCGCGTTTTGATGTGGGCATTGCCATTTCGCTGCCGCGCCACTAGCTATTTTTTCGTTGCGTAAATTTCGCGACGCATACGCTCCGCACCGGTCTGAAGGAGCCTTAATCCTCCTTCTATGACCAATCCCAGATATTTTACCTATTCCTTGGGTTTGATCTTAGTGTCTTGGATCCTAAAGGATATTGGTGAGAGTTGTCTTTTACCTCTCAGAAGCACGGCCTCCGCTTTCTCAGGCGCAAGCCTTAACCCCTTATTTGTCATCCATTTGTTTATTTTTTCGACCGCTATGTTTGCTTTCTGCATCAGTGTCTTTTCTGTCTTTGCAGTTACTACTATTGCTAGGTCATCTGCAAATCCGATTGTGATTACTCCTTTGGGTTGCGTTATTTTGAGCACTCCATCGAACATTACGTTCCAGAGTGTGGGGCCCAGGACCGATCCCTGTGGGACCCCACTGGTGATGCTGTATTCTCTTGTGTCGTTTCCTATTTCGAGACTTATCGTACGGTTGTTTAGATAGCTCCTTATACGGTTGTTTAGATAGCTCCTTATCATCCTTTGTAGATAGTGGAGCCACGGAGTCGCTTGAAGAGTACGATAACTGCACAGAAGGTCAGTGGACAAGGATCCTCACCCCGGACTATGACACTTGAATTATTCGACACTGACAAGTTTTATACTACCTCACCCAGGTCCTCACGGGCCACAGTTGTTTCCGAGATTACCTCTGCAACATCAGGAGATCATCCGATGCAGATTGCGTATGCTGTGGGTTGGCTGATAGTGTTACCCATACCATATTTGAGTGTCCGAGATGGGCCAACGAGAAGGAAATGTGGAAAATGACAAACTCGATCCCCAAAAGATGTTGGCGTAACTATTAAAATGGTAGGAAGAATGGAACACTATCCACAAAATGGTCAGAAAAATTATAACGGAAAAGGAAAGTGAAGAGAGAAAAATACAAAAAAAAACGAAACCCAAATTGCGGAAGTAGATAGTAGTGTGTGAACATGTCATCAAACACCCTTAAGAAATAAGACAACCGGTTCCGGAGTATTCGGGTTAGTTTCAGGGGGCTCACCTGCGAGATTAACTGAAAGGTGCCTACACCCCATAAAAAAGTCTAGTCTTGTTTATTTAGTCTTATCTGTCTGTAACCGCCTTTCAATAACCGTTCGGGCTGCCCACCCTGAATGAATGCAAAATATGCAATACCGAGGTGGCGCATACTAAAAGCAAAGGTGGAATAGGGGGTTTAGTCTTGTCTGTCTAGTCTTATCTGCCTAGTCTTGTTTGTCTAGTGTTCTCTGTCTAGTCTTGTTTGTCTAGTCTGTCTAGTCTCGTCTGTCTAATCTTGTCTGTCTAGTCTTGTCTTGTCTCGTTTGTCTAGTCTGTTTGGCTTGTCTCGTCTGCGTAGTCTGTCTAGTATGCCTAGTCTGTCTACTTCGACTATTCTGTCTAATATGTCTAATCTGTCTGGTCTGTCTAGTCTGTCTAGTCTGTCTAGTCTGTCTAGTCTATCTAGTCTGTAGGGTCTTGTCTGTCTAATCTCGTAAGTCTGGTATTATCTAGCCTGTCTAGTCTGAAGGGTCTTGCCTGGCTAATCTCGTATGTCTAGTATTATCTTGTCAGTATAGTCTTGTCTGTCTAGTCTTGTCTGTTTAGGCTTGTCTGTCTAATCTTGTCCGTCTTAGTCTTGTCTGTGTAATCTTGTCTGTCCAGTCTTGTCTGTCTGGTCTTGTCTGTCTGATCGTGTCTGTCTGATCTTTTCTGTCTAGTTTTGTCTCTCTGGTCTTGTCTGTCTGGTCTTGTCTGTCTAGTCTGGCTTGCCCGGTCCTGTCTGTCTGGTGTTGGCCATCTGGTCTTCACCGTTCGTTGTACCTTTTTTGCTCGATAATATCTAATTTGATTTCTGAGTTAACCAAACATTACAAATGAAAATATTTTTTCATTGATGAAAAATCTTATAAATTATTTTTTTCTCTGCAGAATATTATTAGGAATACGAACGACTTTTATATTATTAAATTTTTGTCCCTCAAGAAAGTTTCAAGAGGAGGCGAATGACAGAAAATTTGAATGCCAGAGAATTTAATAAGATTTCTTATAATCAAGTGGCATCCAGGAAAACGTGATAAGAAAGCGGCGATAAGAAAATTGTTCGATCGATGAAGGAAATATCAGTTTACAGAATTGTTAATTTCAGGCTTGTTCACTTCAGGGTGAAGATTGTTTGTTTAGTGTTTGATAAGGGATTTTCGAAATATCTCAATAAATTAATTCTTCGATTTATTTTAGGTTTTCGTTCAAGAATTTGGTATGTTTGAAAGTTTAATTTTAAATGTCTTATCTACTGGGACAACAAAATTCGATCAAAGTTAATTTAAACTTCGCAACTCATGCACAAAAGCCCTTCTTCACACTTGAATCATAAACTACCATTTTTCTGTCAGAAGAGAAAAAATACGACTGCAACTTAACATTTTTTGTGATCATTCTAAAATTTTTGTGACTTATTTTGCTATTTCTGTGAATTATTTTCCAATTTTTGTGAAATGTGAATTGTTTCAAATGTGAACTTTTCAGTGAATTATTTTTGTTGAATTTTGCAGAAAAATAATAATATTTGGAAAAATTACATCGCAATTTAAATTTATTATTATCAATATACATATTGAATTTTAGAACAAAATATGGAAATTATTACAAACCATATTCTTCTATAGATAGAATATCTCCTAACTATCCTCAACTTCACCTAGGCTAGATGGACATAACACTGACACCGCATGTTAAATACTTAGGACCGAGTCTCGACTAAAGACTTACCTTCAAGACCGACGCTACACTACGAAAAAAAGGCAGTGCAAAGAAGCAAATATTTCCGATGTTTGTCTTCTGGCAACAACGGGATCTCTTTACAAACCGCCATGACAATATATAAAGCTATATGTAGATCTATCCTAGACTATGGGCATATACTTATGAATAACGCACGTAAAATGACAATCGATACACTCAAAGTAGCTGAAACTACATCGTTACGTTTAATAACGAAATAAAGGCATCCCAATAACATCCTCCATAACCCACCCAACGATCTCTTATATACCCTGACTAAAATTCCAAATATCTCAGACAGACAATTATGACGGAAATGAGTTTTTCGTACCTGCAGGACGTGGCGTGGGACTAGTGCGGGGCAGACCGACACGGGTCAAAGGACATTTAAGTTTTACAACAGAAAATTTTCCTTTCCTCACTCCCTTTGATAATAATTAGTAAGAAATAATTATATTACTATCAATGGTTTTGAACATATTGTTTTTAATCAATGGAAATTTCTGAAATAGAATTTCAGTAAATTTTAAAATAAAATTAAAAAATAAAAACATGCAAATTTATTCCGTTTATAAATTACGATGAAATTGTTTGTTATATAATGAAAATTTATTGTTGAAATGTTCCAAGGTAAATCTAATTTAACAAGACTCCCACAAGAAAAAGTTAACTTCAATTTTAGTAATTTAAACCTTGAGAAACTCATAAAAAATAATTTCGCCAAAACATTTCCAACGCTCTTTCATATTTTCCAGCATTATATTTTATTTAAATTAACTAAACTTTCTTTTAACATTTCCGTAAAAAAATGTTCTCGTTTATCAAAGAATATTGGGAAAAAAGCCTAATTTTATTTTCATTCGATATACATTTGATTGATCTCGAACTGGTTTTTCCGGTTCTAAATGCTTTCAATCAATATAACAATTTCTAAAGAAATTCCTAATAAAAAAAACTCCAGGAATAAAAAAAAAAGAAAAATATGTTTTCTCCTTAAACATTTTCCTTAACAGCCAGAATTAAAAAAAAAACTTTATAGGGAAATCACGGTTCGTAATAGCTACAGAAAAGCGACAAGCATGGAAAATAAGTGGAAAATTATATTTTTCTTACTTTAATTATTTTATTTTTTGAGAAAATTCTCAATGCAATTTTGAATTAATTTGGGTTTAACGCCCTCAGACTTGAAGTTTTGTTTGCAAAATTGTCTTATTTACAACATTAAGGAGGCCTCTAATTTCTTTGGATTTTTTCAGACTCTATGGATTTGAATTTTTTTCTATTTTGCGTCTATAATGAAGTCATTAAAGCACTCATATGGGTCCGTTAATGGCTCGCCTAGTGCGATACATTATTCTCAATATGTATCGGCAATTTTTTTATATAGAAATGGCTTAAAAGGGCGCAAAACAGAAAAAAAAATAGTATAAAAAACTCGTTCATAAGGCGTTTTTCGCACTAGTCACACAACTTTTCACACAACATCATCACACAACACTTTCGTCCGTTAGAAAACTCCTCACTATGCTCGTCCTGTTCTAAACATGGACGCCTGCTGAAAAATCGCGCTTATTAAACTCGTTCTTTAATATACTATTAGACCATGCATATACGAATATATAACAGGACTTGAGTGCTGAAAGTCAATAAAAAAAGGTGTAAAAGGCTAATAAAACTATGTACATTACAATGTGCACAGGGATTGAAGCGGTTACGAAGAAGTAAATCATTACTAATTAATAAAATTAACCGGAAAATTAAATTATTCAATTCAAATTAATCTTAAAAGCTCAGAAAACCGACAAATTTTAATTACAGAAAATATAATAAATTCACCATTAATTAATAAATTTCACCTAAATCCGCATTTCAAGTCAACCGCATAATCGATTCAAATTAATAATTAAAATTCTCGCTAAACACAAAAATAAACTTTAGCTTGAACTTCCTTGCTATTGAATCCAAAGGAATTTCTACCGTTAATTGCTCTATCTTCTTCCTTATCTATTAAATATCCTCTGTATTCAAATTAATGTAATTCTAATCGACGAATTTATCTAGCAATTAATCTAGGAATTTCGGGTATTCGTTTCTCGCTGCCTTATCGAGAACCGATAAAACTGAAACGAAACCGAAATTTATTCATGTCCACTGGGAATGCAAACGCACAGAATCATTTGTTATAATAATTAGCAACAATTCATCTACAGAAAGGCAATAAATAAAACACAGCACCGATTTATGGTTTGCTTTACGACTGTGGATCAAAAGGTCGTCGCATTTTTCTTTATCAGGACATTGTGTAAGAAACATATTGTAATTGCATGATAATAAACGAATATTGCAGAAGATGAATTTACAACTAATATCTTGTCTGTCTACTCTTGTTTATCTGGTCTGCCCAGCCATGTTTGTCTAGATTTGTCTGTCTAGTCCTTATAGTCTGTCAAGTGTGTCTAGTCTGTATAGTCTGTCCAGTCTGTCCAGACTGTCTAGTCCGTCTGGTCTGTCTAGTCTGTCTAGATTATCTAGTCTCGTCTATCTAGTCTTGTTTGTCTATTCTTGCCTGTATAATCTTTTCTTTCTATTCTTGTCTGTTTAGTCTTGTCTATCTACTATTATCTGTCTGGTCTTGTCTATCTATTCTTGTCTGTCTAGTCTTGTCTGTCTAGTCTTGCCCGTCTAGTCTTGTCTGTCTAGTTTGTCCTTCTAGTCTTATCTGTTTAGTCTTGTCTGTCCAGTCTCTCTAGTCTTGTTTGAATAGTCTGTCTAGTTGTGCCTGTCTAGTCTGTCTAATGTGTCTAATCTAGTCTATCTAGTCTTGTTTGTCTACTCTTGCCTGTCTAATCTTTTCTTTCTATTCTTGTGTGTCTAGTCTTGTTTGTCTACTCTTGTATGTCTAGTCTTGTCTATCTAGTCTTGTCTGTCTAATCTTATCTGTCTAGTCTTGTCTGTCTAGTCTTGTCCGCCTAGTCTTGTCTGTCCAGTTTGTCTGTCTAGGCTTGTCTGTTTAGTCTTGTCTGTTTAGTCTCTCTAGCCTTGTCTGTCTAGTCTGTCTAATTTTGCCCTCTAGTCTTGTCTGCCTAATCTTCTCTGTCCAGTCTTGTATGTTTATTCTTGTCTGTTTAGTCTTGTCTGTCTAGTCTTCTCTATCTAATCTTGCTTGTCTAGCCTTGTCTGTTTAGTATTGTCTCTCTAGTCTTGTAGCCTTGCCTGTGTAGCCTTGTTTGTCTCTTTTTTTTGGGGGAGGGCGGTGAGGGGTAGCGTAGTGGTAGCACGTCACCAACAAGTGGCCCCCCTGAATTGCAGATCACCACCCTGGGATGGCTTTCGCATTACTTCGGAGAAGTGTCCGTATCTAACCGTTTCCTTACGTTCCCCGTACTCTCGCGAAATTAGGTATGCCAAGAAACCGCCGTGTCCGAAAAAGGTTTGTGTCAGGTCATAGCACATTTGACCATGCGCTTTTTCACACCATTCTCTCACGTTTGGTATCACTCTATGTGTCCAACGCCTGACTGTATCCGATTCCCATATTACCTGCCATCTCTCCATTAGTTTTTCCCGTGCCGCAGTTTTTGCTATCAGCTTTTTGGAGGTTAGAGTCCGTGCGGTGAATGTGTGTGTGTTGACTATCGGCGAAGGAGGATTTTCAGTCGCGAGAGAAGGAACAAAGGGCACCCGAGCGTAGTATATCGGAGGAGGTCGCACAGAAGACGGAATAGCTCAACAACCAACGAGTTCTTCAGAATGCAGTATTATGAGTCGGCTATAGCGAGCAACACGTCGGCGATTGTCAAGGACCCATCGGTGGCGATTTACTTCGCGAAACGGAGCTACGCGTACCTGAAGACCGAATGCTTCGGCTACGCCCTTTCCGACGCCTCCAAGGCTATCGAGCTGGACAAAGGCTACTACCGGCGCGCTGCCGCCCATATGTCCCTCGGCAAGTTGAAGGACGCCGTCAGAGACTTCGAATACGTCATCAAAACTAAACCGTATGACAAAGATGTGAAACTGAAGTACAGCGTGCAACAGGATTGTAAACAGCTGGCGTCACAGCAGACCATCTCCGTCCTGGAGACCAAGAAGAACATCTACGATAGCATCAACCTGGATGCGATGACAATCGAGAATGAATACAAAGGACCGGAACTGGTGGATGGCCAGGTGACGCTCGACTCGATTTACATCGCGAACCGGAGCTACGCGTACCTGAAGACCGAATGCTTCGGCTACGCCCTCTCCGACGCCTCCAAGGCTATCGAGCTAGACAAGGTCTACTACCGGTGCGCTGCCGCCCATATGTCCGTCGGCAAGTTGAAGGAGGCCCTCAGAGACTTACGAATACGTAATCAAAACTAAACCGAATGACTAAGATGCGAAACTAAAGTACAGCGTGCAACAGGATTGTAAAAAGCTGGCGTCCCAGAATCCCATCTCCGTCCAGGAGATATTAATGGAATTGTACGAAACTCGGGGCAAACTACACAGGAAATAAGCATATAAGATATTGATTGATATAAAGGAGTACTTTATGGCACAGCCGTCGATGATTCACGTTCCGATGGGGGACGACGACAAGTTCACGGTTTGTGGCGACATTCATGGCCAATTCTACGACCTGATGAACAATATCTTCGAGAAGAACGGCCCGCCCTCGCAAACCAACCCTTACTTGTTCAATTTGTGGATCAGGGGTCGTTCTCGGTCGAGTGCATTTTCACACTGTTCGTCTTCAAGCTGCTCTATCCAGACCATTTCTTCATGTCCCGATGAAATCATGAGGGCCTTGTCTGTCTAGTCTTGTCTGTTTAGTATTGTCTGTTTAGTATTGTCTGTCTAGTCTTGTCTATCTAGTCTTGACCACCGTTTTTTTTAATTAGTGATTGCCCAACAGTTAGAGAAAACCAATTACAGAGCAACCTCAAAAGCTTAAATTAACTTATTGTTAGACTAGAAGGTTCCAAATTAAAATATAAAAATGTAAGGTATAAAAAGGATCCTCATATAAACAGAATCAATAACATCAATAAATAAAAAAGTTAATTAGAAAGGCTTCTAATGGTCTTTAATTTGAAACATCTAACCTTCACAAAGATGTCACACTCAGAGCTGATAGAGTTATAGATCGAACACATGTTGAATAGGGGTGGCACCAGTATGAGGGGACCACAAGATGATGGGTTATAAAAGGACCCCATTTCTCTACAAGCAGCTCTAGGAACATGGAAGTTCAAGAGACCGAGAATCTCGGAAGAGTCAATGGAAGTTCAAGAGACCGAGAATCTCGGAAGATGATAATGACGCCATGAGTGGCCTTATGCAAAAAACTAGATCGGCTAGAGAGCGACGAGAGCTCAACGATTGGTACCCCAGGTCATTCAGCAACGATGAGTGGTCGATGTGAAGAGCAGGAGGACCTCCAAAATTCTTAAACCAGAGGTATTTCAAGAATTTCCTCTGAACAACCTCCAAAGCCAAGATGTGCTTTTTATAGTGCGGGTTCCAAATAATGGAGCCATACTCAATGATGGATCTCACGAAGCTATTAGAGAGGACTCCCAGCGCCAAGTTGTTATTAAAACCGTGAGCATTGCGGATTATGAAACCGAGTGCTCTCCCGGGTTTGGAGACTGAAGACAATATGTGTTTAGCAAACGTGAGATTACTGTCAAATAAAATGCCAAGGTCTTTGACTGTGTCACAGCGCTCCAAGTAAAACCTCTTCAAGGTATACCTAAACTCGCTCGGGTGTTGAAGCCAAGTAAATGTGACAAACTGGCATTTGTTAAGGTTGAGAGCCAGCTTGTTGACATCGCACCATCTTTCCAATATGTCAAGGTTCTCTTGTAAGAGAGCACAGTTATTAGACTGCTTAATTGACAAGAAGACTTTAAGGTCGTCTGCAAAAAATTAATGTGGCACGGAGAAAGACGCATCAGGTCGTTAAAGAAGATGTTAAATAACAAGGGCCCAATGTTAGATACCTGCGGAGCCCCGGAGGTGGCAACAAATTCAGCTGATGCATAACCGAAGTGAGAAACGTACTGCATTCTATTAGTGAGGTACGAGGACAATAAGGCTATTAAGTTATCAGCCAAGCCAAAAGAATGAAGCTTGTCGATAATCAATGCGTGATCAATGATGTCAAAGGCTTTCAAGAAGTCAGTATAAATGCAGTCTACCTGGCCCCTGCTTCCTATAGCTGATGAAGCAAATTGCGTGAAAGCTATTAAGTTAGTGACCGTGGAGCGTCCTTTGATGAATCCATGTTGTTTCGGTGGGAACAGATGCTTAATGCGAGGAAAGATGGAGTTGTAAACGATTGACTCAAAGATTTTGGAAAAGTTGTAGAGAATCGATATCGGGCGATAGTTCCTAATGTCCGATTGACAGCCAGACTTGTGGATGGGGCAAATTTTAATAGATATCCAAATCGCTGGAAACTTGCCTTCCTGGAGTATAAGGTTGAACAGCTTCGTAAGATGAGGAGCAAAGATGTGCGCACAATCATGAAGTAAGAACGCCGGGACTAGGTCATTAAGCATCGACCGCTGGTCAAGTAACATTTTGAATTTTTGAGGGTAGCTAACACTTCATCTTCGGAAATATTCGCCCAATCAAAGGGAGATTCAGACCAGCAATATCCGACTTATAGGTGCTTATAGACAAAGGAATATAGACTCCATTGAAGTAGTTCGCAAAGTCGTTAACAATGGATTGAGGAGTGTCAAAAGACACTTGGTCACAAAACATTTGACCAGGTATACGGCTTTGGCGCTGCTTTGATTGAATAAAAGACCAGAAACACTTTGGGTCAGCAGAAATGTTATTGGCTGCCGCCTTAATAAAGTTCGAATAGGCAGAGTTTATCTGCAAATTCACTTTGGATCTGATGGCTTTAAATCTGGAATAGTCGAGGGCCGATTTAGACCTCTTATAGGTACGATGAAGAGAGCGTTTCTTATGAAGTCCTACAATAATCTATGGGAAATACCACGAGGGATAAGTAGAGCAAGAAGAGGAACGAGGCGGCACAAACTTATCAAAGGTGGAATACAGAACAGCGTAAAATGAGACTAAGAGATCACTAGATGACCGGGTGGGATCGTCAAGAAAAGTAAAGTACGAAGAATTAAGAGTCAGATATAGTGCTGGAAAATCGGCACTTGTGTGCTTAGTCTTGTCTGTCTAGTCTTGTCTGTTTAGTCTTGTCTGTCTAGTCTTGTATGTCTAGTTTTGTCTGTCCAGTCCTGTCTGTCTAGTCTTGTCTGTCTAGTCTTGTCTGTCTAGTCTTGTCTGTCTAGTCTTGTCTGTCTAGTCTTGTCTGTCTAGTCTTGTCTGTCTAGTCTTGTCTGTCTAGTCTTGTCTGTCTAGTCTTGCCTGCCTACTCTTGTCTGTCTAGTCTTATCTGTCTAGTCTTGTCTGTCTAGTCTTGTCTGTCTAGTATTGTCTGTCTGTCCTCCTCGGTGGTGTAGTTGACAACATACCCGCCCTTCAATGCGTCCGGGCTGCCCACCCTGAATGAATGCAAAATATGCGATACCAGGGTGGCGCATACTAAAGCCAAGGTGGAATAGGGGGTTTAGTGAGTATTGTCTGTCTTGTCTTGTCTGTCTAGTCTTATCTGTCTAATCTTGTTTGTCTAGTCTTTTCTCTCTAGTCTTCTTTTTTTTTTTAAATAGTGATTGCCCAACAGAGAAAACCAATTACAGAGCAACTACAAAAGCTTAAATTAACTCAGACTAGAAGGTTCAAAATTAAAATGTAAAATATACAAAGGATCCTCATATAAACAGAATCAATAACATCAATAAATAAAAAAGTTAATTAGAAAGGCTTCTAAGGGCCTTTAATTTGAAACATCTAAGCTTCAGATGACACACTCTGAGCTGATAGAGTTATAGATCGAGCACATGTTGAATAGGGGTGGCACCAATATGAGGGGACAACAAGATGGTGGATTATAAAACACCCCCTTTGTCTACTAGCAAATCTAGGAACATTTAAGTTCAAGAGACCGAGAATCTCGGAAGAGTCAATGGCAGTTCAAGAGACCGATAATCTCGGAAGAGTCAATGACGCCATGAGTGGCCTTTTGCAAAAAAACTAGACTGGCCAGAGAGCGACGAGAGCTCAACGATTGGTACCCCAGCTCATTCAGCAACGATGAGTGGTCGATGTGAAGAGCAGGGGGACCTCCAAAATTCTTAAACCAGAGGTATTTTAAGAATTTCCTCTGAACAACCTCCAAAGCCAAGATGTGCTTTTTATAGTGCGGGTTCCAAATAATGGAGCCATACTCAATGATGGATGTCACGAAGCTATTATAGAAGACTCCCAGCGCTAAGTTGTTATTAAAACCGTGAGGATTGCGTATTATGAAACCTAGTGCTCTCGCGGCTTTGGAGACTGAAGACAATATGTGTTTAGCAAACTTGAGATTACTGTCAAATAAAATGCCAAGGTCTTTGACTGTGTCACAGCGCTCCAAGTAAAAGCTCTTCAAGGTATACCTAAACTCGATCGGGTGTTGAAGCCAAGTAAATGTGACAAACTGGCATTTGTTAAGGTTGAGAGCCAGCTTGTTGACATCCTACCATCTTTCCAATATGTCAAGGTTCTCTTGTAAGAGAGCACAGTCATTAAACTGCTTAATTGACAAGAGGACTTTAAGGTCGTCTGCAAAAAATAAATGTGGCACGGAGAAAGACGCACTCAGGTCGTTAAGGAAGATGTTAAATAATAAGGACCCAAGGATAGATCCCTGAGGAACCCCGGAAGTGGCAACAAATTCAGCTGATGCATAACCAAAGTGAGAAACGTACTGCATTCTATCAGCCAGGTACGAGGACAATAAGGCTATTAAGTTATCAGCCAAGCCAAAAGAATGAAGCTTTTCGATAATTAATGCATGATCAATGCTGTCAAAGGCTTTCGAGAAGTCAGTATAAATGCAGTCCACCTGGTGCCTGCTTCCTATAGCTGATGAAGCAAATTGCGTGAAAACTATTAAGTTGGTGACCGTGAAGCGCCCTTTGATGAACCCATGTTGTTTCGTGGAGAACAGATGCTTAATTCGAGGAAAGATGGAGTTGTAAACGATTGACTCAAAGATTTTTGAAAAGTTGGAGTGAATCGATATCGGGCGATAGTTGCTAATGTCCGATTGAGAGCCAAACTTGTGGATGGGGCAAATTTGAGTAGATTTCCAAATCGCTGTAAACTTGCCTTCCTGGAGGATAAGGTTGAACAGCTTCATAATATAAGGAGCAAAGATGTGCGCATAATCACGAAGTAAGAACGACGGGACTAGGTCGGCACCGCTGGTCAAGCTACATTTTGAATTTTTGAGGGTAGCTAATACCTCATATTCGGAAATGTTCGCAAGCTCAATCAAAGGGAGATTCAGACCCGCAATATCCGACTTACAGGTGCTCATAGACGAAGGAATATAGACTCCCTTGAAGTAGTTCGCAAAGCCGTTAACAATGGATTGAGGAGTGTCAAAAGACACTTTGTCACAAAACATTTGATCAGGTATACGGCTTTGGCGCTTCTTTGATTGAATAAAAGACCAGAAACACTTTGGGTCAGCAGAAATGTTATTGGCTGCCGCCTTGATAAAGTTCGAATAGGCAGAGTTTATCTGCAAATTCACTTTGGATCTGATGGCTTTAAATCTGGAATAGTCGAGGGCCGATTTAGACCTGTTAGAGGTACGATGAAGAGAGCGTTTCTTACGAAGACCTAAAATAATCTATGGGGAATACTGCGAGGGATAAGTAGAGCAAGAAAAGGAACGAGGCGGCACGACAAGGAACGAGGCGGCATAAAGGTGGAATACGGAACAGCGTAAAATGAGACGTCATCACTAGATGACCGGGTGGGATCGTCAAGAAAAGTAAAGTCCGAAGAATTAAGAGCCCGATATAGTGCTGGAAGATCGGCATATCAGCGTCTGATAATTGCTCATAAACTTTGGATAGTAAACAATGCCGAGAGTGCAGGATGATAGGCATCTTCGGGGACGAGAGGACAAATCTCTTGTCTGTCTAGTTTTGTCTGTCTAGTCTTGTCTGACTAGTCTTGTCTGTCTAGTCTTGTCTGTCTAGTCTTGTATGTCTAGTCTTGTCTGTTAGTCTTGTCTGTCGAGTTTTGTCTGTCTAGTCTTGCCTGTCTACTCTTGTCTGTCTAGTCTGGTCTGTCTAGTCTTGTCTGTCCAGTCTGTCTAGTCTTGTCTGTCTAGTCTGTCTGACTAGTCTTGTCTGTCTAGTCTTGTTTGTCTAGTCCTGTCTGCCTAGTTTTGTATGTCTAGTTTTGTCTGTTAGTCTTGTATGTCTAGTCTTTTCTGTCTACTCTTGTCTGTCTAGTCTGGTCTGTCTAGTCTTGTCTGTCCAGTCTCTCTAGTCTTGTCTGTCTAGTCTTGTCTGTCTAGTCTTGTCTGTCTAGTCTTAGTCTGTCTAGTCTTAGACTGTCTAGTCTTGTCTGTCTAGTCTTTTCTATCTGGTCTTGTCTGTTTAGTCTTGTCTGTCTAGTCTTTTCTGTCTAGTTTTGTCTGACTAGTCTTATCTGTCTAGTCTTGTCTGCCTAGTCTTCTCTGTTTAGACTTGTCTGTCTAGTTTTGTCTGTGTAGTCTCGTGTGTCTGATCTTGTCTATATAGTCTTGTCTGACTAGTCTTGTCTGGCTAGTCTTGTCTGTCTAGTCTTGTCTCTCTAGTATTGTCTGTCTAGTCTTATCTGTTTAAGAGAAAACTGTTCAAGAGTCTAGTTGCGTCTGTCTAACCTTAAGTGTTTTAGTATATTTGCTATTTTTAGGAAGAACTTTTAGTTTTATTGTGAAGAATATTTATGGTCCAATTTCTTTGTTAAAGACAGACTAATTAAAGAGACTATAAGTTTGTTAAGGAAACTAAAATAACAATTAGTGAACTAGCAGTAGATAACATTATGGATGTATTTGTTTACATTCACATAAAATTCCATTTAAAGTAGGCGTAAAATAGGAAACAATTAAATACTTAACAGCTAATAAAGCCGGATAGATTAAAACGTAACTACTAATTAATAAAAAAGAAATTAAAAATATAATAAGTTGTAGATAATAAATTTATAATAATTTTGCTAATTTTTATAATTAATATGTTTGAAATTAATATGAAATAAATGTGGAAAAATACGAAACAAAATTATATAATTTGTTTTAAAGAAAATTATGTTATTTCGAGTTTTTATTTACTCGCTCGTTGTAAGAATTATTACGGTCTCATATCTTACGTTCACTTTTCATATCTTACTTACGGTCTATCTTAATATTAGTGTTAGTATTACTCATAAGATCATCAATATTTGGTAAACAGGTCTGAATTAATTTGATTGATATAAAAATTCGCGCGAGCGAAGCCGCGGGCTAATGCTAGTTTTCATTAAATGCAAAATAATTGTGCAAACACAATCATTTTTAATAAATTGCGCTTTAAATTTATTAGAAATGATTGTTATTAAAATTGGCAATGTTCTACACCAAGCACGTTTCATTTACAGTTCAAACTTTGGGTTGTTTGCATTAGGAAAACCGAGTATTTTCTAGATTCATAAAAATTGGATTGGAAGTAATAAAAGGTACGTTTTCAACGCGAGTTGAAAATAATAGTAAAAATAGGTAGGGGGTAACAAAATACGTGGGTTACGACTCAAAAGCAATTAACCGTTATAAATAAATGCACTGAAATTGAAAAGGCGGATTGAAATCGATAAGCAATAAAATATTAAACGAAAATATTTTTGCAGCAAAAGCTCGTATAAAATTTATGGTTTCCAAACATTTGAAAACATGTTTTAAATGCAATCCTAGAAAGTTCTTTATATTTGTTTAAGCATCAATATAATGGATTACATAATTTTAATAAAAAAATAATCCTATATTTGTAAATAATGTCCAGTGGTCCAGTGTCATGTGAAATGCCCAAAATATCAATTACAGTATATTAAAGGATTTTTTTGATAAAAAAATAATCAAAATTAGCAAGAAAAGAAATATTGTTAATTTTGAAAAAAAACAACTCAATTAATTTGTGATAAAAGAGACATCAAAATCATTAGGATAATTACGAAAAAGTAATTTCAGTTGGGATAATTAGAGTAGTTAAAAGTAGGAGTAAGAAGGTATTAAAATTAAATGTCATAAAATTAGGGCAAAAACTAACAGTCTATAAAATTGGGAGCGTAACGACTATAAATTTAGGGCTGACAAGTCCATAAAACTTGAGGGTCATAGTGTACGAAGCCCCCAAAAATGGACAATTAAATTACGAATTAAAGACTCTACAGAGTTTAATAGTCCATAAAAACGATTTTAATAAGTTTATAAAACTGTCCGCTCTAAACATATTTATCAGCAAAAATTTTTTTCCACCGAATTAGAAAAAGTTATCTTTATGGAAATGTGAATACCAGTTTTTACATTCTTCGGGGGTAGATTCCAAGGGTTGATATATTTCCTACATAAATTTACTTTCAAGTTAAATACTTGTTTTTATTAGCATGTAATGTATTTGATACACGAAGTTTTATTTCAGGATCGCGTGAAATCATCAAAATAATTGAAATATTTTTTCGTGCAGCTAAAATATGACTTATATTACCATTTGCAAAGAATTTATGACGGTTATATTACAATTAATTAATCATCACAGCTTTCTGAATTCATAAATTTATTAACCACATAAAAATAATAATTTTAAATTTTCATAAATCATTAAAAAATGTAACTAAAAAAGATTAATATAATACAGCTTCTTTAATTTTCCAAATGCTCGTTCAGTTAAAGCTTAAAACTTGAAACGGATACATTTTGATAGAAAAGCCTAGTCTTGTTTGATTAGTCGCTTTATATAGCATTTTTAAATGAACATAAGTCTATGCCAGGGGTCGGCAACTTTCAAGTGAAAAGTTGACAAGGAAACGGGAAAACAAAAGTATCAAAGAGTCAATATTTTCGAAAATATCGCCATTTTTCTGAGACGTTTCCAATTAAAATAAATATATATATATATATATATATATATATATATATATATATATATATATATATATATATATATATATATAATTTAACTCTGCCTGTGAGGGAAAGTTGATGGATTGAGTAGCCCAATGACCAAAACCAATGAACAAAGGAGGGTGGGCGAAGGGCTAACTACCCTTCCCCAGCAAAAATAGCAAGTTCGGGAACCTGTACAACAGCCTCGGAATGGACGGATTAACAGAAGACGACTTACGAGACGCAACTTAGGCTATGTAATTGGAACATGGAATGTACGCCTACAAATAAACCCGGAACCCAACGATCACTGTTCAGAGAGTTACAAAAATATAAGACAATAATAACAGCAATCCAGGAGACAAGATGGATTGGCAAGGGAGTAAGAGACACCAGCACACATACGATTCTATACAGTGACAAGAGCAAGGTAAGATGGAGCTGAGAGTAGACACAGTCGACAACAAGCTTAAAGCAAACATCCTAGACTTTCAAGGAATTAAGGAACCAATGTGTAAATTGCGACTAAAAACAAGATTTTTTAATTTGACTCTGATTAATGCACACTGCCCCACAGAGGAACAAGATGAAGAAACAAAGAAGAGATATTTCGAACTACTGGAACATATTTGCAAGTTAATAAGCATCTCTCCGTATTCGTTTGTCTCGTCGCCGTCGTGTAGGGAGTGTTTTTCTATGTAGTGGCTTTATATCCCAATTTTCGCATTCATATCTCCAATGATGATTTTGTGGTCGTTTCTTGAGGATTTGTTTCCTCAAGAAACGACCACAAAATCAGCATTGGAGACATGAATGCGAAAATTGGGATATAAAGCCACTACATAGGAACAATAGAAAAACACCCCCTACACGACGGCGACGAGGCAAACGAAAACGTAGAGATGCTTATAACTTGCTGCAAGTAAAAACATGGTAATCAGCTCCACATGTTTCCCACATAAGAACATCCATAAGGGCACTTGGAGGCCGCCGGATAGTAAGACAGTGAACCAAATAGATCACGCTATTGTAGACAAGAGAGTAGCAAAGAATATAACAAATGTCAAGTCAAGGAGGGGTGCATACTGTGGATCAGATCATTTATGAACACAAATCTATTTTAGGTGCAGAATACGGCAAAATAACAGGCAGGAATTCATAAAGACAGCTACACCAGACTATGGGAAGTACCTGAGATGAGAATACGGTATGAGCAAGAGATAACACGAAAGCTATCCACACAAAATAACCAACATGACACAGCAGCGAACCAATGGAAGAAGCTAAAAAGAACAGTTACTGAAACAGCAACAGAAATCTTAGGACAAAAGAAAAAAGAAAAGAGGGAGGAATGGTTCAACAAGGAGTGCGAAAAAGCAATAGAGGACCGAAACCAAAAATGTAAGAAATATATTGAAAGGAAAACAAGAGTGAGAAAGAGAGAGTTTGATGCCCCAGACGTGCAGCAGATATAATATGTAGATACAAGAAGAGAGGATGTGGGAACAAGCTCATAGCTAAGATGGGGAAGAACTTCAAAGAGAGTGGGACCAGAAAAGCCTATAAACACTTAAAAGAAATACGAAGAGGCTACACCCCACGCACGGGCCTAATAAAAAATCATGACGGACAAACGGAAAGCGACCCGAGTAAAACTAAGAACATTTGGAGAGAACATTTCCAGAAACTCTTAACAAAAAGAGAAGAAATGGCAGAAGCACAGGAGTAATTTACGAGCTCAAAGAGGATAGCACAGAACCCCCACCCTTCGAGGAGACGAAAGAGGCCATACAGAAAATGAAAGCAAACAAGGCACGATGGAATACCAGCTGAGGCATACAAATTAGATGGACAACACCTAATGCAAAAAAATTCACTACCTCATAGTAAAAATCTGGGAAGAAGAGACGCTCCCAGAAGATCTCAAAACAGCAATAATTATCCTCATCCATAAAAAAGGAGACAAACTGTGCGATAACTATCGCGGAATTAGTATGCTATGCACTGTGTACAAAATTATAACGTATATTATTAACGACTAATGCCGTACGTAGAGAAAAACTGATGGGGGAATAAAGCTGAAAATACTAAACTGGTGAAAATAACAAAGACCACAATGCGCGAAACTGAAGTCGTGGTGCGAGTCCAAAACCAACTCATGGACCCCTTCAAAATAACGAAAGGGTTGAAACAAGGGGGTAGGCTAGGCACACTCTTCAACCAAGCCCTAACCCAACTAAAAGCAGCTGCCGAAAATAGCGGGCTCAGCAACAACACAAGCAAATTTATATATCTGGGTGTGGTCAAATCAACAAAGATGGTACCGAAGACGGAGAAGTAAGCCGCTGAGTCCTAGCAGCGCATAAGGCGCTACTACTATGCAATGGCGGAAGTATTAAGATCTAATAGTGTGCACCGCAAGAATAAGCTTAGATTATACAAGACAATAATTCGGCCCATCGCATGCTATTGTAGCGAAACATGGACTATGTCCGAAAAAATCAAGAACGCAATGGACATATTTGAGCGCAAGGTGCTACGTAGGATTCTAGGGGCTACAACGGTCGGAGACATCAGAAGGCCAAGGTACAATAAGGAAATATACCCGGTATACCAAGAACCACCGATTTCTACATGCATCAGACTGCAAAGACTAAGATGGGCAGGACACGTGCTCAGGATGGACGACAACCGTCTGTCACTAAGAGCAATGAACGCAAAAATGCAAGGCAGGCGGCCGGTAGGGCGGCCAAGAAAGCAATGGGAAGAAGAGACCCGGGAAGACGTATACCAACTACTCGGAGTAAGAGCGTGGAGAAGAACAGCAAAGGACAGGAAAGAATAGAGGACAAAAATACAGGGGGCTAGGGCCCGATTTGGGCTGTAGATTGTAGTTTTGGTGGTGACCACTTGTACTGCTACCTTCGTAGATCTAATTTGGGCTGTAGCGCCATATGAAGAAGAATAATAATTTATTTTGGCTTATATCTCAGTTAATTAGATTGTAGATAATTTAATTTAGTTTTAAGAAATAATAATTACTTTAAATAATTATTGTTAAGTTTTCAGTTGTGAGTGTTTCATGTTTGAAAAGCCGAAAAAGCTGCAAAACATTTGCGAAATATTTGGAAAACACCATAATTGTGCACTATGTAGTTAAGTGTAATTAGGCGCTGAGTTGTTCTTCTTCCCTGTCGGAACCCAGCTTGAACTTCCGGTAAGATGCTTTTTTCTTCGACCTCTCCCTGCAGTTTTAACTCTAGAACTTTGTACGACGCGTCTATCAGTGTTACACCTCTGTAGTTCTTTAAATCCTCCCTATCCCCATTCTTAAACACAGGCATTATCTTATCCCAATTTTCCCCTCTTTCCAACCGATAGGCATTTTTTTCCGGTCTTATAGGTGTAAGGATTATAGGTGTAAGACCGGTGCAGTATGAAATACCGCATGAAGAAATTGTCCTCCGATCAGTAAAAACCAAAAGAGGAGCATGGAGCTTAGTTCTGCCTGGTATACGACAAATACTTTTGAAAGAACTGAACGAGTTGTATATCTCGTTCAGTTCTTTCAAAAGTATTTGTCACTGATCGGAGGACGATTGCTAATTCTTCATATGGTATTTCATCCTGCACTGGTCTTGCACCTATAATCCTTCCGACCCCCTTTTTATAGACGTTTCCCACCTCGTTGCCAACTATACCTTTAAAATGGTCTTTCCATTGGCCCATACGAATATCTGATGAATTGGTTTGTTTTCCGATGCTAGGTATTTCCATATAGTAAATAGTGATGTTCCACAGGGGTTAGTTATATGCCCTACTACAGGAGGGGGTGTTAAGGCTTGTTTTGCTATTGTTGCAACAGGCAAAACTGAAGAAGAACTAATTAGAAAGGGAAACATCGTCATAAAGCTGGTCGTTGAATGGCTAGAGCGGAAAAACCTTAAGCTTGCCCTTGAAAAAACAGAAGCCGTACTTCTCACGGGCAACAGGAAAATAGGATCTATCAAATTTAATATTCGCGACTCGCGACTCCCAAAGTGAGTGCTAAACACAAGAATGCAAGGTAGGCGACCGCTAGGGAGGCCAAGGTTGGACTGGGAGGGCGACATGAAAAAAGGTGCACATCAAATACTGGGGATAACAGCGTGGAGAATAACGGCGACGGACAGACTGGAATGGGGGCTAGGATTCAAGAAACCAAGGCTCGATTTGGGCTGTAGCGCCATATGATGATGAAATTTAAAATTAGAAAAGTGGACATCACACCGAAACAAGAAGTCAAGTACTTATGCATGACTATTGACCAAATATACCAGTGGCCCGAAGAGCAGTAAAAGAAGGCTACTTTGTTCTGTGGTTCACTCAACCATCCTCTATGGAGCCTGGGTCTGGGCTAGAGTCGTAGAAAAGGCGTATATGAAACAGATGCTCGCCTCAAAGAAAAATAGCCATTAGAATATGCAGTACATAGAGGACTATCTCCTGGGAAGCTGTGTTGGTGATTGGTGAGCATGAGAGAGTTCAATTATATACGTCAAGGAACTGGGCAAATAAATCAGATAGCAAAAGAAATAGCAAACAACCAGGTGTTTGAAGACTGGCAAAGGTCATGGAGCGTCTCCAATACAGCACATTGAACAAGAATACTGATTTCTGAACCAAAACTGAAATCCTTGAAACTGAAAGACGAAAGCATGGAGAGATGACTTACCATCTGACACAGGTGCAGCAGCTGAGCGGCTACGGATGCTTCAGGGATTATTTGCATAGTTTTAGCAGGGCAAGTGACGCAATGTGTGAATACTGCGGCGACGTGGACAGTGCACTTCATACCATGTTTGAATGCAGTAGGTGGATATCCGAGAGAGACAAATGGAGTAGGTGGATATCCGAGAGGGACAAATGGAGTAGGTGGATAACCGAGAGGACGCTGGTAGACGAGATACTAAGATAGCCAGAGGACTGGACATACAGACAATGATATGTGACATCCTGACACAAAAAGAACAAGACAAAGGGACAAAACGAAACTAAAGGAAAGAAAACCAAAACCAAAGGGCCAGCTCCCGAAACCCTAAACATTTCCATATATCCGCCTCGCTGCTCAACAGTCAATTTGGTAATAATCAACCTTAAAAAGCCAAAACCATGTTTTTGTTTTATATATTTATTGTATCAAAAATGAGTGGCAAACTGAGTGAAATTTTGAAAAAAGTTTCAAAAACTTGCAGAGAATTAAATTTCCTGTAAACCACCTTGTCCCCTAGATTTTATTTCTATCAAGTTGTTAGTAATTAACCTTGAAACAAAGTCAAAATCTTATTTTAAATGTTTCTTGTTTCAGGTATGGCTACAAATATTTAATTTTAAGATTTTTTTCTCTTTCAAGTTTGTAATAGTCAACCTTGAAAAAAGTAAAAACATTGTTTTTGTTTGAAACTAAGCAAAATTTGGAAAAATGTTCCAAATAAAACTTGTAGAGAATTAAATTTCCTATAAGAATTGCTAATATCTAGTGATTTTTAGTGTGTCAATTTGGTAATAATCAACCTTAACAAAGACAAATTTTCGTTTTATGTTTTTCTCGTCTCAAAAATGAGAAACTAAACTTGGAAACTAAGTGAAATTTTGAAAAGTGTTTCAAGCAAAACATGCAGAGATTTAAATTTCCTATAAATCATCTTGTTACCAATAGATTTTTTGCTTATCAAGTTGCTAGAAATTGTCCTTGAAACAAAGCCAAAATCTTACTTTTTTCTTGTTTCAAACATGACTATAAATCCAAACTTTTTTATGAAACAAATTTCTTTTCGCATGACATATTAATTCTGAACATAAATTTAATATCTTCATTTAATTTGTATAATAACTCTCTTTTTAAAACAAAGCTATTAGACTTATAAATCCTTTATAATCCATTATACATTGTATTATTCTACAAATTAATATAATTCGTTCCAGTCAAACAACTGACAATAAACGATTCATGAAGACAAAACCACAGATAAGAAGTAAAAAAGTAAATAATAAAAACAAAAACAAAATAATTATACCAGAACATAAATAATATTTTTTTGGTATCACATTAAAAATGAATTTGTCCAATTTTCTTTTTAACATTCTTCCCTTCTCATTCAGAAGCAATTTAACCTCGATTTGGTGTGCATATATTTGAAACGAAAATATATTGAGCACGATAAAAGTCAATATTACGTGAAAGCTAATGTAATGTGCCGTGTGGTAATAAAATTACATTTGGTGGGACATGTAGGAAGTCGTGTAAGGCAATAACGCATCAGATGAAAGCCCATTGACGGTCTAATATCGAGAAACTCACGTGAATGAAATTTACTTTGAGACCGGGATTTTTTTCTTTCCTTCTATCGGGAATGTCTTTTGAATAGAAATACTTGAATTATAATTAATCTAAGAAAATTTCTATGTAAATTAGTTTTTATTGGAAATCTTGAATGTTTTACCGTAGAAATTGAAGTTTTTTAGTTAAAAAGAAATCCATATTTCCTTTTTAACCAATTTTATTTTATTAAAAATTATTTATTTTTATTTATAAATTTTATTCAAATCATATAAACTATTTATATTTTGAAATGAATAAGAGTCTTGTCTAGTCTTGTCTGTCTAGTGTTGTCTGTTTTGATACAATCCAACTCATTGTCACTTCAAATACAATTTCATCAATATTTACCAACTATAAATTTATAAATTCGTGTTGAAATTTCCGACTCTCATAATATTTTTCATTGAAACCAGCATTCCAGAGGACATTTACAAATAACTCTCCACTCCTACAAATATTTATATTATTTCTTCAAAGCTCTTCGGCCAACTTGGAACGGAAAATCCTAAACCAACACAGCACAACAGGCTTTTTTAAAATCCCTCTCGACTTATAAAAATAAGTTATTAATGCACAAGCTGAAGGAAAATTCGCCGCGGTTTTATTAATAAACGCCAATATTTATGCCGCGAACTCGTTAAAACACATTTTCAGAAAAGTTGTAGAGTTGTAAAATATTACAAATACTTTAAATAAATCTTAAAATATGTTCATTATTTTTTCAATTAATACTTATTTTACAAATAAGATTAAATGAGACTGTATACACAAGACTAGACAGACAATAATCGATTGAAAAATATAGAGGACTGGACAGCTAATACTAGACAGTCACGGATGGATGGAAAGATTCTAGAGTAGACACAAATATCAAGACAAGCATGGCAACTGGTAACAATAGACACAGCTTCTTCTTCTTCTTGTGCCTATTCGTTTTGAATATTGACGATCATCCTGGCTATGATGACCTTGTTGACTGCTGCTTTAAACAGTTCTGTGGTTGTTTTTGAATACCATGTCCTTAGGTTCTTGAGCCATGATATCCTTCTTCTTCCGGGCCCTTTCTTTCCAAACACTTTTCCTTGGAGGATGGATTTTAAGAATTTGTATTCGCTGTCATTTCTCTTTATATGCCCGAGATATTCCAGTTTCCTTCTCTTAATCGTGTTCATCACCTCTTTTCCCTTCCCCATTTTTTTCAGTATTGTTTCGTTGGTCACTCTATATACCCATGATATTCTAAGGATCCTTCTGTATAGCCACATCGCGAAGGCTTCGAGTTTCTTTTGTGTTGCTTCGGTCAATGTCCATGATTCCATGCCATAGTACAATATGGAGAACACATAGCAGCGCAGGATTTTTCTTTTGATATCTAATTTGAGGTTGTGGCTTTTGAAGAGCTTAGACATTTTGATGAATGCATCTCTTGCTTTTTCTATTCTATATCTGATTTCTTGTGAATGGTCTCACTGTTCGTTTACTAAGGTTCCCAGGTATAGTTGGCAGTTTTCTTTCTTCTCTTTACTTATGACCATACATTTTGTTTTGTTGATGTTCATTTTTAGCCCATATCGTTCACTTACTTCATTCACTTTGTTCATTAGCTGTTGTAGTCCTTCAATACTATCTGCAAATATGACGGTATGATCTGAATATCGGATATTATTGAGTCGTTCACCGTTTAAAAGAATTCCATCCTCATCGTTTTCCAGAGCCTCTCTAAATATCTCTTCTGAATACAGATTGAATATCAGAGGGGAGATGATACACACTTGTCGTACGCTCCGCAGAATGTTAACTTCCTCTGTTGTTTCATCTCCACCGTTGATTTTTTATCATCCATTCCGGTGCCTTTCAGCACTTTTAGACACAGCTAGACAAATAAAACATGACAGGCTTAACAAGACTGAGTAAAGACTAATGGGCTAGATAGATTAAACAACACTGACGTAGACACAACAATCTATACAAGCATGGCAAGACAACACGAGATGGCTGGGACAGACACAGCTAGACAAATAAAACTTGGCAGGTTTAACAAGAGTCAGTAAAGACTGATGGTCTAGGCATGTATAGGAGAGCTACAAGAGGGAAAAAAACGGCTCCAGTCCGGGAAGGCACCAGGACCGGATAACATCCCAAACGAGATCCTGACGGCGGCGATAGAGATATGGCCGGAACTCTTGCTAACGGCTTTCAATACATGCCTCAACAAAGGGGTGTTCCATGAACGATGGAAAAGACAGAAACTGGTCCTCTTAGGAAAAGGGAATAAGCCTCTGGAGGAACCATCCTCATACAGACCGATCTGCCTCCTTGACAACATGGGGAAGTTACTGGAGAGACTGTTGCTCCAAAGACTAGAAAAACATATTGACGAAAACGGGGGCATGTCCCAGCGACAATACGGTTTTAGGAAAGGGAAGTCAACGGTCGACGCTATTGCGAGTGTGATCGAGACGGCCAGGAAGGTCAAACAGGGGACTTGGAAGACAAAGGGCTTTTGTGCACTTGTGACGCTCGACATCAAGAATGCCTTCAACTCGGCGCGGTGGGATGCGATCCTAAACGCCTTAGAGCAGAGACGAGTACCGGAGTACCTAAGGAAAATAATAAGCAGTTACTTGAATAACAGAATCCTTGTCTACGACACGGAAGACGGCCAGGTTGAGTATGAGGTGACTGGAGGGGTTCCTCAGGGATCGGTCCTTGGACCCTTTCTGTGGAACATCATGTATGACGGTCTACTGAACCTGAGACTACCAAAAGACGCGACCTTCGTTGGCTTCTCTGATGACGTGGCAGTAGTAGTAACAGCGAGAATTCCTACCACACTCGAGGCAGTAACAAATGAGTGTCTCCGACGTGCCAGCAACTGGATGAAGGAAAACGGACTGCAACTATCAGTACATAAGACGGAAACAGTACTGGTAACAGATAAGAGGATGTTTGTTCCACCGATTCTCAATCCGGAAGGGCAGGAAGAGCCATGGGCAAAGGCGGTGAGATACCTCGGGGTACAGATTGACAGCGGACTTCGGTATGTAGAACATGTCACCAAGATAACCGAGAAGGCAGCAGCAACAGCGGCAAGCCTTGCAAGGCTCATGCCAAACGTTGGAGGGCCTCGTGAGACAAAAAGAAGTCTGCTAAATAGCGTGATACACACACAGATACTCTACTGGGCAGCGGCGGCAGAAAAGATCGGGGCAAAGCGGAGGCTTGCCTCGGTACAGCGGCGCAGTGTATTACGACTAATTTCGGGGTACAGAACCGTATCTGAGGCGGCCGCACTCGTTCTAGCGAGTACATTGCCAATCGATCTACTGATTCGAGAGAGAAAGGAGATCTACGACGAACTAAGTCAGTACGCCAGGAAAGAAGGAAAATATCAGGCCAAAGAAGGTGCCAAGGTTAGAGCGCGCCAATGACTCATGGAGAGATGGCAGACAGATACGTCAGGACGATTGACCCATAGGCACATCCCTCACGTAGCGCCTTGGTACGACCGCACCCACGGGAAAATGGGATACCATATTACCCAAGCGCTCACGGGCCACGGATGCTTCAATTCCTACCTAGAGAGGTTCAAAAAGAGGAATAATCTAGAGTGCTTTTTATGTGGCCAAAGTCCGGATGACGCAGAGCACACTATTTTCCAGTGTCCAGCCACGGAAAACGAGAGGTCCACTGTTCAGGTGAAATTCGGTGGCATAGTGCTTGAGGTAGGAAATCTAACACAAGTCATGCTGCGAAATGAAGACGACAGGGAGGCGATAAAAGCATATACCATGGAAATAATGACGAGGAAAGAAGAGGCCGAAAGATCATGGAAAGCGCAGCTTGCGGCAAACATCGAAGTCGATGCAGAACTAAACCTCTAACCTAGGGAAAAGAACGATAGACGAGAGTCTTAGTAGAAGGACTAGTTCGCTCAAATTAAGCGAAGATAATAGATAACTCTCATCAAACTAGGGCGGCACTAACCGTCCGGGCTGCCCACCCTGAAGATGGTGGAGCTTGGAGAAGCCAAGTGGAAAGGGGGTTTAGTGAGTGAGAGCCTCACACTCTGGCCGGCAGAGCTTCCCCCAAACCACAATAAAAAAAAAGTAAAGACTGATGGGCTAGATAAATTAAACTACAGTGGAGTAGATACAAAAATCTAGACAAACATGGCAAGACAACACCACAAGGCCAAGACGCAGAATACGCCCCGCAGAATGTTAACTTCCTCTGTTGTTTAATCTCCACCGTTGATTTTTTTATCATCCATTCCGGTGCCTTTCAGCACTTTCAGACACAGCTAGACAAACAAAAGTTGGCAGACTTAACAACACTGAGTAATAACTAATGAGCTAGATAGATTAAACTACACTGAAGTAGATACATAAATCTAGACAAGCATAGTGAGATAACACGACAAGGCTATGGCAAACTCAGCTAGACAAACAAAACTTGGTAGGCTTAACAAGACTGATTGTGAGTAAAGACTAATCGGGTAGGTGTATTAAACTACACTTGAGTAGACACCAAAATCTACACAAGCACGACAAAACAGCTCGACATGGCTACGGCAGACACAGCTAGACAAACAAATCCGGGTAGGCGTAACACGACTAATGGATCGATTACATTGAGCGGGTTTACTAGTTGCTAGCCAGCAAGTTTAGAAACGCGAAAAGCTTTCCACTCAGTAGACAACTAGCCATCATCAAGTTGAAACCACGTGTTGTGAATACGTTTTTTTTTTCATTGGCTACCATTTTGTTTTCAACCACATAAATACCCGCAGCTAGTTCACTAGCAATTATAATTAGCTAGTTTACTAGCCAACTAGTCCTTAATTGGCATTTATTATGTTATATACTTATATTACGTTATATTATGTTAACACTTATATAATACGCTCTTAGCAATCGACATTTTTACAAGGACAGTTGGCATACATTTGCAAAACTGAAAGGTAAAGTGTGCGCCTTTTTAGTTGACTTGAAGGCAGCTTATAACTCGATCATTAGGGGAAGAATCTGAGTGCCTAAACGAGAAAAATATATTTACTCAAGTTAGAGAGAGTATTAGAAACTCGGATAGGAGGACATATTATAGAGTGAAAGTGGGAGAGAAGGTGTCTGAAAGATTCGAGGTGATAAAAGGGGTACAACCAGTAACTCCGCTGCTGTTCAAGACCTACATAATAGATATGGGAATGTTTTACGCAAGGGACATACAGGTGGAGTAGTGATTGGGAAAAAAAACAAGTGTGGACGACTTATGCTGACGACATCGTTGTCTTGGTAAGCACATAAGCAGAAATGAGAATGGTAATTGGAAGGATAAAAATGTTCTTTGAGAAACGAAAGCTAGTGGTGAATGAGAAGAAGACAATAATGGTTGTTTTTTCAAGAGGAAAAAAAAGGAGTGATAAGTTTAAATGGGGATGAAAGGTAATAGAACAAGTTAGCAGCCTCAAATACCTTGGGTTCATGCTTAGCAGGACAGTTATTTTAAAGAGCACATAAATTGACACAGTAGGGTAATCCTGGATGGCTGCTAACAGATTCTGGAGTGTATGGAAGAGTGAATGCAAGGAAAACTTCAGGGCAAAAATGGTTATAAGAAAGGCATGCGTGCGAAGGGGAAAAGGGGAAGAAAAGAGAGAGTATGCAAAGTACACATGTTGAAGGTGTTGCAACCGGAAAAATGGACACCGTGATACATAGTGCTACAAGAAAGAAATGCCTTTAAAATTGCCAGCCAGGCTGCAGGACGGTTTGCGAAGTATGTAAGGTAGTAAGAATGGGAGATGAAGGATTGTGAAGGAAGTGTTTAAAGCGGCAAGAAAAGAAGGTATTAGTAAAGCTAGGAAAACTAATTGGGTTAGTGAGAGAAGGAATATGTATGAAAGAGGAATAATTAAGAGAGGGAGCAATTTAGAAATGATGTTAGGAGAAAGGATGATAGGGATAGAGATGCAGCACAGGTTAAAGGGTATAGAATAGGGGAGGAACAATATACAACCCTAGTGTCAAAAAATACTTGTATTTGGAAGGGTATCAGGTTGCCGGCGCGAGTGGTGTAGTGGTGACCACTACGTAAAACTAACAAGCATAGAGGTCCCGAGTTTCATCCACAGTGCCGGCCGCATTTGTACCAGAAGACAAATGTGAAAAATATTAATTAGCGCAATTTACAATAACAACTAGGTTTCTGGGCCTATAAGTGAATGTGAAAAAAGGTGAATGCAAAATACAATAGGCCACAAGTAGGACGCAGTGTTTGAAGGGTTAATACCCGGCATCCACATTGGACAAACTTAAAAAAAAGGGTATCAGGTTACCTCCGAAAATACGACGTTTCCCAAATAGTGATCGCTACATACAGGTGCGGTAGTGAAGACAGGGGCAGGAGGTACTGGATGACTCGAGAGGAGAGAACCTGCCGTATATGTGGGACGGGGAATGAGGCGTGAGGATTAATGGGGTGCAAGCTGCAGAGGCTGTGTGTGGAGTGAGTCCGAGAAAATCGAGCTGGAAAAGGGGTGACAGGCTATAATGCACGAAAGCGGTCAGGGTTGGCCGCTCAAGAGCAAAATTGTTCAGGGGAAGAGAGCCAAGTAGTACAAGTGTAGATAGAGTAGTGTATAAGGTCCGTATGTAAACATAGTGTCCTTATAGAAATGTCGATTGTCAAGATCCTAGAAAATAACTGTGGTAAAATAATAAATGCCAATAAAGGTCTTATATATACCAAATGAACTCTGTTTAAAGTTGATTAATACTATTTATGATAGTACTAGGCATTGTGAACAAAAATAATGTTTTTATCTGAAAATGTTTCGTCCTTTTTAGTTTATAAGTCTAATCTGTAAAGTCTTTGTCTAATCTGATATGTATATTTAAGCATATCTAGATGACTTTTGATAAAATTTTGAAAAATTTTGATGAATTAGTCCCTTCTTGAATGTTTAGCCTGCTATGTATAATTTAGACATATATAGACTTGTTTGTTTAGACTCTCCTTGCGCGCAAAGAGTTCTTGTCTAGTTTCGCATTCTTGACAACTGCAATTTATTTTCTTAACCAGAAACATTTTCTAGATTTAATCATTCGTATAATTTAATGTCAGTTATTTCTAAATATAGAAACTATTTTAGCTTAAAAAATGTGAAAAGTAATGTTTCCGCAAAAATATTCGTATTTGTAATACCTGCACGGCTCGCATTTCCTGTGTTCCGTCTCCGCAAACGTTATTTATATAAATAGAGAGAAGAAAAATAAAATACCAAACGTGAATAATTTATTGCACCTTTTCACGATTCTCCAAAGCCAAAACAGATAAGATTTCCTAAGGAGATTAAATCAAATATAAATAATTCTAAGGTTCCAAACGGCGCGGCGACAATGGAGAAACATTTAGTTGCCATTGTGATTTTATGGTCCACAGGTAAACACGAAAATAAAAAGGTTTCAGATAAAAAAAAGTATATAAGGAATTATATGAACCCATAATTCAAATAAATTATGACCCCCAGGCGCCATCTCTTTCTCGTACAGATCCGCCTAACCCACACACAGCATCCATCTCGCTCTTCACAAAGCTACCCGATCACATTCATCCATTCAACATTTTCCCCCGACGTAATATTAATGATTATTTCTGATAGCCACACCAAATACGTTTAACTTTTTTTTATAATTAACGGATTTCATTTAAATTTAATTTGAGTTTATATTTTTAATTGCTACTTGTGGGGGTTAATCGGGTTTGCACGCCACCGCAATAAAACACCTAATATCATTGTTGTTATGGGATAATAAAAATTGTAGATGTAATAAAAGATTTGTTGCCCTTATGGACACCATTAAAGCGTAAGTTTTATGGATCCGTTGCTGGAATCCTTTTTTTATTTCTAATTCTGTTCACCGGATTTCCTATAAATATTTATGCATTCGATATTTATTTGATTTCGTCGAGGCAATTGAAACTTGCTCAAAAGGAATTTAGAATGAAGCTAAAACTTGCATACACTGCAAATTCAAGAATGGAAACGATATAAGTGGTTGTGATTTATAAAATAAAGGGTATTTAATCAAACAACAAATTATTGCTCAAATTATCAATCACATATTATCAAAAACAAACAATTCAAAAACAAATTATTGCTTGTTTGATAAGTTATAAAAACTAGTGTGGCAACAGAAATACTGATTGAACATCAAATTGTGTGCAACTAAAAAGATTAAAATTGCCAACGGTTTTATAATGTTCGGAGCAACTCTTATACAGTATAATCTCGGTAATTCGGCGGTTGGTTAATCGGACGACACGTTCTGTAATCCGGTGGTCTGGGGACTGCTAGCGCTCTTCCCTCCCACGACTCTTTCTGATAATCCGGTGGTTGTCTGGTCCGATATGTGTCGGATTATCGAGATTATATGTACTAATAAAGCATTTATAAAAGATTCGAACATCGAAATTGATAATCTACAAACCAAATCTCAGCATTAAAAAATAGTAAAAACCGACATCTGTATATCATTTTATTTTTTCCACTTTTCTTAAGAAACATTTAATGTATGCAACACAATTTAAACTTCAAATTAACGTTAACCAAAATACTAACTGCTTTAACAAAATGATATATAATTATTATTGAATTACTAATGCGGCTTTGGGTTTTGCAGAACATTCTTTTTTGTCCGATAGGAATGTTTTTCTCCTCCAAAGGCGGAGCTGCATATCCCAGTCTCATTGCTAGACCTAGAACAAGTTTACATATATTTACATATTTTTTTAAAAACTCTGGACAATTGCAGCTAGCGTTCATCCATTCGGTTTTTTGTTTGGGCATTACAACTTTCCAGATCGATTTTTTTTAATTCATCGAAGGTTTCTCATTGATTCCCACACTCTACGTCTACATCTTTATTTCCTCCGCCTGGTATTAAATAGATGCTGTTCTCTGAATCAGTGTGCAACACCTTAACTTTATTGTTAACTTGTTAACCTGTTAACTGTTAACTTTATTAATTTTGATACCCAATGTTATGCTTTAGTCCAATCACTAAGCTTAACAGAAGGAGCGTTTGCAAAAGATTAATCTGTATTTCTGTGGGACCATTCGTTGACCATCTCAGGTGCCACAACCAGAAATCGAGATAAAGGGAAGTGTACGTACTATCTTTTATAATCCTATTAAACGATTCCAGTGAGTTATTTGAAGTTGGTGATCCTGGCGCTGCCCCTATGTACCAGTTGCGATTTTGAGTTAACCACTTTTCTTTAAAATCTTCTCCTCTTCAGTGTAGGCACTATGTGCCCGTTTCTGCAAGTTTCTCCTCAGTCCTTCGGTTCCTGCGATCTGGAAGTCCAGGAGTCTATCCATCTCTTCGGTGGTCTTCCAGGGGGTCTCCTTCTGTTGGGTTTTTGTGTCATGGCCCAGTTAGCGATTCGGTGTGGCGCCATGCGTTCCACGTGATCCCGCCAGTATCTTCGACGGGCTCTTGCTCAACGCACGACGTCCTGGGTTTGTAGGTCTCTGATCTTAGTTATCCTGACATGGTCTCTTAATGTGACTCCTCTTATTGCTCTCAGGGTACGCATTTCGGTCGTTCTCAGCGTTCTCTGTTTAGTAGCTGATGTGTCGGCCCTTGTTTCAGCCGCATATGTGAGTATTGGCCTTACTGCTGTCTTATATATTAGGATTTTACCTTCTTGCGATATGTGTTTGTTTCTCCAGATTATTTTATTTAGTGCGCCAGATATTCGTCGAGCCTTGTTCGTTGCTGCTCGTACCTCTAGCTTGAGGTCTCTGTCGCTTGAGATCTCTACTCCAAGGTCGGTAAAGCACATCACCTGCTCTATCACCTTGTTGTCGAGTTCTAATTTGCATCTGGTTGCTGATCTGCTGGCTACCATGCACTTGGTTTTTTGATGAGAGATATCAAGGTTGTATCTCTTTGCTGTTTTGGAGAATGCCTGTAGAAGTCGTTTTCATTGTCAGCTATTTATACAGCGTCATCTGCGTAGCACAGTATGTTGAAGGACTAGTTTCCCATCCGATATCCTGCTTTGAGGTTTTTCACACTTGTTATTATGTTGTCCATTATTAGGTTGAATATGGCCGGACTCATACTGTCGCCTTGTCTAATTCCATCGTTTACGCGTACGCTCTCTGCTGACTTGGTTTTTGTTTTTATTATTGTATAGTTGTTAGTGTTGATGTCTTTTATTAAGTTTGTTAGTTTTTTCCCCCGCGCAATCGTTCCTCGTTTTCCTAGTTCTTCAATCACATCGGCAATTCTGATCTTGTCGAATGCTTTACTTAGGTCAACAACTCAATTGCTTTTTCGGATATTTGCCTGGTCGTAAATATTGCGTCTATTGTAGATCGATTCTGTCGAGATCCTTGCTGTTCGTCGTTAACTGTTATTCGTTCGTTTATTTTTTGGGCCAGTATTTTCGTGAATAGTTTTGCCATAGTGTTTATCAATGTGATGTCTCGGTAATTTGAGGGGTCTGTTTCCTTGCCTTTTTTAAAGATTGGGATGGTAATAGTGCTTTTCCAGCTTATTGGCACTATCTCGGATTCTACAATTTTTTTAAATAGTGTGGACGTCTCAGCCACGAGTTTTTCGCCGCCGTATTTTAGGAGTTCGTTGGGAATGGTGTTTTCGCCTGGCGGCTTCCTTGATTTCAGGTTTTTGATTTCGCGCCTTATTTTTTTTTGACTAATAAACCAGTGTGAGTCCTCTATTGTTTGTACTTTCGCTGAGGTGGTGGTTCCTGGCTGGGCGGTGATGATTCCTGTTTCGTATAATCCTATCGTGCTTTCGTATAATATGAAAGTACTTGGCCCATTCTGCGGGTGTGATGCATTCTGCTTGGTGTTGTTCGTCCGGTGGTTGTTTGTACTTCCTGAGTAGTTTCCAAAACTTCTTTTGTCCGCCATATAGGTCGTGTTGTTGTTCGGTGCTGAAGTTTTCCCAGTACTGATCTTTTAGGTGTTGCAACTCTGTTTTGCACCTATCCCTTACAGCTTTGTAGTTGTCATAGGCTTCATTGGTTCTTGTGTTCGTGTACTTCTTGTAGGCTTCTGATTTGTATCGGGCTATGTCTTTAAGTTCAGGATTGTACCAGGATTTGTAGTTATGTGGTGGAGAATTTCTGACTGCTCTTTTTTTCTTCTTTAAAATATATAATAAAATTGGTTTGATTTTTCCATTTTCTTAAAAAAAGCTTAGAAGCGGCATCGAAAGCTTCAGAAAAAGTAGCATACTGCAAACCGTGAATGTCTTCCAATATACGTTTCTGGATTTGTGGTTTGTTCCAATTTAGTTTGCATGTTCTTTTTGCCGTGCACCCAGCACATTCTCAGAATGGGTTCTCCACCAAACACTTGACAAAATGCGTTCTGGATGCTCTTGGCTGCACCACAAACTAACACGGTCGATTGCAGTGAATGGGATATATAGAAAAGACCCTCTCCTTTAACCCATTAAACAAAATTTGAAAATCTTCTTGACGCTCAGAAGTAGGGAAGACATAACGGATGAAATTTTCGTTGTCTGAGGTTCCTACTATTAAATCTGGAAATCCCTGCCAGATTAATTTGTATGTCGTTATTTATTTGTACGCGTCTGCCTGTATGTTGTTTGCAGAACAGGCTGCAATAAATGTTTGGTGGACAGTACAAAACGAAAACTCGGCGGTTCATCCTCAAATTTATAATAAGAAGTTACAAATACTTCGCGTGTGTCTTCAGGAACTCTTGTATGATTTAATATTTCTCCTACTGATACTTGAAGATCCGTATTTAACACGACGACGATCTGATAAATAATTGTTTACTTGCTTTATTGTAGGTAATTTAATCCCGTTTATCTAATTTATTGTTAGACTATTTAAAATGGCTTTAGGTTTCAGAAGCAAATCAAATAATTTATTTATTCCTATTTTTACTTCTTGACTGATCCCATAATCACTTCGAGTGCCGTTCGACTCATGGTTGTAGACAGAATCGATTATGTGTGTTAATGAAATGAAACTTGTCTTTTCTCACAGTATCTGCTGCTTCTTTAACATTAGCAAATTTACTTACGAAAAACCAGTTTTTATTCTCTCCGCGCTTTTTCTTGGATACTAATACTTTATTTGTGGAAAAATTTAACAAAGCAAAACACAAATAATAATTCTTTATTCTAAGTAGACCAGAGGTGGTACCACTAAGGTGCGTGAGATTGCTAGTGCTGTGGGCATCTCGACTGAACGGGTACACAATATTTTGAAAAAACATTTGGACATGAGTAAGCTATCCGCAAGATGGGTGCCGCGATTGCTCACGCTTGACCAAAAACGGAATCGTGTGAAGTGTTGCCACGATGGTTTGCAGTTGTTCCAGAAGAATCCGGAGGACTTTAACAGTCGTTTCGTCACTGTGGATGAAACATACATTATTATACATCGGAGACCAAACAACAATCTAAACAATGGGTTACTAAGGGAGAATCTGCACCAAAAAAGGCGAAGACCGTTCCTTCGGTCGGAAAGTTTATGGCGACTGTCTTTTGGGATACGCAAGGGATAATCCTCATCTCCAAAAAAACCACTACAATGATGCTACAGGAATAAAGGATATAAAATTTCAGTAAGAAATAATAGGGAGATGGAAAACCAGCAGGTCACGAAGCAAACGAAGATATTGTGTTGGAATGTACCGAATGTAGAATGTAAAGTTTGAAGAGAAAATTAAGAGCGGATTATAAGGATGACTTGGTGGTGTACATGAAGAGCTTCCATATAATTGAAATAGTGGATACATGGAATGACGAAAAAGATTGGGAGAAAGAGCGAACTGTCAGATAACTTCGCGTGGAAGTGCCAATGGGCAAAAAGAGATTACAATATGGGACGACCAAGAGGCGGTTGAATAACCGCAGTAAAGAAAAACATAGAGGAAGTGAATTATAGGGGGAAGATTATGGCAAAGGGATTAAGAAAGATAACATTAAACAGGGATAAATGGAAATGTATTATAGTTTATAATAATAAAAAGCTAAAAGAACTATTAACGGAGATAGAGGCGGAAACAAACGAGGAAACATTGTCTAAAGTAATAATTGCGGGGGACTGGAACGTAAGAATAGGAGAGAGCCATGTTGAAAAGCTCGGGGAAGAAGGACATGAAGTAATAAGAAAATCAAAAGTAATCAACGCGGATGGTATAAAATGGCTTTACTGGATGAGGGAAAGAAAATGGGACATATTAAATGGATGCACGGTGGGGGAGTGGAGAGACAACGTATGTAGGGGTCAGTGATAGACTATGTAGTAGCAAACAAGGCAGCAACAAGTGACATACTCAGCTTGGAAGTAGGTAACAGGATGGAGTCGGACCAGTTCCCGCTAGAAGTAACGGTAAAAGGTAAAACGGTGGTTATAAGGCAGATGGAGAAGCAGAAAACAGTAGCGATATGGAATAAAGAAGCGATACAAAAGTTTAAGAGCAACCTGGAAAACTGCCAGCTATAATCAATAAATAGCCTAGTACAACTGGTACCTACAGTCCATAAGGCGATCGTATGGAAAAATATCATGAGTGACTATAATAACAGTGCATGGGTTGACAAAGAATATATTTTCAAGAAGAAAGAGTTTAGAGAGGATGTCAAGAGATGGAGACAGGGCGGAGGAACACCAGATAGATTGAAAAACATGAGGGACCAAATGAAAGAACTTGTGAAGAACAAAAAAGGAACGTGGCAAAGAAAACAAATGGAAGAGGCAAGGAAGCCCAATAGTGAAGAGAAATATGAAATTTTATTGTCAAAAATGGGGAAAAGCAAGCCGGAAAGTTAATGAAATTAAGATTGTTTGCAGTTACTGGACGGAAAAGATGATAAGCAGACGGAGAAGACAGTGGAAGAGGACGGAAAAGAAGAAGAAGGCCACCTACCACAAATTATGTGGGAGAAAATAGAGCAAGTTCTGGGTGGGCTGAAAAGAAGAAAAGCAACAGGTCCGGATGGAATTCCAAATGAAGATTGGAAGCTAGCACCCGTGTCAATACAAAAAAAATCTACGAAATACTTAACAAAATTTTCAAAGAACATCAAGTAATTCCAGAAAGCTGGAAGGAAGGAGACATCAACCAATTTTCAAAGCAGGAAATAAGGGAGAAGCAGAAAATTACTGAGACATCACGCTCATGGATACACCATATAAGATATATGCAAAAGCAGTGGAGAAGAATGTACAGGAAGAAATTGAGGAAAAGGAAGTGATTCCTGAAGTACAGGGGGGATTTAGAAAAGGAAGGGGAAACAACGGACCAGCTGATTACCTTAAAATACGTAATAGAGCAAGAGCTGGCACAGCAAGGTGGAAAGGTGTATGCTTTATTCATAGATCTTAAAGCGGCATGTGACACAGTAAACTGAAAGATGCTATGGGAACTGATGAAAGCAAACGGGATTAGCGGGGGGCTAGTGAAGGCGGTTACAGAACTATACGGCATTACAAGCTGCAGAATAAGAATGAGAAGAAGAAAAAATCCGAAAGATTCTGGATTAGGAAAGGGTTAAAGCAAGGGTGTCCACTTAGCCCTGTCCTATTTAATGTTTTCATCTCTGAAAAGGTTTTAAAAAATGGGTAGATAGGAGGAGTGGTAATATGCAGGAGGAGGTGTGGTCTCTAGCATACGCAGATGACATAGTTGCTTTAGCAAAAACAATAGGGGAATTGAATGAGATGATTGGAAGGATTAAAAGATATTTTGAGAAAAGAAGGTTATGTGTGAATGTAGAGAAGACTAATTGGATGGTTTTTAGAAAGAAAGTTGACAAGAAAGAGGAAAGTTTAATGTGGGGTGAAAAGGTTATAGAACAGGTTAGCAGCTTCCAATACTGAGGATTTATGTTTTGTAGTAATGGGTCCAATAATGAGCACATTAAGTTCATATGTAAGAAAGCATGGGTGGCTGCAAACAGGTTTTAAAATGCTTTGAAAGATAAATTTGAAGAGATTTTCGTTGCAAAATTGATAGTGTGAAAGGCGGTGTTCGGAGTATTTTGTTGTATGGAGCGGAAATATGGGGTATGAATGAGATAGAGCAAATAGAACAGGTGCAGTTTATAAAAAGAGCGCTGAAACTAAACAGGAGTACGCCAGGGTACCTGGTGCCATAATACCAATAAAGGTAATAATATTAAATTATTCTTTATTCTCAGATTCGCTGCCGGAACTATACGCGGGAATTTCAGTTTGTACTTGAACATTACCACTGCTTGACTAAGGTAAAACTGCACTGATTAATTCCATTTTATTTGGCCTTTAAAGCAATTGTCCAACAATTAATTTGCTAACGATGCACAGACATTAGCAGCAATCGGTAAATCGATACCAACCAAATCAACCATCGATAGTTGTACGATTTGACACTGTGCACCCCAACAACCTCGTGCTCTACTCTCTTTTTCATGAAATATGGTAGCAAAATCTAAATAAAAATGACTTAAAAGTTTAAAATGATTGTTACGGATGTTGCTTGCAAGATGATAGAGAGAGGATTTTTTGTTGAACAAAGTTAGACCTTATATAAAAAAAATGGTGCTTAGAATGGAAATTGGATGCTTGGCTGCTGTAAGTATTTTTATTTACGACCACTATTGTAAATGCCCATTATTGTACAGTTCGTGGACTATGTAAATACATCATAACACACATGTATTTAACAGTCCGCGATAAATGATAAGTTATAATTGATAACACACACGTGCGTTTGGTTTACGATTCGCTGATTGGTTGAGAGCTGCTACTACGTGCTCATACGTTCAGCGCCCCCCGTGCCACAATTCAAACTAACGGAAATTGACATTGCGTACATTGGGTTGCCTATATCTATGAGCAAACTTATTCCTACGTAACCATTGAGAAGGTATTTCTTTTGATTTCTATCAAGTTAAATAATGTCGAGTAACAGTTATATATGAAAACACAATTGTTTGTTATTGCGTTAAATAATGATAATTATGTGTTATATGTTATGTTAAATAATGATAATTAAATAAACATAACCTAATAAGAAATAATTTTTTTACATCAAACATATTTTTCTTATTAAACAGAAACAAATTATTGTGGTCGTAGATAAAGTATAGCACATAACTCGAGTTGTAAGGCAATTACGTACTCGCGGAATTACGCAATCCCCGCTACGCGGGTCGTGCCGGTGTGTTCCGCTCGTACGTAATATGCTTCTTACAACTCTCGTTACGGAATATACTATTATATATACTAGACGGACTATACTAGAATATACTAGAGTATATTGCCAGGTGATGAATGTAGAATTTCAGTTGTGTACTTTTGATTATATCTTACAATTATTTTGTTTGTCTGAGATTTTTTTGGATGTACGTAAGTTTAATTATTGCCAATTAAAATTGATGCAATGCCAAATTAAATTGATGTTCTATATTGTTGACCATTCATGCTCAATTAAAAATTCCCATAAAAGAAAGAACTAACACATTCTCAAACTGACTCATCATCCAAAATATAAGATATATAGTCCGAATCTTATTTAAAAATTGTTTTGTTTTAATTTTCTCGTTTATTGTGATACCTAGACTAAAACCTTTCTAATAACCTTTTGTCTCAATTTTTGACTAACCAGATTTTAAATTTCAAGGAATTTACCAAATTGTTGAAACATAGCTGGTGCGGAATTTGTTTACTTTAAATAAATTTAGTCCCTATTTTTATAATTAATTTTTGTCACTGCTTTCGCCGGGACACAAATATTTTTATCGAGCATTTGGGTAAGATATAACTTACAATTATCTCCTTATTTAGTTGAATGCGTTTCACAAAGTTGATTATTTCATGTTTGTTTTTAGCACTGAAGATGACTTGTTTATAAGTCGAAAGCGCTCTGCATTTTATTCAAAAAACGTTTTATATAACGGGTTCGACATTTTTATTTTATTTATTTCATTATATTTAATTAAAAACCCCACTTTGAGCCATGGATTGTTTCAATGTTTTTTAAATAAATTTGTCATATTTCTTAAAATAATTTGAAAATGGACTAACATAGAATAAGACTAACAAAACAGCCGCATATGTAGAGTTTATGTAGGTAAGATTATAAATAAGTTAGATATAAGAGTAATTTTAACTACCTTTTCTGAAGATTTTGAATACGACACTAGGGTTCTCTTAGGAATTATTACCTGTAACAAAAGAAAAAAGAAAATTAGTTTATTAGAATTGCAAATTCACCAGTAGACAAGCAAGTCTTTTCGCGCAAGCAGAGACTAGACAAATATACTCTATATATGGTAACTTGGTAATTACATACCAGATTAAATAAAGCACATTCAAGAAGAGACAAGCCAAAGAAGTTGTCTATATTTCAAATTACTATACTTAGATTAAAATTTAAGACGAGATTGTTTTAGTTTCATAATAGAACTTGAACTCGACTAGAAATCTCCAAATTCTGACTAAACATTTCAAACTTTAGACCAGATTACAGTAAGTCCTCATTTAGTATATAAAGGGTGTCCCCAAATTTATGCAATATTTGTATTCGCCGCCATTTGTGCAGTAAATTCTTAGCAACCTTGCAAAAGAAATAATTTGGTAGCTAAGAGTTTAGGGTTAATAAAAATGGAGCGTGTTTTCATTGAACAATATTTTAAAAACAATGAAAGTTTTTGGCGAAAACCACAGTTTTTGGCGAAAATTTAATACAAAATTTGGTTGGAATAGTGTTTTAACTTCGTCAAATGTGAAGAGATTAATTGAAAAATTTAGGGAGACTGCTGGATCAGTTGGAGACTCTACAGACACTTGTCGTCCAAAAACAAGCCGTTCAAATGCCAATATCGAAGCAGTGCGTGAGAGTGTTGGTGAAAATTCCGGAACATTAATTCGGCATCGTGGACAAGAATTGGAAATTTCAAGAAGCTCTCTACAGCGTATACTCACAAAAGATCTGTGTATGCTTAAAAAAATCAATTATCACAACAACTGAAGCCTAATGCCCATGCACAGCGAAGAGAGTTCGTTGAATGGATTATTGAACATCAACAAGTCATTCATCAGCTTTGGCTCCACAACCCATTATGGGTCGTGGCCACCTCTAGAATTATTTTCCATTCCAATCTATTCCGGGCCTTAGCTATCCATCCGGTCACCTTCATTGCTAATAGATTCAAATGCACTTGGGCCAGATATCTTGTTTTTGGCCTGCCCCGTGTCCTTTTCCCTACTGGTCTTTGTCGTGTAATAAGTTTTGCTGGCTCTGAATTCTTCATTCGCTCGATATGTCCTATCCATATTAATCTAGCAATTTTTATAATACGAACTGCAAGTCATACAGCCCCCATAGGGCAAGTCATACACCTTTACGAACACACGGATGTGTTCGTACAGGTGGTACAGCTCATGATTGTATCGCCGTCTCCGTTCCCCGTTTTCCTGTACGCCTTTATATATGTGTCTTAGAATCTTTCTTTCGAAACATCCCAAGATTCTTTCTTCCTCCTTGGTTAGGGTCCAGGTTTCGGCTGCGTATATCAGTACAGGTCTTATTAAGCTCCTATAGATTTGACATTTGGTTCTTATGGATAGTCTCGGATTTTAGGTGTCGCATTAGACCATAATATGCTCTATTTGCAAGGTATTATCTTTTTATCTCTTTGTTGCAGCTGTTAGTATACGCAATTTGGGAGCCCAGGTATATGAATTCCGATACGCCTTCGATGTTACGTGTCCCGATAATTAAGTTTTTTACTTGTACATCCCGTGTAGAAACAAACATGTATTTTGTCTTATCTGTGTTTATTACTAGACCCATTCTTTTTCCTGCTGCTTCAATGGCCGTGAATGCTTGGATCATCTTATTTTTCGAGTTAGTTATTATATCTATATCGTCCGCGTATGCTAGTAGCTGTTCTGACTTGTTGATTATCGTGCCTATTTTGTTCACTCTAGATTCCCTGATTACTTTTACAAGGGCGATGTTAAATAAGATGCACGATATGGCGTCTCCTTGTCGTAATCCAGTGTGCGTAGTAAAAGATCTTGATACACTATTTTGGATCCTAACTGTGCTTTCCACTCTTGAAAGAGTTACCTTCGTAAGAAGTACCAGATGTTGTGGTATGCCAAGTTCAATCATTGCTTCGAATAGTGCTTTTCGATTGACAGTGTCATTCGCGCTTCATCAAGTACAAACGAACATCAACAAGTGGATGCTGATTTTTCGAACAAAATCATCCTAAGCGACGAAGCACATTTGTTATTGTCGAAAAACAAATGCATCCACAACGTATCACTGTTTGGTGCGGATTTTAGGCTGGAAGCATCACTGGACCATACTTTTTTGAGAATGAGGCTGGTCAAGCAGTGAGTTACTGGTGCTCAATATCGCGACATGATAACACAGTTCTTTAAGCCGAAATTGAATGATATTGATGTGGCTAAAAAGTGGTTTCAACAAGACGGGGTCACATGCCATACAGTCCGTGAAACAATTCAATTACTGCATGAGACGTTTCCTGGTCGGTTGCTTTCTCGTTTCGGTGATCAGAATTCGTCCCCTAGATCGTGTGATTTAACACCATTAGATTTCTTTTTATGGGGTTATTTCAAGTCAAAGGTCTATATCAACAAGCCCACGACTACCTATGCATTACAGGAAGAAATTAGACGCCGCATCAACAAAATTCAACCACATTTATGCAGAATGGCCATGGAAAATTTCGTCAAAAAAATACGTATGTGCCAGCAAAGCTGTGGAGGCCGTTTTCCCTACGTCTTATTCCATAAATAACCCTATCCTATGTACTTAATGATTCAATTTAAAAAAAAAACAATCTAGACTAAAAACTTTCGATTTAATTTTCATCTTGTGTCAATTTTGGGACACCCTGTACAAAGAGGTTTTACTTTAATTTTAAGCTATTTTTAAATTAGTAACTTTGTGTAATTATATACGTTTATTATTTATATCTCGGCTAATACTACGTAGATTTTATTAGATTTACCAATTTCGTAAAACAGATAGAGTAAGCTAACTGAATCTTTAAGAAAATGTTAGTTATCGCACTTAGATTTGGAGATATAGACGATCAAATTCAAATAACGTTAGTTTTATCTAGACGTAGTATTTAGTCTATATCACACTATACACTCTAATTATATACAATATAACTAAATACAATAAATATTTCAATTTAATAAATTTAGACAAACATAGTATTAGGTCATCTTTAAATTAGTTAACCTTCGACTCATTGGACAGGCGGATTATCTGCAGGAAACTAATCAAAGAAGGTGTCAAGGGGATAGCATCCAACCTTAATCGTTGCCACGATTTTTTAAAAATCGACAAAGGAAAGGAATTATCAACACAGATTCCCCAAAACCAGAGGGTTCTGATCTACATCCATGATCTACCGGCACACATCATAGTATTTGGGGTTTTCTGCCTAATGTATGCCGACGACCTGGTCATATACTCTAAGGACCTGACAGCAACCCAGGCAAGCTTAAATGATCTAAACACATGGTGCTTCCTAAACAAATTGTTTATAAACTATGAGAAAAGCAAAGCAATGAAATTCAGAAAAGGCGCTCAGCTCCGAAAGTGCGACAAAATTGATATTGGAGAACACCAGCTGGAATTCGTCAATATGAATATCTAGGAGTATACAGACGAAACTAACCTTTTCCAAATACATTAAAGAAAAAAGTAAAAAAACAACTCAAACCATCGGATCCCTCAGGAACATACAAGCCCTAAGTAAGTCTAGCACAGCAGCAAAATTATTTAACATGAAACTTAGGCCGGCGATACTATAGCTTCACTATAAGCCCATTTCTAGCATCCAACCACCTGCTAGAGCTAGATAAAATTAAAGCAAGATACCTCAAATATGCAATGGGTCTTCCTAAAACCAAATCAAATACATTCACATTCCAATTAGCATGCTCTGCGACAATGGTGAATAATATTCAAGAAGGTTTCGAAAGTGTCTGACTCTCAACTAAGGAAGCTTACAGAAAGGAAATAGAAGAGGAAAATATGGTGTTCACTATTAAGAGATATACCGATGGCCCAACGTTCCAAACACACGGATGGAAGGGTGCAAATCAAAAACAACGAAACATATTAACTCGCACCAACATCTCCTATGCGTCAACCGACGCATAGGAGAACCGAAGTCTGCATATGCCGACTCTGCAACTCACCCGCTGGAAAATATCACATTCTCTACTATAGGGAAAGAAGGGAACTGGACATTGTATCAATTCGTCACGGAAATTTCCTGTTGATAAACATCCCCAATTCGCAACAATGATCGAACTCACCATTCTAATCCGTGACAATGTGTAGTAATATGTCTGTTATCATAGCTGTATTATCTGTTTTTGTAAAACCGAATAAAGTTCTAATAATTTAAATTAGTTAACTAGCTAATGTGGTTATTAAGATATAGACATCAAAGTTCAAAAATTGTGTCCAAACAACTTTTTTTAAATTTGACATAAGAATTTGCAAATTTATTTATTAAAATATACATAAACCATTTTCATTCACAATGTTGGACCATAAACCATTTTCATTCGGGATTTGAAATCGTACATTTTTAGAATTCCATTTAAACTCATTCATAAGAAAATCTGTTTTGAATAAAAGCTTACTTCGCAAAACGAAACACTCTCGGTATGAAATCTGTCGACAATTCCCCACACCTGGTTATGAAACATTCCGTCTAGTACCGAGAAACTATAAAACTATAAATATATTACGTCTAAAGACAGCGTCTAAAAATAATTACTGAACTACATATGAATTCATTAAATTACATTATTTTAACTGAGTTTATTAATCTAAATAAAAAAATATTAAATTTAGAATAACTATATTAAACTCGTTACACGTTAAACACGTTAAATATGGTTCAAATTCGCTGCACTTCAGGACAGTTTTTCCTCATCGTTTCTAAATTCGGTTCTCTCTTTCGTGTTTCTCATTTGCTTTCATTATATTTCTCATCATGGCTGTTATTACGTTCCAATCTGCTTCTGTTCTTAGAAGGTATTCTGCTACATTTGTTGTTGATACTACTGTGCCGCATGTTCTCAGCTGATTTGCTATTTCTCGATGGTTCGTCCATTTAATACAATGCAAAATTAAATATTCGGCGAAGTCAATGTCCGGACAGAACCAGCAGATTCGCCTTCGACGCCATTTCTGCACTGTTCGGGGAAGCCATGGACATTATCTGGGAATGGATGGACTCAGTCAGACTCTCCCTGGCCGTACAGAAGACTGAGGCCATGCTTTTCACTGGCAGAAAGGTTAGGACCTAAATGGTACTAACCTACCGAGGATGCACCATCAGGAGCAAACCTGCCATAAAGTACCTGGGAGTGATGCTGGATCAGAGGCTTAACTTCAAGGAGCACCTCAGATACGCAGGAACAAAGCCGCTACAATTGCCTCAGCTATCTCCAGGATACTGCCCAACATTGGAGGTCCGCGCGGTGCCAGGAGAAGGGTGCTCGCCTGCGTTAGCACCTCGATATTGCTGTATGCGGCGCCGACCTGGGCAGAAATGACGGAGGTTCCCGCATACCTAAGACTGATAGCCCTCGCACACAGGACGAGTGCACTGAGAATCGCATGCGCCAACCATACTGTATCCGTAGATGCAGCACTGGTCATCGCTGGCCTGCCGCCAATAGACCCGCTTGCAAAAGAGCGCATGCGACAATATAAAAAGAAGAAGGGGCCGGCCCAGGACGATCCCCAACAGACGGAGGCCGACAATGATCGAGTACAGACTGAGAGGGCGATCACCCTAACGCAGTGGCAGGAAAGATGAAACAAATAAAGTTACGGTCGCTGGACCTACCGCTTGATCCCGCCCATCGTCATTGATGCACTCGGAGGAACAATGAAATGCTGGCTGCGAGCTAGCCGTAAACATCCTGAAGATACTACGCCTCCCGGAGGAGGCGGATAGGCCCAGGAGAGCAGGGCGAAGAGGAAGGCATGAGTTAAAACAACTAACTCGACAAAAGTGAACGTCGGCAGTGCCGAAGCATCCCCCCCCGCGAAGTAATGACTAGCGTCGGTTCCACGGGGGATCCATTGAAAATCCAACAAAGGCGGTTTTTTAGTGCGTTCGGGCAAACCCTAACACTGGGCAAGCACGAATCCCACACTGAAAGTCTTAGGAGATATTTGAATATTTCCCGCTGAAGGTTTTTCCCCCTAAGAGAAAAAAAAAAAAGAACCAGCAGATTATCTGGCATATTAATTTAAAAAAAATCTGTTCCAAAGACACCATGTGCAGTAAAGGCCTAGGTGACAAAATAATTCAACGCTCTCCACTTAATCTCTTTCTCTCTCCCTCTACAATAAGAGTTTTAGTCTAACCAACGTATTCTCCCCAACTCTCCTGCCACTCATCTATACATTTATCTTTAGCATCAGACCTGATATTTTTCCTGACCTGATTAGTCGATATATGTTTACCATCTCCTGGACTCTCAGTTACAGGGGGGGGGGGGGTAGTGATGCTATAGCGATTGCTGCGGAGATGGAGACGGTTCTATATGCCGATATAACTTTGTGTGTGATTTTTAACTTTAGGACTACTAACTTGTTTCTATAGAAGGAATGCTTGAGCGTCAGCGACCAGATAGGTGCATCTTACAGGATAGTGGAAAACGCCGCGAACATTCGACGTATTCTTTCGGTGATCATAGTCAGAGCGATTTCTCGACTTTCTCGCACTTTATTTTAATGCGGGTATTTTTATCCTAGTATATACGTAGGTATTTCATAACCAGCTTGCTTGTAGTGATTACTTGACTTAAGTTTTCTTCTACTCGCAAGAATAACCATTTCTGTCTGAGCATGCGCCATTTTAAGTCCTAGTTCTGTTAGCTGTTGCTGTATTATTTCCACAGCGTTTTGCACTGTCTCTTACAGTTGAAAGTTATTTCTATCGTAGTAGGTTCTAGTATAGAGCCCTGTGGGACACAGCATGTAGTTTATATTTTTGACCTGCTCTTGGTGATAATGTATCCGTTACTGATGTACGACTGGACCATCTTTACAAGTATGGGCTAACATCCGCTGTTATTAACGCCTGTATTATAAGGTCCCAACGAGCTGAGTGAGACGCGTTTTCTATGTGTAAAGTGAGAAGTATCGCGAGCTCTTAATGACCTTTTTTCTAATTTTCTAATTGGAACGAAGTTCCTTTAGGGAGGTCTCGGTATACGTTATACGCCTATCTCTTTCTCTCAGTGTATATTTCTATACCGTGCGCTCTCTCTTTCTTTCTCTTTCTCTCAGTGTATATTTCTATAACGCGCTCTCTCTCTTTCTTTCGCTTTCTGTCAGTGTATATTTCTATAATGCGTGCTCTCTCTGTTTCTTTCGTAGAGTGACAGACGAGCATGGTCGGTTTATTGGACACTCCTGATCTAAATCAAATACTCAACTACACATGTTATCTGTCATTTATGACCGACTAGATTATTTTCGCATACATTTTTTGCGACCGCAAGTTTTGATGAATAAAATAATCTCGTTTATACACTAAATAATTGCTAGATTTTAGTCTAAATCTAGAGACTAACTGCTTGCGTGGCGAAATTTGCAAACTTTTACTCAGAATTTGGTGTCAAATAAATGAATTAAAAAAATTGTCCGCGGGCCGCAAGACAAGTTTCTGTGCGGCCCAAAACAAAACCGACATATTTTTTCATTCATTTATCAAATTGACGCTTTTGTTTAGGACCTCATTTCAACTTATCTTGTCCAAGTTTGACAATTTGTTTTCCATTTATTTACTAAATTTTGGACCGCATTGCAACTTGTCCGTATGAGGCTCAGTTTCAATTTGTTTATTAAATTAACCGTTCTATTTTAAGCCGCATTGCAACTTGTCTTGCGGCCGCAGTTTGGACACCCCTGACCTAAATCAAATACTCAACCACATAAATAATCTGTCATATATGACAGATATTTTCGCAAATCCTTTAACATCCATGTGGACGATAGGCTTCATGTTAAGTTCTTAGTTCACTCGCCATTCATAGTAGCCAATAAAATAGATACAGTCTAAATATTCGACGACAAAAACTTTAGTCTTGTGATTATGCTGCGAAATCGACTTTGTCTCCCCCAGGAGAGATCGGTGGGGTTGCGGAAGTTCTCGAGACAGTAGGTGTCGGAGGCAATGCCCATGGTGGTTGTTGACGGTGATTTCGGAAGGCATCAGCGATTCCAGCCAATCGTCGGTGTCCATGGACACGTTGGACTTGTTGTTGGTCTGAGGCTCTGCGCCGAGCTAGACGAGTTGCGTGAAGGCCATCGTCTCAAGCGTATCCAAAGTATTTAACAGATCCGCGGCGTCTAATACAAGAGAGAATTCTGGCTCTCTCTCTCTCTACAAGAGAGAATCAAGGAGAATTCTGGCGTTTCATTGATTGGGTAAGGCGGTTTTAACAAAGTTTGGAGTTAAAGGATTTTGAGCCGCACTTGGCGGCAGTTCCCCGTTGTTCATTAAAATCTCAAGCACGTCGTCGACGGTTTCACTCTTTATACTCTTCTCCTTTTTAATCATCATCAGCTTTGGCTCCACAACCCATTATGGGCCTTGGCCTCCTCTAGAATTTTTTTCCATTCCAATTTATTCCGGACCTTAGCTTACCATCCAGGCACCTTCATTGCTATTAGATTCTCCTGCACTTCTGGTCTTTGTAGTGTAATAAGTTTTGCTAGCTCTGAATCCTTCATTCGCTCGATATGTCCTATTCATCTTAATCTAGCTATTTTTTATAGTACGAACTACATCCGTGTGTTCGTATATGTGGTACAGCTCATGGTTGTATCGCCGTCTCCATTCTCCGTTTTCCTGTACGCCTTTATAGATTCCAGTATGCGAAATCGTCAATTATAACTATGCCGTTTCAAATCACTTCAAATTAAAGGATATTACTCCAGTAACATGGGACCCCTACGCCTTTATATATGTGTCTTAGAATCCCTCTTTCGAAACATCCCAAAATTCTTTCTTCCTCCTTGGTTAGGGTCCAGGTTTCGGCTGCGTATAGGTATAGGTCTTATTAGACTTATATTGATTTGGCATTTGGTTCTTCTGGATATTTTCCTTTTTATTAGCTTTTTCATAAATCGGCGGAGGATTTACGAAGTTTTTCTTCCGCCGCTTCAACCACTATCGAGTTAATAAAGTTCGGCAAGGAATTCGCCCGCGTGTTATTCTTCAGCTTATTCCTTCCTTGTTCCCAATTCAACAACAAGTTCCCGTATAAATTCTTCTGATTCTGAAACGCCGCGTTTTGTTGCTGGGTCTTCGCCTGTTGCTCGCTCTGCAACATCTGCTGCATCTGTATGACCACCGGTTATCTGATGAGATGCTTCTTCAGCGCCAAACACTTCGTTTTGGGCTCAGCGCTGGTGGCAGCTTGGATAGCGTTAACTCCCTCTGCAACTCCTCAATCTTCCTCTGCTGATTCCGAACTAATTCCTCTTGCGTTTTCAAATCGCATTGAAGAATTTAGGGACTTTGCGGGTCCATGTGTTTTTGATCCTCGGCCAAGCTGGGAGAACCGACGTCCAATTCGACGTTCAATCAACATATTTGCGTGCACTTTCATTATTTTAATAATAATTCAAAAAGAGAGTTGTTCGATTCTTAAATGCGCGATTTTGGATGAAATTCGTACAGCCAGACTAGACAGAGAAGAAAATAAAAAACGTCTAGATAAATTTGAACCAAATTTTACGAGATAAAATTTGATAATAGTAATACCCCAATAATAATAATATAGATTTTGGTTTAAATTTTTCTAGTCACAAAAATTCGAGAATATCTCGGAAACTAGACGATATTTTGAAAAATGTATCGAATAAAACTTGAAGAGAATTATATTTTCTATGAGAAACCTTGTTATTTAGTGATTTTTTGTCCGTCAAGTTGGTAGTAAACAACTTTCAAACAAAGCCAAATTTTTGTTTTTTAATTTTTATTTCTCTTGTCTCAAAGATTCGAAAATAACTCGAAAACTAAACGAAATTTAGAAAAATGTTATGAACGAAATTTGTAGAAAGACAAGACAATTAAATTTCCTATAAGAAACCTTTTTAGCTAGTGATTATTAGTCTGTCAATTTGGTAATAATCAACTTTGAACAAAGTCAATATCGTGTTTTTGTTGTATATTTGTCGTCTCAAAAATGCGAAAATAATTCAGAAAATAAGCGAAAACTGTTTCGAATAAAACTTGAAGAGAATGAAATATTCTATAACAAACTTTGTTATTTAGTGACTTCTTGTCTGTCAGGTTGGTAATAAACAGCTTTAAAACAAAAGTCAAATTATGTTTTTAATTTTACATTTTTCTTGTCTCAAAGATTCGACCATAACTGGAAAACTAATCGAAATTTTGAAAACTGTTTCAAATAAAACTTGTAGAAAATTAAATTTCCTATAAGAAACCTTATCATTTAGTGATTTTTATTCTGTCAATTTGGTAATAATCAACCTTGAACAAATTCAATACCTTGTTTTTGTATTATATTACAAAAGTCAAGTCTCAAAAATGCAAAAATAAGCAAAATTTTTAAAAATCTTTCAAATAAATTCTTTAGAGAATTCAATTTCCTATAAAACAACTTGTTATCTAGCGATTTCTATGCCAATTTGGTAATAACCTTGAACAAAACGAAAACCTTGTTTTTGTTACATATGTCTTAAATTCTTGTCTTAACACCTAACCACCTGACATACGTCTCTCAGACCGAAAGTAGCAGTAATTTTCTCACCTGAGACGTATAGCAGGTGGTTAAGGGTTAAAAATGTTAAAATAACTCGAATGTTAAAAAAAATAAAATGAAATTGGTAAAGAATTTAATTTCCTATAAGAAATCTGGTCATCTAGTAATTTTCTTTCTGTCAAGTTGGTAGTAATTAACTTTGAAACAGTCAAAACTTCAATATCAAGTCAAAACTTTGATATTTTATAAATTAATTGTTGCAAATTTGGCTATATAAGCAAACTTTTTTGTTTTTTTTTTTCGGATGAATGTCGATAACTTATCGTAATTGCAAACCCTGGCCCCAGGAACAAAATTCACATTGATTTGTGTAATTACTGTGAAAGTAATTGAATATAATTTAAATATAAATCGAAACTAATAATAGTATTTCCTTTTCCTACTTGTTTAAAATGTAATAAATAAGTCTAGTAGCGAGCCAAACTGTAATGAGATATCTAAATAGTTTGCATAATAATAATATACAATTTGCTCTACATAATCAAGAGGTGTGAGTAATAAATATTCTAATTTTCAAATATTTGCCCAAAGGAACAATATATTAACTTTGTTTAATGTTTAATTAGTATTTTTCTGCCTTGAGTTATATATGAAAATTGTAAACATTACAAAACGAGAATATTTAACAATGTCTTTTAAATAAAACAAAATGTGTTTTTTGTTAGAAGCAAAATGTTACCCGATTTTTATTACTTTTTAAGATAAAATTTGCCCCGATAGTGTTGAAATGAAAAAGGATAATCCGAATTAAAATTCGCACAGGAAATTAATATTATTTTTGGTTTAAACTCGTGGGAAATCTTAGTTTTTTTTGTTTCTCATGTAATTTTGTTTTGAATTAGCTTTTTCAAACTTTTTTATTCAAATTTAGGGGAAAATATAAAGACCTTAATTTGAATATATAAATATATGAGAATATTTAGGAAAATCTTTCCCTGGGGTTGTCCGGAAACTACACTCGGTTTTCACCACTTTTCAAATGATAAAAACCCCAATTATATTCGCATCAATCTAATACAAGAGTTACGAGCACGGCAAATCCTTGAAGTTAAGTTTCTAAACTAATTTAGTAATTTGTATTCAAAATCTCGAGGAAAACACGAACAAAAATTTAGACTTGTTTGCCTACATCTGTATATCTAGTCTAATCTGTCTAATCTGATCTCTCTAATCTTATATTTCTAGTCTTCTGCGTCTAGTCTTATCCGTCTAGTCTAGCCCTGCCTTTCTAGTTTTGTCTGTCTAGTCTTGTCTGTCTAGTTTTGTCTGTCTAGTCTTGTCTGTCTAGTCTTGTGTGTCTAGTCTTGTCTGTCTAATCTTGTCTGTGTAGTCTTATCTATACAGTTTTGTCTGTCTAGTCTTGTCTATCTAGTCTTGTCTGTCCAGTCTTGCCTGTCTAGTCTTGTTTCTCTAGTCTGCCTAGTATAGTCTTTCATTTATTTATTTATTTATTCCAAGGGGGGGGGGGGGGGGGGAAATACCTTTACGTACAACCTCTTGGACAAAATATCCTATGGAGTGTGGGACTCACCCGGCTTGGTGTTAGCACCGGTCATACCCACTAAAAACCATACCCCTTTTTCTTTTGTCCATTGCTTCTAGCATTCGCCGGAATATTGTCACGGAATCGCTTTCGCATTACATCGAGACATTCCGGGGCTTATTGTTAGTTGTTTTTTTCTATCCGTTTGTCAAGGCAAATCCCTTTTTCTTTGACGATTTTCCTTATAAAGGAACTTATTACTTTCCATTTTCCATCCAGCATCTCCGCTATTATATTGTCCGTTGTAATTTGCATTCCAATTTCCTGTTCCAATGCTTGCCTCTCTATGGCCCATTGCTGGCACTCAAGCACTGCATGCTTCGGCGTACCCTCCTTCTCCCTACTGGCATATGTTGGTTCTACTTTTCCCAATCCTTACGAGATATGTTTCGAAGTTACCGTGCTCCGTTAAGAACTGGGTTATCCAGTAGTCTAGGGCACCTTCTTTCCTTAGGGCCCAGAGTCTCGGATACTCTCCTGTGTCCAACAATCACAGTTTTCCCAACGTTCCTTTCATGTTTTTAATGTGTTTTCTCGAGCTTCTTGCTTTTCACTCCTAGTTTTTCTTTCCGTTAAGGTTCGCTCAATACTCAATAAGTCTATTGCTATTATTCAAGCTATCACGTCCAAGCCTTCCGTTCTGCTAGTTCTATACGTTCTTGCGATTCGTATCCCCATTTTCCGCGGATTTTCACTAACTTCTCCCTAAATTTATTGCCTTTCCCCATACGGGTGCTCCATATAGTACGATCGATTCGACGACTATGTTGAGTGTTTTTCGTTTAATTTCCGACGCACCTCCCACTCTCGGCATCTGCCTGGTGAGCGCTTTAACCGCGTTTTCGGCTTTGGTTACAGCACAATCCACGTGCGGCCCGAAACTGATTCTTTCATCGAATATTATGCCTAAATATTTTAGGCTCCTTTGGAGATGAATTTCTTTCCGCAGCATTTCAAAGGCCACAGGCCCATATCTCTTCATTCCCACAAGCATAACCGCTTTCGTTTTCTCCATAGCTATTTCCAGTCCCTTGGTTGCCTAGTATAGTCTGTCGAGTCTTTTCTGTCTGGTATTGTCTGTTTGCTCTTGTCTGTTTGCTGCCCCCTTTTCCTCTTGAACCTGAAAAACTTGAAACTGAAATGCCGCTTCTTGTTCTTCATGACGCTGCTCTTGGCCTCCAAACCGCTTGTTATGTTGCCCACCCCGTTTACGTTTACGCTCTCTCTCAACTTCACGTTCACCATCTTCTTTTCGTCCACCTTCTCCAGCAGATCCTCCTCGGCGTCGCCATGAGGAAGAGGAATATAGTCAGGATTCATTTCCTCCGGCTTCTCCTTCTGGTTATGTAACTCTATAACTTGAATGACGTGTTCGTTGCTCTCCTCCCATTCCTCCAATTTCCTACCCTCCTCATCCAACAAATTACTTAAAACCTTCTTAGAATTCATAACTAAATCCGTCACTCTAGACTTCTTCTCCACCACTTTAATCTCCGTTTGTGGATCATCGGATTCCTTTTCCGGCTGCTGTTGGCTCTGATGTGGCTGTTGTTGCTCTTGCTGGACCTGGCTCGCTTGATCCCCCACCCCGTCCTTCCTCGGAATATTCTCGTAATTGGCGATTTCGAACGGCGGCGACATCATCTCGTTCAGCAGACGTTTCGTCACGACGTCCAGACTCGGCAGATCGTCGGGGTTCGGTTTCGGCATCAAGTTACCGATATTCATCTTACTCGGATCGTCGATTATGTCTTTCAATTCCGAACAATTTTCAGTTCCACGTGTTCGTCGATTATGTTCATCTTCTTCGATTCCATCATTGGGTTGGTGTTGATAGCAGTGTCCATAGCGGTTTCGAGGATGTCGTTGAGAATATGGGAGGCAACAATTTTGGAGTCTTGGTGTTCGTTGTCGTAACATTTGTCGTAATTTATTTCGCCCATTTCGGTCTTGTCTTGTTTGCCTAGTCTGGTCTGCCTAGTCTTTTCTGTCTAGTCATGTCTATCTGATCTTGTCTGTACACTCTTGTTAGTCTAGTTTCATCCGTCAGTCTTATCCATCTAGTCTTGTCTGTCTTGTGTGTCTGGTCTTGTCTGACTACTCTTGTCAGTCTAGTTTTGCGCGTCTAGTCTTGTCCATCCAATCTTGTCTCTCTAGCCTTGTCTGCCTAGTCTTGCCTGTCTTGTACGTCTAGTCTTGTCTTTTTAAGTCTTGTTTCTAATTTTGCTAGTCTTGTCAATATACTTTTGTTCATCTGGGCATGTCGATCAAGTCTTGTCCGTCTTCTCTTGTTCATCTAGTCCTCCTCGGTAGTGTAGTTGACAACGTACCCGCCTGGCAAGCGGGAGACTCGGATCCGATTTCCGGTCGGGGAGGCAATAAATAGGGCGGTTTTCACTAACCGTCCGGGCTGCTCACCCTGAATGAATGCGAAATATGCGATACCGGGGTGGAGCATACTAAAAGTTAAAGTGGAATAGGGAGTGGAAGTCGAAAAGCTTCCCCCCAAAAAAAAGTATTGTCCATCTAAGCTTGTCTGTCTTGTCTAGTCTTGCCTGTCTAAACCTGTCGGTCTAGTTTTGCTTGTTTAGGCTTGTCAGTCTATTCATGTCCGTCTAGTCTTCTCTGTCTAGTCATTTGTCTAATCTCATCTGGCTAAAACTAGACAGGTATAGATGATTAGACATACAAATCTTTGAAATGTCTAACTAGATGAATAAATAAGTAAACAAAACAAATAAGTTTAGCTATCATAATAAGTTAGAGTTAATTGAATAGTAGTATTAAATGCAGTGATGTAAGAATCAGCACTTAAATTACAAATTGATGATTACAATTGTATTCATCTACACATCACCAAAATGAACACATTAATAAATGCATTATTGTATGTGAAGAATGCCATTATTATAATCGTGTGTCAAAGTATCCAAATCGTGCATAAAAGTCCCATGTTAATCAAATTGAGTTTCATTATTAAACGATTTCTGTTGGGACTATGTTGTTACTATGGCAACAACTCGCGTCACTAAACAAAAAACATAGACGTAGTGAAACTAAATTTTCTGACGTATATTAACATTTAATTATTTTTTCTTATTTTGAATCAATAAGTCTCGGCCTCTCTGTCTGGATTTATCTGGATCTAAAGTAACATAACCTAACCATAATCTAGATTAAATCTAGGTTAATCTAAATTACATCGGAGTAGGGAAAGATGGTACCTTCTAGGCCCTCCACCTCCATTGGCCTTGACACTTCCGGTTTCGACTTCCGTTTCCGGTTTGGTGTTCCGTTTCCGGTTTCCCACTTCCTGTTTTTCACAGATGAGAGTGTGAGGTTTATGTAGCCCCACTTTGCGAGGTCTATGTAACCCCACGCCGGGTATGAGATCTATGTAGTCCCACGTATGAGGCCTATGTAACCACACGCTGGGTGTGAGGTCTGCTTTCGAGTTCCGTTTCCGGTTTCGACCGACGTTTCCGGTTCCCCACCTCCGGTTTCCCACATCCGGCCGCTTCATTTCCAATTCCTGTACGGTGTGCGGGAAAATTCAAAATTCGGGGCAGGCGGAAAGATTAAAAATTTGACGCATGCGGGAAAATTCAAAATCGAAACCGGGTCGAAAAGGGTCAAGGTCACTGGAGGTGGAGGGCCTAGAAGGAAAAATCTTTCCCTACTCAATGACAAACGACCAAATAGTGTTCCCGTTACTGTGCGTTTTTACTAGTTAACAATTTTTGCCACGGAGACGCTGAACGTTCTAACCTTATACTGGTAGTGATTTCAAGAATGTTGTCTGTCAAAATTACAATTTTTACTATATCATCGGTAAGAAACAATTATTATATTGTAGATTCAACAGTATTTTAACACTAACTTCACTAACTTCGTAGATAAAATAATGTAGGACACACGTGTGTGAAAGGCTTTTGTGCACTCATTGCGATTAAACCACTCGCCCTCGGCTCATGCTTTAAACTTCGCAACTCATGCATAAAAGCCCTTCTTCACACACTTGTATCATAAACTACTATTTTATTAGAAATGTGTAAACAGTTATATTATAAATTTGATACTAATTTCTGGTACTGATACATACGGAGACGCTGAACGTTCTAACCTTATACTGGTAGTGATTTCAAGAATGTTGTCTGTCAAAATTACAATTTTTACTATATCATCGGTAAGAAACAATTATTATATTGTAGATTCAACAGTATTTTAACACTAACTTCACTAACTTCGTAGATAAAATAATGTAGGACACACGTGTGTGAAAGGCTTTTGTGCACTCATTGCGATTAAACCACTCGCCCTCGGCTCATGCTTTAAACTTCGCAACTCATGCATAAAAGCCCTTCTTCACACACTTGTATCATAAACTACTATTTTATTAGAAATGTGTAAACAGTTATATTATAAATTTGATACTAATTTCTGGTACTGATACATATGGTGTGTGGTGGTGGCCTAGTAGCTAAGGTGTCAGACTAACAAGCCATATGTGCACGGTGCGAATCCGGGAACACACATATGGAAACTAAGCCAGGCGTTCTCTTGTGCATGCCTCTGGCAAAGTCATCACAGTAAAAATCGAAAACCTCTATTAATAGTGGCTCGCCATCCATGTTAAAAACTGAAAGGGCTCCCTCCCTATACACCTCCCAAAAGTTGGCGTGGAACTGCAAAAATTAAAAAAAAAACCGGCCAAGTGCGAGTTGTGACTCGCGCACCGAGGGTTCCGTACAAACTTGTAAGTAAGGTATCTTTTTTTGTGGAGGACGTTACAAGCACATTCAGTTAACTTGACAAGTGGCTCTCATAAAATCACGACCATCTTAGTACCGCTGCAAGCATAACCTCAACATGTCGTTGTCGTACGATGGAATTCTACCCTCTATTTTATTACCATACATCCTCCATTCACTATGAGTGTTTAGGGGTTCTGGAACTTCACTATTCGTTTTTACTGCTCAATTTTGCTTGTATACCTGTATAAAGGTATACCTGTATACCTGTAGGTATACTTGTATACAAAGGTATACTTGTATACCTGTATTTATATACCCTGTATAAAGGTATACAGGGTATTTTTTTTAATAACGCGAATATTTTTAAACTTATAAAAAGAAAACTTTATTTTAGTATTAGACTTATACACTAACTTATATTAAGATGTAACTATTTCTAGATCTAATATAAACTAATATATTAACTATTTCTAGATCTATTTCGATACTCTTAACATTCAGTTGTTGAATTAACTGCTTTTTGGGCAATTGACTACCAAAAAATATAGGGCGTACGTGATTTAAGTATAATATACTTAAATCATATTATCTACAACATGTTATGTAGATTATGTAGATTATAGTATAGTATTATTATGTAGATTATCAACATATTATGTAGATTATAAAGAAAAATTAGACGAAATATAATATATACAGGATGTTACGGGACTTGAGTATGTTGCATGTCGGTTAGAAACAAGCAAAATTTAGACATAATATATACCCAGTATATATTATGTATATAGAGCAGAGATGTTATGGATATGAAATTTCGGATCTGGATGCGGATACGGATATAGGAATAATGTTATACCGGTTTCGGATACGGTTACGGATAAGAATTTTTTTCGGATAATCCGTTAGTTTCGGATAGTTTCGGTTACGGATATCAGATTTCTAAGGAATAATAAAAGTAGAATGCTAATTTGTAAAAAAATTGATTTTATTTCTATGTTATTATTTGTACTACCTACAATCATATGTCATACAACTAAGTACAACAATATAAGTAGGTACTACAATTATATGTCATATAAGATATATAAGTTATTAATATTTATAAGTTTTATCTACATAAAAATGCAAAATCATAATTATAATAAACAAAAACAACATTATTCCTTTTTGTCTATTATATATTTTCTATTAGATATTGAAATATATTTATAGGAATTATTACAACATATCAGTAAAAATTATCCGAAATTATTCGAAACTTTTATATCGGATTCGGTTACGGTTACGGATCTCCATAACATCCCTGATATAGAGCGTACGTGATGAAATGCATAACGAATATAAACAAATAAATTTCAGTATAAACAGCTTGGTGCCAACACATACTTTTTAACCTTAGGACCTAACTGTATGCAACCCATATGCTTCTGGAGCCTGACAATACCACTACGACAACATTAGTGTATTGTCATAAGTTTCTAATAGTAAATTCGCATTTTTCTTGTAATTAAACTACATATTTACGGTTTTCAGATTTTTCCCTTTACATGTGCTGTAAGACACCGCTTCTTGCCAAATTTCATGATTCTAGGTCAACGGGAAGTACCCTATAGGTTTTGATTCCCTTGTGAAATCGCAAAATATGCTACATAAACGGTCATATCTTTTGATCGCGTTGACTTACAAGTTTGATTTTTTCGCAGCCGAAAGAGACCGTAGACCCGAGTATTTGTTGAAAATTTCAACTTGTTACCTCTACGCGTTCCTGAGAAAATGGTCTTGACAGACAGACAGACGGACAGACAGACAGACAGACAGACAGACAGACGGACAACAAAGTGATCCTATAAGGGTTCCGTTTTCGGTACGGAACCCTAAAAAACGAGAAACGTATCCTAATTGCTCAATTAAAATACGCAATTGCTCATATCTTTAATTAATTATTTTATTAGTTATTAACTATTTAAAGTACAAATTGTTTTTCCTCTATTTGTGAGGGAGGCATTGAGTTTTTCTTATTATATTTGCTTTCGATAAATTGCTCACTTTTTGCTCATCTAGTTTCTATGCAAGATCTTAGTTATTATTTGGTACTGATACTGATCTGGTACTGATACTGCTGGCACAGATACATCTGGTAATGATACATCAGGTCCTTTTACTAACAACATTCTGTGAAGTTATCAAAAATATGTCAAATTCGATCAGTTTTCTTTGCTCCACTTTGAGTTTATTTTGCTCCACCAATTTTGACAAAAATATTTGTGTTGCTTTTGGCGATGATGTAATATGAATTGGTTGCACTGATGTATTTTTTTACATTACTTCTTGTGATCACCATCTTAGTGTCATCCACCAGACTGACATTGATGATGACTAAATTCCACAATGTTTCAATAAAAACGAATTTTAAATTTCGAATATTCAAAATGAACCGATGTGAAACTAGTAATAACTTTCAGCAATACATTTTTTTTTATTTGAAAAGCCTATAACTTCGTTAACAATAAAAGATTTTTGAAAATTTCCTTCACAGAACCGTTGTAAAGTAAGCCGCCTGTTAAAATATGTTTTATTTTAAATTTAATTTATTTTCCTTAAATTACGTATATTTGTGATTTAAAAACACTTGCCCCGACTTGGTTTCCAAACGCGGAACGACAAGTTGATTATTTCTCAAAATTTTCCGAAACATTAGGGTTACCGGAAAGTTTTTTTACAAAAAAGTTAAAAATCATTTATTACAAAATATTATTATTATTAACTCAAAATATAATTTCCATCGTTTGAAATAACCTCTTGCCAACGTGTTACCAGATTTTGAATACCCTTATTGAAAAATTCAGGTGTCTTCTGGTGAAAAAATGAGTTTAAGTCATTTTCGATGGCATTGGCATTGATTCCTATATGTTTTATTCCGAATATAATGTTCTAATGATCTGAATAAGTGGTAATCCGATGTTTACGATGTTTACTCAAATAATCGTAACTCCAAGTTTAGGCAACCAAACTTATTTGTCATAATCAGTTTACCTGCTGACAGAAACCAGTATAAGAGGTTACAAGTTACAACATTTAAAAAAAATGGATTACTTTCCGGTACCCCTAATAATTTCCACGATCTACTAGGTTAAGGTATTACCCTCATTTCCCAAAAAGAATTTAAATGTACAGCGATTATTTAATAATATATTTTGTAACTAGGGCGGAAAGTTGACAATTTCACGCGAGAGCGAAATTCGTGCATTTACTCGAGAGGGCAATTGAGGACAATACCGCCCGTGTTACAAAATATATATTTTATTACTCAAGGGAGGGAATGTATCCAATCTTACCAGTTTGGTATAATGGGCAAATAAAAAGAAAATGGAATAAAAAATTGAAAGATTTGCCTTTTCAATTGTCACGTTTCAATAAGAATTCTCGTCAGTCTCCGGTATCACCAAAGAATTTACACTCATTTTAAAACGTTTTCTTTAATTGTTATAATTTTTTAATGAAAAAAAATTCTGAATCTTTCATGTCACTTTTTTAATATCGAGGTCTTGATTGTATTTTATTTGTTTATTTGTCTTTTTTCTAATGTAACCTATCGATATTGAATATTTGCGTGCGTTACCCAGGTTATGTGGAAATACAACGAGAGGTGACATTTCTCGTACTAAATAATGTACGTCAAGAAGTACTTTTAGTGCATAAGTAATACAAAATAAATAATGAAAGTGTAGCCAAACTGTTCTCAATTTTTCTTTCACATATCACTAGAAGATGAATCCGTCCATCAACCGATGTCTTGTTTGTCCGCCCACAAACAAAAATTATATAACTCATATATTCCAAAAACTATTTACGCAGACCGAAACATAAAATGCATTTCTACTATGCAGCACCCTTTTGTTGCCAGAACGACAAATTGCATTAAATATTAACTTTTCTCAAATTTGATAGCATAGGTTAGCATAGGAGGATGGTTACTATACAATGGTTCCGTGAAGAAAATTTTGAAAATTCTTTATTATTAACGAAGCTATAGCTTTTTCTAAAAAAAAATTTACGCAAAACTTTTATTGCTGGAAGTTATTGCCAGTTTTACATCGGTTCAGAATGAAAAGAAAAACATCTCAATTTCTTTTTACTAATGTGAAGTATAAATCAAAACGTTTTTACAGATTTATTTGTGTCATTGAAAACTCATTACGAACATTAATCTCAGCGTGAAAAAGAAATTTCCATTTTTCAACAATAAGTTTGAAATTCGAGATAATTAGTTGAAACGTTAAATCTCGCATGAATTATGAACGTGACATTATAATTATGAAATATAGGCGAGAGAGAATTCGAGAGCGCGGGAGATAAATTTAGGTTGTCGAAATGAAACGAAAATGCCTTACGAAGGCTGCTGTATCGAGTCTCTTCCAACATTTTATGTCTTTGTATAAATTATTTATACAAGTTTCGTTGATGTGCCTTTATATTTGTCATTAGACGTATACATCACCGACAAATTGTTTTAATAGCTTTAAATATAGTCCTGGAAAAAATCTAATCTCATAAATTCAACAAAACAAATTATATAAAAGTTATAAATGAAAAAATTTAACTTAATCCATAATTCTTCAAAGAGAATCAAACAAAAAATGGGTAACTAAAATTAAAATCATAAATATATCATATATCAATCATAAATATAACCGACTTGAATCTGCTCTCGAACTCCATTTCGAGAATTATTTTCGAACGAGATCTCAAAACCGGATACTACCCAAAGAGCCTTAAAAGAAAATAACCCAAAAAAATTAAAACGAAATAAATTAACACGTAAACGTGTATAAGTTGCTCAAATATAGCGTTGAACAAACAGAATATTGTCTGTCTAGTCTTCAATATCTAGACTTTTAAAACTTGCGTACAGGTTTGCTCTGTCTAGTATTTAGGAAATTACAATGAAAGAAAATAACACAAGAAAAACAAGACCAAGTAATGCTCAGTGTACACAAAAATCGATTTTGTCGGCCGATGGCGGACAGAACTACCCGTACGAGTAACTCGGACGTGTATGTGCTTACACTGTCACCAGTGCAACAGTGTTACCACTTATGCCGACATTATTACTCGATTATTGTAATTTTTTGAATATTTATCCCACAGGGTTGGTCTATTATAAACACAACTAATTAATTTTTCAATATCCATAGTCGTCTAGGTAGATAACAACAAAATTTAACTATAAATACACTCAATTTGCACCGTAGACGCCGGCAGACTGGCGAGAAATCCCAACAAGTTCGGATTCGACGGTTGATCGGCCGTTTTCTGGCGTCACCGGACGATGACGGTCGTGTTTGTGTACGCGCTCTCTTTCTTTTACAAGTGTTTGATTCAACCGTCAGAGTTCGGCCGTTGTCGTCCGAGCAAACTTCGGCCGATGACAGATTACTCCTTTCCATTTCGTATATGTTCTGAAACTATTTCCATTCCCAAGTCTCTGAGAAAATTTCGACCTAATATTGAGGAGTTATTATTGGCCTTATATATTAACATGCTGTTTATAGCAGACATATTCAAAGTAGCGGCCCGTGCTCGCTACAAATGCTTGTTTAAAATGTGTTACACGGAGCTTAAGGTGGGTGTAACTCACCCGCTGACACCTTTGACCTCGTCTAAATAATTCGCGGGGTAACGGTCGACTGTGCCCTGCCAATTGGCACTTCCTTACCACTCTCAACGCAGCTACTCAGATTCAAAGCCTGTTATAACGATTAAACTCAAAAATATCGACCATTTATCCTGGTCTGGGTGTACTACACCCAACCTACCTAAAATAGCATTACTCCGATGAATAGTTACTTCCATTTGCTCTTCATTAGAATCCACATAAGAATTTGGAAATATTCTAGACAATATCTTTCCAGATAACTTAAAAGTATCGGTTTTTGAAGCTTAAGAAAGTACACTAGAGTTCTTTGATGGACTGGAAATGTTTTGTGGACTTTGCAAATGCATCAAAAGAGTTGCTAATTCTTCTTGTTTTCTTTCTTGAATTCGTTCTTCTAAAGCATATAATAATTTCCAACTTATTTCAGTGTTTCAATTTTGCAGTTCATTTAACACAAATTCAAATATACCTTCACATGTTAATATACTCAATGCGTAAGCACTGGCCAACCCAACTAGTTCCATAGAATGAATAGCAAATCAAATAAGATACAAAATAATTTGTACCTAATAATTTCATTTATTTATCTAACCTAGCCTAACGTAATAATTTATTTGAAACCGGTTTTCTTAATTTAAAAACCGGTTTTCAAATGTGATAAATTTTCTTTAAAAAACGGTTTATTAAAACCGGCTTTGAAAAACCGTCAAACCCTAGTTCCGACTTTATTAAGTTTATTTAATTATCCAAAATACAATATGGTTTCAGCAATTTTCAATGGTTTTGTTTTGCTTGTATATCAGTTAGTTCCAACACAATTGTATCGTGTAATATCTCATTTTGTACTTAATTTAATCTAGTTTAAGCACAGTATTAATTCTTCTTCTTCTGTTGGCTTTATAACCCGCGGTGGGTTTTTGCCTCTACAACAATCTTCTTCCATTCTGTCCTTTCACCGGATTTCTCTCTCCAATCCCTTACTCCCATCTTTCTAAGACTTTCCTCCACGTCTTCCATCCATCTTTTCCTTGGCCTGCCTCTTTTCCTTCTTCCTACTGGCCGCCAGTTGTACATTTTCTTGGCTGGTCTGTCGTCATGCATTCTGTACAGGTGTACCAGCCATGCTATTCTTTGAGCTTTTACATATCTCACTATGTCCGCTTCGTTTATTAACCTGCTTAGTTCATGGTTCATTCGTATCCTCCAAATTCCATGCTCATTTGGGATCGGTCCGTAGATCTTTCTGAGGATCTTTCTTTCAAAGATGCGTATCCCGTCCTCCTCTGCGGTGGTTAGGGTCCAAGCCTCGCATCCGTACCTTACTACTGGTCTTATGAGTGTTCGGTATATTTGAAGTTTGATTTTGTGACTCAATAACTTGGACTTCATCAGTTTTTGGTATCCGTAGTAGCATCGGTTTCCACTAAGTATTCGCGAGCTTGTTTCTTTAGCTATTACGTTTGTTCTGTTGATTTATGTTCCCAAGTAGACACAACTTTCAACCTGCTCAAAGCGATACTCGCCCAAGTTAAGGTCATTGTTATCGTGATGTTCTCTTCCAACTTGCATGTATTTAGTTTTTACCTCATTTATTTTCAATCCCCTTTTTTGCATTTCATCGTCCAGCATCAATATGCTTCCTTTAGTGCGTCTTTGCTTCTACATGTCAAACTGACATCATCTGCATAAGCAGCAACCTGTGTTCATCGATTGCCAATGTATCCCGTTATATTCAGCTTTCTCATGCATGCCTCTAATGTTAGGTTGAATATCATGGCGCTCAGGGCATCTCCCTGCCTCACACCGATTTCAGTATTAACTCTTAACTTTTCACACAGTATTAACTCATTGAAGTATTAATAATATTTTATGAAATGTAAGGAATTTACGAAATTGTTACGTATGCGCCATATTCATTTTTCAAACGTCGATTGTTGTCTAATTATTAATACTACATACAAGTATTATATATAATTTTAAAGCCCATTTAATCTTGTTTAAGTAGTATAAGTAGTTATGCAGTAAATAATAAATCTATGTAGTATTAATACAAAAAATAATAAATAAAGTACATTGAATTGAATATATGAATGAAATATGAATTATCACGTAGTAACTGTCGCAACCATCCTATTCAATAAATAAAGTGTTCATAATTCGTGTTTAATATATTCCTTTATTTTTATTCTTATTCTATCAAAACGTATGAAAGTATGATTAAAAAAATTTTAAAGTTAATTGTTTAAACGAGGAGCGATGTGTTTTATGTTTGAAGAGCCGAAAATGAGTATGCAAAGAGCCGCAAGCGGTTCGCTAGTCGAGATCTGCCCAACCCTGGTCAAGACTGTTCTTATCTGTTCAGTAATAATAATAATTTCCTCCTAACCATTGGGTTAGGAGGAAATGCCAACCCAGAATCCTGAATATCTGGGGTTGTGGCTCTGCGGTTAACAACCGTAGTTTTCTCCCGTAGTAACTAGGGACCTATTCCCACCACAGGTGACCCCTTGACAGTCAACCATGGAAAGTCTTTTAAGGAATACTCCACCGGCTGAACCAAGAGTTCAGAGAAGGCAGCAGTCGGATACGGCTGGCTGCCACTTAGAAGATACAATGGGGTCGGAGACCCCATTGTATCTTTTTTTATTAATATATATTTTTTGTATTAATATATTGGAATAACCTAACACCCATAGGAACAAGAAACTAACAAAATCAAAAATCATACCAAATCCAATGACTTTTCCACACACAATGTAAACTCACTAATGCAGATTGGTAAATTAAAAGTGAGGTCATACTTAATGGACTAGCACAAACTTCTGCAAGAAATAAGAAACACGGACCAGGACACCTTGGAATCTGAAGGAAATAGGCTCTACAAAGGTATACCGGGGAAGACAGTGATAAAGCATATCCCACAGTTTGGAACAGGCGTTTTGGTTAGCCTTAAAATCATAGACTCTATACAACATTTGAAGTCACAATCCTCTAGAATCTCAACACTCACGCTAAAGGCATCTAATAAAATCTACACCATAACAAATGCCCACGCTCCCAATAATAACAATACAATTCTTCTAGGGATTCTGTATATCCGCACTTTTTTTAAAACCGCGGTTTTCGAAAATTAAAAACCGTGGTTTCGGGTCCGGTTTTTAAGAACTTTTGGTAGTAGTGTCCGATATTTAAACGAGATCTTAGTTTTGTATAAAAGTTTAGGCGCTTAGGGAAAATGATCTTTCGAAGTATGTGGATGTAGCTTTAATTGTAGAGTGCTTTGAAACTTTTCGTTCTTTCAGAAGTTCTATTATATTTAGCAAATTTCTGTTTCATAGAATTGGGATAGCGATTTGTTTGCATATAAGTATTATTGTTTAATACTTCTTGAATAGCTTTTTGAACTTCGTCTTGCAAGGAAGAGTTTGGTTTGGTCACTTCTTCTAATTCTTCTGAATTTGCCGAACATTCACCTTCAACTTCAACCTTGTTGTGGTCTGGATAAAGTCGTTCAAAAAAATTTTCGGCCAATATTAAAACATACTTTGTTGGAACTTTCGAAGGATCTAATAAACCAATTCTGTTAATTCCAGATTTTCACAGGTCTTCAAACCTTCTATGATATTTTTCATTGAAACTTTGCTTATATCAAAACCAATTAATTTCTTTTCCAAGAACCCTATTACAACCTGTGCCGTAAATATGTTTATCTACGACCGCTATTATAAATGCCCATTATTACACAGTTCGTGGACTATGTAAATACATCATAACGCACACGTATGTAACAGTCCGCGATTAATGTTAAGTTATGATTGATAACACACACGTGTGTTTGGTTTACGATTCGTTGATTGGTTGAGAGCTGCTATTACGTCCCATACGTTCAGCGGCCCCCGTGCCACAATTCAAACTAACAGAAATTGACATTGCTTACATTGGGTTGCCTATATCCATGAGCATTCTTATTCCATTTTAACCCAAATAAGTACTAAATAATAAGGTATGTAACCATTATTTCTTTTCATTCAATTTCCAATTCACCTTTAATCAAGTTAAATAATGTCGAGTAACACTTATATATGAAAATACAACTGTTTGTTTATTTTAATGTTAAATAATGTACCTAATAAGAAATAAATTTGTTACATCAAACATATTTTTCTTATTAAACAGAAACAAATTAGTGTGGTCGTAGATAAAGTATAGTACATAACTCGAGTTGTAAGGCAATTACGTACTCTCGGAATTACACACTCCCCGCCCCGCGGGTCGTATAATATGTTTCTTACAACTCTCGTTACGTAATTACTATAGAATCATCGAGGATAAATATTGTTACTGCTACACTTACTGGAGATAAAGTTTCATAAGACTTGAAAATTAACATTTTCAATAAAATGAATTTAAATCTGTTAGAACCTGCAATATTACGACTTTTAGAAGAATCATTTTTTCTTACATTGGCTCAATAGAAGACCACCATAGAAGCTAACATTTCTAATTCAATTTCCTTTTCAAAACGAGCTTTTTACGTTTAGTTGTAGGAAACTGATTTTATCGGAGATAAACGAAAAGAATTTACAAGTTTTTTTACCATCTTCTTCGACGTAATATTCATCTTATGAAAGGAAATAAATCTTCATCTTCACTGCTGCAGCTGTTTTCTATTTGAGATGATTTCTTCAAAAAAATATCGCAAACAGCGAGATGAATTTTGTAGTAAATGCAAATTTGTGGTTCAACAGGACAATCTGTACGATTTTTTTAATTATCCGGCACCGTCATGTGTAGTACCCACAATATCATTTTAATTACTCTTTACTTTTATGCGCGAGAAGTACTTCTTGACGCACGTTTCATAATATGAGAAATGCCACTTCTCGTTGTATTTCCACATAATCTGTGTAACGCACGCAAATATTCAATATCGGTAGGTTACATTAAAAAAAAGAAATAAATAAATAAAATAAACACAATCAAGACCTTCGTTTTTTTAGGATAACTTATCGCACTAGTTACAAAATATACTATTCTGAAACTGATACTAAATGAATCTAAATGTCTTTCAACACTTATTACGTTATTATTTGCAGAACAAGTTCCTTCAATTCGCAGAAAGCCTAAATTGCAATAAAAATTCCCCATTTTTACAGTTTTCTCCATGAATATAAATGTTGTAAGTATATTCGGCGTCTCAACCTATTCCCATCATCTAAACTATTAATTTTTTGTCCATTTGCTTTTAATTTTTTAAACTTATAATACCTAAATGATAACATCTAAAGGACATTTTGGCAAGATTCGGATGGGAAACCGACCAGCTATTGCTTTCCGGATAAATGCTGCAGATTTTGAAATTGCTCGTTTTTGAAAACAGTTTTTTTTTTGCAATTTTTGCAACAACAGTTTTCTATGTTTGAAACGGCACTAAAACCGAAAATCGGGGTTCTTTGGTTCGGAAAACCGCGGTTCAGCGGCGCTTTTGGGCATAGGCGCACTAGGCGCGCGCCTTGGGCCTCCTATTTTAGGGGGCCAAAAATTAAAAAACCCAACTTAGCAAGGTTAAACCAATTTTTGGCCGTTGACGATAATAAGCGAGAATATTTAACAAAGTGTGGTGAATAAATTGGCACTTTGTGGTGCTTAATAGTGAAAAAAATATTGAGAAAAAAAAAACTAAAGAAGTATCATTTACATTGATGTAATTGAAAATTGATCGCATGACGGTTTTTACTAAAGGACACCACAGAATCTTACAGAGGATTCAAACCCAAAGAATGTAGTTCATGTCCCTTCCACCACGTCGTCCAAGTTTAGAAAACGACAAGCGTAGCTAGGAGTTTTCTAATGGGCAAGAAACATCCAATGTCACTATAAACCTTTTTAATGATAGTACCATTGAGGGACAGAATTTAAATTAAATATGTGTTATATCGTTTATTACCATTAATTAATTAAATTTGTGTACTCGCGATTTCCACACATCACATAACCTCAAAACTATCTCGTCGAAAATTTGACACTGACAGCTCTGAATTTCAGTGCCAACCTTTTAAAAATTAACTCAAAACAGCACTCGGCGAGCCATAACCGCACGCATATAAGTACTGTTATGAGTCCATTACAGACGCAAAATAGAAAAAATAACATAACAATCAACCTAACAATTATTCATATTAATTAAGACATAAGAATTCGCGATTGAAATGTTTACGTTTCATTGACTAATTTATTAAAAGTCATGCTTGACATTTATCAAATTATTACTTTTTTTAATAAATCTAAGTAAATTATTAATTTATATTGTAGGTAAAACTTTGTACGATACACGTATCGTAAAATACTCTTACGTACCGAATTGTTATTTTTTAATGCGATTTTACTATAATCTCGCATATTGAGAATAGTCACCTTGCGCCTAGGGTCACAACTAATGTAAACGCTCCCCTGGTTCGGATATATCCGAACCAGAAATCTTAAATTCTTCTAAAGAACGTAAAGAAACAGAAGAATTCTGGGACCTACTGGACCAGACCATAAAATCCACAAAAATCACGCAAAAATATTAATAGGACACTTCAAAGCTCAGCTAGGCAGAGAAAGAAGATACCGTGACATCATCGGAAAATGGCTCGAACAAAAAAGAGCAAACAAAAATGGACAGAGATTCATCGATCTCTGCAGAAACCCATGGACTAATCTCCAAATCTACATATTTCAAGAGAAAATGAATTCCATCAAAACGTGGAAACACAATGACTACACTAAAGAAGAATGGCAACTGAATCATGTCTTCATGGTCAAGGGGATTTTCAATTGAAGAACAGGTACGAAGATCAGAAAAAGTACTGGGAGAGCCGCAAGACTCGAACAATCCCCTCAAAGAGACTTAGTTAATGGACTGACCAAAGTGATCCTATGTGGTTATAAAAGAAAAAAATAATATTAGTCTAAAGACTAGATTGTATACTAAAAAAAAAACGGCCAAGTGCGAGTTGTGACTCACGCACCGAGGGTTCCGTACAAACTTTTAAGTAAGGTATCTTTTTTTTTGTGGACGACGTAACTGTATGCAACCCATATGCTTCTGGTGCCTGACAATACCATGCAACACATTAGTGTATTTTCATAACTTTCTAATAGTAAATTCGCATTTTTCTTGTAATTAAACTACATATTTACGGTTTTAAGATTTTTCCCTTTACATGTGCTGTAACACACCGCTTCTTGCCAAATTTCATGATTCTAGGTCAACGGGAAGTACCCTATAGGTTTTGATTCCCTTGTGAAATCGCAAAATATGCGACATAAACGGTCATATCTTTTGATCGCGTTGACTTACAAGTTTGATTTTTTCACAGCTGAAAGAGACCGCAGATCCGAGTATTTGATACAAATTTCAACTTGTTACCTCTAGGCGTTCCTGAGAAAATGGTCTTGACAGACAGACAGACGGACGGACGGACACGCAGACAGACGGACAACAAAGTGATCCTATAAGGGTTCCGTTTTCGGTACGGAACCCTAAAAAAGATTTTGTTTGAATAGAGAAATCAGTATGTCAAATGCAATGTTTTGTGTTTTAATGCAATATTTTTACTTTTAAATCTATAACTGGACACACCTGAGAAACCCTTGATTAGTCTTGATTAGATTGCTATGATGGTCAAAGACGAATGTCATATGATGGTGAATGATGAATGTAACATTTTCGTTGATTTTGAATATCATTTATAGTCAAATCGTTTTGACAAATTCATTGTTTTGCAAGACATCAACAACATCAACCAATTGAAGAGACAGGGATATTAACATTTTAATTCAATTAACCATTTTCGTTGATTTTGAATAATCAAATCATTATGACAAATACATTGTTTTGTCGATCAAAGATTATTATATTTAAGTCTAAAAGGGGACATATTTGAGAAACCCCTTGGTCTTGATTAGAAAATTGTTGTGATGGTCAAAGACGAATGTAACATTCTCGTTGATTTTGAATATCATTTATAGTTAAATCGTTTTAACAAATTCATTGTTTTGCAAGACAATCATTGAATTGAAGAGATAGGGATATTAACATTTTAATTCTATTAAACATTTTCTTTGATTTTGAATAACCAAATCATTTTGATAAACGCATTGTTTTCGCGGCCAAGTCATTTATATATTTAAAACAAATTCATTGTTTTGCAAGACAACCAATTGAAGAGCAGGGATATTAACATTTTAATTATATTAAACATTTTCTTTGATTTTGAATAATCATATGATTATGACAAATGCATTATTTTGTCGACCAAAGATTTTTACATTTAAGTCTTAAACTGGAAAAAAACACTGAGTTTTGATTAGGAAATTGTTGTGACAGACAATGACATTGGTAATACGATGGTCAATGACGATTGTAATATCTCCGTTGATTTTGAATATCATTTTAACAAATTCATAGTTTTTGCCGGCAAAACATATTTGTATTTAAGTTTAAAACTGGACAGACCTGAGAAACCCCCTTCAGAAGAACCTAGAACGAAACAAATTAACACACCACCGTGTATTACTTGCTCAAACAGAATAAAAAAAATCCCTGAAAATGAAATGAAGGTGAACGAAATTTACAACTCAATACAACAAAATCCTCTGTAGGTATGCATAAAAAACTTTAAACGTTTGTAAACGACGTCTGATTTTAGACTCGCGTGGATTTTTTATTTTATTTTCGTGAGGTATTTGAACTCGACTCGGGGTTGTTTTATCTATATATAGGGTTGGCAAACGCGTTGATGTTCCACATGAAATAAAAAAGAATCAACAGAGAGTAAAAAAAGGGCGAGACGGAAAGTATTGATTGATAACTGCTAATTATGTAGCGTTAAAATAGTCGCATTCTTGGGATATTCAGGGCCGCATTCTCTCCCACGATGTTCGGTCATCCACTTTGAGGAGGACGGAGACTGGCCGGACAGGTAAGTTTCCGTTGAACGGAGACAAGGATGGAGAAGAAATATGCGAGGTATCTTTCAAGTGGCCGCGCGCTGAGGGTGAATGTGTATATATATTTCTCGGCTCTTCGTTCTTCACCGATACCTGGTGGGTGACTCACGTCTACCTGGCCTCTAATACTACTCATTACGGAATTTTGCAAAAGAGTTAAAGCTCTAATCGAGGATTATCTCACATTCAGGGGAAACACTAGGAGGTCGGGCAAGTTTCAACTTGAATTATTTATGGAAAGTTTTTTCTTCCAATTGACTAGTTTTTATCTACGGTGGTGTTCTAATAAATTCTCTATCGTGGGTCATAGAATTTAAGGAAAAGTAGACCGAGAAATAGGTCACATTTTTGACGCTACATATTTCATTTTTATCTCTATGTAAACAACGTGAATTTATTTGTTACGGTTTATAAATATGCTTGTTTATTAAAATATATTTATATTAATAAAATATATTAAAGGGAATCAACTTTGTCCAGATTATTTTAATAAATCGATTTTAAACTAACATCCCGATAAGCTAGAGACTTGCACATTTAACCCTTTCGAGACTAACGGGATAATACGTCTCAGAGCAAATTTCATGTACACTGTTGGGACAGTGACAGATTTAGTTTTCTTACCAAGATAGACTGTTTTCTTTCAACTCTCAAGTCTATTGGGACATATAATCCCATCATATAAGACTATTGGGACTATATATCGGATACTAAAAAGTGTGATTACTTTATTTTGAAAAATTATCAATATACAGAAACCTTCTTAAATATACTTATATTTACGCATTAAAGACAAAAACTATTCGTTTCGAAAATTCGTATCGAAAGGGTTAAACATTGCACGCAACAGGATGACATAGCTCAGAAATTCGATGTTTTAATACTTTAGACACTTACTTTTACTTTAATTGTTTCATATTCAATATAATCTATATCAATTGTGATTATATATGGCGGTGACTATATATGTGGGTGTATTGTTTATTATAACAAAGATTTATGTTACATTCATATAAATTTTCATTCATAAAATTCATAATAAATTGAATTAGACGCAACTTTGTAAAGTCGTCAAGACTAAACTAATTGTTAGATTTCATTGAAACTGAGTCCAATTAATATCCAATATGTAGACAATAATTCTACAACTTTGCAAAACTCTAGCTAGTTTAGACTAGTCAGAATCTAAATTTGAAAAACACTCATTTTAAGTTCAAATTAGACTCAACTTCGTAAAGTTTTCAAGACTAAACTAAATGTTGGATTTCATTAAAACTAAATCCAATTTATATTTAATATGTAGACAACAATTCTACAGATTTTCAAAATTCTAGCTAGCTTAGACTAGTCAGAATCTAAATTTGAAAAACACTAATTTTAAGTGCAAATTAGACGCAACTTTGTAAAGTCGTCAAGACTAAACTAATTGTTCGATTTCATTGAAACTAAGTCCAATTAATATCCAATATGTAGACAATAATTCTACAAATTTGCAAAATTCTAGCTAGTTTAGACTAGTAAGAATCTAAATTTGAAAAACACTCATTTAAGTGCAAATTAGACTCAACTTCGTAAAGTTGTCAAGACTAAACTAAATGTTCGATTTCATTAAAACTAAATCCAATTTATATTTAATATGTAGACAATAATTCTACAGATTTGCAAAATTCTAGCTAGCTTAGACTAGTCAGAATCTAAATTTGAAAAACACTAATTTTAAGTGCAAATTAGACGCAACTTTGGAAAGTCGTCAAGACTAAACAAATTGTTTAATTTCGTTGAAACTAAGTCCAATTAATATTGAATATTTAGACAATAATTCCACAAATTTGTATAATTCTAGCTTGTTTAGACTAGTCAGAATCTCAATTTGAAAAATACTGGTTTTAAGTGCAAATTAGACGCAACTTTGTAAAGTCGTCAAGACTAAACTAATAGTTGGATTTCATTGAAACTAAGTCCAATTAATATATATTATTTAAACAACAATTCTACAGATTTACAAAATTCTAGCTAGTTTAGACTAGTCAGAATCCCAATTTAAAAAACACTCATTTTAATTACAAATTAGACTCAACTTTGTAAAGTCGTCAAGAGTAAACTAATTGTTGGATTTCATTGAAACTACGTCTAATTAATATTTAGTATGTAGACAATAATTCTACAAATTTGCAAAATTCTAGCTAGTTTAGATTACTCACAATATCAATTTGAAAAACATTTTAAGTGCAAATTAGACTCATCTTCTTAAAGTCGTGAAGACTAAACTAATTATTGGATTTCATTAAAACTAAGTCCAATCATTATTTAATATGTAGGCAATAATTCTACAAATTTGCAAAATTCTAACTAGTCAGAATCTCAATTTGGAAAACACTCATTTTAAGTGCAAATCACACTCAACTTCTTAAAGTCGTCAAGACTAAACTAATTGTTGGATTTTATTAAAACTAAGTCCAATTAATATTTAATATGTAGGCAATATTTCTACAAATTAAAAAACACTCATTCCACTTAATCCCAATTTGAAAAACACTCATTTTAAGTGAAAATTAGACTCAACTTTGTAAAGTCGTCAAGAGTAAACTAATTGTTGGATTTCATTGAAACTACGTCTAATTAATATTTAGTATGTAGACAATAATTCTACAAATTTGCAAAATTCTAGCTAGTTTAGATTACTCACAATATCAATTTAAAAAACATTTGTCATACGCTCTATTACCAAAAAATTATTAACTACATAGTCATAACTTACGCTATATACACAAACTCAGAGTGCCATTTTGAAGATTAGAGAGCGGTAAACGAAACCCCTTACATATTGGTACCGTATGTTACCAATAGAACTGATTGTAGGACCTACGAAGTACCGTCAAACATTATTTAAGAAGAAATGCTATTTGTATATTTTATGTATTAAATGTTACATTTTTCTCATTATTTAACAACAAAAAAAAGAAACGTTTGAATGAATAGTCCAACAAAAGTTTATTCGAACAAATTTCCATTCGAACATTTTTCTTTCGAAAAAATTACTTTCGAACAATTTTCCTGGAACCTGTAAATGTATATATTAAATGTCGGGACACGTTCGAAATCTGAGCCTCTAATTTTGTTTATAAATATTAATATTTAAGCAGACTCGTTTCATTCAATCACATTTATTATGGAATACCTAATTAATTTAAAACTAAGTGTTTAAAGCAGCGATTCTCAAAAGATGGGCCGCAGAACATTCTGTGGAAGGGTCACAGAAGTTCCGTCCGAGAGTTGACGATGTAATTGAAGTTCCAGTGAAATTGAATTCCAGTGAAATTGAAAACAGTGAGAAAGTTATGAAACTTCTACAGATAGTTTGGGGGGTTCAGGATGTTGTTAGGAGATAATATAAAAAAATTCACGGCAGTTCACTAAAGGCTCTAAAGGCACTAAAGGCTTAACATTTATTGCAATTAGAATTTCAAGAGTTTTTACACGGCGCCTTATGAGCACACTCTATTCTTCATAAAAAGAGTTAAAAAATGTCGAAAAAATCGGATGAGTAGCATAAACATTCGCAATAAATGTTGCAAAGCTTCATCGTGATGCACCATCGTTTATGAGATATTGATTTAAAGTTCGTTGAAATTCTGCCTAAAACGAATTTGTACCGTAAAAGTGTGGCAACTACGCTACATACTACTAGTGAGGGCTGCTAGCGCGCGTGGATTTTAACCCATTCCAGTCGTATGTCGCCGTAATGGCTACATTATACACATACTTATATTATAAATATAGAGTGCATAGAGGTAATATTGTTTCATACTTTTTCCCTTGATAAAATCTAACATTCTCGATTAAATTGAACATTCAATATTTGAGTATTATTATTATTATTTGACGCATGCAGCGGTGGAGCTGCAGCTATGACCAGAAAAATAAACAGAACTGTAACAAAAATAATGAATTTTGCACCTAAATGCAGTAACAGTCACTGCGTTTTACATCGGTATGCCCTTGTCGCGAAGTAAATGCCATCTGACTTAAAGAAACCCGTAAAAATTATCAATTACGTTAAATCACGTCCATTCCAATCAAGTCTTTTTAAAAAAGTGTGTGAAGATGCAGGAAGTCAACATCAATCAAAATCATTTCTTCCACACACAGAAGTGAGACGGCTTTCAAACGGAAAAGTTCTATCAATGCTTCAGATATTCTTGGCCAAACAACCCATTTCTGCATCTGTTAAGTACGCTTGTTGAGCTATTACATGATGATAAATTTATGATAAAACAGATTAATAAACAAGTTCGATGATTATCAGTCAGTAGAACAGGCAGGTTCCCGCAAATGATTCAATAAATTTATGTTAAATTTACAGATTAACAAACAAGTTCGATGATTACCAGTCAGTAGGACAGGCAGGTTCCCGCAAAGTATTCAATAAAATGATAAATTTACAGATTAACAAACAAGTTCGATGATTATCAGCTAGTAGAACAGGCAGGTTTCCGCAAAGGATTCAGCACCATAGACCACCTACAGACACTAAGAACGCTATTAGAAAAAAAAACGAAGTACCACATGCTTTCTTAGACTATCATAAAGTATTCGATTCAATTGAAAGTTGGTCCATCATTCTAGCAAAGGACGGCGCCAGAATCGCAACCCTTCAAAATAAATGAGAACCTTACTACAAACAGCATCAAGGTCAGAAGAAGAGTACGCCAAGGAGACCCCCTATCTCCAAAACTATTTACCACGGTGCGTTTTTTAAAGACGTTTTTAAAACACCAAATCGGAACAATACGTGTATAAACATCGATGGCATCTTTCTGAACCACTTACGATGTGCAGATGACATAGTCTTCATCAGCAGCGATATGCAAGAACTAGAGGTCATGCTAGAACAACTAAGCATAAAATCCAACTAAGTAGGTCTTAAGATGAACCTGTCCAAGACAAAAATAATGAGTGACCTAAAAAGGCGCACCATGATAAACAACACCACCATAGAAGTAGTAGAAGAGTACATGGTGTGTTAGAAAAGTATCCGACCTTATTTTTTATTTTGAAAACCTGATGGATTTGAATCAAACGCGCTTGCATGAGCCGACCTTGAACCTTCGTGCGCATGCGTGCATTTTTTCCCGCCTGTAGATAGCGTCAGTTGCTGTCGAGCAGTGTTCGAGTGACGTAGTGTGTAGTGCTCTCGTCGGTTTTTCAATGCAAGTAAAATGACGACAAGTGGAATGAGGGATGTCCTACGTTGCCTACGTGATGCTGTGCGGCGCAAGCGACTGGAGTTGTGATCATCAGGAAATTGGCGACTCCATCACGACAATGCTCCAGCACATTCTTCGCACTTGGTTCACAATTTTTTTGGCGAAAAACCAGACTCCTCTGGTTCGACAGGCTCCTTACTCTCCTGATATGCCCCCCTGCGACTTCTGGCTACTCCCCAAAGTCAAGAGGCCATTGAAAGGAACGCGATTTCAGACAAGAGAGGACATTATGGCTGCAACAACAGCCGAGCTAAAGTCGATTCCGAAAGAGGCTTTTTCGGAATGCTTCCAACAATGGCGGCAGCGCTGGGAGAAGTGTGTGGAGTCCCAAGGAGACTACTTTGAGGGTGATTAGGTTTCTAACGCTCCATATGCCAGTTTATTTTTTACCGGCTAAAGGTAAGGTACTTTCCTAACAGACCACGTATACCTAACTTGGACATGTCATTATACTGGGGAAGGGAAACCTGACAGTCGAAATAAAGAACAGAATAAGACTAACGTGGGACTTAGCCACATCCTCAGAAACAAGGACATCCCAATACATCTTAAGCGTTTTCGAAGCCTGAGTAACTCCTGTAACATACGGCTTGGAGACAATGACACTGACAAAGAAAAGTACGAAGCATCTAAGGACAATGCAAACGAGCCATGATAGGAGTCAGCCTGCGGGTCAAACTTAGGTATGAGGAAACCAGACGAAGAACAAAGGTAGTGGATGTAATAAAAATAATCTCAGAACTTAAATGGCGATGGGCAGGATACGCGACAAGGAAACATCAAGATAGATGGATATCGACATTTATGTAATGGAAACCAAGACAAACCAATAGGTGTGCGGGAAAACCACAGACAAGGTGGACGAACGACATAAAGCGACATGCAGGGAGCAAGTGGCTCCAACTCGCGTAAGACAAGCCACATGGAAAGAGATGGAGGTGCGTGTTCAGGAGTGGACAAAGAAACGCTGAGGAAAGAAAAAAAAAGATAACTGGTTGATGGAATTGGACCGAAATATTCGATAAACTCAACGAAATCTGCCTAACAGGGAAGAACCACAACCACACCACTTTTACAAGAAGAGACAATATATCGTTACTTAAAAACAACTTGGCTTCTGTATCGAATGCGTTGAACAAAAAAAGTTACGAATGTTTTACTCTTTTAAATGGTTTTCTGGAAGAAGGTGAGTTGCAAGTAACCTCAGATGTAACCACAAAAATATACATGAACCTTTGATTAATCCTTGAAAGAGTATCCTGGAGATGTTACAGGACATCGACTGGATACAGAAGCCATTCGCAAATCATACCAAACCATCGATCTTAATTGTCAGAGTATAAGAATTTGATCGACATTAAGTCTTTATTTGATATATACATTTATATGCATGTAACATTAACCTTTCTTATAATAAACAATATATCCACATATGCAGTTTCCTACATATATAATCCTATTTAATATAGATTAACATTGAATATTAAATACATAATTAAAGTAAATCTAAGTGTCTAAAGTATTAAAATATTGGATTTCTGAGCTATTGTCATCTAGTTCTGAGCTATGTGTAAAGTTTCAAGTCTAGCTTATCGGGTTAGTTTAAAAAGTTAGCTTAAAATCGATTTAGACAACGGATAAGATTTATTCAGACAACGATAAGAACGGTCAAAGTTAAGAACAGACATAGTAGAGTATAGAGAGACAAGAAGAGACAGCGAGCTAATAGAATCGCGGTAAAAAATAAGTAAAACTGAATGTATAATTAAAATAATAAAACGTGAATTTTAAATAAAATATGAATTTTTGAAATACCAAAATACGGGGGATTAAACTTATAGTGAGTAGTTGCACCGATAAACTGAAACTTTCAAGATAATTCTAAAAACACTGGATAACTGGATTACATTGGCTTTTTACCATAATCTACAGCTAATCTATAGTGTAATAATAATTCGAATCCAGTCTGATTTTATCTGTCTTTCGCCCACTGAATAATCGCTTTCATTTTATTATTACTATTATCTAATTTTATCTCGTAAAATTTGGTTCAAATTTATCTCAACGTTTTTATCTTAATGCAGTTTAAACAAGCAGTAAAAGCTCCGATTGATTTCAACCTGACATTTCCTCACTTTCGAACACTGTTAACAGCGACAATTTTATCTAAACTGGATTAAATTGAAAGTATAACTTAGATTTCTTGAACTAAATAAAACTCTTAGTAATAAACCAAATTGTAACTTTTTTTTGTTCAAGCAACAATTAAGTTTATTAAAAGCAATTCAATCTATTATGTATTTTGATCGTTACATCAAACACGAATCTTTGATGTTATGTAGGTCATAACAAATTCATTGAACTAATCAAACTAAGTAGTAAAATTAGTTTTTATTATTAGACAAAAAATATGTATTTACTTCAAATTAAGTTATCTAAGCAGACAAAGCTGGACAAATTACATTGACTCTCTACCATAATCTACAGGCAATCTAAAGTGTAACAAAAATTTGAATCCAGTCTGGTCTTTCGCCCATTGAATAATCGCATTCCTTTTATTAGAGTGTACCATTTTGCGTTACCTTTTTAATTAAACTAATATAATCTATAATTAAGAAATTCTAAAACAAATTTGTATATTTTGATTATTGTATTATTATTGTATATAAGAAATTTGTATATTTCAAGAAATTCATATTAGTTAGTAAAATGCAGATTTAGATTTTTAATCTAAAAGATTTCATTTACATCTTATAATAAGTAAACGAGTTGTTTCGAAATTAAACTTTTAGTTTTACTTTAGCAAAACAAACAATAGACTAAACACTAAATCTATTTACCTTTCACTACGCCAGGTCATAAACATTCAGTCCAATTCCACGCAGCTATAAATATATTCAAGTCTAGAATCAGATGTAAATAATCAATTTATAAACAACATTTGAATTAATCAAACGGCATCCATAATACATATCATTCCCTCCCTTATCATGTCAACTGAACAAATATATTATTGGAAGTATTAATATACTCATTAAGTTTAATAATAAATAAATAAGTAAATTAATGAGAAACTACACTTAAACAATAAATTACTGTTTAATTACTGACTCTGTATGTAATAAATAAATTTAAAAAAAAAACTAAGTTAATAAAAAAATCGATGTTTTATTTTTATAAATGTTTACAACTTTTAACACAACCGCTTTTCGTAATTTCATTTACATTGTCTTTAGAAAACTCTTTTTTATGTAACAAATAAATAAAAAAAACGTCTGTAGTTAATAAATAAATCCTTATTTAATTTTTTTAAATGTTGAAAACTCTTAACACAACCTCTTTTCGCAATTGCAATAACATTATCTTTAGCAATAACCGGGATTATTAAAAACAAGTCCGTGTATTGTTCCATCGATTTTTCCTGTTATGTAGGTCATAGCAAATTCATTGAACGAATCAAACTAATCTAGACAAACATATTTATTTATTAATGGACGAAAACACTACTTTATGTACACACTACAAATTAAGTTAATAGCGTTGTTACACATGCAAGCTATCATTACACTTATTTGTTTTAGTCTTTCGTTAATATATTTAATTAGAAATCGATATTTCACAGAATAAACTAAAAATTGGAAGAGCCAGAGGGATAGTTTTATTCTGTTTGTTTGATATTTGTTTTTATATTGAAATTACTCTAATGTTCATGTTTAAAACTCTTTGATGCAAACCGATTTTTTTGAAAATAAAAAGACTATGTTGCGCTCAAACTTTTAAAGTGCACGAACAATATTAAGAGGTGGTTCAAAAAATGTGCAACTATTATAATGCTTAGCCAATTGCCAAAACGACTTTCGACAACAAACAACAAACGACAATAAAACGGCTGTCAAGTGGCATCACATTTACGCAATCTAAAAGGTGGGATTCTTATAAAAAATTAAATTCTCTACAAGTTTTATTTGGAACATTTCGTCAGAAATTTTGCCTATTTTCCGAATAATTTCCAATTTTCACACAAAAAACGTAAAATAAAATCTGTATTGTTACTAGCAACACTGCAGAAACGAATTTTAAGCGGAATATTTTATGTTGTACTTCTTTAATTGAACTAATATCTAAAATTAAGAAATACTAAAGAATCGAAGAATTTTGGCAGTTTCAAGAATTGTATTGGCTATTTAATCAGAAATCGAGATTTCACAGAATAATCTAAAATTTGTAACAGACAAATACACGGATAGTTTTATTATTAGAATGTTATTTTTATTACACATGCGTGCGAAGTACTTTCTGAAGCACGTTTTTTAATATGAGAAATGCCACTTCGCATTGTCTTTCCATATAACCTGGGTAACGCATGCAAATATTCAATATCGCCTAGCTAGGTGCATTAAAAAAAAAACAAATAAATTAAAATAAAATGAACATAATCAAGACGTTAATAAAAAAAGTGACGTGAAATTGTCAATGTCAGTGAACATTAAAGAAAACGTTTTAAAATGAGTGTAAATTCTATAGTGATACCGGCGTCTGAGGAGAGTTCTTATGACGAATCCACACCCACCGGAGACAATTGAAAAATAATTTCATTTTTGATTCCATTTTTTTTTATAGGCCCTGGATGTCTAAGTAGTAAGATAGCCTAACTAGTAAGAATAAGTAAGATACATCCCCTCGCATGAGTAATAAAAAATATAGTTTGTAACACCAGCGGTATTGTCAATTGACCTCTCGAGCCCTCACTTTGTTCGTGCGCCCATTTTCGCTCTCGCGTGCAATTGACAACTTTCTGCCCTAGTTACAAAATATACTATAGTATTATTATTACAAAATTTGTATGAGCACGTAGCTATTGCAATATTTCGAGGTGGTTTAAAAAATGGTCTACCAACCAAAATGCTTAACCAACGTGAATCATATTCACGCATCAAAAGGGTAGGAATATCATAGGAAATTAAATTTTCTTTTTTAGTTTTATTTGGAACATTTTTTTCTCCACACCAAGCCAAATTTATAAGGCAATTTTTCGGCCAAGGTTCACTCAGCCTTTGAAAATGAGGAGGCTGACAAATAGCTACCCTTGCTTAGCTATCACCCCTAAAGGCATGTAAATGCTAGGAGGAAAGGGGCTATTATTATTTGGAACATTTTTAAAAATCTCGCAAATTTACCGAATTATTTTAGCATTTTTACGAAAAAAAAAAATCTAAAATAAAAACTATTATTATTACTACAAAAGCGTAATCAAAAATTAAAAAATATTAAAGAAAAGAAGAAATTTGGCTATTTCTAGAAATCCATATTAGTTAGTATCTTATTTATTTATTTTATATATATATATATATATATATATATATATATATATATATATATATATATATATATATATATATATATATATATATATATATATATATATATATATATATATTCGCGCACAAATTACTTTCCCGGTACTATTTACCGGGACAGAAGACTTAATCTAGATTAGGTTATGGTTAGGTTAGGTTATATTAGAGCCAGGTAAATCCAGGCCGAGACTTCTTGATTAAAAATAAGAAAATTTAATTCAATTTTAATATACGTCAGAAAATGTATGTTCACTACGTCTATGTTTCTTGGTTAGTGACGTACGTGACTTGTTGCCATAGTAACAACAAAGAGAAATTGTTTAATAATGTAACTCCATTTGATTTACATTAAACTTTACGCACGATTTAGATACTTTGCTCACGATTATAGTAAAGGCATCCTTCCCATACAATAATTTACTTATTAATGTATTCATTTTGATGTACGAGTAGATAAAGTATTTTAAATACAAAGTAATACTTTCTGCAAATACCCAATCTATCTGGGAAAGAACATTTTTTAATCTTCTTTGTCAAAACCCAGACACTCATCTCCAGAGCTGAATGAAGTCATTTGAAACCTCTTCTAAATCAACATCCGAGTCCCCATACAACAAATTGTCCTCTGCACCATCCAGTGAATTACTAATGCCACACTCTTGATGATGATTTAACCACTCTATGTTTTCACAGCATCCCATGAAGCTTTGACCTATTCACAAACTTGCGAAATGCCAGGCCTCGTCCTTTTTCCTGATTGTGTAACCTCAAAATTTGAAGACTGCATCCAGCTGTTTCACTTCTCCTTCACAAAACCCTTAAATAGTTTATAAATTAACATAGACATCTAAAGGTTGAAGCTGACTAGTTAGGCCTCCTGGAATTACAGCCAACTGAGTTGGCCTCGGCCAAATTATCTGTCCATAACTTCATTCCCCCATTCATCCAGCCTTTTGCGCGAACATACATAAACATTCCCATAGGCAATTTTTCTTTGGGCAGTGTCTTCCTTTTAAAAATCAAGAATGAGAGCAATGTTGTCCCACCAGCACAAAACGAGAAAACAACTGTGTAGTTAGTTTCTTCGTGCTCTGAAGTTGAAACAGTAATACTTTTTGTACCTTTGGAATCTACAGTATTCTCTGAGGGCAACAAAAGTCAGAGGAACTTCGTCCATATTTCCCATTTATGCAAGTTCATTTTTTTTCCGCTTTCGTGTATTAATGATGAATCGATGAAAATCAATAATTTTTTCTTCATATTCTTCTCTTCATATTTTTAGTCCGCATACATAGCTGGTTTCCCCTCATGAATCTTGAACACCATGATGTTGATCCAGTAAAATGCAATCAGTTTCTATCGCTTTCGCTTGATGAATCATTTTTGTAGACAATGGTCGTTTCTCTGTAGTCTAAAATCCAAATATCTAAAATCCTTCGTAGGTTATGCTTACTGTGTTGCCTTTTTTAGATTCTCTTCCCGATTCCGCCAAGTTCTTATCATTTTCTCGGTTGGGGATGGCTCGAAATGCCTCTCTGCATCCCGGTTTCCATGTTCTTTAGCAGACACAAATTACAGAAATATGTGGAAAAATATTATTTAATTCGAAATCTTGAAATCTATGAAGGGCCGCTCGAGAAAGCGAAGGGGGCATGCCGCAGCCAACAAGCCGCGAGTTGCTCATCCCTGTACTAGAGGGTCTCTATTCCAAGTGAGCTTTCGTTGTTTTCGTCGAGTTTTAAAGCAGAATTTGTAGTTTTTGAGAGAGAGTCTTATTTGTTTTATTTATGTCTATAAACCTATTTATATTAAAATGACTATTCAGCATACACCAGGGCTAGGACTTCTTGTAGCAAGCAGAGAGAACAGATAACTCCAAGTTCCAAAATCAATTCACTTTCAGTGCCAGAGTTATTTTCACCAATCAAGAACCATTATGAAGCGACCATTCTCTCGTACAGCAGATCATTTCTGACTATTATAGATTAGTGCTTTAAATTAGTGCATTAAACTGACGTAAATAGACCTTTTCATAGTTGAAATTTTTTTTATGCGCATGCGTCAATTTCCGCCATGTTTTCGGGCCCTTTCTTTGACGTATAACCAATGAAAATAACAAAATATGCCCGAATCATTCATACTCCCGCCTATGAAACAAGGCGAACGCGCATGCGCTTAATTAAATATAAAAAGGCTTAACTAACCTAACCTTATCTATAATTAACAATTCCTAACCATGAAAGCAAGACGGCATAAAAAATTGTCGAGTGATATGGCGCATCTCAACTCAAAAAAATGGCGCATTGTATGTTTGTACTACTGGTCTTCTAGCCTTTTTAAATTTCTCTGAAGTAAGTTATATAACTTAACACAACAATAACCTATAACCTATTTCTAGTTCTACTTAATCTAAGAAATTTGGGTTTAACTAAACGTTTGTTTCGTGTGGTGTAGTTGTGATCAAATTGGTCATATTCGCTGAGGTGTCTGTGCATGTACAATAAACAAGTTGAAAACACAAAGAACTGTCAATATTTCGAATAATTTTAAAATACCTATTGAATAATTCACGACAATCATCACTGTAAAGCCCCGGAATAATTCTAATACAATTAAGTTGTTTAAAAACTTTAGTGGCATGGGGAGAGTCACCCCATACCAAGATTGCGTATGAGAGAGCACTATGAATCAATGCATGATAGGGCGTCAGAACAGTTTGAATGGATGCATTTTATAGTTGAGATTTTTTTGCAATTTTGGTTGACAGGTATTCTGTACGAGTTTCCCAGGTCATGTTCGAGTGTAAATGTATTAGTGTAAATGTAATTTTATTGTTTTTGCACGATCATCTACCCTCCTGAGTGAAAATAAACATGTTTTTGTGTTTTAGATTAATTAATAGTAACTTTATTGACTTTGAACCATTTAATTTTATTTGTGGTGTTAAGTGTATCCAAGTGGATAGAAGCTAGTAAACTATTTGAACCTGATATTAGAGTATCATCGGCAAATAGTGTACCTACCATACATGTACATATTACTATTAATATTAGTAAATTTGTATGTGGTCGTAGCTATTGCTATACTTCGAAATTGTTCAAAAAATATCGCACTATTATAATTCTTAGCTCACTACCGAAGCGGTTTTAAAATAAAATAGCATCATATTTAAGCATAAAGAAGTGGGACAGTTTTAATACCGCCGTGTCTCAAAGGGTTAACAAGCAAATTTTGTGTTAATTTAGAAAATGAAGTGAATGAAAGATTTGTGCTCTGCATGTAATTAGATTAATTAGATTGCAGTTTACTTGGAGTATTTTAGTCTGCGTTTCTCGATTTAGTGTATTTATAGTTTTATAGTTTCGTGGAATTAAAGAGAGAAAGACAGAATGTTTATTACCAGATGCAGTGAAAGTCGGATAAATTTAGTGTTTAGTCTAATTTTGTTTTGTTGAATCAGTAGAATATGTATTTGCGTGTCATTGGGTTTAAGTTGAAGAATATATTAATTACATTAAATTTAATCGAGATTAAAAATTTCAATTATGAATTTAAATGGGAAAAGTTTGTTTGATTACAACTTTTATTTCAGATTAGAATGTTGTATTTTATTAAAGAGCATTTCCATTTAGTTGTTTCAAACAATTACTTGCCGATTGGGCTCTAGACCAACTCGAAATTGTGCTTAATTTTTTAAATGATTTAAAATTGAACATCAAACGCTAAATTAATGACATTTGGCCTCGTTTATTTGAAAAATTGATCCGAAAACTTAATTGATGTGTTATTTACAGCCTAATGTAATCGTCTGTGCCTCAGAATACAATAAAACAATTGAGGCTGTATATTAAAACTTCTTCTTTAACTGCCTTGTCCGTTGCAAGTTTAGCAATCATTAATGCTATTTTTATTGTTGAAACAGCTGTTCTGAATAATTCAAGTGGATGTGCACAGGAACCATTCTTTTAAAATTCGTGGCCGAAATGTACGTCGGCGTCCAATACTTCTCCTCTATTGGATCTTTCCCAGCATGATCAGCTGCAGTAGTTGGTGGCTAATTACATGGCCCAAGTACTCAAGTTTTTGTATTTTGATGGTGATTAGGATTTCTCGTGGTTTACCCATTCTTTTGAGATTCCCAACATTAATAATTTTGGTGACCCATGACACCGCAAGTATCCTCCCTTAAACCCACAACTCGAAGGCTTCTAGTTTATAAGTATCTCTCTTACTTAATGTCCATGTCTCTATACCACAGAGCAGTATGCAGAAAACATAGCATCTAACTAATCGCATTTTAAGGTAGGTTTAGATTGATGTCATTAGTACATAAAACGCGCTTCATACTTATGAACGCATCGCGAGTTTTTTCGATCCATATTCTTATTTCCTCAGTTAAATCATTGTTGTTGTTTACATTAGTTTGTAGGTAGTTACAAACAACAACAAAAAAAAAGTTTGTAGGTAGTTACATTTGTGTACATCGTCAATGGGACGACCGTGAATGTAGTCATTTCTACAACCCTATGTGTCTTTGAGACAATCATGAAATGCGTTTTCTTTTCATAAAATGTCAAACAGTCCTTTCTCTTCACTGGCAGTTACTACTTTGTTTATATTGTGTTGTAACGTTTCCGCTATTAGTACCGTGTCGTCGGCGTACCTAATATTTTTGATAGCCTTTCCAATGATCTTTATCCCTATCACTTCTTCTAGCGCTTTTTACCTGATCTCTTCAGAGTAGCTGTTAAATAGAAATGGTGACAATACACATCCTTGCTTGACTCCTCTTTTCATTTGGATTTCATCGGTCTTGTCGTTTCACACATGAACTACTGCTTTATGCCCGTAGTAAAGATTTGATATTGGTAGTAGCCCAGTCATTTTAGCATTTCACCTAACCGGAATCTAACGGTCGAAGCTGAATTTTTGTATAGATCTTTTTTTAGCATTACAAATGTTGTCTCAAAAGTCAGATATGCCAACATGTGAGCGTCCTTAGATATTCAAGGTCAAAGGTCAAAAAATTTTGAGAATAGTTTTTTTGAGAATATCTCGTTTTTTCTTCATCCTACCGTATTTGCATATAATATAAGAGTTGTAGAGAATAAATCTCTCTACAAATTTAATCTGAGACGTTTTTTTATTCCTCGAACTGTTTTTGAGATAGAGTAGCTCAGCCATACGTACATTAGCGCAAGGTAAATCCTGAATCCCAAGGTATTATACCGTTTTAAAAAATTGCATTGACTACAAGCTAAAGAACATTGCATCCCTAACTTATGGCATCCACAACGTGAACCACAACCATTCTTGCAGTTGCAGAATATTGAAGTGAGTAGTTCATCTGGTGCAGGTGGTAAAAGTGTTGGTACCGGCGTTAAGGTTTCATTTTGCAGTACCCAACCCCATTCATGGGTTGAACTAGAATAGCATTAAAATATATTTAAAATGATTTACTTCATTATTTAATTATTTGTATGTCAAAGATAAGTAATGTTTGATGACTATTTGATTTAAAAAAAATATATTGTATATAAATATATACAAATATAAGTATAAGGTATTAAATTGTTATAAGTAATTAAGTAAAAAAAACGGTATTATACATTGGGATTGAGGATATACCTTGGGCTAAGGTACGTATGGCTGCTCATCAGCGCTCCATACTCTTCTCCCTCTATCTCAAAAACAGATCGCCGTATAAAAAAAAGATTTCCAATGAAATTTGTAGAGTATTTTATTCTCTACAGCTTTCATAATAAATGCAAATACGATAGGCGACAGAGAAAACTAGATATTCTCAAAAAAAATAATTTTTGCGACCTTTGACCTTGAATATCTAAGGACGTTCACATGTTGGCATATGTGACTTTTGAGACAACATTTGTCATGCTAAAGGTCTATACAAAAATTCAGCTTCTTCCGTTAGATTCCAAGATTGACCCCTTTTTTGACTAAGATGACTGGGCTATTGAGACTTTAGACCGTTTAGGACTTAACGGAAGAGATATTGGTATAATTGAAAATCTATATTGGAACCAAATTTCGGTTATTAGAATATATGGTAATGACACACAGGAAGTAAAGATCAAATGCGGAGTAAGTAAGGGTAGAATTTTATCGTCCTTGATCTTGTAATGTTTTGTCCGAAGCAATATTCAAAGAAGCGCTAACTGATATACAAGTCGGCTTTATTATAAATGGCCAAATCATAAACAACCTTCGCTACGCATACGATATGGTATTGTTGGTCTCCACTCGGGAAGATTTTCAGCGGATACTAGATGCAGACGTAGAAAAATGCTCGGATTAAATGTAAAAAAGACAAAAGTATTAGTAATCAGCAAGCAACCTAATATCATAGTTAACATAATACTTGGGGATGATCTATTGAGGCAAGTGAATCAAATAAAATATCTAGGCAGCATAATATCTAACAGCGCGGATAGTCAAACTGAAGTAAAATCGAGGATTGAGCCGGCTCGGGCAGCATTTAGAAAAAAAAATCAGTGAGGTCTTGTGCTTAAGAGATCTGAGGTTCTCAAGAAACTCTAAGAATCCGACTTCTTAGATGTTACGTCTTCTCTTTACCTTGCTGTACGGTATGGAAGCCTGGACAATAAACAAGTACGAAGAAAGACGACTTGAAGCCCTTGAGCTGTAGGCTTACAGAAAAAATATTAAAAGTTTAATGGACGGAAAAAGTATCCTTGGTAATATTCCAAAGACTGAGTAAATCCACCGAAATTCTTACCACCATCAAAAGGAGGAAACTAGAATAGCACGTTTATTCTAAATATCTCAATATACGAAATAGTACAGTGGTAAATATACGAATATCTCTCATCAGTACAGCTTTGCTCTTATTAACAAGTGCTTTACAAATTGTTGTTCATAAAAGCAAAGATGTACTGATGAGAGATAAATCTCGAAAAGCGTCTACAGATGGCTATCCACTATGGTATCGGAAAGACATGATCTTAAAAAACAATGTCATTTTTCTGGTTTTTGTTGAGTGCCACGAAGGTGGACTGAAAGCTATAAAATAACTGACAAATTTCACATGAGATTTGTTTTTTGGTAGTCCTTAAAAGTCTCATTAGTTTTATAGAGCTCTGGAAAGTTTGTTTTCCGACTGTGTTCTGACTTTATTAAGTTTATAATTCATTTTTAATAAACGTCAGAAAATTTAATATTTTCAGTACGTCTATGTTTTTTGTTTAGTGACGCAAGTTGTTGCCATAGTAACAACAAACAGAAATTGTTTAATAATGAAACCCCATTTGATTTACATTCTACTTTTACGCACGATTTGGATACTTTTACACACGATTATAATAATGATCCTTTACATACAATAATGTTATGTATAATATTTTTTAATGTATTCAATTTGATGTGTGAGTAGATAAAATGTATTTGATTTGCATTATCCCCGTTTTCGCTTGTTCTTTAAAATATAGGAAAATACGTTTTCACAAGTTGAACGTTTTTGTGAAACTGTTTAAAAACAAATCGTCGATTTATTTACATTTCGAATTCTAAATAGGGTAAAAATAAATTCTCATTGAATCCGGCAGACATGTGTGTACATTGAAACATATATAAGAAAACGTGAAGTTCTGGAGCCTCGCATGTAAACACACAAGATACAGCCGGGTAAACAAACCAAGTTCATTCAAATAAACTATTTACAGTGAACGATAAGAACCTGTAAACCTACGGTCTATCTAAATATGGTTCACTAAAAAAAAAATTATGGACAGATTAATTTTACAAAAAAAAAAGTTAAACAGAGTAAGTTCAACATTAAACATTCAAACAAAATAAAAACATTAAAAACACCCGCACTGTAGCGGCGCAACTTCTAATTCAAGCTCTCTCCTTTTTGTCGCCGTTTCAATTTATTTAAAACATTTCGTCGTTTTTGTTTTATTGCACCTAGTCGGCTTTAATTTCATTAACATTTTCCGCTCTTTTTTCCTCTTGTGGTAAGCCGCGCCGCGACTCACGTTGAATAAATATTAAGTCTATTATGTCAAGTGTACTTCTACATAATATATTCAAAGGCGCTACCAAAATAATTCTAAGCAGACTGCATTTTTGAGTTCTTACACAATCACACACTATTTAATTAAGTAATTGAGGCTAATAAATTCACGCCAAAAACACCGATAACATATTTGTTTAAGTTTATTTGTCACAGTTCAAACGTAATTCATTCATGAAGAATGGATAGTGAGCTAAGTAATAAACATGGTTAAATGGGAAGATAAGAATAAATAAGATATGTGCTTAATATATCTATATATCGTTAATTTTATATCATGGTTTAAGAGGATGAAATCTGAAGAAAATATGAAGCAAAAGAAAAATAGTTTGAAAAAAAACATGACTAGACGTTGTCGTCCTGTCCACTCTCTCTTGTCTGTCTAGTCTTGTCTGTGTGGTTTTGTGTCTAGAGTCTTGTGCCTAGTGCCTAGTCCTGTCCTGTCTGTTTAGTCTTGTCTGTCTAGTCTTGTCGGTCTAGACATGTCTATCTAGTCTTGTCTGTCTAATCTCCTCTATATAGTCTTGTCTACCTAGCCTTGTCTGACCAGTCTTGTCTGTCTAGTCTTGTATATCTATTCTTGTCTGTCTAGTCTTGTCTGTGTACTATTGTCTATTTAGTCTTTGCTGTCTTGTCGTGTCTGTCTAGTCCACTAGTCTTGTTTGTCTAGTCTTGTCAGTCTAATCTTGTCTGACTAGTCTAGTCTGTCTAGTCTTGTCTATATATTTTTGTATGTCTGTCTTGTCTGTATAGTTCTGTCTATCTATTCTTCGATGTCTACGCTTGTCTAAATAGTCTTATCAGCCTTGTCTTGTCTGTGTGGTCAAATCTAAATCAAATCAGAATTTAAAGTCTTGTCTATCTAGTCTTGACTGTCTATATTCTTGTCTAATCTTGTCGATATATTCTTATGTGTCTAGTCCTGTATGTTTAGTCTTGTCTGCCTGTCAAAATGACAGTAAACTTATTTAAACTTTCAGTCGAAGCTTCAGAGGCTCATTGCCTTCCAACCCTTCTAAATTTGTTGTGGCTTTGTATACATATAAAGGAATATGGTGGTGATCAGTTCGATTGCTCAGGCTAACATGTCTTCACCAAAAGCAGCTTTGGTCAAGGATCTGATTAACAGTGATGTCGTTGTCATCTTCTCGAAAACATATTGCCCTTACTGCAAATTAGCTAAAGAAATATTTCAAAAAATCCGCAAAGAATATACAGCAATTGAATTGGACCATAGGAATGATGCTGATGAAATTCAATCTATTTTATTAAAAATCACTGGCGCCAGAACTGTGCCAAGGGTTTTTGTTAAAGGAGAATGCTTAGGAGGAGGATCAGATGTAAAATCTCTATACGAATCTGGAAGACTGGAAACGTACTTTGATTAGGAATACTGAATGGAAAGTAGATAGTAATTGATTTGCGAAGCACCATGAAACAATAAGACATATTTTTTTTGTTAGATTTTGATGCTAATGGAATAATATATAATGGACTAAAATTTTATTTTTTTTGTTTTAATCTGGTCTCTAATCTTGTCTGCCTATTCTTGTCTGTCTAGTCTTGTATACCTATTCTTGTCCGTCTAGTCTTGTCTGTGTAGTTTTGTCTATGTAGCCTTGTTTATTTAGTCTTGGCGGTTTAGTTCTGTCTGCCTAGCCTTTTCTGTCTAGTCTTATACGACAAAACACGAAAACGAGATTAGGAAAGAACAAGAAGAAGAGGAAGAAGAAAAGGGTAGTAAATAGAACAGACACCACCTCCCACCTGAAGTAATGCTCTCGCGGTTCCAGGTGATGCGTAGTGAAGAGGCAGAGGGGTGAATGTAGTGGAGAGACAGGGGGGGAGTGTAGTGAAGAGACGGGGGGAGGGGGGAGTGTAGTGAAGAGACAGAGGAAACAATTTTTGGGCAACACCAACGGGTTTGTATACAAAACGGGCCATCTTTTGAAACTCGATGAAAAATTAGTCGGGAACCTTTTGCTTTGATTTTTATTTATTTTCTATTATTTTTCTTTTAATTTTTAAAAATCCAATACAAATTTGACATGGATATTATGGGAATTAGCGAGATGCGATGGCCCAGTACAGGATGTACAATCAAAAACCACAAAGTATACCACTCCGGAAATACCGACAACTAACACAGACATGGAGTTGGGATTACAGTCTCCAAGAAACTACAACGGTATGTCACAAATTTCACACCGATATCAGAAAGAATAATGGTCATACATATAAACAGCACACCAATAAAACATCATACAAATATATGCCCCTACCGCTGATAACCTACCTAGGCAGACGAAGAAATAACAAGAAATAACAATTCTACGAGTCAGTAACCGGTACTCTCAAACAACTCAGTAATCAAGGGGTGGCAATTCACTCCGTGCATAACCGACCTTAGCGCCCCCCGTGGGCAAAAAGACAACTTCGTCTCCAATTCAATACATTTTTTGCCTGTTAACTGAAGATTCTAATCTCTGCAATGTCTTTGATGAATTGTCAAATAAAGTCGGATTATAACTTGGGCTTTTTGGATTTTCGGACATTTTATTGCCAACAAAATGAAAACCACATATTCTGCTCCGCTTATTCGGAATCCAAAAGCGGCTAGCAAGACGCTATTTGTTAATTTACAACTTTCAGACAGACTTTGAAATTTTCCATTCACTTGATAAATGATGATTTTCTGGAAATATATTTTCTCATATTTTCCGAAGATTTCACGATGTAATAACTTTTGAATGGCTTGTCACAGAGACTTCTAGTTGGCATCAATCCTACGAGGCTTTCAATTAAGAAATACCTACCATCGCACCAGACCAGTAAGTCAAGATTGCGGAAACGATAAAATGCAAGAAAATGGCTTTTTCTAAAATCGTTATTTTTTGAGTTACAGCAAAATATAAAAACGTTTAGGAAAGCAATTTTGCTGCTGATTAAAAATATGCAAATTATATGTCGCTCGCTCTCTCCATTCACGATGCCCTGCTAAAATTGAGTAAAATTTGAAAACATTTCGGCATTTGAGTGGAGATCTTGGAAACTAGTAAATTCCCCGCGGATAATCTAAGTGAGTTAATAGTAAATTGACCTTCTGAAAACGATGCCTTAATCCGTTTTTGATTATCTATAACCGTTTCTGAGATATCGAATTATCAAATCGAGAATCGTAAAATTTCAGTTTTTACACCGATTTGTTCGTCTTGTCGAGTAGTTTCTGTCTGCCAAAAATAATATCGTTGCTGTTTTCCATTTTTGAGAAAATTAACTGAATAAAGGCCCTAAAATTGTCAGAAGAAATCGACAAGAAGAAATCGTGTTGATCAGGAAAAAAGCATTGCATTTTTCGGTTCTCTACGATCCTCTCAAAAAAAAAAAAAAAAAATCGACTTCACTCCTTATCTCGAGAACGGTTGCTGAGAATGAAAACCGGATTGCGGAATCGTTTTCAGGAGGTCATTTCCCTACAGCTTTCCTTAGATTTCCTTACAAATATTTAGTAGCTACCCAGTTCTCTGATAGGGCAGATTTCTCTGCTAGGGAAATTTCGTGATATTTCGCTCGATTTTGCCAATTTTACCAAGTCAAATATCGCGAACGGAAGCTGTTAGAAAAATGCAATTTATATATTTACAACCAGCAAGGAAAACACTTTCAGACACACTATCAAATTTTCCATTCACTTGAAAAATATTGATTTTTAGGAAATATATTTTCTCGCATTTCGGTCATGAAGTTCTTAAAAGTGTCACCTTTGGCGCTAGTGCTGTTGCGCTCGAAGCGAATAATCATGAGAGATCTAAACGCCAAGGTTGGGAAAGAAAAAAGCGTTAGAGGCGAAAGAGTCCCCCTATTGGGGAGTACGGATTAGGCATAAGAAACGAGCAAGGAGATAGACTAAATAACTGTGCGGAAGAGGAAGAATACGGTAAACTAAATACATTCTACAAATTGCCAATGTGTAGACTCTATACATGGAGTACTCTATCACCTTAAGATAGACCAGACAACATAATGAGGAATCAAATAGACTACATACTAGTGAACCGGAGATTTTGAAATAGCTGCATATCAGGCAAGACCAACCCAGGGGCAGATATATCATCAGACCACCGCCCGGTAGTAGGAACGTTTAGAATAAAAATGAAAAAAGTCACGAGGAAAACAACTACGAAAAAATGGAATATGAGGAAACTGAAGAACAAGAATTAAAGGAAGCAATGGCAAAACTAATAAATGAAAAATGTAAAACTTTCGAACAAATGGGCGACGTAGAAGAAAACCTAGATATACTAACTAGAACTTTCAAAGAAAGTCTATATATTGTTTATTTGTAACTTTAGAGCGAAATAAACTAGAAAATCGTTTGCAACACAACGATTTCCTTAGGGTAACAAAAAAAATCACGAATTTTTTTTACAAAAAAATCGTCACGAAAAAATTTACATCATTTCAGTTGAAAAAATGTGCTTTTTCGGTTTTTTTCAATTTTCTCAAGAACGGTAAACAGCAACGAACTCATTTTCGGCACAAAGAAACTACTCGACAAGACGAACAAGTCGTGTAAAGTCCTCGGAAAGATTCAATAATTCGTCCAGAAATTTCAAGCAGAAATTTTACGATTCTCAATTTGCTAAGTCGATATCAAAGAAACGGTTGTAGATAATCACAAACGGATTGCGGCATCGCATTCAGAAGGTCATTTTCCTATTAACACACTCAGATTATCAGTGGGAAATTCACCACTTTCCAAGATCTCTTCTCGTGCGCCGATATTTCATAAAATTTTCCTCAATTTTAGCAGGCGATAGTGAACGGAAAGAGCTAGCGAAATATAATTTGCATATCTGTAAGTAGCAGCAAAAATGTTTTCAGAAACGTTTTTAAATATTGCTGTAACTCAAAAAATAACGATTTTGACAAAATCGATTTTCTCGCATAAACCGCCCTGTGTCGATGGTATTTCTTAACTGAAAGCTTCCTAGGGAATATTATATACGTTTTTGACTAATTATATACGTTTTTGACTAACTTCTAAAACTAGAAGTCTCTGTGGTAAGCCGTTCAAAGGTTATGACATATTACAATCTTCGGAAAATGCGAGAAAATGTATTTCCTGAAAATCGTTATTTACCAAGTGAATGGAAAATTTCAAAGATTGTCGGCAAGTGTTTTTTCTGCTGATTGCAAATATACTAATCGCATTTTCCTAGCCGCTTCCGTTCGGAAGATATGACCTGACATAATTGGCAAAAATTTTTGCTATTAAATATAGTATATTTTATTAAACTAATTATTTTTTGTTATTTGCGTTGTTTTTATACACTATTATTGGAGACGAAGTTGCCTTTTTGGCCACGGGTGGCGCTAAGCGCGGTTATGCACGGAGCGAATAAACAATCTGAGATACGCGGACGACACAGTAGTATGCGCAGACAGCCTAGAAGAACCTAGACCTAAGAACCTGGATGAACAGAATATCAGATGTCAGTCAAAGGTATGTTCTTACGCTCAATGTGAAAAAATCGAAGTACGTAAAACTCGTAAGTAGTATCCAAAAACAACAACCTTGTCGCAGACAGCTTCGAGGAAAAGAACTGATTGAGAGAGTCTACAAATAGACGTATCTAGGGACAACATTAAATGAAAAGTTGGACCACTCAATTGAAATCAAATGTTGGATAGAAAAAGCGAGATCCGCATTCCTGAAAATGACAAACGTATTCACACGTACACACGTAGACAAAAGTACATCAACTGAATATACAAACGAAGATAAGGCTACAGAGATGCTACATCTATACAGTACTTCTACATGGAGTGGAGTCCTGGACTCCAGACGGCTAGCCCGCCGTATACTCCAAATTTTCTGGACGGCTCACGTCACCTACCAATAAGTTCTAGAGAGACTGGGAAAATAACGAGAGGTCTTACTAACAATAAAGACTAGGAAGCTGGAATACCTTCGCTATATAATGAGGAACAGTCCACGGTGCGCTCTATTGCAACTTATACTACAAGGAAGAGTAGATTAAGTAAGTAGATTAAGTAAGTAGAAGAAGAGGGCTAGGAAGAAGGAGAATACCGTTGCTAAAAAACCTTAGAACCTGGTTGAACACAACAACAACAAATCTCTTCAGGACTGCAAAAAACAAAGTACGAATTTCCATGATGATCGCCAACATCCGAAGCGGATAGGCACCAGAAGAATAAAAATTTAAGGCGACCCAATTTTGGGTCGCCAGCCTTAGTTTGAGAAACGCTGGTCTAGTCTACTATTGTCTGCCTAGCCTGGTTCCTATACATTTATATATGTTATCTAGTCTTAGGCTATCTAGTACTTTCCCTAAATAAAATAATGTTTAATGCTTTGTGTAACAAGTCCAACATTTATGAATCTACAGATCTACTTTATATAGTCTTGGCTATCGAGTACTTTCTAAGTAAAAATAACGCTTTATCTAACATATTAAGTCCAACATTAATGAATCTATTGATCTACTTTATCTAGTCTTGGCTATGTTTTTTAGTACTTTCTCGCTAAGTAAATAATGCTTCGTCTAACAGATTAATGACAATAACAAGATTAATGAATTCCGCTTCGACAGCGGTTTTACAATTTGATTTTTATCATCATTTTTTTAGAGTTCCAGAGAGGAAACGTAAGCATTATATAAGTGTTCAAACAAAACGAAAATAAAACAATTTGTAGCAAACCTGAGTGAATTTATTAACAAATCTAGACGCTAATTCAATTTGAATCGATGGAATACCGAACGCACGCGATTAGCGGCGTCCAATAACGCGCTGCTTCGAAAAACCAATTTAGATTTTTGTGTAAATAAGAGGAAAAAGAAATACGAGTACAAGATTAATGTGAAAATAAAGTTATGCACGCTACAGGCTATATTTTTTACTAATTATTTTAATGTGGCATTTACATTTTTTTCAATAACGTCGCCTATGTAGTCTAAATACTAATAATTAGTAACTCCTTTTAAGGCAACTTGGAACATAAATTTATTCTGGGCTTCTCTATCCATTCCTATCGATTAGATCTCGTACGTTTAGTCTTGTAAAAACATAAACATGCCTGTTAAGTCTCACCTATCCAGTTTTTGAACATCTAGACTTGCCTGCCTGATTTTTGACGTTTTCTATTGAATGTCTAGTCTTATCCGTCTAGTCTTAAAATCTCGTCAGTTTTACCTTTTGTCTAGTTTTACATGTCTAGTATTGTCTGTATATTTTTGTATATCGACAAATTAGTCGAGAGAAAACCGTCTTGTCTTTTTAGTCTTGTATGACTAGTCTTTCTAGTCTGTCTAGTCTTGCCTGTCTAATCTTAACTGTCTAGTCATGTCAGTGTTATCTGTCTAGTTTAGTCTGTCTAGTCTTATCCGTCTTGTATTGTCCGTCTAGTCTTGTCCGTCTTGTCTTGTCTGCCTAGTCTTGCCTGTCTAGTCTTGCCTGTCTAGTCTTGTCTGTCTAGTGTTGTCTATTTGCATAGCCACAAGAAGAAGGTATCTTCGGTGTGCTCGGAAGACAGAACACGTTGAAAGCCTAGAGGAGATAAAATAACTATACCACAAAGCTAAAAAGGAACTACGTAAGGAAATAAACCTCTCCAAAAAAATACACTGGGAAAAGCTCTGCAAAAACATCGATGAAAACACTTGGCGCGATGCTTACAAAATAACGAGGAACTTGCGCATCCGGCAGACAAACCCACAACTACCAATTAACACCATCCTCGAGATATCCAAGGAATTATTCCCTACTCATCCTAAACCAAGCTGGGAGCAACCGCAAGTCATAGAAATTCCGCTATTCTCCGAAGAACTAATCGCGGCAAGCAAACGCCTAAAAAACAAAAGAGCGCCTGGTCCAAATGGTCTGTCCCCGAAATCATCAAAGTCTTAAACGAAAATCGACTCACTGGCACGTTTCCATGTAGATGGGAACAAGCGAAGCTAGTTCTCATTAAAAAAGGGATCAAGCCAATAGGCGAACCTTCTTCCTAACGCCATTTATGTATACTAGACGTAGCTGGTAAACTACTAGAACAACTGCTCGTAAGTCGGCTTAAAAAAGAACTGAAGAATGAATTAAACCTCTCGGAGTACTAACACGGCTTCCGGGAAGGCAAATCAACTATAGACGTTATAAAACAGGTTATAGATATCGCCAAAAAGGCCAAAGTAGGCACCAAAAGAACAAGGAAAATGTGTGCCCTTGTCACGATTTATATTCGCAACGCTTTTAACTCCGCTGCTTGGCAAGACATCTTGGAAGAACTAACAAGAAAAATATCTCCCTACCTACTGCGAATGGTTTGCAGCTACTTCGAGGGCCGCAGTGTCATACTTCAAGCCGAACAAGATACGCTACCTCACAACGTCACTAGTGGTGCCCCCAGGGCTCTGTATTAGGACCGACACTGTGGAACGTACTCTACGATGCAGTACTTCGGCTGGAACTACCTGAAGGGACTAAGCTAACAGGCTTTGCTAACTAACCGACGTCGGAAAAACAGAAAAAGTATCATGCAAAGGGCCAATCAAGCAATCAAACAAATTGTCTGCTGCATGGAGTCAAAATCACTGGGCATAGCTCCGGAAAAGTCTGAAGCAGTTCTGTTGACGGGATACAGAAAACTGTCACACATCTCCTTCCAAGTACTGGATTCAGAAGCAGGGGATTTCAATGCTAAGTCTCCTTACTGGAGTTGTCCACTAATAGACAACAGAGGGGATATCGTTATGGATTGGGCAGCGGAGCTGGACGTTGTTCTACTGAACCAAGGGACACAGCACACACTAGTTAGGGGTAATGCGCGTTCCATAATAGATCTGTGACTTTCTGTTCGCATAATATCTGAAACAGGATCCAAGACTTTAAAGTACTCAACCATGAATCCCTGAGCGATCACCGATACATATCATATAAAATAGAAGCAGAGTCACCTAGGAAAGACATCCAACAAGAAAAAAAGAACGAATGGAGTACAAAACACCTTAACACAGAAGCACTAAAAATTAGCATGGCACAGGAAATTGCAAGTACAACAATTAAAAATGCTGATACACTTGTTCAGGTCATGACCAGGGCATGTAACTCAACGTTACCCAAGAAAGGTGGAGCAACTAGGAGGAAAATGTTATACTGGTGGTCAGACAAAATATCTAGCCTGAGGGCCTCGTGCGTTGCTGCTAGAAGAAAATGTCAGCGACAAAAACTAAAAAAAGGCGTTGATGAAAAGCTCAAAACTCTAACGGACCTATATAGAAGCAGAAAAAGAGAATTGAGACAAGCCATAGCCAAAGCTATGGAAAAAAAGCTATGGAAAAGAATCACATTGGCTAAAACTCTGCGAGGACCTAGACAAGGACATATAGGGAGATGCCTTCCAGCTATGCAAGAAGAAACTTAAGTTATACCGCTCAAATGCCAATGAATGACCTGAAACGAGTTGTAGATGTTCTGTTCCCACAACATGAACCTTTTGTCTGGGAACAACCAGAGGTTAATGATATACCGCTATTTACCGAGGAGGAACTCACCAAAGCAATAGACCGCATCCACAACGGTAGAACTCCAGGCCCAGATGGAATCCCGCCTGAGGTTATTAAAATCGCAGCCCTCGACCAATCAAAATTTGTTCTAGATATAATGAATGCAGAACTAAGTGCCGGGAACATTCCCAAGAAATGGAAGTGCGCAAGGCTTGTCCTGCTCCGCAAGTGTGACAAACCGTAAGACGATCCATCATCGTACAGACCCCTGTGTATTCTGGATACGCCGGGGAAGTTGCTAGAGCAGCTCCTGGTAGACATACTTAAAAGAGGACTTGAGGCAGGCATCGGATTGTCCAGGAGACAATTTGGATTCAGAGAGGGAAGATCCACTATCAGCGCTATAGAAGCGGTCCTAAAACTTGCAGAAGAAGCTAGAGGTGGCACCAAAAGGACAAGGAAGATATATGCTCTAATTACATTTGACGTTAGAAACGCTTTTAACAGTGCTAGTTGGAAAATAATAATGAAGGAACTAACGGAAAGAGGAATAGCGCCTTAACTCCTGCGCATGGTAAGAAGCTACTTCGATAATAGAACACTGTTTCTACAGGCACATAGAGTTTCGGTAGAGAGAGAACTGAGTAGCGAACTCCCACAAGGTTCAGTTTAAGGCCCTACTTTGTGGAACATCTTGTATGATGGTGTCCTAAGATTTTAACTTCCTGAGAGTGCCACACTCATTGGCTTCGCGGACGACCTGGCGCTCGTGCTCTCCGCAAAAACGGAATCCATGCTAATGGAAACGGCAAACCGCACAATTCGCCATTAACCGATTGGATGACATCAAACTACCAGAGCCTTGCTCCCGGAAAGTCTGAAGCAGTGTTACTAACCGGACTAAGGAGATACAGTTCACTCAAGTGCACTCAAGTGCAACATGTATATGTAAGACCAAAGAACGAAATCACATACCTCGGGGTAGTCATAGACAAGAGCCTGTCGTTCGGTCCACACCTCACGAAGGCAGCAGCTAAGGGCATGATGGTAATGGCGGCATTGGACAGAATTATGCCCAATGTAGTTGGGCCTAAAAGCTCCAAACGTAAACTCCTTGGTACGATAGTACAATCCACCATGCTATATGCTGCCAATATGGGCTCAAAGTATGGCAGTAGAAAGCAATATTTAAAAACTGAAATTCAAAGAAAAACTGCAATCAGGATCTGTGGCGCATATAAGAATGTATCGGGGAAAGCAGTTTTGGTAATAGCTGGTATAGCCCCCATAGAGCTCCTGGTAAAAGAGAGAGAACCGAACTGCATGAGGCCGGATGTTATCCAGATATCGCCACATGGGTCAACAGGAAGCATGGCGAGACTAACTTTTACATGACTCAGTTCCTCGGTGGATGCTTCCGCGACTACTTGAAACAAATACGCGCCGCCGCAGGTGACTTGTGTGAATACTGTGGTGATGTGGACTTGGTAAGTCCCACAATATTTAACTGCTGGAGATGGGAAGCAGAAAGGGACGAACTAACAGCCAACATGAAGATACCGTTTAACGCAAGAACGGTAATGGGTTACAAGATATGGAAAACTGGGATAAAATGGCCAAATTTGTTATTTCCTCTAAGGAAAATGACGAAAAACTGAGACGCAATAGAATGATCCACCAGTAGGCCCAAATAAGATGAAGCAATAACTATCCCAACTACAAGATCAAAATAAAAGGAAAAACAGAAAAACTAGGGCGGTAAAAAAAACCGTCCGGGCTGCTCACCCTGAAGGAATGCGCAAGCGATACCGGGGTGGCGAACTTTTAAGCCAAGTTAAAGAAGGGGTTTAGTGAGTGAGAGCCTCACACACAGGCTGGTATAGCTTCCCCCTAACCACATATAAAAAAAGTCTTGTCTGTCTAGTCTTGTCTGTCAAGTCTTGTCTGTCAAGTCTTGTCTGTCTAGTCTTGTCTGTCTAGTCTTGTCTGTCTAGTCTTGTCTGTCTAGTCTTGTCTGTCTAGTCTTGTCTGTCTAGTCTTGTCTGTCTAGTCTTGTCTGTCTAGTCTTGTCTGTCTAGTCTTGTCTGTCTAGTCTTGTCTGTCTAGTCTTGTCTGTCTAGTCTTGTCTGTCTAGTCTTGTCTGTCTAGTCTTGTCTGTCTAGACTTGTCTGTCTAGTCTTGTCTGTCTAGACTTGTCTGTCTAGTCTTGTCTGTCTAGTCTTGTCTGTCTAGTCTTGTCTGTCTAGTCTTGTCTGTCTAGTCTTGTCTGTCTAGTCTTGTCTGTCTAGTCTTGTCTGTCTAGTCTTGTCTGTCTAGTCTTGTCTGTCTAGTCTTGTCTGTCTAGTCTTGTCTGTCTAGTCTTGTCTGTCTAGTCTTGTCTGTCTAGTCTTGTCTGTCTAGTCTTGTCTGTCTAGTCTTGTCTGTCTAGTCTTGTCTGTCTAGTCTTGTCTGTCTAGTCTTGTCTGTCTAGTCTTGTCTGTCTAGTCTTGTCTGTCTAGTCTTGTCTGTCTAGTCTTGTCTGTCTAGTCTTGTCTGTCTAGTCTTGTCTGTCTAGTCTTGTCTGTCTAGTCTTGTCTGTCTAGTCTTGTCTGTCTAGTCTTGTCTGTCTAGTCTTGTCTGTCTAGTCTTGTCTGTCTAGTCTTGTCTGTCTAGTCTTGTCTGTCTAGTCTTGTCTGTCTAGTCTTGTCTGTCTAGTCTTGTCTGTCTAGTCTTGTCTGTCTAGTCTTGTCTGTCTAGTCTTGTCTGTCTAGTCTTGTCTGTCTAGTCTTGTCTGTCTAGTCTTGTCTGTCTAGTCTTGTCTGTCTAGTCTTGTCTGTCTAGTCTTGTCTGTCTAGTCTTGTCTGTCTAGTCTTGTCTGTCTAGTCTTGTCTGTCTAGTCTTGTCTGTCTAGTCTTGTCTGTCTAGTCTTGTCTGTCTAGTCTTGTCTGTCTAGTCTTGTCTGTCTAGTCTTGTCTGTCTAGTCTTGTCTGTCTAGTCTTGTCTGTCTAGTCTTGTCTGTCTAGTCTTGTCTGTCTAGTCTTGTCTGTCTAGTCTTGTCTGTCTAGTCTTGTCTGTCTAGTCTTGTCTGTCTAGTCTTGTCTGTCTAGTCTTGTCTGTCTAGTCTTGTCTGTCTAGTCTTGTCTGTCTAGTCTTGTCTGTCTAGTCTTGTCTGTCTAGTCTTGTCTGTCTAGTCTTGTCTGTCTAGTCTTGTCTGTCTAGTCTTGTCTGTCTAGTCTTGTCTGTCTAGTCTTGTCTGTCTAGTCTTGTCTGTCTAGTCTTGTCTGTCTAGTCTTGTCTGTCTAGTCTTGTCTGTCTAGTCTTGTCTGTCTAGTCTTGTCTGTCTAGTCTTGTCTGTCTAGTCTTGTCTGTCTAGTCTTGTCTGTCTAGTCTTGTCTGTCTAGTCTTGTCTGTCTAGTCTTGTCTGTCTAGTCTTGTCTGTCTAGTCTTGTCTGTCTAGTCTTGTCTGTCTAGTCTTGTCTGTCTAGTCTTGTCTGTCTAGTCTTGTCTGTCTAGTCTTGTCTGTCTAGTCTTGTCTGTCTAGTCTTGTCTGTCTAGTCTTGTCTGTCTAGTCTTGTCTGTCTAGTCTTGTCTGTCTAGTCTTGTCTGTCTAGTCTTGTCTGTCTAGTCTTGTCTGTCTAGTCTTGTCTGTCTAGTCTTGTCTGTCTAGTCTTGTCTGTCTAGTCTTGTCTGTCTAGTCTTGTCTGTCTAGTCTTGTCTGTCTAGTCTTGTCTGTCTAGTCTTGTCTGTCTAGTCTTGTCTGTCTAGTCTTGTCTGTCTAGTCTTGTCTGTCTAGTCTTGTCTGTCTAGTCTTGTCTGTCTAGTCTTGTCTGTCTAGTCTTGTCTGTCTAGTCTTGTCTGTCTAGTCTTGTCTGTCTAGTCTTGTCTGTCTAGTCTTGTCTGTCTAGTCTTGTCTGTCTAGTCTTGTCTGTCTAGTCTTGTCTGTCTAGTCTTGTCTGTCTAGTCTTGTCTGTCTAGTCTTGTCTGTCTAGTCTTGTCTGTCTAGTCTTGTCTGTCTAGTCTTGTCTGTCTAGTCTTGTCTGTCTAGTCTTGTCTGTCTAGTCTTGTCTGTCTAGTCTTGTCTGTCTAGTCTTGTCTGTCTAGTCTTGTCTGTCTAGTCTTGTCTGTCTAGTCTTGTCTGTCTAGTCTTGTCTGTCTAGTCTTGTCTGTCTAGTCTTGTCTGTCTAGTCTTGTCTGTCTAGTCTTGTCTGTCTAGTCTTGTCTGTCTAGTCTTGTCTGTCTAGTCTTGTCTGTCTAGTCTTGTCTGTCTAGTCTTGTCTGTCTAGTCTTGTCTGTCTAGTCTTGTCTGTCTAGTCTTGTCTGTCTAGTCTTGTCTGTCTAGTCTTGTCTGTCTAGTCTTGTCTGTCTAGTCTTGTCTGTCTAGTCTTGTCTGTCTAGTCTTGTCTGTCTAGTCTTGTCTGTCTAGTCTTGTCTGTCTAGTCTTGTCTGTCTAGTCTTGTCTGTCTAGTCTTGTCTGTCTAGTCTTGTCTGTCTAGTCTTGTCTGTCTAGTCTTGTCTGTCTAGTCTTGTCTGTCTAGTCTTGTCTGTCTAGTCTTGTCTGTCTAGTCTTGTCTGTCTAGTCTTGTCTGTCTAGTCTTGTCTGTCTAGTCTTGTCTGTCTAGTCTTGTCTGTCTAGTCTTGTCTGTCTAGTCTTGTCTGTCTAGTCTTGTCTGTCTAGTCTTGTCTGTCTAGTCTTGTCTGTCTAGTCTTGTCTGTCTAGTCTTGTCTGTCTAGTCTTGTCTGTCTAGTCTTGTCTGTCTAGTCTTGTCTGTCTAGTCTTGTCTGTCTAGTCTTGTCTGTCTAGTCTTGTCTGTCTAGTCTTGTCTGTCTAGTCTTGTCTGTCTAGTCTTGTCTGTCTAGTCTTGTCTGTCTAGTCTTGTCTGTCTAGTCTTGTCTGTCTAGTCTTGTCTGTCTAGTCTTGTCTGTCTAGTCTTGTCTGTCTAGTCTTGTCTGTCTAGTCTTGTCTGTCTAGTCTTGTCTGTCTAGTCTTGTCTGTCTAGTCTTGTCTGTCTAGTCTTGTCTGTCTAGTCTTGTCTGTCTAGTCTTGTCTGTCTAGTCTTGTCTGTCTAGTCTTGTCTGTCTAGTCTTGTCTGTCTAGTCTTGTCTGTCTAGTCTTGTCTGTCTAGTATTGTCTGTCTAGTCTTGTCTGTCTAGTCTTGTCTGTCTAGTCTTGTCTGTCTAGTCTTGTCTGTCTAGTCTTGTCTGTCTAGTCTTGTCTGTCTAGTCTTGTCTGTCTAGTCTTGTCTGTCTAGTCTGTCTAGTCTTGTCTGTCTAGTCTTGTCTGTCTAGTCTTGTCTGTCTAGTCTTGTCTGTCTAGGCTTGTCTGTCTAGTCTGTCTAGTCTTGTCTGTCTAGTCTTGTATATCTAGTCTCGTCTGTCTAGTCTTGTCTGTCTAGTCTTGTCTGTCTAGTCTTGTCTGTCTAGTCTTGTCTGTTTAGTCTTGTCTGTCTAGTCTTGTCTGTCTAGTTTTGTCTATCTAGTCTTGTCTATCTAGTCTTGTCTGTCTAGTTTTGTCTGTCTAGTCTTGTCTGTCTAGTCTTGTCTGTCTAGTCTTTTCTGTCTAGTCTTGTCTGTCTAGTCTTTTCTGTCTAGTCTTGTCTGTCTAGTCTTGTCTGTCTAGTCTTGTCTGTCTAGTCTTGTCTGTCTGGTCTTGTCTGTCTAGCCCCGCGGTCGTATTTATCTAGTCGTATTTATCTATCCCTAGTCTGATTATCTCATTCGAATTAAACTTTCGAATATCTTTGAATTTCTTGAATTTAAATTTGTCCTAGTCTGTTTAGATTTTGTCCTCCTATTCTAATTTGGATAAGAAGACATTTCAAGGCTTATCAACTTATTACATTAACGCTGTATTCTTGTTCTTTCTATGTAAGCTTGTCTTATTAGTCAACTTATTATCTCTCCAGTTTAGACAGTTAGTTATGCAGTAATATTAATGTGACGACCATGTTGGGATTTGAATGTAATCGCATTCCAATTCCGAATACTTGTCCGCCCCAAAAAAGTTCCTAAAGCGTGACGAAGACTTATAAATATAGTAATAATTTCCTTTTTTCTTGGTAGTTAGAAGTCAGTCACTAAAGCTGTCATTCAAAGCGCGCATAAATAATTTATATTTCGTGTAAATTTATTCCATGTATAATGGCGCGGTGACTAATTTTGTGTGAGTTTATTTGGCAAATTAGATAAGTTTCAAATTTGATTTAACAAAAATAAAGCTATTATTAAAGTTTAATTAGTTTTATGCGTCGATGTTTGATATTGGTCGATGCATAAATTTCAATTTTTTTTTGTAAATGAATTTAAGCTTTAGAATAGGCGGACAAAAAACTAAACATTAAACTAATTTAAATAAAAGATAATCAAAGACATTCGAAAGTTTAAATCGAAATTTAATTCGAAAGAGCAAAGCAAGTTTCAAGATAAAAAAAAACATTTTTTTACAAGAGACAGGACAATATAAACCGAATCACACAATAAAAGCTTAATTAATGCCAGTTTGTTTGTTTGTCCAAATTTGTGAGCAAAAGTTATTCTTTTAATTAGCTTCCAAAAATTTTAATTATTTCACTACAACTTTTTATTAGTTGCTGAAGATTTCGTATTGACAAGATTTATGTCACTTTTACTGTTGATGAAACTAACAAAAATACCAGTGAAGAATTTTAGAAAGTTTAACTTTTAAAGGTCTCCGGATAAAATGATAAAAACAATACAAACGTAATTGTAGGTGTAATTACAGATCCTGTAACAATCACACGGTTTCAAATTACTGTAAAAACGTAGCTGTATCAAACAGACAATTGAGAAGAAACAAGATGTCCAATTTTCCGAAGTCCGATACTAGTTTTATTTGTTTATTTTAAATTCTGTGCGAATGTTTATTTTGATTTGATTGTTTATTGGGTTTTAATTAAAAGATAATTTATTTTCTCAAGTGGATTTTCTCAGTGAAATGTAAAAATATGTAAAGAAACACACGATTTGATGACATTTGGCAGTATTTCGAGCTTTGATGTTTTGCGAAGTTTACATTATGCACTTGCAATTTATTAACACATTTTAAAATTTACGTTTTAAATATTTACAATAACATGTTTCTTTTTTAAATATAAACATTTTTAAAAATTAATAATTTTTGTCTATACTGAAAATTGAATTTAAAATTTTAAATTAAATTTAAAATTCAAATTAAATGGAAACTAGTTGGTTAATTATGAAATATCGATATTTTCTTGCGGAAAAATCCAATGTAAATCAAATGGAGTTTCATTATTAAACGATTTCTGCTTGTTGTTACTATGGAAACAACTAGAGTCACTAAACAAAAAACATACACGTAATGAAAATTAATTTTGTGACGTATATTAAAATTAAATTCATTTGTTTGAATGTTGAATCAAGAAGTCTCGGCCTCTCAATCTGAATTTATCTGTCTGTAATATAACTTAACCTAACCATTTTATCTGTAAAATATAAAAAAATGTGTAATAAAAATGTGATATATAAAAACCTAACCTAACCTAACTATAACCTAATCTAGATTAAATCTAGGTTAACCTAGATTTCATTAACACCGACCAAATAGTGTGCGTTTTTACCTTTTAAACATCGCAACTCAAAAGCCCTTCTTCACACACTTGTATCATAAACTACTTGTCTGCTTATATTATTTGCTGTCTGCTTATATTATTTATTGTCTGCTTATATTATGTATTATCTGCTTATATTATTTATTGTCTGCTTATAATATGCATTGTCTGCTTATATTATTTATTGTGTGTTCAATATAGTATTGGGTTGTTCGGAAAATAACGTTTTTTTTTCTTCTTCTTGAAAATGAAAGACGATTTTAATACGATATTTTTTGACCAACTCGCCTCTATATGGGAGATGAAACGTGTTTCCAAGCATACAATGTTTTCTCCTTTATGGGAATATATAAATCTTTAAATCTAATTTTAAGAGCAAAATGCGGAAAACAAAATGAACTTTAGTGGAACTTTAATTCAATGCCGAGTCAACACCGTTACAAATTAATTTTAGAAATTTTGCGCGCTTTGTACTGCAAATCTCAGTAAATCCAAAAATAACCTCCTATTTCCTGATACTTCCCCTCAGCTTTACTGTAAAATTTAACGCCAAGGAATCCACATTAAATCCACCGCAACAAAAATGAATAATCACTTAAATTATTCTAAATATTCACTTGCAGAAATTCTGAATTGTGTGGGATCAAGTTTAACTAAAGTAATTTTAGAAATTTATTGTTTATATATTTATTTAGAGTTGTCGGTCTAATCACATCTGGTCAGTCTAGTCTAGTCTTCTAGTCCAGTCTTTAATGATACCTCTAGTCTAGTCTGTAATTATACCTCTGGTCTAGTTCTGTATTGTACCTAATGGTACCTCTAGTCTTGTTTTTCATGATACCCCTGGTCTAACGTGGAGAGCAGTATCATTGCAAGAAATACGCAAGTTTCTTGCTATTATACAAAAATACTACTTATACTAAAATTTATCCAAATCTACAAATTCAACAATGGCATGAGATTGGCATGAGATCGTTTCCTGCAAATACTAAAATACTTGCATTTCAGTAACAATGAGACGGTTGTGACAGCTAATCGTCCAAATAAATTTATAAACATAATGAACGAAATTATTAACAATTTTAAAAAGTGGTTAAATATGTGAAAGATATTGTTATTGACGAAAGCATGATTGCTTGGCGAGGACGACTAAGATTTAGACGGTGCGTTCCTGGAAAGCGGCACATAGCAAGCATAGCAAACGAAGTATTGGCTGGCAAAAATGACGAGATTATAAAAGTGGGCCATACTAATGGCGTGGAGTGCTGAAGAGTTGCTCAAATAAGAAACGTTTCTTTGTGGTGCTGTTAAATCTAACAATATCTTTACGAAGTCGAAACAGAGGCGAGGTGCAATATTTTGTGCAATAAATAATTCCAGAACTGATAAGAGAACTGTTTATATGTTGCCTCTCTGCATATACTTGCGCACATACTTTCTTGCATACTTGTGCATTAATTGATGGGCCCTAACAATAAAACAAAACGAGATGCAGTTTTCGATTACAATATGCCAAGAAGTGAGTTGATTTATGCGAACAACTTCCTGCATATTTCACCGAAATACCAAAAATGGCAATGGAAGAAGGTTCTTTAATTGCGGCCAAATTCAACACTATATCTTCTACTAGCCTCTAATGATGTCTATAGTCTAGTCTCTAATGATACCTCTAGTCTAGTCTTTAATGATATCTCTATTCTAGTCTTTTAATCTCTACATCGAACAAAGACTTTTAGAAGCCTTCGATGATCTACAATTCGAGCGCGAACAGTCGGAGTGAACAGACGTAACGCGAGCGATTAAAAACAAAAAAACGCGAGTATATTTTTAGCACAAGCGATAAACTCACGAGTCCTAGTACGAGTAAAAACACTATAACTAAAACGGAACCACCAAAGCGACAACCTCGGCTCGCAATAGGGCCGAGGGCATAACGATGTTTAATAAAATGTCACCCTCAAAACGGAAAGCAGATGCCGCAACACTATCGCCACCAATATTGAACGACATCAAAAAAAGATACACTTGGAACCATGATGATCTATCCTAGAATAGGTACTACCTTCCTGAAAACATCGAAAAGAGCATGAACAGCGACGAATCCGCGAGTACCTCACAAAACGTCCAACGGTCAATACAACAAAGTAAGATTAAAATCCCGCCAATCAATCTAACAGAAGATATTAATATCAAAGAAGTTATTAACGACATGAACAAATTAGTTAGCGATACTAACTATACAACTTTCTCAAATTATAAACATTTAAGAATCAATCTCAATAACGCTGAGGATTACCGTACACTAACAAATTACTATAAAGAGTCAAGTGTCAAAGAGTCAGTCAAACATTGAATATTATACATACCAAAACCCCAGAGATAAGCTGCTTCAAGTAATTATAAGGAATGTACCTATTTCACTAACTGCGGAGGACATCGTGGAAGAATTAGCCAAAGAACAACTACCAATTATAAACATCTCAAGGCTATATGATAGGAATAAACAACCAATGCCATTGTGCTCAGTGAACCTTTCAAACAACGATGATGGTAAAAAAATATTCCAGAAAAGCTGAAACTACACAACTCAAACGTAATCATCACAGTAGAAGCCCGCAGGAGAACAAAGGAAACCCCACAATGTCACCGTTGCCAAAAAATACGGTCATGCCAAAAATTATTGCAACATGCAACCCCGATGCGTCAAATGCGCCGGACCACTTTGGATTATAAACTGCGAAAAAAAACAGCCACGGTGCGCCAACTGCAACGAACAACACCCTGCGAACTACCGCGGGTGCCCATATTACAAAAAATTACAAGAAGAAAAGCTCCAAAATCCAAGACGAAACATAAACCCTATACATACCAATCTAAACCTCCCAAATTCCAACCTTCTTATGCCAACATAGCCGCAAACGGCACACCACCAACAACAGATCCCACTATGGGAAATATCGTTAACAACATCATTAAATACCTAAAAGAAACTATTCTTCACTTCATCCCTCAAATCAAAACATTTATCCTTAACAATATACTACCCTCCCTTTTCAATGGACCATAAAAAACCTGTGCAAATTAAAAACATAACAATAGTAAAATGGAATGCAGACGGCATTAAACAACACCGAACACTATTCACAGAGTTCCTCGCAAGATATAAAGTAGACATAGCCTGCATAACCGAAACTCATCTTCACGTCGATGAACGCTTTAAAATACCAGGATATAAAATATACCGCAAAGACAGAACAAAAATAACAGCCTCAAGAGGCTACTAGCTATTAAACCTCAATACATCAATAGCTACTAGCTATTCTAATTAAAAATAATCTTACCCATTACCCTCTCGACGAAAATAATTACATCAACCTAGAAGTAATAGGAATAAAAATTATTCTACAAAACAAGGAAACGCTCAAAATCAATTGTGTCTACAAACAGCCAATTAGATCACTTCGGCAAGAAGACATCATAAATCTCTTCAAGAAGGATGAGTCTACGTTATCAATTGGGGACTTCAACTCCAAACATACCTCATGGGGCTGTCGGGTCAATAACCCATTTGATTCCATTCAAACTCACACAAAACAAAAATACTCACACAAAATACTAGCGACACACCCCTACATAGTCAAGGCCGCCGAAGGACATACCTACCAATCGTACCGACAAGATCACCAATCCGACATACTAGACATAATAATAATGAATAAATTCAAGAAGCAAATCTTTCAACGGGTTATCCCCGAATTGGGATCTGACCATTTGCCAGTTCTCATAACGTTCATAGCTACTCCAACACTAATCTTACCTCCTCAATCTCTAATCAAAGGTAAAATAGACTGGAAGGTCTTTCAAAAGATCCTCGACGAGAAACTAAACTCCAAAGTCAAGCTGTCCAACCCCAACGAAATCGACTCAGCAATAGCACATCTTAACGAGACAATTGAGGAATGTATCCACAGCGCAACGAAAGAAACAAAACGTAAACACAATCCAACCACGCCACATAATCGAACAAATCAACAAAAAATCAGCAATGCGTAGAGAATAGCAACAAACCCGAAACAAGCAAACCAAAACCACCCTTAACAAACTCACACATATCATATAATCAAATTGGAAATGGACAACTACTATTACCAGTCATACTCACGGACAATCGAACAACTAAGCTCCAAGGACCCTGGACTGTGGCGAATGACCAAAAAACTACTCAAAAACCAGAAAGCATCTCGAATATAATAGACAACGGCACTATATATCAAACCGATGGCGAAAAGTGTCAGGCATTTGCGAACCACCTAGCAAACATCTTCACAACAACAATTACCGACGAAAACAAAAGACACGACACACAAATCACACAACATATTGAAACGCATCGGCCAGCGACCGTAGATTCAAACGACGAAAGTTTGAGATTAGCGTTTTGACTTCTGGTAGGGTTACCAGAAGTCAAAACGCTAATCTCAAACTTACCTAAAAAAGGCACCGGGTCACGACTTAATTACAAACCAAATAATAAAAAAACCTAACAAAAAATACACTAAAATACATAATAATACTTTTTAACACATGCTACAAGCAGCAATATTTCTCCAAAATCTGGAAACACGCACACATAGTCCTATTCCATAAACACGGCAGAAACAAAAACTCCATATATAGCTACAAACAAGACACAACGTCCAAATCGCAGAAAAAATACATCATACCTCCCACGCCATGTGGATTCAGAAAAGGCCACTCAACTCTACATCAACTTCAAAGACTAACTGAAATCATCGAAAAGGGCTATGAAGATAAAAAATATACCACCAGTCTTTTCTTAGACATCACCAAAGCCTTCGACAAAGTTTGGCTGTGCGGACTAATGCCCGCCATACACACAACGGTCCACATGACAGGCCTACCTGTGCAGGTTTGCCTGCGCAGGTAGACCGGAGCGTGTGTGGGAATAGACCTGTGCAGTTTCTTGCGTTCGGTTGACCTGCGCAGGCAAACCTGCGCATGTAACCTGTACGGTAGACCGTAACATGTATGGCGGGCATAAAATATAAAATCACCAACGCTGGTGTTCCCCAGGGAAGCGTCCTAGGTCCCACCCTATATCTTCATACATAATATTCCCGTTATTTCTAACGCCGATATTGGAATGTTCGCAGACGATACAGTAATCTCCAACAAGATTTAAATCTGCAGATCGCAACAGAAAAGCTGCAAGCAGCGTATAACCAAATAGAAAGATGGTACAAGAAATGGTGCATCACTAATAACGAAGCCAAAACAGAAGCTAAAGTATTCACCCTCAAACACAATATAGATGCACACCAACTCAATATCAAAGGCAAGAACATAACATGGAATCCTAAACACAGTGTAGTAAAGTATATAGGTATATACATGGATACCAGATTGTCATGGAATTACCATGTCAACAAAAAATGAAACCAATGTTAAGCCCGACTCGCACAATTATACCCTATTATGAACCGCAAGTCGTCCCTACACATAGAATGCGCGACCCTTATATACAAATCGGTTATACGCCCACTAATAACATATGGGTGTCAAGTATCAAAAAAATTCAAACGCTACAAAATAAAGTCCTACCTACAATTGTCAACGCGCCATGGTTCATGCGAAATAAGCAACTTCACTATGAACTAAATATGCCAACCACCCAGGAATTCATATATAAATTAACAAAAACCGTCCACACAAATCTTGAACACTGTGACAGCGCTACATACTTCAACCTAGGACAAAAGAATATCCACCAAGGCCTAAGTCGCAAACTACCCCAAGATCTCATATACGAAGACCTATGAGGGAGGACTCCTGCCAGTCGGCGGCGTTACAACCGACGGAGAAAACCACTCCAGGAATAGAATAAATAAATAAGTAAGATAAATCATCATGTATAACATTAATTTGTTGATCTGAAAAATAAAGAAGTTAAAAAAAAATGATCTAGAAATCGGAATAAAAGTGAACGGTACCACAATAAACAATATAAGATACGCAGACAACACAGTGATCATAGCAAACAACCAGCAAGACAAGATCCAAAACAAAATTCATGGTTATATGCCGCAATAATCAGGCAGGAGTATCCAACACGGTATTGGGGGAAACAATCGAAAGAACTACGAGCACGAAATACCTAGGCACACTAGTAAACGACAGATAGGACCCACTACAAGAGATCAAGAGTAGGGTAGAACAAGCCAGACAGGCATTCAACAAACTATGTCCCTTGCTATGCGATAAAAACCTTAAACCGCCGAATTATCAAATGCTACGTTTGGCCAGTCCTACTGTATGGAGCAGAAACGTGGACGATAAAAGTAGCATCCATTAACAAGATCGAGGCGTTCGAGATGCGGACACACAGAAGAATGCTCCGTATACCATGGGTGGATCACATTACCAACGAGGAAGTACTGAGAAGGGCAGGAGTGGAGAGATTACTATTCAATACCATAAAGCAGCGCAAGATCGGGTATCTCGGTCACATACTAAGGGGGCCAAAATATCGAATTCCTCAGCTCATACTCGAAGGAAAGATAGAAGGCATAAGGGGCGCCGAACGCTGCCATGGCTTAGGAACATCAGGAACTGGACCGGAATCAAAAAGTTTGGTAACATGTGCCAAGCAGCAATAAATAAAACATTAAAAATTACTCAATAAATGATAATTCGCCAACGCACATAGATGTAAAGCAACAGAAGAAGAAGAAGCCTTGTCTAGACTAGAGGTATCTTCTACTGATACCTCTAGTCTAGTCTTTAAGGATACCTCTAGTCCAGTCTTTAATGATACCCCTAGTATAGCCTTTAATGACACCTCTAGTCTAGTCTTTAATGATACCTCTAGTGATACCGTCTAGTTTAATTTGAATTGTTTTTTAATCTAACCTATTTTGGTTATCCAATCTTAATCATCTAGTCTTGTTTGCATATTATTGCCTGTGTAGTGTTGTCTACATACAGTCATGTCTGAGTTCAGTCTTGTCCTGTGCCTAGTGCTGTGTATATCTTGTCGGTTTATAGTTTTGTTAAGTCTGGTCTTATCTGTGCGTAGTCTTCTCTTACAGTAAATCTCTTCTTGCGTTTGTCAGTTCTTGTTTATGTCTATACTCGTACCGGCGAGAGAATGCATCTCGTCTCGACGAGTTTAGCATTGTTCTAAGCATACCCCCACTTTATTTCGAGTGCGCGGTGTTTAGTTGTCCGTATTTGAAAAAGTGACGCACATTTCTTATCTCAAACTAACCTGCGCGGACTGCTTGGCGCGTCCCTTGCCCCTAATACCTCGGCGCAGTACAGCTGTTCTTCTTCGTCTAGTCTCCTCTGTCCAGTTTATTGTGAGAGTTATAGGAATTTATAAAAACACAAGATTAATCGACAATTAAATAAACTTCGATTTTCAAGCGTAGGGAAATAATAACATGTCTAGATATAAATAAGAAAGTGTCTATAAATAATAACATATGTGCATCTTGTATGATCATAGTCTTGTCTCATTTGTGTGTAGCCTTCTCTAACAGTAAATCTGTTCTAGCGTGTGTCAGTCCTTGTTTGTGTCTAGTTCTTGTTCGTCTAGTCTTCTCTGTTCAGTTTATTGTGAGAGTAATAGGAATTTATAGAAACACAAGATTAATCAAAAATAAATAATTAATAAAAAAACAATTAAATATCTTCCGATATCCAAGCGTGAGGAAATAATAACATGTCTATATGTTTAACAATAAATCTATTCTTGTGTGTGTCAATTGTTGTTTGTGTCTAGTCCTTCTTCGTTTAATCTGCCCTGACCAGTTCATGGTGAAAGTTATACAAATTTATATGAATACAATATTAATCGACAATTAAATAAACTTCGATTTCTAAGCGTCAAGGAAATTATAACATGTCTACATAAATTTAAAGAACTAGTTGTGGTTTAGACTGGATTATATTATGCGCACCTTATATAGAAAGACAGACAGCCATTACGGTTTTCATTATTTGCAACATTTAACAATTTACTTCGACATAATTATTTTGTTTCTGAATTAATAAACGGAGCTACAGCCAAAACTCAAATATTGACGTTCTTATTTGCAAACATTCAACAAATTTCTTCGCCTTAATTATTTCTTTATTTCTGAATTAATAAATGGAGCTACGGCAAAAACTTAAATATTGTCTTTCTTAAATTAATTTAAAACAAATGTCTAGACAGAACAAATTAGCAGAACAAATTCACTTTATTTTTATTCTCAACGTTATTACTAAAACTCGAATCAAACATCAAACATTCGGATTGTAATCTGTTTATTAACAGCAATTATTACATAATTAATATCCAGCTCTCCGTTGCGCCGTTCTATAAATAGAGGACGAAATGGAACGAGATTTCGTTTTACATTGTTAAAAATTTAAGATTGAAACGAACTGCGGCAACAGCTGCCACGATGCAAATGAATTCGTTAATTGAATCTTTGTAATTTCATACGCACAATTCTTCATGCGCGTTAAATTTATTACGCTCGCTCGCCTCTTCAACGTCAAGTTTTAAATGGAAAATATGCATCGATCGCTGTTTCTTTCAATCTGGAATTATTAACAATAAAACCAAACCAAGGTTAAAACTAGACCGTTTATAGAGCTACTAAAGCCTTGTATGTGTCTGTATTAACTGGACAGACAGACTTGATAATATTAATTAGACAAGACAAGACAGACTTGATAATATTAAGTAGACAAGACCAGGGTGTTTAAGAAATGTAGATTAGTGTTACTAAAAAAAAAATTGAGTGGTCAAGACTAGTCTTGTCTTGTCTGAATAATTTTATCTTTCAAGCTTTGTCCTTATACCATTTCATCTTCGAATATTTCACCACTTCTACCGTGTAGTTTAACTCGTTTAGTTTACATAGCAAATGTCTACATTGTATCTTTTTCTCTAGTCTTACTAATATAATTCTGGATATATGCAGACACACCTTGTTAATTAGATAATTAATTAATTGAAATCAATATTTTTCTTTGATATTTTGTAAGATTAAAAAAAAACGTCGGTGTCTGTAGCATGAGTAATCTGAGATAAATCTAATGCCCTGTCACAAAAATTCATCAAGATAAAACTAATTCGAGAAAAGGAATCCTAGGAATTTGAAAATCCCCGACGAGAGAGAAGAAAATAAAATACGGGATTAATAATAATTACAGCACAAACAGAATATAATAGCCCAAAACACACGTTCTAAACGTAAAGTTTTCCAAACGCTAACACTAAATGGTCCGAGTTAAAAGGAAAAATATACACCCGACCAAAATCCCTCTTAATGACAAGTTTATATATTTATAGGTGTCTAAAAGACTCACCTTGTCTGTAACAGCTACTATTAATTGCTTGTTTTTCGAGTATTCGATCTACCTGGCGCTATACACATTCACAGTTCCAAATAAAGGAAAAAAAACGGTTACAGACCCGCTGCACAGACGGGCGAAATAAAACACGGTAGGGCTGTGAAAATCAATTGTATGGGGTGACCGCCCTAACCATTCTCAAGACCCTCGTCGTCTGGCCCTCGATGTTATGAGTCTGTGTGTGTGTGCGCCTCACTTCCGGCCTTAATTCTGTTACAGTCGACAAGATTTTCCCGTTTTATTGCCCTCGAATTACACATCGTATTTACTATAAACATGCTTCATCTCTTATCTACCGTCAGATTTATTATCTAATCGATCTTATTTCGCCGAAATTACAACGGTTTCAAGTGTTATATCAGATGTTAATCGAGAACGAATCGACTGAGAGAAGAAATATTTATTAAGAAAACATTTATAAGTTCACCAGTAACAATGGACTAGTTAATCTATAAATCAGATTCGGTTTAATTTCAAATTACATTGCCTTAATTATTAATTCACTTCGTGAAAAGGAGTGAGGTTAGGCAAAAAGAGGCAATGCCTAGTCTTGTCTGTCTAGTCTTGTCTGTCTAGTCTTGTCTGTCTAGTCTTGTCTGTCTAGTCTTGTCTGTCTAGTCTTGTCTGTCTAGTCTTGTCTGTCTAGTCTTGTCTGTCTAGTCTTGTCTGTCTAGTCTTGTCTGTCTAGTCTTGTCTGTCTAGTCTTGTCTGTCTAGTCTTGTCTGTCTAGTCTTGTCTGTCTAGTCTTGTCTGTCTAGTCTTGTCTGTCTAGTCTTGTCTGTCTAGTCTTGTCTGTCTAGTCTTGTCTGTCTAGTCTTGTCTGTCTAGTCTTGTCTGTCTAGTCTTGTCTGTCTAGTCTTGTCTGTCTAGTCTTGTCTGTCTAGTCTTGTCTGTCTAGTCTTGTCTGTCTAGTCTTGTCTCTCTAGTCTTGTCTGTCTAGTCTTGTCTCTCTAGTCTTGTCTGTCTAGTATTGTCTGTCTAGTCTTGTCTGTCTAGTCTTGTCTGTTTAGTCTTGTCTGTCTAGTCTTGTCTGTCTAGTCTTGTCTGTCTAGTCTTGTCTGTCTAGTCTTGTGTCTAGTCTTGTCTGTCTAGCCTTATCTGTCTAGTCTTGTCTGTCTAGTCTTGTCTGTCTAGTCTTGTATGTCTAGTCTTGTCTGTCTAGCCTTGTCTGTCTAGTCTTGTCTGTCTAGTCTTGTCTGTCTAGTCTTGTCTGACTAGTCTTGTCTGTCTAGTCTTGTCTATCTAGTCTAGATAATCAAATAAGATAAATAAAAAAGTGTTTCGGGGGAAAAACTAAACCCCCTAATCCACTTTGACCTTTAGTATGAGCCACCCCGGTATCGCATATTTTGCTTGATTCAGGGTGGGCAGCCCAGACGGTTAGTGAAAACCGCCTTAATTGTCGCCTCCCCGACCAGAAAATTCGAACCCGGGTAGATAAACAAACCTAGACACATACGTCTTCGCTTAAGAGGTGTCATCCGGCAAAACCAATTAGTCATTATTTAAGCAATTTTCTTATCTACTGCTAAATTTTGGTTTCCTTTCACACGATTTTCAAGGATCTACCAGATGCGGTTAGTTTGTTATTAAGTTTATTAGCATTAATATGACTAATTCCTCTTTAGTTGGTGCATTGATACTGACATGAGCATTACAAGTGGACAAGTCTATAGCTGAATAAGACAAGACTGATCAAACAGCAAGATATTACCAGCAATTAAGACTATTCAGGCTAGACTAGCAAAACAAAACAAATTTAAATTGCTATTGGCTACATTATATCAAACTCATTATGTTTTTAAAATTACAGTGAAACAATATATTTGTCTTGTGAAGTTTGTTTTGTTTTACGTAAATGTGTCTAAAATTGTCTTGTAAATGTTCTTGGAATTCATGTAACATGGTCACGTGTGTTGGTGACAACAATTCTGTATTATTTGTCGAGTGTTCTCCGGCTACGTGACGCAATTTAATAAAAACAATGTAAACGATTTGATAACAAAAGTAAGAAATGTTCGGAACTAAAATACTCTCTACATTGAACATCAATTGAAAACTAATTAAAACAATTACATATTGAATTTCAGTGTCGTTTAACCCTCGACAAACTCGACATTAACGAAATTAACTTTTGCTCTCATTTAATTAAATTTACACACAAGCATTGTCGGCAAACCACTAAATAATTTAAATTATTTGCACCGTTTTAATATTGCTCTACATCGTGGAATAAATAAATTAACCACAGTTCGATAATTACAAAATTCAATAAATTATACATAATAAAGTCTGGTGACAAGATAATAAATTCTCATAAATTGTAGCGAATTCATCGTGATAATTGGAAACATTGAATGGGAATGGAATTATCAGGAGCCCGTCGTAATGGCGAAATTGAAATTTTATTAGTTTAAATAAATATTGTAAACTGGATTTTAATGGGTGTTTACAAGTGTAATCTTGTTTCTATTTACACTATTTGTAGCTGGTCTTATCTTCGAACACTTTGGTCATGGTTGAAAGATCAGACTATAAATTAGCATCCCTATCAATAGAAAGTGAGTTGTTAAATGTTATTAAATAATTTACTAAATTTAGAAAAGAAAACAAAAAAACGAAACTCCAATTTTTCAATGACTCGAATATTTTTAAATCCATCCATACGTTTAGATAGCATTTTACATATAAATTAACTTGAATAACCCGAATTTTCCTTAAGTCAAATTTTTTCATAACTCGTCGTAAAAATTTGTACAATAGAAAAATTTTACATGCAAAATAATCTCTATAACTCCAATTTTTTAACCGGCGCGTATTTTCCAAAATTTATGATACCGGATATTGCCTACCATAAACCGTCGATAGTGTAATCCTCGGGCAGACTACCAAACATTTTATTTTTCATATTTTATTATCACTAAAAACTCGAATAAAACAAAACAAAGAATTTACCAGAGCGGTGTGCTTTAGGAAGATATTATTCTCCCGAGAATCGGTAATCCAAAAAGAGACGATATAATCGAAGATCACCCAGAAGGTGCTATATATTATGGAAAACAATTAAATATTACTGACTTTTTCAAAAATATAATTAATTAAAATTATTTTTAATTAATTATATAACATCATATTATTAATCTATACATATTTCTTTTTTGTTTATAAATATATACATATGTATTTAATTTGAATAAATTGTGTATATTGTATTTTACTCATTTTATAGTCATGTATTTCTATAATTCCAATTCTCTATAACTCGATTTTTTTTGCATGAACTATGGCAATTCGACTTAGGGAACTTCGACTGTAGTAGGTTTTGTAACTAGGGCGAAAGGTTGTCAATATTACTCGAGAGCGAAAATGTGCGCGCGAACGGAGGGCGAGCATTCGCTCGAGAGTGAAATTGATAAATTTACCCGTGTTTATCACTCATGCGAGGGAATGTATTGACAAGTTTGGAATCCAGGTGCCATTAAAAAAAAATGGAATCAAAAATGAAGAATTTTTTTTCAATTGTCTCCGGTCATTCGTCATAAGAACTCTCTTCAGTCTCCGGTATCGCCATAGAATTTATACTCACTTTAAAACGTGTTCTTTAATTTTTATTTTGTTAAAAAAAATAATAATTCTGACGCTTCACGTCACTTTTTTAATACCGAGGTCTTGATTGTATTCACTTTATTTTTATTTATTTGTTTTTATATTGAATATTTGCGTATGTTATTCAAGTTATGTAAAATACAACTAATATTGACAATTTATCGCACTAAAAAAACGTGCACCAAGATAGTACTATTGTGCATGAGTAATAAAAAAGGTTTTTATTTGAAAATGCTTATTGTGAAAAGTCGAATAATTTAGCGAGAATTGAATAAATAATATTTTATAATTATCCAAGCGTCAAATTCCGTCCAATCTATAAACTCATAATCCAATATCTATATGTCGTAGTCATATACTAAAATCCGTCAGATTGCATGATCTGTGAGACATTGCATGATCTGTCGGCAGTTCGTGTATTCTTTTTTAACTACGCGATATGACTAGGTAGTTTCGAGAAACTACCGTTCATATGTTTATTTATTTCTTTATTAATAGGTTTGATAATAAAGACAAGTAGCTTTTTACTATCGTATGACTGCACTTAGATATTTCTTGAAACGTGGAATCGGTAAGCAGGTAAGTAAGATAGTGTAAATCGCAGTTAAACAAGTGCCTCATAAAATCGACAATTTCATGAGCTATACGAACTAGACGAACTACACGAACTGCTGACAGATCATGAAATGGATTAGTTTTATACAATCTGACTGATTTTACTACATAACTACGGTATATGGTATATATAAGTATATTCCACTAGGAAAGGATTATTTTAAATGTTTAAAATCCTATAAAAAGGGCATGAAAATTGGAGTAAAAGTTTTTTACTAACATACTGTATATATCTCAAAAACAGAGAATGTTGCAGATATGAATTTTGGTATTAAGATTTGATTTTATAAATAAAAAGACATGCGTTTCGCCATTTTTTGAAAATCTAATTAAGGGGGCTTAAAATTGGTGGTCGAATATTTTTATAACTTATATCTCTGAAACCGAATATGTTACAATAAAAACCTATAAATTTTCAAAAATATATTTTGTATACTAAATTATCAGTTTTATTTTTTTTTCAATTAACAGATTCCTATTACAAAATAGAGAAAAAGGGTTTTACCATTTTCGAAAAATCTTACTAAGATCGTTGCAAATTCGGGATACTTATATCTCAAAAACTGCAGATGTAAGAGATGTGAAAATGTGTCTTTTTTAAAATTCTTCTTTAAAAATGAAGAAATCGATGTATTTCCATTTTCCAAAAATCCAGTTAGAATAGGTAGAAAACAATTATTTAATAAAATAATGTCTATTTGCAGATCTGACAGATGACGGCTGACATTTGAGTAATAGTTTAGAATTAAAATTTAAAATGCAGATTGAAAAAAAGAAATGTAAATGGTTAGGTTAAGTTAGTTTAGATGAATCCATAAAAAGTTGTAGGTACTACTGTAGGTGATGGATCGTGCCTATTCCTGATGCTAAAAAACCTTACGTTATGCGTGGAAGTCAAAATCTAGATAAGGAAGTACATGAACAAATAGTTGATCCCTGTGTTGAAAACTGGTATGAATCGTATATAATGTCCCACGATTGTGATGCTAACAATAAGCTAAAATCGCATAACCTAGGATAGACGAAGAAGACGAAGTCTAGACACTCGGCCAGGTTTAATAAGAATTGAAAATTGTTACCAGGACCGAATAAAATCAAGTTAAATGGCGGATTATTCTCCTAGCAACTGCAAGTATCTGCATTTAATTTAGAATAATTTAGAAGAAGATTCAATTTAAATCTCTTTGTAAAAGTTTTCGGGCAAAATCCGAAAATAACCTAATAAACCTATATAATAAACCTATCCCCCGATTTGCATGGTAATCGATTTTCACGTTTTCGCTTTTACACGGTTTTTGAGAACATTAGATTTTTTTAGTAGATTTTTTAATTATTTTTTAAGTATCAACCTCAAGTAGATTCTACAATTAAATACAATCAGTACATGGCTTGATCATATTTGTAAAGAATACGACATCTTTGCTGCAGCCATTAGATCAAGGGATAATTTCGACCTTCAAGGCACTGTACGTTAAGCTAATCTTCATGTATATCTTAGAACGAATGGAAAATGATGAGTTTCTGACACCATAGAATGTTTGGAAAAATTTTCATTTTCAATTTCATCTTAGACTGTGTTAAACACATTGGAATGGCATATGCTGAAATTAAAAAATCAATGCTTAATGCCTGTTTGAAAAAATATGGCCAGAAGTAGTTGCAGATAGAAATTCCTATCCTTTGTTGTAAAATGAATATGATCAGATAATGAATTAAGAGCATGCAGTGGGAGGCGAGGGTTTTGAATGTGACAGAAATAGATAAAATAGCGGCAGATGAAGAACTAGATGAAGACGATCTAGATAACCCATTCGAGACGACGATTTTTTTCGAACACGGTCCCCAGGAGCATTGCACACCGGGTGTGCAGCTCGCTCCTCGGAAATTTTTTATTGCGAGGAGCGCATTGAACACCATGTGTGGTAATGTAAGGTAAAATGAAAATTGCAGGAATTAAAAACCAAAGTTTCATCTAAATAAATCCATAATTTGATGTACCATTTAAATGTTCTCTTGGAATTATTTTCCGTAGGCGATGATCAATTTCAATTCCTGTACTTTACAGATTACATTTGTTCAAGAAAAATCTTATTTCGGCGACTAGTTTACTCATAATAATTAATAATTGCAAATTACTGTTATTGCACACACGGTGTGCAGGCCGTCTTATTGTCTCGGAAATCAATGTGCAATCGATCTCGAATGAGTTAACATGGTTAATGAAACACAAGTTCATGATAGCGACACTGATGAATAGGAGTGTAAACCAGTTGCATAAGTAATTCGCGAAGAACTCAGATTAGGTCAAACATTGTGTAATTATTTTCTATAAAATTACCCAAATATTAAACGAGCTCTCCGATTTCAGCGCGATATCAATCGAAGCAAAGCTCAAAACGAAAAAGTCCATAAAGATCTAGCCAAAAACCAAAAGCAATTGTTAATAACGGATTTCATGACCGACTCTCTTCGTTCCGAGTTTATCGCTAAATCACCTATTGAACCAGTATCATCTGAAGCACCAACGAGTGATGACAACGACTTCGTACCATTAAAAAAGAAGATATCGGTAGCAGTTTCTGAAACTGATGAGAGCACATAGATGAATAGTTTATATCAATTTCGTGTTTCTTGTTTTAGTGAGGCGAATTCTATTTGTGCAGTGTTATTGTGCTCTCGATAATTGGTCCCTTAAGATACAAATTATTAAGAGTCGATTGTATATGATCTTATGATATATGTATTTGTAATTTTGAAAACGTAAAAAATGTTTATTTTGCTGTTTTTTTTCAGTTTATTTCATACTCAATAAATAAAATTTAGTACAGTCGTTCCATAACTCGAACTTCTATAACTCCAATTTTTCTATAACTCGAACGTTTTTAGAAATTCATACGTTTAGATAGCATTTTACATATAAATTAACTTCCATAACTCGAATTTTCCTTAACTCACTATTTTTCCATAATTCGTAGTAAAAATGTGTACAATGGTAAAATATTACAAAGAAAATAATATGTATAACTCCCAATTATTTAATCGCTGCGTACTTTCATATGCGTTTAAGAAAAGGCATAATATTATTCAAAAGGTTATGGGTGCTGAAAGTGCAGACGTTAATGAACATGGCTGTGAAGAGTGACAATATCTTGCCGGAACTTTTAGCATCTTATCATGAAAAAGACATTTTTAACGCGGACGAGACGGGCTTATTTTTTAAATGTTTACCTAATAAAACATTAACATTCATAGACGAAAAGTGCTTCGGTAGAAAACACAGCAAATAATGAATCACCGACATGGTGGGCAAAACTGAAGCCGTTGGTGATTGGAAAATCAAGAAATCCGCGGTGCTTTAAAGATTTTTTTACAAGTGACATACAGAAGCGACAAAAAAGCTTGGATGACAAGCGCAAATTATGAAGAATGGCTTTCTAGTTTAGAGAAGAAATTCAATGTCGAAAACCGTCACACTCAAAAATTACTAAGCAGCTTAATTCGGTTCTTATTGCTCTTCTCCCGTCAAACATGACGTCAAAGTTACAACCCATGAACCAAGCAATTATTAACAATATAAAATTGCACTTAGAGGAAGAATTCTGAGAAAAACTATAGTTGCCCTTGTAGACAATCAACCCGAACATATTACTTTATGGGATGTACTCTGTCCTTCAGACAACACTGCATGAATACTAAAGGCAAAGTTAGTGGCGGAATAACATATTGCGAAAACTCACAGGCACAGCATGGGGAGCTCAACCAGAAACGCTCAAAAGCTAGGCTTTGGCGCTCTGTGTGTCCACTGCGGAATACGCCGCACCAGTTTGGGCAGCTTCAGCTCACGCGAAACATGTGGTCGTCGCTATCAACGAGACAGCAAGAATCCTGACAGGCTACCTAAAGCCAACTCCAGTTAATAATTTGTACCCACTTATTGGCTTGGCACCCCTATCTGTGCGATGAGCTGTCGCCACGGATGCCGAAAGGACGAAACAGGAAACCGATGCTCGCCATCCTCTGCACCAACACGAGCCAGGCGGTCGACGCCTAAGATCAAGGAAGAGCTTCATGGCAAGATCACACACACTCGAGGGGTCCATAGAAAATAACCGTATCACTAGGTGGACCCAACAGCTAACTACTCGGGAACCCCTAAGAGAAGAAATGGCCCCAGGCAAACCTCCCTTTCGCGGTATAGAAATCCCTAAATCGGCTCAGGACAGGAGTGGCAAGGTGCAAGACTAATCTGTTGAGGTGGGGAATGTCTGAGAACGACGATGTGCGGTGTGCGTGTGGTCAGCCCCAGGATATGAGCCACATATTGGTCTGCCCACAACTGGAAGAAGGGTGCACGCACGAAGACTTAATTTTATGTAACGACAAGGCTATTGCAGCCGCTATTTGCTGGGAAGATGCTGATACAAACTTGACAAAAGCGTTAGACATCGATATTCAGCAAAAATCAAATATTGTTTCAGAAAAGCTTGCTTTAAAAAACAAGGCGAAACAAACTGGAGTGAAGTAGATGTTACTCTTCTGTCAGAATTGAAGTCCGCGGATGACACATATAATCAGAATAATGTGGATAATACAGTGTCTCTTAATGATTATTTATCTGTAGATGAAGATGTGGTTATAGCGGACTATTCAATAGATGCTGATATTTTAAAGAAGATTACAAAACGCGAGGATGAAGAGATCTAACAACGAAACAGTGCCAATTCCACCCACGAACAAAGAAATGCCTAATTATTTAAATAAGTACCTATACCGAATATCCGTGTTCAAAAGACAATCTTCCAGACGAAGTGTTACCGCGCAATATCTACTTTGGAGAACTTTGTAGATGGATAATTTTTTAATGTAAAAAATAAAAAATTACCGACTTTTTAAAAAAATAATATATTAATTATAATTATTTTTAATTAATTATAAAACATTGTACTAATTATAATATTTCTATTTTATATGAATGAAATACATATGTTATATTATGTTATATTAGTCCGGTCATTTTAGACAATTGAAATAAAGAAAATTCCGACAGAGCCAAATCTTCGTAGAGACCTTAGATTTACCACAAGGAATAAAGTGTCAAAAGTCCCCATCAGTTCCATGTGAGCTTAGGGACTTATTCGGGGCCCAAGGTCAAAATTTTAGGTTTTTTGGATTTTTCTCGAAAACGGTAAGTTTTATCGAAAAAGTACCTCAGAGCAAAGTTGTAGATCTTAAGCGCAATATCTGGGAAATAGTGGGTCTTAGAGAAAAAATCATAGGGACCATTTTTATAGAAAATTTAAGATCTACAAGTAAATTTTACTCATTTTGTAATTATGTATTTCTCTAATTCCAATTTTCTATAACTCCAATTTTTTTTCGTGAACTATGGTAATTTGACTTAGGGAAGTTCACTGTATTATTATTATAAATATTATTAACCCCAACTCAATTCCCTCATTTTGCGTTTTTTTCATGTAACAGGGTTTTACATAAAATTTTACAAAAAATATGTTTTCGTTTTACACGGTTTTCACAGGAACGTATCTTCCGTGCAAATCGGGGGATAGGTGAGGCTATTTTGGTGAGGCGTTTTTTTTTATCGCTAATTTCAGTCTTACGTTTGGTCAAAACAGAAAAAGATTATTAGTTGTTAGTTCCATACAAAATATCTGACAAGTCAAAATTCGTGGATTAGCTTTAAAAAATTCGCGATTTTTGACAACTCTCCGATTTTTACAAATTGTCTATCAAAACACGCAGAATTTGACACTGAAGAAGCTAATATAAAGTATTATGCAATTTATTTTACAATATGGCAGGGAATCTTAAAAAATTAAACAATTTTCAACCACCTAAAGACACCTTGTTTTATTCATTGCGATACCTCAATTATTAGATTTACTCAAAGTAAATCTAATAATTGTAAAATTTACTTTTAAAAAAATTTTAAGTATAATTTATTTATATTGTTGCAAACAATAAGACAATGTAAACTGTTTAAAAACGACATCGAGATTTAGAAAATAATTTATGCAACAAGCAATAATATTCAAACCACCCACTCGATCGCATTCAGACTTTTGTATATTTTTAACTTGATTCATAAGTAATAACTGTGCACAGTTAAATATTGGAGAAACTAAGTTATGCAAATGTTCATTTTATTCTAACTTGATTTTATCCAGCCCTCACAATAATTTTCATACCTTACGGTCTATATTAAGATTAGTCTTTATATAATGTTATAATATTTGATAAACATAAAGTTTGTTCAAACAGCAGTCAAAACGGACAACAACAAACTGCTTGACACACAATGCATAATATTACAAACGGTAATGATTTTAAATCTTGCGACAGTTTGCTTTGGACAGCTTGCTGACAGTTTTGACTGCTATTTGACCAAACCTATAGCTGAGCTATAGGGGGTGTAAATGGGGTCACGTCATAGAGGTAGCACCTTTCACTAGAATAGGTCATATCAAGCGTCATAGACGGGAGATAGATTGTAGTGACTGGTCCTCATGGTGTGCCCAGCTCTTACTCAAGGCTCCACGTGCCACACCCTGGAAACGGTGTTGACCCACAGGCAAATTGAGTAGAGTAGCCAGATATGGCGAAACAAACCAGCAGCGTCTCTCCCAGAATGGGCGGCTGCAAACAGTGTCGGACCCAAAATGGGCGGCTGAATTAATCCCTGGCAACAGGACTCGCCAACACGTGCGGCAAGCGTGGCGTTTTAATGCCAAACTCCTTCCACAACCTACATGAAACGTCGACATTTAAAACAGAAATACCCCAGGCGAATAGAGCCACGTGCTCAGAATCTCGCGCTGATACCAGTCAGCCTCGAGGATTCTGGGGGAGGCAAAACCTCGACACTAGCAGATAAAAGACGGAAAACAAACGAGAACATCCTAGTTCTAACATACAACATTCACACAATGAGACTCGAAGAACACCTACTAAGTCTAGTAAGCGAACTCCAAAATATTAAATGGGACATACTAGGAATTAGCGAGACCCAACAAAAAGGCGAAGCCAACATGATTCTGAAATCTGGACATATGCTCTTTCAGAGAAATTCCGAAACAAACCATCATATCGAAGGAGCAGCGATCATGGTAAACAGCAAGAGAAAACACCTGGTCACGAAAAGCAAAGCTATATCAGACCGCGTTATTTACATTATACTCCAATTGAACAAGAGATACAACATGCAGATAATACAGGCATATGCACCCACATCAACATCAACTGACGAAGATATCGATCGCAATTCTATGAAGATCTGACGATGGCTAAAAACCAAGAGAAAACGAAATGCAAGGTTATTATCGGGGACTTGCTAAGTCCCCGATTATAATGATACACAATGGGACAATGCTAAGATACGACGTAAAACTGCGACAGACGGCCCGAACATCGGTAATTTTGGACTGAGCACGCGAAATAATAGAGGCGAAATGTTGATTAATTTTATGAACAAAGAACAAATGAACTGGATGAACACGTTTTTCAAGGAACAACATCAGAGAAAATGGACATGGAGATCTTCTCCATGTCCATTTTATACGGATAGACAGCCCTGTACCGATGTATCAGTTATTAGCCGTTTTAATAGCGGAAGCGACCACAGAATCGTAAGAGCCACAATAAATATAAACACACGCTTGGAAAGAAAAAAGCAGATCGATAAAGCTGTTCGTCCAACAGATATTCAGATCAAAGACAAATTGGAAGAATACAATGCCCAAATCAACAAAAAACTAAAACCAACTAAAGTTCTGAAAAATATGGGTTTAAATGAGTTACCGGGAAAAATCACTAGCAGCATACAAGTAGCAGCAAAGAAAATAAGTTACATGGCAGAAAAAACTAATACGAAACTCAGCCAGAGCACAAACGCACTCCTAGGAGAACGCAGAAAAATCGAGACTCGAAAGGATACCGAGAACTAGACAAACGAGTAAAGAAAGCGATTAAAAAAGACCTAAGATCCCATAACAGAAAGATCATACAAGAAGCCATCAAAGACAAGATGAATATGAAAGTCCTCCGATCAAAAAGAACAAAGGGAAGGTCGCTCATATACAAAATTAAGAACCAACAAGGACAAGATGTGACAGAAAGGGAACAGATCACATCCACTATCCAACACTGCTATCAGGAACTCTACAGACAATCGGTACCTAAGCCAAACCGTATAGACCAGACAGTCCTGAATGTGGGCTCCGAGGACATCCCGGAGATTGATGCTGCAGAGCTGAGAATGGCACTGAAGCAGATGAAAAACTGAAAGGCCCCAGGACAAGACCGCCTTACAACAGAAATGGTGAAGAATGGGGGAACAACTCTGGAAAAAGCAATGATAATCCTTCTTAACAAATATATGGAGGAGGGAAAAATTCCCGAAGCCTGGAGAAATGCCGAAATAATAATTCTCTTCAAAAAAAAGGAGACCGAACCAACATCGAAAACTATAGACCGATCAGTCTCTTGTCCGTTATGTATAAGCTCCTTACCAAAATCATAACCAACCAACACAACAAAAAGTTCGATTTCTACCAACCAGTGAAACAAGCCGGTTTCCGAATCGGCTATATTACGAAGGATCACATTCAAACGATACGTACTCTTATTGAGAGGTGTACTAAATATAATATCCCATTACACCTCGCATTCGTCGACTACAAAAAAGCTTTCGATTCTCTGGAAACCTGGGCGGTGCTGGAGGCAATGGGCAATGCGAGGATTGATTCAAGATATACCAACCTCATTAAAGATATATACAAGGATGCTACAATACATGTCAAAGTAGACGAAAATATAACAACCGAAAAAATCCCTATACGAAGAGGGGTAAGACAGGGAGATTCAATCTCTCCAAAATTATTTACCCTGGCATTAGAAGACGTGTGTAAGGACCTGACATGGCAACAAAAGAGAGTCAACATAGATGGGAGATTTTTGAGTCATCTCCGATTCGCCGACGACATTGTGATCATGAGCACCGACCAGGACGAACTTAACACCATGATATGCGAACTAAAGAAGGAGTCACAGAAAGTAGGACTAGAAATGAACCTCCAGAAAACGAAGATCATAAGCTCAAACAACACCAACATCAATGTCAATATCGATAACCACACACTTCAACTAGTGGAACAATATATTTATCTGGGACACAGCATTAGGCTAGGCAAAGACAACCAGACAACCGAGGTAAGGAGGAAGATCAGTTTGGCATGGGCAGCATTTGGAAAACTCGCATATATCCTCAAAGAACCGAAGATACCAATTAATTTGAAAGGGAAAGTACACGATGCCTGCGTACTGCCAGTTATATTATACGGACTCGAAACAACAGTCACCATGACAAAGAAAAGTGCACAACAACTACAGGTTTGTCAGCGTGCGATGGAACGTACGATGCTGGGAATTAGCTTAAGGAATAAACAAAGAAACGAGGATACCAGGGCAAGAACTAAAGTAAGCGACGTCATAGAACAAAGTGCGAAAAACAAGTGGCGTTGGGCAGGACACGTTGCGCGAAATGATGAGAAATGGACAAAAATCATTAGGCAGTGCAGACCACGGAAAACAAAGACAAGCAGAGGTGGACCCATGCTAAGATGGCAAGATGACAAACAAAGAAGACCGGGAAAGAACTGGATGCTCCCAGCACAAGACAGGTCAACATGGAGGGAAATGGAAGAGGCCTATGTCCAAGAGTGGATTAATACAGACTGATAAAAAAAACAAAAATAGCTGAGCTAAGTTAATTTGACTAATATAAAAATCCACGCGAGCTAAGCCGCGGGCTATAGCTAGTCAAAATATACAATATAACAATCCACATAATCCAATCCATTTTTCACATATTAAATTTTGTAAAAATATTTCTGTTAGCATCTCATTAAATGTTGGGAAAAACATGTCTGTGACCATAAATAATTTCCAGTAGTTGAATGCGAAACAAACAATTTTCTCATTTTGTAAAAATTCGTCATAAATTTACGATATTTCCCCGTCTCATTAAACTCACTTCTGCGAGTATAAATAGTTCCCAGAGCTTTGAACTTGAAACAATTCGTAAAAATAACACACTAAAATGTTCCGTCTGCAGTAAAACTTTAATTGTCTTTAATTTCACGTGATTGAATCACTTTAATAACAATTTTCTCATCCGATAAAAAAAAATATTAAACGTTTAACAGAATAATAAAAATAAAAAACACCCAAACATGAATTCGCGACGGCGATACCATAAAAAACCGGTCATATTTCACATTAAACTCAATAAAAAAAAAACATGTTTTCATATAACATATTTACTCCTTCGCCACACGAAGCTGAACTCCATGACCGATCTAAATATTTCACTCCGAGAAAATTTCTTCGGCGCCGGATCAATAATCACAGTGTATTATTAATCCGTATGAATGTGTATAGTCTACAAAACGGTTTACAGAAGTTAAGTCTGCTCAAATTACTGTGCTGCGTATGTTTATGGACGATGATAAGATTCTTTTATACATTCGAAAGGCTAAATACTAGGTCAAATATGAAACGCGCAATCTGCTAAACTCTATAACACATTTGTGCCTTATAAAATGAATATAAAATACTGTAATTATCTTCTTTTTTTGAATGTTTATTTCTCTTTAATTTGCCTAAGCGTAGTCTTCAAAACTTTATAGCACACGAACTGTTTAAACTTAACAGCTTTTTTTATGTTTTAACAAGAGATTTACAAGGTTTCTATCATGATTGAAAAACTACTACTTTAACCTTATCCAAAATTAATTAAGTCTTATCAACCAAATCAGGCGTAAGATTACAATGTAATAATAAATGGTTACAATTAAGGTTTAATAATTTCAGTTTAAATACAAACTTAAAACACTCGGAACACAGCCTAAATATATAAATATATTCAACCTTTCCGGAGCTCAGTGCAGCTTTGCTTTTAATAACCATAAATTTTCAGTTTAAATTTTTACATTTTTTGAAATATTATTCTATAGACAACTTATGGTTAAATAACTTAAGGTTATTAAATATAGAGTGAAACTAAACTAATTATAGATACAATCATACCAACTTATTACAGCCAAACACAGCTTGTATATATAAATATATTCAACCTTTCCTAAGCTCTATAATAGTATTAAGTCTTTTTATGACTATAAAACAAATCTCATGTTAAAAGACAACAGATATTTGAGTTATTTCCGTTGTCTTTCAACATGAGATTTGTTTTATACTCTTAACCCTTAACCACCTGCCATACGTCTCAGGTGAGAAAATTACTGCTACTTTGGGTCTGAGAGACGTATGTCAGGTGGTTAGGTGTTAAAAAGACTTAATTATATTATAGAGCTTCGGAAAGGTTGAATATATTTATATAGTCAAGCTGTGTTCCGTTGTAATAAGTTGTTAAGGATATTAATATATACATCTTAAGTAGATATCATGGATATATAAGTACATATCTCATATATAAGACATATCTTAATTCAGGATGAAGTTGTATGTTAGGTGAAATAATTGTAAATTAAGAAACTTAAGTAAGCTAAGTCTACTTCAATAATTGTCTTTTTTTTTCTCATCAACAATGTGGGTCCAGGAGGGTAAGCCCTTAAAACACTGCGGCCTATTGGCCTATTGTATTTACCCACATTGTTCCATTCAAGCAAATAGGTCCAGCCCCTGAATGGAGTCTAGGAGTTCATATGCCATGTTCTTCAAGGGGATATATTGTCTTAATTACAAAACGATTACTTAGTTAATAATCTATTGTTAACACACTATAGAAATTAGAAGAGACTAACCTAACCAAACAGCCCCCGAGTCTGTCTATAATCTTGGAATCAAGTTTAATAATTACTTTGTCTATAATCTACGAATTGGAGGCATGTAGTCTTATAAAGGGTGTCCCAATAAGAACGCCGGATTTAATTTTAAAGAAAAACACATTTATTTTTTGAATTAAGCAAACATTAAGAAACATTTCAACTTGTTCAATTCAATTCAACAGGAAAAATAGTTCCGATTAAATGTGAAATACAACATCAGGCAAATGGCCAGCACGTAACCTCTGGTACAGGGTTATTCTTTTGTTGAAATCTTGAGTAACGGTTTCTCATAAATGTGGGTGTATTTCACCAACAACGCGCCGTATTTCCTCTTTAAAATGTTCAACTGTTTCAGGTTTATTCGCAAACATCTTCTACTTCACACAGTCCCAAAGAAAAAGTCCATCCGTGTTAGATCCCACGGTCTTGTGGATCGCCAAATCGAGAAATGACACAGTCTGGAAACTTGGTCTGCAGTAACACCACTATTTCAGGTGCTGTGTGGCAGGTCGCACCGCCTTGTGGGAAAAACATGTCCTCCACATAAATTACATCCAATTCGGGGCACAAAAACTCCGTTAAAATTTCACGATACCGCACACCATTAACAGTTAGCGCATTTGCAGTCGCATTTTCTAAGAAATACGGCCTAATCACTCCACTAAATAAAATCACTAAAAGAACCTGGGAATTTTAGAGCCGTCTCTTTGCTGTGTCACCTTTTTCTTGAAAGAATGGTTCTTGACCGAATCTCTGACATTATCGAGCAGGAGACCATATCCGAACAGGCAGGTTTCAGACCAGGCAAATCGTGTTGCGGGCAAACCCTCAATCTCACTCCGTATATCGAAGATTTGAGATTTGCGGTTTGAGCGGAAGCAGATAACGAGAGTCGCTCTCATATATCTATCTGCTGCCTATGATACCGTGAACCATCAGAGGCTGATATCTATGATATCACCAAGAACTTTCGCCAGACAGAAGTTGGTAGAATGCTTCCTACAAAATCGGCGGTTTTTTGTAACACTACAGTCCATGAATAGTCGGTGGGGGACTCAGAAAAACATCCTACCCCAGAGCAGCGCCCTGACGCCAATAATGTCTACACCAATGATCAACCAACAAATGTGGAGACAAAGCGTTTCATATATGCCGATGATACGGCTATAGCAGCTCAAGGAAGAACTTTCAACGACATAGAGGATAAATTATCTCACGCTCTGGAGGATCTGGCAGCCTACCATAAAAATAACCACCTCAAAGCTGATCCCACTAAGCCACAGGGGTGTGCTTTCCATCTTAGAAACAACGGAGCACACAGCAAGCTAAGTGTGACCTGGCAGGGCCAAGAGTTCGAGCATAACAACACACCGAAATACCTAGGCATACACCTGGACCGAACTCTGAGTTTTCGAAAACACTGTCAAGAGATGGAAAGGAAAGTATACGCAAGAAACAATATCATTCGAAAACTAATAAACACAAAATTGGGTGCACAGTTTGGAGAAAATCCAGAATTTCATCGAAAAAATATCTTTAGCGATGAAACTCATTTTGGATAAATGGCTTTATTAATAAGCAGAATATGCATTATTGGACAGCAACAAACCCACATGCGCTTCATGAGACTACATTGCAAACACTAAAAGTGAGCGTGTGGTTTGGATTTCATGCCGGAGGTGTGATAGGACCGTATTTTTTCGTCGATCAAAATATATCAAAATAACCATATGTTATGGATCAATGCAGTTCGCTATCATGCTATGTTGGAAGACAATTTTTGGGCAGAATGATTGTATGGACTTGATATCAGCGATAAGTGGTTCCAACAAGATGGTGCTACATCTGGTCAAACAATTGGTTTATTAAAAGCAAAATTTTGTAATAGTTTATTCTCGAGAAATGATCCAGTCGAAAGGCCACATTGCCCATACGATGTAACGCGGTTGTATTTTATCTTATGGGGTTACCTTAGGTCGAAGGTTTTTGCCAACTATCCAACAACTTTAGAGGAGTTCAACAATATCGAACGTGAAATAGACCTTTTCATAGTTGTTTTTTTTGTGCGCATGCGTTAATTTCACCATGTTATACGTCAAAATTGCCCAAACTTTTTGATGTATAACTATACATGAGCCCGAAACTTTCATATTCCCGCCTTTCAAACTTAGCAGATGCGCATGCGCTTAACTAACCGTAAAAAAAAAGAAAAAAATAGTAGAAAAAATCTATTGACAACATTCGGGTTGATATGTGTGAAAGAGTGATTAAAAATTGGATCCAAAGAATCGTTCGCTGCCGTCGTGCTCGTGGTGGTCATATGAACGACGTCAAATTCTATACATAGTTGTAACATGTATAATGCACCTGGAATAAATTTCAGCCCGCTATCTCAATTGTTCTCTGTTTTATTGAACTACAAAATTGTCCTTATTGAAAAACCCATTATATTAACTAGTATTTCCCGGGATATTCTCCGTCTAAAATTTACGGTTGATATATTTTATTTACATTTTTAAATGTCCTATTAGAAGTGTAGCAGCATTGGCAGAAGGATGAAGACCTTCCAATGGAACCTTCCACAATAAATTTATTAGCTGGCGAAGATTAGATGAAGAAAATGGAATTAAAGATAAATTAACAAGCTTACAACAAACGGAACACAGTTTTAAGTTTGTATGATTATCTATAACGTAGGATGGTTTCACCAATTCTAAAGATAAATTATGTTGATTAGACTACAAAATAGTTTAAATAATCTGGTTTAACAATTTCTTCTCTTGCATTACTAGCATCTAAGAGAGAAAATATATTTATTGTATACTTTATACGAAGGGCTATCAACCACACTAGCATCTAATTTAATCTAGTTTGTTCTAGTCCTGTTTCAAAAAATCCTACAAGCTAGCGCTTTGTATTTAGTATAACTTATGTGTCCTATTTCTAGCTACATTGAATTAACACTGTTCTTTCATTAAGTCGAAAGCAATTACATTTATCAAAACAAGTCAAACTAATTTATAATATCCCTACGCAGCTTATATAGCATATTTGTTCTTATTCAGTCACTTTTTAATTAATGTTGCCTTTTATATCTCAAGAGATTATCCTGATATTATCATGCCTACACTACAGTAATGATTACATGTTTATCCTCTCACTTAGTATCATAACCGCCTACAATAGACTGCAAAGAGTTTATAGCGAGTCTGCTTCATTAAATCGGTCGGGTAATATCTAGTGTTTATTACAAAACTTTTATTAATTATGCTGAGTAAAGCTAACAATGCAATTATAATGTCTAGTAGAAGCATATTGTATAAATTCGTATTAAACTGGATTACAAACAAGGCCCAGTTTGTAGTTTTGCTTGATTTGCATTCAATTTTGGCTGTTCTAGGATTGTCCCTTCCAATATAGACTTTGTATTCAAATCAATTTTAATTTGCAGCAAATAAGAGCAAAGCTGTACTGATGAGAGATAAATCTCGAAACGCGTCTGCAAATGGCTATTCACTTAAGTTAAATACAAATAAATGATCTTAAAAACAATGTTATTCATCTAGTACTCGTTTAGTGATATGAAAATGCTATGGGGGCTGGACATGCAAAAACCTGTTGTATAATTCAATATAATGTAGTGCCCAGTGTCCAGCGCGAGAAGAAGATCTTGATGCAAAAGGGGGCGAATCGTTTAAGGAACTTACGGGTAGAGACTGGGAGTTTGAAGGTGGACACGGATATCACGGCCCTCAAAGAGAACATACAGGAGGAAGAACTTCAAGTTGCTGAGGTCGTGCCCAGTGTCCAGCGCGAGACGAAGATTTTGATGCACAAGGAGGCGAATCGTTTAAGGAACTTTCTATCAGCAAGTTCCTTAAACGATTCGCCCCCTTGTGCATCAAAATCTTCTTCTCGCGCTGGACCCTGGGCACGACCTCAGCAACTTGAAGCAACCTCAGCGACTGGAAGTTTGAAGGTGCACACAGATATTACAGCCGTCAAAGAGGACAGACAGGAGGAAGTTAAGGAAGTTGGGGAGGAAGCGAAGGAAGCCGTGAGTCAGATCGTCGTCGATGGTAACGTCGAAAGTGCCAAACCCTTCAACGAAGACGGTGAAGCCATCAAAGAAAACGTTGTCCTTCAACGAATTACAATTAATGAAACCGTCTAAGAACAGAATTTAGAACATGGGATTCAGAAGATGTCAAGCATCTCCAAATCGATGAACATCGCCGGCACGACTCGGGCAGTCGGGTAGCGGGCAGCATCGGCAAAAAGGACCGCGAGGACGGCGGCGGCAGCGACAACTTCTGGCGCATCCTCAAGTACTCGTTAGGACTGTTGAGTTTGGCGTGCGCGTACGCCTTCGCCTACACCGTCCGCTTCTTCGGCATGCCGAAGGTCGACACGGACGGCAACAAGGTCGAGGACGAGTACACGACAGCTGTACCTCATGCGAGCCCTCGCCGAAATCAACTATTACAATAGGATAATTAAGGAACTAGGAACAAACTTTTGCCGGATCCGTTGGTGGCTCCGTACTACCAGCCGCCTTACACCTTGGTGCTCGAGTTTAAGGACGTTCTAGTCCATCCGGAATAGACCTACAGTACGGGGTGGAGGTTTAAGAAACGTCCAGCTTTGGATCAATTTTTGAAGGCTCTCTCGTCGAAGTTCGAGCTGGTGGTGTACACGGCCGAGATGGGCATGACGGTGTTCCCGTTCATCGAGGCGCTGGACAAGAACAACCTGATCAGTTACAAGCTGGTCAGGGACGCGACGCACTTCGTGGACGGACACCACGTCAAAGATTTGGACAAACTGAATCGCGATCTCAGCTAGGTGGTTGGTGGTCGTTGTAGATTGGAACCCGAATTCTACGAAATTCCACCGCGAAAATCTCTTCCGAATTGACAGATGGGATGGTAACGATCAAGACACGGTACTGATTGATTTCACTAACTTCCTAAACGCAATTTCTGAATGGGAAATTGAGGACGTGAGACAGGTGATGAGGTATTACAGTCAGTTCAAGGACCCCCTGAGTACCTTCAGGGAGCGGCAGAGGGAACTGTACGCGGACGAGGCCGATTGAAGCCCGCCGAAACGCAGATTAGATTCTAGGTTAAGTAACATTAGATAAAAACTAATGTTACGCATAAAAACACGCTATTAAAACACGCATAACGAATAAAAGGAAACTTTGTGATTCAATATTCTGCGTGGTATTAGCCAGGGAAGTAGTTGTTTCAACATGGCGTAGGGCTTTACACGAGAGTCTCGTTTCTGATCTCGTCGTTGCTCGGGTTCAAAATCAATAAGAAAATGTTATGCTCGTTCTGGGCTCGGGCAAGTTCGGGATATTGCGCGATATATAATGTAATGCGCTTTAAAGAAAATAAGCTAAAATAGAAAATAGAGAATCAGTTCAGTCATTCGGCTGCAAATATATTTTTGTATTGCTCATGCGTTAAAAGTATATCTTTGCGCACGTTTTTTAATGCGAAAAATGGCTGTTTTAGTCAATTCAATTATTACAACATAACTTGGGTAACGCACGCAAATATTCAATAAAAATCGCTTCATTAAAAGTTTCATTCAAAATTAAAGAAAACTTAAAACTTATCTTGGACTCTAAGGTAGTAATTACACAAATTCTAACTTTATTTTCTTTACTCTTTCATAATATCTGTTGGCATTCAGCCCCTGACAAAAATCGGTCTTGACCGTTCCCGTTACTTGCTTTGACGCCGTGAACGGCTCACACCACGCATCTTCAGCGGGGTGTGCCAAAGAGTAACAGAAGATATCCGTGTAATTCCAGCTACTGACAAATTTGAAGATATCGTAGTGATAATCTCCTACTTTCAATTCTATTATTAAAGAAAACGTTTTAAAATGAGTGTAAATGGTGATACCGGAGACTGATGAGAGTTCTTCTGACGAATCCACACCACCGGAGACAACCAAAAAAGCAAATTCTTCATTTTTGATTCCAATATTTTTTTGATGGCCCCTGAACCCCAAACTTGTAAGATATGTCCCCTTGTATGATTAATAAAAAATACTCTCTGGAACAGCGGGTGGTATTGTCAACTGCCGTCTTGAGCGAATGATTTCGTTCTCGAGGCCAATTGACAACTTATCGCCCTAGTTACACAATATACAATTTTAATACACTTTTCTCCCGTATCACCGTGATTCCCTTCTACTTGTTACTAAATAACAAGTCCCACCACTTAGGTTAGAACTCATCAAGGAAGCATAAAGTTATTGAATAAAAATTAAATATAAAACTATTCATCCGATCAGGCCAACCGTTCAGGAGCCTTCTTTATAGCGTATATTATTCTATATCGGGTACGTCATTGTACGCCCGACCAAGTCCCAAGTTTCAATTTCAACTAGGGATCTAGTTAACCTTAGTTTATATTGTGATTATAGTAATAACTAATTCTTACATTATTTGAGAAGATTAGTTTATACTGTCTCACAAGATCAACAAATTTATTTAAATATTCCAATTTTGTTGTCTCGTGTCCTTTATATTGAAAATCTTGAAGAATCCAAAAATAAATAATCTCTTTATTTCCTCCGGTTTTACCGTAGAATCCAACGCGGACAAATCTGCATGAGACTCGGCAATAAATGAACTTTTAAATTATTCCAAATAAATATTCATAACGCGTAGAAATTCGGGATTGTTTGAGTTCCAGTTAACTAAGCTCGTATAAATTGTCGACTTATTGTTTTAGCAACTTGCTGTGAACGCGGTTGCTACACGATAAACACTTATTTTACATAACCGTTGCCATACACTTACCGGATTAGTTTACGATTGCAGGGCAATTTGAAAATTTTATAAATAAATAAGACCGGGTATTTGTGGACGTGTTGTGTAAGCGAGTTCGCCGTAAACTGCTAAATAATTAAATTCTTTTGGCGGAAAGACTTTAATTTTGTGAGAAAATAAGAAATCTTCTCATCTTTTAAAACTTTAAACCTAAACGAACGAAACCAAAAACTGAATATTACAGACTTAATTAGATCACATAAGACGGACAAATGGACAATCAGTCTGACAAAGTTTTTACTTTAAGGTAATTCGATTAGTCAATTTATTTTTAGTTTAAACATCGTTTAAGAGATTTTGGTGGTTTTCGAGCAACCTAAGTAGCTTTCCAGTGAAAGAAAAATATTTACACAGAACTGTGTGCTTTGGGGCAACAGGAATGTCAAACAAATTCTGTTTAAATATCAACAGTCAGTCAAAGGTCGTGAAATGAATTCACATCCAATATTATTTCTGTTTGGTTTTAATTCTGCTCTACAAATCTAGTCTAGTCTAATAAATTATATATATATATATATATATATATATATATATATATATATATATATAATATATATATATATATATATATATATATATTAGCCGAAGGCGAGTGCTTTAATCGCAAGTGCTTTAATCGCAAGTGCTTTAATCGCAAGTGCTTTAATCGCAAGTGCTTTAATCGCAAGTGCTTTAATCGCAAGTGCTTTAATCGCAAGTGCTTAAATCGCAATCGCAATGAAACTAAACTACAAAAGAATTAATCTGTTTAAAATTAAATAGAGATATACTGCCTGGTTTAGTCTACATTACTCTCAATCCTCTTATCAGACAAGTCTAGTATTGTCTCCTTCTTAGAGTTCTGACTTGTATAGACTTATAAAAAACAGTATTTTTTCAATACTGTGCCGTTTGAAGGAAAGAACGAGATATTTATCTTAAGTTTTGTTTTTTGTTTAAGTTTTTAAAAATTATGTTTTGGAACAACATCCATTACATAAATTATCTTCAATTTCAACTGACGGATCTCCAGCAATGATCGGTAAAAATAAAGGATTCATAGCTGTATGTAGAAAATATTAATCGTTTCCATTTTTTTGCATACCGTTGCATAATACATCAGCAAATTCTGTGTACTAAAGTTCTTTCATTTAGCCACGTTTTAGACCTCATTACAAAAATTATAAATTCTATAGGAGCCCCATTACAGCACAGACTTTTTAAAAAGCTATTGGAAGATGACGATGCTGAGTTCTCAGATTTAATAAATTAGACAGACGTGTGGTAGCTTTGCAAAGGCAAAGTATTAGACCGGTTTCTTAATTTGATTGCAGAAATAAAAGATTTTTTTGAGCAAAATGGGGAAATTTATAACGAATTTGAAGATCCTAATTGGTTAGGTAGTTTAGCTTTTTTAGGTGATATTTGTCAGATATTATTACAGATATTATACAAGATAAAAATAAAGATCTAGTGGATATAGTAAGCGCTAGTACAACATTTAAAGACCCTTTGGAGTTTGCAATTTCAAAAAGATTATTTGATGCATTTTCCACACCATATTCCATCTCGAAAATATTTTTATCTAAGACCACTGTTGTAAATGCCCATTATTGTACAGTTCGTGGACTATGTAAATACATCATAACACACGCGTATGCAACAGTTCGCGATTAATGATAAGTTATGATTGATAACACGTGCGTTTCGTTTACGATTCGTTGATTGGGTGAGAGCTGCTACTACGTGCTCATACGTTCAGCTCCCCCCGTGCCACAATTCAAACTAACGCAAATTGACATTGCGTACATTGGGTTGCCTATATCTATGAGCACTCTTATCCCAATTTAACCCAAATAAGTACTAAATAAAATGGTATGTAACCATTAAGAATGTATTTCTTTTAATTTCTATCAAGTTAAATAATGTCGAGTGACAGTTATATATAAAAATACAACTGTTTGTTTATTATAATGTTAAATAATGTACCAAATAAGAAATTAATTTGTTACATCAAACATATTTTTCTTATTAAACATTGTTTCTCTTTAATAAGAAAAATATTATATTATTACCAATATCATCGTAGATAAAGTAAGTACATAACTCGAGTTGTAAGGCAATTACTTACTCGCGGAATTACGCTGTTCTATGTAAGCAGTGTAACTGTAATATGCTTCTTACAACTTTCGTTACGTAAAATACTAATATAGCATAAGTTGTATTCGATATTTGTATTTAAATTTAAGATCGTGATATTTTTTCACAAGAAGGATTAATTTTATCCACTTTTGTGTTCTGGAATTTCTTAAAAAAAAATCTGTAAGAAAATATTTTTCATGATGTGTTAAATGGCATTTCCTGTCCTTTCTCGTAGCGGCTGGAATTTATGCTCATTTCTATTAACAGGGAGAAGAAGAGGACAAGTCGAGAACAAGAAGAACGTTGGAAAATGTCAGTCGTTTCGGTTAATAAATTCCCAGGAAAAAAAAACGTATTAATAATAGTGAAGGAAAAAAAAACTCTACCCCAAGCGCTGACACCGCTTTAAATTTATGTAATTGTTGGTGAGTTCTGTGTGTAATTAGAGATTATTTTTTCAGATATAGTCAGTTTAAAAGGTTATCAAAAAAATACGTATGTAAGATAATCTTCTTGGAACTACAAATTGTGTTAATTGATATAAAAAAAAAATACTTTTAGGAAATAAATTATGAAACGTAAACAGTCAAGGTCAAGCTAATCTTGTCAAAACTGAAACTAGAAAAGACCGGAGTAGTCTACTTTTAATTATACATAAATTTAACAGTCTAGAAACTTACTAAAGACGAAATATAGCTTGAATATAGAAATATATACAACCTGTTCGTAGCTCTTATTAAGACTATGACCAAATCTCATGTTGAAACAACTAATATCACGCAGGATATTGAATTATACAACAGACATTTGCATGTTATTACTAGTCCCAGTACATTTTCATGTCACTAACAGTACTGTATAAATTATCCATCTTCAGACGCGTTTCGAGATCTATCTTTCATTAGTGCAGCTTTGCTAATGTAAGTGTATTCCAATCTATAATGCAAGCGTCTGCAGATGGCTACTCACTTAATTTAAATAGAAAGAAATGCTCTTAAAAAATGTTATTTGACATGAAAATGTACTGGGACTAGTAATAACATGAAAATGTCTGTTGTATAATTCAATATCCTGTGTGACATTACCCAGGAAGTAGTTGTTTCAACATGAGACTTGGGTTCATAGGCTTAATAAGACTTAATATTATAGAGCTACGAACAGGTTAAATATATTTATATATTCAAGCTATATTTCGTCTTTAATAAGTTTGTATAATTGTATCTATAATTAGTATGGTTTCACAGTTTGGATCAGTCGTCTCGAACCATTTTGATCACTTACCCCTAGCATGGAAAAATATAAAGTGCGAACCTTATCTACACAGATTTGCTGTTCGCTTCTTTTACGAGCATCATATCGTGGGTTCAATACTATAACTAGATAAAACTCGAAAAGTAATATTTTGAGCAAAACGTAAATTTATTTTTGGACTCTTAATGTTTTATCTATATCTGCAAATTTGCCTAAATTTATTTTCGATTTTTTCATTTCATCAAACTAAAGAGATTTAGCTTAATGTCAGGTAACTCGCATTTTATGTTAAATAATTATAATAATTAATTTAATTAATTAAAACCACCACTGAGATATCTAGTTATAGCATTGATCAAAACCAAGCTTTGATAAATAACTGCATGTTTAGCTTAAAATAAAAGTACACTTAAAACTGAAAAATATTTTTATTTGTTAAGAAATAAATTTATAAAATAATTTTAGTAAATTAAGGGATAGGTATATTAAAAATAACAATAAAATTTACTAATCTTCAACTGCACTTCGGGACGTTAACAGATTTGATTATTACAGGTGGTTTTGTTGTGAACATTGACAACAAGTCATTAAACTTGCTCTTTGTTATGGATCTAGGTGTGTCATAAAGGGATTGCAAAATTTGGTGTGATGACCTCCTAGTATTTGTAGTGCAGTCCACTACATGGTACTCAGAATCACTAAAACTCTCCTTATACTTAAATTTGGAGGGATGCTCTTGATAGCACACATTTATTGCCAGTGAACAAGATAGCCAGCCACTTTCATTATTTTTAGGAATTATGAAGTTTGTTTGAGCAAACTTTTTCCAGTCAAAGAAATCTATGCTATCTATCACTCTGTACGGTTTATCTACTTTCTTGCGGGCGCTACGGGCAATAGTTTTCCAGTCCCCTGGCCAATATGCCTTTCCTACATGCTTGAACTCAGTGCTAATAGCTGAGTGTATTGAATCACATTCCATTTCCGAATGCCCCGATGTGAGAAATTTCAGCTCGATTGTTTTTAATTGAAGATTAACAACGGCATGCATACACATACATGCAGCAAATTGGTAGAAATTTTGTCCTCCACTTTCAACACCTTTTTGTGAAAGACCTTCGAAATACTTGTACAAGCAGGATGCGATATCGCAACTCCCCCTGCCCCCTAGAGCCTCATACCACATGAAGCAAGATCCCTCTTTGAAAATCACATCGTATACCATAAAGTTGTAGGTGGCCAACCTACGTTTATAAAAAAGCGCGTTGTTAGTTGGATCATTGGGCACCATCAGTACTTGCTGTAGGTCAAAGTTTATAGATACTACTTTACCCTCCGAGGATTCTGTGATCCCTTTATCCTTTTTCTTTTCTTCTCGTGCTAATTTTTTTTTTCATTGAGTGCTCTTCGTGTTCTGATGCAGGAATCTCGTTTTTCTCAAACGCAACACACAAAGGGCATTGATCCTTCTTAGGTTGGTGAAAACCTAAGTTATAATCATTATTAAAAATATTCCAATATGCAGATTCCTTACAAATCGAGATTTTTTTTCATCATAATATAATATAGAATCGATACATGACATGAATGTTTAGCTCTGGAGCTAGATATTTCCGTTCCGTGTATGATCGAGCGTAATGCGATGGCACGACGGGAAAAGATTCAATGTGGACTTTTATACCTTCTCGTAGCACACCAGTGATATTTTTTTTACATGCTTTCCTTTTCTATCGCCAAGACATGTATTCACAGAATCTTTTGTTTTGAGTGCAATATCGACAACACCTTTTTTTATACCTAAGGTACTGAGAATCTAATAAAGGTACTGAGTTATCCAGTTTTTGCTCTGATAAAAACAAGAATATCAATTTTAAAAACTAGATAACTTTAGATATCTAGTTATTACATTGAACAGAACGGTCGTTCCCTACTTGCCTAGTTTGGAAATGCACTGCTAGGGTTCATTTGGGTAAGCTCATAGATATCTACTTTTAGCATTAGAAAGTCCAACACTACAACTTACTGATGGACTAGACAACTCAAATTAAAAAAAAAATAGTTACCTAGTTATAGTATTGAACTCACGATATATTATCTTCGCTGTCAATTTCTCGCCTATTCAATGTTTTTGATAGCGTAATTTAATCATATAAGTTAGTATTTGTTCATCTTGTCGTATACCAAGGAGCAACTCGTAGCTCACTTTGGAGAAAACTGGTCTAGATATATAAACTTATTTGCAGCTATAGGTATAAAAACTTGTTTGCAGTCTAAGTATATAAATTTGGTTACAGTGTCGGAAGACTAATCATATAAAATGCAAGAAGAAGGACTAAATCATCTATTATGAGTAAAGCTCGGAACTTTAGGCATTAAAAATTGTTAGAATAGGTAGGTTATTAGGTTGTCAAAATACACAAAATAGGTTTTTAATAGGTTCTATAAAGATAAGAAAGATATGCAGGTTTCCAAAAATGTTCGCTTAGAACAGGTTATATTTTTTATTAAAATTTATTAAAAAAATGCAGACCAAAGTCCAAAAGTATTTTAATCAAACCTTTATGTGCTTTGCCCATCTTAAATATTGCACAAAATTAATTACTTAAATTCTATAAAGTATAAAAAACAATACTTCTATTATAAAATGTAAACAAAAGTAAAAAACATTTCTTAATTATTAATTATTGTTTTTTTCGGTGTCATATTTGCTGTTAATGCAATAAACTACCATATTTTTTTCTAAATTGTTTGGCGTAAGACTGTGCCTTCTGTCAGATAAAACCATTTTATATTCGGAAAAAGAACGTTCAACATCGCATAACGTTACCGGTGCATACTTCAACATTAGCGCTGTTTCTGGCGTTATGTTTTCAGGAAGCTCAACATTTTCGCCACTTAAAATTTTTCCTACAATTCCTAAAATAGAAAAGTATGGATTTTTTTCTAAAACAGCCTCAAGTTTAAAAAAAATTGCCTGTTGCAGTTTTCAAATGGTTTAATACATTGTCCACCAGACTCTGTAATGGGGTTCCAGTTTTTTCAAAAAAATAGCTGTAATTGTTTCTGTTAAAATGTGAGAATTCGATGAAATATGTGCCAAAGAATTTTTAATGTCTGTAATTTTAAAGCAATGTTGTGCATTGCGTATAGACTATGCACTGCTACAGCCAAATTCCATTACAACCTAAGAAAATAAAAAGTTTGGTTGACCGAATGGAAACACAGAAAAACAAACCTTTTTCACAGGAATAAAGGCAGGAAAAATGGCTTCTGGAAATACCATAAGTTACTTAAGGACAAAAACCTCAGCACAAGCACGAAAATAAAAATTTACAAAACCAGCATAGAGCAGTAATAATATACGCAGTATATTATTACTGCTAATATTGCTGCTGCTAATATTATTAATAATATCCCTTAATTTATTAAATAGAGCAGTAATAATATACGCAGCAGAGACAATGTGCCTAACCAAGAGAGACGAAGAAAGAATTAGAATACTGGAAAGAAGAACACTGTGCCCAAAGAAAACACAAGGGCAAGAACACAGACACTAAGAAATGAAGAAATAAAAAATATCCTAGAAGAGGAAGACATAGTGAAATTCATAAAAGCACGAAGGCTCGGCTGGTATGGCCATATTCAAAGAAAAACCCAAGACTCCATAACGAAGAGAATTACAAACTGGAAACCACCACTCAGTAGACCAAGAGGAAGGCCGAAAATAAGATGGCAGGACCAAATACACGAAGATATGCGAATAATGGAAGTCACAGAATGGAACAAGAAGGTGAAAGACAGGAAGGAATGGAAGAAAATAGTACAAGAAACAAAAATACACAAGAAGATATGAATGGGAAATAGATTACGCGGACTTACGGGGATTAAGCAACAAAAGGATCAAAGAGCTCCAGAATGGAGCGGCCAATACCCCACGAGGGGTCTATGGCCATATGTATGTATGTACACCTCGGTGATATAATGAGAATAAAATTACATTTATTTATCAAATGGACAAACAATTAACACCGAAGGAAACTATAAAGAGTGGGTTAGTACAAAAGAGCAATAAATTAAAGTTTCATTGGAAATGTTTTTCGGCCTTTTTTTCGATTTTTTTTCGACCTTGGCCGCCTAGGGACCGCGTTAAACAACTATTCTTCGATGTACATTTCTCCTATTGCGTATATCCTCTATATATCCTGCTATCTTCGTATATCCTGCATATATCCTCTTTTCTCTTTGCCAATATATCTTCATCCTCTCTCTTTACTGTTCCCTTCGGTCTTCTGTCCACACTGTCCTCCAGTTTTTCTCTTCTTCGCCTCAAATCCTTAAAAATTGAGAATTTTATCTCTAATCAGGTCTCTGTTTGTTATGCCTTCTTCTCCAATACTCACCTCCACTAAGTCAGCTTTGACTTCTTTCAACCATGTCATTTGGGTTTTTATCAAAAAAACCTTTCATCATTCATTCTTTTCAAATGGGCACATAAGCTTACCCTTCTCTTCCTCATAGTATCTCCCACTTTCTTCGAAACTTTGGTGAGCTGCTTCAGTTTGTAGGGCTTCAAGAGCGAGTTAATAAGTTCCAAAGAAATGTATGTTGTTTTTCTTTGATTTAGGGTATTTTGAATTTCTTGAAGGACATGGTGTTTCAGGCTCTGCAGAATCAGGGCTGATCAGGGCAGCAGGGCTGATTGCACCGCTGTTGTTGTTGTTGTCTCCATTCAGAGAAATTGACATCATGCATAGTTGTTTGAAATTCAGGGGGAAATGGCTTTTTGGGGCATTTCGAGGTTAAAACTGGGATTGTAAGTTCGAGAGTGTGTATTCAGCCGCTCCTAACATGGAGCACAAACGCTGTTTGTAGCCGCTCCTCTGGAGTTCAGACTAATAGATATTATGGTTTGAATAAATAAGTATAAAAAAATTGCGCAACTTGTTTTAAATTTTAATCTTTTTGATCACCCTAATCTTTGGACCGCCCAGCACTAATAAGAATTAGAGGGAACACTGCCTATCATACATGAAAAATCATTTAGTATTAGTCTATTACAAGGACGTTAGGACAATATGATTAAACTTGTTCTTGTAAAACCTTAAAAAAATCTATTCTTTCTGTCTTATATAATAAAACTAACTAAATAACTAGACTAAATCGAATTATTACACATGAGACATATACGTTAGTGTTATCATATTATTAAGACGCTAGAACATTATGAGTAAACATGTACTTGTATAACATTAAAAACAATATTTTTCCTGTCCTTAATTAAATTAGACTAACTAACTAGACCAGGGGTCGGCAGACTTTCAAGTGAGAATAAACGAGATAACAAAAGTATGTATGTTAACTTATTTAAACATTGTTAACATTTCTGGAGCTACAAGGAATTTTCGAAATTATGTGCGAAAATGCGTCATAGTCAATTATCGCCGATTGTTATATAAGTATTAATACTACATAGATGTATTGTATATAACATTATAGCCAATTTAATCTACTTTATGGATTCCCTTAATTCATTAAAAAAACTCCTTGAACTTTAAAAAATCTTGTCCTTTTTTCGTGGTACTATTTTTTGTGACACTAATTAGTTTGAATAGCTTGTATCTCAGCTAGTTCCAACTCGATCCATGTTTCACGAGTTGTGAACATTTTATACTGACAATGTTTTATGAACACGTAAATGATTATGTAAATATGATGAAATGTAAAGTCGAAGCTTAACTAAAGTGTTTCATGCTTGAAGAGCCGCAAATGTCTATGGAAAATATCATATGCTGCTCGCGTGCCAGGCTTTGCCGACTCATGAACTAGACTAAATAGATCTATTAGTGTCATTCTAATGAAAGGACGCTAGGACAATACGAGTACAAATGGCCATCCTAGCACGTAGGAATTACGTTATTATTAAAAACGTAGCTTCCGAATAAATGGAAGAATATAGGCTTAATTTGGGCGATTACGCCCATATTCTCAAAGTTTGATTAAGTTATTAACATTCTTATTATTTTAATAATTTGTCGGATTCTGCCAGATTTTTCCACTCATCTTTTGTCGATATTTTCGCAGTAAAAGAGCAACACGTTGCGATTTTCAAGCGAAAAACATTTGAATATGCATGAGGGTTCGGCCGTGATTTACGCCATTGCGTTTGTTTATTATTTATTGCGTAACTTATTGTTGCATTTTCATTGTGCATCTACACGTTTCTCAGGCCCGTACAATTGCTTAATGGCCTAACCTTTGCTTTATTGGCATTTTTATGTGCTTTTTCCCCGTTGTTTTTCTTTTTGCTTTTATCCACCATACGAAACATCAACTAAACAATCACACACCTGCTTTCCATAAACTTTTCTCCGGCCAAATAACACATTTAGCGTCGTCCACTTCTATTTCTTTAATTGCTTTTCGGTTTGCGTTTAAACATTTTACATTAATCTATTGAAACAATAAATATATAAATTCATGACACACCTGCCTACAAGACACGTACACATCTGCCCTTACTATTTATCTGTCTCGGAGGGAAGATTTAGACCTTAATTGCTTTCTAACTATTTATGGCTTTAACTACCTAAAATGTAGTCTAGTTTCATCACTTCTATATTTACATAGACTAATTGTATGTCTACTATGTTCTCAGCAATTAGTAATATCATCAGAGATATTATTAAAACAGACAGACAAAACGAGAATCTAGTTATTTTCGTTTAAACTACAAACAAGAATAAACTAGACAGACAAGACTAGACAGGCAAGACTAGACAGACAAGACTAGACAGACAAGACTAGACAGACAAGACTAGACAGACAAGACTAGACAGACAAGACTAGACAGACAAGACAAGACAGACAAGACTAGACAGACTAGACAGACAAGACTAGACAGACAAGACTAGACAGACAAGACTAGACAGACAAGACTAGACAGACAAGACTAGACAGACAAGACTAGACAGACAAGACTAGACAGACAAGACTAGACAGACAAGACTAGACAGACAAGACTAGACAGACAAGACTAGACAGACAAGACTAGACAGACAAGACTAGACAGACAAGACTAGACAGACAAGACTAGACAGACAAGACTAGACAGACAAGACTAGACAGACAAGACTAGACAGACAACACTAGACAGACAACACTAGACAGACAACACTAGACAGACAAGACTAGACAGACAAGACTAGACAGACAAGACTAGACAGACAAGACTAGACGGACAAGACTAGACAGACAAGACTAGACAGACAAGACTAGACAGACAAGACTAGACAGACAAGACTAGACAGACAAGACTAGACAGACAAGACTAGACAGACAAGACTAGACAGACAAGACTAGACAGACAAGACTAGACAGACAAGACTAGACAGACAAGACTAGACAGACAAGACTAGACAGACAAGACTAGACAGACAAGACTAGACAGACAAGACTAGACAGACAAGACTAGACAGACAAGACTAGACAGACAAGACTAGACAGACAAGACTAGACAGACAAGACTAGACAGACAAGACTAGACAGACAAGACTAGACAGACAAGACTAGACAGACAAGACTAGACAGACAAGACTAGACAGACAAGACTAGACAGACAAGACTAGACAGACAAGACTAGACAGACAAGACTAGACAGACAAGACTAGACAGACAAGACTAGACAGACAAGACTAGACAGACAAGACTAGACAGACAAGACTAGACAGACAAGACTAGACAGACAAGACTAGACAGACAAGACTAGACAGACAAGACTAGACAGACAAGACTAGACAGACAAGACTAGACAGACAAGACTAGACAGACAAGACTAGACAGACAAGACTAGACAGACAAGACTAGACAGACAAGACTAGACAGACAAGACTAGACAGACAAGACTAGACAGACAAGACTAGACAGACAAGACTAGACAGACAAGACTAGACAGACAAGACTAGACAGACAAGACTAGACAGACAAGACTAGACAGACAAGACTAGACAGACAAGACTAGACAGACAAGACTAGACAGACAAGACTAGACAGACAAGACTAGACAGACAAGACTAGACAGACAAGACTAGACAGACAAGACTAGACAGACAAGACTAGACAGACAAGACTAGACAGACAAGACTAGACAGACAAGACTAGACAGACAAGACTAGACAGACAAGACTAGACAGACAAGACTAGACAGACAAGACTAGACAGACAAGACTAGACAGACAAGACTAGACAGACAAGACTAGACAGACAAGACTAGACAGACAAGACTAGACAGACAAGACTAGACAGACAAGACTAGACAGACAAGACTAGACAGACAAGACTAGACAGACAAGACTAGACAGACAAGACTAGACAGACAAGACTAGACAGACAAGACTAGACAGACAAGACTAGACAGACAAGACTAGACAGACAAGACTAGACAGACAAGACTAGACAGACAAGACTAGACAGACAAGACTAGACAGACAAGACTAGACAGACAAGACTAGACAGACAAGACTAGACAGACAAGACTAGACAGACAAGACTAGACAGACAAGACTAGACAGACAAGACTAGACAGACAAGACTAGACAGACAAGACTAGACAGACAAGACTAGACAGACAAGACTAGACAGACAAGACTAGACAGACAAGACTAGACAGACAAGACTAAACAGACAAGACTAGACAGACAAGACTAGACAGACAAGACTAGACAGACAAGACTAGACAGACAAGACTAGACAGACAAGACTAGACAGACAAGACTAGACAGACAAGACTAGACAGACAAGACTAGACAGACAAGACTAGACAGACAAGACTAGACAGACAAGACTAGACAGACAAGACTAGACAGACAAGACTAGACAGACAAGACTAGACAGACAAGACTAGACAGACAAGACTAGACAGACAAGACTAGACAGACAAGACTAGACAGATAAGACTAGAAAGATGATTATTCATTTGTTTTTGAGCCTCATATATCCAACTTTGTATCTAGTTCATTCATAGACAGTCTTCTTATGACTCAACAAAATCTTATCCACTTATATATTTCATCCCCTATGTTTTCCTTTTGTTTGGTTTTGGTGCGGGTAAATGTATATAATGTATCTTTTTTTTTGGATTTGTAAAATAAATTACGAGTGCATTGTTCGAATGTCTGTGTGAGGTGTATGGAATATAAATACATTCGTCAATGAAGAATGAGGGGGCCTGACAGAGAGCGACCACCCCTCGGGCTTTCAGGGGAAACATTTTCCACTCTTATTATCCCGACTGGCATCGAGCAATGTGCTTTATCACAACAAATAGAAAGATTTATTGCGGGCTTTTTGTGGAGCGAAAATTGGTAAAAAGTGAGCAATTTAAAGGAAATGTGTTTGTAAAGAGACATATTTTTATAGAAAGTAGGAAACCTTTGCCTAGATTGCCTTTAAATGTGTATGTATGGTTTAGTTTAGAAATTTGTTTGTTATTCAAAGGATAGAGGTGGGAAATTAGAGAAATTATTTGTAGTTGCTGAAGTCCTAATAAAAGGACGAAACGTTCAACTAAAATCAAAACAGAGTTCTGATTTCTATGTCATGACTAATCACAGGTAGTCTAGTAATTCTCGTATTAATTATTAATTTAAACCGGACGTGATTCAATATATCTATTAAACACATCTTTCAAAGATATTTTTTTGTCTTCTGGACTACTTTTACTAGTTTATTTTTGTTGTTGTGTTTCATTGTTTCCACACCAAGTCTGTGAAATCTAATTGGTAATATAAAACAACGTTTATTAAATAATTGAATAGCCACAAGGTTTTTCTCAAGTAGTCACGAACTAAAAGTCTGTATTATAATATCACAATTTTCTGTTTATAAACTATTAATTATCTCGAATTCAAAATAACATACATTATTGCTCATAATTTCATAATGAATGATTTATCAAAGTATAGAATTACTTATATATAAAACGTTTTCAATATTGCTTTAATATTTTTCATCATAAATAATTTATCAAACCAAATAAACAAAAATATTTTTGTATCTCAAGGTTATTTTAATATTTCTCTGTAAACATTTTGTGTCTTATTAGTGAGGTATTATATATTATTAGCTTTTTTTCGTGAATTTGTGATAATCCGAATGTTACATTGTTTTGAAGCGAAAACTTTTTTGTAGAAATTATCGTTCAATTTGCTTCAAAAATTGATAAACAAATATATTGGGTATACCGAGATTATTCGCGGTTTTTGCTAAATATTACTCAAATTCTCATAATACCTTAAATAAATGCAATTTATGAAGAATGATGTAATTTAAACTGCGCTGGAAACTCAATAATTTCAAACTTTCAAGTTGAAAACCTCAAAACTAGAAACTTATTAAATTGAAAAACTCGATAACACGATGTTCATCTGCCTGGCCGAGACATGGTTGAAGCAAGAGTTTACTAAACAAATCCACTTACGAAACTACACATTAATAATATCCTCATATTGTCGCCGAGAGTTCAGTGGTGGTTATATTATAAGCAAGAGATACCCTCGATCTACTAGCCAAGAGTGCTCAACGACTACCTCTAGGGTGCTGTTCCATCGGAAAGAAGATAGAACTCTGTGCTATGGGGTCGTTCATTAATCACGTGATGTTTTTTAGCAACTTTTTAAGCCCCCCATCCTACCCCTGGTGATACGTGGTGAGGTTTTTGGTTAAGCCCCCCCCTACCCAAAATCACGTGTATTTTTTTGGTACAAGTCGAGCGCTTTTCGGTTTAAAAATCGCGCGTACAACGAAAAAATAACTACACATGATATCTTACTACACCCCCTTTCCCCCATGTGATATTTCGTGATTCTTCACCCCCCCCCCCCTTTCGAACCTCACGTGATTAATTGACGATCCCTATGGTGTGGAGAAAAACAAGAGCGTTCCCAGTTTAAACTAATATATAGGGTGTCTAAAAAGAAAGTTTATATTTGTTTAGCTTACTGCGTGAACGCAACGATTCGGAAGAGCGCGGGTGATGTGTCAATCGGTAACCTGGCTCTTGGGAATTTAGTCGCTATGGAGCGTTTCTCGGGAGCGGATCACACGTTGTGCGTACGCGAATTTTATAAAAGTGGTAATTCTGCGACTGAAATTGCAATTCTGCACCAATTGAATTTTATAGGGGGTGTAGCTTTAGATCTTTGTGCAAACTGCGGTGTAGTGATGATCTATGCACATTCAAAGCACTTGCATGCTTCCGAATGGAGAGGTCGGGTTCATCACGAACATACCGATTAACCCGTTCCACGTTTTCTTCCGCTCTCAATAACCTTGGGCGTCCGGGTTTTGGTTTTTCCAGTGTTGAACCGGTCTCCTCAAACTTTTTTTCCCATTTCCGAATGGCATCATTTAAGTGGCAAAAACCTCGAATATTGGAGAAATTTCTTCGCGCTATAGTCGCAGAAGTAACACTTTTGTAAAATTCGCGTACGCACAACGCGCGATCCGCTCCCGAGAAACGCTCCATAGCGACTAAATTCCCAAGAGCCAGACTGCCGATTGACAAATCACCCGCGCCCTTCCGAATCGTTGCGTTAACGCAGTAAGCTAAACAAATATAAACTTTCTTTTGAGACACCAGATATACAGGGTCTTCCAATAAGAGGTTTTATTTTCTATAGCCCGCCATTTTAACAGTTTTCATGAGTCAACCTGACCTGTAACTACTTGACAGACGACAAGTAAAAACTACGCCATTAATAAAAATGGAACGATATACGCTTCAACAACGCATTGAAATGATTAAAATTGACTAAAAAAGTTGTGAAAATTTCGCGGTCACAGTTCGCAAAACTAAAGCATTTTTGGGTCGTCGTGAAGCACCTTCTCGGCCAGCAAATGTGATACGGGTAGAAAAGTTTGAACTGTTGGGAACAAGTTAATGATGTGTAGAACAGAACTCGTGCACGTACACGTAAAATAAAAGGACGAACTCGTGCACGTAAACTTTATTGCGGGCTTTTTGTGGAGCGAAAATTTGTAAAAAATGAACAATTTAAAGGAAATGTGTTTGTAAAGAGGCATATTTTTAAAGAAAGTAGAAAACTATATAATAACACCATGTTCATCTACCTGACCGACACATGTTTGAAAGAAGAGTTTACTAAACAAATGCACTTAAAAAACTGCACATTAATATAACACACGACCTAATATTGTCGTAGCCCATAGTGTTGAGGAAAACATAGGTTGGTCCATTTCTCATCGATCTTTGGTAATGGGTATTCCACAAAAGACTACACCATTTTTTTGCCTTAAGACTGAGGTCTTAAGGCTTTTAAAGTTCAGTAAACACAAGAACTAACGCCTACCGACCATCAACAACGTCGGGTCCTTGAAATGCATCAAACTGATCCGGAATTTCATGGAAAAATCATCTTGAGTGATGAGGTCCATTTTTACCTCCGAGGCTACGTTAAGAAACAGAATTTTTGTATTTGGGGCTCGGAAAACCCAAGAATTATTGTTGAAAAGCTTCCCCGTCCTCAGCGTGTGACTATTTGGTGCGATTTTTGGTCTGGCGGGGTCATTGGACCTTATCAAAAACGAGGCTGAAGCAACGCTGAATGGATTGCGCTATCGCAATGAAACTAAATAGAAACAAGCTAAGAATTCTGGTAGGAGTTCTGACTGGACACTGCAGACTTAGAAAACATATCAAGGCCCCAGGCCTAGAGGAAGAGGACAGATGCAGATTCTGCGGCTCATCAGAGAAAACCCCCCATACATCTACTCAAAGACTGCGGAGCACTGCTCCGCAAGAGACAAATGTACCTTGGAGTCCACTGCTTGAACGCAGAGGAGTTCAAGCAATTCTTGAATCCCAACCAGATCCTGAAATTTCTAAAGGAATCAGGACTAGAGGAGGCGCTCTAAGGAGGTAAGTATACTAACGATTTGAGGAAGACAGTGGGGTACAATAGTTCTACGAAGGTCGCAGTTCAAGTCACCACCGAAATCTACAAGTCAATTTTCGCTATCGAACGATGCTAATGATTTTGTATGGCCGGAATAGGAACATATTGATGTGGACGACGTTTATTTTCAACAAACGGCGTTACGTGCCACAGAAGTAACGATACCATCGCTCTTTTGCGTAAAAAAATTCCTGACCGTGTGATTTCTCGAAGAGGCGATTGAATTGGCCACCGAGATCTTGTGATTTAGCACCTCTAGACCTTTTCTTTGGATCTAGGTGCAAGATAAGGTCTATACAAATGGCCCATGTTCGTTTCAAGACCTCAAATATGGAATTCGTGAAATTATCGAGGACATACAGCCGCAAATGTGTGTAATTGGTGATGGAAAATTTCATGAAAAGAATATGGTCCTGCGAGCGTAGGCGTTGCGGCTAAATACTGTTTTCTGTTATGAATGGAATACCCTTCTCTTTACAATTAAATCAACATCCGATGATTTCGCTTAAAAATACTCGTTTTTTTACATATCAATATGATACCTGTTATTGGAATATTTATATAGATCCCTCCATGGGCTCGCTGGATTTGTACATGATAGCACTCGAAAATTTTCTGCACGGTTTATTCCCAAAATTCTCCTCTTTTATTATCGTTGGGAGTTTAACATAAATCTAGCACAAAATTCAAACGAAAGGCCTTAAAGGTAAATTTGATGGTTTCTTACAGTCTTGTATAGCACTCAGGACTACTCGAACTAAGTGCTCAATGTTTGACAATATTTTTGTTAATTTCAATCAACATTGGTCAACCTCGGTAGAAGATTACACACTATCAGATCATAGGATGATCATTCTGAGCGGTTTAAGCAGTAGCAACAGAAATATACAACAGATGTTTATGCGTAAATACAGTATTCAAAATAAACTAAATTTTGAAGATTGAAAACAGGAAACTTGGTCTAACTTCCTCAATACAGATGACTGCATGTAAAAACTGTTAAACACTCTGCAACACTATTACTATAATTGCTTCCCTTTCTCACAGGCCAACGTGCATAACAAGACCTGGATTACAATGTTAGCCAGAATCTCTTGTAGAAATTTGAGAGACCTGCTTGTCTTATATAAACAATTCATGCAATTACGCGCGTACTACTTACGCAATAAAATAATTCATTTCAAATTAATAAGCCAATGCAAAAGAATAATATATTTTGCAACTAGTGCGGTAAGTTGTCAATTGGTCACAAGAGTGAAATTGCGCGCACGAACGAAGTGAGGAGGAAGATGAGGCAATTGACAATACCGCCCGTGTTGCAAATAATATTTTTTAATATTCAAGCGAGTGGACGTATCTTACAAGTTTGGTATCCAGGGGCCATCCAAAAAAATTGAATCAAAAATGAAGAATTTGCTTTTTCAATTGTCTCCGGTCGTCATAACAACTGTCATCAGTCTCCGGTATCACCATAGAATTGTCATTTTCATTCTCATTTTAAAACGTTTTCTTTATTATTTTTTTTAAATTTTGTAATGAAAAAAATGTCCGTCACTTTCACTTCACTTTCTTGATATTGAGGTGTCGTCCACATCAATATGTTCCAATTCCGGCCATACAAAATCATTAGCATCTTTCTATAGCGAAAGTTGACTTGTAGATTTCGGTGGTGACTTGTACTGCGACCTTCATAGAACTATTGTACCCCACCATCTTCCTCAAATCGTTAGTATACTTACCTCCTTAGATTGTCTCCGGTCGTCATAACAACTCTCATCAGTCTCCGGTATCACCATAGAATTGTCATTTTCATTCTCATTTTAAAACGTTTTCTTTATTTTTTTTTAAATTAAGTAATGAAAAAAATGTCCGTCACTTTCACGTCACTTCATATTGAGGTCTTGATTGTGTTTATTTTATTTATTTAATTGATTTTTTAATGTAACTTAGCGATATTGAATATTTGCGTGCGTTACCCAAGTTATGTGGTAATACAACCAAAAATGGCATTTGTCGCTCTAATAAACATGCGCCAAGATAGTACTTTTAATGCATGAGTAATAAAAAATATTTTCTAAACCTTCTAGCCAATTCCGATAATAAGCAGAAAGGTCTATGGAAACTTATTAGCCAGCGAACAGTCCGCATTCAGGATAGCGATAAAATCGCGAAGCTTTTAATGGCTTTTATAAAAGCGCCGGAGGAAATAATGTAGGACATTATATCTACTGAAATAACGCGTTATCATATCCCCTTCATAGAAGAAACTATGTATGTGGACGAGCTTAGTGAAACGTAACTTTTAAAAGTACTCACTGATAAATTAAATAACAAAAAATCGCACGGTCTCTATGGTCTTCCCTGTCGTTTACTCAAAGACGTTCTGCACCTGCCTAAGTCGCTGCAGAGTTTAGTCAACTGTTCATTTCAATCAGCGAAATTTCCCAATTATGAAGTATCCATTATGTATTAAAGTATCCATTATGCTACCTATATTCAAGAAAGGAAATAAACATTCTCTGAATAACTATAGGCCTATTGCTTTTTTGTATGTACTCTTGAAAATCTTGGAATTCTGTTCTACACCTTTTAATTTCAAATATAATTTAATTCCATTGAAAGAGCATGGTTTTCAAAGAGGCAAGTCCACAACTTCAGCGATTGTAGGCCTATAAAATAATAAATTCTGTAAAAAGTCGTTAAGGGCAGATTCCCTGTGGGTATCTTCTGTGATCTTAGCAAAGCATTATACTGTGTACATCTCGCCTAGTTAATAAACAAATTATTTCCCAACGGAATAAAGGGAATAGCGGGAAAATAGATCCACTCGTTCATAAAAAACCGTTACAAATATGTATTGATGCAGTCCCATCCAAAGAAAAGTGTATAGTAAGAAATAGCTTTTAATACAGGTGAGTGGGTACCTCAAGGGAGTGTTCTTGTCAGAACTTCGTTCATCTTATATTTAACTGATCTAGTTCCCTTTATGCAAGGAAGATACTGACTGCACTTTATATGCAGACGATGCAAGAACAGAACTAAGCAAAGCATTTGGCTGTTTAGATCACGCCCAGATAATAAACAAATTATTTTCTTATGGAATAAGGGCAATAGCGGGAAATTGGATTCATAAAAAACTATTCGAAATATGTATTGATACAGTCCCATCCACAGAAAAGTGTGTAGTCAGAAATGGCTTCTAATACAAGTGGGCAGGTACCTCAAGGGAGTGTTATTGTCCCAACTTTGTTCATCTTATATTTATCTGATCTAGTTTCCTTTATACAAGGAAGATACTGACAGCACATTATATGCAGACGATGCAAGAACAGATCTTAGCAAAGCATTTGACTGTGTAGATCACGCACAGTTAATAAACAAATTATTTTTTCTTATGGAAGAAGAGGAATAGCGGAAAATTAGATCCACGCATTCATTAAAAACCGTTAGAAATGTGTATTGATACAGTCCCATCCAAAGAAAAGTGTGTAGTCAGAAATGGCTTTTAATACAGGTGGGCAGGTACCTCAAGGGAGTGTTCTTGTCCAAGCTTTGTTCATCTTATATTTATCTGATCTAGTTGCCTTTATACAAGGAAGATACTGACAGCACATTATATGCAGACGATGCAAGAACAGATCTTCGCAAAGCATTTGACTGTGTAGATCATGCACAGTTAATAAACAAATTATTTTCTTATGGAAGAAGAGGAATAGCGGAAAATTAAATCCACGCATTCATTAAAAACCGTTAGAAATGTGTATTGATACAGTCCCATCCAAAGAAAAGTGTGTAGTCAGAAATGGCTTTTAATACAGGTGAGCAGGTACCTTAAGGGAGTGTTCTTGTCCAAACTTTGTTTATCTTATATTTATCTGATCTAGTTGCCTTTATACAAGGAAGATACTGACAGCACATTATATGCAGACGATGCAAGAACAGATCTTAGCAAAGCATTTGACTGTAGAACACGCACAGTTAATAAATAAATTATTTTCTTATGGAAGAAGAGGAATAGCGGGAAATTAGATCCACCCATTCATTAAAAACCGTTAGAAATGTGTATTGATACAGTTCCGTCCAAAGAAATGTGTGTAGCCAGAAATGGCTTTTAATACAGAGGGGTGGGTACCTCAAGGAAATGTTCTTGTCTCAACTTTATTCATCTTATATTTAACTGATCTAGTTCGCTTTATACAAGGAAGATACTGACTATACTTTATATGCAGACGATGCAAGAACATATCTCAGCAAAGCATTTGGCTGTGTAGAACACGCCCAGGTAATTAACAAATTATGTTCTTAAGGAATAAGGGGAATAGCGGGAAATTGGATCCACTCATTCATAATTCAGCCGTTAGAAATATGTATTAATACAGTCCCGTCCAAAGAAAAGTCCGAAATGACTTTTAATACAGTGGGGCAGGTACCTCAAGGGAGTGTTCTTGTCCCAACGTTGTTCATCTTATATTTAATTGTTTTTTATAATAATTAATAATTCCCTTTATACAAGGAAGATACTGACTGCACTGTATAAGAAGGCGATGGAAGAACAGATCTTAGCAAAGCATTTGACTTTGTAGATCACGCCCAGTAAATAAACAAATTATTTTCTTATGGAATAAGGGGAACAGCGGGAAAATGGAACCACTAATTCATAAAAAACCGTGAAAAATATGTATTGATACAGTCCCATCCAAAGAAAAGTGTATAGTCAGAACTGACTTTTAATACAGGTGGGTTGGTACCTCAAGGAAGCGTTCTTGTCCCAACTCAAGTTTGTGTTCCTGTCCTAACTTTGTTCATCTTGAAATTAACGGATCTAGTTCCCTTATATTTGCTATGTTTTAACATACCAACTTCCTCTTTACATCTTCCTTTTCGGGAAAAATAAACATTTAAGATTGGAAATGAAGACATGAATATACAAAGGAGCGGTAAGACCTATCATGACATGCGCTATGGAAACTACGGCAGAAACTGCAGAAACTAAACAGCGGATGCAAGTGGCAGAGATGGCAATAGTAAGAAAAATAATAGGAAAGGCAATGCGAGACAGAATACCTAACGACAACATACGAGAAACATGTAAAACACAACCAATAACGGAATGGGTAAATGCCAGACGAAAGGAATGGGATAGCCACGTATCTTGAATGGAAAATGAAAGATTAGTAAGGATAGCACGAGACAGCCAACCCCAAGGGAGGAGAAGTGTTGGACGCCCCAGCAAGAGATGGAAAGACAGCTTCTGATTGTTATCGAAGTAGAACAGGCAAAAATTGCCTAAAACGAAGAAGAATAAGTTCCTTTTATACAAGGAAGATACTGACTACACTTTATATGCAGACGATGCAAGAACAGATCTTAGCAAAGCATTTTGCTGTGTAGATCACGCCCAGTTTATAAACAAATTATTTTCTTATGGAATAAGGGGGAAACAGCGGTCTCATTCAAAGTGTGTCGTCAGAAATGGCTTTTAATACATGGGCGGGGGTGGTACCTCAATGTTGTGTTTTTGCCCCAATTTTGTTCATCTTATATTTAGCTGATCTAATTCCATTTAACCAAGGAAGATATTGACTGAACTTTATATGAAGATGATGCTAGCTATAATAAGCCAGCTCGAAATGAATAATTAGACCCTTTTCTAATTAAACCCTATTAGATACACAGCGAGAGGCCAATCTCCTAGTTCAGAACTTATCCATTTTCAGCAAACATTATTTTTCAACATCGGCAAAACTGAATTCATTTTATTCAAAACTCAACGTAACGAACACGCCAAGGATATTTCTATACAAACTGATCAATATGCGATAAAACGCATAAAATTCACAAAATTTCTTGGTATATGTTTTGAAGAAGACTTGGCTTGGCACATCAATTCCTTCCTATGGTATAATAGCTTGGGGAACTTCACCAGAGTGGCCGAAAGTTTTGGAAGGTCAAAAACGGATACTTAAAACCCATCTTGGTCTACCGGCGTATACATCATGTTATCGGCGTATACACTTTATTAATTTAACGATTGTAACTGTATTAAGTCTCTTCATTCGTGAAAGTAATTGTTATATACATGCAAACAAACAATTAATTCCTAAACTATGCACTCCTATACAAGATTGACTGTCTGCAGTAAAGCGCCTGCTATCTATCTATTTATATAACATGCTAACTAAAAGTCTTACCCAAAAAGTCTTGATCAGAGAGTTCAGAAAAAAATAATGAGATATTGTTGTCTCAAAATGTTTATTAGTCATTGATGAGTATGTGAAATTATTTTAATCATTTTATTGACTTAGCAATATGTAAAGGGTGCGGCAGCCTAACCTGCATTTTTTAAATAACTGTAAGAAAGAAACGGTTGCATTTTTTTAAATTTCATTGATATCATGTTAATCTACGTTAAAAAGCATTTAAGAAACATTTGTTAAAAATAATTCAAATTTGTTAAAATTGGTCATTAAATCACGGAGTATCTGAGGGATTCTCTGGGATTCTTTGGATTTCCTGATGGATTCTCGCCTTCAATTCTTCGAGAGTACGAGGCTGTTCTTGGAAAACAATAGGTAACCCCATCTCGTTAGGTAACCCCACAAGAAAAAATCGCATACGGTAAGATCGGGTGAATGTTGGAGAATGATGGGAATGATCGGGTGGGGTTACCTAAAGAGCAAAGTTTTCCAAGAACGGCCTGGTAATCTTGAAAAACTGGAGGCGAGAATCCTTCCGGAAATTGTGAGAATCTGTCGTTAGATGCTCCGTGGCCAATTTTAGGCATCGCCTGCAGGAATGCATCGATCAAGATGGATGACAGTGACGACACCTTAATAAAGTTATTTTTAACAAATGAGAAAGTTTCTTATGCGTTAATTATTCTTAATGCGTTTTAACGTAGATTAACATGATATCAATGAAATTTTAAAATATGTAACCGTTATTTCTTACAGTTATTTCAAAAATGCAGGTTTGGCTGCCGCACACTGTATATATGTGTATGTGTACATATTTCTGGTTAATAAATTAATTTGAAATTGAAGTTAATACAATGAATAATAAATGAATATTTTGTGCCTCGATCCATAATATAAGTGTTACTTTTATTCATAATATACCAATGAGAATAACAAATAATGAATGAATTAAAGAATGATGTAATTTAAATTGTCATATTATTCCAAACATTTACATTGAAAACTTTTATAATAAATCTTTTTACTTTGAAAAACTCGATAACCCGTAGCCAATACAAGTTCACACTATCCGAAACTAATTTTATAGAAATTAGCTAGTTTTATAGAAGTGGAAACGCAAAATATGCAGCAAAATAATGATTAATATGTATCTTGTCGTATGCATATTAAATAGCTTGTTTATTGTGGGCTGTACAAATGATATTTTTAGTAAATGTAAACAATCTATAAATATAATTAACATGTAAAAAAGTTGTATGGAAAATTAATGCCCGGCGAGTAAATGTTTTTCGCTCCAACAAATCTAATTTATTCATGAAAGATTAAAATATGTTTTTGTTATTGTCGTGTGACAAATGAAATAATAAATAAATGGTTTTTTTGTAATTACATTATTTCATTTGTGAAAACTTTTCACACTTAATGAGCATAATTGTAGCAATCTTGCTGTAGAAAAAATATGTAGTGAAAATAAAACTATTTATTTGATTTATTAGTGCAATTTAGTGATAATTACTGTATAATAATTACTGTAATTATTTAAAACATTAATTAGGAAGTAATTATAAATGACGAGTTTTAAGAAATTCTTGTTGAAAAAAACATGTTCTTATTAGATTTAAAAATATTTGCAAAATTTTTCATTTTGTGTTTCATAATTTGTAATTTTTATTATGAAAATGATCTAAGACAAAATTTAAAAAAATTAGTTTATACAGTTATTTCATTAAAACTAATAAAACAACCAAAAATTTATTCAATGTAATTTTTACGATATCTTCAAAAATGAACCATTAACCAGATAGTGGTTTTTGGTAATTTCAACATTATATGGAATTCATTTAGTGTTAATTATGAAAGTCGTCTAAGTAAAAAAATTAAAGAAATAATATAAACATGACTTGAAAATGGCACGTGGTCCCCTGATTTAGATATTCGTAAAAAATATAGCCTGTATGCAGAGAAATGTGAGGAAAGTAACCAATCCTTTCTTAAGGAATGGATCTACAGGAAAATATTTAATACTGAATTTAACTTACATTTCCATGCTCCTCGAAAAGACATTTACTTAAGGAAAAAATCAGGGCATGCAATAATGAGGAAGAGAAATTACATCTTGATCAAAGTCAAAGTCAAAATGCCGAACGAGCTATTAACTGTCTTGCAGCGACCAGAAAAAAGCAAAAGAAAATTCTAAGGAATTAATGGATTCTCATTTGATTTGCAAAAAGCACTTCCGTATCCTAAATTGTATGTTTAGTTAACCTATTACAAGCGAAGTAAGTACCTATACAACTTAGGTATCCATTTTTTCCTTGATGACAATGTCAAGATGTATGTACGGGATGAAACTACAGCTTCTAAAGGTGCACAGGAAGTAGCATCATGCATTTTAGTGCATATGGAAGATATAACTACATACTCAAAAAGATTTTGAGCTGAACAAGTATCACTGCAAGCTATAACTTACAGTAACGCTTCTTGAGGCCAAAATCGTAACATTAAAGTAAATACATTGACATGCATGAAAATCATCAAATAGTTAAGTCATCAAATAATAATATTGAAACGGAAGACCACACATTTTTGGTATCGGGTCATTTCTTGGTACCGAAGGACCGTGATTTTGGATGATAGAAATTAAAATAAAAAAAGCATATTACTTATACAACCCTGAGCATTATTATGAATTGATAGAAAAGTGTAGAAGAAGGAATACATTTTCGATAAAACGAATGTAACAGTCGGATTTTATTTCAAAGAAATCACTAGAGGAGTCAATAACAAAAAGAGTAAAAATACCGCCGGCGAATCTGTTTTTTGGCTGCAAATTCAGTGGATGAGATTTTTTTTAAATGAACCTACTAAAATGTTCTATAAAACTTCTTTAGATGATTCTAAATTCCAAGTTTTTGATCTTTCGCCTAAAAGAGGAAGACCAAAAATATATGGAAATATTAAATTATTTCCATTATACACTACCAATAGACCAATAACGGAAGAAAAACATAAAGATATTATACATCCCTCCAGTTTTTCAGGAACATTTTAAGAATCTTAAAAACCCAAAATGGTAAAAATGGATTACTTTTAAAAAATAATTAATAAATGTTCATGAATTATTTCAATAAAGTTATTGTTTCAAATAGAACTAATAGTTCTTTATAGCTTTAAGTCATTTATAGGGACATTCAGTTAATTTTAAAAATGGTCTAAGTCAATTCAAACTTTAAAAACAACATTTTCGTATGAAATTTTATACAAAATTTCATATTCATAATAAATTTCCATTAATCAAGACTAATAAAATTATAAACTAAAATGTGGAAGAATGTAATTTTTTTTTAAATTCATTCAAATGGAATTCATTAAATATCTCGAAACAAGAAATATATGACTTAGACCACCTTCATAATTATGGAAACATATGAACCGTTTATTTTGCAAGTGGTGAAAATCAATTTGAGCAAAGTGCTATCAAGTGGTGCACGGATGGTTCGAAGACAAAGGAAGGTGTTGGTGTAGGAGTGTTTGGACCTAGCACCAAATACTTGGGAATCCATGTGAATCTACGCAAGTATCTTCCAAGCAGAGGTACATGCAATCGAGATATGTGCACAATTTAACCTCGATAGGAACTATCGCAAAAAACGAATTGCTATCCTGTCAGATAGCCAAGGCCATTAGCTCATAAACCATCAGATCCAAACTAGTACGGGACTGTGTGGGAAAGCTAACCAAGCTCGGTAGAGAAAATAAGGTAAAGCTATACTGCGTACCAGGACACACTGGTATAGATGGAAATGAAGAAGCTGATCACCTAGCAAACAAGGGATCCAGTAATCCCTTTATAGGTCGAAATCCTTTTGCGGTATGAGTATGAACACCATCCACAAAAGTTTGGACGAAGAAATAAGAGAACCATGTATAAAAACCGGGAAAGAACTTCCAGGGCTAAGACAATCCAAAGTAATGCTGGGATCTTTTAACCAGAAAAGAACAAAACGCTTGCCTGAAACTAAACAGAAACAAGCTTAGAATTCTGGCAGGAGTTCTGACGGGACACTGCAAACTTAGAAAACACCTCAATGCGTTAGGCCTAGAGAAAGATGACAGATGCAGATTCTACGGCTCAGCAGAGGAAACCCCCATACATCTGCTCAAAGACTGCGAAGCACTGCTGTGCAAGAGACAAATGTACCTTGGGGTCCACTGCTTGAACGCAGAGGGGTTGCAGTTGTTGAAACCCACCCAGATCCTGAAAATTCTAAAGGAATCAGGACTAGGGGAGGCGCTCTAAATAGGTAAGTATACTAACGATTTGAAGAAGAGGGTGAGGTACAATAGATCAATGAAGGTCGCAGTACAAGTCACCACCGAAATCTACAAATCAATTTTAGATAATAAAAAACTACTATTAGTTTTACTTTACAAATCCGCGTTATCTTTTCATTAAAAGATAACTGCGTTAGCTATCTTAGTTTTAATTAGTTATCTTAGTTTTAACAAAATTTATTGAATTTACAAAACGAAACGTTTTTGCTTATTTGCAATAAATAAATAAAAATGTTAAAAAAAACATTAAATGCAGAAAATTATTAATATATTATTAAATTATTAAGTTTTTTTATTAAAAAAAAGAATATTTTTATAAAGAAAAAAATAAAGTAAAACAGTTCTCGTAAGGTAAATATTATATTTAACTGTGTTTGTGCATTTTATAAGGTATTCATGTGTCAGCGAATAATTTGCATACATACATTATTTCAAACATAAATATTTTATCAATTTCGAAAACATTTATATTGTATTTAGATTGTATTTTGTATAGAATACAATTCTAATCATCGACGTATATTTTTCTCAGAATACAAGAATATATCACCGATAAGACTAGGCAAAACTCAATAAGACAAAGCTTCTAGTTTTGGCTAGACCAAACTGAACAATGCTGGACAAGAGTCGGCAAGTCTTAACAAGAGTGGAGAAGGATAGACAAGGCAAAATATGACAAGATTGCACAAGACGAGATTATAAAAGCCTATACAAAAACTAAACTAGTGAAGACAAGGCAAGGGGAGACAAGACTGGACAAGATCAGACTGGACTAGACAAGATTCGAAAAGACTGGAAAAGGTTAGACAAGCATAACATGTCCAGACAAAATAGTCTGGTGCAGACCAGACAAGACGAGACAAAACTAGATAAGACCAGGTAATATTAAACAAAACTAGACGAGATCAGATAAGACCAGCTAAGACAATAATCATGGGCGGTTTTGCCAGCTATGAGTAAGTTGAACTATTATTATTAAAGACTACGCTTTACTATGCTACGCTTCACGTTAAGATTGATGAGAACATTAAGACGGAGAACACTAGGATAGAGAGCGGTGTACACCAGGGAGTACATAATCTCTCCCAAGCTATTTACTTTAGTTCTAGAAGACGTTTTCAAAGCGTTAGTCTAGGAGAGAAAAGGTATTAACATTAACGACACATACCTCAACCACTTAAAATTTGCCGACGATGTTGTACTAATAAGCAGCGACCCAGACGAGCTGAAATTCATGACACAACAACTGTACGACGCATCGAAAAGAAGACTAAAATCCTGAGCCCAGATGATATAGGTTTCCGTGCAGAACCAGACATAGGAGGTCGTAGACCACTACGTTTATCTTGGCCATAACATCAAACTGTAAGTAAAACTAAACCACAGAAACTATCGGGAGAGTGGGACAAGCGTGGGTAGCTTTTGGAAAACTCGGCTTCATTCTGAAAGATCTTCAAATGCCGATTAACCTCAAACGGAAGGTTTGCGAGGCCTTTGTGCTGCCAGTAGCAATCTATGGCATGGAAAACCGCAGCGCTAACAAAGAAGAGCGCAAACCTTTGAGACCGAGCCAAAGAGCTATAAAACGAGCATGATAGGACGTATACGAAAAGAGGGAATCAGGAAGCGGACAAAGCGACGGATGACGTGTGGAGAATTTACTCTCAGAAATGGAGATGGAGATGGTCATGTGGCGAGGCAAGACGAAGAGAAAGAGCCCAAGAAGTTCGCCCAGAACAACCAAACGAGGTGTGGGAAGGTTTCAAGTAATGCAAGACAAAGTTTGAAAAGACTGGGCCAGGTTGGTCAAGACTAAACAAGTCCAGACAAAATAGTCTGGTGTAAACCAGGCAAGTCAAGTCAAAACATGATAAGACCAGATAACATCAAACAAAACTAGATAAGACCAGATAAGATCAAACAAGACCAGACAATATTAGACAAGACTAGTGAAGAGCAGGCAATACTAAATTATCCGTAAATTAGTTTTTGTTCTTCGCAATAATTAATTATTGAATTGAATTTAATAAGACTAAATAAGACTGGACAAGATTAGACAAGACAAGGCAAAATTAGTGAAGACCAGGAAAGGCTAGGCAAGAGTTAACAAGACTGGGGAAGACAAGAAAAGAGTAAACAGGCATAGACAAAACTAGACAATAACAGGTTTACATTATTATATCATTTAGTTAAATTCGATGTATTATATTTAAAACAAAAACGGATAATTCATTTTTTAACTTTGAAAATAAATAAAATATTCGTCAATATATTTTTGTTCTTCGTTACAACAATGAAAAATTTAGCAAAAACTGAACGTCGACACATAGAACAGGTCTCCAAATAAAATACCTTGGAACCTGGATAAATGAGAAGTGGACAAACCGCCAACAGGTCTTAGCACTCACCGAACAGGCAAGAGCAGTATTCATTAAAATGAAAAAGATACTGACTTCTCCGGGTCTGAGCATAGAACTGAGTCTAAGAATGACCCGTTGCTACGTCTTCCCGATTCTGCGATATGGGATGGAAGGTTGGACCTTGACCCAGGAAACAAAAAAGATAATGGCCTTCGAAATGTGGGTCTACCATCGTATGCTGCGAATACTGCGAATACATAGAGGTACTTCGCAGAATGAACAAAGAAACTGAGATACTCGTCACCATAAAGATACGAAAGTTACAATACTTCATCTCCAGAGCCACATCTCCAGAAACGAAAAATATGGACTGCAACAGCTCATAATGCAAGGAAAGATTCAAGGCAAGCGAAGAGCTGGTCGACGCCGCATATCTTGGCTGCGCAACTTGAGAGATTGGTTTGGAGTGTCATCGGTGGAACTGTTCCGTTCCGCGATATCAAAAATAAAAAATGCCATAATGATCAGCAACCTCCAACAGAGAAGCTGAATCAAGAAGCAGAAGTAAAGACTGGACAAGACCAGACAAGATTAGACAAGACCAGACAAAATTAGACAAGACCAGACAAGATTATACAAGACCAGACAAGATTGGTCAAGACAATATTATACACTACAATAACAGACAATATTATACAAGGCAAGATGAATCAAGACTAGATTTGACAAGACTCGACAAGACCAGACAAGACATGTGTAGTCAAAACTAGACAATACATTTCACATTTAGTTAACACTTAGCCCACCGATCGGGGAAATCTCCCCACTTTAAAGTAAGTCGGTGCACGACCGATTGGGGAGATCTCTACTTTGACTTTATCAAACGCGTTTCTTTTTTTTTCTGTTGTTCTTAGTTACTTGATAAGTTGTAAGTTAGTTTTTTGATCTGAACAGCGTAAAAAAAATACCGTCAAAAATGTCCAGAAGCAACAATGAAAATTTAAATGGTGGGTTGTTCGTGGACGCACTATCAGACTGTTCTGAAGACAATGATGTGCAGATAAGCGATGATGAATTTAACAATGATAGTATTATAATTCCCACACGTCAAAGGGATCGTCGAATACTTTTTATCATCGAAGTCATCGGATGAAGACAATTTCAGTCAATAATCCGAGAATGATATGAGACTTCAGTTAGAAGCATATGTTCGAATTTCAGACTTGAATATGATATCTCAAAATCAGGAAAAAGTATTGGAAATAGTACAACTGTCTTGGTAATGATTTATTTGAATTATTGGTAATAGAAACAAATAGGTATAGCTCTCAAGTTGTAAATAAATAGATAATGTAGAATATAGAGCACTGCAATGGGTTGATGTCACAGTGAGAGAAATGAAAATGTTTCTAGGTTTAATTATCACGATGGGCCAAACTCGTAAAGATGATATTTATGATTACTGGTTCACTCTTTCAAATATAGAAACCCAAATCTTCTCAAAAATAATGAGCCACAATAGATTTATGCAAATATGGAGAATGTGACATTTAAGCAATTATGATTTATTTCATGACAGGTCGGACAAATTATTCAAAATTAGAGACATTTTGAATTATGTACAATACAAATTCCAAACTGTATATATGTTACAGTTGAAGTATGGAATTCAGTTAGTGCATACATCCACCAGTCAATGTATATTTCTACGTATATTTTTTGACAAAATATCAATTGAAAAATAAGATGCATACTATATCTAGTTAATGTATACAATACCACGATAACGCATACTTTCACGGCGAGTATTAGATAAAGTTTGAATGTGGTTTAAATTTTCTAAACTTGAAATTATGGAAAAAACACTTATAGATTAATTCATTTATGCTATTGTAGTTTTTAATTAATCTATTTAAAATAAGATTCAACCACTTCTTTGTAGAAATTGTTTCTGTTAATATCAGTATAGGTGATTTTTATGTTTATTAATCATTTCTTCAAACCTTGGCCAGATCCTCGATTATTAGCAATTGACCATAAAGGTAATTTTCCCTTAGAAACTTCTTTTTCTTTAATAATCCTCTCTGGACAAATAATAAATTGTGATTTAGAATAAAGACGTTTTGGAAGTTTCCGACAAAATAGGTGCTAGAATTGCTTAAGCATTTCGCCTGCCCTGATCAACATCAGGTACTAGTCATTCCCGCTGTAGGTGGCTTTAGGGCCACAATCTTTTGGCTTGAATTTGAAGCTATTCCCAATTTCATGTTCATTCAACAACATTTCAAGTTCTTCCTCAGTTCCTTATAAAACATTTTATAATAAAATAGTCCTATGAATACTTTAACTAATTTTAAATAGCGAGTGTATACAGTTTCTAGTGAAACTATTCATAAATTTATTCCCGTATACTTTCTCTGATGATTCAGTTAATGTATGCTTTTAACAGTGACCGTATACACCGACTACGTTAACGCTTTGACTGTAACATATACACCAAAACAAGAATTGCCCCTGGATGAATGATAATACATTGGCGAGATAGATTATCTTTCCGCACATATAATCGCCCAAAAGTAGTAAAATATGGAATTCTGGTTCGGATGCTCTGCGAAGCAACATGAGGATACATTTGTAATTTCAAAGTATATTCAGGTGCAGGAGCAACGTTACAAGATACAGTTTCATCAGTTCTAGATCCCTATGTGGGATTCCGTCATCATATTTACATGGATAATTACTACAATATCGTACATACAGCCAAATTACTACTACAGAAATATACAAGAATTTGTGGTACAATTCGAGTTTTTTTTTTCTCAAAATATTAATTTTTCAAGTCATTTTTAACTATTAACCTTTCAAGTCATTTTTAACTATTCATTAAACAAATTTAACAAACATATAATTAATTAATTACTATTCCAAATCCATAATTAATTTTCTAGGTCTCAAATCAATATGGCGAATTTAACACTTAATCGAATTTGGACATATTTTCGCTTTCAATCAATGTGCTTAAAAACAACCTATGAATATTATAATAGTGTGTGAAGGGCAATAGCCTTTTGTTGCTATCAAGAATATATAATTAGTTTGAATATATAAAAGTTTGAATGCGTAATTAATTTAATTTTAGACGGCACATGTAAGTTCTATTATAAACAAACATATTCAAAATCAAAAGGAATAACCTTGAATCTCAATCTGAATTTTAATTTAAAAAAAAAAAATTGGTTTAGGATTTGTAAACAACGTTTGATAATATTTAATTTCATTTCATTGTGCGAAAGAAATTATTTTAATTATTTAATAATTCGATTTTATTTAATTTTTTTAAATATTTATGATTTTCCTTGACGGAAGGACCTCGAGGTCCTTCATATCATTTTTTTATATTACAATAAATATTATCATTAATTTTCATTATGATTTTCAAGATTTTCATTAATTTGATTAGTACTTTTTTAAATTTGAAATTTGATTTGATCTGTATATATTTTTTTAAGAAAATTAATTTACTTGCTTGACTTAAATGGTGATTAATTTAATCGATTATTTTTATTTATTTGTTCGAAGAAAACGATTGTGCAATCGATTAAATATTTATTCAAATTTCCAAATAACAGTTTCCGAACAAAAACGAGATTTCAAAATTGTTGCATCAAGTTCCAAGAATCTTTTTTTTTAATGATAATACATTCTTTAACGGATAATTTATTGATACTGGTGAGCAACAAATGTTAATGAAACTAAAACAATAATTGAAAATATGTTTCAAAGCATATTCTTGAACGATTATTAATAAATTACTCCGGGCTAACTTAAGGCCTTTACTTAGATTATTAATATTTACCAAAAGTTAACTTCCTTGTAAACATTCATTGTATAAAAATTACAGTATAATCTTGATAATCCAACACATATGGGAGCAGACAACCGCCGAATTTTCGAATTATTCCGGATTATCGGGATTAAAAGAAAACAATAATAATTTTATCTACGACCACTATTGTAAATGCCCATTATAATCTAGTAATAATCTCTATATATCTCGTACAGTTCGTGGACTATGTAAATACATTATTATCAACACACACGTATGTAACAGTACGCGATTAATGATAAGTTATGATTGATAACACACACGTGCGTTTGGTTTACGATTCGTTGATTGGTTGAGATCTGTTATTAAATGCTCTTACGTTCAGCGCCCCCCGTGCCACAATTCAAACCAACGGAAACTGACATTGCGTACATTGGGTTGCCTATATTTATGAACACTCTTATTCCAGTTCAACCCAAATAAGTACTAAATAATAAGGTATGTAACCATTAAGAATGTATTTCTTTTCATTTCTTTCAAGTTAAATAATGTCGAGTAACAGTTATATATGAAAATACAACTGTTTGTTTATTATATTGTTAAATAATGATAGTTAAATAAACATAACCTAATAAGAAATAAATTTGTTACATCATATTTTTCTTATTAAACATAAACAAATTAGTGTGGTCGTAGATAAAGTATAGTACATAACTCGTTAAAAGCATGACCTTATACTTTGGTGTTGGTGTACTTATATTATGGTGTGGTGGCCAGACCTTATACCAAGAACATTGGATGGTGTTGTTTTTGACTTTAATTTTTCTATGCGCGAGGTTTATATCCGGCGCGGGGCAGTGTAAACAAAAGACACGTGTTTCTCCGGATTACCGAACATGCCCGATTAACCAACCGCCGGATTATCAAGATTATACTGTAATTGATTATTTTGAAAAAACATAAATAACAACAAATATTTCATATGGCCAATAGAATAGAAGCTATAGAATTGTGGATTCTGAGAAGACTACTCAGAATTTCCTGGGTAGACCACGTATCAAACGAGCAGGTTTTACAAAGAGCAAATACGCATCGACAGCTATTGGATATTGTAAAGCAAAGAAAAACATCGTACTTGTGGCATATCCTTCGAGCTCCCAGATACAGACTGCTGAAAACTATACGTATGGGCAAAATCTAAAGTATAAGAAGACCGAGACGAAGGCAACATTCATGGCTCCGCAATATTCGGAACTGGTCCAATATCGCAGATGCCGCAACGATATTTAGAAGAGCCGAAGAAGGGACACTTAATATTATCCAATGAACACATGAACGCCAACGCGCTAGGCAGCGTATGGCACCACAAGAAGAAGAACAACAAGTCGATTTAATTGTGTTTTTAAACAAATTCTCTTTAACAATTGCCTTGTCTGACTAGTCTTTTTAGTCTAGTCTTGCCCTCTTTAGCAATTGTCTAGTCTGTCTGGTATGATCTGTTTAGTCTAGTCTGCGTAGTATGTCTAATCTGCCTAGGCTGTCCGGTTTATCTGGTCCGTCTGGTCTGTCTAGTCTTTATAGTCTGTCTATCTAGCCTAGTCTTGTCTGTCTTGTCCGACTTGTCTGCCTTGTCCGCCTTGTCTGCCATGTCTGTGCTGTTTGTCTCGTCTGTCTTGTCTGTCTTGTCTGTCTTGTCTGTCTTGCCTGTCTTGTCTGTCTTGTCTGTCTTGTCTGTCTTGTCTGTCTTGTCTGTCTTGTCTGTCTTGTCTGTCTTGTCTGTCTTGTCTGTCTTGTCTGTCTTGTCTGTCTTGTCTGTCTTGTCTGTCTTGTCTATCTTGTCTGTCTTGTCTGTCTTGTCTGTTTGAAGAAAGGTCCTAATCAAATCAATTGAAAATGATTTATTTCATTATCTAAACATACCAATATAGCACATGTTAATATAATAAATAAGAGTAATACAGTAGTATAAAGTGGATGGCCTCTGGTGTATCGTCTTCAACTGTGTTCTGGAGAAAATCTTCACATAATGGACTTCCACATTGTCATCAGAAGCAGGACTGAAGCTTGGGTACAAGAAAGACAACCTCAATGTACCCTGTATAGCCTTTGCTGACGATCTCACCCTATTGGCCTACAGCATGGAGGAGGCTCAACTACCGAGCTTCTATAATGTTGCGGCAAAAACCGGCTTGAGGGTCAACATTCACAAGACTGAGTTCATCACCAGTATCAAGCAGGCTTCCTCTACTATCCCACTAGGAAACAATAATATCTGTAAAGTTCCTGCAGTCAAGTACATGGGAGAATGGATCTCAGCAAGCGAGAGCGAAACCTTGGCCATAGACGCCAGGTGCACCAAGTTCATCATTCCAGTAAGAACATCCTATACCTCCAAGTACCTATCCAAAAACATAAAGCTGAAGCACTACAACTCGGTAGTAAGACCCACTGCACTCTATGCCTCTGAGTGCCTCTTGATGAATCGAAAGGGCCCACTCAGGAAACTAGAACTTAAAGAGAGGAAGATCCTGAGGAGAATACTAGGACCCATAAGAGAGTAAGATGGTACCTAAAGAAACTGGCACAATAACGAGCTCTAGAACACATGTATGAGGAAAACACGACTGATCTTCTATGTGCACATGACCTGCCTGAATCACTCCAGGCGCACCAAGAGGATCTCACAGTGACAAATAGGGCAAAGGCGTTCAAAGCCAAAAACTTAGAGGAACTACAGATCCCATTACAGACAACCGAGAACCGAACTCAATACTGACAGGCCATCCTGCAGGGAGCCTTCCCACTGTCTCTCACAAGTAAGAAGTATACAGGCACTACCAGACCTAAATGGACGGATGAGAGGAAGTAAATTCACAGCCTGATGATGAAGGCATTCTGGGCAAGAAAAATCAGAAGACCCTAGCTGAGAGTCCCTAGTAGGCGAAAACATAAAAAGTTAGCAAAAAAAAAGTAGTAACATTCTGAAATATTAAATGAAATTTATCCCGGTTACAAGTCTGTACTATCCTTGATAGGATTGTATTTGTGTATAGGTTTCTGGGAGAGAGTATGGTTCTAGATGTATGAGGACATGTTGAAGCACTTTCCTGAAGGCATTAGCTCTATTATTTTCTTTTGAATATTTGGGAAAAGCATTGAATAAGTATTGCTGTATGGGGTGATATTTTCTGACATTGTTAACTGTGTACCGGCTTTTTATAAATACAATCTTTACTTCGTGGTATCCCTCATATGTTTAAATGGGTATTCTGCAAACAGGACTTTGTTTTAACATAAGAATATTATTGACTCATAGACTCATATACATTACGCGTTAATATCTTAGCGGATTTGAATTCTGTTTAATTTGAATTAAATTAAAAAAAAATCATTTAATTTGAATGTTGTTTATAGTGAATGCTCCTCTACAAGATTAAGAATATTCTTTTTATTTAATAAACTTTTTGAATCTTGAACACATCGTTAATTGTTGTGCCACAGCCAAAAAAATAATAATACCAAATCTCAGGTGGAAATTTTCGAAATCAATTATTTTTAAAATGTCGCGATTTAAATATCGTTTGAGGGTTCTAAGAGCATGCATAGCCTTATTTAGGGTTTTTGTTAAGTTGTAAATGAGAGATGTCCAGTCCAGCGTGTCATCTACATACAACCCTAAGTGTCTTGCTTCATGTTGGATTTTTAACGTGTTATCCTCCAGTGCAATTTCGGAGGTGTCTTTCTTTTGTTTTCTTCGTTTGGGTTTAACCAATATTAAGTTCGTCTTGTTTTGTTTCAGAAATAATCTATTTTCGTTGAACCAAGTTGTTAATATATTAAAGATTAATATGTGAATATAGGGTGAAACTAAACTAATTATGGATACAATCATACCAACTTATTACAACGGAACACAGCTTGAATATATAAATATATGCAACCTTTCTGAAGCTCTATAATATTATTAAGTCTTTTTTAAGACTATAAAATAAATCTCATGTTGAAAGACAACAGATATTTGTGTTATTCACTGGAACTTAGTTTACTTTATTATTAAATAGTAATATCTCTTCTTCAAAGATTATAATTTCTTGGAAATAATTGTGGAAATAATTGTACATATCGTCAACAAAGCTGACATCATTTGTATAACTAATCTTTCTATAAAAAAGCATTTCTTAAAAACAACTAATTCACTGGCAAACACCACGACTGACTTTGAATTACATTAAGAAACTTTTTGGGTTCTATATAACCCTGTAATTTTCATAAAAAAAACTATATCCTGATCAAACAAAAAAACATAATTATCAATTAATTAATGAACTTCCATAGACGCGTTTCTGCCTTTTGGCTTCATCAGTATGGCTTTATCATTTTAACAACAAATTAAAATTAGAAATAAAAATTAAATACGACTTACCCAGTGTGATATTTACAGCTAACTGGTATTATCGTATTCAGTTTACTTTCATGACACTCAAACAAGAGACTAGATAAAAACAATATTTTCCGAGATCATATCTTTCTATTTAACCCAAAGTAAATATATAAATATATTCAGCCTTTCCGAAGCTCTATAATATTATTAAGTCTTTTTAAGACTATAAAACAAATCTCATGTTGAAAGATGTTTGTGTTATTCACTAGGACTCGGTTCACTTTCGTAAACTTTTCGTTCACTTTCGTAATAAATAACATCGTTTTTTAATATCAGATCTTTCTATTTAACCCAAAGTGAATAGCCATCTGCAGATGCGTTTCGGGATCTGTCTCTCATCAGTGCAGCTTTGCTCTTTTGAATTATGAAATAGAATACACTTATATTAGTAAGTATTCAAACTAATGGTTTTCAAACTAATGTAAGTATATTCCATTTTATAATTCAAGAGCAAAGCTGCACTGATGAGAGATAGATCTCGAAACGCATCTGCAGATGGCTATTCACTTTGGGTTAAATAGAAAGATCTGATCTTAAAAAACGATGTTATTTATCTAGTCTCTTGCTTGAGTGTCACGAAAGTGAACCAACTGAGTCCTAGTGAATAACACAAATATCTGTTGTCTTTCAACATGAGACTTGTTTTATAGTCTTAAAATGACTTATTAATATTATAGAGCTTCGGAAAGGCTGAATATATTTATATATTCAAGCTGTGTTCCGCTGTATAAGTTGGTACTAAAGATTGATTTAATGTTGACTTCAATATCTTCTACAGCTAAATTTACTGACATTAGGCTAGTGTCATTCCCAAAAATGATCATTTACGCGATATTGTTCAGGTTAGGTTAGATTATTTTAGCACATTTGGTAAATCCGAGGGGTCATCCACTCCCTGAAATATTGCAATGTATTCGCAATTAACCTGATTTTTTTGGTAATTCGAGGTACTCGAAGAAATTACTAGCGTAATGCGTAATAATATCACTTAATTATGCTAATTATTTGCTAATGTGAAGTACTGGGAGAAGTCACAAGCGTAATAATGGCAGATAATTTTTGAAATGCTCAGGTACTGCAAAGTACTGTTACGTAAAGGAAGGAAATTTGAAATAATTACATTTTAAATAATGTGATCTAATTCCTTTTCGCGCTGAATTCTATCTGATGATAGTCTGCCAGATTTAGTACTGCACAACCAACATTAGGTTGATTTTCTTACTGTCAGAACTTTTTCTTTTATTTTTATTTTTAGGATTGCATTCTCCAGTTTTTTCGGAATAATCTTTTAAATCGAATTCAGTTAGATTCTTAAAAATTTCTATTTCTTCGCGAATATCTCCCAGATCTTCAGGATTGATATTTGCAATTTCATGCGTATCTTCGGTTTCTTCTGAAGTATCAATTTCTTCGTCTGCAGCATGAAAATCCTTATGAGAAGGTACGCAAATTAACTTTTACTAGTGATAACATGCATTCCTGTTCTTCAAACACCATTCCTAACTCCTGCGCATCTACAACTGCACTTTGTTTAGCTTCATCTAAGATAGATTAATTTCGTTTGTATATGGCAGACTAATTAATATCTGTTACTTTATTCTTTCCCATCTTGTAATTTTTTTCTCTTGGAAAAATGAACTGATCACATAAACAATTAAGTTTTAATGAAAATGACAAAATTGAATACTAGGGAGTTTACTTGAATAGGAAATAATGTCACTTATGCGCTGTATTGGTATGGTTCTGTTCAATATTTCTTATAAATCGAAGTTTACAATTGACTTTTACAATTGAGAATTGAGTAAGTGGATGTCATCGATCATATTTTTTTCGCATGTTTGGCCATTATTAAACAATCACGGCAAAAATAATTTTCAAGAATCTTTCCGCTGCGACACTTGTCTATCATGAGTTTCATAGCGTGAGCGTTTATTTCAATGCATGTATATGTATTTAAAGTGAACCATAACCAGGCGCATGATGAGCTAATGCGGGTGTAGTTGGGACGTAATATGGTCGTAATTCGAACATAATGTGAACGCAATTCACGGAATGCAAGAGTAATTCAAGGAATCAAAGTGTACTTTGTGTAATGTGGTACTGCATAGGTATACATAGGTACTGCTAAGGAATGCAAAGTAATGTGCGGTAATGCATCTATATATTAACATGTATTGCAAGAGTGGATGGCCCCTCGGGTAAATCGTTTATATAAAGTGTGAACAGGAGAGGTCCAAGGATGCTGCCTTGTGGGAGACCAATATTGGTCGTAGTTGAAAATGATCTTGCCTTGCCGTTTGGTGCACATATTTCTACTATCAGTGTCCTTTTGCAATGTAAGAGAAAATCCTATTTAATGCGATACCTCTAGTTTCATTTTTTATAATTTCGTTAGAAAGATTAGATTGTCCACTGTATCATAGGCCTTAGATAAGTCTAAGAGTATCGCACACGGTATATAGTCGCTTTCAATTGGTTGTATTGCTTGCTTAATAAATTCAAAGCATGCTGCATCCGTATTACGTCCTTTTTAGCCTTGTCTGTTTAGTCTTGACTGTCCAATCTTGTCTGTCTAGCCTTGTCTGTCAAGTCTTGTCTGTCCAGTCTTGTCTGTCTAGTCTTATCTGTCTTGTCTGTATTGTCTGTCCTGTCTGTCTTGTCTGTCTAGTCTTGTATGTTTGGTCTCGTATGTCTAATCTTCTCTGTTTAGTCATGTCTGTCTAGTCTTGCGTGTCTAGACTTGTCTGTCTAGTCTTATCCGTCTAGTCTGTCTAGTCTTGTCTGTGTAGTCTAGTCTGTATAATCCTGTCTGTCTAATTTTATTTCCTGTCTAGTCTTGTCTTCGGCCTTGTTTTATCTCATGTCTAGTCTTGTCTGTCTAGTCTAATATAAGACATGACATAATTTGTAAAGAATTTGAAACAAAGCTTTTAAGTATTCGCAATTTGTTTTTATTGTCAAATTATGTTTCGTTTCATCATTTTGCACCAACATTTTCAACGCGATTAAAAGAGACATTGAATGTCTCGATTTTGAACAATTCACAAAATATTGAGTATTTTCTTTGGCCAAAATAATGCAGATATTATTTTGGCGAAACATAATATTCAACTTGATTTATTAAAACATTTGTATCATAATATTTTAAGCATTTTTATTGCAATGTTTTGTAATTTATTTGAAACACAAAAAGATGCAGATATTATTTTGTCTAAAGCAAATATTCAAAAATCCAAAACCATAACATTGTTATTGGGTTTGGCTACTTTGTATTTCGAAATCTTTAATTAACAAAATAAAATATTGTAGCATTTTTTAAACTATCAAATCGTTTGAAACTTCATGAGCATAAACGCATTTATTAATTAATTAATCACATTTCCCAAAATAAAAAATATCAAAAAAATGAACCCTACAAAAAATAAAAATATATTTTTGGTTTTTTACCTTGGGTGGGCCGATCGGGTAGGTCTATATCTCTCAACCATTCCAATTTCGTACTGTTATTATCACATCCATTCGGCGTAGCACAAATCCACGAAGCGAATAAAATAAGAAGGATCAACGAGATCCTATTAACACCCTGTATCGAACTAAACAATCGTATACTCGTTAAGCACCTAATATCTGCGATCACAGCCATATTTCTAACAAAAAATTTATTGTTTATATTAACTAACTCACAAATTTTAATTATAAATCAAAATATAATTATCTGTATTAGTTAACTTAAATAAAAACACCCTTGTTCCGTATTTATATTTAATGGTCTCTTAATTTTTGGAAAATATCATCGTGTCGTGGTTTAAGGCACAAAGAGAAACCGATCTTGTTGTTGTCGTGTTGTTATTTTTGTTGGGGTATTTTTGTTGTTGTTTGTTGTCGGCGTACGACTAGCACTCACGGATTCTGGCACCGGATTGAAATGCGTGCGACTCCAGCCTGCTTTCTTCTTGGCTTCCCCCTACTGTAAAGCATGCGCACTCCACCCTTCTGTATAACTCAATAACCAATAAGTAAATGTCTATCAATTTCTTTAGTTTAACGGCTCTGATTATGAGGATTCCGTTTCAATTTTGGGTAAACTGTTTCACGGTTTTCTACCTGTAAAACAGAATGATAATTGTTGGAAGGGGTGATAATTAATTTGATCTGTTCAATAAAGGGTGATTTATAAATTTTATCTTGTCTGTCCAGACTTGATTTTGTTGCTTTGTCTGTCTAGTCTGTCTAGTCTTATCTCTCCAGTCTTGTCCGTCTAGTTATGTCCGTCTAGTCCTATCTGTCTAGTCTTCTCTGTCTAGTCTAGTCTGTCTAGTCTAGTCTGTCTAGTCTAGTCTGTCTAGTCTAGTCTGTCTAGTCCTGTCTGTCTGGTCTTGTCTGTCTATTCTTGTCTGTCTAGACTTCTCTGTCTAGTATTGTCTGACTAGGCTTGTCTGTCCAGTCTTGCATGTCTCGTCTTATCTGTCTAGTATTGTTCGCCTACTCTTGTATGTCCAGTCTTGTCTCTCCAGTCTTGTCTAGCCACTATTGTCTGTCCAGTCTTGTTTGTCCAGTCTTGTCTGTTCATTCTTGTCTGCCCAGTCTTGTCGTTCCAGTCTTGTCTGTCCAGTCTAGTCTGTCCAGTCTTGTCAGTCCCGTCTTTTCTACCCAGTTTTGTCTGTTCAATCTCGTCTCTCCAGTCTTTTCTGTCCAGTCTTGTATCTACAATCTTGTCTGTCCAGTCTAGTCTGTCTAGTCTTGTCTGTCCAGTCTTGGCTGTCCAGTCTTGTCTGTACTGTCTAGTCTGTCTAGTCTTGTCCGTATAGTCTTGTCTGTCGAGACTTGTCTGTCTAGTCTTGTCTTACTAGTCTAATCAGTCTGGTCTTGTCTGTCCAGTCTTATCTGCCCAGTCTTGCCTAATCGCTCAAGTCCCACAAAACCCACAATGTTCGTAGTCTCCGGTAGTTCTAGATTGAGTAGTCCTTTATACATGATGTTCCAGAGAAATGGTCCCAAGACCATAAAATTTGCCCTTATAGTCCTGTGTAATATTTGTCCGTATAGTCCTGTGTGTCGAGTCTTGTCTGTCTAGTCTTGTCTGTTTAGTCTTGTCTGCCTTTTTTTTTGGAGACGTAGTGGTAGCACACTGCCAACCTGAATCCCCCTGAACTTCAGATCGCCACCCTGTGACCGCTTTCGCATAACTTCGGAATGGTGTCCGCATCTAGCCATTAGGGGTTCAGGGTTTGGTCCATGAGGGCTTCTCTTTTCTTTTACATAATACCTCGTATGCATGTTTTCACCTGAGATCAATTTTGTTCCCTTTGCAGCATTGGAGGAACTAGTGCTTCTACATCCAGTCTAACTCCCAATGACTCTTCAAGCTGAATTATTTCATCTTGATTGTTTGGCATTCGAAAATCGTGTGATATGCGTCGTCATGCCTGTGACCACAAAACAAGCAGTTAGCTTTCTTCCTTTTCTTGAACCTCTCCAGGTATGCCATGAAACCGCCGTGTCCGGAAAAGGCTTGTGTCAGGTCATAGCATATTTGACCATGTGCTCTTTCGCACCACTCTCTCACGTTTGGCATCAATCTCTATGTCTAACGCCGTACTATGTCCGATTCCCATCTCACCTGCTATCTCTCACTTAGTTTTTCCCATGCCGCACTTTTTGCTATCAGCTTTGTACAGTCTACACTCCTTGTATATTTCTTCTCTCTCCCTGATTGACCAACAGGTCAATCAGCGGAATGCTAGCTAAAACCAAGACAGCTCCAAGAGAAACCGTTCTATATGCGCAGACGACGCGTATCTCACATATCGTTTGAACTGCCATCAATTTTTATATCAATATATATATATATATATATATATATATAAATATAAATATATATATAGTATTTTTGAGTGTACGGCTCTGTTAAGCAGCCTCCCTTTAATCTCAATGGTGCCACAGATGTTAGGCATCAATCAACGTAGCTGTTGACAGAGCCTTTTCAGTGGCCCTGCCTTCCTGGCCATGTGTTCAGTACACCTTAATCTGTCGTCAATTTGCACTCCCAGGTAGGTAGGTGGGGAGACAACCCTAACGTCCTGCGCTCCTCTGCTCTTGCGCTGTTCTACTCCGCAGCCGAGTATGCATCCCCCCTAAGGGAGAGATCAACACAGGCCTTAGATTGGGCCCTGTAGTGAACGACACGTGCAGATTAACAACGGGATGCCTAAAACCCACCAGCCTACCAGTCTTGACCAACTGTACATTCTAGCCGGGATTGCACCTCAAATAAGGAGGGAAACCCAGGCCATGTCCGAACGAAGCCAACAACGCGACATCCATCCACAATCAGACATCCATTGCACGGACATGCCCCGCCTGTGGCCTCACAGCCCCTCACAGCCTTAGCAGAGACGTACCCAGACGTAGCAAGCACCACCTGGTTAACTTGGCAAGTGGTCCCCCTGAAACCCACACATCTTGGCACTGCTCTACGCACAACTTCAAGATGCCGGTTGTTTTTCAATGTTGTCTATAATGTACCTTACTTCCCCCATCCAGTCATGCTGATTAGTTCCAGTTGTTTTCCGATTATAACATGAAGGGTATAGTGGTTCTGGGTTCTAGGTCCTTTGGTAGGATGTCCCTCTCTGTGTCCCACCTACTACATATGTAGATGGTGTGCATGACGCTGTCCTCTTCTCCGCAGTATTCGCAGCAGCTATCAACAGCTCTGCCTATCTTGTGGAGGTAATCTCGAAAGCATCCGTGTCCACTGAGTGCTTGTGTTAGATGGTAGTTTAGTTCTCTGTGTTTCCCGTTTTTCGACATCCTTTATTAACAGCCTTGTTCATTGTCCCTTATCGCTTGCTTCCTTCTGCCATGCTCGTAGTAGTTCAGTCAGGAGTAGTTCAGTTCAGGACCGCTGCCAGCTTGTCTTTGGTGGCTTTCACGCTGATAGCCCTGGCTTTTTTGATGATCCCTAAATGACAGGTTTTTATCTATTATTACGCCTAAATACTTTATTGTCCCCTTTGGTATAGTGGATAGTAGCGTCTCTAAGTTTGATGGATACGTCGACAATTCTTCTCATGCCAGTTAACACATTCACTGCCGCGCTTGATTTTATGACTTTCCTGTATCGCCGATTTAAACCACTTTACAAAATCGATAGTTATAATGATTTGGTATTTATTTTCTTTCTCTAGGAGCCCCATAGGACTATTTTAGGTGATTTACACGAAATGGGTCACCAGTGACCCAGTGACGTGCTTGTCTGTAATATGCCAAAAACGTATGCAAACACCGCCGGGTCACCGGTGTCACGGCGGCAGTGAATGTGTTAATAAAACTGCCTCCGTTTTTTCAGGTGCCAGCTTGAGCTGTTTACCTTCCATCCATTTGTCTATTAAAACTGGGGTACCTGGAAAACCATCAACCGACTACGCTGCCAAATGGGAAGATGCAAGAACAATCTCCTGAAGTGGGGATATGCGGAAGAGGAAGCATGTGAATGCGGAGAATCCCAGACAATGGAACAACTTCTGGTGTTCCAATCCCTACAAGTTCCATGTACTCTCTGGGACCTATGGTCGTGTAACGAAAATGCTGTGATGTGTGCTGAACATTGGAGTGATATATGAGCATTTTATAAGAACGTTTTCTTTGAACAGCATTTAATGACATGTTTTATATACATACATTTTTATATTTTAAGTAACTCAGACACGATTAAATAAACTCCCAGGTATATCACTGATCTGCACCATGCTATCTTCCTTCCACCTATTTCTAGACTTGGTAGTATGAATTTTCACCTCCCTGTAATGAGTATAGCCTCGGTATTGTGTATCGCAAATTCAATTCCGTACATGACTTCGAAGTCAACAACGTAGTCAAGCAGGGATGCGTTCTAGCACCAACATTGTTCTACTTCAGTGTTCTACTCTACTTCAGTGTTGTCGTAAGGCAAGCTATGAAAGACATGTTTGGTGACATCCACATAAAATACCGATACTATGGGTCTGTTTAACATATCCAGACTAAGAGCTTCGACAAAATCACAACATACTCGAATCACCGAAATACTCTTTGCAGATGACGTCTGTCTAGTAGCAGACTCGTTACCAGCCCTACAAGAGAGTATCATGAGGCTCAAAAACTCATGTGAACGTTTTGTGTTAAAAATCAACTACGGCAAAACTGAAGTCATGCAACATGTGCCTACTAACAAGCCCGACAGAACACATACATTTAAATGGCAATCGGCTAAAGGAAGTCAATAGCTTCAAATACCTCGGGAGCACTTTAACCGCTGATAAAAAAATTGATCTAGAAATAGATAGGCGTATAGCGCAAGCATCAATAACCCATGGAAGACTATGGCAAAAAATATTTAAAATCCATGACGTAGCGACCAGAACAAAAAATAACCTCAGGTTACCATAATACCGACACTATTATACGGTACAGAAACATGGTGCGTTTATATACGCCACATTGTTAAAATAGACAAATTCCACCTTCGTTGTCTAAGATCAATTATGAACATAAAATGGTATGAGTACATCAAAAACTCAGATGTACTCCGCAGAGCCAATTAATATGCATCAAAACGGAAGTAGAAGTTCTTGGTATAGAAGCCCAATTAATTAGAACGCAGATGCGATGGTGTGGACATGTCCAAAGAATGGGAAATCCTCTCCTTCCTAAAAAGACAATGTTCTCGGAGCTGTTTCATGGTGAAAGAAAAGTAGGTGGCCAAATGGCAAGATACAAGGACAGGGAGATAGCTAACATGCGGAAATGCAATATACCGCACAACAGATGGGAAAGAAATGCAGAAGACCGCGCTTATTGGAGACATCAAATATATACCAAAATAAAGGATTTTGAAGATACGCGACTAGAAAACCTAGATATTAAACGTGATCTATTGAAACAAAGGCAGGAACGAATGCAGATAATAGTATTTAATGAAAACGACAAACTCGTCTGCTCACAATGCGATAGGATCTTTATCAGCAAACATGGATACGCAAGTCACCTGAATACACATGAGAAAAATGAAAACCATTAGACACAAATCGCTGTAGCCGCGTCGGCTAGGAGATCATCGTCATATTAGGATTCTATCATACAAATAGCTATTGATTATCTGTAACAAATATTCCGGTGTTTCCTTTTTTCCAACGCCTTGTCTGTCCAGTCTAATCTATCCACTCTTGTTTCTTCAGTGTTGTCTATCTAGTCTTGTCTGGCAGTGTGATAATTAAATTAAACCTTTAGTAACCTAATTACATATTTAGTACTCTGTTTATAAATTTTCATTTCAATCTCAGCATTCCCTTGGTAATAATTAAAAATACTAAATTTATAAACAAATTAGGTATTAACAAATGATATATAAAAGCATTTCAACAAGATAAAAATTCCGGTTTTTTAATTTATTTAACACAATCTTCAAAATAATTAAAAATTTAGTAACTGTTATACAGCAAATTATGTAAAATATTTATTTAAATATTTCTCGTAACTCTAAACGTGTTTATAGTCGGCAGAAATAAACACAAATTGCGTTTAAAGAAATTTCTCGGAAAGTTAGGTTTTCCTCAAACTTATATTCGCTAATAACAATAAGTTTAGCAAATTTTAGTGCTTGTCACAAATGGTGCAATTACTTTTATGTTTCTTTCAGGATTTTTGAAACGTTTAATCGTTAAGCTATTATCTTTGTCAGTTTAATTGTTTAATTTACTGTTAAGAAAATTAGAAATAATTTTTTTCCAAAAAATTTAGGTAAAATTCAAAATATTTAAAGATTTTCAAGACTGAAATACATCGATTTACCAATAGATTAGCAATTGTTGTTTCCTGGTTTAGACACGAAATTTTCAATTGAAAAATGACAATAAAAAAATAGTATATTAAAAGGGCAAATTAAGTAAGCGCGAATTTACAGCACGCGTCCAATTTTGGAAAACGACGAGAGTAGAGAGGAGTTTTCTAATGGGCAAGTGCTGAAAAACGCCTTACGAACGAGTTTTTTATAGTATTTTTTCTGGTTTGCGCCCTTTATAGCATTTCTAAATATTCATATATATATATATATATATATATATATATATATATACATATATATATATATATATATATATATATATATACCGATACATATTTAGAAAATTTTATCGCACTCGGCGACCCATAACCGTACGCATATGAGTGCTGTTATGAGTCCATTACAGACGCTAAAAAAAGAAAAAATATTTTTTGCAAATTATTTCAGTAAAACGTTTTAATAAATAGCAATAGTACAAATAAATAGATTAATATAATTTAAATGAATAGATCAGGGGTCGGCAACCTATGACCCGCGGGTCACCGAGTGACCCAGTTGATAATTTCAAGTGACCCACTTTAGTTCCGAAAATAAAGGATTGTTTTTAATTTTATAAAAGTTGTAGTTGTTCAATAGTATTGTATATAAGAAAATCCAGATAATCTACTGTAGAATCCTGATAATCCATTGTAGAACGAAGGTAAGGTGAGCTATGTAACTACAGGATGGTTCCACAACTTTACTAAATAGACAACTAAATGTAGAATTTTAATAATAACTTCGCAAATAAAAACAAATAATTGAGAGAATCAAAGAAATGCTATTGTCAGCTAGAACAGTTCAGGGTTGCGTTGAAGATGTGGCCGAAAATATTGATAAACAGGTCAAAAATAATTTGTTATCTAGTGACGTAATTACCATTGCAGATTACAAAAGCACCGATATAAATAAATAGTTCGTCTTCACTTTCTTGCTTCATTGAATGACATGACCAAAGTAGGGTGACCAAATCATAAACTTGAAAAAACGGGGCACATCCAAGGAAGGTTTGGGGGCAATATTCTGAATTGATGGGCAATATGCTAAAGGGGGGTCCGAGGGGCCTCCATCGAGACGTAATCATTGAAATATGCTCTTTCTTGCTAATTTAAGACCTATATTTTTTCAATTTACCTATGAATATGTAATTTAATTTAAACTGTGAGGCGTATAATAAATAAAAACGAAAATTTTGCAGTGAATACTTATTTATTATAAGTATTATTGTAGTAATATTGTATTAATATTATTATAGTATGAAGTATTATAACATACTTCAAAACATAATTAAACAAGATAACTAAAATTGTTAGTCAAAGTTATGTTAAAAATCTATAGGATTTGAATTGAGGATATTTTTCTTTCCAGCCAATTTTAAAACCTCTTTCTTCTCCAATATAAAGTTGTAAAAACTAGAACAGTCCATTTTTAAATTGTAGAGTACCAGCAAGATTGCAGAAAGGGTATCCACTCCCATCTTGTTCCTTCCTCAGTCCATTGAATGTTCATAAGCGAAAATATTCTTTCAGTATTACCATTATGGGCAGGGATCGCAAACACATGCTGGCATATCTTCAAAAATTCAGAGTGCTATTCTGGCCTGGTATGCATTTTAAAAAAACAAACCCATTTTTCGTGACACTGAGGTAGTTTTTTATCTTCACCAGTCCATTCTTTCATTTTTTCAATGGTGCCAGTTGATCAAATATCAATGCTTTTTTCATTGAAGTAACAAATAGTTTCTTCAATTTGTTCCCAACTGGGGATCTCTTTCAAAAGCATCCATTTATACTTTGAGAAAGTAGAGAACGGTACACTCCATTTTTCAAGAAAGTGTATGCAGGTTTCATAAAAGTCATTAACTTCAGTTCTGAAGTTAATTTCGTCTTGTTGCATAATACTGCCACGTTTAAGAATGGATTTTACATAAAATGATAAGAACTGTGCCTCTTTTCTTCTGGTCAAACCTGTGAGAGTAGATTCCAATACATCATTAACTTCCATAACACTTTTTGTACATCCTTCAATCTTTTTAATTCTTTGCTGAAAAATATTGAATTGGCTATGGACAAACCGTAGGTGTGTCTCACTTAAAGGATTATTAAAAAATGTTAACAACATTTTTGGAGCTTTTTTCTAGTTTAAAAAGAAATCATTTAGAGCATCAAACAGTTTTAAAATTTGTTCTATTGCAGGCATCAAAGACAGTTTTTGAATGTGCTAAAATAGTGCCATATTCGACGTCGACCATTTCACAAAATTCTTTTAGCCTCTCTGTTCGCAACGTGTATATAGAAAAATAAGAGAAGACCTTCGATGTCACAGCTTAATCTATCTGCTGCTGTACAAATGGAGTTATGTAATATATGTGCAGGGCAATACCACCATGTAAAGTAGTTTTTAATTTTTTTATATAATACGTTGTTTTGTCCCGCTCTGTGCAAACCACCAACATTTGTATTTGTATTATCACCACAAAATGCAATGAAACTGTTTTTATCTAACTTGAACTCATCAACCGTCTTCAACCGAAGTGTATCATGAACCCAATGTAAATACGGGACATTCAGGCGTCCCGGGAGACTTTTTCGGGACCCCTTGTACGATCGTTAAAAAACGGGACAATCCCGTTTTTACAGGAAGTTTGGTCACCCTAGACCAAAGGCACTGATATTTTTCGTTAAGTACAAGAGTTTACAAATTTAAAAAATGGGCACGAATTGGATTTAAGAAGAAAATTATTTTCCATAACAACTGATGGAGCTCTAAGTATGAGAGGAAAAACTATTGGGTTTGGAGAACTAATGGAAAAGAAAGTTAGACGCTCACTTTTATCATTTCATTGTATCATACATGAAGAAAATTTATTTTCAAAGGCATCTACGCAAAAACTTAAGGATGTAATGGAAAAGGTTGTTAAGGTCATAAACAATATAATAGCGCGTTTAGTATTAATATCAGCAGAGGCACTTCGAAACTTTTTTTGGAAGAAATTGAATCGAAATATGGAGATGTTTACGTTGTTTAAATCGAGGTAACGTTCTTCAAAGTTCTACAGAGTATTTTGATGATATACAAATATTTCTTCACGAAATCGGTGAAAATGATCTCGAACTCAGTGATAAACAATCGTTTTTAAGACTATTGCTCTTAACAGACATAATGATCCATTATAATGATTTCAACGTCAGACTCCAAGGAAATAAGCACACAATTTTGAAAATGTAGGAGGAATGGAAGAGTTTTACTTCGAAATTAATATTATTTGGAACTTACAAAAAAACTAAAAAAATCGATGAAAGCAATTTAAATATTTTCCAAAGTTGGATTTTCGTTATTAAAAGTGAATGTGAAAGTCAATTTTAACACAAAGATTTAAAAAGCATGGCGAAATGTTTACATTTATAACTAATAAATCCGAAATAGAATAAAATATTTTAAACTTGCAGTATTAAGATTATTAATTATTATTATTAATATCTTTTCAATTTTATGTATCTTAAGATCTTAATTTTCAATTTTAGTTTAGGAATTATTGATTTTAAAAGCTCTGGTTTAAAAAAGATTTGGAAAAAACAGAAGATCATCTTTTCATGATAACAACGTATTGGTCTTCACTTGCTACGAAGTTTTCATCTTTGAAAAAAATTGGCTTTGCCATTCACATTCGGTTCAACTTGAAATGAAAGATAATCAAAGAAATGCCTTTGTCAGCTAGCACAGTTAATAGACTGTTAAATTATATGCACACCTACCTCGGGAAAATTCATTCCAGCTTCGCGTTTGTGCTAACTGAACGTTCACATCATCACTTGAAATGAATGGTCATTTTCTAATTTATGAGAATAAACAGCTAATAGATAAAATGTTCATCTTTGATTTGCAAATATTAGCAAATATTTCCACAAATGAAATTTTAAGCAAGAACAGGAACGAACAGGTATAAATCGGACATGACTAAATTGACGTCAAAAGTTCAATATCAACGGAGTCATTGATATCGAAGAGGCACGTTTATAAATAAGAATCAGCTATATTTGTTTTTATAATATTAGAATTATAATTTCGAATTTCTGTTTAAAGTTTAAAAGCGCACTGTAAATATTTTCTTAATAAAATGTATTTCATTATTTACTAAAACGTTGTTTTATAGTATATTGCGTAACGAGCGTTGTAAGAAGCATATTACGTACGAACAGAACAGTTACGTTGCTTAATTCTGTTACGTTGCGTAATTGCGTAAGATGTATTTACGTAGTCCACGAACTGTACAAAAATGGGTTTTTACAATAGTGGTCGTAGATAAAAATTAAAATATCACTGACCCAAACGTCTCCTTAATTTTCACATTTTGACCCGCAGCTAAAAAAGGTTGCCGATCCCTGGAATAGATTAATCCATTTTAAATAAACAGATTTAAGGAAGGAATAATGGTAATATACGCACCAACAGAGTCAAACCCAATTGAAGCAAAGGCCACGTTCTACGAACAACTGTCTACCACCTTACACTCCATAACAAAGGGCGACATAATCATACTAATGGGGGACCCAAATGCCAAAGTTGGTTCCGACAGCACCAACTTAGAGCAGGCAATGGGTAACCATGGAATCGGAACGGTAAACGAGAATGGGAAAATGTTGGTCGATACGGTGTTGGAACACAACCTGATAATCGGCGGCACGCTCTTCTCGCATAAGAGGAGACTTGGATATCTCCTGACCAGCGTACAAAAAACCAAATTGACCACATTATCATTCAAAAAAAGTGGAGAACATAAAAATGCGACGTGAAAAACAAAAGAGGTGCAGATATGGCCAGCGACCATTACCTTGTCGTTGGCACGCTTAAACTAAAGTTAGCAACACCAAAAAGACAAATAACGTTAGCTGCTAGCATAAAATTCGATACAGACAAGCTTAAAGCAACGGAAGGACTAGCCAGTTTCAAGACGCAATTGCAAGAAGATACCACTAACATGACAGTGGAAGATCGTCGAGAATGGAAAGCAGTCCACAAAGTATTGCTAGAAACTGCCGAGAAGACCTTGAGTAGAAAGCAAAGGAACAGAGAGGAATGGATCTCGCAGGAAACATGGAAACTAATCGAAGACAAGAAGGCAGCAAAAGCCCTGATCAATCAAAACCCTAACCACGAAGAGAAGGCCGAACTGACTCGTAGCTACTGGAACATAAACTGCAAGGTAAAACGGAGCGCCAGAAAAGACAAACGTAGATGGGCGGAACATCTCGCAGCGAAAGCTGAAGTTGCAGCAAGAAATAACAACACAAGAGAACTTTATCTCATAACAAAAAAACTCGCTAATAAAAACTGCAAAAAAAAACACCCAATAAAAAATAAAGCGGGACAATTGCTGACAAACAAAGAAGATCAACTTATAAGATGGCAAGAATACTTCCAAGAAATACTCGGATAGCCGAACCCGGAAGAAAGTGATGTCGAGAACGGCAGACACCCCCCACATCCTCCACAAGACCATCAAATAAATCTCCCGGTCCGGAACGTGAATCCTAACCCACCTAGTGAAGAAGAAGTTAGAACTACATTAAAGAACCTTAAGAACAACAAGGCCGCTGGCCCAGATAACCTTCCGGCAGAAATGCTTAAAGCAGACTTAAAGGTGGTAACAAAACTGCTCCACGCGCTAATAGTAGATGCATGGGAGTCGGAAAATGTGCCACATGAATGGAAGGAAGGAGCCATAGTCGTTCTCCCCAAAAAAGGTGATCTTACAGACTGTGGCAATTGGAGAGGGATTACAATTTTAAACACTATCAACAAAATAATTTCTCACATTTTCCTGGATCGGCTATCCATCGAACAAGCGGGTTTTCGCCCAAATAGATCCTGTGTCGATCAAATTAACACAATGCGAATCATCATAGAGCAGTCCATGGAATGGAGGTCTACATTATACGCGGTCTTCATCGACTTCCGTAGAGCCTTTGATAGCTTGTATCATACTGCAGTCTGGAAAGCGCTGGAAGAAAAGAGGGTACCGGAAAAGATAATCAACCTAGTAAACGAACTATACCGACGCATCCTGCTATGTAAAACACCAAACTGCTAAGAGCAGCGACATTACCATCAGCTCGGGAGTCAGACAGGGCTGCGTACTATCGCCCTTACTATTTAATATTCTGTTAGACTCAGTAATGGACAAAGTAGTGTCAAGAAGTAAGGGCATTAGATGGACGTTAAACTCGTTCCTGGAAGATCTGTACTACGCAGACGATATCTGTTTCTTGGCACACGCCCACGCCGACATGCAGAGCAAACTCGACCGTCTCTCTGCAGAAGCATCCAAAGCAGGTTTAAAAATCAACATTGGCAAAACCGAATCGCTTAGAGCCGCCACGAAGAATACCCGCGCCTTCCGCATTTATGACGAACAAATAGAGGATGTAGATGAATTCACGTACTTGGGAAGCATAATTTCTAATGAGGGCGGCACCACCACCGATGTCTCATACCGAATAAAAAGGGCCGGAAAACAGGCATTTGGTATGCCCAGGCCGGTCTGGACCTCCAGACTGTATTCCACACGAACAAAACTAAGAATATTCAAACCAAATATGAAAGCCGTCTTGCTTTATGGGTGCCAAACATGGAAAATCTCCATATCAATAGTAAATAAGCTTCAGGTATTCATAAACAAATGCCTACGAAGTATACAGCGCATTTTTTGGCCAGATACAATACGCAATGTAGACTTATGGCACCTGACAAACCAACAAGAGATACAAAAGGAAATAAAACACCGCAAGTGGAAATGGTTGGACCATGTATTGAGGAGAGACTAAAGAAACATCACTAGGCAATCCTTACAATGGAACCCGCAGTGTTCTCGCTGAAAGGGACGTCTAGCTTACACGTGGAGGAGGACCATAGACGCAGACTTAAAGATCGCAGGAAAAACGTGGAATGAGGTGAAACGCCTCGCTCAGAATAGAGTCAGATGGAAGGTCTTTGTAGAGGCCCTATGCTCCGCGTATGAGTTAGAGGACAACAACAATGGAAATATAGTACGGCTTGGGGATATCATCACCCATTTTTGCTACTAGAGCACCTCCTTTTCAGTATTTTAAGACAGTTGCTTTCGCCATTAGCAATTTTGTTGACTGCTCGTTGGCGTAGTCTACAATGACTAATCCCGGTTTAAAGTGTATACCCTCAAACTGTATCTCGTGAGACCAGTCTATGACTGTATCCCGTATTATTGCCTGCTCAAGAGTAGACAAATCTTTCCTCAGGGAATTCCTTGGCAAGCTCTGGACATCACACCAACCTTCACCACTTCAATGGTGGTGGCGTAGCTGGTGCTCGGTCCTTTGGAGGGAAGCTTGGGTTTTATCTCTTTTATCTCACTTTTATCTCTTAGCAGCCTTGTCTTGGGGCGTGATTGAATCAGCCCCTCTTTTGGCAGATCTTTGCATATGTGGTGCAGGTCCCACCTTTTTCTCTACTGCCCTCTTCTTAGCTTTCTCGGGCTTTAGACACTCGGCTAAGAAAAGCAGGTACCATCTCACCCCGGCTCCACTGAGACCCTGTCTCAGTGGGTCGTCGAGTTCGACTGGACAACCTCGGGGTGGCAAAGGATGTGATCATCTCGTCTTTCTCTTACCTACCTAGGGCCTTGTTGTCTCCGCTTGCTTCTTCATTGCTGGATTGGTGGGAGTACCGATGTTACTGGTCACCTTTCACCTTTTTGACGCCGATCTTCGAGCGGGTCTTCCTGGGCTTACTAGTAACGATGTTACTAACCATCTTGCCTTTGCTTTTTGGCGACAGTTTAATCTGGGAGTGGACCTATCTCGACTACACCTTTTCCAATTGTAATTCAGAAAGCGTCAATTTTTATTCAGAAAACCTCAATTGTAATTCAGAGAGCGTCAATTGTGATTCAGAATAGTCAATTGTAATTCAGAAAGCGTCAATTGTAATTCAGATTAGTTAATTGTAATTCAAAAAACGTCAATTGTAAGTCAGAAAACGTCAATTGTAATTCAGACATAATTAAAAATTATAAATATTAATAATTCATTTAATAACAATTTAACACAATTAATTTAAAAGTTTGAATAGTTTAAAACCTATTTTTTGCATAAACCCATAAAAATGGAACTTCCCTACCCTGTCTACATTTATTCCACAAGAAGTGCGCACAACCTATAATCGATGTTGAGATAGTGTTTGTCCTATCTGCAGAACAATAATGATTGGAAAGGAAGCAGTTTAAAGAAAAACATACAAAAAATAGCGTAAAAGACCGTAAAAGGATAATAAATTGTGCTAACAGAGGTGACGATTGCATAGCTATGGCTGCAACGCTATGTAGAAATTAAATAAAAGACCGCGTATTATTGGATCCAATCTGGGATTGACAAAATGTTGCCAAAAGGTGGTACAAAGCCAAAAATTCTTTCTGACGATCAAATTGAGTTGATAGTTTTTCTATAAAATCCTATGCCAAAAGCAACATTCGTGTCCCAAACGTAGCGGGTTCTCGTAATGAAACAATTTTTTTTTGATATTATAAAATAAAATTAAATAGCTAATAAAACTTGTTTTATTTCTGAATTACAATTTACGTTTTCTGAATTACAATTGACTAACCTGAATTAGAATTGACGCTTTCTGAAATACAATTAACTAATCTGAATTGACGCTTTCTGAATTACAATTAGAAAAGGTTTAGTGCCTTCTCTCAGATCGCGTAGCATACGCTCCACCTGATCCGCCAGTTGTGGCGGTGAGATGCCGCTCATTTGCCTTTGGATTTCTTCAAAAAATATCCCACGACTAGCAAGGGAACTGAAGGTCCGCCATATCATAGCCCAGCGTGACATGGTACGGCTTGATACCCTCTGAGGTCGCCAGGCTCCGTTAGCGATGGCCGTTTGCCCTTGGCCACCAACCATCCCTTCGGCACACATCGCATGATTCCTCTATATTAAGGGTTTAGAAGTTCCTGGTTGTTCGCTCTCCATTGACCGCTCTGACGGGAGTTGGACTCCGGTCAGTATAGTCCAATGGTTCATTGCGAAACTAAGCACTTACACCGCGACAAGGTGTCTTCCACTTGAAGGGCAAGGCAAGGGAACAGATCAATATAGCATAAATAAATAGATTAATATAGTTTAAATAAATAGACAGTGAGTAGTTTTAGTAAATAGATAAAAACAGTTATACAAAGCAAATTAAATAAATTATTTCACTCGTTAATACAAACTATTTCATAATATCACCTTTATAAATTTGTTACAATTTCTAATTAGTACTAAAAGTTATAAAACCAATACTACTTTCAATTAATTGAGACTGGACAAGTTGTCTTAATTAACTGCAGCACTCTATAAATATTAATGTGCTTAATGCTTTAAAATAAATGAATAATTTCAAATTACATAATAATATTATAAATCAAAATAAATCTTTGGTAAATCTACTTATCTAAACTTGCCCATTTAGTAATGACTTAACATCTTACAAGACGTTGCGATTAAATTATACATTTATTTATAAACTGTTTACAAATTGCAGTTTATTTGTAAGTCAAAGAATGTCTGCTTTTGTGTGGAAACGAATGATTTAAACATATTGATAAATATTGTTGTTGGAGTGTTACAAATTCTCTTTGTTTGATACGCCTCTGCAATTCACGTACTTCAGACAGAAATATTTACATTGGAATGAATCATGAACACGGACACCGAATTCGCAAAATTCATTTTGTGGTCGAAATAATTGTTTGTGGTCAAAGAACAGAAAAAATATGCAAATGAGAGAAAAAATCTTTGATTACAATTTTCTAAGTATATAAATTTCTTGTCTGTCTAGTCTTGTCTCAATAGTCTTGTCTGTCAAGCCATGCCTGACTTGTCTTTCTAGTCTATCTAATCTTTTATCTCTAGTCTTGTCTGTCTAGTACAGTCTGTCTAGTCTTGCCTTCTTGCCGTCTTGCGCGTCTTGTCTGTTTTATCTGTCTGGTTTAATCCATGGCGTCCTACATTTAGCCTAACCTAACCTAACATAACCTTTTTTCCAATCAGAGAAGAGGAAATGCTTCTACACACCCTCAAGTTCTGTATGTGTCCTTTGGGGAGTGTGGGACTCACGTATCCTCTAGAGAAGTCATACCCACTAAAACCGTCTCCTCGTTCATCCTCTCGTGTAGTGTTCTGCCTTTCAGCCTTACATGATCCCCTCGCTCCCTATTCTCTCTCTATTTGCTCTCTATTCTGTTCTTCCAGTTTATCCTTTGCCTTTTCCCGCATCACTTATGGTGCGTACCGCCTCATTTATCTTCAGTACCAGCTCTTTGCGGTTTTCAGTTCCACTACCTCTTCCGTATCCACGACATCTTCTCATAATACGTTCCAGAAGGTTGGCCCGAGGACTGACCCTTGAGGTACACTGCCCCCGATTTTCCTCTTCCTCTCAGGTGCTATCTGGATGAAGCGATTTGTGAAGTACGATTGTATGATGTTGATAAGGAGGTTCATCCACTGGTTTATGGTGCGCACCGCCTCATTTATCTTCAGTACCAGCTGTTTGGGGTTTTCAGTTCTACTACCTCCTCCGTATCCATGACATCTTCTATAATACGTTTGAGAAGGTTGGCCCGAGGACTGACCCTTGAGGTACACCGCTCCCCGATGTTCTTCTTCTTCTTAGGTGCTATCTGGATGAAGCGATTTGTGAAGTTCGATTGTATGATGTTAATAAGGAGGTTCATCCACTGGTTTAAGGTGCGTACCGTCTCATTTATCTTCAGTACCAGCTCTTTGGGGTTTTCAGTTCCACTCCCTCCTCCGCATTAGTGACATCTTCGAATAATACGTTCCAGAAGGTTGTCCCGAGGACTGACCCTTGAGTTACACCGCCCCCGATGTTCTTCTTCCTCTTATTTGCTATCTGGATGAAGCGATTTGTGAAGTACGATTGTATGATGTTGATAAGGAGGTCCATCCACTGGTTTACGTTGCGTACAGTCTCATTTATCTTCAGTACCAGTTGTTTGGGGTTTTCAGTTCCACTCCCTCCTCCGTATCCATGACATCTTCGTATAATACGTTCCAGAATGTTGGCCCGAGGACTGACCCTTGAGGTACACTGCCCCCGATCTTCTTCTTCCTCTTAGGTGCTATCTGGATGGTGCGATTTGTAAAGTATGATTGCATGATGTTGATTAGGTACTGGATAAGTCCCAACCTTTCCAGTTTTGACAGGATTATGTGCCACGGCGCTGCATTGAAGGCGTTTTGTACGTCTATGAGCACAAGAGCGCTCCATTGGCCGCGTCGCATTGCGTTCCGGATAACATTCTCCATTGCGCAGATTGTCGTTTGTCCACTACGAAATCCATCTCAATTGAGATTGTCTCAATCTCCCCCTGAAATCTTTGCTTTATTATATTTTCATACACCTAAGCCAGCACGTTGAACAGGAATATTGGTCTACATTTAGCTGCTTCTTCCACCGTTTTCCTAGGTTTATCAACTAGGATCAGTTTTGTGAGTTTCCATGCATCAGGAAACCGGTTTAACTCCAGCAGAGAGTTAAAGAGCTTTACAAAGTATTCGGCGTTGTTGCCTATTAGTACTTCAGGTGGTATTCGATCTGAACCTGGAGATTTGCCCAGCTGTATTTTTGTACATGCACTTATTACCTCGGCTTTGTTCAAGACATTGTCGTTTGTGGATGTGATGACGGGTCCATCTAATCTACGGTCCTCAACCCCACTAGTGACAAAAAGGTGGTCGAAAACTTCTTTCCGTTCCTGAATCGGTAATGTAATCTACGGATTAAGCATCTTCAGTTCACCTTTTTTTTTGAGAGAGGGGGAAAATACCTTTACGTACGACCCCCAGAACAGAAATGCCCCGAGGAATGTGGGACTCACCCGGCTTGGTGGTACCACCGGTCCTACATACTAAAAACCACCTCCTCTTTTCTTTAATAACCATTCACACTACCACGGGATCACCTTGTGGTATTACTTCATGGTGGTGAGTAGTCTCTATTCATTATCCCTCTCGTCCAATTCTTTCTTTACTAGGATGTCTTGCGCCATTTTACCAATTATGTTCCACCCTGCTTCGCTATTTAACATTTCAGGCACTAAGTTTTCGGGTGTTAGTTTTTTACAAATTAGGCATTCAGCTCGATTACGTACATCGTTCCACTGCGGGCAGCTGAAGAACGTGTGCTCTGCTTGTCTTACTCAGCACCGCAGTAGTTACATTCTGCTCTTTGGCTCTTCCCTATTCTCTTCTTGTAGGCCTCAAAGCAACCATGACCGGTGAGCATTTGCGAAAGGTGGAATGATAATGTTCCATGCTCCCTTGAGTACCAGTCTTTAATTTTCGGTATTAGCCTTTGCGTCCACGAGCTTGTTATCGTATTTTCCCACCTTTCATGCCACCTTTCCATGGTATCTTCTCTAGCTTCCTTCCTATGCTCCAGGTTCAAGCCGTACGTTTCTCCCCTTTCGTTGGCAAGTAAATCGAGCGGGATTACTCTTTCCATGATAAGCAGTATTTCTGTTGCGGCGGTTCTATAGCTTCTGCAGATGCGGATTGCGAGAGTTCTCTGTACACGTAGTAGTTTTTGTCTGTATTTCTGGTATCTACAGACCCCCATACACACGGGAGCGGCATAGAGAATGATAGACTAAGATACAGTTGCTAAGAGTCTTCTTTTCCTTTCGGTTGGCTCATTTTGACGTGGCATGAGTCTGGAGAGAGACAGGGCCGCTCTTTGGGCTCTTTCAACAACGTGCGTTATATGATGGCCAAAGGTGAGGCTCTTATCGATTACGAAACCAAGATATTTCACGCGATTAGTTGGTAATATTATTGTGCCTCCCACCTCGAACTGTATCTCCCCGTACCTCTTTCTACCAGAGAGCATCACCGTTTCGGTTTTTTTCCGTGGCGAGTTAAAGTTTGTTCCTTTGGAGCCATATGGAAATCCTATGTATCGCCTCATTGGTGTTGTACATTAGTTCTTCTCTCGATTTAGATCTAGAGACCACTGCCAGGTCATTGGCGAAAGCGATTGTGTCCAGGCCGTCGGGAAAATGTAAGCTTAGTATGCCGTCGTATAGCAAATGCCAAAGATGGGGGGCCAGTACAGAGCCTTGGGGTACACCACATGTCACTGGTATTGCAATGCTGTCTTCTAGCTCTAGCTTTCTGCCAGATAGGTAGCTTCCTATAAGCTTCCTAGGCTGAGATGTTTCTTTCTAGTAGTTCCTTTTTTTATTATGTTCCAGTTGGCGGAATTAAAAGCATTATTTATATCGAGCGTGACAAGGACGCGTAGCTTTCTGGTTTTCAGTGTTTTCTTCATTTCGCTAGTTGCAATATCGCATACTCTCTTCACAGCTTGGATTGTTGAACGCCCTTCAATTTGATATGTCTTTTTTTCTTTTATTTCTGTTATTAATCTTTTGGTGATTAAATGTTCTAGTAGCTTCCCAGCACTGTCCAGGAGACAGATCGGGCGGTATTTTGTTTCAGCATCTTCTACCTTTTTTGGTTTCTCAATTAAAGCTAGTCTTGCTGTTTTCCAGATCGCAGGGATCGTTCCCTCGGCCAATAATGTGTTCATGACCCCAAGAACATATTTTGAGTTTTCTGCAGCGACCATTTTTATTACCTCTGGGAGGATCAGGTCCGGTCCCGGTGCCTTTCTAGTTTTAATTTTACTAAGAACTTCTTCTAGCTCTTTCTCTGTGAATTCCTTTTCTGGGGCGTGTTCCGTCGTCGGATTCCAGTCGTCTTCCTCACATTGGGGAACAAGTTCTTCCGCAACTTTCTTCTTCTCTTCAAGTAAAAGCGGTTTCTGGGAAACTTTAGTAAGTCGCTTCATTACAATGCGATATCCACTCCCCCATATATCGTCTTCGACGGCATCGCATAGTCGGGTCCATTGCTCATCTTTTGCCTTGGGGATGGCGTGTTTCAGCATCTTTTTCGTCTGTTTGTACTCTTGCCTGGCTTGCTCGTACTCGTTTCTTGACAGCCAGATCTTTAGTTAACCTAACATGACCTAACATAACCTACATTTCTAGTAGCATCTAAATACTTCTTTCGTTTAAAAACGAATTTCTTAACAATTATAGATATTTATCTCACCTATGGTAAGTTTGTTCTTATGTAGTAGTACTATTTATTTCCTATATATGTAATAAGTTATAAAGTTTAGGTTTAGATTTAAATCTATGTAATTAATAATGATTTGATATATATCCTGTCTTGTTGAAATTATAGCGCTAAACTTGTCTTTCTTGACTTTTGCATGTTATAAAAGTGGAATCAATAGCAGACTAGGTTGATAGTGTGCACGATATTCCACAAATTTTCAGCGATCCAAAGCAAAATTTAACATCGGCTGTAATTTAATACGTGAAATATCTTCGTAAATAATTTAGTTATTTATAGAAATTTTTGTTAGTTTGTATCTTGATAGTTATGTAGATATAGGGATAATGCTCGCCTTTTAGTACAGGTAGACCGGAAACGATTTTTTCTGAACGTTATGAATTATAATTGTAGATAAGGAAAGGGTTGCTTATCGGAAACAAACTTTGGAAGGGGAAATAGAACTTCAATTTTTTTAGTTTGAAAAATGTTTATTATGCTTAATAAATAATGCAACTTACTATTCCTCATTAAACATTTTCATATTCAAATTACTAATTAATTTATATTATTAGGCCTATTATAAGACCCGTCTGTCTTGTTTAGTCTGTCTAGTCGTCTGTCTAGTCTTGTCTGTCTAGTCTTGTCTGTCTAATCTTGTCTGTCTAATTTTGTCTGTCTAGTTTTGTTTATTTAGTCTTGCCTGTCTAGTATTGCCTGTTGAGTCTTGTCTGTCTTTAGTTGATTACAAACAGTAGATGATTTCAAATAATTATCTACTTGATGCGAGAGTCGATATTTTGTGGTTTATTAATTTATACCTCCTCTTTTTATTTGTTAATATTGATCGAGAGTTCAAAGAAAGCTCTCTTGGGTTTTAAGCGCACGTGAAGTGGGCCTGCTATTTCATACCACACACAGAAATTCACCTGCTTTACACCTGGAGCCCACATTCCACCGCAGTTTCCTGTCCGGACTCGCCCGAACTTGCACATACTCGACACAAAAAAAATATCTAACGCACGAACAGGACGAGACTAGACAGACGGGGCTACAGAGTCGAGACTAGACACACTGGTCTAGACAGTCAAGGTTAGTCTAAACTAATTATACTACAGGGGTGAGACTGGACATACTGGTCTAGGCAGTCAAGGTTAAATTAAACTAAACAGACTATAAGGCAATACTTATACTGATATAATCGATAGACAAGATTACTCAGATTAAATTACGAATAAACAATCAAAGTCATAAATACTAGACAAGACAGATTAATAGAGACATAATCCTAGATATTCTAGACTGGGCAAACAAGATTAGACAGATAGCACTTGAAAACAAGTAAACAGAAAAGGCTAAAGTCACAAAACTAGACAGATTATAACACAAAACTAGACAAAACTAGACAGTTAATGGAAGAATATAAGAAGGCGAAATCACAAATGCAATTTTTATACATTTTTTCCATAAATATTTTATTGAGAAATTTTCAGTAAATATGCAATTTCACGATTTATTATTAGATTTCTAAGAATATATTTATGAAATCGTATCAGTGGTTTCCCTCTGGTACGTTTCCATATTTAATATTCTGGAAGGAAATTGTTAAACTGACCATGTAAATTCAATTTCTAGGTATACGAGGCATGAGATTGTTTTGCATATTCTACACACCAAGAAAGATTGTTTTCAAATTGGGTTGTTGAATAACAAAAAAATTATCTATTTTTTAAAATTATTTTAAAACCTTATTATAACTTAAATTAATACGGATGTGCGATACGAAAAAGTTAATTTTTTAATTAATTATAAACAAGTTAAAAGTGATAAAATTTTGAAAATTATCACGTGACTCCAAACGCGCCATAATTTGTTTGTGACGTCGAAAGGGTGAAACTTCATTCTAACATTCTTTATAAAATCGTCGTTTTAGGATTTTTTCAACGCACTGTTTAAAGCCATTGGTTTCGACGTTTAACAATGTGGGACATTTAAAAACATTTTTTGATGAGTTCTTTTTGTGATACTGCTACACGATGGTACGAAACAAGCACGATAACTTTTAATATTTGACATATTTGACATTTCTACTACAGCTACTCTATAAACAGTCAGGCGCGGGTAGAAATTACCCATTTTACTTCACAACGTGACCGGCCGTTATCGGTACCGAGTTTAAAAACATATTTCCAATTTGTTATAACTTTTTAATTACAACGAAAAAAAAAATAGAAATCAAAAAAGAGTTTTGTTATATATAAAAAACTTATATATGAGCTTTCAATTTATGACAAAAAAAATTGATTCGAATACCCAATTACGTGGCCCTTCAAGTTCATTTTCTACATTTTACCTGAATTTACCTGCACAATTTACCTTGAATTGCGACATTATCTGCTTCTGATATCACATAACTGTTTGATAGCAGAATTCCTTACGCATCTTTTGAGACTAAATTTATGGAAACCAATTGAAATTTTCTCGATAAATCAATAAAAATCTAAAAGAAAATTTTGTGGTGATTTTTCCAGTTTACCCGAATGAAACCGCAGTGCTGAATACGATTTGCGAGTTCATTTGGCTCAAATATTTAAAATAGCCAAGATAACAAATAATAATGCCAAGATAATTTTATGACTGTTTTGAGTCATTTCCTCCAACTTTTTGCAAGTTTTTCCTTAAGATAATTTAACCTAATTTTATATAACTAAAATGAAATTATTGGGATTATGGACTAACTTAATGGAAATCGTGGAGAAAATAAAAATTGAAAATGAATTCGTGGTGAATGAAATTTCTGGAGAAATGAATCCTTTAATGCAGGGGTCTCCAAACTTTCCAGCCTTAGGGCCATACTGATTACTCCAGTAAGTTCCGAGGGCCAAAACCATATTATCATTGTTGCCGGTGGTAAAAAGTGAAATAGTCCACCGATGAAAAAAAGTCCGAAAAAGTACGCAACGTTTAAAAAAGGCTGCAAATCGGACTAAAGTCCGCAAAACGGCAACACTGCATATTATTAATTTTCCTGTCATTATCTGTAATTTCTAGATTAGTCGTAGAGTACGAGCCATGAGGAGTAACGTGACACGACATCTGGTGGACACAAGCGGAAATAGGTAGTACCTTCTATCGCTAACAGATGGCGCTAATAGCACGTACAGAATAATCTCGTTGGTTCGAGAAAGTTCTGGTGTCTTCCACTCACTTCTAGATGGCAGTAATTGGAATATATAAGAAGGCTAGTGGCGCAACCACAAGTCAGTTCCTATGACACTGTTGTGAAATAAAATAGTGCGTACCTCCTCAAAACGTGTTTGTGCGTGTTTAAGTTTAAGACATCTTTGTAACAGTATTTTGATTTGAATTGTTGCTTTTGTGTGTGATTTAGTAGTATGGAAATGAAGCGAAAAATTAATAGTGAATGCAGAAAATTCAAAGATCAGTGGAACATTCAGTATTTCGTAATTGAGTCCAGTAACAAGGCGCTATGTTTGATTTGCAATGAAAGCATAGCCGTTCGCAAGGAATATAACATTAAACATCATTATGAAACAAAACATTTTCAAAATTACTCAAAATATACAGGAAGTTTGGTTTGGACAGAAAAATTCGAAACTATGAAGCGCGGATTGAAATCGCAGAAATCTTCATTTACAAAACTCAAAACTGAACAAGAGGCTGCAACTCGTGCCAGCTTTCGTGTGGCTCTTGAAATTGCAAAACGTGGAAAACCATTCACCGATGGAGAAATGATCAAAGAATGCATAATTGCAGTAGCCGAAGAAATGTGCCTTGAAAAGGTAAATTTATTAAAAACTGTCAGTATGTCAGCAAACACTGTGGCTCGAAGGGTAGAAAACATCGCTGAAAATATATCCTCTCAACTGTTCGACAAAAATGGACATGTTGAGTGGTTTTCTTTGGCCTTGGATAAGTCAACGGATGTGTCAGATACTGCTCAGGTGTTGATTTATATTCGAGGAGTAGATAAAAGCTATGAAGTGCATAAAGAACTTCTTGATATGTATAGTATTCATGGCACAACTGCTGGTACAGATATTTTTAAAAGAGTTGAAATGGCCATTAATCAAAAGAACCATCGATGGAAAAACTTGAAATATATTACAACTGATGGAGGCAAAAACATGAGTGGGAAAGATAAAGGAGTGGTCGCTCTTGTGTCAAAGGCTGTAGAAAATGACGGTGGTTTAAAACCATTAGTCTTACATTGTATTATTCATCAACAGTCTTTGTGCGGAAAATGTTTGGATATGTCTGAAGTTCTGAAACCAGTCATATCAACTGTTAATTTTATCAGATCTTTTGGGCTGAATCACCGACAATTCCGACAATTTATTGAAGAGATTGGAGAAAATGACTTACCTTATCATACTGCCGTACGTTGGCTTAGTTGTGGGAAAGTCCTTCAGCGCTTTTTTGAACTTCGAGCAGTGATCGATTTTTTTTTTTAATGAAAAGCATCGCCCTCTTACTGAATTAGAAAACAACGCATGGCTGTGGAAGTTAGCATTCTATGTTGATTTGACAAAACATGTGAACGAACTGAATTTGAGATTGCAAGGAGAAAACCAGCATCTTCCTGATTTATACACTAATATCAAATCATTCCGGAAGAAATTGATACTGTTTCAATCACAACTACGAAGTAAATGTTTTTCACATTTTAAAACATGTGAAATATTCAGCAACACCACTGAGACTGAGTTTCCTATCGATTTTGCAATCGAAACTTTGAGTGCTTTGAAAATAAATTTTGATACTCGTTTCTCGGACTTTGATGCCATTGCGAATCAAATTAAGATTATTCAGAATCCTTTTGATACTGACATTGAAACCCTAGCCCCGGAACTTCAAATGGGAATGATTGATCTACAGTGCAGTGATATAATTAAGAACAAATATCAAAACTCATCTTTGTTGGAATTTTATAAGAGTCTTCCACTGACACAATTTGATAATTTGCATAAATTTGCTCGTGGGCTGTTTTCTGTTTTTGGTACTACTTTGGTACTATTGTGTGAGAAGACCTTCTCCAAAATGAAGTACACAAAAAATGTTTACAGATCTAAATTAACTGATGAGCATCTTATATCTCTTTTAATAATTGGTACAAGTAAAATTAGTCCACAACTACAAACTATTGCCAGTGGAAAATCTCAATTACATAAATCTCATTAGTATTTCATATGTCATTATGCTTGTTATAAGTTATGTTTTTATTTAAAATGTATAAAATGTTAGTTGGATTCATTTCAATAATTTGTTAGTTATTATATACTGAAGTTAAATTTTCTGTATATTATACATGTCTTTACTCATTACAATTCTGTGTTTCTTTATCCAACTTATCACAAAAACAATAACAATAAGCCTACAACAATGTTATGAGTAGTTAGCCCATGCCCATATCAATGTAGATGCCATATTAATAATTATTCAACATAAAATTAGAATACTTCAGTAAGCTAAATTTAATTTGCTATAAAAAATATGTTCTCTAAAAGGAGTTTTCAAGTATGCTAGCTCTCCGCGGGCCGGATGTGGCCCTCGGGCCGTAGTTTGGAGACCCCTGCTTTAATGGATCAATACATAGACGCGATTTTTTTAATTTTAAGTTTAAAATTATTATAATTATATTATAAGTTTTAAAGTTAAGTTTATATTGGTAAAAATTGGTAAAAACTATAAGTGTCTGTGATAAACCGTTCAAAAGGTATGGCATTAGGAAAGCGGCAGAAAATCATCATTATTTATCAAGTTATTGGAAAATTTCAAAGAGTATATGAAAGTGTTTCCCTGCTGGTTGCAAATATATAAATTTCATGATACTATCTGCTTCCATTCGCTTCATAAACTTGGTGAAATCGATTGAAATTTCGAAAATCTAAGTTCATCTATAGCAGCGTTTTCCAAACTGGGAGGCGCGGACTAGTTCAGGGGAGGCGCGAATATTAGCCACAGTCAGCAATTTTCCAAATTACAGCTAAAGTTTTATCTGTAAGAAATGAATAATTTTTAGTATAATCCTTTATCCACCTTTTGGCAAAACAAGAAGGTTCGTAGCACTTGGTTGACAGAAACCGAGTAGGATATTAAAGAACTGGGAATAACAGATCTTCTAAACAGACAGTCTGTGAGATGCACGCTGAAGGAAGTCCGTCGATTTCAGGAAAAACCCAGAAGGAAAGATACCCCCTGGACAGATGAGAGAAAGGAATTACACCAGCAGAAGATGCCACAATACTGTACAAAGAGTAAAGCCTAACAGTTAAACAAGCGTGGTCCAAAGTAGGCCTATTCGAAACAAGAAGAAGACAGATTTTTTAATGAGAAAGACATAATGTGGAATAATTACATTGAGCTCTGTACTGAGCGTGCAAAATAAGTGTCGGAACACAAAGCTGATCTTCAGACACTAGTTAAAAGGAAAACGCCTCTCTGGACGCACTGCATGCTCCACAGAGCAGCTCTCGTATAAAAAGAAATATAAGCGAGGAACTTGTTTTTACAAGAGTAACGAAAGTTATAAATTACAGTCCATCAAAAATACAGTCCATCAAAAGTTAGGTTGTTCGCAAAGCTGTGTGAAGATATGGGAGCTAATTACACCTCACTTCTGTACTATTGTGAAGTGCGCTGGCTATCTCGTGCGAAAGTGATTCAAAGGGTACTTGAACTCGAAGAAGAAATTGCAATTTTTCTCGGTAAAAATTGAGTGTTTTATAAAATAAATCATGTAAATAAAATAACTCAATGCAAGGACCATAAATAGAGCTATGGAAATCAAATTTGCAAAAAAAAAATTATTGTTTCCACTTTTAAATTTATACAATTCGAAGCAAAAAAAAATATACCATTTTGTTCAACACTTGGATGGTTTGTTGATTCAATTTTCGAATTATTTTGATGATCTTGATATTGAAATGAAAATGAAGAATTTGGACTGACAAGAATTGGAAAGAAAAATTGAATGAATAGACCTTTTTAGAGTTAGTTAAGCGCACGCGCATCCGCCAATGCGCATGTAAGGCGGGAATTTGAAAGTTTCGAGCACATATTTAGTTATACGTCAAAAAGTTTCGGACTCTTTCGGAGGGCCATCTCTCCCGCTCTCGTTCGCCCTGACCTCGCCTTCCATACGTTATTGGTTACTGCATCTCCGGCGAGGTTACTCAGGTTACCAGGGTTCACCACGTGGAGGTGGGAATCGGAATTGGGCAGGAGCGACTATGCGACAATCTCTTCCTGTGCGGTTGTGTTGCACATGCACTACCCTAGAACCCCGGACCGGCAATAAGATCATCGAGAAACGGAAACACACAATATACTACAGCTGTGACCCAGGCCAACATACCTTTGGGACAGGATTCATCGTAAACAAGAGAGTAAAACATCTGATAACCGACTTTAAAGCAATATTCCCACAAACGTGTACTATCAGAATGAAAGGAAAATTTTTCAACTACAGTTTTATAAATGTGCACGCAACTACAGAAGAGAAGACGGATTAAGAAAAGGATGAGTTCTACGAGTCTCTAGAAGCAACCTACCAGAAATGCCCTAGAAAAGATAACAAAATTATAACAGGCGACCTAAATGCAAAAGTAGGACAGGAAGACCTGTATGCCCCGATGATAGGCAAACATAGTAAACATAAGGAGTCAACGAACAACGGCATAAGATTAATACACGTAGCAGCCTCATTAAATATGGTGGTAGCGAGAACATGTTTCGAGCATACAGATATACATAAAGCCACATGGACATCCCCAGATAAAAGCACCGTCAACCAGATAGACTACTATAATATCGACTATATAATATCGACTCCGACCACTTTATGATAGAGACCAGAGATGTTATGGATATGAAATTTCGGATCTGGATACGGATACGGATATAGGTATAATATTATTCCGGCTTCGGAAACGGTTACGGATATGATTTTTTTCGGATTATCCGTTAGTTTCGGATAGTTTCGGTTACGGATATTAGATTTCTAAGGAATTGTAAAAGTAGAATACTAATTGGTAAATAATTTTAATTTATTTCTGTCATTATTTGGTTCTATATGTCATACAAATAAGTACTACAATATAAGTAGTTACTACAATCACATTCCATACAAGTAATATATGTTTTATCTACGTAAAAATACAAAATCAAAGTTATAATAAACAAAAACAACATTATTCGTTTTTTCTATTATATGATTTCTATTAAATATTAAAATATCTTTATAGGAATTTTCCCAAATATCAATCCAAATTATCCGAAATTATTCGAAACTTTTATATCGGTTTCGGTTTCGGTTACGGTTACGGATAGATTTTTATTTCGGATATACGACAGTTTCGGTTACGGTTACGGAGCTCCATAACATCCCTGATAGAGACACGAATACGAGCTAGGATATCCAATGCAAGAAAGAAAGAATCAAATAACAAAAAAGGCCGGTATAACATAGCAGATCTAAAAAATCCAACAAAAGCTGAGAAGTACCAAAGCACAATTAAAAACAAGATAGAGGCACAAGTGACTGAGACACCAAAAACGTTCAACGAACGATGAATAGATTGTAAAAAAATCATTGAGGAATCAGCAATCGAGGCCATAGGAAAGCAAGAGAGCCATAGACGTAGGCCAAAGGATAAGTGGTTTCATGCGGAATGCGAAGAGGCAACTAAAAACAAAAATCAACATATCTTAAACTACAACCGACACATCACATAACGGGAGCTTGAACTACCTATAAAGAACTGAGAAAGAAAGAGAAGAAAATCAACAAACGAAAAAAGAAGAAATTCTTAAAGCAGGAACTGCAAGAGATGGAAGATCTAAATTCACAGGCAGAAACTCGAAAATTTTACAGAAAACTGAGTAACAGTAGAAAAGAGTTCAACCCAAATACCACTATGTGCAGAGACAGACAAGGAAACATTATCTGTCAAATAGAGGAGATACTAAACCAGTGGGCGTATAATTTCGAAGAACGTCTCAACACCAACAACAGGGAAGACAAAGATTAAGTCAGGATGAACCCAAATCAAGATGACAGAGAAGGAGGTAAATAACTAGCCACACCCATCCAAGAACTTATAGCGGAGGGTCGGCAACAAAAAACTATACAAAAAAAGTGGAACTCGGGCATAATCATTCCTATACACAAAAAAGGTGACCAAAGGTGAAATGCCTCTGTAATTGTCACAGTCTAGTTAGACTGTGACAATTACAGAGGCATAACTCTCCTCAATAGTGCTCACAAAGTACTAGCCAATATCTCATTCGACCGCATCCGACCTTATGCAGAGAAGCAGAGCGGCAACTACCAGTGCTGCTTCTGTTAAAATAGGTCCACAATAGACCAGATATTTACACTACGGCAGATCCTTAAGACTCGGGAATATAACGCCAACACGCACACGCACGCAAAGCACTATTCGAAGCAATGATTGAACTAGGCATACCATAATATCTGGAACTTCTTACGAAGGTAACTCTTGCAAAAGTGGAGAGCAGAGTTAGGATCCAAAATAGTGTATCAAGATCTTTTTCTACACACACCGAATGGTTCACACCGAATTACGGCGACGCCCTATCGTGCATAATATAACGGGAACACGCACACGCACGAAAAACACTATTCGAAGCAATGATTGAAGTAGGCATACCATAATATCTGGAACTTCTTACGAAGGTAACTCTTGCAAAAGTGGAGAGCAGAGTTAGGATCCAAAATAGTGTATCAAGATCTTTTTCTACACACACCGAATGGTTCACACCGAATTACGGCGACGCCCTATCGTGCATAATATAACGCCAACACGCACACGCACGAAAAGCACTATTCGAAGCAATGATTGAACTAGGCATACCATAATATCTGGAACTTCTTACGAAGGTAACTCTTGCAAAAGTGGAGAGCAGAGTTAGGATCCAAAATAGTGTATCAAGATCTTTTTCTACACACACCTAATGGTTCACACCGAATTACGGCGACGCCCTATCGTGCATCTTATTTAACATCGCCCTTGAAAAAGTAATCAAGGAGTCTGGAGTAAACAAAATAGGCACGATTATCAACAAGTCAGAACAACTTGCATACGCGGACGATATAAATATAATAACTAACTCGAAAAATAAGTTGATCCAAGCATTCACGGCCATTGAAGCTGCAGGAAAAATAATGGGTCTAGAAATAAATACAGTTAAGATAAAATACATGTTTGTTTCTACGCGGGACGGACAAGTACAAAACGTAACTATCGGGACACGTTACATCGAAGGCGTATCGCCTTTACGAACATCCGGATGTAGTTCGTACTATAAAAATAGCTAGATTAAGATGGATAGGACATATCGAGCGAATGAAGGATTCAGAGCTAACAAAACTTATTACACGACAAAGACCAGTAGGGAAAAGGACACGAGGCAGGACAAAAACAAGATATCTGGACTAAGTGCTGGAGAATCTAATAGCAATGGAGGTGACCGGATGGAAAACCAAGACCCGGAATAGATTGGATTGGAAAAAAATTCTAGAGGAGGCCAAGACCCATAATAGGTTGTGGAGCCAACACAACCTATTATGGGTCTTGGCCTCCTCTAGAATTTTTTTCCAATTTAATCTATTCCGGGTCTGATGATGACATTTTTTAGAACATTTTTTTGTTTTTATTATTTTATTAAATGGGGGGAAGCGCCAAATGATTTAATATTTTTAAGGGAGGTGTAGTTACAAGTTTGGAAACCGATAATCTATAGTGAAATGATCTCCTAAAACGTGACAATCCGTTTTCAATTATCTGTAACTGTTCTCGAGATATCGACTTATGAATTCGAAAATAGCAAAAAAATTCAATTTTGCAAAATGTTCTTTTCCAAATAATTTAATCATTAATTTGTTTGTTTTGTCAAATAGTTTCGGTATACCAAAAATGATTTTGCTGTGTTTTTCTACCAGTTTCTATTAATTGTGTCAATATTTAGACATAATTTAGTATCATTGCTTTTGGTATAATTAGCTTGAGATCGCAAACTCAACACGATTAGGTAACAATCAACAACTATTATTTAATATTTAATATGTTGCAGCAAAACTTGTGTAAAAATAAAAACAGAAATTTCTCAGAATTGAGTAAGAATACAACGAAAACGATTCAATAGAATTTTATTTGAACAATTTGCATGAGGCGCCCGTGTAGTTAGCACCTAGGTCGTCCTAGGTCATTTGGCCGATATACTAACTCCTTTGTAAACTCTTTTTTAATACCTATTTTGAATTTTAATTAACGGAAAACATATAAGGGGTTTCTGAAACAATTTGCTGTTTATAAAGATGGTTGAGTCCCACAACAATATTACAACTTTCAAAGTCCACAATTTTTAAGAATATTTGTTTTTAAGATTTATAAAATGAACATAGCTGTGATAGCAGTAATATATTGGAGTCTTGATCTGCGTACTAGCTAGCGGCTGGTCACAAGGGGTTGCCAGGGGCGCAACCTTCAGAAGGCCGTATTTGGCCTACGTAAAGTTTTAAAAGATTTTATATTGCCTTAATTAACGAACTCGTAATGGTTGTAATTAGAGTTTTGCCGGTTAATAATTATATGACATATGCATGCTGTAATTTCCCAAGAACGCATTGGTTTATTAATTTTGTTTAAATAATTTTGGTTTATGTGCAAATTATTATGATTATTTAGAGTTCAAATTAGTTATTAATGAAAGTATTCGCTTATAATAAATTTTTATTCAACAAAGTATTGTTACGTTCCGTACATATTTTTTACCAAGAGCTACCCATTACTGACACTGTGCGTAAAAGGAGTCTGGGGTTCTTTGGGCACATAATGAGAATGAAAGATTCGATACTACTAAAATAACTGGTACAATACAATCTCAACTTCAAAAAAGGTCCACAACAGGGTACAGATGGATCAGAGAAATAAGAGAGGATCTGACAAAAATTGCACCAGAAGACACCACAGACAAGATAAAGTTAAACCAAAAAATCAAGCACACAAATCTCCGCTTCCCACTCACAAAGAATAAATTCACAACACGGGGATTTTCAATTTATTTTCCTTTTTCGTGTCCGTTGGATTCCGGTGGTGGAAGGATTTGCCACTGTCTGGTGGGACAGTGTTACTAGGGAGCGCCGGCATGTTCTGCATATACAGGAGAAAATGCTCGCGTGGAGGTTCCTTCCGTGCTCCCCGTGTATTTTCAATTGAAGAACGGGCACGAAGATCAGAACGTATGAAAAAGTACTGGCAGGACCGCAAGGCTCGAACAATCCTCTCAAAGAGACTTAGTTAATGGACTGACTAAAGTGATACGTGGTCATAAAAGAAGTACTAATTTTAAGCTTAAATGTATATGTCATAGCATTATAGTGAAATCCGTCAGATTGTGTAAAACCGAGTCATTGCATAATCTGCCGACAGTTCGTTTATTCCATTTGAAGTACTCGATATGACTAGCTAGTTCATGAAACCACCTCAAATATGTTTCTTTAATTATCTCTTTATTAATAGGTCTGATAATTAAGGCAAATAGCTTTATACTATCATTTCTTGAAACGTCGAATCGGTAAGTAAGATAGTGTATATCCCAGTTAAACAAGTGCCTCATAAAATAGGCGATTTCATGAACTACACGAATTAGATGAATTACACGAACTGCTATGGCTCAGTTTTACACAAACTTCACTATATATTTCACTATATTTATGACTGCGACATATACATAACTCGAATTACACTTACAAAGTTGTGTTGTTTCTGCAAAAATCAAATCTTGCCAGAGGTGCTAATGACCCTAGCTACGGCGTTGGTACTGATAAAACAGTCGCGCGTTACTTCCATGTACCCATGTCACTGTAATGTTTTCCACGCGTTGTTTGGTCGTGCGTTATTATGCCATAGAACCGATATATTGTTTCCTTATTTAAGAATGTTGCATTTTTTCTGTTAAAGCAGCAATTAGGAAAAATAGACGATTATCTAAAAATCTTGCAAAATTTTCAAAAATGGCCCGAAGCTTAATCTCCTGGAGTCATTACAAACAAACAAATCCGCAATCTATCAGTAAATCTCCTTAATAAGCATACTGACCCAATCTTTTCTTAGCCGGCGCGAGTGGTGTAGTGATGACGCGAGTGGCCTCATGTTCACCAAAATTAAAAAAATTTAAAAAAAAAACAAACAAATATTTTAATCTAACGCAATCGCCTCCAAAAAAGTCCCCAACTAAAGACAGACACCTCCCTTCTCCAACGAAACTCTTAGTTTAAATTCAATCTCATTAATTTGTAATCCACTTACAAATGACCTGCAACAGTCGAAACTCGTGTCGTGTAAAGTGTGTAGATTTATATAACTTCACAAGTTAAATCTTATTTTCAAAAAAAATAGTGGGAAAAACATTGTGAATCTTTCAATTAAGAGTAATCAGAGAATATTTTTTCTTCTTCTTCTTGTTTAGAATGGGCCTACTTTAGACCACACTTGTTCAACTGTTGGGCTTTGATCTTTGCCCAGTATTGTCGCATCTTCTGCCGGTGTTACTCCTTTCTCTCTTCTGTCCAGGGGGTACCTTTCTTTCGGTTTTTTTTCCTGAAATCCAAGGACTTCCTTCAGGGTGTGTCTCACAGACTGTCTGTTTTGGAGGTCTGTTATTCCCAGTTCTTTAATATTCGCGGTTTCTGTCAACCAAGTGGTACGAACTATCTTGTTTTGCCAGAAGGTGAACAGACGGTTGGTTAGTCGGTTTGGAGGCAACCTTGCAACGTGGCCATAGAAAGCTACCCTTCTTTTCCTTGCATAGTCAGAGAGCCTCTCAATATGTTCGTAGAGCTCAGAGTTATGTGGCCTTCGGAATTCCCCATCCTCCTTTACCACGCCTAGGATCTTCCTGAGGATTCTCCTCTCTCTGACTTCCAATTTCTCTTCCAGACCTTTTCGATTCAAGGACAGACACTCGCATACAGGGATTCTGGTCGTAAGACTGATGTGTAGTGCTTAAGTTTCAGGTTGCGTGACAGGCATTTCTTGTTGTAAGTGTTCTTAGTCAGTCGATAGGCTAGTTCTAACTTGTTGACTCTCTTGGATAATGATGCTCTTTCTAATAAGTTGGGTTGAATCCATTCGCCGAGATACTTAAATTTCTCAGTCCTCTTGATGTTTCCCCCCTGCTTTATTAACATGATAACATCTCTGATGTTGGTGAAGAATTCTGTTTTCTCCAGCGACACCTGAAGACCCACTTTAGCAGCCTGTTTTCTGAGGCAGTTTACCTGCATTTTTGCCATCTCAAGAGAATCAGCAAACAGTGCCATATCATCTGTAAAGGCCAGACAATCTACAATCAGTCCATCGTTCTTACGTCCCAGCTAGATACCATTCTGAGCACCCAAATTGATGAGTTCCTTGCGCTATTCTCTAATAACCTTTTCAAGGACACTGTTGAAGAGAAGTGGGGAAAGTCCATCTCCTTGTCTCACTCCAGTTTTTATTTCGAAGCTTTCTGAAATCTCGCCTTTAAATTTAAACTTGGAATGGGTGTTGGTCAAAGTTTCCAGGATGAGTCTGCGGGTTTTGTTGTCTAGCCCTACTTCTTGGAGTACTTTGTTAAGCGTTTCTCTATCAATGGAATCGTATGCCTTCCTAAAATCAACAAAGGTGACGACAACCTTGCGGTTTCTCATCTTGGAGTATGCAAGTAGAGTTTTAAGATTGAGGATCTGTTCAACAAAGGATCGAGTCTTCCAGAAGCCCCCCCTGGTATTCTCCCAGTTGACTATCCAGCTGATTTTCTGCCCTTGTTTGTAACTTCGAGAGAATCTTGTATGTTACCGGGACGAGAGAAATTCCACGGCAGTTGTTTAGATCAGCAAAATCTCCCTTTTTGTGAAGCGGATGGATCAGAGCAGATTTCCAATCGGGTGGTAATTTCTCTGTTTCCCAGATATCCTGGATGATCTCGGTTAGCTTGAGCACGGCATTGTTTCCAGCACCTTCCACAGTTCAGCAACGATAGAGTCCTTTCCAGCTTCCTTATTATTCTTAAGAAGTTGAATGATCTGGCCAACTTCTTCCGATGAAGGGGGCAGCGAGTCCGGGTTTGATGTGGTTTGTTTATAGTCGAAGTCTTCGCTGGGTGGGTCACAGTTGAGTAGATTTTTTAAATACTGAACCAAAAGTTGACCTTGTCGTTATAAGCCAATTTGCCTTGTGAGTCTCTGAAGTGGAGGCTTGGCGAAGCGTATTTTCTGAGTGTCTGCTTGAAGGTTCCAAAGAAATCTCTAGAGTTATTCTTAACAAAGCTCTCTCTATCGATTTGGGTTAGTTGGTTTTGTGTGAAGGTTCGTTTGGTTTCTCGAATTATCTTGGCTGTAAACTTTCTTTGTTCCATTTATGTCAATTAAAAATAACATTTATGTCAATTTTCCTTGGTCTTTTTAGAATTCCACTTCACCCAGGCTGTCTGTCTTTGGGCTATTGCATTCTCACAGTCTTCAGTTCACCACGGATGCTTCATTCTTTCCGATGCGAGAGGGGCGAGTTCATTGGCCGCCTTGACAAGAGTCTCCTTCAGTTGGTCCCAACTGTTTGGATCTGTATTGTTCAGTCTCTGACTTTCTTCTTGACTGTTCTTGAGTCGCTCGACGTCAAATCTTACCATTTTGGAGGTTCTGTGTAATCTAGTGTTTCTAGGCTGGAGTCTTATTTTAATCAATGAGAGGTAGTAGTATGAGTCCAGATTGGCGCTTCTTAGTACCTTCACGTTTGGTATTTCCTTTTGAGATTTTCGTGAAATGGCCACATGATCTATCTGGAATTCATCCAGGTTGGTATTAGGTGAAATCCGTCTTCTGCTTCTTTGGCAAGCGTTTGAAGGCTGTCGACTTCATGAGCAACCCAAAGGTCCTACACAGATCTACCAATCGTTCTCCGTTGCGGTTGGTTCGCTTATGCGCCGAATAATGGCCCACTATGTTTCTGTATTTTTTCTCTCTTCACAATTGAGCATTGAAGTCACCAAGCAGTATGACGGTGTGCCTCTCTGGAAGTTTAGAGATAATAACTTCTAAGTCTTCTCAAAATTTATCAGTTCTGTCTGTTGTCCTGATTGATTGCGACATGTACATTGTCTATACTGTAGGCCTTGTTTGCGCATTTGAGAGAGAAGGTGGATGGATACAGGACTGCTCGGGAAGGTAAAGTGGGTGACTGAATCCAGTATCCTGTGACCGGTTCTAATTCGTGACGGCTCAGTGTAGGCAGCGCCATTTGACTACCAAGAAAACATATTTTTTGTAACTGATACTTCTCGGACCTGACGGAACGGAAACGTGATGTAACTGATGTGTGTGAAAGGACCTTTAGACAGGTTGCCTTAGCACTACGGCTAAAGCTCCACTCCACTCTCCCTAGGTGCTAAGCTCTGTGCCATTGTTTACCACAGATGTTCAAGGGGTACAGAATATTATATTACTAGGTCTAGATCTATTTTAGATTTTTTTCTTTTTATTTATAATTTCTAGTATATTTTTTATTATATTATTGCATTATTTTTGTTTTATTTTCACTAATTATATAATTTTCTTTATGTTTTTTTATACAGGGTGTATGAAAAAGAACTCCTTAGTTTTATTATGTCATAGAAACTGTTCAAAGCTATACACACTATTATAGTTTGTGGTGTTGATTCATCAACTGTCCAAGTTTTTTGCAGAGACGGTGGGGTACACAGTGGGGTATTTACGCTATTTAGGCGGCCAAAAATCGATTACCTAGAATTTGTTCCAGGTGAAAAAAAAGTATATCCTGATAATGTTAAATAGACATAGAACAATATACAACCCTTTTTTTATCACTTGTTTAAGTACGCACCGTAGTATTAGTCGAAATTTGCAAATTACAAAACAAAATTGCAATGTTGTAAGTGTGTGATTAGTTCTGGGCCTCCTCGAAAATACAGTTCTTGAAATTTTTTTTAAAAATTTATTTGGAGTTTGTTTTTCAAAAAAAAATTGATGGATTCCAATATATCAGGTAATACCACATATATATTTATGTAAATTTATAGAATAATTAGTAATAATTTTAAGGATACAAAATGGTAATCGAAATTAATGAAAAAAAACTCCATGATTTATTTTCAAAAAGGTTTTTGTTATACTTCCACGTGCGTCCCCGTGGTTTTTTAAGTTATAATAGAATAAATAGTATGTGCACTAACTAAAACACCGAAATTAGCCGCGGACTCCTATGAAAACGATGTTTTTATCGATAGTTTGTGTTTCGTTCCAGTATCCGAGGCGCTCGAGTAGTAACGCGTAGATTTCTTTTTGACAAAATGCAGGAACAAGATTTACCAAATTTTGACGAAAAGTTGAGCTAGCTTCAGACATATATTTTATCACAAGATGGATATTGTGAAAGCCAAATGAAGAAAGTTAAACATAAATACTCCCATTTAAAGTACCAATTTAAAAAAGATGGACACTAGCGCATACAAAATCAGAAGATTTCTATAAAAACAATGACAATTGGTTACAAGGAACATTCGTAATACCGAGGGTTAAACGACGTTCTAGTGGCCGACCAACAAAATCGTTTGAAGCATCAAGTGAAAGGAGCAAACGCAGAAAAACAATTGAAGTGCGCAGTGTTGTCGAGAAAGGTGCGTTAATGCGAGCTGCTCAATCATCTCTTCAAAGTTCTGGAGAGAGAATTGCATCGAAAATTCTGAAAGATATAACAAATCCTCCGCAGAAAGCTCAAGATTACCAAACAGCTTATAAAAAGTGAATACACGGAAAAAGGTCACAACTTGATCCAATGGGCGCCCACTCAATGTTTGTAGAAGCCGATCTCTCAAGGCGGCAATATGAAGTTATTAGAAATAGTAACAATGGTTATTATCCGAGTTATTCCATTGTACAGCAAGCAAAAAAGATTTGTTATCGGAGAAATGCAGCCTATCGGGTAACTGAAAGTTGTGATGAAATTAACTTGCAGCATTTATTGGACCACACAGCAAAACGTTTGGCTACGTATTTGAAGGATGTGTTGATGACATTTAATATACAAGAGCATAAATCATTGACGCTAATTTCGAAATGGGGATGTGACGGATCGCAACAAACACAATATAAACAGAAGATGCAGGAAAAAACCCTAGATCGTCGATGTGCCTAAAGGATAGTGGATACGGCAACACTATTGATGGTAACACTAGCAGGAGATTTTTCGCCAATCCAGAGATGGCAGCTGAAATTACCGGTATTGACTACAACCTGATCATACGAATCAAAGTGATTTTAGAGGTAATTTCTAGTGGTCATAAAGTGGATTTGGAAAAATTTGCTAAATACGGATATGAGACCGCCAAAATTTACGGGGAATTATATCCCTGGCATCCCATGACTCCAACAATGCACAAAATCCTTGCTACTGCTACCTATAGGATTACCTATAGGAAAACTGCTACCTATAGGATTACTGTCCGAAGAAGCAGAAGAGGCGCGCAGCAAGAACTTTCGTTCATACCGGATGAATTTCGCCAGTAAATTCTCGAGAGAACATTGCAATTTAGAAGTTATTAACAGATTATTGCTCAGCTCTGATCCCCTAATTACTAGTATGAGGCCGAAACCAAGAAAAGTAGCAGTCATGCACAGCAAAGAAGCAATGCAAATGCTTGTTTCCGTCGAACCCATTAATAAAAACGACGAAAGTTCTTCAGAAGTATATGCGTAGGAAACTGGGGAATGTCGAACTGACGACGAGATGTGGGACTCTTCAAGTTAACTAATAAGTTTTCTTGTTTTTACTTCATTTCCCTTAATATAACGTTTATTAATATTTTATTTTTTTTTCAATATACTATTTTTTCCTATTTATTTATACTCATACGTACTTCGAACAACTATAACAACTATAAATAAACATAAAAACCGATTTAAAATGTATATAAACTAAGAAATAATTTTGGCGGGCTAAATCGTTGAAATACCCCACTGTGCGGCGCCAAGGCTCAGTGCGCTTAATTCAGTTCAGGCGTGCAATGCAGTGCAATGGCTACTCCACAACAAAATCTGTTATAACAGTGCAACGTAATTTTAGAAGTCAGTAGGTGTCGAACCTCCTACAGCAAAAACTATTCGTCATTGGCTACATTCTTTCAAAGAAACTGTTAGTGTTTTAAAAGGGAAATCACCAGGCAGACCGAAAACTTCTGAAGATGAATCAAATACTCGAATAGTGAACTTTGAATCGTTTCTATGACACTTCATCTTTGAACCGTTTCTATGACACAATAAAACTAGGGAGTTCATTTTCAAACACCCCGTATTATATTTTTTATTACCTATTATTCTAGTTCTATTTGCAGGTGTTTTTGCTCCTTTATAGATATTGTATTTATTGGAATTGAAGTACAAAGCATGCCTTATGACGTTGATTCTTAGAGTGGATCAAGTATCAAAGATGCAGCAGCAAACTTTCTGGATCAAGTGATTTCTGGGTAAAATTAAATCACCCATAAACATAAAAGAAATAATGAACGTTCATCACAACAGTTTCATTCTTTTCCTAAGTGTTTAAAGCGCTTTAGTGGTATGTCCACACTAGGTAAGGTGACGAGGCGTACTGCTTTAGCCAGTACAGTACTTCTTTGAGATAGTCTGTACTGTCCAATTTTTAGGCACTGTATTTGTAGTGTTTTTCTCTAAGATCTACTGCTTGTACTGCTTTGTTACTCCTTGTTTTCTGCGAAGTTCGTATTGTCTCGACGGCTTTCGCCAAGCAGTTCGTTAGTGCGTATGACAAAGTGACGGATGTTGAAAAAAATAGCAATATCTGAGGGAACATTTGCATTTCATACAATATGCCATAATCTGGGGGCGCGGCAGTGCCCCTGCCAAGTCGACCACAACCGTACTATCTTTTCTCGAAGCGACAAACGGCACTTTTGACCCCCCAGTAACTTCGTTATGTATAAAGCAGGAAGTTTGAATTTTTAGATATCAAGAGACATACTATAACTGGCTATATTGATTATACATAAATATACCTAATAATTATACCTTAAGGTCGACTTCCGAGCAAAGCGGCTCTGTCGTCACTAACGCAGCGATACTGATGCGGCGATATAGCGATAGTATTATGCACTATGGAAACGTATGAGGTGCTTTTCGAGCACAGCGACACTGACGCTGAGCGCGTCAATGTCGCTGCGCTCGAATTGCTCCTCATACATTTCCATAGTGCATACTACCATCGCTATGTCGCGCCGGCTTTGTCGCTGCGTTAGTAACGCCAGAGCCGCTTTGTTCGGAAGTCTACCTTTATAGTTTACGAACTATTGCCAGTCAAATTTCTTAATTTAAGTTTATTTAATTTAAGTGACACGCTCACCTACGATCAAAATTCTAAGGTACTTCTAGCAATCTTACAAACATCCAAATTTTGAATTTTAGTTGGCCTTTAGCCTATAAAGGAAGAAAAAAATCAAAAATCCCGAAATTTCATTTTCCATTAAATGAAAAATAAGGATTATTAAAAATAATATTCAACGAACGTATCGAACTACATATGATTGCTAACTTTAAAATAGAGACAGGGAGTGGGCTTTAAGAAAATCAGTAGCTGACGGCCACTGTATATTACCCGAGAAAAAAGGAACATGAGATCAAAACTGGAGTAAATGTTAAACTATTAAATTTAGATTCTGTGCCAGAAGAACCATCAGCACTCTTTTCTGAGCACATTCTTAAAATAATTCTTAAAACAATAATTTGAAAGAAAAAATAATCGCATTATCCGCAGATAATACCAATACTAATTTTGGAGGAAAGGTGAAAATAATGTTCTTAAATAATTAAAGCAATTATTAAATAAGAATATCATTGGAATTGTCTGCAACGCAACTTATTTTATCCAATGCAATTAATACTACTTCATAATCTCTCAGATCTATACTTCCACAGATACACAATGTGAGTCACCAATTTCAAAATTTTTTGGAAGGAAGCAGAAATAGAATACAAAAAAATGTTGGGATTATTCCACAACGAGATGGCTTGCGTTAACACCTACTGTTGAACACGTAATCAAAATATTTGAGCCTTTGCGGTCGTACTTTTTGAGTTTAGACCAGAGTCCCAAACTAATAAAAAAAAAACAATCTAAAACGCGCTGTCATTTCAGCCATAGTCAAGCAGTTGTATTTCATATCAGTAATTGAAAGCCCTAAAGTGTTAGCTTCCGAGGTGAAAACTGTCTTAAATAATTTGATGGAGCAAATAGCTGCTAGATACAATAGTGGATTTGTTCCATTAAAGGTAACGCAGAAACTCGATACAATCGAAGTCAAATCCTGGAAGCAAGGTGAAATTTGTTAAAGAAATTAAATATTTTTATAAAAATTCCAAAACCACAAAATTGTTATCGATGATAATGAACACTTCGATGAAGTTAGGCGAGTAAACACGTACTGTTCCACGGAAAAAATAGATGAATGGAAGAAAAATAAAACAGAATCTAGTTTGCGTTGGACAGAAATATACAACTATTTTAAAGATGAGCATATTCCTACAAAAAAGTTGGAATTATTAAATTTTGAATGTGTTTGCCGGGTACTAATGCGACAGTTATTATTATCAACGAGTATTTTCAATCATTAATGATTTCTGGAGAAGTGCCAAATCAAGATTAAACATAGAAACCTTATCAGTAGTGTCTTCAGTGAAGGTGAATCTCAAATATACTTGTGAAGGATTTTGTAATCTTTTAAAAGAAAATGTTACATTATTAAAAAAAATCATTCAAACAAAAATATAATTATAAAAAACAAAAATGACTCAAAATATTTTCTTTATCATTTTTTTTTTCAAGCACATGCATAACCATTACCCCTCCAACCGTCTTGTCCAATGTATTGCTTTCGCGTTTAAATAATCTGGAAACAGGTAAGTGACCAATAGAAATTTGAAAAAAAAAATACGGAAGGGAAATATTATCAATATTGTCATAATTCTCATAATATATTGTCATAATTCAAGCGCAAAAGCTAATGCTTCATTAAAAACTGTCATTTTTTTTACAAAATTAGGTAAAAAGTGACTTTCAACTCTAGAACGTTTGACCATTGAAAGTTTTCAAAATTAAGCTTATGTACTCTTTCGTGTTTAAAAAATCTGGTCACCTTAACACTAGGCAACAAATTGGTAGCAATATGTTGCCAACACTTTGACAGAGAGTTGCTTCAATTGTATCTGGATACATGTCTGTGTTGTGCGTCCACACCACAACCAGTCAAATGTTGAAAATGGACGTGAAAGCTGCTGGTGTTTGTGCTGCTTGTCAGTTATGTACTTTTTTGTTTGGTCCAGGAATATTTAATTTCTTCTCCATCACTTTTTTGAATTATAAACTATAATTATAATTAAAAATTAATTAATATTATAACAAAAACGAAGTAGATGGCTAACCTGCACAAATGAAACCTCAACCACTGGGATTCATGCAAAATGTTGTCAAAACTGTCCACACTGAGCGATGTTACCCATATAAGAGCGATGTTACCCGTATAAAACGGGATACACGGATACAAGCAACAAGCAACAAATTTCTTTGATATATGTCGCCAAATGTTGACGAGTATCCAACAACATGTTGTTTGTTTACAGCAACATGTTGTCAACATTGTGTTGACAACATGTTGGCAACAATTTGTTACCCAGTGTGGACCTAGCTTAAACTGCCGCGTCGATAAAAGTTTCAGAACCGCTGCTTATATAACTGAATGTACCTACAATGTAAAAATAAAAAATAACCAAAGAAGGCTTCATGCCTTTAGTCTTGAGAAAGTTTAGTAATTAGAATCTATAAACCATTGGTGGGCGAAAGTATCGATTTTGATTCGCATTGTGTTATTTGTGATGCAGTTATTAGATTTAAAATAAAATTATCAACGAAAGATAAGAGTTAATCGATACAAAGTGCGATACGTAATAAATACATTTCATTGTGATTCTTAAAACATTCATTGCAGTTACTCGTACGTACAAGCAAAGTGGAATTTTTATCAAAAACACGAAAAATTTGAATGTTCCTAGGCGAGTCCGGTCCTGGGATTGTCAAACACTTATCAAATACCAAATTCTGTCATTTGAGGGCCGGTTTGCACTCTGGAGCCGATTGTTACTATCTCTTTTAACGTAACTATTAAAACAGAAAATGTCTCGTGTGTTTGCAAACGTTAAGAAATCGTATAAAAAAGTGTCTCATGTCATCTTTGATATGGACGGGCTGTTATTAGGTATGTATTTTTAATAAAGGAACTACAATCTTAAATATGACTTTAAATGTCTATCAAAGGTTAATATTCCTTTCCATCAAACTAGCGACATCTATCGGATAGGTATTAGAAATATTCATAAAAACCTAAATTTGGAATTAAAGTTTATTAAATGATTAATTATCATTTGTATAAATATTTCTAGACACAGAAGTTCTGTATACCCAAGCCACAGTAAACGTAGTATCGAAATATGGTAAAACTTTTACTTGGGAAACGAAATGTTTGGTTATGGGTATGACAGGTCAGGAATCCGCTCAATATTTAACCAAGTATTTGGACTTGCCAATTAGTTGGGAGGAATATTATAAAGAAATGCGAGAGCAAATTAGAATTTTGATGCCTCAAGCCAAACTAATGCCAGGTACGTTTTTACAGATACCGAGGGGGTTTATAAAGGGGCCATCACAGACATAGCTTCCAGTTTCGGGAAGGTATATACTCCAGAAATTAGAAAGAAATTGTTGGGGACGCAGGAACAAGATAGTAGTAAGATTGCTGTAAGAGAGTTGCAGTTGCCTATCAACTGGGAACTATTTCTGGAGCAGTTTAAGCAGAGAACCGCCCAAAATTTGAGGCACTGTCCCTTTTTACCAGGTATTTTATACCTAAATGTGTTTGTTTTAAATTACAATTAAAAAGAAACAATTTGTTGCAGTAAATTACACAAACATGATATGAAGTTTTTTAATTTCATAACGAAATTTTTGAGAAATTGATAGACTGACCATATTTCCTTATGACAAAAACGTAATTTCATAAATTTCCTTATGATAAAAATGGATATTGCTAAAAAAAGATGGGACATATAGTCAGCCTAACTTGAATAATTTTCAGATTATATAAAATTATTAAAGGCGAAATACAGCCTGAATATATAAATATATTCAACCTTTTCTCTATATATTTATTCTCTATAATATTAAGTCTTATTAAGACTATAAAACAAATCTCATGTTGAAACAACTACTACCCTGGCTAATACCATGCAGGATATTGAATTATGCAACAGACATTTGCATGTTATTACCAGCACCAATACATTTTCATCATGTATCACATCACTAACAAGTACTAGGTAAATAACATTGTTTTTAAGATCATTTCTTTCTATTTAAATTAAGTGAAAATATTCATCTGCAGACGCATTTTGAGATTTATCTCTCATCAGTGCAGCTTTGCTTTTATGAATTATAAATTAGAAAACACAAACATATGAAATTTTTTCGATGTTCAGGTAATAGTTAATTTTTAACAAAAAGATGAGGTAAAGTATTTAATTCATGCTTGACATTATTAAATACTTATTTCTTAAGAAACTTGAATCAATAATCACAATTCCAATTTCAGACTATTTTCTTATTCGCTCCGAGCGCAACAGCTCTAGCGCCAAAGGTGACACTTTTAAGAACTTCATGACCAGTTATGTCATTATTTAGCATTTATTTGAATATATTGACGTATATTCTGCTACATAAAAAAGTGTTTTATTATTTTACATAAACTAACAAAGTGAATAAATTGAGAATGAATTCAAGGCCAAAATATAGGCTATATCTTGCTTAGGTGTAAATCGTTTTCAGCACTTCGATTTCCTTCGGGTAACAAAAAAATCACGAGAAAATTTTCCAAACAATTCGTCATAGAAAATTTTTCATCATTTCGGTCGAAAAGAATGTGCTTTTTTTTTCAATTTTCTCAAAAACGGTAAACAACGAAATCATTTTTGGTACACAGAAACTACTCGACAAGACGAACAAGTCGATGTGTAAATTGTTCGGAAAGAGTCAATTATTCATCCAGATATTTCAAACTGAAATTTTACCGTCCTCGATTTGATAAGGCGATATCTCAGAAACACTTGCAGGTAATCAAAAACGGATTGCGACATCGTTTTCAGAAGGTCATTGTCCTATTAATACACTCAGATTATCCGCGGGAAATTCATTAGTTTCCGAAATCTCTACTCGAGCGCCGAAATTTCTTAAAATTTTACTCAATTTTAGCAGGCCATAGTGAACGGAAAGAACTACCGAAACATAATTCGCATATTTGTAATCAGCAGCAAAAATTGTTTCAAAAACGTTTTTTAAATTTGCTGTAACAAAAATTAACGATTTTAGCAAAATCGATTTTCTCGCATTTCGTCGTTTCCGCGGTATTGACTTCCGTCTCGATGGTATTTCTTAATGGAAAGCTTCCTAAGGATTATTATATACGTTTTCCGACTAATTTGGGACGCCGAATTTTGGGAAGCCGTTCAAAGGTTATGACAGCGTGAAATCTGCCGGAAATGCGAGATAGTGTATATATTGTATATTTTATTAAATTAATTATATTTTGTTTTTGCCTGTTGTTTTTATACATTATTATTGGAGACTAAGTTGTCTTTTTGGCCACGGGTAGCGCTAAGCGCGGTTATGCACGGAACGAATAGTCTAATGTCTAGTCTGTTTGATTTATTTTTCATTGTTTAATCTTATTTACTTTGTCTTTTATATTTGGTTTTTATTTGCCAAGTCTGTTTTATTTGCATTGTTCGTCTTTTGCCAAGTCCTGTCCAGTCCTTTATATACTGTTTTCTCTGTTTATTTATTTTTTAAGAGTACATTCTTACATGTCGACATAGTATTGGCTTCTTATCAACTAAAACTGTTCCATGCTTAACCCCTTATACCACTGGCATCCTTCCTTGTATTTCTTATTTTGGTTTTATCTTTCTCCTTTATTTTTATAATCTATCAAATGACTTGCTTCCTTGCTTGTAGATTGTAGTATTTGTAGATTGCTTCCACGTTTCCAGAAATTGTAAGCATGTTGCTTCATGAAATAACTTACTAATGATACATCATAAGGGGCTTATAGCTTCCTCCAAATTCTGGGCACACCATAGTATTCCTGTAATCTCTAAAAATGATTAAGTCTGTGCTGATTATAAAATGTGCATCAATGGAATAAATCTAATCTATATTATAGATAAGTTTATGTGATCTATAATATTTAACTCTATCTCGCAATGCAACATAACAAATAAAATTTATTTCATCAAGATAAGTAATAATGTACAAAAAGGAAATACAATGCACTAGATACTAGATGAAAGACAAAAAGAAAAGAAAAAAAATACAATAATACTGCAATAATACAATATAAAACATAATAAATCTGTAAAGAAAACATAAACGAAAATTTAGATTAAAAGTATTAAGATCAGAAATAGAACCAATACCTACTTGAAATAGTATATTTTGTAACTAAGGCGGAAAGTTGTCAATTTCACGCGAGAGCGAAATTGGGCGCACGAACTGTGAGTGCGCACATTCGCTCGAGAGGGAAATTGACAATACCGGCCGTGTTACAAACAATATTTTTTATTACTCATGCGAGGGGATGTATCTTACAAGTTTGGGATCCAGGGGCTATCCAAAAAAAAAATTGAATTAAAAAACGAAGAATTTGCTGAATAAAGAATGCTGTATCAATTAAACAATTATATTTCTCTAAAAAGATATTTAATCTGTGATAAATTAGTTTCTCAAATATCTTTGAGAAATTTGTCATTACACTAATGGTCTGTAGTTATCCACACTACTTGTGTGGCTTTATAAATCGGGTTATCATTCATATTTTCAACATATCAGGAAAAAATGCATTATTGAATATGTATAACAATGGGTGTGCTGTCTGATTGCTCACCTTTTCTACGATTGATATTCGTACTTCGTCGTAACCTGAACTTTTCTTATTTTTTAGTTCTTCTGCTATAGCTGGGTGTAGAAAAATTGAGTTTGCGTTTTCTAATATGCTATCCGCATAATCCGTTTTTGTTAGCCCTTCTTGCAAGATTCTTGCCCTGTCTGCAATCAAGACAGAGCTTGATAAAGGTAAACAGCTCTCGGACAGACCATATCGGTTCAGAGAAAGCTTCATCTGGTACTCGGACAATTCGGAAGATTGGCGCTTTGATAACCCTCGATGTGAAAAACGCATTCAACTCGGTCGGATGGCGAAATATCATGGAAGAACTGACTAGGAGGAACTTTCCCCCATACCTGTTGCGATTACTTCGCAGCTATCTATCCAACAGGACAATTTTATTCGTAGTTTGCACTGAAATCACTGATTAAGAAGTATACAGTCTTGTTCCACAGGGCTCAGTCCTGGGTCCTACATTGTGGAATATCATGTGCGACGGCGTGTTGAGACTAATTTTGCCGGACGGAGTGCTAATAATAGGATTCGCCGACTACCTAGCTATTGTTGCAATAAGGAAGATAGAGAAAGAGATAATAAGTCGCGCAAACATGCCCATTAAACAAGTAGACGAATGGCTGAAAAAAAAAGATTAAAATTAGCTCCCGAAAAAACAGAAGCTATACTGTTAATAGGCAACGGAACTGTTGGACCTATTACTTTTAACATTAAGGAGGTAGTAATCACTCCCAACGAAGCAATTACATTCACCTGGGGCATTCAAATCGAGGGTTATCAATGCGCCAATACCTGGGTCTGACCTGGTCATACCTGGGTATGACCCATACGTGGGTCTTGATTCTAACAAGCAACATCTGTTCAAGAAGCTTTTCTGTGACATCCAGTAAGCAAATGGTACAATAGGAGGCTCTTCCACTACTTTGTCTGACTAGTCTTCTTTATCTAGTTGTGTCTGGTTGATTGTATGTTTAATGTTCTGTGTGTAATTCTCTTTATTTAGTCTATCTGTATGTCTCTAATTCTAGTTTGCCAAGTTTTATCTGCCTATTTAAACATCATCTTATTTCTATATAATCTTTTGCATATCTTGTCTGTCTAACCTCAGATAGGGAAGATTTGATAATAAGAGACAAGACAAAAAGATAGACAGACAAAACTGTGATTGTTTATCTTTGTTTCTGTGGTAGTCGAATCTTCGTCTTGGCTTATGAATGTATGCAGCGGCTTTTTTAACTCGACTATCTGTCTGATGACATCCAATGTTGTTTTTTGTGGATTTTCTGCCTTTCGTATTTGGTTTTCATAATTTTCCCGTTTTGCTGCTTAACAGTGTTTTATATGTACTGCGCAGATTGTTATAAATTCTCTTATAGCTTGTATCCACATAAGAAATTATTTGCACTAACCTAAAGTTAATTCCTTGTACGCGAGGATTCGACAGGATTTTTTGTTTCTTATGGTTATTGTTGATCTTGGTACACGGGAAACATTAATTAAAGAGAAGGAGGAAATTTTCCATGAACGCCTTCCACTGTCCGTTCACATTTTTTTCTTCAATTTGATAAACTTGTATCCAAGTTTCATTTGCCAATTTTTCTTTGAAGTTTTTCACACTATCCTCATCGTACCTTATTAATTTCGGTGCTGGTGTATTGACTTTTAATTTGAACAATATTTTCTGGGCTCAATAGTCGGATATATGGTACTGCATTGTTTTTACATTGTAGTTGAGTTTTGTATTTACTACAATATTATCAGTACATGTGCCTCTGTGGGTGGCTTGTTTCTTTGAATGACATAACAGCTTGAAGGATTCCAAAAGAGATACAACACGCGCGTTTTAGTTGTATTCTTCAGCACATCAATGTTGAAATCTCCCACAATAATAAATTGTTTGGATTTCGAGTTTATTTTTAGTAGCAGCTTCTGCAACAGATCTGAAAATTGAGTGTTATTTGCTAGAGGGGTTTTATATATGGCAACAATTATGAAACTATTAGGATCAGAGTCATTCTTATCAATTTGGGCGCCCTGGGCTATAAACCAATTAGCGCCCTAGGGCCTAGGCTTAAATATGATTTTTTAATATTTCATTGCAGTTATATATAAAATTATTTTGTTAAATGAAGTTCCCATTAACACATATTTAATTTTTACTTAAAATACACGGAGCTTCAAGAGATATAGAGATTTAAGCATATTTAAAACTTCCTCATCTTTACGTTCGTGGCGCCCCTGGGCTGTAGCCCAAACAGCCCATAGGGTTAGTAGGTTAGGTTAGGGCCCTGGTTAGGTCCAATATTAGTTTCAATGGCCGCGATTTCTAGCAAAAATGTCAACGCCATGTTATTTATGTCCTTTCTGACTTTATACCTTTTTCGCAAAAGATTGCTTCTCCCCGTGCTCTCTAGCCATCCTTGAATAATGGGATGTTAGTTGGAAATGTTTAAACTTTAGGGTTTCCAGTTGATTTCATTTTTCCGGTGCTCTGTTAAAATCAAGTATTTGCGTTCCGGGTTATCTTCTAACATCCGTTCGATGACATCAATAGAGTTGCCGATTGACTGAGTATTCTGGTTTATTATTGATTCACAGGATTTGAATATTTCTTGCGGTTTAGACTTTGTTATTAGTTACAGATTGTTTTCGTACTGCCGTACTGATTCTGCTCTTATATGTAGCACCTCATTTTTTAATCTGTATCCTTCCTCTTTCTGGGGTTCAGAAAATAACGGTTTACACATGCATATCTGGGCCACCCTTCTGGTTTATTTAGTTCATCCAAGTATTTAAATGGGGCAGTAACTCTAAATGACGAATATTCGTCAGGATGTTTAGCGTCTACTTTTTGCACTGAAGCGAGTCGATGTTAACTTTTTCACGTAAATAATCAATTATATCTGCTTCTGTTAATACTGGATCTAATTTGAAGACATGGATATGAAAATATTTTTTGCCGCTTTTATTTTAATAGTTTCCGAATCTCCATATATCGAATGGGATTTTCGATTCTGCTTTGATCTGCTTTTCCGAAATTCTCCAACTTCTTCATTATTGTGTCTATTTTCCATTTGTTTATTTGCGTGATTCCTGTGATTTTTTGGTTCAATACTTGAATTTTTATCGCTTCGATATACTGCTTTATCACTAACAGCGCTGAGAAGTTGATATCCGTCCGTGGTGTTGATATCCGAGCGTGGTGCAGCTGAAGTAATCCATCTGACGTACAATTTCAGAACTGCTTCGCCGTTCTCTTTGCACCCGAAGACGTCATGGTGAGGTTTTAATAATGTTTATGATTTAATTTATTTATGATATTTTTGTGCGGCGAGGTGGGTTCTAGGGGAGGGCAGCTGCCTGCGTGTCCCAACCCCTTTTGGGGTGCCGTACCTCATAAGGAAAACGGAACTCTTATAGAATCACTTTGTTGTCCGTCCGTCTGTATGTATAGACGCTTTTTCTCAGGAACGCCTAGAGATATCAAGTTGAAATTTATATTAAATACTCGTGTCTACGGTCTCTTTTAGTTGTGAAAAAAACAAACTTGTAAGTCAACGCGATCAAAAGATTATGATCCGTGATATGACCGTTTATGTCTCATATTTTCGAATTCGAATTTATTGACTTAAGAATATATATATATATATGAGCTGGTTTTTTTGAAAGTGGAATAAGTCCATTCCTAATAATTATAATTATATCAAATTTCTTATTGCAATTATTTTAGGTTTTGTTTAGTTCTCCTTCGCAAGTCCTACTGTTTGATTCTTATACTAATAGAATGAAGTGGAAGTATTATATAAATATAACTGCTTTTCAAGCAGAAAATTAAAGGTTTAAATAAATAATATTATTTGTATGTTGAAAAGTGCGAAGAAAACCATACAACATTTCTCAGCGAGCGAATATATAGGAAAATCTTTAACAAAAATTTTAATTTAAGTTTTCATCATAAAGATACTTGTCAAAATGCGATTGCTTAAATTTAAAAATTAAAGCTACTGCAGGACCCTAATGAAAAAAACAGCCTTTTAGAGGAACATAGCACACATTTGAGAAGTGCAGAACTGGCTAGACAAGCTTTAAAAGAAGATCAAAACTTAGCACCAATGAACCCAAATAAATATTTCGCATTTTCCTTTGATCTAGAAAAGGCCCTTCAATATCCCAAGTTAACAGTTTCTATTGTATACTATAAGCGAAAAATGTATGTTCTTAATGAAGATTTTCATAATTTTCATGACAATAGGATTCAAATGTAGAGATTTCTCAGTTTTGGAAACAGCATTATAGAAAAAGGACCAATTATACAATGCCCAAGACTTCTTCTTCTTCTTTCGAATAGGCCTACTTTGGACCACGCTTGTTCAACTGTTGGGCTTTGATCTTTGCCCAGTATTGTCGCATCTTCTGCCGGTGTAACTCCTTTCTCTCTTCTGTCCAGGGGGTACCTTTTCTTTGAGGTTTTTTCTGAAATCCACGGACTTCCTTTAGGGTGCGTCTCACAGACTGTTTTTGAGATCTGTTATTCCAAGTTCTTTAATATCCTTCTCGGTCTCTGTCAACCAAGTGGTACGAAGTTTCTTGTTTTGCCAGAAGGTGAACAAACGGTTGGTTAGTTGGTTTGGAGGTAATCTTGCAATGTGGCCATAGAAAGCTACCCTTCTTTTCCTTGCACAGTCAAAAAGCATCTCAATATGTTCATAGAGCTCAGAGTTATGCCGTCTTCGGAATTCGCCATCTTCCTTTACCGGGCCTAGGATCTTCCTGAGGATTCTTCTCTCTCTGATTTCCAATTTCTCTATAAGACCTCTTCGGTTCAAGGAAAGACACTCCATGGCATATAGGGCTTCTGGTCGTAAGACTGATTTGTAGTGCTTAAGTTTCAAGTTGCGTGACAGACATTTCTTATTGTAAGTGTTCTTAGTCAGCCGATAGGCTAGTTCTAACTTGCTGACTCTCTTGGATAGTGATGCTCTTTCTGATAAGTTGGGTTCAATCCATTCGCCGAGATACTTAAATTTCTCAGTCCTCTTGATGTTTCCCTGTTCTAGTAACATCTCTCTGTTTGCTTCTCTAATGTTGGTGAAGAATTCTGTTTTCTCCAGCGACACTTGAAGACCCACTTTGGCAGCCTGTTTTCTGAGGCAGTTTATCTGCATTGTTGCCATCTCAAGAGAATCAGCAAACAGTGCCATGTCATCTGCAAAGGCCAGGCAATCTACAACCAGTCCATCGTTCTTACGTCCCAGGTAGATACCATTCTGAGCACCCAAATTGTTCAGTTCCTTGCGCCATTCTCTCATAACCTTTTCAAGGACATAGTTGAAGAGAAGTGGGGAAAGTCCATCTCCTTGTCTCACTCCAGTTTTTATTTCGAAGCTTTCTGAAATATCGCCTCTAAATTTAACCTTGGAATGGGTGTTGGTCAAAGTTTCTAGGATTAGTCTGCGGGTTTTCTTGTCTAGTGCTAGTTCCTGGAGTACTTTGTTAAGCGTTTCTCTATCGATGGAATCGTAGGCCTTCCTAAAATCAACAAAGGTGACGACCACCTTGCGGTTTCTCATCTTGGAGTATGCAAGTACAGTTTTAAGGTTGAGGATCTGTTCAACACAGGATCGGGTCTTCCTGAAGCCCCCCTGGTATTCTCCCAGTTGACTATCCAACTGATTTTCTGCCCTTGTTTGTAACGCTTTCGAGAGAATCTTGTACGTTGCCGGGACGAGAGAAATTCCACGGTAGTTGTTTAGATCCGTAAAATCTCTCTTTTTGTGAAGCGGATGGATCAGAGCAGATTTCTAATCAGGTGGTAATTTCTCTGTTTCCCAGATGTTCTGGATGATCTCGGTTAGCTTGCGCACGGCATTGTTTCCAGCACCTTTCCACAGTTCAGCAATGATAGAGTCCTCTCCAGCTGCCTTATTATTCTTAAGAAGTTGAATGATCTGACCAACTTCTTCCAATTAAGGGGGAAGCGAGTCCGGTTTTGGTGTGGTTTGTTTATAGTTGAAGTCTTCGCTGGGTGGGTGACAGTTGAGTAGATTTTTAAAGTACTGAGCCAAAAGGTGGCAGTTGTCCTTGTCATTATAAGCCAGTTTGCCTTGTGAGTCTCTGAAGTGGAGGCTTGGCGGAGAGTATATTCTGAGAACCTGCTTAAAGGTTCCAAAGAAATATCTGGAATTATTCTTAGCAAAGCTCTCTTCGATTTGGGTTAGTTGGTTTTGTGTGAAGGTTCGTTTTGTTCCTCGAATTATCTTGGTAACCTTTCTTTGTTCCAAAAATTTAAGCCAATTTTCCTTGGTCTTTTTAGAATTCCACATCAGCCAGGCTATCTGTCTTTGGGCTATTGCATTGTCACAGTCTTCAGTCCACCACAGATGCTTGCTTCTTCTAGCGAGAGGGGCGAGTTCATTGGCCGCCTTGACAAGAGTCTCCTTCAGTTGGTCCCAGTTGTTTAGGTCTGTGTTGTTCAGTCTCTGACTTAGTTCTTGACTGTTCTTGAGTCGCTCGACGTCAAATCTTACTATTAATAATGCCCAAGACTATTATAATGCAATAAAGGCTTGCCGAAAAAAAACCAGCTTCATTTTGTATGTAATTAAAAGAGAAGACTTTGTCTCAACCAAATCTCTAGAAGAGGCAATATCAAACAGAACAAAAAATACGGACGGAGAAATTGTAAACTGGCTTCAAATATGTTGGATGAGGTTCAAAAGAACTGAAACTCTTGGAAAAAAGGGAAGACCAAAAAACCTCAGCAAAATGAATTTGTTACCACTTTATAAAACTTCAAGGAGCATAACAAGAGAGAAATATAACGATATGATAAGTTTATTACCTATATACCGCCGCCTATTCACCATAAATACTTCAACGTGCTAAATGTTTAAAATATAAAGTTTAAAATATCTTTTTTTATTTAAAGATCTTAATTTAAAGTAATTATCGTTTTTATATTTTAAATATAACTGAAATAAACTCCTAATAAATTTGGTTATTCGTGTATTTAAATGTCTTCATTTTAACTATTACTTTTTACTTAAAAATTCATTTCAGTAAAGCTTTTATGACTATAAAAATAAGGACTTAAATTTGCTCCTAAATCGTTTATTTTTTCAAATAATTTTAGTAATTATTATTTCACAATAAAATTTAAAAGGTGTATAGTGTAAAAAATCAAATTGATTAAAGTTGGCCAATATTTTTAAATTGATTCAAACGCAAACCCTTAAATATCTCAATATATGAAAAAATGGACTTATACCACTTTCAAAAAACCAGCTCATATATTACTATTTCTTTTTTATTTTTTATCATAAAATATCACTATTCTTGTTATCCTTAAGCTCCGTGTATTTTAAGTAAAAATGAAATGTAGGTTAACAGGAACTTCATTTAACAAAATAATTTTATTTATAACTGCAATTAATTATTAAAAAATCATATTTAAGAATTTCAATGCCTAGGCTCTAGGGCGCTAATTGGTTTATAGCCCAGGGCGCCAAAATTGATAAGAACGGCCCTGACAACTGCTCGCTTCGACGCACATAGGAGTATTTGAGCGATTTAGCTGGCCAAAATTATTTCTTAGTTTTTTTTACATTCTAAATCGGTTTTTATGTTTATTTATAGTTGTTTGAAGTACAAAATCACTTTGATTCGTATTATCAGGTTGTAGTCACCAGTAATTTTATGAACAGGATGGTTGCGACTGTTAATGCATGGTAATTCGTATTTACATTAAATTGAAAAATTCACTGTGTGGTAAAAGTTCACTATGTGTGGTAAGAGAGGTAAAAACAAGTGAATTTTTCAATTCAATACCAGAAATTTTAACTGCCATTTCTAGATTGGCGAAAAATCTCCTGCTAGTGTTACAATCGTTAGTGTTGCCGTATCCAGGTTTAGGCATATCGACGACTTTTATATTTCTGCTTTATTTGCCAAGTCTGTTTTATTTGCATTGTTTATCTTTTGCTAAGTCCTGTCCAGTCCTTTATATACTGTTTTCTCTGCTTATTTATTTTTTAAGAGTACATTCTTAAATGTCTACATAGTATTGGCTTCTTATCAACTAAAACTGTTTCATGCTTAACCCCATATAACACTGGCATCTTTCCTTGTATTTCTTCATTGTAGAGGCCTTTTTTTATCTTTCTCCTTTATTCCTCTTTTATAATCTATCAAATGACTTGCTTCCTTCCACGTTTCCAGAAATTCTAGTAAGCATGTTATAACTTACTGATGATACATTTTAAGGTGGTTATTGCTTCCTCCAAATTCTGGGCATGCTATGTTTTCCTATAATCTCTAAAAATGATTAACAATAAGTCTGTTCTGATTATAAAATATGCAGCAATGGAATAAACCTTAATCTACATTATAGATAAGTTTATGTGATCTATAATATTTAATAACTCTATCCCATGAGTCAAATAATTTGCAACTAAAATTAAACTGTCGGTTCTATTAGAACAGAATTTGTTATTGAAATTACAAACAATGATTAAACTGACTAAAACCTATTATATTACGCTTTTATTTCTCACATTTTCTCAAAATAATAAATATTTTGTGTGATATACTGCAACCTATTGAAACAAAATCTATAAACCATATTTTACTCAGTTTGCCATGTTCTCTAAATATACTTCTCTTGTCTAAAATATAATTTGTTATTTTTGTAATATATTTTAGGGGTTGAAAATCTTGTGAAACATTTACATAGAAATAATGTACCAATAGCTGTAGCAACATCATCAAGCAAAGAAAGCTACGAACTGAAAATAACAGATCACATAGATTTGTTCAAATTGTTCCACCATGCTGTGACAGGAGGTTCTGATCCAGAGGTGAAAAAAGGAAAACCACACCCGGATATCTTTTTGATTTGCGCCAGTAGGTTTGCTGATAAACCGAAGCCAGAAAATTGTTTAGTATTTGAAGATGCTCCCAATGGGGTGACCGGAGCTGTTGCAGCTGGTATGCAATGTGTTATGATACCTGATAAGGAAATTTGCGAAGGCCAATATGACGATGCTACAATTGTTTTAAATAGTATGGTGGAATTCAAACCGGAGTTGTTCGGTTTGCCTGCTATGGAATAGGTGGAGGGGATACATGAAGACTTAAATAATACTTAGACATTTTGTAGAACAAAAAAGAAATAAGCTGTAATTATTTATTGTTACCTATGTACATAATGTTTTTAAAAGAAAATCTACTACTCTGGGTACTTTTAAACACGTTTTATTTATTATTTCCTTGAAATTGCTTCCAATTGCTTTAAAACTTCTTCTGTTTTCATGTTGCTTAATGATACACTATTTTCCTTACCCATTTCTAGAAGCAAAAATATTAAATAAATGTGATTTAAATGAGTAAATATCACTTGGAAATTTATATTACAGTATTTATATTACTAATAAAATAAATTGGCGTCTTAAGAGTAAATACAGTATAATCTTGATAATCCGGCGGTTGGTTAATTCGACACGTTCCGTAATCCGGCGCTTTGGAGAAACACGTGCTTTCTCTTTACGCTGCCCCGCACCGGATATAAACTTCGCGTACAGAAGAAATAAAGTCAAAAACAACACCATCCAGTGTTCTTGGAAAAAGGTCTTGTTTGCCAACACACCCTACTTTTAACTCTGAAAACTTGATTGTCCATTCCAACCTAAGTCCACTCTACAATTGTCTTACTATCTGTTCTAAGTTCGTACATATTTTTTTGTATGTACACATTAACCTATATATTTTATTATTTCTGAAATATAATTGTACATAAAGTATGTAAAATTGTTATTGTTTTCATTGAATCTTGATAATCTGGAATTTTTTGAATCCTGGATAATCTGGCAGTTGTCTAATCCCATATGTGTCGGATTATGAAGATTATACTGTACTTACTATATTATATTGCAGGAGTAGCCAAAGCATAGATTGTGGTCGACTGGATGACCACGTAACTATTCCTGTCTGATAAGTACACATCTTTGATGGTCATCCCAACAGTGTGCGAGACAAGCTGTGTGACATATTTTGTAGTATTATCCATGTCAGCTCTCATGGTCTAGAGCACTAACAAATCTAGACATCCCAAGTTCTATCCGGAGTGTCAGCTGCATTAGTACCGGAAGACAAATGTGTACTTAATTAGGACAAATTTATAAAAACATCTAGGTTTCTGGGCCTATAAGAGAAAAATGTGGGCAAAATAGATTAGGCCACTTGACCACAGTGTTTGAAGGGTAAATGACCACAGTGGACCAAACTTAAAAAAAATAAATATCTACGTTTATTTTAAATTTAAATTGATCTTCAGCTATGAAGATCTTTTTCTTCTGATCATTTAAAATATACAATATAGGCAGACCAACATCCACAATTTGTTATATCGAGTGGTAAAATAAGCAACCAATCAGACATCAATGAATTCTATTGTACCTGTGCTCGATATCCTATTATCAATTAAATACTAACCGTATCTGGCCCAAAGTCTTGGCTGCACCCCTGAGCATTCCCGGACGAGAATTGGTAACTTAGGATTAGCTGTCTTTAAACTCACATAGTACTGTTCAATGAAATTCCTGAAAGTTAACCCTATTACATAACCTATATTGATTAGTACTTTCAAAACAATAGTTACCTGACACCTTTGCTTGTCTCTCCAGTCTGACATAAATGGACACGTAATTCTTTAAGATGGGCCCCAAATTTCATTGCTTTCGACATAATTGAAAATTTGTAAGTCTTCTATTTCAAGATTTACACTAAATTCCAGTTAACTTACTAACTAAGCATACGGTTGGTAGCAGTATGGGTTGTATATAGATACAGTGATGGTAAAAAGTGAGGTATTAGTTAAGTATTACCCCCGTATTCATAGTAGCTCCTTAACTTAAGAAATAAGGACGCCTTGATGAAGGCTTCCTTAAATCTCTGAGGCGTCCTCCTTTCATAGTCGTGAAATAAGGCTTCCTTCCAGAAGGAAGCCTTGTTTAGGGACATTTGATTGCTTATGGTGGCGACACTAACTCAAATTACTCACACCGCCAAGGATGATTGTAAATATAACCTTAAAATTGTTATTTTTGATGAAGTAAAAAGTTTGCATTACACGAACCGCGAAAGGCTGTTATTAGCTCAGCCAATATCAGAAGAAAGCGCAATCGACTGAACAAACATCGAAACGAATCGACAAAAAAACAAGTGCTGTTGATTTGAAACAAAAAGCTGAAGCATGGGAAAGGGTAATGATGAAATTTATAAGTAAAGGGTGGACACCACATACCAGCAAACAATTGAGAAAGTGCTGGGAGAGCACTAAATTAGAAACAAAAGTAAGTGACAATTTAGTTCCCATCTAATCGAATTGTTGCATGCTATTTTCTATTTCAAAATGCAATTATTATATCAAAAATAATTTCAGAAAACGAAAGTTGACAACAACAATGAAACACCAACGTCTCATGTAGAACGCGTGGACTGAATCATGGATTTCATTGATGAAACAAGTGTAAATGTCAATTTCACTGATGTGAAAATTGATTGCCCATTTGACAGCACAGTAGCATTTGAAGAACATTGTAAATATTATAAAAAGGAAAAATTTATTAGCATTCTTTTACCATTTTCTAACTTTTTCAGGTGACATGGGGTCAACGTCAGGTCTACAGCAATTTTTTGCAATTGCTTTTCATAATATTTCCAATGAAAAGGTACTGAGACTGATATGACTGCCACAAGTGATTGAACAACAGCAAGTTTCATTAAAAAAAAGAAAAGAAAATTGCCGAAGCAGAAGAGAAGCTAGACTACTAAAGATTCTACAATAAATTGTACAATAAAAAATATTTCCTATCATATAAATATAAACATATTTAGAACAAAGTATATTTATTTCATATATTTACACATACACAATTATTAACTTTTTATTTAAGTTGGAAAACTGGGTTTAATGATAATTTTTCAATAAAAGACTGTCATTAAACCCAGTTTACCAATAAGAATGCAATGTAATTAGGAGTTGTATTAACACATTCACTGCTGTGCCTTATTTTATGACTTTCCTGTATCTCCGATTTAAACCACTTTACAAAATCAATATGGTCATAATGATATGGTATTTATTTTCTTTCTCTAGGGGCCCCATAGAACTATTTTAGGTGATTTTCACGAAATGGGTCACTAGTGACGTGCTGGTCTGTAATACGTAAAAAAAGTATGCAAACACCGCCGGGTCACCGGTGTCACAGCGGCAGTGAATGTGTTAACAGAGACATGGGCAACCCACGATTATTTGATCTCCTTAATTGGGCATTTACCAACGGCAACGGAAGTTCGACCACGTCTCCTTTGCTGAACCGATATCTTCTTTGAAAAGGAACATCGTTGTACATTTCGATAGGATTCTGAAAGTATCGAATGTACCTTCTGGCGAGCCGCTTTCGAAATCTATTTCCATTTCATATTGGATTTTCCTCAATACCATTACCAACTCACTATCATAATTATTTAAAAAAATGTTGTTCATTATACTGTTTCTGAGGTTAACTAACATGTCAAAACTACGTCGACGACAAGCGCAAGCGTCATCGAAACGGAACAGCCAATCACAGTGCTGAAGGCTTCCTCAAGGAAGCTCGAAACCTTCCTTAAGATAAGGAGCCGAATAAGGATCCTTCAGCTGTCAAGGAAGGTCTATGAAACGCGAAATAAGGAACAAGGAGGCCTTGTTCCTCAAGGAGCGACTATGAATACGGGGGTTAGTGAGTATTACTTAAAAAAAAGTTTTCAAAAATGGATTTATTGAATTTAAAGGATTAATTTTATATAATTCGATTTGAAAAACAAATATTTAGATATAAATATTAAAATTATTGTTGGAACAGCTTTAGTTAATCAGAAGCCAACACTACGCACACGGTTTCCGTAAATCAAAATCCATCACAACAGCGATTACCCACATCTATCAAATAATTCTACAAGAAATAGATCAAGGTAAGTGCCTTATAGGCATTTTCTGCGATCTTAGTAAAGCCTTTAATTGCGTGGCTCACAAACAACTAAAAAATAAATTATACTCGGGCCGGCAAGAGAATGCAGTTGTACTGCGCCGAGGTATGAGGAGCGAGGGACGCGTCGAACTTTGCGCGCCAAATTCAGTCATTTCAAGTTCTTTATTGACAGCATTTCTACTTACATTTTTACTTACCGAATAGATGATTTTCAAACAGAAACGCTTGTATTATTATATAGTTCTAGTTAAGAAACATGCGCTAGTTACGTTTTGACTCTATAAGTCGTATAAGTATTATAGTTTCATTATCCCTCACAGCAGGTCCTATCAGAGCGGGGGCAGAAGGGGCAGTTGCCATGGGCCTCATAATTTAAGGGTTCTCACTTTCTAAGGTTCCAACCGAATTATAACTAAATTTGCTGATGCTAAATCGCGAAAAGCATTTGTTAAGTAAATTTACTTATTCAATAAATATTTATTACCATAACAAAAACTATAACTTTTTCTTCCCCTAAGTATTTACTTTTCAACGGATGTAGGAGGGGGCCTCCAAATATCAATTGACCTGGGCCTCGCATTTTCTCTGAGAGGCTCTATCACACAGTACTGCTACTGAAAACGAGAATCAAGCGAATAACTTCTGAATAAGATATACAAATGGTTCTCAGGCGACAACCTACTCCTCTATATACAAAAAACCAAATTTATGGTTTTCCGCCCTAGCCAACGAGCAACTGAAAATTTCAAGCTAAAAATCGGGCCGGTGGAGCTATGACGTACTGATCAAATGCAGTTCCTTGGAATTCACCTACAGGACACTTTACAGTGGAATCTGACTGTAGCCGCTATAAGAAAAAAAAAACTAGCCAGCAAAACTTTTTTAATTCGCATTTTACAAAAGGTAGTATCCAAATCAACTCTATTAACACTCTACTATGCAGAGGTACAGTCCAGACTTACGTATGGTATAGCTGTTTGGGGCTTATGTCCGGAATCCAAAGCACTTAGAGGTCTCTTAGGGTCTCTTTAGAGACCCAAAAAAGAGTCATAAGAACCATCATGGGTATCAGGACCACCACTTCACGCAGACCTTACTTTAGAAGTCACAAAATTTTAACACTGCCATGCCTCTACAGACTTGAAGTAGCATGTCTAGTACATAAAGCCAAACACTCATTTAAGAAGAACAAAAACATGAACACGACACGAGAATGTTGCCAACTCCTGCACACAATAAAGGCCAATTTAACTATTTGCAGTAAAAACACACAGTGGGGGTAAACCGCGCAAGGCCCGCCCTAGACGACCTTCTTATTGAACAAATAAAACACTTTACCACAGTTACCAACACTTGACCCAGCGCAAGGCTGTGGCTGCTGAAAATGTGCAACAAGTGCCTAGAATCCGACAAGATGCCAAGCATATGGCAAAAAGCCAAGGTAATAGCAATCCTTAACCCGGCGATCCAAGGAGCTACCGGCCAATCTCCCTTCTGAGCCATATCAAAATATTCGTGAGGATTATACAAAACCGGTTAACCAAAGATATAGAATCCCTATTTATCCCGCAGCAGGCTGGTTTCCGTCCCGGAAAATGCTGTAAGACGCAAACACACAATCTAACGCAATTGATTGAGGATGGGTACCAAAAGCGCAAAATTATAGGAGCTGTATTTATAGACCTAATGGCGGCATACGACACTTTTAACCTTCGGATGTTAATGCGAAAAGTCTACGAGATAACTAAAGACTTCCAGCTAACAAATATACTAAGAACCCTGCTCCAAAACCGCTTTTTCTATGTAGAATCCCAGGGATAGCAAAGTAGGTGGCGAAGTCGTACTAAGGAAGGAATACTAATGTCCTACCACAGGGCAGTGTACTGGCCCCCACCCTATTTAATATATATATATATATATATATATATATATATATATATATATATATATATATATATATATATATTTACCAACGATCACCCGCACCCGATTGGTACTAGCTACATCTACGCGGACGATAGAGCAATTGTTGCGCAGTGGGGAAGTTTTGGAGATATCGAACAGGGTCTAACTGAGGCACTGGAAGAGCTGAACCATTATTACACTAAAAACCAGCTTAGGCCAAACCCAACAAAGACCAAATAATATGCCACCAATAATATTCCACCTTCGCAACAAACAGTCTTCCAGAAAGCTACAGGTAACATGGAACGGAGTGCTGCTGGATCATTGCCCAATCCCAAAATACCTCGGAGTTATGCTGGATAGGGCCCTTGCCTACAAACAGCACTGCAGGAATACTAAACTGTAAGCGGGAGTGTGTAAAAGTAAGCGGGAGAAACAACATTCTACGAAAAAGAACAAGCAGTTCTTGGGGTGCCAAATCAATATTGTCAAAACAACAGCTTTAGCTCTCTGCTACTCTGCTGGCGAATACGCCTGCCCAGTGTGGTACAAGTCAGCACACGCCAGATAAGTGGATGTGGCTCTGAATGAGTTTTGCACACGGAATGCCTGAAACCCACCCTCTTGGACAGTCTACCACCTGGCTGGTATCGCTTCACCTGCAGTCCAAAGGGAAGCAACAACCTAAGAAGGAAAGATTTAAATCTTCAACTTCCAAACGACACCACTTATATGGCCTACATCCTGTACATCAGAGGCTAAAGTCAAGGAAAAGCATTCTAACATCTACCATAGACTTTCAAGAATATACCACCAAATCTAGGGTAGATATGTGGAAAGACAAAACAGACCAATATTGGATGACCCCATTCGAAAAACTAGATGCTGGATGAGAGGAGAGCTGGGAGGTCTGAAAATCACAGAACAGACTTCGATCTGGAACTGCAAGATCCAGAGGCACCCTCAACAAATGGGGATACCCGGTTACTTCCGTCCTGTGCGACTGCGGCGACCCACAGACGACCCCACATATGTAAAACTGTCCTATGTGCCCCACCCAATGCAGTCTCGAAGACTTAATGTCGGCTGAACCAAACGTAATTGACGTTGTTCGTTATTGGGCAAAAGCTGTCTAGTATAGTTTACTATATGTTTTATTTTGTTTACTTAGCTATATTTATACTGTATTTGTTTTATGTATCCCCCCTCTCCAATGCCAGCCACAACATTTTCAGAAGAAAACTACTGGGGGAACAAGTTTTCTACAACTCTCCACACTTTTTCTACACTTCTGGCTTATCTAATAAATACTTTTTATTACTCATGCCCTAAAAGAAGTATCTTAGCGCACGTTTTTTAGTGCGACAAATGCCATTTTTTGTTGTATTACCACATAACTTGGGTAAAGCACGGAAATATTCAATATCGCTAAGATACATAAAAAAAAACTATTAAACAAATAAAATAAACACAATCGAGACCTCAATATTAAAAAAGTGACGTGAAAGTGACATAATTTTTTTTTCCATTAAAATTATTTTACAAAACCATTTATATATAACCATTTTACAAAATAAAAGTAAAAAATTAAAGAAAACGTTTTAAAATGAGTGTAAATTCTACGGTGACACCGGAGACTGATAAGAGTTCTTATGACGAATCCACACTACCGGTGACAATTGAAAAATCAAATTCTTCATTTTTATTTCTATTGTTTTTATGGCCCTGGATCCCAAACTTCGTATGAGTAATAAAAAATATTATCTGCATCACAGGCGGTATTGTCAATTGCCCTCTCGAGCGAATGTGCGTACAAAATATACTATTGTTATATTTTTTTATAGAAGAATAAATTTATATTGATTTTAATTTGATGTAGATTGTACGATTAATTAAGAACACAATTTGAATTGCTTTAATTTTTTTTTCAGAATTGTTATTTTGAGTTAATAAAAATACATGGTTTCAATTCAATTGGTTTTCATTTGAAACTGCACCTTTATAGAGCGCGGCTTATAAAATCCCATACTCTAAGAAATGTATTTTGTGCAAGTCTATAAGCTGCACACTTTTATAAGCCAAATTCCATTATAAGCCGCAGTTTTAAAACTTTTTTTTTAATAAGCCACAGCTTGCAATAGAAAAACAGGGTAATTGACAATGTAATTTTGCATACATATTGCATACACAATTATTGTAAAACATTTCTGCTATCCCTTAACAATACAATTCTAATTGTGTCCATTCCTGTGTATTTGCAATTTTGTCTTCAAATTTGATTTGACGTAGGCTACTTAAAGGGTGTCCCAAAATTCACGTAAGATTTGAATATATCGTGATTTGTTCAACTAAATGTTGCTAACGAGAACAAAATACAGCGCGACATCATGAGTTCAGGGTTATTAAAAATGGAATGCTACTCGAAAGAACAACGCGTTTTCATTGTTGAGCAATATTTTAAAATTAATGAAAGTATGGTAGCTATAGTTGACAATTTCCGGACAAAATATGGCCGGAATAGTAATTTAACTTCACCAACTGAGAAGAGATTAATTAAAAAATTTAGGGAAGCTGCACCCAATAGTGATAGTATACACTCTGGCCATCATTAAAGTCGTTTAAATACAAAACATCGAAGCAGTTATTGAGTGTTGCTGCGAGTCGAGGAACATCAATTCGGCACCGAGGTGAAGAATTGGACATTTGGAGAAGCTCTGTACAGTGTATTCTTATTCTTACATCTTCATGCTTACGAACTCCAATTGACTCAAAAACTGAAGCCTGCTGGCCATGCGCAGCGAAGAGAGTTGTTTGAATGGATTATGGAACAACAACAAGTGGATGTTGATTTTTGTACACAATCATACTGTCAATACAATCACACAACTGTAAATACATAATTTTTACATAATATAAGTGTGGTAAAAACATAGTGAATTTTTCAACTCAATGTAAGTATGAATTACCACGTAGTAACTGTCGCAACCATCCTATTCACTTTTTTTTTAATTAAATTGCAAGGTATGGATGTAGAACAGCATGCTATGCAGCCAGATAGATAATTCAATTTATTGCATGAATCATTTCCTGGTCCTGTAATTTCCGGTTTTGGTGATAAGGATTGACCGTCGAGAACATGCGATTTAGCACAGTTGGTTTTTTTTTCTTTGGTATTTCTTGAAATCTAAGGTCACACGAATCTTGGAAGCACAATGGGCAAACATGCACCTGGTAAAATGGGTGATAACGGGGAAAAATTAATCCACTTTTGTGCAACACACAACCTCATGGGAGGTACCATATTTCCCCACAAATCAGTATACAAAGTAATATGGGCAGCTCCAGGGCAAACCACAGCAAATCAAATTGACCACATTATGATCTCAAGAAAATCGAAAACTTCCCTATTAGACATTCGAAACAAACGAGGAGTCGATGTGGCGAACAACAACTACCTTGTCGCGCCAAGTATCCGGTTCAAGCTAGCGAAAAATATGATGAACAAAGAGTCAAAGAAACAAGACTGAAGAACAGTAAATACAATACGAATAGATTCAAATCACCCAGGGTCAAGCAAATTTTCGGAGAAGAGCTAACAGAACTGAACACCAAAGTGTGAGAAATTGGGAATCAATCGCCAAGGTTCTCACAGAAATAGCAAATGATAAGCTCGGGAAACGCCAAAGTCAAAACGCAAAGATTGGATCTCTGACAGCACTTGTGCCCTAATTGAAAATCGTAAAGCTAAAAACATCGAACTACTGCTGGCAAGAACTGAAGAGCAAAAGCAGGTAACCAAACACAATTACGCAAAATTAAATCTGATGATGAAAAAGAGCGCTAGAGAAGACAAAAGGGCATGGTCTCGGGATTTCGCAACGCAAGCTGAGTTAGCAGCAACCTAACAAAGAACGCAAAGGCTAACAAACAAATCAAATCACAGATTCCATTTAGATTAAAGTGACCACATTTTCATTGAGACAAAGCGGGACAAATGGGATGAAATGAGAATTATAATTTAGTTATGAAAGCAGACCAATATTTAATATATATATATATATATATATATATATATATATATATATATATATATATATTATCTACGCACCCACCCAAATGAACACTAATACAGGGTTGAGCAGCTGCGGCCCGCGGGCCGCATACAGTGCCTGTGCTATGAAAACTACTCTACTGCCTCAAATTTTAATAAACGGGACCAATATACCCGCCTTACTTTGTGTAGCCCCTATTCTCGAACAAATAATGGTAATTTAGTTATAGTCCCAAAAAAGGTTGCTCGTGCCTGCTCTAATATATTATTGAATGCGAAGGATGTGCGTAAAAATCCAATGTAAATCAAATGGAGTTTCATTAAACGTTTTCTGTGTGTTATTACTATGGCAACAACTTGCGTAACTAAACAAGAAACATAGACTTAGTGAAAATAAATTTTCTGACGTGCTCTCATTGCGATTACAAAAAACTCGCACCGCATGCAAAAAAGCCCTTCTTCACACACTTGTATCATAAACTACTATTATTTCATACATTCATATAATTGTCTATAAATATACAAAAATATATTTATTATTAATTATTGGTAACTATTAAAATATTTGTAAAAAACAATAATTTGAAAATTAGGATTTTTTATTAATTTAAATTCTTTATATAAAAAAAATATATGATTTTCTTTCACGGTCAAATGTTTGATCCGAGTGAATACTCGGATGATTTATTAAAATGTCGTGAAATTTCTCACATGAATTGGTCAAATTATTTTTTTTCTCATCAGTACAGCTTTGCTTGTTTGCACAAAAACATTCACTTGTTATACACATAAAAGCTAAGCTGTATTGATGAGAGATAAATTATACGAATTATGAATATTCGGATTTTCTGAAAAACTATGAATTTGTTATAATAACTGCTTGCAATATCTTACAAAAATATAATACAAAATTTCAATGGGTGACACTAAAAAAAAGGAGATTTTATGGGAATATGTGAAAAAATCTTATTTTATATATTACAGTACATTTATTTACAATAAGAAATTCAGATATTTTCTAAAAAGCGGGACATTTTTAAACATCGGCGGGACGCGGGACTGTCCTCCAAAAAGCGGGACTGTCCCGCCAAAATCGGGACGTGTAGTCACTTTAATTTAGATAAAAAAACGGCCAAAATACACAGCTAAATAAATCGGTGACAAAATAAACATTTTGTCGAACTGTTGAGTAACAGGGGAGATAGCAGCCGAGAACCAACTCGCAACATCTCAACCACAAACTCCGACCCCGCGGAGTCCACAAATGCACTAACAAAATCAGAGATAGTGAGCGCAATTAAAATATTCAAATCCAACAATGCGCCGGGAATAGACTGTACCCGTAGAACTTCTTAAAGACTATCCGCAACGCATCGCTGACGTGCTAGGTCCCATAATACGGGAAATACGGGTGACTAAAAAATTAAGGAAGATCTAGACGAGGGAAGAATCTTCAAACTTCCCAAGAAGGGCGATCGAACAATATGTGATAACTGGAGGGCCGTAACAATATTAAACGTGCTAAACAAAATCCTATCAGGCATTACTCAAACTAGAATGTCAAAAAAATTGACCTAAGGCCCAACTAAGCTGGTTTTAGAACGGCAAAGTCGTGCATTGACCACATCAACACGATCAGAATTATTGTTGAACAATCAAACGAGTTTAACTCCAATTACACTTATCTTTGTCGATTTTGCTCAGGCTTTTGACAGTATATTGCATGATATCGCGTTATGGGCAGTCCTAAAAACAAAAAAGGTCCCCTAAGACCTAATCGCAATGACAAAGGCGCTGTACAACAAAGCAAACTGTTGTGTATCTCATGAAGGGAGAGACAGTGAAAGATTCCTCATAAAAACTGGAGTAAGACAGGGACGCGCTATCGCCCTTGCTTTTCAACATAGACCACGTCCTAGAGAAAATTAATAAGTCTAAAGGTATACGCTAGACTTTAAACTCAGAGCTCAGTGACTTAGAGTATGCGGCCGATATATGCCTGCTAGGGCATAACTACCAGGACGTCCAAGAAAACCTCTCGGCACTCTCAACGGAAGCAGAAAAGATTGGTTTGAAAATCAACATCGCTAAAACCAAGTCCATGCAGATAAATACAAAGAAGAAGATGGTATTTACGATTAATGATTTCCCAGGTGAGAACGTGCAAACCTTTACCTATCTAGGGGCCTTGATAACTGAAGCCGGTGCTACAAAATGCTATATCCAGATGCGAATTAGGAAAGCCCAGCAAGCATTTAGACAATTAAAACAGGTATGGGGCTCCAGTCAGTACTCGAAAGTTACTAACAATAAGATCCGTCTCTTCCAATTAAATGTAAAATCTGTCCTTCTGTTTGTCCAAATATCGTGAAGACCAACAGCAGGTGGCAGTTAACAAATTTCTGCGCAGAATCATAGGTATCTACTGGCCTGACAAAATCTCCAACCAAAAACTATTGCGAGTAACACATCTACAGAACTCCGCGGTAGACATCACTGGGGGTCACACAAGGTCTATGCCAACAAGCCCACGATTATCCACGCCTTGAAGGAGCACATTGAGCACTTTATCATCGAAGACCTGCCACATTTATGCAAAACGCTCATGAAAACCTCTAGAAATTTTCATGGAAAATTACCACAAAAGAGTGCATATGTGCCATCTAGAGTGCATATGGTAGACTTCCGAGCAAAGCGGCTCTGGCATCACTAAGGCAGTGATACTAACGCGGCGACATATTATGCACTATGGAAATGTATGAGGCGCCATTCGAGCGCAGCGCCACTAACGCACTGACGCTGAGCGCGTCAATGTCAATGGCGCAATTTGAGCGCCACATACATTTCCATAGTGCATAATACTATCGCTATGTCGCGGCAGCTTTGACCCTGCGTTAGTGACGCCAGAGCCGTTTTGACCAATATGCTATTTCGTACATACTTAACACTATGTTGTAGATTTTATGAACGAATAACAAAATACAAGTTTGAATTACAAAACGTGTTTTCAATCGAAATTACTTCTCGCATGAATTTTAGTTGTTTTAACACCTTTTAGTTGTGTGTACTTAATTAAAACTTTATAATTAATATCAATGTTAATATGATTATTAAAACTTTATATTTATAATACTTATCATTTGAAACCCAAATTGTTTAAAATTTGGGAAAGGATACGCATAATATGGCTTCAGAAAAAAAGGTCCACATAAATAAAACAATTCCCTATTTAAAACTGTATTAATTATAAAAATAATAATATTTACCTCCAGCTGACCATTAGTAACTAACATACTTAGCAACTCCTAAATCCTCATTAATTACGCTTTCTCTTTTAAGAGTTTCTGGAACTGTACTTAGCGATTTCAAAGCACAAACTGCACTGGCTAATCCAACAGCCACGCATTTCTCCTCAACAAAACCCTCCAACATTCCAATAATCATACCAGCTGCAAAGCAATCACCAGCTCCACTAACATTAACCAAACCTTCAACAACTAATCCAGGATAATGTCGAACTTGAATTTCATTATTTACTGGAGCACCTAAAAGTTTGGTCTCAGCCGAATTCCTTCTGGCTATTATTAGCCCATCAGCTCCCATGGTGACTATCACGTTTTCTACAGATTTAGCTACTTCTCTGGCCAATTCGCAGGAATGTTTGATGTTAGTTTCAGTGCTCGGAATGTTTAAGTTCAGAGCTTTAGCTATGTATTTCAGTTCGTTTAAATTTGGAGTGATGTATTTTATTGATGGCCAGAATTGGGTTTTGAACGGTTTCTGACAAATCGGAACGTCCGTTGGTTCAAACAAAACTGAAAATAAGATCAAATAAAATAAAAGTTAAAACATAAATATAGACTCAATTATCAAGATAAGAAATTTTATTTGAAAATATATGAATATAATATGGTTTTTAATAAGTGATAGATTTGGCTTAAATGCTGTGTATTTATTTATCGTATGGATTTACAAGAAAAGTGAATATTGTGGGTAAATGTATAGCAGATTAAATGATTAATGTAATATATCAACGTCTAACTTGCTCAGCCAGTCAACTGCGATTGGATTAGGGTTTGACGGTTTTTCAAATCCGGTTTTAAAAAAACCGGTTTTTAAAATAAATTTGTAACATTTGAAAACCGGTTTTTAAATTAAGAAAACCGGTTTCAAAGAATTCAAATTACGTAAAAATTTATTTTTTTTATTCCAAACCTTAGAGACTCAGGTACAGTACACAAGGTACACAACATTATTTTTGAACTAACTTATTTGATTTTCCATTCATTCCATGCAAAGGGCAGCAGAATGAAGGTATATTTGAAGACTGAGATATGTTTGAAATTATTATATGCTTTGGAAGAACGAATTCAAGAAAGCACAAGAAAGGACAAGTAGAATTAGGAAGTTTTTTGCTGTATTTACAAAATCCACAACACATTTCCAGTTCAGCAAAGAAATCTTGTGTACTTTCTTTAGCGTCAAAAACAGAAATTATTAAGTTATCTGGAAAGATATTGTCTAGAATATTTCCAAATTCTTACGAGCAAACAGATTCTGATGAAGAGCAAATCAATGAAACTACTCATCAGTCTAATGCTTTTTAAAGGAAGCTATAGAAAAATCAATTCATAAGTTTCGTGAAGACCCTGAAGAAAAACTTACATATCCAAAGACACTGAAAGCTGAATTTTCATTATTTGAGGCAACGAATGACAGAACCAAAAATTTAGATTTCTTATTCGATGCCCTGAAAACTATAAAACCAAGCTAGTGAACAAGCAACTATATAGCTAGTGAACGAGTATTTTAAATTTTTCCTTTTATTTTGACTTTGATATTGATATCCATTTTGGTTATACTATATAAATTAAACAAAATATTTTCCCTTATTCTATTTTTTCTATAAATATTCGAAAACCGGCTAAAACCGGTTTTTGGAAATCTGGAATTCGAAAACCGGTTTTTCAAAATTTCGGTTTTTGCATAAACCCTAGTTTGAATGGAGGTTGTTTATGTCGTCCAGTTGCCCATTGTATGCACGACCTGGGCATTCAGTCACGATATGCCGGAACATTTGCCGTTCTTCACCACACTCGCAAGCCGGTGATTGTGCAAGGCCCTAGCGATGCATTGTGTTTGCGCATCTTCCACAGTTTGAGCGGATGCTATTTAGCTTTACCCACTGATTACGCGGAAGATCGAAGCCAGTTGGGCACGATGTTTGGTTGTCAAGAGTTATCAGTCCCACAGGGCGGTGAGCTGTCCACGCAGCAGTCCAGTCAGCATCAAATGATCTTCCACCCAATTGTGCTGCTGTACGTACTGTTGGTCATCGTGATTTTAGTCTCTGTGGTTGAGCTAGTGTCTGAATGTCTTGATGGATAGGAAGCAGTGCATTCTTGTGAATTTTTCCAGTTTCAAGGATATGAGCGGCTGAACGCCGAAGGTGGGGGGAGGGCGCTATGTTACTTAAAACCGGTAGCCACTGGACGGGCGTCGCTGCTATCGTCCCAGTGATTATGCGCATCGTGTTGTTTAATTGGACATCAACTCTACTGACATGGGCGCTATTCATCCATACAGGTGCACAGTATTCGGCTACCGAGTAGATCAAGCCAAGCGCCGCTGTTCGTAGTGGAGAAGCACACGCGCCCCAGGAAGCCGGAGAGTTTCTGAATAGATCTTATTTCGCGTTTTTAGCTTTCCAGCGGTTTAATTCATATGCATTTTATATGTGATCTGTCCGGAGTAACCCCGAGACACTTAGGGTTTGGATTATGAAGCAGCAATGTGTCGTTGAAGCTCACCGAGAGTTTCACATTCGCTAACCTGGAGCACAAGTGGAAACAGCATTGCCATTGCTTGAAGTAGGTTCACATTGTTTCAAGGTCAGTATTGAGTGCGTGTTTGGTTGATGCAATTTCTTTACGTTGCACTGCAATCGCCATATCGTCTGCGTGTGCGAATTTTCTGGACACCGTCGGAGGTAGATCACGTATATACAGATTAAACAGGAGCGAGAACTGAGCCTTGCGGAAGAGAGTTGCTTAATTTTCTTCTAGTGCTGATGTCATCGTTCAGATGTACTTGAAATACTGGATTGGAAAGCATGTTGTTTACGAGCTGTGTTATCTTGCGACAAGGGACCAGCTTAGTAAGTTTATACAGAAGTCCCTCTCTCCAAACCGTATCATAGACAGCAGTCAAGTCGATAAATGCAACTGATGTCTGCATCTTTCTCTCAAAACCAGACTCGATATGGGTTGTGAGAGATAGTACTTGGTCCGCATAGCTACGAAAGCTAGCTTGTTCAATTAAAACACTTGCGTCAACAGTGCTACTGATTCGATTATAGGTGAGACGTTCCAGCAGTTTATAGCAGACACTTAGTAAGGAGATTGGGCGGTAGCTCTCGGGTTTATCAAACGGCTTACCCTCCTTAGCCAAAGCGATAGTCTTGGTTAATCTTAAACAATTTTGGCAATTTTCCAGTATGCAATATTTCTTAGAAGAGAGCAACAAGCCAACGCTTTGTGTTTGGTCCGCAGTGCTTTAGAAATTCGGGATAGATGCCTTCATGCCCTGCAGCTTTACCAGTTTTGCTTTACCAACTTTATTCATTTTAATCGCAGCGTCTACTTCACCGGTTGAGAAAGCTTCAGAGAAACTGGATTGTGCAGGGCATTGTTGTTTCAAGGCTTCAACTCTTTTTAACGCGTGTTGAGTGGTGTTTATCAGATGGAGCACGGGCCACTTCTTGAATTCGGTTCGCTCCCATATCTGCCTTCATGTTGGATTTACCAGTTTTCTTGATATTATACTCGCCAAGTTTTACTCGCAGAAGACTCCATGCTTTGCGGCTAGAATAGGTTTTGTCTAACGATCTTAGCAGGTCATCGGCTATGTCCGGGCTACTACTTCGTTCAAATTCTGCAAACAAGAGAGTACTTTCTGCGCTCTACCCTGGTATTCAGTTTTTCCTGTATCCCCTGGCGATGTGCTTTTTTGATGTTGAGTTTAATCAAATCAAAATCAAAATGATTTATAACATTATTTAAGTACCGATACAATCAATATCAATAAAAAAAATTAATTAACATAATTGAAGTTGAACAGTCTAAATATAAATAGAAACTTAGACATATTAATATAACTAAATTAAATGTTCATTTGGACATTTAAGAATTGGCTTAAGTAATATTTGTTTAGGTATGTTATTTAATTTACAAATATGAATTTTATCCAAGAGATGTGCAGAACTTTTATATGAAAGTAACACCTTAAATGGTATTATTGTTCCTTTTCCTGAACTGCGGAGGTCCTTCTGAATTGCCCACATTGTTGTATTTTAAATTTTTTGAGTATTCCTCGGGTCTTTTAGATGCCAATTTTTTACACCGTATTGAGTTAAACTTTTTGTTATGTAAATATTGGAGTACATCCTCTTCATTTAATGACGGCTCCCATTTATAAACATGCAGGTGGTAGAATCTTATTGCCGCTCTGATTTGGTTTTTGGCGTCGTCGTTAGTCCCCTGGATAGTGCTAAATTTTAATTCTGGTGCGTCGGTGTCTATATTTTGGCGTATCCCACGTCTCGTTGGATTTCAAATTGTATACTTGATTATCTCGCTTTGGATCCGACTTTTCTCCGCTAGTTTTTGCGGTGAAATATTCTAGCTTGAGTATTTTTTTCCCCTGTACCTTATCTGGTTTTGGGTTCAATGTAGGTAAACCGACGTTAAATTCCTTGTGTTTTTTCGACTGTTTAGATAGCGCTATTTTTACCTCGTCGGCAGATTGAACAATTTTTAATAATCCTTCGTTTCTCATGGTTAAGGTTTCCAACTTTTCAGTAAGTTCTTGAATAATATTTGGCAAAACCTCCACTTTTCTTTTCTGATTATTTCCTCGTTCTTTTGTGTTAATAATTTAAACTAATCGGCGAGCTCTTGCATAACATTAGTAAGAGGCTCCACTTCCTTTCTGATCATACTCGATAATATATTCACAAATTCTGGACTTTAAAGATAGTTTCCCTTTCCCCGGGTAGTACTTGATGTTAGCTCTCGGGCCATTTTTGTGATTTTGTTGTTAATTTTTTAACGAAATAAATATATTCCGCTCACATGCACGACCGTTGACGTTCAGACGGCGACTCAAATTTGATGAAGCGGTCGTAATGGATAGTTTTTGCTGGGATGAAACTAACAGTGGCATCCAGTTCCCTTTTCGAATATTTGCCAGGCGGCTTTAGCAAAGTTCCAGCGAGGACGTTGGGTAGATTGAACCAATGGGATCTGTATACCAATATCGATAACGATTGGACGGTGTTGACTATGTGGGAAGTCTGCGAGTATTGTTTTAGTTGTAGGGAGTGGACGATTGTTCTGGCAGCACACAAAACACAGATCAGGGTTGTAGCTCTTGTTCTATCTTCTGGAGTGAAACGATCCCCTTTGTTAGCATCAAAAGCCACATGCAAACTGTTCAAGTCGGTCCATTCCACTAGTTTATCTCCATTTTCATCGTTTCCTTGGTACCGCCATAGGTCATGATGGCTGTTAAAATGCCCCAAGTGCACAGTGGGTTCATAAATCGGCAGCGTTCCAGGCGGCCAGGTGGTATTTGGTGGTTTATACACGTTCACTATGTTTAACCCATTTATATTTATCATCATCATTATTATTATCATGACCTTTTGGTGATCCAATCTTGGATGTAGGCCTCTTCCCTCTTCTTCCACTCTTCCTCTTTCTTCTTGCCTCTTCCTTCGACTCATCCAGTCTCGACCTCCGTGCCGAATGTCGTCCGTCGTCGAATGTCGTCCATCTAGCGCTGCGGTGGTCTGCCGCGCCTTCGAGTATCCGGTCTGGGTCTCCATTCAAGGACTTGTCTCGCCCAGCGACTCTCGTTCATTCTCGCAATGTGTCCTGCCAATGTTCACTTTTTCCTTGCTATGACAGTCATGACGTCTTTCACCTTGGTCTTATTAAGGATCCGTTCGTTACGTTTCCGGTCACGAAGGGTGGTCCCGAGCATCGCTCTCTACATGCCCCTCTGCGCGACTCGGAACTTCTCGGCTGTCTTCTGCGTAAGGGTCATGGGCTCTGTACCGTAGGTGAGCACGGGCATGACACACTGCTCGAAGACTTTCACTTTGAGATCCAGGGATATTTTGCCACGTATAATCTGCTTATTGGCACCGAACGCTGCCCAAGCCTGCGCAATCCGCCTTTACACTTCCCCTACATGGTTCTCAAAGTCTAACCTTATGCCCCAGGTATATGTGCTCGGTTACTTTCTCCACTGGAAGCTGGTAGTCTGTGATTTCGGGAATGTTGGTCATAATCTTGGTTTCCCCATGTTCATTTTAAGACCAGTCTTCTCGGATTCCACTTTCAAATCCTCCAGCATCGTCATCATCTCCCCAATGCTCTCTGAGACCAGAACCAGGTCATCAGCAAACCTCAGATTGGTCATTCTCTCACCAACAATCATCAGCCCCTTCCCTGCCCATTGCATTTGTTGGAATATACATTCTAGTGCTAGGGTAAACAACTTGTGATATTGTGCCCCCTTGCCTCACAGCTCTCTCTAGATGAAATTTGGTGGTTTTCTTGAGCAGGGAGACCCACGCAGTTGCCTTCTGATGCATGTGGTTGAGGATCTGTAAGTACCTTTCATCGATACGGCATTTAACTAGAGCTTGCTCATCTATGGCCCACCACTCTATGGAGTCGAACGCTTTCTCGTAGTCGATGAAGGCTTGGATAATTGCTTTCCTGTACTAATTGCATTTCTCCACGACTGTTTTGAGAGTTTGAAGGTGGTCATTGGTGTTGAAGCCTGAGCGAAAGGCTGCCTGTTCTCTGGGTTGAAAGAATTCCAGCTTCCTGTCAAGTCTGTTAACTAGAACCTGAGAGAAGAGGTTGTAGACATGCGAAAGTAGACTGATAGGTCTGTAGTTTTAAAGCCTCTTGATGTCCTTTTTTTTGTGGATTAGGGTGATTACTGCGTTATGCCATGTTGCAGGTACTTTACCTTCCAGGATGCACTTTGTGAATAGGATTGTCAGCACTTCACTAAGTACCTTGTCGTTGCTTTTGATCATCTCTTGTTATATACCATCTTCCTCAGGGGCTCTTCTATTCTTAAGTTGTTGCATAGTGAGCATTATTTCCTCTTGAATGACATGCTGACTGCTGTCAGTGGCTGACTTGGTGATACTTTGATTTATTAGAGTGTTTCATAGAAGTCCTGTACTATTGCAAGCAGCTGCTCCTTGTGAAACTACTTCTCCATTGCTCCATTATATTTATCCCCACCATAAATATGTGAGAAGATTTGGCGATAAGGCTAACATTTGCAATGGGGTTTCGGACATATGTAGCTGTTCCATAGTCATCGTGATAAGTAACTCCGACCAATGAAAACCCCGATCAAGTAAATTCCATTTTCTTGTAGTACTTTGGTCAGATGGTCGGATTTTGATCTGTTAATGCCTTAAATGTTTAGTTGACATATTCGAACTGATGGTCTAATACGTATCGTCAATGGGCTCTTAGAAGGGCCATCTGGAACAGGAGACATTCTAGGAGTTCCTGGTTGTGTGTTTTGCGTTTCCGTATCTCGATATATACTTGTCTATATTTTGTTGTCGAATGCTGAGTAATATAGCATATAGGGTGGGTATTAATATAATGGACACTAGATAGTTATTTTCTAGTTAATCTCAAACTAGATAGCTGTTAATTTCTAGTTAATGAGATAATTTCATGAAGTAAGTAATTTCAATAGTTACAATCGTTAGACTAGACCACTGAAATATATACAGTAGTATATATTTCAGTGGTCTAGACTGGTACTAAGAAGATAAGAGTAAGTGTTATTAGAAAGTAAAAAGTATTGTGTATTAAAAAAGTGTACTAAATAAGCGTATTTCAATAGTTACAATAGTTAGTCTAGACTGGTAATGTGTTGTTAAGAGTAAATCTAATTGGAAAGTAATTTGAAAATAATTTGCTAGATTTCTGTGTTGCCTAACTATTGTTACCAAATATATTCTTCGAATCTTTCTGTTCGTAACATTCGAAAGGTGAGGCGTGTTAAATGTAAACATGGCGACAAAAAGTCGTACAGGAATTTGTGCAATAACGTTAACAACAGTCAGTTTTATTTTGATATTGATTGCGTTTTGTACGCCCTGTTGGCTGGAAACCGATGGAGAGTTGGAAAAACCGAAATTTGTAAGGATAGGTGAGTTCATTTTGTAGTAAATGTTTATATAAATTCGGTAGGAGTGGCTCATTTTGTGTAATGTTTTGAGTCATGTAAGCATGATTTAATTGTTGGAATCAGTCATTTTAAATGTTGAATATGTTTTGAATTAATTCAAATAATATGTCTTATTTTTCATTTTGAAATAAAATAAATTTTTTCCTGTTTTTATTTTGTTAACAATTGAGCTAAATATAACTATTACTTTATATTATTTAATATTACTATTACTTTAAGTAATGTGAACTAATACCAAGAATTTGTAGTAAATTTAAAGAAATTCATTGTTTTATTTATATATTAAGGAATGCAACTGTTAGTTTGGTACTGTTTTGTTTAGGTAACTGTAAACAGATAAGATAAACTTGAAATATTTAAAGAACATTAGCTTAACTCGCCAATGCTATCTTCAGATAACTAATTGGACAAGACACTGATAGCAAATTGAAAAGTAATAAAATAATACCACCACCAGCACCAGGATAATGAATGTAATATCACATCCAAACCTCAATATTGCGAGAGCCTTAATGCCAAAAAGGCTTTCATTCGATCTACCCTTCAAAACATAACTTCATTGGGTGGAAGGAAAAAACCAAACACATATCAATGTGGGCTGGACTCACAAAACATAGGACCGGCGGACTGTATACAGGTGGCTTCAAAAAAGACAGTGTAGCTGGCACAGGAATCTATGGCCCGTCCCTGGGGTACCTACAGTTTATCTGTGCCCCTGGGATAACGCCATAACATTCTAAGTGGAAATATATGCTATCATAATCTGGGCTCATGAAAATCCATGTTAACCCTTAACCACCTGCCATACGTCTCAGGTGAGAAAATTACTGCTACTTTGGGCCTGAGAGACGTATGTCAGGTGGTTAGGTGTTAAAGTGGACTACAAAGGTAAAAACATCTGCATTTTTACAGAGAGTCAGGCAGCTATTAACGCTTTAGCTTGACATAAAATTAAATCTAAAACAACATGGAATTGCCTTCAAGACCTTAGGGCCCTGGCGAAACATAACAAGGTCACCCTTGCTAGGACACCAAGCCACAAGGGATTGGTAGGAAAGTAAATAGTGGACAAGTTAGCAATAGATGGAGCTAACAAAGCAAACACCAGTACAAGGACTCCTACATCAGCTACATTACTAAAACCATGGCCTGAAACAAAATCAGTAAATGAGTAGCAACTAAGCATCAGATACAGTGGGACGAAATGAATGGTCATCAGAAACAGAACTACTCAGGACACTGCCCTCTATAATGTTATCTGCAGAAATGGGAATCTGTAAAGAAGAATCATTATGCAAACTATTCTATGGGGAGGATGAAACTGTCTCCCATATAATCTTCCATTGCGAAGTATGAAGAACATGCCACGGACACCTATACCTAATACAGGGACTGGATCTATTTGCATGAATGGAACAATGTGGGCATATACAATAGGACAATAGGTCCCTGACCCCACATTGGTTGATGGAAATAGAAAAGAAAAAGAAGATACAAAATAATAAAATATACTACTATTATTTTGTATATATAAACAAAATTTTAAGACAAAATTACAGATACACAAGAATGTACACACTTGAAGTGAATAGTTATGAGACAGAAGAAAATTGTGTAAAATGTATGCAAAATAGTTCAATTATTCAATTAAAAATTACTCGCTTAGTATTGAGATATTCTAGTTTTTGTTGTGGTTTTAGGAAATTGAATAGACCTGTTCATAGCTGAATTTTTTTTGTGCGCATACGTTAATTTCCGCCATGTTTTTCGGGCACTTTTTGACGCATAACCCGTGATAATAACAAAATGTGCCCGAAAATTCTAATTTCCGCCTTTTAAACATGGCGGAGGCGCATGCGCTTAACTAACCGTAAATAGGTATATTTTCTACACCTTTGCTCTCTTAGCATACATTATACGTTAATTATACGTATATCGTTTTTTTAATTATACGTATACATTACAGTCAGTCAAGAAAAATGCAATTATATTTTTTTGTTGATATCTCGTTATAAACAAAAGAGATCTTATTCAAATTTTCAATAAATTATACAAAATTATATTTTTATCAAATTTTGTTTCTTGCATTTTTTTCGTATTTTGCTCAGTTTAAAATAAAACGTGCGAAAACACCACCCAAAGAGATGACTGCTTTTTGGTGCCCGACAGTTTGCCAAATAGAACATCTTCTGCGGTTATGCTACGAAATTAGCTTCAAGAAGTTAGAGATGTCAATGTCAGTGAATGGACATTTAGTAGTAAGATGAGAAGGTTTATGAGAAGGATTGTAGAAGGATGGCTACAGGTCCACCATTAAAATTCCGGTATCGAATTGAAGATTGGATTTTGCCAGAAATCACTTTGCATGGAATAATGATGACTGGAGCAACGTCCTATTTTCAGATGAGTCGCGATGCGTTTTGCCTCACTGGGCCAGACGGATATCGACGAGTATGGAGAAGACCCGAAGAAAGATATGCACCAGTTTGTATTGACAAGCGACTTCCATTTGGCGGTAGCTCGGTTATGGTTTGGGCAGGAATTTCTTCACGAGCACGCACTAAGTTGGTCTTCGTATAGAATGGTTCTCTGACAGCTCACAGATACATTACGGCGGTTCTAGACGATCTTGTTATGCCTTTCATGGTCACTATGGATGAGCATGGTATTTTCAAGCAAGATAATACTAAACCTCACACAACCTGAATTGTCAGAGAATATCTGGACGAGGTGGGAATTAGGCGGTTTGAATGGCCAGCACTCAGTCCAGACATGAATCCCAGGACCTTCCCATCGACCATGTCTGGGATGAGTTGGGACGACGTATCCAAAGGCATACCCCAGCTCCAAGAACTGCTCAGGAGCTAAGAGAGTTGATATTGCAGGAATAACATTGACCAAAATTTGATTCTTAATTTAGTTAAAAGTATGCCTCGCTAACAACTATTCTTTTATTTTTTTTATTCTTTTTAATTTATGTCAAGTTTGTTTTTCATTTTCTTAGTTCCTTAACAAAAAATCGAACTACATTTTAATCGTAAATTTGTTTCATTTTTATAAGAAATCATAAACCAAATTATAGGCTTTCCCATTAAATACTGAATATTTAATTTAGCCTACAAATTGATTGCTTTATTAATTTTTAATATATTTAGCCTTACAAACAGAAAATTCCACGAAACAAAATAATTTGCAATTTCTTAAGTGATCTAAATTTTTTGCTCGCTAGTGTATAACCTTATCAATAAAAATTGCAACTCATTAGGTTTTGTTGTACATAACACATGGACCTCACCAAATGCCCGGCTTTGAAATCAGATTGACTACGTCATGATAGATGGTATCAAAAATTCTACAGCTCCAAAGCCACAGAGGAATGAAATGGGACTACGACCACGTCATGGTGAAAGTTAAACACAGAAGCCGCATATCGAACACAAATCCATATTGGAATATGGAATATCTTCCACGAAGATATTGGCGTCAAGCTTAATTAACACCAAGAGCAAGAAGAGGAACAGTAGAGGGACATAGAAAAGAAGTGGGAACTAATAAAAGACCTGCTAACACCAGCAGTAGGTAATAAAATTGGGCACACAAAGCAACAGAAACAGAATACCTGAAAAAGTGATTAGAGAGATGAACGTACTATAGCAAAAAGTAAAGAGTTCTCCAACAGCTGAAGTAATCTCCAACAGCCGAAGGAGAGAAGTCTAATAAATAATAACACACAGAAGAACACATGGGTCTCCCGAAACCACAACAGAAGATCGAATATAATACACGAAACAAACGTAAAAAGTGCAATAAAATCCGCCACGAACTACGAACACCTGCATGTCTATTATACCCTAATTTTTCAGAAGCAGATATCCTGAATTATTTACACGACAAAAACTTAATTTTTAAGAAACTGTTATCTAAACATCCGGAAGAATACGCATCTTGTAAGATACCGGCCCCAATAGAATTTTATGAAAACCTAAAAAACGGGAACTATGACCAAAATATACATCCTTAAAACGTTATTTTTTCTGAATACGGAAAAAATAAGGGAGACCTTATAGAAAATGATAAAAATCCACACTCTACTGTAAAGACGTCGGTAATAATAGCTAAACAACTAAGAAAGCATAAAGCCTATAAAGTAGTTAAGACGTCAGTCAGTAGTTAAGACGTCTGACAGTATTGACCTAATAGAACACATGCTAGAACAAAATTCAGATAGCAAATACTTAGTGCTCACAAAACACTGTAAAAGTGAAACACAAATAAAAATGAGGAAGTTGAAACACTTCAATTTGGCATCATATTACTCCAGACCTACGGGAGAATATGAAGGAGTAGCGATATATTGCGTGGAACAAACTGAATGGAGAGTGCGAATCGACTTCAAAAAAATTGCTAAAAAATACGTTCTTCAGTGCGCGGCAATTAAAACAAATTTTAAAGAACATGACATCATAATTATTGCGATATACAAATCCCTCTTAACGGATAATATCGTATTTTTAGAAATTTTACGTAAAATTCTATTAAAACCATGTGCGGAATCAACTCAATTCATAATAGCGAGAGATTTTAATATAAATATGCGAAAAAGCAGCAGTAGGTACACGGCAAAAATTCGTATGCTTGCTGGAATCATTCAAGGTAACAGTAACACTGGGGGTACAATAGATCTATAAAGGTCGCAGTACAAGTCGTTACCACCATATCTATAATCTAATCTACCGTAACACTTAAAGACATAAGCCACCCAGTTTCGAGTACATGCTTAGATAGTATTTTGGTTTACACTAAGTTAGAATATAAAACGAAATCATGGAATTTCATATATCGGACCATGCGGCTCAAGAAATCAAGTTTTATCTAAAACATAGTATTACAAAACCACAACATAAATACATAAGAAGTTACTATGAAGGGAAAAACGACAATATAGAGACCAACTAAAAAGGAAATTTGTAAAGAAATCTACGAAATAGAAGATAGTGCGGTGGACAGGCAATGGGACGAATCCATGAGATTATTTCTATTCTACTTCAATGTTTTCCCCGAATCAGAGTTAACACCAGACCTGGAAAATCTAATAACAAGGTAAGAAACAAAAGAAGCCGAAATTAGGAAACTGAAATCACTACAGGGTTGCAATGAGTCGCGACAATTCTTAAAAAATGTGAGTAATATCTGGAAGAGCTACCAGCGAAGAAGCATATTATGTAAGGACAAGGACGGTAACAGTCTAACGGAGAAGTAGCGGATTCTGAACAGATGAGCATAGTAGTTCGACAAACTACTATCTATTCCAAGAACTGAAAACGAATAGAGAACTCGCAATATCTGTAGCGGAGTCTTTTGCCCCAGAATCTTCATACGAAGAAGTCAAAATAGCAATTGCGCACCTAAAATAAATAGAGCAGCGGGAGAAGATAATGTAGATAATGCCCGGAGAATTCATCAAACATGTGATAACAATTATTATTTTTTTATATCTCGGTAAAAATAAAGGAAATCTTATTGGAATTTTGATTGAATTATATTTTTATTAAATTTCGTTTCTTGCAAATTTTTCGAATTTTGCTCAGATTGTAAACTATAATCTGATCAATAAAAATTACAATAAGTCATTAGGTTTTTTGTACATAAACACTCATGGACCCCCCCCCCCATAGTAATGCCCGACATAGAAATCAAATTTGTCAATTTTGTCATGAAAATTTTGTCATTCAAAATTCAGTCATGATAGATGGCAGACATAGCTCAAATATTCTACAGGTCCGAAGCCACAGAGGAGCATAATGGTACTACGACCACTTCATGTCGAAAGTTGCCGCATATCGAAACAAAAAGGGCAAAGGAACAGCCAATAGGCGCTGGAATATGGAAAAGCTAAAATCGGAGGAAACTCTGGCCGTTTTCCACGAAGATATTGACGTCAAGCTAGAGGAAGAACAAGAAGAGGAAGAGGAGAGGGACGTGCTAACATAAAACGCAGTAAAGCAAGTAAACTAGCTGTAGGTAACAAAATTGGGCACAAAAAAGACGGAAAAAGAATACCTAGTTTGATGAAGAATGTCAGGTAAGAATCAACGAGAAATACCAAGCAAGAGCTACGAGTCCTACACAGAAGGAGGAAGAAACAACAGGGCGGTAGAATTCAAATACGAAGTACGAAAAAAAAAAGATGTAGCAAAAGCGGATGCTTTATCGAAGGAATAAATAAGCGAAGAAAATAGGAAGCTGGAATTACTACGGGATTGCAGTGAGTCGAGCGAAAATTCTTAAAAAATGTGAGTAATATAAGAAGAAGCTACCAGCCAAGAAGCACCTTATGTAAGGACAAGGTAATATTCTAACGGGGAAGGATCGGATTCTATTCTCTTCTGGGCAGATGGGCAGAGTATTTCGCGGAACTACTATATATTCCAAGAACCAGAATAAATACATATGCTGAGGAAATTTTGGGGAACAACCAGTTCGGGTTCCGGCGAAATAGGTCAACGGCAGATGGGTCCAACATAACCCTCTTTGAGAAGAATGCCAAAGCCCTGCGAAGAGATATACACAGTGGAGTCTCTTGCGCTAGACTCTTCATACAAAGAAGTCAAAATAGCAATTGCGCACCAAAAAAAAAAAAATAAAGCAGTAGGAGAAGATGAGAAGAGGAAGAGAAGAGAGAGAAAGAAGAAAAAAATATTGGACGGATAAACTAGGACAGCAAGTATATAAACTTATAAAGGAGGTGTGAAGACAGGAGCGAATGCTCGCAAACTGGAATACCGCCATTACCATACCAATTTACGAGAAGAGACACCGCAAAGAATGTATGCAACTACAGAGGTATCGTACTACTAAATGTTACAAAACATTGAACAAGGTTTTCGCTAGTATATTAACAGCTAGAATAAATAGATATGCCGAGGAAATTCAGGCGACTATCTGGATAAACTACCAGTATGGGTTCCGGCGGAGCAGGTCAACTGCAGATGGGCAACCCTCATTGAGAAGAATCTCACAGCCCTAGACGGCCGGTAACAGCAACAAGAAGATTTTTTTTTCTTGATATCTCCGTAAAAACAAAAGAAATCTTAGTGAAATTTCCAATGTATTATACAAAATTAAATTTTTATAAAATCTAATAAGACTGTTTAATTTGCAGTTTTTATACAAAACTGTATACAAAGTAGTAGACAGACAAGATGTAATGTAGAAACAAAAAGAAGATATTAGAAAGGAAAAAAACCTAGATTGATATAATGTACCAAAAATTTTTGCAGTTGGTGATGGATTTTGTAGAAGTTATTTAACCCATAACTGCTACTCTTTGGCCAGTTGGCCTTTTAATTGTCTTGTGAGTGAACCTAACATGACTTTATTAACCTTACATGACTAATAATATGTTACTTTTCTCAGCTTTGTGCACTTCTCTGCACTACGGCTAAACCGCCGCGGTTTTTGTTCAAGGTTTTGTTCGCGGTTTTGAGTCAAGTAAGCTAATACAAGCGGCCTCACTTTTCCCGCGACTGATTTTAATAGCGTAGTGTGTGCTTCTCGTGAGGTTTCGCGGTTAAAGCGGCTAAATTCTCGTTGGAAAAAAAAACGTAATGCGGCTTCGGCCTTAGTTGCAAGTGCAATGTTTAAAAGAAAATGTTGATTCCATTACCCAGGACATTATATAACTTTGATTAATTGTATTTAAATTTACATTAGTGTGATTAGCATCAATATCTAATTAAGTTTTGTTGAATATTACATCTTGTTATAAGTAAACTATTTTTAACAAACTTTGAAGAAAAGACTCAAAATGTTTCATTTCTTAGTTATAAAATCTTCAAACTCAAAAAAGCAAAATATTTATTTTTAACAATGTGTTTTTTTTTAGGTTTATGGCAAGTTTGTTTCAATGAATTCGAAGACATCCGCCACCACTATGACACAAAATTCGTTGGATGCTGGTGGGTCTTTGAAGAAGAATATTATATAATAAGTGACTTTTTATGGCCAGCATTCTTCTTAGTCACCCAATTCTTCTTCACCCTCTCCATGACATTGTTACTAGTAGCAGCATTTTTGACTTGGATGTATTGTTTCTGCAGCCGAGACCATGACAAATACATCTTGTTGTTATTAAGCATAGGGGCTGATTTGATAATCGCTGGATTTTGTGGCTTAATAGCTGTACTGATATTTGGAAATAATGGCGATAGAAGAGATTGGATGCCGAATTGGGAACACAACGATCTGAGTTGGTCCTTTGCCTTTGCAGCAATTGGGTCTTTGTTGTTGTTACCAGCTGGGGCTTTGTTTTTGGTAGAGGCCCGAAGGGCTAAATATAGGAGACTGCAGGCTTCCAGACCACCATCTCAATATGATATGGATGTTCGTAAATCATCGCACACTGATATTTAAAGGAATTAAAAAAGCTTAATTTAGTTAATTTGTTACTTTTTTTTATCCGTCCAAATATTTATTTAAGTAAGTTAGATTCATGGTATTATATTTTTATTGATGATTATTGTATGTTTTTAATCTCTTTACTTTTTTTGACTAATTGTATTTTTGCTATATATGTATATAAAATGTAATGTTTGTGCCTTTTTTGGGTGAATAAATATTAGCTTTTACATTTAAATTTTATTGATTGTATTAATAGTATATTAGGCAATGAGAGTTGTAAGAAGTATATTACGTAGGAGCGGAACAGTTACGTAATTCCGCGAGTACGTAATTGCTTTAAAACTCAAATTATGTACAACACTATCTATGACCACACTAATTTGTTTCTGTTTAATAAGAAAAATATGTTTGATGTAACACCTTCGACCTTATTTAACTTTATAGAAATGAAAAGAAATTTAGAAACATTCATAATGGTTACATACCTTTTTATTTAGTACTTATTTGTAGTTTTCGTTAGATTTAAACGTGAAAAATCGAAATGTGAATTCTATGTGAATGATGTGACGTTTAATGATTGTTTGGAAACCACGGAGTACTATATTTAAAAATAGTATCAACGTGTAGCTCTCAACTAATCAACGAATCGTAAACCAAACAAGCAAGGGTGATTTTGAATTATTACATAACATTAATCGCTGATTGTTACATATGTGTATGGTATGATGTAATTACATAGTCCACGAACTGTACAATAATGGGCATTTACAATTGTAGTCGTAGATAAAATATTAAATTATTCTATCATTATAAAAGTTAAAGATGCAAAACTGTCTTCTCGCTCCAACCTTGATAAAACTTGTCCAACATTTCAGATATTGCTTCTGTAATTAAACTTATCTCTGGAGTGTGTGTGCACTGCTACCTCTAATACTTGTTTTAAAGATGACGATACGAGTTATTTGTCTTGGTTGACAAAATTCAGTCTTCAACACAGGTCGAAACATGCCTTAAAAGTACCTACGTTCCGATTATTTACTTTCCAATGTTGACGAATTCTGGGTTTTCCCCGTTGTTGTTCATTGCTTGGTTTTGAAAGGCTTACTTTGTTGTTAATATAACATATTAAAGCAGCACTTGGTTATAAACACAGCTTCATTGTTCATCAAACGAGAATCATTGAAGTAAATAAATAAATTAGTTAAATAATGCAATAAATAATTGTTAATTGGTGCTTCATTAAAGTGCTTCTTTAAGTTATGATAGTTATGTTATGAGAGTTACCTTTAAACTTGTTTTATAGGGTGTTAATGTGACTGATGTTTGACAAATGATGTGGGCTCGTAGTAAATAACTGTTGGCATTACTTCAAAGCTCTTCAATATGTCTTAGATGTTAAGCTAACTAATTTATTGCAGTTGGATGTTTGTGTTTAACACTTTCAAAACCGTTTTTTATAATAACATCCATTTTCTATATATTGCTTTTTATCGAAATCCTCCTAAAAATGCTTATGCGGTCTTTCTATCTTTCTTTGAATTACATTATCTATTATAAAACAATTAAACATCTGTATGTCATTATTTGACTTTTACATCAACGACAATTGATCCCGGATAGTTGCGCATACTAGATAGCGGTACTGTCGTGCACATAGCCAATAAGCCAAAAACTAAAATGTATTCGAATTTACAAATTCAAATACCTGCATTTCAGCAACTACGATACGGCTGTGACAGCTAACAGTCTTATTAAATTTATAAACATAGCAACAATGACACGGCTGTGACAGCTAATCGTCTTAATAAATTTATAAACATAATGAACGAAATTGTTAAATATTTAAAAATAGCAGTTAAACCTGGGAAAGATATTGTTATTGCTATTAAAATGAGATGGCAGAACATCATCCACCGATAGATCATGCCGCCCGATAGAGCTGAAATGCGTGTGCCACCGGTGGTACATGTCGGCGTCAACGTGTTAAATTAAATCGAACTTCATCTCAATAAAAATTCATCTGAAGCAAATAAAAGTTAACTTGAGAACAACTTTCAAACTGTTTCTGGCAAATTGCCAAATTTAAAGGGTTTCCAGTGAACAAGTTCAGCAAATTGTTAAGTTTAAATTTTCCCAGCATAAAATTTAATATCAAGGATTGTATCCATTCTCTCTATTTTATTTTTGCATCCACGTATTTTTTCCTCGTTGTTTCCTCTATTGTTGTCTGATAAATGTTTCTATATTTTAAAAGAAAAGTTTTTGTTTGATGCAATATGTGAAGCAGATCAAGGTGGAAGGTCGAATTGCACATAATTTTCTATAAAAAAGGAAAGAAGTGCTGATTGTGTAATGGTTTCGTCACATGTGAACATTCATGAGTATTGTTTCGACTAATTACTAATACTCTTTAGTGACCTTCGCGAATTAAAACTTGGTTTAACTTATCTTAACTATGTTTTAGACAACATTTAAAATATATTACATTTACTGAAAATATTTTAATGATTTAAAATGTATATTATATATTAGGCTATGTGAAGTTACTAACTTAATTGATATGAGAAGAGTGTGACTTTCTCTTTGGAAGCGGCACTAATAATAGCAGTAGTGCAATCAAAACAATAAAGTCTTCTTTGTTTAATTAACAGTTTGTTGTAAAGGCTGTAAAGTCTATCCAGACTTAATATAAAGCCTTGTCTGTTTTGCCTTGGAGAATATTGTCTAGACAAACATAAATATGGGATTTTTACGTTAATTTGTCGAATTGTTATTCAAATTGTTGAATATTGTAGAGATCATGAAATATGAGCACGAAATAATCATTAAAATGGATAATATTGCGAATTAATTATGCAAATTTAAAACATATCTGGCAGAAAGACCTTGTGGCCGATAGCCTTATATTATTTAATTATCTGTTTGTTGTAAAGACTATAATGTCTGTCGAGTAAAGCCTTGTATGTTTTACCTTAGGCGAATATTGTTTAGACAAACACAAAGATATGAGAAATTTACATCAATTTGTCTGTTACTCAGTGTTTTTAACTGTTACTTAGTTTGCTGAAGATTCTCTAGATCACCACGAAATAACAATTAAAATGGTAAAATGGATAATAATGAAAATTATTTATGAAAATTTATACCGAATCTGGCAGAAGTACCTTTTGACTAAAAGTCAAGCCTGGTCTGTTTGTTTTCTTTATTTATTAAGAGAATATTATGAAACTTGCAACATTTCTTAGTTGTATTATTGATAATATTTTTGCAAAGTTTCAACATTTTTGACAAACAAACGACAATTTTAGAAATCTCAAATTTTCGTTTAAATCTGATGAACCAGCGGAATTCTTTATGTATTAACAGAATTTTAGGAAACTTGTAAAATTTCTTAGTTGTATTATTGATAACATTTTTGTAACGTTTCAACATTTTTTTACAAAGAAATGACAATTTTAGAAATCTCAAATTTTCGTTTAAATCTGATGGCTCAGTTAATATTCTCTAGACCAGTGTTTCCCAAACATTCTATCCACGTGTACTCCTTTCAAATATTTTTTAACACTTCGTACCCCTTATTAGAAAATGTCTGAGATATAAATGTCAAAATTTTGTTTAGAGTATTGTGTTAAATAGACCTTTTACGGTTAGTTAAGCTCATGCGCGTTCGCCATGATCAAAAGGCGGGAATATGAGAGTTTCGGGCAAATTTTGTTATTTTCACTGGTTATACGTCAAAGTGCCCGAAAAACATGGCAGAAATTGAAGCATGCGCACAAAAAAAATTGCTATGAAACTATGAAAAGGTCTATTATTTGTCCAAAATTTGTATTTTATTAGCCATAAATGGATGCATTCTAAGAATTATTGTTAGATGTTGACGCAATGGCAGAAAGATTATACTCACGCAGAAATCAAGATATTTATATAAAAGATGTATAATAATAAATTTTGTGACTGAAGATCAAAAAAGAACAACAGCGAAGTCAACATTAAGGGATGTGTTTATGGTGTCCATAAGTGAATTATTTTAATGGGTTGCTATGGATACTTTTATTTCACTAGTGAAATAACATTTTTATTTAATTATTGAATAAACGACTGTTTTATTGATCCGCATCCAAGGATTTTTAAAGGTAAAATCCAATAAAAATTATTACAAATATTAGGAAAAATGTCATTCTTTGTGAGTTCACTTTAGGACAGTGTCTGCTTGTCTTTATATACGTCAAAATATAATCTGCAATCATTTTATTGTGAGCAGTTAGTAGAATAATCTTTTGGTTGTATTGTATTAATTCATTATCAAAGATGATGAAGAGGAATTGTTTGCAGATTCGCAGCACTTTATAAAAAGTAATGTTTGATGCACTATTTTTGATGTAATTTACTTATTGTTATTTTTCTTCTTATTTTGGCAAACACGAAAAATGAAAATTTTGGAACATCGTTGCGTACCCCTTTCAAATCATTTGCGTATCCCTTGGGGTACGCGTACCAAACTTTGGGAAACACTGGTCTAGACCAGTGAATCTCAACTTTTTAACCCTTGCGGTTCACTTGCAACAACATCAAAATTTGGCTGTAAACTTTCAACAGTAACAAAATTTGGCGGTGCACCAACAATAAAATGAGTTTAATAGTTGTTTATTATGCATATAAAATTAAGGCTAAGCGAGTGGATTGATAAATTCGATTTAAATTCGCGAGTGAAACCTTAATTTTATACGCGAGTGAAATACTAACTTTTATTCACTTTTACATTTGTTTAAACAAGAATTCAAAGTAAAGTTGGCCGTGATTGTGGTGTAGTCCTGGTAACGATAAAATTGTTGATTCGTGCTTCAGAATTTTGTTTAGTGTATTTATTGTGTTTAATGAATTTGTGTTTTATTAGTCATAACTGGATATACATCCGAAGAATTATTGTTAGATGGTGAAGCGGAAAGATTACTCCGGCAGAAATCATGAGATTTATACAAAAAAATGTAGGTGTAATAAGTTATGTGATTGGCGATCAAAAATGAACATCAGCCAACATTTAGGATTATGTTTACGGATCCCGTAAGAGAGTTATTTTGATGCGTTGCCATGGAGACTTTTATTGCACTAATGAATAAATCACATATATCTATTTTTCTTTTATTATAATCAGTTTTATTGATCCGTATGCAAGGAATTAAAGATGACTATATAGGTAGACTTCCGAGCAAAGCGGCAAATGGAAACGAATGAGGCGCCATTCCAGCGCAGCGACACTGATGCGCTCAGCGTCTTTGTGTCAGTGTCGCTGCGCTCGAATTGCGCCTCATACGTTTCCATAGTGCTTAATACTATCGTTATATCGCCGCGTTGGTATCGCTGCGTTAGTGACACCAGAGCCGCTTTGCTCAGAAGTCTACCTTAATTCAAAATTGAATAAATAGCAAACTCGGATTATAGCACATGTAAGGAGGGCGTGCAAGTCACAAGGTAAATTATTTGAATTATTTTTTCTTATTTTGGATCGAGAGGTCGTGCCACCGCGCGATATATTGTCTGGAACTATCTGTTCTAATATTACCCAATCTAACCTTTGATCTAACATAGGTCATTTCGGATAAAAGGGTCAAAGTATATGGAAAGTATATGGAAACAAAAAAACAGTTAAAAACTTGAAATTTGTATTTGTTATTCAATTTGTTGAATATTGTAGAGATCAGCATGAAATACAAGCATGAAATAACCATTAAATTGGATGTATTTTTACGTTAGTTCTAATTTCTGCCACGGCTTACATGCATCGACCTACGTTTTAGCCAAAAACTCCGCTAGTAAATAGTTTGTCTGGGTTTAATCCAGATTTGCGGCATGGTAAAGAATACGGTTTTTTTAAAACTTAGTGTTGCAGACTTTTTACCTGATGTAACTGTTGTTAATCGTCTTTGGCACTCTTTAACTAAGATCGGAAAGTAAAATTAAGCTTCTACGTTGCCTGGTTCAATAAATATTCGTTTTTTTGTTGTTGTTAAAAATGGACATTTTCAAAGTAACAAATGGCGGAGGCGCATGCAACTTTTTTAGAAAAAAGAGTTTTGGCAAAGACGATTAACAACATTTTTACCATTGAAACAGTTACACCAGGTAAAAAGTCCGCAACACTAAGTTTAAAAAAACTCATATTCTTTACCAAGCACCAGTTTTGTAGTAAAATTATACTAGCATGCTGTATCAAAGTACATACCAAATAATTTTTATTGTTTGCACTTCTAAAATTTGACGGCACACATCAAGAATTTGGCACATAAAAGTGCCGAGGCACAGTCGTTGAGAATCACTGGTCTAGACACACAGAAATATGGAACCTTTACGTCATATTGTTGAATTATTATTCAATTTGTTGATTATCTAGACCAGTATCAAACATGGGCACGAAATAATCAATAAAATGGTTAAAATCATGGTTAAAATCAAATGCTTAAAATATTTCGGTCGTTTTTGATCAACGAAACGGAAAATTTTGTTTTCGTTCTCACCCAAGAAATATCGTTCTCGTTTTTGTGAACCGAAATTTAATAACGGTTAACGTATCGGATTTATTAAAAGTATATTTGTTGGTAAAAAGTTTCACCATTGAAACTTGGTGTTAAATTTCGATAACAAAGTATATGGAAACAAATTGTATACACATTTATGTTATACACAAAATACTTTTACTCAACCATGCCTTATACTGTCATGTTAAATTTCTTAGATACGGATCATTGAAGCAGTGGTTTAATGAAACTATCAATTAAAATGTTTCTTCCGCTAACGATTTAAAAATATCAAATAAAGTGCGGCTCCTGCCAACGCATCAAAATGATTCAACTGATTCAAACCATACTTGGCAAAATGTTGACTTATGAATTATACAATTTTATCGTTGTCAAGACAACAAAATAATCATGGCCAGATGACATGCTAAAATCACGGAACATCGAACTCTTGCAAAGGCCATTTTCGAGTGTTGCAAGTGCTACAGGCACTTGAAAATGTTCAACAGTCGAAAGTCGAGTCGTGTAAAGTGTGTAGAGCAGGGGTTCCCAAAGTGCGGCCCGAGGGCCAACTGCGGCCCGCGAAGATCGTGAATTCGGCACGCGATATCGATACGATTTTTTTAATAAATAAGTAAATAGTAAAATAAATATTACAAATAAGATACAATAATAAAATATTTTAATATGAAAAAAAATCTTATAGAGCTTTAACCATAAGCGTTTGTATTAACACAATATTGTTTAAGTTTAAATTTAGAAATTATTTTAGTATGTCTAGTCTAGTTATTACACATTTGTACAGAAATATAATATAGTAGTCTCAAATAGACAGAACTGTTAATCATTTAAGACATGCAATTTGAATTGATACAATTACAGGAAAATATCGATGCTAAGAATTCTTATTCGAAGAATTCCTTAATTGATCCTTAATTGATTCCTATAAAGGATTATCATGCGTGAATTATCCGAAAATACGAAAATATGCTCAACAAATGTTTTCATTATTTGGGAGCACATATATTTGCGATGAACATAAAATTTCAATTATGAACATAAGTTAGTCGATTTACTAGCTGAGTTTTTGGCTAAAACGTAGGTCGATGCATGTAAGATCAAAATTGAGTGATAATCATTTATAATCAGTATTAAGAATACATTCGACGGACATAGAAGCAAAGTTTAATGACATCATTAAAATAAAACAACTATACAAGTCGCAAAATACAAATGTTTAAATGTATTACAAGTTTTTATATTCACATTATTTTTGTTGTGTTAAGTGTTAATTAATAGAAATAGTTTGTAAAAAAAATCCTGGTTATAGTTTTGATTTTATTCCGTTTTTTTTGGCCATAAAATTCGACAATATTAAATCGGGAAACTTTGGGAACCCCTGGTGTAGAGTTATATAACTTCACAATTAATGGTAAAAACATAGTGATTTTTTCAATTCAGATCACATTGAGTGTGCTACAAATAGTGTTCAGAATTAATAAAATATTTTTTATTACTCATGCATTAAAAGTACTATCTTGGCGCACATTTTTAGTACGAGAAATGCTACTTTTGGTTGTATTACCACATAACTTTTGTAACGCACGCAAATACAACATCGCTAGGTTACATTAAAAAAAAACAATTAAATAAATAAAATAAACACAAAGACCTCAATATTAAAAAAGTGACGTGAAAGTGACAAATTTGTTTGCATTACAAAATAAAAATTAAAATTAAAGAAAACTTTTTAAGACGCGTAAACTTTATGGTGATACCGGAGACTTAGAATTCACACCACCGGAGACAATTGAAAAAGCAAATTCTTTATTTTTGATTCTATTATTTGGATAGGGCCTGGAAGATATATCCCCTCGCATGAGTAATAAAAAATATTGTTTGCAACACGAGCGGTATTGTCAATTGCCCTCTCGAGCGAATGTGCGCACTCACTTCGTTCGTCCGCTCTTTCGTCAATTTCGCTATCGTGTCCAATTGACAATCTACCGCCCTAGTAACAAAATATAATAAATTGCTAGAAGAAAATGAGAAATTGTATATGCCAAAGTTAAGGACTTATTAGAAACAAATATGACTAAGAAGCCTCTGCGACTAAATTACGACATAAAACTGCGTCAGTAAGTAATGCATGTAATATACTTTAATAAATGATTACATCGTCGATATAATCTTTATGATTCACTAGGAATTATAATACATTTGCCTGTGAGGCTATATAATTTAGAAAATTGTTCAACAGAAGGATACACCTCTTGAAATTGCTGAACATATTTTTCGCAATTTTTTTTAAGTGGGATAAAAGTGGAATCATTTCAAATAATTATTGATTATTTAGAATATGATTCGTTCGCGGAATGGGTTTAGCGACTCGTCGATGCACATACTTATTGTTAGAGTGGATCATAATATTTTTTTTAATTTTATTATTTCGCCCATAATGGATTGGATTTTTGGAAAACGATTAGATTCATTAACATTATCAGATTACATGCATGCATTATCAGCGAAATGCAAAAGTTTCAACAGAACTTCAAATAGATCTCTGCTCATTACCTTCCGCTGGAATGTCTCAACAAGCAATGGAACATTGAACCAATACAGATGAACGGATCGGAGTTTCACCAATATTTCATTTACGTAAACGTTTGGAAACCCTTCTTTCTTGTAAAGCATACGTATTTGTTTATTCACTGATATGTTGAAAATTGTCATCAGTTATAAAGAGTCCATGAAAAGCTTCTACTGTACTATAGTTTAGCACTTTCGTATTATCTATTTCGGCACAGTACAAACTCATGAAAGGTACGAAATTAAGCTGGTTGCCTCGCGGAACAAACAACTTAATTTAATTACCAATTCAAAGAACTGTTATAGAACTGTCGTCAGAAAAGTCTGACCTATCCTTATCAAATTCATCTATGTTGTCTGACGAATTATCATCTTCAGATGATACAACTTCGTTGGAGGGAAGGCAAAAAACCAAACACATGTTAAGGTAGACTGGACTAGTATACAGATGAAATTAAATCTAAAACAATATGGAATTGCCTTCAAGACCTTAAGGCCTCGACTAAACTCTCTCTCTCTAATCGTTTACTTCATGGCTGAAGTGTCGTGATCCCATGCTGATATTTTATTATGTCATAGAGGAGTTAGCGATCTACCTCCATTTACCCATGTCTGCCGCCGTTCTTATGTTTTCTTGTAATGGTGTCCCGGTGATCTCTTGCACCTGGTCGATCCAGCGGTTTGGAGAGCGCCCCCAAGGTCGCGTACCTTCAATTTTCCCTTGGATGACCAGTTTTTCGAGGTTGTCACCCGTTTCACGATGACGTGTCCAAAATATTTAAGTATTCATCGATTGGTAACGGTTGATAGTCTTATGTCAATGTCGAGTTCTTTTAGTATAGATACATTAGTTCTACGCACAAGGGATCCTTAGTATCCGTCTCCATGTCCACATCTCGAACTCGTCTATTTTCTGCCGATCTACTGCTTTCAGAGTTTATGCCTCGGCTCCATATTGGAAACACCAGTGTGTTGACCAGCCTTCGTTTTGTTTCTTTCGTGATGTGGTCATCTTTCCATACTTTGGTTAGTTTAGTCATGGCTGTTTTCGCAAGAGTTATGCGTCTTCTATTTTCTGTGGATGTATTACCGTCACTATTTATGCAGGAGCCTAGATAAATTATGTTCTCGACGTTTTCTACGTTCATTATATTGGGTGGATTTTCTCTCCTGTTGCCACGATCTACTACCATTAGATTTGTTTTTTTGCGATTTAGCTTAAGTCCGAATTTTGAGCTTTCTCTCTCGACTCTTCCCAGAAGTTCGGCTATTTCTTCTTCGTTTTGTGCGATGATTTGTGCGACGTGGTATCGTCGGCTAACCCTAAGTTGTTTATTTCTTTACCGCCATTGATTATTCCGGCTGCCCAGTTCTACTGAGCTCCTCTTAGTATAAACTTACCGCATTTGTTGAATAGTAAGGGTAATAGGACGCATAGGTCGCATCCTTGCCGAAGTCCTCGTCCTATCCTAACGGGTCTTGAGTTTCTTCCCTCAATCTTGATGATTCCTTTGCCGTTGTCATATAAAGTTTTTAGCAGAACGACAAGGTGGGGAGAGGTTCCCATGTCTAATAGGGCATTCCATAATTGGTGCCAGTTTACACAATCAAACGCTTTGCTGTAGTCGAGGAAGCACAGATATGTGAGCTTTGCAAATTCGTTGGCTTTTTCAATATTTGCCGTACATTCATGATCTGCTCTCGAGTGCCTTTACCAGCCACCAATCCAGCTTGTTCCTGGTTTTTTTTTTATTTATTCGGTCTAAGAAGCTTCCGAGTTGTTGTAGCAGAATTATGAACATGATTTTGCTTGCGGGTGAGAGATTAATGCGATAGTTCTGTAATTACTGCATTTCTGGCTTGATAACTTTTTGTGCAGTAGAACGAAGAAGTCTTCTTCATGTATTCCACATGATGTATTCCGCATGATGTATTCCACATGATGTATTTCATATGATGTATTCCACATGATGTATTTCACATGATGTATTCCATCATGTATTCCAGTTAGTTGACCATTGTCCTAAGCCCCATACGTTAGGTTCTCTAGTAGTAGCTTGCACACAAGAGGTGGATGCCTTTTGGGTACAGCCTTTTAAGCATTTCTCCACTGATATCATCTTGCCCTGTACTTTTGTTGTTCTTGAACATGTTGATGGCTTGCTCAACTTCAACTTTTAAGATGTCAGGTTCCTGTGCTACTTGTGTGATGGGGGGGAGACAAACTAATCTTTATCCGCGTATAGGTCTTCCGCTTGACTAAACACAAGGTCAAATTTGCTTGGGTACCGAACCACAAGGGACTGGTAGGAAACGAAATGGCCTACAAGTTAGCAAAAGATGCAGCTAACAAAGCAAATATCAATGCTAACAAGGCCTCATACATTACTAAAACCGTGGCCCGGAACAAAATCTGTAATTGGTATCAACTAATCACCGGCTATAGTGAGGCAAAATTAATGATCAGAGACACAGCAAGGTAATGTTAGAAAATTTATCGGACGCTTTAATTGCTGAAATCTTAAACTGTCAAGGAAGTAAATTAAAATTGTGGCAGGCCTACCCACTGCCCTCTACATGAACATCTGCACCAAATTGGTATCTGGAAAGATGAACTATTATGCAGTTTATTCTAAAAGGATGATGAAACTGCCTCCCATATAATCTTCCATTGCAATATTACAACGAGCTTTACATTGCGCAATTGCATATAGGAGAGACTAGCTTAACATTACAGTAAAAGAGATCCCTGTGAAGAACATGGCACATATATTCTGAGACCTAATACCTGTTTGCATGAATGGAACAATGTGGGAAAATACAATAGGCCAACAGGCCGCAGTGCTTTTTGCGCTAACCCCCCCTAGAGCCAAATTGGTTGATCAGAAGCAAAAATCAGGCTGATTCTCTAAGACAAACGTTAAAACTTTTGAAAATACGCCGTTAACATATTTCCGCTAATAATAAAAATGAATAAATAATATAGTAGAGATACTAAGCTGTAGAAAGGTGCTGGAAACAATGCCGTGCGCAAGCTAACCGAGATCATCCAAGACATCTGGGAAACAGAGAAATTAATATCCGATTGGAAATCTGCTCTGATCCATCCGCTTCACAAAAAGGAAGATTTCCAACTACCGTGGAATTTCTCTCGTCCCGGTAATATACAAAATTCTCTGAAAGGCGCTAGAAACAAGGGCTGAAAATCAGCTGGATAGTCAACTGGGAGAATACCATGGGGGCTTCAGGAAGACCCGGTCCTGTGTTGAGCAGATCCTCAATCTTAAAACTGTACTTGCATACTCCAAGATGAGACACCGCAAGGTGGTCGTCTCCTTTTTTGATTTTAGCAAGGCCTACGATTCCATTGATAGAGAAACGCTTAAAAAAGTACTCCAGGAACTAGGGCTAGACAACAAAACCTGCAGACTCATCCTAGAAACTTTGACCAACACCCATTCCAAGGTTAAATTTAGAGGCGAGATTTCAGAAAGCTTCGAAATAAAAACTGGAGTGAGACAAGGAGATGGGCTTTCCCCATTTCTCTTCAACTATGTTCTTGAAAAGGTTATGAGAGAATGGCGCAAGGAACTGATCAATTTTGGTGCTCAGAGTGGTATCTACCCGGGATGTAAGAACGATGGACTGGTTGTAGATTGCCAGGCCTTTGCAGATGACATGGCACTGTTTTCTGATTATCTTGAGGCAATTTAATGCAGGTAAATTGCCTCAGAAAACAGGCTGCCAAAGTGGGTCTTCAAATGTCGCTGGAGAAAACAGAATTCTTCAGCAACATTAGAGAAGCAAACAAAGAGATGTTACTAGAGCAGGGAAACATCAATAGGACTGAGAAATTTAAGTATCTCGGCGAATGGATTGAACCCAACTTATCAGAAAGAGCATCATTATCCCAGAGAGTCAATAAGTTAGAACTAGCCTATCGACTGACTAAGAACACTTACAACAAGAAATGCCTGTCACGCAACCTGAAACTTAAGCACTACACATCTTACGACCAGAAGCCCTGTATGCCGTGGAGTGTCTTTCCTTGAACCGAAGAGGTCTGGTAGAAAAATTGGAAATCAGAGAGAGGAGAATCCTCAGGAAGATCCTGGGCCCGGTAAAAGAAGATGGGGAATTCCGAAGGCGGCATAACTTTGAGCTCTACGAACATATTGAGATGCTCTCTGACTGTGCAAGAAAAAGAAGGGTAGCTTTCTATGGCCACGTTGCAAGATTGTATCCAAACCAACTAACCAACCGTCTGTTCACCTTCTGGCAAAACAAGAAGGTTCGTACCACTTGGTTGATAGAAACCGAGAAGGATATTAAAGAACTGGGAATAACAGATCTCCAAAACAGACAGTATGTGAGACGCACCCTGAAGGAAGTCCGTGGATTTCAGGAAAATCCCCGAAGGAAAGGTACCCCCTGGACAGAACAGAGAATGGAGTTACACCGGCAGAAGATACGACAATACTGGGCAAATATCAAAGCCCAGCAGTTGAACAAGCGTGGTCGAAAGTAGGCCCATTCGAAACAAGAATAAGAAGAAGTGGAGATACTAGTGGAGACTACTGCTATCTATATTATTTTGTGTATTTATTTTTAATACTTTAATTAGCGCAAATAAAAGACATTCTTAGTTCTTTTCAATTAACGTTTCTCTTTAAAGAAGCGGTCCGTGTTTAAAACCGTCCGTAAAAATCACCCGAATTGATTAACGTTTGCCTGCATTTTTAAATGGATTCAAACGCAAACCCTCAAATATCCCAATGTACGAGAAAGTGGGCTTTTAAACCGCTTTCAAAAAAGACGACTCAATTCTCAATAATTAATTTCCCTTATTTTATTATTTATTCTCCAATTCTATAAATATTTCAGCACATTTCGATCCCTGAAACCCACGTTACTATAACAAACATCAATACAACTTCCCCCGAACAAAAACTACGCGCTCGTTTATCCGGTCAGTTTGGCTTCGCTTTCTTTACCGGCGCCAGTTATTCCCCTCCTTGACCGCGCTATGTCCCCCTACCAACCTGTTATGAGCCACTGTAAATGCAGGTGTGGTCACGCATACACAAAACAATACATCGTGTTTGTTAAATAGACGAAAATGCGGAGAGGGTGTGACAACAACTGAAATTGCACCAAATTTTCGAAGGAGATTGTAATTTAAGGGATTAGTTTGTGGTTTAAGGTGGCTTCAACTAGTCTATTTAGTTGTTAAGGTGAGTGTACGAACTGTTACAACATTAGTCATGATGTTATTGAAGGCATAAGTGTGCATAAGCTGTGTTTTATTTCGTGTCTCAATTTAAAGTAAGTTTACTTAATATTTTATAGACGCTTAAGTAATGTTTTTAAAAGGGAATTAGCGTTTCTTTATTTATAACAATGCAAATTTAATTGAAATAAATTATATTTTGTATTTTATTTTATATGTTTTGTTTTCGTTTAGAATGCGTCAAGCTCTTTTGGGAGTTGACAAAACATTGTCGTTCCACTTTTTTCTTGCATTATAATCAGCTTTGCATTTATGTATTTCTAAATTACCAAGTGTACAAATACACCCGTACGTATATATACCCGTACGAATTTAATTGTGTTAATTAATTTCAAGTAGTATTTGTGTGAATCATCTGAAAAATAATAATAAAAAAATGAAATGTAACCACAATAAATCTAGGGTTTAAACTTATTATTAAAAAAATATGCTTCATACATTCATTAGAAAACCGCAATAAATCTAGAGTTTAAACTTATTCTTGCAAAAATATATTTCATACATTGAAGAGAAAACTATTATTAATAAATGAGTTATTGTTTTTAAAGAAAATATTATTCTAATAAATTTAGATTTATTTTAGACTTTGCTTTAAACTTTACACTTTCTATTTTTCTATTATTTTTAGTAAACTTTGTACCAATATTATAAGCAATTTGTCTGCACATTTCACGAATATATTATAAAATAAAAACTTTCAAAAATCCGTTTTAAATTTAAAATCAATTTTTGATTTATATTATTGGACTTAGATTAATTTACAGCATAATTATCACATATTTAACTTAATTTTTAATTAGTCTTTTAATTAAAATATAATTTTCTTTTGATTTTTTAAGCTATTTGGAAATTATCAATATTTACAGTTAGGTATCACATTTTCAACTTCATTCTTAATTAGCCTTCCAATTTAAAGATAATTTTAATTTAAATAGATTAAATTACACATTTGTTCAAAATTACATAATATATACTTGGTTCATACTAAATATTCCGCTTAAATCTAAGACATTTAAATATAATTTCAAGCAAAATAGGTAGGGCTAATAACAACGCGGTAAGGTAGGGTCCAATTAGCTGACTAAAAGTTCTTAAATAGATATATTTACAGATTATAAATAGAAAATCTATATTATATATATATATACATACATATATATATATATATATATATATATATATATATATATATATATATATATATAAATTTATATATATATAAATCTAGTTAAAATAAAACATTTTCTCTATTATAGATTTATTCAAATTTATTTAGAGATCAATAATATAATTTACTATGCTATCAGGTTGTTGTCCCAGTTATATTATTTTAAAAACTTTAAATGTTCAATATTATACAATACTATATTAGATAAAATGAGATTGCTCAAAAGTCATTATTATAAATAGAATTATAATGCAATTGGACGTAGTTATCCAGAAAAGTACTAACCATCAATTTGTTGATTTTGAGATAATCAGTCTAAAGTTTTCACTCTGTCAAGTATTCAATGTTCGTAGTGGTAATAGTAAGTATTACCATTATATTTATTATTATATGTCAATGTTCTGGAGTCTGTAACAGTGCCTTACTGTTGAAACGTTATTTTGATAAACTTTAACATTTTCGAAAAAATATATTTTTTTTATATTTGGTACTTTTCTATAACTTTATAATAACACAAACTTTTAAACAAAATACATAATTATAAAATAACTTGAAAATTTACCAAAAAAATGTCTCATGGATGGCTCAATGGCTCAGGATCAAAAAGACTCATTGAACTATGTCAACAGTGCAACCTTAGAATCATGCCCACATCCCTTAGGAAGCATCCTAAGAAACAAAAAACATGGAAATCCCCAATTGAATCCATTAGTGACTTTCAGATTGACTATATAGCTATTTTATATCCCCTCCAGAAAGATGTAGATGATGTACAAGTGAGAAAGGGAGCAAACATCGACTCTGATCACTATCTGACTAGAATTAAAGTAAAATTTACTGAATTAGAAAATACTGCCCCAAGAAACTCCAACAAGAGAAATTGGATTCGAAAATTATTCCCCTTACCAATCTAAAAGAAGCTTGGGAAAATCAACCAGCGAAAACATGGGTAGAATTTTGTACCAAAATCACACAGAAGGCTAGAGAAATTGTACCCCTAACAAAGAACACAAAACCCGCCTGTTGAAACTCTACCTATGACCAAGCTCTAGAGATAAGATAATCTGCATTTCATAAATACTATAGTAAAAAATCCCAGGAAATTCAACAAAATTTTTATGAGATCCGAATGCAAGTATCTAAAACCATCAGGCAAGGAAAAAGAAATAATAAAAGATCAACTGGACTCAATTGAGGAAAACTTTAGAAACTACAGAACTAGAGATTTCTACACAACGTTCAGAGAAAAAATCAAAGGATACATCCCGCAGAACCTATGCTTCATGCAAAAAGATGGGAAATTGGCACTTAATAATGAAGGAAACTGCAAAGAACTAGCACGATACTTCTCAGATCTTCTTAATTGCCCTGAACCTACTGAAAGATTTCCTGAAGCAATCCTCAGTTTTAGTCTCCCAGAGTGACCTCCACCAATCCAAGCAGAAATTCTGAACAACATTAAACGATAAAAGAACAACAAAATCTCGGGAAGCGATGGGCTTGTGGCAGAACTCCTCAAGAACCTAGGTCCAAATTCACTCAAGGAACTTACCGAAATTATACAGGAAATCTGGAAAAACGAAAAACTTCCCAAAGACTGCAAATGTGCTCTGATTCACCAACTCCACAAAAAGGAGACAAAACAGATGAAAATAACTACAGGGAAATCTCCCTCCTTGAAGTCGGCTACAAAATTTTCTCTACATGGCTGTCTAAAAGAATACAAGCATAAGATTATATATCGAGCATAAGATTAGCAAATATCAAGCTGGATTCCGTCCTCAAAGATCGTGCACTGAGCAGATCTTCAACCTAAAAACCGCTCTAAAATTCAGGGCCCTCATAAACCTCCCACTCATCTGTGCCTTCGTAGATTTCAATAAGGCTTATGAATCAATTGATCGACAATCCCGGTTAAGGATCCTGAGAGAACAGGAACTAGAATCCAAAACACTAAAGTTAACCAAACAGACCCTCAATGATACGAAATCAATAGTAAAATTCATGTGAGAAATGATTCCTGATAGAAACTGGTGTCCGGCAAGAAGATGACATGTCACCCATCACCTTGTCCTAGATAAAATGATGGGGGAATGTGAAAAAGAACTGAAAGCGCAAAATACCCAATAAACGTTGGGGACACAGAAAAACAAGCTTGAAATTCCATGGCTTAAAATTCTCTCGAAATTCCTTAGCCTTCGCAGATGACCTGGACCTTCTGTCACAGCAATAAAGCAAATTGAAACTCACGAAGAATGTGCTAAAAAAGTCGGACTGCAGATCTCCTTCCAGAAAATAGATTTTTTCGCATCAAAACTAGACGTCTCAAGTCTAAATACGAAATATGGACAGATCAACTTGAGTGCCTCACATTAAATACCTGGGTGAAATCATCGAACCAACTGGAAAAGAAAAAATTGCTCAAAATACCCCGTGCCCAAAAATTCAGAAGAGCATATGGGAGAACAAGAGAAATTTACAACAAAAAATGTATGTCGCTCCATGTTAACCCTTAAACACCATGCCATATGTCTCAGGTGAGAAAATTACTGCTACTTTGGGTCTGAGAGACGTATGTCAGGTGGTTAGGTGTTAAGATTAAACATTACAATACTGTAATCAAACCTGAAGCCCTATATGAAGGAGAAACTCTCGCGCTTAATAAAAAAGGCGAGCTAGAAAATATCCTAAAAGAAGAGCGAAAAATCATAATGAATTGCTGGACTTCCGTGATTGTAGGCGGTAACCATCTTCCGAATGTCTTGGTGCTAAGATTACCAAGACATTCGGAAGATGGTTACCGCCTACAATCGCGGAAATCCACAGAAAAATTATTTAATATTGCTGCAGACCTCAGAAAAAGAAGGTTAAAATTTGATGGACATATTAAGAGACTTCCTGACACCAGGTTAACCCACCAAATTCTCGAAAGAGTTGACAAACTAAAGACTTTCCTTTGGACACAACAAGTGAAAGCAGACATGAGAAATGCTCACATCCAACCAGAAAGAAATTTTGCACTTACACATATACAGAGGAAAAATTGACAAGTGGGAAGTTGTTCCAGAGAATGAAGTACCAAAAAGATCAGGTATCAAGTGGACGGAAGAAAGAAAGATTTTTAGTGAACAGATGAAAGCATCCTGGATCCTGTGCAAGCGAACTCATAAATAAAGCTTCGTGTGTTCCTAAAAGGACCATCCATGTAAAATAATAATAATAAAATATCTTGTTTCAAAAACGAGTGTGTAATATACAAGCATATTATGGAAAGTGATTACTTTTCAATGATTATTGTTATTCAAAACTACCTACTTCTGACGTAAATCAAAATTCAACCCTACTCCGCAACCTTCCAACTCATCTTCTATTTCACTTATATATCTTCTATATCACTTTATCTATATTACATTTCATATAACTATATTATATTTCATGGCCACTAATTTCTTATAAAATTGCTTTGCATCACCTGGAATTAAACGCATGATGGATTTGAGATCGTCTAGTTTTGGTTGGGAAATTGATTTTCCGTCGGACCACAAAAGAAGTAGTTTGTGTTTGAAATTTGAAGATGAACGGACCTGATGATCGAGGTTTAACATCGATTTCTTTCGAGTCAGTCTTTGAAGTTTTTCGAGTACTAGGTGAATTAGAGCTTTTCTGCAAAACAGTTATATCCTGTTAGTAAAATGTCCCTTGGTCCACAAAGCTGCCAATAGGTTTAGACTATTGTATTGAATCACGTTTCTGCATATTAAAATATAAACCTCGCGGTATATTATTAGCGTACTAGATAGTACTTTTCTGCATAACTACATTCAGGTATAAATCAATGTACGATATAAAAGCAAATAAACAGTTATTTTTTAGTTTTTTCCTCATTAACTAATATGTCTTTTTTTATTTGATTGTGGTTCACTAAACCCCCCTTTTCCGCTTGGCTTTTAGCATGCGCCACCCCGGAATCGCATATTTCGTATTCCTTAAGGGTGGGGAAATGCCTCTGCCTCAACGGGGAATCAAACCCCGATCTCCCGCTTGTCAGGCGGGAATGCTGACCAACTACACTACATTACCGAAATGATACAATACTAGACAAAACTAGACAATCGGAGCTAGACATAGAAGATTGAATGTATCCATAATGATAGATACTAGGTAATCATTTTATATGTCATCTGTCATCTTCAGTATATATTTAGGTATAGTAGTCCATATTAAGACTACTATACCTAAATTTTTATTATTATATATATATATATATATATATATATATATATATATATATATATATATCCATACCACTGAGACAGACTAGATCTGATAGACTAGATACCACTGGACGAAACTTATATGAAGCAAAAGTAGACTCGTGTGTATAGTATCATCTATCTAGGCTAGTATTAATCTTCTAGTTTTGCTGATCTAGTCTTTTATGTCTAATATGGACTTCTATACCTAAATATATACTGAGATGACAGATATAAAATGATTACCTAGTATCTATCATTATGGATACATTCAATCTTCTATGTCTAGCTCCGATTGTCTAGTTTTGTCTAGTATTGTTGGTCTCGTCTTGACTGTCTAGCCTTGACTGTCTAGTCTTGTCTGTATATAGCTACATCTATTTAGTCTTGTCTGTCCAATCTTGTCAGTTTTCTATGTCCAGTTTGGTCCAGTCAGTATTGTTTATCCTCTTTGTCAAAAAAACGATTTTCCCCATACACTCGTTGTGCCGGGCGCGTTTGTACGCCGTCTAGTCTTGTCTGTCTGTCCAGTTTTGTCTGTCTGTCCAGTTTTGTCTGTCTGTTCAGCCTTGTCTGCCTATCCACTCTTGTCTGCCTATCCAGTCTTGTCTGTCTGTCCAGTCTTCTCTGTTCAGTCTTGTCTGTCCGGTCTTGTCTGTTCAGTCTTGTCTGTCCAGTCTTTTCTGTCCAATCTTTTTTATCCAGACTTGTCTGTCCAATCTTCTCTGCCCAGACTTGCCTTCCAGTCTTGTCTGTCCAGTCTTGTCTGTACAGTGTTGTCTGTCTTGTCTTGTCTTGTCTGTTCAATCTTGTCTTTCAAGTTCTGCCTGTCCAGTATTGTCTGTCCAGCCTTGTCTGTACAGTCTTGACTATGCAGTCCTGTCTCTCCAGTCTTGTCTGTATAGTTTTGAGTGTCAAGTCTTGTCTCTCCAGTCTTTTCCGTCCAGTCTCATTTGTCCTGTCTTGCCTGTCCAATCTTGTCTGTCCAATCTTGTCTATTCAGACTTGTCTGTCTAGTCTTGTCTGTCCAGTCTTGTCTGTCTAGTTTTGTCTGTCCAGTATTGTAAAAACAAACATGTTCAGGCATGTTTGTCCAGCGTTGTCTGTCCAGTCTTATCTGTCCAGTTTTGTCTGTCTAGTCTTGTCTGACCTATCTTGTCTGTCAAGTCGTGTCTGTGTAGTCTTTCTGTGCAGTCTTGTATGTCTAGTCTTGTTTGTCTGTCCAGTTTTGTCTGTTTGTCCAGCCTTGTCTGTCTATCCACTCTTGTCTGTCTGTCCAGTCTTCTCTTCAGTATTGCCGTCCAGTCTAGTCTGTCCAATATTGTCTGTTCAGTCTTGTCTGTCCAGTCCTTTCTGTCCAAACTTGTCGGTCCAGTCTGTTCTGTCTTGCCATCCAGTCTAGTATGTCGCGTCTTGTCTGTACAGTATTATCTGTCCAATCTTTTCTATCCAGACTTGTCAGTCCAGTCTTGTCTGCCTAGACTTGCCTTCCAGTCTTGTCTGTCCAGTCCTGTCTGTCCAGTCGTGTCTGTATAGTTTTGTCGGTCCAGTCTTGTCAGTCTAGTCTTGTCTGTCTAATCTTGACTAGTATTGTATGATATGAAGCAGATTCTTGCAACTATTTTCAATAGCATGTTTTCATTCCGTGACTTTTAATAAATAAAATATTTTTTTAATATTTATTTATGAACATAATTATTTTTAATTAATAATATTTATAAAATTACTTAATAATTCCATTTAATTAAGACTTCTCACAAGATGATTAAGATGTTTTTCATTTTAGATGAAGAAAAGATCGTTAGCAGGAAACGCGGCCTTGGGATTCTTCCTCCTTGGCCTAATACTAGTAATAGTATCATTTAGCACCTCAAGCTGGCTAGTTTCAGATTCCAGGATAAACGGAGCAAGACTGAACAAGCTCGGTCTCTGGACTCACTGCTTCAGATCCCTGCAAGACCCAACACAGCCGCACGGTGGATTTTTTGTCGGTTGTAGATGGATCTACGATCCTTTCACAACTGGATATGATAAGATTAGAGGGTTTTTAGTGCCCGCTTTCATGGTGGCGACGCAATTTTTCTACACGCTCTGTTTCATTTCCGTTCTTATTTCTGGAATCTTGGCGCTGTTGTACTTCTTGTGCTGCGGTCCAGAACAGGATAGGTAAATAAACATACTTAATGGATTTTTAAATTTTGCACGAATTTCAATAGTATGAGTAATAAGTTGCTAATTGCTTCTAAATAGCTGAAATATTTAAAAGGCTTTGTTTCGTAATATTTTTGAAGAAAGTGATAAATGTCTAAAACTAATGTCTTTAAGTTTAGGTAAATAAATCTATTTTCCTATTTTGCGTCTATAATGAAGACATTAAAGCACTCATATGGGTTCGTTAATGGCTCGCTGAGTGCGATACAATTTTCTCAATATGTATCGGCGATTTTTTTATCTAGAAATGGTATAACAGGGCGCAAAATAGAAAAAATAGTATTAAAAACTCGCTCATAAGGCATTTTTCGCACTTGTCCATTAGAAAACTCCTCGCTACGCTCGTCGTTTTCTAAACATGGACGCGTGCTGAAAAATAGCAATTATTGAACTCATTCTTTAATATACTATAATCTATAAATTTCATTAGTTCACTATTAATTTAACTGGTTTAGTCTAAACATAAATTGATGTATTAAACTAACATTTCTAGTACCTCTATTGAAAACATGCAAAACATATACATATACAAATTGTTATATTATCTTTTAGATTTATTCAATTGGTTTCTCTTCTGGGTTGGATACTATTAGTGGGAGGACTCTGCGGCGTGATAGCCGTAATCGTGTTTGCATCTCTAGGCAATCGTAATAACTGGATGCCTGGTCACGACAACAATTTCTTCGGCTGGTCCTTCATCTTGGCCTGTGTGGGTGTTGTGTCTCTGCTCGTGTCTTCCATACTCTTCTTCACAGACGCGCACATTTACAAAAGGAAAGAGAAATACTTCAAGGAGTCCCAAACCCGGTTCGAATTCGAACAGGAAACGAAAGCATAATTTTCGAATATTTTTTTTGTAAATTGTTTTAATTTTATATAAAATATAGACTGTTTATTTTTCTAAATCGTCAACGAGTTTTTTATCTACTTTTTAAGACTAATATTGTATCCGTCCAGTTTTTGCGTACAAAAATAGTATGTAAGTTTTTAATATGCGGAAATTTTATATATTTTTTTGTGTATAAAGTATTTGATTTATAAATATTACTTAATTTGTTACCAATGATTTTTCTATCCTAGGGGCCTTAACATAGTTTTAAGTTTCAATTAGAGAAAAACGTTTACTAACAATTAGTCGTTTCTTTGTTCTATAGAAAGATTTTATTCAGAAATACATCACACATTATTTTATTTAGAAATGTGTCCTTTTCAGACAAAGGAATTTTAGATACATTCGACAATTTTGAAATGAATTAAATACGACTAGTAATATTGTTTTTGATATTGCTACTTGATTTGTTATTTAATAAAGTATATTTACAATGATTACAGTTTATAATTATTTGAAAATATCAAATTTTAATTAAAGTTTTCAGTGTGTAATAGTTTCCAAATGAATTTGAAATTTCTTTATCTATGACCACTATTGTAAATGCCCATTATTGTACAGTTATGGACTATGTTATGTACTATGGACTATGTAAATACATCATAACACACACGTATGTAACAGTCGCGATTAATGATAAGTTATGATTGATAACACACACGTGCGTTTGGTTTACGATTCGTTGATTGGTTGAGAGTTGCTACTATTGTTAAATATAGGGTTAAACTGGAGTGCTCATAGATATAGGCAACCCTATGTACACATTGTGCGGATGCAAGACACATAGGGGTAGGGAAAATAAATTTGAAGGGGGTATATAAAAATTGTTTAAACTATTGAAATTTTGTTTCTTATTTCGGATCGAGAGATCGCGCTCGATATCTGGTCTTGATTTATCTGCTCCTAATATAATCTAAACTAACCATCCATTTAGTTCAAATCTATAGCTACGGTGGCGTTTTTTACGCGCCACTGGTAGTTTTATGTCAATTTCCGATAGTTTGAATTGTGGCACGGGGGGCGCTGAACGTATTCACATAGAAACTGTTATTCATTTCGTTTTTTCACGTTTAAATTTAACGAAAACTACAAATAAGTACTAAATAATAAGGTATATAACCATTAAGAATGTATTTCTTTTCATTTCTATCAAGTTAAATAATGTCGAGTAACACTTATATATGAAAATACAACTGTTTGTTTATTATAATGATAAATAATGTACCTAATAAGAAATAAATTTGTTACATATTATTTATTTAAACATATTATTCTTATTAAACAGAAACAAATTTGTGTGGTCGTAGATAAAGTATAGTACATAACACGAGTTGTAAAGCAAATACGTACTCGCGGAAGTACGCACTCCCCGCCCCGCGGGTCGTTCGTAACTGTTCCGTAACTGGTACGTAATATGCTTCTTACAAATCTCGTTGCGTAATATACTATTAAGAACAATTATTTGTTACTAACCTGACTATTTGCTACTAAAATACGATTTGTTTATAATTATTTGACAATTGGGAACTGGGAAGCGGAAAAAGACAAATAACTAAACTTAGAAACAAACAAGGAAATATAACGAACAGAGAGGACATCCTGAATGTGGTCGAAGAATTCTACCAACTTTTATATACGACCCAAAAAGAACCAAGCTCGGAATCTGAACCTGATATAATATAATCGTAAAAGGGCATCGCAAATCAAAGGTCACGATCAAAACTAAATATTACTTCGGATGAAATACAATTAGTATTACAAAAAATCAGGAAATAAAGACAATGCTCCCGGCAGGGACCACGTGACTGCTGATGTCAACAGTGGAGGAGTCTACCTGCTAAAAAAATAAGACATCTGTTCAATTTCAGCCTGTTGAACAACACAATACCAAATGAATGGAATAAGGCTATCGTGATCCTACTGCGCAAAAAGAGAGACACAACTGACCTCGAAAACTACAGACCGACAAGCCTAATGAGAAATCTCAAATTATTCTTAAGGATAATAACAACCATACTTGTAAATAAACTGAAATTCTACCAACCAGTGCAGCAGGCAGGATTCCGCGCCCGATACGGAACCAATGACCATCTACAACAGGGCTGTCCAACCAGTCGATCGCGATCTACCGGTCTATCGCGGCGTAATTTTGAGTCGATCTTTAATTTTCTCACGCTTCTATATATTTATTTAAAAATACATTTCGTTAAATATAAAGTAAAAATGAAAACACGCTTCTCGCTAGCCTACATTCATATGTTGCTACATGGACCTCAAGTCGGCCGAATCCCCACCCAGACCCTCTTTCCCACTGGGCACTCGAGGCACGTACCCATGGCCTCCCAATCGTAGGGTCCCCCTAGTTCCTGCCAGATCATCAAACGATAACCGATATTTATTACCGAAAAACATATATACTTCGGAAAAATCAAGCGACAATGAATCTGACTACAATAAAGTGACTATACATATATACAGTTTTTAAAAATGTCCCGGTTTTTAGAAAATATCTGCATTTTTATTTTAAATGTACTCTAATATATAAAATAAGATTTTTCCACATATTTCCATAAAATCTCCTTTTTTTAGTGTCACGCAATGAATTTTTTTAATATCTTCGAATTGTCTATTCTTCAAGATATTCCAAGCAGTTATTATACAAATTTCTGACTTCTTTCAGAAAATCCGGTCGTTAAATGGCACCTTGTTCAGAAATTTTCATTGGGTAACATTAAACGAGGAGATTTTATAGGAATATGTGGAAAAATCTTTTGAATATATTAGTAACCATTTTCAGAAAAATAATATTTGCGAAAATGATCTTTTTTGATGAGGCGCTATTGGTACGTGTCGAATACGTGATACGTGTCGAAAGAAAATTTATTTTCACTACGTCTATGTTTTTTGTTTAATGACGCAAGTTGTTGCTATAGTAACAACAAACAGAAATCGTTTAATAATAAAATTCTATTTGATTTACATTGGACTTTTACGCATGATTTGGATAATTTTACACACTATAATAATAATGGCATCCTTCACATACAATAATGTATTAATGTGCTCATTTTGGTGTGCGAGTAGATAAAATATATTTTTTTTAATTATTGTCCGCTTTCGTAACTAAATTATAACTCTCATTTCATCCCATTTGTCCCGCTTTGCCTCTTGGTCACTTTAGACTACAAGGACCTATTTCAAAGAACAAGATGTAGAACGTATCACGCTAGATTTTTTTTGACGGCTGTGCGCCGTCAGGACCACTGAATGGAAAAGAGAAATTCAATGACTCAAGTTGAGACAGTTGAGACAGCAAATAATTTGCTGAAATCTATTAACGAGAAAGAGTTGGAAATGGAATGTCTGCATTTAACAGAATACTTGGAAATATATTGAAAATGAAGGAACTAATAGTATATTGGAAATATATCATCTTTTGAAAGAAAACAAAATTGAAGATGCATTTCCAAATGTATAAATCGCATTGAGAATCTTTTACGCATGAAAAGAATACTAAATGAGTCAGTTTGTCGCTGATGTCCATTCCGAATGTTACATGTATTGCCCAGTCAATGGACCAGGGGGTTATAGAGGCCACGAAGAGACTTTAAAGGAAAGAACTTATTCTAAAATTGTTAGGTTTTTAAGAGACAGTTACACTTATAATAATCAATTTATGTCGTACCTCTTGTCTCCAATAGTGCGAACGAAAAGAATATGGAAAAGGCATTTGATAAAATAATGGAATTAGAAGACATGAATTGAATGATCAAGAAGAATCATTACTATTATTATTTGGCTTTGAATTTGTTGTTTTCTTTCCTTTCAGTGGTGCTAGTCTCAAGCGGGACCTGGACACAAGTATAGTTTGAATTTGTCAGACAAAATTTCTTAGAAAGTTACCAAAATTTGGACAGACAAACAATTGCAAGAATTTCTAAAATATTTGAATAATTTAACTACTTCCAAAATATTTTTGAAGTTGCGGTGAAAAACTTTCGTAACAAAATTTTCAAAATTCGCGTTTGAAAATCGTATCTTAGTTGCGGTCCCTTGAGGAATCAAGACAAAATTTTGAAAATTCGCGTTTGAAAATCGTGTCCTAATTATGGAACCTGGAGGAACCGAGATATAATTTTTAAAATTAGCGTCTCAAATTCGTGTTCTAATTATGTAGCCTTGAGGAATCAAGACATAATTTTGAAAATTCGTGTCCTAATTATAGAGCCTTAAAGAACCAAGGCATAATATGCTCAAAAACTGAGGGTACCTCTTCAATCAACATATATTTAAGCACTACTCTGTGAATTATAAAAGAGTTACTTTTCTGGATTATATTATATCAATGGGGGTGCACTCCATGACCCCAGTCCCCCTGTGGCCTGCTTCGCGTTTTGGTCGATCTTGACAACTTTGAGCCTTGATAATTACGAAATTTTAACGTTTATCAAACTAATTAAATAGTTAAGTAAGATTTCTCTTAATTAACGACATTATTTATTAAAAGGACGAAGACGTAATTATTATTATTTTATTACAAAAATAATTATACTAAAAACTGTTTTATTAAAATTTATGAATTTTTCTATGAACCTCGCCGAAATCTATTGTCCATACACTCTCGTGTGAATATGAAAAATATGACATAGTTTATAGTCAACAATTTGAGTTGAGTTAGTTGCACCCATGGAAGCGCTGCAGGAGTGTCGCGTGACTATCGCTACACAAGAATCATTTACAACATCTACAAATATGCCAGTATGACGGTTCAACTCCACGAAAGCACCAAATTCATTCTATTTGGTAGAGCCGTGAGGCACGCTATCACCTAAATTGTTCACAGCTGTTTTGAAACTTGCCTTGAAAAAGCTCAACTCGGAGAGCAAAGGACTCACTATGGATGGCAAAAACTTATCAAACCTACGTTTTGCGGACGACATAGCGCTACGAGCAGATGATTTTAGAGATATGAAAACAATGCTTATAGAACTCCAAGAAGAATGTAATAGCCAAGTCAAATTTGGCCTAGAGCAGGCAGATGGAGGTCGCAGATAGAGATGTGTATTTTGTAGCCTATTTCCAAACTTGCGAATTCAATAGAAGAATAAGCCACCCATGGAAAACTTCGAGTCGTATTCAAAAGCGACCTACCAGTCTGTTTAAAAACGAAAGTTATCGATTAATGCGTGTGGCCAGTTATGACCTACGGCACTGAAACCGCAACATTGATCATCTCATCCGCAGAAAAGCTCCAAATTGCACAACGCCAGATGGAAATATCGATACTCCGCGTGCCTCTAGGGAATCATATAAAAACGAAAACATACACCGAGCAATAGGAGTCACATATGTGGTAGTGCGCATTGTAAGGTTAAAATGGAACTGGGCCGGGCACGTGGCCCGAATGTCAGATGAACCAAGAGACTTCTGAAGTGGATGCCAGGAGAAAATAGGCGAAGCAGAACAAGACCCCCAAGGGGGACTGATGATTTTAAGAGAATACGGGGAGCCTGGATTCGAGAGGCCCAAGACAGAAAGAAATGGGCAGAAATGAGGGAGGCCTGTGTCCAGCAGTGGACATGAAGGACTGTATGACTGTAAATTTAAATTCTAAATACATTTTTCACTCTGTTAGCAATAGAACATTTCTAAAAAAAAAATATTATTTTCTCTAAATGGTTATATGTTCAAATAGTTTTTGAAAGAAACATTGTTGACTATAAACTATGTCATATTTTTCATATTCACACGAGAGTATGAACAATAGATTTCGTCGAGCTTCATAGAAAAATTAATAAATTTTAAAACCAGTTTTAGTGTAATTATTTTTGTAATAAAATAATAATAATTACGATTTCGTCCTTTAATAAATAATGTCGTTAATTAAGAGAAATCTTACTTAACTACTTAATTAGTTTGATAAACGTTAAAATTTCGTAATTATCAAGGCTCAAAGTTGCCCTTTCAAAGTGCCATTTTCTCATTTTGAAGATAAATCTCGTCTCGTCGACTTAAATAAGAATTTTCTTGTCACAATTTTAAATTATCTTTTCATATGTAAAATGTTGGATATTTGGGCCGAAAATAATCTTGTCTATATGAAATATTTATATATATATATATATATATATATATATATATATATATATATATATATATATATATATAAATATATATACTACAGAACACTAAAAAATGTAAGAAAGGAAAACAAGTAATACTGAAGCAGCTCTTTGATAAAAAATAAAGAAGAAAAAGAAGTAATGGAAAGGTGGAAAGAGCATTTCCAGGAAATAGTAGAAGGAACGGGAAACAACAAGGGAAACAGAGAAGAGGTAAATACGGAAATTGGTAACTCAAGAACAGGAGATAAGGAAAACATTACGGAAGAAGAAATGAAGACAGCACTCAACAAATTAAGAAACGGTAAAGCAACAGGCCACGATGGAATAAAATCAGAATAATTAATATATATGGCATTGGATGGAGAGCTAATAATTTTAAATATAATATGGGAATAGAGACAAATAGCAAAATACTGGTGAAAGGGCTGTAATTTTTCCCATTCACAAGAAGGGAGATAATAGAATCTGCAGTAACTATAGGGGGATATCATTGCTATGCACAACAGCTAAAATCTATGAAGAAATATTAGACAACAAATTAAGAAGAGCAACAGAGGCAACAATGGAGAATGCACAAAGCGGATTTATAAGAGACACGCAACCCAAGACCATAGCTTCACAATAAGAAAAAATACAGATAGCATTCTAAAGCAAGGGAGGAAACTACACATAGCATTTTTAGACCTGGAAAAATCTTTTGACAGAGTACCGCGGAACAAGATGTGGGAAATACTACAAAAAAGACATATTAAGAAGCATCTAATTGAGGCTATACAAAGTATATACCACAAGACATCTAACTATATAAGAACAAGAAACGAAGCATCAAACAAATTCATCACCACACAGGGACTAAGACATGGAGGAAGATTAAGCCCATTATTATTTATAATTTTCCTAGACAATATCATGAAGAAAATGAAGGATAAAACCAAGAAAATGGAAGTAGGTCTCCACAACCTAAGAAGAATAACAATATCAGATTGCGCATTTGCAGACGACCTTGCATTATTAGCTGACAATGAAGAAAAGCTGCAATACAACATCAACCTGTGTAACGAAGAATAAAATAATCACAATATGACTTTAAACGTAGCCAAGACAAAAACAATGGTGATCGCGAAGGAAGAAGTAGTAATGAAAATAAATTACAGAGATATTGAACAGGTAGGAACATTCACATATCTAGGTCACATATTAAATAACAAAGGAAACTTTGTTGTTAGAATACAAAATTAACAACAGAATATCGGCAGCAACTAAAAGCTACTACGCTATGAACAAATAATATTAAACAATAAACAAATAATATGGAAAGAAACTAAAATGACACTGTACACAACAATATACAGAGCAATTACTATATGCGAGTGAAACATGGACTACGGACCAACGAATAAAAAGCATAATATAAACAGCGGAAATGAGTTACTTGAGAAGAATAGAAGGGGTTTCAAGAGTAGATAGAATAAGAAACGAACATATTAGAAGAAGATTGCAAATAGAAAGCATACAAACTACTATAGAGATAAAACAGTTGGCTTGGTTCGGACACCTCACAAGAATGCCAGATGACAGCCAAACAAAAATAATTTGGAATGCAAGAACAACATAAACGGACATAAGAGGAAAACCACAAAAAGCATTGTCGAACAACTTATTAGTAATATTAAATAACAACAACATCAGCTGATAGGAGGCAGAAAGAACAGAGAAAAGAATAGAGAAATATAATAAACAATAGTGTATAAATAAGGATATAATCTCGACATCCGAAAAGGTATTCAAAAGATAGAATAGTTTCATGAATAGTTTGACTAGAAAATGTATACACTCTCTATTTAAAATTAGTTAATGTTTTCATGGACTATTTTACAAGATGTTTATTTTTAAGAGGAACTGAGGAAAGAATTTGCTATGTTGTTGAACTTGAAATGAACTAATAATTACAGAATTAAATGGTGAACAAAATATAGTGTGTAAAGAATTAACAAATGAAAATAAAGATGAAAATTTAGTTCGAGAAGAATTATCTATTGAATAAATTGAAGAAAATTTAGTTTGTGAAGAATTACTAAATATAAATAATAATAAACAGATATACCCAACTTCAAGAAAGCGTACGATTCGATCGATAGACAATCACTCTTCCACATCCTTAAAGAAAGAGAAGTAAACCACAAAACACGAAAACTCATTGGACAAACGCTGATCAACACAAAATCCAAAGAAAAAATTATGGGGGAAATCTCGGAAAAAAAAATATTATTCACGGAGACAAAAAGCGAAAGAAGAGCTTCAAATTCGAGCCAAACGAATGAAACATATGTATGATTTATCACATCCTAAAGGTACATTGGAAATTACTGTAACAATAAAAGTACCCGATGTTGACCGGGCAGGGGAGAAGCTCGATGAATTATAGCATATATTATTTTGTCGAAAACTTCCAATGGTATATTTATAGGTAGTCTGAAGAAGTCTTTCTTATTTTGTAAGCAGACTTAAAAATCACCTATGCCTCTATTAACAAAAACGGTTTCAAAAATGAAGTAGTTAAATCTTATTTTATAAGTTATATTAGGATGGGTTAATTAACTTATAATAACTACAATGGCATAAATGAATTAATTTAATTGTATTAATTTTTTCCTTTGCAAAATTATTACATTTTACCACATTGTAGTCCGTTGCCGTATTAATACGTTTTTTTATTTGAAATTTGGTAGCTGACGATGTAGTAGTACGTCAATTTTTAAGTTTCTTGTTTCAAAGTATAGGAGCGGTTAATTTACTAACACGTTATTTTTTATTTAAAACCATTCACGGAAGAAAGCCGACTGAAGGACTTTCAGCAGTTTTCAGTGTCCTGCTTCAATTTCCTTTCCCGGACGAAAGCCGACTGTAGGACTTTTAGTTACAGTTTCGAATCGTTAGAAGGAAAAGAATTGGAACATCGGTTTGGTTTCCAGGTATTTTGAGATGGTTTCGTTTTGAAAAGTTTGAAACAGAATTTTTTTAGTTGTGGAATATTTGGAGATTTTCCTCGATTTTCGGGAAAACTGTTATTTAGGCGTTGGACCAGACCATGGGAACCGAAGGAGTTTGGAGATTTTCGAGAATCTCTAGTAATAGTACACATCAGACCATGAGGAACAAAGGCCTCTTTGGAAAATTTGTAGTTTTTCCTTGATTTTGGACCAAACTAAGGCAAAGAAGTTTTTACTAGATTTTTAGAAATATCTTTATATGAATTATGGACTTTTGGGGTTCAACACCACGAAATATGCAAAATATAACATAAATGTTATATTGAAATAACGAGAGACGAGGAAAGACAGCTCTCTTCAAGAAAGCATGGTGGATGTAGAGTTTAGAAACCCTTGTGTGTCAGTTTTAGAAAGTATTTTCTTTGAAAGTATTTAATATTTTCTTCAAACCTCCCTCCTCCCCCCGAAACTAAACCCTGGCTACGCCCATGTTATGAAGCATACCTTGGGAAACTCGATTTTTGGAAAAATTGATGATTAGATTTTGAGGGACGGGGAACTGAAGAAAATTGTCGGAAAATTATTAATTCCTTTTTTTATAACTACAGCTAATATCTTGGAACGAGTCTTGCGGAACTGAAGAATTTTCCGAAAAATTTCGCTTTTTCCTAGGCGTTTTGAAAAGCAAATCGCGAAACTAGGAAGGAAATTAGTGTTTGGGAACTGTTGACGGTCGAATTTGAGATTTGACAAAATTCCTCAAAAAACCCTCGGAAAGAAAGGAATTTGGAAAATTGCCTTAAATTGCCAAAAAACTAACTCCTGGCAGAATTTTGAACCGTAAAATTCGTTTTCTGATTTTCCTCTCAAAATTCTGTTATATTTTTCTAATTATTTATTTTTCACAATAATAATTGCAATAAACAAAGTTTTATTGGTTCATTAAATAAGGGGCCGATGACTACGTTCACCTTCGCAATAACGCGGTAAGTGAGTAGGGTTGACACCTTTCTTTTTTGCAATAAAAGTACATTGGATATTAAAGGTAAGAAAAAAAGTACATAGTGTCAAAATAAAGTAAATTTTAATCTGTGGCTATAAAAATTATATCATTTTCAGTGTTGAGCATCAATAAGCTTTGTAAAACCACTTGCCAGTTGTCTAAACTTACAAAATAACTTCTAATAAGTGACCAATTTTATAATAATTTATTGCAAAAGAGAGAGCCATCTTGTTCCCACATTGCGTTTTACTTCAAGAAATACTCCATCTACTGATGCCACAAATCTTTTCAGCTCCGCTCTTCTTACAGCAGAATGTGAAAAATGAGCATACATTTCCAAAATCGCATTTTCCATATCAAAGACCATGGCATGTTACATACAATTATGTGTGCCCTATGTGTGTATGACAATTTCCTTGCCATCAAATCTGGCACCAAATCTCTGACAATACAAATGCCAATTTTGGTGTCATTTTGGTTGACACTAAAATTAGCATTAGTTTTGTCAGCACTTAGCCCAGATACATTATTAAAAGATAATTTGTGTTGCACTAATGACTTTTCAAAAATACCAAATTCCAAAAATAAAACATACCATCAGCAGATTCGTTGCTATTTTCATAAAAAATTAATAATTTGTTTTTATCACTCATGCTATAATAGTACTATCTTGGTGCACGTTTTTTTAGCGCGATAAATTATCAATATTAGTATTTTATAACAATTTGAATAACGCACGCAAATATTCAATATCGCTAGGTTACATTAAAATAAACAGATAAATAAAAATAAAAGCGACACAATCAAGTCCTCGGTATTAAAAAAGTGACGTGAAGTGTCAGAATTTTTTTCATAACAAAGTAAAAATAAAAATTAAAGAAAACGTTTTAAAGTGGGTGTAAATTCTCTGGTGATACCGGATAATGAGGGGAGTTCTTATCACGAATCCACACCATCGGACACAATTGAAAAAGCAAATTCTTCTTTTTTGATTCCATTCTTTTATGGCATGGATCCCAAACTTCTAAGATCATCCCCTCACATGAGTGATAAAAAATATTGTTTGTAACACGAGCGAAAAATTGTAAATTTTCCTCTCGAGCGAATGCGCGAATTTCGAATGCGAACTTCGTTCGTGCACAATTTCGCTCTCGCCTAATATTGACAACTTTTCGCCCTAGTTACAATATCTACTATTTGAATGCAATTTTTGGCCGTAAAATATTGTATCACTAATGGAAACAGTTATATATTTCGTTTGTTAGACACATCTGTTTGTAAGCAGTAATATAAATTATCTGTATTGATATCATCTATTGTATTTTGTATAGCATATGACCCCAACACCTCTGTAACTAGTGCTTTCATTTCTGTTCTAGCTAGATGAAATTCTGTAGTGAATTCCAGAGAAATCAATTCATGCGAAATAAAGTATTTTCGCGTACATTATTGTTCTTCTAAAGTATATAGAGTATAAAATACAGAAATACTTTATTTTGAAGTACAGGGGTGGTAACCCTAAGTGTAAGGTTAGAAATTTTAAACCACATTCAAACTGTATCTAATGCCCCGCCGTGAAAGTATGAATTATCGCGGTATATTATACTTTAAATAGATGTAGTATGCATCTTATTTTTCAATTGATACTTTGCCAAAAAATATACGTAGAAGTATATATTGACTGGTGGATGTATAAACTGACTTTTATATTTCAACCATGACATATAATGCAAAATATGTATGTGCATATGTATATAATGCAAAATAATCGAAATAATTCTTGACTTACATTGCCAGTGTTCGCAAAGCGTTCAACTATTCACCCACAGTGTTGTGCAAAATTCCGATATTCGGTTTGTTCTTTGGGATAGGTTTCAACAAATTGTTCCTAAGTTGAATGCTGTGAATCAGTCAATGGCTATTTCCATTTTGCAATCCACTGTGAAAATAAGCCATTACAATAAATGTATTCTGCATTTTAGCCGTGCTCTGTTGTAACAACTATTTTTATTTAATAAAGAAACTGTCAAATTTAAGATTTTCTTGACGTTTGTATTAAATTTTGAAAATCGAGTGTGCCATGCCGACAATGTTGCCAACAAAAGAATTATTTATTAGTCAATATATGTATATTATTTATAAGTCAATAAGTCAAATATTTATAAGTCTGTTCAATATTTATGTAGCGCAACACAGTTTTCAGGTTCCCTTGTCTTAAATACTAAATACTGATCCAATATTTTTTTGAATAAAATTTTTTAGTTTATAGTCAAACATATAATCATCATAAATCATTATTGATAAGTGGGGTGTTGACTTTAGTAAACTAAAGAAATTAATCCTACTTATTTAGTTACGTAAATTTTCATAATACAAAACTTAAGTTCTAAAAACTGGCTCAATAAGAAGCCTTTTGTATTCAAAACAGATAGATTTCAAATATTTCATCAAATTTCTACTAATTGAGAAACTTATTTAAATATTTACATATTGCAATCGAAAACATTTTAACACACTCAGTCTAATTAAAGAATTATGTAAGATCTGCATTATTTCTGAAATTTAACACGAAATCGCACTTTTAACGCTTGATTGAGTTTTCATAAACCATCAATTTATAACAATAATATTTACCCACAAAGGAAGGCATAAACAAATACTTTTTTAATTCAACGTTCAATTAAATTTGAAGCAATTTTCTCTACAATTACAGCCAAGATTCCCATTAGCATTTCACTTTTAACAGTTGGTATGAACTAAGAAAGTCCTGGAAGGCGTGCCTCACATTACTCACCTGTTATAATTGACAGTTACTGTTTTGTTTGTAGTCTACCACATTCTTTACCTTTACAATAGAAATCAACCATGGGGGTCGAAAAAAACGAGTATCCAAAAGCTTCAGGTAAATGTACAAATAAATCTATTTTAAATAACACCAATTTTAAATTAATTTAAACCTAATACACCTGTTTTTAATTGCAGGATATTTATATAATGGTGCCTTATTGACATACATAGCTTTCATGCTGTTACTGATATCTTTCTGTTCTCCCTACTGGGTGCAATCATTTGAGGAGACCTTTAGCAATTTCAAACACATGGGCTTGTGGGAATATTGTTTCGATAACTTCGCTTACCCCTACTATCAGTTCGAGAAGTTGTTTACAGGTTGTCACCATGTTTTCAGTCAAGAATATTATGTCATTAGGGAATGGCTTCTACCCCCATGGTTAATGTCTGTTCAAGCTTTTGTTACAATGTCTTTCCTTTTGAGTTTCGCGGCTCAATGCATCATGGCATTACAGTTATGTAGATGGCCTTTACATTTCGTATTACAATACGAGTACATTTTGTCTGGCATTGATTTCATCTGTACAACTTTAACAGGTAAAGTATATTTAGCTAAATTGGAATTTGGTGCATGTAAGCTGTGGCAGAAATTAGAACTAATGTAAAAAGACAATGTTTTACTGATTTCACAGTTTTAACCTAGGTTAGGTTAAAGGTTAGATTGGGTAATATTAGTATTGATAAATCCAGACCATATATCTTGCAGTATATCCAAAATAAGAAAAATAATTTACCTTGTGATTTGCACGCCTTACATGCACAATAGTCCGATTTTACCTTATTTTCTAACATAATTAAAACGTCAATAATATTTGTTTAATTTTTTTTAGCTGTTTTTATGTTTTTCGCGGTGTTAGTGTTTGGAACTTCTCATGCTAGAAGGGATTGGTTAATGTATCCAAACTATAATTATTTAAGTTGGTCTTACGGACTAGCAATCTTATCTTTCTTTTTCCATGCCTTTGCTTCGATTGCTTTATTCCGAGAGGCTAAACAGAGCTATGAGTTGAGGAGGGAGTCAAGGAATTTAATTATGCAAATGTATCCACAGCAGCAACAACATCATTGGTAATTGGCTCGAATTTATTGCTTTAATTTTAAAATTGTAATAGTTTTTTTAAAGATTTTTCATTTTTTGAAAAATCGTTAGTGTTTAAGGCTTTAAAAGTATTATGAGTAATGAATAGATTTTTTATTATGCACTTATGAGATTATTGTGGAACCACCAGTTTAAAGGTAATTTTGTAAAATCTCTAATTTGTTTTTGCTTAATTGGTTTTTAATTAATCTTTTAAAGAAGTTCTACTCAAATTTTACTGTTTTTAAATGATCTGACTGAAATTATTTTTTGTACATATACACAGAATATATTTAGAAATAAATTTATATGAAAATCGAATATTTGCACGTTTGCAGGAAAATTAGATTTAAACCTTTGAAATTGAAATAATAATCTAAAATACAAATATTTATTTTAGAATTTGCTATTAATGATACTTATACAGATTTCGTCCAATTTATGCTTTAGTTAATATTTGTTATAAGAAACACAATTTGCATTTTTGTGTTGATCAACAAATTCAAACTGTGGAAATAGTTTTATAATATATGTTTTTCGTTATACAAAGTTTGAAGGTATTGATAAGTAATTTGTTGATTTTGTTTGATATTAAAATTGTATTTTTGTATTATATTTATAAAAATGTTCTACATATACAAAAATAATAAACAAAAACTATATTTTTATTCACTAACATAATTACTTTATCTCACCCAGTTATATCCAATAGTTTTACATAAATCGGGTTAAGAAAAGACACAATAACTAGAAATGAGAAAATTTAAAAGCAAAGTCGTCTGCAATGTTTCATCTAGACTAGATTTTTTAATAATTTAGTTTGATTATACATATCAAAGGGTTATTCCTTGGCCTATTCTAAGAATATTTTTTCCTATGATAATTTCTGAAAGATTCCTTTGTTTCGAAGATACAGGGTGAACAAAATTTGCGAATTTTCGATATTTTTTGTGTTAGGGATACAATTTAATTTCTTTAGTTATTTATTTACTACTCTATGTTTCAATGTGACAACAAAACGTATAATTACAACATGAAAACTACGAACTAAAATATATAATTCAGGAGTGCCAACACTCTTTTAGGGGAAAGTTAAAAGACTAGATTAAACCAATATCTCTAACATGTTGTAATCATTAATGTTAAGGTGACCAGATTTTTAAACGCGAAAGCGGTACCACTTACTTTACTTTTTCGAGTCCGAAATCATTCCATTCAAAGTTTTTCTGCCCAGTACCGGGTTACGTCTCGGGCATTTTCATTTGCATAATGTGCATCCCATCACATGGCCCATGTTTTGTATCTCCCCACATTCACAGAGGCATTGTTGGTCTTCCTCAATTTTCCACTTTGGTTTGTTTGTTTATACGGGTGGCACACCGGTTCGTATTCTGTTTAGCGTTCTCCATGTCCCAGTCAAAATTTGTCCCTGCACAGCAGCTTTCGTTGATAGAGAAGTTGTCGGGCGGTTCCATGCTTCAAAGTTTTATGTACTTTTTCGCAGTACACCATCTTGCATTTCCGATTAATTTGACACTGACATAACTTTTGAACGGCTCACCACAGAAATTTCTAGTCTTCACCAATCGATTCAGCGTCCCAAAATTAGGCGGAAGACGTATATAATATTCATTGGGAAGCTTTCAGTTAAAAAATACCATCAACACGGGAAGTCTGGACCGCGGAAACACGAAATGCGAGAAAACCGATTTTGTCAAAATCGTTATTTTTTTAGTTTTTGTAGAGTTACATTTTTGCTGCTGATTACATATATGCAAATTATATTTCGCTAGATCTTTCCGTTCAATATCACCTGCAAGAATTGAAGAAACTTTTAAGAAATTTCAGCGCTCGACTAGAGATCCCAGAAAGTCGTGAATTTCCCGTAGAAAATCTTAGTGTATTAATAGGAAAATGACCTGAAACGATGCCGCAATCAGTTTTTGATTATCTGCAACAGTTTCCGAGACATTTACTTAGCAAATCGAGAATCAAGTAAATTTCAGTTTGAAATTTCCCGATGAATTTTTGAATCCTTCCGGACAATTTACACATGGCCTTGTTCGTCTTGTCAAGTAGTTTCTGTGTGCCGAAAATGATTTCGCTGCTTTTTACGGTACTCAAGAAAATCGAAAAAACCGAAAAAGCACATATTTTTCGAACGAAATGATGAAAAAATTTTTGGAAATTTTTTTCGTGAATTTGTGGAGAAAACGGTTCTCCAATTTATTTCGCTCTAAAGTTACACATAAACATGATTTATATATTTTATCGTTGTACACCATCGCGCATTTCCCACTGATTTGACGCTGTCATAACTTTTGAACGGCTCACCACAGAGACTTCTAGTCCTCACTAATCGAATCAATTTTTTTCCAATCCTTGATCTGAGCCTTTTCCGTTGCTGTTCTTGGCCATGAAGGACATGGCGATCGTCGAAGGTTTGCTTAAATTTTTCTACGTGCTATACCCATGCTTCTTTCACTTGGTTCTGCGAAGCCCGCTGCTTTGTATAATTAGTTGATTGGTGCTGGTTTCATGCAGCCAGTAATAATCCTGCAAGTTTGATTTAAGGCGATGTCGACCTGTTTCATATGACTTGATCTGCACCAGACTGGGCAGTCATATTCTGTAGTTGAAAAATCGAGGGCTTGCGCGGATGTTCTCCAGACTTGAGGTTTTGCACCGTTTTGTGTTTTGTGACAGTGCTGTTTGTAAGTTAGTGTTCTATCCAAGATTACATCCAGACACTTTGGTGTTTCTGCGTATTTTAGGAGTTTAGTTTCTACGTATTTCTGGAGTTTTTTTGGAGAAAGGAAGTTTTTATTTTTTATAATTATATTTTTGCACTGAATGATTTTTTTCAAAATAATGTTTCATTTTCATTTAAAACATTACAAAATGCTTCACATGTATAGTGGAGGTTCGTCATGTATAGTTGGAGCTGTTCCAGAAATCATTGATGATTGAAAATACTCGTTGAACTGTCGCATTGATACCCGGCAAACACATTGCAAATTCAACAAGTAGTTCTTCCATTCATTTATTTTTTTCCGTGGAGCAATACTCCGCTTACCTTCATCGAAGAGTTCATTATCATCGATAACAATTTTGTGGTTTTCTTTCACATAATGAACCTTCTTCATTTGGCATTTTAATAATATCCATCCAAAAATGTGAAACAATCAGTCCATTTTTTTTCATATTCAAAGGAATTTTTATAAAAACATTTAATTTCCTTAACAAATTTCCCCTCGCTTCTAGGGGTTGACTTTTCGGTTGTATCGTGTTTCTGCGTTAACTTTAATGGAACAAATCCAGTACTATATCTAGCTACTATTTTCTCCAACACATTATTTAAGACAGTTTTCAACTCGGAAGAGCTGACACTTTAGAGCTTTCAATTTCTTTAATAGTGATATGAATTACAACAGCTGTGTTGATTCGGCATTCGCTTTGAAGATGCATAAAATCACAGTTATATTTAATTAGTTTTACAATATCATACACAGTAGTACAAGCAGTACATCCTATAAGGAAAGCAGTACAAATGCAGTGCCTAAAAATTGGCCAGTACGGACTATCTCAAAGAAGTACTGTACTGCCGAAAGCAGTACGTCTGGTCACCTTTATTGATGTAAATAAAAGTATGGCGTACAAAAATAAAGTAGAACAAATTATTGACGAAAACTTGGAACGGCTGTTTTATCTACTAACGTACAAGTGGATTGATTACATTTGAATACGTTTTGTCCGTGATCATCACCTGTATCGGGCGTTATTGCTGTTTGACGTGTCTTTATCTTTAATAGTTAATGAAGTTCTCTACTATGTATACGAACGCCGAGATGACTCAAATGCATTTCAAGTATGGACTTGCTGATGGCAATTCATTACAAGCTAGACGACTGTACAATGAACGTTTTCCTAACAGTACTATCCCAGATCGAAAAATCTTCGAAATAATTCATCGTCTTCGTGCAACAGGTTATTGAAACGAAACGGAGGGCCAGGAAGAATAATAACAGCAAGAACGATACAACTGGAACAGAATGAGCTGGACATGATAGAGGAAGATCCACGTACTTCTACGCGACATATTGTCAATACTTTGAATGTAAGGCATCGGATAGTTTGGAAAATTCTTAAGGCAACTTGTTGTATTCATACAACATTTAACGTGTTCAGGCATACTACCTGCTGATTATCGTCCACGTATTGCGTTATATCAATGGCTTTGGGATTTGGACATTAGTTCTAATATGATGAAGCCAGTTTCTTAAGAAATGCAATAAGGAATTTTCATAACAACCATGTGTGTGCAGATGAAAATCCGCATGAGGTATCTGAAGATCGATTTCAACATCCTTAAAAGTTCTCCTTGAATGTTTGGGTGAATGGGAATTGTGGGTGACTATCCAATTGGACCGGTATTTCTACCTGCAAGACTCACTGACGAGATGTATCGCAACTTTTTGGCAAAAGTATTGCATGGCCTGCTCGAACTCCAGATTTAAACCCTCTGGATTATTTCTTATGGGGAAATCTGAAGTCATTAGTTTACGTTACTCCAGTGGAGGATTTGGACGAATTTCGAAATCGTATAATTGCTGAGTGTAACTCAATTAGAAGCAACCCTGTTGTGTTCGAGATAGTGTGACACTCAATGACAAGAAGAGTGAATGCTTGTATCCAGCCTGGAGGAAGCCATTTCGAACATTAATTGTAGATTGAGCAACTTTACATGTACTTTTTGATAATAAATGTTTTTACTTGTTACTGTCGCAAACTTTGTTCACCCTGTATCTTCGATGCAAACGGTTTTTCAGAAATCTTCATAAGACAAAATATTCTTGGAATAGGCCAAGGAATAACCCCTTGAATTTTTGTCGCATGTTTACTTAACACCCTGTATAGACTAGACTTATATGTTCCATTTAGAGACTAGACCAGGGGTGGGAAAATCTTCTGGCTATAGGGTCACATTTCGAAAAATTTGACCGCACACACATTTGAAAAACAAACATACATTTGAAAGTGTATAATGCGGCCCATTATACATTTTTCTATTTTAGTTATTTGTATACCACGACCATTGCATATAGACTCGCCTAGACACAACAATATTGTTAGGTTTCTCATAGTGGATGGTATATGTTGTTTTTAAAACGAAATATGTTAACTGAGCACCCGTAAAGGTGCAAAGTCTATGAAATAGTGGTAGATAGATAATAAGGTAAACATCAGGCGTGGTAAACCTAATAAGTCATCGTCATGCTTTAGGCATTCTTTGTAGCTTTGTTTATGTTGGTATACGAATTAAGATCATTAATTGTGGGTGTGCTATGTATAAATAAATTTGTAATTACTTTCTCAGTGAAGTAATATTTTGGTAGAACACAATCACAAAACCAACTTATTTTTTGTAATTAAACTATTCTAATTTATAAAATGCCCCGCGAGCCGCATAAAAAGTCAACGCGGGCCGCTATTTACCCAGGTCTGGTCGGTAGGGCTCGATAGAGAATTGTTTGGGTCGCATTCAAGGCTTTTCATGTGTAAGAATCAGGTAGCAGTAAAATAAAATTCTTAGATATAATGTTGGTCGCAAATGAAAATAGTTTGCGCACCACTGCTCCAGAGGATCAATGGCAGGTTCGATGGTATTTATGAATTAAAAGCTTCCTACGAATATAATATATGTTTTCAGACTAATTTTGGGATGCTGAATCGATTGGTCGAAACAGAAGTCTCTGTGATAAGCCGTTCAAAAGTTATGACATCGTGAAATTGCGGAAAATGCGAGAAAATGTATTTCCTTAAAATCATCATCAAATGAATGGAAAATTGTGTCTGAAAGTGTTTGCTTTGCTGGTTGTAAATATAAAAATTTCATTTGGCTAGCCCAGAGGGGCTAGCCCAGGACCTATGGCACGCGTGTTACAACTGACACGTAGGAAAATTTTCTGCATGCCTTCTAAACTTGTTAAACTATCTTAGATCTAAACTATCTAAAATAAGTTTGTAAGTATCTCAATCTACTTTTGTGCAACATCAATGGTGTAAAATATAAGACGTGTTCAAAATCCTTCGATTGGTTTGCCCGTAATTGCAAAAGACGCACAAAAATTTACAAATTTCAAAACTTCACGAAAGCCGTATTTACAAAGCTACAATTTTGAAATTTGGGAATTTGTGAGATCTCGAGGAATATCAAATCATACCACGTTTTATCAAAATCCGTCGATTAGTTTTTTGGCCCGTAATTTCAAAAGGCGCATAAAAATTTCCAAAATTCACGAAAGCCGTATTTAGAAAGGTACAATTTTGAAATTTGGCAATTTGTGAGATATAGTAAGAATATCAAATTATACCAAATTTCAGCAAAAACCGTCGATTGGTTTGTCGTAATTTCAAAAGGCGCACAAAAATTTACATACTTCAAAAATTCACAAAAGCCGTATTTACAAAGCTACAATTTTGAAATATGACAATTTGTGGGACCTCGTAAGAATATCAAATCATACTACGTTTCATCAAAATCCGTGGATTGGTTTGCCTGTAATTGCAAAAGGCGCACAAAAATTTCCAAATTTCACCAAAGCCGTATTTACAAAGCTACAATTTTCAAATTGGGTAATTTGTGATATCTTGTAAGCATATCAATTCGTACCAAGTTTCATCAAAATCCGTCGATTGGTTTGTCCGTAATTGCAAAAGACAAAAATTTACAAAACCCAAAAATTCACGAAAGCCGTATTTACAATGCTACAATTTTGAAATTTGTGAGATCTCGTAAGAATATCAAATCATACAACGTTTTATCAAAATCCTTCGATTGGTTTACCCGTAATTACAAAAGGCGCACAAACACGTCAAATATTCACGCTAATACGGTAACTGATTTTCACTATCACATTGTAAAAGTAGACCTGGTCTACTTTTGCACTCACGTCTGCATTTCAAAATGTTAAAATTAAAAAAAAATGGTACGCGGCCGGAAAATGGTTTGCCACCCTTGGGCTAGCCGCTTCTGTTCAATATATATGACCTGATATAATTGGCAAAATCGAGCGAAATTTCGCGAGACTTGGTCGCCCGAAGAATAGGAAATTAATTAATATTTTTAAGGAAATCTATGTGTAGCCAGTGGTCTGCTACACACTATTCTAGTTTGTGGTGTTTGATGCATCAACTGTCCAAGTTTTGCTCCCCTGCAGTTGGCACGCCTGCTTTACCTCGAGACGGCGCCAGGGCAATGTGTGTCTTCCAGTCAGGAAGTGCCAAAATTATAAAAAAATAAGTACCTTTAAATTAAAAAAAAAAATCGATCCCCTCCCCCAGGTCGCGGTCATCGCGCAGTGAGCCCATTGTTTACAATTTCCCAGCACATCACTGTGTGTACCCATAGGGAAATGATCTTCTGCAAATGTAATGCAACCGTTCCCAATGTTATAGATTTATGAATTCGAAATTTCCTACTTTATTCGGTTCAAATCTATCTACAAAATATCATTTTTATTGACTATTTTAAATAGCCAATGAGCCGGGATTAAATTTGTTGTACTCCAGATAGAGACCTCCATATAGACCACAGGTCTCCAAACTTTTTGAAAATGGGGTCTGACGAAAAATATTGAAATCTTATTTGAATTTTCAGTGAACAAAACGAAGCAATAACTAATGACATGGATAAATGCAATTTATGGCGGACATACGACTAAAAGCTCTTTGATGATGACAGGCCGGAGGCAACAACCAGCCCAACGCAAGCATTCTAAAAACCGAATTAGTACACGCCATTAAGGTTGCAAAGAACAACAAAACACCAGGTCCAGACGATATCTATGCAGAATATTTCAAGCAGATACCGGAGGAAAACATAAAAGTAATTTTAAAACTATACAACAAGATCTATGATACTGGACAACTTCCAAAGGAATGGCTAAAGTCCACGTTCATAATGCTTCCCAAAAAGCAAACAGCAAAAAAATGCATAGTCACAGGCCAATCTCGCTAATGAGTCATGCATTAAAAATATTCCTACGCATCTAACACACCAGGTTATTTAATAAACTTGAAGGGCTAAGCGGAGACACTCACAATCAGTTCGGATTTAAGGGCGGCAACCGGTACACGAGAAGCAACATTCTGCCTAAACACGATAGTACAAAACTGCTATGACCAAAGAAAGGATCTTTCTGTGCTTCATCGACTATGAAAAGGCGGTAGTATCAATCACAAACGTCTCATCGAATATCTAAAAAGACCTGTACTGTGACCTGTACTGGTAACAGTCGTCCAAAGTTGAAATCAACAACCAATTAACGACAGAAGAATTCGAGGTTAAAAGACGGGTACACAAGGATGCATAATGTCACCATTGCTATTTAATATCTACGTCATATATTCTCAGAATCCTTCGATGATCTAGAAATCGGAATAAAAGTGAACGATACCATAATAAACAATATAAGATACGCAGACGACTCGGTAATCACAGCAAGCAACCAGCAAGACCCTACAGCTACTAATGAACAACATAAACAGAAAGGGGTCAGAAGCCGGACTAAGAATGAATAGATCCAAAACAAAATTCATGGTTATAAGCCTAAATCAGGCAGGAGCGTCCATCACGGTAGAGGGGGAAACAAACGAAAGAACTACATGAAATACCTAGGCACACAAGTAAACAACAGATTGGACCCAATACAAGAGATCAAGAGTAGGGTAGAATAAGTCAGACAGGCATTCAACAAACTACGTCCCTTGCTATGCGATAAAAACCTAAATTTAGAAATCGGCCACAGAATGGTCAAATGCTACATTTGGCCAGTCCTACTGAAAACTGGACTATAAAAGTAGCATCCATTAACAAGATCGAGGTGTTCCAGAAGTGGACACTCAGAGAAGGGCAGGTGTGGACAGATTACTATTCAATACCATAAAGCAGCGCAAGATCGGATATCTGCGTCACATACTAAGGGGGCCAAAATATCGAATTCCCCAGCTCATATTCGAAGGAAAGATAGAAGGCAGAAGGGGCATCGGAAGTAAAGAGCTATCATGACTTAGAAACATCAGGAACTGGACTGGAATCAAGTAGATTGATGACATGTGCCAACCAGCAATAAGCACATTAACAATTATTCAATAAATGATAATTTGCAAACGCACATAAATAACAGAAGGCAACAGAAAAAGATTTGAATTTTAATTTAAATTGCACGTGAAGGCAAATTTATATTGAAATTTATAACAAGATAAATGGAGAAAAATATAAAAGATAAAAATCCTGAAGGTACTATTCTGTGGCCATCTGCGGGGTACAACCGTACTACTTTTTCACGAAGTGACAAACGGCAATTTTGCCCCCCTGTAACTTCGTTGTGTATAAAGCAGAAAGTTTGAATTTTTAGATATCAAGAGACATACTATAACTGGCTATATTTTCAAATTTTGAATTTTAGTTAGCCTTTAACCTATAACGGAAGCAAAAAAACAAAAATCCCGAAATTTCATTAGGAATTAATTAATGATTATTTAAAAATTTTCTTAATTTTGTCACGGATCATCAAAATTCTAAGGTTTCTAGCAATCTTATAAATACCGAATTTTGAAATTTAGTAAGCCTTTAGCCTATAACGGAAGGAAAAAATGAAATATCCCGAAATTTCATTATCCATTGAATGACAAATAATGAATATTAATAATTTCCTAATTTATAAAGGTAGAAAAAAATCAAAAATCCCGAAATTTCATTATACATTAAATGAGAAATAATGATTATTTAAAAATTTTCTTAATTTTGTCACTGATCATCAAAATTCTAAGGTACTTCTAGCAATCTTATAAACACCGAACTTTGAATTTTAGTTAGCCTTTAGCCTATAACGGTAGGAAAAAAAGAAAAATCCCGAAATTTTATTATCCTTTAATTGAAAATTAATTTAAAAGAAAATTAATTTTGTCACCGATCATCAAAATTCTAAGTTACTTCTAGCAATCTTACAAACTCCAAATTTTTGATTTTAGTTAGCCTATAAAGGAAGAAAAAAATCAAAAATCCCGAAATTTCGTTATACATTAAATGAAAAATTATGATTATTTAAAAATTTCTTAATTTTGTCACCTATCATCAAAATTCCAAGGTACTTCTAGCAATCTTATAAACACCGAATTTTGAATTTTAGTTAGCCTTTAGCCCATAAAGGAAGGAAAAAATGAAAAATCCCGAAATTTCATTATACATTAATTGAAAAATAATAATTAACAAAAATTTCTTAATTTTGTTACCGATCATCAAAATTCTAACGCACTTCTAGCAATCTTACAAACCCCAAATTTTAGTTAGCCTATAAAGGAAGAAAAAAAAAAAAATCCCGAAATTTAATTTTTCATTAAATGAAAAGTAAGGATTATTAAAAATAATATTCAACGAACGCATCGCGCTTGTACGTATGGTTGCTAACTTTAAAATAGAGACAGGTAGTGAGCTTTAAGAAAATCAGTAGCTGACGGACACGGTATATTTCCAGAGAAAAGAAAAGGAACATGACCTACAAAAGGAAATGAGATCCCATCAAAAACACAAAATCTAAAAAATGCCAAGTCTCGTAACGCAGTTCTTTCGCTACAAAATTTTGTGGGATCTCATGTAAGACCAAGTCAGTTATTTTATTTAATGTGTATGTAGAAGCACCTATTCAACTACTTTGTTATAAATTGTTATATAATCAATTACATATCAACGTTTATAGTGACCGTATCAATATTAGACACCTTTATTTCTATTATAATTATAATGACTTGGCAATTGCACGGCAACGTAATTATAAAAGAATAATCTACTAATACGAACTTACTAAGTAAATCTAAACAGTAATAATAATAATAATAATAAGTTTATTTCAGTAAATACACATTTCGAAGGATTAAATACTAAAGAGTTTTACTTAGGTAACAGGTGGTAATAAAAAAGAGAGTATCCTTGGTACCTGTACCAACGAAAAACATTGTATCACAGGCACCAGTAAACCTAAGAATAAAGTATTTTAATTAGTAGCATATGTGTTGCATATGCCGTGCAATTGCCAAGTCATTATAATTATACTAGAAATAAAGGTGTCTAATATTGATACGGTCACTATAAATGTTGATAGGTAATTGATTAGATAACAATTTATAACAAAGTAGTTGAATAGTTGCTTCTACATACACACTAACTAAAATAACTGACTTAGTTTTACATGAGATCCCACAATTTTTTGTAGCGAAAGAACTGCGTTACGAGACTTTACGACGTTACGAGACGAGACCTGCATTTTTTACATTTTATGTTTTTGATGGGATTACTCTTTATAATATATATCAATGATATTTTTAATATAGTTCAGTATAACTGTTTAGTATCTTATGCGGGTGATACATCTATTCTCTGCTCAGACAATAACTGGATGGAAGTACAAAATACGATGAATAATAGTTGTACTTGGTTAAAAATCAATCAATTGTTACTAAATGTGGATAAAACAGTCTATATAACTTTTTGTTGTTATAATGACAGTTTACCAACAAATATTACACGATACATTGACAACATAAAAATTGAGTCAAGTAAGAACTTTTCTTGAGTACAAAGCTTTGAATGTTAAATTTCTCTTTTTGTATTTTCATTTTATTTTTGTCTTTTTGTGTTTATAGATAAGTTCTTATCTCTATAGGATATATAAATGCTATATTTTGTGTATTTCGGGAAATAAATAAATAAATAAAAATAAAATAAACAATTATTACGATTAATCAATTCTTAATAATTAATTCTTGCACATAAATGCGCCAACAATAAGCAAGTTGAAATAGTTAGATTCATACAAAAATATATACTAAAAGATAACATCTAGGATAATTATACATGTATAATCGATATCTGCAGGCGCCTGCAATTTAAAGAGGAGCATGCAGAAAAGCTGTGCAATAAAGACACAGTAACCCCGCTTTATGGATGGTACAAAAACTCAAATCCAATAATGAGAATTGAGGACTCGTCTCGGGCAATAACTCCCATAAAAACGACCTCATTAAAAAATCTCCACTTATCCATAAAGAACGGACGATTTACTAAATAATTATAAGTGTGTGAATTTTGAGAGATAAGAATGCGACAGAGAAAGAATTAATATCTTGCTTTAGACAGAAATGAATTGCAAGGCTCCTGTTTAGTCTTTCTAATCAAAGGTTGGAATTCAAAAAGTTATTTAAAAATGATCTATTCTACATAAAAAGCCATGTGTTATAATGTGAAACTCCTGATTCTAGAGTTGTCCTACTATAAGGACGTTAGGGTAATATGATAGATTTTATTACAATGATAACATTGTTTTTCAGGATTTGTTTACATTTTTTGCGCCCTCAAGGCCAAGAAACCAACGAAAAGTTACAAATCGCTACTATTTATGGAATTTATCGAGTTTACGGGTCTATTGAAATTTAGAGTTATGGACTTTTTACCTGGTGTAACTGTGATTAATCGTCCTTGGCACGGGTTAACGGAAAGCTCGCAAAGGTCGGAAAGCAAAAAAGTTATCTGGTTCAATACATATTCGTGTTTTTCTTGAAATAGTTGTAAACATTGTCAACGTGACAGATAGTCGACGCGAACGCAAATAACTGAGTTGATGTAAGTAAGATGTTGCCAAGTTTATTATTTTTTCTAATTATCAACAGATTTGCTTCGAAATAAAACAAAAAGAAAACTTGTAATATATCCAGGGAAAAATGTAAATAAATTAAGATTTTCATCAAATTAAATAAAAAAAAATCGCCAGATCCTCCATCTGGAAAATACAAATTAAATTTTGAAATTAAAAAAAAGACAGATAAAACCTTACATTGGACCGAGTTCGCGCTGCCGCGCGTATGTTGTCTTGATTTATCTTCCCGCTTCGCGGCGGGCAACCTAATCTAATCAGGGTTAAACCAACGGCCCTTGCCACTTTGTCCTACATTGGACCGAGAGTTCGCGCTGCCGCGCGTATGTTGTCTTGATTTATCTTCCCGATTCGCGGCGGACAACCTAATCTAACCAAGGTAAAACCAACGGTCCTTGTCACTTTGTCCTATATTGGATCGAGAGCGCGCTGCCGCACGTATGTTGTCTTGATTTATCTTCCCGCTTCGCGGCGTACAACCTAATCTAACCAAGGTAAAACCACCAATAAAATCCACACGAGACATTGTACCGTAGCTGTTCGTTGAAATCTGGTTGAAATATGAATGCAAATTCAATACGACGCTTAAAATAATATATATGTTGCCATAGTTACAGTTTTTCATATAAAAGCAAAGAGGATCGGATCCTCTTTGATATAAACGGGCAAGAATACACGTGGCAACATCCAAATAATTGCGTTCACATATACTGTCTGCAATCTTAAAAATGTAAAAAAAAAATGTTTTTAACAAAAACAACGTAGAGGATTAAATTCTGCTTGCGGAGCTTAATAAAAGAGTGCTAAAGACGATTAACAACAGTTACAACAGGTAAAAAGTACACAAACATATTTGAAAGACAGACCCGTAAAACCAATAATACCCCTATTTATTGTTTACCAAATACAATCGTTGCTCTAATTAGTAAAACAAGGACATATTCCAACTTACAACTTCTAATCTTGTCTATCCACCAAATTCACTTTAAATTCAGTGCTTTTCAAATTTATATGTTGACTGTTAAATAATTTCTTAGAGTTCTTAGATGGTATCGATCTATATATTACTTAATGGTTAATATTTTTGCAAAGTTTCGTCTTTGTAAACAAAAAAATGCATGATTTGGAATTTTTTAATTTTCAGTTTTAACAAAAATAATAATTTGGTATATCTTTAAAATCTGTGTAAATAAAGAACCATCTGCCAAAATTATTATTTAAATTGACTTACGAAAGATCGCGGAAATTATAAGATGGTCAACAAAGAAAGTTAAAACAATGTTATTAGTGTAATAAAATTTATCATATTGCCCTAACGCCCTTATAGTAGGACAGCTGTTAGGTCAGGAATTTCACATTTAACTCATGGTTTTTCATGTGAAATAGATAATTTTCATCTACTGGTAAATGTGTACATTTACCTAACTACCTACTTTTACTGAATAATTTTATAAATTTCCTGAATTAGCGTTATTTTTTTCAAAAAATTAGTCAAATTAACAAAATGTTAGAAAGAAAAAAGCATTAAATTTTCTTTCAACAACCTTGAAATTTTCCTTAAATCTAGTTAGTAAGTATATCAATGCAGAAACTCACCCACGAAAGCAAAAATTTCAACAACAATTTCACAAACAGGGTCATAAAACGTTCTACAACAATCTCACAAACTTTTAGCAAAATTTTCACATAATTTCCTCAAATTTTTGCTCATAAGCAAATTCATTCGCACCCGGCGGACGCACTTCAATAACTAAAAACGTTCAGATTCGTGCTTAAGCTCAACTTATCGTACTGATTACGCTCGCTTCGATTCGATCTGTTTACATTTTTTTTGCACCCTCAAGGCCAAGAAACCAACGAAACGCTACAAATCGTTGCTATTTAGTGTTTACCAAATATAATAGCTGTTCAAATTAGGAAAATAAGGATATATTTCACCTTAAAACTTCTAATTTTGTCTGTCCACCATCCATATGTCAAGTTCACTTCAACACAAGTCAACACAAGTGTTGAGTGTTGAAAAGGTTTTTTCTCATATCAAAATTGTAAACATTGTTAAAAGATAAAAGATTTAAAAATGTAGAAAAGATTGAAACTAATACAATTCATTGAAGATGAAGAGTAATATTACAAGAATATTATGACATTTCAACCTTTTCTACATTTTTTAAACCTTTTCTCTTTTTTTATAACAAGATTCTAATCATATACATTGTTAAAAGATAAAAGGTTTAAAAAATGTAGAAAAGTTTGAAATGTAATAATACTCTTGTCATAATACTCTTCACGGACGTAGCCAAGTTTAAGTTTCGGGGGGGTTTTAAGAAAATACAATAACAGAAATACACCAATTTACTTTCTAAAACTGACACACAGGGGTTCCTAAATTCCACATCTAACATGCTCTATTATATAATATTTCTGTTACATTTTGCATATTTCGGGGTGCGGGGGGTTGGTCGGGGGGTTTGAAAGCACCCCCCCGGCTACGCCCATGATACTCTTCATCTTCTATCAACAGACCTTTTCATACTTGAAATTTTTTTGTTGTGCATGCGTCAATTTCCGTCATGTTATACGTCAAAATTGCCCGAACTTTTTGACGTATAACTATATATTATGAGCCCGAAACTTTCATATTCCCGCCTTTCAAACTTGGCGGATGCGCATGCGCTTAACTAACCTTAAAAAGGTCTATTGTATTAGTTTCAACCTTCTCTACATTTTTAAACCTTTCCTCTCTTAACAATGTTTACAATCAAAAACCACAAAAATGACATGGTTTTTAAGGTCATGTCTTTCCGATAACTTAAACGCGTTTCGAGATTAATAAAAGCAAAGCTGCACTGATGAGAGATAAATCTCGAAACGCGTCTCGAATCTCATATAAGAGTTTTACGAGGGGTCAACCACTCTTGCAATACATGTTAATATTTAAATTCATTACTGCACATTACTTAGCAGTACGTAAGTATTGCACCACATTACATCACATTACACAAAGTACTCTTGAATTACTCTTGCATTCCCTGAATTACGTTCACATTATATTCGCATTACGTCTATATTACGTCTCCACTACACCCGCATGAGCTCATCATGCGCGTCGTCATGCGATAGATATTAGTATATTACGTGACGAGTGTTGTAAGAAGCATATTACGTTCGAGCGTGACAGTTACGCGCGATCCGCGTAGCTTGGAGAGCGTAATTCCGCGAAGACGTAATTTCCTTACAAATTGAGTTATGTACTATACTTTATCTACGACCACACTAATTTGTTTCTGTTTAATAAGAAAAATATGTTTGATTAACACATTTATTTTTTATTAGGTTATGTTTATTTAATTATCATTATTTAACATTATAATAAACAAACAGTTGTATTTTCATATATAACTATTACTCGACATTATTTAACTTGATATAAATGAAAAGAAATACATTCTTAATGGTTACATACCTTATTATTTAGTACTTATTTGGGTTAAACTGAAATAATCGTGCTCATAGATATAGGCAACCAAATGTACGCAATGCCAATTGAACCCGTCATTTCGAAAAGGGCATGTGTCAAGGCTCATGGGCATGAGACATTAAAAATTTTCAGAATCAACAAAAATATGTTTTTTGTAAAAAAGTCATTGATGCTGAAGAAATTGAATATAGAGGTTGTTAATTAAAAAACATACACGCCTTTTTTTAATATTTATTTATTAAAAAGAAAACAATTTTCATCAAGATATTTTGAATTAAAATTTTTGGACTTATGCCTTTTTCGAAATGATCAAGAATTGATAATTGTTTTGGTATTCCTTGTTTGCTGAAGTTGTTGGCCATGCAAAAACCTTTTCATAGAAACTTTGTACTCTGCTAGGATATATTTTGCAGGGTCTAAAAGCATTTTCGGCAAGCTCACGATGCTCCTTGTCCGTAACTAATAAAGTGATGTTATGTCATATCTGACAGATGCGTTTCGATTCACTTAAAAGGGACATAAGTCCTCGTGCCCTTTTCATTGCTTTTTAAGTTGACTTGTGGTGTATACACATGTGCTATTTTCGCATGGAATATGTAAAACGCTTCAATGAATAAAAAGGCGTAAAAAAGTGATATTTCAAAAAAGTGTGACTCATGCCCTTTTCGAAATGACGGTTTCAATTGCTTTAGTTTGAATTGTGGCACGGGGGGCGCTGAATGTATGAGCACGTAGTAGCAGCTCTCCGCCAATCGTAAACTAAACGCAGGTGTGTGTTATCAATCAATAATTAACATTAATCGCGGACTGTTACATACGTGTGTGTTATGATGTATTTAGATAGTACAATACAAACTGTACAATAATGGGCATTTACAATAGTGGTCGTAGATAATTTTTTTTTTTAAATAAAGTAAATTATAAAATGCTTCGAGGGTCGCATAAATTGTCGCTAGGGGCCGCATGCGACCGGCGGTCCGCTATTTCCCAGGCCTGGTTTCGACTTGCCTCTCTCTAGTCTTGTCTGTCTAGTCTTGTTTGTCTAGTCTTGTCTGTCTAGTATTGTCTGTCTACTCTTGTCTGTCTACTCTTGTATGTCTAATCTTGTTTGTCTAATCTTGTCTGTCTAGTCTTGTCTGTCTAGTCTTGTCTGTCTAGCCTTGTCTATCTGTCCTCCTCGGTGATGTAGTTGGCAACATACCCGCCTTTCAATGCGGGAGATCCGGGTTCGAATCCTGGTCGGGGAGACAACAACTAGGGCGGTTTTCATTAACCGTCCGGGCTGCCCACCCTGAATGAATGCAAAATATGTGACACCAGGGTGGCGCATACTAAAAGCCAAGGTGGAATAGGGGGTTTAGTGAGAGCTTCCCCCGAAAAAAAAATCCTTGTCTATCTAGTCTTATTTGTCTAGTCTCGATTAGTCTTATTTGTCTAGTCTTGTATGTCCAACCAAACATACAGTTCCAGTCTTCTCTATCTAGGCTTGTCTGTCTAGCCTTGTATGTTTAGTCTTGTCTGTCTAGTCTTGTATGTCTAGTCTTGTCTATCAAGTATTGTCTGTCTAGTCTTGTCTGTCTATCTGTAGAGACAGACAAGACTAGACAAACAAGACTAGACAGACAAGACTAAACATACAAGGCTAGACAGACAAGCCTAGATAGAGAAGACTGGAACTGTATGTTTGGTTGGACATACAAGACTTGACAGGCTTCGATAAGATTCGATAGACAAGATTAGTTAGACAAGAATAGTTACTTTTTTACAAAGTAGGCTTTGATTTGTTGGTGCGCATGTGTGAACCCCTACTGAGCTCAGTGCTCGCCGATGTGAAAGCTGTGTTGTGTTTCATTCCCGGAAAATCGCGAGGAATTCCTGGAAAAACCGGACCGTCATTCCGGAAAACTGCGAGAACTCTAAGGTAAGTTAATTCCCGATATTTTGAATCAAAATTTTGAAAATAATTTCAGCAATTTGAAAAAATACAAATTTTGGTTATAATTGCGTTGTGATTGGTCCTTGCGTACGCGTGTTATCGCCAAGTTAATTTATGCATGTTGTCATGACAACCAGTAACAAATTGTTCGCGTGTCCACATAAATTCTTAGAAATTCATCTTCAGCCGATGTCATTGGAAATAAATATTGAGTACACGCTATAATTCACGTCATTTGAACATGCGATTTATTTATCAATATTGTTTTCCTTTCTGATTTCACCCGATTTGATTTTTTTAAATTTAATTTAAAATAAATAAATATTGTAATTATTATTGTGATAGGACGAAACGAAATTACAATGAGACTAAATGAAACTAAATGACACCAAAATAGATTTGATGACACTAGATAAAATCAGATGAGGCTAGATGAGATTAGATGAAACTACATGAGACTAAATGACACTAGATGAAACCAGATAAAACTAGATGAGATTTCAGACTAGATTATACTAGATAGGGCTATATGAAATTAAATTAAACCAGATGAGACTTGATACTTGATGATACGGCTAGATGAGTTTGGATAAGATTAGATGAGACTAGAAAATACTGGATGAGACTAGATGAAGTTAGATGAGCATTCATGAGACTAGATAAGACCAGATGGGCCTAGATGTGACTAGATACGATTAGATGAGGCTAGATGAGACTAGACTAGGCAAACCAGAGGGACAAGACTAGAGAGACCAGACCAAACAGATAAGCCTAGACAAACACGATTAGACAGATAAGATTAGACAGATAAGACTAGATAGACAGATAAGCCTAGACAGACAAGACTATACAGACATGATTAGATAGACAAGACTAGATAGACAAAACTGGTACAGTTCAGTTGGATTTTACCCGATTTTATATGAATTTTTAATTTAATTTAAAATAAATAAATATTGTAATTATTATTACGATAGGAGTAAATGAAATTAAAATGAGACTACATGAGACTAAATGAAACCATATGAGACTAGACGAGATTTGAGGATAGATGAATACAGATGAGACTAAATAAGATTGGATGAAACCAGATAAGACTAGATGAGATTAGATGGTCCTCCTCGGTGGTGTAGTTGACAACATACCCGCCTTTCAATGCGGAAGACCCGGGTTCGAATCCTGGTCGTGGAGACAACAACTAGGGCGGTTTTCATTAACCGTAAGCCCGTACGGTTACGTAAGCCCACCCTGAATGAAGGCAGAATATGCGATGCCGGGGTGGCGCATACTAAACGCCAAGGTGGAATAGGGGGTTTAGATGAGATTAGATGAGACTAGATGAAACCAGATGGGTCTGGATATGATTTGATTACACGAGATTATTTAATATTAGAATAAATTACACTAGATCAGAGTAGATTGGACTAGTTGAGACTAGATTAGCATACATTAGACTACATTACACTAAATTAGACTAGATGGGGCTATATGCGTTTAAATGAAACCAAATGAGACTTGATAAGGCTAGATGAGTTTGTATAAGATTAGATAAGACTAGATAAGTTTAGATGACGCTAGATGAGACTTGTTGAAACCAGTTGAGACTAGATGAGCCTAGATTATACTAGATTAGAACAGATTAGACTAGATTAGATTAAATTAGACTAGATGAGATTAAATAAAACCAGACGAGACTTGATAAGGTTACATGAGTTTCTATAAGATTAAATGAGACTATATTAAACTAGATGAAATTAGGTGAGCATTCATGGGACTAGATAGGACCAGATGAGTCTAGTTGTGACTAAATAATATGAGATGAGGCTAGATGCGACTCGATCAAACTAGTTGAGAATAGAAAGACTTTATGAGGCTAAATTAGACTAGATTAGGGTAGATTAGATTATATTGCGCTAGATTAGACTAGTTTAGAGTGGATTGATCTAGATTAGACAAGCTTAGACTAAATTAGGCTACGTGTGGCTAGATGAAATTAAATGAAACTTGATGAGGCTAGATCAGTTTTCATATGATTAAATGAGACTACAAAATACTCGATGAGACCATATGAAACTAGATAAGACTATATGAAACTAGATGAAATTAGATGGGCTTTCATGGGACTAGATAAGACCAGATGAGATTATATATTAACAGATGAGACAGGTGTGATTAGATGAGACTAGATAAAATTTGACACATGAGACTAGACGAGAATAAATGAAACTAGATAATTTAGAATTGGTAAAACCATACTACATTATCGATAATCATATAAACTTAATAAAGTCGGATCACAGTATGAATATATAAATATATTCAACCTTTCCGGAGCTCTATAATACTAATGAGTTTTTTTAGGACTAACAAAAAATATTGTTGTTCATAAAAGCTGTACTGATGAAAGATAAATCTCGAAACGCGTCTACAGATGAATATCCACTTAAGTTATCGGAAATACATGATCTTAAGAAACAAAGTTATTTTTCTGGTTTTTGTTGAGTGCCACGAAGGCGGACTGAAACCTATAAAATAACAACACAAATTTCACATGAGATTTGTTTTTTGGTAGTCCTAAAAAGACTCATTAGTATTATAGAGGTCCGGAAAAGTTGAATATATTAATATATTCAGCCTGTGACACTAGATAAGATTAGATGCGATTTGGCGCGACTTAATGACACGAGATGAGACCAGATGAGATTAGACTAGATTAGATTATACTAAATTAGACTCTATTCGAGGGGTCATCCACTCTTGCAATGTTAATATTTCGATGCATTACTGTACATTAATTTGCATTCCTTAGCAGTACGTAAGTACTACACTACATTACACAAAGTACTCTTGGATTCCTTGAATTACCTTACATTCCTTGAATTACGTGCACATTATATTTGCATTACGTCCATAATACGTCCTCACTACACCCGCATGAGCTCATGCTACGCGTCGTCATGCGCCGCCCCGCAGTAGGACAGTGAGCTTCTACTAAACTCTTACTGGGGAAGCTCTGAGAGAAGCTCCTGACGAAGCTCTTAAAGACAATGGTAATCCTGCCGCAAACAATATATTTCTTCAGAAAAAGCAAACGATGTAAAGTAATAAATAATTTTGACGTTACGCAATATAAAATAGTTACGCTAGTTTTCTATACCGTGTGTACCTAGCTTAACGTTCAGGGCATTAGAAGAAATTATTTAAAATTCCACTCCTTTTTTTTCCACTCCCGCTTCCTCATTGTGTCACTGATCTTTACAGTGTACTTGTATAGTTCTTCCTCATCCTCCAAATCGCATCCGTAGCTTTCTGTGATCCGAATATTTTCCGCAGAATCCTTCCTTCATTCTTTTCGAGTTCTTCATTCTCCCCCTTTTTATTAATAATGAGACACTCCGAGGAACTCCGATTTATAGTGTCTGATTTTGGCCTTGTAGGATAATGCCCGTTTTTTGTACTTGTTCTGCGTTAGCTTGTAGGCCAGGTCTAGTTTTCTGGCTCTTCGTTTCCTTGCCTCCTTATCTACTCCGTTGGGTTCAATCCATTCCCCCGGGTATTTAAACTTCTCTGTTCTTATTATCTTCCCATGATTTACCTTCATGTACCCTCTCACTTTCTTGATTGTACTTCACATATTCTGTCTTTTCATAGGAGATTTTAAGACTCGTTTTTACTGCGAGTTAATTAAGACATTTGACCGTCTTCCTAGCGTCTTCTCGATTATTGGCTAGGATAGCAAGGTCATCAGCGACTGCTAAAAATGATTGATGATGATGATTGATTTCCAGGTTTTTCCATTCCCATCCTAGGCGAATTCCTCTTATTCTTAACAAATTCAGGGCCTCCGCCCAGGTGTTAATTATTTTTTCCATTACTATGTTGAAGAGCATTGGGAATAAACCATCTCCTTGTCTTAATTATTTCAAACAGATCAGAAATTTCCACGAAGAACTTGATTTTCGAGATGGTTTTCGTTTGTACTTGTTTGATGATTTACCTCGTTATTACAATAGTAATATTGTTTCAACTTGTTTTATTGTTGACGATGTTATAATTTCAGCGATCCTTCTCAAGTCATTTGAAAAAAATTATTTCAGCGATCCTTCTCAAGTCATTTGAAAAAAATAATTTTACGGACTGGTATCTTCTTTATTTACAAAGATTTTAAAGATATACCAAATTATTTTTGTTGAAACTGAAATAAAAAATTTGCAGAAACATATCATATTTTCTTGGATGGAACAAGAATATTAACGCTTGAGTATATATATATATATATATATATATATATATATATATATATATATATATATATATATATATATATATATGTATATATATATACATATATATATATATATATATATATATATATATATATATATATTATAATAAATTTCATGTGAGATTTGTTTTGGTAGTTCTAAAAAGACTCAATAATTGTTATAGAGCTCCGGAAATGCTGAATATGTTTATATATTCAGGCTGTGTTCCGTTTGTTTTAAGTTCATACTAAATTATTAATTATTGTTAAAACTGGAAATTAAAAATCTCCAAAACAAGCAATTTTTTCTTTACAAATACGAATCTTTGCAAAAATATTAACGCTTAATTAAGTTTTAGATCAAAAACTCTAAGAAAATGAATGAACACAGAACATCTAAATTTGAAGAGCACTAAATTGTACTGGAATCCTAAAATTTTGTTAAAACTGACAAATTTATGAAAAAAAATGGCGAAAATTGAGGAAGCTTGTGGGAGTTAACAGTACGTAGTTAGGTAAATATACGCATTTACCGGTATATGAAAATGATGAATTTCACATAAAAAACCATGTGTTATAATGCGAAATTCGGGACCTAACAGTTGTCCTACTATAAGGACGTTATGGCAATATGAGTTTATTTTTATTTGATTTGGCCAAGTACGGACCGCAGAGAACTTAAGGCTTTTTAGTTTTTCTTCTTTTCTCCTCTCATAACCTCTTTATGCTTCTTTTCTTTCTCTCCTCATTGGAAATGATCCGTTTGCTTCTGTACTGTCTACTCTCATTTTAAACTATCTTCTGTTGTTGGCCATCTGTAGTGAGATTCCAATGAGATTCTGCCGCATCCATTTTCACCTCATCTACTCATTTAGATATGGCCTTTAATCCCATGATGTAGTTGTAGATCCTTTTGGTGAGTCTGCATTCATCCATTCTTAGTAGGTCTCCGTAGAACTTCAACCTACGCTTCCTCATTGTGTCAGTTTTTTTCTCAGTGTATTTGTAGTGTTCTTAGTTTTTCCGCATCCTCCAAGTCCCATCAGTAGTTTTCTGTGGTCCGAGTATTTTCCGCAGAATCCTTTCTTGCTTTTCGAGTTTATTTAAAAATAAACTCCCTACCCTTAAAAAACCCTAAAACTACCCTTTTTATTTAAAATAAGGCACTCCGAGGCATGCAATCATTTAGGTTGTACTACCGATTTTTTATGTTTGACCTTTGGCCTTGTAGGATAATGACCGTTTGTTGTACTTTTTCTGCATTAGCTTGTGGCCCAGGTCTAGTTTTCTGGCGCTTCCTTTACTTGCGTCATTATCTAGTCCGTTAGGTTGGATCTAGTCCATATCTAGTCCATTCCCCCAGGTATTTAAACTTCTCTGTTCCTTTTATCTTCTCATGATTTACCTCCATGAACTTTAATATATATTCTATCTTTTCATAAGAGATTTGAAAACCCGTTTGTACTGTGATTTCATGAAGACACTCGAGCATCTTTCGAGCGTCTTCTCGGTTCTTGGCTAAGATAGCAAGGTCATCGGCAAAAGCAAAAAAAATGATTTCCAGGTTTTTCCTCTCCATCCCAAGGCCTATTCCTCTTATTCTTTCTAAATTCAGGACCTCCTCCCACGTTTACATTATTTTTTCCATTACGATGTTCAAGAGCATTAGGGCTAATCCATCTCCCTGTCTGAGTCCTGTCTTAATTTCAAACGGATCAGAAATTTCGCCGAAGAACTTAGTTTTTGAGATGGTATTCGTCGGTGTTTGTTTGATGATTTCTCTCGTCATTAAAATAGTAATATTGTTTCAACTTGCTTTGTTGACGATGTTATAATTTCAGCGATCCTTTTGATGTAATTTGAAAAAATAATTTTACGAACGGGTATCTCCTTTATTTCCAAAGATTTTAAAGATATACCAAATTATTAACTTTTGTTAAAACTGCAAATTAAAAATTTCCAGAAACATATAATATTTTCTTTACAAAGACGGAACAAAAATATTAACGCTTAAGTAATAATATATAGATCGATCCATATTAGATAGATCGATATATTGATTCCTCAAGAACTCTAAGAAAATCAATGAACACTCAACATCTAAATTTAAAAAGCACTCAATTTAATATGAACTTGGTGGATAGAAAAGATTAGTAGTTTTAAGGTGGAAAGTCCTTGTTTTACTAATTTGTACAGCGATTCCATTTGCTAAAGTCTAATGTGCAATTTGTAGCGTTTCGTTGGTTTCTTGACCTTGATGGTGCAAAAAAAAAATGTAAACAAATCCAAGCGAGCGTAATCAGTGCGACTAAGGTGAGCTTGAACAAGAGTATGAACGTTTTTAGTTATTGCTGTGCGTCGGGCGGGAGAGAATGAATTTGATTGTGAGCAAAAGTTGAGGAAATTCAGTGAAAATAAAAAGTTTGTGATGTTGTTGTACAATGTTTTTTGAGATTTATTTGTGAAATTGTTGTTGAACTTTGGTGAGTGAGTTTTTGCATTGATTTATCAACTAGATTTAAGGAAAATTTGTTAAATTCCAAAGCTGTTGAAAGAAAATTTCATGATTTTATCTCTCTAAAATTTTGTTAAAACTGACCAATTTTATGAAAAAAATTGGCGAAAATTAAGGAAATTTGTGGGTGTAAAAGTACATAGCTAGGTAAATGTATACATTTACCGTACATGGAAATGATCTATTGTACATGAGCAACCACGTGTTATAATGCGATGACATGAATACATGACCTAACAGTTGTCCTACTATTTGGACGTAAGGACAATATGAGACATTTTATTACAATAATAGCATTGATGATGTTATAATTTAAGCGATCTTTCTTAAGTCATTTTTGAAAAATAATTTTGGCCGACGGCTAACATTTATTTCCAAAGATTTGAAAGATATACCAAATTATTAATTTTTGTTAAATCTGCAAATTTAGGATTTCCAAAAACATTCAATTTTTTCTTTACAAAGACGAAATAAAAATATTATTAGAACATTGGTGATAATACATCTCCCTGTCTGAGTCCTGTCTTAATTTCAAACGGATCAGAAATTTCCCCGAAGATCTAGATTTTCGGGATGGTATTCGTCAGTGTTTGTTTGATGATTTCTTTTTTTATAACAATATAATATTGTTTCAACTAGGCAGTGGGAGGAGGCCCAGGTCCAAATGGGACTGTAGCGCCACGAAGAGATAGGATTGTTTCATCTTGCTTTGTTGACGATGTTATAATTTCAGCGATCCTTCTTAAGTAATTAGAAAAAAATAATTTTTTCAGACGGGTAACTTCTTTTCTTACAAAGATTTTAAAGATATACACAATTATTAATTTTTGTTAAAACTGCAAATTAAAAATTTTCAAAAACATACAATATATCCTTTAAAAAGATGAAGCAAAAATATTAACGCTTAATTAATATATAGATCTATACCATCTAGAACTAGATAATACCGTATTATATCAAGAACTCTAAGAATATGAATGAACACTCAACATCTAAATTTAAAAAGCATTAAATTTAATGCGAACTTAGTGAATAGACAAGACTAGAAGTTTTAAGGTGGAAAGTCCCTGTTTTACTAATTTGTGCAGCGATTCCATTTGGTAAACACTAAATATCAGCGATTTGTAGCGTTTCGTAGGCTTCTTGACCTTGACGGTGCAAAAAAAAATGTAAACAAATCTAAGCGAGCGTAATCAGTGCGACTAAGGTGAGCTTGAACACAAGACTGTACGTTTTTAGTTATTGCTGTGCGTCGGCCGGGTGTAAATGAATTTGCTTGGGAGCAAAAGTTGAGGAAATTCAGTGAAAATTGTGCTAAAAGTTTCTGAGATTGTTGTACAATGTTGTTTTGGGACTATTTGTGAATTTGTTGTTGAAATGTCTGCTTTGGTGAGTGAGTTTTTGCATTGATTTATTAACTAGATTTAAGGAAAATTTGTTAAATTTCAAAGCTGTTGAAAGAAAATTTTATCTCTCTAAAATTTTGTTAAAACTTACCAATTTTTTGAAAAAATTGGCGAAAATTATGGAAATTTGTGGGTGTAAAAGTACATAGTTAGGTAAATGTATGCATTTACCGGTATATGGAAATGATCTATTGCAAATGAAAAACCATGTGTTATAATGCGATGACATGAATGCCTTACCCAACAGTTGTCCTACTATGTGGACGTAAGGGCAATATGAGACATTTTATTACAATTATAACATTGTATCAACTTGCTTTGTTGACGATGTTATAATTTCAGCGATCTTTCTTAAGTCATTTTTGAAAAATAATTTTGGCGGACGGCTAACATATTTATTTACAAAGATTTTAAAGATTACTGATTTATTAAATTTTGTTAAATCTGCAAATTTAGGATTTCCAAAAACATACATTTTTTTCTTTACAAAGACGAAATAAAAATATTAACGCTTAAGTAATATATAGACCCATACTATCTAGAACTAGATAATATAGTATTAGATCAAAAACTTTAAGAAAATGAATGAACACTCAACATTTAAATTTGTAGAGCACTAAATTCTACTGGATTCCTAATATTTTGTTAAAACTGACAAATTTTTAAAAAAATTGGCGAAAATTAAGGTAAATGTACACATTTACCGGTATATAAAAATGATCAATTTCACATGAAAAACTTTCGTGACCCAACAGTTGTACTACTATAAGGACGTTATGGCAATATGAGATTTTTTTTTAATTTGGCGAACTTTGGACCGCAAAGAACTTTTTAGTTTTTCTTCTTTTCTCCTCCCAAAACCTCTTCATGCGATCGCTTCTTTTCTTTCTCTTCTCATCGGAAATGATCTGTTTAGGCCTTCTCGTTGTTGGTTTCTCCTGAAATGCGTTCATACTGTCTACTCTTCTTCTAAACTCTCTTCTGTTGTGGGCCATCTGTAGCGTGATACCAACTTCTGCCGCATCCCTTTTCACCTCATCTACCCATTTAGATGTGGTATTTATACCCGTGATGTAGTTGAATATCCTTTTGGTCAGTCTGAATTCATCCATTCTTAGTAGGTGTCCGTAGAACTTCAACCTCCGTTTCATCAGTGTTCAGTGATCTTCTCAGTGTATTTATAGTGTTCTTCTTTTTTCATCACCCCCAAGTCCCATCAGTAGTTTTTTCTGGACCGAGTATTTTCCGCAAAATCCTCCTCTCTTTCTTTGCGAGTTCATGATACTCCTCCTTTTTATTTAAAATAAGAAACTCCGAGGCGCACAATCCTTCAGGTTGTACTACCATTTATAGTGTCTGATTTTTGGCCTTGTAGGATTATATCCGTTTGTTGTACTTGTTCTGCGTTAGCTTGTAGGCCAGGTCTAGTTTTCTGGCTCTTCCTTTATTTGCCTCGCTATCTAGTATGTTGCGTTGGATCCATTCCCCTAGGTGTTTAAACTTCTCTGTTCTTTGTATCTTCCCATAATTTACCATCATGTACCTCTCACTTTGGTGCTTGTAAATATATTCTGTCTTTTCATAGGAGATTTGACTCGTTTTTACTGCGATACCTGCAATAAGACACTCGAGCATCTTCCTAGCGTATTCTCGGTTATTGGATAGGATAGCAAGGTCATCGGCGATTGAAAAATATGATTTCCAGGTTTTTCCATTCCCTCCCTAGGCATATTCCTCTTATTCTTTACAAATTTAGGGCCTCTGCCCAGGGTTTCATTATTTTTTCCACTAATATGTTGAAGAGCATTGGGAATAAACCATCTCCTTGTTTTAATTTCAAACGGATCAGAAATTTCCACGAAGAACTTGATTTTCGAGATGGTATTCGTTAGCGTTTGCTTGATGATTTCCCTCGCTATAACAATAGTAATATTGTTTCAACTTGCTTTGTTGACATATAATGTTATAATTTCAGCGATCCTTCTCAAGTCATTTGAAAAAAATAATTTTACGGACGGGTATCTTCTTTATTTACAAAAATTTTAAAGATATACCAAATTATTAATTTTTGTTAAAACTGAAATAAAAAATTTCCAGAAACATATAATATTTTCTTTACAAAGACGGAACAAGAATATTAACGCTTGAGTAATATATAGATCGATCCATCTAGAACTAGATAATATAGTTTTAGATCAAGAACTCTAAGAAAATCAATAAACACTCAACATCTAAATTTAAAAAGCACTAAATTTAATGTGAACTTGGTGGATAGAAACGATTAGAAGTTTTAAGGTGGAAAGTCCTTGTTTTACTAATTTGTGCAGCGATTTCATTTCGTAAACACTAAATATCAGCGATTTGTAGCGTTTCGTTAGTTTCTTGACGGTAGAAGAAAAAAATGTAAACAAATCGAATCGAGGCGAGCGTAGTCAGTGCGACTAAGGTGAGCTTGAGGCAGGAGACTGAACGTTTTTAGTTATTGCTGTTCGTCGGGCGGCTGTGAATGAATTTGTTTGTGAGCAAAAATTGAGGAAATTCAGTGAAAATTGTGCTAAAAGTTTGTGAAATTGTTGTACAATGTTTTTTTGAGACTATTTGTGAAATTATTGTTGAAATTTCTGCTTTGGTGAGTGAGTTTTTGCATTGATTTATTAACTAGATTTAAGGAAAATTTGTTAAATTTCAAATCTGATTTTATCTCTCTAAAATTTTGTTTAAACTGACCAATTGTTTAAAAAAATGTGCGAAAATTAAGGAAATTTGTGGGTGTAAAAGTACATAGTTAGGTAAATGTATACATTTACCGGTATATGGAAATGATCTATTGCACAATGTAAACCATGTGTTATAATGCGATGACATGAATGCATAATCTAACTACATATATGGACGTAAGGGCAATATGAGACATTTTATTACAATAATAACCTTGTTTGAACTTGCTTTGTTGACGATGCTATAATTTCAGTGATCTTTCTTAAGTCATTTTTGAAAAATAAATAAAAATATTTATTGACAAAGATTTTAAAGATATACCAAATTATTAATTTTTGTTAAATCTGTAAATTCAGGATTTCCAAAAACGTACAATTTTTTCTTTACAAAGACGAAATAAAAATATTACCGCTTAAGTAATATATATATATATACCGATACTATCTAGAACTAGATAATATAGTTTGAGATCAAAAACTCTAAGAAAAGGAATGAACACTCAACATCTAAATTTGAAGAGCACTAAATTCTACTGGAATCCTCTAAAATTTTGTTAAAAGTGACAATTTTTTTTTTTTAAATTGGCGAAAATTGCGGAAACTTGTGGGGGTAAAAGTGCGTAGTTAGGTAAATGTACACATTTACCGGTATATGAAAATGATCAATTTCAAATGGAAAACCATGTGTTATAATGCGAAATTCGTGACCCAACAGTTGTCCTACTATAAGGACGTCATGGTAATATGAGACTATTTTTTTTTAATTTGGTCAACTATGGACCGCAGAGAACTTAAGACTTTTAAGTTTTTCTTCTTTTCTCGTCCCATAACCTCTTCATGCGTTCGCTTCTTTCTTTCTCTCCTCATCTTAAATGATCCGTTTGGGCCTCCTCATTGTTGGTTTCTCCTGAAATGCTTTTATACTGTCTACTCTCCTTTTAAACTCTCTTTTGTTGTGGGCCATCTGTAGTGAGACTCCAACTTCTGCCACATCCTTTTCACCTCATTTAGATATGGCCTTTAACCCCATGATGTAGTTGAAGATGCTTTTGGTGAGTCTGCATTTATCCATTCTTAGTAGGTGTCCGTAGAACTTCAACGTACGCTTCCTCATTGTGTCAGTAATTTTCACAGTGTATTTTAGTGTTCTTCGTTTTTCCGCATCCTCCAAGTCCCATCAGTAGTTTTCTGTGGTCCGAATATTTTCCGCAGAATCCTTCTTTCTTGCTTTTCGAGTCCTTGATACTCCACCTTTTTATTTAAAATAAGACACTACGAGGCGTACAATCATTTAGGTTGTAGTACCGATTTATAGTGTCTCACTTTGGCCTTGTAAGATAATGCCTGTTTGTTGTACTTGTTCTGCGTTACCGTGTAGGCCAGGTCTAGTTTTCTGGCGCTTCCTTTATTTGCCTTCTTATCTAGTCCGTTAGGTTGGATCCATTCCCCCAGGTATTTAAGCTTCTCTGTTCTTTTTATCTTCTCATGATTTACCTCCATGTACTATCATGCTTGTACATATATTCTCTGTTCACAGGAGATTAGAAAACCCATTTTTACTGTGATTTTACGAAGACACTCGAGCATCTTTCGAGCGTCCGCTCGGTTCTTGGCTAGATAGCAAGGTCATCGGCAAAAGCTAAAAATTTGATTTACAGGTTTTTCCTCTCCCTCTCAAGGCGTATTCCGCTTATTCTTTCCAAATTCGGGGCCTCTTCCCAGGTTTTATTATTTTTTCTATTATGTAGTTCAAGAGCATTGGGGATAATCCATTTCCCTGTCTGGGTCCTGTCTTATTTTCAAACGGATCAGAAATTTCTTCGAAGAACTTGATTTTCGAGTTAGTATTCGTCAGTGTTTGTTTGATGATTTCTATCTTTATTACAATAATAACATTGTTTCAACTGGCTTTGTTGACGATGTTATAATTTCAGCGATCCTTCTTAAGTCATTTGAAAAAAATAATTCTGGTGGACTGGTCACTTCTTTATTTACAAAGATTTTAAAAATACACCAAATTATTAATTTTTGTTAAAACTGCAAATAAAAAATTTCCATAAACATGCAATTTTTTCTTTACAATGACGAAACTTTGAAAAGATATTAACGCTTAAGTAATATATAGATTGATACCATTTAGAACTAGATATATAGTTTTGGATTAAGAACTCTAAGAAAATTAACGAAAACTCATCATTTAAATTTGAAAAGCATTGAATTTAAAGTGAACTTGATGGATAGACAAGATTAGAAGTTTTAAGGTGGAAACGGGTCGTTGACGACGAATTGCATAAGAGCTCACGAAAAAAGGTGAGGTTTCTCGTTTTAACTAAGGAGTGAGGTTACACAAATTATAACTATCTTATGTTACTTTACTAGTACATAAATCTATGGCCTTCAGCCCCTGACATATTAGGTCTTGACTTTTCTCGTTACTTGCTTTGACGTAGCGAAAGGCTCACACAATGCATCTTGAGCGCTGTGTGCTAAGGAGTAACAGAAGATGTCCGTGTCCCTCCTTTGAATTAATTAGTAAAGCTGTCCCAAAGTGGACGTTATTATCAATACAATACAATATTTTATTTAAATAAATACAAATGGCTTATGTTTAGTTGTTAAGTAAGATTGTCAATATTTTATTTAAATAAATACAAATAGCTTATGTTTAGTAAGATTGTCCAATTGACATGTTAAAAAATAAATATACTGAAATATGAGAATATGAGAAAATATGAGAAAATTTAATTTGATCAGCATATATGTTTTGCCTTTTATGATAAAAATCAATCTTTGACTGGTACAAAACTATATATGATGTGTAGAACTACTATTTGATCAGATATTTTGTTCAGGAATAAATTCCATTTTGATTCTTAAAAAAACTTAAGATTGATACCACTTTATGATATGCATTTTTATTCAGTATGATCGGGTATAATAGTGAAATTGTAAAGCAAATGATAAATTATTGATCTGCATCCGTGACTCATATACCATGATATACCGAAAAAGATGTACGACATAGATAATGTGGCCGGTTCTTTAATTTTCTGCAGTAATCTCCAAAAGAAGGAATTTTAAATAAATAACATTTGGACACCACCAGTTATGGTATAATTTATTTTATTTGTCTATTTGACCATCTTGAAGTTTATTTAAAAATGTAAACGATAAAATAAACGATAAAGAAATAATTTTCAAACTTAAAAAGCAGACATTTAAAACTTAAATTTTTAAATTTAAAATTTAAAAAAATATTGTCTGCAGTAGATATACCGTAAAGTCCTAGCCTATGTATTATTACTACTGCACAATAAGAGCTTTTTTTGCCTTACAATTAGACGGAGGGCGTCCGGCGAACCGGCCACATGGTCTATCTTACGTGAATGTAGTCTTGAATTCTTATATTTCACGCGGATTATATATATATATATATATATATATATATATATATATATATATATATATATATATATATATATATATATACTTATATATACCTACTAATATTTCACGCGAATTCTTATTTTTTGGTGGTGGTTTGACGTATTTAAGTCTAATGGCTCCCCAATAATATGTTTATTTCTTGCAATACAATTAACGGCTAACTATAAAGTTGCGGTAACTATAAACATATTCATAACTCCCTTGGGAGTTATGAATCCTTAATTTCCCTACAGCTGTCTGTATTTACAGGTGTCTTAATTTCCCTCAATGTTGGTGCTGTCAATGTCAGATTTACAGAAAATAAATTGACATTTTCAAAATAAGCACTAAATTTGTTTCCGGTACCGCTAAAAACATATGATTTTTTCCACCGGACTGCTACTGGTATTCACAATTGGGTTCGAAATTGATGTAATATTTTCTTCTGGCAAACCCGTCAACATTTTTGCGGTTTTATTCTTTCTTTCCACGCTGTCAGCCAAATATTCTTCTGCTACAACTCCGCCAACCACCGTGCCTCTTCAATGTTGTCATACTTGCACCGGAATTCTCTAGAGCAGTACTTCTCAAACTTTTTTTGCTGCAGCACCTTTATCGAGCTAAAAAAAATCTCGCGGCACCCTTGTCGGACTACAACAATTTCGCTGCACAGCTATCCTAAAAAGTAGTTAATCTTTATCTAAAAAGCTAGGTTTGAATTTAGGTTTGATGTTTGGTTAATTACACCCTCAAATTAGTTGATACACAGAGTTTGCTCCGCTACCCGTTTTTAATGTAAGCGCACGTTAACATTGATAGAAGTGGCGGTTTCATTTAGTTTTTCCAAGTTGTCGGAAAGGTATCCCAGTTTAAATAGCCAATCGACATCAATTGTTGGATAAAATGTTCTAAGTTCAAATAGTCTAGCTAAAAAAAGAGGTGGAAGTGATCCATACCCAGATCTTCGGCGGTAAGTTTTAAAAGACTTGCTTGAATCGAGCGACTCTTGATGAATTAAAAAAAACATGATTAGTTATTCACAGCACCGTCCAATACGACTTAAATCTTACGGCATCCTTCTAGTTGCCAGAGAATGTCGATGGATGATACAGTGACTGCTGATGGCATTGGCTACCACTTGCTTCATTCTAGAAACGACTTCTATTACTTTACCAACCATTGCAGCCGCTCCATCGCTGCAAATATCAACACACTTGCTCTATTTCAAATCATTTTCTGTATATATTTGTCGATAACTTTGAAAATTCCTGCGCCAGTGGTGTAAGTTTCAAGCAATTCACTCATCAAAAGTTCTTCTTCTATTTGCATTTCGAATGGATACCTTACAAGCACAAGAACTCTGATTCTCCACAGACTCTGAAATTAAGAAAAGTCGCTTGCTTATAGTACTATTTGACAGCTGCACAGTCAATATCACTGCTGCACTATCAATCTTCTTGGGCATGTCTGGACCTAAAATGCAACTTACAACATCCTTGACGCAAGATTTAATCAGTGTCTCGGCAATAGTATGAGGCTTTCCAGATTTTGCTATGTGTGAACTGACAATAAATAAAGCTTCAGTTGAGTTTTCATTTTCATTTTTTTAAATTCTCTCCACCATGGATGACCCTGCCTGAAGAAATAAAGCGCGGTGTATGAAGATTTCTTCACCTTTATGAAATAAAACGGATTTATTGCATTCCAATTGTATTTTTAATTTGGTTGGAACCAAGCAACAATTTTATGACAGATAAAGCATTGCTCTTCCGGTGCTTGTTCTTTCCCAACAGAAATAAAGCCAAACAATGTGAAGTAGCTAGGATAATATTTCCTTAATTTTCCTCGGAATATCTTTTGGTCGTGAGTTGCGTTTTCGCGAACTGAGGCAAACGAACTTGAATGATTTAGACTCGCAGGTGCCTGCTGGGATATTTCGTCTCCACCTACGATGCTGGTTGTCATTGAATCAGTCGCTTCAGAAGTTTCAGTGAGTTCATCACCTTTCCGTTTTAAAGATCCAGACACGATTACCTCCTCATGTAATTTTCTTTTAATTTTTTTTTACATTTCTTGATTATTGTTGCGGCACCCCAGGCATACGCTCGCGGTACCCCAGGGTACCGCGGCACCCAGTTTGAGAACCTCTGATTTAGAGCTATAGCTGGGGTTCGACGTAAACAATGCCCCGTGTACGAAATAGGATTTTGCAAGCCCAAGAAATTTGCAATTTTCTTGGAATTTTTCCAAATGTATTTTTCCCGACGGGCTGATTTGTACAGACAGCGCTTTTCTAAGTAGTTTGAAAAGAATCTTTAATTGCCCGATGGACGCAAGGCAATATAATTCCTTACAATAGACAATGTGGAGAAGTCTTTGTCTTCCACAATTGTAAATAGTTTGCGAATACCCGTCTCACTTTGCGGAATATTTACCTCCATACCTGAGCCCCTATCTTCGATATCTCTAATCCTCATGTTCAGCATTTCTTGACTTCTGCATCCTCTAAAGCAGCGTTTCTCAAAGTAGGCGATATCGCCCCCCAGTGGGCGAGGACGTCGTTTTAGGGGTCGCTAGGTAGCCATGGTTCGATATAGGGGGCGGTAGGTAGCGAGGGGGGCGATATAGGGGGCAGTAGGTATCACGAGCTATATAATGTATTTCTGTTAATTTAAAACAAACAAATACGTTCGACAAAATTGTTCCATGTTCAGTATTAAGGCCGGTCCAGACGCTCCGTTTTGCATAACGTTTTGTCTCCGCAGTCTTAAGACGGAATGAAAACGTTGCAATCTGTATATTTCGCACAGTTTTAGTGACATCGTCATGGAGGAGGTACTACTCTGGTCAATTTTACCATGCTGTGTTGTTAAGAAACTGTTTAACATAATCTTAATGTAATTTAATATTACCTACTTTTAGAAACAAAATTTAAAAAATGGTTTTAAGACCAAATAAAATAAAATAGAATTGTTAATTTAATAATAATAATATAAGTTGCTAATTATAGAGATATAATATATTAATAATAATATATTAAATAAACCCGTACAAAGAAACTGAGGAACAAAATGAATCGGAAAACGGAGCTACCGTCCACATGCGCCGACTTGTCTGCACAGTTCATGGATCTATGCTCTTTATACAAACGGCTACGCTCGTCTGTTATTCGCTGCTGATCGATTATCGATAATCGCAGGCATACACACACAGCCAGCGTTAATAACTTTACCAACTTTTCGGTAGATCTATCACCTTTTAGTGTCTGGCCCAAATCTACTACCTTGAAAAAAATCTACCAACTTTTCAAGTTTCTGAAAAAAAAATTTATTGTAATTTTATTTCTGTAATAGTATATTACGTAATGAGAGTTGTAAGAAGCATATTACGTGCGAGCGGAACAATTAATTAATAACGTAATTCCGCGAGTACGTAATTGCCTTACAACTCGAATTATGTTCTATACTTTATCTACGACCACACTATTTTTTTCTATTTAATAAAAAAATTATGTTTGATGTAACTGATATAGTGGATTCATCGATATAGGCAACACAATGTACGCAGTGTCAGTGTCAAATGAAATAATTTATATTTACTTAATAATTTATAATCTTTGTTTAATTTCATTAATACCTATTAATACCTACTGTGTTGTAGCAGTATCGTTTTGATTTTTCATGGAGCAGTCTATATAGCCTTCTGCTACTGCAGACGAACGCCAGCCACATGCCTTTTTAGTGACAATAAATCACCACCGGAATCCACAAGAATGGTGGCTGACGAACGTCTGTAACCATGTCCTGTATAAAGAAAGATTTTCTTCCGGCAAATGAATATAATTGCCAATTTGTTTAGGAATAGAGCGAATTTTATTTATTCCATTGCTTAGTGCAATTCCCATTTTGAAAATTTTGCAAAAAAAGAGTGAGTTTTGTCCATATTTTGTGGGCGTACGTTAATATATTTTTTACAGGTTTGGTAAAATTCTTTCGCTAGCACAAAAGATCTTTAAGTTTTTGTTTTGGAATCAGGAATTTTAATGATCAGAGATGTTCCGGTGTCTTCTATATGGCAGGGTTTGACATTTCGTAGTTCTTGTTTTATGCAGGCACCACTAATGCCAATGATAAGAATAATCTAAAATCATATTAAAAAATATGTCGTTATGCCCATTAGAGAGCATTATAAGATAAAAAAGTAATGAATACCTTCATCAATAAATATTTGTTATCCGGTGAATTATTGAGGAAACTTTTGAATTTCTTGAATGGTTAAAATTTTTGATTTGTTGCTTTTAAATCCATCAGATTTTCTCTTTAGTAAAGCTATTAACTTTGAATGTTTTGAAATGTCGATGTTGTGCTTTATATTAATTGATGTCCGAACCATTCAATAAATTGCCCAAAGTGAAGATCACTGTTTGAGATAACTCATCAATGTATAATAAAACATTTTCTGAAAAGGATTTAACTTTATGCTTCATTCTCCGGTCCATAACTTTTCTATATGCATCCTCGTATCAATCCCGAGATTTAATCCGTAGCAAATTATGGGCAGCTTGTTTCGCTTTTTCAACAATTTCGGGCGGAGTAGCATTTTCTATTTCGCTATCACTGGACATCACTGGACTTTAATTGTTATAATTGAAAAAAAAATATAGTGTTTATGTATTAGTTTGACGTTTAATTTTTTTTTACAAATAACGGAATGTATTGGGTTGCCTATATTAATGATAGTAGCAGCTCTCAACCAATCAACGAATTGTAAACCAAACGCACTAGTGTGTTATTGAATCATTAAATAACATTAATCGCGGACTGTTACATACGTGTGTTGTAAGATGTATTTACATAATCCACGAACTGTACAATATTGGGCAATTATAATAGTGGTCGTAGATAAAAATTATAATGCTTCACTTTCTTTTCAAGAATTTTTATTTCTACAGGGATCCCCGCATGTCAATTTTTATTTGAAATATTTTAAAAACTATCACAATTATTGTTGCTAATTAATTAAAACTTCATTTATAATTAATCTAAATAGTTTATCAGACCTAAACTTACTAAACTTACAATTTATTTTGCATTATATTTTTTTTTATTGATTCTAAGTGATGATGTTACAAGAAATTGCGGCTTGTCCTAACTAGCGCGTGTATTCTTGATATATAAATTTTACTTTGAACTTTGCTAGATTTCTAGTAAATATTTAAGTATTTTCGTTGTTTTATAATAAAAATTTCGTGATTTGGGGGTGCGTTATTAACTTTAGCATATCACAGGTGGGCGATGAATCAAATAAGTTTGAAAAACACTGCTCTAAAGCAGTGTTTCCCAAAGTGTGGTTTGCAACGGGTACGAAAAGATTTTGGAAAATTTTATATATTACAAACTATCTGTTAATTCCTATGGATTAGTTGTGAGTCTGCGACATTTCAATCAACTAATCAATACGATACAAAGCAAAATTAAACTTCTGAGAAATTCCGTTATTAAATGATTTTGTTATATTTTCGTTTATTGTAATTTAAAAAAAAATTAATGTAATTTTTAAACTGTTGACGATAAAATGCTTTAAAGATTGCTTTTATGCATTTAAAGACAAGCAGAAACTCTCTTTAAAAGAACTCTTATAAAGAAGAACATTTTCTTCAAATTTATAAAAATAAATCCCAATCTTTGGAAAATAATATCCTCAGACTGGGATTTATTTTTATAAATTTGACGGAAATGTTCTTCTTTATAAGAGTTCTTTTTAAGAGAGTTTCTGAAAAAAATATGAGTAGAGTTTTTGTTTTCAATAGAATATCCTAGAAATTTTCTACTAAGGGGTACGACATGTTCAAAATATTTGAAAGGAGTACACATGAATCGAAAGTTTGGCAAACACTGCTCTAAAGTAACCCATAATCAAGACAATCTATATGGCAACGAAATTAAAATCCGAAAAATAATCTGAGATACCTAATACTTTATACGTTTTGAAGTAAATGGACGTCATCTGTGGGCCTCTTTTAAAAACTTCATAATGTGATCCCGAGTAAAAACTTTTGTGTTTTCTTCTGATTTAAAATCGCCTCTAATTAAAAAAAAAACTGTAATCTACCTTATCATGAATAATAATCATTGATTTTAACATTGACCATTTAGTCCATAAACTATTAGGGCTGTATAATACAAACTAACAAATTTTAAACAGTTCAGCTATTAGAAAAATATTGAATTATTGCATATTAAAAAATAAGCTACTAACACAATTTTTACAAAGCGTTTGTCTCCAGTGCAATTCTTATTTAACCACTCTTTAAATTTATACACCTTATAAAATGATTGAGATTTTGTAGGAAGTAATGTAGCTCTAGCTTTCCCAACTTTGTCGATCGATTCTTGGGACATTTTACTCGTGTCAGTCAAATTGACAAATTGACTAATGCTTATGAAATTTAACAAAAATCCATGACAACTATACCTAACAATTTACGTAATATGATTTCTACGTTTATATGGTGGGCCAACCATCTCAATTAAAGAAATAAATTAAATTTAAAAACTATTGCACTTGATCACTTGATTTATAAGGATATAAATTAACATCCTACAATTCCCTTGATACATAAATAACTATTATATACTAACTATTATGTTTAAAAAAAATGGGCAATTACAATTTCCTTTATCTACGACCACTATTGTAAATGCCCATTATTGTACAGTTCGTGGACTATGTAAATACATCATATCACACACATATGTAACAATCCGCGATTAATGTTATGTAATAATTCAAAATCACCCTTGCTTGTTTGGTTTACGATTCGTTGATAGGTTGAGAACTGCAAGTTGATACTATTTTTAAATATAACACTCGGTGATTTCCAAACAATCATTAAACGTCACATCATTCACATATAAGCTGTCACTCATTTTGTTTTTTACGTTTAAATCTAACGAAAACTATAAATAAGTACTAAATAAAAAGGTATGTAACCATTATGAATGTATTTCTTTTCATTTCTATCAAGTTAAATAAGGTCGAAGGTGTTACATCAAACATATTTTTCTTATTAAACAGAAACAAATTGGTGTGGTCGTAGATAAAGTATAGTACATAATTCGAGTTGTAAGGCAATTACGTACTCGCGGAATTAGTGTTCCGCTTGTACGTAATATGCTTCTTACAACTCTCATTACATAATGTACTGTTAATCCATTCTTTTAAGTAAGAAAACGAAATTGACATGGACATGGTCCAGGAAAAAATGCCTTATTTTTAAACTCTTCAAAGTCGATCCAATTGTGGGAGCAATTTTAATTTAATTCTTCCGACTCTTGGATAAACTAACTAATTTGACTCTCCTCTTGGGGGAAAATGGGCTCTTATTTGGAATTGGTTTGTTTTTAGTCCATTCATAAGCACATGTCCACAGGGGCAATGCAATTGTAGGCATTTTCGATTTTTTTTCAAAATCAACTCATTGTCAGTTTTGTAGTCGTTCGTCCATTGTTGAACGCTTTCAACAGCAACCGATAGAAAATGGAAGGCGTTCCCGAAGGGTATGAGTGTCTTTTATAACTTTATTAAACGCTTCTAAGGTGTTATTAGTACTTTGTACATGTTTCATTACACCTTCGTACCAATTACTATTATCGGACGTGGAAGTTTAACAGTTTTTTTCGAATATCTCTGGAGATGAAGAAAGTTGTAGAGTGTTAATATATAGTGTTAATATAGAGTGTTAATATCACTCAGAATTCAGGACATACTCCACCTCACGCTTTTTTTTCTCCACAACACGCTCTACGCGCTTCTGAACATTTTTCCTCATATGCGCCCAGCACATGATTACCAACTTATCAGCTCCGAAAATCTCTATGAAGGCATTCCGAATACTTTTTGCAGCATCACATATCAACACTTTAGGTTCAAATTTGTTATAAAAAAAATTATATCTGAAATGGCTACTAACGCTCTAAAGAGAAAATCGGAATCTTCCTTTATCTCATTAGTACAAACAGAAAGTCCAAAAGGGTGAAAATGTTTGTCCAAATCTGTAGTGCCCACTATTAGAACAAGAAAACCTTGCCACAAGAGGCTGCAATAACATGAATTTTGGAACTGTTGACACTAATATTCATTAAATATCTCATCATCATCAATGGCCATACAACCCTATATTAGGTTTATACTCGACCTTCTCCAGCTTCTTTCGCCATTCATTCCTGTCTTTGGTCTGCATCGTCAAGTTCGGTGCACCTATCTTTCGTTCGTCTTCGCTTACACCATCCTTCCAGCGCAGCTTTGGCCTTCCTCGCCGTCTTGAGCCTATGGGTTCTGCTTTAAGGATCTTTTTTTGCAGGATTATTTTCATCATATCTGTTTACATGGCCTGCCCATCGCAATCTGCCGATTTTGATTGTAGTTACTATGTCCTTGTTACCGGCTTGTCTATAGATGTTGTAAATTTCGTTTTTCGTTTTATAGTTATATCTGCGTCTCCACATACCGTCTTGTTGGATTGCCCCGTATAGTTTTCGCAATATCTTTCTTTCAAAGATCATCAACAGAGATTCATCTCTTTTTGTCAGGGTTTATGTCTCCGATCCATACATTAAGACTGGTGTGATGAGTATTCTATATAGCCTGATTTTTGTAGTTCTTGATAGATTACAATTGCGAAGGAACTTTGAAAGGCCAAAATAGCACCTATTTGCCAACATAATGCGTCTTCTGATTTCTGCACTGTTGTTATTATCTACCGTTATTGTCGAACCCAGATACTCAAACTACCTCACCCTTTCGAAATTATGATCATTAATTGTGATGTTTTGTCCAATGTCCCGCACTCTAGTTTTTGTTGTCGCCATAAATTTAGTTTTTTGTTCATTTGCGTGTAGTCCCATGTTGTTTGCTGTGGCAAAAGTTGTGAATGTTTCTTTGGCCTGTCGTATGGTTCTAGTAATAATATCTACATCATCTGCATAGGCCAGGATTTGAGTAGATTTGTTGAAGATAGTGCCTCTATTATTCAGTTCGGCCTCTCGAACTACTTTATCCAAGGCTGTGTTAAACAGTGGGTATGCTAGCGCATCACCCTGTCTCACGCCAAACTCCGTTTCAAACGGGTTCATTAAATATCTAGCTGTTATAAAAAATCGAAAAATGGTTTCCTCTTCCTCAGTTTGTAATTCGTTTGTGCGAGGTAAGGGATGCAAGTATTCTGAAATAACAGAATATTTGAGTAGCCATGCTTCTAATTCTCCAACAATTATTTGTGATGGGCCAAATTTGTATTCTCGCTACTGATACAAGTAGTTATCTAAATGTATTTTTGATGGAAGCTTCCATATATCACTATTCTTGGACAATTCTATTAAAATCGCCTTTGGGCTTAAGTCGAAAAGTTTTTATATTTCCTACTTTAGAGATGGGCCAATCTCAAGAACGCATTTTATTTCAATAGAGTCGTCATTATGTTCTGATTTTGTCTTGAATAAATGTACTTCATGCGTTGTTGAGTCATTTTGAAGATAAATTTTTGCAGATAATTGTTGCCCACGAAGTTTAACCTGATTACAAATTTATATGTTATTTAGTTTATGTTAAAAAGATAAATAATAGTCAATAATAATTCTTTATCCCTTCTTCTGTTTTATTTCCGTAATCACATCGCCATATTTTTTTATCCTTTATAAATTTTCCAGCGTCATTTGGGCCGGGAAAAGGTCTAATCAGAATCCAATCTCTCATAACTTTCCTCTTTGATGATGATTTGTTATTTTGTCCATCCTCAACGGATGATTCGTACTCCGCGTCTAGAGAACTATTATTCATCCTGAAAGCTTGTAGAATAAGACTGCAAAAATTATCTATAAATACATTAACTTACCTTGTAAAATTATATGATTTATCTCACTGCAACACAAGTCACTTGCGGGTTATAGTGCGCTCACATTTATAAGTTATGTTGTTTTTCTCGAATGGTAATTCATACAGTTCTAAGAATCAAGTGAGTTGTAAACTGAGTAGTAATTTGTGATCAGTTCAATATTCTGTGTAACAAAGGAAATATAATACTTACCAAACGTAAATCCATTGAATCAGATTTAAAGTTTCAAAAATCAATGTTTAACCACTGTTTAAACAATATTTTACTAATCATCCAGTATTTTGACTTCAAATATATAATTTTATTTTGCCTGTAAATATTTTACTATTCATTTAGTTTTAATGCTTAATTATTTAGTAAAAGTTGTTACTAATTAAATCGTATTTTTACTGATCAATTAAATTGTTGCGAATATAATTTGGTGTTATTAATTCATTATTTAAAAGATAATAAGTCATAATATTTTAGGTATTTTTCCCGCCTGCCATAAGTTCTAGGCACTATAAAGTTAATGTAGGTTAATACATACCTGGAATGTTAAATTCTCCAGCTAATTTTAAAACAATCTCCATAGTATCCAAGGGCAGATTTCCATCTAAGACAATCATCCTTGCATTTCTAATAAGGTCCTTTTTTCGTTTGACGATATCGGGCGTGATTCTGGAATGTATGTCCATATCTCCCACGAGAAATTTGCAATCGCCGGCCCCGTCCAATATCACCACGCATTGCGCCGTCCTGCCGTCACGGACACGGGCTATGTGTTCCACGTGCGGAAATAACGAAGCTACGATAACATTTCCGGCAACATCATCCCCTATCGCCGAAATGAACGCCGCCGGATGCGACAGTTTACCCAAGGCCTCGGACACATTCCTCGCCACCCCGCCCGCACATTCCGATATTTTTCCATCGTGGATCCTTCCATCAAACTAGAATAAGAACGAAATGTTCAAGCGTATAAAAATTTATTAAAGGAATAAAAGAAAACTAAATAGTGTTTAATGGAGATTGAAAAACGAAGATTGATTACATATAATTTATGTAATTACTTGGTACATAAAATGATACAAATTTTAGAAAAAAGCAAGTATAAAGTCAGTAAACACGCACTAAAGATCCTTTTTGAAATCGTCAATCAGAGTAGATTTTACAGAAAACTAGGAGAAGACATAGGGGAAACTCAATTAAGATTTCGAAATGGAACCCGAGAAGCATTGTTTGCTTTTAATATTGTTACGAGGCAAAATTCTCAAAGTAATAAATGCATAAGTTAATTATATACTGCAGCAATAATTATGGAATTATGGCCGCATTATTCCGGTCTAATTACGATTGCTAGATCTCAGGTACTTAGCTCAGAGTATGCATATAAGCCAACCCAGGATAATATAAATACTAGTGATCTGATATGTGAACGTTCCTTCGGGGCCTTGACTAATGAGACGGCGTCCTCTGGAATGTTCACGGTTGTTACGATCCATACGGCGAGCAGATATGACGCGTGCTGGTCCTCAGTTCTATCTCTGAGGCTATCGCTAGTCGATCTAGAATTACTGATACTGAGAATAATTCTAACGTTTCCGCTATTAGTATCGTGTAGTCGGCGTACCTAATGTTTTTGATATGCTTTTCAATAATCTTTATCCCAGCACTTCTTCTTCTAGCGCTCTTTAGTTGTTAAACAGCAATTATGAGAAGACACATCCTTTCCTAATTACTAATTACATTTCCTAATTACTATTAACATTTTTCCTATTACTAATCTCGGGAATACCGCTAACGAATAGACTTTTTATTCATCGATAGACAGATAGGTCGTGGATTAGGATTATTATTCAGATTCAGATTAGTATTCAGATCTATATTATTTTTTTAGACACAGAATACGGAAATTTAGTCTTTTATTGAAGACACTTATATGCTTGACGCTTAGAATAATAATTAGAATATATCTAACCTCCGGTACCCGGGTCGCACTTACGGGCACCGGTGCGTATCCCCAATCCAATGACAATAATTTGGTAGTGAGGGATAAATTGTCAGTACCGCATTTACTATGACTACGAGACGCTCTGCTAATAAAAACCGCACTCCGTAACAATATACTAGTCCAAAGATTCCTAGGTGCAAATCAGAAAGTTTGTGCCTGTTTTGTTGATTACAATAAAGCATTTGATAAGCTCAGACACGAATAACTTGTCGAGTTATTGAGGACAAAGCAACTAGACACGCTGGAGATAGAAATAATATCGATCCTTTACTACAGGCAGAAAGAATGGTTCAAGTGGAGAAAGAAAAGACCGACAAAATCCAAATTAAAAGAGGAATTAGGAAAGGACGTGTGTTCTTATCATTACTGTAATTTTAAACTAAAGAGCAGTAGAAGAAGAAGTGCTGGGATAAAGATTATTGGAAAGCATCAATAACATTAGGTACGCCGACGACACGGTACTAATAGCGGAAACGAAAAAAGACCTACAACACATTCTAAACAAGTAACATCCACTGAATTGAAAGTCTGACATTGAATGAAAAGAAAACGCAATTCATCATTATCTCAAAGGGGTTATGGGAATGTCTACTTTCAAGATGGTCCCATTGACAATGTACACAAATATAACTACCTAGAAACTAATCTAAACAACAATAATGATTTAACACCTAACCACCTGACATACATCTCTCAGACCCAAAGTAGCAGTAATTTTCTCACCTAAAACGTATGGCAGGTGGTTAAGGGTTAACTGAAGAAATAAGAATTAGGATGGAAAAAGCCCGCGTTGCGTTCATAAGTATAAAGTGCGTTTTATGTATTTACTCATGACATCAATCTAAATCTTAACCCTTTCGCGACAATTTTTTTTAGGGAATGCCTTTGTGTTTTTTAATGTTTGTGTAAGTCAAAATTATATTTTATAATAGAAAATGTCAAAAAAATATCAAGGTGTACAAGGTTCCTATAGAAAAACTTTCTTTGAAAAATGTTAAATATTTTTATTGCATATAATACAAAATATTAGGCTGTGGTCCAAATGTTTATGCAATATATCATTTGCATAAACATTGTCCAAATGTTTATACAATATATCATTTGCATAAACATTTGGACCATAGCGTAATGTCACATTGTTGACAAATTGTCCTTATGCGTTTTTGACTTTTATTTTCCGCGCACCTTTTGCACCTTCTTCCTGTTGTACCTTCCACCGGAAGATGTAAAGATGCATTTTCGAGCCGCTATATCCTTCAGATGTCATTTATTCCGCCAGGGACACTAGATATTGCAGGAAAGGCATTTATTCCTTCATTGTCTTCACTTTATAGATAATCCATACGTTTGCGACAGCCATCATAAGCAGACGATAAAAATCCCTCTTCCACCATTTAATTGATTTGCGATATAGATCGTATAATACCATCGTCTAATCCGCCAAATCAACCCCTCAACATAGGGAACATGCTTGTAACATATTACTAGCATGCAACCAAGCACACCTTGCAGTTCCCCTTTATCTGTTTCCTTCAAGCGAGCGTCTCTCCTTGTTTGTTTAATTGCCGAATTCTTTTATTTGTACACTGGAATACAGGGTGTTTCAAAAAGAATATACGTATTTTGCATGCATATATTTATTAAACTTTAAGCGAAGAATACGAACCTTAACACACATATTTACGAACCTCTCAAGTTTATATTAAAGTTGTTCAATATGTCCTCCATCAGCCGATACTATATCACACCGATACTCGAATTTGAACTTGGGGCCTACAGATCTCACATGCAGTCATTGAACATGTACAAGATTCGCCCAAAGTCAATGTGTTTTGTACGATATCCAGATCATCTGTTTACGGCCCATTCTTATTTGATGGAAATACGGTTAATGGTCAGCAGTATATCGCTTAGAAAACTCTTTGTTTCCGAGGCTGCACCAAGTCAACTTCATTTTTCAATAAGACGGGGCACCACGTCACTGGAGTCGCCAAGTGCGTGAATATCTGAATGAAACTCTACCGAACCGTTGGATTGGTGGTCAAGGAGCTCACGACTTAGTATGTCTCAGCTGGGCTCCACGGTCACCGGATTTTACACCCTGTGACTTCTTCCGGGGTGTTTCGTTAAAGACAATGTTTATGAATCACGACTCCCACAGAACCTGGAAGAACCGGAGCCGTACTGCCATAACATCAGTGACGATGGACATACTTGCCCGAGTATGTGAGGAATTTGAGTATCGGTGTGATATTGCTCGTGTCGCTGGTGGAGGACATATAGCTCGTAAATATATGTGTAAAGTTTCATATTCGTATGTCTTCAAGTTTAATAAATATATGCATGCGAAATACGTATATTCTTTTTGAAACACCCTGTAGTAGTTTTGAAACATTCATACGGCACGTATATCGGAGACTAGTGTACAAGGTCGTTCAAAGGCGTCGGAGATTAGTGTGACTAGATATTTGCCTTTTAGAGAAAACATTTTCATCTGGTATTGACCATAAAGTAAAATAACTAGAGGGGCCATTTTCTCCTGGAGCTTCATTTTCTTTTTCAACTTGGTCATCACTTTCCGGTTGGATTTCTGATTATTCATCAGAAGATTAGTTGTCGATCTCAAATTGGTCACTGTCTCATCAGAAGGTTCATATGCATCATCTCTGGCATCAGAGTTACAAAACAGATTTTCTGCCGATATATATATATATATATATATATATATATATATATATATATATATATATATATATATATATTTATATATATATATATATATATATATATATATATATTTATATATATATATATATATATATATATATATATTTATATATATATATATATTTATATATATATATATATATATATATATATATATTTATATATATATATATATATATATATATTATATACATTGAATATACAAGAGCGTAAATCATTGACGCTAGTTTCGAAATGGGGATGTGACGGATCGCAACAAACACAATATAAACAGAAGATGCAGGAAGAAGATTCCACATACAGCAATATTTTTCAAAGTTGCTTTGTACCACTGCAATTGGTTTGTAGCATAAACAAAAAAGGTGTTTGGCAAAATCCAACTCCCTCTTGTAACCAATGAGGATACGGTTTATCAAAGAAACAGTGGATATCACAAAATCCGAAATTTCCTATGTAGAAGATGCAATAAAGGCTTTACAAAATAGCGAATTCATACAAGGAAAGAGCTCTATTTCGATTAAGCATTTATTGACGCTAACTATGGTGGATGCCAAAGTATGCAATGCTGCTACGTCAACTACATCAACTTTGAAATGCTACATTTGTGGTACTACCTCCAATGTATTCCTCCTCAATGCTACCTCCAATACTTTAATGACCTTAATATTACAAGAAATGTCTCCACAAACGCATTACAATTTATTTATTTATATATTGCACGCTAGATCGTCGATGTGCCTAAAGCTGGATACGGCAATACTATTAATGGTAAAACCTAACACTAGCAGGAGATTTTTCGCCAATCCAGAGGTTGCAGCTGAAATTACCGGTATTGACTACAACCTGATAATAAGAATCAAAGTGATTTTAGAGATAATTTCTAGTGGTCATAAAGTGGATTTGGAAAAATCTGCTAAATACATATGACTCCAACATCCTATGACTCCAACAATGCACAAAATCCTTATCCACGATGCAACGGTCATGAAAAAAGCACTGCCTATACTGCTAAACCTATAGGATTACTGTCCGAAGAATCAGCAGAGGCGCGCAACAAGCACTTTTGTTCATACCGGAAGAATTCCGCCAGGAAATTCGAGAGATCAGTGCAATTTAGATGTTATTAACATATTATTGCTCGGCTCTGATCCCCTAATTACTAATATGAGGCCGAAACCAAGAAAAGGATCAGTGATGCACAGCAAAGAAGCAATGCAAATGCTTGTTTGCGCCGAGCCCATTAATAAAAACGACGAAAGTTCTTCAGTAGAATATGCGGAGGAAACTGGGGAATGTCGAACTGACGACGAGATGTGGGACTCTTCAGGTTAACTAATTTTTCTTAACAAAGTTTTCTTGTTTTTATGAAAAATTTAGTTTTTGCTTCATTTCCCTTAATATAAAGTTTAATTTTTTTTGTCTTAATATACTATTTTTTCCTATTTACTTATACTCCTATGAACTTCAAACAACTATAAATAAACATAAAAACCGATTTAAAATGTATATAAACTAAGAAATAATTTTGGCCGGCTAAATCGCTGAAATACCCCACTGTGCGACGTACAAATTATTCAGAACGTCTGTTTCAAAAATAGAAATAGCATTGATGATTGCCAAACATCGCAATGGAGAAAGTACTTAAAGAAGAAGAATGTCAAGAAAAGTCAAGTCAAAATACAGCTATACAATATATAAAGAAAGAAAGATACAGAAAAGATAATAATTCCGTATATCATGGAATTATTAACTAATCGACTTAAAACTTGTGTTAAATACCAACTGACTAAATGTGTGAGAATTATTTTGTTACGTTGGTTACATAATTGAATTCTGTAGTTGGCAACACGGCTGGCATGGCAAAAACGTCAACAAACTGTACAAACGCCAAAGAAAATTAAAATTGACAGTTCCAAACTTTGAATGGTATTTATAAAAATGATATTTACAAAAGTGCACAATACATTTATTGTAATGGATTATTTTTGCAGTAGATTGAAAAATAAAAATGACTATTCGCTGTATTCACAGCATCTAGCTTACGAACAATTCGTTGAAATCTCTCCCAAAGAACAAACCGAATATCGGAATTTCCTACAAAACTGTGGGAGAATAGTTGAACGCTTTATGAACACTGGTTATATAGGTAGTAAGTAAGGTATAATATAATGATATTGTGATCTTTGTTCGTATATTAATAATAATAATTGAACTTTATACATTTATCATACATCATACAGGATTGGGGCGAAGTCTAGCATATGCTATTCCACTTAACCTCAAAAATGGTAGCATAGACTACCTGAAGCTACCTAGAGCTACCTGAACAACTAGATTCAAAATATACATTTTTTATTATTAGTTTATTTTGATAGTGGCCAAACTCCATTTATATTCGAATCGAGATATTGAAGGGTTTGCGTTGAATAAAATTTAAAAATATAGGTAACATATAACTTATTAGAATAATGTGTTGATGTTTCTAAAGGTATCAAATTTATCACCCTTATTAGCGTAATTAACGTTATTTAAGAAATTATATGGTTTTAATGGTTCTAAATAGACTTGGGCCACTTTCAAAATCAATGAAATCACGTTTTCAATTCTTAAGAAAGCAAAAGTCCATTCATAAACCAAATTTTCCTTGAAATAAAAATAAATGTAGCACTTTTATGTTATACATACACTTTTATGTTATAAAGTCAAAAAAGTTAAATAACTGCTAAATAATTTTGACTTTAAAGTTGAAAGTAGGAGATTATCATTACGATATCTTCGAATCTGTCAATAATTTGTTTAATTATTATCAGAATTACACTGATATCTTCTGTTACTCTTTGGCCACTTTGCTCAAGATGCGTTGTGTGAGCCGTTCGTATTAATTTACGCTATCTATCAGTTTCCCTTCAGATAAGAATTCCTGTTGGATTAGGAGCCGACGAGATTTCCTTATCTAAGACTCTAAGGTAGTAATTACACAACTTCTAACTTTATATTCTTTACTCTTTTATAATATCTGTTGGCCTTCAGCCCCTGACAAAAGTTGGTCTTGGCCGTTCCCGTTACTTGCATTGACGTAGCGAACGACTCACACAACGCATCTTGACCAGTGTGCCAAAGAGTAACAGAAAAGAGTAACAGAGTAATCAGTGTAATTCGAACTATTGACAGATTCGAAGATATCGTAATGATAATCTCCTACTTTCAACTTTATTATTAAGTTGGTTCAAACCATGAGTACTGATTTTTAGCTTTGACTTTAAAATTAATATTGTTTTATTAATTATTATTATTTAGTCTCCTCTCCAGTTTGTGTATGCGGGGGGTATTTAAAAAAATTATTGTGTGCTGGTGGTATATAATGTAATAAAAAAAGTCCTTGTATTTGACGGTCTCGTTTTTTTTCTTTGTTGTTTTTTTATTTTTACATTGAAATTCATATTCTAAGATTCATAAGTTTTCTCTTGGGATATTTTAATATATTCATATTCCATAAAGTTTTTTTTGCAATTTAATTATTAACGAATTACTGAAAATTACAATGGTATATACGGAGACCCGTATGAATCCCCATTAGCGGATCGAAACTGAAATTTGAAATTAAATTGTTTATAATAAATTCATTGCGCATTGATAAATCAACTCCTGCTTTGATAATGAGACATAAAGCTTACGAGATCACATAAAATATTATTGATATTGATTTATCGATTTGAGACGCTTACAATGGGACTTTCGCCACTTTAAAAATAAACTTTTTCATCACCTTATTAACCCAGCAAATTCTCGTGTTACAAATTCTTAATGATTTTTAAGATATTACTAACAAGTTGCTTCAGAATAAAAGGATCAAGTAAAAATCTATGTAAAACTATTAAGGTAACTCGATATTTTTGAAGAATGGACTTTCAAAATAAATCATAGGATAAATGTGAAAGGGGAAATGAGGATAGGAGGATCATCTTGCTTGCTTTGTCTATTTAATAGAAAATATTTCAGTATTGTACGGAAAGTGTTTATGCTCCTGCATTTATAAAAGTATTCGAAGGTATTATAAATATACATTGAAAGTGTAGGGCCTTTGGAAGAGCGCAACTTGGTGCATAATTTTTCGTGAGGTAATTTTTTTTCTGAGATACGCTGGCAGAGATGTTGCGAACATATTAAAGGTAAGATCTCTTTCAATATTACCTAGGTGTCTAGTTAATATTGAAAGAGATCTTCTACTCTTAACAAATTCAACTCTCGAATCTTTTCTGATACGTGATCTCTTTTTCTAAGTTTGTAGATAAATCTACAGCAGATGGTTTGGTATTTTTTTTGCAATCTGCGCTCGTTTATCTGATCTAAAAATGAATAAAAAACAATCAAGCCATAATTTAGATGAGACAGGACGAACGATTTACATAGTTTTTTCCGTAATTTAAAGTGCGGAATGTGGTAGTTTGAGTAAAGTAATTTTAGAGCAATATAACATTTTTTTTAATATGAGATTAACATTATTAAATAGTAACATTTGTATCTTTTCTTAAAATATTATAATTTCTAGGAAATCATTGTATACATATCGTCAACAAAGTTGACATCATTAGTACTATTACTAATATTTCTATATAAAATATTTCTTGAAAACAACTACTTCACCGGCAAACACCACGACTGACATTGAATTACATTAAAAAAGTTTTAGGGATATAGAATCCAAAAACTTTCGTATTTTCCCTACTTAATTTTTATAAAGAAAACTATACCCAGATCAAATATAAAAGATAATTATCAATATAATATCAATAAAATATAATAATATCAATTGATAAAAATCAATTAATGAATGAACATCCATAGACGCGTTTCTGCATTTTGTCTTTATCAGTATGGCTTTATGCTATCAACATGACTTTTAAATAGTCATTATCAAAAAGTCACTATCAATTAGTAGTCCAGGTTTCCTTGCTGTATTTGTTAATGGCAGGACTTCTATGTGGATTTTAATTTCTACTTAATTTTTTAATTTTTTACTGGATTTAGAATCTGGAATTAGTAGAACAGTGCCCTTTGTACTCTTTAATTTTAAGTTTGAGTGATCTTCCGAGTATTTTACAATGATTGCAAGGTCACAGTTAATGGCATTACAAGCTTTCTTCACATTTGCAGTGTCAAAATGTTGATACCTATTTGCGTATCATCGACATAACCACCGCTTTTGATGTTATTATTTTTTTTAACATATCAGCAGTGTATATGAGGAATAGTACTAATCCTTTTGGTACATCTGAAGTTATGAATCCATACTTGGACAGAGAGCCACCCAGCACAACATGTTGACTGCGATTTTATAAGTAATGCTGGAGGAGCTGGGAAGAGAAGTGATCGAAGCCATATTATTTTAATTATCAGGAGAGAGTCGATCGCGTACCAAAGGCATTATAGAAATCAAGCATTGTTAATATAGAAGACTTTTTGTTGTCCATGGCTCTAATACGGGGTCGGCAAAGTGTGGCTCGCGAGCCACATGTGGCTCTTTTGGTGTGAGCTTATGGCTCTTCGGGAAATCTCAGCCTAAAAATTGATGCTGCCTGAGAGTAGTAGGTCTTCAAAGGACCAAAAAATAGTCCTGTCCAATGGCTGTAACTTATGCGAAGTGTGCGGTGGGATTGTAAGCATAACGAGTCCATTTTCTTTGGGGTCGTTGAGAGCCTCCACAGAACGATGACTCTCGTGATTGTCCATGATTATTAAGTGCTTCATATAAATATTTGGTTGAACTAAACCAGGGGTCGGCAAAGTGTGAAGATATATTGAAACAAAAAAAAACAGAACTGTCAATATTCAGAAGTTTTATTCAGAAGTCTTATTCAGAAGTCTTATTCTGAAGTCTTATTCTGAAGGACCGCCGCCGCCAAGTTCATAAATTACAGGCATAGCGTGGATCTCCGTTGTTTCTTGTAGTTATTGTGTCTTGCAGTTAGTGCATAGTTCAAAATTGTGCTTTTTTGGATACAATTCTCAAAATTCCTCTCAAAATGGCTCCGAAAAAAAAAAAAAATATCCGATCGAGATCGTGAATTCCAAACTGAATGGAGAATTGTTTGCGTTTGTACCTAATGCAGCTAGTCTACCAACTTGTCTTATTTGCCATGAAAAGCAAGCAAACAACAAAAAGGATATTGGGGAGAGACATTTTGTTGTCGAGAGACACATTTGCAGAATTATCCTTTCAGTGATGTTAGAAACAACTTAATTGAAGAATTTCAGAAAAATTAAAAAAAAATACAACTTCCTCCTTTAACTGTTGTATCCAGTCTTCTAATAATGCTAGCTTGACAAGCTTTGTCGTGAGTTACGAAATCGTTAAAAGCGGAAAACCATTCACTGGTGAGTACATAAAAAGTTGTTTTATAAATGTGGCTGATACACCTTTTCACAAAAGCAGATATTATGAATAAAATTAGAAGCTTGCCATTGTCTGCCAAAACTGTAACAGACAGCACAGTCGTTAAATGTATGCCAACAACAAGTTGAGGACGTTAAATTAGCATCAGACATATTAATAGCGGTCGATGAATCCTGTAACAAAGGATAATGCGCAAGCTGTCCTCTTTGCTCGCTATATTTCATCAGATGGTCCCAAAGAAGAACTCCTGGGATTATTGCCACTCAAGGGTCAAACATGAGGAGAATATGTTGAAAATGCTGTGAGCAAATAAAAATCACACCCCACTTACTAAAATTGTGTCTATTGCAACAGATGAAGCTAAAAGTATGGTGGATTGAAAAAAAAAGGATTTGTCGCGATTTTTAAAGAATAAGTTGGTCATGACGTGTTATCTTCTCATTGCATAATTCACCAAAAAGCACTTTGCGCGCAAACATTTTCAGAAAATTTTGGTAAATTTATGGATTTGGTAGTGATGGCCATCAATAATATTATCGCAAGGGCAATTATGAATAAAATACAAACATATGATTTTATGCAAAAAAATCATCCGTGGCTCTTGATCTAGTTTGAAATCATTTTAAATGAAAAAATGGCTCTTAAGTTTATAGAGTTTGCCGACCCCTGCTCTAATACAATCATCAATAATTGCAGCTAATGTAGAGGTAGAAACTGTATCATTTACGGAAACCTGATTGCTGATCCGGAATTTTATCCTCACAAACAACAAATTTATAAACTTGATTCACTACAAATTACTTAAGTATTTTAGTTAATGTTGGGAGAATGCTGATGGGTCTCAACTCAGAGCTTATTTTGGATTCTTTACATTGGGTATAGGTTTCACAAATGCTACTTTCCAACTACTCGGAAAATAATCCGTTTCAATACAACAATTTATAATATGTGTTATGTAAATGGTAATTATTGGCGAACATAAATTTAACATGATGCAGATAAGTCATAGATTTCAAAGTTGTTACAATTTCATAAATTTCCTACTATGTAGCTAAACTAAACTCAAGCTGCTGTTATTGTACATTTTCCCAGCTAATTTAATAATTGCAGTACTCCAGCTATTACTAGGACTAAAAATAGACAAAAAGTTATCGTTTGTTAAATGATTGTAATTGTGTGTCGTCCCTCCATTTTGTAAATTTAGATTTTTAGAAGCTGTCCAAATTGCTTTTTTATCACGCAGGTTATCTTGACGGATCTATCCCAGTTCTTTTTTCTTCTCTAATTATAGAAATAGCAAAGTTACGCAACTTTTTGTGATATATGTTCGGATATTGTGATATATGATCCGATATTATGATATATGTTCGGATGTTACCAATATCTTCTATACACAGGGTGGTGTTAAAGTTTGAAATCAAACCTTCTTAATTTACTGTTTTTGGGATAATTGCTCGGATCCGTCAATTTTATTTCCCAAAACACAAAGTTATGACTTAAAAAAATTTCGTGGCGTCATTGGTGTTTGCGCTATAACGTCATCGACATTTTTTTTAAATGGCATTTAAATTTCCCCCATTTTTTATTCTCGATTTGAATAGAACTTTTAATTGTCTACATCAGTGTTTCCCAACCTTTTTTGTGTTATACCCCACCTAAGCCTTTCTAAAATTCTTATGCACAGCCCCCCATGTAACATACACTTCATTTTTAACATTCAAAAATTGAATTGTTCACTTAAGAAACTGAAATGATACGTTTAATGAAGAAATCACTAGGAAATTGTAACGAAACAAGAAAATTTTCAAAACATATAATGAAAAACTGAAATTCAAATTCGAAATAATTTTAATATTATATAATATATATATATATATATATATATATATATATATATATATATATATATATATATATATATATATATATATATAATAAAAAATTTTCTATATTAATTTATTATTTTAATTTAGTGAGATTCTTGGATTGATGCTTGCTGTACAGAGATTTTATGTAAAAGTAGATTTCCGAGCAAAGCGGCACTGGCATCACTAACGCAGCGATACTGACGCGGCGACATAGCGATAGTATTATGCACTATGAAAATGTATGAGGCACCATTCGAGCGCAGCGACATTGACGCACTGACGCTGAGCGCGTCAATGCCGCTGCGCTCGAATGGCGCCTCATACATTTCCATAGTGCATAATACTATCGCTATGTCGCGGCGGCATTGACGCTGCGTTAGTGATGACAGACCCACTTTGCTCGGAAGTCTACCTTTAGGTTCCAATTTGGTTAGCTTCACTTTCAAGTCTCCCCGTTGTGTTCCAACGAATTTTTTTTTTCATCCAGACGATTTCTTTTTTTTACCAATAAAAAATTTACAGCTGCAAATCCTCATTCAACTAAATATGAAGATGGAAACGCTAGCAATAGTTTTCTGGCACATTTGGTTGAATTTGGGTATTTGATTTCTGTTTCCTCAAAATGCCATGCCATCGCTCCTCTTATATTAAATAAAGTTTTAACTGACTCGTCATTTTGCAATTCTTCGAGTTCTTCTTGATTCTTCTTCTTCTTTAATCCATAGCCGGCGCATGGAGAGGTGGTGGACCTCGTAGCCAGTACGCTGCTGTTGGTGCCGCTAGATTCCGTGCTCCATTGACTATACGCTTCCATGCTAATCGATCAGTTGCAACGGTTCTTGCCTCAGCTGTTGTTATTCGCTGGTTTTTTAAATCGTTCTCTACGTGTTTCAACCATGTGGTCTTCGGTGCTTGTTTTTGTGTTCTCCAATCAAGAGGTCGTTTTTTCCATAGGAGTTTGTGCGGTACTCGATTGTCGCCCATCCTACAGATGTGGCCGAACCATCGTAATCGGCGTTTTTGAATTTCCTCAACAATCGGTGTCTGTTGGTCGCACCTTTCTCTGATTGTCTCATTTCGGAGGTGGTTGAGGAGTGAGACGCAGAGAATCTGTCTCAGGCATCGCATTTGGAAGGCCTCGAGCTTGTTAAGGTCTGGTTTGAGTAATGTCCATGTTTCCGATCCATAAAGAAGAATTGGGAGGATCAGCGTCCGGTATAGGCGTATTTTGGTTTTGATGGTAATATTCGTCCGCTTCCATATGCACCACTTGAGTGAAGCAAACGTTGCTGTTTCCTGGCCTATCCGGCTGTGAACTTCGGCTGTCGAAGCTACTTTCTTCTCCACAACCAGTGATCCCAAATATTTGAACTGTGGTACCTGCTCGATTGTGGTTCCATCGAGATAAACTCTGGCTTCAGATCCATCCGTTGTAAGCACTTTGGTCTTATCCGCATTGATTCTCAGTCCGTATGACTGGGCAATGCGGGAAATGTCATACAAGGTGTCTGTTGCTTCGGCATCTGTGTTGGCGAAAACCGCACTGTCATCGGCGAACATCAGATCGGTTAGGAAGTTTTTGTCATCATATCGAACTCCGCGTCGCCCATCAAACGCTTTTCGCATAATCGTGTCGATCTCAATGTTAAAAAGGAGCGGCGAGGCCACGTCTCCTTGCCGGACTCCGGTTCGAATCGGGAATTCCTCAGACATGTCGTTTCGGATACGAACATTGCTGGTTGAGCCGTCGTACGATGCTTGAAGAAGTTGAATGATTTTCAGTGGCACGTGTTCGATCTTCAGGGCTTCCCACAAGCTTGTCCAATCGATGCAATCAAAAGCAGATTTGAAATCGATGAAGACGATGACAGTTCGTTTGCCACATCGAATTCCTTCTTCCATTAGCTGACGGAGAGCAAATATCTGATCGATGCATCCTCGATGTGGTCGAAATCCAGCTTGTTCTTCCCGGCTTGTTTGCTCTCGATGTTTCTGTAGTCTTGATTGTATGATTTTCATAAATACTTTGCCGACGATCGAGAGGAGGCTAATACCACGGTAATTCTTGCATTCCCGACTGTCGCCTTTCTTCAAAATAGGCACAACAATCGCTTTCTTCCATAAGGATGGAACACAATCTGAATGCCATATATGCACTGTGAGAACGTGAAGTTGATGTAATAAGACGTTGATGTAATACGACCCCCGGCTTTGATCATTTCGGCAGTTACTTGATCTCCTCCCGGCGCTTTACCATTTTTCAGGGATTTTATTGCTGTCTTCACCTCATTGATTGTTGGTTCAGTATCGGGAAACTGATTTATCGGCTGCTCAATAATCGGCAGTTCGGGTGCTGGACCTACTGGCGGATTGTGGTTGTACAGCTGATGAAAGAATTCTCTCCACCGCTGTAGACGTTCCTGAGGAGAGGTCACGAAAGGTCCATCCAATTTTTTGATATTGTCATTTGTTGATGTTGTTTTGCCACTTAACCGTCGGATTGTCTAGTACAGCGTCCGGTACTCATGCCTTGACGCTGCTTCTTCCATGTCAGCCGCGATGTTATTCCAGTAAGCTTCCCGTTCCAATTTCATTTTCTGTCGAACTTCTTTGTTCAATCGTCGGTATTGTTTGAAATCGACGTGTTTCATTTGCTTCCGCTGGTCGACTAGATTGAGACAGTCGTCCGAGATCCATTGCTGCGTCCGTCGACGGATGGGCGGACACAGCTCCGTTGTACGCCCCACAATAGACTCAGAAAGTTGTTTTTCTTCTATGTTGATATCGACTGGTATCGTGAGTGCTACAAATTTGTTGGATAATGCGATTTGAAATTTTCGGCTGGTTTCAGGGTCTCGCAGACAGGCCCAGTTCCTCTTGGCTGATGGTGGTGCCTTTTTCTTTGCTCTTTGTAATTTCAATTGTAGTTTCACTCGGACAAGATAATGGTCTGATCCACAGTCGGGTCCACGCATCGCACGTACATCTTTGAGCGTCGATCGGAATCTGGTGTTGACCAAAATGTAGTCCAACATCGCCGAATCGTTGCCGGATGGATTTCGCCACGTGAGTTGATGTTTGAGGGGGTGACGAAAGATGCTGTTGCCGATGATCAAGTTGTTTGACGCTGCAAATGATAAGAGGCGTAATCCGTTGTCATTTATTTCCCCGTACCCGAATTTTCCCATCGTTTCTTCCCAACCGGTTCGATCTGCACCCGTATGTGCATTAAAGTCGCCCATAAGTACGATTAATTCGGTTTGGGGTATTGTATCCAGTGTGTGTTGAAACTGGGCATAAAATTCATCCTTGTTTGTGTCCGGGCTGGTCTCAGTTGGGGCGTAGACGGATACGATATGGGTCTTAATCGTTCCATCAATAGTGATAACCGCCAGACGCTCGGATATCGGTTGGAATGCGATAACACTGGCAGAGGCCCGTCGATCAACCATAAAGCCAACGCCCGCTTCTCGTTTGTCGCCACCAGAATAGAATAGCGTCATCGTCTCGTCGATTGATGGTGGGTCAACCTTCATTGTCCCAGATCCTGTGAGCCGCAGTTCTGATAATGCACAGATCGATATTTTGCATTTCAATAATTCCTTGGCGATAATTTCCTTTTGACAAACGTGATGTCCCGTTCGAACATTCCATGCGGCGATTTTGATATGCGGCTTCTTGATACTGCATATTTGATAAATCAGACAAATCCAACAACATTGGCTGCATTATCCATGTAGGAAAAGCAATTTGTTTTAAATCAGGAAATCTTTCTTTTAAATCATACGATAGTATTCTCAGATGATCGACAATAACAAGTATAGCGGTATCATTTACTTCAAATTTTTGGAGCCAACGAAATTGTTAAAAAATTTTGTTGTTAATATATTTCATAACATAACTCAAAAAGGGTAATGAAACCAAATATCTTCGCTATTGCATCGACAAGAGTTTTATTTGTTCCTCGAAGTTGCTTATCTAATATATTTATTTTTTCAAAGATATCGGCTTTAGTTTCTCGTCAGATACTCCATTTCAGGTTTGTCGCTTAAAAATCACTAAGAGTATCAAACATTCCGTAAATCTTTTCAAGCAGATCCCTTTACAGAACCATCTTACTTCAGTGTGAAGTAAAAGTCTCACATGTTCTGCATTTTGTTCTTCACAAAATAGCTTGAAGAGACGCTCACATTTGGCATTAGCATTAATAGCATTGATACACTTTATTGCTGAATCTAGTACTTTATTTAGAACAGGCGAGATGTTTTTAGCTGCCAAGTTTTCCTTATAAATAACACAATGCACAAGAATCATTTCTGGATTCTCATTTTTCATCAATTTTAAGCACCATTTTAGAAGCACCATCTGCAGCACAAAATATTTTTCATTGGTATATTATTGACATCTTAGTTGTTTTTTTGGTGCTTTCTTTCACGGAATCTTTTACGGAACAAAATTTCTTCAGCAAAATGACCATTATCAAGTCATCTTACGAAAGTTATCAATACTGCCTCACTGTCTCTCAAAGTTGATTCATCCATTTGAACTGTGTGAATTTTCTTGTTTTCAGCTTTTTAACAAGTTGTTTTTCAATATTTTCGCTCATTTCGTCTATTCTTTTGCTAACAGTTTTGTTACTGAGTGGCATATGGTCATATGATTATCATTCTTCGCAGAAAATTTTGCAGCATTCAGCTGGTGTACACCGAAATACTATAGAAGTTACGACGGGCCATGCAGATGCCAAAAACCCAGTTGATATTTGGTTATCGTCAAACGAATTTATAATATTTATTGGCCGCATTTATTTAAGAATTTGCTTTTTTCTTTCAATTTTGGTACCGAAATTTAGCATTGCATTTAAATTGCCCAGAGCAAAAGGGTTAAACTCGTGTCGAGTCCATTTTCGAATTGCCCACCTTAACAATCAAATTGACCCCCTGTGGGGCAGGGGCCCCACCTTGGGAAACACCGGTCTAAATGGTGGTGTAAAAATATTGATATGTTACATTAGAAGATTTACGAAAAGAACTGATTTGAATTTTAAGAAAAACGACATTAGCATTAACGGCATTAGCAAAAAATGGGCTTGTACAACAAGAAAATCTTAATAATTTTATGACATGTAATCGAACAAGTCGGTTGTATTTTAAAAACATACACATTTTTGTAAACTCTCTTTTTTCTCGGCCTTTTGTTAAATTGCGATTCTCACTTGTTTCTTTTGCTTCTGATTAGGGCGAAGTAAAATTTATTTTGTGTTTTTAATTTTGGTTTAAATTTACTTTTTTCTGTTAAATATTAAATTTAATTTAATTAAACTTTTTCTAATCGCCGTTTGACTAGTAAACGGAAGCAAAAACAAACGAAACAAGTGAGAATTGCAATATAAAAAAAGGCAGAGAAAAAAAAAAGACCTTATGAAAATGTGTTTTTTTTTTAAAAAAAAACGACTTGTTTTACCTGTCGTAAAATTGTTAAAATTCTCTTGTTACAAACTCACGTAACATCGTTATCTTAACATTCAAATCGGTTTTTTTTTTAAATTTTCTAATGTAACATATCAATATTTTTACAAAATTAAAGAGAGCTTATGAAAATGTGTATTTTTTGAAAATAAAACTGACTTGTTTGAGGAGCTGTCGTAAATTTATTAAGATTCTCTTGTTACAAACCCACCTAACAAGGTTATCTTAACATTCAAATCGTTTTTTTTCGAAAATTTTCTAATGTAACATATCAACATTTTTACACCACCGTTTTGACCAGTGTTTTTCAACGTGTGGGTCGCGACCCCCTGGCGAAGCCTTTTTAAGGGGGTCACGAAGGCTCTTTAAAGGGATCGCAGTTATTTCAGAATTTAAAATAAAGAGCCCTTAAGGTTGTTCACTCGTGACAGTAGTAGACACTCGACTTACAGGTAGTCCACTCGTAAAACTTTGCTTGATAATATGTTACATGTCTACAGTCTCCTACAAAAATAATATTTTCAAGCATTGAAAACCTTTAACTTTGGTACTCAATATAAGTCGATGATAGATTGTAGATACAAGTCATCACCAGCATATCTATTGTCTTGTGTAGCTTCAAGGTATATGTTATATAAGCACTGACCTGTTGTATTCGTAGGCAGAGCTTTACTAAACAGTATTTCTTCCATCAATCTCTCATTGGATTCATAACGCACAATAGTTACAAACTGCGCACAATATCAGTAGATTCATCAAACTGCAGGGATACAAAAGTATTTTATTTTATTTTTTCTATGACTTGATCACGAATGCCAGTCGCCATATCGCTTATTCTACGTTGAATGGTATTGTCAGAGAGAGGTATACTTTTAAGCTTTTCTACCTCTTATTTCCCAAACATAAACTCTGCTATACCTAAAACCGCTGGTAAAATCAAATTTTCGGCAATCGTATGAGGTTTTCCAGCTTTAGCCACACGAAAAGCTACTCGATATCTAGCTAGCAACGCTTTTTCACTTATATTCGATTATTTTTTTGATGATTCAGGACCCAATTTCCTATCAAAAAATTCCAAATTGTGTTGCGGTGGCGCACTAGTTTCGATGCCATCATGCTATCGCGTGATAAAGTTTCTAAGCAAATAACGCACTGTGGTTTATTTTCAATCACAGTAATTCCGAATTTTAAATAATTGTCACCATACAGAAGCTTTTTCTTTGGTTTTGTTTCATTACTCTCACTAGAAATTAAAAGCTGACGGTTGTTTGATCTTTTCAGAAACTCATCCATTTTCCAAAAAAAAAACGTCACAATAAAGTCACTTTAATAAATTCAAATACGCAAATTCATAATTCAAACAATAGCTTATAATAGCGTTCGTCAAACAAAGGGGGTTGCGGCATGAAAAAGGTTGAAAAACACTGGTTTTGACAATTAAAAGGTCTATTCAAATCGAGAATCAAAAATGGGGATTGCCATTTAAAAAATACGCCATAGCGCACACACCAATAACGTCCCGAAAATTTTGTTTACGTCATAAGTTTGTATTTTGGAAAATAAAATTGACGGGTCCGAGCGATTATCCCAAAAACAGTAAATAAAGAAATTATTGGTTTGATTCAAAACTTTAACACGCACTTTATATAAGGTTACTATGAAATATATAAGGTTACTAAAATATATTTTTTTCTTCAAAACTATTTCTGTACCTGTCTTAAGGTACACTGTCGCAACTACAAAATTTACGATATTGGGATTATTAATGTAACTGTATTGTTGGGATGTATATTTTCAAGTGGTAAATCGTCGAATCTCCAGAGCTAACGGAAGCCAAAATAATCTATGAGTATAAATCGTATCTGACTTGTATTGATAGAGGTAAAGTCGTGTATCTGACATACGATTGTTTACCTCTGAAGTGAATAATTCTGATTCAGTCGTAAGTGCAATACGATATTTTCCCAATGACTTGTTGGCTACACTGCCTTCGCCTAACAGCTGGTAAATTGAAGAAAGAAAGAAGGTTACTACAACACTTGAGTTTTTTTCTTGTGCGTGTATTTGTATAAAGTATTTGGGTGCCGATTTGAACATAGCAAACATGTATTCTTTTACATTGAGAAATGCAAAAGTGAACAACTCGATCCAAAATTCATTGATAAAGAATGGCTATATAGCGATGTCTTTAACTTTGAATACAACTTGTCTTTTAAGCAGTCAGCCAAGTACACTCGCGATACGTGCGACGAATTTGTTTTAAAATTAAAAAATATACAAAACGAAGATGAAAAAGTGCAAGTTCAGCAAGAATATATGAATATATATATATATATATATATATATATATATATATATATATATATATATATATATATATATATATATATATATCATATATATAAGCTCAATTTAGATATAACTTACAATTAAAGAAAAAAGATAAAGAAATATCAAAACAAGCAGGATCAAAGAAGGTGACAATTATGTTTGATCTTCAAAAATGTCTAACTACACCAAATTTGACAAATTCTCAGGCGTTTTATTTGAGAAAGTTATGGACCTTGAACCTGACAATTTTAAACGTATCTACAGGAAAATGCCGCTGTGCTACGTGGGATGAAACAGTCGCTGCTCGTGGAGGCTGCGAAATTGCTTCGTGAAATTTGAGATGTGCACTAGAAAACATAGGACCCGAAGTAGAGGAGCTGGTAGTTTGGTCAGATAATTGCGCTGGCCAAAATCGCAATTTTATGATTGTTTCAGCGTATGTTTGGATTTAAAGTACAATTCCGATATTAAAATTCATTAGTCATAAATTTTTATTAAAAGGTCATACCCACATGGAAGTAGACGGAGCACACTCAGTGATAGAGAGAGCGTAAAAGCTGCTTGGTAAAACACAGATGATAATACCATGATCAATTGGATTGGCAACAATTTGTTCGCCAGTGCCGATTTAAAGATTTAATTGATGTATATGATATGGCCCTTCAAGACTTCAAGAACTTCAAGTCGCTTTATGAAGGAAAATCAGCTCCTATTAAAAGCAATAAAATGAACACAGACAGAGAGCACTTTCTAATTAGCGAAACTGCAGAACTGCAAAGTAGGTCCTCTAATCCACATAAGTTATTCTGTAAAACTAATTTTGAGGATGAAAATCATAAAGTTGTGGAAATAAAAGCAAATCGGCGTGGAAAGCAAGTTATCATGGCATGGCCTACAGAATTGCCGCTTATTAACAAGCAAACTAGGCGAATAAATAAAAATAAATGTCAGGATATCCAAACACTATTGAAATGGGTTGCGGTTAGATTTCACCATTTTTATTAGAACATGGTTAGCTCCGTTTCTGCCATAGACTATCCGCCGAATATGGAATAACGTTTCCACTGCAAAATTTTCCTTTAATTTAATCCTAAAAATTTAAATTCCTATCCTTTTTTAAATATATTTTTTAATAGTACTTACTTTAAGTTTGTAAATTTTAATAAAGAATTTTTATTATAAAAACAAATACCTCACTATTGATTTATTTTATGTATTTAAGCAGTTATGACATTTAGTAATACTATCTGCAAAAAAATAAAAACCCCAGAGGCAAACGATCGTAACTGCTCCCTTTCATAACGGGTGGGAGATTATAAATTTAGAAACTTACTGCTTTTTAGTTTAAATAATATATCATTAGTCAGTGCAAGTAAAATCATTATCATTTTTTTGAATACAGCGCAAAACAAAACATTTGCAAATGTATAGTTATAAAATGGTCTACTGAACATTTTACGATATGTCACTTACGACAATCATCCTCAGGTACAGATTTTTAGAATACAGTTTTCTAGTACGTTCAGTTTTTATTATTTTTGTATTTGACCATCTTGAAGTTTAATATTTGTGTTTTGCTTTATTTTTTATTCTTAGTTTTCTTCAAGAAAAGGAAAGAATTGCAAATACTTATACATTGCAGAATACCTTAAAGAAAAAGTGATTCAGCTGGAGATTTATAAATTAATATGGTTTTATTCCACTCGCTTTTATTTCTAAGCAGAGTAGTGAATTTATATAAGCTTGAAAATGTATTGGACCAAGAAAGGTTCATTGGAGAGCCACTATTCTTACTGTCTCAGTTTCACCTAGTGTATCATTTACTTTATCTCTTTTCTCCCAATCACTCAAGTAAATTCGAAAGATATCTATTACTGATTTATGCATACCAGAACGCTTGAATTCGTTAAGAAGTATTGCATGATCGACAGTGTCATATGTTGTTGCCAAGTCTATTAATACGGTAATGCGTTTTTGATTTTTATTAAGTCCTTTTGAAATACTTTTGATGGCATGGTATGGATGGTAGCTACACCAGCACGAAATCCATTTTAGAAATGATGTATGACTTTATTTTCTTTATTGTATTAACCCAGTTTTTAGACATTTTTCAATGATGTTATCAAAGCAGTTTATTGTGCTGATAGGTCTGTAATTACGAATTTTAGTTTTGTCGCCAGTTTTATGAATTGGTGTAATTATAGGGTATTATAACTGCGTGTGGACGTGTCCCTTTTGTAATAATGTGTATATTATTACAAAAAATATTTGTTGCATGAAAGTTAGTCTAGAAAGATGATCTAAACCAGGGCTTCTTAAACTTTTGATTGATGTAAAATTGTATTCCTCAACAAAAAAGCATTTTTTTAAATAATGGAATATATTCGAGCGCAACTGTTAAGTGTGTTCTGTAACTGCATAACAAACTAAATGTTGGTGCAATATTTGATATTGCTGTATGTAAAATCTCTTCAACATTTTTTAGCGATAAACGATATTAGGATTAGATATATATTAAAGGTAAAAAAGTAATTTCACATAAATATGTAGTGTTGCATGGCAGAAGAACATTTAATGCCATATCAGAGATGGTGGGAAATTCAGTTCTAGCTCCAATCTAGTTTTTCAGAGCTTTCTTGAAAAATGTAGTTTGAGTGTTTGTTCACGTTGAAACGCGCGGGCGCGGTGGATGTGGCGAGTTCGTGTTCACATTGGCCGACAAGCGTTTGCGCGGGTGTGACCTGTTGTCAGGTTAGGGTAGGGTAGGTTAGTGTACTAACCTAAGTTTAAGTTTAGTACTTAGGTTACTATACTAACCTAAGTTTAAGTTTTGGTTAGTATACTAAGCTGAACAGCACTAATAAACTCTTCTGTATTGAAAGACATGATGAAAACATGCTTTCGTTTCTAGCGATAAGTTCGTACTGGTTGAACTTACAGACGTCGCGAGTGAATCGCGCGATCTGCCGATAGTTCGACGTGAACACACATAAACATCTCACGCGTTTGATATTGCCGCGAGTGCGCCGCGCGCGCCACTCGTTAGCTTGCCCGATACTTAGACCGCACGTGCGTTTCGTACGTGAACACTTCGATATTACACCATATGTTTGATATTTCGTGACCGCGCCCGCGAGTCAACGTGGACGAGCACTTAGGCTTGAGTCACTCGAATGCTCGGCAAATTCCTCTTAAAGCTTTATATGGCAGTTGATTAATTTTACCCAAGCCAATCAAAAATGGTTTTTGAATCCAAGATAACTTTTTATCATTTCAATCAATATTTGCTATAAAATACTTACGAAACTATGTATTTCGTTTAAGAATTCTCGAATTTTTCGCTGGTTCATACCGAAAAAAATATATTGCTTGGTGGGCCACAGAAAAACTTGCAATGGACCCCCCAAGCGGCCCGCGGGTCGCGCGCTGCCGACCCCTAATCTAGACAATTCTATTTTAAAAAGTTTTTAAAAACATGGTTTGTTACCCGGCGCATTCGCCAATGTTCCCACAAAGCTAAACATACAAACATATAAAACTGAGGTGGCCAGACTTTTTGCAGCGGGAACCGAATTTACATCCCGGAAAATCTTTGGAACCGCACCTCGCGAAAGACCTTTTCTTTTTTCTGTACATCAATAATATTCCAAAATTATAGTTGATTTGCTGCTTTGCACAATGAGCTAATTTTATCTTCTCTTATTCCATTTAGCTTCCTTTCCCTTTTAAGGGTATATTCCAAATATTGGTTATATCTTTAGTTTAATCAAGAATGTTAGATTTTATCAAAGGAAAAGGTATGAAGCAATGTTAAAATCCACTATCGCTAGCCCCCACTCTGGGTAGTATGCGGTTAGGGTTTCTGAATATCCGCACTTAACATTAAAAACCGCGGTTTCGGTTTCAGGTTCGGTTTTAAGAACTTTTGGTGGTAGTGCCTTATATTTAAACGAGATCTTAGTTTTGTACAAAAGTTGCCGCTAAGGGAAAATGATCTTTCGGAGTAGGTGGATGTAGCTTTAATTGTAGAGAGTTCTTGAAACAAAATATTTAATCTTTTTGTTCTCTCAGAAGTTCTTTTATATTTAGCAAACTCCTTTTTCACAGAATTAGGATAGCGATTTGTTTGCATATAAGTAATTTTATTTAATTCTTCTTGAATAGCTTTTTGTACTTCGTTTTCAAGGAATAGTTTGGATTGGTCACTTCTAATTCTTCTGAAATTACCGAGCATTCACCTTCGACTTCAACCTTACTGTTGTCTGGATAAAGTCGTTCAAAAAGATTTTCCGCCAATATTAAAACAGACTTTGTTGGAACTTTCGAAGGATCTAGTAAGCATTTAGCCAATTCTGATAATTCCAGATTTTCACGGATCATGAAACGTTTAATGATATTTTTCATTGATGCTTTGCTTATAACAGACCCAATTAATTTCTCTTCCAGGAATCCTATTACACCCTATGCCGTAAATATGTTAGAATCATCGCTGCTTAATGTTGTTACTGCTACATTTACTGGAGATAAAGTTTCATAACAATTGAAAATTAACATTTTCAATTAAATGCACAGAATATGTAATATTACGAGTTATAGAAGAATACATTTTTCTTATAATGGTTCAATAAAGGACCCACCCGTCTTGATTTCCATTGCTAATTCAATTTCTTTTTCAAAAAGAGCTTTTACGTTTCGTTGTAGTAAACTGATTTTATCGGAGATAAACGAAAATAATTTACAAGTTTTCTTACCATTTGTAAATTACTTTTAATTTCAGCATCTTCTTCGACGTAATACTCATTATCCTCATCTTCTTCGTGCGAATCTTTAGGAAATAAATCTTCATCTTCAATGCTGCAGCTGTTTTCTACTTTCTTGTAAAATTTTCTTGTTGAGAGGATTTCTTGTAAAAACTGTCGCACACAGCGAGATGAATGGCATGGTTCATGCAATTTTTTGGTTCAGCAGGACAATCTGTACCATTTTTTTAATTACCCGGACCTCGTCATGTGCAGTATCATACTCAATAATAATCCCACGGCAATAAATCTCAGACTCAATCAAACTTTTGCGAACAGAAATTTTTGCGAACAGAAAACCGCGTTGAAATCGCTCGATAAATGCCGCGACGGCCCGTCAAAGTTAGATCTATCGAGGATTGATTGCATTTGTTTTTTCGAAATCTCACAGCTGCCAAATTCGATGTTTTGTTAGAGCAAAACGGGGTCGGAGAACGAGACTGAAAACCGCGTTGCGAAATTGCGACCGCGGCGTCGCGATGCCACCGCAAAGTTAAATTTACTAATGCGGCTGCTGGTTTTTCCGCCGTAGTTTTAGTAATTTTTACGCTAGCGAAACAAGTATGACGTTTTGTTGAAGGGAAAGCTTTTCAGGAAGCGGTAGTGAAAACCGCGTTGCAAAATCTTTGATAGCGGCGTCGCGACGTCGCCGCATAGTTCAACTTGCTAATCTAGGTCGAATTTCGGAAACTCGCGGTGATTTTTCCGCTCTAGTTTTCGCAATTTTGGAGATAGGAAAACAAATTTGTTGTTTTGGTGAAGAGAAAGCTTATGCTAAAACGCGACTAAAAACCGCATTGCGAAATTTTTGACAAAGTCACCGCGAACTTCAACTTTCTAATCCAAGTCACCCATATCATTTCTGAAACCGATACTAAATGAATCTAAATATTTTCCAACACTTATTACGATATTATTTGCAGAACAAGTTCCTTCAACTCGCAGAAAGCCTAAATTGCAATAAAAATTGTTTTCTCCATAAATATTAATTAATGTTAGTATCGGCGTCTCAAACTAGTCCACATATCTAGCGTAGTAGGTACTATTTTTTTGTCAGCCAATTTGCTTTTAATTCTTGAAACTTTAAAATCATTTATTTCTTTCTGTCTTCATATTCCTTTTAAATTAAGGTCATAACACCTGAAGAATATTTTGGTAATATTTCGTTGGGAAACCGGCCAGCTATTGCCTTTCGAATAAATGCAGATTTCGAAATTTCTCGAACACATATACAATCGATGGTTGCCATTTTTGCAACAACAGTTTGATTTATTTCATTGCACTTTATTATGACGGTTATGCGGTTTCGGTTTTTGAACATAAAACCGCGGTTTTGCGGTTCGGATATATTCGAACCAGAAACCCTATATGCAGTATAGTTGCCACAGTTTTACGGTATAAATTTGTTTTAGACAAACTTTGAACGAACTTTAATCAATATCTCATAAACTGACGAATCTCATAAACGAAGTGAGCCACAATAAACCGCTTAAAGAGCAGCATGGGGCTCGCGAACCACCATTTGGTCACCTCTGATATAGAGAGAATTAAAAAATTTAAAAAAGTTGTCAAAACCGGTAACTTTGTAAGCAGAATATAGACTTTACTTAACGTTATTTCCGCTAGAAAAAAAGGTCTCTCAAGTCGCGCTTAAAGTACATTACTCAAAACAATTAGCGTCTCACTACTATGTGCCTCCATAAAATTCAAATGGGAAATTACATGCAATTAAAATTAAGAACGACTTTTCAATTGAATTAACAGTTATAGTAGTAGGGGAGCGCGGGGTAATGAGAGCGGTCGGGTAATGGGAGCGATGGTGATTGAAAGGTAAATAAGCGCATTTGCGCAATTGTATACACTCGGCCGCTTCCATCAACCATCGAGAAACTTCAACTGACGCGCACGATCCGTAGCGCCTATGCGTTAAGTCACGAGGTACGGTTGTGTGTTTTTCGCTCCAAGCTTATAAAAAAATGTCGATTGTTAGCGCCAAGATAAGCATATATTCTTATTTTATTATGTTAACGCTTATTACATCCCTAGATTCATTTACAAACAAGTCCAATTGGTTAAATTGTAATTGAAAGCAGAATTATATATTTGTTATTGCTTTTCAAAATGGTTTTCAGCGGATAATGGTAGCCTAGCATGGCTCTCACTACCCGATATAGCTCTCATTACCCCCATGAACTTTCACAACATATTTTCATGTCCTGTTTGATACATATATCTTCTTTTTATATTAGATACCACGTAAAGTATGTTTAGTTAAATTTTCGGGAAAGTAAATATTATGGATCCCGTTTCCAATATGAGCATTAAATAGGCTCTCATTACCCGCAGATGTCGGGTAATGGGAGGGACTTTTGTTGTAAAATCGTTATTGTATCTTAATAAATTACTGTAATTCATTATAATTTCGATTAAAATATACTTTAATAATGAAGGTAAGAGTTCCTAATTAAAAATTATAATATAATTGATTGATTATAATTGATTGTTAACAAATGTGGTTTTAATCAAAATTTTCCCTTAAACGGCTCACATTACCCGGATCTCCCTCAACAACTAAAACTCTAGTGGTTTACTATTACATTTTTTACTTTTATTATTCACAAAATTCAAAATTGCTTCTTATTTGAAAAGTTAGAGTTAGGATGGGTGTTGTTAAAAAGTTGAGAAATGTGGTTTTGTAAATTGAGGCTGTAAAATTCTTGTTTATCATTAGTGTATTACTAAAATTGTTTAAATATGGCTGACCTAATCAGAAAGTGATTTTAAAGTGCCAGACTCTTATTAGAGTGTCTCTAGTTGGAACTGTTAAATAGCGACATCTATGTCGATATGATTTAATCTGACCTTATTTCCGTTAGCCAACGTCATTTCTGATTAAAAAACTAAGTTACTCCCAAGTCGCGCTAAAAAGTTTTACTTCAAAAATTTAAAATGCTTTGGCCATTTTAAAATATTCTGCTAAAATAAAGATATTACTGATTATTTTTCAAAAAAATTAAAAATTAATTTTTCAATTTTGAGTATATAATGAAGTCTAATTGAATTATAGCACTCATATGGGTTCGTTAATGGATCGCCGAGTGCGATACAATTTTCTCAATATGTATCGGCGATTTTTTTTCAGAAATATCATAAAAGGGTCAAAATTGAAAAAAAATAGTATAAAAAAACTTTTATTTTTGCACTTGTCCATTAGAAAACTCGTCGCTACGTACGTCATTTTCTAAGGCTTGTAAACATGGACGCATGCTGAAAAATCGCGCTTATTTAACTCGTTCTTTAATATACTATTAAAATTAGTTACAATTTGCGAAAGATTACATCCCGCAAAAATTATTTATCTTTATCCCCGATAAATATTCTTGGTGAAAATGCGCAAGGAAAGTGCTCACAACCCCGAGATTGTTTCTTTATTAAACATCTAATCGCGTAATAAGTTTCCGCTTCTCTTTATTCAGCGAAACGTACCGCAAATCCCAGCCAGGCGAAAACTTTTTAAAGACATTGTATCTTCTAGCCAACGTTAGATTGCACGAATCTCCAATTCCATCCCGTTCACTATAAAGCGATACAATTACAACAAAAAGGAATTTTATACGGGAAAATATAAAAGAGAAACTTCTTTATTTAAGGATAATAAATATCAAGTTTAATAATAAGATGCGGTGACAGCGAGACGCAGTTTATTCTTTAGCAAAAGAAGGAAAAAATGGAAAAGCGAGGAATAGGTCAGAAGTTATTTCTAGTCCCTGTTCAAATTTCCGCACATTGTTTACTCGCGACTTTTTAAACAACCTTTAACTAAAAAATCTATCCTTGGTTAATTGCCACTAATTGAAGTAATTAATGCCGCTACCTACAAATCCTTCTGTGTTTTTTGTTTAACAAACCAATTACAGTCTCATGAATACAGAACGGTGTACTGGGAGAACGAGCTAGCAAACATTACACAACGCGATAATTATAGTCCTGAACGAGTCGCTTAATACAAGGTATTGACTTTTTCCCACTGGAAAAAAAAACTGTTGCCAATAACCAACGGAAAATCAAACATGAAAACACGATATCGCACATTAAGATAAATTACTTTGCTATTTACTTGAATCGGAAAAGAGGTCCATAAAATTGATTTTGAAATATCAAATAAATTTAGTTTAATGTACCAATAATGATTAAATATGTCTAGGCGTAGTTTCTGAAATTTACAATGTAATTTACAAATAATATTTCTTTTAACACTGTCGGAACATATTTAGAAAATTAAATTCGAGATAAATTCAGGATAAAATAACAGAACTTTTTTCTGTACAAATAATGTTGTGGTGAATTATCTATTCGACTTATTGCGGGTCGATGAATTCCTTAGTCGGTGAATTGTTGTAGATGAACTTTCCGTCGGTGGATTGCAGTCGGCGAGCTTTCCTAGAACCGTGCTGGGCTAGTTAGAGAAACAGCTTTAGTTTTATTTTAAGAATTCAAAGGTAGAAAGTCAATAAATAAAAAAAAACTTTTTATTCGTTGAAATAATAACGCATATTTAAATTTAAGGCTTTTTTAAAGATGATAGAACATTGATAAAACTTTCAAAAAATAAGTGTAAAAGCATTAATAACGTGTAAATCAATAAATTACATGTATACGATTTCATCGTATTTAATCTATTCGATACAATGTTGGTTGCTGCTGTTCATTTATTTATATACACTTAGTCATATTTGCTTGATGTTGCCTTGTTAAAACTCAGACTAGATATTAAAATAAAATCTATATTGGAATATTTTGAGGAGTTATACAATGAATCGGAGAGATTCTTAATTTAAATACATATTCCAAATTTTGAGCTTGTGGTACTCAAGTAAAAATATTGTCGGTATCATTTCCAAGTAGGATAATCATTTATCAATTTCTTGGCGTTGTCTCAGTTGGTGTTTGCCAAGAGGTAGTGGCGTCGGCTTCGGTTTTAACGAGTGTCTTTCGTTGCTATACTGTGGATGCGTGGGGGAGGCGACGGTTAACCCGTCTCTTATGTTATAGTTTGCGGTGGGTCATGAACCTTGAGGCGACCTTGGTCGCCAGGATAATTAAAACGAGAGAAGGTTTCGACGGAGTGCGCCCCCTCGTTGCCGCCGCCGCACTATGGCAGGAGACGTCGGATGCTGTAACCATGGAGACTGGCAGTGTTACGTCAAAGGGAGGGCTTGCGATCTCTAAAAGTTTAACGTTGCATCCGGTTTATATATATTTTCTCGGTTGGAGAGGCAGTGATTTGTTAGGACTGCTTCTTGTTTTATTTTTCCTCCTGCTGTATGTATTTTACTTATTGCTTTCGGAAAATTTCAAGAAGCAACAAATAAAAGCAAGCCTTTTTTTATTCTAAATTACCATATTTACTTTTTTTACTTTGCTTGATGAATGCGATTGTAAACAGTTTTTTTAACCTTCATCTTTTTTAACCAAATATCATCTTGGATAAATCACTCGGATGGTCTAGACATCTCAAACGGTCTAGACTTCTCACATGGTCTAAACATCTCAGACTAGACAGACAAGACTAGGCAGACAAGACTAGACAGACAAGACTAGACAGACAAGACTAGACAGACAAGACTAGACAGACAAGACTAGACAGACAAGACTAGACAGACAAGACTAGACAGACAAGACTAGACAGACAAGACTAGACAGACAAGACTAGACAGACAAGACTAGACAGACAAGACTAGACAGACAAGACTAGACAGACAAGACTGGACAGACAAGACTGGACAGACAAGACTGGACAGACAAGACTAGACAGACAAGACTAGACAGACAAGACTAGACAGACAAGACTAGACAGACAAGACTAGACAGACAAGACTAGACAGACAAGACTAGACAGACAAGACTAGACAGACAAGACTAGACAGACAAGACTAGACAGACAAGACTAGACAGACAAGACTAGACAGACAAGACTAGACAGACAAGACTAGACAGACAAGACTAGACAGACAAGACTAGACAGACAAGACTAGACAGACAAGACTAGACAGACAAGACTAGACAGACAAGACTAGACAGACAAGACTAGACAGACAAGACTAGACAGACAAGACTAGACAGACAAGACTAGACAGACAAGACTAGACAGACAAGACTAGACAGACAAGACTAGACAGACAAGACTAGACAGACAAGACTAGACAGACAAGACTAGACAGACAAGACTAGACAGACAAGACTAGACAGACAAGACTAGACAGACAAGACTAGACAGACAAGACTAGACAGACAAGACTAGACAGACAAGACTAGACAGACAAGACTAGACAGACAAGACTAGACAGACAAGACTAGACAGACAAGACTAGACAGACAAGACTAGACAGACAAGACTAGACAGACAAGACTAGACAGACAAGACTAGACAGACAAGACTAGACAGACAAGACTAGACAGACAAGACTAGACAGACAAGACTAGACAGACAAGACTAGACAGACAAGACTAGACAGACAAGACTAGACAGACAAGACTAGACAGACAAGACTAGACAGACAAGACTAGACAGACAAGACTAGACAGACAAGACTAGACAGACAAGACTAGACAGACAAGACTAGACAGACAAGACTAGACAGACAAGACTAGACAGACAAGACTAGACAGACAAGACTAGACAGACAAGACTAGACAGACAAGACTAGACAGACAAGACTAGACAGACAAGACTAGACAGACAAGACTAGACAGACAAGACTAGACAGACAAGACTAGACAGACAAGACTAGACAGACAAGACTAGACAGACAAGACTAGACAGACAAGACTAGACAGACAAGACTAGACAGACAAGACTAGACAGACAAGACTAGACAGACAAGACTAGACAGACAAGACTAGACAGACAAGACTAGACAGACAAGACTAGACAGACAAGACTAGACAGACAAGACTAGACAGACAAGACTAGACAGACAAGACTAGACAGACAAGACTAGACAGACAAGACTAGACAGACAAGACTAGACAGACAAGACTAGACAGACAAGACTAGACAGACAAGACTAGACAGACAAGACTAGACAGACAAGACTAGACAGACAAGACTAGACAGACAAGACTAGACAGACAAGACTAGACAGACAAGACTAGACAGACAAGACTAGACAGACAAGACTAGACAGACAAGACTAGACAGACAAGACTAGACAGACAAGACTAGACAGACAAGACTAGACAGACAAGACTAGACAGACAAGACTAGACAGACAAGACTAGACAGACAAGACTAGACAGACAAGACTAGACAGACAAGACTAGACAGACAAGACTAGACAGACAAGACTAGACAGACAAGACTAGACAGACAAGACTAGACAGACAAGACTAGACAGACAAGACTAGACAGACAAGACTAGACAGACAAGACTAGACAGACAAGACTAGACAGACAAGACTAGACAGACAAGACTAGACAGACAAGACTAGACAGACAAGACTAGACAGACAAGACTAGACAGACAAGACTAGACAGACAAGACTAGACAGACAAGACTAGACAGACAAGACTAGACAGACAAGACTAGACAGACAAGACTAGACAGACAAGACTAGACAGACAAGACTAGACAGACAAGACTAGACAGACAAGACTAGACAGACAAGACTAGACAGACAAGACTAGACAGACAAGACTAGACAGACAAGACTAGACAGACAAGACTAGACAGACAAGACTAGACAGACAAGACTAGACAGACAAGACTAGACAGACAAGACTAGACAGACAAGACTAGACAGACAAGACTAGACAGACAAGACTAGACAGACAAGACTAGACAAACAAGACTAGTCAGACAAGACTAGACAGACAAGACTAGACAGACAAGACTAGACAGACAAGACTAGACAGACAAGACTAGACAGACAAGACTAGACAGACAAGACTAGACAGACAAGACTAGACAGACAAGACTAGACAGACAAGACTAGACAGACAAGACTAGACAGACAAGACTAGACAGACAAGACTAGACAGACAAGACTAGACAGACAAGACTAGACAGACAAGACTAGACAGACAAGACTAGACAGACAAGACTAGACAGGCAAGACTAGACAGACAAGACTAGACAGACAAGACTAGACAGACAAGACTAGACAGACAAGACTAGACAGACAAGACTAGACAGACAAGACTAGACAGACAAGACTAGACAGACAAGACTAGACAGACAAGACTAGACAGACAAGACTAGACAGACGAGACTAAACAGACAAGACTAGACAGACTAGACAGACAAGACTAGACAGACAAGACTAGACAGACAAAACTAGACAGACAAGACTAGACAGACAAGACTAGACAGACAAGACTAGACAGACAAGACTAGACAGACAAGACTAGACAGACAAGACTAGACAGACAAGACTAGACAGACAAGACTAGACAGACAAGACTAGACAGACAAGACTAGACAGACAAGACTAGACAGACAAGACTAGACAGACAAGACTAGACAGACAAGACTAGACACACAAGACTAGACAGACAAGACTAGACAGACAAGACTAGACAGACAAGACTTTTTTTTTTTTTTGACGTCATCCAAGCACACCGGAACTAAACAGCGTATGACATCGGCGTGCTGGTTATAATAAAATATTATTTAATATACACTATATTACTAACTATATATATATATATATATATATATATATATATATATATATATATATATATATATATATATATATATATATATAACTATGCCATTTGTGCCATTTTTTCTCGTCTTCTTCTTTTGTGCTGATAATGAATTTGACAAGTTTGTGTATCTTGTTCCAGTTTTACTTGCTCTCTAACATGTAGTCTATAACACTTCTGGGTTCGAAGCTTTTGTCCATATTTGATTTTTGGAGTTCCCTTTCTGTGGTCCATCTACAGCATTCAAATATTGTGTGGGTAACTGAGTCTTCTTCACCGCAATATTCACACAGATTATCAGGTGATCTTCGTATTTGCTGTAAATAGTCTTTATGGTAGCCATGCCCAGTAAGAAATTGGGTTAGATGGTAATCAATTTCTCCGTGTTTTCTGCTTATCCACGGAACTATTTTGGGTATTAGCAGCCTCGTCCATTGCCCCTTATATGACGCCCACCAGTTTCTCTGCCATTCATCGTGCAGATTATCTCTAGCAGTTTTCCTGGCATTTTTTGCTAGAGCCTGCCTCATATAGGTCCTTTCTCTCTTTGGCCAGTAACTCAAGAAGTGGTATACCAGCAATTACTAGGGCAGCGTCGCCAGACACTGTTTTATATGCGCAGCAAATCCTTAGTGCTAGTTTTCTCTGAACTATCGAGAGTTTATCGATAGATAGCTTAGATGTAAGATGATGTGCCCATATTGGGGCCCCATATAGCATCTCTGACTGGACCACACAACTGAGTGCTCTTCGTTTACAGCTCATCGGCCCCCCTACGTTAGGCATGACTTTTTCCATTGCTGCCATTGCTCTCATACCTTTTGCTGCGGCTTCGTTAAGATGGGGAATGAAGGAGAGCCCTTTGTCTATGATAACACCTAGGTATTTTAACGACTCTTTTGGGGCGATGCTAACGTTGTTTATTTGGAACGTTATGGGCGTAAGCTTCCTCAGTCCCTTTAGTAGGACCGCTTCTGTTTTCTCTGGTGCCAGATTTAATTTTCTTGATTGCATCCAACAGTTAATTTGGGATATTGCTTGGTTTGCAGTTAGCATCACCGTCTGTTCCGACTTTTCTATTATTACAACAGCTAAATCGTCCGCAAAACCTATTAGCCTAGCTCCCTCCGGAAGTTTTAACCTGAGGACTCCATCATAAAGTAAGTTCCACAGAGTGGAACCCATAACCGATCCCTGTGGTACATATTTACTAACTATTATTTCCTCGGTTTCGTCATTTGTTATGTGCTATACAATATTAGGTGTTCTAAGAGTTTCCCCAAAGTATCTAACAGGCATAATGGCCTGTATAATGTAGGCTTCCCTAATGGTTTATCATTTTTTGAAGTAGCACCAGTTTCGCCCATTTCCATCTATTCGGGAAGTTTCCGGCAGCTAGATGCCCGTTCATTACGTCTAGCAAGAGCTGCGGTTCTTGCTCAGCGGAGAGTTTTATTATTTCTGTAGGTGTTCCGTCCAGACCTGGGGCTTTTCCTTTGCGCATGCGCTTTATTGTGTTTATTAGTTCTTCTTCCGTGAACAGCGGTACCTGTTCTACTCTTGGTTGCTGCCATCTCACTGGCTCCTGACGTGGAAAGAGTACTTCGACTATGCGTTTGATTTCCTTCATAGGCATGTTGACATTTGGTTGTTGGACCTTCAGCCTTTTCCTGCAGATTTGGAAGGCATCTCCCCATGTGTCGTAGTCCAGTTCTTGGCACAGTTTCTTCCAATGTTTTTGCTTGGCCGTATTTATTTCATACCTCAGTTGTTTTTTGAAACATAGGTATTTGCCTAACAGTGTATTGGTCTTCTCTTCTTCTCCCTTTCTTGTTTTTTGTCGCTGGCACTTTCTTCTCGCTGCGATACATGAAGTTCTTAAGCTTGCAATTTCTTCGCTCCACCAGTATACCATTTTTCTCCTTGTGGGTTTCCGTCTTTTCTTGAGCGTTGCGTCACATACTTTAATCAGAACATTTACAAGTTCGTCTGCGCTTTTGGTATTTGAACGTGCTATTTCCTCTGACAGTACGCGTTTAATTTTTACTTCCTCTATGTGTTTAATATTCCAACCTGTGTTCCTGTACGGGGTTATTTGTTTGTACTCCCTCATTTTTCCTATTTTGTACGATATGTATCGGTGATCGCTCATTGTTTCCTTATCCAATACTCTCCAGTCTAGTATCTTGCTAGAAATACCACTAGTAGAGAAGGTGAGGTCTATTATGGAACTTGAGTTCCCCCTTATGAATGTAGGTTGCACTCCTTGGTTTATTAGGACATTAAAGTCACCAGATATTATTTTTGAATTTTGGTCTTGTTCTCTTAGGCTTTGGCTGAGCGCCCCAAGGCACTCATCCATCTGGTCTATTTGGGCGTTAGGTGAGAGATAGCAGCTATATATGACATAGTCCTGGCTCTACCCATACGTAACTTGGTCCACTTCCAGTTTTTATTATCGGTAGGTTGCGATTTGTGACTAATATTGCAGCATCTTTTCTCTCATCAGTAAACCAGCCACACGCGCTCACTATTTTTTTATTAGGTTCGCTAACTATCAGAATATCTGCTTTGGTTTCCATTGCCGTGACAGTTTTGCCGTCTCAATCTCAGTGCCTCCCAGCGCTTTCTTGTATGCAGGACAAGTTCCGGAATATGCCTGATGTCCTTTCAGCTTACAGATTGCGCAGTACAATTCTTCTTGGCAATCTTTTGCCTGATGTCCCTCTTGACCACATCTGAGGCACATCTTCTGCCTATCTGGTCCGGTACATGAGTTTGCAAAGTGGCCCGTCTCCCAGCATTTATAGCATCTCATTATGTCTATCCTCTCCCCAACTCTGCAATATAACCACCCAATCTTAAGCTTTCCTTTCTCTAGGAGCTTATTTGCCTGTGTTTTGGGAAAAGCTATAGTTTCCGCTTGACTGTTACCATACCCAGGTCTAATGTTTTTTTATTTTAATGTCTCCTTCTGTAATACCAAGTGTAGATTTTAACGCGTCTTTTATTTCTTCCATTGTTGTAACGCCATCTATGTCCTTAATATTCAGTAGGGTATCTGTATTACTTGATCGGATATCTATATCTGGAAGTTTTTCTGAGATCAATTGTATCAATTTTTCAGCATTCCCGTCATCCACTTCGAAAAGAAGCTCACCACTTTTCGTTTCTTTTATTCCTGTGACCCCTGTTCCTGATGCTTCTGGGTTGACCTCTTTTTTTGACTGTCCTAAGTAGTTCAGCTTATGATTTCCCTTTTTATTTTATAAAGACAACCTCTTTCGACTTTTTATCTCGATAATCTTTCTTGTTTTGTTTTTGATTTATTACTTCTGTCCATTTTTGCGCACCGGGTATTATTTTACCATCTGATATTGCTGGTGCTTGGTGAGAGTATACTCTTATATCAGTATCTGTGTTTGCAAAGGTATATTCTATCATTTTTAGAATAGTAGGCCATTATGCCACCTTAGGTTTGGCTAAAGCCAATTTCTTCGTGCGGTGAGTTACTGATAGATCTTTCAGCTTTTGCAAGCTATCAAACATCTGTTGGAACCTGGTGGTTTTGTCAACTGTTTCTTCGCCCGCTTTTTAACTACCAGTTGATATATGTAGCGATCTGTCGAGCTAATATCTCCATTTTCGGTTGGAGATCCTATGGAATGTCTTACGTATACCACGTTGCCAGGCGTCTTGATTTGTGATTCTAACTCAGTTGGTCTCGTGTATATGTTACATAGTATTTGGGGTACTCCATGCACGGGATTCATGTTGTCTGCCACGCACCAGGCCAGGTCCCAATCGAGTGGAGCTAAAAGCATGTCTCCTTTTCCTACTTTAACCCTTTCAAAAGCTGCCGGGGGCCAGTTTTTTTCCGCAACTTCTTGGAATTCTGGGTACGAGTTCCCTCTTTTTATTTCGTTGCATAGTTCTACCAGACTCCTCCTTTCAAATTCAATTGCTTCCGACGGATTTTGGCTAGTTATTTCAGTTTGTGTACTAGTTTCACAAGTTTTTCTAACTTTCTGCTTCCCAATGGACGCCTCTTTAATATCTGAAGCTTCTTGTAGTTTTTCGAATATTTTATTCAATTGCTCTGTTAAAACCCACAGTTCTTCAGTGGTTCTTCTTACGTCTGCATTGTTATTTGCTTTCGCCAGCCATCGGAGGTCCTTTGCTTTCGCAGCTACCTTTTTTATTGTATTTTTCAGCTCCGTGTCGTTGTATACATATTGTTGCTGCTCGTTTTGGTATGTTCTTTTTCTTTTGGCTGCATGCTCACTTGGAGAAATGTTGCCCTGCGGGTGTTTGCTGCTGTCGATAGCACCTGTAAAGGATGCTGACCGGCGAATAGGTGATGCTCGCTCGTCGCTTGGTGCGACGCTTCCATTTTTTGACGGGGGCGTTCATTTCAGTGTTTCTTTCTTGAGGAAGGGATTTCTTCCTGTTAATTCTTTCTGGGAATCTTTTGGAGTTTTCATTTTTAAAAACCTAAACAGCCTATAGTTTCCATGGATTAGATTCCAATTTGGACGCTTTAAGTTGTATACTAAAAGACAAAAATTTTAGTTATACGTATGTATTAGTGCTTATTGATTTCCAGAGTATAACTTTAAGAAAAAGGTTTTATTTTGCCAGGAGTTAAACCCGCGCTCTCGGCGTACGAAGCGCGCTCCTAGCAGAAAGAGCCACTATACGTATATAAACGTATATATACTGATCAATAAATTCACTTATTGTTAGAACTATCAATAAGATATAGAAAGTCGATTAACACTTTTTTGTTTGTTTTTAGTTTTTGTTTTCTTAATTAACCTAACACTTATGTGAGACTATAATTACACTATAAGAGTCCTGTCTCTTGATATGTACACTTAAATTATGTACACAATTTCTGTACCAGTAAAAAAAAAACTATACTGATAAAGTACGAGTCCTATCTCTTAACCACAAACTTTGTATCCACGAGGTGGATAAAAAAAAAGTTCACGATAACGAGTCTGTCTCTACATGCATTTATTACACTAAAACTGAGTCCTATCTCACAACACTAATTTATTAATCCATACTAGACAGACAAGACTAGACAGACAAGACTAGACAGACAAGACTAGACAGACAAGACTAGACAGACAAGACTAGACAGACAAGACTAGACAGACAAGACTAGACAGACAAGACTAGACAGACAAGACTAGACAGACAAGACTAGACAGACAAGACTAGACAGACAAGACTAGACAGACAAGACTAGACAGACAAGACTAGACAGACAAGACTAGACAGACAAGACTAGACAGACAAGACTAGACAGACAAGACTAGACAGACAAGACTAGACAGACAAGACTAGACAGACAAGACTAGACAGACAAGACTAGACAGACAAGACTAGACAGACAAGACTAGACAGACAAGACTAGACAGACAAGACTAGACAGACAAGACTAGACAGACAAGACTAGTCAGACAAGACTAGACAGACAAGACTAGACAGACAAGACTAGACAGACAAGACTAGACAGACAAGACTAGACAGACAAGACTAGACAGACAAGACTAGACAGACAAGACTAGACAGACAAGACTAGACAGACAAGACTAGACAGACAAGACTAGACAGACAAGACTAGACAGACAAGACTAGACAGACAAGACTAGACAGACAAGACTAGACAGACAAGACTAGACAGACAAGACTAGACAGACAAGACTAGACAGACAAGACTAGACAGACAAGACTAGACAGACAAGACTAGACAGACAAGACTAGACAGACAAGACTAGACAGACAAGACTAGACAGACAAGACTAGACAGACAAGACTAGACAGACAAGACTAGACAGACAAGACTAGACAGACAAGACTAGACAGACAAGACTAGACAGACAAGACTAGACAGACAAGACTAGACAGACAAGACTAGACAGACAAGACTAGACAGACAAGACTAGACAGACAAGACTAGACAGACAAGACTAGAGAGACAAGACTAGAGAGACAAGACTAGACAGACAAGACTAGACAGACAAGACTCGACAGACAAGACTAGACAGACAAGACTAGACAGACAAGACTAAACAGACAAGACTAGACAGACAAGACTAGACAGACAAGACTAGACAGACAAGACTAGACAGACAAGACTAGACAGACAAGACTAGACAGACAAGACTAGACAGACAAGACTAGACAGACAAGACTAGACAGACAAGACTAGACAGACAAGACTAGACAGACAAGACTAGACAGACAAGACTAGACAGACAAGACTAGACAGACAAGACTAGACAGACAAGACTAGGCAGACAAGACTAGACAGACAAGACTAGACAGACAAGACTAGACAGAGAAGACTAGACAGACAAGACTAGACATACAAGACTAGACAGACAAGACTAGACAAACAAGACTAGACGGACAAGACTAGACGGACAAGACTAGACGGACAAGACTAGACGGACAAGACTAGACGGACAAGACTAGACGGACAAGACTAGACGGACAAGACTAGACGGACAAGACTAGACGGACAAGACTAGACGGACAAGACTAGACGAACAAGACTAGACGGACAAGACTAAACGGACAAGACTAGACGGCCAAGACTAGACGGACAAGACTAGACGGACAAGACTAGACGGACAAGACTAGACGGACAAGACTAGACGGACGAGACTAGACGGACAAGACTAGACGGACAAGACTAGACGGACAAGACTAGACGGACAAGACTAGACGGACAAGACTAGACGGACAAGACTAGACGGACAAGACTAGACGGACAAGACTAGACAGACAAGACTAGACAGACAAGACTAGACAGACAAGACTAGACAGACAAGACTAGACAGACAAGACTAGACAGACAAGACTAGACAGACAAGACTAGACAGACAAGACTAGACAGACAAGACTAGACAGACAAGACTAGACAGACAAGACTAGACAGACAAGACTAGACAGACAAGACTAGACTGACAAGACTAGACAGACAAGACTAGACAGACAAGAATAGACGGACAAGACTAGACGGACAAGACTAGACGGACAAGACTAGACGGACAAGACTAGACGGATAAGACTAGACGGACGAGACTAGACGGACAAGACTAGACGGACAAGCCTAGACGGACAAGACTAGACGGACAAGACTAGACGGACAAGACTAGACGGACAAGACTAGACGGACAAGACTAGACGGACAAGACTAGACGGACAAGACTAGACGGACAAGACTAGACGGACAAGCCTAGACGGACAAGACTAGACGGACAAGACTAGACGGACAAGACTAGACGGACAAGACTAGACGGACAAGACTAGACGGACAAGACTAGACGGACAAGACTAGACGGACAAGACTAGACGGACAAGACTAGACGGACGAGACAAGACGGACGAGACAAGACCGACAAGACAAGACCGACAAGACTAGACCGACAAGACTAGACCGACAAGACTAGACATGCGAGACTAGTCAGGCAAGACTAAATATAAGGCTAGACGGACAAAACTAGACAGACAAGACTAGACAGTTCTTTTTTACTTGGTAGTTTGTGTTATATAAATGTTATATTAAAAATTATATATTTAATGGGACCATTATTATTTAAAAAACCATTATGTGAGTTAATGGAACAATACTACGTTAATAATTAAATATAAAGTTAAATATTTAGGCACGATTCGTTCCTCAAGTTGTATCAGACCCCACAATTTAGGTCAATAAAGCAAAATATCATTCGATAACTAAATATTCGAAAGCTTCTTGCAATAAAATTATGATATTAAAAATGTTTTATACGAAGACACTACGCTGCTATCAAAGTTTTGTCAAATGGAAAAGCTGGGTAAATGTAATGTTTTAAAACAAATTCCAAAATGTTGAATTAAATATTGAGATATGTAGACTACTGTATTAGAATTACGCTTTAAGCGCTGTGGTGTGCCGTGAATATATCTAGTTAGCTATTTCAAAATATCTATCTTTTTATATTATAAATCGGTTAAAATATTATCAACATGTTTTGAAATATTTTAAAAACAAATTTAAAATAATGATATTTTATAATACGTGTGTGAAAAAGAGTCACTCATTGCGATTGAAGCACTCGCCTTCGGCTCGACAGACAAAATACTTGAAATCACTGACACAATAGGGTTAGAACGTTCAGCGCCTCCGTGGCAAAAATTGCTACTAACACTAGTAAAAGACGCTTAGTGACGGAAACACTATTTGGTCGTTGTTGATGTAATCTAGGTTAATCTAGATTTAATCTAGATTAGGCTATGGTTAGGTTAAGTAATGTTCGAGAATAGTTAGTTTATGTTCGTTTAGTTAGGTTCGAGCCAGAAAAATCCTGACTTAGAGGCCAAGACTTCTTAATTCAAAATTAGAAAAATAAATTCAATTTTAATATACGTCAGAAAATTTATTTTCACTATGTCTATGTATTTTGTTTAGTAACGCGATTTGTTGCCATAGTAACAACAAACAGAAATCGTTTAATAATAAAAACTCCATTCCAATTGCTTTGTACTTGTACGCACGAATTGGATTCTTTTACACACGATTATAATTATGGCATCCTTCACATATAATAATTTTGAAAAAGTTTTCTATAATATTCTAAAGTACCTACTATTTCCAAAAAAATATATTATTTCTGAAGAAACGAAGTTTTATTACAAGAAAGCAATTGAAGTTCAAATTTAAAATGAACTCGAAAACGATCGCTGGTGTCATGGCGTCTGCTTGTGACGTCAGGTGTAAGTAAATAGACCGAAAACATTATGGAGCCAAAGAAAGAAATCAGCTGTTTTGCGTGTTGAATATGAATTCTAAAGTGTATAAGTGGTGTGCGGTCCCTCAGTGCGTTAATACGTCAATAAAAACTACAAACAAATTATTTGTTTCTGTTCCACGTAACAAAACAATTCGACATTAATGGTTTAATCTAAACTTTCAAAAACTGAGGCAAAGGAAACTAAAGAAATTGCCAGTTTTAGAATAGATGTTGAGAGAGTCATTCGTCCCTCGAGAGAATTTAGTATGTTAAAACCACATGCATGTGTAAATCATATAATCTAGTCAAAGTACTTGATGATGTTATTACACGGAAAAAAGTACACTTTCAAAATTACTGTTTCAAATAGCGGCAGCGGCCTTACGAATTTGAAACTGTAAAAACTACAAATTGTTTTTTATTAAAATTACAGTTTCCGGTATTATTAGAAAATAAGTTTTAAAAATTATAGTGTACGACTGCAATCTTTACAAATTTGTATTCGTAAGGCCGCTGCTACTATTTTAACTGTAATTTTTAAAATGTACTTTTTTCCGTGTACCATTTTCTGTGGTTCAATAAAATTAATATTTGATTCTTTAATTAAATAAAACTACAATTCTACTATAATTAATATACATTTATTTTATTTACCTACAAATTAAAAAACTCTGACACATTAATCGGCACACATTATCTTTCCATGAAGAGACTCAAAAATTAAATAAAAAACTTTAATCAAATCTGATACATATTTAGCAACAAATGTAACACTTATGATATCAACATTTTTCTTTTCATTATAGTTACAATCAGCTACACAGAAGTAACCTATTCTTCTGACCTGTCAAATACTTTTGTAGCTGCATCTGCACATAATACTTTTGGCTCGGTTTCCCATTTTCTATATAATTTTTCAAAGACTTCACACTTACTGGACACTTTATTTCTACTATGCAGGCTTCACAGATCCCATCAGATAATTCTGCTATTATAGAATATTTTTTACAGAACATTAGGCCGCATTTAAATTTTTTTTCCCTAACGGTTTTTCACTGACGGTTTCTCTCACTTCATCCTCCAGCATTCTACCACATTTCATGGCAGGCATGTCTGGGATTTTTACTCCCATTATTAAAGCAATCAGCGTTCCGTCACTGGTTTTGCACCTGCTAAATTCATATGCTCGTAAAGCCGTCACCCTGCCATATTTTAATTCATGCTAAATGCAGCTTTGATGTCCTGCATCTGCATCAGTCAATACAAGTTTTTGCAAGAAACTTTACACATGACTTTTCTTTGGACTTTTATTTCAGCATCAATTTGTGAATGGATAATCTTTTTAATGTATCACAAACATAGTCTTTCTCGTATTTTATTAACTGAGAATTGTTTACTTTCCTTTTATTTCGTTTTTCTGAAAATGTTTTAAATACTCCACTTTTTTACGCGTTTACTTACGCGTGACGTAATTCACTCTGATTGGTGTTCAACTTATCATTGCGGACTGCTGTATTTTATAGTTTTGTTTTAAGCACGCCGCACACACATTAATTAAAAATGCAAATTTAAGTGAAAAAAATATATTTATGACAAAAGTGCAACATTTTTTTATAAATTCACAACCGATCTTCGTCAAAATCAATGAGCATCACTATCTGCACCTTCTTCATCATCACTGACGATATCGTCAGTAAATTCTCGTGAATATTCTTAATTGGGATAGTTGGGCATTCGAAGCATTCCTAAAACCTTCTCATTCCATTTTTCTTTTTCTTTATGGGTTTTTTCCTATAACTGGTAATTAGAGGATCTCATGATATAAGTAACCAGTTCAAAATATCCGTATTCGTTTTAATTCTTGACGTTTCTCTGGAGTGATATTGTCTAAGCTGTTTGTAAGTCTTATGACTAGCCTCTATAAAATCTTCTGAGAGGAGGCCTACAGGCAATGGAAGTGACTTTATTATGTCAGCCCCATGCATCAATAATTTATGGACACTCGCACTCATTCTATGCCATCCATAAAGTGTGGTAGCTAACTCCGTGGTCTTAAAACAATTCATTTTAAATTCTTTCTCTTTTACATAATGTCCACACGATATCACTGTTTGAATATTGGACATTCTTTCAATCAAATCTCTATCTAATCCTGTGATTCGGGAACTCACTTCAGAATTTTTGAAAAATTTTCGTGCCGTATTCCCGTTATTCCTATTACCACCACCTTGTATTGGTAAATCGACAACAAGACCCATTTCTTTATAAAAGTCCTGAGCAGTTTTATTCTTGCTCTGTTTCACTTTTTCTTTTGCTTCCCGTCCTCTTACCATTGTTTTAATTCTAATTTATATTCTATATGCAGAAAGTATTCGAAGCTTCGTAGGTACGCATGCAAAACAGAGAGGCCAAATTTATATGACCTTTCATCACAGTCTCTTTCAACCTTCCGATATTGTTCATGATTATGTACGTTGTTTTGGACACATTACAGGCCTGTGTGTTTTTTGTTTCAGTTAAGACGTTAACTGTTTTGCCGTCTAACATCGTACAAATGGGCACATGTTAGAATTGAATTGTTCTGTTTGCAAGGATGACATTCGTTGGCTGCAAATTTTTTATTTGCTGTTTAACTTCGTCGTATTCGTCTTTAACCCTTTCACCGCCATACTGGGAGGTGTGACTCGGGGCTCTGAATTCATACAGCGCCGTCCCGGGCGATGTAGCCCGTGGTTTCTTTTTGTACCAGCGCCATCTATTGATAAAACGCTGAGATTATTTAAAGTTTAAAATCGGCAAAAAAAAAGTTGCATTTTCTTGCACGTCGCAGTCAAAGCATCCGGGAAGAATTTTTGGGATCCGACGAAAAATGCGCCTCAAAGGTTATTATACCTTATTCGTGATTTTAGGTTTCGATCTGGTGCGTCCGAACCTGGGGGAGTTGAGTCGCGAAAATGGCACCGCTCAACGGGGCTCTCGGTTGACACCAGGAATATGTGCAATCCCATTTGGGCCGCTGCTGCCACTTCCGTCGGGTTGTTTCCGCAGAAACCTCAATTTTTGGGGGGTTTTGACCCTCTGAAGGGGCGCGGCAGGACGGAGGACCAAATCTGGGGATGCACAACGTGCGGACTTAGATGCGCAGTTAAAGCATAGAAGACGACAAGAAGAAGCGGTTAAAACACCGAAAATCTACCTCTTCCGGCGGCACAAAAAAGCCGAATTTGACGTTTTCAAAAACCTACATGGTGCGGACCCCCAGGTGAAATCCGGGAAACGCCACATGTCAGTCGTCTCAGAATTGATCCAAATTTCTGATTCCGCCATGATCTGGCGATTCAGGCCGAACGCTTCCCCACACGGACCCCAAAAGTTTGCTTTAAAAAATTACCACTTTTACGGAGGTCACGGCGAAGATAGCCAGTAAAAATGAAATTCACACAAGGATTCCGGTAGAAAATTTCGAGACGCGTGCTCCGACACCACCTTCGTCGCTGCGCGACTTTTGTGGACGACGTTCTTCACATTTTTCTGCGAATCCGGGTCCTCCGAGTAAAACACCGCCTGCAGCGGCCCCCTCGCTCTGACATAGTCGGTGCATCAAATTCTGAAGCCAAGGAATAGACAAACGAACCCACGTATGGCGATTTTCGGTGAAACTTTCGAATCGCGCAGTTTAGTTTAGGCGACAAAACGATTTTTTTGCAAGAAAAAGTGAGTTTTTCGCCCCAAGAATTTTAAGCAAAATTATCGAAAATCGACGGACACCGGAATCACGTCCTTGCGACGAAAAGTGTCCGAGTTGTGGGTGAAAATGTGAAAAAAACTTAAAAATTCGGCCAGCCGCCCCCGGAGACATTTCCCCGGAGAGTATTTTTAGAAAATACTCGAATCTTTTTCAAATCAGTTGTGTTAGATTTTGAATCGTTAAACGGTTTATAAGTATTTTTTTTAAGTTAAAAAAAATCATGTTTTCTGCCCCCTTATTTTTTAAGTGACTTTTGATCAATAGGTGACTTATCTATGTGAAAGGGGTTGCATAACTACCGGCATTTTTATAAATATTGGCGCTGTGTGTTATTCCTTATAATTAACATGGCAGTGAAATGGTTAATATTTTTGTCATTTTCTTTTTTTAATCTAAAAGAAATTGGACGGCAGTATCTGGTGGAAGGAGAATAATTTTTCCAAAATATTTTTGTACTATTTTCAAGTTTTTCGGATAATTTCAGAGGCACAATTGTACATCAAATTATATTTGAGTCCACATAAAAATTATTATTAGCAAGGTTTTGCTTATATATACTGCCATCCACTGCCATCTAGACCCACTTGTAACTAATTTCAACACAGTTATTAGTTTGGTCATTTGTTTGGTTATTAGGTTTGGATAATAACATCCGACTGAACTTGTGCAAGTCTTCGCACAGTATGAGCTAAAAGATCCGGTAAAAGCACGACTGCTTCGTTTTTAGATACACTAATATGCAATACCTTATTGTTATTTTTTTAGTTATTGCAAGTCCCAGCACCTCCGCCGCACTTCTTTTGCCCGATTTCTCCAGACTTGTTTTTGTAGCCGAACATAGGTTTTCACAACTTAGACGTGCAACAAGAGGCTTCATTTTTCTCTGTTTGCTGCGGTCAGCACTGTCTTTTTCAAGAATTTTTTTTTCTTGGCCTGCCTCGACTCTTATTAGAAACAGTAGATTTTAGATTGTGTTGAACTACCTTTGTAGTTGGATATATCCCTGGGATAATCAACTCAAAACTGAACCAATTTGCATGATTCTTGTTGAAACGTTCGTATATATATCGACATTCACGACATTTAGACAAGAGTTTCGTCACAAACACTTTAGATTGTACCTTTCAAATGTCAGTTGGGTCGTTGACACAAAACTTATCCAACACGTATTGTACTTATCGTGCATTACACTTTAACGAAGAAAACTTATAAAAACTTTCATCTTTTAATACAAAAAATATTTCATTTCTATTCAACGTTCTCTCTTTCAAATGGTGGTCATTACGACTAGCTGGAAAAAACGGTGCAATTCTCAGTAAGGTGGAAAGATGTGGACGGGATTTTTGCTTTTCTAGAATTGTCAATATTTGTTTTTTTTTTTAAATATTTAATTTAATGGAACTTTGCGGAACTTAAAAAAATCAATTTATTGCAATTTATTACAAAAAAAAATTAACTTACGATAGTCGTACTTTTTCAAAAGTCAAAACTTTTTTTTAACCGTATTGATTACGTTCTACAAATTTGATATTACTACATGTAAATACATACTTAAAACTATATTCTCCATATTTAAAATGTTTACAATTTCTTATCACAAACACAAAACAGACGTAGTTACTTTGTTAAAAATCCCGCGCAACTAATTCCTTTTTGGTACCTAAGGGATGTTTAACACGTTCCCACAACCAATGGAATTGTTGAAATTTATAGTAGTATGGATGGGTTATCTAACAATACATTTTAAGTGGTTTTGCTTAATTGTGAGACATTGTAAAATTCTATTTTTGTCGCCGTAAATTCGTAATCCGTCGCAGTGTGCGCCGTAGCGAAAAGGTTAAAAATATTATCAATCTCGTACTAAATATGAAAATAAATACATTTTTCACAATCTATTATTCCCATCACATTAGATAAACACAATATTTTTGTGATTCTTTGGTGTGCGAGTAGATAAATATAATTCAATGAAATATGCACATAATGCATATATTATATGCAAAGTAATTGTTATAATTAATCCAGTTTGTTTGAATTGTTACTTGTGTTTATACAATATAAACTATTAATATACCAATTATATTAGTTGCTGGTTAGTTGTAGGTCCTTTACGAGAAATACAGAGGATTAAATCTGGAACTTATTAGAAAAGCTGCTTTGTGAATTATAATCATTCCATAATTAGACTCCTTGCATTCCCATAAATAACGGTGAATATTCTATTATACAATTTGCAATTTAACGACATTAAAGTATCATTTATAATAAATTTAACCCCGTTCGCGCCGCAATTCTAAATTGATTTAGGTCTCGAGGCAAGGCATTTGATAATTGAAAAATGTATTAACCGCATTCGCAATATATTTCAATCTAAATTCGCCGACTCGCTTTTCCCTTTTGCTTTCTTTTTGCACATTTTTTTCTTCCCGTTGCCAACATTCCGCGAGATATTGTCTTAATAATTGGTCTGCGTCTGCGAAGTTTAAGACCAATGGCGGATACGTTTCGGCACAGAAATGTTGTGACTTAAAAAGTATTTCGTGCGTTAAAACTTGTAATAAATTAATCAATCTTGAACACGCGACGTATTTTTAATGCAAAGCAAGATTTATGCTTTGAGATGAAACGAAATTAATTTAATTAAGGGTTTAGAATCGAAGAAAAATTTCTTTATATTCATATCTTTGATCTTTGCATTCATATCTTTCGCAGAGAATTTAAATAACTTTTAATGAAATTCCATTTAAAAATTTTAGCTCAACATTGCCATCAAAATTAAATTAAAAACCCCCGGTTTTACACTGTTTTTTTTACCTCCCTTTATCAAGGAAATTTTAAAAGTCGCGATGTTTCTAAGTTTGTTAAAATGTATTTTGAACGCCACATTACACGCGTAATACATTTTCTTATAAATATGCTTATTTTAATTTTAAACAAATAGTAAGAATTTTTTTCTAATAAAAATCTTTTTCAGCTTGAAACATATAGTGCACTAAAATTTGCCGTAAAAAGTTCTACAACGCATTAAATTATACTCACCCTCAACAATCTTGGTAATAAATTTTGTCTTTTCCAATGCTATAAATTACATTAATATTATATGGCTGTTGTAATTTATTACCAGACTAAAATTAATATTTCTTTAAGCTAAATACACTTCTGTATATCTCATTTGTTATTCATCATTTTAATATTGATAGTTACTAACCGTTATTCATTATTATCATTACTGTTATTCGTTATTTTAATATTCATAGTCTTGCAAGTATATAAGTGCATTTAATGAAGTCTTTCAAATATTCTTGGGTTCATTTAAGAAGAAATCAATCGATGGAAACCTTATCTATAAAAGTGTACAATATATATCGTAACAAAAATTTAGATACTCAAGTTATATAACTTTTACTGTTATTGTAAATGTGTATTCAATCGAGACATAAAATGTTTATGTTTAGATATTTTATTGCTTATATTTCATAAGAATATTCGCTAGTTCATAGACAAAATGAATAAATTGAATGTGAAATTACTCTTCTTCTTATTGTGCCTTCTCCCTACGGAGGTTGACGACCATCATGATTATCCTCGTCTTGTTTACCGCAGCTCTAAACAATTCAACGGATGTGCATTCGAACAACTCGCGCAGGTTCCTAAGGCATGACATTCTCTTTATGCTTTTGCTCCTCCTGACCACTATCTTTCCCTGTATAATTGATTGTAACAGTTGATATCTGTGATCTCTAGAGATGTAGCCAAGATTTCTAGCCATGGCCGCGATGGCGACTACCCTCTCTTTGCCCATTCTTCTTTAACTTAGAAGAAAAAATAAAAAAGAAGCGAAGAAGCTTAGAAGAAACCAATCGATGGAAACCTTATTTATAAAAGTGTACAATTTATATCGCAACAAAAATATAGATACTCAAGTTATATAACATTTACTGTTATTGTTAATGTGTATTCAATCGGGATATAAAATGTTTATGGTTAGATATTTTATTGCTTATATGTCATAAGAGTATTCGGTAGTTCATAGACAAAATGAATAAATTGAATGTGAAATTACTCTTCTTCTTATTGTGCCTTCTCCCTACGGAGGTTGACGACCATCATGATTATCCTCGTCTTGTTTACCGCTGCTCTAAACAATTCAACGGATGTGCATTCGAACAAGTCGCGCAGGTTCCTAATCCATGACATTCTCCTTCTGCCTGTGCTTCTCCTGCCAATTATCTTTCCCTATATAATTAAGTGTAACAGTTGATACCTTGACCTTTAGAGATGTAGCCAAGATTTCTAGCTTTGACCGTGATGGCGACTACCCTCTCCTTGCCCATTCTTCTCAAGATCTTTTTGTTGATGATCTTGCCTTTACATTATATTCTGATACTTCTGCGGTATAACCACATCTCAAAGGCTTCCAATTTACGTATGTGGTCTTTTATGAGTGTAGATCTATCCCGTATAGTAGGATAGCAAATATATAGCACCGTAGCTTTCGTGTTTTCAACGCGTTGTGGATGTCTCTACTTGTGAAGAATTGTTTCATTTTGACAAATGTGGCTCGAGCGTGACATGCTGTTAATCTCGACTTGAGTTGTCATCTGTTTCCTTGGCACAGACCCCTTGCTATTGATATTTCTGCACTTTCTCATTGATGGCGTTGTTTACTATTAGTGGCGGTATTGCGTTTTGTAATTTTCATATTAACATATATTACTTTGTTGTTTTTAAGTTCAATTTTAGTCAGTAAAACTGACTGGCCTGATTGACTTTTTCCACCATCCTCAGAAGGTCTGCTAGGTTTTCTGTAATGAGGATGGAGTAGGTTTTTTTCACGATTGAGTCTGACTAGACGTTGAACAGTAAAGGGGACAAAACACACCCCTGTCGTACTCCTCTCATAATTGTCTTTTTCTCAGAGAGTTCTGCTTCTACTGTTGTGGTGGGTGTTTGATCGAAATACAATTTTTCTATTTCCTATCTGGATCGTCAATACTTTTTCTTTAGTGATTTTCATAATTTCGCCATGCTTTTTTCATGCTTTCGAATGCTTTCTCATCGTTATATGATGACCTTGAAGTCAAATGCATCTCTCCTGCCAACTCTCGGACAAACTGTGTTTCTGAACCCGAGTTGTGCCTCGAGTATATAGCGATCTATATCTTTTCAACTTCAAATTGGGAACAAACACTTTCAGATTTTTAACAAACAAATTCAAATTGGGAACAAACAATTTATAATTGGGAACAAACAATTTTATAATTGGAATGAACAATTTTAAATTGGAAAAAAGAAGAGCATCGACTTTTAAAGCTGACCAAATGTTCGATAGTACCACTATCATGGTACTGAATCAAGTTTCAGTGTGACGAAGGTGGACTGAGTGCTGGTAAATAAAAAATATCTGTTATTTCAACATGAGATTTGTTTTGTCTTAAAAAGACTTAATAATATTATAGAGTTACGGAAAGGTTGAATATATTTATACAAATGACGCAAAAGATATGTCATAATTTGAATTGACTGTCATATTGTTATAAATGAAAAAATTGACTGTCATATTGTTATAAATGAGCTCTGTTTTCATCAAAAGTTAATTTGAAAGTGTAAAATTCGTGACATTACTTGGAAAATATTATATTGTTCCAATGGTCACCTCCCGAGTTGATGCAAAATTGCGGTCGTTTTACGGCATTTTGAATTGTTGCTCGCCAAACATCTGGCTCCAAATTTGCGATTTCTTCTTCAATTAGCTTTCAAGCCTTGCAAGGTTTGTTGTAGTAAACGCGAGATTTTAAAAAGCCCCAAAGGAAGAAGTCTGGTGCTGTTAGATCTGAGGGGCCAGTTCAAATCTCTAAAACGGGAGATCAGTCGACCTGGTGTCTCAAAAATAAAAATTGGTGTCTCAAAATCTCCATAGTTACCCGAGCTGTGTCAGCGGTTGCTTCGTCCTGTTAAAGCCAACAAAGATCGAGACCCAATGCAGCAACTTGCGGCAAGAAAACTCGTTTAGCATCTGCCTATAACGGTCGTCATTTACGGTTATGGTAGCGCCATCGGCGTCTTCAAAGAATTAAGAAACAATCAATTTTTCACTGCAAATGCCAATGATATTCTTGCATTACATGTGGACTTTCTGTGCCCCAGAAACGCAAAATTTGTTTGTTAACATAACCACTTAAGTGGAAATGGGCTTCATCACTTACTATGATTTTTGATACGAAGCCATCCTCTTCTTGCACCAAGTTCAACAGAGTTTGGCAGTAAGTTAACCTAGTCCGACGGTCAGCAGGCAGCAATTCGTGAACAGTTTGAACTTTGTAGGGGAACATTTTCAAATCTTTCCCCAGTTGTCCGTTGCAACGAACGTCTGGTGATACCTAATTGTGTGCATCGTCGTCTCGTTGATGTTTGTGGATTCTCTCTGATGTCGTTGGCACGATGTTCTCGTTTGAACGAGCACTACGAGGCCGGCCACTTCCTGCGATCTGTAGTCGAACCAGTTTGCACGAGGTGCTCAGCCAAACCCTTCATTGATCGAGCAAAAAGACGGCGAAATTCACGTTGCGTTTAAACATCAGACTGAAAATTTATCGAATAAGCAGTAACAATAAATCCACGTTCTTGTCATAAATGTCAAAGCACAGTGACTTTTGGCGCCATCTGCAAAAATGACAGCCAATTCAAATTATGACACTTCTTTTGCGCCACCTTGTATATTCAAGCTATGTTCCGCTTTAATAAGTTGGTATAATTGTATCTATAAATAGTTTAGTTTCAACCCTATAATCACGTTCCATAGCAGGACAGTCTGGACCAAGCCTCATTATTTGATGGCCATTAAATTCATTTTCATAAAAATTTCTTCTAATAAATTATGGCAACCAGCATTATCAATTACCAATAATACTTTTGACTGATACATACTTTCAGTATTACGAAGGCAATGTCGTCGCACAAATTCATTTGCTTCTCTTCTCTTGAACGAATGAATGAATCAGCCTCATATTCCCTAAACATCGGATGACATGAATGTTAGTTTCTGAGGACATTCATGTTTTTTACTCTATTTTCTATTTTTGTATTTATTGTATTTCCTTCCGCATTTGCTCATTTTTTCTTACCAATTCGGCTGTGAATGTTTCTTAATGTAAACATCATTCCATCCAGATGTTTTCGCAAACATTCCATAAAAACAACAATTTGATAATTTTCTTGAAATTTAAGGTTTAATTCTTTCAAAGTTATTTTCGGATTTTCTTCCACATAACGTTCTATAAATACATGATGATCAGCTGTTTGGTCCGTTTTTTTTGTATGTATTGTAAGTAGTGTAGTAATGTATTTATTAGCGTTATCCAATCTTCGTTGATGTACATTTTAATATTATGGCATTTTTTCAATAGGATGGAACAGAGCAAATAAAACCTAAATAAAAACTGTCAAATTATTACTGTCAAATTATTTGCTTTCTAAATGTTTTATTGTTTCACAGCCAACTCATTTTGAAATTGTTAATTCTCATTTCGAAATCGTTTGTTCCCAATTTGAAATTGCTTGTTCCCAATTTGAAATTGTTTGTTCTCAATTTGAAGTTCCATAATCTATGAGAAATATACCTTTTCAATATTTCTCATAGATTATGGAATGTATTATTCTGAGCAGTAGTTTTAGAGTGTGGCTCATGAGGTTGATGGTCTTTTGAACCTCATTTGAACATTTTTTAGCATTGGATTTCTTAGAGATCAATATGAATTTTTAATCTGTTGGTATATTTCCTACGTTATATTTGCTGTTAAGTACATCGGTTAGTTATTTATTTTTATTTAGCGTATGGCTCATCACAATTTTGATAGAAATACAAATAAAAGATAATAGGATATATTCGATTGCATTGTCGGTTGCGTCCAGGAGCTGCTAAGGTGTCCTCGGTTGGACCTCGGAGGGCATTCCTGATTGTGTCACTGGTTCAGGAATGCCCACTGTCTTGCCCACTGTCTTGTCAGCTCCGCAGTTGTTCTCGGGGATTGTCATGATCTTAACCAGGAGATCCATAGGATTGTCTGGTTGTCAGCTGTTGTTAGTTCATTTAGTTCACGTTTTATGAATTAAGATCGGTTTGCATCGATTGAATTGTCGGTTGCGTTCAGGAGCTGCTAAGGTATCCTCGGTTGGACTTCGGAGGGCATTCCTGAATGTGTCACTGGTTCAGGAATGCCCACTGTCTTGTCCACTTGTCAGCTCCGCAGTTGTTCTCGGGGATTGTCAAGATCTTAACCAGGAGATCCATAGGATTGTCTGGTTGCCAGCTGTTGTTAGTTCATTTAGTTCACGTTTTATGAATTACGATCGGTTAGTGATTCAATATTGATCGGCATTGATTATTTTCAGCAGTTCGTCCAGTCCTGTGGCTCGTCGTATTTTCTGGTTAAATTATAAAAAAAAATTAAAATCGTATAAATGTAAAGTATTATTTTTTATAAATGTATTCCTTATTACAAAAATTTTTCAAATTGCATAGTTTCAACCGATATTTTCCAAAATATTTGTTTTCTCCAAAATATTTAATGCTTAATTGATTATATATTTTTGTAATCTAATAACATTAACTTACTAAAAAATTCAACTTTTCTCCCAATTCAGTCTCAAAATAAATCAAGACTTAAAAGATTTAACTTATAAGGTCCTTTTAGCGAGGTTATTTATTTATTTCTTGTCTTAGATCACAATAGTAATATAACAAATGTCAAGGGTTACAATTTACTGATGTCATTAATTAACATCATCACACAACAAAACATATATATCAACTATTAGATTCAAACATTTATTACACGTCACATTTGTATATTAAAAAAAAAAGAAATCACAGAGTCTCTTAAGAAGCATCAAGACCTAAGTCTCTTGAGAAGCATTTCTTTGAAGGTGGTTTTAATTTATTGCAATTGACGATAGCCTTAGTGTCACCAGGAAATGCATTATAACGCTTTATGGCTACCACATAAGAGATACACTCCATCTGAGAGGTTCTGAAATTTGCTATCAGAATTACGCTTTGTATAATACTTGAATACATTTCCAAATCTCATAAACACTTTCATGTGTCATTTCACATAATATCCACATTTTAGTATATTCATACTATATATTGTAAGAATTGTAAACCTAAGAAATAATGGTTTACACGACTCTGTAAATGGCACAGAAGCTATAGTTCTAAAGATTCTCTTTTGCAATGTAAATAACATTTTACGTGAAGTGAGTTACCCCAACAAAGGATACCGTAGTTAAGTACATACATACATTCATACATATAATAACCTTTATTGGCATAAATAAAATAATAATAAAAAAAAACATAAACCGTTCCTCTTACAATACAAAAAACAACAAAAAGAAAAACAAAACCAACAAAATATAAAAAAAAGGAAACAAAATCAATAATCGCACCCCATAAAAAATAAAGTCCAAGTTAAAAGAGAGAGAAAAAAAGAACTACACTGGACATTCCTCCGCTTCCGTTCCCTGTTCCTTCCATCCTTTTATCCTTTCTATCATTACCAAACCACTACCATCCTCATTCATGCACTGTTTCCATTTCGACCCTAACACTCTCTCTTTTTCGGTCCACTCTCCTTTTTTGCACTCCTCAAACCAATGCACCCACACGCGTCCTTCCCTACCCCATATACACCACAACTCTTATACTTGACATCCATCCAATACTTTCGCCCTCTTTCTTCACAGCTGCATCTAAACCTGGCAATTATTGACTGGGCATTCAGGCCCATTGTTGATTTTAAGAATTTAGGTAGCTCTTCAAATATTTGTATTTCCGCATAGTCCTAACTATATCTACTCTACAATATTTTCCTTTGACGTTCTTGCAGTTCAAATTCCTTCAGCCTTACCACTAGCCATTCGTCAACTCGCACGCCTTCCCTACCAAGTCTCTCCATTTCCATGATAGACATACCACCCCTTCATACACTTTCCTTCTATTCCTTCCCTCATTTGTTTCTCTCCTACCATTTACTCCTTCCAAACTTGCTACCCTGAACACTTCTTTTACAATTCTTTCCTCTGTCATTCCATTCACTTTACATTCATACCTCGCTATTCGTCGGCTTGCTTCAATTCTCAATTTAAATACATTTAGCACCTGCAGTACTATGTAGGAAGGAGTTGATCTGTCTAATTCGAGGACCTTTTTAAAGAATTGTAGTTGCACTTTTTCCACGCCTTCTTCTTCCTTCGCCCCCCATATTTCAACTGCATACATCAATATACTCCGCCAACAAACCTTCCATATCATCTCCTTCGCCCGGTAATTTGTGCTAAACTCTTTTCCCCATACCTTCCAGAACCTTTCTGCCGCCACCCACGCTTTTTTGCCACGTACTCTATATGCTCTTTATTACCACACCCACTCCCAAATACAAACCCTAAATACTTAAAATGCCCAACCTGCTCAATCTCCATTCCCTTCCATACTAACCTCTCCTTCCTGCACACCCCACCTTTCTTAAACCTTATCCATTTTGTTTTATCTACACTTACAGTCAGTTTCCTTTTATCAAAAAATGTCTCCAATTTCTCAATCATTTCTTTTAATTCTCCTGCCGAATTTGTCAGTATTACCACATCATCCGCGTACGCCAGACATCACAATTTCTTCCTCCCCACCACCACTCCCCCTGCTTGTCCAGCAGCCAAGACCTTTTCCAAATCTGCCACATATATATTGAAGAGTACCGGGCTAAGCGGGCAACCTTGCTTCAGACCCATATCTAAATTGAAAGCGGTCGACTTACTCTCTCTCACTTTGATCCTACACGACGTTTCTTTATACAGCCGCTCGATACCATCTCTCAATTTTCCAGATATCCGATTTTTTTCCATACATTCCCACAACATTTTCTATTTACCGTGTCATATGCAGCCTTTAAGTCTAGGAACAGAGCAAAGAGCTTACCCTTGGGACTTGCTAATTACTGGTCCATAATATACCTCAGGGTTATTAAATGTTCAGTAGTTCCCCTTGCGTTTTTGGTAGCAACATTTTTCCTTCCGCCTTCCCAAAACGCCTTTCCAATAATTTCGCATATATTTTATAGGATGAATCCATGAGTGTTATACCCCTATAGTTTCTCTTTTCGTCCCTCTCGCCACTTTTGTAGACAGGTATCAACTTCCCCCAACGTCCAACTGTTTGGAATTCCAACTTCTTTCCGCCATATTCTATTGAATTCGTCTGTCACTCTCTCCAAACATTGCTCATTTGCCATTATCCAAGCCTCATTCGGTACCATGCCTTTCTTTTCTTTAAGGATTTTGTCATGTTTACCTCATCCTCCACAGAAAATTCCTCTTCTTCCACTATCCTCATACCGAGTTCGTGCCTTATCGGTTCTTCTTGATCTACTCCCCCTCCTACTAACTCCATGAAGTGCAGTTTCCAGTTTCCGTAGTTAAGTACAGAGCCTACATATGCGTGCTAATATATTTGCAATGTTTCCAAATAGAGTACATTTCTGAGCTGAAGGATACAATAACGGCATTGTGTTAACTTGGGCGCGATGCAATTGATGTGATATTTTCACATATCATGTATCGATGTAAGTCAATTCCCAAGTATTTGGTATTTAAACAGAGCTGGATTGTGCCTCTCTTATTCTCTTTATCTCTCAATAAACTATAATTTAGTTTATTGTGATTATTGGGAAATTGAGTTAGTTCCGTTTTAGCTGAGTTTAATATTAGACCATTTTGACTACACCAGTTGGAGACTTTATTTATTCGAAGATTTGTATACCTTCGTAACTGCGAGTCAACTTTGGTTTGGACTACGCTGGAACAACTATCATCGGCAAAGAATAAAGAATACCATCTTTAACATTGTCGCAGATGTCATTTATAAACAAAATAAATAGCAGCGGTCCCAGTATAGAACCCTGTGGGATACCAATATTTGACACAATTATATCTGAAAAGGCAGTGTGATTTAAACTGTTTTTTTAATTTTTATCATCTGTTTCTTACCAGGAAGATAGGATTTTACCCACGATACAACAGAGTCTTTATGACCGCAAGTCTCGAGCTTGCTACACATAAGCTGATGATTTTTTGATGATTTATATTAAACAAAATGCCTAATGTTCTCGTTCAAATTATTACATTTCTCGTTCAAATTACTAAAAATTATAGAAATTTATTATTTTTTTATTATTTATTATTATAATTATAATTACAGTAGAAGACAGCTTCTTCGGTGTTTTTTATTTTTTCCAAACTGGGTTTTAGAATATATAATAAGCAGTGTTTCGCAGTAAATGCTGTTAACCTTCTAAAAAATAACACCTCATATACTTTAGAGCAAGGATCACCAATTAGTTTCTTCAGAGGTCCGCATTTTAAAATAAAATTACCATCGCGGTCCGTTTCTATTTGAGTTTATTAAATAAGAAAATGTGATGTGCAGAAGTAACTCGGAATTTTTTTACATATCAATGTGAGAACTCAAAAATTTCTGCCTTGAACTATTTGTCTGAAGTTTGGAGTAAAGTTGGTGCAATTGGTGCATTGTCATTTTATTCTTTAGATGTTCATCAGTAAGTCGAGATCGAAATTTATTTTTAATGAAGATCATCTTCGAAAATGCTGCTTCACAAATATATGTTGACCTAAACTATTATTACCACACAGCTATTTATTACCACATACAAATTTTATCCAGAACTTCACAAGGAACTTCCATATGTTTGTGTCTTAACACTGTGTTTTCTAGGAAATCGATCATTTACATTTGCAGAGTAGCTTTATTACTCCCGTAAACAGTTGCGGCTTCGTTGCTCCATTCACCATCAGGATGCTGAGAGTAAATGTAGCTGAGGATTCCGACGATATTTTCAAATTTCTTGATATCTGCGAATCTGTTTTCAAATTCCGATTTAAAATCCTTAATGAATTACTTGTATTGGCCGACGTTAATTTCGTTATCACTGCTGATTACTTTATTTAAATTAGCACAGTGGTGTTCATGGCTAATGTCATTATAGAAAAGATCAAGTTTTTGCGAAAAGCTTTTTACTTCTGACTTGAGCTCCCATATAAGCTTCCCTTTGCCTTGAAGTTTAAGGTTCAAGTCATTAATATGTTTAGAAATATCCGTTAAGAAAGCAATGGAAGCTATTCCTATTCACGATGTTTCAGTGATGATTTTGCACGAAGAAAATTTACTATTTTAATCACTTCTTACATAATGCGCTCAAAAGTTTCCAGCAAAGCACAGTTTGGTGTATAATGCAATGGTATGAAATCAAATCTTCATTACATTTTGCATTGGTCTTCATTAGGTGAACTAGTCGTTTTTTAGTCCCAACCATTGGTGGCGCACCACCAGTAGTTACAGTTAGAAGCTTTTTCAAGTCTAAAACATCTTTATAGAAATAATTCATCTCCGCGTTTTTCATGTCTTCTCCTCAGGTTCTTCTTAATAACGGCAAAACAGCCAACAGATTCTCTCATTTGGTCCAGGAAGCGATCAAAATTATCCAGTTGTGCCTTATCAATCACGTCGCATGATTCATCCATAGCTAAGGCGAAATAGCATTATTTAACGTCACAATGATTTTCATCTGGCAAAACGTGTGTATTTCTTGTGTTAGTAGACGCAAATAACGGAATCTGTCGAATAGTATCAACAATATCTTCTGGGTTCTTAAACAGAACATTGCCTGTCTCGACTAGGCATTCTTTAACTATGTCAGCATCAGTAAATGATTTCATATGCTTAGCAAGAGTCAAAGAAAACGCAAAGAAGCAGCACCACATTTTCCCTGCTCAGTCATTGAACGACTTACGTTCTGGGTCGAAGATAATATACTTGCAATTTTAGATTTACGTAAGTTACTACCAAGTGGAAATTTTTCGACAAATGATTTATGTTTAGTATCACAATTTCGTTTTATATTCGAGCTTTTAATTAACGCCACTGTTTGTTGACAAATCAAGAATATTGGTTTGGTCCGCACAAAATAGGTCGGCGGTCCGGATCCGGACCGCGGTCCGCCATTTGGTGACCCCTGCTTTAGAGAAAACAGACAAGGCTTAATATTCGCTCCGAGCGCAACAGCACCAGCGCAAAAGGTGACACTTTTAAGAATTTCATGTTTAGTTATATTGACATGTATTTTGTGATATATTGACATTTTGCTCATCAGAAGTCTTCGATTCACTAGTGTCCTTCTTAATAAAGTGCTAATCAGTGCATAAATATGTTTACATTTTCCGTGTCGTGCACTTTGAATAACGTATCGTTTATCATTCAACTAACAATATAGTAAATTATAATTAAAGCTTCATAATATATTATGACATTAGTTATTTAATAAATAGTCTCAACTTACTAGCAATTGTACTTTATCTGGAGCTTCAGTAACATTAGTTTGCCGAAAAACCTTACATTTAATTATAGTTCCTTGATTTTTAATTCTAAACTATTCAACATCAACAACGTTAATCTCATGTATTACATAACCTATAATTTTTCTGCTGTCAAATATCGTATTTATTATTTATTTTTAATATTATTTATTTATTTTATTATTTATTATTATTCCACACGAAGTTGTCTTTTTGGCCACGGGTGGCGCTAAGCGCGGTTCTCCACGGAGCGAATAGATCTATAGTTCTCAACTTTATCATTTTCCTGTTTTTTATACACGGATAGTTACCGATACATTCAGCTGATCTGGGTAGTAACTATTCAGAAAGGAGTTATTAACTAAATAGCTCAAGGGTGTGATTATATGTTCCGCTACTTGGAAAGGGATATTGAATGGAATTTCACCATAACCTGAGGACTTCTTCTTTGCAAGATGTTTCAGTATGTTATAAACCTCATCATCAGTCGTACTATATAGAAAGTTCCTAACAATATGACAAATTATTATTAACCTCTATTTAATAAGTTAAATATAGACAAATCCATAAGTTACAAATCGACAATAAACACACATAAATCTTTCATTAATAAATCTCAATTATAGTATGAAACTTAATTTGTTGATTTACGTTGAAAACTTCATTATCACCGGGGAAACCTATAATACAGCAGTAATATGAAATATTAAGTTATCATTAAACCAATCATAAAAGTTATTTCCTTTTATTATTGGATGTATCGTACCTCGAGCTTTAAGAACCGTTAAGGGCGCACTCAAATAAAAACAAAGTTTGGAAAAGTTCCATTCCTGTGTGATTATTGTGGTGTTTGGGGTCCATTGAAAGTTAAGATAAAGACACAACTAAAAGAGAAAGATATATTAATCCTTATAACGATATCACGTAAAACACCAACAATAAGGGAATAAATTAATAAATGAACGATAAGGGAAATAATTGTTGCAAACGCTGTGTAGATTATTTTACTTTTTAAAAATATATATTTCGCATGACAAGTTGACTAAACGGACGGGGCTGAATATTAAGTTGATAAAAATAGAACATTTATGTAATTAAAATGTTTCTTTTATTTTTAAAACCTCATATACTTGCTCAGCTTGATTAGTCAATCAAGCTTAAATTAGCTAGTCTAAGTTCACTTGCTAATCAAGCTGTTACAAGTTGTTACTGTTATTAACAAGCTTAATGGTATTTTTAGGAAACATGTCAAGGTCTCTGTTACTGTCCAGGCATAAAACTAATCGCATCTTCTTAATGGAATCAAACTTGTATTAGTTTTTTCAAGTTAATTTTCGATAGGGTATATAGTTCAATAGGTCTAGTAAAGTTTGATGTAATAAGCCCTTATAGAATTTAACGAATTTAATTACGAATTTAATTAATTAATGACGAATAATCGGCCAGATTTTTGAAATAGCCCAATTGTATTGCCCCACATTGTTTCATTCAATGAAATAGATCCAGACCATGTATTAGATCCAGAAGTCTACGTTACTTGTGGTTCGGCGGAAGTCCTTAGACTGTAATGTTCAGTTCCATTCTCCTGCGCGCGATTGCTTAACAATGGAATATTATATGGAAGGCAGTTTCGTCCTCTTCAGTGGTTCAGCTGTCTAGATGCCCATCTTCTCCAGATTTCTTGTTAATGCACACTGTCCCGTTAAGAGACCTGCCACAGTTGCAATATACTTCCTTGACAGTTGCAAGATTTCAGCTGTTAGGGTGTTAGATATGGGACCTATCATCTGTTTGCTGTGTTGCTGGCCACTTATGCGGACCCATTGTGGTTGGTGACTTTTATTGGTTCACTCTGTCTGTATTATTTTACGGGCTATGGTTTTGGTGACGTAGGACCTCTCCCTTGCAATCGGGAGCGCTGCAGCAGTGCCCCATGTAAGCCTAACACCCATGCAAGCGTAACGATGTTTTGCGCCTTCTAACATTTTAAGTTCTCAAGCCAATCCCAAACTGTCCTAGATTTTATTCTATGACATGGCGGGGCGTTTTTCGCAGTTTTTTGACTGTCCGTTAAAATTTAGATGTTTCTACTTCTGTAGTCCATTCTTAAATTTTAACGCGAGAATTTACGCTTGGAAGATACACACATACTCCATACGCCACATACTCCAGCGCCAGTTCCATTGTCTTTCTTGTAGCCGTCTGTGTACCAAATTAGGTCTCCTCTGTTTTTCTTGTGGTAATTCCCTTCTGTCCGCTGAAGTTGTGTTTTGAAGGGTATTTGGAATGAAAGCCTATCAGGAATCTCCTTCTATGTTAAGGATCGGCTCGTTTCTTACATCCGTTATCGAGGTATAGCCCGTTCTTTCTAGGGTTTGCCATGTTTTGTTGTTCCTGCATCTGAAAGCTCCTGTGATGTAAATATTCAGCGGAGGGAGGCTTATCATAGCTTCCAGAGCTGCTGAAGGCGCGGTTCTCATCGTTCACGTGGTTAGCAAGCAGGCTAGTCTCTGTTTACTGGAGAGTTTGTTTATAGCTTGCTTCTGTTTTAGGTTGGTTCACCAAATTGTGGACCCATATCTCATGATGGGTTTTACTACCGGCTTGTACAACCAATGTACCATGCTTGGTTTTAAGCCCCACGATTTGCCAAGTGTTCTCCTGGTCATCATCAATGCCATGCTGCATTTGTTGGTTGCCCGTGTGAGGTGTTGGTTCCAGGTCAGTTTGCATTTAGGACCAAGCCTAGGTACTTGACCTCGACACTTGCCTTTAATTGTTCGTTTAACAAAATTGGGAGCTTTAGGCTCTCCAATTTCCTCATTTTCGTAAAAGGCACTACCCGAAGGTCTTCTCCCTTACATTGAAAATTCTTCCCCCTTATGAAAATGACTATGTCAACCGTATAGCCTTTGGTGTAGTAACTGTCGTTAAAAAAAATCCTATTTTGTTTAACGACACAAGCACATCAGCAACGAGGTCCCAGAAGAGTGTCGACAGGACCCCACCCTGTGGGCATCCTTTGATGACAGAGACCCGCGTTGTATCGCGGAAGAAGTAGTTTGTACAGTTCTGCTTTGCAGCATGGATTTTATCCGTTTGGTTGAAGTCAATATCATGGCTGCGGGCTTCACTAACTATGCTATCCAATGACGTATTGTCAAATGCACCCTCGATGTCCAAGAAGGCTCCAAGTGCCATCTCCTTGTTTTCTATTGTGTTTTCTATTCTCACCACCCGTTAGTATAGCACTGATTCCCATGATACCTAGTGCATTCCTGGTTGATAAGCATGCTGATTTAGATGGCCTCTTGGATTTTGGAGGTGCCTCTTTATCAGAGAGCTCCGCCTCAGATGGTTTTCAACTAGTTTCTCTAACGTTTTCAATATGGCGGATGTTAGACTGATGGGTCTATACGCCCAAGTTTTTGTATAAATACCACTTCTTCTTGTCTCCAGGAGGGCGGAACGTAACTCGTTGCTAGACTTCCCTTTAATAGTTCGTTCAATATTGGCACCAGTATTCGTACCATGCTAATGCCGGAAAACCCTCATCTGGGCCAGCTGCTTTCTCTGAGTCAAATGAGTTTATGGTCCATGCAATTCTTTCGTTGGTAATTATCCCGTTGGCCACCTGCCAGTCCTGCTTGGATCCTCTCAATGTTATGTTGACAAGCATGACTGTCCAAGTTATTCCTAGTTGGTTCAATTACTTGACAGCCCAAAAAATGAGCTTGGAGAAGAGTCTACATGGTTTCTTTTCCATAGGTAATGTGCTTACAGTTAGGCTTCCTAATTGTACTCACGGGATTTATTGGATTTTTTGTAAGGAGCCTTTGGAGACTTGCCGTTTTGGATGTGCTTTCGACATCTTCACATAGCTTCCTTCACGAGCCCTTTTTTTCCAGTCGAATAGACTTGTTATATTCAGTGAGAGCTGTCGCGTAGTCTGACCACTCCCTTGTCTTTTTAGCTCTATTATAAAGTTTTCTAGTTTCACTTCTTTTCTGTTCTTTGCTCCACCAAACTATTTCCTCCTGGTGGTACGATTTACTTGAGGACAGCTAACATTATATTAGGTTATAATAGCTTCCTAAAGAAAAGTGGAGGCTACCTCGATATCAGGTGAACTGGTTATAGATGCTCTTATCGCGCCCCGATCCTACTCATCAAAGTTTTGATTGTGTCGTTTTGTTTGTGTTTTGTCATAAGTCGGACGCAAAAAAGACAGATTTTTATTAAATAAACAAAACTAATAAATTGGGAAAAAGGAAAAATAAGAAAAACTAATTTGCAATGTAGCTTTAACTTGCAACACTATTAGTCGAAGAATCCATGACTTAGGTGAGGATCTCAATTACCAATTAATAGAAAAAATGAAAGGCAAGTAATTTGGTCCGCAACTCAGCCTCATCAGCTACTGACAGTAATAAAGATGCACACCATTTTTGTAACGTACGCTTTCTGGATAACAATTTTTACAGACCTTTTTCTGTAAAAGCATTGGGTACTGAAAGCGTAAAGGCTCAAGACTTTGAAATTCTTGACAAGTTTATAATTATCATCATTTATCAGCTTATAGCGTCCGCTGCTGGACTTAAGCCTCCCTTAATTCCTTCCATTCTTCTCGTTGTTGCGCTGCTTGTATCCAATTAGATGTGATTCGCATTATATCGTCACTTCATCTCGTCGGTGGACGACCTCTGTTTCGGTATGCCTCTTGTCTAAGTCTCCATTCAATGATACGTTTCGTCCATCCTCCATCCGTCATTATTGGTACGTGGCCTGCCCAATTCCACTTCAGGTAGGTGATCCTCTCTACCGCATCTGCAATTCCCGTTCTCTGCCGTATGGTAACATTTGCAATTTTGTCACGCAGGTTTATTCCTAACATAGACCGCTGTATTTTCCGCTGTGTTACCCTGGTTTTGTTTATAATTTTGTTTGTTAATTTAAGCGTTTTCGCTCCATATGTTAGGACAAGCAAGACACATTGATGTTGATATTTTCAAGCAGATATAAAAAATCAGTAAATCAGCCTTAAACACGTGTTTCAGCTTACCAAAAGCGACCCAAGTTAGTCCTACTCGTCATAGCACTAACCTGGTCCTATGACGATTTCATAAATGATTCCAACCAATCACTATTTTTCGATTCTTCCTTGGACGAGAAAATAATTATTTTTATATCCGACGGTGCACCTTGTATGGTGAATGCTGGTCAAGCTCAAGGTGTTTTACCCAAACTTGCTTCACATCACCTGTCTAGCCCACGGATTACATCTACTTGCGGAAGAGATCAGGAAAGAGTTCGGGAATGTCAATAAATTGATTTCCTCTACAAAGAAAGTGTTTTTAAAGCACCATCGCGCGTACGAAAATATAAAGAGCGACAGCCAAACCTAGCAAAAACCTCCAGAATTTATATTAATGCGGTGGGGAACATGGTTGAAAGCTGTATTGTTTTATGCTGAGAATATTGAGGCCATAAAAGAAGTAGTTGGTCAATTTGACAGTTCAGAAGCCATTGCAATTGATTCAAGCCAGCTGGCATTTGAGGATATTTTAATCAAACAAAATATTGCTCACAGATTGTAATTTATTCTTGTAACACATTTCAGCAATATTCCCGACGCCATTGAGAGATTAGAAACTAAAAACCTTCCTCTTTTTTTCACTTCGCTGTGCAAGTCGTAGGAAATATTGGAAAAAATTATTGAACAGAGCAACGACCTTCCGAGTTTATTACCGAAAATGGTCCGTGGCAAATTAGCTCTTGGCTTGAAGGAATAAAGAAAGTAAACGCATTTATCAAAGGCACCAGCCAAACTCTGCCTGGAGAGGTTTTTGCAGAAATGACGACAAATTTCAAGTTCTGTCCAGTAACGGCAGTTGACGTAGAGAGGTCATTTTCAGCCTATAAATTAATAATTAGTGACAAACGTCACAAGTTTGCTCTAGAAAATCTAAAAAAATTGTACATTGTCACAAGAAGTACAACTTGATATTGTAAAAAATATGTAAATTCCAAAAATAAATAGTATTTTGATTGTGCATATTTCACCCATTTTTTGTGCATATATCGCCCATTTTTAGTGCATATTTGCATGCATATTTTGGCATGTTGATAGTGTATATAATTCGATGTTTATTCATTCACAACTCTCTTACGACAACAGCCTTAAAACAAGATTTTCTTAAAACAAGTGTTCTTATTTGGTGAAGTTTTATATATAGGTCTAAAATGAATTCCCATTCCCCCCTTTGCAACATCTTATTTATTTGAAGACGGATTTTCAGCTGCAGCTCTAATATAGAGCAAATATTGTCAAAGATAAATTTGGAGCAAGAAATGACAGTAGCGATGTCAAGCTTTATCCCACTTAAAAAAAAATGTGTGGAGATCACCAAGATCACAAGTCACATTAACTAACAATAAATTATCATTGTATTTTATTTCCTATTTTTCCTGAATAATAAATTTATTCAATATATCCATGTGTCAATATATAAATATAAATCTCCATATAGATATAAAAACTCAGTTTCATATTCTGGATGTTATAATTTTTCTGCTTATCTACCTAGTTTCATTATACCCTATTTCGACGTGCTAAGGAGCCGAGACAAAATACTAAACTTGTAAGTGTGCCGCGAAACAAAAGTTTAGGAACCCCTGTCGTAGTTCATAAAACTAATTTTGAGGAGGATTACAGTGTCACAAAGTTTTTCCCTCCCTTTTCATACATAAATGACAGAGCCAGACGGTCACAAACTATTTAATAATTTCATATGTAATTTAATGAAGACATGGAGCGCTTATGGCCTATAAATAGTATTGATTGAATTTAGTACGATTAATTTATTATAGTATTAATAAGCACATTAATGTTATACCTTGCAACAGATCAAATTTAAAATGTTATTTCAGGAAAAATACTTTCTTACAGGAAACGGAAAACATAAAATATTGGGTTGTCCGTAAAGTACTTTCGGATTTCAACAATGAATGACTGCAGATGCACACAAGCATTTAGGCTGTGTTTGGTCATTCCAAAATTTGTTTACAAAATTTAATTTTTGTGATTTTTCGGTTCAATATTTAACTATAATTGACGAAGAATGAGGACAGTTTAATGTAATTTTTTAACAATTAAAAAAAAGCAATGAGCTTTAATCATTATTTTTAAGTTGTCATCATTGAATGGTTGCATAACTGTAGATGAGCGTGTAATCAGTCCAAATTTATTCAAAACAGGCATAAATTCAACCTATGAACCATATTGTAATGGGAAAAAAAAAGAATCGGGGCGCAAGGAAATATATTATTGTCACTTTATTGGATTCCAAACTATATTAAACATTGATAGTATAACTGTTTCGTATTGGAGACAAAAACCCCACAAAACAAACGACGCATACAGCGCGCGATTTTAATTGCTTATTTTGTACCCGCGATTACCTAGGTTTGGTTTCTCTTTACTCTCCATGGCGCACCAGGGCACCGCGGTCCACACTTTGGGAACCCCTGAACTACAGCATATTTTTTTCCAGGATTAATATGTCATTTATTTCTCCAATATTTACACGAAATTAATCTTAGAAAACATTACTAGATGAAGACAAGAAGTTGAAGCAAGAATTAAAGATTATTATCAAAATTTAAACAAAAGCATATTGAATAATGCTTATAATTATAATAATAATAATTATAAGCATTAATATTACAATAATAATTAATATTATTGTAATATTGATAATAATATTCTTTTAATATTAATAATAATTGTAATGATTCATAATAAAAATTTTAAGGTTGAATATTGAATACATTACATTTTTATTTCTAACTATTATATTTATAACTTGATTAAAAAATCTATAAAATATTGGATAAAAGTAATTTAATGTTATGTAACTTTTTATCTATGCCATTATTTTCATGTTTTTACTACCACTTTTTACGACATTACAAAATAAAATGTAAAATAAATTTTAATTTAATTCTAAATTCGTGTGAAACACGTTCATTGTAAAATATTGTTATTCCGGTTTCTCTATTTCCGCACGAATCAACTCAATCATCGTTAATTCCGAGTAAATCTTCATGTAAATCGTATTTATTTAAAATTTACTAAACGAACCGATGAGACATGGAAATGTAAGCCGTTTCTTTATCTGTCATCGTGAACTAACTGTGATAATAACATCTTTTTGAAACGTAGCTGTAACACGCAAAATATCCAAAATAACATTGCTAATATACTACGAACTTTAAATATAGAACAATTTTTCGTCAGTTGTAAATATAGAAGAATCTCTCGTTGAAAACGTTCAGGCTAAAGACTAGAGTAATAGTAAATTAGATAAAGACTCGCGTGTTAACAGCTTGAAATTAATAACTGGTTAGTTAAAGGTGACGTATCATACATTTTAACAAGTTAACCGCTTGTTGAAATATAATGGATATTCAGAAACTATATATTTGAGATGTAAGGTGAGAGAGGGTCATTTAAACCGCAGCTTCGGTTTCGGTTTTCAAATAAATCGGTTTTGGTAACAAATTATGTTCAACAACAAGGTTCCAATATATCTCTCACCTTACGTATACCTTCGTTATCAATTTCGTTTAGCATCAAGATAGATTAGAACATTAAATAAATAAAAAAATATTAAATATTTTGCCATTAATTTAAAAGCTTTCAATAAGATTTGATTTAGCGTCGTATCGAATATTTATATTTGTTCCGAGCACATATCGTGAAATGTTTTCCGTACGCGACCATATATTTGATAATTTATATTTGTTTTCACTGGCCTGAGTTCGATTTAAGCAGATACGTGTTCGGACTGCTTATTGCCCCAGTGGCTTCGCCAGAGCATTTCCACAAATATTATGTATATTGATATATACGTTTTTACGTTCGAATTTCGATCAGGATTTGTAACAGTAAAGTTATATTCGATAGTTTTGCTTTAGAAGATTAAAAAAGAGACTGTTAGAGTTTTTGCTTTTCTCATTATACAATGTTTATTAAGTAATTATTATATTTATATAATGTTTATTAAAATCTTATTTTATGTGGATTGTAATTGCGAAATTTCATGTAAGTAACGATAGAAAATGGTTTCGTTAAGTTTTAGTTTTAATATCCTTTTTGGGAGAACATCAAGAATGTATTCGCTCCGAGCGCAACAGCTCTAGCGCCAAAGGTGAGAATTTTAAGAACTTCATGACCGAAATACGAGAAGATATGTTTGCTTAAAATCATTATTTATCAAGTGAATGGAAATTTCAGAAAATTTTTGCTGAACACGATTTTCCAGCTTATTCGGTTGAATGCTCAAAATACCCAATATATAGGCTATAACTTGCTTATTTGTAACTTTAGAGCGAAATAAACTCGAAAATCATTTTTAGCACTTCGATTTCCTTCGGTTAACCATAGGAAAAAATTGCTACAAAATTTAAAAAAATCGTATTTTTTTATTATCATTTTGGACGTAAAAATGGGTTTTTCCGGTTTTTTTAATCTCCTCAAAAACGGTAAACAACAACGAAATAATTTTCGGCACACAGAAACAACTCGACAAGACAAACAAGTCGATGTGTAAATTGTTCGGAAGGATTCAATTTTTCATTGAGAAATTTCAAACTGAAATTTCACGATTGTCGATTTGATAAGTTGAAATCTCAAAAACTCTGATAGATAATTAAAAACAGTTTGCGGCATCGTTTTCAGAAGCTAATTTTCATACTTTCACATTTAGATTATTTATCCGCGGGAAATTCATTAGTTTCCAAGATCTCTACTAGAATGCCTACTTTTAGAATGTCTTCAAATTTTACTCTATTTTAGCAGGCAATCGTGAACGGAGAGAGCTAGCAAAATATAATTTGCATATTTGTAATCTGCAGCAATAATGCTTTCAGAAACGTGTTTTTACATTTTTCTATAACTCAAAAAATAAAGATTTTAGCAAAATCTATTTTCTTACATTTTATCGTTTCCGCAATCTTGAGTTGCCGGTTTTATGGTATTTTTTAATTAAAAGCCTCCTGGGAATATGATATACGTTTTCTGACTAATTTTGAGATGCTAAATCTATTGGTGCCAACTAGATGTCTCTGTGACAAGCCATTCAAAAGTTGACATCGTGATGTCCTCGTGATTATGATGACATCGTGAAATCCTCGGAAAATACGAGAAAATGTATTTCCTGAAAATCATCATTTATCAAGAGAATGGAAAATTTCAAAGTTTTTCTGAAAGTATTTTCCTTGCTGGTTGTAAATATACAAATAGCATCTTGATAGCCAGTTTTGGATTCCGAATAAGCGGAGTAGAATTTTTGCTTTTCACTTTGCTGGCAACAAAAAGTTCGAAAATCTAGAAAGCTATAATCAGAAAAGTCATTATCTTACTTTATTTGACAATTTAGCAAAGACGTTTAGACGTTTAGCAAAGAAGACGTTTAGCAAAGAAAGATATTAGAATATTCAGTTTGTTAACCGGTAAAAAAATTATTGAATAGGAGACGAAGTTGTCTTTTTGGTTACGGGTGGCGCTAAGCGCGGTTATGCACGGAGCGAATAATATTAATAAATGCATAAATTTATAGTATCATTAAAGGGTATAGTTAACCTTACCAGAATTTTTTTTGAAAATCGATTTTGCGTTTGCAATGTATTCATATTCTTGCATCTTTTCCAAGCTTTTTAAGTCCAATGGGATTCTGAGATTTTGAATTAAAAAGAAATTTTTGAAAGCTGCGCTAGTAGAATTTCTTACAACCGAAATTAAAGTTTTGAGGCGGTCATATCATGTGGCTATAGCGTGAACATCGACAAATTTAATGATTGTTGTAATGATACTGCGGAAATATTCGTAGACAAATTTCCTTGTTATTACATGTCTAAGACAGTTCATAAAATTTTAATTCATGGTGCTCAAATAATAAAATACGGAATCGGCCGTATTGCCAATCGGTCAGTTATCTAAAGATGCTCAGGAAGCCAGAAATAGGGATATAAAAAAATATCGTGAAGGATTTTCCAGGAAAAATTCACGCATAAATACAATGGAAGGTGTGTTTCATTGGCTCCTTGTATCTTCGGATCCACTTATTTCGAGCTTGAGAAACATTAAACCAAATAAAGGTAAAAATTTGTGATCAGATGCCCAAGAGCTTTTGATTTTCCCTGAAGATGATGAATCTGAAAGTCTCCTAGAACTTTCTGATAAGCATGATATTGACTTTGATTTCGAAAATGATAATTATCCTGACAGTGATAGCGACTAATTAGTACAATTTTTTCCCTATTTTATTCATTTATGGCTATTATATATTATTATTATATAGTATTCATAGTATTCCATAATAACTGCTACATAAACAGTTTATTATTTCGCAATTGTAATATTCTAATTGTTATTACCAATATTGAATACCCTTATATACGTATTTACATGATATTCCGAGCAATTTTTAAAAAGTGTTTGGCCATCTTGGATCTGCCATTTTGATTTTTTTAATTAAACAATGAAATTCATAATCAGTGAACTCGAAAACACTTACCAATTTATAAGAAATTTAGATCAACTTTTAATGAAGTAGTCGGTCATATTGGATCCGTCCTTTTTGAATTTTAAAATTATACCATGAAATTTGTGATCAGTGACCTCGAAAACCTTCATATACCAATTTATATGAAATTCCGATCCAATTTTAATAAAGTCATATTGGATCCGTTATTTTGAATTTTAATATTATATATTGATATTCGTATTCAGTGAACTCGAAAACCCTTATAAACCAATTTATAAGAAATTTCGATCAAATTTTAATAAAATGGTCGGCCATATTGGATCCTCCATTTTGAATTTTATTATTATATTATAAAATTCGTATTCAGGGAAATTGAAAACACTTATAAACCAATTTATATGAAATTACGATCAAATTTTAATAAAATGGTCGGCCATATTGAATCCGCCATTTTGAATTTTAATATAATGCTATGAAATTCGTATTCAGTGACCTCGACAACTCTTATGTACCAATTTATATGAAATTCCGATTAAATTTTTATCGAGTACTCGGCCATATTGGATCCGCCATTTTGAATTTTAAAATTATACTATGAAATTCGTAATCAGCGGCCTGGAAAACCCCTATATACTAATTCACGTTTAAATCTGAAACTTCTTTCTATTTTTGGCCAACTTTTTTGAAATCCAGACTACTGTGCGGTGGTGGCTTAGTAGTCAAGGTCCCAGGCTAAGTCCCAGGCTAAGTTACAGGTTCAAATCCTTTGGGCGCGAATGTGGAAATAAGCCACCATCCTATTGTGCATGGCTCTCGCAAGGCTATCACAGTAACCTGCCAAGAAACCTCCCCTAAAATAGTGGCTTTGCTACTCACGTTAAAAACTGTGGCTTCCTCCACTTGTGTCTAAGATCTATATACCAAGCATAAGTGTAGGCAGGTGAGTAGGTCAAGTCCACTAAGACTGTTGCACCATAGGAAAAATAATATAATATTATGGTTTGAACTCAAATTAAAAATATGGAAAATTGCCACGTATTTTGCCGTTTGTACATGTAATGATGGAGCATCGGGCAAATGAAATATTTTAAAACCTTTCGATGTTTAATCGGATCCGAGACTATGCTTAAACCGCCCGACAGTTGCTCGACGTCGTGTTTCAATAAAAATTATATTGGACAGCACGAAAAGTAAAAGAAAGGCATCTAGAATGACCTCTAGATCCAAATATACCGGGTGAAGGTGTATAAGGTGTATAGAGCTGGCATCAACTAAACCCCATAAATATCAATTTGAATCTTTTATAGTATATTACGTACCGTGTGTTGTAAGAAGCATATCATGTACAAGCGGAACAGTTACGCACGACCCGCGTAGCGGGGAGTGCGTACTACCACGAGTACGTAATTGCCTTACAACTCGAGTTTATTTACGACCACCCTAATTTGTTTTTGTTTATTAAGAAAAATATGTTTGATGTAACAAATTTATTTATTATTAGGTTATGTTTATTTAATTATCATTATTTAACATTATAATAAACAAACAGTTGTATTTTTTTATATATAACTGTTACTCGATTACTTAACTTGAATAAGATGAAACGAAATACATTCTTAATGGTTACATACCTTATTATTTAGTACTTATTTGCTTTAAACTGAAATAAGACTGCTCATAAATATAGGCAACACATTGTATGCAATATCAATTTTCGTTAGTTTGAATTGTGGCACGGGGGGCGCTGAACGTATGAGCACGTAGAAGGAGCTCTCAACCAATCAACGAATCGTAAACCAAACGCACATGTGTGTTATCAATCATACCTTATCATTAATCGCGGACAGTTACATACGTGTGTGTTAAGATGTATTTACGTAGTCCACGAACTGTACGCTAATGGGCATTTGCAATAGTGGACGTAGATAAAATGATTGAAAGTGACACCAAACTTTGTCCAAATTTCCCACGAATTATGTTTTTTAAACCACTGATTTCACGTCTTGTGTGTCATTGTCAAAGAAGGGTATTTTTTTGACTAGTCATAAAAGTGATTACTTTTACTTATTAGACACAAAAGTACTTAATCTTATGCCTTCCAACAAATTGACGCTTGTATTTTGGCAATCAAATCATTTTGGAGATGGCTAAGATTAGAGGCTTACAAGTATGAATTATTGCTTTAATATGCTGACAATGTGGTTTAGAATGCAGTCGATTTGAAGTTAAAGGCTGGTTAAAAATACAATTATTTGCGTGGGAACATACGATATCACTTAAACCTAACCTAACATAACCGAACAAAAGTATATGAGACATACATATTGAATACACGACGAATAAATTTAGTTTACAAGTTTTATGATATAAACTAGAGATGCCACGGATATTCGGTATCTATTCGGTATTCGCCTATTCGGCAAATTTTTGAATATTCGGCCGAATACCGAATACCAAATCATGAAAAAAAAATCACACATATTATTAAAAAATGATTATATTTTACCAACAAAACATTACAATTTATTAATACTTAAAATTTAGCAAAGGTAATTTGTGATGAATAAAAACATTTTTTTCAGAATTTGTTGATAGCAACTGATTGCGCTTTTCCTCATAAATTATACCCGCTTCTGAAAATTGCCTCTCACTGTAAACCGTAAGCTGCGTGATGATAGATATTTTTGCGAATTCTGTCAGTTTTTAATACTGCTGTAGGTTTGCTGACCACCGCTTGTAAGGGTATGTGGTCCTATCTAGGCGAGCCGTCTTTAGATAAAAATCAATATCGTTTGCAGTAGCACTTGTTTTTTGCACATTCTCATCCTTCTCCATATTTTCTGTAGCGACTTCCTCAAATCAACTCATTTCGGAGCTTTTAAAAGGATCTCGGAGCTTTTAAAATATTTTTTTGTTTTGTTCTTGGTGTTCTTGGTCTCAGGAAACTGGTTTGAAACAAGGGTAAGGAGAAGTGGCAACCAGCTATTTCTCATTTTCATCACAGTTGAACCGTGTTCCTAGCTAAACTTGTAGTGAAGATCTTATTCTCAGCAAATTTGGTGTTCTATCTGATATCTCTTCGTTTCCCAGGTATTTCAACAATGGGAAAACGTGTGGAATCACTTCGGAGATGCAAGAAATATCCGGGCTAGTTGTTTTTGTTATCTCTTGAAATAGTTTGAGGAGTTTGATATATTGTTCCAGTAACAACCACCGCGATGTTAGATTATTTAATGACTCATTACGTTAATCAGTTATGTATAAATAAACAGCTCGCTTTTGTTCTAATAATCTCTCCATTAAATAGTATGTAGAATTCCAACGTGTGCCTACACGGTTTTGGAAAGTCAAGTTCTTGGCGAATAGATTTGAGCTTTTTTCTGTTATACCTAAGTGGTTAAAATGTGTAACAATTCGTCTTGCAGCAGATACCACCCGTGTTATTTCCGTTTGAGATTTTAGCGATTTCTAGATAGCTCGTTGTAGTGAATGGATAAAACACAGTAGAATTATATTCTGCGTCTTCTACACCTTTTATCATATTGACTCCACTGTCGTGGACAAGTAAATGTATCTTGCTATGAGAAATATTCAATTTTTTTGCAATATCATTCAGTTCTTTTGCAATAGTTGTACCTATATGTGAACCAACAAACGGCTTCATTGCTAAAACGCCATGTTCAAGAATAAAATTAGAAGATAGCCAATGCGCAGTGAAAATCAAAAAACTTTGATTATTCAGATGTTACTGATTTTGCTGTTGCTTGCGAAATACTAGCTTCAATTTTAGAGTAGATTCTATTATATACAATATATATGATTAATAATTTTCTCGGTCATATAAGTGCGGCCAGGTATTTTGTATTGAGGTACTGCTTTTTCCATAAGCCTTTGAAAACCGGTTCGTTCAACAAGTGATAATGGTTCATTGTCTAAGGCAATCATATCACTGATTAAATAGTGATATTTTCTTAATTTTGGACCATTAAAATCCTACAACAACTTCCTTTCAATTGTTTCCTTCAGAGTTAACTGTTTCTTTTCTGACGTACTTGGTACTGCGAATATGGTACTGCGTTGCGCTGCGCTACCGCGAACTCACTGCCCCGCACTCATTTTTCGAAAGTTTACCCAAAAACCGTGCCGAATATTCGGCGCTTCGTCCAAGAACGTGGCCAGATATTCGTTATTCGGTATATGTTAATATATAGCATATTTAGTATTATTATAATAGCATTAAACTGGATTTAAATATTGGTGAAACCATACTAATTATAGATACAATCTATAAAACCTATTAAAGACGAAATGTTGCTTGAATATATAAATATATTCAACCTATTCGTAGCTCTATGATATTAAGTCTTATTAAGACTATGACAAATCTCATGTTGAACCTACTACTTTCCAAACTACTTTCCTGGCTAATATCACGCAGGATATTGAATTATACAACAGATATTTACATATAATTTATACATACCTATTTACATATATACAAATTAAGTTACATAACTTTCTCCACAAATGTCAAATTTATACCTAACCTCGCTAGTCATGCACGAGGTGTTCAAGTTCATCTAAGTGTATTCCAATTTATAAATAAAAAGAGCAAAGCTGCACTGATGAGACATGAATCTCGAAACGCGTCGGCAGATGGCTATTCACTTCATTTAAATACATGGTCTGCCAGTGAAGCGGGAATATTTAAAGTGGCCATTTTTTTGATAAAATATATAAAATTTGGGTCACTCCGTAATTTGAAGTTATTTTAGAAATTCTTAGTTTTTTACGTGTTTTTTCGGCTGTAACACTTTACTAACTGATTGCTTGAATAAAACCAAGGGTTTTTGTAGTTCAAAGTTTATTGAAAGCAATGAAAATGAACAATTTTAATTTTATATGCTAAGTAATGAAAATGAACAAGTTTACTTTGAAATGCTTTTGTTGAAACAAAAGAAAGTTTAACGATTTCAGTAGCGAGTATTCCCTCCTCTGGCAGTGTTGAGAGCTTGCAAACGACAAGGCATGCTCTGGATCAGATTTTGGATCACATTCTGCGAAAGATTGTCCCATTATTGCACCAGTATCGCGAATCTCTCTAGAATTTCTGGGGGCCGGCAGATGTCTCCGTAAACGTTTTCCCATCTCATCCCAAATATGCTCAATTGGATTTAAATCTGGACTGCGAGCTGGCCAAACAAATCGCGTGGTTTCACACTCGTCAAGATACTGAGTAACTATCCGAACAGTGTGGGGCGGCCGTGCGTTGTCATTCATAAATGTTGCGTTGTGTCCAAGAATAACCATGATCGGTAAAACTCTTCTAGAACCGTCTTGAACCGCCTAAAAAGGACTTATAGAATCTCTGTGAGATACCTATGCGCAGGCACCGTCCCATTCTCGATAAAGTCTAACTCCGTGCGAGTGTCAAAAGATATGCCTCCCCATTCCATAACTGATCCTCCATCAAATAGAAGTCGCTCGGCAATACACGCTTGAGTATATCTCTCGCCTTGTCGTCGCCACACTCTTACATGTTTATCTGAGCCCGGAAGACAGAATTGCGAGTCATCGGCGAAACGATAGGCGACTCCAATCCGTTATTGTCCAAGCCAAGTATTCTCGTGCAAAATTCAACCTCGCAATCTGCTGTGCACGGGAAAGCGGCGGTCTAGTAGCTCTAGTTCGAGGAGATAATCCACCAGCATGAAGTCCCCTCCTAACTGCCCACTCACTTAAGTTTACATTTCTCACTTCTCGTAGATGATTTCGAAGGGAAACTGCCATGACCGTTCGGTTTCTCAAAGCACTAGAAACGAGAACGCCGTCATCTCTAGCTGTTGTAGTCATGCCTCGGCCTGAACCAGGTTTTCGAGCGCGAATCTGCGACAAACGTTGGCGTATGGCGGCGGTACGAAGAGACTGGTCTGCTCAGTCTCTTCGTACCGCCGCCATACTCGTTGCACAATCGAGAGACTTACACCAACGTTTGTCGCAGTTTCGCGCTGACCGCGGCCGTCTTCTAAAGCCGCCACAATTCGTTCCGTAGTAATTCGTAAACAGGATTTATGCTCATTGCTAAATACTGTGACACCTATACACAACAATGACACCTATACACAAACAATTTACAACAGACAGATTAAACTACAGACACAAATGCCATGCTCTTCTTAAACTTTCTTTTGTTCAAACAAAAGCATATCAAAGTAAACTTGTTCATTTTCCTTACTTATGCGAATCAAATTAAAATTGTTCATTTTCAATACTTTCAATAAACTTTGAACAACATAAACCTTTAGTTTTATTCAAGCAATCAGTTAGTAAACTGTTACAATCGAAAAATACAAGTAAAAAACTACAAATTTCTAAAATAACTTCAAATTACGGAGTGACCCTAATTTTATGCTCGGCAGTGTATATAAGATTTTAGATGAGTAAAGTTTGCCATTTTACATTTTAAAAATAACACCGCTCAAGTGAGAGCCATCCACTTCTGTTTAAACATTCTTCTAAACGTGACCCAAAATTTTCCATCATTCGACAAAGCAGGTCAATGTGCACTTTCATCATCTTGCATTATTGGGCCATATTTTTTGCAAGACGATAGAGGAAAGGTCACAACTGTTAATGCCGACCGCTACTCACACCTGCTCAGAACATTTTGCATGAAACAGCTCACTATGTTTCCGGAAATAATTTTTTTCAAGCAAGATGGGGCCACAAGTGATACTGCTCGTACATGGCTGTTTTAAGAGAACTCTCCCCGGGCAGACTGATATCCAAACATGGCGATTTCTCTTGACCTGCAAGATCCCCAGATTTGTCCGCCTACGACTTTTTTCTTTGGGGATTTCTGAAGAGCAGGGTGTAAAACTAATATCAGACAAGAAATGGCATGGATTCAACCTGACCTGTTTCGTAGAGTGATGCGAAATTTTAGGTCAAGATTAGAAGAATGTTTAAACAGAAATTGCTCTCACTTGAGCGGCGTTATTTTTAAAAAGTAAAATGGCATACTGTACTCATCTAAAATCTGTAAACAAAATTCTATTAAGAAATGTTTTACCAATAAAATGGGTACTTATACCCATACCTATGCCCATGATACTACATTTTCCCGCTCCACTGGCGGATCCTGTAGAAAGAAATGATCGTAAAAACAATGTTGTGGTGAAACATATGTAGTGTTCTACAAATAAATTTTGATTTTTTTTTTGAAACATTTGAAATATTAAAATACATACATTATAAAACTGTGTTTTAATATAACATGCAAATGTACTGGTACTAGTAATAAGATGCAAATGTCTGTTGTATAACTCAATATCATGCGTGGTATTAGCTAGGGAAGTAGTTGTTTCAACATGAGATTTGTCATAGTCTTGATAAGACTAAATATTATAGAGCTACGAATAGGTCTAATATATTTATTTATTCAAGCTACATTACGTCTATAATAAGTTTATTTGTTTGGCTCTAGTCAAAACTGCTTAGATTGAGCGACTATATTAGTAAATTAAGGAACCGTCACAGTGTGACTCCCCGAAAAATAGCTGATTTTCGCGAATTTTTTTTTTGATGGTCAGGCTGAACTAATCCGTCTGATTTTTTTTTAATTACAGCACTAATGGAGAATACAAAATGATTTTTTTTAAATTGATATATTTATTGTTTAACATTGTTTTTATATATTTAAAATGGCGTTGAAAAAACGAGGTCCTGTACGGTGCCCACGATTGCGGACGCAAGTTTGATCTGAAACAAAAATCTCAAAAAGATTATTAATCTGAAGGAAAGCCTCTATGTCTCTATGGAGGCTTTTTCTTTTTTTCTGAAATTTGCAAAAATGGTGGTTTTAGAGAAAGTACCGAATTAGCCTATTTTTTCGACAATTATTCGTAAAAAAAAATTGGAAGATTTAAAAAAAAAAAACGCTTCCATAGCAACATAAAGAATGTTTAGCCAAAATTCCAAAGGGGTAGCTTGAAAACTGTTCCTTTGAGAGTGGGCACCGTTTTGAAAAACACCATTCCGAGAAAAACGCGTTTAAAGTTTGGAGTGAGGAATTTTGAGATAAATCGCCTACATACGATCAATCGGCGATGCCAGGTCCATACAATATTCCTTCTGCTTCCTCAAAGTCTTGATTTTCGGCAGAATGTTTTTTTCGACGAGCTGTCCTGGCTTCTTTGCTGTCCAGAGAGCTTCGGCGTTCCGCGGCTGCGATGCGCTCGTCCCTGTACTTAGCAGCGAAGTCCGCGGCTGCCGGCCCTACGGTGACCTCCATTACCTCCAGGATTTTTAGTATTGGATCATATCCCTCATTGAACGTACAAGCGGACCTTTTTCTTTCCTGTCGTGGACTTTTCCAGCGGCACTGATTTTTCAGGCGTTTTATTCGTAGGTCTATCCATACTGGCTGTCGCAAGCGAACTTTGCCCATTTACTGCGACAGGAAATAGGAACAGGACAATAGGAATAACGGTTCTACGGTGGACGGACACGCCAGACACTCTAATCGTTTTTTCTAAGAAAGGCTGTAGCGACCGAAATAATTCGAATTTCGATTTAAAAATTGGGGAGAATGTTTATAACAGTGTATACTAACGAAAAAAAAAACGATTTGTTGAAAATTTCACACTGTGACGGTCCCTTAAACAGAAAAGATTAGACAGTAGAATAAAGCCAAAGAATATTTGTTATTAAAATTTGTGGTTTTACCGTGTTTTTATAAGTTAACTTTCTTGTCCGTTTTTCTCTTCTCTCTCTGTAGCGAATTTTGCAATTGATTTTAAACTAACTTCTCCATAAGCTATGGACTTGAAAATCTAAACAGAGCTCATAAATGGATATCAAAGCAATATTTTCATACAACAGAAAGTTTTTTTAATTAATTAATATTCCTCCGTGCCTGCAATGATGCAATGTAGGCAACAATGTGTGCTAAAAAAGACTTAAACTCAAAAATATTGATAAGTTTGAACTCAATCGAGTGATTAAAAAAAAGTTATTGCTTGTTGCAGACAAATTTGCTAAATTTCGACGTCGTTTTTAAATAGTCTACCTAGTCTTATCGTTTAAAACAATGGTAATAAATCAGATTTCAAAATTTAAGATTTTTTAAGCTTTCAGAAAATCTAAAAATAATTCCGCTAATGTTATTTATTTTTAAGATATCGTTGTAAATATGTCAAGGTGTTTTTAGGTGGTTGATTTTTTTAGGTGGTTGATTTGAAGATTTTCCGACTTAATGTAAACTAAAGTATCTAATGATTTTTACTAGCTTAATCTGTTTAAAATGCTGCGTATTTTGATATACAATATGTCAAAATCTTAAAAGGTCAAAATTTTGACATGTCATTCATACATTAAATTAAATTGACATTAACACATTAATTAATACGCAAAATTTTGTATAGAACAAACTAATAATGTTTTTCTGTTTCAGTGAAACATAAATTAACCGTATTAGTTAATTATACTTAATAATTAATTAATATAAAAGAAAGTAAGCCTGAAATTAACGATTATAAAAATGTGCAAAATAGCGTATTTATTATCGATTTTTTTCCCGCAACTTTTTCCAAAATAATCTGAATTGACCGAGCCATGTTCTAAATTATTATAAATTAAATGCAGATTAAAACTATGTATGATATTTGCAGTTGCATAGAGAATAAACCTCTCTAATTTTCAATAAAACGACGCTACTTATAGTTACCAATTCAAAATAATATATTAAAGAACGAGTTTAATAAGCGCGGTTTTTGCAGCACGCGCCCATTTTTAATTAATGACGAGCGTAGCGAGGAGTTTTCTAATGGACAAGTGCGCAAAACGCCTTATAAACGAGTTTTGTATACTATTTTTTCTATTTTGCGCCCATTTGTGACATTTCTAAATAAAAAAATCGCCGATACATATTGAGAAAATTGTATCGCACTCGGCGATCCATAAATGAATCCATATGAGTGCTTTAATGACTTCATTATAGACTCAAAATAGAAGAAAAAAAAAATATATATATATTTCGGCTCGGTTCCGGTTTTTGTTCCCACAAAAACGGTATTTTACGGTTTCCGATTTAGTTCCGGTTGGAAGCCCTGAATAATAATACCGATGAATAATTTTGATTCGTGACGAGAATGTTCTCTGAATTTCTTATATTGATTTATATCGTAAATATATTTAAGTTTTATCTTGAGAATTTCTTATAAATTTGAAAATTAGCGCGGCGTCAAACTAGGGTGGACCAGGTTGGGGTGCGCGTGGTGGGGAAAGGGTCCACCCACCCTGTTTGGTGTCAGTGCAGCGCCGTCCGTCGGTTGCGTATGTTTAAGTCGCGTGCACCACGAAACTATGGTGCTGCCGCGAGTTCTTCATCACACACGACGAAATATTTAAAAAATAAGTACATCGAGAGTGCGATTGCATCGCGTGAAAAAATTATTTGCTTCGATTTTACCCCCATAACAAAAATGTGCGATATATTCTGTTAGAACATAATTGGTAACAAGAAACAGCACTCGCGCGAAGTTTATAAGGTAAATTAAATAAATCTATAAAGTATGTGTGTGGTGCGCGTACACATTTCTGCGGTTATTAATAAACCGGACCGTAACTAAATTTAAACCGGCGCACGAACATATTCACAAATATTTTAATTAAGACAACTATCTACGGATTTTTTAAACACACAAGTTACATCTTGGAATTTCCACTTTACAGCTCCCTTGTTAAAAGAATTTTAATTAATTTTCCAGCGGAAAATTCCGCCGCCGAAATAACCATTTCTTTTAATTATGCTCGTTTAATAAATTCGCTTTTAACGAGATACCAAAAATAATATTTAGACGAAGTTTATTTTCCAACTGCGTTTCAATCAATCTCAAAAAGTTTCTCAATATCGTCCGCCTTAATCAAATGAGAAATTTACATCCGAATTCTGTCAAAGGGATTCTAATTAGTCGATTAATATTCCATTAATTACTTATAACAGCACTACATTTAAAAGTAATAAAAAATCGTTTTAATTAAATGATAAAACTTTAATTATTACGAAATTGAAATAAATATTTAATTACCATTTTCTTTACTCTGTATCTGAGACCATAGACTAAAGAACGACTCACTCAGATTCGTAATTTTGGCTAGAATTATCTGTCTAGATCACTTTCTAAGTTATCTACAATTTTGTGAATCCAGTCAAATTAGTCCTTAAGTAAACTTCACAAAGTTTGAAACGATTTTATTTGTTCTATGTCTTAGGCATTAGACTAGATATAGACTTAAGATTAATAAAAACTCGTAGTGTTAAGGTAGTGAAAACGGGAAGCATCAATCTTGAGTAGTTTCCAAGGTAGCTACAATTTTGTGAAACTAGACAATTTAGTTTTTGAATAAACGTCACGAAGTTCAATATTATGTTCCGTGCTCTATGTCTCAGGCAAGACAAAAGACATACATTTAAGATTTGGGCTATTTTTAGAAACAATTGTAAGATTCAAGCTAGTGTAGAATGTAATTATCTATCTAGACTACCACCCAAATTATCATAAATCTTAAATTAGTTTTTGAAACAAACTATCATACTGTTTTCCTCGAATTTTCTATATCTAGGATTCGAAAAGAAAATAAAATCTACAGTTATCTATCTAGACTACTTCTAAAGTTATTTACGGTTCTTTAAAAACGAATTGGTTTTTGAATAAAAGTCTCGAAATCTTTGCTCTATCGAAATAGTATAAGAGATTTATATTTTAGGTCAAGTATCGCAATGCACCTGATTAGACTAATATCACAAATTTATAAAAATATCTTTTATAATATTAAACTTTTTGTTGATTATAAACGTTGATCTCGGTTGGAAGTATAATATTGAATAAATTATTTTGAAATATTTGATGTTGTGTGACTACGTACGTTATTATTTCTTGTAAAAGCGAAACCAAATATCAGAAGAAAAGATTTATGTTGTGGAAAATTAATGGATGATGGGGTCGATGTTAAACTGGACAGGCTTCGATTTTCAGTTGGAATTTCGCTGCTTGACTAATCTTTCTTCACATTTACATTTCTTAATATTCAGAGATACATAAAAACTTAATATAACTTTTTAATATTTCATTTCTTAATATTCAGAAATACAAGATATAAACATCACGCAGTTCATAGAAAATGTTTTCCTTCGTTTTGGATTTTCTGCAAAATCTAATTAATTTTCAAAATTACAGGAATTAATCGATTGCATAGTTGTAATATAGCTAATAAATAAACAATAACAAATATCATTTAAATTGCTGCTACATAGTACTTTTGTGCAAACTTTTATTTGATTTTCAATTTATTTTAAGTAAATAATCAAACAATTTTATATGCATTTCGCAAATCTAAAATAATATTTTTAAATCATTATGGGCGAGATAAATATCCAAACTATCAGTAATGACTTACTTTTTGAATTAATACTTGATATATTTTAATGCTTACCAAATATTTAATTTATAAATTAAGCATTTATTCAAACTATTTTCTAGTTAATATATATATATATATATATATATATATATATATATATATATATATATATATATATATGTATATATATATATATATATATATATATATATATATATATATATATATATATATATATATAAATATTTATATATATATATATATATATATATAATTATTTATATTAATCTAATTGTATTAAGGCATGCTATTAGGTACTTTACACTTGGAGGATTTAAGAAAATAAACATATTTAGTTTAGAGTTTTAACTTAGATACTTTTAAGTTTAATACCGTTTCTGGTTACTGCGGTGTAGTTGATGAGAAAGTTTTAAGAAACGTAACACTAATATTATTTTTGCTTCAAAAATAGAAATATTGCTTTTCTTCTTATTGTTTTGATAAAAATTCGTTGGGAAACTTTATTGATACAAGTTTCCAGGATTTTCCTTTTATTTAGTTTATTGCTTATTGATTTCTTTGAAATTAAATTGCATTAATAAATTGAAAGTTTTTATATTGTTTTTTATTTATTATTTATTCTTAAACTTTTTGCTGATAACAAAATATTACAAGAATACTTCCAGGGTATTTTTAAATATTTTAAAATTACAATAATTTAAATAGCAGACGGATCGAATTAAATATTTAGACACGTCTGGCGAATACAAATTTAAAGCAGATACTAAAAGCAAATCTAATTTATTAAATGGTCGAAGCATAATTTGGCCCAGTGAATTTATGTTAAACTATAACAATGTATTATATATATAGTTTTATTTCTTCTAAGCAAACACCAGCGTATTTATATTTATAATTCCGCCGGAAAAATAATCATTTCTTTTAATTATGCTCGTTTAATAAATTCGCCTTTAATGAGATACCAAAAATAATATTTGGAGGTCTAACAATTTTTTTTTTTTAAATTTAATTAATTCTATTAATTTTATTTATCCAACCCCTAACTAGTTTCAATCAATCTCAAAAAGTTTCTCAATATCGTCCGCCTTAATCAAATGAAAAATTTACATCCGAATTCTGTAAAAGAGCTTATAATTAGTCCATTAATATTCCATAAATTATTTTTTTAACTACATTACATTTTGCATATTGAATAGTATAAACCGTTATAATTAAATGCAAAAACTTTTATAATTACGAAATGGTAACAAATATTTGATTAGCATTTTCTTTACTCTATATCTGAGACCCTAGACTAAACCATTCAACATTTGGACTTGAAAAGATTGGTAACTTTAGGCTACTAGAAACTAGAATTTTCCATCTAGATCACTTTATAAATTATCTACGATTTTGTGAATTCAGTCAATTTGGTTTTTAAGTAAACGCTATAATGTTTGCTATCATTTTATTTGCTCTATGTCTTAGGAATTAGACTAGATATAGACTTAGGATTTATAAAAAGTCGTAGCGTTAAGGTGGTGAAAACTAGAAGTATCTATCTTGAGCAGTTTCCAAGTAATCTACAATTTTGTGTAACTAGAAAAATAAGTTTTTGAATAAACGCCACCAAGTTCAATGTTGTGTTCCTTGCTCTATATCTCAGGTACAAGACAGATACAGATTTAAGATTAAGTCTATTTATAGAAAAATGTGTTACATATAAGCTGGTGAAGACTGTAATTATCAATCTAGACTACCACCTAAATAATCTTATATCTTAAATTAGTTTTTGAAACAAACTCTTGTACTGTTTTCCTCGCATTTACTATCTCTAGGTTTCGGCAAGAAAATAAAATCTAGAGTTGTCTATCTAGATTACTTCTAAAGTTATTTACGGTTTTTTGAATACATACGGATTTATTTTTGAATGAAAGTCTCAAAATCTTTGCTCTGTCCAAATGGTAACGGAGTTTTATATTTTTGGTCAAATATCCAAATGAAAATGATTTGATTTATATCACAAACTTATAAAAATATCTCTTATAATATTAAACTCTTGGTTGATTATAAACGTTTATCTCGGTTTGAAGTATAATCTTGAATTAAACATTTTGAAAGATTTTATGTTGTGTGACTACGTATGTTCTTATTTCTTATAAAGCTGAAAACAAATTTCAGAAGAAAAGATTTATTTCGTGAAAAGTTTATGGATGATGGGGTCGATGTTAAACTGGACAGGTCTCGATTTTCATGTCAAATTTCGCTGCTTGACTGAACTTTCTACACATTTACATTTCTTGATATTTAGAGATGCATAAATACAAAATATTTTTTTTTAAATTTCATTTCCTAATATTCTGATGTATAAGATATAAATATCACGCAGTTCCTAGAAAATGTTTTCCTTCGTTTTGGATTTTTTGCAAAATCTAACTCGTTTTCGAAATTACAGGAAATAATCAATTGCATAAGTACCAGATAGTACCACATATATTTTAATATGTTTACCAAATATTTAATTTAGAAATTAGGCATTTATTAGAACTATTTCCTACCAAACATATATGAATCTACTTTAAAGAGACATTTTCTTTGAGACAAAGCGGAACAAATGCGATGAAATGAGAATAATTTAGTTATAAAATCTGACCAATAATTAAAAAAATATATTATTATAAATATATTATATCTAATCACACACCAAAGTGAACACATCAATACATTATTGTATGTGAAGAATCGTGCGTAAAAGTCCAATGTAAATCAAATGGAGTTTCATTATTAAACGATTTCTGTTTGTTGTTACTATGGCAACAAGTGAACATACACTGACGTGCACTCATGCACAAAAGCCTTTCTTTACACACTTGTATCATAAACTACTATTATTGTATACATTCATATACTTGCCTATATATATATATATATATATATATATATATATATATATATATATATATATATATATATATATATATATATATATATATATATATATATATATATATATATATATATATATATATATATATATATATATAGAAAAATGTATTTATTATTAATTATTGGTAACTATAAAAATGTTTGTAAAAACATTAATTTGAACATTATTATTTTTAATTAATTTAAATTTTTTATTTAAAAAAAAATGATTTTCTTTCACGGTCAAATGATACTAGAAATATTTATTTACATTAGAGTGTGGCAAAGTTTAATTTACAACGCGACTGCTCGTTCGGCCCTGCTGGAGCATTGTAAAATCATTTACGCACGAAATTTGTTTAACATTTTTTGGCCGACAATTATTATTTAAGAAACAAATAGTCATAACATTTACATGACAATAGGTACATAACAAGTCATTTTTCCACATGTCAGACGCACAGTGAAATTTAAAAAATCTCTCTTACTTTCTATAGTATCGTGACAAATATGGTATAAAGTAGCGTTTTCTGAATTAGATTTTATTGTCTTGTACTTTATTTTGTAAGTGTCCCTTTAAGATTAAAATTTACTGGTTACTTTACCGCATATTAGCCGAACTTTGCAACATTGTGTGTAAAAATCAAGTTTCGCTTGACATATACACGATGTCTAAGCTAGCTTTAGAATTCAGGAGGCCAAAAAACACTTTTTGTTGCTGCATTTATTCCTGGTATATTATTTATAAGAGAGAGCGCGTTCTACCATTTTCAAAATATTTTGATAAGGAATATTATTCTGTTTAAAATGAAGCAATAACTCCGTTCAGTTTTTGTCGGTTTCCACATTTGCAACAATCAACATATAATTTTTTCATCAGTAACCTATCTTCTTACCAATAACGCCTCATCAAAAAAAATCATTTACGCAAATATTATTTTTCGGAAAATGGTTACTAATATATTCAAAAGATTTTTCCACACATTCCCATAAAATCTCATTTTTTAATGTCACCTAATAAAAATTTCAGAACAAGGTGCCATTAAACGACCGGATTTTCTGAAAGAAGTCAGAAATTTTTATAGTAACTGATTGGAATATCTTGAAGAATGGACAGTTCAATTCGAGGATATTAAAAAAATCCATTGGGTGACACTAAAAAAAGGAGATTTTATGGGAATATGCGGAAAAATCTTATTTTATATATTACAGTACATTTAAAATAAGAAATGCAGATATTTTCTAAAAAGCGGAACATTTTTATAAATCGGCAGGACGCGGGACTGTCCTCCAAAAGGCGGTACTGCCCCGCAGAAATTGGGACGTACGGTTACTGTAATCTAATTGTCTTAAAGCAGTGCTATTAAGTACTTCATTTACACTGCGAGAATTTCCAAAATAAACATATTTAGATTAGAGCTTTAACTAAAATAATAAGTTTAACCCTTTGTCGACCGCCGGTACTTTTAAGTTCACCGAAAATACAGTTCAAAGCAAGTCAGCTTTGGACAGGCCTGGGCAACTAAGGGTTTATACCGTTTCTGGTTACTGCGGTCTAGTTGATGAGAAATAAACGTAACAATATTATTTTTGCTTCAAAAATAGAAATATTGTTTTTCTTCGTATTGTTTAGATAACAATTCGTTGGGAAACTTTATTGATACAAGTTTCCAAGATTTTCCTTTTATTAAGTTTATTGCTTTCTCTTTTCTTTGAAGTTAAATGCATTAATAAATTGAAAATATTTGTATTGTTTTTTTATATAGGTATTATTTATGCTTAACCTTTTTGTTGATAATAAAATATTACATGAATACTTCTGAGGTATTTTTAAATATTTTAAAATTACAATAAATTAAATGCCAGATGGACAGAATTAAATTAAAGCAGATACTAAAAGCAAACTAAATTATTAAATGGTCAAAGCATTATCTGGCCCAGTAAATTTATGTTAAACTGAAACACTTTATTTAGTTATATTGCTGCTAAGCAAACACTGACGTATTTACTACTCTGCTAGAAAAGTATCCGACCTTATTTTTTATTTTGAAAACCTGATGGATTTGATTCAAGCGCTATTGCATGAGCCGACCTTGAACCTTCGTGCGCATGCGTGATTTTTTTCCCGCCTGTAGATAGCGTCAGTTGCTGTCGAGCAGTGTTCGAGTGACGTAGTGTGTAGTGCTCAAATAAAATGACGGAACGACTGGAGCAGCGCCACCGCATCAAATTTTGCCAGAAACTGGGCGACAACCAGATGGAAACCATTCGGAAGATTCAGACGGCTTTCGTTGACGATGCTATGGGCATCACACAGATTAAAGAGTGGTACAACCGGTTTAAAGACGGTCGCACATCGGTGGAAAGCGAGCCACGTTCTGGTCGGCCGTCAACATGCCGAAATGACCATGTCATTGCGAAAGTGAACGTTGTGGTGATGCGGGACCGTCGCGTGACGATCCAAGAAATTGCGGAAGAGGTAGGCATCAGCACTTTTTCGGCGCATTCCATTGTGACCGAAGATTTGGCCATGAAAAGAGTGGCGGCGAAATTCGTGCCGAAGCTGCCTACGGCGGAGCAAAAGCAAGTTCGTGTTGAAGTTTCACAGGACATGCCGGACTACATAAACAGTGACCCCGACTTCGTGAACACCATAATCACCATGGTTTTATGGTCCTGGGTGTACGGGTAAGACACGGAAACCAAATCCCAGTCGTCACAGCGGAAGCATTCCACGTCACTACGACCAACGAAGGCCCGCCAAGTGCTCAGCAACGTCAAAGTGATGCTGACTGCTTTCTTTGGCTCTCGCGGAATGGTACACCACGAGTACACACCACAGGGACAAACAATCACCAAAGAGTACTATAGGGATGTCCTACGTCGCCTACGTGATGCTGTGCGGCGCAAGCAACTGGAGTTGTGGTCAACAGGAAATTGGCGACTCCATCTCGACAATGCTCCAGCACATTCTTCGCACTTGGTTCACAATTTTTTGGTGAAAAAAGTCAAGATGCCATTGAAAGAAACGCGATTTCAGACAAGAGAGGACATTATGGCTGCAACGACAGCCGAGCTAAAGTCGATTCCGAAAGAGGCTTTTCGGAATGCTTCCAACAATGGCGGCACCGCTGGGAGAAATCTGTGGAGTCCCAAGGAGACTACTTTGAGGGTGATTAGGTTTCCAACGCTCCAGGTATGCCATTTTTTTTACCGGCTAAAGGTCGGATACTTTTGTAGCATACGACGATATTTATAATGCCACCGGAAAAATAATTATTTCTTATAATTATGCTCGTTTAATAAATTCGCCTTTAACGAGATACCAAAAATAATAATTGGACGTCTAGCTAACAAATTTAAATAATCCTATTAACTTTATTTATCCAACCCCTAACTAGTTTAAATCAATCTCAAAAAGTTTCTCAATATCGGCCGCCTTAATCAAATGAAAAATTTACATCCGAATTCTATAAAATAGCTTATAATTAGTCCATTAATATTCCATAAATTATTTTTTTTAACTGCACTACATTTTGCATATTGAATAGTAATATAAACCGTTATAATTAAATGCAAAAACTTTTATAATTACGAAATGGTAACAAATATTTAAATAGCATTTTCTTTAATCTATATCCCTAGACTAAACCATTCAACATTTGGACTTTTTAAAGAAAAGATTGGTATCTTTAGGCTAGTAGAAACTAGAATTATGCATCTAGATCACTTTCCAAATTATCTACGATTTTGTGAATTCAGTCAAATTGGTTTTTAAGTAAACGCTATAAAGTTTGCTATCAAGTCTTAGGCATTAGACTAGATATAGATTTAGGATTTATAAAAAGTCGTAGCGTTAAGGTATTGAAAACTAGAAGTATCTACCTTGAGCAGTTTCCAATTAATCTACAATTTTGTGTAACTAGACAAATAAGTTTTTGTATAAACGCCACAAAGTTCAATATTATGTTCCTTGCTCTATATCTTAGGTACAAGACACATACAGATTTAAGATTTGGGCTATTTATAGAAAAATGTTACATATAAGCTAGTGAAGACTGTAATTATCAATCTAGACTACCTCCTAAATAATCTTATATCTTAAATTAGTTTTTGAAACAAACTCTTGTACTGTTTCCTTTGCATTTCGTCTCTCCAGGATTCCACAAGAAAATAAAATCTAGAGTTGTCTATCTAGTCTACTTCTAAAGTTATTTACGGTTCTTGGAATCTATACGAATTGGTTTTGAATAAAAGTCTCAAAATCTTTGCTCTATCCAAATAGTAACAGAGATTTATATTTTAGGTAAAGTATCCCAATGCACCTGATTTGATTTATATCACAAATTTATAAAAATATCTTCTATAATATTAAATTCTTTGCTGATTATAAATTGTTGATTTCGGTTTGAAGAATAATATTGAATAAAATATTTTGAAAGATTTTATATTGTGTGACTACGTATGTTCTTATTTGTAGTAAATGCGAAACCAAATTTCTGAAGAAAAGATTAATGTTGTGGAAAATTAATGAATGATGGGGTCGATGTTAAACTGGACATGTCTCGATTTTCAGTTGGAATTTCGCTGCATGACTAATCTTTCTTCACATTTATATTTCCCAATATTCAGAGATACATAAATACAAAATATTCTTTTGTAATATTACATTTCTTAATATTCAGAAATTCAAGATATAAATATCACGCTGTTCCTAGAAAATGTTTTCCTTCGGAAAATCTAATTCATTTTCGAAAATACAGGAAATAATCGATTGCATATTTGTAATACAGCTAATAATTAAACAATGACAAATATCATTTAAATTGCTGCTACATAGTTTTTTTGTGCAAACATTTATTTGATTTTGAATTTATTTTATGCAAATATCAATTTTATAGGGATTTCACAATTCTCAAATAATATTTTTAAATTACTATAGGTGAGCTAAATAACTAAACTTTAACTATAGTGACTCACTTTTGTTAATTTTGAATTAGTACAAGATATATTTTAATATGTTTACGAAATATTTAATTTATAAATTAAGCAATTATTCAAACTATTTTCTACTTAATATATATGTTAATATATATATTTTGTTGAGTTGGAAGTTTTTAATAATATTAAACATTAGTGTTTGAATCTTAACTTCACAGATTATAATTTCTAGGAAATTGTTTTATACATATCGTTAACAAAGTTAACATCATTGCGTATAGAACGTATAACTAATCTTTCTTTAACAAACTTTCTTAAAAACAACTACTTCACTGGCAAACACCTCGACTGACATTGAATTACATTAAGAACGTTTTTTTGGGTTCTACATAACCCTGTGATTTTCCCAAAAAATAACAATATCCTGATCAAATACAAAATATAATTATCAATTAATTAATGAACATCCATATACGCGTTTCGGCCTTTTGACTTCATCAGTATGGCTTTATCATTAACAACAAATTATAACTATAAATAAAATGAAATACGACTTACCCAGTGTGTTTTTCACAACAGACTGATATTATCGCTCATATTATCGTTCATTAATTAATTGATAATTATTTTTTGTATTTGATCAGGATATTGTTATTTTTTGGGAAAATCACAGGGTTATGTAGAACCCAAAAAAACTTTCTTAATGTAATTCAATGTCAGTCGAGGTGTTTGCCAGTGAATTAGTTGTTTTTAAGAAAGTTTGTTAAAGAAAGATTAGTTATACGTTCTATACGCAATGATGTTAACTTTGTTAACGATATGTATAAAACAATTTCCTAGAAATTATAATCTGTGAAGTTAAGATTCAAACACTAATGTTTAATATTAATATATATGAATATAATTGTATTAAAGCAAGGCTATAAAGTACTTTACAGTTGGAGCATTTCAAAAATAAACATATTTAGTTTAGAACTTTAGCTTAAATACTTCTAAGTTTAATACCGTTTCTGGTTACTGCGGTGTAGTTGATGAGAAAGTTTTAAGATACGTAGCAATAATGTTAGTTTTGCTTCAAAAATATAAATATTGCTCTACTTATTGTTTTGATAAAAATTTGTTGGGAAATGTTATTAATACAAGTTTCCAGCATTTTCCTTTTAATTCGTTTATTGGTTATTGATTTCTTTGAAGTTATATTATATTAATAAATTGTAAATATTTATATTGTTTTTTATTTTTTATGTAGTCTTAACCTTTTGTTGATAATACAATATTACAGGAAAACTTCTCCGGTATTTTTAAACATTTTAAAATTACAATAATTTAAATAGCAGACGGATCGAATTAAATATTTAGACATGATTAGCGAATACAATTTTAGAGCAAATCTAAATTTTTTAATGGTCGAAGCAATATGAGTGAATTTATGTTAAACTAAAACAATATATTTAGTTTTATATATGCTAAGCAAACACTGGTGTATTTATATTTATGATTCCGCCGGAAAAATAATTATTTCTTTTAATTATGCTCGTTTAACAGATTCGCATTTAAAGTGATACCAAAAATAATATTTAGGTGTCTAGATAACAAATTTAATTAATTCTTTAAAGTTTATTTAACCAACCCCTAACTAGTTTCAATCAATAAAGTTTCTCAATATCGTCCGCTTTAATCAAATGAGAAATTTACATCCGAATTTTGTAAAAGATCTTATAATTAGTACATTTATATTCCATAAAATATTTTTTTAACTGCACTACATTGTGCATTTCGAATATTAAGAAAAACCCGCTATAATTAAATGGAAAAACTTTTATAAATATGAATTAGTATTAGATGTTTAATTGCCATTTTCTTAACTCAGACCATAGACTAAACAGTGACTCAAGATTTTAATTTTTAATAGAAAAAATTAATAACTTTAAGCTATTGGAAACTAGAATTATCCATCTCACTTTCCATGATCACTTTCTAAATTATCTACGATTTTGTGAATCCAGTCAAATTGCCTTTTAATTAAACGCTATAAAGTTTGCAATCATTCTATTTGCTCTTATCTCTGATGATCTTAGGCATTATATTAGATATAGACTTAGGATTCATAAAAAAGTCGTAGCGTTAAGGTGGTCGAAAGTAGAAGCATCTTTCTTGAGCAGTTTCCTAGTTATCTACAATTTTGTGTAACTAGACCATAGGTTCCTAAGCTTATTTTGCCCACCGCCCACTTTGACAATATATATTTTTTTCTAGAGCCCCTCATTTTTTTTACTGACCATCTGTCGTGAAGCTGAAACAGTTATTGCCACGATTAAATTACCCCATCACCCCCCGTGATGCAGACACACGCCAGTCTTTGAATCTTCTCAAGCTGTTTCCTCATAGAGGCCAGCTTGATTCTACTTCCCCACGCAACCGCCCCATAAGTGATTGCAGGTCTCACTATCATGGTGTACATCCATCGCAGGATAGTGGGGTTACAACCCCACGTTTTTCCTGCCAGATTTCTGCACACCATTAGGGCGCGTTTTGCTTTACCTACCACTGCCTCAGCGTGTCTATTCCATAGGAGTTTGCTATCTTGTGTGATACCCAGATACCTTATATAGTAAATGGTATCACCGTGGTTTTGCTCGGGTTCCCAATATTAGAAATAAGTGATATTGGTCTATAATTAGCCATATGATGTTTATCACCAGTTTGAAAAATCGGCAATATTTCCGCGGATTTAAGTGCATTTGGCCAGATACCCTTTGATAAACATATATTAAATATATGTTCTAATATATTGTATATAATAGGGATTATTGTTTTGAGTACTTTTGTGCTTATACCATCAACCGCACCGGCTTTTTCCTTTAGATCCTTTACTATATTTATAATTTCAGAGCAATTAGTAGGTTTCCAGAAAATGGATTTAGGATTATAACTTATTCCATCGTAAACTGTAGCAGCGCTAGTAGCGATTTTAGCAGCTAAATTTGAACCAATATTACTAAAAAAATCAACAAAGTTATTAGCAATATCATTTGTATTTGTCAACTTATGATGATTGCCTTTGTTAATATAATCTATGTTATTGACCGAATTTATCTTTTTACCTAGCTTTTTATTTACGAATTGCCATAGATCCCTACTATTTTTAGGCTTACGAGAAGCTTCTTTGGTGTCAAAATTTATTATCGTTTAAGTTTCGTTATAAGTTTTTTGCAGAAATTTAAGTATTTCATTCTTAGATATAAATTATTTTTATCGCGCTTCCATGTGTTATATAATTTTTCTTTCGTTCGACATGATTTCATTAAGCCCGGCGTGATCCAGTCAGTCCTAGGTTTGTATTTACGCGCTAGCTTCTTAAAACTAGATTCCTTGATTAAGGTTTGTATTTTTAATAATAGTTTATCAGTTGATTGATTAGGATCCGTGACAGCTAACATGTCTGACCAATCAGTACGATTGCAATTATGTATTAATTTGTTATAACTTGTTTTTATTGAATATCAAGATTAAATATCATTGTAAGGAAGATCGAATAATGATCAGCAAAAACTTGCATAAGTGTGACAGATTTACAATTTATGGCTTTAGATTTTATAAACATGTTGTCAATACAGGAACCACCGTTGTCGTCTGGCCTAGTAATATTGTTAAACATTGGTATATAATTCATATCGAGCATGCTAGTTAGGAATAAATCTGACTGCTCATCAATATTGTTAATGTTAATGTTAAAATCTCCTATTATAATATGGTTCTTAAATGTTGTATTGTTTTCCATATGAATTTTTAGATTTTGTGTAAATTCAAGATTGGTGAGGTCATGACACCTATAAACACCAGAAATTTTAAGTACACTATTTGATGATATATTAGCACAAGTGGAAAGAAAATTGCACCTACCCACCCTCTCCGTCGTTGTATTTTGCTCGAGAAAATTCGAAATATAAATGACGACTCCATCCGATTTGTTTATGAAGCTACCGTTATAATAACATGTATAATTTTCTAATGTTAGGGCAAATAAGGTTCCAAGTTTCGGTGCAGACGATTACATGCGGTTTAGTTAGTAGAGATGTTACCAGTAATTCCAATTTTGCATAGTTTGCGTTTAAACTCCTGACATTAACGTGTAAGAAAAGTAAACCAAAATCGTTCAAAAAATAGTTTAGGTGGTCTTCTAAATTATCAACAGACTCTTCAATGTAATTATTAGAATCAGACATAATTGGTAAGAAGTTATATATTAGTTATTAGAAGTTTGTTAAGGAAGATTCTTTTCTTTGGCCTGGGAACTTACGAAGATAATTTGGTATTTTTGGTAAGGTAGGGTAATCAGTTATATTTAGAAGATTTTGGATCTTGTATTTTAGGTATTCACACTGGGTTGTATTATTTGGGTAATGATTTGTACATTTAATTAGACCATATTTCTTGTTGTAGAATTCACAATTAACACACTTAAGAATTTCAGATTTCCAGCTTTCTGTTGGATGCTCACCAGCACATTTTAGACACTTGACCTTGTTCATACAATTTTTGTAGCTATGGTTTAAACGTCCACATTTGAAGCATAAGTTTATATTGATATGATACAACACTGGTAACCAATGAATATTTTGAAACCCTTTTTTATGACAGTGCTGTATACTTCAGGAGAAGCCTCCATGATCACAGTGCATTGTTTCATTGCATTGGTAAATTCAGAGATTAAAGAGAAATCACTATTTAACATGGATGGGTTTCTGTTTTTAATGTCCTCTTGGAGGTCACTTAAGTTCATATCATTTTCAACATCAAATGTTTTTAATCTAGGTAATTTGAGAGTCTGCACTTCCACTAGATAATCATTTTTCAATTTTTCAATTAATAAAGCCGTTGTTCTTTTGACATCCTCCTTGTTTTTACATTTAATAGTAACTTCTCCAGTCTTGTAAATTGAAACTTTTTTGATATAATTAGGTACTGAGATATCGCCCAGTAATTGTTTTTTAACATTTTTATCTACATCACGATTGTTTTTATCTTTTGCTTTAACTATGATGTTAGGTATGACTTTCCTAGTGTTATTATTATCAATCTTAGCCATGTCTGCATAACTAACAAAATTACTTTTACTTACAGCATTTTTTCCTTCAACTAGTTCTTTCAGTAATACATATTATAATACATAGTTGTTTAAGATCATTTTTTGTTTGGTTGTTGTTTTGCCTTCTGATGTAATCTCAGTTCTGAGTTTCGCTTTCAGTGGGGTGTGATCTGAAGGCACGTCAGCTCCTGGATATGTGCATGCTCTGATTCTTGCTGAAGCAAATCATTTATTTATTAGTATGTAATCTATTTGGTTACGTGCGATATGTTGTTGGTTGTCTTGTGGTGATTTCCAGGTGTATAGGCTTCAGGGCGGGAGCCGGAACCAAGTATTGCTTATTTTGAAGTTCTTTTCCTGACAGATTTGAATTAATTTGTCTCCTCTTTCGTTTCTATCTCCTAGTCCAAACGCATCAACTTTTCCATCTGTTTTCTCAGATTCAACTTTTGCGTTAAAATCGCCTATAATCATGGTCAGTTCGTGCTATTTTGTGTGTTGTAATAATTCGGAGATTTGGGAATAAAATTCTTCGATTTCATTCGCACACGATTCCGAAGTTAGAGCATACATACACTTATATGATATTCATAAAGAAGAGTTTTGCCTTTATTTTTAAGAGCATTGTTCTACCTGTGTTTGGTATAAAAGCAGTTATAGAATCAGCTATGTAGTTTGAAACAATTATACATACCAACACCTCTTCTATGTCTATGAGTATCATTTCCTGAGTAATATATAGTTTTGTTTGCTGATTGAAATTTACCTACACCTGGCCAGAATGTTTCCCTTACTCCAAGAATGTCAATGTTCAATCTTTTCATTTCTCTGATGGTGTTTGTGAGTTTACCTGCTTCGTAAAGGCTGCGGACATTCCATGTCCCGATTTGAATGTGTTTTTTTGTTTTACCTCCGGGGATTCTTAGCACGCTCGATGAACCGGAGACTGAGGGCCGTGTGTTAGTTGTAACTTCCATGTGACTTTTCGTGGGATATTGCTTCAGTGGTTTCCCGTTGCCTTCTGAGGGATTTATAGTTTTATTTTATAATTATAATTTATATGTATTATAAATTATAATTATAATAAAACTATGTTTTATCATAAGATTATTTTATTTTGTTTTTTTAGCCTAAACATATTAAAACTTTTTTTCCCATACTTCTAAAAAAGGGGAGGGTACAGAATTTTTAGCAGTTCATTTTAGGAGGTACAATTTTTTAAAAAGTTGGGAACCACTGACTTATCCAATGATAAGATTGAATTTGATGTATTTTAAGAAGTTTGTTAATATCAGGCTCAGCTAGTTGGCTGAACTTCATACTTCTTCTTCATGTCTTAAAAATAGGACAAATCTTTGTCTTTCTTATCCAGGTGTATCTTATTAAAACGATCTTCAAGCTTAGAAGGCTTCATCGCTTAATTTGAAAATGTTTTTTCAAATTAGGCAATTTCAGAAATAAGGCACAGTGGCGATGGATTTGTGGGTTTTTGGATAAATCCGTATTTAATATAATCCACACTATACTGCCGCCTCTTCTTTTTGCCTCCAACAGGGTTTTTACTTTACAGCTACGTGAAAAGATGAACTTTTAAAACCCAGTTATCAATTTAGTCGACGCATGTATGTTCACTCGATGGCTACCGAATATCAGGAAGACTCTGAGCAAGTTGGAACAAGCACAGATAATACTGTCAATTCTTGTAGGACTGAAAAAGTCGCAATTATTTAACACGAACTTGTTATAAAAATTTGTTTTGAAATTTTTTAATTCAAATACAAAATTAAATATTTCTCATCTGCCTTTGTTGAATGCAAGAGAACTGACCGCATTTACAAGCAATAGATCTTTTTACGGTTAGTTAAGCGCATGCGCATCCGCCAAGTTTGAAAGGTGGGAATATGAAATTTTCGGGCACATATTTAGTTATACGTCTAAAAGTTCTGGCACTTTTTGACGTATAATATGGCGGAAGTTGACACATGCGTAAAAAAAATTGCAACTACGAAAAGGTCTATTATATTCACGCTGTGAATAATATTTTTTCTTCCAAAACATTGAAGCAATTATATTGACCATGTGAGGGCATCTCACCGAGACGCATCTTCAATATTTTCCTTTCGAAATATTTCATTTATGCGGTCATTTATGCTGACCGGGTCAGGGACCCTAAAACAAGCAGATTTTGAGTGATATTAATTTCCTATAAAATTTCCTAAAACCCAGAGTTAAATTTCAAAAGTTTTATGTTTTAGGTTTAGTAGGAAACGATTTCCTACAGCAAAGACATCCGCAAACAAACGCAAAGACACCCTAAGCGTTACACACTTTATGCGCGACCTTAAACTACCCTTAAATCTACATCCTTAAAAATCCACGACCCTGTAATCTCTCTCCGACTCCGATTAGTATACTTAACAAGAAACAGCATCACATTCGCCTCTTCAACACAACATCTTAAACTTACAAAAACAAAATCGTTACTTTAAAACCATCACAGCTAAACTTGTTTATGCAATAGATCCGCGCAAAACAGAAACAGATTTATAATATTAATTGTTATTCTTATTTAATGTAGGTCTGAATGTAATGGAATCTTTCAGTTCAATTTTCATTCCCGAACTAATGAAATATATTAATTTTCGTGATAAACATGATTACAATATATACAATAATAAAAAATTACCACTATTTAAGTTTCCTTTACTTCAGTACGTGATTAGCGTGTTTTTTTGTCTTTTTTAGACTATATTATTGCAACTTGCCCATGCCCCCTCTGTGCCATCGCAACGCCCCTAAATTTTCTCTGGGTCTTCTACTGCCCCCCTGAAAGTCTCAATCGCCCACGAGGGGGCGCTATCGCCCACGTTGAGAACCTAGGAATTAGACGAATTAGTTTTTGAAGAAACATCACAAAGTTCAATATTTTGTTCCTTGCTATATCTCTGGTACAAGACAAGACAAAGATTTAAGATTTGGGCTATTTATAGAAAATGTGTTACATATAAGCTAGTGAAGACTGTAATTATCTATCTAGACTACCACCTAAATTATCTTAAATTAGTTTTTGAAACAAACTCTTCTACTGTTTCCCCCCCATTTCCTATCTCTAGGATTCGACAAGAAAATAAAATCTAGTATTATATATTTAGACTACTTCTAAAGTAATTTACGGTTCTTTGAATCTATACGAATTGGTTTTTCAATAAAAGTCTCAATATCTTTGCTCTATCCAAATTGTAAGAGATTTATATTTTAGGTCAAGTATCCCAATGCACCTGATTTGATCACAGGTTTATAAAAATATCTTTTATAATATCACATTCTTTGTTGATTATAAACGTTGATCTCGGTTTGAAGTATAATATTGAATAAATATTTTCAAAAATTTTATGTTGTTTGACTACGTATGTTCTTATTTCTTGTAAAAGCGAGACTTCAGAAATTTAAGAAGAAAAGATTTATGTTGTGGAAAATTAATGAATGATGGGGTCGATGGGGCAGCGACGAACTGGACATGTATCGATTTTCAGTTGGAATTTCGCTGCTTGACTAATCTTTATTCACATTTACATTTCTTAATATTCAGAGATACATAAATTCTTTTTTAAAAATTACATTTCTTAATATTCAGAAATATAAGATATAAATATCACGCAGTTCCTAGAAAATGTATTCCTTCGTTTTGGATTTTTGCAAATCCTAATTCATTTTCGAAATTACAGGAAAAAATCAATTGCATAATTGTCATATAGCTAATAAGTAAACAATAAAAAATATCATTTAAATTGCTGCTACAAGCAATTGCTATTGCAATTGCTGCTACAGCTTTGGTGCAAACATTTATTTGATTTTCAATTTATTTTATGCAAATATCAATTTTATACGCATTTCACAAGTCTAAAGTAATATTTTTAAATCACTATAGATGAGATAATTAACTAAACTCTAACTATAGTCAGTTTTGTTAATTTTGAATTATTACGAGATATATGTTTACTTAATATTTAATTTATAAATTAGGCATTTATTCAAACCATTTTCTACTTAATATTTATGAATCTAATTGTATTATGACAATGCTATTAAGTGCTTTACACTTGAAGGATTTCAAAAATAAACATATTTAGTTTAGAGCTGTAGCTTAAATATTTCTAGGTTTAATACCGTTTCTGGTTACTGCGGTTTAGTTTGTGGGAAAGTTTTAAGAAACGTAACAATAATATTATTTTTGCGTTAAAAATAGAAATGTTGCTTCTCTACATATTGTTTTGATAAAAAATCGTTCGGAAATTTTATTGTTACAAGTTTATACTTGTAACAATACAGTACTTTATTATACAGTATTTATACAGTACTTTATTTAGTTTATCGCGATTTATTTGAAGTTAAATTGCATTAATAAATTGAAAATATTGTGTTTTATATTTTATTTATTCTTAACCTCTTTGTTCATAAGAAAATATTACAGAAAAACTTCTCGGGCATTTTTAAAAATTTTGAAATCACGATAATTTAAATGGCAGACAGACCGAACTTAATATTTAGAAACGGCAGGAAATCTAAATTATTAAATGTTCGAAGCATTATTTGTCCCAGTGAATTTATGTTAAACTAAAACAATGTATTTAATTTTACTGCTGCTAAAGAAAGAAGAGCCTATTTATATTTATAGACTATCTAATAAGTTAAATCTGTTTCTAAAACTAAATGGTAATTTACGTCTGGGCATCAACCGTCAATGCATAAAACGTTCAGCTTAGTGCACTTGGTCTAAATATAAGGAAATAAAAATATATTTTTTTAAAACGCAGAAAACAAATAAAAATAAATCTTTGAAAACACGATAAAATAAAACGATCAATAAAAAAGACGGACTTAAAAATTTAAAAAGCAATTATTTAGTGAACTAGTATTGCAATCGAACAAAAATAAGTTTGTATTTAATGAAAAATATTAGGTCTTATATTTGGGTTTTTGTATTTAATTTATTTTGAGTTACGTCGATAATGAACGTGTCCTAGTTGCAGTAGCAGCGAAATTTGCGAAATTTAAACTGTCAATCGCACGTTTTAAAGCGGAATTGAAGTGACAAATTAAATATTTCATCAAGTAAATTAAACCTGGGCATGTTTCACGTTTATCCTTTTTAAATACAGAGGTTCATTCTAAAACATCGTTGTGCAATAAAATAAGCTTTGAAAATAAAACTGTTGTCGAAGCCACCGCCGAGTTTGAATAATGGAGTTCGTTCTAATAAAATGCTCTACACAAGCAATCCTTTGTTCAATCGGCCACCGCTCCATTTTCATAAAAAAACTTGAAGTTTCACTCAATATTGGACAGTTAATATTATAGTCAGGGAAAAATAATCAAACGCCGGAGATTTAGTGTAGAATAGGTTTGGGTTTGGCTGCTTTTGGCAAACTATGAGTGGTATTTAAAAGAGATATACTCATATGTCCGAAGAGAAAAGTGTATGAACAATGCGTGCTACCGGTAATAACATATGGAGCAGAAACTCTGACATTAACAAAAAGGTCAGCAGAAAATCTAATAGCAGGTCAAGGAGCAATGGAGAGAACCATTCTTGGAATTACTAAAAAAGATAGAATATCCAATAACTATCAGACAAAGAACTAAAGTTAAAGACTTATTTGAATATATAACTAGAATGAAATGGAGATGGGCAGGTGATATGGCGAAAACAACAAACGTGAGGTAGAATAAAATAATATCGGAATGGCGAACACAATCGAAATAGAGTACCACCGACAAGCTGGAGCGATGCTATAACGAGAATCGCTGGGAATTGGATACTGACGTCCAAGAAGCGGGAGATATGGAAGAACTTACAGGAGGTATATCTTCTACAGTGAACAAGACGGCTACACGACGACGATGATGATAATATTATGGCAAAGAAATCATTACTTCGTTTTATTTTTGTTAATTAAAAACGGGACACAAAAATTTGTATTTTCCATTTCATGAATACAACTTATTTGTTAATCTAATCCTTTTTACCTAGTTTTACCTATTTCTACCCATTATGTTTTAAACTTTAAATATTTTATAGTTAAATATTAAATTAATTAACAAAATTCAAATTAGAATTGGTGAAACCATTGTACGTTATAGATAATCACACCAACTTATAACAAACGGAACACAGCCTGACTACATAAATATATTCAGCCTTTCCGGAGCTCTATAACAATTGTTCTAGAATAAATATAAATTGTTATAGAGCTCCCAAATAACCGTTTGTTTTAAGTTTGAAAATTCAAATTATTATTATTCTTTGCGTTTAGATGTAAAGTGATGATTTGTAATTTTGAACGGAAGTTTTAAATATATCGATTGTATTTTTTAAAGTTTGACTGAGTTAAAACTTTGAGAATATTGGAAAACTCTTTGTAGATTCGAGGAAGAAGAGGCATCGTTTATGCATAGCGACGCTGTGGCAGAATTTAAAAATAAAAGTAGAAAAGTTTCGAACAAATTAGATTTCCTTTTGATATATTTCGACCAGAAACTTTTACAAATGCGAGTACAAAAGGACAAGTAAACAGTGATATTTTTAACTTTATTTTGAGTAATTTGCGCTGTGTATATTTACTTTGCATGTAAATTTGGCAAAAAGATCTCTTTCCTTTCAGATCTTATTATTTTTAATTTGATATATTTAGACTGCACTAACCCAAACACTGGATGCATTAACTTCACTTTAGTATCGTAAATAGATCATGTGTATCAGATAAAGTATAAATATGAGTAATTTCGTACCAATTAGACGACTTATCACGCAAAGAGAAACATTAATATATCAACTAAATTTAGTTCACTAAATAAATCATTTTACAAACAAAAGTTTATCTTTAACCAAAAAAAACGTTACCCTACATATGAACAAGAGATAATATATTTTTATTTGCAAACATTAACATAACGCCGACGCGTTTTAACGATTATTCCGGGCGCCAGCCTGTGCTAGAGACCTGTCTGTCAGTCTGTCCGTCGCAGGATCGTATCCGGCCGTTTCGCGTATTTACAAGAACATTTCGAACGTGATACGCACGGAAAGAACGAGTTTGTTTATGTCTGCGGCGGCGCCAGCACGAATCCACCTACTACTAGTCCGACGTTATTACATCATTTAAGTTTCAATTATGTTTCAATTCGAAATTTGTATAAAAGCGAATGTTCTAGTGAATATATGTTATTTTTACAGTTTTCTCTAATAAAGTTAAACGAAGATAGTCAAGGGCTTTCATGTTGTAACAAAGTAATAAATAATAAAGTAATATAATAAGTAAGTAATAAAATAATAAAATTTGACTTGTCAGGTAACCTCAAGACAGACGAGACTAGACAGACAAGAGCAATCAGACAAAACTTAACAAAAAAGACTAGATATACAAGAATCGATAAGTAGACAATTCTATGCACATAAGACTAGACGGACAGGACTAAATACACAAGACTAGACAGACAAGACTAGGCAGACAAGACTAGACAGACAAGACTAGACAGACAAGACTAGACAGACAAGACTAGACAGACAAGACTAGACAGACAAGACTAGACAGACAAGACTAGACAGACAAGACTAGACAGACAAGACTAGACAGACAAGACTAGACAGACAAGACTAGACAGACAAGACTAGACAGACAAGACTAGACAGACAAGACTAGACAGACAAGACTAGACAGACAAGACTAGACAGACAAGACTAGACAGACAAGACTAGACAGACAAGACTAGACAGACAAGACTAGACAGACAAGACTAGACAGACAAGACTAGACAGACAAGACTAGACAGACAAGACTAGACAGACAAGACTAGACAGACAAGACTAGACAGACAAGACTAGACAGACAAGACTAGACAGACAAGACTAGACAGACAAGACTAGACAGACAAGACTAGACAGGCAAGACTAGACAGACAAGACTAGACAGACAAGACTAGACAGACAAGACTAGACAGACAAGACTAGACAGACAAGACTAGACAGACAAGACTAGACAGACAAGACTAGACAGACAAGACTAGACAGGCAAGACTAGACAGGCAAGACTAGACAGACAAGACTAGACAGACAAGACTAGACAGACAAGACTAGACAGACAAGACTAGACAGACAAGACTAGACAGACAATACTAGTCAGACAAGACTAGACAGACAAGACTAGACAGACAAGACTAGACAGACAAGACTAGACAGACAAGACTAGACAGACAAGACTAGACAGACAAGACTAGACAGACAAGACTAGATAGACAAGACTAGACAGACAAGACTAGACAGACACAGACAAGACAGACAAGACTAGACAGACAAGACTAGACAGACAAGACTAGACAGACAAGACTAGACAGACAAGACTAGACAGACAAGACTAGACAGACAAGACTAGACAGACAAGACTAGACAGACAAGACTAGACAGACAAGACTAGACAGACAAGACTAGACAGACAAGACTAGACAGACAAGACTAGACAGACAAGACTAGACAGACAAGACTAGACAGACAAGACTAGACAGACAAGACTAGACAGACAAGACTAGACAGACAAGACTAGACAGACAAGACTAGACAGACAAGACTAGACAGAGAAGACTAGACAGACAAGACTAGACAGGACAAGACTAGACAGACAAGACTAGACAGACAAGACTAGACAGACAAGACTAGACAGACAAGACTAGACAGACAAGACTAGACAGACAAGACTAGACAGACAAGACTAGACAGACAAGACTAGACAGACAAGACTAGACAGACAAGACTAGACAGACAAGACTAGACAGACAAGACTAGACAGACAAGACAAGACTAGACAGACAAGACTAACAGACAAGACTAGACAGACAAGACTAGACAGACAAGACTAGACAGACAAGACTAGACAGACAAGACTAGACAGACAAGACTAGACAGACAAGACTAGACAGACAAGACTAGACAGACAAGACTAGACAGACAAGACTAGACAGACAAGACTAGACAGACAAGACTAGACAGACAAGACTAGACAGACAAGACTAGACAGACAAGACTAGACAGACAAGACTAGACAGACAAGACTAGACAGACAAGACTAGACAGACAAGACTAGACAGACAAGACTAGACAGACAAGACTAGACAGACAAGACTAGACAGACAAGACTAGACAGACAAGACTAGACAGACAAGACTAGACAGACAAGACTAGACAGACAAGACTAGACAGACAAGACTAGACAGACAAGACTAGACAGACAAGACTAGACAGACAAGACTAGACAGACAAGACTAGACAGACAAGACTAGACAGACAAGACTAGACAGACGAGACTAGACAGACGAGACTAGACAGACGAGACTAGACAGACGAGACTAGACAGACGAGGACTAGACAGACGAGACTAGACAGACGAGACTAGACAGACGAGACTAGACAGACAAGACTAGACAGACAAGACTAGACAGACAAGACTAGACAGACAAGACTAGACAGACAAGACTAGACAGACAAGACTAGACAGACAAGACTAGACAGACAAGACTAGACAGACAAGACTAGACAGACAAGACTAGACAGACAAGACTAGACAGACAAGACTAGACAGACAAGACTAGACAGACAAGACTAGACAGACAAGACTAGACAGACAAGACTAGACAGACAGACAAGACTAGACAGACAAGACTAGACAGACAAGCCTAGACAGACAAGACTAGACAGACAAGACTAGACAGACAAGACTAGACAGAAAGACTAGACAGACAAGACTAGACAGACAAGACTAGACAGACAAGACTAGACAGACAAGACTAGACAGACAAGACTAGACAGACAAGATAGACAGACAAGACTAGACAGACAAGACTAGACAGACAAGACTAGACAGACAAGACTAGACAGACAAGACTAGACAGACAAGACTAGACAGACAAGACTAGACAGACAAGACTAGACAGACAAGACTAGACAGACAAGACTAGACAGACAAGACTAGACAGACAAGACTAGACAGACAAGACTAGACAGACAAGACTAGACAGACAAGACTAGACAGACAAGACTAGACAGACAAGACTAGACAGACAAGACTAGACAGACAAGACTAGACAGACAAAACTAGACAGACAAGACTAGACAGACAAGACTAGACAGACAAGACTAGACAGACAAGACTAGACAGACAAGACTAGACAGACAAGACTAGACAGACAAGACTAGACAGACAAGACTAGACAGACAAGACTAGACAGACAAGACTAGACAGACAAGACTAGACAGACAAGACTAGACAGACAAGACTAGACAGACAAGACTAGACAGACAAGACTAGACAGACAAGACTAGACAGACAAGACTAGACAGACAAGACTAGACAGACAAGACTAGACAGACAAGACTAGACAGACAAGACTAGACAGACAAGACTAGACAGACAAGACTAGACAGACAAGACTAGACAGACAAGACTAGACAGACAAGACTAGACAGACAAGACAAGGCAGACAAGACTAGACAGACAAGACTAGACAGACAAGACTAGACAGACAAGACTAGACAGACAAGACTAGACAGACAAGACTAGACAGACAAGACTAGACAGACAAGACTAGACAGACAAGACTAGACAGACAAGACTAGACAGACAAGACTAGACAGACAAGACTAGACAGACAAGACTAGACAGACAAGATTAGACAGACAAGACTAGACAGACAAGACTAGACAGACAAGACTAGACAGACAAGACTAGACAGACAAGACTAGACAGACAAGACTAGACAGACAAGACTAGACAGACAAGACTAGACAGACAAGACTAGACAGACATTTTTGTTTCGCGAAGAGATTTTGGTGATGGTAGAATTTTAGATTTGAATCCTGACCAAGACAAGCAAGAAAACATTTTTACCGTCGATAAAACTATGAAAATTCGCCTTTTGTTCTCTGCCTTCTGAATAAACTAAACTCAACAAGCAAATTTTTCGGATCAAAATACTGCTTCCAAAATTTGCAAAATTGTTCAAATTTCGTTGTTTCTTAAAAACTTTCTATCAAACATTTCTCATTTCCTATTCAACATTCTTTTTCTTATTTTTTCAATATTGAGTAACTGCTTTAATATTTCAATTTACAAGTTTAGTCGATTAGTTATCATTGTGTACGATATATACGATTACTATTGTGTTCTTTTTTTATTGTGTTTATGTTAGTGTAATTATGTCGAACTTATCGTTTCTAAAAATAAATCCAAAGTCGTTCAGAAAATCGGAATTGAAATAGAACAAATATAATTTGTATGCTGCTTGGCATGGGAATTGTATGCATTAATAATACAGATCTATATTACCAGTAGGTAACGTTAATAAGCGATTTGTTGCCCTATCAATAACATAGTAGATTTTTTATGAAATAAAAATACTATTTATAGTAGGTAAAAATGAATATAGAATTTGTTATTGAATTATTAATTGTAGAATTTAATAATAGAAAAATGTTTGCAGAAATATTAAAATTTACATAAATAAAACTTTATGTACTCTATTTTAGTTCGTACCGAATTATGAGGAATTGATAAATAAATTAATTGCCCGGCGCATTCGCCATTGATTTTTGACCAATACAATATCAATTTAAATTTTCTGATATCGAATGAAACGCACCAATGCTGACAAAATAAATCTTGTTTTGCCTTTTTTATAATTTCTTTTTATTCCCATCTTCTGGCATTCTATTATGATGTTTCTTTGCTTTCCTTTGTATTGTATTATTTGTGTATTTTCTGCTTACTCCCAAGTAGAAATAGAAACTGGGGATCGAATGGTCGGGCGAAGAATGAAATGCCTGATATATAAATAAAATGCGCTATAAAGAATGTTGTTGTACTGTTGGGCCAATTGGATGAATAGCTTTATGCCTTATTTAAATTTAATTAATAACTGCAATCTTCCTTGCTGATATCTAACTGATGGGACTGATGGGACGTTATTTAGTAACAAGTAGAAGGGAATCTCGGAGAGACGGGAGAAAAGTGCTCCACTATTCACCCGATCGGGCCAACCGAACTTTATATAGCCTTCTTTATAGAACATTACATTCTATATCTATATAGGGAAAGATCCTTCGTTCTGGATCCTCCTCACTAATGGACCTGAACTTAAACTTGTAAACGCGCGCGAGAAAGGAATGTATGGATTGTGAAATAGTTGATAAGAACCGCCGTGTCAGCATTTTCGTATTTCAACTTGTATACATTCAGATTTTCGGACGTTTTTTTTACAATCAATTTACTAATACACGCCTCGTGCGCGGTCGGATGTTTAGTATTGATAATTATTTTATAGCGATAGATATTAAAACCTGAGCTCTAAATTCATCCCCATATCAACAAATAAAACTTTATCCCCGCGATCAATGTGTAAAGGTTTTCGAAGCAAGGATAATCTTAGTAGCAATAAGGAAGTATGTGATGACAATAAAAAAATACTACAACTGCACCGTTTGCAATTCAACTTTCATACTTTCAAAGATAGCGACATGAAGTATAATATAAAATCAATAATAACCTTACACCTCTAAGAAGATAAAGTTGGAGCCGTATACAGTCTAATAATTTCTGTAAAATATGCAATCAACAATCTCCAACAAGGCTAAAGTTTCCAAGAGATCTAGAATCACAGAAACACTTCCAAGCTAGAGTGAAGCCGGTCCGGCAGAACATCGTCCAAGCTTGTGTCCGTTTAAGAACAGAGTGGTCAGCTATAGAATTGGTGGTTCACGGGATTGATGTACATAGCTATGTTAGTAAATTGAACAGGTGTTGTACGAGAATCTGCACAAGCCTTCACATGGAATCTTATGCTTCCTGAATTTGTATATATTTATTAAATTATGCATATTCCCTACTGAAGATAAAGTTATTAATTATGGTTCAGGTAGCGTTGATTCATTTAAATTTGAGCTACAAAATTTTACCCATTTAAATTCTCAAATTTAAATGAATTAACGCTGCAGTAGGGAAAGATACTTCGCTCTGGATCCTCCTCACTCTTAGACCGCACAAACCTTCACCTGGAATCTTATCATTCCTATTGTTTATGAAATATATTGTTCCATATTTATGTTCCATTTGATTCCATACATGTACGGGTTCAATGACCCATCAAAACGAGGTCAAACTTTTAAATCCGTCCACTTTCCGTCCACTTTCCGTCCACTTTCCGTCCACTTTCTGTCCACCTTCCGTCCACCTTCCGTCCACCTTCCGTCCACTTTCCGTCCACTTTCCATCCACTTTCCGTCCACTTTCCGTCCACTTTCCGTCCACTTTCCGTCCACTTTCCGTCCACTCTCCGTCCACTTTCAGTCCACTTTCCGTCCACTTTTCGTCCACTTTCTGTCCACTTTCTGTCCACTTTCCATCCAATTTCCATCCACTTTCCAACCACATTCCATCCACTCCATCCATTTTCCATCCACAAAAGCTGTTTAAAAGCTGATTAAAAGCTGACTAAAGCTGAGTAAAAGCTGTTTAAAGCAGTTTAAAGCTGAATAACGATGATTAAAGCTGATGAAAAGCTGACTAAAAGTGATTAAAGCTGATTAAAAGCTGATTAAAAGCTGATTAAAGTGGATGGAAAGTGGATGAAAAGTGGATGGAAAGTGGGTGGAGAGTGGATGGATTGTGGACGGAAAGTGGAGAAAAAGTGGACAGAAGGTGGACGAAAAGTGGACCAAAATTGGACGGATTTAAAAGTTTGACCTCTTATTGACGAGTCATTGAACCCGTACATGTATGGAAAAAAAATTATTTACTTTTCACTTCGTTATAACAGAGTAAAAAATACAAATACTGTTGAAAGGGTTCAAATTAAATTTTAAAATAATACCTATATAAAATATGAATTAAATTTGACCTGTTTGAATGCCCCTATTTTTCCCCTACGTCACAAGCACGTTCAGTATTGTATAATATATGTATAGACAGTAATTAGTTAAATATTTTCAGTTTTAATCGCTATTTCATTGACTAGTACCGGAATGCCAACATAATTACAAAAATTGTTTATCAATTTCATAGATGATTAAAACACTATGTAGCCTATGTAGCAACTTTATTGTTGTCTAGTAATCGATAGACTTTCATGATGCCTTTGGGAATGGAAATCACTTACAATTAGTTGTCTTACTAATACTTTACAAGGTTGGTCAAAATTGGATAAATCTGTACAAGGTTAAATATGGTTACATTTAGAGCAAAATTCACCCAAGATTATACAGTATTAGGCAAGACTACGCAAGATTAGATACGGTTAAACAAGACTAGATAAGGTTAAATAAGACTAAACAAAACAATCCATATCATAGATGATTAAAGCTGAATTTAGTCATATTGACCAACGTTACTAATGTCTAATTATCGACAAACTTGACTGATGCCTATTGGTCAACAGACTTTACTGATATGAAAAACACTTTGTTGTTTTACTGTTATGGAATAAGACTGGACTTAATAACTTAATAAAGTTAATAAAGCCTTAATAAAGTTAAAAACTTAATAAAGTCGGAACAAAGCTTGAATATATAAATATAGTCAACCTTTCCGGAGCTCTATAATACTAATGAGTCTTTTTTAGGACTACCAAAAACAAATCTTATAGCTTTCAGTTCAAAATTTATAATTTATATAAATAACCTGCTATGTTCATCTCTCTCTTACAAAATGTCAAATTAAAAATATCTAACCCTAATCACCCACATGGGTTTCAAGTGAGTGGTTTACAAACTGTTGTTAATGAAAGCTAAGCTGTACTGAGGAAAGATAAATCTCGAAACGCGACTACAGATGACAGGTATCGGAAAGACATGATCTTTAAAAACAATATTATTTTATGGTTTTTGTTGAGTGCCACGAAGGTGGACTGAAAGCTATAAAATAACTGACAAATTTCACAAGAGTTTTGTTTTTGGTAGTGTAGGTGTGGGTTTTGTAGGTAAAAAGACTTGGATTAGTATTATACAGCTCCGGAAAGGTTGAGTATGCAGTCGAACTTCCCTAAGTCGAATTGTCATAGTTCATGAAAAAAAAGTGGAGTTATAGAAAATTGGAGTTATAGAAATACATAATATATAATAAGTAAAATACACTATACGCAATTTATTCAAAGTAAATACATAGATTATTAAAATGATTATAATTAATTAAAAATAATTTTAATTAATATATTATTTTTTGAAAAAGGTAGTAATTTTTAATTGTCTTCCATAATATATACCTTACACCTTGTGGGTGATCTTCGATTATATCGTCTCTTTTTGGATTACCGATTCTCGGGAGAATAATATCCTGTCGTAATCTTCCTAAAGCACACCGGCTGGTAAATTCTTAGTTTTGCTTTATTCGTGTTTTGGTGATCATAAAATATGGAAAATAAAATGTTTGGTAATCTGCCCGAGGATTACACTATCGACACTATCGACTGTTTATGGTAGGTAATATCCATCATAAATTTTGGAAGACTTGCGGCGGTTAAAAAATTGGAGTTATAGAGATTATTTTGAATGTAAAATTTTACCATTGTACAAATTTTTACGACGAGTTATGGAAAAATTTGAGTTAAGGAAAATTCGAGTTATGGAAGTTAATTTATATGTAAAATGCTATCTAAACGTATGAATTTCTAAAAATATTCAAATTATAGAAAAATTGCAGTTGCAGAAGTTCAAACTTATGGAAGTTCGACTGTATTTATATATTCAAGCTGTCTTCCGGTTTTATTAAGTTTATATGACTATCTAATGTTGTATGGTTTTACCAATTCAAGACTGGACATGATTGAATTTATTTATACTATAACATGATATAATTTAAATGAAAAGGGAAGGGTTTTGAATTGCTGAGAGGGGTGAAGAAATGGAAAGAGCAAACATGTAATGGAGAATGGTAGAATGTACAATGTATACCAGTTTATTTTATTGTATTTAGTGTTTGGGTACATAAATAATAAAATAAAGGTAGGTAAAGTAGGTAAATAAATAAATAAAAAATAGAAGACTAAAGAGAGGAAGGAAACTTGAGCACTTCCTACTTGAGCAGGAATAGGCAACATTAAGCAAGATTGGACAAAGCTAAACAAGACTAGACTAGGCTAAAGAGGATTAAACAAGACGAGCCAAGACTAAAGTAAAGTTAATAATATCAGATCGGATAAGATTCTAGCAGGCAGAACGAAGGAACTAGTTTGGGTAAGACATTATATAAGACAAAGCTTTGACAATACCCCAGTCATTGTTCTTGATAACTTCTAATGTCACTATATACCAAAATCGCACTAAGTAATGGAAAACACTACATAAATATAAATTGATATTATGCAGTTAATGTCCAAAAAGGTTATATTGAAATGTGTGATTCACTGGTGACAATAGGACAATGAGAGAACAAACTGTTTAAATTTGATATTAGCTACTAGTTTCGGCGATTTATTCAGAAAATTTCGCCATCAGGCACAAACTAAAAGAAAACCTGTTATTTGTGCCTGATGATGGCGAAATTTTCTGAATAAATCGCCGAAACTAGTTGCTAATAACAAATTTAAACAGTTTGAGTAGGGAAAGAGAGTACGTTCTAAATCCGCCTCCCCTTATAGACTCCACTCATGTAATTCCCATAAACCGGGTGAAGCACAACTGCCCCCCACCACCTATCTTATCAATAGTTCTGAATGTGGCTGAGCTTGTATGTGTAGATAGCGCGGTAATCAGCGAGCGCGGCGGATAGCTTGAAAATTCGAAATTGATTCAAATGGATAATTTTTGGCGCCAGGGGTGGGGGAGGATATTATGGGTTTTAGACTAGACAAGAGGGAAAATGGAAAATGGGTTGCGGGATGGATATTAATTTGTGCGACAAGGAAAAAAACACGAAGAGAGATGTATTGATAAGAACCGCCGAGTTAGTATTTTCCTGTTTGAACTTGTGCGATTCTGAGAAATTTGGATGAGTCATTGAACACGTGGAAGCGAAATTTAGTAAGTTGTTTAAACGTCTGTGACCTGGAACTTATTAATTATTTAAACATTTTATTTAAATAAAAAGTATTTCTAAAAAATATTAAATATATTTAATCTCAAAAATATTAAATTAAAAAATATATAATATTATATTTTATTTATAATATTTGAACAAATATTTAATCTTAAGTCAGTAATTCGCCATAGATTACTTAATTCAAAGGACATTGTAGTTATGTTTGTAGATTTCAAAAAGGCCTTTGATTCTGTTGACAGAGAAACTATAGATAAATTAATTCGAGAATTTGGCATAAGGTCAAAACTGGCAAACCTAATACGTGAAATGCTTACAGATACAGTCTTCAAAGTAAAATTTACGGGAGAAATTTCGCAGCCTTTCAAAATAAAAACTGGTTTACGACAAGGTAAACCAGTTTTAATTGTGTGTTAGAGAAAGCAGTAAGAAGTTGGAACGAAAAACTTATTGAACACCCAATTTCGCCGATAACGTGAGGAAGCAAAAAGATCGTCTTGCATTTGCAGATAACTTTGCTATACTTTCCGAAAATTTGAAAACTGCTATAACACAAATAAATCTTTTGGAAGAAATAGCCTGCAGAACTGGCTTTAGAATTTCTGCAGAAAAAACAAAATTCTTAACGAACATTAAAGATGCACCAAAATTCCTGAAAACAGATATTGGCCAAATAGAGAAGATTAAAAAATTCAAATGTCTAGGAGAGTTAATCTAAGAAAATGCTTTGGAAAAACATGCAATTGAGGAAAGGTTACATAAAAGGAGTAGAGCATATGGTATCAACAAAGATCTCTACAATAAGAAATGCCTATCCACAAATGCTAAAATCAGGCATTATAATACAGTAGTGAAGCTAGAAATCTATATGCAAGTGAATGTCTGGCATTCAACTACAATTTGGATAAGTTAGAAGTACTAGAAAGGCGAATTATAAGGAAAATATTAGGACCACAAAACACATCAGTAAGTTGGAAATTACGAAGCAATGCTGAAGTATACGAAAATGTAGAAAATATATCAAACGTAATGAGAAAAAGAAGACTCATGTTTTTCGGACATATATTTCGAATGCAAGACAACAGATTAACCAATAAGATTTTTAAATATCTATGGAGTAAAAAGTCTACAAAAAGCTGGGTCAACGAAGTAAAAAAGGATTTAGAAAGAAACAATATACAAACAGAAGCTATATGCAACAGAGAATTTTCCCTTTCGGGAAAAAATATTGAAATTGGGAGGGTTCCAAGGCAGAGCTGCTAAGAAGACTGGTTCAATATGGTCTGACGACAGAAATTACAAACATAGTGAATAGATGAAAGAATATTGTAAGAAAAGAAAAGAACAAAGAATTAGGAATTGAAATTGGAACGTGGTCCTTAGATGGCCTATTCGCAACAAAAAAAAGTATTTCGGTTATTAGGTTTAATTTTGAGTTTGCAATGGAATATATTGTTTCTTTTAAGTTTAAAGTTTGGTATGTTACTACAACTTATACGATAGGAAATGATGACGTAACGCGCACCTTGATAGAGCCGGGCGGTTAACCTTGATAAAAATATAAACAATTATGTCCAGTTTAAAATTGCAACTGCTGCAATAAATAAACTACCGCAATAATAAACGCCGCGTAATCAATTTAGTATTTGAACTTGAACTTGTAAACGCGCGCGAGTATGGAATGTCTGAATTGTGAAATAGTTGATAAGAACAGCCAAGTCAGCATTTTCTTGTTTCAACTTGTTTAATTTCATCGCTTCCGGCGCGTATATATGTCCGATTTCTAAATTCATCGTCAGTTGTTCAACAAGGCACCGTTACGAAATCAGCATCGAGATAGATTAAAAATGTATCCCTGCTAGCAATGTGAAAAAGATTTCTCAAGAAAATCTTTTACGGCATTTGAAAGTTTGTGTTTCTGAATATAAATCAATTATGCCACAAATGTAAATTCTGTAATTCATCGTTCACTAGAATGGACAAGTGACATTTGAAATATCCTAATATCAATATATTAAACATTCTAATATCAATGAAAAGAGGAGGATTCAAAATAGTGAGGATTCCCCGCCCACCCCCAAGAAGATAAAATTGGAGCCGTCGACCCCTTCTTACTTTTGTGAAATTTGCAACCAGCAGCTTCCCTCAAAAATCAAGTAGGCAGGGTATCTACGATCACAGAAACACATCCAGCAGCAGTTAAGCCGTTCCAACAAGATGTAACCGTCTCTCATTTTATTTTCTCATTATCCTATTGTAACCAGTGTGTTATCTACCCACCTACGCGTGTTGTCTGCCTACCTACGCGGGATCTTGCAGCCCAGCAGTAGATTACGTTATTTTCCATTTTATTATTCTGTGAATTACACAAAGAGACTGTAAACTCACTGTCAGCATAGATAATAACTAGTTAGACATAACCTTAAGTATTTTTGTACCATTATAATAATTACAATAGAAATAAAGTTTTTTTATATTTATTTCACCCTAAGAAATAAAATTGGCGTAGTCGGTAGGATGGTAGAATGGTTATATGCTAATATTGCGTAAATCATTTTTTTATCAGTTGGGGAATCTTTAAAACCTTGGTTACTGAGTAGTCTTAAATGTTCAATTAATGTTGAATGGAGTCTTTCTATTGGACCGTTTGATTGGGGGTGATTGGGAGATCAAAAGTGACTTTTTATTTTATGTAAACTTTAAAGTTCTCGCATGACTGTATTTTTGAATTCTGTGCCATTATCAGTAATGATTTGCTTGGGTATTCCGTGATGTGAGAAAAATTGAATCAAATTATCTACTATTTGGGTTGCAGCTAAATTTGTGATTTTATATACTTGGGCATATTTTGAGAATGTATCTATTATAGTTAAAACAATTTTGTTTGTTCTAGTGTAAACGTATGTAAGTGAATTATTTCAAAAGGTTTCAATGCTGTTGGGGTAATATTTAATTTAATATTTACCGGGTTTCTTTCATATTTGCTTTTTTGGCAAATTTCACAATTATTTATATTTAATAAGTTTGAATTGAATTTCTTAAATACAGCCAATAATAAATTTTCTTAGTTCGTTCGTTCCGTTTCGGCTATACCTCTGTGATTGCTTTTTCCTTCATGATAATTTTGTATTATGTTCTCGATGTCGTATTTACCAGTAACATCCATTAATTTTATTTTAAATCTTTTAAATTTAAATTGAGGCCATTTAAAATTTTTCATAACTATTTTACAAGTAGGTTCGTATATATCTTGTTTTAAAGTATAAATGGTATTGTACATTCGGAGTGTATTTCACAAATGGTTTTGTACATTATTTTTAACAAAGTTAACAATATCATGTTCAAATTGATTTTGTGAAAAATCGCTGTTTGTTATAGAATAGTCTTAAGTTTGTTGGTTTTGCTGGTGAGTGTAGAACTAGGTCGATAGTTATTTGGTTTAGTCCCCAATTAACTGGGTCTTCTGTAATCGGTATTTCTATTATTGGATGATGTTCAGCATTTGAATGTTTGAACTGTTTCATTGGCATTTATGTCGTCTTCTGGAGCTGTAATTGTAGCTTCAGAGTCTTCAATTTCAGTAGCAGTAAGAGTTAAATCTGAATCATGTTCGTCAATCTGTACCTGGGTTGAGATATTGTCTATTTCAGTTTTCTTTGATTTGTTTAATTCGAATTCTTTATTAAATTCGTCCATGTATTCTAATATATCATATGATTCTTTCGCATTAATTTCTATTACTTGTTCTGATCGCGGTTGAACTGTGATTAAGTTCGTTTCGTTTTTGATTGGATGACACTCTAATTTAATGTTTGCATATGGGATTATTAATAATCCGTTTTCGAAATCTAAATTTCTTGAAGGAATTTTAAACTAAAATCTAAACCTCCAAAATTTTAAAAATTTTGCAAAAATTAAACAAAATTTTAAATCTAAACCTCCAACCTTGAAATGTTTTATGGAATGTAAATAAATAAAATTTAAGTATTAATTTATTTATTGGTAATTATTTTGTGTAAATTGAATATTTTAGAAGTGGTTACTTGGACACTGTATTTGTGGGCTGATTGTTGAAATATCGTTGAGACAATAAAAGGATCATTCTGAATGTTGTTTGGATAAAATTGGGATGCAATGTTAGGGTCAATAAATGATCTTGTTGAACCGGAATCAATAACGATTTAACTATTATTTTCTGGAGTTATAATAAATAGTAGTTCGCTAGTATTTGCGTTATTTAGGGAAATAATTGGTGGTTAAGTTACGTGAAAATTTTGGTCTTGTGTTTGTTCAATATATGATTTATCATTAGTTTCTACATGAAATAGCTCTTCGGATATGAAATTTCTCTGTGGTCTATTAAATTGATTGGCTTGATTAGAAGTACTTGGTCTTGGATTAAATGTATTTCTAGTAGAGATACTCATTGGAGTTGGGGCTGTTTGATTTCTCTTTTGATTTTAGTTATTTAAAACGTTATGAGAATACCTATTTGGTTGTGAATTATTCGGTTGATTGAATCTTGGATTGTTTCGATATTGTGAATAATTATATAATTATATAATTTTTCGATATTGTGAATTATTGGATCTATTTTGGAATTACTGAGGGTGAAAATAATTTCGTTTAGGATTATTAAAATTGCTATTATTATAATTATTTGTTTGCCTTTGTGCATTATGATTTCGTCTTTGTGGGTTATTATTTTGTGTTACATAATTATTTGGTCTTTGAAAGTTGTACGTTTGTTTTTGAAAATTTTGACTTGAATTAACATTTTTGGTTGCATTTTGACAATAAGCAATTTAACAAATTTTAATTTAAAATTTTTTAAATTTGTTAAATTAATTTCAATAGACTAGATTTCAATAGATAAAAATTAGCATTTTTGGTTGCATTTTGACAAATAATTAAAAACCTAAAAAATAAAATTAGTGAATCACACATTTCATAAATATAAATAAATACAAATTGCCATGTGACGTTAAGCTTCGATTCGACCAATGGTGATATTTGAATTTCGCTCGCTTATTTTGCAATGTATGATTATAGTTTTATGCAATTAAATACAAACTAAATAAGAAAATAGTGGTTTAAGTGCAATGTCAAGACCATAAAGTATCGGGGGTAAAAAAAATGACTTACATTATATTTCTTATTACATTATTTTTTTGCAAATTTGTTTCTGATCTTACCAGAATCGTAGCGCAAATTTAAATTAATCAAAGTTACCTGAAACATTATGAATAATTTTACCTTCAATTACTTTCATGTTGTTGTAAATTAGTTTGTGAATGTTGCGTAACAATTACATTTTGCTGTTTGTTCTGCAAGCACGAATGAAATTATGATTTAGGAATTGTTATTTGTTTGTTTATATTATTAATTTGCAATTTATTACAAATAAATATTTTACACGAATACTAAACGTATTGTGTCATAGCTTCCAGCTTTTTAAAATCTATTTTGTGACTGACAATGAATCGTTTTCATTTAAACAAAACATTTATTGTTATATATTCTTATACTTATTAAGAAATTTATTAAGATAAACTTATTAAAAGCGAAATATAGCCTGAATATATAAATATATGCAACCTGTTCTTAGCTCTATAATATTAAGTCTGATTAAGACTATAAAACAAATCTCATGTTGAAACAACTACTTCCCTTGCTAATACCACGCAGGATATTGAATTATACAACAGATATTTGTATGTTATTAGTAGTCCCCAGTCTACTTTCGTGGCCCTAAACGAGTACTAGATAAATAACATTGTTTTAAGATCATATCTTTCTGTTTAACTTAAGTGAATAGCCAACTGCAGACACGTTTCGAGATTTATGTCTCATCAGGGCAGCTTTGCTGTTTTGAATTATAAATTGAAATACACGTTCTTGAACGCCTTGTGCATGACTGGCGAGGTTAGGTTTTAATTTAACGTTAGTAGAGAAATACACGAACTTAGGTTACTGATAACCAAATTGAATTCAAAATAAGATACATTTTCTAACAAATTTTCCGATTCTGTATTCGATATACCACACAAACAAACGCGTTCCAAATACATTACCCCAGTTTCATAATAAAATAAAAAGCGATTCTAAAATTTTCCGTTCATCCAGTCCTCGGCAAACTTTGTGTGTGCAAATCTCCTGATTATTCGGTTTGATCAGACTAGTGCGAGCAAATTCGATTATTGCGGGTATTTGGTTATATAGCAGCAGAGTTTCCCCTTGCACTTTGCTATAGCAAGCGTATTAAATGCCACCCCAAGCTTCATAAAATATTAAAAGCCCTTAAACTGCGACACAAAGAATCCTGTATTGTAAAGAAGAATAAGGTTTTTATTACGCATCTCAAAGGCTGAACAAACATTTATAACTTGAACATACATTCCTTTTCGCTTTATTTCTAAAAAATAAATCCAATATTTTTTTAAACAGTTATGGAAAATAGACTGTGTTTGAATAAATTATCATAATAATTTTTATTAAACCACTGGAAATGATTATTTTATTGATATTATAATGGATATTTACATTTTATATATTTAGACGGTTGAAATTTATTCGTACATGAAATTGAATCCTTTTTCTCATAATAATTTTTATTAAACCACTGGAAATGATTATTTTATTGGTATCATAATGTATATTAACATTTTATATATTTAGACGGTTGAAATTTATTCGTACATGAAATTGAATCCTTTTTGGTGATGACATTCATTTGCTTTATATGAATGAGGGACAGTAAGGAGGATTAATTTGTTAGAACGGAAGGCTTGCGCGAAATGCCATATCTGTGCTTGATATGCAAATAGTAAACCTTTATAAACTTTGTTTGTATTCAAATTTTGCGCTTCACATAATCAACACCGGAACCGTTAAGCTGCAGTTTATCTGAGGGTGTGCTCCCTCAGGCCCTACTTAATATAAAATATTCGCAGGGAGCAGAGCAGGAAACGCTGCGAGTCGTTAATGAATGTCAAATGTCAATAAGTCTTATTCTAATTTTAAACGGAATTATATTATGTAAAGCTCTCAATTTTTTTTATGGCACTTCTTACAGGATCTACAAAAGTGTTTGTGTATTTCGGTGTAAGTGTTGTATGCGCTCCCAGAGGTCCAAATTAAAATAAAAATATAAATAAAAATATAATATTTTATTACTTTAATACAACGTATTATAGATACTAAAACTTATACACGGTGTTAGGTAAACATGCGGCAAAACTTCAAGGGGTTATTCCTTGGCTTATTCTAAGAATATTCTGTCCTATGATGATTTCTGAAAAATCAATCCATTTGTTCGAAGATACAGGGTGAACAAAAATTGCGACAACCATATTCGATATTGATTTGTTGGAATCATTAATGTAAATAAAAGTTTGTCGTACACAAATGAGTTTATCAAATACAAAAAATGAATGAGTTTATCAAGTACAAAAAATTGTTGGCGATAACTTGGAACGGCTGTTTTATCTATTAACGTATAGAGCTTCCAATACCGGACCGAAAAATTAAAAAACCGTTTTTCAAACCGGAATACCGGTATTGATACCGGTATTATTAAAAAATAGTATATTTTGTAGCTAGGGCAGTAGGTTGTCAATTGGACACGAGTGCGAAATTTGGCGCAGAAACGAAGTAAGATTGGTGTGGAGGTGAGGCCCGTGTTGCAAATATTTTTTATTACTCATGCGAGAAAATGTATCTTACAAGTTTGGGATTTAGGTGCCATCAAAAAAAAAATACAATAAAAAATGAAGAATTTGCTTTTTCAGTTGTCTCCGGTGGTGTGGAAGAACTTTCATCAGTCTCCGGTATCACCATTTACACTCATTTTAAAACGTTTCTTTAATTTTTGTTTTGTAATGAAATAAAATTTCTGTCACTTTCACGTCACATTTTTAATATTGAGGTCTTGATTGTGTTTATTTTATTTATTTAATTGTTTTTTTTTTATTAATGTAACCTAGCGATATTGAATATTTGCGTGCGTTATACGTTATGTTGTAGTACAATCAAAATGCAAAATGGCATTTCTCGTACTAAAAAACGTGCGCCAAGATAGTACCTTTAATGCATGAGTAATATAAAATCATTTTCGTCAGACTTTTATAAATGCCGATGATAACGGTGATTTATTAAAAATAAAACAAAGGAAAAACTTAAAAATATATTTCTTTAGTTATAAACTTTAGAAAAAATAGAACACTATTTGAATTAAATAAGTATTAAAACTAAACATTTGTTTACTACTTCTGTATATTAAAACACAAATTATTTATAGCAAACATTTGGAACAAAGTTATCTTAAACATTACTACATGTAGCAATTCGTGTTAGTTTAAAAAATAATATATTTTATACAAATACTGAAATACCGGTATTTTTGGTAATACCGATTCTCTAATACCGGAAAAAATAGACTAAAATCCCGGTTTTCGGGATCCCGGGATTCCGGTATTGGAAGCCCTACTAACGTACTAGTGGATTTCATTTGAATACGTCTCGTCAGTAATCATCACCAGTATCGGTCGCAGTTTCGTTTCGTGACGCTTGGCTGTTTGACGTGTCTTTAATAGTTAGTGAAGTCTTCTACCATGTATATGAACGCCAAGATGACTGCCATGCATTTCATGTATGAACTTGCCGATGGCAATTCATGACAAGCTAGACGATTGTATATTAACGGTTTCCTAGCCGTAATATCCCCTACCAAAAAATCTTCAAAAACATTCATTGACGTCTTCGTGAAACAGGCACATTGAAATGAAATAGAGGGCCAAGAATATTAATGACAGTAAGAACGGTACAACTTGAACAGGATGTGCTGGATATGATAGAGGAAGATCCAAGTACATATACGCTACAAATTGCCAATACCTTGCATGTAAGTCATCGGAGAGTTTGGAAAATTCTTAAGGGCAATTAGTTGTATCCATAACACATTCAACGTATTCAGGCACTACTACCTACTGATTATCGTCCATGTATTGCGTTATGTCAATAGCTTTTGCAAACATTAGTTCTAATCCCTCAATTCCTGACATATATTCATTTTACCGATGAAGCCAGTTTCTCAAGAAATGAAATAAAGTATTTTCATAACAAAGATATGTGGGCAGATGAAAATCCGCATGAGGTGTGTGAAGATCGATTTCAACATCAGTTCTCCTTGAACGTTCGGGTGGGAATTGTGGGTGACTATATAATTGGACTGGTGTATCGACCAGCAAGACTTACTAACGAGATGTATCGCAACTATTTGCAAGAAACACTGCCCGAGTTTCTGCAGGACGTACCATTGGCGACAAGAATTGCAATGTGGTTTATACACGATGGTGCACTAACACATTTCAGTTTCGTTGCTCGTGATGTTTTAACAGCAACATACGCAGATCGCTGGATTGGCAGAGGTGGGCCATTCGCATGGCCTGCTTGATCCCCAGACTTAAACCCCTGGATTATTTCTTATGGGGCTATCTGAAGTCATTAGTTTACGCTACTCCAATGGAGAATTTGGACGAATTGCGAAATTTGGATTATTGCTGTGTGACTCAATTAGATACAACCCGGGTGTATTTAAAAGAGTTCGGCACTCAATGACGAGAAGATTGAATGCATGTATCCAGGCTGGAGGAAGCCATTTCGAGCATTTAATGTAGATTGAGCAACTTTACAGGTACTTTTTGATATTAAAATGTTATTACTGTCGCAAATTTTGTTCACCCTGTATCTTCGAAGCAAAGGGTTTTTCAGAAATCCTCATTAAACAAAATTTTCTTAAAGTAAATCAATGAATAACCCCTCGAACCCTAACCTAACTTTTTACCTAACACCCTGTATAACACCCTGTATATTTTGAACAACAGAAGCTTTTTACTAGCTATGTTTATAAAAGATAAATATATACAAAATAATAGGCTGCAAAACAAAAAAGTGTTTAGAAAACAGAGGAGATATAGTGTAGACAACGCTTGTTGGTCGCTTTTGTACCTACTCTCAAATATTTAAACATCGTTAAGTAACTTGCATATAGTTTTCTAAAAATATAATATATTATTACGTTATTAACGTATTATAGAACTATGATGACAAATCTGGACTGTATAATCTTTTCACCAGCTACGTTTATAACAGCTAAATACATACAATGTGAAAGTTTGCAAAAGTAAAAAAGAGTTAGCAAACAGAGAGGTTATAGTGTAGATAACGCTTGTTGGTCGCGTTTGTGCTATTAAATATCTTAATATTGTTAAGTGACCTGGATATAGTTTGCTATGTAAGTTAATGAGAGCCGGGAGCAGATTATGGAAACTTTGATTAAACAGTGTATTCACACATAACAATAATATTGTTTACGGGATGATTTAATCGTTTAAGCTTGCAAATCTTATATAATCCACTCGGATGTTACGGACTAATCCGACGAATTACTTTTCAATGTATATATTTTGTAGTATTGGTAGGTATAATACAGATTTAGTTTTACATTTTTTTGTCTCAAAATGCTAAATAACTTTGAAATGCCCAAAATTATTAAAACTGTTGAAGAGATATCTCTCTCTATTTCTATGTAGTCTTATATGGTCGGGATTAGTAAATGCTATCTTGTCCGTCTGTCGCAAAAAATAAGATTACATAGTCCCATTATACACACCGGACAAATTTTTAGAACAATTGCTACTAGGCAGACTCAAAAGAGAACTGGAGACTGGAACCGGTTTGTCTGAAAGACGGCTTCAGAAAGTGCATATCCACAATCAGTGCGATAAATGGTGAATTAAAACTCGCCGAGAAGGCTAGACTAGGTACCAAAAGGACTAGAAAGATAGTCGATGTGCTTGAAATGCTGATTGTGTGCTTGAAATGTGATAGTCGATGATGAAAGATTCTTCGTCGATAAGTCGATACTTCGATGTGCGACGTGCTTTTAATACTGCAAGCTGGAAGATTATATTGTATGAACTGACTAGAGAGGGGCATCCCCTTAGCTACTAAGCAGACTCGGTGACAGAACCCTATTATTAGAATCAGATAGAAGTACAGTAGAAAGCTAACTGAGTAGTGACGCCCCGCATGGTTCTGTTATGGGCCCAGCTCTATGGAACATCCTATATGACGGTTTCCTGAGACTCAATCTCCCCATGGGTGCTACTTATTGACTTCGCCCACGACCTGGCGCTCACAGTCTCAACTAGTATGGAAACTATCAGAATGCAAAGGGAAAATTGCACAATATAACTAGTAACAGAGTGGATGACCTTTAATAACTTAACGCTTGCGTTACTTACTGGGCTTAGGAGATTAAAACTATTAATATTCCGTATAAAAGAGACCCAAAAGCAAAAAATCACATACCTTGAAGTAGTAGTAGATAAAATACTCTCCTTAGTCGCACACCTCACGAAGACAACAGCCAAGGTTCATATCCTTGGCTGCTGCCTTCGTGAGTTAGCCTCAGCGCTGGACAAAATTATGCCCAATGTAGCTGGCCCGAGAAGCCATCAAGCAGGCTGCTTAGCTTGATTACACAATCCACTATGCTTTACGCCTCCCAACGTGGGCTAAAAGCATCCCTGTGGAAAGGAATGTTCAAAAGCTAGCAGAAGTACAAAGAAAAGCTGCTATTACGGTTGGGGCTTCCCACGAGACGAAATAGGGCGAGAGTTTCAAAAATCTCGTCTCGCTCTCGATTGTTGTGTAAAAAATTACTCTCGTCTCAGTCTCGCTCTCGCTGTAGGAACCATTAGTCTCGTCTCGCTCTATTTGGTTACTATTAATATCTTCTAATTTCGCTTTGTTCCATCCACATGAAAATGTAGCAATAACACACCCTAAATGTCTGTTTATATAAACCTTCTATTTTGTTGACGATTTAAAATTAATAATAAAAATGAACGTAATTTGAAATTGTCTACGACATCTATTTCATATTACGAAATCTACTCTTTTAATTGTTATATAATGAAATGTAACTTGCCCGAGCCCGCAGATCCAATTTATATAAGAAAATATTACGGCTGCCCGTATTAGAATCAAAGATTGAAGAAGAAGTATGACCTTGATCAGAAACGAGACTCTCGTGTCTCGCGAGAACGCAACCACATGCGATCTCGCTCTCGCGAGAGTGAGACCACATGCGGTCTCGTCTCGTTCCCGTCTCGCTTTTACGAGACGAGACGAGACGAGAAAAATATCGTTCTCGTGTGAAGCCAATCAGGGACTGTAGCGCATATAAAACTATACCTCGAGAAACCGCCCTAGTAATAGCGAACATACCTACCATAGATTTCTTAATAAAGGAGCGAGCTGAATTGTACATGACTGGATTGTGATCACATCACAATCAGCCCTTTTTATAAATTATACAAAAAATGTATTCTCTTTCTGTTAGAGATAAAACTTTAAAACATTTTAATCTTTCTCTCTCTGTCTCTCTATCTTTATAAATAAGCCACCGTCCTCCTGTGCATGGCTCTGGCAAGGCCATCACAGTATCTATGTCGTATCTAAATAGTGAAATCCGTCTTGATTGTTAGATTGTCTAAAACCGAGTCATTGCATGATCTGCCGACAGTTCGTCTATTCTATTTGAACTACTAGATTTGACTAACTAGCTCATGAAACCACCTCAAATATGTTTCCTTATTTATCTCTTTATTAATATGTCTGATAATTAAGACAAGTAGCTTTATAGTATCAGATTACAGCTCTTCTCGTTCACTAGTCTTAGATAGTCGGGATTAGTCAATGGAACCTTCTCTGTCTGTCACAGATGGATTAGACTAGCTAGTCTACGAGAACGATATTTTTTACAAATAATATAAACTAGACTAGTTAAAGCATTCTGGTTTACTACATGGATTAGTTAACTAGTTACATGGCAAATTTATAAAGGATGTACCTTTAGCATTATCTGAGAATTTAAAAAAATTCTCAAACTTTCTCGAATATGTAGACTTGTAGACATACAACTAGAATAAACTTTTATTAAATTTAAATTTTAAATTAAATTTTTATTTAAACCTTTATTTGGACTTGAAGACCGGATGGAAGTATGAAATTTGAAACAAATGTTAGTTAACAATATTATCTAAAATCTATAACGAAGTATTTAACTAAATCTCTATTAGTTAGTTTACGCGTGAAGTTGAAGTTGGAACTGTGATTTTGTAAATGGTTTGATGACTCCACATACAGTCGTACTATTGTATTAGATCTTGGCTTTTCCTTCTGTCATCTTTAGTTATGTGGTCAAGTCAAAATTTAGATAAGAAGCACATCTCACGCACAAGAAGCTACAATCAAATTGAAGGGCGGATCTGGCTCGCGGGAAACAAAGTTTCGAGTCTCCAAAAAATTGAAGAATTGTTTTATAGAATATTTGAGAGGTTTTGCAACTGCAAATATCATACATAGTTTTAATCTGTATACAGAGACATAGAGATAGATGGAGATATGATACAAAGTTGGTAAATCTTGATATTATACGACCCTGAGATCAATTTTCAAACCTTATTTACTTAAGTTTGATCTTAATATTAGCCTTCATATGACACACTGAATCACATACTATTCTGAATTAATTTGACTGATATATTAATACACGCGAAAATTAAGGGGAGAAGAAGAGCAATATGTGGTGCGGGAAGCTGATAATCGGTTTAGGAATCGGATAGGAATTTAGTGATTTTTTTTATATATTATATATATATATATATATATATATATATATATATATATATATATATATATATATATTATAAGTTTTATTATTTTTTTAGCATATGTTTTTTTTTCTCTTCTTATTTATGTAATATATTAGTATTATTTATTTATGCATTGTTTTATTTTGTGAAAAATTTGAAATCAGTTTATAAACCCCTAAGGGTAATAAATATACATACTACTACTAATAATACACGCGAGCGAAGCTGCGGGCTATAGATTTTGGATTACAGATTTTGGATCACATTCTGCGGAAGATTGTCCCATTCTTGCACCAGTATGTCGCGAAGCTCTCTAGAATTTCTGGGGGCCGGCACATGTCTCCGTAAACGTTTTCCCATCACATGCCAAATATGCTCAATTGGATTTAAATCTGGACTGCGAGCTGGCCAAACAAATCGCGTGATTTCACACTCAAGATACTCAGTAACTATCCGAGCAGTATGGGGCCGTGCGTTATCATGCATAAATGTTGCGTCGTGTCCAAGAATAACCATGAACGGTAAAATATGGTCTTCTAGAAACTCTGTCAGATAGCTATGCGCAGTCAACGTCCCATTCTCGATAAAGTCTAACTCTGTGCGAGTGTCAAAAGATATGTCTCCCCATGCCATAACTGATACTACATCAAATGGAAGTCGCTCGGCAATACACGCTTGAGCATATATCTCGGCTTGTCGTCGCCGCACTCTTACATGTCTATCTGAGCTCGTAAGACAGAATCGCGAGTCAACGGAAAATAATACGCGACTCCAATCCGCTATTGTCCAAGCAAAGTGCTCTCGTGCAAAAATCAACCTCGCAATCCGCTGTGCACGGGAAAGCGGCGGTCCAGTAGCTCTAGTTCGAGAAGATAATGCAGCAGCATGAAGTCCCCCTTACTGCCCACTCACTTAAGTTTATATTCCTCACATCTTGCAGATGATTTCGAAAGGAAACTGCCGTGACCGTTCAGCTTCTCAAAGCACTAGAAACGAGAAAGCGGTAATCTCTAGCTGTTGTAGTTATGCCTCGGCCAGAACCAGGTCTTCGAGTGAGCAGACCAGTCTCTTTGAACCGCCGACATACTCGTTGCACACTAGAGAGACTTACACCAACGTTTCTCGCAGTTTTGCGCTGACTGTGGCTGTCGCTAAAGCCGCAACTACAATTCGTGCCGCAACTACAGGATTTATGCTCATTACAAAACACTAACAATGACACCAATATACAAACAATGTACAACAGACAGATGACACCACAGAAACAAATGCCATGCTGTCCTTATTTTTGTTTTGTTTCAACAAAGCATATCAAAGCAAACTGATTATTTTCATTACTTAGCAAATTAAATTAAAATTGTTCATTTTCAATACTTTCAATAAACTTTGAACATAAATAATTTGAACAAAAACCTTCAGTTTTGTCTAGGCAATCAGTTAGATTAGAGAAAACTGTTATAATCGACAAAACACGTGAAAGACAAAAAAATGTATATATAATAAGCCACCTTGAACAATGTCAAAAGTTTGTTGTTTCAAATTTTGCTTGTCTTAAACATGAGAAAGTAACTCAAATTTTGAAAAATGTGAATTGTGAAATAAAACTTGTAGAGAATTAAATTTCCTATAAGATTTTTCCCTTTTTGCCTAGTGATTTTCTGTCTGTCAAGTTGGTAGTAATTAACTTTGAAACAAAGTCAAAATTCGTATTTTACATCTTTATTGTTTCAAACTGACGAACAATCGATAAACCTATAGTAATTGCATACCCTAACCGAGGAGTCCTCAACCTTTTTGCACGTACGAGCACATTCTAGAATCTATTTATGTTTTTAAAGTAAATTTATAGTTGAACATAGTTATTAAAAAATCAGATAATGTACAAAAGATATTTGGTTCCATAATAGTATATTGTGCAACTAGGGCGGTAAATTGTCAATTGTCCACTAGAGCGAAATTGAGCGCACGAACGAAGTGCGCTCATTCGCTAGAGGGCAATTGACAATATCGCACGAATTGCAGATAATATTTTTTATTTCCCATGCGAGGGGCCGTATGCTACAAGTTTGGGTTCAGGGGCCATAAGGGTTCAGGGGCCAAACGAAGTAAAAATGAAGAATTTGCTTTTTCAATTATCACCTGTGGTGTAGATTCGTCCTAAGAACTCTCATCAGTCTCCGTCATAGAATCACCATAGAATTTACATTCGTTTTAAAAGGTTTTCTTTAATTTTTATTTTGTATTGAAAAAAAAATGTCTTGGTTTTGAGGTTTTGATTGTGTTTACTTTATTTATTCAATTGTTTTTTAAATGTAACGGCCATTTTTATGGACTATTTGCGTGCGTTATTCAAGTTACGTGGCTTTAATTGAATTTACAAGAACACCCATTTGTCGCACTAAAAAACGGGCGCCAATATAGTACTTATTCCGCAAATAACAAATTTTTGTTTATATTTTGATTTTAATAAATAAATACTATATAATAGAAAACTTTGATTCTCACAAGTATGCTGTATGATGCTATTTCTAAAAAAAAATTTCAATTATATTCCAGAAGTTCTTATCCTATACATTGGATTTTAGAACAACGACGTTCTTAAGATCTAAAATTTCTTGAACAAGCAGCTATTTCTATTACATTTAGATGGCAAGCAAAAGGTTTAGCAAAAAAAGTTGACCATTGGCTCGATGATATTAAACTGTTGAAATCGCTTTTCAAACTGATCTTGAAGTAAATGATGATTGATAGCAAATGACGACAAGTTTTTTACTGTCGCCTATCATTTTTTTTCATATTTCGGAAATGCACAATTACCTGCAGATGGTATCCATAAAACCAGTTTAGCTTTAAACGGCTTGACAGACCCTATCATTATAGCTACATGTTTGTCTTTTCTCTACTGCTTCAAGTTATTATATCTTTGCAAGTAAAATCAAATCAAAATTTCAATAATGTTGCCATGGTGTACCAACTTGTCAGACAGAAAATCACTAGATAAAAGAGCTGATATTATAGGAAATGTCGCTTAGTTTTCGCTCAAAATTTCGCTTAGTTTTCGAGTTATTGTCGTATGTTTAAGACAAGGAAAATATGAAACATGAAGAATGTTTTGTCTTTGTTCTAGGTTGATTATTACTAAATTGACAAACCAAAAATCATAAGAAAAGTTTTATTTCAAATATTTTTCAATAAATGAAACAATATTTGCGAGATAAATGTGGAACAAAAACAGTGCCTTGACATTATCAATGTTGATTACTTATTACATTTTGCCAGATAAAATAAAGTTTTCTTATAGAAAATTTATTTTTCTCCTGGCATTATTGCAACAATTTTCCAAAATTTCGTTCAGTTTTGGAGTTAATTTCAAATATTTAAGAAAGGAAAAATGTAGAACAGAGCAAGATTTGAATTTCAAAATCGATTATTACCAAATGCACAGACAAAAAATCACTAAATAACAAGGTTTCATATAGACAACTAGCTATAACCCACGGCGTCGCTCGCGTGTATTGTTATATCAGTCAAATTAATTCAGGTCAGCTATGTGTACCAAACATTGATTATCTTCTGAATAATATGGAGACTAATATTGAGATAAACGGTAAGTAAGGTTTGAAAATTGTTACGACGACTAGATAAAATCAAGACTTTTAGCAACTCTGTATCATCCATAATCATAATAAATATTAAAGCTTTACATGATACTTACAAAACTCAAATTTCTATAAAACTCAATATTCTCAAAATCAAATTTCTATAAAACCATTCGATCAATTTTTGAGAGCCTCGAAACTTTGATCTCGATTTAATCGGGCCCGTGGGCCAAAGCCGCCGTTCAATTTCATTTTATCCGGCCCTCATAACAATAATTTTCAATTCTTATTAAACCTAGCCGAGTGTCTAGATCTCGTCTTCAAGGTTTCGTAGGTTAAGCGGTTTGAGGTATGAAATATTCAACGACAATCGCTTATAGTTACCTATACCTTCACAATCATGGGACGATTCAAAGGTGGCATCCCAGTTTTAAACACTATCAGTTATTTGTTCATGTAGTTCATTATCTAAATTTTGACTTCCACACATAACTTAAGGTGGCAGCAAAAATAGACACGATCCAATACAATAGTACGATTGTCACCAAACCATTTGCCATTTACATTTCTATTTCTTATAGAAAGTCTTTAACTTCTACTTCACGTGTAGACTAACTAATAGAGATTTAGTTAAATACTTTCTTATAAATTTTAGATAATTTAGTTAACTAACATTTTCTTCAAATTTCAAAGTACCAACTAGTCCACAAGTCTAGATAAACGTAAAGTTTCAAGGTTCTACCTTGTCTACAGGTCTAGATATTTGAGAAAGTTTGAGAATTCCTTAAAAATCCCAGGTAATGCTAAATGTACATCCTTCGTAAATTTGCAATGTAACTAGTTAACTAATCAACTTAACTAATGATTCCAATTCGAGCGGTTGAGCGGAGCGGACGTGTTTTGTGAAGCGAGTTTTACGGATTGAGTTTTTTTTTATTTTTTATTTGTGACGCGTAAAAACGGTGCGCGATAAGGAAGAAAAAAGAAAGAAAAAGAAAAAATGAAAAAAAGTGAGAGTGAAAGCGACCGAGACGAGGATTATAAAAGGAAAAGAGAAAAGGGAAGAGAGTCAGAAGAAAGGTTGAACCCCTTTCAAAAAAGTAAAAAACTGGAAAGATCACCGGCTAAAAAGGAAATGGGTGAGGAAATGAAGATGCTGAAAAAAATTATGGAAGATATAGGGGAGATAAAGGAAGAGAATCGGAAGATGAGCCGGGAAATGGAATACTTGAAAAATATGATGCGTGAAAAGGAAGAAAAATGGGAAAGAGAAAAGACAGAACTAAATGAAAAAATTAAAAGACTGGAGGAGAAAATGGAAGAGAAGGAAAAAATAATGAGAAAAAAGAAGATTGTTGTGACGGGACTGGACGAAGGGGAATGTGAGAACGAGAAGAATCTGGAAGAATGGATAAAGGCAGAATTAGAGGTAGAAGTGACGGTGAAAGAGATGTATAAAGTAAGTGGAGGGAAAATGTTAGTGGCGGAACTTGGGACCTGGGGTGAAAAGCGGAAAGTTATGGAAAATAAGAGGAAACTAAGAGAAAAAAGGGAAGAGAGAGTATACATAGAAGACGATCTGACAAAGAAGGAAAGAGAAATACAGAAGGAATTAAGAGCGATAGCCAAAGAAGAGCGACAAAAAGGACGGTGGGCGAAAGTCGGTTATAAAAAGATATGGATAGACGGAAAAGGCTTTAAGTGGGATGATGAAAAGGGGGAGTTAAACACAACAAATTTTTGAATAAGAGCACAAGGAAAAGACGACAGGACAGAAAACGGAAAACGAACATGGAGAGGAATAAGGAAGAAACGGAGCAGTTAAGAATAGTATACTGGAACACAGCGGGGATAAAAAACAAAGACAATGAGTTTTGGGAATATTTGGGAAAATTTGATGTAGTGGGACTGGTAGAAACGTGGGTGGAAGAGAAGGGGTGGGAAAAATTGGAAAAAAATAATGCCGAAAGAGTTTAAGTGGAAGTGTCAATTTGCAGAGAGGGTAAGCAGGAAAGGGAGAGCTAAAGGGGGGATAATAATGGGAGTGAAAAAGGGTTTGGAAGAAGAAAACAGAACCAAAGCAAAAGAAGAAAGAGGCATTATGGAAAGAACGGTGAAAATTAGACAGAAAAAATGGAGAATTATAACAATATACAGCAGAAGTATGAAAGAAACGAAGAGAATGATAGAAGAGCGAGTAAAACAGCAAGACGAGGGAACTCTGGTGATTGGGGGGGACTTTAACGCAAGAATTGGAGAAAAAGGAATACGGCTAGAAGAAGAACAAACAACAATAGAAAGAAGACCAACAAAAGACACAACAGAAAACGCCGAAGGGAGACTACTGATAAGTCTAGTAGAAGAAAGAGGGTGGGACATACTTAATGGAAACAGTATAGGAGATGAGAAAGGAGAGTACACATATATCGGACCAAGAGGGGAGACAGTTATTGACTATGTTATGGTGAATGAAGAAGCATGGGATGAAATAGAACAATTCAAGGTGGGAGAAAGAGTCGTGTCGGATCATATGCCATTGGAAGTGAAGACAAAAGGAAGAGAGAAAAATAGAAGAAGTGAGAAGGATGTTAGAAGAAAAATTGTGAAGAATATCTGGACGGAAGAAGCAATAGAAAATTATAGAACAAGACTTAGGGAGGCTAGATACGAAGAGGAAGGGATAAACGAAAAAGTGAAAGAACTGGGTGATCACGTAAAAAATGCAACAGAAAAAAAAGTGATAGAGACAAGAGTGAAGGTGGGGGCTTGGAAAAACGAGTGGTGGGATAAAGAATGCAGGGAAGGGAAGCAATCAGTAAGAAAGAAATTAAGAAATTGGAAAAGAGGAAAAGCAAGTAATGAGGATTACAAGAGAGCACGCAAGAGGTACAAATTAGTATGCAAGGAGAAGAAGCAAAAGAAATGGATGGAAGAAGAACTAAAGATGAAAGGCATAAAGACGGAAGAAGAGGTATGGAAATACATAAATAGGGAAAGAAAGAAAAAAGTAGAAAGAGTGAGTAATAGAATTACTATGGAGGAATGGAGAAAGTACTTCAGTCAGCTGCTGGGTGGTGACGAAATCAGACAGGAAAAGAAAAAGAGTCAACACAGGGTGGGAGAAATAGAAGAGATAACAAGAGAAGAATTAGAACAACAACTGAGTAAACTGAAAAAGAAAAAGGCACCGGGGAGGGACGGTATACAGAATGAATCGTGGATATATGGAACTGAAAGGGAAGCTGACAGGCTGTTGGAGATAATGAATGGAGTGTGGAAGGGAGAGGGCTTCCCACAGGAGTGGAAAGAGGGGATAATATGCCCCATATATAAGAAAGGAGAAAGGGAAACAGCAAGCAATTACAGGGGGATCACCATGCTCAATACAGCATATAAGATATATGCAATGATTGTAGAAGAGAGATTGACGAAGGAATTGAAGGAGCGAGGTGTGATACCAGACGGACAGGCGGGATTTAGGAAAGGGAGAGGGACCATGGATAATGTATACATCTTGAATCACATAGTAGGGAATGAGATAAAAAAGAAGGGCGGCAGGATGTATGCATTATTTGTGGACCTGAAGGCGGCCTTTGATAATGTAGCAAGAGAGGCACTGTGGGAATGCCTGAGAAAGAAGAGGATAAAGGAACATCTGATAGCAAAATTAGAAGAGATTTATGAAGAAACAATAAGTAGAGTGAGAGTTGGGGAAAGGGTGAGCGAAGGTTTTAATACGCATAAGGGAGTGAGACAAGGCTGCCCACTAAGCCCCAGCCTGTTTGCAGCATTTATTGGAGACATAGAGGAGATGTTCAGCAAGGCGCAGACGGGTGGGGTCGTGGTGGGCAAAGAAAAAGTGTGGTCCCTAGCCTACGCGGATGATTTGGTGGTGCTAGCGAGAGACGAGAAAGGGATGAAAGAAATGATAAGAAACATGGAGAAATATATGAGGAGGAAAAAGCTGACAGTGAATGTGGAGAAGTCCAAGATGATGGTGTTTAGAAAAGGGGGTGGCAGGAGAAGAGTAATTGAGTGGAGATGGGAGAAGGAGAAAATTGAAGAAGTAAAAGAATTTAAATACCTAGGGTACGTGTTTAATGAGAGAAATACTGAAACAGCACACGTGAGAGAGTTAGTAAAGAAAGCCAATAAAATACTAGGAGTGGTATGGGGAATAGGAGAGAGAAAACTTGGACACGACTATAGAAGGAGGGTGATGATGTTTGATAGCCTGGTGAAAAGTGTGATGATGTATGGAGCGGAAATATGGGGGTGGAGAGAGCAAGAAGGACTGGAAAGGGTGCAAGAAAAATATTTGAAATGGGTGCTAGGACTAGGTAGAGAGACCCCGGGGTATATAGTGATGGAGGAAACAAAGAGAGATGGAATAAGAATAGAAGCAGGAAAGAGAGCAATAAGTTTTGAGGAGAGGGTGATAGAGAGAGGAGAGTGCAGAATTCTGCAAGAGTGCCTCAAAGAAAAAAGAAAAGAAATAGGAAAGGGGGTGTGGAAAGAGAGGGAAGCATATCTAGAAAGAAACGGGTATGCAGGAGCGGAGATAGAAAGAATGCGAGAGAGAGGTAGAGTAATGACAGAGGAATTGGTCCAGAGAGATAGAGATGTGCAAAGGCAAGAAAGGAGAGCAAGAATTAGGGAGTCTAGGTACAATGGGAAATATGAAAAAATAATAACGGAAGAACTGCCAAAGTACCTAGGAAGAGAAAGTAGAAAAGAGAGAGTGACAATAGCAAGATTCAGATGTGGAAATGAAGAGAGAGATAATAAATTTTGGATGGAGGATAGGAATAGAGTATGCAGGATGTGTGGAGAAAACAAGGAGACAATAGAACACTGGCTGAACGAATGTTCAGAAATGAGAGAAAGGGACGAGGGTAGAGAAGAGGTTTTAAACGAGGATGGAAGAGGGATAGATTGGATGAAGAAAGTTGAGGAGAGAAGAAGAGCAATATGTGGAGAGGGAAGCCGACAATCCACCCAACAACGGAATTCATCACTATAAGAAACAATATCGGTCCCAGAACAGATCCATGGGGGAACTACAGAAAAGGATATCAAGAGCTGAATTGGAATAGCAAGTTTAGGTTTTTAGTGATTTATTTAGTTTTATTAGCATACGTTTCTTTTTGTTTCTTTTTATTTATATACTATATTAGTTTTATTTATATATGTATTGTTTTATGTATAAAATTTTGGAATCCATTTATAAACCTGTAGAGGTAATAAATATACATAAGTAGTAGTAGTAGTAGTAGTAGTAACTAGTTAACTAATCCATATAGTGAACTAGAATGTTTTAACTAGTCTAGTTTATATGAATTATGTCTAAAAAGAATCGTGCTTGTGCACTAGCTAGTCTAATCCATCTGTGACAGACAGGCAAGGTTCCATTGACTAATCCCGATTATATAAGAGTAGTGAACGAGATATAAGACAAACTGAAGATATATATGGCGAAGACATAAAGAGAAATCAGTCGGATTGTGTAAAACTGAACCATTGCATGATCTGTTCGTGTAGTTAATCTAATTCGTGTAGCTCATGAAAATATAGCTACATGTTTGTCTTTTCTCTACTGCTTCAATTTATTATATCCTGAAGTCAAAAGTTTCAATAAAAATTTCACGCAATTTATTGAAAACTTAATTTTTTATCGTGGTTGCACGACGGCGAGCACAAGTAAAATGATAAGCGGGCGCCATGTTGCCTGCGGGCAATGGATTGGGGACCTCTGCCCAAACCCAGACACAAAATTAACGTTGTTATAAGTTATTGACAAAGCAAGTTATTGAGCTGTCTTTAGGAAACAAACCATGTAGATATTTTTTTTACATTTGATATAAATATTTAAAATAAATATTTTAAAATAATAGAATTGGATAAAATATTTCGTTTGCAGTAATAAATATTTATTATTGTTGTACTTTGATAATCATTTAATAAATAAGATAATAATGTCAAAAAGTTATGAAACGTGAAAATTTGAAAACAAATAATACTTTTTTAATAAAAGCACTCGCAGCACTGCGTTTCTAAATGTAAATACAAGTTGAAAATTTGTTTGTGACTTTAATTAAAGCATAAATTTCAATATAAAAAAAAATATTTATGAAACATGAAAACTGAAATTCTCCCAATTTACTTTTTCATCTCAATATACGACATCCCAGTTGGAAATGTTTGACTTTGATATGCAATTTCCATATCTCTGCTTACAAGAGGAACCGAACGATATTACCATGTCTATTTATGACATGTGCAAAGTTCTTCCTCTAGCCGGAATTTTTATATTAAAAATATTGGATTTTCGTTGGCACGACCCATTTTAACCCGACCATCCACTAGATTCTTTCATTGACAACTTTAATCGACATGTTACAAATTAGATTTCACAGTCACAAGTATTACAAATAATAATCTATTTTTACAAGTAATAATGGACACAATAAACAGAGATTTTATCTAAAGGGTGACAAATTAAGTGTGTCCTGTTTTTACTTAATTAAAACAAAAAGAAGGAATGACTTTTTGTCATAATTTTAACTGTCTAATATTCAGTGAACCTTCAATTTTTTCTGGAAAACGGAGCGGCGGCCGTTTGATCAAAGGATTGCTTATGTAGACGTACAACATTTTATTAGAACGAACTACATTATTCAAACTCAGAAATGGTTTCGACTACAGTTTAATTTTCCAACGCCGCCAAATTGAAGACAATTGCAAGATGGGTCGAAAAATATCCTCGAACAGGTTCTCTTAACCCTCTCATGCATGAATTTTTGTAATGGCGAATAAAAAAATATTTTAAGTATTTTTAGGATATGTAGGATATAAGAAAACACTGTACATTTTTTTGGAATTTTTTTAAATACATTTAATCAAATTTTCAATCATGTCCACTGTAGTGGACTACATGCATTTATGGCCACAACTTATTTTTCTGAATAGAAGCTGGCAAAGCAGTCCGGACACACAGTCCGGTTCATTGCACTTAGTACAAATGTATTTCGTCTTTCGCGAACAGTTCTTGTCATAGCACCTATTAGCATTCTTTACATCTGTTAATTTCGGCCAGTGATTACCATCATGGTATCGCACCTCAGGTGGAGCCTTCGCGACTGGACGTTTCTTCAAAGAAGGAGGAATTGAGCACTGTCGTCCTCTTCTTAATCTGCTCTGCTCAAGTGTGCATGACCGACATTAATCAATGCCCTGGCAATTGACGCTTCAAAATCTAGAATGTACCCCCCTTTCCGGCTTCCCGGTATAAAAACCAGGAGTTCATAACGACCAGATCAATGAAATGAAAGAATATATATAGGTATATATGCATCGGGTTACAACGTTATCCGTCTTACGATTCCTAATCTCCAACCATCTCGGTTTTTCCACGCCTCTTCCTCCAATCCTCTCGTCCGGATCTCTCTGTCTATACCCTCTCTCCGTCTATACCCTCAGCTTTTCCGGGGTCTTCCTCTCCTTCTTCTACCCTGCGGTGTCCAGTGTATTACTTTCTTCGGGAGTCGGTCTTGGTCCATTCTCTGTACATGTGAGATGTGACCGTATCATCTGAGTTGCCCAGTTCTTATGTCATCCACGGTGTCGTGCATTATTTACCTTATCCTTTCATTTCTGATCCTTTCCAATCTAGACTTTCCTGCCGCTCTTCTCCAGTAGTCCATCTCTGTGGCTTTTAGTATTTCTCTGCTCTATCCTTTATAGGCCACTTTTCACTACCGTAGGTTATTATACTTTTAATTATTGCCTTGTATATTATGTGTTTGTTTTCCTTTGTAATATGTTTATCCCATAGTATGCCGTTTAACATGGACACAGCCCTCCTGCCTTGAAGGTTTCCTTCGGCTATTGCTTCGTCCAGACTTCCTTCTAGATATTTTTACGCCTAGGTATTTGTATGAGCTGCAGTGTTTGATATTCTGTTTGTCTGAGATAGGCAGATCTTGTTGTTCTCCTCCTATACACATGTATTGTGTTTTCTATATGTTCACGTCTAGACCCCACCTGTCATACTCTTCAATTAGTTTGCGTGTCATATATTCAATGTCATCAATGTCTTGTGCAATCACCACCAGGTCATCCGCAAATGACAAAGTATAGATGGTTGATGTATCATCCACAGGTGTGCCCATTGCTTCGCATTTTCTCTTCCATCCTGTTACCTACGTATGTAGGTACCATCGCTTATTGCGGCGCCGGTGTGGATAGAGTGCCATTGATACATCAGGTCTACGCCTGCCATAGGAGTGTTGTAATATGTTATGGCAAACGGGTGGAACATGTCTTTTTGTCCTATTTGCTTCACCGTTCAGCCATGTCGTGGGGATAACGTCCGGCACATGCTGATACAATTTGGACGCAAGAATTATCCAACCACCGCGTAACTGTGATATTGTTCTCGTTGGTGACCGATTTGAACGAACCCTGGCCTTCCTTCTTCAACTCCTTCTCTGTTGACAGTTGTAATTGTGCCCCTTCTAACCTATTGGCTTGACAGGTTCCAGTGCCATAAATTCAACGTTTTTGTAGTTCCTCGAGCATGGGAATACTGGTGAAAAAATATCGAAAAGCACTGTTTGGCCTTTGTGATGTATATCATTACAGAGACGAGGAACAACATCGGCACACAAATCTTCTTCTTCTTCTTTCTTTGGCGTTACAACCCTGTGTGAGTTTTAGCCTGCTCGCCGATCTTTTTCCATTCCGCTCTATCATTTGTCGCTTCTTTCCAATTTCTCATTCCGTATTTCTCATGTATTTCGTTTTTGCTTCGTTTATTTTCAAGCCGGATCTTGTAGTTTCTTTGTTCATTTCTATTAATGTTTCTCTAATAGTTATTTCATTCCTCCCTATGATTACAATATCATCTGCGTATGTTCATATTTGCCTTGTTCTGTTGTTTTTGCATGTTTATGTTAAGTTTCTTAATTGCTCCATCAAGTACTAGGTTAAATAAAAGTGCTGAAAGTGCGTCGCCCTGTCTCACTCCTTTATTGAACTCGATAGCTTCCGACAGTTCGTTTTGTTACTGCTACTATCGCTTTCGATTAATTCATGGTGACCTTCACCATATTAACTAGTTTTCGTGGTATTCTAATAAGTTCCAGGTCGTTCAGTAGCTTACGTCTGCTTACACTGTCGAAAGCCTGTTTGAAATCGATAAACAGGTTATGAATTGTGATATTGTGTTCGTTGCATTTTTCCATTATCTGTCTCATTGTGTGAAGTTGGTCTGTTGTTGATCGGTTTGGTCGGCATCCTCTCAAGTACAATCAACCAAAGGCTAACAAGATATGCGGAGGAGATCTTGGGCGAGTACCAGTGCACTCGCCCAAGATCTCCTCCGCATATCTTGTTAGCCTTTGGTTGATTGTACTTGAGAGTACTTTGTAGGTGACGCTGAGAAACGTTATCTCTCTATAGTTGTTTTCCCTTTTTGTGAATGGGCTGTATAATTCCTAGCTTCCATTCATCTGGCATCTTCTCTTCTTTCCATATCATCCTTATGAGCATATGTATTCTTGTCCACAGTAACTCGCCAGCGTTCTTTAGGAGCTCTGAAGTTATCGCATCTGTCCCGGGGGCTTTGTTGTTTTTTAGGCATTTGATGACATCTACTACCTCATCGTATGTCGGTTCTAGTCTTGTGGTTCTGCTGACTGGTATTCTATGTTGGTTTCATCTACTTTTTCGTTTTCATCGCTCTTTAACAGGCTCTCAATGTACTCTTTCTATCTTTTTATTACTTTTTCGTTTTCTGTTACGATTCTCTTTTTTGTTGTTGGCAGTACTATCTCCTGTATTTTTCTGTTGAGCATATCTCGTTTCTTTCTTCTGCACATTTTTGTCGATTCTTTTCGTTTGGTTTTATAGTGCTCATCATTTGCTCTGGTATTTCTTTGGAGACATTTATTTCTTGCTATATTTAACTCTTTCATAACTTCTTTACACTCGTCGCCGTACCAATCCTCATTTCGTTCTCTTTTGTAGTTGCCTTGTGTAGCTTCTGCGGTTTGTATTATTATATTTCTAATGTTATTCCATTCCTATCTATTTGGCTGGCGGCTGAAATATATTTAGTTTTACTTCTAGACTCTTCTTGTACAAAAAGTAGGAGATGATTACTTTTTCTTCTTTTAATTTCCATGAATTCAATTTCTTTGGCTTAGTTGTTTTAGTTTTTGCTATATTGGAAATTCGTTGTCTCATATGCCTAGCAACTAAATAATGGACCGAATAATGGTCAGTTTGCGCCTCTGTACGACCGTACATCTATGATTGAGGATGCGTATCTATTGCATATTAGTACATGTATTTGGTTAGTGTTCTGCGTGCCAGGGATCCTCCATGTTCCTTTGCGTATACGCTTGTGCTCGAAGCAGGTGTGAATTATTACTAAGTTGTTTGCTGTTGCGAGGTTACAAAGTTTCATTCCATTTTCGCTTTTTTTTTTTTGGTGCAGGCTGTGTTTTCCCGCTATAGTCTGGTAGTAGTCTTCTCTTCCTATCTTGGCGTTAAAGTCGCCTAGGACGATAAGGGGATCATGCTTGGGTACATTTTTACATATGTTTTGCACCATATCGTAAAATATTTCTATCGCTTCTTCATTTGCGTCTTCTATGGGTGCGTGTATGTTTATAAGAATTGTATTGAAAAGTTTACCTTTCATACGCAATTTGCAAAGTCTTTCATTAATAGCCTCAAATCCAAGCACGGCCTTCTGTGTATTTGTACTGACTATAAATCCAACACTATGTTCGCCTTGAAGGTCTTCTGTTCCACTGTAATATAGGGTATAGTTAGGTTTTCTTAATGTTCCTTGTCCCCTACACCTAATTTCTTGGACAGCTGTTATGTCCATTTTATATTTGGCTAGTGCGTCTAAAATAGCATTCATTTTACCAGCTTGCAGCATCCTGCGTATATTCCATTTGTCTATCCTTAATTCCAATCTCTTATCCTTATTCCTTTGCATTTTTCGTCATCTGGTATCTGGTAGTCAGTCTGGTTTCTATCGTTGAGTTTTTCGGAACATTAAGTTTTTGTCACGAGGATGGATAGTTGGTTCATCGCCCAACCACCTTTTCTTAGGGCCATTTCTTCCGCTCTCGTTAACCCTGACTTAGTCTTCCATACGGGTTGTTTACCGCAACTTAAACCAGGTTGCTCAGGTTTCGAGGGTTCACAACCTCTTTGAGGTATCTTGGAGGTGAGAGTCGGGATTGGGTAGGAGAGGCTATGCGACAATCTCTTCCTGTGCGATTGTCGTGTGGTGGGCATGCACTACCCCATTTGAGCCCCGGCACAAAACGCGCTCCTTTCTACACTTCAAATCGATAGACATAAGCAGAGCTACCAGCACGAACCCACATCTTGAGTCCCCACGATTTAGGTTTCTTTGGTACATATTACATATTATTTTGATACATATTACGTACTACATACATATTGGTACATATTACGTACTACTATAGTAAACACCTGGCGTTGTCTTTTATTACCCAACAACATGCAAGCTGTCCACTACAGTTGACAGCTATATATTGTATGATATTAACGTAGTTATAAAGGCTGAATGATAAAATTACATTTCAGGTATTCCTAGTATTCTATAATAAATTGAAATATTTTTCAATTATTCAATTAAATATTTACTTACCACTCTTGGGGATTTTCCATGAAATAATCTTTTGGAAAATGCACGGCCATGTGCATTAGGTATTTTCAACTCATAAGCTCAGAACTTATAAGCTCATTACAGCTATAGTAAGCCTCTTCTTGGCCACTAGGTAGCACCACTATGCAGAGGAAGTCCAATGGAGTAAACTCTATGCACCAGAGGTTACAAAATATGTTACATTGAGTTCTGAAACTATCCAGTAGTATCTGTCCACTACAGTGGACATGATGAATGAGTGGGTTAAGGATACTAAACTTGCAGAGAGAAAAAAAAATGCTAGAACAGAAGTGAATACTTGGCAACTTAGGAACTGAATTGAAGAAAATCAATCCGTGCGACGTTTACCGCAGCAAGTAGGAATTTCAAGTGAGTCAGTAAAAACAATTCTAAAGTAAGATTTACTCTCTCGGCCTTACAAATAGCAAAAAGTCCAAAAATTTCTTCCAGTAGACCAAAACTCACGTTTAGAATTCAGTCGATGCATTTTGGGCAGAGGGGAAAATTTTGTCAACGAAATAAGTGAGTGACGAAGCACATTTTCAATTGCATGGGGAGAGGAACATACAAAGTTTACGTTACTGGTCTGCCGAAAACCCTCAAGTTATTTGTGAGGAAGAGCTACATTATTTTTCAAAAGGTTACTATATGGTGTGGGATATGCTCAGCTGGAGTATTGCGACCGTTTTTTTGGGGAAATGCAGTGTCAATAGTGAACGTGATGTCGAGATGCTATAAACGTTGGTGCAAGTCCTCATGTATCCTAAATGTCTATGGGAGTGTTAAGAGAGTTATTTCCTGGTTGTCTGATTTCCCAGCGTGGGGATAAGTTGTGGCCTCCTCGCCCACCGGATTTGTCGGTTTTGGATTATTCCTTATGGGGCCTTATTTCCTTATTCCATGTTAAATCTAAAATTTATCAGAACCGACCTGATACCGTGGAAGACTTAAAACGAAAAATTCGACACGCTTTTATTGAAATTTCGCCGGGAATGTGCCAGTGTGCATTATTGCATCGATCTCAGTCATGCATTTAACGCAAACGGAGGTCGTCTAGTCGATGTAATTTTTAAGTATTAATTGTTAATTTATGGTGAATCATTTAAGTTGTTATTAAACTTGAGATTTTACTCCACAATGGGCTTTAGTATAAAAAGTTAAATATGATTAAGATTTCAATAACATTATATGGGCGTTAGGTGGAAGAACGGTGACTACTAAACTTCGCCTCCCTCCAATGATTGGGAAAAGAATTGTTTGTGAATTATTAGGAGTGTTATGACCTCATAGGTATATATTGTAGATCATTGGTAAATAAAAGCACTTTATTATTATTATTATTATATTTAGGTCTGAGAAATGTTGCAGATATTTGTATATAAAAGCGACTTTAATAAAAAATGCAAATACGGAACTTCTAAAAGTGACATTTGCTCTTATATAATACTAAAACTTCACAACTTCAAATTATAAGAAAAAATCATCCAGAAACTCCGACTTGTTAAAAGCACTTGATCACGATAGAGCACGTCTCTATCGTCCCAATACAATCAAAATAGAGACGCACTTTATTATAACAAGGGCGACAGAGACGCACTTTATTTTAACAAGGGCGACAGAGACGCCCGACTCCCTTAGCCCTGCCTTCCACCCACGCTTTTACTCCGAGCTGAGCCGCCCTTCCTCTCTAATCCAACATTGATCCATTTAATATTTCATAGAAAGTGCAAATCGTTCAGCATTAACCTTAAACCAGCCTCCCTCTAGCTAAGCAAATGTGATGACAAAATCTTTTAGAGCTTTCAAATTTTTACAGCTTGTAATAAAATGTTTATCGATTGGTAAAAGTTCAACCTTTAAAATTCGCACGCGTTAAGTAATAAAAACCATTAAGCAACTGAAATCTAATTTAAAAAGTTTAGCGATGGTTTAATCTTATATTATACTTTCTCTGAATACATTTGTTTTTGTTAGAATATACACACAGCACTTCTATTTTTATTTGAAATACGACATTCAGTTTTATTATTTCCATTAACTAAACTCGTAAATTTGTAAGGAATAGTTTTGATGTGATAATAAGGATCAAGGGCGCTTAACCCTAGATTACTATCCTGCAGTGAAATTGTTACTAAACATTCGTAAAAAATACGACATGGAAATAAAACAGAATTATAAACATAGATTATTTTAGAAATCACAGTTACATCCTTTGGGTTTAAGAGATCACATAATATTGAAAATAATACACATTTTTTACTTTGCACAGTTTGAACATATATTTATGTTGTGCGCCCTACATATGGCTCTTAACATTTCTTTAGTTGTCAGTTGTATAGCCTTAGACTAGGCACATGTTTCTTTAGAATTTCATTTTTGTATAGTTGCCACTTCAGGAATAGTTTCGTTTCAGCTCTTTGATATCTCGGAGCAATGTTGGAGTATTTATTCCTTGTATTATAGACTAGGTCTAGACTAGGTCTATATGTTGCGGATGCAGATTTCTTCACATCCGCGGATGCGGATATTTGAAGGCTCACATCCGCGGATGAGACATTTTATAAGAAACTATATTGGTAGAGAAATAAAACAATAAGATAGTAATTTTTAATATTTATATCAAGTTATAAGTAATTAAATAGTAAAAATAATAATATTAGGAAGACTAAAATGGTCAGGACATGTAATGAGGATGAATGACGAAAGACCCACAAAACGAGCAGTTAGATCAAAACCTGATGGAAATAGAGGAAGAAGTAGACCAAAATTGCGATGGATAGACGGGGTAGAAAAAGACCTGAGAAGCATAGGTGTAACTAACTGGAAGAATAAAGCCAAAGACAGAGACGGATGGCGGAAGATCCTTGAGGAGGCCAGGACCCACCCAGGGTTGTAGTGTCAACGATGATGATTAGTTATTAAAGTTAGAAATTGGAGCATTATATTAATTAAAAAGTAATTTTATAAAATATAAAATTACTAATTTTTGACTATAAACAAACCACCCCAAACCCGGACTCGCTGCCCCCTTCATTGGAAGAAGTTGGCCAGATCATTCAACTTCTTAAGAATAACAAGGCATCTGGAAAGGACTCTATCGTTGCTGAACTGTGGGAGGTGCTGGAAACAATGCTGTGCTCAAGCTAACCGAGATCATCCAGGATATCTGGGAAACAGAGAAATTACCACCCGATTGGAAATCTGTTCTGATCCATCCGCTTCACAAAAAGGGAGATTTTACTGAACTAAACAACTGCCGTGGAATTTCTCTAGTCCCGGTAACATACAAGATTTTCTCGAAGGCGTTACATACAAGGGCAGAAAATCAGCTGGATAGTTTTAAAACTGTACTTGCTACTTTAAGATGAGAAATCGGAAGGTGGTCGTCACATTTGTTGATTTTAGGGAGGCCTACAATTCCATTTATAGAGAAACGCTTAACAAAGTACTACTGGAACAAGGGCTAGACAACAAAACCCGCAGACTCATCCTAGTAACCTTGACCAACAAGGTTAAATTTAGAGGCAAGATCTCAGAAAGCTTCGAAATAAAAACTGCGGTGAGACAAGGACATGGACTTCCCCCACTTCTCTTCAACTGTGTCCTTGAGAAGGTTATGAGAGAATGGCGCAAAGAACTGTTTAACTTGGGTGTTCAGAGTGGTATCTGCCTGGGACGTAAGAACGATGGACTGATTGTAGAGATGGCCTTTGCAGATGACTTGGCACTGAATGCTGATTCTCTGGAAATGGCAACATGCAGGTAAATTGCCTCAGAAAATAGGCTGCCAAAGTGGGTCTTCAAGTGTCGCTGGAGAAAACAGAATTTTTCACCAACATCAAAGAAACAAACAGAGAGATATTTCAAGAGCAGGGAAACATCAAGAGGACTGAGAAATTTAAATATTTCGGCGAATGGATTGAACCCAACTAATCAGAAAGTGCATCATTATCCATGAGAGTCAACAAGTTAGAACTAGCCTATAGGTAAAGTAAAATGAGGAATTCGCAAGACGACATAACTCTGGGCTCTACGAACATATTGCGAGGCTCTCCGACTGTGCATGGAAAAGAAGGGTAGCTTTCTATGCACACGTTGCAAGATTACCTCCAAACCGACTAAACAGATGTCTATTCACCTTCTGGCAAAACAAGAAGGTTCGTGCTACTTGGTTGACAGAAACCGAGAAGAATATTCAGACAGTCTGTGAGACGCACGCAGGAAAAATCCCGAATGAAAGGTACCCCCTGGACAGAAGAGCTTTTCCGGAGTCAAATCTGTTACGCAGAAGTTCATAAATTAAAACCCGCGCTACTGAACAATTGTTCGCTACGACCACTGGTTGATGATGTCCATAAAAATCTGCGTGCTATTCGTGAAATTTTTGTCTATGAACGCTCCACCATTTAAGAGGATTCTCGTCTACATTGGCCCTTTTTTTTTCGTTTCTTGACTCTGATATTCACATCACTTCACTGACGAATCCAACATCATAGCAAGTTCGTCCTTTAAGCATGGCTTTCTGACCAAACCGGACTTCCCTGGTCTTAGTTGTTCCGTGTCTTTTGACGAGAAATATGTCATTGTCATTCTTTTAGCCCCTGTAGAATTAAAAGAACCGTCATTTTCATCGTAAAAATGTCTTCTTTAATCGTTTCCTCAATCACTGGTGTAAGAAAAACGTATGCGGTCAGGGGACCCCCGTCAGGAACGAAGTTCCTCGCGCGTTCAACAGAATCGAGCAACTTCCCTTTTTGAATTATTATTAAAATAAAGAAAGTGCACGCAAATGCGTTGATTGAATGTTCTGGAAAATTTAAGCAAACTGGGGCAAGATAAGTTGAAATACAGCCCGAAACAAAAGCGTCAATTTAATAAATGGATGAAAAAATTGTCGGTTTGGTTTTGGGCCCCAATGGAACTTGTCTTGCGGCCCGCGGAACACCAAATATTTATTTCAGATACCAAATTGTGAGTATAAGTTTGCAAAGCTCGCAACACAAGCAGTTAGTCTGTAGATATAGACTAAAATCCACCAATTATTTAGTGTATTGACTAGATTATTACATTACATCATATTTGCGGTCGAAAAAAATGTGGGCGAAAATAATCTCTCCTGTCATAAATGACATAACATATGTAGTTGAATAGTTGATTTAGATCAGGAGTGTCCAACTTGCGGCACAAGAGCAGTTCCTATGAAAAACAAAACATCAAAATAGACCTTTCCATTGTTGAAGTTTTTTTGTGCGCATGTGTTTTTCAGGCACTTTTTGACGTATAACCAGTGAAATTAACAAAATGTGCCTGAAACTTTCATATTCCCGTCTTATAAACATGGCGGACGCGCATGCCCTTAACTAACCGTAAACAGGTCTATTTTCTAGTCTGTCATAAATGACAGATGACATATGAAGTTGAGTTACTAAGATAGTTACAGCTAGGAAACTAACTGCAAGTTTTAGCTAAAACTATCTAGTTTTTAGATATTGTTAATGACTTTTAAGTCTTGAAACTTAAATGACATTTCCAGAAGCTTTTGTAAGTCTTTCGTTGTCAATTTTCTAAAACTTTTTAATTAGCGATATTCAACTGTCGATTGCTAAGTTACTAAGATAGTTACAGCTCGGAAACTAACTGCAAAGGTCTATTTTATTATTTTTAGTCATATAGTGAAATCTGTCAGATTGTGTAAAACCGAGTTATTGCATGATCTGCCGACTGGTCATGTATTCTATTTGAAATATTCGATACGACTAGCTAGTTAGTGAAACCATCTAAAATATGTTTCTTTATTTATCCCTTTATTAATAGGTTTGATAATTAAGGCAAGTAGGTTTATACTATCAGATGACAACACTTACGCGTTTCTTGAAACGTCGAATCGGTGAGTAAGATAGTGTAAATCTCAGTTAAACAAGTTCCTCATAAAATTGGAGGTTTCATGCGTCTACATGTGTAAACAGTTAGCAAATTGTTTCAAATTATACAGTTTTTTTTTTATCAACTTACTTTTTTCAGAATTATATTTGTATACTTTCTTGAGTATCGATATCTCAAAACCTAATTCAAATAATGAGTATAATATAAACAATATAACTCTCGTATGATTTAAAACGTAAATACATAAAAATACGTTGAAACCATTTTTCTCTCCTTTAGTTTTAAGGTTATAAACCGACCACGTTTGTCTGTCACTCTACGAAAGAAACAGAGAGAGCACGCATTATAGAAATATACACTGAGAGAATGAGAAAGAAAGAGAGAGCGCGCGGTATAGAAATATACATTGAGAGATAGAGATACTCCTAACTAGACGGAAAATAAGGAACTTCGTCCCAAAAAAACTTCTTCGTCTTTATAGCGAGGGTCTAAGTAGGTGGCGATGATATATAAATTGGTCTATAGCAAATTGTAAAACTTTGTTGCAAGTTCACTTTTCAGTATCGTGACGACCGGTCGAATTGGATCAAAATCTTGTGATCCTGTTTAACAGTCATCAACTTTTCTTGCAAGCATTTGAATTATTGGAATTACAGATGAAATAAGGACATGAGTGCTACTTAGTTCCCGTGTGGCAAAAGGTTTTAATAACTTTCAATGATTTCCCACTTTTCTGGTAAAGTGGAATTAATCTCAATGTCATTGATGTAAGGACTTAGGGTATCCTTTACCTTTAAAAAACGCTCGAAGATGTGAAATGTACTGCTCCATCGCGTTATACAATCTTGGAACACTTTGATGAGGTTAATTTAGTCTCGTCCTGAATTGCTTGCAGTTGCTATAGTGGAATGATTCAAATGAGTCGAAATTTAGCTATGTTTTTTGTTGACTATTTATATGTTTTCTTGCGAATTTAAACAACTGCGTATAGCAAGTTGCATCTTGTGCACAATCTATACAATCCATGTCATTCAATGCTGCTAATCGCACAGCTCTTTTCATATTAGATCCTTCATCTCGAATTAGGCAATGTACTCGTTCTTGTTTTATATTCCATTCAGAAATCATCGTGTTAAATTTCTCTGAAATGATGTCACCAGTGTGACGCTCATAAAATGTCTCGCATTTCAATATAATTGATGATCTATCAAAGTTTTACTGAAATTCAAAAACCATTAGCCCTAAATAGTTTCCAAATACGTGGCGGTCATAAATAGCTTTAAAAATCATTCAGGACAACACGACCAGATGTTAGGACCTATTGGTCGCTTTACCGAAATCTTAATCCCTTTAAAAACCTTAAGGAATTAAAATTAAAATGATTAGATTTAAGACCACAATAAAAATAGATCCGCAATGATTATTTCGGATGCAGATGTGATGGAAGCTCCACAATTGCGGCTGCGGATGCGAATATTCGCAACATCCCTACTACAGACATACTGGCTCTATGATGTACTGAATAAAAGTTTTGAGGGTAGGTGATTGCTTTTTAGTGCAGCAGAACCGACGCGATAAAGTTTGGGTACACTGATGATCTAGCCTTAGCTGTACAGCACAAACAATTTGAACCCACCGAAAACACGTTGACCAACGACCTCAACAAACTGTAAAAATATTTTACCAAGTGGCAGTTAATACCTAACCTAAATAAAACTGAAGTCAGCTGCTTCCACCTGAATAACAATAAGGCAAATTATGAATTAGAAGTCAAAATGAATAATACAGTGCTACCCTATCAACGGTATTCAAAGTATCTCGGGGCAATCTTAGATAGAACTCTATCATTCAAAAAACATCTTGAAACAACAGCGCAAAAATAAGCACTCGAAATAACATTATCCAGAGACTATGTAGCACTAGCTGGGGGGCATCGGCAAATACATTACGAACATCTGCACTTAGTTTGGTGTATTCTCAATGAGAACGATTAGTGGCTGCATCAGAACTACTCCATCCTATTGGCTCCCAACACTCAGCCACATACCTCCAGCTGCCCTAAGAAGACAAGACGCCCTATTAAAATAATATAAAAAAATAATTAATAACGCACAACTCCCTATCCATGAGGATATCCCGGAACTGATAAGAAACCGGCTTCGATCTAGGAAACCGCCAATGTTATCAGCACAACAACTGGCAGCCAATAACTCCGAGTCAACTCCGAATGGCAGACCCTCTGGACTGAAAATGCCCCACCCAATGTACGAAATCTCATTGACCCAGTCGCAAAACCCTATGGCTTCGACCAACCACGACATATATGGAAGACCGTGTGGTTAAACCGTGTCAGAACAGGACATGGTGTGTGTGCCCATAACTTCCATAAATGGTGAAAACGATCCAACCCAGGCTGCGACTGCGGCGACCCAATCCAAACAATTGGCCACATAGTGACAGAGTGTGAACTGAGGGCATATCAAGGGGATTTGAGGGTCTTCTTCCACACCGCACAATCAAGTCTTGAATGGATAGCTTAACTAGATCTTTTAATATAACAAATTTATATCTACTTATATGTCTGTTTGTAGCTCGTACATTGCAACAATGTCCTATTCAATCGTTAATTATTACATGTTTTATAAATTTACCATCTGTTGTGTCATACGCTAAATGAATAAATAGTGCAGCAGACAAAATTAACAGCCCGATTCACGCTTATCAGTATTGGTAATTATATTTATTTTTTGGGCGTAGTTTGACTTTTTTGAGTCGATTTCCATGTTAGTATATTTGACTATTTCTTCAAGCATATCATCGCTAAGAAATAAACAGAATATCTCCGCCGCTTTCACGATATTACCTGCTTTACCTTGAGGCCCCTCAACAAAAAGTATTATATTTCTGGAAGTAGCTCGCGTTCTTAGCTCTCTAGGCTTCGTGGTCCATTTATGCCGCCTCGAATTACTGTTTTCTTGCTATTATAACCCTGGGATCATACTGCGTTCTATTTTGACTAGTATCAGTTTCAATGGGCACGAAATCTTCAGACTGTGTAGAATCGCCGATTCTATTCGCCGGTGTCGCTTTCGTAACTGAGAAATGGGAACAGAATCAGAACTTTCCACGATACCTTGCGTAAATCTGTATTCTTCAATATCACTATCAGTCGGCTGATGCTCTTCCACCACTTCTAAGTTATCTTCTAATTCAATCTGTATTTTTTGCACACTAGCACACTGACGGACGTAATTGGGAAGATACCGTGACGCGAGGGATGTGGGAATCACGCGAACTTTGTTCTTTAATGTTTTATGATGATAACATTTATGATGATTTAGTAATCTAGGGTTAATATACATTTTGTTAGTAAGCGGTCTTGGATCCTAACTAGGGAAACTTATTATGAATATAAAAAGTTGCAAGGAGTTAAAATGAGTATACTAAGTGTAATAGAAAGATTTCCTAACAAACTGTTTGTGTTTTTCTGCTGTTTTTATCTATAGACTAGAAACATCACTATCACAATATAGAAATCATTTCACTCAATAAATAACTACATGAATAAATCGAATGTAACCGTTGCAAGTCAATAACATTTTGTTTTAACGCTGCACTAAAAAATATATTAATAATCTTCTCAATAAAAAAAGATTAAAATAGTATATTTTGCAACTAGGGCGAAAAGTTGTCAATTGGACAAATTCGCTCAAGAGGGCAATTGACAATACTGCCCGTGTTGCAAACAATATTTTTTATTACTCACGCGAGGGGATGTATGTTACAAGTTAGAGATCCAGGTGCCATCCAAAAAAATTGAATCAAAAGTGCAGAATATGCTTTTTCAATTGTCTCCGGTGGTGTGGATTCGTCATTAGAACTCTCCTCAGTCTTCGGTATCACCATAGAATTAATATCACCATTTAATTGTTATTATTATTTTGTAATGAAAAACATTTATGACACTTTCACGTCACTTTTTTAATATCGAGGTCTTCATTGTGTTTATTTGATTTATTTAATTGTTTTTTTTTAATGTAATTTAGCGATATTGCATATTTGCGTGCGTTACCCAAGTTATGTGCTAATTCAACGAAAAGTTGCATTGTACAAAAAGCATTTCTCGTACTAAAAACGTGCGCCAAGATAGTACTATTAATGCCTTAGATATAAAAAATATATTAATAATCTTCTAATTAAAAAGCAGATTAGAACACATTTTACTAGGAGTTCTCATGTGAGAAACACCCCGCGAATAAATTTAATGAATATAAAAATGTATGCATCGATCATAATAAAAATAATAAGTTTATTACGTGAACTATTTTTCGTTGAAATGAAGTGCGGTATGTAGTCATTTCCATTTGAGTATATAGCATGGAAATGCCCACGGAAATAGTATAATTATCGATGGGTTAATGGGGGAATTTGTACGTATGATAAATGACTAAATAGGTCCGCGACTAAATCGCCCGTGTGGATAATAAAGGATATATTTAGGGCTAGAACTATTAAATGTGATATGTTTGTATTTTCATCGAAAATATAATTGAGAAATGTGACGAATTCATTTATATTTATCTATAGAAATAAAATTGCATTTACATTATTAACAATATAAATTTTCGGGAGAGAAGACTAGACAGACAAGAATAAGCAGACAAGACAAGACAGACAACAGTAAGCAGACAAGACTAGACAGACAAGAGTAAGCAGACAAGACTAGACAGACAAGACTAGACAGACAAGACTAGACAGACAAGACTAGACAGACAAGACTAGACAGACAAGACTAGACAGACAAGACTAGACAGACAAGACTAGACAGACAAGACTAGACAGACAAGACTAGACAGACAAGACTAGACAGACAAGACTAGACAGACAAGACTAGACAGACAAGACTAGACAGACAAGACTAGACAGACAAGACTAGACAAACAAGACTAGAGAGACAAGACTAGACAGACAAGACTAGACAGACAAGACTAGACAGACAAGACTAGAAAGACAAGACTAGACAGACAAGACTAGACAGACAAGACTAGACAGACAAGACTAGACAGACAAGACTAGACAGACAAGACTAGACAGACAAGACTAGACAGACAAGACTAGACAGACAAGACTAGACAGACAAGACTAGACAGACAAGACTAGACAGACAAGACTAGACAGACAAGACTAGACAGACAAGACTAGACAGACAAGACTAGACAGACAAGACTAGACAGACAAGACTAGACAGACAAGACTAGACAGACAAGACTAGACAGACAAGACTAGACAGACAAGACTAGACAGACAAGACTAGACAGACAAGACTAGACAGACAAGACTAGACAGACAAGACTAGACAGACAAGACTAGACAGACAAGACTAGACAGACAAGACTAGACAGACAAGACTAGACAGACAAGACTAGACAGACAAGACTAGACAGACAAGACTAGACAGACAAGACTAGACAGACAAGACTAGACAGACAAGACTAGACAGACAAGACTAGACAGACAAGACTAGACAGACAAGACTAGACAGACAAGACTAGACAGACAAGACTAGACAGACAAGACTAGACAGACAAGACTAGACAGACAAGACTAGACAGACAAGACTAGACAGACAAGACTAGACAGACAAGACTAGACAGACAAGACTAGACAGACAAGACTAGACAGACAAGACTAGACAGACAAGACTAGACAGACAAGACTAGACAGACAAGACTAGACAGACAAGACTAGACAGACAAGACTAGACAGACAAGACTAGACAGACAAGACTAGACAGACAAGACTAGACAGACAAGACTAGACAGACAAGACTAGACAGACAAGACTAGACAGACAAGACTAGACAGACAAGACTAGACAGACAAGACTAGACAGACAAGACTAGACAGACAAGACTAGACAGACAAGACTAGACAGACAAGACTAGACAGACAAGACTAGACAGACAAGACTAGACAGACAAGACTAGACAGACAAGACTAGACAGACAAGACTAGACAGACAAGACTAGACAGACAAGACTAGACAGACAAGACTAGACAGACAAGACTAGACAGACAAGACTAGACAGACAAGACTAGACAGACAAGACTAGACAGACAAGACTAGACAGACAAGACTAGACAGACAAGACTAGACAGACAAGACTAGACAGACAAGACTAGACAGACAAGACTAGACAGACAAGACTAGACAGACAAGACTAGACAGACAAGACTAGACAGACAAGACTAGACAGACAAGACTAGACAGACAAGACTAGACAGACAAGACTAGACAGACAAGACTAGACAGACAAGACTAGACAGACAAGACTAGACAGACAAGACTAGACAGACAAGACTAGACAGACAAGACTAGACAGACAAGACTAGACAGACAAGACTAGACAGACAAGACTAGACAGACAAGACTAGACAGACAAGACTAGACAGACAAGACTAGACAGACAAGACTAGACAGACAAGACTAGACAGACAAGACTAGACAGACAAGACTAGACAGACAAGACTAGACAGACAAGACTAGACAGACAAGACTAGACAGACAAGACTAGACAGACAAGACTAGACAGACAAGACTAGACAGACAAGACTAGACAGACAAGACTAGACAGACAAGACTAGACAGACAAGACTAGACAGACAAGACTAGACAGACAAGACTAGACAGACAAGACTAGACAGACAAGACTAGACAGACAAGACTAGACAGACAAGACTAGACAGACAAGACTAGACAGACAAGACTAGACAGACAAGACTAGACAGACAAGACTAGACAGACAAGACTAGACAGACAAGACTAGACAGACAAGACTAGACAGACAAGACTAGACAGACAAGACTAGACAGACAAGACTAGACAGACAAGACTAGACAGACAAGACTAGACAGACAAGACTAGACAGACAAGACTAGACAGACAAGACTAGACAGACAAGACTAGACAGACAAGACTAGACAGACAAGACTAGACAGACAAGACTAGACAGACAAGACTAGACAGACAAGACTAGACAGACAAGACTAGACAGACAAGACTAGACAGACAAGACTAGACAGACAAGACTAGACAGACAAGACTAGACAGACAAGACTAGACAGACAAGACTAGACAGACAAGACTAGACAGACAAGACTAGACAGACAAGACTAGACAGACAAGACTAGACAGACAAGACTAGACAGACAAGACTAGACAGACAAGACTAGACAGACAAGACTAGACAGACAAGACTAGACAGACAAGACTAGACAGACAAGACTAGACAGACAAGACTAGACAGACAAGACTAGACAGACAAGACTAGACAGACAAGACTAGACAGACAAGACTAGACAGACAAGACTAGACAGACAAGACTAGACAGACAAGACTAGACAGACAAGACTAGACAGACAAGACTAGACAGACAAGACTAGACAGACAAGACTAGACAGACAAGACTAGACAGACAAGACTAGACAGACAAGACTAGACAGACAAGACTAGACAGACAAGACTAGACAGACAAGACTAGACAGACAAGACTAGACAGACAAGACTAGACAGACAAGACTAGACAGACAAGACTAGACAGACAAGACTAGACAGACAAGACTAGACAGACAAGACTAGACAGACAAGACTAGACAGACAAGACTAGACAGACAAGACTAGACAGACAAGACTAGACAGACAAGACTAGACAGACAAGACTAGACAGACAAGACTAGACAGACAAGACTAGACAGACAAGACTAGACAGACAAGACTAGACAGACAAGACTAGACAGACAAGACTAGACAGACAAGACTAGACAGACAAGACTAGACAGACAAGACTAGACAGACAAGACTAGACAGACAAGACTAGACAGACAAGACTAGACAGACAAGACTAGACAGACAAGACTAGACAGACAAGACTAGACAGACAAGACTAGACAGACAAGACTAGACAGACAAGACTAGACAGACAAGACTAGACAGACAAGACTAGACAGACAAGACTAGACAGACAAGACTAGACAGACAAGACTAGACAGACAAGACTAGACAGACAAGACTAGACAGACAAGACTAGACAGACAAGACTAGACAGACAAGACTAGACAGACAAGACTAGACAGACAAGACTAGACAGACAAGACTAGACAGACAAGACTAGACAGACAAGACTAGACAGACAAGACTAGACAGACAAGACTAGACAGACAAGACTAGACAGACAAGACTAGACAGACAAGACTAGACAGACAAGACTAGACAGACAAGACTAGACAGACAAGACTAGACAGACAAGACTAGACAGACAAGACTAGACAGACAAGACTAGACAGACAAGACTAGACAGACAAGACTAGACAGACAAGACTAGACAGACAAGACTAGACAGACAAGACTAGACAGACAAGACTAGACAGACAAGACTAGACAGACAAGACTAGACAGACAAGACTAGACAGACAAGACTAGACAGACAAGACTAGACAGACAAGACTAGACAGACAAGACTAGACAGACAAGACTAGACAGACAAGACTAGACAGACAAGACTAGACAGACAAGACTAGACAGACAAGACTAGACAGACAAGACTAGACAGACAAGACTAGACAGACAAGACTAGACAGACAAGACTAGACAGACAAGACTAGACAGACAAGACTAGACAGACAAGACTAGACAGACAAGACTAGACAGACAAGACTAGACAGACAAGACTAGACAGACAAGACTAGACAGACAAGACTAGACAGACAAGACTAGACAGACAAGACTAGACAGACAAGACTAGACAGACAAGACTAGACAGACAAGACTAGACAGACAAGACTAGACAGACAAGACTAGACAGACAAGACTAGACAGACAAGACTAGACAGACAAGACTAGACAGACAAGACTGGACAGAAAAGACTAGACAGACAAGACTAGACAGACAAGACTAGACAGACAAGACTAGACAGACAAGACTAGACAGACAAGACTAGACAGACAAGACTAGACAGACAAGACTAGACAGACAAGACTAGACAGACAAGACTAGACAGACAAGACTAGACAGACAAGACTAGACAGACAAGACTAGACAGACAAGACTAGACAGACAAGACTAGACACACAAGACTAGACAGACAAGACTAGACAGACAAGACTAGACAGACAAGACTAGACAGACAAGACTTGACAGACAAGACTAGACAGACAAGACTAGACAGACAAGACTAGACAGACAAGACTAGACAGAGAAAACTAAACAGACAAGACTAGACAGGCATGACTGGACCGACAAAACTGGACAGACAAGACTTGACAGACAAGACTAGACAGACAAGACTAGATAGACAAGACTAGACAATAGCTCGATGGTTTTATTATTATTATATAAATTTATTGATTGCTTTATTAATAATTAGCGGCAAAAATACTGGATACTTGCAGCTTATGCACAACGGAATTCGTTAAGACTTGAACAGAAAATGTATTCCAAACTTCTGAATATGCATAAATTCCTTGAAAATTATTATTAAAAACTCGTTTCTTAATTTTATCGATTTTAATGTAAAATTCAAAGGCGAGGTGAAAAGGTTTAGAAAAGAAGAGGAAGTTATATAACAATATAAAAAGTAAATATGGCTTAATTCCATGTAATACAATATTCCCCCATTAAAAAATATGTCTCTAATTCCTCAATAAATCGTGATTAATAGACTCGAAGCGTTTCATAAATATTAACGAAGCCGCTTTATTATTTTAATGTCTCGTCATCAATATCGGCTAGTAAATATGATACCCTTTTGCCGCCGCGACGCCCTTCAGACCGTGGCGTTTTGTCGATATGATGGACGCGTCCCTAATGAAGATTGATACCAAACACGATCCAGACTCGCGACCGCTCAACGGGGCGCTTTATCATCCCCTAATCTCCCCTTATCTCTATCCCAAGACTAGAGCCGAAATCCATGTCACTGCGATACAATCTATAAATTGTTAATGCTTACATTAACATGTTTTAAAATGGGTGAGAATCAGTTTAAAATTTCAAAGAAAATCTTGAGAATATTTTGAAAAAATCTTTTTTTAAAATTAATAATAATTTTATTCCGAGTTTGCTATTGGTCGTGAATTCAATATTAAAAGCATGCGCGATTTAAGATTGCAAATCAAATACTACTATGTAATTTAAAATATAATAAAAAGAAAGTTGTTAATATAGGGTGAGAAATTAAAAGTGTCCAAGTTTTAAAATGCAATTATGAAAGAACTAAATAAGTTGGAAACCAAAGTTTTTTTTGAACATTGTAGAGTAAAATCTACAGTTTAATAACTTACTCCTAAAGAAATGCTTAATCCTAAATTAACAATTAATTCTTAAAAATTACATAAGATTAGATGACCTCCGTTTGCTTCGATGCATGACTGAGAATGATGCAACAATGAACGCATTGCACGCTGGCACATTAATAGCGAAATCACACCAATAGCTGGTCTAATGTTTCGTTTTAAGTATCCCAGGGTTTCAGGTCGGTTCTTATACACCCTGGGTTTAACATGACTCCATAAGTAATAATCTAAAGCCGACAAATCTTGAGATCGAGGAGACTACAACTGATCCCTACGCTGGGAAATCAGACGACCAAGAAAGATCTCTCGTAACACTCCTATAGACAAGTTGGATATATGAGGTTTTGCGCACATCTTGATGATACCAAATATCGTTTATTGGTAACCGGAGTTGAGCGATGGCATCCATTAAGAACGTTTGTAACATCTCCACATAACGTTCACTATTGAGAGCTACTGCGTTTCTCATTTCATCTTCAAAGAAATACTACCCATACAGTTACCTTTTGAGAATGCAGCTCTTCTTTGAATATAACTTGTGGGTTTTCGGACGACCAGTAACCTAAATTTTCTTTACAAGAAAATGATACAGAAATTTTTACGTCCTAATTCACACATGACTTAAAATAATCTGTCCTAATTCACACATGACGAAAAAAAAAAAATATAGTTTTAAGTACAATTTGGTTTCCTGCACTTTTGTGCCACGAGAGACCATGTGGCTTGCTAAAAAATATTATTAATATAATAATCAACATCCTAATACGCGTTTATGTCTTTTGGCTTTATCAGTATGTGTTTATCCTCTAATCTTAAATTAAATTTTAATTAAATATAAACTACAACCTACTCAGTGGAGTGTTCGAAGGGAAATGAAGTGACATTTAATATTATCATATTTATATAGAGCCACGGAGAGACATCTTTTAGACCACCAAGTATGATTGCTGTACTAAAATATAACATTGGGAGAAATTACTATAATAATTAATAAAAAAGTTATACTTTAACCAAACAGCAATAGTTCGGGCTGAAGATATGGAGAAGGACGAAATCAAATTGTAGAAAGGCGTCCGACAAGGCTGCGTCTTGTCCCCGCAACTGTTTAATTTGTACTCCCAGTTTTTGTTTCCAAGGGGTGCTGGAGGAGAGAAGAGAAGGGGTAAATATTGGAGGGGCACTAATTAATAATCTTAGATTCGCGGACGATACTGCAAAAATTGCGGAAAGTGGAGAAGTGCTACAAACACTATTAGAGAGAAATAACCAAGCGTGCGAAGAAGTGGGCCTTTAACATAGAAAAAACGAAATTCATGGTAATTAGTAAAAACCCTGTTATCAAACTAAATGGAATGCAAGTAGAGCGGGTTAAAAAATCAAATATCCTGGAACAGTCGTTAACGACCTACTAGATCCAGATGAAGAAATCAAGATCAGGATAAAAATGGCTCGAAAGACATTTATTGCATACTCCTCAATGTTCACAAATAGAAGTTTGTGCCTACAAATTAGACTAGGGTTCGTGGAGTATTATGTGTGGTCAGTGTTATTGTACGGGGTGGAAACCTGGACCTTAAAAGCACAAACTTTTTCGAGTTGTGGATATATAGGCGCATGCTTAATATACCTTGGACACATCGAATAACGAACGAAGAAGTACTAAGGCGCTTCGGGCATGAAAGTAAACTATTCAAAATTATAAAGATACGTAAAACAGCATACATAGGTCATATTCTGCCCTACGACAAATATATACTGCTACAAAACATAATGCAGTTAAGAATAAAGGGTAAGAAGGGAAGAAAGAAAAAAATCCTGGCTCCGTAATATAAGAGAGTGGACAGGAATGAATGTTGAAGAACTGTTCCATGTGGCAAGAGACAGAGACACATTCAGAAAGGTGGACGCCAACCTTCAATGAGAAGACGGCATTCGAGGAAGAAGATAATAAATACTGTAATAACTTACTATGTATAATTAATATATAGTAATTTTTCCCAATCTTAAGTTATTACTTCTTTTTGTTTTTGTTAAGTAAATAGAGGACACTTTTAATTTGTCACCCTTTGTCCAGAAAATTACAACGATTAAGAGGAAAATTAAGTTCTCGCCTCGATTACTCGGGTAATGTCATTAAAATTGGAAACGTTTGGGTCAAACTGGATGTTAACTTTTTTAATTTTATAAAATGTTACGTACGTAGTTACGATTTGAAACTAAATTCAAATCGATGGAATATTTTTTATTCATCGGAATTGATTAGATTTTCAATGTTGCGGCCCTTCTCAATTATACATTCGCCGGAGTAATTAGATTCAAATTATATAGACGGTGCTAATGTAATTTTTCAGATGAATTGAGTTAATTAATTAGTCCTAATTGAATCGATATCCGTGACGTTCTAACATAATTTATAGTCTACATAATACCACAACATATAATAGTTTCAAAACAAAAGTATAAATAATCAATTTACTTGTAGGTGTGATATACAGGGTGTTAAATAAACATACGGCAAAAAGTCAAGGGTTTATTCCTTGGCATATTCTATGAATATTTTAACCTATGATGATTTCTGAAAAACTCCTTTGTTTCGAAGATACAGGGTGAATAAAATTTGCGACTACCATATTCGATATTTCTTGAAATCATTTCATGTAAATAAAAGTGTGGTGTAAGCCAATGAGTTTATCAAGAACAAGCAATTAATGAGTTTATCAAGTACAAACAATTGTTGGTGATAACTTGGAACGGCTATTTTATCTACTAACGTACAAGTGGATCTGATCACCTGTATCGGTCGCAGTTGTTTACATTGGGTTAGGCTGTTTGACGTCTCTTTAATAGTTAGTGAAGTCCTCTACCATATCTAACCATACGAACGCCGAGATGACTGACATGCATTTCATATATGGACTGCTGAAGGCAATTCATTACAAGCTAGGCGATTCTACATTGAAAGGTTTCCTAGCCGTAATATCCCCGACCGAAAAGTCTTCGAAAATATTCTTCGACGTCTTCGTGAAACAGGTACATTGAAACAAAATGGAGGGTCAGAAAGATTAATAACACTAAGAACGGTACAAGTGGAATAGTATGTTTTCGTGAAACAGGTACATTGAAACAAAATGGAGGGTCAGAAAGATTAATAACACTAAGAACGGTACAAGTGGAATAGTATGTGCTGGACATAATAGAGGAAGATCCAAGTACTTCTACGGGACAAATTGCCAATACTTTCAATGTAAGTCATTGGACATTTTTGAAAAGTTCTTAAAGGCAATTTGTTCTGTCCATACCACATTCAAGGTGTTTAGGCACTTATACCTGCTGATTTTCGTCCACTTATTGAGTTATGTCAATGGCTCTTGCAAACATTAGTTCTAATCCCTCAATTCCTGACAAAGATTCTTTTCACCGATAAGGCAATTTATCAAGAAATGCAATAAGGAATTTCCATAACAACCTTGTGTGGGTAGATGAAAATCGGCACGAGGTATGTGAAGATCGATTTCAACATCAGTTCTCCTTGATTGTTTGGGTTAGAATTGTGGGTGACTATCTAATTGGACCGGTATTTCTACCGGTATAACAGATCAAGGAGATCAACAAAAAAACTTATACAGAAAGATGACGCAGACAACAGAGAAGAATATAAAAGAGCGAACGGGAAAGTAAAAGAAGTGCTCAAGAAGAAGAATATAGCGTGGATTAAAAAATGCGACTTCATAGATCAAATCCTTGAGAGAACCAGAAGCTCTGAAGCATGGAAAACAATAAAATCCATACGAGCAACAACGAAACCAGGAAACAACTTGAACAATATATCAAACAGCGAATGGGTACGATATTTCAGACATCTCCTAGAAGAAAGGCTCCCGCAGTTTATGCAAGAGGATCAATATCAAGGAAGCGGGGATATAATTCATTTACAGAGTACCCAGGACCTGGAGGAATCTATTCTGAACTTATCAGATATGGTCCACCGAAACTCATAGAAATGCTGAAAAATATCTACGAAATATTCCTACGGAATGGAGAACATCCTATATAACAACAATCTACAAAAAAGGACCTAAAGAAGTCCCAAAAAATTTCATAGGGATAGCAGTTATTCAAACAAATGCCAGAATATATTCACGGATCCTCAGAAACTTCCTCAGAAGAAGATATCCAAAATAAATAGCCGGAAGAACAGGCGGGGTTTCGAGCGGGCTGAGAAACACACATTGCTCTCATCGACCTTGAAAAAACCTACGATAGCGTCCCCGTGATACAACTTTGGAAAGTTATGGAACAAATTACTATAAGACTTACTCTAATAAAGGCCACCAGAGAGTACTACAAAAATAAGGATGCAAGCAAGGATGCTGCTTATCACCCACTCTATTTAAAATTTATTTAGACAGAGCCCTACAAGGGTGGACGAATAAATGTAAGAACATATGTCTAAGAGTGGGAGATGAGGAACTATATAGTCTATATTTCGCGGACGACCAAGTTGTTTTAGCGGAGGATGAAGACGATTTAAGTTACATGATTAGAAAACTCCAGGAAGAATATGGAAAAGCTGGACTGACCAGAGCAAATACCTAGAATTCCTAAGTTTTGTTAATAAAATATTGGTACTGTCGCAAATTTTATTAACCCTGTATTTTCGAAACATTGAGTTTTTCAGAAATCATTATAACACAAAAATATTCTAGAATAGGCTAAGGAATAACCCCTTGAATTTTCGCCGCATGTTTATCTAACACCCTGTAAATAAGCTGAACACAATCCTTTGATGTCATAATAGTATATTTTGTAACTAGGGCGGTAGGTTGTCAATTGGACACGAGAGCGAAATTGGGCGCACGAACTAAAAGTAGTAGTAGAAGTTCGGTACGAAGTAGTAGAAGTTCTAACTGTAGAAGTTAGTAAGTAGAGTACTAAAAAAAACAGGGAGGCATTTCTCGTACTAAAAAATGTGCACCAAGATAATACTTTTAATGCATGAGTAATAAAAATATTTTAATTATAATCTTGATCTTTATTATATTTACAATATCTCTGGATAATTTTTTAATTAATAAAGTAATAAAGATTTTGAACTAGCAAATATTTTTATAGGTCCTGTAAATTAGCTAGGATTTAGATTAATGTTTATTTGAAAAACTAACACTCGAGTCATTTTATGAATGTTATCGCCCACGAAATCATTAATGTAGCGTTAGCCCTGCTCAAATTAAATTAGGAACTCGACTGCTTACAGCATCATCAACTACAAATCTCATTACGCAACGTAAAAGAATTTCGACGAAGGCAGCCGACCTAATTAAACAATAAGTTTTGTTTTATTACGTGGAAAATAGGCCCCATTGTGTTTTCGTTGCGCCCGCTTGGAAATTAAATGCAAAGTTAATTACGACAATCAAAAGGAAATTTCTTCTAGTGTGCATGGGCATTTTCACAATTGAGAATAACTAATTATACTTTGCGTTAATTTATTTCGTTCGGCTGTTTATCCGATTACTACTCGAAATTAGTTTTCATTAGTGAATAGGATGGTTGCGACAGTTACTACGTGGTAATCCATACTTACATTGAATTGAAAAATTCACTTTGTTTTTTACCACACTTATATTATGTAAAAATATTATATAACTTATTATTCACAGTTATATAAATTTCTACACATATCACGACTCGAGTTTCGACGTTTGACGGTCATTTTCAAGTGGGATTTAGTGGATTTAGTGGAGCACTTGAAAATGACCGTCAAACGTCGAAACTCGAGTCGTGATATGTGTAGAAATTTATATAACTGTGAATAATAAGTTATATAATATTTTTACATAATATAAGTGTGGTAAAAAACAAAGTGAATTTTTCAATTCAATGTAAGTTTTCATTAGGGTTTTATAAATTTTTGCCAGCGAATGGAAATTACATTATTCCTCAAAAGGTTTTGCAAATGGAAGATATTTTTGTTTCCAGTTGCGTTATTGTGCTTAGACTCCGCATTGCTAATTAGTTTGGCTGTAATCCTTTGGAATTACTGCCATCGGTGCTTCAAACTGTTAGGTTTACAACTATCTAGGCTAATTTATTTTGTTACATTGCAACGAGATGTATGTACAACACATGCTCATTTAATTTCGTTAAATTATTTGAGAGCAACTTCTCAGTATTTTTAAACATTTAACGACTTACCTACTTATCGACTGCTCAGATTTATGACCAGCTCGGTTACTCAAGTCAACTTGAGCTATAAAAGGAGTGAACCTCGGAATGCAAGATAACAAGCTGAAAATATGTTCAAAGCTTCATTTTGACATTCTAAATGTTTCCGCAAAAGTCGCTATAAATATCATGTGCGCGTCTTAACATATACTAGGTCTAAGCTCGTAAGAATCAGTTTTTCGTAAATATCTCGCTTCCTATGCATTAAATCGTATTTGCATGTGGTATTAAAATTGTGGAGAATTGAATTCTCTATAAAATAGTTTCAAGCATATCTGTATATGTTATACCGTTTTTGAGGTAGACTGCGAAGAGTGCGAAATGCGCCATAAATGATAAAGCGCAAGGTCAATCACGAATCTCAATTTAAAATACGGTTTTGAAACTCAATTATCGGTTAAATGTGTTATTTCTTACCTATTTAACATATGATACTTAAATAAATAAGTAAATCAAATATATATATATATATATATATATATATATATATATATATATATATATATACAAGTTTATACTCCCCTCTCGGGGTCGCAATCGCTCGTTACACCCACAAGCTCTTAAAACTCCTTTTGTGTGGTGAGGAGTTCATTATTCCTCGTTCATCTGTCCTGTTTTTACTCTGTCCAGTGGCCTGACTTTGCCTCTTCTGTTAATTTCCACCACGTGGCTCGTTCTAAAATCTTGCTCCTCCATGCCTCTATCTTTAGATTCTTAATGTCCTCTAGTACCTGGTCCTTCCATCTGCTTTTCGATCTCTTCCTTTGCTAATCTCCGGTCTCCACCTTCTTATCATCATTACCATTCTACTGTTTTCCATTCGGTTTACGTGACCATACCAGCGGAGACTTTTATCGACTTAAACATATTTTCTCCTTTTAGGTTGGTTTGTATTTCCGATTCATTAGTCTTCTGTGTTCTCCCACAGTGATTCTTGTTAAACCATATATTCTTCTAATAATGTTCCTTTCCAGCTTTCCTTTCGAGCAAGATTCTTAGCTTTCCCTGTTCAACGTTTGTTAGGTTTGTCATCTCTGCTCCATAGGTCACTACCGGTCTGATTGCTGTTTTGTAAAACTTCATTTTTGTATTTGTGCTTATGCCCTTGCTTTTCATGATGCTTTTGTATTTGTAGCACGCTCTATATCTCGCCACTCTGTTGTTTATCTCCATCGTTTGGTCATTTTTGTTGTTTATTATTCGTAGGTATTAGAAGTCGTCTGCTATTTCGAACTCGAAATTTCCTTTTGTGCACTTTAGTTTTTTTTTTAAGAATGCAGTACAGGGAAGACAGGGATTATTTGACCTTTTTCTCTGATTGGCTTAAATCGAGGGGAAGTTGACACCGACGATATCGTGATCTCAAACTTTTCTCTACTCATCTCTCTATTTTCACATACCTTTGCTGGTGCATTTTACTGGTGTAGAATTTGCTGATATATAATTAAATGAATATAATACTACGAATATTTTTTTAAAACTAATATAACGTTAAACTATACTACGGCTAATAAATACTATATTATACAACAATATTTATATATTCAAAATATTCAATTTTAAATTTAAATATAAAAATTTTAATTAACTCCAAGTATATTTTTTTCGTACGCCAATGCATTTTGAGCTGTTAGTTGCCAATGGCTGCCGTCAATTCACAATTGTCATCTGACCTGTTTGTATCATTTAGATTTTTTGCGTTTTTCTCCATTTATTTGTTTGTATTTTATTAATATTGTTGCCATTTGATGTATTTAATAGATGTTCAGTCAAACCATTAATAAATTACGATTTTTTTATTTAAATAACTATATTTGAATTTAGCGCCAAATTTTGTAACTAGATTGAACATTTGTCATAGTATAAATCAGGTTTCTAGTTACTGCATTCTTAAAAAAATGGTCTATAGTTTGTTAGATATGGTCTTGTTATCTCTGCTTACTTCTATGAACATGATTTTTTCTGGTTTATTTTCAAGCCTCTTTTCTTTGTTTATTGTTCAAGTTTTCGAATTGCTTCTTCCATACTTCTCCTGTCTCTGGAACTTTGTAATGTCATCTACCTAGACCACAACTTCTTTCATTTTATTGATTAAGGTTCTATACTCTCAAATTGCAGCGTCCAGTACTAAAATGAATAAAGTCGTTGATAATCGTAATCGATCGTTGCCGTGTCTTACGCCAAGATTGATTTCGAACTCTTCGGTTATAAATTGCTATGTTCTTACTTCTGCTTTCGAGTTCTTCATAGTCATTTCTGGTAGCCTCACTAGCTTCTCTGGTATATTTGTGTCTTTCATGGCTTACATTAATTTCAACGAAATTCAAAAAATATTATTCATAATTTTTATTTTTGTGGCTAAGCCAAATGATTTAAATAAATTTGCAAAGAATACTTTTTTGTAGACACCGACGTCTTATGGAAATCCGGGTTACAATTTTCTGTTTTGAAGCCTTAACGAGATGTCTACAAACCTTTAAAGCAAAAATTATTCCCCATTGGACACGGAGCGTTCAAATTTGGTCAGAGGGTACTTCTTTTGAATACCCACATTCCGAAAAAGTTTCATTGATATCCTTCTAGGGTTAAATTTTTTCTCGCTATTTTTTAATAAATAGAAATTTTCCGTTCGGTTTTGGTAGGAATTCTTGATGTTGGGGTCACTGGTCGGGTCTAGATGTTCAAATTAATGTATGCTCTTTTATAACTTGATCACGTTTCAGGCTGTGAAATGCTTGATTAAAATCAATAAACTTTTGTAACCCTATTCCATGTTCGTAGCACTTTTCCGTTAATTTTCCCACTATGTGTGCGCCATCGATGGTTGATACTCCCCTTCTAAAGCCGTGGTGGTAGTCTCCCATTTGTGTCTCTGTATATTTCATTAGTTTGTTTTCTAACGTGGTTAGGATCTTATATAATGCGTTGAGCAGAGCGATTCCCCTAGAGCAGGGGTTCCCAAAGTTTTTCTTATGCGGGCCAATTTAATAATACCGATTTTAAAAAAAACGGAAAAAAAAACCGGAATAAAATCAAAACAATTACCACAATTTTTTTCGATTTAAATATATTAACTATTTCTTTTTTTTTATTAGTATACTAAATTTAATATAAATTTCTAATTATATATTTATTAAAACAAAAATAGTTGCTAAAAAATATCACATGAATATCACATGAATGGACAACCCCTTGTATGTCCGTCGAATGTATTCTCAATACTACTTGTAAATGATTATCACTCAATTTTGATCTTAATTTCGACTTATTTATGCACATAATTGGAAAAGTTTTTTCGCAAATATATGTGCTCCCAAATAATGAAAATATTTATTGAGCATGTTTTCGTATTGTCGGATAAATCACGCTTGATCCTTTATAAAAATCAATTAAGAAATTGTTCCGACAAGAATTCTTAGCATCGAAATTTTCCTGTAACTCTATCAATTCAAATTGCATGTATTCAATGATTAACAGTTCTGTATCTATTTGAGACTATTCAAATAATGTTTTAAATTTAAACTAAACAATATTTTATTAATACAAACGCTTATGGTTAAAGCTCTGTAAGATGTTTTTTTAAATATTAAAATATTTTGTTCTATCTTGTTTGTAATATTTATTTTTTATTTTACTATTTACTTATTTATTATTTAGTAAAAATATAATATATCGCATCGATAGCGCGGGCCAAATTCACGGGCTTTACGGGCCGCATTTGGCCCGCGGGCCGCACTTTGGGAACCCCTGCCCTAGAGTTTAAACATGCGTTCGGATTTCCCTTCTTGTGTATTGGTACTATTGTCCCTTTTTCCCAGTCCGAAGGCATCCTTTCTTTTTCCCAGATTTGTGAGAGTCATTTGAATATTCTTTATCTTAGTTGTTACCCTCCATGTTTTACCAGCTCGTTGACGAAACCCCCTATCGCTACCCCCTGCTTTGTTCCTTTTTAGCTGAGCTAGTACTTCATTAAATAATTCTTCAATGATAGTGGCCGTATCCTTCTCTGTTATGTTTTGCCTGGATTTTTCTCTCTTTCACTGTCTCTTCCTGCATTATCGTCCCTTACTATGTTCTTACAGACGAGAACAGATTCAGAAACAGCTGTTTTGATGCAGATTGCGAAAATATCACCAGAAAGAAAAACTTACACAACAAAGATGCACACGAGAAAGGCAACAACAATATAAAGACATTAAAAGAGAAGAGAAACAATTGCACAGAAGAAAGAAAAGTCTCCACGTTCATCTGTCCTGTTTTTACTCTGTTCTGCCGCCTGACATTGCCTCTCCTTTTAATTTCCACCACGTGGCTCGTTCTTAAATCTTGCTCCTCCATGCCTCTATCTTTAGATTCTTAATGTCCTCTAGTACCTGGTCCTCCCATCTGCTTTTCAGTCGCTTTCTTTGCTAATCTCTGATCTTCACCTTGTTATCATCTTTACCAGTCTGCTGTTTTCCATTCGGTTTACGTGACCATACCAGCGGGGTCTTTGTACTTTTATCGACATAAAAATATTTTCTCCTCTTATTATTCATAGTCTTATGAGTCTCTATATTAGTCTTATGTGTCTCTATATTAGTCTTATGTGTCTCCCACACTGACTATTGTTAAACCAATATATTCTTCAAGATTCTTCCAAGATTCTTAGCTTTCCCTGTTCAACATTTGTTAGGTTTGTATCTCTGCCCCATAGGTCACTACCGGTCTGATTGCTGTTTTGTAAAGCTTCATTTTTGTATTTGTGTTTATGCTCTTGCTTTTCATTATGCTTTTGTATTTGTAGCACGCTATATATCTCGCCTGCACTCTCTGGTTTATATCCATCGTTTGGTCATTTTTGTTGTTTATAATTCCTAGCTATTTGAATTCGTCTATTTCGAACTCGAAATTTCCTATGTGCACTAGTTTGTCAGATATGGTCTTTTTATCTCTGCTAGCTTCCATTAACATGATTTTTTCTGGTTTATTTTCAAGCCTCTTTTCTTTGTTTATTGATCAAGTTTTCGAAATGCTTCTCCTGTCTCTGGCTAGCTTTCTGATGTCATCTGCGTAGGCCACAACTACTATCATTTTATTGATTAAGGTTCCACACTCTCAAATTGCAGCGTCTAGTACTAAAATGAATAACGTCGTTGATAACCGTAATCAATCGTTGCCTTGTCTTACGCCAATATTGATTTAGCTCTCTTCGGTTATACCCTGCTGTATTGTGTTCTTACCTATGGTTTCGAGTTCTTCATCGTCATTTCTGTTAGCCTCACTAGCTTCTCTGGTATATTTGTGTCTTTCATGGCGTTTATCAGCATATATTGATTTCAACACCTAGACTCGATCATTTAAACTCATGTTTGAGAAACGAAATTCAAAGAATATAATTCATATTTTTTGCTTTTGTGGTTAAATCGAACGATTTAACTAAATTTTTAAAGAATACATTTTAGTAGACACCGACATCTTATGGAGATCCGGGTTATAATTTTCGGTTTTTAAGCGTTAACGAGATGTTTACAAAAAACCTTTAAAGCAAAAATAATTCCAACTCCGCCTGCAAGGAGCGTTCAAATTTGGTCAAAGGGTACTTCTTGTGAATACCCACATTCAATAAAAGCTTCATTGAAATTCTTCTAGGGTTAAAACATTTTCTCGCTATTTTTTAATATTTAGAAATTTTCCGTTCGGTTTTGGTCGAAATTCGAGATGTTGAACTGGTCGGGTGTAGGTGTTGAAATTAGTGTATGCTCTTTTATCACTTCTTGATCACGTTTCAGGCTGTGAAATGCTTGTTTAAAGTCAATAAAAAATTGTAACATTATACCATGTTCGTAACACTGTTCCGTTAATTTTCCCACTATTTCTATAGCGTCGATGGTTGATGCCCTCCTAATAAAGCCGTGTTGGTAGTCTCCCATTTGTGTTTCTGTATATTTCATTACTTTTTTCTACTAGCTTGGTTAATATTTTGTCTACTGCGTTGAGCAGAGTAATTCACCTGCAGTTTGAACATTCGTTCGGGTTTCCCTTCTTGTGTATTGGTGCTATTGTCCCTTTTCCGTCCGAATGCACCCTTTCTTATTTCCAGATTTGTGAGAGTAATTTGAATATTCTTTATCTTAGTTGTACCCCTCCATGTTTTACCAGCTCGTTGACGAAACTGTCGCTAATGCCTTCTTCTTCTCAGTCTTTCTACCCTCTGGAGGGTGTAGTGATACAATTTTCGGTTTGTGTTTGAATTTTTTTGTTTCCATGTGCTTCTATCTTGTGCTAGATGTATTGCCTCGTGCATTGAGTTTCCCGTCATTTCTTTTAATCTGTCGGTCCTTGTCATTGGAGACCGTCCTCTAGGTCTTTTTCCCTCAACTTTTCCCTCCACCATGAGGTTTTCCAAAGTAACTGAGATATGCTCTATTAATTTGGTTTAGTAGACGCTTTTTAATTTTTAGTTCTTGTAGAATAGAGGCGTTTATTCTGTTTTCCACCCATGACACTTTTAGGATTCGTCTATATACTCATTGTAATTCGAAGGCTTCAATTCTTTTTCGATCTGTTTTCTTTAGTGTCCATGTTTCAGCGGAGTAAACAGCAAATGGGAAGATCAAGGATTTGCCTAGCATTACTTTCACTGTTTTTGTAATGGTTTGATCTCTCGGTACTTTTATGAGTTTAGTTGTTGCTGATCTGGCCATTGTCAATCTTCTTTTTATTTCCTCTGAGCAGCCTCCATCTTTGGTTAACAACGATCCCAGGTATACAAACTTGTCCACCACATCATATCTCGCTACGTTTTTGATATTGGATGTGTCATTGGATCGATCGATGATCATTACTTTGGTTTTTGTTTTGTTGATTTTTAAACCATATTTTCTACTATAGTTCTCTAATTTGTTCATTATGTTCATCAGTTGTTCTTCGTCTGCTGCAATAAGCAAGGTGTCGTCCGCATACCTCAGGTTACTTATTTTTCTTCCTCCGATTGATATTCCACCTTCCCAATGGTTAGCGACTTTTCTCATGATGTAATCGCTATATATGTTGTAAAGGAGGGGCGAGAGTATGCATCCCGGTCTGACACCATCCTCTATCTTAAAAGCTCGGGACACTGTTTGTCCTGTTCTGACCTTTTAAGTTGTGCTCCCTCGCTAACCCCTGCTTAGTTCCTTTTGAGCTGAGCTAGTACTTTATTAAATTCTTCTTCAGTGATAGTGGCCGTATCCTTCTCTGTTGTATTTTGCCTGGATTTTTTTCTCTTTCACTGTCTCTTCCTGCATTATCGTCCCTTAATGGATTCTTAAAGATAAGAATAGATTCAGAAACAGCTGGTTTGATGCAGATTGCAAAAATATCACCAGAAAGAAAAACGATGCATATAAACTTACCCAACAAAGATGCACACGAGAAAGGCAACAACAATATGAAAACCTCAGAAGAGAAGAGAAACAATTGCACAGAAGAAAGAAAAGGGCCACAAAAAAACTGGGCCTAGAAGAACTCCAAGCTCTAAAGAATCAGAATGAGACAAGAAAATTCTGCAAATCTCTAAATAACGCACGAAAAGAATATAAACTACGAATGAGCATATGACAGGATAAAAACGGCCATGTAGTGAGTACAAACGAAGAAGTCTTGCGAAGATGGGTTGAACACTTTCAGCAACTACTGCATGCCTAACCGGAGTACATCAATCCCGCGCCCAGAGCAACAGAGACAGCAGTAGGGAACAATGACGAAATAAAACTTCCATCTACTCAGGAAGTAGCGCAGGCAATCAAGCGATTCGAAAATAAAAAGTTCCCGGGTGAAGACAGTATACCTGCGGAACTCATTAAATTAGGAGCCTATGCTTAAATTAAACAAATACATGAAATAATTACGAAGATATAGTACGAAGAGCAAATGGCAGAAGAATTGTAGGCAGGAATTTTGGTACCTCTATATAAGAAAGTACCTGTTGTATTAAAATTAAAAACTATAGAGGCATAACACTCTTGAATATATTATATAAAATCTTTTGAAACATCCTGTACACACGCCTAAGCAACTGTATAAACAATCTACTAGGACAATACATAAGCGGTTTTAAGCCTGGTCGCGCAACAACGGACCAAATCTATGTATTACTGTGACAGGTATTAGAAAAATCGAACAAGTTCAACATCTATACATATTAGCTATTTATTGAATTTAAAGCAACTTGACATCGTGCTAAGGGATAATCTGAACAAAGCAATGTACAGACTCGCCATTCCTGATAAGATAATAAGGCTTGTGAAAGTCACAATGCATAGCGTTATTTGCAAAGAAAAAACTACAAGGCAAGTTGTCAAAACAGAAGTCAGCTTACGGCAAGGAGATGCATTGGGGTGTCTCTTGTCTTATTTGCCTTAGGCCCCGCCTAGGGTTGCCAACTTTTTTTGAGAAAAATAACGTATCAAATTATCTGGATATGAAAAAATAATTTTCAAGTTAACTTTTTGTATTCTCTTCGAAATATTTTTTTGAGTACTTTTGCACATGTTAACAGTTTTTTTGGTGATACTGTATTCAGTTAATTTTTCGCATTCACTAAACTATCAATAATATTATAGACATCCACTATAGTTATGTTCCTTCCAGACGTTTTATTATTGTATTAAATATATGCAGCACGTGGCTTGTAAAGTGTAAATAAATTTCAAAAACTTCCAGATCTTGTTGGCAACTTATATTGGTTTAATATTTTTTGTATAATTATTAGACAACCATCACTTAAACCTATAAAATAATTACATATTGGCGCCAAATTAAATAAAAAGGCCATTAACCATAGAATCATTTTTTTTAATTCTTTTCTTCTACAAGCGGTGACAAAAAATGACTGAATGAAAAATGATATCTCAAAAATCATATATCAAAACAATATTTTCTATTTCACAAATCAAGTAACCTATAGCAAGTTTCACTCTATTATGGACATTATTTGCATAACAGCTGTCTTTTATTAGATTATGAGCTTCTTTTTGAATATTCGTATACTGTGATTGGTGAATGCCAACATTAGCATTGCAATTATCTGCAATGAGTCCTGATGAATGAAATGATAGGTTGTAAGAATCCATAGACTCTACCATAATACCAATTTTGACACTTTTCACAGAATATGGGCTTAACACTTCTGTCACGAAAACTTCCAATTTCGTTCTAGCCAAGCTATAATCTTTATTGGCTATCTTTGAATCTCGATATAAAATTTTACTTAATTTATTTGTGCAATCCGTGCTATTATAAGATTATGTCTCACCGTTTGAAATGTCAACAAGTCAACAAAAAAGTCCACAAAGTCATATAAACTTAATAAGTCCGCTGCTACAATATTCTTATGATCACTAGATCCTGGACACCTTGACTTAGTATTTGCCGTAAGGACATTTTGTAGTGCACCAGATGTTTTCTTCGTTTCAGCCATGATCTTGGGCTTCCGAGCTTCTTGGTGTTGCTTAATCGGTAGATAGAATGAAAAAGAAGCTACCACCACCATACCAAACCATCACCATTTTCAACATAATACTGATTTTGCATTCTTATTCTTCAATTTAAATTATAATTATTAAAATATATATTCATATAACTGAAATATGTAGAAAATGAATTAAAAAATGTAATTGTATTCAACTACTATATATAAATTAAATGAGAATAAAAACATTTTATTTTAATTCAGACAATTAGTATTGATGTAGAGTATGATAAGCATCGATAAATAGTTCAGTAATTACCCATATGCGTGTTTAGTTTTACACATCACAATGAAGATTGAAAATAAACTATTATCGCATACTTTATTTTTATGCAAAAGTATAAAGTATATTTATCGAAAATAAAGCAGGATACGTTATTATAAAGTATGGTTGGCGTCGTTAGAGCCCGCCGATAGACCGAAACGGAGCAATATTTAATAAATCGTCCCAAATATTGCAATATGCCGATGACATTGACATAGTCGCACGCACAGAGGGAAAATTAAAAGAAATGACCACTACACTCTCTACGACTGCAAAACGCATGGGCCTTCAGATAAAGAGACAAAACGAAGGCCATGGCATCTGAACCAAGCAACACAGCTAGGAATAACAGACAGCCACTCACAGTAGACGATAACAACTTTGAGAATGTAGACGAATTTGTGTACTTAGGCTCCCTCATCACCAGTGATAACAATACGATGGTGGAAGTGAAGAGAAGGATAGTAATAGCGTGTAAGTGTTAGTGCGGTCTGCTTAAGCATCTAAAGAGTAGGCTACTCATACACAGAACACTTATTCTGCCAGTCCTCATATATCGGTCGGAAACATGGGCGATATCAAAATGAAAATGAATCAAAATGCCGATTTATTTAGCGTATGGCACAACACATGGTAAATTTATAAAACATGTAAAAATTTACGATTGAATAAGACATTGTTGCAATGTACGAGTTACAAACAGACATATAAGTAAATAAAATTGTTATATTAAAAAATCTAGTGCAGCTATCCATCCAAGACTTGATTGTGTAGTGTGGAAGAAGTCCCTCAAATCCCCTTTATATGCCCTCAGTTCACACTCTGTCACTATGTGGCCAATTGTTTGGTTTGGGTCGCCGCAGTCGCAGCCTGGGTTGGGTCGTTTCCCCATTTATGGAGGTTATGAGCACACACCCCATGTCCTGTTCTGACACTGTTTAAGGTCTTTCATGTATGCCAATGAAAAGCTACTATTAAAATTTGAACATGAGATTCTAAGAGCGATATTTGGATCCACATGCGAGGACGCATAAAGATACAGCCACGAAATCTACCACAAGTACCGCGATATAGACAATGGAAGAAACGTGGTACACCGCATAAAAGTGGGAAGATTAAGGTGGGCTGAGCATTTAGCAAGAGCGCCGGAAACGTACCCTCCGATGCGCATGCTAACGGCCCAACCCGAGGGAAAAAGACACTGACGAAGACGAAGAAGGGGAAACCTTTTATAGGCACCGACTAACTCGGTAGTGTAGGACTCCTTCTCTTCCAGAGATAGTTTACCCACTAAAACCACCTACCCCCTTTTTACCCGCCCTAAACAACTGGGCAAGATGGCTAAACAAGTTGTGGGCTCCTGATTTACATGTCCGCTCCGTTTGTTTCCTTCTGCCATTCCCTCTCGTCTTTCTCCTTCTGCTGCCTGATATACTTGATGATGCCGCCGACGTCGTTCCACCTGTCCTCGCTTTGCAGCTCTGTTAGCGCCCGGGGATACATTGCCCCGCCCCTTAATACTTCCGGCTTCGCCCTCTGTCCTGCCCACTTATCGCAGGTGAACAGCGTATGTTCGGCCGTCTCCGGCTCCGTGTTGCAGTACGGGCAGTTCTCCGCGGTCGCCTTGTCTATTCTTCTCCTATAGCTCTGGAAACAGCCATGGCCCGTCAGCGCCATTGTCAGGTGGTAGCTCAGGTGGCCATGCCTCCTATCCAGCCAGGGCTTAACATCCGGTATCAGCTTGTAGGTGTTTGTTGTAATTGCTTATATCCTTATCCCACGACTCCTGCCACTTTTATACGGTTTCTCGTCTTTCTTCTACTTTCACCGCCCTTACATCATTCGCCTCCTTGTCGTGCGTGCGCTCCACGATTCTGGCTCTTTCTTCTGCCAGTAGCTCCAATGGAATAATGCTTGCTTTGCCAGCACCCGCACCGCGTCAGTCCCGACCGTTCCGTACGCGCTGGCTATCCTAATACCGATCTTCCTTTGAGCCCTTTTCAGGGCTTCTCTAAGCCTCTTGACTTTGGTGCAGCTGGCCCACACCGGTGCCCCATACAATACGATATTGTTCGCAACGGATGCCAGTACTTTTCTCTTGTTTTCAGTCGCGCCTCCGATCATCGGGAGTATCCTCAGGAGGTTGTTCACCCGGCAGTGTGCTTTAGCACATGCTTCCTCTACGTGCCTTCCGAAGGTTAGCTTCTCATCGAAGACTATACCCAGGTATTTCAGGAACTTCTGCGGGCGAATGGTGCTTCCTCCGAGGACGAACTCAACCGGGCCACATCTCTTCCTACCAATTAGCAGCACTGCTTCGGTTTTGTCCGGTGCTATAACTAGCTGCTTTGCGTTCATCCAGTCTTGTATCGTGTCTCGGGCGGCGTTGCTTATTTCTTCTAGCTCGTTTTGCTTTGATCACTAGGGCCTGGTCGTCCGCGTAGGCGACGGCTTCGGCACTGTCCGGTAAGGCCACATTCAGTACTCCGTCATATAGAAGGTTCCACAAAAGCGGACCCAGCACGGACCCTTGTGGGACCCCGGCTGTAACATGTATCTCGTCCTGGCCCCCCACCAACAGCCGCCTTTCGCTGAAGTTGCTCATTGTCAGGCCTACCAGGTATTAGGGCATCCTCCTGCGTTCCAACTCCTCGACTATAATCCTCCACGGTGCCGAGTTTAAAGCATTCTTCACGTCTATCGTTACTAGTGCTACAAGTTTCCTTGTTTTAAGAGATCTTCTTCGTTCTTCATCGTCTTCGTCTTAAACTGCGCTGGCGAGGGGGAGAGGACGCCAAGAAAACGGGCGCAGCAAACTGCCACAGAGCAGTACAGAATAGGGAAGAATGGCGGACAGGACTAAGGGAGGTCGATGCTCTCTCAAGGCTGTAGGACCAATGATGATGATGATGAAGTGGTTTTTCCATTCTATGCCACGAATGTTTCTTGTCGTTCTTTTCCAGTTTTGCTTCTTTATGCGCCTGTATAGATCAATACCTAACTAGTGGAGCATGTGTAATTTAATATACTCATTTAATAATACTTAGTTATTTTACATGAATTTATAAAATAATTTAGGGAAATATTTTAAATATATTGTAATTATATTCTTATTTATGGTAATTATTAGAGGCCGGATTATATGTATTTGCTTATGCGTTTACATATTTAGTCCATTTTCAGCGGTCATTGCATATTTTATCTAAGATCTAGATGCAAATTCTCGCTATATTTAGGTACAGTATTTTTCGGTAGGGAAGTTAATGAATGAAATCTTACCTTGTTGCCGGCCAAACCACAGATTTATTAACTAGTTACTACCTAATAGATTAAATCACTGCCTGCATAATCGTCCATACCTACTGCTATAACAGCCTATACATACGAAACCAGCTATTGCTGCATGCGAAATTACACCTGAACTTCTAAGTTATCACGTTATTGCTATGCAGTTACGGAATTTGATTAAATTAAATCGGAAATTAATCTCACCTGTTTAACCTTCTAAATCTTACCTTTCTTTAAGAAATAAAATAATCTTTTATTAAAATCAACCTGTTAGGAAGCGTTGTTTGCAGGTTTACTTCATAAATAAATCGTTTTAAAAACTGTTATTATTTTCAATTTTATCCTTAATTATATATTGAATATTCGATCACAAAGGGAACCTGGCAGATATTAAGTCGTTGTGGCATTAACCGCGAAAGGAAGAAATCATAAAAATGATTAGCTTTGAAAGAATGATAGAAAGATTATGTTATTAACATATAACTTACTCCACACTGCATTATTACAATTACCCAAGGAAATAAATATACCTCATAAATCATGATTATTGTTCAGTAAATATATAAAGCGATTGTTTTTAACTGTAGCCATCCCTACATGCTTTATTACAATGTTACATATCGCATATAAGTAATCAGAACACGTTTTATGTGTTTGAATTATTTGTTGTTATTAGTTATAAATAGTATATTAATGGAAGACTCGCTTGATAATTTGTCACGCGACGTATGTAAATGCATAATTCACAAAAATAATATCGGTGTGTGCCAATTTTCTTGCTTATTATATATTAACCGATATTAGGGAATATGCAAGAGATTTAGATTTAATTTATTTTTTTACCCCCGATACTTTATGGTCTTGACATTAGACGTTAACTATTATTTTTTCATTTAATTTGTATTTAATCCCATAAAAAGTGCGAAATTCAAATTTACGAAACGCCATGGGTCACCATGGGTCGTATTGAAGCTTGATACAATGGAACTGCATGACGTCACTAGGCATTTTATAAAATTTAAAGTGTACTATGTTGTACTATCAACTGGGTAATCTGCAAATAACTTTCTTTTTACAACTCGTCTGTGAAACAAGAACTAAGGACTGCAATAGACTAAGGAATATAATAACTAAATATATATTAGAATAATTAATAAATATTAATATTATTGAATAAATATTAAATTAATAAATATAATTAATAATAGAATAATTAAAGCTACAATAACCTCGTAACTCGACCAGTCTCTGCACAGTGACAGTGTACATGACGCGATTCTTTCGTATCTGGTAATGAATCCCTTGTCGAAGATCAGACTAACAGTTATTCTGCAGTACAAAATGTTTTGAAGTTGGAAAATATCTTTGAGCCTATAGACCCAGATAAGTTAGATTTTTCCAGTTTGCCAATTATGTTTATTGATGAGCAAGGGAATCAAACAGAATTGCTGAACATCGCTGAAGAAAATGGTTTAATACTTTTTGTACCCAATGCCCCCACTCCAGAAATAATTGACAATAATCCTAAATTAGATCAACAATCTTTACCAGTAACTCATACAGGTGATGTTATGATGTTATATCTCAACAAGTTGAGGATGAACCAGTAGTGAAAACTGATGAGATAAAAAGAAAAACTCGCAAAAGATAAACAGATTCATGGACCGCCATAGAAGGAAAACAAAGGAAAAGAGAAAAGGGGAAGACATACCTTGGAAGGGAAAAAAATCTGAAGGTAATTGGATGTACGACGTCAAAAGCTACGATCTGATAATAAAAGTAAGATGTAGCTGCAAGCTGTGCAGAAATAATAAGGGTCTAATGTGCAATTCAGTCAATGAGGAACAAAGATAGCAAATATTTACTGATTTTTGGACATTATCGTGGAATATTCAAATTCGGAATTAACTGGTGACGATAGAACAATGTCCACTATTGAATATAACCCTTTATTAAACATTAATCACACAATATTATCGCGCAAGTAAAAGCGTATTTATTTACAAATGTGTGATTTTAAGCAGTCACAGAGAACAAGAGATAGGAAAGTGGCCGAAATTCCAAGGAGTTTGGTTTCAACGAAATATCATTTAAAAGTTGCCAGAGACCGCGTGCCAGAGACAGAGAGTGTTTGTTAAACAATGTTTTTACATTATGCATAGGTGAGTGGAGTATAAAGAATTGGCTAAAGAGTAATAAAGAAGTAACAAAGAACATCCTGAGCGGGTGTTCTTGAAAATAACAGCAGGTATAAAAATGACGCGGTACCTATTATATCTAGAAGACAATGTGAAAAAGAAATGAGAAAAGTTAGAGAAAAGTTTCATTCCAAAATTGGAGTCGCACTATTGCCGAGCTACGACAAAGAAACTGTACTCAGAACCTTTGTGGAAATCAAAATCCGATTTCTATGAATTTTATAAAAGTGAGCGGTGTCGAAAGAAAAGTGTAAACCATGTAAGCAAGACGGCATTCAAAGAATTATTCAAGAAAAACAATTTTAGTTTATTTGCACCTAAAAAGGAAGCCTGCGATATTTGTGCAGGATTGAAAACAAACAATATTGACGAATTCACTAACAATTATCACATTGAGAGGAAGAATGATGCCAGGAGTGAAAAGCAACAGGATAAACATTGTCTATCAAGACCTTTGCGATGGACGTTCAAGCGGTACATTTAGCCCCTAAGACAAATGAACCCGTCATTTCGAAAAGGACATGTGTCAATGAATTAAAACTTTTCAGAATCAACAAAAATATGTTCTTAGTTAAAAAAACTCATTGATAGAAACTGAATATAGAGGTTGTTGAATAAAAAACATACACACTTTTTGGAATATTTTTTTATTAAAAAAAAAAAACAATTTTCATCAAGATATTTTGAATTATAGTCCAGTCATTATAGTAAGTTCACCTCGGAATTAGAGATACCCAGCTGTAAGTCTGTAAATACTTGTATATTGACACCCTAAAAGTTGTCTCAAAACCTACATATGGTAGGTACACCCTACCATATGTAGGTTTTGAGACAACTTTTAGGGTGTCAATATACAAGTACTTACAGATTTACAGCTGGGTATCTCGAATTCCGAGATTCTTACCTAATTTAAGCTTAAATGACTATTAAAATTTTTGGACTTATGACTTTTTCGAAATAATCATTTCGAAAAAGGCATTAATCCAAAAAATTTAGTTAGTTAATCATCATTTTCCCGCAATTTTTGGCTTTTTTTATTTTATTATGTTTTTAGTTTTCATTATTCCCGCCACCAGAGACTGTTTTTCTAGGTCTAAAAGCATTTTCGACAAGCTCACGATAAAGTGATGTTATGTTGATGTAAAGTGATGTTATAAGATGATGTCATATCTGACAGATGCGTTTCGTTTCACTTGAAATGGGCATAAGTCCAGGACTTGTGCCCTTTTCAATGCTTTTTAAGTTGACTTGTGGTGTATACACATGTACTCTTTTCGCATGGAACATGTAAAACGCTTCAATGAATAAAATGGCCTAAAAAAGTGATATTATATACAACTAATATATATACAACTAATTTGGCAGTACATAACATGACATTCTTCGATCTCCAAAACAAGGATGGTACTTGTTTTATCTGGAATAAAACAGAAGGAAAGTCAACCGCAGACGAATTTTCAACTATAATTGTGTACCACTGTACAACTGTAATTAGAAGCTGTTAAGCATTCACTTGAAAAGAACCAAATTATTTTGTACTGTGATAGATGTAATTACCAGAATAGAAATTCTATCCTAGCAAATACCTTTCTAAATTTTTCTGTGGTAAATGATGTACCGTGTAGCTGTATCTTTCACAGAACTGACTACTTTTTATACTGAAAGGCTTCCCATAAAGAAGGAAAAATATAATCACTTAATCAAAGATTTAAAAAAAACATTAGAAAAAGACTGACACGCATTCTACGACAATGTTCCTCATCTTTAAAGTTTTATATAATTTTTTACTTATTTTCTTGTTTTAATACAATAGTATAAAACTTTTACAATACCATAAAAGTTCTCCACGAACTAGCACTAGACAACAAAACCCGCAGACTAATCCTAGAAACTTTGACCAACACCCATTCCAAGGTTAAATTTAGAGGCGAGATTTCAGAAAGCTTCGAAATAAAAACTGGAATGAGACAAGGAGATGGACTTTCCCCTTTCCTTGAAAAGGTTATGAGAAAATGGCGCAAGGAACTGAACAATTTGGGTGCTCAGAGTGGTATCTACCTGGGACGTAAGAACGATGGACTGGTTGTAGATTGCCTGGCCTTTGCAGATGACATGCTACTGTTTGCTGATTCTCTTGAGATGGCAACAATGCAAGTAAACTGCCTCAGAAAACAGGCTGCCCAAGTGGGTCTTCAAGTGTCGCTGGAAAAAACAAAATTCTTCAACATCAGAGAAGCAAACAGAGAGATGCTACTAGAACAGGGAAACATCAAGAGAACCGAGAAATTTAAGTATCTCGGCGATTTTATTGAACCCAACTTATCAAAAAAACTATCTTTATCCAAGAGAGTCAGCAAGTTAGAACTAGCCTATCGGCTGACTAAGTACACTTACAATAGGAAATGCCTGTCACGCAACCTGAAACTTAAGCACTAAACATCAGTCTTACGACCAGAAACCCTGTGTGCCATGGAGTGTCTTTCCTTGAACCGAAGGGGTCTAATAGAGAAATTGGAAATCAGAGAGAGGAGAATCCTCAGGAAGATTCTAGGCCCGGTAAAGGAAGATGGGGAATTCCGAAGACGGCATAACTCTGAGTTCTGCGAAGATATTGAGATGCTCTATGACTGTGCAAGGAAAAAAAAAGGAAGCTTTCTATGGCCACGTTGCAAGATTGCCTCCAAACCGACTAACCAACCGTCTGTTCACCTTCCGGCAAAACAAGAAGCTTTGTACCACTTGGTTGACAGAGACCGAGATGGATGTTAAAGACCTGGGAATAACAGATCTCAAAAACAGACAGTCTATGAGACGCACCCTGAAGGAAGTCTGTGGATTTCAGGAAAAACCTCCAAGCAATGGTAACCCCTGGACAGAAGAGGGAATGGAGTTACACCGGCAGAAGATGCGACAATACTGGGCAAAGGTCAAAGCCCACCAGTTGCACAAGCGTGGTCCAAAGTAGGTCTATTCGAAGGAAGAAGAAGAAGTATAAAACTTTTTCCTTTTTACGTTGATAAATTAGAAATTTATATTTTGATTCTTTAAGTTGTAGGTACTATGATAATTCTTAAATTATTTTTCGTGATTTTCCTGAAAACTTTGTATCTCCACTCACTAAAGAATGTTCCGGGTATTATCAATTCCTTACATGAACTTTTTCACAAGAAACACATTTTATGGTTGTTATTTTCATTCGATTATTATTAATAAATATATGAAACATATGTATATGTACATATAAAAGACATAAATAAATGTACATATGAAAGACAACAAGTGGAGTTACAAGCAATATTCCCTGTAAGCTGCGCGGGTGCGCGGACGCGCAGTAGTTTTCGTGACATTTTAAAATTTGCGCAGATAAATTTATTTGCCGCGCACTTAAATTACGAGAAGTTGATTTCGTCTTCGAAATTAGAAATATTATATTAACTATTATTTTATTGTAACCAGCAACATATTACTATGATCAACAAACAGACCTGCAGCGCCATACAACGCCGCGCTGGGTGAGTTCTGTCGAACATCCCTTTGGACATGCCGATATACATGCGACTCTCATGCGAATAAAATTACATTAATTTATCAAATGGGCAAACAATTAACACCGAAGAAGAGTGGGTTAGTCCAAGAAGCTAAAAAATAAAGTTTAATTGGAAATATCCAAAACTATTCTTTTACTTTTCGATATTATCTTCTTCTTCTTAGAGTGCACTATACGGTGCGGATGCTGGCGATTACCTTGGAAATTTTGGCTATATCAACTGCTTGATAGTTGAATTGGTCTAAGGCCGAACCACTTGCGCAAGTTCTTAAGCCAGGAGTTACGTCGTCTGCTGGTCCTCTTCTCTCATCTACTCTTCCTTGCATGACTAATTGTAATACGCGATATTTGTCATAAGTATTGTAGCTTTCTTTCTTTGACGATGATGATCAGTTCTTTATTTTTTACCGATTTATTGAAATATTTCTTCATTTGTGATATGATGAATCCATGATATGCGCAAGATGTGTCAATATATCCTAAACTCGAAAGCCTCCAGCCTATTTTGTGTCGCCCCTGTCAATGTCCAGGCCTCCACGCCATATAGGTGAACAGGATATGCATGATACACCATACCATTCGGATTTTAAGGGAAAGTGACAAGCTGCTGTAAAAGAACATGTTCTTTATTTTGTGGAAAGAAGATCTGGCCTGTTCTATTCTTGCACAAATTTCTTTGGAGTAATCCCAGTCGTCATTTATGAGGTAGACATATTTCTCTCTCATATCTACTCTCTCAAAGTGTTCAATGCCGAGTATTAGTGTATCTTGGTGTGGGTCCTCGTTTTTAGATATTAACATGTATTTTGTCTTTGAGGTGTTTAATCTGAGTCCATACCGTTCGCTTGTTGTTTTGACCTTGTTGATTATACTCTGTAGGCTCTCCAAGGTGTTTGCTACTATGATGGTATCATCAGCGTATCGTATGTTATTCTATCGCTGATGGCTTAGTTACGAGTTGCAACATAACTGAATCATTTCAGAGTGGATGTTATATGGCTCGGCTGCTTTCGCATTCTTAATTGATGTTTTGGCTTTTTGAACTTCGTCTTTTGTAATGGCCGGTCCGTCGTTATCAGCAGCGGTAATATTATGTTGGTCTGATCTTTTGTCATTGAAAAGTTCTTGTACATACTTTTCCCAAACCCCCGCTTTGTTTGTAACTTCGTTTACAAGTCTGCCATTATCAGCAGTTAAACTTGATGACGTTTTTTCCTGTTGGTTCTCGCCATTTCTTTTACTTTGCATATTAAAGTTATCATGTGTGGAATCAAGTTGTTCAATTTCATCACATTTAGCTTTTAGTCATCTTTCCTTAGCCAGTCTTATTTGCAGCCTTATATTTTTATGGATCTCTTTCTATCTGGTGATATTTAGCTGTTTATCGTGTCTTTTGAGTTCCATTAACTGAAGATTTCTTTCGTCATCCATTCTTTCTTTGTTGTTTTTTTGGTGCTTCAAGAACTTTTGGCTCGTATTTTGGATAAGGCGCTTTAAGACGTTCCACTTTTTTTCTGTTTGTGTTACTGATGTCGTGTAATTTATACCATCGCTTAAAGATTAGGTTTTTTGTAAATTGTTTGTATTACTAGAGGCTTCAATCTGCTCAGTTCCAGAGAAATCCGTGCGAGAAGTACTTGGCGTTGCTTGATAATCATCACAGCCTTCAATATGAAAAGCACTGTTCCATATTATTGTTATAATAATTTATTTGTGGAGTTTCACTTTCTAAAGCATTTGTAAACCTAACTGGCTCGTTGACATCAAACCCGGCGAGAGCACCATTTATTGGTGTATAAATGGTGCTCTCGCCGGGTTTGACGTCAACGAGCCAGTTAGGTTTACAAATGCTTTAGAAAGTGAAACTCCACAAATAAATTATTATGACAATAATATGGAACAGTGCTTTTCATATTGAAGGCTGTGATGATTATCAAGCAACGCCAAGTACTTCTCGCACGGATTGTGATAATCTTTGTCTCGTAATAGCGCTTGCGCTGGTGGCATATTTTGACAATGAAATATATGAGGCACAACTCCTTCCTTTAACCGTAGTTTAAATTTTTCCCCTTGTTATTTTATGATTTTGTATTGCACATAAATATTATTGTATCTTCCCCAATCTGAAATAAATTCAACATTTATTGAAACCCCGGAGAAATTGAAACTATAGGTAGTTATAGTTTAAATGACCAATTATCACCATGTAAACTAACAAAATAAATTTACTTACATTAAAGTGAGCTTCACAGCAATGTAAATTCTATATTGGAGATCCTTTATCTTTTCTCGTAACCTTACACCATTGTTTACGTATTTTCGCATGGCTTGAAACAGAAATAGCAACTTATCTCCGTACGTCTAATATTGTTTTGGCATTACTTCTAATATTGTTTGGCATGATTAGACAATATTTATCTAGTAATGCCAAAACAATATTATATATAACATGTTTTTTTAGCTTTTTCAATAATATCGATAATCGAAATAGCGATTAAAACTAAAAATCCTTAACAACTCTCTATACATATAGTAAACAAAACTTTAAATGCCCAGTAACGTCATCCAAAGCGCGCGATAAATGGTCAACTACATGGCAAACAGGTCAAATTTGATCGGTATTTTTATATATATATATATATATATATATATATATATATATATATATATATATATATATATATATATATATATATATATATATATATATATATATATATATATATATATATTTAAAAATTATTTCAAACACTTTGAACAGAATTTATATGTTTTACTATTTTATAACGAAGTGAAATGTTAAAGAAATAAAAAAAAAATATTCATATTACCTATTGCAGAAATCTATTTTTAGATATGTTTAATATTTAATTGCAGACATTTAGTTGTAGTTTTGTGCCAAATATATGTTTGTTTTGTGAAATGTCAATTTAGTGTAATAAGTTTCTATTTTTGTTGAACTTGTGCCAATGCTTCATCTTTATTTTAAGCCAAATTGATTTGATTTTTGAGTTTCATGCTATAATTTCATTTATAACTAATATGTTTTCTCGTTTTGGTTACAGGTTAGCTAATTTGGATTAATTTATTAAGAACACGAAAACTTTCAAATGGCAATGTTAATTGGGGAATAATACAGTTATAAGAGGTATGTAAACTAACATTAATTGATATTTTATTGCTACGTGAATTGCATAATTAATTAACTAGTGAAGCTTGTGTACTTTAATAAATTGTAACCATCTGTAACCGTAAGTATGCGGAATGTTCATCGTCGAGAATTCACCGACTATTCTTATTTTTATTATGGTATTATTATTAACACAACACAAAAATACCACAAATACCCAAACTTAAAAACTAAAATTAAAAAAAAATTCTTCGCCCGCACTAACTTTTCTCACCCCCTAAACTCTTTCCACCCGCTACCCGCTAACTGGCTCGTCTATGCAAGACTCCCAATCTTTACACATATTCTTCTTCAGTACTTCCCATATCAGCCCTCTGCGCTCTTCCATCCAATGTGCCTACCTTTCAGTACCCTCTGCGCATATGGTACACAAATTCTCCCTTTCCTTTATCCAGTACCTTCTTTTTTTTTCCTCGTTGTCGCACCGAAGCCTGGCTATTCTACATTAGATACCGCTGAAACCTCTGCTTATATACTTTAGATAATTCACCGACTAGAAAGTTTTTCTTCTTCTTTAATAAACTTCCGATCACAAAATGGGTCAATGCTGACCCACTTTATAAATCAATGTTATTGTCAAAAAAAAAAATCATTAACTGCAGTTTTATATAAAAAAAAACGAGAAATTCAATCATTGACAAGTATACAAATAATTAACTCCTATCTGTTTTTTATATTTTTTATTAGAAAAAACAAATTACAAAAGTTGTACTTTGTGTATATGATATAAAAGTTATATAAGTACTTTGTGTTAATAAAATAATAACAGGATATAAAATAATTTTAAACACTTCTGAAACGCATCGAAATCATTTATTTAAGTATTATTTTTAAGCCACATTTTTACCTTCTAAATTTCGCCATCTTCTTCACTTTTGCACTTGTCGTGTGTTGTGGTTTTGACAGTCTGTACCGTATTGCTATGATTAGGACACACAAATCGTTGGCAAACTTCACATTTGTTACTGTATTTGTTGTTTCCCCCAGAACAGGCATAACATCTCGCACGTTTGGTACCGACTCCAAGTTTTTCCTGGGGTTTACGTATAGTCCTGTAGTTTCGATGGCTGTGCAAACCGAATTTGAATATCCTTGTCCATCGTTTTTAATTTGATTACATCGTCTGGAGATTTGGTCTTTACTAAGCTCCATTCCAAGTCAAAATTTTTCTTCCAAACTTGAGTGAGGAATTTGACATCCATGCAGGATTTTTCAGAATCCAGATCACGAAGCTATTTTAGCAAGTCAATAAAATTATAAAAAAGCGGTAATGGCCATCTCCTTGTGCCTCTCTTACATGAGTACAACAAATTTATCTAAAACATCAACACCACTTTTGGTTTGATTATATGTCAAAATGATTTCTGGCTTATACTTTTTTTCTTCAGTGGCAATTACATGCTGGTAGTGCAAAGATGACAGCAGAATCACGAATGTTCGAGGTTTTGTAATGTAAGAGACCAAACTCAGATTTTTAGTAAATAAAAAATCGGACGAATACAAAGTTCTTTTTTTTCACATGTAACAACTGTTCTAGCAACATATCTTTACGAGATTTTCTTATAGTACCAACTAAAGTAAGTTGTTTGCTAAGCAATTCTTCGGCCAACGTAATGTCTGTAAAAAAGTTTTCAGTCGTAATATTACTTCCAGTTCCGTGTCAATGTTCAGCCAAAATTTTGACAACCATAGGACCTTGATTCTTCTCACTTACGTTTCCAACTTTGCCTAAACATATTTCAAAGTTGCAGCAGAAAAATGTTTCTGCGTCACAAAGGGCCCAGATCTTTATGCCGTATTTACCTGGTTTTCTGGATATGTATACTCGAAAGGGAAACCGTCCTCTAAAACTAACTAGCTGTTCATCTATGGTCCCCCAGGCCGAAGGACAGTAAACATCTCGACAGTTCTGAGCAAAACTATTAGCAAACTCACGAATTGGAGCCAGTTCATCATTTTCCTTTCTCTGAAGTCGAGTAGTAATATCGTCGAACCGAATGTATCCCAATATTGACAAAAATCTGTTTCTACTCATTATTGCCTAATAAATAGGTCTACACTAGAATAGCTATAAATAAAAAAATTTCTGTGGCATCAACTTCAGCCCATTTTAGTCTGTTAGGCTTTTCTGCGTTTTGCTGTTCTTCATTGTACGCATTCACACATTTTCTGGCTTGTTTATTTGTATACTTTACAATAAGATTTATAATATTGTCAGATATAAACAACCTCAAGCAATCTAGTATAGAAGAGACATTCTTGTTTGCTTCGGTAAGACACTTTTCTTTGCGTACAAAATCACTTTTCTCTTTTCACTTTCCCGTTTCCGGTGCCATGTAGCTCCAATTCATTTGCTGCGTCGGCTGAACATCAATGTCATTGTCACTAGATACACTGTTCCTTTATGAGGCTAATTCTTCGCTGACAATATCGATTTCTTAGGTTCTTTGAGAATTACTTCACTACCGTCCTCGGTTTCCGACACATCACTAAAAGCTTAATTATTACCTAACTCACGATAGTTTTCATCGTCTGAATCATTCATAAGTGCTTCGAAAAGCTTTTGGTCTGTGAGAGCTCTTTTTGCGTCCATGTTTTCGTGACAAATATATTTCAGACCTGCGCGGATTACACAGCAACAACTGTGCGTCGTAAAAAATAACAATAACGTGAAAACCCAAAACGGGTCGCAAAGTGACCCGTTTCAAATAATTGCATATTGCATTGTTGCAAATTTTTTATCTGTCATTTAATGTATGCCAAATTATATATTAATAGAAAATATTAGTATTCACAAGAGGGAATTACATTTAAAAGATATTTTACAGAATGGCTCCCGATAAATTGGTTTTCGGGTCACAACTGAACCGGTTTTGGGACGGCGAAGGTTAAGCGCCTTCTCCGTTGCGAAGTTTGGCATATATAAAATCATAAAATATGTCGATATCGATAAATAACATCAATGCTATTTCTATTTTTGAAACAGCTGTTCTGAGTAATTCGGTATATGTACACTTTCCCATTTTCCCATTTTTTTTAACATTTTCTCGAATTTCGTAGTAAAGATAACTAACACTCGGTGACTGTACGTCAGTGTCCAATACTTCTCATTTCTTGGATCTTTCCCTGCATGATCAGCTGCCGCAGTTGATATTGTACTCTCATTACACAACGTAAGTTTTCGTCTTTTGATGGTTATTAGGATTTCTCGTTGTTTATCCATTCTCTTGAGGATATCATCATTATTAATTTTGTCCACCCATGAAATCCTAAGTATACTCCCATAAACCAACAACTCGAAGGCATCTAGTTTATTAGTGTCTTTCTTATTTAATATCCATGTCTTCATATCATAGAGCAGTATGGAGGAAACATTGCATCTAACCAATCGCATTTTAAGGTTTAGATTGATGTTATGAGCACATAAAACACGCTTTATGCTTATGAACGCAGCGCGGGCTTTTACGATCCTTATTCTCATTTCTCGAGTTAAATCGTTCTTGTTGTTTACATTAATTCCTAGATAGTTATATTTGTGTAGATAGTCAAAGGGATGCCAATGAATGCAGATTCCCATAAATCCTATTCTTTGAGATAATCATGAATTGCGTTTTCTTTTCATTCAATGTCAGATCTATCTCTTCATTGGCTGTTACTGCTTTGTTTAGAAAGTGTTGTTGGTCTATTAGCACCGTGTCGTCGGTATAACTAATGTTGTTGATAGGCTTTCCATTGATCTTTATTGTTATAACTTCTTCCTCTAGCGCTTTTTTCATGATCTCTTCAGAATAGATGTTAAACACTAATGTATCTTTGTTTGCATGTAGTCAGGAATATTTATATAAATAAGAAACAGAGTGGGACCGAATACAGAGCCTGAGGTACCCCATATAACATTTGTCGATTATCTGATTTATTTTTGTTTAGTTCCACAAATTGCTCTTTATTAGAGGAATTGCTCTCTATTAGAGTAAGAATTCAAAAGTCCAATGCTATTCGAATCAAAAGAGTAGTAGATTAGTTTCTTCATGAGAAGCTCAAACACACACAGTCATATGCTTTTGTAAGGTCAAAGTAACTTCTATAAGCACATTCCTTGGCCTCAAAGGCCTATATGTTCGATAATGCGTTTATTGCTAGGGTTGTTGATTTGACTATTGGTTGTTGATAATGAAGGGTGATTCTGAATGTACTGATATTATTAAATAACAGTTTATGCTAATTCAAGAAAAAGACTGCCAACTGTGAGGGGACACCTATTTTTAAATAATGCATTAACACAAAACAGTAACAATACTAAATCGCCCAATACATCCCGGACTAGTTTCATGTTCAACGAGTAGGTAATAATGTATGAATTTAGAATTCTAACTAATTGCATGCAGAAAGCTGCCTATATGTATTTGCTACACTGTGAATTCCCGCAATGCGCAAGTTAAAAAAAAATGTCCGCCTAATTGGACCCGCCATTTCGATTTTTTTTAAAATAACGATAATTGATACCTCATCAACGACGTGCAAAACTTTTAAAAACGCAATTTCAATCTGATAAAATTTCTAAAAATTATCCGCCATATTTGATCAGGTACCGGTAAAATTGTCCGCCATTTTGTTTTTGAACATTTTGATAACAGATTCGTAATCAGTGTCGTAGAAAACACCTGTAACCAACATTTAAAAATGGTATATTTTGTGCAACTAGGGCAGTAAGTTCTTAATTGTTCACGAGAGCGAAATTGTCGAAATCGAGCGCATTCGCCTGAGAGGGAAATTGACAAAACCGCACAAGTTGCAGATAATATTTTTTATTACTCATGCGAGGGGACGTATCTTACATGTTTGGGATCCAGGGGCCATCCAAAAATATTGAATCAAAATTAAAGAATTTATTTTTTCCTTTGTCTCCGGTGGTGTTGATTCGTCATAAAAACTTCAACTTCGTCAATCTGCGGTATCACCATAGAATTTACACTCATTTTAAAACGTTTTCTTTAATTCTTATTTTGTAATGAGAAAAATGTCTGTCACTTTAACGTCACTTTTTTAATATTGAGGTTTTGATTGTGTTTTTTTATTTATTCAATTATTTTTTTTAATCAAGTTATGTGGTAATACAGCCAAAAACAGCCATTTGTCGCACAAAAAACGGGCGCCAAGATAGTACTTAACCCGCATTAGTAATGAAAATATATCTCGAGTTATTTTTGTCCAGTTTTTCGACAATCCAGCCCACTGTGCGACTCTAAAATTATCATGGATCATATTCTGTTCTATTAATTAGAGTTATTAACAAAGTTTATTGGTGTTTAATAATTCTTTAATAACGTTTGACAATTTTTGAATCGATGAAATATCAATTGTACTAATAGCGTGTCGGTAAACTTTCTAGCCGGCGAATTGTTGTCGGTGAACTTTCCGAAATCATGGGTCATATTTTCTTGTATTAATTAATGCGATGAATAATGTTTATTAGTTTTTAATAATCCAATCTTAGGCAATTGTAAAGTTAGTGATTATCCATTCTACTAATAGCGGGTCGGTAAACTTTCTAGTCGGTGAATTGTTGGACAACTAATATTGTTGGTGAATGTTTCTCGAATCATGGGTCATATTTTCTGTGTTAATTAATGCTATTAATAACATCTTCCTTCCTTTCACTGGTGCTACTGTCCTAAGCAGGAACTGGACCTCCTACCTCTGCCTATACATGTAATGATCTTAGGTAGAAGTATAGGGAGCCCTTACAGTTTTTAATGTGGATGGCGAGTCACTATTAGGGAGGTATTCGAGGCTATTTTTTTGTCTGATCTGATTTTTCTTTGCAAGAGCCATGCACAAGAGTACGATGGATTATTTTTCCATAAATTTGTTCTCGGATGCAAACCGGGGACCGATGGCTTGGTAGCCTGACACCTTTCCTACTAGGCCACGACCACCTCCGGGTGAAATAATAATTCTTAATTTTTACTAATTCAATCTTAGGCAATTGTAGAGTCGATGAATCCATTCGATATTTATTATTATATAGCAAACTATCCATTCTACTAATTCCGTGTCTGAAAATTTTCTAGACGGTGAATTGCTGTCGGTGAACTCTCCTTGAACCGCAATCGTGGATATAAAATGTACAACGATATATTTCGAATCCTTCTCTTCCAATGTCGATACTTGCAACTATTTGAAGAAGAAAATGTTGGTATCATTCCTTTATTCATTTCTTTATTTTCTCTTCCATATCACAAAATCTGCAATCATTGTGTTCATCGAACGCAATGCTTTTCATTTTGGGTAATTGTAGAGTTGGTGATTATCCATTCTATAAATTGCGGGTCGGTGAACTTTCTAGTCGGCGAATTGTTATTGGACAACTAATGTTGTTGGTGAATTTTTCCGAATTATGGGTCATATTTTCTGAGTTAATTAATGCGATTCATAACAGTTCTTCTTCATTACTTTCACTGGTGCTACAGTCCTAAGCAGGAGCTGGACCTCCTACCTCCGCATACACTTGCCTTGATCTTAGACACAAATCCTTACAGTTCTTTAAGTGGATAGCGAGTTACTATTAGGGAGGTTTTCGAGGTATATTTTAACTGTGATGACTTTGACCATGCACAGGAGAACGGTGGCTTATTATTCTATATTTGTATTCTCATATTCGACCCGGGGACTTGGTAGTCTGACACCATGGCAGAGTATGGCTTGGTAGTCTGACACTACAATCTTACCTGCTAGGCCACCACCACCTCCAGGTGAAATAACATTTCTTAGTTTTTACTAATTCAGTCTCAGGCAATTGTAGAGTCGATGAATTATCCATTCTACTAATTGCGTGTCGGTAAATTTTGTAGACGGCGAATTGTTGTCGGTGAACTTTCCTAGAATCGTAATCGTGGATATAAAAAGTTCAACGATATATTTCGAATATTTGAAGAAGAAAATGTTGATATAATTCCTTTACACTTTCGGAGTTTCTGGGAAGGAAGATGAGGTGTAAATAAATATTTTCTCTGCCATATCACAGAATATGCAATCTTTGTGTTCATCCAACCCAATGGTTCTGAGATATTCCTTTAGCCTGTTCACTGTGCATTTCTTGAATCGGCTTGTTTATTTTTAGCCATGCATTTTATTCAATTTTAGTCATGCATTTTATTCTGGTTGATAGTTCCTAGAATTATATGTTTAAGCTCCTTCTGAGTTTTAATTCATTTCTCGTTATTTCTAATTATTTCTAACATTCACTTTCATCACTTCGTCACTATATTAATAGGTTGTCGGCTTTTTTTTTTGCTTTTATAACAGGAGTGACGAATCTTTTATGTGTAAGTGCCATAAATAAGTTTGATGGATTTTCTAACGAGTTTTGAAGAGTCGTGTTTGAGAGGTACAAGTTTCAGGCGAATATTTGTAAACACTTTGTATATGCATTATAACTTGCATGTGATGGTATATGAGCTTATAGTCTTAATGGTAGCTTAGCTATCTTACAGCTTCAACTTAAGTTATGAGAAAAAAAAGCAATTTGCTCAATATATTTTGTTAAATCAATTGCAAAATGGTAAGTTTGGCGAATAGAATGCATAATCTGTTACTTTATTTTAATTTACAAATTATGGAACTGTCTATTTGAAGTGTAAAACCAATTTTGTTTGTTAAAAACGTTTATTTAGAAATAATTTATTTGAAATATTGGAAAGCTTTCTTCTTTGTTAGACCACTTTAAGTTGAATATTTTTAAGGTTTCCTATCAATTTATTTTAATTATTGTAATTGTTAACCCATTTATGCCGGAGATTGGTAAGGTCTTAACCGTAACCAATCCTCTGTAGTACGGGGTTATCAAGCATGATCTACAGACGGTCAAGAATGCCCTAGAATAGGATGTGGACGGCCAAGACAGACAAATGTGGTCCTTTACCGCCAACTTCGGTTAATGGTATTAAGAGACCGATTCGCGGGTACAAGATTAATAGCCGATCAATGGTTTGAAAAGGAAGGACGTCCTGTAACCCTTCGTACAGTTTACCGACGAACTAGAGATTTGGCTTGCTGTCCTATCGACCACATCTTACGCTTCTGTTGAAGGCTCGTCATCGACAGCAACGTTTGGAGTGGTGTACCTTGCGACTGGATTAGGAATGACATAGAGTGAGTGGTCTTCAGTGACGAATCACGATTCTGCTTGGGAATGCACGATGGTCGCATGCGGGTGAGACGTAGACGTGGAGAACGTCGCTATGTGCAGTTTTATGTTGAGCGGCATCTGCACCACACAGTAGGGGTTATAGTATGGGGTGCTATTGTTTATGGAAGCAGGTCTCAGTTGGTATTCAGCCGAGGCAATATGGAGGTATTCATCCGAGGCAATATGGGGGTATTCATCCGAGGCAATGCCCACCAATATATTGATAAAATGGTAGAATGGTCCATTCCGCCAGGAGCTGAGGGACCCGGTTTTCTAACAGGAAAATGCCCGTTCCCAACCTGCGAGGGATTTTATGGAGCGCTTCGAAGAGGCTTACGTCAATAGCTTGCGTGACCACCCAGATCTCCCGACCTTTCACCCATGGAACATGTGTGGGATATGATGGGTAGAAGACTCAAGCAATTAGCCCCACCTCCACAGACACTAGAAGCTCTCCGGCATGAAGTACAGATTGCCTGGGATGCAATATCTCAGGGAGAAATCGATAACCTGGTGGAATCCATGTCCAGAAGGGTGCGGGAGTTTGAAACTAATAGTTCTTGAGTGAATATGCTTGTAGTACTTTGTGTGACACTCAAATGAAAACATCACAAGTAAGGCATCATCACATTTTTCACATCGATACGTGGTGTTCTTATGACATTGACCGCAGATTGTTTTGCTTTCTTTGCTTGACAACATGATTCTGGCCATCAAATCTTGAATCAATGTTGCAATGTTTCTGAGATGGCCTTCCCTTCCTGTCAGGTGGTGCAGCATGACTATGGGTTTGCAGATAATTAGACGCTGCACGGCGACCAAACTCCAGAAGATCCATTGGCTTTGTAACATATATTTCATGCAATTTCCAAGAACTTTGTGAGATCAATTCAAAACAGAATAACAGAGGGCTTAAATACCCTTTCTTTCCGCAGATTGATGCTCGATACTTTTCAATCTTTCCATCTGCTTTGCCCACGCTTCCCATAAACTGATTATACAAACTGATCATGTTTGGCTGCTGACCTTGGATCGTTATGTTCGACAAGACCAAGAGAATTGATATTAGCTGATGATGAGGCAACAGTTTCAGGTGGTTGTATCTTGCATGTATGTTGTCGTTTGTCTTTAACATGTCAGTTATTTCATGTATCATGACAAATGTATCTTGGGGCCCACTGCTTGATCGCACTGGAGTTGTATTCCTTGAATCCCACCCAGATCCTGAAATTCCTAAAGGAATCAGGACTAGAGGACGGGAAACTCCCTTTCCCACTCTAAATGGGAAAGTATACCAACGATTAGAGGAAAAGGGTGGGGTACAATAGATCTATGAAGGTCGCAGTACAAGTCACTACCGAAATCTACAATCTATTTCATGTAACGGTCGTGTTCTCGGCATGTTGGGACTTGATTAAAACACGGGTTTACCTACAAAAACAAGGATAAATACTTTAGTCCAATAAACGTTCTTTGAAATGCTCCTGACTTTCTCGCCACTTTGCATTAGGCCGAGGCCGCACTACGGTTTTTTCCCGCGAGCGGTATCCGCTATGGAAAAAATGAATCGCGGGAAAAAAACATAAGTGAGGCCGCTTGTATTAGCTTACTTGAGTCAAAATCACACGATTAAAAACCGCGTTTAACCGTAGTGCGGCCTAGGCCTTAGACCGACTTGTAGTGTATGTAAATAGTATTACAACAATAGAACAAACATAATTACAAACCCATAACTACTACAATAATAAAAACTTCTGTATTTTCTCGCACGGTAGTGTGAAGCCAATAGAGCAGTAAAAGCATGCATTGAAACGATATAAGTTTATTCACTAAGATTATTGTGTTGGAATAGTTTTGAGGAAAACATCTCTGAAACGCACGTCAATGTTTCACAGCATCTATGCAAGTCTGTATCGGCATTACCGATTAGCCATGTGGAAGTGGCGATACCGTATAGATCCAAGAGTCAGGCAGAAGTGCTAAAGCGGACCGCGATATCGACCTTGAGAAATGAGCGTAAAATATCCGATACGTGACCGCTGTTCCGATAACCGAGCACTAGGCATAAATGGGTTGAATTGATTGAGTACTAAAATCAGATTATTTGAAAGATGTAATTGCATTAATAAAAAAATAGTGTCTCAATGTTACAAATGTTTCATATTGTATAATGATATAATCAGTAATTTTTGGTTTCATGAATCTAGATTAGAGTTTGATTCAAACAAATTCCATTCAACTATTAAAAAATGTACATTGTAAGCGCAACAATAAGGCACGTGCATACACATTTTTCATTTTGAAAATTAATTAAAATTTTGATTAAATCCGAAAATCGCTTTTTATTCAATGGTCTTTTGTTATTTAATCTAATCCACTTTGTGCACTTTCCAGTCGATAGGATGTGCAACCACACGATTTTGAAACAAAAAACTCTTCCAATCCATCGAAAACAAAACAAAAAACCTGTTTTAATACGAAATATCACGCAATACAAAAAGAAACTGTTATTTGTTCTGTCAATCTCACATGAAACAGTTTCCTCGACTTGTATCGATTTAACAGTCAATATAGATATATGAATGATTTCATGGATGCGCATGGGGATTTTATAACTGAATTGCGGAAAAGGGAATCTGAAGAAAAGTTACATTTATATAAAACAAATCTAACAAAATATAGATCAATAAGTGGAAGATGGTATAAGTACTAATCGAATGAGCGCATTGTAATTAAAATATAATATGGGAAAGTAGATAGAGTCAAGAAATTGAATTAACTTGATTGATTATTGTCGTATTTCATTAGTTTAAAAACAAGTTTTAAGATCCTATCCATTACAAACTATATTTACGCTTAAGTAGCTTAAATTGGAGTATATTAAATTAGATCTCTAGCTAGGTTTAATTAAATTCAAACTCTGTTTAATAACGAACTGTGCGTTAATTTGACTGAGCTTTAGCAGTAAATTGGAAGTTAAGCTTCGTTTTATGATCTAGTTCTAGACTAGTCACTAAGAATGTGGTAAATGTAAATAAAATGTGAATTCTACTTTTTTCTTTTAATTTAAACGGAGTTGTCTTTTTGAAGTGTAAAATCAAATTTGTTAGTAAAAAAAACCTGTATTTGAAATAACAATTTAAATTGAAGTTTAGGAAACTGTTTCTTCTTCGTTGGACTACTTTAGAGGACATATTGATGTAACATATACAGATTTATCTAGTATCTCTAGTATCTAGTATTCGACAAGATACAGCTCAACCGTATTTTAGAAAAACTTTATAACCTAGGTTTAAACTGTGAAACCTTTAGCACTGCTTTATTCTTATTTAGAAAATAGTGTTTGTCATGTATACTATAATGGATACATATCAACTGAATTTCTGGCAACATCGGGTTCCCCCAAGGTTCTAACTTGGGTCCCTTACTATTCTTATTAATGACGTACTGTCTGCATTATTATGTCCCGCCTTAGTGTTTACTGACGACATAAAACTATATAAAACGATTAGGTCCCAAGGGCATAACTCTTACAAAGTAACATGGACTGATTTGTGAGATGGTGTGTTAATCACAAATTAATAGTCAAGACTACCAATTGTTGTTATGTTACGTGCTCAAAAACTTTTGCTCCTATACAAACCAGCTATTATACAATTTATGATAGCCCTATCACCAAGAAGGAAACAATGAAAAAACTTAAAACAAACGGAACACAGCCTGAATATATGAATACATTCAGCCTTTCCGGAGCTTTATAACAATTATTGAGTCACATTGAATTGAAAAATTCACTTTGTTTTTTACCACACTTATATTATGTAAAAATATTATATAACTTATTATTCACAGTTATATAAATTTCTACACATATCACGACTCGAGTTTCGACGTTTGACGGTCATTTTCAAGTGTACTTGAACATGACATGTTTTACAATTTATGATAGCCCTATCACCAAGAAGGAAACAATGAAAAAACTTAAAACAAACGGAACACAGCCTGAATATATGAATACATTCAGCCTTTCCGGAGCTTTATAACAATTATTGAGTCACATTGAATTGAAAAATTCACTTTGTTTTTTACCACACTTATATTATGTAAAAATATTATATAACTTATTATTCACAGTTATATAAATTTCTACACATATCACGACTCGAGTTTCGACGTTTGACGGTCATTTTCAAGTGTACTTGAAAATGACCGTCAAACGTCGAAACTCGAGTCGTGATATGTGTAGAAATTTATATAACTGTGAATAATAAGTTATATAATATTTTTACATAATATAAGTGTGGTAAAAAACAAAGTGAATTTTTCAATTCAATGTGACTCAATAATTGTTATAAAGCTCCGGAAAGGCTGAATGTATTCATATATTCAGGCTGTGTTCCGTTTGTTTTAAGTTTTTTCATTGTTTCCTTCTTGGTGATAGGGCTATCATAAATTGTATAATAGCTGGTTTGTATAGGAGCAAAAGTTTTTGAGCACGTAACATAACAACAATTGGTAGTCTTGACTATTAATTTGTGATTAACACACCATCTCACAAATCAGTCCATGTTACTTTGTAAGAGTTATGCCCTTGGGACCTAATCGTTTTATATAGTTTTATGTCGTCAGTAAACACTAAGGCGGGACATAATAATGCAGACAGTACGTCATTAATAAGAATAGTAAGGGACCCAAGTTAGAACCTTGGGGGAACCCGATGTTGCCAGAAATTCAGTTGATATGTATCCATTATAGTATACATGACAAACACTATTTTCTAAATAAGAATAAAGCAGTGCTAAAGGTTTCACAGTTTAAACCTAGGTTATAAAGTTTTTCTAAAATACGGTTGAGCTGTATCTTGTCGAATACTAGATACTAGAGATACTAGATAAATCTGTATATGTTACATCAATATGTCCTCTAAAGTAGTCCAACGAAGAAGAAACAGTTTCCTAAACTTCAATTTAAATTGTTATTTCAAATACAGGTTTTTTTTACTAACAAATTTGATTTTACACTTCAAAAAGACAACTCCGTTTAAATTAAAAGAAAAAAGTAGAATTCACATTTTATTTACATTTACCACATTCTTAGTGACTAGTCTAGAACTAGATCATAAAACGAAGCTTAACTTCCAATTTACTGCTAAAGCTCAGTCAAATTAACGCACAGTTCGTTATTAAACAGAGTTTGAATTTAATTAAACCTAGCTAGAGATCTAATTTAATATACTCCAATTTAAGCTACTTAAGCGTAAATATAGTTTGTAATGGATAGGATCTTAAAACTTGTTTTTAAACTAATGAAATACGACAATAATCAATCAAGTTAATTCAATTTCTTGACTCTATCTACTTTCCCATATTATATTTTAATTACAATGCGCTCATTCGATTAGTACTTATACCATCTTCCACTTATTGATCTATATTTTGTTAGATTTGTTTTATATAAATGTAACTTTTCTTCAGATTCCCTTTTCCGCAATTCAGTTATAAAATCCCCATGCGCATCCATGAAATCATTCATATATCTATATTGACTGTTAAATCGATACAAGTCGAGGAAACTGTTTCATGTGAGATTGACAGAACAAATAACAGTTTCTTTTTGTATTGCGTGATATTTCGTATTAAAACAGGTTTTTTGTTTTGTTTTCGATGGATTGGAAGAGTTTTTTGTTTCAAAATCGTGTGGTTGCACATCCTATCGACTGGAAAGTGCACAAAGTGGATTAGATTAAATAACAAAAGACCATTGAATAAAAAGCGATTTTCGGATTTAATCAAAATTTTAATTAATTTTCAAAATGAAAAATGTGTATGCACGTGCCTTATTGTTGCGCTTACAATGTACATTTTTTAATAGTTGAATGGAATTTGTTTGAATCAAACTCTAATCTAGATTCATGAAACCAAAAATTACTGATTATATCATTATACAATATGAAACATTTGTAACATTGAGACACTATTTTTTTATTAATGCAATTACATCTTTCAAATAATCTGATTTTAGTACTCAATCAATTCAACCCATTTATGCCTAGTGCTCGGTTATCGGAACAGCGGTCACGTATCGGATATTTTACGCTCATTTCTCAAGGTCGATATCGCGGTCCGCTTTAGCACTTCTGCCTGACTCTTGGATCTATACGGTATCGCCACTTCCACATGGCTAATCGGTAATGCCGATACAGACTTGCATAGATGCTGTGAAACATTGACGTGCGTTTCAGAGATGTTTTCCTCAAAACTATTCCAACACAATAATCTTAGTGAATAAACTTATATCGTTTCAATGCATGCTTTTACTGCTCTATTGGCTTCACACTACCGTGCGAGAAAATACAGAAGTTTTTATTATTGTAGTAGTTATGGGTTTGTAATTATGTTTGTTCTATTGTTGTAATACTATTTACATACACTACAAGTCGGTCTAAGGCCTAGGCCGCACTACGGTTAAACGCGGTTTTTAATCGTGTGATTTTGACTCAAGTAAGCTAATACAAGCGGCCTCACTTATGTTTTTTTCCCGCGATTCATTTTTTCCATAGCGGATACCGCTCGCGGGAAAAAACCGTAGTGCGGCCTCGGCCTAATGCAAAGTGGCGAGAAAGTCAGGAGCATTTCAAAGAACGTTTATTGGACTAAAGTATTTATCCTTGTTTTTGTAGGTAAACCCGTGTTTTAATCAAGTCCCAACATGCCGAGAACACGACCGTTACATGAAATAGATTGTAGATTTCGGTAGTGACTTGTACTGCGACCTTCATAGATCTATTGTACCCCACCCTTTTCCTCTAATCGTTGGTATACTTTCCCATTTAGAGTGGGAAAGGGAGTTTCCCGTCCTCTAGTCCTGATTCCTTTAGGAATTTCAGGATCTGGGTGGGATTCAAGGAATACAACTCCAGTGCGATCAAGCAGTGGGCCCCAAGATACATTTGTCATGATACATGAAATAACTGACATGTTAAAGACAAACGACAACATACATGCAAGATACAACCACCTGAAACTGTTGCCTCATCATCAGCTAATATCAATTCTCTTGGTCTTGTCGAACATAACGATCCAAGGTCAGCAGCCAAACATGATCAGTTTGTATAATCAGTTTATGGGAAGCGTGGGCAAAGCAGATGGAAAGATTGAAAAGTATCGAGCATCAATCTGCGGAAAGAAAGGGTATTTAAGCCCTCTGTTATTCTGTTTTGAATTGATCTCACAAAGTTCTTGGAAATTGCATGAAATATATGTTACAAAGCCAATGGATCTTCTGGAGTTTGGTCGCCGTGCAGCGTCTAATTATCTGCAAACCCATAGTCATGCTGCACCACCTGACAGGAAGGGAAGGCCATCTCAGAAACATTGCAACATTGATTCAAGATTTGATGGCCAGAATCATGTTGTCAAGCAAAGAAAGCAAAACAATCTGCGGTCAATGTCATAAGAACACCACGTATCGATGTGAAAAATGTGATGTTGCCTTACTTGTGATGTTTTCATTTGAGTGTCACACAAAGTACTACAAGCATATTCACTCAAGAACTATTAGTTTCAAACTCCCGCACCCTTCTGGACATGGATTCCACCAGGTTATCGATTTCTCCCTGAGATATTGCATCCCAGGCAATCTGTACTTCATGCCGGAGAGCTTCTAGTGTCTGTGGAGGTGGGGCTAATTGCTTGAGTCTTCTACCCATCATATCCCACACATGTTCCATGGGTGAAAGGTCGGGAGATCTGGGTGGTCACGCAAGCTATTGACGTAAGCCTCTTCGAAGCGCTCCATAAAATCCCTCGCAGGTTGGGAACGGGCATTTTCCTGTTAGAAAACCGGGTCCCTCAGCTCCTGGCGGAATGGACCATTCTACCATTTTATCAATATATTGGTGGGCATTGCCTCGGATGAATACCCCCATATTGCCTCGGATGAATACCTCCATATTGCCTCGGCTGAATACCAACTGAGACCTGCTTCCATAAACAATAGCACCCCATACTATAACCCCTACTGTGTGGTGCAGATGCCGCTCAACATAAAACTGCACATAGCGACGTTCTCCACGTCTACGTCTCACCCGCATGCGACCATCGTGCATTCCCAAGCAGAATCGTGATTCGTCACTGAAGACCACTCACTCTATGTCATTCCTAATCCAGTCGCAAGGTACACCACTCCAAACGTTGCTGTCGATGACGAGCCTTCAACAGAAGCGTAAGATGTGGTCGATAGGACAGCAAGCCAAATCTCTAGTTCGTCGGTAAACTGTACGAAGGGTTACAGGACGTCCTTCCTTTTCAAACCATTGATCGGCTATTAATCTTGTACCCGCGAATCGGTCTCTTAATACCATTAACCGAAGTTGGCGGTAAAGGACCACATTTGTCTGTCTTGGCCGTCCACATCCTATTCTAGGGCATTCTTGACCGTCTGTAGATCATGCTTGATAACCCCGTACTACAGAGGATTGGTTACGGTTAAGACCTTACCAATCTCCGGCATAAATGGGTTAACAATTACAATAATTAAAATAAATTGATAGGAAACCTTAAAAATATTATTATATGACCGTCAAACGTCGAAACTCGAGTCGTGATATGTGTAGAAATTTATATAACTGTGAATAATAAGTTATATAATATTTTTACATAATATAAGTGTGGTAAAAAACAAAGTGAATTTTTCAATTCAATGTAAGTATGGATTACCACGTAGTAACTGTCGCAACCATCCTATTCATAAAATCAGCCTGTACGGCAACCCAGACAAAATTGTACAACAAATTGATGAACTTGAAAATGACCGTCAAACGTCGAAACTCGAGTCGTGATATGTGTAGAAATTTATATAACTGTGAATAATAAGTTATATAATATTTTTACATAATATAAGTGTGGTAAAAAACAAAGTGAATTTTTCAATTCAATGTAAGTATGGATTACCACGTAGTAACTGTCGCAACCATCCTATTCATAATTATTGAGTCTTTTCAGGACTACCAAAACAAATCTCACAAAAAGACATGATCTTAAAAACAATGTTATTTTTATGGTTTTTGTTGAGTGCCATGAAGGTGGACTGAAAGCTGAAAAATAACTTACAAATTTCATGTGAGATTTGTTTTGGTAGTCCTAAGAAGACTCAATAATTGTTATAGAGCTCCGGAAAGGCTGAATATATTTATATAGATTCTCGCCTAGCATTTTTCGACCACCTTGATAGCGTATGCTCCGCTGCATGAAAGTCCTTAGGATTTGTAATGCGCGTTAGTCGCAACTTACAGATACTAACCGACAGAGATACTAACCTAATGAAGCAACTTTTTTGTACATGCGTCCTGTGCAAACTGGAGTTCGCTATTATTGTGTGGTATACTTTATATACATCGAAATCAAAACTTGACAAAATTCATCGATGTTTTTTGAAATACATATATTACAGCCTTGTTGGAGTTTCTCCTGAGATAATCTCATCTAATCTCAAACAATTATTAATAAGACATAACATGGTTTCTCTAGAAGATAGAAGGAGTCATTGCTGTGCACAATTTACCTATAGCTTCTGCATAGTCAGCTATTGAACATAGTCTGCTCATTTCTCTTGGGTAAAATTCCAATTAACATTCCCAGATCATCATCTAGATCTGCCGCTAGTTTTCGCCTGCCGATTCTAAGGACAAATGTATTAAGTTACCACCTTCGTAATGTGTAAACCTGCTAACGAAGCATCTCAGGATATATTTTAATACAGTGAAACTTGTCTAAGACGGAACCTCAAGGGACTGAGAATTTCCGTCTTAAACAGGTTTCCGTCTTACACGGATTAATCATTTTTAGGGTTCCGTACCGAAAACGGTACGGAATACGAATAGGAACCCCACTGTCTGTCTGTCTGTTTTTCCGTCTGTCTGTCTGTCAAGACCATTTTCTCAGGAACGCGTAGAGGTAACAAGTGAAATTTGTATCAAATACTCGGGTCTGCGGACTCGTGATCAGCTGTGAAAAAATCAAACTTGTAAGTCAACGCGATCAAAAGATATGACCGTTTATATCGTATATTTTGCGATTTCACAAGGGAATCAAAACCTATAGGGTACTTCCCGTTGACCTAGAATCATGAAATTTGGCAAGAAGCGGTGTCTTACAGCACATGTAAAGGGAAAAATACTGAAAACCGTAAATATGTAGTTTAATTACAAGAATAATGCGAATTTACTATTAGAAACTTATGAAAATACACTAATGTTGTCGTAGTGGTATTGTCAGGCTCCAGAAGCATATGGGTTGCATACGGTTAGGTTCTAAGGTTAAAAAGTATATCATAACATACATTATACAATACAAACGTACAAAATACATTTCACATCGTTCGCTCTATATACATAATATATACAGGGTATATATTATGTCTAAATTTTGCTTGTTTATAACCGACATGCGACATACTCAAGTCTCGTAACATCCTGTATATATTATATTTCGTCTAATTTTTCTTTATAATCTACATAATGTGTTGATAATCAACAAAATAATACTATACTATAATCTATATAATCTACATAATATGTTGTAGATAATATGATTTAAGTATATTATACTTAAATCACGCTCGCCCTATATTTTTTGGTAGTCAATTGCCCAAAAAGCAGTCAATTGAACAACTGAATGTTAAGAGTATCGAAATAGATCTAGAAAGAGTTAATATATTAGTTATATTAGATCTAGAAATACTAATACTATAATACTAAAATAAAGTTTTCTTTTGATAAGTTTAAAAATATTCGCGTTATTTAAAAAAAATACCCTGTATACCTTTATGCAGGGTATATAGGTATACAGGCAAAATTGAGCAGTAAAAACAAATAGTGAAGTTCCAGAACCCCTAAACACTTATAGTGAGTGGGGGATGTATGGTAATAAAATATAGGGTAGAATTCCATCGTACGACAGCGACATCTTGAGGTTATGTTTGCAGCGGTACTAAGATGGTCGTGATTTCATGAGCGCCACTTGTCAAGTTAACTGAATGTGCTTGCTACGTCCTCCAAAAAAAAAGATACCTTACTTACAGGTTTGTACGGAACCCTCGGTGCGCGAGTCACAACTCGCACTTGGCCGGTTTTTTTTCTCTTATTCTCAATTTTTAATTATGGACATGTATGTAATACATTTGGTTTATTAAAATTTAGTTTTTTCTTACCAGTCCTAAATTGAAATCCTTGAGCTAACTTAACAATATACTGCCAGCCATCCAAACCTTCTTATTTGCATGCTATTCAATAGGTAAATCATTTTTAATCATTTGATTATAGCAGCTGAGTTTCATAGATTTTCCAATAACCAAAGGTTCTTGAATTTTTTGAATTTTCCATCAGCAAAAGTACAAAAAAATAAAGTGACTCATTCTTTTGAATGCTTCTACCACCGACAAATTTCTCATTGATTAGTGCAACAGTTTTATTTGGAAAGTACTTAAAAAAGCGCCGTTTCAGCTCCGTTTCTTATGTCCTTAGGCTTATATCCCTCAATTTATATTACGGTTCTTTTTTTTTAAATCCAAGACTGACACCCGCGCTTTCCTCTCAAACTGTGCTAAAAATGTCAAAATTTTGTTTAAACTAGCTGTTGGTATCTTCTTTCGCGAAAATGGCCGGGAAAACGCTTTAGAATGTTTACTAGGTTATCGCTGATCTGTTTGCTTAGATGATACCGACGCAAAAACACTAATCAGACTACGAGAAATCCTAGCTCTTACTTCCTTAAGGTAGAGACAAACTGGTCCGTGACAAACGTTGACAAACTGGTCCGTGACATACGTTGCGTACAAACGTACGCAACGTATGCGATGTAGGGCATCCAAACCGGTTAAAACCAAACCCGGTTAACCGGGTTTTCTGTTAAAATTTACGAAACCGTAAAACCGGTTTTTTTTTCCAAAAACCGTAAGTCGGTTTTTATTTATTTTATTTTTTTCTTCAAGTGGAAAATAATTTTATTTTGCAATGGTTATTCATGAAGTATTATATTGTTGATTTATTTGTACTAAAATAAAGCGTAATGGGTCGTCTAATAATCACGTGATGTTTTTAGCAACTTTTTAACATTGCATGACTCAATCAACAGAGGCAGATTTTCTTTTCGGCGGCTTTTTCGTTTGTATCGCCGCTCTATATCTGTCTCTCTCAGACTCAATGCCACTACGCGGCGTATGCCCCTAACAGCTCGGCCCCGTCGATCCTGCTTCGGACCAACTACTACTAGACAAATTGTAGAAAAAAATAATTTAACAATACGTGGTGAAACATATTACATGTTGAATTGTTTGTGTGGACCTAATAACATTTACATTAAGGTATATACAAATGAATCTTTTAGATAGTTGAATTTAGATTTTTAGAATTTATTTTTTTAATTTCTGTATAACCAAAAAAATGTTGGCCCCAAATTTTCCGCCCCTAAAATCTGCCGCCCTAGACTCCAGCCTACGCAGCCTGCTGGTAAATCCAGCACTGTCTCCTAGTTTAGACATTGTTTTGAGACAAAACATACGCGGCAACGATTTACGAATGTATTCGGTAAAAGAATTCGGTAAAAAATGTAAGAGCAGTAAATATGTAGTGAAATAAAGGTTCACAGATTTAGAGTGCGCATAATCTTGATCCTAAAGAAATATAAATACTTGTACTTCATTGTTACATTTTAGTCTAGTTTCGTACTTTGATAAATAAATATATATCTACATTTCGCTATATGATTAAATACTTATTTTATTTTAAAACCGGGTTTTAACCGGTTTTTTACTTTACGAAAAACCGAAAACCTGTTTTTTGGATGCTCTAATGCGATACAACGTGGGAGAATTGGTGTGCACACTCGTCCCGCGTATGCAACGTAAATTTTGCATCAGGCGCTGTAATTTCTCACAAGGTGCACTAGTGCGTCTGTCAGTCGTGTTTTCTGATTCTGATAGCGAGTTTGAGGATGTTTTATTGAGTTTATTATTTTTAAATGAATATTTCCGCGCCACAAAAAAAAAAAACTAAAGTTTAGAAGAGAAGATATTGGGTTCATGAGATAAATAAACAAAGAGAAAAACTTGGAGAATACCATACATTAATGCAGAAACTGGAATCTGATGAAGAACGATTCTTATGTACTTTCGCATGTCTAAAATACAGTTTTGCATCAAAGGTCTATTTGTTTATGACGTGCTACGCGTGAGTTCTAGAAACACACTGATCACACGCGTATATATCGAACGAACATCCCATCCACCTTCCCACGCCGATCTGGACATCCCAGATCGACGTTGCGTGTGAGGCGTGTGATTGCGTTGCATACGATAAGTGTATTTCTACGGCAAAGTTTTTTATTTAAAATCAGTCCAGTCATCGTAATGCGTTGCATACGTTGCGCACGTGGGACCAGTGTGTCTCCTGAAAACCTTTATTGGTAGACCTTTATTGGTAGAATCTTCCAGCATTGAGAATTGCCTACCACCACCATTAAATATGACAAAATCCGTTTCCGTCTTAAGAATTATTTTCCGGTTGTTTTAAATGGGAAAATGAACGGGTATCAAAAAAAATCCGTTTAATGCAGGTTTCCGTCTTTTACGGGTTCCGTCTTAGACAAGTTTCACTGTATCTGAGATATTTAGATTGACTGTTTTGTATATTGTTAGTGAGTAATTGTATTACTTGTATGGGTTCTCGCTATTATATGTACGTGTGTATTGCATATATGTATATGAATATATGAATGTATATACGCGTATGTATATGGGACGTCCCGCGTCAACCGGATCAGCTTTACAACCAAAATTGAGGATTATTCCCCCTTAGCCGGAAAAATTATTTCAATATATCTTTTTTATAATACCATGTGCTATTATACTATATAAATCCAGACCGCCATATGTCTTATAAATGGCTATTATATTTTCAAGAAAACACTAAGTAATTTATTTACCTGTTATGTACAGAAACTAGTAGAACCTAATTTTTTGTTTAATCTTTTACAATCTTAAAACTTGTATTAATGTACCTGCTTTATTAAAAAACTAAATAAAAAATATGGCGGCTCCAAAACTCAAAAATAAAAAATAGCGTTTTACTTATGTTGTCATTGCTTTCCGGGATAAATCATTTAATTTCCCAAATTTTGTTCATGGACATATGTTTTAAAAGTAAAAATATAAATCAGACTAAAGAAGAAGCATGGCGACGCCAATATGTGTCGCAAGACTCAAATGCGAAAAAAAAGCGTTTTCTTTAGGTTTGTCATTGTTTTCTGTAGTTAATGAAGTAACTGCTCAATTTTGTTTAATTTTTTTTCTTTGTGAAAGCCTCTATGGACGGCGTGGTAAAAACCAAGTTCATTTTAGTGTCTAGATCTTGTTCTTGTTCCAGCTTTGACTTCCTGCCTGTATCTTCTGAGCCCACCAAGAAGTGCCTGTTTATGCTCTTCGGACAAAGGTTTTCTCCGTCTTTTGGATGTTGATGCCATTCTAAAACCTTAGTAGTTGTTCACCAGTCTTTTAAATTTGTTCCTATCACGAACGTAGATAACAATCTGCTTAAGACCTTTTCACATTCTTCGAACCATCTCGGCCTTGTTCGGTCTCTTAGATTGGATGAAACTCCATATTCTTTTGGTTAATCGATCACCGTCCATCCTCATGAGATGAACAATCGTCTCCTCTTAATGAATGCTGTAATAGGTTCTGTATTGCTGCATAAGTCCTCATTTGCTCTCATTCGTCATTGTCCATCAACCCATCTGTTACCTATGATTTTTCTGAATACCCCACGTTCTCGTTTTTCCAGCCGCTCAGCTTGACCTTGTATATTCATGGTCAAAGTTTCGGACGCATATAAGCCCTCAGGCTTTAAAACTGTTTTATAATGTCTGAATCTCTGTTAATAATCTTTAAAAGAAAGATTTTGCGAAAAATATACGGGACAAATCAAGAAGACGGTATGTGGAGACGCAGGTATCACTTCGAAATTTATAATATCTATAGACAAGCCGGTAATAAGACATAGTAACTACAATCAAAATCGGCAGATTGCGATGAGCAAGTCATATGAACGCCATGTGATATGTTGACAATATGAAGGCCATGTGATATGATTACAATAATCATGTTAAAGAGATCCTTAAAGCAGAACCCATAGGCACAAGAGGGCAAGGAAGGCCAAAGCTGCGCTGGAAGGATGGTGTAAGCGAAGACGCACGAAAGATAGGTGCGCCGAACTGGACGATGCAGACCAGAGACAGGAATGAATGGCGAAAGAAGCTGGAGAAGGTCGAGAACCTACTATAGGCCATTGATTATGATGAATGTGTGAACTTGGCTCCTATACTCATAGACTTTTTGTTGTAGGTATTCTTTGTCACTTGGTATACTTGGTCTAACTCCCTTATCCTGGCATTTATTGCTTCTTTTTCTCCTGGGTGACTTCACCGAGAAAGCTGAAATTCTTGACTCGTCCAATTTTTCCCGGATTGGTGATCATCCATTCAGGTCCATCGTAGTTCGTCATATATTTTGTCTTTCTTTTCAACTTTCCAACTGAGTCCAACTTTCTCAGCCATTTCTGTGAGCCTATTGATCTTCTTGACTGCTGGCTCTATGTTATTAGTGTACACCTCTTTGTTCTCAGGACCAAGTCTGAATCGCTCTTCATTTATTTCTTCTTGGGCTAACAGCTTTCTCCACTCTCGAATGACCTTTTCCAAAACACAGTTGAAAAGGATTGTGATCTATCTTCTTGTCTTACGCCCGTTATGGTTGCAACGGGTTCTGAGATCTCACCCATAAATTTTATTTTTGACACTATGTTAGTGAGAGTTTGAGACCGTCGTCGCCTAATAGTCAAGGTGTCGGACTTCGGAGCCGCAAGTCCCGTGTTCAAATCCTGGACATTGTGAAAAATAAGCCATCGTTCTCCTGTAGATGGATGTGGTATTGTCATTGCAGTAAAATCTGCTTCGAACCCCCCCCCCCCCCCCCCCCCGCCGATTAGTGGCGATCCACGTTAAAAATTGTAAGGGCTCCCCTACACTTGTGTCTGAGATCAAGACACCAAGCACAAGTGTAGGTGGGAAAGAGGCCAAGGCCCGTCCTGGTCTGTTGAATCGCCATGGGTTTGTTTTTTTTTGTTAGTGTAAGTTTGTTTTATTACCTGCTTTGATGTATCATCCACCCCATACTCTTCCAAAATATTCATTAATGACTCGTCCGATGGAGTCATATGTCTTGTGAAAATCAACAAATACGACGTAATTATTTTCTCCAGTTTTTGTATACCTGATGACGTTCTTTAGGTTAAAAATCTGTTCTGGGCAAGAACGGCCCTTTCGGAGACCAGTTTGATATTCTCCAATCAGTTGGTCAAGATGACCTTCTATTCTATACTGTATTGCTTTGGAGAGAGTCTTATATGGAACAGATACTAATGAGATAACCTATAGTTATTGACATTCTTTTTTACCCTTGTCACCTCAATCACCTTGTTTGTGTGGAGGATGGATTAAAGCTGACTGCCATTCATTAGGCATCATCCCAGTTCTCGAGATCTCCTCAAAAAGCTGAACTAGTACATCTAGAGATTTATTTTCTGCCAGCTTCAGTAGTTCCGTAACTATTCAATCCTCTCCAGCTGCCTTATTATAAGGTTATTGGTGATCTCTTTCTAATCTCCTCTTTAGCAGGTGGAGATGAGTTTGGTAGTTTGTAGATCGGGGCGCATGCAGGAAATTTTTCTTTCGGTTCATCACAATTAATTATGTTTTCAAAATAACGACACATGATCGTGCAGTTTTCTTTATTGGCAAATCCCAGTTTTCCATTTTCGTCTGTAAAACAAAGACTTGGGGCTTGGAATCCTTTCAAATTAGACTTGAACGTCTGATAGAAGTTTCTGGCATTGTTTTTCGAAAAATCCTGATCTGTCTGTTCTAATAGCTGTTTCTCATACATTTGCTTAGCCCTTCCTAAAGTTCTGGCTGCATATTTTCTTCACGGAATACATCAAAGTTTTCAAGTCTCCTAGTCGAGATCCACTTTTTCCAGGCATTTGTTCTTTGGGCCACCACCTCATCACAAACCTGATTCCACAACCTATGCTTTTTCTTTTTAGCTGTCAGGATTGCAGTATTAGCTGCTTGTTGGATCTTGGAGGCGATATTCGTCCAATTATGAGATTGAAATGTCAGTTGTTGGTGGTATTGTTCTAAAATGTTTTGATTGATTTTAGGCTTTGCAACATCGAATTTATGAATTGACGGCCTTATTGAGAGGGATGAAATTCATTTTGATATTGGAGATGTAATGATCCGAATCGAACTGGCTGGGCACCTCTCTGTACTTTAACATTCATTATTTCCTTAATTGCTCTCCTAGATATCGTTACATGATCAAATTGTTTCTCTCCACATACATTGCCTGGTGATCGACAAGTCTTCTGTTTACTTGGCTTGTGTTTGTTAAATGTTGACATTATCCGAAGATTAAAGGATCGACACAGATTGACGAGTCTTATACTATTTCTATTAGTCATCTTGTGAGCTAGATACTTTCCAATTGTTGATCTAAATTGCGGTTCTATTGCTAGCTGGGCATTAAAATCTTTTATCTAAATATTCTTCAAGAAGGTTCCAAATTTATTTTTTCCCATATATTTGTTTATGTATTTTTTTAATTGGATGCGGTGGAATTACCGAACGGTGAAACGTGCGCGTTGAAACTTCGCAGAGGTGAAGTTGCTCACTGATGAAAGTTCTTGCGTTGAAAGTTTCTACGTTGAAGATTCCGCGGTGAAACGAGTGCGATGATCGTACCGCATACCATTGCTTGATAAGAAAGACGAATATATAATAAATACTGAAGATTCAAGATCAGAATTAGTTGACGCGGGAAAAATAATAATCCAGCTGAGTACTAGATTACAATCGTGGAATAGGGAAGTGTCGACAAGCAATGTCAATTTCTTGCATGTTTCCCACTTATGCGAAGGTTTGCCAAAATATATAAAGAAATGTTCTTTTATGTGCTTGATATAGCTATTTTTAATACGTATGTCCTCTATTTTAAGTTACGTAATCGATTTACAAACAATTTATTATTGATTGTAAATTGTCAATTGAATAGTGCTGATATGTAATATAAATATGTAATATGTAGAAATAAATAAAATAAAAATGTCGAACCCACTCTCTAATAGTCTATATAGTGGGTTCGACGTTTTTATTTTATTTATTTCTACATATTGAATTAAAAACCCCAATTGAGCCATGGATCGTTTCAATGTTTTTTTATAGATATGTAAGATAAGTAATTTTTCTCTTCCTTATTATCCTGCACGCTCCAGACCGTTGCCAAATCCGTGCCCAACTCGGTCACAGACAAAACCATCGACTAATAAAATAAAATATCCTGCAAAGGGTATGCGCAAAAATAATGTAAAAAGCAAAACAACTTAGCAGTGTACCAAATTTAGAGGAACTAGACCTCTAAATATTCCAAAATGTTTTAAAAAGTTTCATACCTTGAAGAACTAATTTATTACTTAATTATTGTCAATTAACATTATATAACAACTTAATCAATTGGTACATAGCAATGCAAATTTCAAAATAAAATGTTCTGTTTCTTAGCTTGCACTTAACCTCAGTTGAGTTGAATTAATTAGTATTTTTCAGACGCATAAAATTCCGTTTTATTCGTATGCCAATTTTACATGGACAAGGGGTAAGATGTTTATGCATACTAGGAGCAGTTTTTTACTTGCTTTTTTTCTTTGAGGTGGGTACGTAGCAAGCACGATAGACGTTAACTTGTCAAGTGGCCTCCCTGAATCACGAGCATCTTGGTACCGCTATTAACATTTCATCAAGATGTAGCTGTATATGTTTTAAAGGGTGTGTCCATTCCTACATCCCACATCAGTGTTTAGGGGTTCAGAATTTATTTCTATCTACGTCTTGTTCCGTTCTTTCATCTTTCTCTTTACCGCTGATTATGTTTTGTAAGATGTCCTTGGAGTACGCCCAGTCGTTAGGCGATCTTAGCATTATGTCAACTAACGTTGTCACTTTTAGTTCGGATCATGTCTAGTTAATCCATATATTTCTTTCTGGAGTCCATCGAACGCACTTAAAAATAGTGTGCTGGACATTATTTGTGCAGCCACATTATATGCACAGATTGTCTGCTGTGCTGCCGATGTGGCAGGTGTATTTTTTTAAAGAACCATAGCCACTGAGTGCCTGTGTTATATAATAGCTTACCACCTCCTATTGTCTTGTAGCCCATAGTTCTATCTGTGAGAAAAGAAGCCTAGTCCATAACCCTAATTTAGCATTGCTTCACATTCTTTGCCATGTTTCAAACGTTTGCGCCCTAGCGTTTTTTCTTCTTACCTTCTTGTTTGTCACTTTAGGTCGTTATGAAGAAGGCTTAATGGAGCAGGACTCTTTCCTCGATGGTATACTCTATTGGCGGGATACCAGCTGTCACAAGCACAGCATCTCTTGATATCGTCCTATACGCGCTGCAGACTCTTCTTGCTATTTTGCGCTGGAGAGAAGTTAGCATTTTCCTTATGCTAGATTTTTCTATGGCGTTAGCCCATACCGGAGCGCCATACAAGATGGTAGAGTGAACTACGGCATCTAGCATTCTTCTTTTGCTGCTTTTTGGACCGCCTACTTTAGGCATTAATTTTTTTAAGGCCTTGGTTGTTTTAGCAGATTTAGTCGTCATCTGTTTGATGTTCTCTTTGAAGGATAGTTGCCTGTCAATAATTATCCCTAGATATTTTAGAGATTCTTTTGGGTCTCTCCTTTCACTTTCACTATTTATATATTTATTTTCTCTCCCTTAAACTTTAAATTTTATGGATCCTATCTTCCTTTGGCCCGTAAGGAGAACACCTTCTGTTTTCTCCGCTGCCAGCCTTATAAGCCTTTTGTCCACCAGCCAGTTACTCACAATTTTGATGGTCATGTTAGCCCTATACATCAACTCGTCCTCTGTCCTTCCAGTTGCCACAATGGCTAAGTCATCAGCGAAGCCAACAATTTCGATTTCGTAGGGTAGTCTTAGCCTCAGTACGTCATCATATAAGATGTTCCAAAGCGTAGGGCCCATACCGGAACCCTGCGGCACACCACTTGTCACCTCGCATTATGCGGATTTTCCGCCTGTTTCTATTATTATTTTTCTGTTGGACAGATAGCTGCCAATAAGGCGCAAAATGTATGGGGAATTTTTTCTTTCTTGAAGCTCTGTCATAATATCTTATCTGTCATAATATCTCTCCAGGCTGCCGAATTGAAGGCATTTTGAACATCTAATGTTATGAGCGCACTAATCTTCTTGGTTCTCTGTGTGCCAGCTGAAAGTTTTTTGTTGGCTTCTAATAACCTCAAAACAGCATCCACGGTAGACCGTCCCTCTCGAAACCCACACTGCCTATCTGAAAGATTTTTTGCATTTTTTGAGTTCTTCCTTTTGTCTTGAGAGCAGTAGCTGTTTCAGAAGTTGAAGCTTGAGAGCAGTAGCTGTTTCCTTGTTACATCAAGTAAACATATTGGACGGAATGAGGAAGGTAGGTCGGTGTGTTTATTCTCTTTTCTAAGTAGAACCAGATTTGCCTTTCTCCAAGTTTCTGGAAATTTGCTGCCATAATTTTGTTCAAAGTTTTCAGGACGACTTCTGGCTGCATATTTGATGCAATTTTTATGGCTTCTGGTGGGAGGTTATCTTGTCCTGGCGCTCTACCAATTTTTAGGCGTTTGCTATTTAGTTCTTCTGCTGTGAATTCTGGTATATCTTTAACTGCTGGTAGTTTCCACGGCAGTTGCTCGTGTGCTGGGAATAGCACCTCCATTACTTCTAATGCCTTCTCCATTGTTAAATGGACATTCGGATGCCTTAGTTTTAACTCCCTGGTGACAATTGCATAAGCATCCCCCAGACATTTTCGTCTATTTTGTCGCAGAGTTCCCGCCAGTGGTCTTGTTTCTATTCGCAGTTCTTTTTTGCGGCATCGTAGGCGTTTCTATATACTGCATCTTTGTCTCCCATTATTTTTCACTTACGCTGGTAAGTTGCCTTAGCTGAATAGTTGCCTAGTAAGCCTTGCTGAAATGCAAGTAGTCAAAAACCTAAGTTTGTCAATGTTCTCATTCCACCAATATACCTGTTTTCTTTTCCCCTGTTTCTTTTTTGGTTTGAGGATAGAATCGCAGGTTTTTTGCAGGATTAATATAAGTGTTTCCGGTGTACATTCGTCTGTTTTTCAAATTTCCGCCTCATACCCATTAGAAAATTCCTCTACTTTTATGTTTTTGGTATGCCATCCCTTGTAGACTTTATATTTGGGCAGGGGATCAGGATGTCTTTTTTGTATCTGGTAGTACAGATATCTGTGGTCGCTCAAACTTTCCCTGTTTAGGACTTGCCAGTTTATAATTTTTCCCACGAGTTCTCCCGTAGTGAAGGTAATGCCCAGGATAGAAGAACTGCTTCCACGCTCAAAAGTAGGTGCAGATCCTTCATTTGCCAACTACAGATCCAGTTCAGCTATCCAATCCATCACCAGATCGCTGCGTTTGTCCATTGCCGGGCATCTCAAGTCCCATTACTTTGCATTAAAATCCCCCCAACCACTTTAGGTTTTCCTTGCCTCTTTAATGACTAAGCGCTCAGGGTGATGCCTCAAGCTCAAGCTGAGATAGCAGATATAAATTAACACTTCTTGGAGCTCGACCCAGACGAAACCAGGTCCTCTACCAAAATTTAACAAGTGTAGGTTTGTATTTTCCAGAATGATTGCCACTTTCTTCTCATCGTCAATTTTTTACTTGCTAGGGACACTAACTCACGCGAACTAGAGGTGCTGTCACCTATTTCCCCAAAATTTCCGCCCGCCATCAGCGGGTTGCTCATGAGTAGAATCCTCGTTTGCAGGTTGAGGGAACGGTAAAGGTACAAATTAGATGACTGGTCTGGGGAGAGTGGTGGTAGCGATCTTGAGAATAGCTACCCTGACGAGTCCGTGCTTGCCTGAACGAAGTTCTAAAATCTGGTCTAGTGGATACTTGTACGGCGGTAGTCGCTCATTGGTGAGTAGAACAAGTCATCCGACTTGATGCTGATGCCTGATGATAGGCGATATTTCTCAAACCGGGATAAATTGAATATGTTTAAGCTTTACCATCAATTTAAATTTTTATATTATTAAATTTCTTGAATAACTATTGCTTGACTACCAGAATCAGATATTTAATTCAAATATGTAATTATCTTAATAAAAAAATAGTTTTTCAATGATTCAAAAAATGAATCAAGAAATTGAAGTATCTTGATTGATTAGTATGTATTTAATTAGTTTTAAAACAAATTTTAAGATACATCCGCTTTAATCTGTATCTACATTTATTTAAGTAACTTAAATTGGCTACTAATTAGCTACTAGTTTCCCTTTTTAAGCTTCTTTGGCATATTTTGTCAATTTTTTCTATCCGTTCCAACTACATTTATATTATTTTTATACAAAATATGGAATAATTAAATTAGAATAATTTAGAGTTTGTTGATCTCTAGCTAGCTTGAATTACATTGAAATACTCTATTTAATAAAGAACTGTAAATTTCTTTGATCGAGCTTTAGCTGTAAAATGGAAGTTAAGCTTCGTTTTATGATCTAAACTAGTCACTAAGAATGTTGTAAAAGTTTCATTGTTAGGCAGAAAAGCCAGACACGAGGAAAAAACTGTCTGTTTTGCCAATAGAAAACGAAATGTTATTGTAACCTAATATTCAGCAAATATTATTTTGATGAGATGGGAATAGCTTGCTTCGATTATTATCGAGAATAATAGTATTTTTTCAAGTGGAATTTTTATGAATTTATTTATTTTGCGATTGATTTCTACGTGGAATTGTTTTCAGTACAAATATTTTTCGATTTCATTAACTTTTGTATTTCATCCAGAATGTTTTCACTTTTATGCTGCTTGTCCACTTTCATCCAAACAAACAAAACTTGCTCCATATTTTATCAGTTTAAATAATACATCAAAAAATACTTAATTTTTTGTAAAGGGTCTTCCAATAAGTTTCATTTTGATATTAAAAAAAAAACGAGTATTTTTAAGCGAAATTATCGGATGTTTAATTAATTGTAAAGAGGAGGATATGCCATTATTAATGGAAAACCACATTGGCTAAGTGGCTACCACGGCTATGCCTGCAGTACCATCTTCTTTTCACGAAATTTTCCATTACCACTTTGCACATTTGCGGCTGTATGTTCTCGATAACTTCACGAATTCCTTCTTTGAGGTCTTCAATCGATTGTGGCCCTTTGACATAGACCTTATCTTTCACGTAGCCCCAAAGAAAAAAGTCTAGAGGTATCACATCACTAGATCTACGTGGCCAATTGTGATCTCCTATTCGAGAAATCACACGGTCAGGAAACTTTTCACGCAAAAGAGCGATGGTATCGTTATTTGTGTGGCACGTAGCGCCATCTTGTTAAAAATAAATGTCGTCCACATCAAGATCTTCCAATTCCGGCCATATAAAATAATTAACCATCGTTCCATAGTGCAATCCATTTACCGTAACAGTTCCTCCAGCCCCATTTTCGAAAAAGTAAGGTCGAATGACCCCGCCAGACCAAAAATCGCACAGTCACACGTTGAGAATGGAGAGGCTTTTCAACAATAATTATTGGGTTTTTTGAATCCCAAACGCGACAATTCTGCTTGTTAACGTAGCCACCGAGGTGAAAATTGGCTTGAATGATGAGTGATGAGCTCAAGATGATTTTTCGGTGAAATTCCGGATCAGTTTGATGCATATGAAGGACCCAATCAGCAAAAACATTTAACGTTGTTAATGGTCGGTAGCCGTAAGTTCTTGTGTTAATTGAACCTTAAAAGCCTTAGGAGTAAGAATGTTGTAAAAGTTTTATTGTTAGGCAGAATAGCCCGAGACGAGGAAAAAACTGTCTGTTTTGCCAATAGAAAGAAAAAATGTTATTGTAACCTAATATTCGGCAAATATTATTTTGATAGGAATGGCATATTTTGGCTATATGCAAAATACGGTGTAATATCGTTTGTGGAATGCCCATTTCAAAAAATCGACGAGAAATGGACAAACAGCAATATTCTTAGTTGTTGATGAGCGACGTGCACGAGTTCGGTTCTTTACGTTACTAACTTGTTCTTGAGTTGTGTTAACAGCTCAAACTTTACCACCAGTTTCACAATTGCTGGCCGTGAAAATGCTTTAGTTTTGCGAACGGTGACCGCGAAATTTTCACCATTTTTGTAGTGAATTTTAATAAGTTCAATGCGTAATTGAAGCGTATATCTTTCCATTTGTATTAATGGCGTAGTTTTTGCTTGTCATCTGTCAAGTAGATATAGGTCAACTCATGACAACTGTTAAAATGGCGGACTATTGAAAATGATACCTCTTATTGAAAGACCCTTTATATATTCAATAATACAAAAACAAGCGTGTTTATACAATAGACTGCAACTAGTTATATTATTCTTATAAATTGTTAAGATTATAAAATATGCGATATAAAATGCGCTATAAAATAATTCTTATTATAGTAATTTTTAAAACGTTTTTTTTTTGTGGAGTCTCTCGCAAACTTGTCGTTTTTGACACAATATGTATTCTGAGTTTTATGCTTATTTCTTATAATAGAATTAGAGAAATTATTAATTAATAGATAATTATTTAGAAATTATCATAGAATCAGCCCTGAAAGTTTTTCGATGAAGTACTGACACACCTGGTATGTCTTATATTATTTGTAATAAAATCTAATAGAATATTAGTTATTAATACTAACCTAATAAAATAGATCTAATAATGTTTAAATTGAATATAACAATGAATATCAAAGTATGTGTAAGATTTAAATATCTAGAATCTAATGAGATTTCAACCGATATTGCGGAATTCGGCGCTCGATTTTAACGCCATCAGGAATCGTCGGTAATATTCCTGGAAAACCGTTGTTTTATATTACCTTCTCCCCGTCGCTTCATATCTCAATCCCGCTTCCACACCCGATAAAACGTAATTCTGGGAATCCTTTAGCACATTGAACGTTTCATTTCTAAGCGTTAAATCTAATTGAACACAATCGAGGATCTTTATGAATATTGTTATTGTCCGAGATGACTTCGCAAAGAAAAGAATGAGAGGACGAAGTAAAATTTTATTCGTTTGGCCCAGTCTTTGCTTTATATTATTCTACATTTAAGGCTATATAAAAAAGGCTCAGATAATAAAATAAACCATGTTGAAAGAAATAGTTTATTCAGTTATTTTACTATGATGAGCAAAATATATTTAAAATTAATTCAAAAAATATTGTCTATAAATAATTGCAGATATTAAATATAAATTTACTAATGACTAGCTATAGACTAGCTATGTTAATTAATTCAGGTCAGCTACGTTTATCATATATTGATTGTCTTGTTAGTAATATGAAGACTAATATTAAGATAAACCATAAGTAAGATCTGAAAATTGTTACAAGGGCCGGAATAAAATCAAGTCGAGTCGTTAAAAAGTTGTGGCTTTTTGCAGACGGTTAATCCAAATTACGGTTCTGTCCGTGAGGGCTTTTTGAGGTTTTTATTATGGGATATAAGGGTGGTATCGTCAGCGCATTGTAGGCTGTAATCAGGGCCGTCTTGAACCTATTACAGGCCCTGGGTACATTAGGACAATGGGACCCCTATGACCTTGACATGGCACTATTTTGCTTGAATAGACAAATAGAGTAATAACTCATAAAAGAAATTTTAGCATTCACAGGTTAGTGCTAAAAAATCAATGTTGATTTTACCATCTTTACAAATAACTACCAAAGATTTGTAAAAGTGGTAATATACACTGCCAAGAAACACATACCAAGAGGAGTAAGAAAAGAATACATACCATGCTGCACCGAGGCCAATGAGATCCTCTACGCGACTACTTGGAAAACGGCCGATCGGATGCTGCGGACTCCCTATTACACAACCTTGACGAAGCACGGAAGAAAAAATGGAACAAAACAACCAAAAGTCTGAATTTCCGACACTCAAGTAGAAGGGCGTGGAGCCTACTTAAGAAGCTGGGAGCCGATTCACATACCATGCCACGGCCGATCATGTAGCGAACCAGATAGTGAACCTGTCCAGAGCCAGAAAAGATAAGTCCCACTCGACCGAAATCAAAAAGGAGTTCAAGGCCCTCAAAAACTCCTCTATAAGGTATGAGCAGCTGTCTGGGGAATTTACCACGGACGAAGTCACAAAAGCCCTCCAATCCTTAAAGACCGGCAAGTCACCCGGGTTTGACAAAATACACCCGGAATTCCTTGCTTACGGTGGAATAAACACGAGGCGCTGGCTGGCAAAATTCTTCACTAATATTCTCGAACTGACCAACTGCCAAGTGAGCTTAAAAGATCTAAAATCATCGCCATTCTCTAGCCAGGCAAGCCCGCCGACCTCCCCGACAGCTACCTAACCATTGCCCTCCTAAGCGTTATATATAAATTACTGGAGAGACTAATCTACAACCGAATAAGCCCACGAATCCTGGACATCTTACATGTGGAACAAGCTGGTTTCCGACCTGGACGCAACTGCGAAGGTCAGGTTCTTGCACTTCTGAACTATATCGAGAGGCTTTGAGGAACGCAGTAAAACAGGAGTAACCTTCATAGACCTAACAGCTGCTTACGATATTGTCTGGAGGGAAGGCCTAATGTATAAGTTCCTGACAACCATAAAATATAAGAAGCTGACAGCACTGGTGAGAAAGATGCTCTCCAATACGTCCCTTCAGACTGTAATAGGGGACACACGAAGCAGACCCAAGCTGCTTAATAACGGCCCACCTCAAGGCTCAGTCCTGGCTCCACTTCTTTTCAATCTATACGTGGCTGACCTTCCACAAACACCAAGCCGTAGGTTTATGTATGTCGATGATTTGGCCCTGGCAACCCGGCATTCGAACATGGGAAACATAGAAGCCACCTAGACATTCTGTCGGACTACTTTAGGAAGTGGAGGTTGACACCCAGCGCTGCGAAAACCGAGACCTGTTGTTTTCATCTCAACAACAGAATGGCATCTACCAGCCTAAAACTCACTGTAAATGGCACTGTTTTACGCCACAACTATAACTCCAAATACCTGGGCGTTACGTTGGATCGTACCCTCTCGTTCAACAAACAGCTGAACTTGGCAGCGAAAATAAAGACCCGCAATAATATCCTATACAAGCTGGCTGGATCGACCTGGGCTGTTGCTCCAACCCTGCGTACTTCTGCACTTGGTCTTGTCTACTTAACGGCCGAATACTGCGCATCGGCTTGGATAAACAGCCCCTACGTACGTAAAGTCGACACAGTTCTAAACCAAACGATGAGAATAATTTCGGGATCCATTAAACCTACACCAATCGAATGGCTGCCAGTGCTATCTTACATAGAGCCGCCGAGAGTCCGCAGAAAGCAGATCCTGGTCCGAGAGTACAATAAAATAACCGCGAACCCGGACTTACCAATCCACCAGGATCTCATACATTTTAATCGACTAAAGTCTCGAAGCCCCTCTGTCAGAACGGCACAACAGCTAATCACTAACAACTTTGACGGATACGAGGAGTCGGACTGGCAGGGCAAAGTCGGACTGGCAGGGCAAAGTCTCACCGAACTGGCACCCCCTACTCAACTCTAAAAAGCACCACCTGGTTTTAACCTGCCCCGCAAGCTCTGGGTTCGACTGAATAGAATACATACTGGACACGGCAGAAGTGGGTCGGCACTCCATAGGTGGGGAATGCGCCCCAGTCCAGAGTGCGAATGCGGTGCTGCCTCTCAAACAATGGAACACATCACCCGCGAATGCCCGCTAACAGCCTTCCCTGGAACGAGCGACGACTTGTTACACGCGACACCGGAGGCCATCTCCTGGCTCGAACAGTTATGCCTGGAGCTGTGATAATAATGACAATAATTGCAATTATGTTTGTGATATATGTGCTAGTATTGACGTTATATATATATATATATATATATATATATATATATATATATATATATATATATATATATATATATGTATATACCATATTTACACTCTCTCTCCTATGTATGTTCGAATAGACCATAAGCTAAATAAATGTTGATTGAAGAGGTACCCTTCTAGAATTGAGTTGGGCCAAATCGTTAATCACCTCTTCAAAATGTTTTGATTTTGAGCATTTCACATTCTATGGACATCAGCGACAAACTGGTTAATCTTTCTTCAAACACTTCTTGTACTTCTTCATTCACTTTTTATTCTTTTCAATTTGAAAAAGGAGCGTTCCCCACTGCAGTTAGTTACCATCATGCCCAAAAACATTCTCAATGCGATTTCTACATTTGGAAATGTTTTCTTTCAAACGGTGATATATTTCCAATATACTATTAGTTCCTATTTAGTAACACGTCAGTATCCTGTTAAATGCAGACATTCCATTTCCAACTCTTTCTTGTTAACGTCTTCATAATAGATTTCTGCAAATTATTTGCAACTTCGTCTCAACTCCTCGGTATTCAGAGTTTCCAAGAGAAAAAATGAACCAAAACGTTGACTAATGTTCTTATACAAACTTAATCCCTGTTTTAGATGAACGCTCAGGGATTAATTATAGGAAGAAAGGTTTCTACTTCGTTTTTTTCTAATTTCACTTTTCCATTTACTTGAACTGACGGTGCAGAGCCATAAAAAAAACTCTGGCGTGAGCTTCTAGGTCTTGTTTTATGAGATTGGTCATTGTATTCAGATTCCGGGTTTCTTTTTTTGGCAGACCATTCGAAGTAATCACATATATTCCTGAGGTTAATAATAAAATCATCAAGTGAAGTAAACTAATTAGTTGCAAGGTACAGTGTTTATTTCTGAAGGTAATTACTTATTTTGTCTATTCTTTGCTATACAGAGCTCTAAATTTCCGTGAGTATAATAAATTGTAGGTTTCCCATTTTTCTTCATCTCTAGTTTCTGGCCTGTTCTGTATCTTTTGCGATGGACACCAAAGCTTCTATAATTCGTTTATGACTTTCATGCAAGGTGATTACTGCAGCAGCTCGGACTGACCATCTGGTTTGTGAAAGACTTTTAAAATTTTTTTTGAAACTTATATTTTTAACAGTATGGGTAGAGCCCAAAAAATAGTTGAACACTTTCTAAGCCAATTCAAAAAACTTTGTTGTCTCTGATACACACTCAGCAGCATGGACATCTACCAAGTTTGGTGAATGTCCTGCACGTGATACAACGGTGCCAAATTCACATTTCTCCTTGATTATTGCTAGTAAACTCCCCGATATATTCTTGCTCCCCGACACGATTTTTGCTCCCAGACATATTTGAAGCATTATCGTGGCTGATATTAAAAATCGGTCTAGTAAAAAATTACATATTTCATAAATTTAGCATTTATAATGTGCACAATAACATTTTTAATCAAATTTTTGATTTCTTAATAACATTTTGAATTTCTTTTTTAAAGGCTTAAAAAAAACTTGCGATTAATCGATGAAATGATGAGATTTTATACATAACGTAAGACACATTTTGAATCAACTTTGTACGTAGTTTATCAACTAAATTGGTCCTTTCAAAGATAGGTCATTTCAAAAAGAGATAGATTGCGGGGCCCTGGGCGCGTGCCCAGAATGCCCAGTGGTAAAGAGGGGCCTGAATGTACGCGGATAGGTTGATTTAGGATTTATCGGCAAGGTTATGGTTGTATATGTCGTGGCAGTATAAGTTATAGAGTCAAGGAGAAAGGGACGAGCCATGGGAAAGACCCTGAAGAGCTGTAAATTCAGTGGAGAAGGCGCTGTTTATTTTAATTTGGAGAAATCTCTCATGTAAAGAATGTTGAAATGTTGTACATGAGGAAATGAGGTACAGAAGAACATTGAGTTGGCACATTCTGAAAAGGAGGCCGGCATGTCAGACACTGTCAGCGGCTTTGTTTATGTCGAGGAATGGGGCAGTAGAACGATCTAAGCGGAGGTATGCGGCTTGGAGGTTATTGGTGAGGATATATAGGGGGTGGGTGGTAGAGTGGTAAGGCTTAAATGCTAATTGATATGATGGAATAGAGTTCTTTAGCAAATTTCATAATCTATTTTTGAGGATCTGCTCGAAGATTTTTCCTAAGACCCGAAGAAGGTTAATAGGAGGGTAACTCTTTAGTAAGGAAAGATTTTGTTTAGGTTGTGAGATGGTGATACTTATACCTTTTTTTCCAACATCTGGGAACAGATCTTTTAAAAACGCAGACATTGAACAATTATTTATGACGTATTGCCAACGGGATGGCAATTTGTATTTGCCATTTTTTTTAATGCCTTGTCCCTAGAGGGAATAAAAAAGTTGGAGCAGTGCTTATGATATCTTCTTATGGCCTGCAAAAAATTTTGTATGGACAGAAACAAATGATAATCAGATGGTGCTAGTTTGGGAGAGTATGGTGGATGTGACCAAATTTCCCAGCCTAGCTTTTCGAGTTACTAACGAGTCTCCAAAACAATATGTGGCCTAGTATTATCACGAAGCAATATGATGGATGCCCTTTCTCTTTTCTCTGGACGCCCTTTTCTGAGGTTGTACTGTTTTTAAATTATGCAGCTACTGGCAGTACCTCTCCGAATTTAACTGTTCGTTGGGTTTCAACAGCTCTATTGCTTCTCAAAGGTCCCACCATAAACACAACCTTTTCTTATTGAAGCCCAACTTCGTTTTAGAGGTGGAGGGGAATGTTTTACGGATACACAATATACCCTTTTCTTTATGATGTTGTCATAGGTAATCCACTTTTCATCCCCAGTTACCATCCGGTCCAAGAAGAGTTCAATTTTGTTCCGCACAAGCAGAAATGCAAATGAAGACCCGATTATTCAAATTCTTCTAACTTAACTCATTTGGAACCTATCTCGAATATTTCCGAATAATATACTAATTTCCGAATATGGTCCGAAATGGTCAAACCTTTCCTCAATCTCAGATGTTGTCAAACAAAGATTAACTCTTACATGGTTTTGAGAGTGTCGTCGTCGATCAAAGATTGCCCATTGCGTGGTTTATCAGATAGGTCGAAATCACCTAAATGAAATGTTTCAAACCATCTTCTTCATGTTCTATCAGAAACCGTACCTTCTCCAAACTCTTTGGATACATTTCTATACGCTTCTATAACACTTTTTTCTTAGTGGAATCCGTAGATTCATCTTTGTTTTAGTTTATTTGCAATACGTATACATTCACTGATGGAAAAAGAATGAACAGCAAAAATGCTTCAAATGAATATGCGCATATTTCTTAAAATTTGTTGTAACCGAATAGACTATGACTATGAAAAGGCTGATATGATAAAGTACGCCATGATATTCTAATAGATCTGCTGAAACAACGAAACATCGAGCGAGGCATTCAGATTATTGAATCACTTTACTGGAACCAAACAGCCACGATAAAAGTGGACAACGACGAATCTGACGAATTACGAGTACTAAAAGGAGTACGACATGGTTTTATACTGTCTCCAATGCTATTTAATCTATACTGGAATCACAATAAATGGTCACGCTTAACAACTTGAGGTATGCTGATGATACTGTTATTATAGAAGAGAATCTTGCCGACCTCCAGAGTATAACAAACAAACTAAACGATGTCGGTATACAATACGGTTTGAAAATGAATCTGAAAATGACGAAGTACATGGGCATAAAAAAAAGCAGAATCCAATATCAAGACATATACATCGACAACACTCGTATTGAAAAGGCAACTAAATATAAATGCCTTGGTACATGGATAACCAATACCATAGACCAGGGTAGGCGAACCTTTTTGGGTAGTGGGTCAAATTTTGTTTATTTTATTTTTCGTACTAGCTTGTGGGTCACCAAGTCACTGACATCACTTAGAAAAGAGGAGGAAGGTCAAAGACTTCTTTTTTTTATCTCACTTTTAAAGGCTTGTAAAAGCCTTTGAATCCGAGTTTCCTTCTTATTTTACGTCGGTAAACAACCCTAGTTTTTCCAAAAGCAAAGATCAAATAGCAAATTTTCTAAAATCGACATTTTCTGTGAGTCCAAATTTTCCTCCTGTTCCTCTGGTCAGAATCCAAATGTAATATCCGACCGTTAACAGCTCCCAAAACGCAATTTCTTTTTGATATCGCGATTTCCTGTCAAAATGCCAATTGGGAAGAGGGAAAAAAACCCAGTCCAAAATTCTAGCTTCATTTTTTCCAATACTCAAAAACGAATTAAGAATTTTCCTACAATTTCCTCCCTCAATTGCTCTTCATCTTGTCCAGAAGCATTTTTTTTTCAAAAACAAAATTTTCCTACAACTTCTTCAGTTTGAAGGTTTAGTCCAAATATAGTTAAAATCCGGAAAAATATTTAAATATGTCTTTCCATGACGTTTTCTGTTATTCGTGGTCTGATCCAAATTGTAGGTAAAGATTTATCTAAAAATTTAATTTCTTTAGATTCTCTTAGTCTTGTACAAATACCAAGTAAGCGTTTTTCCGATAATTGAGGAAAAAACAATTTTTCCACAAAATCAGAGATGATTTTTCCAAGAAAAATCGATTTTCCAATTCCGTTCCTTCCGAAGAATCAAAGACGAAACAGAATTTCTTCAATCGGCTTTAAGCGAAGAACTTTTGAAAACCCCGAATACAAGATTGTTCCGTACGGGAAGAAACTGGCTGAGCATTAAAGTTTAAATAAATTGAAAACAAAATTATATTTTTAAGAGATGTTTTAAAAACAAATTTGCTTAAAAATCAAATAATATAAAGGCTATATAGAAATCTAAATATTGATATAAAATATTATTTAATGATATTTGAAAGAAAAAATCATAGCAATTACAAGAAACAGAATTAATTAATTTCAATATATCAAAATAATCAAAAGAAATTTTATAAAATGTTTATTGTATATTGTAAAAATGTATATTCTTTCTAAAAAAAATTTCGTTCGGCATTTCGTTCACAAAATTTGGGAATCCTGTATCTGTCAAAATTATAAAATGATACATAGGTGGTCAATCATCTGTCAATATCGGTTGACGGAAACTTGAATTCAACTAAAATAACGCATTACAAGGTTAGGCATAGGTTTCAAATAAAGTATAATGTACTACTACGTCAACGGACTGCAAAGTTATAATCAAGTCTTTGTATTAAAAAAACCCTTATTTTACAAAAACACTTTCTGAAAGATGTCTCTAGTGAAAAACAATGCAATGGAAAAAATTAAAATTAGTAGCTGTAATGTTCTGATCTAGGTGACGGGAACAAATAGTGTTCCCGTCTGTACGATTTTACTAGTTAGCAATTTTTGCCACGGATGGGCTGAACGTTCTAATCTTATTGTGTCAGTGATTTTAAGTATTTTGTCTGTCAAAATTACAATTCTTAAATATTATCGGTAGAAATAATATTTTTTTTGTAGATTCAATAATGGTATAACATGCCTTGTAGATAAAATAATGTATGACACACGTGTGTGAAAAACTTTTGTGCACGAGTTGCGAAGTTTGCAATTGCAATGGGTCCTTCTTCATACACTTGTATCATAAACTACTATTTTGGCATCAAAAACGCTTTTAAAACACAAAATTATTCTCGTTTTTCTTTTGTGAAAAATATGTTTTTCTTTCTTAATCTGTTAAAATGAAAATGAAAAGGCGAGATGAGAATGCAACTTTTTAAAATGCCTTTTTACATTATCTATACGTGAAGTAACTTTTTCGTTAAAAATTACACACGCAGTCTTTTTATTCTCTTCAATCATACAACATTTATCAAACCATTCTGTTTGGCATGATCTGGGATTTGCATCTTTTGTTTTTCTTTATATGACCGCAGCCATGTTACAGGGTTACAACTAAAAATATTATGAAAATTTAATTTGAGAAGAAATTTCTTATTGATATATTTAATATTCATACGTTTGTGTTTGAGGAACTTTAATAAGAAAATAATAAAAAGTGTTGCGTTATTGAACATTTCTAAAGTTCTAAAATCAAAGCTTGGTTCACTTAAAAAGCCTGTGTAGGTCAGTGTCCCGCGGGTCACCCGCTATGACCAGCGGGTCATAGGTTCGCCATCCCTGCCATAAACCAAACCCTACAAATTAAAACCACAATTTAAATGGCCAGAAGCACATTTCTCAAAATGCGTCTATTTCATTTTTGATGGACAACTAAAACTTGATTTGCGTACAAGAAAGCTCAAAGGCTACGTATTCTCCATTCTACTATATGGAATAAAATCATGGACTTTAAAGCAAACAGAAATAAAAAAGCTAGAAGCCTTTCAGATGTGGTGTTATAGACGAATGCTAAAAATACCATGGACAGACAAAGTTACGAACATTAGAGTAATGGAACGCACGAACAAACAACTTGAAATCATACAAACAATTAAAAGAAGGAAGCTACAATATCTAGGCCATATACTGAACACTCAGTCGTGTGACAAATCAAATCAAATCAATTTATTTTCTCTTTAGTATTTAGTATGTACATTAATACATATAAGATACGTTGAAGGTAATCGATATTGTACAAACATTTATTGATTAAGTCTTTTAGATTATTACGGAATAGCTTATATGATGATTCTTCTTTAAATTAATGGGTAAGCTGTTAATGATTTGAAATCCAATATGCTACGAAGCTTTGGCACACTGTGTTAAATTGGCAAATGGTGTTTGTATCATATTCTTCTTTGTAGTGTTATGTGAGTGTCGATCACTATTTTTTAGATAATTTGTCTTATTTTTTAAATAAAACAAGCTAGTTCCCAGACGTAGATGGACGGGCCTGTCAGAAGGTGTAGTTCTTTGAAGTGTGGCCGACACAACGTTGATCTGCCCTTGACGGCCTGCACTGCCCTCTTTTGTGCCTTAAATAAGTAAAGTCCTAAGTGCGGAGCTGCCCTCGCTATATGATCGCATATGCAATGATTAATTGAACCTCCGCGTGGCATATTTGTAGTAGGAGTGGTAGGTTTATGTTATTACAGAGTATTCTTAACATGTAAGCTTTCTGGTTGACTTTAGCGGCAATATGCTGTATATGCGTATTCCAGTATAATTCATCTTCCAGAAATTTTCCTGGAAATTTTAAGTTTTTAAGTTTATCTTCGTTCTATCTGTTTATCTATTTTTAGTGACCAGTCGTCTGCTTTGACTTTGAGCCTGGTTTGAAATATTGTGTAATAGGTTTTCTCTATATTTAGGTGTAAGTTGTTTGCAGCGAACCACTTGTTGATATTATTGAGAAGGATGTTAGCTGCTATTTGCGTTGTTTATATCGAATCCTTTGAAACTAGAAAACTTCGGCATAAAATACACATTTGGTATCACCGTGGAAGATCTGCAATATATAAAGAAAATAGAAGAGGCGCAAGAACACTTCCCTGCGGGACACCCATTTCAATGTAAACAGTTGTTGATATGCTCTCCTGTATTCCTACATATTGCTTTCTATTTAGCAAGTATTATTCAATCCATCTCCACATTTCCCTCTGATTCCGTAACTTTCTTGTTTATCGAGCAGATTTCTGTGTGAAACACAGTGGAAAGCTTTGGTAAGGTTACAGAATACTCCAACTGGGCACTTCTGCTTATCGATGTCGAGTAGGATCTGCTGATGTTATTTTTGAATAGCGGTTGTGGTCGATTTCGCCTTGCCGAACCCATGCTGAACCCATTAGGTGATGCTTATATATGTCTGCATCAGTCTGCAAGGGCATCAGTCTGCTTACCATAGCATATTCTAGAATTTTAGCTGTTGCCGTAATTAGAGCAACTGGTCTATAATTTCCTATGTTCATAATATCTCCTTTTATACTTGACTTCTTAAATATTTCAGGAAATTTCTCGTCTTCGACGTCTTCAGTTTCTAAAATCCATCCAATGGCCGGTGTTGGTGAAGAGCGGACGATATTTTCTCTTTGCGTTTGACTAAAGGCCGATTCTCATATACGCGACACTCAGCTACGCGAAGTCACGCGACATTGCCTGTCAAATAATGATTACATTGTTTTAAATGGGCACGTTCTCACTATGGCTACGCGACAGCTACGCGACGTGCCCATTTAAAACAATGTAATTATTATTTGACAGGCGATGTCGCACAACGTCGCGTAGCTGAATGTCGCGCATATGGGAATCGACCTTTAATCTGCATGTTCTTGAATCCTAGCCGATATCGCTGCCATTTCACATAAACCTTGCTTTTCAAAAATCCCCACAAGAAGAAGTCTGGTGGCGCCAGTTTTGTAGATCTTGGTGGCCAGTAAATATCGCCTTTTTTAGAAACCACACGTCCTGGGAAAAGCAAAAAGACCATTGTTGAACGCGCACGTCGCGCCGTGTGGCATGTCACGCCGTCTTGTTGGAATCAGAAATCTTCTAGCTCTTCCAAATTCATATGAGCTAACACAAGGCGTGCAAACATCCACCTATATCGGTTTCCATTGACTGTCTCACCAGCTCTGAAGAAAAACGACCCAATGATAGATTTGGAGCACACTCCGGCTCAAACAGTCACTTTTTGATCGCGCAATGATGTTTTATGAATTATGTGGGCATTATCAATGCCCCAAAAGCAACAGATTTGTTTATTAACGGCACCAGAGACTTTGAAATGAGCCTCATCGGAAATCAGAATTCGCTCCCAAAAATCCGGCTCAGTTTCTTATCCGTTTCTAACAATATTTGGGTTATTTGGGTGACTGCACTTTGTAGAGAAACATGTGCAGATCTTACTTCAAAATCCTCCTCAAAGTGGTTGCACTGATGTTTAATTCCAGAGCTCGGCGGCGATAGGAAACATTTTCCCTTAAAGCATTAATGTTTTTGTTTGAACGACGTGAGAATGTCTACAGACCCGTACTGAAAAAATTACGGTTACGGTTTACTACAGACTCGTAAAGTGAAATGATGAATTGTATCGCATTTGGCTGCTGGATGTCTACGATGCCACCGACTATACGCACGCTGAGTTAAAATAATTGAACGATTATTTTCAATGTGAAGTACCACTATCCCGGCGCTTTCTTTGGTTTATAACGACGAATGGCTGAAATTGCGCTGCAGAGATTTCTCCAAAACGGATTCGAACACGCACGTCGGTTGCCACCTGTCAGAGATTTTCCATTGTTTCACTGATGAGATTGAGATGACGCACCCTATAATTCCGATGCTCTTAAAAAAAACCGTCGGAAACTTTCAAGCTAATCGGTTTATTCTTCGGATATTTTTCCACCTTTTCTCATTTTCTTTTTTCTTCGCTTTATTTGTCGATTTTCCACATACAGAGAAAGGTTAATTTATCGCGGTATTGGACCGTGGTTGGAGGGCGTCGCGGGGCCCATAAAAGTCGATCGCTGCCTTATATCGGGACGTGTTTCTATTACTGAAAACCGGGCCGAGTGCGCCGCGACCCTCGTAAATACTGCAAGCCGCAGCTACCATTTTAATGTGTGTAACCATCCCCTGTAATGTCTATTCAATCTAACACCATAAAATCGGTTAGAGAAAATTTTCTAAACGAAAATCTTATCAAAAGTTATATAAAATGTTTATCGTTTCGAAAGATAAAACTATCGAAAAATGTAATACACTCATCTCCCTTTGTCTTTCTTACAAAGTTGAAATCGTTTCGCATTATAAAAATTCCGCACATTTCATACAATGATAATGGAAAAACCGCAGAAGAATCCCCAAAATTAATTTCTTTTGTCTACTACCAGACAGATTTCTTTTTCATTTGTCACACTTCTGCTGCCTGCAGTGCGATAATATCTCACAGCTTACATTCCCGAAAAGCAAAAAATCATCCAGAGAATTGTGAGGGTGGAATACAAACACCGGGCGTAATACACACTGTTTTATTCCCTCTGTAAACACCGTTCCCGCCTTTGATTCCCGTAGGCCGCTTTCTTTCTATTAAATTTGTTGCATGAAAGGCGTCGGCAGAATCTGGAGACGCCGCGTAACTTGGGGTCGTTTGATAAAAAAGGGATGTAAGCCTTGAGTAAATTGTCTAATAAAATTTTCGTCGAGTTGAAAAAATAGGAATCGATGGGATCCTTTCGGTAGCAGATTGCCAATAACATTGTATACAGATGATAGTTGATCTCGTAAATTCGAAACCTGCGCGATGTTATTATTGGTAGACAGCAAAAAAAGAATATTGAATTCAGAAATATTTTTTTGATTCGCAAACGGGATTTAATATGTTCCAACAATAAATAATTTGAATAATTTTGAGCAATAACAACACACATTCATTTATACATTAATAAATCCGATATTTTGAATAATTGGGAATGGAATACGCATCAATTTTTTTTATTAGTTTAATTCACTTTTTACTTTGGTATAACATAGTAAAAAATATAAATACCTACTGTTGAAAGCGTTCAAATTAATTTTTAAAATAATATAGAAAATTTGACAATTACATTTGACCTATTTGAACGCTTCCATTTTTCGCGCGCTTTGGATAACGTCACAGGGCTCGTTCAGTATTGTTTACTATTTGCATTGGCAGTTATTAGTTAAGGATTTTCAGATTTAATCGCTGTTTTGATATTGGAAAAAGTAAAGAAAACAATTTATAGATATTGTGTTGTACCCGAATGTCAACATCAAGAATAATAAAGATTGTTTCTCAATTTAAGTCTATTAATCGCAATACTTTATTAATGCTTTTGGAAATGGAAATCACTTACAGTTAGTTGTTTTATTAATGTTAGACAAGACTAGTCCAAATTGGATCAATCTGTACAAGGTTAAAACTTACACTTAAACCTGTTCGTCCAAGATTAGACAGTATTAGATAAGACTAAGCAAGAATACAAACGGTTAAACACGACTAGACAAGGTTAAATGAGACTAAACAAAATCATCAATTGCATAGGTGATTATAGCTGGATTTGGCCATATTAACCAACATTATTAATGTCTATTCATCGGCCAACTTGACTGATGCCCATTGATCGACAGACTTTGCTGTGAAAATGCCTTTGCCTCTGAATTTTACCTTTGAAAATGAAAATCACTTAGTTCTTTTAGTATTATTAAGACTGAACATGATTGAATCTATTTTTATTATAATGTGATATAATTTAAATGAAAGGGGAAAGGGTGTGGAATTGATGAGAAGGGTGAAAAAATGGAAGGAGCAAACAAGTAATGGAGAATGGTAGAATGTTAAATGTGCACCAGTCTTTTTATTGTGTTTAACCTTTAGTTAAATAAATGTAAAAAAAGGTAAAGTAGATAAATAAAAAAAAAAGCAGAGAGCTATAGAAAATATGGGCTTAGTTTTGTTTATCCGCGATTACGCATGAATAGGCAAGATTGGTCAAAGCTATACAAGACTAGACAAGGCTAAAGTGGATCAAACAAGACGAGACAAGACTAAAGAAAACTTAATAATATAGGATCGGATAAGAATCGACCAGGCAGAACGACGGAACGATATCGGGCAAGACATTATATACGACAAACCTTTGACAAAACCACTTCCAGTCATTGTTCTTAATAATTTCTAATATTATAATTTTCTGTCAAATCTGTCTAGCACAGTATGAATATCAACGCCGATAAATCTCACAACATGCCATGTGACGTCATGCTTAGATTCGACCAATGATGATGCGTTTCCCAAATTTGAATTTTTCTCTCTTATTTTGCAGGTTTTGATTAAAATTTTATGGAATTAAATATAGGGTGTTTTTGCTTAGATAGAACTTACAAAAGGTTTGCTGGCAAACAAACTGTCTGACTGGGCTCTTTTTTGACATTTATGATCACTGTTTATGGTCACTGTACTCAGTTCATTGACAAATCATCATGAATAGATTCACGTTTGAACAACGCTACCAAATTATCCAAATTTACCTTGAAAATCAGTAATCGATTCGCGATTACTTATTGATCGAATGAACTTATTTTTAATTCGATGAACTAATTTGTTTGTGATTTTTATGACGAACAAAATCGTCCATATGAGCAAGCCATTCTTTGAACAGTAGATAGATTCCATACTACATACTCTCTATGTGATGCTTTACGAACATGTCGAAGGAATGTGCGTACTGAAAAGAATATCGCCGCTGTAAACAAAAGTGTGGAAGAAGATCTAAATTTCTTAATTCGTCGTCGGTCGCAGGAATTGGGGCTCCGTCCGTCGACTGCGTGGCAAATTTTGCGCAAAGGTCTTGCCCTACAGCCGCTTAAAATCCAGTTGGTACAAGAATTGAAGCCACGAGACCATCATATGCGTCTTTCTTTCTCCGACTGGGCTTTAGAATAGTTGGAAACTGAGCCGAATATCATTTTCGGCTTAACGGGTTTGTTAATAACCAAAATTGCCGCATTTGGAGTGAGACCAATCGACATCATACTCTACAGATTCCATTACACACCGGTGGCATCATCGAACCTTATTTCTTCAAAAATAAAGCCGGAGCTCGCGTTACGGTCAATAAAGAGCGTTACCGCACTATTACCAATGATCTTTTGTTGGAAAATATGGATGATACTGAACCAGGCGGATTGTGGTTACAACAGGATAGCGCTACGTGCCATACGGCGACCAATCATCATCTTATTGAAATCAAACTGGCGATAAGTTGATTTGTAGAAATATACCTGACAATTGGCCTCCAAAGTCATGCGATTTGACACCTCTCGATTATTTCTCGCGGGGCTATGTGAAGTCATTGGTTTGTGCTGATAAACTAGTTCTTGCTATTCGTGACATTCGTGACATAGAATTGGACGGCCAATGACGCAATTGACGCCATGGAAGCCAAGATTGTTCTTGCTATTCGTGACATTCGTGACATAAAATTGGACGGCCAAGAATGCGCTTCGTCAAGAACAGCCGCGGTGGCCATATGCCCGAAATCATTTTGAAATGTTTATGCCTTGAATTGATCTTTCGTATACAAATCTATCGGAATATTTTTTTATATCGGAGTTAAAGAAACGCGAAATAAATGAGAAAATAATGGTTTAGGTTTGGTGTCAAGACCATAAGGTATCGGGGGTAAAAGAATCAAATTTATTTAAATCACTTACAAATTCCCTATAGTATTAAAGTTTGCTTATTCAAGTTTAATGTGTTTAGTATATATATGTCACAGGGAGATGATGAAAAAGGAGATTTGATAAAATCCATAAGGTAGATGATAAATTCACGTAAGATGTTAAAATAAAAACTCGGTGGTGTGATTTCCCTAAAGTAAAGTGATTCGATCAAATCCCTTAACTGTTTTAGTTAAAAGATGAAATTATATTGTTTGAATATTAAAAGTATTTATTTAGTAAAGCATGCGTAATATGTAGCATGAAATAACATTTCGGGAATCGTATTAGATATTCAAAATAATTTATAACAAATTTGTAGCTCAAAATTATAAGAGATTGTTATTTTCAATTTATTTATTAACCCTAATCGATTTTATTTTAGAAAGCAAGTTAGACAGTAGTTCAATTACTTATCATGTATTTAACCATTAACAACACCACATATAGATTAATTACCTACACTATCATGTTTGACACTTACTCTAAAAGATTACTATATATTTGGTAAGTTGATGAATGTTTGGAAACCTACATTGGTGAGAATCTGATCATGTTTGTTCTGGTTTGATTAACTGCTGCTCTTGCATTGTGATAATTAAAGGTCGGAACTTTAGGCATTAAAAATTGTTAGAATAGGTACGTTATTAGATTGTAAAAAATCACAAAATAGGTTTTTAATAGGTTCTATAAAGATAAGAAAGATATGGCAGGTTTTCAAAAATATTCGCTTAAAATAGGTTGAATTTTTTATTAAAATTTATAAAAAGAATGCAGCAGTGCAAAAGTATTTTATTCAAACCTTTATGTACTTTGCCTAATTTAATTTAATTACTTAAATTCTATAAACAATTAAAAAAAAAACAATACTTCTATTATAAAATGTAAACAAAAGTAAAAATCATTTCTTAATTATTATTGTTGTGTCGGTTTTATTTTTGCTGTTGCAATAAACTACCATTATTTTTTCTAATTTGTCTGGTGTAAGGCTGTGCCTTCTGTTAGATAAAACCGTTTTATATGCGGAAAAAGAACGTTCAAAATCGCATGACGTTACCAGTCCATACTTCAACATTACCGCTGTTTCTGGTGTTTTCAGGAAGCTCAACATTTTCGCCACAATTTTTCCTACATTTCGTAAAATAGAAAAGTCTGGATTTTTTTTGTAAAACGGCCTCAAGTTTTAAAAACGCACTTCGTTCATTTTGCCCGGTGCAGTTTTCAAATTTTTTTAATACATTGTCCACCAATGATACAGACTCTGATAATGGGGTTCCACATTTTCCAATTTTGTAATTGTTTCTGTTAAAATGTAAAAATTGAATTTAATATATGCCAATAGTTATTTACATTAGAGTGCGGAAAGTTTGATTTTACAACGCGACAGCTCGCCCTTCGGGCTCGTTCCATTAGCTGGAGCGCAGTAAAATCATTTCCGCACGAAATTTGTATAATTTTTTTTGGCCGACAATTATTATTTAAGAAACAACTCTTTGTTTATTAAATATTAATTGTCGGCCAAAAAAAAAAATACAAATTTCGTGCAGAAATGATTTAGAGAAGGGAAAGATTATTCGTTCTGGACTGGAAGTAAGGTGGGAACCGGAAGTGGGGGCGTGGTGGGGGACCGGAAGTGGAGGTGGAGGGTCCAGAACGTCCAGAACGGTGGAGGGTCCTCCCCGACTATTTAGATTACTTACAATATTGGAAATTACTTAATTTTATTTGGCACACTGTTGTAAAGTACGGCTACAATGCGGTAAAGTGACTTTACCGCATTGTATCCGTACTTTTCAACATTGTGAGTAAAAATCAAGTTTCGCTTGACGTATAGCTTTACAATTCAGAAAACCAAAAAGAATTTTTAATGTCTATGTTTCTAAAACAATGTTGTACCTTTCGTATAGACTCTACACAGCTACAGTCAAATTCAATTACAATAAATATCGGTTCCCGCAGAAGTACTGTAACTTAGTAAACAAAAAATTTGAGGTTAGGATTCATAAATACGTGAAGAAGATGACGGGAACACATTTGCTGGTATCAAGTGGTACCAGTTGCTAATACGTAGATAAAAAGTATGCGTTCCGCAATTTCACATAGACTAAGAATTTATGAATAAACATTTTTTCGATATTTTAGGTCACAAATAGGCGCTATAAGAGCTCAATAGGTATCTTTTAGGCAGTAAAAAATTGAAACAGCAAAATAGGCAAAATAGGTTTTTAAAACTAGTGTAAAACGATAGAGAATCATGTACAACGGATTTATATGCTTATTTTTCTCATCTGCCTATAAAGAAAAAAATAGGTAATTACCTAAAGTTCCGAACTTTAGTGATAATGCATTTTACTATTTCGAGTCAAAGTTATATATTAGTTTATATATTAGTTTTGTGAGTATTATTTCTAATTTTTCATATAAATTTACTTTGTTTAACCGTTTCGTTCCTAGTGGTACCTTTAGAAATTAACTAATTTCTTGAAACCACCTAGGCCACCACAAGCGGTGCCATATTTTAATATACGATGTAACAAATTCAAATATGGGATCTAATGTCCAGATAATTATTAGTATTTCATAAAAATGATCAATTTTGTACAATGGGTAACATTAACATTTTCGTGTGAAATATATTAGTTTTATATTAACCCCTTCGTTCCTAGTGATATCTTTATATAACCACCTTTTTGATATTTAATTTCTTGAGATTCAGTGGTAATTTCTTGTAACTACCTGGGTAATACTATGCAAGTGTTTACACTAAATTACATTATATATTTTAATTAAATTACACTAAATTGATGTCAGTATGTTAAATTTTCATAAAAATATATTGAAATATAATTTGCGCTGCAAAGAGTTAAGAGATTTCAGATTCGGTATATTCCTAGTATTAAGGGAGTTATACAGAACACTTTTTGGTGTGTATATATCAATTTTAAAGATTGTTTTAAGCGGTTTGTTCTGTGTACATTGAATTATTTTGTTGATTGATGATATATTTGCATTACCTTAAATTTTTAGAAGGTATCTAAAATGTGACTCAATGTGAGATTTATAAATAAGATTTTTGTTTGTTGATACTGGCAGATCCATATTTGTCCTCCTGATTGCACCTGTCGTGGCACTAACCGTTCTTATAAATTTTAGTACATATATACCTAAGCAGTTCCAAGGACTGACTTAAGTTTGCGTGAGATTTCAGGAAAATTATCTTTAATTGGAGGTCAAGGATTTAAGAAGTGTTCCTGTGAACAATCCAAAATACAATGTGAAACAAAAATAAGTGCCTTTAAAAAAGTACTTTGTAACTTGCCACAAATCAAATTTGCCAACAAATCAACAACATGATTTGATTTTGCCAACATATCAACAACATTTTTTAGTACAAATGAAAGAACATTATTATTTATTAATTACATTCACTAAAAATGTTTAAAATTTCACTAAAATTATGCATTTTGTTTCTAAAAATATCACCTTAACACTATACATGCCGTGCGATGACAAAGTTAAAAAATCTGCAGATTTGCAAGTTTTATGGTTCAAAATACAGGGTGTTTCCAAAAGAATATACGTATTTCGCATGCATATATTTATTAAACTTTAGGACATGCGAATATGAAACTTTCCACACATATTTAGGAACCTCTTCAGTTTAAATTATAGATGTTCTATATGGCCTCCATCAATGACACGAATAATATCACACAGATACTCAAATTCCTCCCATACTCGGGCAAGCATGTACTTCGTCACTGATGTTTTGGCAGTACGGATCCAGTTCTACAACTCTTACTGGTTCCGTGGGAGTGGTGGTACATAAGCGTTTTCTTTAACGAAACCCCACAGGAAGAATTCACAGCATGTCAAATTCGGTGACCGTGGAGCCCAGCTGAGACATGCTAAGTCGTCAGCTCATTGACGACCAAGCCAACGGTTCGGTAGAGTTTCATTCAGATATTCACGCATTTGTTTTCTTCGTGCAGCCTCGGAAACAACGAGTTGTGTAACATAGCGAGATATTGCTGACCGTTAACCGTGTTTCCATTAAAGAAGAATGGATCGTAAACAGATGATCAGAATATCGCACAAAACACATTGACTTTGGGCGAAACTCGTACATATTCATTGACTGCATGTGGGTTTTGCAGGCCCCAAATTCGAACATTTTGTGTTTGTTTACATGACCGCCAACATGAAAAGTCGCTTCATCACTGAACAAGATGCGTTTTGCGAAAGTGATTTGCGAAGTCATTGTCCGTAGCATCATGAATCTCTTTAAAAATTTTAACACATTTGCGTTTGTCATCAGGACGCAGAGCTTGTAACAGCTGTAACTTGTGCGGCTTCATAGCCAACCGACGTCTCAAAACACGCCAAATTATTGTTGTATGCATTTGTAACTCCAGACTGGCACGACGAGTTGATTTTGAAGGGCTAAGTTGGAAAGCAGTTTGAATTCGTGCAACATTTTCTTAAAAAACACGAGGACGGCCAGGAATCTTGCCTTTACATACACATTCGTTTATCTACAAACTGTCGATACCATCTGTAATTGTTTCAACCTTTCGGAGGAACAATTTGGTACCTTTGCACTGGAAAAGTATTTGCACTGTAATCACGGAATTTCATTTCGCAAATTCGAGAACACAAAATGATTTCTATAATGATATTAATATAAATTAGAAACTAGACTATATATTCGTTTCTCCAATAGCCGAGCCGAGGCGCAGGGATCGATAGTTTGGACAAAATAATACTTTCTAATACATATATTCTTTTTGAAACAACCTGTATTATTAGGGCTAGTTTTTCCGAAAGCAAAGATTAAATGGCAAACCTTGCAAAGTAAAAGTTTTTCCGAGGATTTCTTAAAACTTCTCCGAAGATTTATACTAGGGATTTTTATTTCTTCTGCTTGGGATTCAAATCTAAAATTAGTATCCAAAACCCAATTACTTTCTGGAGCTTTGGTTCCTTGTAAAACAACATTTTTCGGAAAATTCTTTAGTTCTACAACATTTTGTACAAGGCTCGGTACAAAATGCTAGCTGTAGTTTTTCCACAGATCAAGAAAATTTAAGAATTTTCCGACAATTTTAAATTTGGTCTAAAATCCAAATATCAATTTATTTGAAAATCTCCAGAAGAGAACTTCAAATATTCCAACATCTTTAGTAAAAACATTTTTTTTAAACAAATTTTTAAAATTAGTTTAATACTGCTAATTAATTTAATACTGTTACGTTGAGCCGTTAACGTAACAGTATACTATACGATGTCAGTTTCCATGTACCATATTTCAAATGGATAAAACGTATTAGTACGTCAACGGACTTCAATGTGTACCTATAATTAGTTGCGTATAACAATTTGTGTTTCAATAACTATTCTTGTATTACCTATCCTACATTCAACAAAGCATGGTTTACTTTACATGCTTTTAATATTCAAACAATATTATTTCACATTTTTACTAAAACAGTTAAGGTATTTGATCAAACCTTTACTTTAGGAAAATCACCTCACCGAGTTTTTATTGTAATATCTTCCGCGAATTAATCATCTACCATAAGAATTCGATCATATCCCCATTTATATCATCTCCCTGCGACAGATATACTTAACAGATTTGAAAACTTAACAGATTTACAAATTTTAATTAGCAGATTATAATAAAATAGGGAATATGCCAGTGATTTAATTTTACTTGATTTTTTACCCCGATACCTTATGGTCTTGAAATTACACTTAAACCATTAGAAGTCTATCAAATCACTTACTTTCTTTACGGAAATTACTCTACATAGTTTTTATTTTAACATCTTCCTTAAATTGATCATTCTTAAATTCATCATTTGACCATATTTCTATTTGTATTACCTCCCTGCGACATATCGACTCTAGAAATACTTGTTCCTTTTTGTAGATACTTGACGATGACTTGTTTTACTGCGACCTTTATATCTATTGTAACCTAGTCTCGTTCTCTCTCGTTTGTATATTTACCCATTTAGTGCGCCTTTGTCCTGATTCCTTTAGGAATTTCAGAATCTGAGTGGAATTCAAGGATTGCAACTCCTATTCGTTCAAGGTACATCTTTCGTTTACAATGTCCTTGAGAAGATGTATCGGAGTTTACTCCGCTAAGCTTCAGGATCTGCATTTCTTATTTTCCTCGATGCTTAAGGTATTTCCCACGTCTGAAATGCCCTGACAAGACTCCTGCCAGAGTTTTAAGATTTTTCCTGTTTAGTTTCAGACAAGCTTTTGTTCTTTTCGGGTTAAAAGATCCTTTGTTAATGCTTGGTATTGATTTACGTATCTTTTATTTTTATTTAAAATAATAAATTGCGCGAAAATAAACCTCTTTTATAGACTTATCGCGAATGTAACGCGTTTCTCGCTGCTGAAGATAAAACCATCGAAAAATTTATTACACTCAGATCGCCCTTTGTCTTTCTTACAAAGTTGAAATCGTTCCACATTATAAAAATTCCGCACATTTCATACACTGAACTCCATACGAAAAACTATCTCAACTGCAATAAATCAGACACCGTCCCATTATTACATCAAAATTTATAACTTCTGCATTGACCGAACTTTCGAACGGGAACCAATCCAGTTAAAGACACTAGTGGCTGGCTCGCCTCTAACTCTCATTACTATTTTTATCCAGGTTTTCGGCGAAGGCGCCGGGAACATAAATCACACTCTCGAGCGTGAATGTTCATAGAGATCATTAAAACTACTTTGAAAACATTAATTGGGAAAGTGCTTCAGTAGCAATGATCCTATAATATAAAGTTTATAAGAGTTATTTTTTTTTTCGAAAGAATGTATATTATTAATTCTGTAATTCGTTTCATATTAATATTGAATGCATTTTCGCCCACACACGTAGCAATTATTCATATATTCAGATGAAAGTTTGTAATTAGTTTCAACATTTAAATAAAGTTTTACGTAACATATAGCTCCTGCCCAATTTCATTCCAATGTGAAAAGTTCAAGAAAGCAAATAATTTAACACATATTATGACAATTTAATACAAACTATTATTATATAATGTCATTTTTTTAAGACAAGACTATACAAACAAGACTGGACAGTTAAGACTACACAGGCGAGATTAGACAGACAAGACTAGACAGACAAGACTAGACAGACAAGACCAGACAGACAAGACTAGACAGACAAGACTAGACAGACAAGACTAGACAGACAAGACTAGACAGACAAGACTAGAGACAGACAAGACTAGACAGACAAGACTAGACAGACAAGACTAGACAGACAAGACTAGACAGACAAGACTAGACAGACAAGACTAGAGAGACAAGACTAGACAGACAAGACTAGACAGACAAGACTAGACAGACAAGACTAGACAGACAAGACTAGACAGACAAGACTAGACAGACAAGACTAGACAGACAAGACTAGACAGACAAGACTAGACAGACAAGACCAGTCAGACAAGACTAGACAGACAAGACTAGACAGACAAGACTAGACAGACAAGACTAGACAGACAAGACTAGACAGACAAGACTAGACAGACAAGACTAGACAGACAAGACTAGACAGACAAGACTAGACAGACAAGACTAGACAGACAAGACTAGACAGACAAGACTAGACAGACAAGACTAGACAGACAAGACTAGACAGACAAGACTAGACAGACAAGACTAGACAGACAAGACTAGACAGACAAGACTAGACAGACAAGACTAGACAGACAAGACTAGACAGACAAGACTAGACAGACAAGACTAGACAGACAAGACTAGACAGACAAGACTAGACAGACAAGACTAGACAGACAAGACTAGACAGACAAGACTAGACAGACAAGACTAGACAGACAAGACTAGACAGACAAGACTAGACAGACAAGACTAGACAGACAAGACTAGACAGACAAGACTAGACAGACAAGACTAGACAGACAAGACTAGACAGACAAGACTAGACAGACAAGACTAGACAGACAAGACTAGACAGACAAGACTAGACAGACAAGACTAGACAGACAAGACTAGACAGACAAGACTAGACAGACAAGACTAGACAGACAAGACTAGACAGACAAGACTAGACAGACAAGACTAGACAGACAAGACTAGACAGACAAGACTAGACAGACAAGACTAGACAGACAAGACTAGACAGACAAGACTAGACAGACAAGACTAGACAGACAAGACTAGACAGACAAGACTAGACAGACAAGACTAGACAGACAAGACTAGACAGACAAGACTAGACAGACAAGACTAGACAGACAAGACTAGACAGACAAGACTAGACAGACAAGACTAGACAGACAAGACTAGACAGACAAGACTAGACAGACAAGACTAGACAGACAAGACTAGACAGACAAGACTAGACAGACAAGACTAGACAGACAAGACTAGACAGACAAGACTAGACAGACAAGACTAGACAGACAAGACTAGACAGACAAGACTAGACAGACAAGACTAGACAGACAAGACTAGACAGACAAGACTAGACAGACAAGACTAGACAGACAAGACTAGACAGACAAGACTAGACAGACAAGACTAGACAGACAAGACTAGACAGACAAGACTAGACAGACAAGACTAGACAGACAAGACTAGACAGACAAGACTAGACAGACAAGACTAGACAGACAAGACTAGACAGACAAGACTAGACAGACAAGACTAGACAGACAAGACTAGACAGACAAGACTAGACAGACAAGACTAGACAGACAAGACTAGACAGACAAGACTAGACAGACAAGACTAGACAGACAAGACTAGACAGACAAGACTAGACAGACAAGACTAGACAGACAAGACTAGACAGACAAGACTAGACAGACAAGACTAGACAGACAAGACTAGACAGACAAGACTAGACAGACAAGACTAGACAGACAAGACTAGACAGACAAGACTAGACAGACAAGACTAGACAGACAAGACTAGACAGACAAGACTAGACAGACAAGACTAGACAGTCAAGACTAGACAGACAAGACTAGACAGACAAGACTAGACAGACAAGACTAGACAGACAAGACTAGACAGACAAGACTAGACAGACAAGACTAGACAGACATGAATAGACAGACAAGACTAGACAGACAAGACTAGACAGACAAGACTAGACAGACAAGACTAGACAGACAAGACTAGACAGACAAGACTAGACAGACAAGACTAGACAGACAAGACTACACAGACAAGACTAGACAGACAAGACTAGACAGACAAGACTAGACAGACAAGACTAGACAGACAAGACTAGACAGACAAGACTAGACAGACAAGACTAGACAGACAAGACTAGACAGACAAGACTAGACAGACAAGACTAGACAGACAAGACTAGACAGACAAGACTAGACAGACAAGACTAGACAGACAAGACTAGACAGACAAGACTAGACAGACAAGACTAGACAGACAAGACTAGACAGACAAGACTAGACAGACAAGACTAGACAGACAAGACTAGACAGACAAGACTAGACAGACAAGACTAGACAGACAAGACTAGACAGACAAGACTAGACAGACAAGACTAGACAGACAAGACTAGACAGACAAGACTAGACAGACAAGACTAGACAGACAAGACTAGACAGACAAGACTAGACAGACAAGACCAGACAGACAAGACTAGACAGACAAGACTAGACAGACAAGACTAGACAGACAAGACTAGACAGACAAGACTAGACAGACAAGACTAGACAGACAAGACTAGACAGACAAGACTAGACAGACAAGACTAGACAGACAAGACTAGACAGACAAGACTAGACAGACAAGACTAGACAGACAAGACTAGACAGACAAGACTAGACAGACAAGACTAGACAGACAAGACTAGACAGACAAGACTAGACAGACAAGACTAGACAGACAAGACTAGACAGACAAGACTAGACAGACAAGTTTAGACAGACAAGACTAGACAGACAAGACTAGACAGACAACACTAGACAGACAAGACTAGACAGACAAGACTAGACAGACAAGACTAGACAGACAAGACTAGACAGACAAGACTAGATAGGCAAGACTAGACAGACAAGACTAGACAGACAAGACTAGACAGACACGACTAGACAGACAAGACTAGACAAACTAGACTAGATAGAAAATACTAGACAGACATACTAGACAAACAAAACTAGATACACAAGACTAGACAGACCACACTACTGAGACGAGACTAGACAGACAAGACTAGACAGACGAGACTAGACAGACCACACTACTCAGACGAGACTAGACAGACAAGACTAGACAGACAAGACTAGACAGACAATGCTAAATAGACAAGACTAGACAGACAATGGTAAATAGACAAGACTAGACAGAGAAGACTAGGCAGACAAGACAAGACAGATAAGAATAGACAGATATGAATAGACAGACAAGTCTAGACTGAAAAGCCTAGACAGACAAAACTAGACAGATAAGACTAGAGAGACATGACTAGACAGACATGTCTAGACAGACAAGACTTTATTTTTTATTATAAAAGAAACGAAATAGGTACAGAGTACGTAAACAAATAAAATCTTCTGCTAGACTTCCCGCGTCGCCCCAGGACTGCCATTAAGCATTACTTCGAAGTAGTCGTTGTTATAATTCTCTCCATTGGAGTCCATCACTCATGATCTTCCTTTTACGCTTCTCGGCTTCTCCCCTCTCATAATTTCCCGCAACATCACGGTTACCGCGTTCCAGCGGTCCTTCGACTCCAGTAGCGGTGCTGCTACGTTTCCCTTCGTAATACGAACTAGTCATTTGTTGTGGGCACCTCTTCTTATATGGTCCTACTTTGGGCATTTAAACACAGTGTGTTCTATGAGAGTCCTTCCCCTCTAATCGGCAATAGGAGCATTGGTCGGGCACGCTCTTCCCAATTCCCTTCAATATTTGTTGAATACACCATGTCTGTCATTGCCTGGGTTGAGTGGTTGTGTAGATCTCTCCACCGTCTATTGCTCTACCCGCGAATATCCTTAATAAAGGTTTTTGTCTACCCCTCAAATTGTATACATTTTCAACGCCAGGCGTTCAATATAATATCTCTGGCTGCCGGTTTTCATTGCCTCCCTTTTTCGTGTACAGAGACTCTTTCTTGGACGCGTAACTTTATAGGCGGTATTCCCGGTATGGCAAGTAGGGCCATGGTGGTGGCAGTCCTGCAGGCTGCTGCAACACCTATAGCTATCTTTCTATTTATGCTCTCCAGCATTCGCTCATTTTTCTTGTAGCGTTGTAGGTACTTGCGTCCATATAGCAGCCCCGTATAGGAGTTCTGATGAGACTAGGTGAACAAGAATTATACAGCTCCTAGATCTCGGCACTCAAATATTTGGTACGATTGGTCACACCCAACAGGGCCTTCTGGTATGTCCTCTTAATATGTTTTGTCACTCTGACGTCTTTGCCTTCGTGTTTACTCATATATTTACGGAATTTGACTCTCTGGACCAGCGTTCCTTCTACTTTTATTATTAGATTGCGCAACTTGTATTTCCAATCCAGGAGGACAATCTCTGTTTTTAAGGGCGAGCCTGATACACATTTCCATCAATCCCAGGCCGATTTTGTTTATGACATGTGTTATACCTTTCTCCAGGATATGTGGTGTCCAAATCAGGGCGTAGCTGGTGTTAATAAAATAACTTCTCCAGACAAATGGACCCCCTGGAATCACCTCCGTACACTCTGGGCCCGCTTATCGCATAACTTCGGAGTGACGGAGGGCATTTTTTAATTTTTTAATTAGTCTAGATGTTGTTTTTTTGCCCTTTTGGACTGCATTTAATCGTTTTCTTTATCTGTCATTATCGTTATAATTAATCCGTTTACATTGGCCCAGTTAGTTTTTCCCTTTAACATGTATGGGAATATTGTCCTGGCGCTAAAGGGTTCTTCCATGACTTTTCCGACTGCTTCTCTTTCAGTTTCTCACCTCCAGCAATCAAAGATAGTGTGATTTACACTATCTGTTTCCACGCAGTAAACACATAGGTCGTCATTATTACAATATTAAAGAGATAATCCCTGAAGCTACCGTGGCCAGTCAGTACTTGGGTAAGGTAGTAGCTAGTTTCGCCAAATTTTCTATTTACCCATGACGATATATTTGGGATTATCACTTGGGTCCACTTCCCTTTGTCGCTTAGCTGCCATCTCTTTTGCCATTCCTCGATAAGCTCTTCTCTGGCCAGTTGTTTTTTCTGTTTGCAGTAGTTTGCATCGTGCACCTTTTTTCGCTCTTTTACGAGCAGGTCTATGGGGGGTATTCCCGATATGACTTGGGCGGCCTCTCCTGAGACCGTCCGGTAAGCGCTGCATGTACGTAGAGCCATTTTTCGCTGAACGGTTGCGAGTTGGTGAAGGTTTCGTTTCCTTGTCTAGTTCTTTGGCCCATATTGGAGCTCCGTACAACATGGTAGACTGGACTACAGAACTAAGTACTTTCCGAGAGCTGCTCTTAGGCCCTCTTACGTTTGGCATGAGCTGCTGAATGCCTGATAGTGTTATCATTGCCTCTCCTGCCGCTTCGGTAATGCGCGCCATGAAGGATAGCCTTTTATCGATTACTACTCCGAGGTATTTGAGTGTTTCGTTTGGTATTATAATTGCCTTTTCCACTTTAAACTTTAGGGCTAAGTTGTCTTAGGCCTGTGAAGAGGACAGCCTTGGTTTTTTCTGGAGCTAGACTTAGGTTCTTCGGCTTCATCCACGTGCTGACCATTTTTGTTGCTTGATTTGCCGATCGCATTAAGCCTTGCTCTGTTTTTGCTGTGACAACAAGTGCGATATCGTCGGCGAAGCCGATTAGGGTGGCCCCCAATGGCATCCTCATGGTAAGTACTTCATCATATAGCACGTTCCACAGGGTGGAGCCTAGTATCGAACCCTGTGGGGCGCCACTGTTAATTTGCCGCTCTTCTTTTTCGTGGTCTCCTATCAGTATGATGCTACGATCGCTAAGGTCGCTTCTTATCATGCGCAACAGATACGGAGATATACCCCTTCTTATCAGACTGTCCATGATATGCTTCCAGGATGCGCTATTAAAAGCATTTCTAACATCAAATGTAAGGAGGGCACACATGCGTCTGGTTCTCTGGGTTCCGCTTTTAGCCTTTTCTGCTATCTCCAGGACAGCGCTTAAGGCATTGATGGTGGATCTACCTTGTCTAAACCCATATTGGTTTTTGGACAAACCGCCTCCCACCTCAAGCTCTCCCTTTAGCCTTAGTAGCAAGAGCTGCTCAAATAGCTTACCAGACATATCCAATAGGCAGATGGGTCTGTAGGATGTGGGATCTCCTATCGGTTTATCTCCTTTTCTAATTAGTGAAAGTTTTGCGCGCTTCCATATGACTGGGAAATTCCCAGCAGTTAACAACCTATTCATTAAGTCTATGACGAATTTAGGTCGATGTCTAGCGGTTAACTTGACAATCTCGGGTGGTATGCCATCGGGACCCGGTGTTTTGCAGTTTCTAATACGTTTACTCGCCAGCGATAGTTCCTCTTCCGTAAAGGGGGGCGTTGTGTGAACTTCAGGTTCTTCTTCTTGCAATCCTTCTCCTACCGGAGGTTGGACACCATCATGACTATTCTTATCCTGTTCACCGCTGCTCTGAACAGTTCCGTGCTGCTACAGCTGAACCACTCACGCAGGTTCTTCAGCCAGGATACTCTACGCCTACCAATACTCCTGGTTCCTTTAATTTTTCCCTGCATAATAAGTCTTAGAAGACTATATTTGGGGCCTCTCATGACATGGCCTAGATACTCCAGTTTCCTTTTCTTAATGGTCAGCACGACTTCGCATTCCTTTTTTACCTTTTCTAGTACCTGTTTGTTGGTGACTATCTTTCCAGGATATTCTAAACATTCTGCGATAACACCACATCTCGAACGCTTCCAACCGTTTTAGTTCAGGTTTCTTTAGGGTCCAGGCTTCGACTCCGTATAGCAGGGGTAGAGAACACATAACATCGTAGTATTCTAATTCGTAATTCTATATTAGTGTCTCTGTTACAAATAAACTCTTTCATTTTCATAAACGCTGATCTTGCTATCTCCACCCTTCTTCGTATCTCACCTGCCTGGTCGCTTGTTTTGTCTAGCACGGTTCCAAGATATTTGTAGGAATCTACTCTTTCAATTATGGTATTGTTGATATTTAGTTGCACTTGTTGGTTATGTGCCTTAGAAACTACCATACACTTAGTTTTTGAACTTCAGGTTGTACCCAAGTAAAAGGTGTATGTTTCGGAAATAGTGCATCAGCTACTTGACGAACTCCTTCCATGGTCATTTGAAGATCTTGCGTCCGAAATTTCAGGTTTCTTCTTATAATTTGGAACGCGTCTCTCCATGTGTCTTTATTTAGGTCGGTGCACAGTTTTTTACCTATGGCTTTGCTTTGATTTGTTAATGAGTTGACGTAGATCATTTTTTGCTCGCTTGTATTTATGACGTAACAGTGTAATTTTTTCTTCCGGTATTTGTTTTGCTCTTTCGCGTTGGTATTTTTTCCTGGTAGCGACACATGTAGTTCTCATTTAGTCGGTCCACCAGTATACTGACTTAGAACTTTTTGGTCTTTCTATCGGAATCTTCTATGGTAATGGTTTCTAGCTCTTTTGTTAGACACTCCTTGATTTTTTCTTCCTGCAGGTTTTCTAAGATCCAGCCACTTGTTTTTGGGTATGCCTTTGTCTTTGATCTTGCCTTTTCTTTAATGTTATAAAAGATGTGACGGTGGCCGCTCAAGGTTTCCTTGTCAAGAACCTTCCAGCCTTGGAATCTGTCGCAATGGAATTGGTGGAGAAGGTGAGGTCTATTATTGAGCGCGAGTTGCCCCTAACAAACGTGTGTGTGCCACCTTTGTTTTGTATGCTCAAATCTAGTTCCGCTGCTCAGTCTGTTACGATATTTCCTCTACTGTCCATGCTAGGGGATCTCCATTAAGGGGAATTTGCGTTGAAGTCTCGAGCTATAATAATTCATCTTTTTTTCTGATGTCTAAGACTCTGGTTTAGAGCTTCAAGAGATTCAGACAGTTGTTCGATGTTTTTGTTGTGTGAGAAATAACAAATGTATATTATAACCTGGAACAACTCTACCCATACGAAGCCTGATCCATGCCCATTACTTACCACGGACAACTTTTGGTTTTTGATCCAAATCGCTGTGTCCTTTTCATCGTCTGTGAACAATTTAGCATTGGTTGCTAGTTTTTTGTTTGGCTCACATATTATTGCGATTTCCGATTTTAGCTCTAGGGCCATAGCGGTCAGTAGTTCGTATGCTGCGCGGCATCTCGCAATATTTATCTAAAGTATTTGGATCATTTTTGTGCTCTTTCCCGCCTTGCCTCCGCCAGAGCTCTTCTGTCTGCAGGACACGATGCAGTGTTAGCTCGGTTACCCTTAATATTGCATATGAGACATTGTGGTTCTTCCTCACAGTCCTTTGCCTTGTATCCTTCCTGACCACATCTCAGGCACAATCTTTGACGATCTGGGCCCTTGCAGACAGTCGCGTGGTGGCCCGTTTCCCAACATCTATAGCATCTCTCCACTTCTATTCTTTCTTGGATTTTGCTGTATATCAATCCTATTTTGATTTTTCCTTCTCCTATTAGGACACTTGCCAAGTTTTTGGAAGTACTAAGGTGAAAACCTAAGACCAGGCCGTAGGCTGGTCTTAGGTTTTTGACTCTTGCTTTGTAGTTCTGTGTGCCCAGGAGGTTATTTACGAATTGCTCGATTTATTCAGAGGTCGTAATGGCATCGATGTCCTAGATGTGTAATACAGTGTCTGTTTTTTTTGTACGGACGTTTACTTCTGGCAGTTTTTGGGCTATTAGTTCCCTCAGGATTCATTTCCAACTTTGGTCTCGAGTAATAGATCTCCTGCTTTTGTTTGCCTCATTCAAACTATTTTCGAGCCTGAGGATTCAGGGTTTACTTCTTCTTTTACAACTTTAAGTAGTTCGGCGTAAGTTTTGTCTTGTGCTCTTATACTGCTTGGGTTTTTTTTTCCTGGCCTCTGTTGATCGCCTTTTCATTCCCTATCTCTGTCATCTCTTTCACGTTTCTTCCCTTCCGTGAGTACACCCTAATCTCTATGTCTGTGTCCGAAAAAGACTAACAACACTAGACAGACAAGGCTAGACAGACAAGACTAGACAGACAATACCAGACAGACAAGTCCAGACAGACTTTTTGCATATGGGGTATGGATGATTATACCTTACGGTTAGCCATACAAGTGAACCCAGTGAAACTAACCCAAGAACACGCCGGGACCGCTAATCGCATTTCATCATGGTGGTGGTTGACATGTCTCCATATTATTACTATCTACTTGCCCCATTCACACTACGCGCGATTAGACGTTCGATTACTAACTTTTCTTGATTTTCTCATCCTTTTCCTTTTCGATTAGACCAGAGAGACTAGACAAGACTGGACAGTCAAGAATAGACAGGCAAGACTATAGAGGAAACACTAAGCAGACAAGACTAGACGGACAATACTAAATTTCTTAGCGAGTTGTCAACAATATGAATTAAAACCTTTGAGATTATCGTTGAAATTAATTGTATAAATGAATTAATTGAGGAAAAGGAAGTTTTATTCTAATGACCCAATTTCGAAGGTAGGTACGAGTGAAGCTAAAGACGGCACGACTTGGAATACTAATTTTCACAGACAAGGCTAGAATGACAAAGCTGGAGAGGAAAGGATAGACAGACATATCTAGAGTGACAAGACAGGACAGACAATACTAGACAGATAAGACTAGATAAACTGTTTGTAGACGTTTGTTTTCGCATCATTTGAAACTTTGTCAAAATATTTAAATTTCGGTTTGTTGTTATAAGTAAATATAAATTTTTGATAAATTAAAATATTTAGTGTAATTTTCTCTCTCTGTAATTATAAAATTTGATTAGCCTGTCTAGAAATAAAAATTTTAATTTATTTGTTTGTAAATCCAAGTAAAGAAAGTTTATGTTCCGTTCCAACTTGAAAATGTTTCTGGTCTATGGAGATATTTAATTTTAGTTATTTAATTATATTTGTGGACGCTACATTGAGACACACTTTGTGACAAACTAACATAACTAAATATGTTCTTAATTTTGAAATTTGTCTAGTATTCCTCGGTATTATACTGTACTCAATTTACACGGTTTCGTTTACCACGGTTTATTTTTTAAAGCTCGATTAAAAGTTACCTAAGTAACTCTTTCCAAACGTAAAAGTCATATTTTTATGCTTCTGTTCTAATGTAATCAAGGAGAAAAAGAAAACGAAAGAAATTCACTCAGGTACATAAGTTCTGGAATTATCCAGGAACTTGAACGTGACTAAAAATTGTAATAGAATGTCATCAAAGTCATGTCGAGGTGGTATATTTTAAATAAAACGATGAGAGATACTAATTGGGAGCTAAAGACGTTGTGAACCATTTGTAAACCTAGCGGTTACGCACTATCTTCTTCAATAAACTACAGTTTGTTGAGCTGTGAAATATTTTTATCAATTTCAATATATTGTATAATAATGTTACGGTTATAAACAATTCAACTCGATACAATATTGGTGCGTGTAACTGGAAAACGCGTTCAATTGAACGGAAGTGAAATGAACCGTTTGACGTAAACAAACGCACATTTTGTTTACGCCCCGATCAATATGTAATTACAATCAGAATCATTATTTCCAAGGATGTCGGAAAACGTGTATAACGACCGTGAAAACGTTTCCAAAACCGTTTATCCGCCGGTTTCAAATCCAATTTTATAACTGAAACGTTCGTTAATCACCGACGGATGCGTTAATTATATTTATTTTCATTCGGGCACTTGCTCAATTCATGTTTATAAATTGGTCCTAATGGGCGCAAATAGCCAGACTCGTGATTTATGTTCCCCAGTGAAAAAATTAAATTAAATTTAAAAAATGGCAAGAATGCTCAACTGTTCATTAAGCCCATTTTGTATGATGGATGGTGTGATGGCAGGAGTGGCCAACCAAGCCAGGGCGCAATTTCAAAATTTGTTTGAACGCTGCGGGCATAGCAATATGTAAGGACAATAACTAGGCAGAGGTATCAGAGGCACGTGTACAAGGCTCTGATGGAAGCTGGCCCCAAAAATCTCAAGAAAATAATAACTTGCAAATTTATTTTGGTACTTACGTTAAACCCCACCGCAGCTAGGGTTAGATTAGGTTATATTAGAGCAGATAAATTTAGACCACATAAGAAAATCCGAATCCGAAATAAGAAAAAATTTTACACTTTCTAGTTATATAACAGACCCTTAACAAAATATAATCGAATTATCTTTTACAACGCCAATGTCTTTCCGCTACAATGCGCATGCAACTTCTGCTGCGGTGGCGTTAATACGTAAGTACCTTTATTTTTTCTTGATAACTCGACACGACATGGCCTAGTCGTGTACCCATCATCTACGAGTTGTCAACAAAATGAATTAAAATCAACAACATTAATTTTTGATAACTCGACACGACATGGCCTAGTCGTGTACCCATCCTTTGCGAGTTGTCAACAAAATGAATGAAAATGTTTTCGATTATCGTTGAAATTAATTGTATAAATGAATTAATTGAGAAAAAGGAAGTTCTAATATAATGAGTATGCTATATAATGACTAAGCTATAGGTGGTACGACTTAGAATACTAGTTTTCTAAGTCGTATTAAGTTCGTGTTCATACATTTTATTATTCTTATCTAAGAGAATAGACTTCATGCAATTTTATTGTAACATTGTATGAGCAACGACAAACCAACCATATTTTTTTACTTAAGGGGTACGACTTACGCAACCTTACCTTATTATTCTCTCTAGAGTATTAAACCCTCCTCTATTTTGATATAAAAATAATGAAATAAAAGAGAAATCGCGACCTTATATATCCATCGATCTACGTTAATAATACATACAGTTTTCAGTTCGTATATATTTCCTACAGACTATTAAATATTGTCAAAGGGATGTTTGAAGGTAAAGTCGATTTGAATATTCTTTGCATCTGGCAAAATGGCGTGTTCTTGGAAGATACTGAATATAACCACTTGGCAGACGGCCGTATCGATTATCCCAATAAATGCCATTGTGTTATTAAATTTTCTATATATAGTCCAGATAGATTTTGGAATGCTTTGGGGAATTTTCAATATTCTGCTCGAGTTCGCAAGAAAATGTCATACATTTTTTCGTTCTGATAAAGCTCTCCTCTCATATTCCTTTTATATCCTACTGTATTAATATGTACTTTACTAATATTCTTATTGATAATTCGGGATACAAACTCAATTACGAAAATGTGGAAACTATACATCTCTTTGAGGGGTGGTGGATTCTCCTGAACCCCAGGATCCTCCTGAACATACAAATTTATGTATTTCTGGCATTTCAAAGAGATATTTTACCGATTATATTAGCCAGATTTGATGGAAATAGTTATAAAGCAATAAATATAGAATAATTATTTTTTAATGATGTAGATAGGAATTTGAATAAATACAAATTTTGGTGAATTTAAATTTTTTAGTTTAAAACATGAAAAACTTTCTATTTGCGTTATTTTTAACGATAACTTCGAACTTGCTTAAGGGTATTACATACCAATTTAATTACTACTTCCCCCTTGGGCTTTACATAAGTAAACTTACGTACAAATTACCCTATCCCAGGGCTAAAAATAATCATGTTAATAAATCGGATTATTTTATAAATATCAAATACTTAAACTTCTATACAATAGTTACGTTTGAATATTACACATTGAAAACATTGATCTTGAAGTTTCCAAATCCAAACGAAGACCTATAAATATTTCCGACCGCGGTAATAACAACGTACGCGGCATTAATTCCATCAAGTAAAACCTTTCATTATTTAAAGTAAATGTTACAGCTTGACTGGCATAGATAGATATATTATTTAAAACGGTCAGTTCTTAGCCATCGATCCTATCTAATAATATATCTTGTTAATGGCAAAGAAAACTTAAACTACTCATAATTCATTTAGATTTATATTATTGATACTTTAATTTATACGTTATAACATCACACAAATTTCAAAATAATACATTATTTAATGTTGCATAATGAATGGCACTTAATATTTCAGCAATCGTTATCCTTTGAGTAAAATATTTTTGCGGTGAAGGAATATTCAGGATACGAATTTGCATAAAACAGTTAGTATTTATTTGTGCTTTGCATGTTTGTCGCGTGATTAAGTCAAATAAATATAAATTGGCGTTTGCTATCCAGTTTTTCGTCAAATGCACCGTAGTATTTAGATCCCTGACAACAATGTTCATAGTCATGTAAATACATTTCAAATATCAAAATAACAGCAAGATTTGTGTTTTTGGGGAATTAAAAATTAATATGGGAAATCATTAATTTGAAATAAGTAAATGTAATATTTTTTTTATTAAAAGTTTTTAAAACATAAGGTCTTTTAATTCTAACTATGGAGAAGTAGTTAATTTGAAATAAAATGTTAATTTGAAAGAGAAAACGAAAAAATGTCAAGGTTGCATTTTTTTTCTCATTAACCAATGTGAGATTATACAATAGGTCAAGGAATAGTCAAGGAATAGTGGGTCTAATTTTGTTCCTGATATTTTTTCATTTTTTAGCCCGTGGGTCACCAGGTTACTGGCATCACTTGAAAAAGAGGAGGGAGGTCAAAGACTACTTCCTTTGTTCTCACTTTTGAAGGCTTTTACAAAATTCAAGTTTCCTTCTTGTTTTACATCTTCTGCTTTGGAAGTGAAGAGCAAAAAATAAAGGTCGATGTAAAAAAATTATAAATGCATTATCAATGAATAAATCCATAAGACTTCTTTCTTGATGTATTATACAATGAAATCCAATTTGAGGATATGGAATATATTGCTTAGGAATATTTGCCAGCATATTAGGTGCATCGTCTGTTGCAACAGTAACAATTTTCAGTAGGTCAATATCCATTTCTTTAAATGCAATATCAACTTCTTTAAAGATATCAAGACCGGCATACTCCCTTTTCAAAGTTATTAGTTTCAATAACTCTTTCATTATATTTCCTGATTTATATTGAGCAAAAATTGCTAATTGTACAAAACCACTTACATCATTACTCTCATCTGAAGCAATTGAATACATTGTATGAACACGTATGAAAACACTAGAGGACAGCGATCCATTATAGATCATATAATAACTAATAGAAAAGTCTACCCAAATAAGACCATAGACGTAAGAGTGCTACCATCAGCCAATATAGGCACAGAACATCACCTCGTCGTATGCAAGTACCGATTCAAATCAATGAGACACAAGCAACAAGAGCCGACAAAATGCGGCAAATTTAACATAGAGGCATTAAAAACAGAGAGCATAAGGATACTATACGAAAACAGACTAGCACAAAAAATAGCATCCAACAGCATATAAGACCAGGACACAGATGAAGCCTGGGAAAAGCTGAAATCTTACATTACAAACAGCGCTCTTGAGGCTATCGGCAGCAGATCAGTCAGTAATACTCCATGACATAATTATATACCGTGGTACAACCCAGACCTAAAAGAAATAGCCCGACAAAAATCAGAAGCCTAGAGAAAATATATGAACACGGAAGCTTACGACCAATACAAACTGGTGAGGAACAGGTGCAAGACAGAAGTGCGACACCTAAAATATCAATACTGGAAGAACTTCAGCATTGAATTGCAACACGACTTATATGGCGGTTAAATGAAAATCTGGAAGCTCCTCAGGAAGTATAAGCAACCAGTTGACAAACAACATCAAACCAAATGTATAACACCTGAAGAATGTGCCAAGTACTTTAAGAAATTGTATGAAACAGAAAGCAACAACATCATGGAAGGAACCACTACCGTAACGCACGAACAGACAATGTAAGAGTCATACTGACTTATTAGCCAAGAAGAAATAAATCGGGAAATCAGGAACCTAAAAACAAGAAAGACACCAGGTGAAGATATGATTCCCAACGAACTCCTAAAATACGGCGGCGACAAACTGGAAACAGAAATCTACACCTTAGTTCTAAATTAAGTTTAAAAAACCTTTATAGTTAGATCTACACCTTGTTTAGAAAAATTGTCGAATCCGAACAAGTGCCGGTAAGATGGAAAAACACAACTACCATCCCGATCTTCAAGAAAGGTAAAAAAAACAGACCCCTCAAATTACGGAATTACGGATTGTTCAACACCAACAACTACACAATCATAAAAACAAAGACATCAGGGAGGGTGCGCGTAAGCGATGGTGTAAGACAAGGTGACAGCATGAGCCCGTCTTGAACCCTATATATATGAACCCTATTTAACATCATAACGGACAACATAATAACCACAGTAAAAAACCTTAAAGCGGGATACAGAATGGGGAACCAATCCTTCAACATCCTATGCTATGCAGATGATGCAACGCTAATGGCATACACCGAAGACGATATGCAACGATTACTAAAGACATTCTCGGAAACAGCAAAGAAATACAACGTCGACATTTCCCACCAAAAAACCAAGTGCATGGTAGCCAGGCGATACCCAACAAGATGCAAACTAGAACTCGACGGTAAGGTAATAGAACAAGTGATGAGCTTCACATACCTCGGCAGAAAATATCAAGCGACAGAAACCTTAAGATGGAAATCCGAGCAGCCACCAACAAGACCCGAAAAATATCCGGCACAATAAACAATATAATGTGGAGAAATAAGCATATATCTAAAGAAGGTAAAATCCGAATATACAAAACCGCAATAAGACCAATGCTCACATACGCAGCCGAAACAAGAGCCGACACAGCCGTTATCAAACAAGCTTTGAGAACGACAGAGATGCGTACTCTACGAGCGATAAAGGGGGTCACGCTAAGAGACTAAATCAGGAGCTCCACAATCCGAGAGGATCTACAAATACAGGATGTCGGAGGCACTGCCAGGACCATGTGAAACGCAAGACCACCTGGAGGGCCACCAAAGAGATGGGCAGACTCCTGTACATCCATATCACTGGAGATTAAAGACTAAGGAGGCACTTAAAGAAGCAGGCACACGTGCCTATACAAAAGTCTAAAAAGAAGAAGAAGATATTTAATTATATTCCGACTTATTGGTAACTCATTTATACGCTTCTTAATCAATTCTTTGTCTTTAAAATCTGGAAATAAAATTGCACTACAAAAACTCTTATTTTACAAACTCTCTTTCTGAAAGATGTTTATCGTGACGAACAATGCAATGGGCAACTTGAAAACTAGCAGCTCTAATGTGAATTCATCTACTCGCACATCAAATTGAATTCATTCATAAATAAATTATTGTATGTGAAGAATGCCATTATTATAATCGTGTTCAAAAGTATACAAATCGTGCGTAAAAGTTCAATGTAAATCAAGTGGAATTTCATTATTAAACGATTTCTGTTTGCTGTAGCTATGGCAACAACTCCCGGCACTAAACAAAAAATATAAACTGATGAGTAAAAATAAAATATCTGAAGTATACTAAAATTGAATTCATTTTTCTTATTTTTAATCAAGAAGTTTCGGCCTCTCAGTCTGTATTTATCTGGTTATGATATAACTTAACCTAACCATAGAATTTAGATTAAATCTAGGTTAACCTAGATTACATCGACAAGGACAAAATAGGGTTCCCGTCACTGTGAGCTTTTACAAGTTAGCAATTTCAATTTCAAAATTATTTTTTTTAATATTATCGGTGAGAAATAGTATTTTTTTTATAGATTCAACAGTATTTTAACATACTTCGTGGATAAAATAATGTATGATACATGTGTTTGAAAAGCTTTTGTGCATGAGTTGCAACGTTTAAAAGCAAAATTTAATAGCAATGAGTCCTTGGCACACTTGTATCATAAGGTAATATTTTGGGACCAAAAACGCTTTTAAAACACAAAACGATTTTCTTTCTTCTTTTGTGAAAAGTATATTTTTCTTTCTTTGTCTGTTGAAAAGGCGAGATTAGAATACAACTTTTCAAAATGTCTTTTACATCTGGGGGCACGGCACTGTCGCCAAGTCAAATACATCCGTACTTATCATTTTCTCGAAGCGACTAACGGCACTTTTGACCTCCCTGTAACTTCATTGCGTATACAGCAAAAAGTCTGATTTTTTAGATATTAAGAGGACATACTATAACTGGCTATATTGCTAGTATACCTAATAATTATAGCATATAGTTCACGAATTATCACCAGTCAAATTTCTTAATTTTGTAAGTGCCACACTCACCGATCATCAAAATTCTAGGGTACTTCTAGCAATCTTACAAACTGCAAATTTTGAATTTTAGTTAGCCTTTAGCCTATGAAGGAAAGAAAAAATGAAAAATCCCGAAAGTTCTTCATCTATTAAATGAAAAATAATGATTATTAAAAATTTCTTAATATTGTTACCGACACACGGATCATCAAAATTCTAAGGCACTTCTATCAATCTTCATTACCATCATCATCATCAATCAGCCTTTTTGCATCCACTGCTCGATATAGGCCTCCTCCATTTCTGCCCACTGTCCTCTATTTTGAGCGCTCTGCATCCAGTTTGTGGTTATTCTTTTGATATCGTCCGTCCATCGCGTGGCAGGTCTTCCCCTGTTTCTCTTGTCAGCTCTTGGTCTCCACTCGAGCAGTCTTTTTGTCCATCGCCCATCTGCCATGCGGGCCACATGTCCAGCCCATCTCCACTTGAGCTGAACCACCTGATACATAACATCCGTGACTCCTGTTCTCGCCCGTAAGTCCTCATTTCTAACGTGGTCACGAAGTGACACACCGAGCATCGATCTTTCCATCTTGCGTTGTGTTATTCTAAGCTCCTTAGCAGATGTGACTGTCAGTGTTAAAGTTTCGGCGCCGTAGGTCATAACCGGTAGAATGCACTGATTAAAAACCCTTCGCTTTAAACAAATCGGGAGATTACTCTTAAACACATCCCCAAGTCTGCCATGTGCAGCCGAAGAGAACATAATTCTTCTTTTTAATTCGCATGTTTAGTTGTATCTGAAGATCCTTATTTCATGACCAAGATACGTGTGCCTATCCACCAACTCCACCTCACAGTCAACAACATCAATATTTCCACTAGGGACCAGATTCGTCATAAATTTTTGATATATTAATTTTTAGCCCGACCTGAGCACACACTTCCTGGAGATCTTCCAGCATTTTTTTGATATATTTTAGGTTGTCAGACAACAAGGCTATATCATCCGCAAAGTGTAGATTTGTTAGGTTTAAGCCATCTATATTTAGACCCTTTCCGCTCCATTCAAGCATCCCGAAGGCGTATTCCAGAACGGTGGTAAACAGTTTGGGTGACACAGTATCACCCTGTCGTACTCCTCTACCGATTCTTATGGGGTTGGTGTTTTCGTGCAGTTTTACCATCATGGTAGCATTTTTATATATGTTATATATTAGTTTAGTGTAACGATAGTCGACACGACATTTTTGTAAGGAGTCTAAGACTGCAGTCAACTCAACCCTGTCAAAGGCCTTGTGGAAGTCCACAAAGGCAATGACAAACGGTCTATTGTATTCGATTGATTTTTCGATCACAGTTTTGATGGCCTGAAGTAATTGGTTCCAAATCCTCTGCGAAACCCGGCCTGTGCCACTGGTTGGTAGAAATCTAATTTGTTTTCCAGTCCAGTTTCCAGTGTAGTAATAATTCTCGTGAAGAGTTTATAAAGGTGACTGAGTAAGCATATTGGTCGATAGTTTTCCAGTTCGGTTGTATCTCATTTCTTTTGAATCAAGGTAACGATGGCGTTTCACCACCTATCTGGTATGGTGCTGTTAAAAAGACAGATATTAAAAAGTTTTGCTACTTTCTTGAGTAAACAGGACCACCTAGCTTAACTGCATAGGCAGCTACGCAGACCTCCATAAGGGCCTTATTGTTTTTTGTTTCCCTCAGTGCCAGCTTTATTTCGTCCAGAGTAATATCAGGCAGTAATTCTGACCCTTGATCAACGATGCCTTTTTTACTTGTCAATATCTATAGTTCTGTTTCCGAGTAAATTTACTTCATTGTGGCTTTTAAATAATAGTTGGCAGAAGTCCTCAACTGTTTTTATAATACCTTCCCGGTTTGTTGTAATATGCCCCTGTTTGTCCTTTACCTTTGCCATTTGATTTTTTCCGCTTTCCAGTTTTCTACGTAAGACCTTCATGCTTTTATTGTTTTCTATTGTTTGTTCGATCTGATTTTGGTTGTGTGTTCTAATGTCGCGTCTTATAGCTATTGATATTTCGTTGTTAATTTGTCTTAGCTCTCCAGCAGTAGTCAGTTCGTCACTTCTCATGTCTCTTCTTTGTTTCATTTTCCACAAAGTAGCTTCGCTTAATTTCGATTCTTTCTTCGTTGTTTGGCAGTATCTGTTCTGGCTCTCTAGCAGGGCAGTAGTGATGGTCTCGTTTAAGACATTAATATTCTCTTCTGCTTCAGTGCCATTTAGCTTATTTGAGATGAATTGCTGGAAGTCAACCATGTTCGATGGGCTCTTCCATGATCTGTTGCTGTCGGTCTTCTTGATCAGCTTATGCCGTTCTCTGCCTACGTCAATCATTAATTTGAATCGTACAATCCTGTGGTCACTTCCGGAGGTTATCTTGTTTAGTACTGACTCGTCTTTAACTAAGTATCTTTTGTTGGTGATTATGGTGTCTTATTAGAATAGTGTTTTCTTTAGCTCCATTCGAGATGGCTTTCTTCTTGTATTAAGCATATGTTCTGCGAAAAGCCGCTGCTATCTTCTCCCGTCTGGTGTTGTTAGCTTCTCTTTCACTGATTTTCAACTGCACGATTTTACTAAGGTATTTAAAGCTGATAACTCTTTCTATCATACCATGCTCGGTCTTCAGATGACGGGGGGCATTTTTAGTGTTCGTTTTATACTAATTTTTTTCAAAAGAAATCTTTAGTTCTGCTATTTCAGCGTGATTGCTTTATATATTCAGATGTTCTATAGCTTCGTCAGTATTTCTAGAAAGGAGCGCGAGGTCATCAGCCAAAGCAAGGCAGTTGATCTTGACGCCATTCTTTGATCCTTTGATCCAAAGTATACTTGATTAAGTAGTCCTTTCCTGTCCAGTTCTTTTCCATTCCCGGATAATATTCTCCAACACACAGTTGAATAGAGCTGGTGTAAGTCCATCACCTTGCATGACTACTGTTTTAACTTCAAACTCTTTAGAGGTCTCTCCCATGTACTTTACTTTGGTATGTGTTCCTGTTAACGACAGCTTAATAATTTCTCTTGTTTTGGCGTCGACACCAAATTCCACCAGTGTGTCCACACTTCCCTGTCATTAGAACCATAAGTTTTCTTGAAGTTTACAAAAACTACTACTAGCTCTTTTGACATATAGTTCTCCAGAATTTGCTTTAGGATCCAGATTTGTTCAACACATGATCTTCCTTTCCTAAATGCCGCTTGATATTCACCAAGTTGGTGATTCACTTGCTTCACAAGTCTCTTCTATAGCGCTTTATTATATGTTACAGAAGCTATGGAAATGCCTCGGTAGTTATTTGCATAACTTTTGCTTTTCAGATAATTTTAAATTAAAGAGAAGAGAAGGGATAACAAGAATGTACAATTCTTCGACAGTTTAGATATTCGAGCATTTAACAACTGTACCATAGGCACCGAACAGAACTTCAAAAAACTTTTATTTTTTATTTAATTTTTTTTTTTATTTAATTCTTCGACATGTTAGGTATTCGAGCATTTAACGACTGTACCATAGGTACCGAACAGAACTTCAAAGAACTTTTATCTTTCGACCGATAACGATTTTTCGATAAACTAACTCATTACTAAAAGCATTCTGTTTGAGTTATGGCAAGTGTTGAAATATTAGTTTAGATTCTGATGATTGATGATCTGAACAAAACTAATATTTTAACACCTGCCATAACTCAAACAAAATGCTTTTAGTAATGAGTTAGTTTATCGAAGAATCGTCATCGGTCGAAAGATGAAAGTCCTTTGAAGTTGTGTTCGGTGCCTATGGTACAGTCGTTAAATGCTCGAATACCTAAACTGTAGAAGAATTGTACATTCTTGTTATCCCTTCTCTTCTCTGTAATTTAAACGTGTTTTAAAGAAACGTGTGATACAAAAACTATTATTTTACGAGTTATCTATTGGTCTGTATATTTGCAGACTTGATTATCGTTCGAAGCTAAACTTGATTTAGCTTAGAGGAAGATAAATTGAAAAACAAATAAAGGAGGATAACTTCAGTTTCCCACATGTTTTCCATTTCTAGCTTTGAAATTTGGATTGTGATTTCTGTGCTGCAGTGACGGAGTCTTCTCCTGCTGCTTTGTTGTTCTGTAGGTCTGCGATAATTTCACGAATTTCTTCTTCATCTGGTGGGAATGAATTTTCATTCTGTTACTTTGGGTCTTCTCTTGATCATTTATTTTTTGGTTCTTCGCAATTCAACAAATTCGCAATTCCCAAACTTATATAACTAAAAACTTAATTTTTAATGATAAATTTCTAACAATTTTATAATCAAATTGAATAGATCTATAGTATTAGAAACATCACTCGAATTGATTAATCTATGCCAATATTCTTACAGCAAAATGAAATTTTCAATATGAGTTAAGATAGTTTAACCGTCCGATCAATAACCGAGTACCTACCCGGATATCCAATTCAGTTGCAAAGGTATAATTTATTAATTTCCTCGTAAAAGAATTCCACAACCTCCCGGATAGTAATATATAGATGGGATAGATATAGATAGGATAGTTGAAGTAATTTGACGCAATTTGTTCGTGAAAATGTTTTTCATGTTTCTTTTTCATTCAATAAAAGTTATTAACTATGAAACTACCTACCCGGGTATATTTCAACAATTTTTATTACAAACATTTTTAAAGATAATTAAAAAAGTAACAAGCAACGAATAAGTTGTTTTCATTTTAGTTATTTTTTCTTTTATTGCATATAGGATAACACAGTGCCATATCAAGAAACAAGTGAATGTAATTATTTCGTATACCCCTCACATGTCGTGGTTGAAATACAATGTTCATTATTCGTTCTGGAGACAAGCATGGCTTACACCAGTAATCTGTTTCCTCCCGGTTGAATCGAGCTTTGCCTGGGGTTTAGAAGATTAGAATAGTTAGTTGCACGTATGAATTAAAAAAAATCTATCCCCACTTTCGTTGTGAAATGCCTAATTATTTGAAATTATTATTTTAAATTAATTTGTGCATTATCACAAAAAGTTTTAATATCAACAAATGGACTACTACACAGTTTGATTCGTTCGAGTCGCACAGACGATTTCCTTGAAAGCTGTTTGTTATTCTCTTAGTAAGGAATATATGGAGCAAGGCAGGCGGTATCGAGAATGTTAAAAATGTATATGTAAAAAAATGCTAGAGGCCACTTTCGAGTGGATCTTCTTGTTGTATATCTACCAAGCATTTTATCAATCGTGTACACTCAATATGGGGATTACAGCAATGACCCTATCATAAAACTAATTCCCAGTGAATCGCAGATTTCTATAAAACTAATTCCTTTTTGAAAGTTTTTCTTATGAACGGTCAGTTGCCGCTACTCTCAAATAGATTCGAATCGAAGTTCGAATTCAATCAAAATTAACTAATTTCCGGCATTGCTCTACAACTGACGTGATTTTATTAATTGTTCTGATTAAACTGTGGTCATCCGAATGAAATTCCGAATATGCAAAATTATTGCTCGGCGCATTCGGCCGGTATGGCAGCTGAGGCAATAGGTACCCGGCGCACACTGGGACGGATTACGAATTTACGGCGACAAAAATAGAATTTTACAATGTCTCACAATTAAGAAAAACCACTTAAAATGTGTTGTTAGATAACCCATCCATAATACTATAAACAAATAAATGCGAAAAATCAATTCCATTGGTTGTGGGAACGTGTTAAACATCGATCTTGTCCCTTAGGTACCAAAAAGAAATTAGTTGCGCTGGATTTTTTACAAAGCAACTACGTCCGTTTTGTGTTAAAAAATTGTGAACTTTTTAAATATGGAGAATATAGCTTCAAGTATATATTTACATGTAATAATATCAAATTTGTAGAAAGCTTTAATCAATACGGTTAAAAAAAAGTTCCGTTGACGACTAGCGTAAATTTAAAATTTTTTGTAATAAACTGCAATAAACTGATTTTTGAAAAAAGTTCCGCATAGTTCCCATAAATTAAATATTTTGTAAAATAAAACAAACATAGACAATTCTAGAAAAGCAAAAATCCCGTCCACATCGTTCTACCTTACTGAGAATTACACCTTTTTTCCAGGTAGTCGTGATGACCACAATTTGCAAGAGAGAACGTTGAATAGAAATAAACTATTTGTTGTATTAAGAGATGAAAGCTTTTATAAGTTTTCTTCGTTAAAGTGTAATGAACGATTAGTACAATACGTGTTGGATAAGTTTTGTGTCAACGACCCAAATGACATTTTATTAAAAGAAATAAAAGGTACAAGTATTTGTGACGATAATCTTGTCTAAATGGCCTGAATATCTACATTCAGGCCATATATATATATATATATATATATATATATATATATATATATATATATATATATATATATATATATATATATATATATAACTATATATATATATATATATATATATATATATATATATATATATATATATATATATAGAACAACAACCATGCAAATTGGCGCAGTTCTGAGTTGATTATCCCAGGGATATATCCACCTACAAAGGTAGTTTTTTTACACACTCTACAATCCACTGTTTCTAATAAGAGTCGAGGCATGCCAAGAAATATTTTTGAAGACAGTTCTGATAGTAGCAAACAGAGAAAAATGAAGCCTCTTGCTGCACGTCTAAGTTGTGAACCTATGTTCCGCTACAAAAACAAGTCTGGCGAAATCGGGCAAAAGAAGTGTGGCGGAGGTGCTGGGACTTGCAATAACTGCAACTCGTAAAAGGTTGAGAAGAATGAAAAAGCCTCACTATTCATTGCCTTCTAAGCTTGTAAAGCCAAACAGTGCTGATCAAGTTTTAGGTCTAATAATTGACCTTCATCTGACAAAAGACGATTATTTAACGAGGTGCTAAAACTAGAGGAGCTGATATATATACATATATATATATATATATATATATATATATATATATATATATATATATATATATATATATATATATAAATATATATATAGACTAATTTTATATTAGAATCATCAGAATGTCATCATAAGGTAATATGTGAGATAAGAAATTTAAATGAACTGGATTTTATTTTTGTCGCCGTAAATTCGTAATCCGTCCCAGTGCCGGTTATTGAACGAAAGGTAAATCTTTGGTTTCTGACCGGATCGTTAAGCCATTTAAGTATCGGTAGGTCAAAAAAAGAAGGCGCAAATGTTTTAGCAAAAAGTTTTTTATATACCTACATAAATATTTATGTCAGATAAGTCGCATAATAGTCGCAAAACAAAGGGATTTTATTTTCCCCCTTTGATTCAACATTTTCTCATACTTGCTATTCATCTTCTCCATAAAAAAATATCTCTATAGTCTATCTACATCGACGAAATAAATATTTATAAAGCAATGCAGAATATTTTAATTCAACTAAAAAAAAAAAAATAATAATGCGGAAAGGCTGGGATACTAAATCAATAGCTATTAGCACAACCCAACCAAATAATTACATTTTGTATTATTTAGGTGTGGGAAATAACGATTATTCTGAATTGCTAACAAAATATTTGTGAAAATTGAAAAACTTTTTTACAAAATGTTTGTATTTCAATTGCATAAAATGTTTAAAATTGAAGTTCTTATTGAAGGAATTCGTAGTAAAAGTAGACTTAGTAGAATACTTAATAGAAGAAGTATACTTAGTAGAATATGTAGTAAAAGAAGTAGACTTAATAGATAGCGCGGTTTCGGTTGTAACGCGGTTTATAAATTGCGGAAAGCCCTGATATAACGCGGTACTTATACAACGCGGTTTGAATATCCGCACACGCCTCTCTGTGATATGTGTGTTAGTGAGGTTGCTACCTGGTCTAATTATTGATCCGTCCGTAGAATACACTGTAGGAGACGTAGACTTACAATTAGAAGAAGTTTTTGAATAATTATTAAACAGACTTGGGCTTGGGAAATCTTCGGATGATTAGAGATGGTATAATTCCTTGAGGTAAAGCGATTTTTTTTTCGTTACTTAAATTCAGTGGGGATTTTAAGGATAAGGATATTAAATGGATATTACGTAATGTTGTTCTTTAATTTCCTTTATAATTGGGTAATAATTTATGCAACATTTTTTATCTAATTGAATTTTTAAAAAGAAACATCGCAGATTTTTGTTATGCAAACATTTTAAGTACAGCAAGCTCTCGTACAACGCGGTATTTAATAGCGCGGTTTCGGTATAACGCGGGTTATAAATTGTGGAAAAACCCTCATATAACACGGTATTTGTACTACGCGGTTTGGATATCCCCACACGCCTCTCTGTGATATGAGTGTTACCACGTTACCATGTGTGTTAGTGAGGTCTAATTATTGATCTGTCCATTATGGGATTGAAACCATCCAGAACTAATGCTTGCTGGAAGACAATATAGCCTGAAGCCATGGTCAACGAAAATTTTGAAACTCTCTTAGGTAGATGATATTGAACCATTTAAAAAAAAGGTGAAAATTTTGGTGAAGATTCCGACTCTGATGAGTTCTTTACAGATTGTAATTTAAACAAATTATCAGTAGGTTTGGATTTAGAAATACGGATAGAAAGTTATTTTACGGATAATGATTACAGCGCAATTGGATAGTATCCGGTACGTTCACAGCATTCGTTTCACCGCGGAATCTTCACTGTAGGAACTTGCACCGCTGAGCAGTTTCATGTCTGCGAAGTTTAACCATCCACGTTTCACCGTCCGGCAATTTCTCCGCGTCCAATTCAAAAAATACAGACACAAAAATATAGGAAGATAAATTGATACAGGTGAAACTGCTTAGCGGTGAAAGTTCCTACGGTGACGATTCCGCGGTGAAACGTATGCGATGAACAACTTCATTGAAAAAAAAATAGATTGTGCTCTAGTTCCATATTATGATCTTGAAAAAATAAATTGCAGCTTAGTGGTAAGCCAGACTTATTATTGATTTCTTGATACCTAAACCAGCCAAAGTTTGCAATGAGTTATAATTGAATGTGTAATTTAGACAGTCTCCGTTAAATCGAAATATATATTTAGAATTACAATATTTCATTTCCTATTTATTTCATTGTTTTCTTCTTCTGCACGAATTGGTCTCCTATGACCACGCGGAATCAACATTTATTAGCCTTGATATTTGCCCACTCTTCATTCGCAACGATTGAGCGAGTCTTCACTACTGCGATCAGACATGTCTAGTAGGTCTTCTCCCTCAAACTCTGTGTATGAGTAATTCTCTTAATTTCCTCTCGATCCTTGAGATTGGGAAAACCTAATTCAGCCTAGTCATTTTCCGCTTGTTTGTACCAATAGACCTTGTTGCCTTTTTCTGCAAGAACATATAGATTTTACGTGTTAACCTAGTTGGGTCTATTCTGTACAAATGTCCCATGAATTGGATCCTTCTCATACGGATTGTGTCTGTGATTTTAGTAATTTTCAAATAGACGCCAGCATTAGATTTTGGAAGGTGAATTTCATTTTTGAATCTTGGTCCCAAAATTTTTCGCATAATTGTGCGTTCCTTAATCTCCAATTGATTTCTCAGTGTTTTATGTTGTAGATTAAGTGTCCCGGCTGCATAAAGGGCTCCAGTTAAAACTACTGTTTTATAATGTTGAATTTTACAATTCCAAGAGAGGCATTTTTGTTATAAATTTGTTTTGTCAAATGGAAAGCAGTTTCCATTTTTTTGTAGTCTTGCTTCTAAAGATTTTCTTTCGTTGCCTATTTCATTGATCCATTCACATAAATACTTGAAGTCTTTCACTTGGGAGACCTTACAATTACAAATGCAGAGTGTATTCGGAGCAGTATTAATATTCGTCATAAATTTTGTTTTATCAAAAGAAATCAGTAAGCCGATTTTTGTTGCTGGTTCTTGGAGTAATTTAAGTTGTTTCTGGGCATCATAAACGTTTGGAGCAATTTACGCCGCATAACGCGGGCATATCATCCGCAAATGCTAAGCAGTCGAGTGTTGTTATCTCTTTGAGTTTCGGTCCTAGTCTATGGGATGGTGCACCGTTCCGTTCATAGGGACTGCAATCCGGATCTGGTGGATCCGGCATCACTAAACGTTTACCGGATCCGGTACCAATATACCGGATCCAGTCACCGGATCCGGTGATGCTAATTTTTGGTAAAATAATCGCGCTGTTGTATGAGTAGGTACTTTACATGCGTGGTGCCCACAAATTTCTCCAAAAAGTCACAATTTTTAAAATCTGAAACGGTTTTGTTAATATTTTGAAAACTAAGGCAGCGCCTGATCAATGAAGATGAGGTTGAGATTTTACAAAATTAACATATGTAGACTCTAACTAATTTTCCTCACTGCGCGAGTATATGGAAGAATTTTGGAAATCTAAAAAGCACGAATTTCTCCAGAAAGTCCAAATCTTGAAAATCTGAAACCGTTTTGTAAATATTTTGAAAAATAAGGCAGCGACAAATTAATGAAAACGAGATTAAGATTTGACAAAATTAACATTCTCGCTATTTTCTCTACGGTGAGACTATTGGAAAATCTGAAACCGATTTCCTACTATTTTTAAAAATAAGACAGCGACAGATCAATGAGGATGGGGTTGAGCTCTAAAACATAGGTACGCATTATAGACTCATAAAAAGTAAGTTGAAGTTTAGGGTGCGCGTTATGCACGAGCAAATACGGTATTTACAGTAAGTTGATTAAACTAAATAGACATTTAATTAGATATTATATATCTTTAATTTTTTTAAGTAAGGTTTATTATGTAAGATTTAATTCCATCGATCCGGCCGGATTGAAAACGACACCGGAATGCAATCCCTATCCACTCACCAGCTCGTCTCCATTCAATCGACGACTTATTGAAGCGCACAATTAAACAATAAAGGAGATAACCCATTTCCTTGACGCACTCCTGTATCAATTGAAAATTCTGCGCTCAATCGTCCCATAAATTTAACTTTCGAACTTGTATTCTAAGAAGGTATCTTTGATGACTGATGTCTTGCGATGTAATCCAAATTCTGAATATACAGCAACAAGGGATTCACGGTCAACGTTGCCATAAGCCCTTGCAAAGTCAACAAAAGCAATGACATAATTTTTGTTTGACATTTTAGGGAAGTAAGACATTGAGTTTTTCAAATTGATAATTTGCTCTGTACACGATTGGCCTTTCCGGAACCCACCTTGATATTCACCAATCTGCGGAAGTTGAAGATAGCCACAGTTCAAAAGGGCTTTGGACAAAATTTTGTAAGTTACCGAGAGTAATGAGATCCCTCGGTAATTGTTTGGATTCGTTTTGCTAACTTTCTTGTACACTGGATGGTTGATCGCCGTCTTCCAATCCTTAGGATTTTTTTCAGTTTGCCAGATTTCATCAGTAATTTCTTTCAGTTTCATGATGAGGATGTCACCTACATTTTCCTCATTGTGATTTTTAATTTCACTTTTATTTTTAAAGTTAGAAAATATTTTTTAGCCGCCCTTAAGAAAAGCTTCCTTAAAAATTTCCCCATCCCGATAAGGCTTTTTATGTTTTGCCAAAACGTATGTTATGATATAAGATGCTTTAGTTGCCATTTTGGAAAGTAGCAGTGCGGTTAATTAATTTTAAATTCTTTTATTTTTTGATTTCTTAATTCGGTAAACAAAGGGTAATCATTTTCATAATTTTTATGCAAACTCGAAAAATGTCTTTCGAGATTTCCTTTGTTGGGGAAGGCTGTAACACGACATATCAAACATCCTTTATACATAGCAAAATAATAAACCTCTCATTTCCCCAGGGATCCCCAGGATTCATTGTGGAAATTATTTTCATTTTGATTTTATCTGAAATTAAAATTAGTAAATATAGAATATTAGACGAAATTTTTATTTTATCAAATATATATATATATATATATATATATATATAATATATATATATATATATATATATATATATATATATATATATATATATATATATATATATATATATATATATATATATATACAAATGTACAAGAGATACAAACACTGTTGAGGGAATGAGTGGAGCTGGACTCTCTGAACTGGACTGGATTTGCTGGTTGACTGACTGCTGGTTGAGTCTGTTTGAACTGGCTGCTGGCTGAGTCTGGTTGAACTGGCTGGACTGAACTGAACTAGTGTCACTCGCTGACTGTTTTGCTTGACTGGGTCCACTGGCAGGACCGGCGTGACTGAGTCCACTGGCTGGACTGGTGTCACTTCGCTGATTGGGTCCACTGGCTGGACTGGACTCGTTGGTTGGTTGCGCCTGACTGTTGCTTGACTGTTGAACTAAACTGGAGTCGACATGCTGACTGTGTGTTTTATTTGGGGGTCCAGGTATTTATAATATGTCCAGGTATACTGGTCCGTCATCTGGGGATGATTATTAGTATATTCGGCAATTTGTTGTTTTGGCGATTACCGATTCTCTGGAAAAACATCTTGTAATTTGTAAAAAATATTTTCGGAAATTCGTCCGAAAATATTTGGGTAATCACCGTAATGCCCTCGTAAAACTAAAAATACAAATATTTCTTTATCTGCTCGACGATTACATTGCCGACCCTAATAAAATATTATCGGAAATTGTCCGAAAATATTTGGGTAATTATTGTAATGCCCTCGTAAACTAAGATATAAAAATGGAACCGCTCGTTGCCTCTACATCACCTCCAAACGCTCTGTAGCATTTGTTGCTGTTTGTATGTTCATAGACGTCTGGTAGACGGTTGAAGTCGTCTTTGTTTTCTCTGTGGCGGTGTTTGTTTGTAGACGTCTGGTAGACGGTTGAAGTTGTTACCGTAGATGTTGTTTGTTGTTGCAAGGCGTCCTCGTGGACGTCGTTTGCTGATAGGCGGTTTCGTATGCAAAACCAGCTTGCACCTATCAGTCGCTCTTGCGGCATTTGTTCGTTGACGTCTGGTAGACGGTTGAAGTCGTTACCGTAGACGTTGTCTGTTATTGCCGGCGTCCTGGTTGACGGTTGAATTTGTCACCGTTGTCGTTGTTGCAGTGTTTGTTCGTAGACGTCTGGTAGACGGTTGAATGCGTTACCGTAGACGTTGTTTGTTGTTGCAGGGTTGTTGAAAGGCGTCTTCGTCGACGTCGTTTGCTGTTGGAAGTGCGGAAGCGGCATCATGAGGCGTACGCGAGACGGTGTTCGGGTCTTGACTGCTTGCTGTTTTCAGTTTCGCGTGTAAGGTTTTATTGGCACAGATGCAGGGTGTAGTTCAACGATGCGGCAGATTTCAGGTGCATTTAGTTCCATATTTGAGTGCCTAGTTTTCTCTTTTCGAGGACGACGACCAACTAGTGTCACTCGATGACTGTCTTGCTTGATTGCGTCCACTGGCTGGACCTGTGTGACTGAGTCCACTGGCTGAACTGGTGTCACTTCGCTGATTGGGTCCACTGGATGCACTGGACTGGACTCGTTGGTAGTTTGCGCCTGTTTGTTGCTTAACTGTTGAACTGAACTGGAGTCGACTTGCTGACTGTGTTGTTTATTCGAGGGTCCAGGTATTTATATTATGTCCAGGTATACTGGTCCCTCACCTGGGGGATGATTATTTTTCAATATTCGGCTATTTGTCGCTTTGGTGATTACCGATTCTCGGGAGAAACCTAATAAAATATTTTTGGTAATTCGTCCGAAAATATTTGGGTAATTATTGTAATGCCCTCGTGAACTAAGAAATAACATTTCAACGGCTCGTTGCCGCTATACATGCTTTAGTTGCCATTTTGGAAAGTAGCAGTGCGGTTAATTAATTTTTTAATTCTTTAATTTTTTGATTTCTTAATTCGGTATACACAGGGTAATCATTTTCATACTTTTTATGCAAACTCGAAAAATGTCTTTCGAGATTTCCTTTGTTGGGCAAGGCTGAATCACAACATATCTAACATCCTTTATACATAGTAAAATAAAAAAACTCTGCCCATTCATTGTGAAAATTATTTGTTTTTTTGGTGTTCATTTTGATTTTATCTGAATTTAAAATAAGTAAATATAGAATATTAAACGAAAATTTATTTTATCTAAAATTGAGATTAATTTTATTGCGTTGTGTTGTCAATTCACTACTTCGGTAGCCGAGAGACGAATACAAATTGCAAGCCTGTAGAATTTCAATTGCCGCGTCTCAATCTCAATCTCTTTTAAATCCATGTTTTATCGTCTGCTAATTTTTTACTAAACATCTTAAATTAAAAGATTTTAAATTAACGTAGTAAATTATTTCAAATGTCTGCGAGCGACTGTTTGCGATCGACCGATTGCCCACCCCTGCTCTAAGCAATTGCATTCATTCATCATTGCATTCTGAATTGAAAAATGTTCTTACCACTAATGTTTGTGAAAAAATTATATAACTTCTAAAGTTATATAAATCTGCACACTTTACGCAACTTAAACACTTAACACTTTTTTAATTTTCAACAAATTGATAAGATAGAATTTATAGAGTTTTTGTGGGTGGGGTGGTATCTATCTGTAGTTGGGGACTTATCTGGAGACGATTGCGTTAGATTACAAAGCTGTGAAAAGATTAGGTCGGTTTGCTCGTTAATGAGATTTACTGATGGATTACGTCTTTGTTTGAAAATTTCTAATGACTCCAGCAGATAAAGCTTCCGGTCTTTGTTGCAATTAAGCAAGATTTTTATATTATCTATTTCGGGGAATTTGCTGCAATATATGCTAGACCAGGGGTCGGCAATGTGTGGCTCGCGAGCCATATGTAGCTCTTTTGATGTGAGCTAATGGCTCTTCAGAAATATATTGAAATATAAACAAAAATCACAAAAAGGTACAAAGCTATACCTGTAGTTTTACGACCGCCGCCGCCAAGTTCATATCTCATAGTCACCGCGCGGCTCGTACATATTATCTCAGATCTCGGTTGTTTTGATTGTGATTAGTTATTGTGTCTCGCAGTCGCATTAGTTATTGTGTCTCGCAGTCAAGTCTCGCATAGCGCGGGGATGTGCGGCGATCTACTTACATCGTATGTGTTAAGTGATGATAAGAAGTCTGAAGAAAAATTACATCCCATTACTAAAATTGTTTCAATTGCAACAGATGGCGCTAAAAGTATGGTGGGTAAGAAAAAAGGACTAAAAAAGGAAAAAAATGATGTGTTCTAGACTGGGGGCTAGTGAATAGCATACGCATATCTGTTGGGTTTCAACAGAAGATTTGTTTTGTAGTTTGACGAAAAGTCTAAATAATATAGATAAACAATCTATATTCCGCTTTAATAAATTGGTGTGCTGTAATTAAGTTAAAAAAAATATTTAAAATAGAGATTAATTCTGAGCTTGAGCTATTTAAACGCCGCTATTTTCACGCGCTTTGTTGATGACGTCAAATACTATGTCCAGTGGCAGTCCAGTCCATTGTTTACTGCAGGCGTTCTCGTTCTTAACTTATCTCGATGCTCGTTCATAACTTATTTCGATTGAAGTAGATCGCCACACTTTTATAAAAATGAATAAAATACACTGCTGCCGGGATATAAGATTCAAACTGAGAATCAGAACGCTAAAAAGCTATATATTCTCCTATCTCTTGCATGGAATGGAGGCTTGGACATTCGAACCAGAAAACATCAAGGACATAGAAGCATTTGATATGTGGTGTTGTAGGTCGATACCATGGGTCGATAAGGTTTCGAACGAGGAAGTGATACGCCGAATGAATAAAACAAATAAAGAAATTAGTAACACCATAAAAAGGCTATTTATGTCTCTTTTGACTATTTAGCCTTATTTTATTAAAGGCTAATTAGTATATCTAGGAAATGTTCTGCGAGGAGATGGGTACAACATCCTTCAGCTGATTAGACAAGGAAAATCAAGGGGAAGAAAACGATCGACCGAAGACGAATCTCTTGGCTGCGTAACTTAAGGGGGTGGTTTGGTTGCACGTCCGCAAAACTCTTCAGACGGGACATCGACAAGGCCTGGATTATGGTGATCGTTTCCAACCTGCGATAGGGGAGGAATTCCAAGAAGAAGAAGCTACCGCAAAATAAGGCGGATCTCTTGAAGTGACAGGGTGACTAGAATAGAAAAACTGAAGAAAATGGAAAAATCGAAATTTGAGTCGTGATAAGTGTCCAAATTTGTGAATAAATTGTTTTTTCCTTACTAACTGTGGTTTAAACATTTAGCAATTGATAAATCCAGTATAAGTATGTATTACCACGTAGTAACGGTCGCAACCATCCTACTCATTATAATACTTAGGTCACATAATGAGAGGATCCAAATATCCACTGCTACAACTGATAATGCAAAGTAAGATTATGGGAAGAAAGAACATTGGACCCGATGTCGTGGCTTAATAACCTACGGGGACTTAGAATGGGTGTGCCAATAATTATTCCACAAACAATGACGTGTTATCTTTCCATTGCAGAACATTTTCGTGTATTTCGTCTTAAAAAATACACAAGTTCTTATTCTAACGATTGTCTAGCAAAGGGGTCGGCAAACTCTATAAACTTTAGAGCCAAATTTTTATTTAAAATAATTTCAAACTGGAACAAGAGCCACGGATGATTTTTTTCATATAGTCATATTTTTGTATTTTCTTCACAATTGACGATGATTAAGCGCCTTTGCGATAATATTATTGGTGGCCTTGAATACCAAATCCATCCAAATTTACCAATATCTTCTGGAAAAGTTTGTGCGCAAAGTTCTTCAGAGGTTGCCATAATTCACCAGGAAGAACTTTGCGCACAAACTTTTCCATAAGATATTGGTAAAATTGGATAGATTTGGTATTCAAGGCCACCATCGTCAATTGTGAAGAAAATACAAAAATTTGACTTTATGCAAAAAATCATCCGTGGCTCTTGATCCAGTTTGAAATTATTTCAAATAAAAATTTGGCTCCTAAGTTTATAGAGTTTGCCGACCCTTATACTAGACTATCGTTAGAATAAGAACTTGTGTATTTTTTAAGACGAAAACACGAAAATGTTCTAAACAACGAGTTGAAGTATTTAGTCTTATTTGACCTACGTACAAGCTATTGCATTCAGAAAAATGAATCTAATATCCATCGGATTTTTAGGGGGATTTTGTCTTAGCATTAAATAATATGTGAGATAATTTGAGAGTGAATTTATTGAAGAATCCACATAAGAATTTGGAAATATTCTGGACAATATCTTTCCAGATAACTTCATAATTTCGGTTTTTGAAGCTTTCTTTAGCATTTTCTACACTAGATTTCTTTGCTGAACTGGAAATGGTTTTTGGATATTGCAAATGCACCAAAAAGTTGCTAATTCTACTTATCTTCTTTCTTGAATTCGTTCTTCTCAAAGCAAATAATAATTTCAAACTTATTTCAGTGCTAAATTTTTTAACAGAAATTCAAATATATCTTCACTTGTTAATATTCACATTGCACAAGCACTGACCAACCCAACTCGTTGCATAGAATGAAGCAAATCATTTGGATAAAAAATAATTTTTACCTCATAATTTAATTTAATTTTAAACGGTTTTCTTAATTTAAAAACCGGTTGGTTTTCAACTGTAACAAATTTTCTATAAAAACCGGTTTTTAAAACCGGGTTTAATAAGCTGTCAAACCCTACGCACAAACTTCTAATGGACTGGGCTTCTTGGATATGGTTGAAGATGATATTCTTGAACTAATACATGACAACAGACAACATATTTAAATACGGAGGAACTGGAGATTTAATAGATGACGTTGATTCAAGTACAAAAGAAGGATTTTGTCTTAGCATTAAATAATATTATCCCACATATTGAGTGAATTTATTGAAAATTATAAAAAAAATAAGATTGGACATGTTATTATAAACCTATCAAATTAGGAGCTTGAATTTATTTTAAGAGATAATTGTTTGTTTTATTGTTTCGTAATTTTTAGATAATGAACAAGATATACTCTTCGTAAAATTTAGCAAGTTTTAAAATAAATAAACTATTAAACAAATATGTTTATATGATCGCGAATAGCACGTTGATACATTTATACCAAGCTAATTTATTTGTTCAAATCTATTTTAAGATTTATATGCCGGAAAGTTATTAGATAAAGCAACTAATTTTGCATTCATTCACAAAAAGAAACATATTTCTAGATTATTGATCTATTAATACACACAAATATTTATTTTAAAATTTAATGTGTTTTTCCTTTTTGTTTTACAAAAGCAATCAGACTAAACTCCAATCAGTGTAGTTCTAGCGGTTGAATGGAACGCACGTTTTTCCAACACGGCGTGTTTTATTAACTTGGTATTAAATTTGACGCGATGTGTGTGTATATAGTTTATATTTACGATGGAAATATAGCTGATATTAAGGTATTTTTTCGACGAATAAGTTTTACATAAATTTTACGTGGCGGTATTTTTTTATTGCGTAGACCCAAACAGAATTTATGAGACTCTAAAATGGAGAGTCGCCTCAAATGCACGATGTACGCATGTTTATTTACGTGCGATTTTTTTTTACTCAATTTTTATTTATCGGCAAAAACATTTATTGTGCATATATTTTCCAGAAACGTATTTATTTCAAGAATTTTAAAATAGATTATTTGAATAACATAATGGGTTTAAAACATCGCATCGTGGCAATGTGTTTCTTTCATGCGCCGCTCGTATTTATTTACATTAAATTTTGTTGGAAAATGTTGTCATTGTTTTCTTTAAGTTTTGCAGAAGTGTTTTTTATTTATTGCTTATCATATATAAAATATTTCTTTATAATTTAATTGACCCCTCTTGCCCTAATAACATCTCTCATACGATTGGGCATATATCTAATCAAATTCGCTATTGTTTCTTGTCGGATGTTAAGCCGCTTTTCTTCTACTGCAACAATAAGCTGTGGCATTGCGGTTCGGGCACGAAGCCTAGCTCAAATTCTTCGTATAAGCTCATCCCACAAATTTTCTATCGGATTTAGATCGGGACTGCATGCTGGCCACTCCATAACCCGAAAACCGATTTCTGTAATATAATCCTGCACGATTCTTGCGGTGTGCGGCTTTGCATTGTCATGCATAAAGATACATTCTTCTCTAATGTAGACGACGTAAGGTACCGCTTGAATTGCTAAAATCTCCTCGATGTACCTAGCACCCGTTAAAGCTCCTCTCCCGTGACTGCGGGTGCCAGTAATGATGAAAGGAGGGTCGATTCGTGCTCTCATAGAAATTGCAGCCCAGGTCATGTAGGAACCACTTACTGTTGTATATATTAAACTAACATTCTTGGAAACTAATAAAATTCAATTACAAAGGCATTAATTGCAATCTTTAACAGGTTTGTTATTCTCGATATAAGCACCACATAAATACGTTTTTCTTTACCGGTTGCTACGCCTATAAACGATAAGCATTCTTGATAAATTTAATCTCATATTAAAGCATATTAATAGTATATTAACCCTTAACCACCTGCCATACGCCTCAGGTGATAAAATTACTGCTACTGTGGGTCTGAGAGACGTATGTCAGGTGGTTAGGTGTTAAAGGACGAGTTCAGTAAGCGCGATTTTACAGCACGCTTCCAAGTTTAGAAAACGACGAGGGTAGCGAGGAGTTTTCTGATTTTTATAGTATTTTTTTCTTCTATCTGGCGCCCTTTTATGCCAATTCTAAATTAAAAAATCGCCCATACATAACTAGAAAATTTTATGGTGGTTGGTAACACTGATAATTTACATTTCACTAACACTTGAAATTAATTTAAAGGTTAAAATTAAAATGGATGAGAAAGTATCTTGTACTCTACCTGAAATTCAACAGATTACTGCAATTACTGTGAGCAATTTTTTGCACGATATATCAGATCCACGATATGAAAACATTTTTTTTTGTTTGTTATGTTACCCCTGTTTTATGTTACCCTAAGGTGTATAGGTACTTATATATTAACTATATTTTACTATTTTATAGGTACTATAAAATAAAATCATCCCATTTCATGCATAAATTAATTTTGCCCATTCTTTCTTATTTTTTGCCATCTTCAAACTCTCATTCCAGGATATTCCTCGTTCCTTCAACGAATCTGCCACTGCTTGGTTCCATGTTTTTCTTGGTCTTCCTCTTTATTTTTTCTGTGTAGATTTGGCTAGCCATACTCTTTTCGTTTGTCTTCCTTCCCCCATCCTTACTAGATGCCCAAACCATTTTAATCACCTTTTTTCTATGCTTTCCAGGACTGGTTCGATATTAAGTTCTGTTTTAAGCTTCGCGTTAAGCTTCTTAGGTATTTAATTTCTAGCGCCTGTATTTTACTTTTCATTTGACTGCTTAGCACCCAGCTTTCACCACCGTATGTCAGAATTGGTTTGTATATAGTATTGTACACTGTCATTTTCGTTTTCTTCGATATATCTTTGTTTCTTATAAACGTGTTATTAAGTGCATAGAATTGTTTTGATGTATTTTCAATTCTGGTGTTGATTTCAGCCTCTTCCTTTCCGTCATTGTGTATATCTACTCCTAAGTATTTAAATGTTTCTGTTTGTTCTATCTCTTTTTCATCTATTTTTATCGTTATGCTTGGTTTTCCTTTCCCGATGGTCATTACTTTGGTTTTGGCGACGTTTATTTTCATATTTTTGTTTTCTAACGCTGTCTTCCAGATGTCTAGGTTCGTTTGTAAATCCTTTTCGCTCTTTGCATAAATCATTCGGTCGTCGGCAAAAGCACATTCCACTATTTCCACGCTCTGCATGGTTCTATACCCTACTTGTAATTTCTTTGTTTTTCTCTTTGTTTCTTTTATTATGTAATCCAGGACTACATTGAATAGGGTCTGGCTCAGTACTCCCCCTTGTCTTAATCCCTGTTTGGTTACGAACTCCTATGACTGTAAGTTTCCTTTTCTAACACAGTTTCTTGTATTTTTATAAAGACTAAACATAGCTTTTCCTAGCTTGTTACTGATTCCTCTTTGTATGAGGCTGTTCCATACTTCCATTTTTGAGGTGCTATCAAATGCTTTTTTAACGTCGACAAAGACTACATATATGTTGCGGCTTACGTTCTTTTCTATTAGTTGCTTCATGGTAAATATGTGATCTTGTACTCCTCTACCTTTTCTTAAACCGCTCTGGGCTTCTTCCATCTGGGCTTCCGTCACAGTTTCTAATCTTTTCTCCAGGATTCTCTCATATATCTTGACCATCGTACTCATCAATGTTACACCCCTATAATTATTGCAATCTTTTTTGTCTCCCTTATTATGGAGTGGTAATACTACTCCTATTTCCCAGGCTGTAGGTATCATTTCTTCTTCCCAGATTTTGTAAAAAAAAATTTACTAATACTTCTATTCCATTGCTGCCCATGTTCTTTACCATCTCTGTTGTTATTCCATCATGTCCAGCAGCCTTTCCCCGTTTTAACATTTTTATAGCTTTAATTACTTCTTCTGTCTTTATGTCTTCATCTGTCATATTCTCGTTGTTTCCTATGTATTCATTTTTTTCTTGTGTTTTACTTCCTGTATTATTTTGCTTTGTATTTAACATATCTTCAAAGTACTCCTTCCATCGTGCCATTATATTTTTCTCGTTTTCTATTAAGTTTCCCTCTTTAGATTTGATGGCTATGCTGTTATTCGGTTTTCCTTTTCGTAGTGTTTTTAAGACTCTGTAAAATAACTTTTGATTTCCTTTGCTATCTTCTTCCATCTTGCGTCCGAATTCTTCCCAGGATTGTTACTTCAATGTTTTATTTCACTAATTCTTTGACTTTCATTCTCTGTTCTTTATAATTATTATAGTTCTCTGTAGTTCTGTTCGTAACGTACTTTTTCCATTGTTGTTTTTTCATTTTTACTTCCTCGTTCCACCATCTAGTTTTTTGTTTTTTGATTTCGTTAATTTTAATATATTCACACGTCTCTCTCGCTGTTTATATTATTATTTCCTTGATATTTCTTCATGCATCCTCTACTGACATGCTGCTCATACTTTTTTTGTTCTTAATAATCTCCGTTTATATTTTCTCTTTATATATTTTAGCTGTCTCATCTTCCTTTAATTTGTATGTTTTAATTACTTGCTTATTTTCACACTTTTTGTTTATATTTGCACTGATATTTTCTTGCTGTTTTGTGTTGCCTATTTTTAATTTTGTCAAAACTAGATAGTGGTCTGAATATATTTCAGGTCCTCGTCTTACTCTTGTGTCCTAATTATTATGTAATCGATTATTGATCTTTCTCCCCTACTTAAACATTCTCTCGTATATTTATGTGCCTATTTATGTTCGAAGAAAGTATTTGTTACTATAAGATTATTTAGCATACACAACTCTATCAATCTCCTTCCATTATTGTTTCTAGTGATTTCTCCATGTATATCTATTGTCTCTTCAGATTCATAGTCTTTTTTCCCTACTCGCCCATTTATATCACCTATTATCAACATCCTTCCCCTACTTACTTCTATTATTTGCATCAGCTGATTCCAAAATTCATCTTTTATTCTAACCCTTTCGTCTTCACTTGGACCATACTACAACTATAACTGTTAATAACGTATTTTTATCAATTTCTAATTCTATGTTCAAGATTCTCTCCGTTATTGCAGCCCACTTTCGTATATATTTCACATTTTCTCTCTTTATGTAGCATGCTACCCCTCCTCTTGCCCGGTTCTGTTCATTGACTCCGCTATATATTAGTACATGCTCTCCAGTCAGCGTTTATTCTCCTTTTCCTTTTGTTTCGTTTCTTTTATACCCACAATATCCATATCCATCTTTTCTAATTCGTTTATTAGTTCCTCCTTCTTCCCGATAAGATTCTGATGTTTCATGTTCCTATTCTCTATGTCCTTCCTTTCAGTGTGTTTTTACGTATTTGTGTTTCTTCATCATCTTTTATAACCCTAAGCTCGTATCCCTTTTCATTGCCTGGTTTGACTTCGTTAATTTTCCAATCTTTTTTGTTTGTCGTTAGTTTTTTGCCGCTATCGTAATTTTCTTTAGCTGCTCTTCCAGATCCCGCTTTTTCAAATTCTTCTATTAGTTCTATCTCTTTTCCTTGTAGGTTTCTAATGTTCCATGTTCCTAGTCGTATAGTCCTTTTTGTTTGCCTTTTCATCCCAAAAACAATATATGTACTTAATTTAACGAGTGGTGTAATGAAAATAATGTTACAGTTGTTTTTTTTTTTTTTACTTGCTTACTTCGAATTATAACGTAAGAAGTATAAACCATTAAGTTTATGGACGATATATTCCATGTTGAGGTCCTGTTTATCTATATATAAGGATGTAGACATATCCGAATAATGTAAATTCCAGGCCTTATTGAAACAGATATCTCAGGGCTAGAATCATCAGATCATCAAACGGATCAAACTGATATATCAGGGCAAGAAGATATTCATAAATTTATAAGGGACGCAGATGCAAACTCTTACCTTCCTATGAAGGTGGGTAAATTTGAATGTATATCGCAGCTTATTATGTAACGATATTCATTTCAAATCGTCTTGATAATGTGTTTGTGATAATGTCTTGACAATGGTGCGCTTAGGCGTCAGGAATTAACAGATATGTCTGTCGACGACATAGAATACAGTTTATTACCATTCATTAATTAAATTTGTGTATTCGCGATTTCCACACATCACATGAACCACATGAAAAACCTCAAAACTATCTCGGCGAGAATTTGACACTGACAGCTCTGAATTTCAGTACCAACCTTGAAAAAATGAACTCAATACAGCACTCAGCGAGCCATAACCGCACGCATATGAGTGCTGTTATGAGTCCATTACAGACCCATATTTAATATCATACATAGTTTCTAAAAAAAATACTTAAAGTCCAGAAAAAAAAACTTAAAGTTTACAGTGAGCCGATAGTTTATGTAAAGTAAATTTATTTATAGTTTATATAAAATATTTTTATAATATGATTCAAATCAAATTGAACGGATCATTTAACGCACTGTTTGTTTCTTTAATATTATATTTAAAACATTTAATATTAAGCACGTATATAATTAACTTATTTGTAATAAATATCCAAATTCTAATATTGCGGCAGACCTCATAAAAATAAGGTTAAAATTTTATGAGCATATTAAGAGTCTTCTTGAGACCAGGTAAACTCACCAAATTCTCGAATGAGTTGACAAAAAAAAACTTTTCCTTCGACACAACAAGTAAAAGCAGACATGAGAAATTCTCAAATCCAACCAGAAGAAATTTTGGACCGACACATATACAGAGAAAAAAGTGACAAGTGGGAAGTTATTCCAGAGAATGAAGTAGCAAAAAGATCAGGTATCAAGTGGACGGAAGAAAGGAAGAGGACCTTTACTGAACAGCTGAAAGCACCCTGGAGCCTCCGCAAGCGAAATCATAAATAAAGCTTCGTGTGTTCCTAAAGGGACCATCCATGCAAAATAATAATAATAATATCCAATTATTACTTCCTAATATTATTTAAATCAATATCATGGATTTAAAACCTCGTGGCAATGTGTGTCATTTATGCGCTGTTTACTCTGTTCGCGTTTATTAATATTTAATTGTCTTATAAAATTCTGAAATTAGGGTTTGACGGTTTTTCAAATCCGATTTTAATAAACCGGTTTTAAAAGAAAATTTGTCACATTTGAAAACCGGTTTTTAAATTAAGAAAACCGGTTTAAAAGAAATTAAATTATTAGGTAAAAATGATTTTTTTATCTTATTTGATTTGTTATTCATTCTTCGCAACGAGTTACGTTGGCCAGTGCTTGTGCATTTTACATATTAACTAGTGAAATAAGTTAAGAAATTAATATTAATATTTGCTTTCAAATAACGTTTTGAAGAAAGAAGACAAGTAGAATTAGCAACTCTTTTGCTGTATCTGCAAAATCCACAAAACATTTCCAGTTTAGCAAAGAAATCGACTTGTGTACTGTACTTTCTTTAGCTTCAATAACCGAAGTTATCTGGAAAGATATTGCATAGAATATTTTCAAATTCCTACTTGGAAACCGATTCTTATGAAGAGCAAATGTAAGCATACACTCATAAGAGTAATGCTTTTTTAAAGGAAGTTTCTTGAAGACCCTGATAAATAGCTTACAAATTAAAAGACAGAAAGTTGAAATTTGTGTTTGAGTTTTCGTTATTTTGTGTAAGTAATGCGCAATCCTTAATTTTTTTCTTTTTATATTTTGACTTTGATTTTGATTTAGTTATTTTATTAAAATAAAATATATATATATATATATATATATATATTTTTCCCTATTCTATTTTTTTTTTGACAAAAAATCGAAAACCGGCTAAAAACCGTATTTTCGAAATCTGTTTTTCAAAAAGTCGTAGTAGTAATTTATACTTGTCTAGTGCTTGTTAGTGACACGAAAATGTACTGGGACTAATAATAACATGCAAATGTCTGTTGTATAATACAATATGCTGTATGGTATTAGCCAGGAAGTAGTTGTTTCAACATAGGAATTATTCATAGTCTTAATGACACTTCATTATAGAACTACGAACTGGTTGAATATATTTAATTTTTCTATCTATATGTCGTCTGTAATAAGTTTGTATTTATTTAGTTTATTTTAGTTTATCTCGCATAAGTAATATGTCAGTTTTTATATTTTTATTTGTGTCAATTAATTATCATTAATTATCAATTTTTTCAACCTTTTTGCTCACTGTAAAAAACATTTGCGCGTTAAATCAATTCCGTCTAGAGCACATAATACACCACACCTCAAGTGTTGAAAATATCTTTTGTGTATCATTCTGCGTTCTTCGTATCGTTCTATCAGAGTAACAAGTTATGTTGCCTGAACGTTGGCCTGTTTAATCGAACATTTATTTTTTTTATTTTTGGTAATATTTCAAAATATTAATGTTATAAGTTATAGTTATAATATCCTTCATCCTAAATGATTTTTTTTTAAATTTTTTACTTATACTGGGTACCAAGACACACTGTTATAGACGGAAACGAAGAAGCCGATCACCTAGCAAACAAGGGATCCAGTAGCCCCTTTATAGGTCCGGAACCCTTTTGCAGCATGAGTGTCAACACCATCCACAAAAGTTTAGATGAAGAAACAAGAGGAAAATGGATGAAAACCTGGAAAGAACTTCCAGGGCTAAGGCAATCCAAAGTGATGCTAGGATTTTTTAACCAGAAGATAACAAAAGCTTGCCTGAAACTAAGCTTAGAATTCAGGAACAGGAACAAGCTTAGAATTCTGACAGGAGTCCTGACGGGACACTGCAGACTTAGGAAACATCTCAAGGCCCTAGGCCTAGAGGAGGATGACGGATGCAGATTCTGTGGCTTAGCAGAGGAAACCCCCATAAATCTGTTAAAAGACTGCGGAGTATTACTCCGCAAGAGACAGATGTGCCTTGGGGCTCACTGCTTGAACACAGAGGAGCTGCAGGTCTTGAATCTCACCCAGATCCTGAAATTTCTAAAGGAATCAGGATTAGAGGAGGCGCTCTAAATGGGTAAGTACACCAACACTTGAAGGAGGAGGGTGGGGTACAATAGATCTATAAAGGTCGCAGTACAAGTCGTCACCACCATATCTACAATCTACAAATTTTTTACTGCAATTTGTAATCAATCTTGTTAAAAAACTGTTACTTTTCGTAAATAATATTTTATTACTTAACTGACCTGCTTCCTTTGTACTTTTTTCTTTGTTGCCTGATTATGTCGAAATTGTGTAATTAAATTGATTTGAATTTCGTTGAATACAAATACTGGTGTCCCGCAAGGTAGTGTTCTGACGCCTGTACTTTTTTCTATATACACTGCAGACCTAACCAAATACATTTCGCCTAAAATACAAACTACACTCTTCGCTGATGACTCTAGTTTTATTATACCAGAAGGATCCAGATTTGCTAACGAGTCTGAAGCAAACATACTCATACAAAATATATCACATGGTTCTCAGCTAATAACCTATATATATATATATATATATATATATATATATATATATATATATATATATATATATATATATATAAACGCTCAAAAAACAAATTATATGATTTTTCAAACACTAAGGAGATAAAATGAACAAGATCTTATTCTAAAAATGGGCGACGTGTATTTGAAAAGGAAAACATCTACAAAACTCCTAGGTCTTTACATCGAAGAAAAATTGCAATGGAATACACATACCGAAAACTGAATTATATATATATATATACATATATATATATATATATATATATATATATATACAGGGTTATACACCCCTCTCGGTTGCAACCGCTCGTTACCTCTACGAGCTCTTCAAACTCATTTCATGTGGTGAGTTACTCCACGTTCCTCTGTCCTGTTCTTACTCTGTCCAGCCGCTTGTCTTTGCCTCCTCTGTTAATTTCCTCCACGTGGCTCGGTCTAAAATCTTGCTCCTCCATGCCTCTATCTTTAGGTACTCCGTATCTTCTAGTACCTGATTCTCCCATCTGCTTTTCGGTCTTCCTCTACTTCTGCTAATCACTGGTCTCCACATTGTAATCATGTTTACCACTCTGTGGTTTTCCATTCGATATATATGGCCATACCAGCGGAGTCTTTGCACTTTTATCACCTTAACGATATCTTCTCCTTTTAGGATGGTTTGTATTTCGGAGTTCATTAGTCTTCTGTGTTTCCCATCAGTGATTCTCTTTAATCCATATATTCTTCTAATCAAATTTCTTTCGAAGATTCTTAGCTTTCCCTGTTCTACGTTTGTTAGGTTCATCGTCTCTGCCCCATAGGTCACTACCGGTCTAACTGCTGTTTTGTATAGCTTCATTTTTGTATTTGTGCTTATACTCTTGCTTTTTATGATGAGCTTGTATTTGTAGTACGCTCTATATCCCGCCTGCACTCTACGGTTTATCTCTGTCCTTCGGTCACTTTTTTTGTTTATTATTATTCCTAGGTATTGTAAGTGGTCTACTATTCTGAACTCGAAATTTCCTATGTGCACTTGTTTGTTAGTTGTGGTCTTTTCTCTGTTTACCTCCATGAACTTGCTTTTTTCCTGGTTTATTTTTAGGCCTCCTTTCTTTGTCTCATGTTCGAGTTTTGGAATTGCTTCCTCCGTGCTTCTCCTGTCTCTGGCCAGCATTGTTATATCATCTGCGTAGGAAACAACCTATATCATTTTATTAATCAGTTCCTTTGAAAAAACACTTTCTAATTGCAGCATCCAATACTAGAATGAATAATGTCGTTGATAACCCTTCACCCTGTCGTACGCCTAGATTGATTTCGTCCGCTTCGGTTGTGCCCTCCTGTGTCATTATCTCTGGTTTTGAGTTCCTCATTGTCATTTCTGTTGGCCTACAAGTTTCTCTGGGATATTTGTGTCTTTCATGGCTTTTATTACTTGATCACGCTTTAGGCTGTCAAATGCTTGTTTAAAGTCAATGAACGTTATTTGTAGTCCTATGCCATGTTCGTAGCACTTTTCAGTTAACTGGTTCACTATGGGTACCCCGTCGATGGTCGATCTTCACCTTCTGAAGCCGTGTTAGTAGTCTCCCATTTGTGTCTCTGTATATTTCATAAGTTTTGTTTATTAAAGTGGTTAGGATCTTGTATACTGCGCTCAGCAGGGTGATTCCCCTGAAATTAAGAAATGAAATAAAAAAGCATTTCTCCTGCGAGGCCAATATATTCCATGCAGAGGTACAATCGGCAATCTCGTATGCTATATTAGTATGGGGATCCTCCTGCAGAATAACCTGTGTATTTAAGGCCCACAAAGCAATAGTAAGAAAATAGCCATCGTGGGTATATATCTCTCAAAATCTTGCAAAACATATTTCATCGCTCTTAACCTATTAACAGTACCCTGTATATACATTTGGGAAGTATCTTGCTACGTATACAGAAATAAAGACACATTTGCGAAGAATAAGGATCATCATGAACATGAAACAAGACAAAACAATAAATTACACACGCCAATCTCCAACTTATCTATATGTAAGAAAGTACAAAACAAATTTGGTATACAAATATACAACAAGCTTCCTGCCACTTTAAAAGAGGAAATCTACTTCAAATCCTACAGACGCGAGCTAAAGCATCTCCTAATACATAAATGTTACTATAATATAAATGATTAAATGAATGAGCATGAATGACGTGTCCTATATGTAATGTTTGCTCTACATGTTTGTTTGGACCTATAAAGTTGATTTGATTTGATTTAAATGTTAAATCGCCGTAACTAGTAGCTAGTAACCAAAGTAACGTTGTATGTTCTTTCATTGTCCTATCGTCATCAGTTAATTGCACATTGAAAATATAACCCTTTTGGACATTAATCACATAATACACAACAAAACTGAACTTTAAGGGGAATAGGGATATTTTTCCTTTATAGACACACGGATTTTTGTTTTTAAAGATCTGTAATAAAAACAATCCAAAAATATTGTAGGTTCTATATATAGGTTTTTAACTTCAAATTAATCCTTTTTAATTTCAAAATAATCCTTTTTAAATTCAATTTAAACTTTTTCAAATTCGAATTAAAATTTTTCAATTTCAAATTAAACTTTTTTTATTCCAACTTAACCTTTTTTAAACTCAAATTAACCACAATCCATAATATTTTTCTTCAAAAATTAATATAAATTTGAGTGATGTAAGTTATTTTATTTGAAGTATTAATTAAAATTTTCGAACAGAATTTCAAAAAATTTACAAACCTTTTCACAAAACAATGCGAATTATTTTCCTGTGTAAATTTTCGGGATTTGCATTGGGATTGAAACTCACCTGGAACAAAGAAAAAGATAATTAAATCGGTTATTAATCAATGGAAATGTTGGTTTAGTCGTCGAGGTTTACAGATGATTGCAAATAATATTTTTATGTTAGATTAGTTTAATAACTTCACACATTCAGACTCATTTCAAAATCGAATTGGAGAAATAAATATATTATATACAACATTGGCGGAAATGATTTTTTTAAATATAAATTTAATTGTCGATGCCGACAATAAACTCGAAGAGAAAGACTCTGAGAAGACGGACATATTTTAGATAGACATGTAGATAGACATATTTTAACGATCGTCGCTGAAATAAAAACATTTTTGAATGCAAAAAATTAGGTAAATATTTGTTTTAAGCTTCGTTTAAGTTTTTTCAATGACATACAATAATTATTCGTACATTTTCGAAGAAGACACTTCATTTTATCCCCCTTCTTGTATATGGGGATTATAATAATTTCTTTCCAATTGTTCGATATTTCTTCCTTTTTCCAGATTGTGGTAATTAGCTGGTGTATATGCCGATGCAGATCTTCCCCTCCATATTTTATGCATTCCGTTGGTATGTTGTCTTTCCCCGGCGCTTTGCCGTTTTTCATCCTCATTATGATCTTTTTGGACCTCCTCCAGGCTGGAGTCTTCTACAGGAAAATCTGCCTGTTAAGCTTGTGCATTTTGGTTGTCGCCTACTTGAATATGAAGACTAAGAAGTCCACTAAAGTAGTTATGCTATTCCGTTATAATTTCTTGCTCATTTGTAATTAGCTTCCCATCATCCTTTTTCAGGATGTTCCCTGTTCTTGGTCTGAATTCAGATTTTGCTTCGTCCGCCTTCCAATAGAATTCCTTTAGTTGATTGCCTCTGGAATTAGTTTCAAATTCTTCCAGTATTTGTTGTTTCCTTTTCTTTATCCTTATTAGTATTCTGGCTTTTTATTTTTTTTAATTTTTATTTCATTTTTATTTCACTGAGATATCTTCTGTTTGTCTCATTGGGCTCTTGTATTGTTAGCATTCTGGATTTTTCTCTCTGTTCTAATACCGTCCGACAGTCATCGTCGAACCAGTTCTTATACTTCTTCTTTTGTGTTGGACCCAGTATTTAATTGGTAGCATTAGATATTAATCGCTTTATTGTACCCCAGATCTCATTTACGTTCTCATCTTCATAGGTTTCTGGAAGGTTTTCCAATATTTATTATTGAATCTCGTTTTTGGTTTTTTCGTCATTTAGTTTACATATTTCCCACCTATTTGACCTTTCCGCTTTTTTATTTTTATGGTTACATATGCGCCTTCTCACCTTTGCTCTAACTAGGATGTGCTTCGAGTCCGCATCTGCACCTCTCAAGCTCCGTACATCAAGGACGTTGCTTGCATGTCTCGTGTCTACTAAAGTGTGGTCTATCTGATTCCTTGTGATACCATCATTTGATATCCAAGTCTGTTTGTGAATGTGTGTTCAAACATTGTAGACTTGACTAGCAAGTTATTGCTAGCCGCTAGTTGGATGACCCTCATACCATTGTCATTACTGGTGTTGTGTAGGCTGTGTATTCCTATGGCTGGTTTGTACATTCGCTCTCTTCCAATCTTTGCATTGAAGTCCCTACAGAGTAGTACCATGTCTTGTTTAGGTATTTGCATAATTGCTGTTTCTAGTTGGTCTGAGAAATCTTCTTTGGTGTCTTCATCCTTGTCCTCCGTAGGGGCATGAACGGTTATGATAGAATAGTTTTACAATGTCCCTTAGTCGGATACCGCAAATGCGTTCACTTATTGGATTGAAGCCTATTATGCTGTTAAAGATCTTCTCTGAAACTACAAACCCTGTTCCAAATTCATGTTTTATGTTTTGGCTTCCGCTGTAGAAAATGTGTGAGTTGCTAATTCTAAGCTCACCACTGTCGAGCCATCTGATTTCTTGGACTGTTCCTAATTTTTCCAGTTGGCTTACGGCGTGAGTAGATGCTCCTGTTCGGTGCCAGCTGAGAATATTCCACGTACCGATATTCATATTCCTTTTTCGATGCTTATGTCGTTTTCCTGTGTGATCCGTCCGGTCCCGAGGCGCATTCGTTGTTTTCGTAACTGTTTTTTTGTTTTCCGGGACAGGGTAGTTAACCTTACGGTCAACCTTTATTTTGGTTCACGGGGGTTATTTTATTTCACCCCATTTATATAAATACACATTTTCATGTGATCTATTACATCTCTTATATCATCTCTTACATTATGTCTTACTTATAGAATTGGCCCGATTGGCCCTCTTTCTAACAAGGTACAGTAGGTTTGTCTCCACTAGGATCTTTATTAATTTATGTAATCATTTTAAATATTTTTATTTAATTACCGAGAGAAATTAACGGCGTCTTTTCAATTAACTTTTAACGTTTCTCTTATGGAATCGACCCGATTGGCCCTTCTTCTACTAAGCTTCAGATATAAACTTACTATGTTTCATTAACAAGTTTAAACCTTGTTGAACCATTAATAACATACTCCTATTTATTTAAGTTTCTATGCTTAGACATCTGCTTCAATGAAACAATCGTCTATTTATTAAATCAGATATCCAAGAAAGTAACAATAAATAAAACATATGAGAATAATCTGTCTCTGGAGTACTAATTTAGACCGTGTAAATTCTAAAGCTGGCAATCAAACGAATGTGATATGCAAATCCCTGTAGGTCTTAAGGGTTTTCTTGGAGCAGAACTCTCGTTATAAATCCTTCAAACTGCAGCAGGTTAAACTATAAAAACCTAACTAGAAGCGTAGATTAAATGGAATTATGTTTATATCGAACGACACTTTAATGATTCATAAAATAATTCAACCCAATCATCATTAGCTGTTACGCTTGAATGGATTTGTATAGTCGAGTACATGTTTCCGTAATTTATTATTAATACCATCATTTGAAAGCGTGAATAATGCATTGACAGTAATTTATTAAAATAATTATGAATGGAAATAGAAATTGTTTTTTTGCGATTTGATAAATTTATCTGAATAAAAGTAAAAAATAAAAAATATAAATAGTAGTAATTTATGATGCAAGTGTGTGACGAAGGGCTTTTCTGCACTCGAAATTTCGCAACTCATGCATAAAAGCCTTTCACACACGTGTATCATCTCATATTTTATCTACCTTATCTACAAAAAGTATTGTTTTTACCGATTATATTGATACCAAAATGTTAATTTATTGCAAACAATTTTTTTTTGGTTCAACAGTATTTTAACATTCTTCGTACATAAAATAATATATGATACACGTGTGAAAGGCTTGTGTGCACTCATGGCAACTTAAACGTTGCAACTCAGACAGAAAAGCCCTTCTTCACGCACTTGTATTATAAACTACTAGTAGTTAAAATATGTTGTGTTTTGTTCTTATGCGCATATGTGTTATACCTTGCTTCTGATTGACTTATTATACTTATATTAATATTATAAGTAGTTAATAATAAGTAGTTATTAATTATTAATATTAGTATTATTAATATTAGTAAATTAATATTAGTAAAAAACAAAACTTTTTAATAAGAGGGAACAATTTTCTATTATCATTAATAAATCCTTTTATTTATTTTCTCTTCGGTTTTCAGAAAGGCGTCCGGTTTAAATTGTTTCTCACAGAAAGTAAAACAAATCCTTCGAGGTTTACACTTTCCGATGGATAATTCGAATTGACGTCTGGATTAGTCGCTACTTGAAAGCCCACAAGATTATCAAATAAATAAAGCTCCATTACGGGCGAACAAACGCCAGAATTTATTAGTTTCTCTGTTTGGTAATGCCGTCAATAGAAATGAAATACGTTCCTTTCTTGTTCTTAATATAATGCTGTAAGAGAAATGTGATGGATTTGTTCGATAAACAATATTGACATTCGCTATGTTATCGAACGTTGATGGCTTACTTGCTAGTTGACTGTTTGCCATTTTTCTTTTATCAGCACCGACACATTCATGCTATACATATATTCATACAGAATGCTGAAAGTTTTTTTATTCCTCGCGAGTTTGTAAAGCTTTGATAATATCTCTGAAAATATCTAACTCAATTTATAAACAATTTTTCTTTAGAATGTTAGGAGAGTTTTTTTTAACATTGTGTTTATATTTAGTTTGCACAAATCACATTTTTTAGAAAATAAACTGTTTATAGGGCGTGCAAGTAATACATAAGCAGGTTTAGGAGGCGCGGGGTTTCAAATGTTTCCTACTTTTCCTGACAAGCAGGGGGATATTTTAATATTTTCAAAATAATATTTGTAATTTAAATTAATACTATTTATATTATACCATTTTATATTAAAAGTAATTTCTCTTCATTTGAATTAAAGGGGTTCACGATTTTCTTATTTTTGGGGTGATGGGGGTCGAAACCCATTGCATTAGTTAGCTTACGTAACACTTGAAAGCTCCCTTACCATTTTTGCTCATAATTTGAAAACATATTCTGTATCACATCACTTTTCAAGTAATTATTAAAGTATTAAATATAATTAACAAAATTTCTAATTCTAAATTACAATCTATTCCGCTATTTATTTGCAATTTTTGTTTTATTACAAAAATTTAATTATTGAAGGTAGAAATATCTGAATTTAATTGATGTATTAGAGCAGGCTTTTGGGTACGAAATGTAATTTAGTTCAGTTAAAACGGAATTAATTGTAGCTAGAATATGAGAATAGAGGGGAAATCTCAACAGCGTGTATACAAAACGGTCCGGTAATTGTTGGGCCGGCTGAGAATAATAAATTGGCCTCCGGTTATATTTCTTCGGGGTCGTTCTTTCAACTACAAATTGCGTACATTAGTTTGGCAGCCCTGCCTTGCCTACAATCCAACGGCAGCGTTCTCTCCTTCCCTTTTATATATCAATATATATGGTTATATATAGGACATGGTTTTCTCTCCGACTTTGGCCAATTTAACTAAACTCTCGCTCGAGCTTTTCTACCAACGAAACTGGGAAATAAGCAATCTTCATATTAACGTAACTTTCCGTTCGTTTTCCCAGTCTTAAACGTTAATTTTTTGCAAAGTTTTTCCACTTGAAAAAACTTTTGCTCTTTAGGCCGTATCTGTTTTATAATCTGCTGAAATTATGTAATAGGTTCATTTTGCACGTGCTATTTAACGCTTGGTTTCTCGTAAGAAGGAAATGCGAGAGTTTTTAGTTGGGAATAGATTTAAATAGATCGGAAAAGTAAGCGAACTCTAAGCGCAGGAAATGAAAACTATAAATCCTACTTATCTCCAATGCTAATTTAATTTTGAAAAATTGATAAAAGTTTTCATATAATACATATATCAGGATTAGTTACAGTGGAATGAAAATCTTAAATATCCACATTCACAATTTATTTTCCTGTAAAATAATTTTTGCAAAATCTTAATTTCTTAAATGTAATTTTTACAAAAGCTTTAACGTAGTTTAAGTTAAATAATCTTATATGTATATTATGTTTAACTGTTGTTAAATAAAATATATTAAAAAAAACGTTTAAGATACACCTTTATATTAAAAGGAACTTAAAAGGAGAAAATATATAATAGAGATTATTGATTAAAATGAAAAGCTCGTTGGCAAGAAGAAAAACAAATCAAGAGACTGACTTATAGATGTCACGTGGGATAAAACTCACAAAGGAAAGAAGTGAAAACAGAACTTAACAATGCCAAAAATGAACCCGAGAAAACTGCAATGCGCTTTAAGCACTCAAAAGCAAATGCAATCGTTTAAAAGCGGCAAGGAGGAACAAGCGAAAATGGATATACAGACTCAAGTCGCAGAAACTGTCGCAGAAAGCAACAACGCTTCTGAACTCTATAGAATCTCAAAACGGCTAAGAGGTAGAAATGTCTCACCCTATATTAAACTCCAAAACCCGAAAGAAACTTATATCCCCTGAAGACCAACTATGCAGATGGGAAAAATATTATGAAGACAGTATCGGAAATGCAACAAACAACCAACTATACACGCAGTCCAGCAGACCCGCAAGGATACTAAACATAAAAAGCCACGCCCTAGCATTGCATGAGGTCAAAGCAGTCATTGACGGAATAAAAGCTGCAGGGCTAGACAACATCCCACAGCATAACTATAGCTAAACTAATAACACTTTTAGTTCAAGATACATGAGCTGCCAAACTCTTGCCCATTGAATATCGAGTGGACCGAAGGTCCAATTAAGAAATTGCCTAAAAAGGGCGATCTTAAACCTTTCGCTGCTATGAACTGCTATGGCAGTTTAATTGATTTGACGCCCAGGTACTATGGACTGTTATAGTAGTCTAATTGATTTGGCAGCCAGATGCTATTGACTGCTAAGCAGTCTACCAACATCCTGAATTTGTTGTGGCTTTTTTAAACACAACAAAGTGATTAATAAATACACTCTCATTGGAGCGTTGTGTTACCCTGGTTGGAAGATTCGGGACTCGCCCCTGCTAGGTGTTGACATAGATGTAGCCATATAAACTTTATAAAGTCGAAACACAGCCTGAATATATAAATATATTCAACCTTTCCCGAGCTCTATAATACTAATGAGTCTTTTTAGGACTACAAAAAACAAAACTCATGTGAAATTTGTTATCTTATAGCTTTCAGTCCATCGTAGCTTTCGTTTTTTAAGATCATGTCTTTTCGATACCATAAGTGGATAGATCATCTGTAGACGCGTTTCGAGATTTATCTCTCATCAGTAGAGCTTTGCCTTTATGAACAACAATTTGTAAACCACTTATATACCCGCAATATTTTTAATTTGACATTTGGTTAGAGACATGAACTTAACAGGTTATTGATTTAATGTTGTGATAATTGTTTAATGATAATTTAAAAAAAAAAGATTTATTTTGGTTTAATTGGTTTACCAATTCTAAGGTAACAAGTAATACCAATGATTTTAGGGGTTTCATTAATAGTTGACCAAAAGTTTGAAGCAAATCTCCGCATAATACCAGGGAAGGATAAAAAGGAATATTCTATCAACAGCAATAAGCAGCAATATTCGGCACGGCCCACAAAATCTGAAAAGTACTCTAATGACAGATTCTCATCTGTTCTTCAAGTTCAACATCAAGGTCTGATCTCGACAGTTGAGTAACACCGGCTGGAAATGAACACGCCTAGACCTAAAAGTTAAAATATAATAATAATATATTTATTTATAATATATGTATAAATAAATAAACAAAATAAGTAAATAATTAAATAATAAAATATACAAATCATACAGTGGAAGTGATGGTCACAGATGGTTGATTATAAGTTATTTCAACCAATTTATATTTATAAAAATTCTCGCAAAATATTACAAATATTTTGAACAGTTACATCAGATTTAATTATAATTCCTAACAAAAAAAAAAACAACAAATTGACTTTGAATATCAACCACAGAAACTTATTATGCCAAACGCGTATAAATAGAAAATAATATTCCATTTGGACAAGGGAAATAACAGAAAACGTAAGAGATATCGTTTAACCCGTTTAAATTTAGACTTTTATAAATCATCCACAGCTCTCCACAGCATTTTTATAAACACACAATCATTGCTAGGGTCTTATCGTTAGAAAGATGAATATTTCGAAAAATCACAAACTATAATTGTAAACTATACGGATAGCCATATATTTATTTAGTTATTTTTTTTATTTTCATTCATCTAGAACTGTAAATTCTGTGAATCGAGAAATCTTAAACTCGACGAGTAACACTGGTTATAAGTAGTGACACATTTCAGAAATTTAAAACTCGTGCGATTTTTCTGCTGTCAATTTTTGGTAATTTCAAATTCTTACGTGCTGAGATCCTTGTCATTACATAATTGTGAATATATAATAAACAAAGTGATAGTGAAGATGACATTAGTAGTGGCAGTGATGAGAACCCGTAGTGTCCGTTTTTGGACTGTAATACCAAATATGTGCTTCTGTACGGATGTGAAATGTGGAAGATGAAGAAAACTTCAAGTTGCGGATTCTTTGACAGATTCCTGGGAAAAATCCTCCGCGGTTTCTGGCTACAAGTTATCATCGAATTATGGCAGCAAGCAGTGATAGCTAGTCCAAAATAGTGATAGCTAGGCCACACTGTACGCAGAGAACCATCAAACATCGCAAGAGTTGGACCACTTGAATGGAACCCTCAAGAAAGTCGCACTAGAGGGTGTCCCAAAATTGCATGGCGACGCGCAGTGCTGAGCGAAGCAAAATCCATCGGGAAAACCTGGGGCGAGATCAAGGCGGTCGTCCAGGGGTCAGCTGGAGAAATCTATGTTCCAAATCGGAATTACGGATTTTACCATATTTTACTAACGCGCTTACTTGTAGCTAAAGCTCATCGGGAAGTTAGTTTATAATCGATTGTAATGATCCATCAGAACGGAGAAGAGAACAGAAAAGAAGGCGAGTTAGTGAAATGTGCTTAAATCCAAACGTGTTTTTAGATTTTTCATTAAAACGTAAAAATTGTTCGAGAAAAGGTCCGAGCGAATCCCATGTTAAATATTTGTTACAAGTTTAAGCTTTTAAACTTTTTATACATGCAGATCAATACTTTATTTATGTTCTCTTAAAATTGGAAAGTGATCCACAATTATCCGAAAAAAAATTCAAAAGGCTCTTATGGCTGACAAGTTTCCACCACGTCTTTATTTATTTTTTTTCGGAATTAACTTCGAAAGTTAAAGGAATAAAAACTATATACAATAAACTCAGGTAATAGTAAAACACGATAACATTAAAGCAATGTGACGTTGCCGATGTAATTATTTGAATAATTAAAGTTAAACTTTTTATTTCGAATCTTGTTTATCGACAATAATTCATATGACGGATGGTTATGGAAAAGAAAAGAAAAAGATGGAAACATAGTTATATAGAGAGAAAAAATACACTCGACTCCTTTCAATTACTATTCATTTCTCTCTCTGTACTATAAAATTTCAAGATCAAATAAAGCGCTATTGCCAGATCTTTTTATTACTTCTTACTTCCAATATTACTTCCAATAATAATAATAATTACTTCTTCTTCTTGAAGTAGGGCTTTGTACTGTATTGTACTGCTGTCTACCCCTTTTGCGATCCGGACGTCCAGGACTCCTTCCATCTCTTGGAGAGCGGGCGGCCTAGGAATCTTCTGCTGGGTGGCCTTCCGTCTTTTGCCCACTTGCCAATTCCATCCTGGTCCATCCTGTCTACATGGTCTCTCCAGTGCTTTCTCCGGGATCTGACCCATGTGACAACATCTCCCGTTTGTAATTCATCTCTTATGGCGCTGCTTCTTATTTGATCCAGTAGTGTTACATCTTTTATTGCTCTCAGCGTTTTAATTTCGGTGCTTCTCAAGAGTTTCTTAATTTTTGTTGTTACGGCTCGGATCTCGGCAGCGTATGTGAGGATAAGTCTTACACAGGTTTTATATATCCTTATCTTGCATTTTGCCGTCATATATTTGTTTTTCCATATCAGGTTTCTTAGGCTACCGGAAATGAATGATGCTTTGATGCAGTTTGCTCTTACTTCATCAATCAGGTTTCTGCTGAGAGCAATATTTGCGACCCTAGGTAGTTGAATTTCATGACCTCGTCTTTATTTCTTCATTTCATGACCATCGTTTTATTGTCCACCATAAGTTTGCACCTGTCAGGCTCTTTGGATATAACCAATGATTTAGTTTTTTCTGTTGATATGATCATATTGAATTTTTTGCCGGTTTTATTGCGTGCATATATTAATCTTTGTAGGTCGTCTTCGTTCTCTCATAGTAGTGTGGCATCATCTGCACTATCAATAATAATTAGTACTATTTAATTTTTGTCGAATAAAACAGAGTTTTCCGCTTCAAAACTAGACGTCTCAATTCTAAATACGAAATATGGACAGATCAACTGAGTCCCTTACTTCAAATACCTGGGTGAAATCATCGCCCCAACTGGAAAAAATAGCTCAAAACACCCCTGTCCAAAAACTCAGAAGAGCATATGGGAGAACAAGAGAAATTTCCAACAAAAAATGTATGTCGCGCCTTGTTAAGATTATATTACAATGCTGTAATTAAACCTGAAGCCCTCCCTATATGCAAGAGAAACTCTCGCACTTAATAAAAATGCGAGCTCGATAATATACTAAAAGAAGAGCGAAAAATCACAAGGAAAATCTTAGAACCAAAACATTCGGAAGATGGTTACCGCCTACAAACAAAAACAAACCCATGGCGCTACACCCCAGGACGGGCCTTGGCCTCCTCTCACAGCCTACACTTGTGCTTGGTGTCTTGATCTTGAGACACAAGTGTAGGGGAGACCTTATAGTTTATAACGTGGATGGCGGAGCCACTAATCGCAGGGGTTACGAGGCTGATTTTTTCGCATGTCCAGGATTTGATCCTTTTAAATTTCAAATTGATCATTTTTAATTTTAATTTAAACTTTTTAAAATTCAAATTAAACCTTTTTAAAATGAAATTAACCTTTTTTTAATTCAAATTAAACTTTTTAAAATTCAAATTAAAATTTAGATACCTTCTTCCTCTTTATATGGCATCTCCTTTCAAGAGGTTTGCAATCATCATTGATATCTTCATCTTGGAAGCGGTAGCTCGGAATAACTCTTGGGATGTGGTATCATACCACTCTCTCGTGTTACGCAGCCATTAGTATCTGCGTCTACCACTGTTCCGTTTTCCTATTACTTTGCCCTGTATTATCAGTTGGAGCAACTTATACTTTTCTCCTCTGGATGTATTGCCTAGATATTGTAGCTAGAGCTTCCAATACCGGACCGACAAATTAAAACCGGTATTTTGGCAATATTTGTTTATCAAAGCGGAATACCGCTATTGATACCGGTATTATTAAAAAATAGTATATTTTTTAACTAGGGCAGTAGGTTGTCAATTGGACACGAGAGCGAAATTTGGCGCACGAACGAAGTGAGGTTGGTGTGGAGGTAAGGCCCGTGTTGCAAACAATATTTTTTATTACTCATGCGAGACGATGTATCTTACAAGTTTGGGATTTAGCTGCCATCCAAAAAAAAAAATAGAATCAATAGTGAAGAATTTGCTTTTTCAATTGTCACCGGTGGTGCGGATTCGTCACAAGAACCCTCATCAGTCTCCGGTATCACCATTTATACTCATTTTAAAACATTTTCTTTAATTTTTATTTTGTAATGAAACAAAATTTCTATCACTTTTTTAATATTGAGATCTTGATTGTGTTTATTTAATTTATTTTTATTTATATGTAACCTAGCGGCATTGAATATTTGTGTGCATTACCCATTATGTGGCAATAAAACCAGAAGTGGCATTTCTCGTACTAAAAAACGTGCGCCAAGATAATACTTTTAATGAATGAGTAATAAAAAATCATTTTCGTCAGACTTTTATAAATATCAATGATAATGGTGATTTCTTAAAAAGAAAACAAAGAGAAACTTAAAAATATATTTCTTTAGTTATAAACTTTAGATAAAAATAGAACACTATTTGAATTATATACGTATTAAAACTAAACATTTGTTTACTCCTTCTGTATATTAAAAAACAAATTATTTATAACAAACATTTGGAACAAACTTATCATAAACATTAATACATTTACAATTCCTGTTAGTTTTACTAAAATATGCCCGTAAAAAACAGACAATCAATTGTTTCGTCGTTCAAATTGGACCAAATCTTGTACATACATGATGTGCTGCAGAAAACGCCCTTTCCGATTCTACACTTGTTGACGCAAATGTATAAATATGAATTTATTATACTTGTTCTTACTATTTGCTAATTGAAAAATTCAGACAAATACCGAAATACCGGTATTTTTTTGTAATACCGAAAAAAATAGACTAAAATCCCGGTTTTCGGGATCCCGGGATTCCGGTATTGGAAGCCCTAATTGTAGCTTCCTTCTTTTCATTGTTTGTATGATTTCACGATGTTTGTTTATGCATTCCATTCATTACAATTGTAGAATCCCATCATTCATCCTTCAGCAATTAATATGACATCATTTATGCATGGTGAAAAATATGGTAACTATTTGAAAACAATACCATTATCAAGAGATTCCGTTTCTCGTCGAATTTCCGCACTATCACGTAATGTCAAAATTCTGTCAAAATCTAATACCAAACTTTCCTGTGTTTGCTCTACAACTTGAAGAAACTGCCATTACTAAAATGTCGCAATTAATTTTTTATATGAGATACGTTTTTGAAGAAGACATATTGGAAGATTTTTTATGGTTTTAAAAAGTTAGAAGGAATAAAAGGAGTAAAAGTTATTTGAAATTATTAATAGATATTTTGAGAAAAATGACCTTAACTGGACTCTATTGCGGTTTCCACTAATGGTGTTGCAGCATTAACAGGTAGTAATAAAGGACTAATAGGGTTATTAAAGAAAATTGCTCCCCATATAGTACAATCATTTAATGAAAATAGGCAAGGTGTAGTTGCAATAGATATTGATGAAGAATTGTACAAGATATTACAGGATGTCATTCCTGCAATTAATTACATTAAAAACAACAGTCTAAACAGTCGTCTGTTTTCAATACTCTGTAAGGAGATGGGTTCTGTTTATGAGACATTATTACTACATATAGAAGTCAGTTTCCTCTCAAGCGGCAAAATATTGCGACGTATTTTCGATTTGAAAAACGAGGTTTACATTATTTTGATAGAAAAGAATCATTTATTGTTAGGCTCATTCACTAATGAAGATTGGCTCGGAAAACTCAGTTACATGGTTAACATTTTCGATAAACTTAACGATTTTAATTTGAGTTTACAGGGAGAGAGTTCAAACATTTTAATATTAAGCAGTAAAATTGAAGCTTTTAGAAAGAAGCTAATACTTTGGCAAGGAGAATTTAAACAAGCAATACATACATGTTCCCGTGCTTTTCATAATTAAATAAAATAATAGGTATAGATTTCTGGTTATTTAAAACCACCATTTCCCTTCGTTTGATAAAATTGGAGGAAAACTTAACGAAAAGGTTCGAAAAAATTCCAGATAATGAATTAGGTTGGATCTGTGATCCATTCTCGTTTGATATTATTAATTCCAATATCCCTTTAATTGAAAACAGCTAATTGGTATTTCAAGCGCCGATACAAACATTACGCATTCAATTTAAGTCTCAGATTTGTCAAAAATGTTGGTTATCGTTTGGAAACGAATATACTGATTTGAAAAGAAAGGCAATCAATATTGTAATTCAGTTTGCATCTACCTACTTATGTGAATCCAGCTTTTCAAAATTTGTTGCCATTAGAACAAGTTCGATATTTTGTTTTAATGGCAACAAATTTTGAAAAGCCGGATTCACATAAGTAGGTAGATGCAAACTGGATCCTGATCGATTGGATCCTGAGGATGAAAGCAATGAACATGGAAGCAATCATGAGCTCTTTGCAAACGCATAATTCACATTAAAATCTTATGATTTTTATTTATTTTATTTAAATGTAAGGTTTTTTAATAGTATTTTTAAAATCCTGTTTATACTCATATTCAACTGTTTCGTAAAATTATGTGTTGTACTCAAACCTCTAATAAGGCAGAAACATACATGGTGTTTTTAAAAGATTGTCAATGAGTCATAAAATCTTAACTTCTAAATACCGCTTCATACTAATACTAGATTTTATAACTTTTCAACTAATACTAGACCTTTTTTCACCGTCACAACTTTTATAGCATTTTTGTATTTTAACAATAAATAATTGTATTTTAAATTATTATCTGTATTTTAATCAATGACGTCGCCAAAACTCCTTTAAAAACACACTGTAATCGCAAATCCCAGAGAGAATTTCACTTTACCTACGTATATATATATATATATATATATATATATATATATATATATATATATATATATATATATATATATATATATATATATATATTGGCGGGGGTCCTACAGCTTCTGCCGCATCCCGCATTTCGATCGCCACATGTTTTTATTTCTCCAGACATCTTCAATTGATTGCCCGGTCCCTCATCGTTCCCATAACTCCATCTAACCATGTTGTAGCTGGTCTTCCTCGTTTCCTCTTATTCGGTGGAGAGTATTCAAATGCCTTTCTTGGCCACCTGTGTTCTTCCATACGCCTCATATGTCCATAGAATATAAGCTGCCTTGTTTCTATTCTTTCAGTTGATTTGTGTATTCTATTTATAAGTCGTCTAATTTCTACATTTGATATGTGTTCTAACCTAGATATTCGGCATGCTCTTCTAAAAAAATCCATTTCTACGGCGTCTATCTTCTTCCTTGCTGATTCCAACTGCCAACATTCTGACCCGTATGTTAATATTGGCTCTACGGTTGCTCTGTAGAGTGTCAGTTTTGTTTTTAAGGGGATTCGATTGAACCAAAGTAAAGGATTCAAAACCCGTACGCCTTTTTGTCCTTGTTGTGCCCTGCGTCGTATATCTTGGACAGATGAGCCTTTGTTCGATATAATACTACCAAGATATTTGTATTCTTCGCATTTTCTTATCTGTCTAAATTGCAGATCATCTCCTTCACCTACTCTTAAGTACTCTGTTTTGGCTACGTTCATTTTCGTTACCGCCAATTCATATTCATCTGTAAGTTTTCTTAACATGTAGTCTACATCTTCTTCACAGTTCGCAATTATAACCTGATCATCAGCAAAGAATAATGTTGACAGGTAGTTGTCGTCAACCTTAATGCCCATGCCTGAACATTTTTTTCTCCATTTTTTGTAGCACTTCTTGAATATAAATTTAAAAAAGAGTAGGGGAAAGGCATCATCCTTGTTTAAGGCCCTTTGTTATTCGAAATGGTTCTAAAAAAATATTTTGAGTCTTCACTATACTCTGTGGATTTTTGTAGATATTGCGTATAAATCCTCTCTTTATGTCCGTCTTCGTCAATACGTCAAACATCAAACGTCAAACTTTACCTACGTTAACGATTGAAAAACGTCTACTATCGATCCAGTGGTCGCGACAAAATTTTACACAAAAATGTGGGGTCGCCTAAGAAAAAAGTTTGCGCACCACCGGGCTAGAGTATTTATCTTCGATAGAGCTTTATTTCGTAGGAGATGGTAATTGAAACGGGATTCAACAATGAAAATTTTATTCTCCTGTGTTTATGGAGCATATTTCGAAAATAAAATTGCATAATTGTTACATTGAATAATTGTTGATGTAGAGTGTAAAGTTGTGTGTTATTTTTAAAGCTTTTAATGCATTAAATGCAGATGTTGTGGTCAAGTTGACGTTTTTATTTTCAAATATTTTTAATTTCATATTTTTTTAAAGTAATTGATGGATTTTCTTCAATAATTTAATATCTCTTCAGATAAATTCACTATTCCTTTTTCCACTACGATTTCGTCTAACCATCTCGGATCCATCCTTCTTATAACGTCTAATTATAGATTTAGCGTAGTTTTTATTAATACCTGCTATTTCTGCTGATTCTGCAGTTGTTTTATATTCTTTATAATATTTTATAAAACTCTCCTTTTTGTCTAAACTTGTTTTATAATAGAAATAGAATTACATCTAGAGGGTTCAAATACAAATTTTTCATCTGCGTATTATATGATATGTCTTAACTTGCGGTAATTATTACTAGTTTTATTTCTTATTTCTTCTTCGGAAAATGTACGAATTATTATTGTACTTCTTCTTCTTCTTTCGAATAGGCCAACTTTGGACCACACTTGTTCAACTGTTGGGATTTGACATTTGCCCAGTTTTGTTGCATCTTCTGCCAGTGTAACTCCTTTCTCCCTTCTGTCCAGGGGGTACCTTTCCTTCGAGGTTTTTCCTGAAATCCACGGACTTCCTGCAGGGTGCGTCTCACAGACTGTCTGTTTTTGAGATCTGTTATTCCCAGTTCTTTAATATCCTTCTCGGCCTCTGTCAACCAAGTGGTACGAAGCTTCTTGTTTTTCCAGAAGGTGAACAGACAGTTGGTTAGTCGGTTTGGAGGCAATCTTGCAAAGTGGCCATAGAAAGCTACCCTTCTTTTCCTTGCACAGTCGCAGAGCATCTCAATATGTTCGTAGAGCTCAGATTTATGCCGTCTTCGGAATTCCCCATCTTCCTTTACCGGGCCTAGGATCTTCCTGAGGATTCTCCTCTCTCTGATTTCTAATTTCTCTATTAGACCCCTTCGGTTCAAGGAAAGACAATCCATGGCATACAGGGCTTCTGGTCGTAAGACTGATTACAGGTTGCATTACAGGCATTTCTTATTGTAAGTGTTCTTAGTCGGCCGATAGGCTAGTTCTAACTTGCTGACTCTCTTGGATAATGACACTCTTTCTGATAAGTTGGGTTCAATCCATTCGCCGAGATACTTAAATTTCTTAGTACTCTTGATGTTTCCCTGTTCTAGTAACATTTCTCTGTTTGCTTCTCTGATGTTGGTGAAGAATTCTGTTTTCTCCAGCGGTACTTGAAGAACCACTTTGGCAGCCTGTTTTCTGAGTCAGTTTACCTGCATTGTTGCCATCTCAAGAGAATCAGCAAACAGTGCCATGTCATCTGCAAAGGCCAGGCAATCTACAACCAGTCCATCGTTCTTGCGTCCCAGGTAGATACCACTCTGACCACCCAAATTGTTGAGTTCCTTGCGCCATTCTCTCATAACCTTTTTAAGGACACAGTTGAAGAGAAGTGGGGAAAGTCCATCTTCTTGTCTCACTCCAGTTTTTATTTCGAAGCTTTCTGAAATCTCGCCTCTAAATTTAACCTTGGAATGGGTGTTGGTCGAAGTTTCTAGAATGAGTCTGCGGGTTTTCTTGTCTAGTGTTGAGCGTTTCTCTATCAATGGAATCGTAGGCCTTCCTAAAATCAACAAAGGTGAGGACCACCTTGCGGTTCTTCATCTTGGAGTATGCAAGTACAGTTTTAAGATTGAGAATTATTATTGTTCGTTATTGAAAAAAAGCTTAAAACAAATGTTTTAAGCTTTTAAATGTTTTCAAAACTATTTTTTGCATTCAAAAATGTTTTTATTTCAGAGACGATCGTTAAAAAAAATGTCGACGAAAATCTTCTGAATAATCTCGAGTTATTGAGAGGACCTATCGGCAACGACAACAAAATTTTTATTAAAAAAAATCATTTTCGAAAATGTTATTATACAAAATATAATATATTTATTTCTTAAATTCGATTTTGAAATGAGTCTGAATGTGTGAAGCCGGGTTATTAAACTAATCTAATATAAAAACATTAATTGCAACAATCTGTAAACCTCGACGACTAAACCAACATTGCCATTGATTATTATCCGATTTAATTATCTTTTTCTTTGTTCCAGGTGAGTCTCAATCCCAATCGAAATCCTGCAAATTCTCAGGAAAATAATTCGCATTGTTTTGTGAAAAGGTTTGTAAGTTTTTTGAAATTCTGTTCGAAAATTTTATTTAATACTTTAAATAAATATAATTAAAATAACTTACATCACTTAAAATTTATATTAACTTGTGAAGAAAAAATATTATAGCTTGTTGTAATAAAATTAATTTTAAGTTAAAAACCTAAAAAAATAATTATTAATAAATATATTTAACAAACTAAAACTGTAAACAACTAATTGTAACATTACTGTAACATTACAACTAATTCCAGTTTTAAATTTAATGATAATATTTGCAAAATTATGTTTGGAAAATTGTTCCTATTTCTAATCGGTAAATTAGAACAGCAGAACTAATTAAAATTGCTCTCTGGCAGCAACACAAAAGATATTTGATCACGTTCATTAATATAAATGTGTTCGGGAATCGTGTTTTCTCGGAAAACTAACCGCCTAAAATATTTATAGATCAAGTTAACTTCAGATTTATAGACCGAACCTAATATATAGCCAATAACACTAAAAACTAATAAGTTTTCCCGTTATTAAGTTATATATTATTTGCAATTTAGAACGTTCATTCGATATAGATAAATAACAAAACGTTGCGAATATTGACATTTTCTGATATCAAATCTTCGACTTTCCACTTACTGGCTTCATAAAATAAAACCTTTTCAATTCTTTTTTTCAATTTAAAACGTAGATATTTGTATAGAATATTGAAACAATACATAGTAGATCTTATTATACCCAATCGATTTTATTCAACCTGCGTTTGATAACTCCTTCGGGCGTTTTGTACATTAATAACATAACATGTTATTGCGTTTCGTTTCAAATCACGAAATTACCAACTCGCTTGACATCGTTGCAATTTTTAAACTGAATTCTGATTGAATATTGTGTGTTCGTCGGAAAAAAAGTCGCGTGAAATATTTCTGTGATAAATGGGAAATTGATTTCCGGATATAAAATATATTCGGGGAGACTGGAAGCAATAAAGGAAACCGTTCAATTAGATACCGGAATTTCGACGAATTGCGATGAATGCTTTAATATCTCCGGGCAAACCGAACTCTGTTTCGAATAATTGGGTCAGAGAATTAATGAAACCGAATTGTATATTCAATATTATCTTTCCATTTCGTTCTCGTAATTTATTAAACCATTTATTTTCATTGCAATCGATAATTTTTTTAGAATTTAATATTAACAATTATTTCAATGGAAAAAAGTACATAAAGTATATAAAATGTTTTTTTAGTACTAAATGCACAAAATTAATCGGTGATTCAACATGCATTCAACGTGTAGTTTTCGAAACCGAAATCAATATTTTCATATTTGTGCACAATCATATTGTTTTCATGAGCATATTGGGTGCACATATTTTTCGTACGCTAACTAAACCTAAATATAGAATGATTGAAGCGACGGCGGATTTATAAATAGACATCTAAAAGCACTCTGTTTCGAATGTATAGGATTATGTTGTGACTTTCCGCCTATGCTATTTTAAATTAAATTCCCTTTCAATTTTCACGTGTCTGCTCGCACTATAAGACCTTGAAACGCTTTACCCACAAAGTCTACACTAATTTTAACTCACAAATTTATTAAAAACACAGTCAACTTATCTTGAAAACCAACTGGATATCTTGTATGATAAAATAGTAATATAAAAAACGCGCTTATGTTCGTCTAGATAATATATATTGATACGAGGGAAGAATTTGCATATGAATAAAAATGATTGAGTGGCTTGGCCATTTCGTTTCCATTTTTTCGTGTAATCCGATGTCGATTTTGTATTTGAAGAAGGGTTTACGTAGATTAACTTGGCAAGAAAAAAAGGGTTTCAATGAACGAACAAAAAAAGCTCGCTTTGAAATTTCCGTTTGCTTTTTTATTCCTTGTTTGACAAATGAAAGAGTCAAAGTAGAAAGATTGGAGGAAAAAATTATGTCGTTCAAAATTAAAAACTAAGGGCGGCTAAGTGCGTGCAACCCTTGAAGTCAAAAGGATTAATGAAGCGCCGTTTGATAAATAGTAAATGCGAGTATAGTTTTAATACACAAAAAACTTTTATAAAGTGCTTTTGGTAGTCGCTTACTTTTCATGTCGATTGTTATACCTACTCTATTCTCTCGTCGCTCCAAAAGTTTTATTTTTGCTTTAAAATAGCACATGTAATATAATCGTAAAGCATATTATTTCTATAAATGTTTTTTTAACAAGAAAATAAAGCTCATAAGAGTGAGTATACACCTGAGGCGAGGCGAGCCGAGGCAAAGTGAAGAAGAACAAAAATACGTATGTAGACATGTAGTCCAGGCGGGGAAAACTCTATGGATCGAGGCAGCACAAATGCAGTATAATACAATGTATTACGAACCCTAACGAGTAGCATCCGTTCATAGCTTGTTCGGCCTCGCCTTACCTCGTGTGAGGTATGTACCCAATCTAATATAGTTCTTCATATAATTGTATTGAAACTATTAATCTTTACTCTTTAAATAAAAATAACAAGTTCATCAAAGAATCATAAGTTCTCTAACAATTAATCTTTGTTAATTTAAAGATAATTAGGTTACAGAACTACTCAGTAATCTTAATTCTCCACATTCATTAAGCTCTTGGTATTCTTTTCATTATTTTATTAGAAATATGCGAACAAAATCAGTTGACCATTCTTAATGGACATTTTCAACATCGCGAAATCCATAAATACACATGGACACAGCCAAAAATGAATCTAAAAAGCGTTATCGACTGCATAATAATAAAACAAAAATCCAGTCTAAAGTTCCTAGATGAAAGAGTACAGAGAGGTGCCTCATGTGGAAGCGACCACTACCTCTTTAAAGGAAAAATAGTGTCACCAATAAGAGCAAAAGAAGAACCTGGCAATTCCAAAAGAATGGATGAAATAACAAACGGAGAAACCCCAAAAAAAATTAAAGTCAACAGCCTCGAACATGAAAGTACAAAAATACTATACAACTCTAGACTTAACAGCAAAATTCAGAATACAGAATTCAGAAACATAGAGGAAGAATACGAATATATAAAGAGGGTCAGGTACACTCAGCGGCAGAGGAAGCATAAGGTTATGAAGAAAAACGAGGAAAACAGAAAAAGCCATATTGGTGGGACTAAGAAATTGAATACAAAATAGAAGAAAAAAGAAAAAGGTACCATGTATATTTAAGTTCGAAAACTATGGAAGACAAGATAAAATACAAAGAATCACAAAAGAGAGTACGGAAGAAAATATGGGAAAAGAAAAACCATCAATGGGAAAGGACGTGTTCAAGACTCAATACATACATTGGAGCAAGAAAGAGTACAGAAAGTTGGAGGCTCCTCAAAAGTATGAGAGGAGGCCGAACAAAGGACATAATCTCACCTATAACACCTCAAAAATGTAATCAATACTTTGAAGAGATGCTGACAGAAGACAGACCTCAATTTAAAGACATCCAAAACGAAAATCAGGGCATATTTATACAAGGATCCCCAATTAGAATTACTATGAGGTTAAAGAAGTCTGTAAAAACTTAAAAAACGGAAGAGCCCCAGGACCGGGTAATATTAATAATGAATTTTCAAAATATGGCACAGATAAACTATACGGGGTATTAAGAAATTTATTCCAAAGGTGCCTCAACAGGCACGAAGTACCCATAGAATGGAAGACATCATGCCTATCGACGATATACAAAAAAGGCGATAAGAGAAACTGCGACAACTATCGTGGAATAGCCGTTACAAGCAATATAAGTAGAATTTATGGAAAGATCTTAAAGAACAGAATAGAAAAAGAATATGCCGATATAGAGGCAGAAGAACAAGCAGGCTTCAGAGCAGGAAAATCCACAGTCGACCATCTGTTTATCCTGTACGTAGATCTGAAAAAGGCCTACGACAGCATACCTTTAGTAAAACTTTGGGAGGCTCTCCTACATAGCAATATAAACACAAAAATAATAAAAGCTGTGAAGTCTTTATACGCGGGCTCTACATCCAGAGTCAAAACCAACGAAGGATTAATATCTGGATTCACAGAAACCAAAGGTCTTAAACAGGGTTGCTGTATATCTCCGACACTGTTCAAAATCTACTTGGAACACGCGCTGAACATATGGAAACGGAAATGCAATGGCATGGGAGTGCCAGTGGATGACGACACGACAGTATATACTCTCTCTTTCGCGGATGACCAAATAGTTATCGCACAAGATATAGATGACATGGAATATATGAGCTGAAAGCTCATCGAGGAGTATAGAAAATGGGGCCTGAATGTCAACATTACAAAAACGAAGTATATGTGCATAGGAGGACAGCAAGAAGACTTCCATCTAGCAACGGGACAGATCATCAAACAATGCAATATATACAAATACCTAGGAATGAAAATATCTAAGGAAGGGACACTAGACGAAGCAATATAGTACAGAAACGTACAGGGAAGAAGAGCTACTTCCATGCTGAACAGTATTCTTTGGGACAAAACCATTACAAAAGAAAATAAAAAAAGGATTTACAACACCATCGTGAAAAGCATAATAACATATAGCTCGGAGGTATGGCCGATAAAAGAAAAAACAAAAAGCCACAGAAATGGACTCTGGAGAAGAGCGGCGGGAAAATCCAGGAGAGATAGAGTCCCAAATAAAACCATTAGACAAGAAATGGGAATACAACACGACATAATTGATGACATTACAACTAAACAACTAACATGGTATGGACACGTCCAAAGAATGTCAGAACACAGAATCCCAAAGAAAGTACTAAACTGGAACCTCCAAGGGAACCGAAAACGAGGAAGTCCGCGCAGAAGCTGGAGAGACGGAGTGGACAAGACGGAGTATATATATCCTTTTCATATCGATTGTTATATTTTATCGATTGCTTCCTTTTCATATCGATTGTTATATTATATTCCTTCGTCACTACAGAAGATTTATTTTTTGCTTTAAAATCGCACATGTAATTCATTCACATGCTCATTCACTCGACAAGACAATTGACAATACCGCACGAGTTGCAGATAACATTTTATTACTCCTGCGAAGGAACTTATCTATGGGGGAGAACAAGTTTGGGGTCCAGGGGCCATAAAAATAGAATAAAAAAATTAAGAATTTGCTTTTTAAATTATATCTCCGGCGGTGTGGATTCGTCATAAGAACTCTCATCAGTCTCCGGTAGAGATGAGCATGGGACGATTTTTTCGCTCCAGATCCCATCCCGTGGGACTTCCTGTTACTGTCCCATCCCATCACATTTTCGTCCCATTGTTCCATCCCACAATTTTCTTTCCATCCCATCCCATTCATCCCATTCCATCCCTGTCGCGCGGCTCGTCCCGTTCATCCCATGTTTCCCATACAGCAGACTTTCTTTTCGGTTTTTCTAACGATAATTCTGGCAATGAGTAATTCTTTTTCGTCACAAATGGATCGGAAGATTTTTCAAGAACTACATCGTTTGTGTATCCCAGAAATTTCCTGGGCACGATAAACGATAATTTTGGAATATTGTCTAGTTTTTATGTAATTGTTAATATCGTTATAAACAAAGTTGCATCATTTTCAAGGTTAAAATAGGACTTTTTCGAGAAAAATTCTATAGTTGAGAGAGTAGATGGAGTAATAAACTTGCGTGATATTCACGTGATTTTCGGGGGATGATTCCCTATTGGTCAGTGCATACGGTTTTGAAGCGAAGATCACGCAGACGAAACTTTGAACTACTCGACCAGTCCGGTTGTATGCCAGGTGCTCCGGAGTTTTCAGTGTTTCTGTCTTAGTTAAAATTAGTGATTACATTTTATCCATAAATCATTCTTTTTCAAGATATTGTTTTCTTAAATTAATAAAAAAAAAAAATTGGCCAAATCAGGGTTTTTACAACGTCATTACGGACTATTACGTGAACGCCGCGTGATCACTCCACGGGGTCGCTGCGCCAAGAATAGCTGAACTGCATATGCGCAATTCGGTAACCGACAAACTGCTGTGCCTCCTCGTTAAAAAACTTAAACTGAAATCTTTAGAAAAAGATATGCACTGCAGAAGAAGAAAATCTAGTCAGAGCTAACAATAATACAGTGATTTGTATTCTGAAGCCTGCTTGTGTCTACAAACAAAAATAATTTTTTATATGAAAGCAATTAATTTGCACGAACTTGATATATAGATTATCAAAGCTCGTCCCACTCCGTCCCACAAAAAGTTTTCGTCCCATCCCATCCCACGCGATGTTCATACCACTCATCCCATCCCATGGGACGATGGGATGGGTCGGTGGGATCCCATGCTAATCTCTAGTCAATTCAATTCAATTAATTTATTGGCCACAAGATGTACATATATACAGATTCATATGCGTACATCCAAAAGAAACAATGTATACAGAAAACTATATAGAATTGAGAGAATTCACAAACTCATTGTAGTCGTAGGGACACTGTAAAATAAGTAATTCTCTCATTACACTTCTGAACCTCTTATATGAGGTCTCACGCGTGAGGCTCGTTGGGAGCTTATTGTACATAATTATATACTGTTATAGTCTCCGGTATCACCATTGAACGTACATTCATTCTAAAACTTTTTATTTAAATTCGATTTCTTATTGAAAAAAAAATCTGTCATTTTCACGTCACTGTTTTTTTTTTTTTTCTGTAACCTATTCCATTTTTTAAACCTAATTTGACAAGTCTACTTGTCCCACGCAAATAATTGAATCGACAAACAGTCATTTGTCGAACTAAAAAACGGGCGCCAAAATAGTACTTGTCCCGCATGAGTAATAAAAAACAAATTATTTTCTTTGAATGAATATTTGCAGCTCTGCGTAAACTTTAAATTAAATATTAGCCGAATTATTCTTTTTTTGTAAAATCATGCACTTGTTAGCATTACTTGAGATTTCCCAAAGCAGCACATTAAATGCAAGATGTACATACGTAATAACATAGTAAAGATTTAAAATTGCATTGGTATCCATCGATTCTTTCATTTGAGAGATTAAAAAATAAGCTCTTGGTAGCTTCTTGCAAATCATATCAATGTTCTAAGACCACGTAAGTTTGCTAGTAGCGTTGATTATTTATTACAATTTCAATGTTCCTCTCCATGGTTTTTCTTTTGCTAAAATATATGCAGTCAGTTTTATCATGATTCAGAATTAGTCAGTTTCTTTGGCACCATTTATTGAATTTTTACTGTTCGTGGTTAATTACAAACAAAATTAAAGATAAAATTTCAAATACGACAAAGTAACAACACATAAAAACTATCTTTGGCTTGTATCGCGTCGTAAGAACACCTAACCTTTTTTTTAATTATCTCGCGTCTTGTTTTCCGTGGTTACTACCATACCGGGCAACTATGACCTCCTACAGGACTCACCTGTGGGATTAGCTTTGAGGTGGCTAGTTTTATCTAGAGCCTGAGTTAATATATCCTTTATGTCGTTGAAAGTTTTGCCTTGAGCTGCTATGGCCGTATCATCGGCATATATGAAACGCTTTGTCTCTCCATTTATTGGTTGATCATTGGTGCAGATATTATAGAGGATTGGCGCCAGGACGCTGTCCTGGGTTCGGACGTTTTTCTGTCCTCCAATGACCATTCCAATGATGAGTCCTGCAATTACTATTTCTGGACTGTAGTGTTACAAAAAACGGTCGATTTTCTAGTAAGCATTCTACCAACTTAGTCAGGCGAAAGTCCTTGGCGATGTCATAGAACTTTGATATCAGCCTCTGATGGTTCACGGTATCATTGGCAGAATCTGCTTCCGCGCAAACCCATTTTCGATATTATTTTTTTATGATTACAACCATGCAACTGTGATGTCGCTACATTACTCCTCCTCAGTTCGTGCTTGACAGTTCGTCCTTATTTCGACTAAGCATGTTTCCTGGTTGAAGAGGTTATGGTGTCAGTTGTGTGTCTCATGAAGTGAATTGCTTCACGATCTGGTAATAAAAAGGCTTGCTTGTCACGATCGTTTGACACGTTCAACTGCTTTCCTACTATGATGGTTTTTCTACCATGAATGGAAGAATGGAATGAATGGAAAATCTACCATGATGGTTTTTTATAGTGCGGCTTACTATGTGGGAGGTCCGGTGTAGAGTTGTTGCAAAGGTTTTTTTTAAGGTATCCTTCCACAGTGGTCTGAATCTGATAAAAGTTGGCCAAAAATCGAAAAGAAATGATAGTAACCGAATGGGTTTCTTTCTAAAGAATCTTGTAAAGAATACTTTGGTGTGTGTTATTCTAAAAGAAAAGTAGGATATCTTTTTCCCTTGGGACGCTACGCTCCTTCAAAGTTACCCTTGTCGGCATAGTGCGAGCAAGTCATTTCTGTTTGATGGATGGTGTTAAGGAAGGTATGTAGAATTTTTACATATATAACGTTTTCATTAATTTTTCTCGCGTTTATTAGACATCATGTCTTAGATGTGTCTACATAATGGTTTTTCTAGTAAAAAAAAATCCGTAAATTAGCAAAAAAGTTATCACCGCAGCGGGGCTTAAGAAGTTGAGATATAGAACATATAGATTGCGATGTTTTGTAATAGAATCCAGAATAAATCTTGCCCATGTCTGCCTCTGTACATGTGAGATTGGAAATACCGAGCCGCGGGCGGCATGGCGACTGTGTCTGCGTAGATCCTAAAGTAACAAACAAATTTTCCCGGCGCGCCTCGGATCTCGGATGTCTTAATTCAATATTTATTTTTATTTATTCATTAAATTTTGATCATTTTTGAAATTAATAATTCGAATAACACACCGCGCGAAAATATTATTGTGAATAAATTTCTTCATATAACATCGTTCTATTTTAGAATCGCGTATTGATAAAATAATCTGTTCTCGTCGAGAACTGTTCGAGATCATACGGAACGATTTGAACTTAAACTTGGAAACTATATGCAAGTGTTTGGTGGAACATTTTATCAGGAAGCCAGAAATAAGGATATAAAAAAAATATCGTGAAGGATTTTCTAGAAAAAAATTCACACATAAATACAATGGAAGATGTGTTTCATTGGTTCCTTGTATCTTCGGATCCACTTGTTTCGAGCTTGAGAAAAATGAAACCAAAAATAGGTAAAAATTTGTCATCAAAGTCACTATAGCTTTTGCTTTTCCCTGAAAATTATGAGTCTGAAAGTTTTCTAGAAATTTCTGATATGCCTGATATTGACTTTTATTTCGAACATGATAATTATTCCGGCAGTGAGATCGACTGATTAGTATAATTTTTTGCCGATTTTCTTCATTTATGGTTATTTTTCCATAATAACTGCTAAATAAACTGTTTACTATTTCGAAATTGTAATATTCTAATTGTAATTACCAATATTGAATACCCTTACATACCCATTTATATGAAGTTCCGAACAAATTTTAAAGAAGTGCTGGGTCATATTGGATATGCCATATTGAATTTTAAAATTGCATTATTAAATCCGTAATCAGTGACCTCGAAAAACCTCATATAACAATTTATATGAAATTTCGATCAAATTTTAATAAATTGCTCGGCTATGATGGATCTTTTAATTAAACAATGAAATTCATAATCAGTGAACTCGAAAATACTTATATACCAATTTATATGAAATTCGGATCAAATTTGAATGAAGTCTTTAGCCATATTGGATTCGTCCTTTTGAATTGGAATATTATATTATCAAATTCGTATTCAGTGAACTTGAAATCCCTTATATACCAATTTATATGAAAGTTTGATCAAATTTTAATGAAGTACTCGGCCACATTGGATCCGCCATTTTGAATTTCAAAATTATACTTTAATATTCGTAGTTCCAGCGGCCTGGAAAACCACTATATACTAATTCACGTTTAAATCTGAAATTTCTATTTTTAGCCAACTTTCAAGAAATCCAGACCACTATGCGTCTCTTAGAAATACATGACTGCAACTCTCTAGGTCGGGGTGCACAAAAATATGTTGTTTATCATGGTGATGAATCGGAGGAGTTCTGATGTTTCGCATAAATTGTCGGAATTGTTCGACGAACGTGGTCGGTTCGATTTCAAACTGATTATTCGAAAAGCAAAATCTCCGGGTATTCGTAAGTGAGTCCCATAAGTCAATTCTGATGCTGAACATTTCACATCCTCTTTGATGCTCGTTCGGGGTCTTAATAAAACGGTTGGTAATGCGTCGAACCAACTTTCATCCTCGTGACATTTAATTGCTGCCTCCATTGCTGTGTTCGGTGCCAACGCTCAATTAAGCTGTTGCATTGTAGCCTGTAGGATGTTGTACGGGATTGCTTGATCCCCAGCAAGTTTGTCAGTGAAGTCATTAGCGAGGCTTCAAACTGACAACCTTGATCTGTGGTGATTATACGGAGGAAATCGAAACGGGCTATCCATGTCGATTAAGAGGCCCTAGCTACAGTATCCGCGGACATATCTGGCAATGAGCTAATTCCGGCCATTTTTCTCTTTTTGGGCTTTCAGATCAGTCTTGTTTTCCATGGTTACTACCATACCGGGTAAATATGATCTCTGACAGAAATATTGTTTTTTTCAACTGTGATGTCGCTACAAATTGATTGATAATGGTTTTCACCTTTATTTTTAATTCATCAATGCTGTTGATAGTAGCAGAAATTAATATATCATCAGCAAACATGATGGTCTTGACATCTATATAACTCGGTGGATCATTGAGAAAATAAAAAAAAAGAAATAAAAAAAAAGAAAAATGGATAATTAGTAAAAATAAAAGTGGTCCTAAGACAGTTCCCTGTGGCGCTTTCGTTCCAATATACTTTGTGTTAGAGACGTAGTTGTTTAATCTCATAATTAATTTTCGTTCAGTCAAGAATGATCGCAAATGGTTTGAAAAGGTACCTCGAAAGCCGGAATTCATCTTGTCAATTATAAAATCAATATTGACAGTATCAAATGCTTTTTTGGCTAGATCGAAGAATAGTCCAACAACATGGTTTCCTTCATCTACGTTTTGTATGACAAATTTAACCGAAATCGATTTATTTTGTCGAAATCCATGCAGACATTCTGATAACAGTTCATATTTATTTAAAAATATCATCATGTGATCAAATATGATGGGCTCAAATTTCGTTTTAGTTCCTTTGGCATAATACGATTAAGTCCAAATGAGATTGTATTTAGGAATTCCTCATAGGGTGGGTATAAATGTGCGTCGAAACGACGCAAGACGACGCAGAACGAAAATACGTATGTGGACGTGTAGCCGAGGTGCGGCACACTGTCTGAATCGAGCCCGTATATATTACGCCGTAAAATGCCAAATATGAGGCGCTCAAAATTTTTGAGAATGAGAATGAGAATGTTAACGAGATTGGTCTAGACCAGCGGTGGCGAACCTATGGCACACGTGCCACAGCTGACACGCTGGAAATTTTTATTGGCACGCGGGAGGAAGGAGGTTAGCGTTAAAATGTTGTGCTTGATGAAGCACAAAGAGGATGTACATTAAGAACATCGCTCCTAATATTTTTTTAAATACCGCATTTATATTTGCTGCTGATCCCAAAATATCAGTCCTTATGACAAGCTAGAGTGAACGAAGGCGTAAAATATTTTCAGAATCAACATTTTCACATTCTCTTAGGTTTTGAATCAGATAACACGAACTAATCTCAAACATGTTAGTACAATATGATAGTCCCTTAGCTTTTAAGCAAGTGTTACCCCTAGACATTTTATTCGGCTCCTTTCAAATCTTAAATGTAAACTATAATTATGAAGTAAGTTTTGTGTATATTTAAAGTCCATTAAAGATGTATACGTCATCCCCTAACGTTTTTGATTTTAAATTGCTACTTGTAATTGAATCCTGTATGTATTGTATTAAAATGTTGCTATCGTCAGCGTACAAAATATAATTGCAACATTATTTGTTTGCGCCAGATCATTAACAAATATCAATAATAGAGTTGGTCCCATTAGAGAGCCTTGGGGTATCACTCGCTTTTTAAATTTTCGTTCCGATTTTGAACCGTTGACGACCACTGTTCGTCCTCTTTGATGCAAGGAAGATTATACCCAGTTCTTGCCGACGCCTCTAACTTCAATAACTATATTTTATTGTGGAAGGAGCTTGTGATCATAACAAGTATTAAGAATAGAGTTTGTCCCATTAGAGAGCCTTGGGGTACCACCCATTTGTTTTTTGTGGAAGGAGGTTGTGATCATAATAATCATCAAGAATAGAGTTTGTCCCATTAGAAAGCCTTGGGATGCCACCCACTTCTTTAATTTTCTTTCCGATTTTGAACCGTTTACGATCACTGTTCGTCTTCATTGATGCAACGAAGATTTTACCCAGCTCTTGGCGACGCCTCTAAAACCAATAACTATATTTTATTGTGGAAGGAGCTTGTGATCATAACAAATATTAAGAATAGAGTTTGTCCCATTAGAGAGCCTTGGGATACCACCCATTTGTTTAATTTTCTTTTCGTTTTTGAACCGTTTAGGATTAGTGTTCGTCCTTTTTGATGCAAGGCGATGCCTGTAACTCCAATAACTTATTGTTTGTGGAAGGAACTTGTGATCATAACAAATATCAAGAATAGAGTTTGTCTCATTAGAGAGCCTTGGGGTAATAGCCGCTTCTTTAATTTTCTTTCCGATTTTGAACCATTTACGATAACTGTTCGTCCTCTTTGATGGAATGAAGATTATACCCAGTTCTCCCCGACGCCTCTAACTCCAATAACTTCATTTTTTGTGGAATGAGCGTGTGATCATAACAAATATCAAGAATAGAGTTTGTACCATTAGAGAGCCTTGGGGTACCACCCACTTCTTTAATTTTCTTTACGATTTTGAGCCGTTTATGATCTCTGTTCGTCTTTTTTGATGTAAGGAAGATTTTACCCAGTTCTTGGCGACGCCTCTAACTCCAATTACTTAATTTTTTGTGGAGCAGCTTGTGGTCATAACAAATATCAACAATAGAGTTTGCCCTATTAAAGAGCCTTGGGGTACCACCCGCTTCTTTTTTTAGCGATTTTGACCTTTTACGATCACTGTTCGTCCTCTTTGATGCAAAAGAAAATTTTAACCAGTTCATGTCGACTCCAATATCTTCATTTTTTGTGGAAGGAGCTTATGATTAAAAGAGTCAAATGCTTTAGTTAGGTCGTAAAATAAAGCAAGAACCTCCTACAATTTCGAGAAGTAATTATAAAATTAACAGTGTCTCTCAGAGCAGTATCAGTTGAGCTGCTTTTCCAGAAGCCGTTTTCACTGTTGCCGGCATGTTATTACTTTCCAAGAAACTTGATAATCGAGGCAGATATGCTAAAATTTTTGAAAATTGGGTTTGAATACAGATTGGTCTGTAGTAAAAGGAATACCGCTGTAATTTTTGTAATTTGGGATGGAATTTGATACTTTGAAATATCGTATTCAAGCCGATACGGCTAATATAATATGGCTAATATTCAGGCTAATATGGTAACACAGGCAAAGTTTTTGGGCACGTCAGCATTTCATAATGTGGAAACTTGAAGAAAAATGGCACACGGTGGTAAAAAGGTTCGCCACCCCTGGTCTAGACGATTGTTTGCATTCTGAAGCTTTGCTTTATTATGTAGTGGCACTACCAATGCGACTTTTATAACTGATGGATAGACAGACTCCTTCGTCTATGGATTTATTTTGATGATGTACTAGAGGTTTTTCGATGGCTGTGAAAATACGTATTACGGTGTAAACTGAAAATCCGTCAATGCCTGCTGAGTTCTTTAAGATATTTTGTAAATAATATTATGTATATCAGCTACGTCTATAGGGTGGCATGAAGAAGGATGTTGATATTGCAGTATTTGCTTTAGTGCATTGCCACAATAGTGATGAATAATAGTATATTGTGCAACTAGTGCGTCAAGTTGTCAATTACCTATGAGAGGGAAATTGGGCACACGAACGACGTGATTGCGCTCATTCGATCGAGGGGGCAATTGACAATACCGCACGAGTTGCAGATAATATTTTTTATTACTCATGCAAATGAACATATCTTATAAGTTTGAGGTCCAACAAAAAAAAAGAATCAATAATGAAGAATTTGCTTTTTCAATCACATATATCACAATAGAATGGACACCCATTCTAAAACTCTTTATCTAATTTCAATTTCTTAATGAAAACTTCACTTTCACGTCACTTTTTTAATATTGATTCATTTGTGTTTTTTTTAGTTACCTATTAGATTTTAATTGAAAATTTGCGTGCGTCAAGCATAATTTGCATGTGACAAGTATACTCGCACGCAAATAATTGAATTGACAAACAGCCATTTATCGCACTAAAAAACGAGCGCCAAAATAGTACTTGTCCCGCATGAGTAATAAAAACTCGTTTAATACATTCACGAGGAATTTTGGAAAAGTAATTAGCTAGTTCTTCTGGGGCTTCATTTTGATTCACTATTTTTGTTTTTATTTATTACTGGGGAAATTTGTTTTGGTTGAGAGCATTTACCCAAAATTTTGTTTATTATTTTCCAAGTCTCTTTCATTTTATTATTTGCAGAATTTATTGTATTGAAGAAGTAGGACTTTCTAGTAATATTGCCATTTATTGCGTTTTGACGATTTTTTATTCTATATGCATTAGAAGATGCTGATCACCCACTCTGCAACATGCCCAATACAGATCTCGCAAGTCCTTACCCTCCTCTATGATTGCAGTTGTTATCCATAATAACAATTCGTTTTAGTTCCTCTGACATAATATGGTTAAGTCCAAATGAGATTGTATTTAGTAATTCCTTAAAGGGTGGATATATACCTGCGTCGATGCGAGGCAAGGCCAGGCAGAACGAAAATACGTAAGTGGACGTGTAGCCGAGGCGCGTCACACTTCCTGGACCAAATCCGTATATATTACGCCGTATATATTACGAAATTGAACGTAGTAGCCACCGTTCGTGGCTCATTAGACCTCGCGTTGTCCAGCTTATTATGAAAAATTATGCCATAGAAACACACTTATCGTATGCAACGCAATCACACGCCTCACACGCAACGCCGATCTGGGACGTTCAGATCGGCGTGGGAAGGTGGAGGTGATGTTCGTACGCTATCCACGCGTGTGATCAGTGTGTTTCTAGAACGCATGCGTAGCACGTCAGAAACAAATAGACCTTTGATGCAAGCGTTCTCCTCAAATTGCATTTTAGACATGCGAAAGTACATAAAGAATCGTTTTTCATCAAATTCCAGTTTCTGCATTAATGTATGGTATTTTCCAACTTTTTCTCTTTGATTATTTATCTCATGAACCCTATATCTTCTCTGCTTAACTTTAGTTTTTATTTTTGTGGCGCGAAAATATTCATTTAAAAATAGTAAACTCAATAAAACATCCTCAAACTCGCTATCAGAATCAGAAAACATGACTTATAGACGCACTAGTACACCTTCTGAGAAATTACAACAGCGTCTGATGCAAAATTTACGTTGCATACGCGGGACGAGTGTGCACATCAATTCTCCCACGTTGCATCGCATCGTTGCGTACGTGGGACCAGTGTGTCCTCTACCTTTATTCGACCTCGGGTTTACCCATTCTAACAAAATTCATCAAAGAATGGTATTGCAACAATTAATCTTTACTCTGATAAAACTAATGAGTTCTTAAACTTATAAAAATAATGAGTTTAATGAAATAATCATAAGTTCTCCAACAATTAATCTTTACTGCTTTAAAGATAAATAGGTTACAAAAATATTCAGTAAAGTTAATTTTTCACAATTTATTCAAATTTATTTATTTATTCGAGTAGTTCAATCTAGAATGAATGTAGTAACGCACTGCATTATGTTTTAATAAGTGGGTCAAGAGAGCTGTTGTTGAGTTGAATTAAATAAAAAAAATATATAAATGTAAATAATAAATTTATTTAAAAATATTTATTTATTCGAGTAGATACATCAATTTGGTGTAAGTGAAGTCATTTATTCTGTCGTGGGCTCAATAATAGTAATCTGATATTGATTTAGACTATGAAAGGTTTATTGTAATAACTTTTTATAAATAACTTATTTCTACGGTAACATTGGGATAAATTACTATGTGAATTTTTAATATTACAAGAAAAGAATCAAGAAATTACTACGTTCTAATTCACTGAGGATTGAGAAGTAAATAAATAAATATAATTATAAATACAATTTGATTTCCTGCAGTGTAGTGCCACGAGAGACCATGTGGGTTGCTAAAAACACTATAACCTGATAAATATTAATAATAATGTGCATCGGTAGACACATTTCTGCCTTTTGGCTTCATCAGTATGGATTTTTCATCTAACCTCAAATTTAATTAAAATGAAATATAAACTACGACTTACTCATTGTACTGTTCGACGGGAAATGAAGACATTTAACATAATCATATTTATATAGAGCCAGGGAAATACATTTATACCACCACGTGTACTTGCTGTACGAGATTAATTTTTGCTATAAAATCGTATATAAAATCGCTATAAAATCGTAATATGTGGCATAATGATAAAACAAACTATAAAAATGCTCTTTAATCAAGGAAATATGGGCTTCATAAGGGCAGGCACCTGAGTCGAGGCGTCGCGAGGCAAGACGAGGCAGAACGAAAATACGTTTCAGGACGTGTAGCCGAGGCGCGGCAAACTTCTGTATCGAGGAAGCGCGAACGCCGTATATATCACGAAACCGAACGAGTAGCATCGGTTAATTGCTTGTTCGGCTTCGTCTTGCTGCGCGTCTGGTGAGTATACTCTGACTATAATCTAACAAAGGTCATCAAAGAACTGCTTCCAACAATTAATGTATATTGATTTAAATATATATATATATATATATATATATATATATATATATATATATATATATATATATATATATATATATATATATATATATATATACATATATTTATATATATATATATATATATATATATGCTGGAGTTGGTGATTTTTCAGTATGTCTTTGAAGTGTTCAGCATTGCAGACATAGGAATCATAGGACATAGGAACATTTAGCAAAATGTTTACAACCATACGCCGAAGATTGTGATTCCTATTTTCGCAATGCTGAACACTTCAAAGACATACTGAAAAATCACCAACTCCAGCCCGGCCACCTCTTTGTGAGCTTTGACATTGTATCTTTATTCACAAAAGTACCGGTCCCTGAGGCCTTAAACATCATAAGATCAAAATTAAAACCAGAAAAGTATGTATCAGATTTGGCAGAATATTGTTTAAAGAATACATACTTTAGGTACGATGGTCAAATATACAAACAAGTCCTAGGAGCACCAATGGGTTCACCTCTATCCCAAGCAATAGCCAAAATATTTCTTACAGATTTTGAGGAAAAGGCAATCTCATCAGCCACACTTAAACCTACACTGTGGTTAAGATATGTTGACGACACATTTGTAATCTGGCCCCACGGCAGACCAGAGCTGGACACATTCCTTAACCATCTTAACTCCCAACACGACCAAATTAAATTCACAATTGAGATAGAAAAGCACCAACGACTTCCTTTCTTGGATGTTTTGGTACAGAAGAAACCTGACGGCACTTTGAGTCACACTGGGTACCGGAAACCAACCCACACAGACAGATATCTGAACGCTTCTTTGCACCATCATCCCAAACAACTAGCATCTTTAGTCAATACTCTTACCACCCGATCCAAAAGACTAGCCGACCAGCTTAACTTACCGAGAGAATTGAGGAACTTACTAGAAGCTCTTTCTTCAAATGGATATCCAAACAGCTTAATATCCAGAGCTTTCCGTCGTACACAGAACAGTAGCCAATGAACTGAAGAACGCCAGAAACCCGTTAGCACAGCATACCTACCATATGTTCATGGATCAACTGACAAAATCGCCAGAATCCTTAAAAGACACAACATCGACACCATTTTCAAACCTAACCAGAAAATATCCTCCATGCTACGCAGCGTTAAAGACACCATCCCGTTAGAATCCCATGGAATTTACGAAATACCTTGCGGAACATGTGAACGAACCTACATTGGACGTACCAATAGAAAAATATCTGCTAGGATTCAAGAACATGTAGTTTCAGTTAGACACAGAGACAAAGTTTCATCGGCACTTGTCCAACACACAAACACCGGTCACTGGATGGACTTTCAAATTCAAGGACTGTTGCACAGATTAGCCACGAAATGTCACGAGTATACAGAGAAGCCATAGAGATAGAAAAATGAGACTACTGCATGAACACGAGAGACGATTCCTTGAGACTGCCCCCAGCATGGCGACCGATCATATCCACCCTCAAAATGCAATCCCAGACTCCCCAGACTCATGTACGACTAACAAGACAAACAAACAACTGAACCGAAGCACCGCACACAACGCGCATGACCCGAAGCCAGACAGCTATAAGTAGTCGCATCGCACGAACGAGCTCTCAGTATGCATCTTACGGTTGACCCGCACGGACGCATATATCTCTTGAGAATGGCGAATGTTAGTTCGCTGAAACGTCGAGAATCCGGTTCTTTTTAGAGCCAACCCTCAGCATCAACGCGGAATCCCCGAAAAAACAATACAACACACACACACACACACACACACATATATATATATATATATATATATATATATATATATATATATATATTCAAGTAGATCAATTTAGAGTAAATGAAGTAATTTTTTGCTTTACACATGGTTTGAATAGTTTTTAATCGTAAACTTATTTTTAATATTGGGTGAAATGGCGCACCTCATCAGTTAAGAGCTCCAAATATTGCTAACTTTTTTTGCAGTCGTGGGATACTTGCGCCTCTTCAAATTATAAACAGGTGAAAAAAAATATTAAATATAATTTTGTTTGATTCGTGCAAATAATTTTGTTTCATAGTAGTGTAGGTTTGTAAAATTGCAAACTTAAATGTAAAATATTTGTTGTAAAATATTGCATTGCAAAACATGTTGAAGTTAAATAGCCTTTTAATCGAGTTACAGATTCCTGCATTCGGCCATCCTGCTCTTGATTCCGACTCGGTACCAAATCGAAGTGTATGATTTGGTACCGAGTCGGAATCAAGAGCAGGATGGCCGAATGCAGGAATCTGTAACTCGATTAAAAGGCTATTTAACTTCTCTAATCTTCTTCATCATCTAAATCCAATTTTGGTTTCTGCCAAGATTTCGTATTGCCACTATACGTGCTAGTATACTTTGGTCCATCATGATCTCGAATGCTCCCTACCTTATACCTGTTATTTCGCAAAACAGTCGTGACTCGGTACGGGCCGAGGTACTGGGTATCGAATTTCCATCCTGGTCCATGTTGCATTCTTAGAGGAATTGCAACAATGTTACCCACATAATAACTTCTAGGTTTCCTGCGGCCTTTTCTTCCTTGTGTTTTTTGTGCCTCTTCTTTTTATTTTCTTCTTCAGAACTCGAGCTTGAAGAATTGGATTTACTGGTTTGTCTTTCTCTTCCAGTTTCACTTTCTTCTTATTTACAGCTGGAGAAATTGTTCGTTTCTTCTTCTTTTCTTCGTCACTCGCGGACTCTACATCATAATCAGGAACAAACCTAGTTTCATCTATGACTAAAGCTTTACTTTTTGGAACCTGGTTTTTCTTGGAACATCTTTAACCTTCTCCTTTTCTTTTCTCGGCTTCTCTTTCATCTTCTGCTTTCTATCCCTTTTCTTGCGCCTGCTATCCTCACTTCTAGTTCTGCTTCTTTTGCGATTTTCTTTTCTACTTTCTTCTTGTTTCCTTGTCCTTAGCCTGGATCGTTCCCTTCTTCCGTCGTGTACCCTTGTTCTATTTTTATCTCAATCAATATGATGAGCTCTTTCTCTAATCCTTTTATGATCTCTGCCATGATTCATATCTTTATCTTGATCTCTATCACGTATGTCTGGATTTCTATAATTCTTACTACGTCTTTCTTTTGTTTTTCGTCTTTCTTCTGCTGCGATCGTAAGTTTTTTCTACTCTTATAACTCTATCTAAAGCATCTACTTTGCAGCCTAAACACTCTAATCCTACGGGCTTTGCAGATTCTACTTCATTAACTGAAATATCTACCTGTGGGACTCTTTCGTGATGTTCAGAAACCACTTCTTCTAATTTGATTTCTTCTTCTGTCTTGGCCTCTTTCTCGCCTGAGTAAAACTTGACATGGTCTAAACTGATTTTCTTTATGAATAGGATGGTTGCGACAGTTACTACGTGGTAATTCATACTTACATTGAATTGAAAAATTCACTATGTTTTTACCACACTTATACTATGTAAAAATGTTATACAACTTGTTATTCACAGTAATATGAATTTCTACACATACCACGACTTAAGTTTCGACGTTTGACGGTCATTTTCAAGTGTCCTACTCAAGTGGCCAAGGTCTCAAAGGTCTCAAGTGACCTTTACTTGAAAATGACCGTCAAACGTCGAAACTTAAGTTGTGGTATGTGTAGAAATTTATATTACTGTGAATAACAAGTTGTATAACATTTTTACATAGTATAAGTGTGGTAAAAACATAGTGAATTTTTCTATTAAATGATTTTCTTAATTTCTATTGAGCGTATAGTATTAATAGCTTTGGCAAATATGGCATTCATCGTTCGACACTAACCAAATTGTCGGAAACTTCTTCTTGCTCTACATCTATTGAAAGGACATTATGACATGCAATCTTCAACGAATCTTCTTCCATTTCCATAAGCTTGTCTTCAAACTTCGAAAGAACAGCATTTCTTCTTTTAAACGCGATGGCTGCATAATCTGACAGTTCATTTCCAATTATTAAATCGAGTGAAATGTAGTCGTCAGGAATAGCATCAAAACTTAATCGATATTGCAAATTATCAATTGTTACCGATTTAGTAAAACGTCCTAAACCATATTTCGTTGATGAACCAACTCCCACAAAAGGAATATTTAATATAGAAGGCGCTTCCAGAATCTAAAACGTCTTTTACATTTTGTTCCAAAATATTGATTATTTTAAAATATTGTTACAAAATATTGATTAAGTCTTTTTGCCACTGCTTGTAATGAAATCAACGCGTGTTTTGTTATTGCTCGTTAGTTTTTCGGTACATTTTGAAGCTATGTGATAATATTTTTTGCACCTAAAACAGTTTGCTCCTAAAGATTTGTTGGGGCAATTTACTCTCATGTGATTTTTGTCACCGCAATTGAAACCATTCTTCACCACAAGAGATTCAGATTTTGCATCTACATTCGTCTTTATTGGTCTCACTTTCGCTTTATTTCGTGTTTGCTGCTCATATGATACAAATTATTGTTCTTTTAATAGTCTTGGCACCATTCAAAACTGTTTGTCCGTCTTGCACACCGTCTATAATATTCTGAATTTTTGCTTCTATTTCGATCGGAACTTGACTCGCGACTTCTAACACCCAATAAATATAGCACAGAAAAGTTTAATAATTTTTTTTCTTTGTCAAAGTCAACTGTCGATGAATTTCTTTACTGTTTTATCTTTGACAAATCTCTTTTTAAACCCGTTTTCATCTTCGCCCACGTATTTAGTTGGCATTCAAAATTTATAAAAAGTTTGGCTAAACCGCGTAATAATCGACGTACAAGCATAACCCGCTGAGCATCACTCCACGAACACATTTCCGCGACTTCCTCGAAATTCGCGATCCACCGAACTACGTTTTCATTTTCGTCTCCGTTAAACAACGCAAGCGAATCTTGGACATCTTTAAAAGTCAATACGCATTGCTATCTTTTCTGGTCTTTGGTCTTCTTTGCAAATGTACTTCAACTTCGTCCTCGTCGTCGTCGTCGCAGTTTTCTTCAAGCGCCTCTTGCAAGTGTTTTCGTAACTCATCCTCGCTTCCTGTGCTTGACAACCCCAAACATCTTAATCGGAATTTTATTTCCTGTAGAGTCAAATCGGACACGTCTACATCAGAATTTTCATCTGCAACATTTTCTCCTCTTGCTTCCCAAAGTTTTCTTTGGAGAGCAGATTTTCTGCCTGTTGCGGACAACGCCATGATTTCGAGCTGTTGCTTTAATTCATTTACTTTCATTAGATTTTATTATATTTATTTATATATTATATTTCTAACAAATAACACGAAATCGTCTGCACGCTGCATCTTACATCGAGTAACGGATTCCTATAGTAGTAATCTAATATTGATTTGTACTCTGTGTAAGGTTTGTTTTACAACCGTAAACTTATTTTTAAAATTGGGTGACTTGGCGCACCTCATCAGATAAGATCTCCAAATCTTGTTAACTTTTGACGAAGTCGTGGTATAGTAATTTTGGAATAATTGCGAATACATTATTTAATGCCTTTTTTAGACGTGTTAAGGTTAAGTTAAAAAAGGCATTAAATAATGTATTCGTGCCATTAATTTTGTTTAATCCTATTAATCACATATTGATTTAAACTCTGTTTGGTTTATTTTTTTAACCGTAAATTATTTTTAAAATTTGTTAAGATAATGCAACTCATCAGATTGGTGGTACAAATACAGCTAACTTTTGGTGAAGTCGTGATATAGTATTTTTGGGGGACAATTGAGCCTCTTCAAATTCTAAACATGTGCAAACAAAGCATTAAATATAATTCAATTCGTGTAAATAAATTTTTCTGGAAATAATAATGTTTATTTAGACTTTAGACTTTATTTATAATCGCCTTAGAATCGCCTAAAAGACAGTACTTTTTAAGTTTTAACACTCTACACAAACAGAAAAACCTAAAATAAATAAATGCAATCTGATCTATAAATATAAATAGATAGATATTAAATTGACTATAATATATAGTCCATGTAAACAGACAGCGTAAAAGGAAAGTAATTACCCAAGTGCTAGAGCAACTATATAGCCGAAACAGACTACATAATTAACAAATCAGCCGTGGAAGTAAAATAGTAGAACAAAACTCAAGATTTAAATAGTATAGTCTGCAGTAAAAATAAATTACAGGCTATGTAGTCGAATAAAATTACAAATGAACATATTTCATAATATTACGTTATTTTAAGAGATTATTTTATTAACCCAAGATATTGCTGACGAAGTAGTTAAAGGCACTGCTGATAGATTTAGCTGTCTGTTGTTGTTGCTGCTGTTGCACTGGTGGCTCTGGATGGTAAAGAAATTGCGAGGGCGATAAAATGGACCATATTTCCTCTCATGATCACCTGAGGGGCGCGATGAGGTGTTTGCCTAGGACGCTGTCGACATTTAATCCCCTCTGTGTTAGTGTTAAAACATGCAAAGCAATCGCGTATTAATAATACAATGTTAAACATGACTATGGACAAGTTAGAAATGTTGATGTAATAAGTTATTATGTTGATATACCAAGTTTAAAATGATTAGTAATAATCAACTTTTCAAATAAGTGAAGAAACTCGGAATCTATACTCAATTTAAAAAAATGCTTGAAATCTCATATGAAACGTTTTGGTAGTCCTTGAAAAAATCAATAATATTGTAGAGATCCGGAAAGGTTGAATGTATATGTATATGACCATAGACCATAGACCCCTTGTGGGGTATTGGCCGCTCCATTCTGGATTTGATCCTTTTGTTGCGGTGGATCAGTCCGCGTATTCTATTTTCCATTCTAGCGTCTTGTGTGTTTTTGTTTTTTGTACTATTTTCTTCCATTCCTTCCTGTCTTTCACATTCTTCATTTATTCTGTGACTTCCATTATTCGCATATCTTCGTTTATTTGGTCCTGCCATCTTATTTTCGGCCTTCCTCTTGGTCTACTGAGTGGTGGTTTCCAGTTTGTAATTCTCTTCGTTGTGGAGACTTGAGTTTTTCTTTGAATATGGCCATTCCAGCTGAGCCTCCATACTTTTATGAATTTCACTATGTCTTCCTCTTCTAGGGTACTTTTTATTTCTTCATTTCTTAGTGGTCCGTGTTCTTGCCCTTGTGTTTTCTTTGGGCCCAGTGTTTTCTTATAATTCTTCTTTTCAGTATTTTCATTCTTTCTTCGTCTCTCTTGGTCAGGCACATTGTCTCTGCTGCGTATGTTATTACTGCTCTAATGCTGGTTTTGTAGATTTTTATTGTTGTGCTTGTGATGAGGTTTTTGTCCGTAAGTAGCTTATGGTATTTCCAGAAAGCCATTTTTCCTGCCTTTATTCTTTCGCTAATTTCGATACTTCTGTCGTTGCTCCCATTTACTGTGACTCCTAGGTATTTGTAGCTGTTTACCCGTTGGAATGTGTACTGTGCTATTTGTATCTGTGTGGTCTGTTGGTCCTCTTCGTGCGTACGTGCAATATGTGCTTTGTTTTCTTTTCATTGATAGTCAATGATAGTTTTGTCTAGGTTCTTTTTGTTTTTTGCTATCAGTGCAAGGTCATCTGCGTATCCAATTATTTGTGTTTCGTTTTGCATTAATGATTTGTTGTTTCTCACTTTACTTATTATGCCTTCTAGCGCGATGTTAAAAAAGTACTGTTGATAGTCCATCTCCCTGTCTTACTCCTTGTTCTATGCTCACATCATTTGTTTTGCCGTCTCCTGTGGTAATCTATGCTGTTGAGTTGTTCATAGTAACCCTTTTTGTTAGGTTTATCAGTTTGTTAGGTATTCTCATTTCTTCCATTTCTTTTATTAGTTGTATTTTTACGCTGTAAAACGCTTGTTTGAAGTCTATAAATACTATATGTAGTTCCATTCCGAATTTGTAGCTCTTTTCTATTATTTGTGTCAATACGTGAATGGGGTCTATTGTCGATTTTCCTCTTCTAAACCCGTTCTGGTATTTGCCTATCTTGGATTCCGTGTGCTTTGTTAGTCTATTCCTTATTAGTTCTGTTAGTATTTTGTAGGTTATGTTTAGTAATATTATAGGTCTGTAATTCACACATTTCGTTGTGTCTCCGTTTTTATATATTGGTGCTATTTGTCTGTTCTTCCATTCCGTGGGCATTTTTTCTTCTTTCCATATTTTGTTTATTAGGCCATGTATTCTCTGAGATAGCACTGCTTCTCCCTTTTTTATCAGTTCGTTATTTATTTCATCTGGCCCTGCTGTTTTGTGTAGTTTTAGCTTTTTTTATCGTTTGCGTGAGTTCTTCGTAGTTAGGAGGTTCATCGTTTTCCGTACTGGTTACTTTTATCTCATCATCTGTTTGTGTTTCCTGGTATATTTTCGTGAAGTGTTCTTCCCATTCCTCTTTCCTGATTTTAGTAGCAGACTTTCTTTTGTCGTTCTGTCGTTTGATATATTCGTATAACTTCCTGCTGTCTTTGCTGTTTGCTTCTATTTGCTGTAGTTCTTTGTCTAGCCAGGCTATTTTTTCTTTTTGAAGTGTTTCTTTGCTTCGCGTTGTGCTAATCTATATTCTTGGAGGTCTTTTTTTGTGTGTTTATCCATTTCTTCCTTTTTTGATTTTATGCTGAGCTTTTCTCCTAGCTTTCTTCGTCGAAACATTGTTTTGTAGATTTGATTTTTTTCTCGACCTATTATCTGCCCAGTCGTTTCTATTATGTTGTTCTTTATTCTGCTCCACTCTTCTTAAGTTGTTGTTGCTTCTTCGTCGGCGAGTTCCTGTCTTTTCATTATCTAGCTTCTTTAGGTTCAATTTTTTCCTCCTTCTGCCTTTTTGTTGTTCCGGATTATAATTTCTTTCATCTTTGCTATTACCAGCACATGATCTGTGTCCGCGTTGGCTCCTCTGTACTATCGATTTTTCTTTGAGAGCTCATTAGCCCATTTCTTTGAGATGAGCATGTGGTCTATTTGGTTTCCATCCGTTCTTCCTGGTATCATCCATGTTATTTTAAGTTCTCTCTTGTGTTTGAATGTCGTGCTTGCTACAAATGTGTTTGTTGCTGCTGCTAGGTTCCATATTCGTTAGCCATTTTCGTTTGTTTTGTCGTGTATTTTTTCTTTTCCCGCAACGTCTCGGTTATGCTCTTTTTTCCCGGTTTTTCCCATTAAAGTCGCCGATTATAATTAGAATATCGTTTCTGGGTATTTCCTCGTAAGTTTCTTCGAGCTTGTCATAGAATTCCTGCTTAGTGTCTTCCTCCGCTTCTTCCGTGGGCGTATATACGTTGACTATCGTTATGTTGGCTTGCTTGTTTTCTATTCTTATATATGCTATTCTGCTGTTCACTGCTTTGAATTGGATTTTGTCCATCTCGCATAGTTACTGACCATGAATGCCGTGCCATTTTTCCCTGTTTCTTTTCTCCTGAGTAGTATAGCGTGTTAGTAAGTGTTAGTAAGTTCTATCTGTCTATTTCTAGTTTGTATTTGGTCATTTCGTTTGCTATTTCTTGCGTTTTCCCAGCTGTTAAAAGTGTTCTTACGTTCCACGACCCAATTCTCGTTCTTTTACTTCTTCTTTTCTTCTTCTTTTCCTTTTTGTTGATGGCTTTTGTTTTTTCTTTCTCTTCTCTTGTCCTTGACCCTTCCGTTGCCGTCATCTGTGTGTCCCTTCCTCCGGTTTTCACTAGTATTTTGGTATCAGTTTGTTCTCTTCGCGGCTCCATTTCATCAATTTCATATTGATTGTTAGTTAATGGAATCCTATCTATATGTTTACGTTCATATCTTTCATCATCTCTTCTTTAGCCACGTCTCTTATTTTCTTCTGGGTTATTCGCTCTTGTTTTGTCATTTCGCTATCTATGTACACATCGCTTCCTCTTAGTTTGTTTTTGTTTTCTAGTATCTTCATTTTTTGGTTTTTTGTTCATTTTTTTTAAAGGTTGAATATATTTATATATTCAGGCTGTGCTCCGACCTTAGTAAGTTTATATGATTATCTATAATATAGTATAGTCACTTTACTATGGTCACTTACAAAGGGATTATCGTACCCGTACTGAATATACATATAGAGGTCGATGTCATGGATATTCTGGAAGAAGAGGACGTGGATCATTTAATAATATAAACTTTCATAGAGGACGAGGAAAATTATAATCATGAGCAACATAATTAAAATAGTTTTCACACAACTATTGCTAATAAAACTATAACAAGTGAGAAAGAGAATACAGAGAAAGGTCAAATAGAATGGTTACTGGACAGCGGTTGTACAGACCATATTATTAATACTGATGAGGACTTTGAAACATGTGAGACATTAAAACAAACTGTGAAAGTAAAAATTGGTGATGGTAGAATATTAGAAGCTACAAAAATTGGTAATATTAAAACTTATTTTCAAGTTTATGGAAAAAAATCTGAGGTAAGAGTAACAAATGTTTTTATGTGAAGGAGATTCAGGCAAATTTATTAAGCTATTCAAAAATCACTGACAAAAATTCAGTTGTGTCTAGAGGGAAATGGTCGAAAATATATAACTCATATGGAGAGATTATAGCTGTTGCAATTAAAGATGAAAGATTATATAAGATTAAAAGTGATCAATGAAGAAATGCTGAAAGTAAATGTGAGTAAAAGCAATATGACTACAAAAGAAAAACTACACCGTACTTTGGGACATATCAATTTTAACAATTTGAAAATAATGTGCAAAAATGAATCATTGGATGGACTACCTAAAGAGATTGTAACAGAATATTTAAAGTGTGTGACATGTATTGAAAACAAAATGCATAACTTACCTTTTCATAGTAACCTAAGAAGAGCAGAGGATATATTACAGAGTGTGCATACAGATTTGAATGACCCACATCAAACAACAGGAGATCATGGCGAAAAATATTTTTTGAGTTTTATAGATGACTATAGCAAACTGGTCAAAGTTTATTGTATTCGAACAAAAGATGAAGTATAAGCTTAGTGCAGTATGTAAATGAAGTACAAAATCTCACTGATAAAAAAGATAAAACAATTGCCATATGACAATGGTAAGGAGTATATGAATACGAGAGTTTTTCAGTTTGCAAAAGAGAAGGGAATAATAATAAAACCTTGTCCAGCATATGTACATGAACTTAACGGAACTGCGGAAAGGTATAACCGATCTTTAATGGATATGGGCCTATTGGCCAGAAATAATTAAAACAGCTGGGCATATTAACCTTAAAAATAGAACCTTAACTAATACTATTGAAAGAAAAACTCCATATGAAATATTTTTTAGAAGGAAACCAACTGTTAAGTATCTGAAAATGTATGGTAGTAGAGTTTTTGTACAAATTCCAGACGATAGAAGAAAATCCAAATGGGACAAGAAGGCAGAAACAGGAACATTGCTGGGTTATAATGATGCTGGATGTAGAGTATTGATCAACAAAAAAGATATAACATTGTGTGGTTTTGAAGACGAAAAAAAAAAAGAAAAGACAGAAGAAGAAGAAGAAAGAAAAAGGAATGCTACAAAATACCTGGAAGAAAATAATGCAGATGAAGTAATTAGTAATGGATGAAAGCAAGGAAGAAGAGAAACCAAAATGAAAAATTAAGCCACCTCTACAATTTCAGGATGAATTCAACTACCATTGTATTAGTGCAAACTACTGTGATGCGATGACCCCAGAAAATTTTCAGGATCCCATGACCTGTAAGGATTCAAACAAATGGAAGGCAGCCATGGACCGTGAGATGGACAGCCTAGTGCAAAATAAAACATGGATACTCATTGATAAGCCACCCAAGGAAAAAATAATAATCGTTGTGAAATGGATTTACAAAAGCAAGAGTGAAAGTGAATATAAAGCTAGGTTATTGGTTAGGGGATTCCAACAAACTGATTGTGTAGATGATACTTTCTCCTGTAGCTAAAATGCCAAATTTGAAACTTTTACTGTCTTATTGTTCTCAAAATTCTTAAGAAATACATCAAATGGATGTAGAGACAGCGTTTCTTAATGGTAAAGTTTTATCTGAAGTTTATGTAAAGCAGCCAATGGGCTATGAAGATGACACTGAAAAGGTATATTTGTTAAATAAATCATTATATGGTTTAAAGGAAAGTCCACGCGCTTGGTGCGAATATTTTAACAAATTTTTGACTAGCATTGATTTTCTAAGATGTAAATATGATTATTGTTTATAAAATGAGATGTCATGGTTTGAACCAAATTAATAATAGAATTGAAAGTAGGAGATTATCACTACGATATCTTCAAATCTGTCAGTAGCTGGAATTACACGGAAATCTTCTGTTACTCTTTGGCACACCACGCTCTATATGCGTGGTGTGAGCCGTTCGCTGCGTCAAAGCAAGTAACGGGAACGGCCAAGACCAATTTTTGTCAGGGCTGAAGGCCAACAGATATTATGAAAGAGTAAAGAAAATAAAGTTAGAATTTGTGTAATTACTACCTTAGAGTCTAAGGTAGTAATAGGTAGTCTTTGCCTTTCCGATAAGAGTTCCCGTTGGATGAGGAGCCGACGAGATTTTCTTATCTGAACTCTAAGGTAGTAATTACACAAATTCTAAATTTATTTTCTTTACTCTTTCATAATATCTGTTGGCCTTCAGCCCCTGACAAAAATTGGTCTTGACCGTTCCCGTTACTTGCTTTGACGCAGCGAACGGCTCACACCACGCATATAGAGCGTGGTGTGCCAAAGAGTAACAGAAGATTTCCGTGTAATTCCAGCTACTGACAGATTTTAAGATATCGTAGTGATAATCTCCTACTTTCAATTATTGTTTATATTTCCGAATAGAAAATGACTTAGTTATTTACATTTTATCATTTGTTAATGATCTTTTAATTTGCTGTAAAGAAAAAATGTCATTAATGATATTAAGATTATGTTTTCTGATAAATTTAAAATGAAAAATTTAGGTATAGTGAAAAATTACATTGGTATAGACATTGAATATAATTATGAACAAGACAACATTTTAACTTTGAGTCAGGAACATTACATTGCGTCAAATTAGCAAAACGTTACAATTTGAAAATGAAAAATTGTACAAAACACCTATGGAAATAAACTTGAAATTAGAAAAATTTGAATTAAATAAGGATGTAGCTATTTATACATACAGTATGTATACGCAATTGGCTATTTATACATACAGTATGTATACGCAATTGGCTATTTATACATACAGTATGTATACGCAATTGGCTATTTATACATACAGTCTACATTCGCAATTGACTATTTGTACATTCTGACTGTATATACAAATATTGGATTTTATTTTTGTAATAACTACACAATTATAAGTAATTATAGTTTTATATATTAAAGTTTATTTACAATAAACTCATAAATTAAATTCAAAGTATCACTAAATCAGTGAAATATAGGTTTAAATTACATTTAAAGTAGGTAAAATATGGTATAAAGTAAAATAAATACAGGTATAACATTTTTTATTCTGTATTTTTTTTTTGTAAAAAGTGGTGTACTTAGTCTTTATCTTAGGACGTCCTTTTGATTTTATTTTAGATTTGAATTGTAAGTTTTGATTTGATTGATTTGATTGCAGCAGTGCTCGATTGACTTGGTATTAGACCGGATTTGTTCTTCAGGTTCTTCTCGTTCAATTGCACTAAGCCCACTACTCTCAAACTGAAAGTTCGTTTTCAATATAATCATCAATGTTTACATTTATAACATCTGTATCCATATTTAGTGAATTTTCAGTTGAAATATATCTTGAATGAAAACAAGTTTTTGAAAATATGTAAAATTATTATATTTTCTTATCAAAAGAATATGACGACGTGGTGCACTAAAAGAATTCCAAAATGGATACAAACATGTTTCCACCGATATATTATAAAATTTTGATATTTTGCTATCAAGATTTTCATGAACGCCATTGTTTTTAATTCTCATTTTGGACGTTGAAATAATTTTAACTGTCTATGCACAAATTTGATTCCTGTCTCTGTGAGGGCTTCAGAACATCCTTCAAGTATATTTCTTATTTCGATTACACTATCCATAATTTTAAAAACTTTTTGTTTATTTTTGGCTAATTTTATATTTATTCTTGTATCAATACAGTTTATAATTTCCATAATACATACGTAAATAATTGGCAAACTATGATATTTAGTTTGTATGTATTGTTTAAGGGTCCAAATTGATCCTTTAATTCTGTTTGTTGTAGTGCCTCATATTAATGGTAAATGTTTTCTGAAATTTTCAACAATGTACACACATTTCTTTACAACTATCCCAATTTATCTTTTGTTCCTATAAAAACTTGCACATATTTACAAATTTCCAAAAATTCTTTTTTCTGCTCGTATTCATATTCTTCATATGATTGGGAATACAAGCATTTCTTGAATTCATACAATAATTTATGCTTCTCATCAATTATTATTCATCAACAAAATCTCATCACCGAACACTAACAGAAGAAGAAGTAATTAAATACCTAAGTAATAAAGGGTTCACCAAAATACAATGTATGAAATTAAATTCAAAATTTCCAGAAGCATACTCATCTTTTAAAATCACGATTTCCTTTGAACAACTAACTGGAATAAAATACCCTGAAACATGGCTCAAATACGTACGCGTCAATCGTTTTTTTTTTTCGCAAAGCTAAGAATACCATCGACTACATAATAAATAAGCCCAATATACTAATAGTTCCAGAAAAAAAATCACAACTTATCATTATACATGAATATTCAAAGTTTAAAAGAAAAAACCAACCACATCGAAATTTTAGGCGTTGATTTGAAACCAGATTTTATATGTTTGACCGAGACATGGCTAAATGACATCACGTCTACACAAATAAGAATAGATAACTACTCACTTATCAGCTCATTCCACCGCAGAGTTACCACGGAGCGCGGGGTAGCAATCTGGGCCAAAAAAATGTAATTAAATGTAAAGAAATTTCAAACCTAATGTCAATAGAAAAACATATAGAAATATGTGGGATCCAATGGATAAATTCGAGAAAAAAAAAATAAAAATAAAACTAGTTTGCTTATACAGACCCCCGCTAGGATCCTTAACCACCTTTATGACATTGTTGAAAAAGGACATGGACAAAATTTTCAACATGCATGACGAAATAATAATAGTAGGAGATTTCAATCCATTTCGAATCCCATACCAAAGACAGGTTCTATCTACTTGAACTCATGAGATCATATGGACTTAAAGATCAAATTTTCCAACATACACTAGTAACGCAAACATCAAGCAGCAATATTGACAATATTTTCACTCAAAAAAAAACCCAAAAAGAATCTCAGTTCATGATACAATATTATCAGACCACAGATTAATTCTCCTTGGCGGAAACATACAAAATCATACAGACGGAACACAATATGAATTCAAAAGAATCTTTAGCGAAACGAATAAATCTAAATTTAAGTTCCTCTCTTGTTCTTGTAAGGCTTCTCTCAAGCCTTACAAGAAGAATCTTGGGATAGCAACTTAAATAAAGACGACTGCAATGAGAATACAACAGAATTCATAAAAATCTTCAAAAACATTTTTATAAAGCATTCCCAATCAAAAAAGTTCAAATTATTAGAAAACCATGGAAAACGTAAGAAATCAAAAAGTCAAGCAAAGAACTTCATAAGCTTAACTCCATACCAAAAAAAAAATTAGATCTAAAAAGTGACTACCAGAACCCGAAGACAAAACATAAGAGACTGATAATTCAAACAAAAAGAAAATTTTATAATGATAGAATCAATAACGCCACAAATAAACAAAGAGAACTATGTCGTATCATTAACAAGGTAAAGAACGAGCAAAACCTCGAAGAATCAATCACATTAATAGATAACAACCAAATCATCTCCAATGAGGAAGGTTTTTCAAAGTTGAAGCAACAAAATTCAACGATTACAAGAAAAATGCGCCGATACAAATAACGAAAAACACCGATAAATATTAATTATGACCATATCCCCAAATTATGTGTTTTACTGGCAGAATTGACCGACTCGGAAATTACTCTCATATTTCACTGATATAAAAACAACCGTGCATGATCAGACAATCTACCATTCAACATCATAAAAGAAGTTCTACCAGAATTGACACCATCAATTTTAGACATTGTGAATTGTTCATTCAAAACAGTCACTTTTCCCGAATGTTTGAAAAAAATTATTATTATGTTTGAAAGTAGATCACATTCTTCATATCAAAATACAAAATAATTTCGAATCAACAACATGGCTTTCGTAAAGACAAATAAACAATAACAGCAATAGAAAATGAATACAGAAAATTATTTAATGAAATAGACAAAGGAAACTGCGCAGTGGGAATTTTTGTTGATTTGTCAAATACATTTGACTGTGTTGCTCACAATACACTACTAGAGAAACTATGGACTACGGATTTAGAGACAAAACACAACGGGTCCAATCATATCTAGCAAACCGAAATCAATTTATAAAAATAAGGAATACAAGATCGAGTACAACAAACACATCAGTCGGGGTACCTCAAGGAACCATATTAGCCCCACTACTATTTGCGTTATACACAGTTGACCTTATCCACTACATTGGAGCAGATAACTGTATTATGTACGCAGACGACACTAGCATAATTATTACAGGCTCGTCAATACAAGAAATCGAAAGTGCAACCAAGCAGATATTAGACAAATTATATCACGATAATTGATACATGGCGTTGCTGTATCATAATCATTTTTTGTTTGCTTTGCCATAATAACCATATTCTTCTTTACTGATTGTATAATTAAGATAAAGTGACATTTTTATTAGTGTCCATTTTGTATTTTACCTCTATAAACTTTACCTGGCGCAGTAGCCATAGCTAAATATGGAAATTTTACAAAAAAATCAAAACACATTGAGGTACATTATCATTATGTCCATGAAAATGTCAGGGAAACAATGATTGAAGTTGTTAAGAAGAGTCTGAAAATAATGTTGCGGACATTGGGAAATGTTAAATTTCTTAAATTTAGAGAGATTTTAAATATACAGGTTTAGAGCAAATATGTAGAAATAGGATTAATAAGACTGTTCTGTGTTCTAATATGAAAATTTGTTATGTTACTTCTATTTATTTGTTACAATATAAATGTAACGAGGCGTGTTGGTATTACATATATATTGGCAACACTGTAACGAGTCATAGTGAGTCTGTCTATGGTATGTTAGAGTGAAAGAATGGTAGAAATTGTATTTAATGTGTGTAGTGTTTTTATTTGTAATAAAAACTCTAAAAGACAAACTAATGGATTTTATTCTTTATTTATAACAGTTACCAATAGTAAATTATGATTTACATCAACAAGCTGCTAAGTTCATGTCTTTCTAACGAAATGTAAAATTACAAAATCTAACCTGGTCATCCATAATCACGAGGCTTTCAAGTAAGTGTCTGTCAAATTATAATTCATAACAGCAAAGCTGCACTGATGAGAGATAAATCTCGAAACGCGTCTGCAGATGGCTATTCACTTAAGATATGATCTTAAAAACAAAGTTATTTTTCTGTTTCTCGTTATTTTTCGTTCAACGGGAGTGGACTGAGACCCAGTAGATGAATGGCAAATTTCACATGAGATTTGTTTAGGTAGTCCTAAAAAGACTCAATAATATTGTAGAGTTGCGGAAAGGTTGAATATATTTATATATCCGACTTTATTAAGCGTATATGATTATCAATAATATAGTATGGTGTTACCAATAGTACGTTGTCGAGAATTAAATTTCCTACAAGAAATCTTGTGAAACTACTAGATAAGGTTCATGTCTGTTAAGTTGGTAGTAATGAACTTTGATGAAGCGCTGATGGTTAAGATGTTAGATTTCTAAGCCATAAGTCCCGGGTTCAAATCCACAAGTATGGAAAAATAAGCCATGGTCCTCCTGTGCGTGGCTATGTCAAAGTCATCATAGTAAATCTTCCATGAAACCTCCCCTGAGTTAAAAATTTAAATAAGTCAAAAACGTTGAAAAGGGGCTCCCTATACTTGTGTCTAAGATCAAGACACCAAACACAAGTGTAGGCAGAGGGAGGAGGTCCAGTTCATAACCAGGTCATACTTAGGACCGTAGCTCCACTGAAGAAACAAATCCACTATTTTTTATATGATTCTTGTTATTATCAACTAGCCGACTTTGATTATAGACGACTAAAATATTCTTTTTATATTTAACCGCTCAACATACAATGACGTCTCTAAGACGTTATATATATATAAATATATATATATATATATATATATATATATATATATATATATATATATATATATGTGATAATATCACATGTATATGGACATGTCAACGCGCATTTTATTCGTATGTCAAGGGGTTAAGCAGTAAAAGTAATACCATTCACGCCTAGGTAGCAGAAGTATTCTCTCTCTTTCATGCCTAGGCATTACATCTAATTCCGCTAAGCACCGTTATGAATTTGTTTTATATATTTTTGTTATAAAGTTATTCCTTTTATTACGTAAATACTCCATAAATTCTACAAGGATTATTTTCAGGGTAGTTTTAGGAGCTGGCAGTTAACGTGAAATATGACCCTATCTAATGCAAATACCTTTAACTTGTAAACGCCTTTTATTTTAAATTAAATTTAAATTTAATTATTTTATTATTATTTACATAAAGCAATTATCATTTTTGAACTAAGTTAAAACCTTGTTTTTCTTTTATATTTTCTTTATTTCAAAAATAACTCTGAAACAGCGAAATTTTGAAAAACGATTCAAAAACTTGTAGAGCAAATTTCGTTGGATATTAAAAGTATTAATCTTGTTATTGTCAACTTATGTTTTATATATATTTGTATGAGTTCATCATTTCATAATGTAAATACTTCATAAATTCCGAAAGGATTATTTTCCGGGTAGTTTTGGAAGCTGGTAGTTAATGTGAAATATGACCCCATCTAATGCAAATATCCTTGAGTTGTAAACGCCTTTTATGGCCGCACTAAAAGCCGTTAAATGCACCTTAGGAATTCAACTCGAGCAATCAAGATGTGCTCGGAATTTAATCACTCTCACAATGTTGCTTGCACTTTTTAGAAATCTTAAATAACTTAGAAAACAAATTAAAATACTAAAATTAGATTAATTAGCGAGTATTAATCCTGAGCTACATGCGTCTTGAATTGGTAGCTTCAATTTATCATAACAATAAGTGGTAAAATAAGAGATAACATAAAACTAAGATTTTTTTTGTATGAAAGATTGATTTTCTACAGTCCCAAAATTCAGTTTTCTTCTACTAAAAAGCTAACGGCCACCCGAACATTTGCATATTAGACTTTGGTGGTTTGTTGAAGAAACATACACACAAAAATTTGCAGGGTGCTAAATTTAGAAGGAAGATACCTAAATCGCAATACCCACCTCACAATAAAGAACGGTTGGCGAGTTATTTGAACTGTTTTAAAAATGCTGGAAGATCCCCGCTTAGCGTGTAACTACTTTCTAAAATTCGTTAGAAAACTATTATCAGAAATTATTGTATTTTTCTTTTCAAGAGTTGAATGAAGCTCACACAGAAAGAATGTTTTGTCTGTAAAAGTTTCGAGCATTCGATAGTTATTCCGCTTTGGTAACGCTTTATTTCCGTCCGGTTTTGTTATTGTGCCTTCTGAATGCAGACATTTCCGGTAGAAATTTATGAGGGACTAATCAACGCTTGATTTACACAAAAGCTAGCCGATCCAAAGTTTTTGAATTCCTCTATAAATACATATAAAATGAATTACCCGTGCTCATTGCTAAATATGTATTAACCAAGTTAATATAATTAATATAACATTAATAAACTAAGTTTTGAATGCTGCAAATTGAATAACATATCTATCATTTTATTTTAGCAGTATATAGAAATTTGTTTAAGTAAATTAGACAAAATTGCAGTAACCGTTTCCATTTTTTCGTGTAATCCATTTTCGATTTTGTATTTGAAGAAGGGTTTACATAGATTAATTTGGCAAGAAAAAAGGGGTTTCAATTAGGCAGTGTGTGTGCAAAAAACTCGCTTTGAAATTCTCGTTTGCTTTTTCATTCCTTGTTTGAACAATCATTTTATGAGGAACTAATGAACGCTCGATTTATTCAAAAGCTAACCGATCCCAATTTTTTGAAGTCCTCTATAAATACATATACAATCAACGATCGCATTGCTAAATATTTATTAACTTAATTCTAAATGCTACAAATTAAACAATATATCCATAATATTAATTTAACAGCACATAGGGTAAACCACCCAATCGTTGACACTCCTCCAATTATTGGCAGTTTAGAGTTTAGTTCGAAAAAAACAAGGAAACCATAGATTAATCAAGTTTGGTATGCATTAAAGATTAAAATAGTATTATTTTTCTGTTGAAAATTGACAACACTGTTCCAAAACCCAATATGGCGATTTAGAAACAACAGCTGACATTTTTTGCTGGTGATATGGTGAAGTTGTTTTGGTTTTTTCTTAAGGTGAGAGCTTCATTATTCATAGTACATTGCAACAATTCCCTAATTGATACTTTCTAAATAATTTGATATACTTAATTATACCTCTAGGCAGTAGATTCAAAGGTTATTCACACATTTCATCATCACATCACATCATCACATTTTATTTATTACATGTGCCAACATATGGAACAATAATTTCAACAAAATCCCTTTATTGGCATTAATGCCAATAATAGGAATGTTTCGGATATTATCAACAAGCGAGTTTATGATATGTTTGTAAAGGTTTCCAATAAATTTTGGTTTCTCCATAGAATATTTTTTTCTTCATTTGCAATTTCCAAATGTTGGCCGATAGTGCCAATAAATAGCACCAGCTAATTATTGGCAGTAGTGCCCATAATAGAATATTGAGTGCTAATAATAGGTTTTTTTATTCATTTAGAGTACGTCGTAAACAATGAAGAGAGGAAATGAAAAAGAAACCGATAAAAAGAAATCAAGGAGAAAAATATAAAAAAGTAAACGAAAACAATATAGTGAGGAAAGTATAAAAAGGTTTTAGACGCGATTAAAAATGGCATGGCCAAAAAGCAAGCGGCGAAACAATATCAGGTTCATCGAGGTACGTTACAATTTCGAATTAAGAAACCAGATAGAACCTCAGCCTGGTCCAAGTCCAGTAGTTAACGCAGACGAAGAGAATAAATTAAAGAATTGGTTAAATGTTAGCCATGCAAAGGGTTTTCCTAAACGTAAAGAAGATCTTTTGAATAGCGTATCTGAATTAATAAAAAAAGCGGCTGATCTAACCCGTTCAAAAAAACATTCCCGGAGATAAATAGTTTAAACTCTTCTTAAAACGACATCCGGATATTGTTGTGAGAACTCCCGAAGCAGCAACAGCGGCAAGTGCTGCCGTATCAGAAAATGGACGTATAAAAGGATATATACCTGCAAGATCATGGTTTGTTTGAAATTCTATCAGACCTGAAAAGAGTCTTGAATGGTGACGAAACCAATTTCGTTCTTTGCTCAAAGACAGGTGTGGTCTTGGCCCCAAAGGGTGCAAAGAATGTTTACGAAATTGACCATGCCCCAGCTAAAAGTTCACTAACAGTGATGTTTACTTTTGCTGCCAATGGCCAAATCACCCCGCCTATGGTGATATTTCCGTACAAGCGCTTGCCAAGTGAAATTGCATTAAAAGTACCATCAGATTGGGGTATAGGCCTTAGTGACAATGGCTGGATGAAAACAGAAATTTTCTCTTAATATACAGAAAAAGTGTTACTGCCGCATCTCGTGCGAAATCAAGTATCATTTCCAGTAATTCTATTTGTTGATGGACACAAAACCCACCTCACTTATGCCGTCAGTGAGCATTGTTCCGCATTGGATATTGTGCTTACAGCACTTTATCCCAGTTGCACTCGATTGCTTCAGACTGCAGATGTCTCAGCTTTTAGACCTCTAAAAGGTGGTTGGCAAAAGACAAGTTTAGAGTGGCGGCGTGACAGTACAGCTAGAGCTCTTACAAAAGTTGATTTTGTGCCACTTTTGCAAAAAACTATTGATAAATGCGTAAAACCAGATACAATTATTAATGGTTTCCGGGCTACCGGTCTTTTTCCATGGGACTCAACAGCTATAGACTACTCGAAATGCTTGGGGAAGAATATGAAGAATAAGCTCGAAAGTGAAGAAATACCGGAAACTTCGAGAATGATAAACAAAAAGGATTTTATCAGATATGCAGGACAGTCTACAATAACAGATCTTATAAACAAACAGGATTTGACAGCTGCTGAGCAAATTTAAAAAAACCTGTGGTATTTCTTTGATGACAACGAAAACAAGCAAACACATAAAGAAAGCTTTGAAGAAAAAGAAGTAAGCAAACCGAAAGAGAACTCTAATACAGATGGAAAAGACAGCAATACAAATAAAGAAATCTATGAGGCAAATACCTCAGATGTTACTCTTAAAGAACAGGACCTTTTGGACATTGAAAAGATGGATGTAATTATGTGTGATGAATTTGATAGTACATGTAATATTCCTCTAGCTCAAGAAGTCCTAATTGAAGAAATTGTTATTGACAACACAGAAGACATCACGGTTATAAATGATTCTCGGACTGATTCTTTTCTGAAAAACACTGAAAACATTAATCGTAATATACCCAAAGAAGATACTCAAACAACTGAATGTGTACAAGTTACTCATACTGCACAAATCGAAACAGGTAACGAAAGAAATTACTGCAGATTAGATAGTAGTTCAAACAAATCAATGCCTAGAAATAATGTCGTTCGCCCAGTTCAACAGGATTTTGAAAAAATTGAAGTTTTGGAAACTGTAAGCAATCCAACTGTCACTACCCCTATGACCACAAGCCTTCGAGAAATAAATCTAGATGACATATTAGTGTTACCTAAAACACCTCAAAGGAAGGGAGTGAGACAAACTAAGAAGACACCTTATGTTAAAACGTCAAAAAAATTCAAGGACAAAGAACGCCAAAAAATTAAAGCAAAGAAAGAAAAGAAAGAAGGTATACAGAAACGAAAGGAACAACGACAACAACAAAAATTAGCCAAAACTGAACAAATGCTAAAGAAAGAAGAAAAATGTGTCAAAAATCGAGTTGTTAATAAACATGAAACTACGAAATCTGCAAAAAGAATTTTGTTTTCAAAAGATTTTTCCAATTTAAATATAAACATTGCGCCAAAAAATAAACAAGAAAAAAAGAAAGATAAAAATGAAATAGAATTGATTCAAGAAAAAGATAAAAATAAAGTAGAATTGAAACAAGAAAAAAATAATAAAGAGAAAGGAGATATTAATTTTAACAAAATATTAATTTTAAAATAATAAAGTTAAAATGTGATAGAAGATGTTGACCGATCATAGAGTTTAGCTTAAATGTTACTTTTTGATTGATTTATGTAAGACTGCGAACTACATAAAATATTTAAGATAGGTAGGGAGATTATTAGGTTAAGTAGGTTCTTATTCAGACTGATTAATATTTTGTAGGTAGGTAAGTACTAAAGTTAAAAGATCTCAAGGATAGACATTTAAGTACTGATAAAGTGAGACTGCCAAACCGTGTAGAATAAGAGAAATTTTTTATAATATAAAAGTTGTTTTTCTTAAATATTTTTATTAAAACTTTAAATACTTTAATACCTAAATAAAAGCAGATATTTACAAGTAGTATTTACTAGTACAACAGTGTTCTAATTATACCCTAGGTATAGATAGCTATTTCTTTTATTTTTAATGATTGGTAGGTACCTATCTCCTACTTTAAATACATGCCAATAATTAGACGAGTAGATGCCAATATTGAAACTTTCTATGCCAATAATAGAATTTTCTGTAGTCTTTTGGATTTAAGTATAAAATCAGTCACATAAAAATGGTTATAAAAACAAGGATTAAAGTATTTTCTTTGATACTGTCACCTGTTTTGTCAACTAGCTTTTGCAAATGAAATTTTATGGTAATTTAATTTCAGACTGACACGAAGCTTACTCTTAAAGTGCCAACGATTGGCTGGTTTACCCTATATAGAATTTTGTTTAGATAACTTACAGGAGCCCGACTAGAGAATTGCTCTAGTCGGGCTCCTGTAAGTTATCTAAACATTCTATATTCTAACTTATTACTCTAAATAATTTTAGACTGATTGTGAAGTAAAATCAGTTTGGTTTTCAGATAATCACAGTATTTACTCACTATAAAGTTTGAGATAGCATTTCCAACAGAAACATCCAACAAATAAAATAAACGTCAGCTATTTGGACGAGGGGTACAAACACCAAGCACATTCCAAATATCGTCCACGACAGTTTTTATTTTTAAATTAGAATTTTGTAACAACATTGTTTGGTAAATATTTGCGAATACAACTTATATATAATTGAGAGACTAAAACTCAGTAGATAACAATTTGACTCTACTCAATTCGAAAACTAAACAAAATTTTGAAAAAAGTTTTATGTAAAACGGGGATCTCTTTTGCTGTAATGTTAAGCTAGTGTCTCATACGTGCAATTGCTTCCCAATTAAAGATTGAAGGGGAGATAGTTTCATCCTCTTCATAGCATAGTCTGCATAATGGTTCATCTGTCTAGATACCAATTTTGTGCAGATGTTCTCATATATCTGCAGAATTTCAGCAGTTAGAAAAATTTTCCAGCATTCGTTCGCTGTGTTTCTGACCACTCACATTTTGTCACACTTATCTGGTGCTCAGTTGTTAATCTAGCTACCCATTTAGAGATTTTGTTTCTGGACATGGTTTTACTAATATAGTAGTTTCTGATAGCACTGATATTTGCTTTGTTAGCTCCATCTTATGCTAACTTGTAAGTCATTGCGATTCTTACCAGTCCCTTGTGGTTCGGCACCTAAACAAATGTGACGTTGTGTTTCGCCAGGGCCTTAAGGTCCTGAAGGCAGTTCCAAGTAGTTTTAAATTTAATTTAATGGCACGCAAAAACATTAATAGTAGCCGGACTGTCCATTAAAATGGACAGGCACACGGATGCACAAGCAGAGATCATGATGGCGTGTATTTCTGCTTGGAATGTCGTGACACGTGACCCCAGGGACAAAGATAAACTGTAACCCAGGGGTGGTCCGTAGATTCCTGCGCCAGTTTCACTGTCCTTTTTGGAGCCGCTTCTATACCAGTCTAGCCCACTTTGACATGGTTTTAGTTTCTTGACTACTGTCCAACGCAGTTGTGTTTTGAAATATAGATCGAGTGATAGCCTTTTTGGCATTAAGTATCCCTCAATATTGAGGTATGGCTCTGATATTACTTCTGTAATCCTGGTGTGCTCTGGCCCCACCGGACCCTCCTATGCACCATTAATATTTGCATCCAAATACTCACATCCTTGGCTCACCCATGATAAAGATATCCAGTGGAGGAAGGAATATGATTACCTCAAGAGCTGCAGTTGGGGCGGTTCTCAACGATCCCGTAATTGCTAAGCAGGCCAATCTTTGAACATTAGAGAGTTCCTTTATGGCCTGTTTTTGTTTCAGTTTGTTCCTCCATACTGTGGAACCATATGTGAGAATGGGTTTAACTTCCATAGAATACAATCATTGTGCGATGCTTCCTTTTAGTCCCCATGACTTGTAAAGTGTTCTTTTCGCCATCATCATGCCATTTTACTCTTATTGGTAGCTTATTTAAGGTGTTGATTCCTAGTCAATTTGGCACCCAGGGTTATACCTAGATACTTGACTTCCTCATTTACCTTTAAACACTCTGAATGGCACTACAGTGGAATTTAGTGGATTTACTCGAAGGTCCCTTTGCCTCAGCTACCCCATCACTCTACTTCGCTTAGTGCTTTTTGCATGAGCTCTGCTATTATTTTAGGAAATTTCCCTCTGATGAGGATCACAAGAGGTGTGGTGGTGACTCAGATAGCTAAGCACTGGGCTCTTCTGACAGCTGGGGTTCAAATCCCACACAGAACCAAAAGCAGCAAAAATTAAAAACTAATCTCTGCAACCCATCACACTCAATTTCCCAATCCGGCTTAAGCAACCGTGGGGTCTCAACTGCCTAACACCTTCTCTGGAAATTTGTCGTTCGGATTCGACGTTAAAACGCTAGATCCCCCATATTCAAATCTTAGTGCTGAGGTTGGATATGTGGCAGAGAAGAGGCCGGTGCCCCAGCAGTGGGGACATAAAGGCTGATGACAAGGATGACTACGTCATCTGCATATCCTTGGCCGTAAAATCCTTTGTTGCTTAGTGACGCAATTAGGCAATAGCCTAATACAGGACCAAAGGATTTCACCACTCCTGTGGGACATGTTTGTTAATAAACAACCTTGTCTCACTGGAGTTGTGAAATTACGTATAAATTTTTCAAGTAACTTTCACCTACAAGTAAAAGATTCCTTATTCTTCGTCCAGGAGATTATTTATTGCACCAAAAATACGGTGTAATAATTGAAAGGCCACTGTAAAATATTCATTTCCGATTCTAAACCGAAATACAGCGGAATGGTATTTCAAACTTAACGATCTTGATCTTACGGCTGCTTAATAATATAATATATTTATTATATCGCTCAAATATTAAATATCCCATTTGACATAAGACTTTGCAAATTATTACAGTTATTTGGAAAAAACTTTCGAAACGGAGCTTTTCATTTTTCACATCAATTATGACTTAATTAATACTTTAAATTATAAAACCATTTAGTGATTTCCACAGAAATAAAAGTAACTAGTTACACATTCAGAAACTTAATACAAAATTAGATAAACCAAAAATTACAGGTAGACCGACAAATACAAGACAAAATAGACAGGACTAGATAGAGAAGATCAGACAGACAAGACTAAACAGACAAAATCATATTAGGGAGACATGATTATACAGACTAAGCTAGGCCGAACAGACCAGACATATACAGCTAAACAAACTAAACATTAAAGAATAGACAGGTTAGACTAGACAATTAATACTAGTCCTGTCTGTTTAGTCTTGTCTATCTAATCTTGTCTGTGTAGTCGTATCTATTTAGTCTTGTATGTCTAGACTTGACTGTCCACATTTGTCAGCCTAGTCTTGTCAGCCTAGTATTGTGAGTGTAGTCTTGTATTTCAAGTCTGGTCAATATTACTTATAAGTGTTAGTTTTAATTTCGACGGTTTTAAATTATACGCCTTTTTGAAGAATTAACCTACCATGTAGATGAAAAGTTGAATGTGTTGGAAAGCCTTTAAGTGAGAAATGTTCATATGCTGTACCTAAATTTTGCAATTTTATTCCCTAGATTCTCTTCATAAATGTGGCTATAAAAGGTGTAGTTTGTGTAATAAAGATCAAGTTCAATTTAGTAAAAAAAAACATCCGGCGCTAATTAAGTTAAGTTACTGCAGAATTATGACTCAAAGGTCAATTACATATAGCAAAACACACAAAAAAACTAACCTTTTCTTAAGCCAAATCTATTTTCTTCCAATTTGCAAATTTGCAAACAGTGTATTTCCTATTACACATAATTGTTACCACATCTTATCACATTTAGTTATCACTTAAAGTCACTTTAGTTATTAGCATAGTTATCACATTTATATTCTACATTCTTGTCTCTTGATTTTGTCTCCTTACTTCTCGCTTTTCTGTTTTTTCTGTCTGTTTAGTCTTTTCTTCGTAGACAGTCTAAGCCAGAGGTTCTCAAACTTTTCGAAGTCGGGGAGCACTAAACTCCGATATATTTTTAAGCGGAACATCTACAATCTACAATATAACATAAACGTTAAATCAGGGGGCGCGGATAGCTAACCTTTTTGAAACCAAAAGAGTAATAGCAAACAGAATATTGTTCGCGAAAACACTATGTTATTATAGAGCAAAAAAAAAACTGAATCGTGTCGCAGCATGTGATTGGCAAACCCCTGCTTCAAAGTGCTACGCTCCCCCCCGCGAATTATTTAGACGAGGTCAAAGGTATCAGCGGGTGAGTCATAACCACCTTAAGCTCTGTGTCACAAATTTTGAACTATCATTTGTAGCGACCACGGGCTGCTGATAGAAAAAAACCCTAAAAATTCGGAAATTCCATAGCGGTTGTTTTACGATGGGGTTTGTTTTATAATCCCGCGAACGATGTATAAATTTAGTAATAGATATTTTACGATCAGATTATAGAAACGGTAAGTACCCCACGCACGATTCCTCAAACCTGGAAGAGGATAAAATTACAGTCATCCCCGAAAAACTAGTCATGGTTAGACAATCAGGGTAATATGTCCTACGAAGAAAATCAAAATAGAATAGTCTTCTAGAAGACGAGGTTAGTTCTTCTGGCAATTCTTTCTTTTTTTTCTCTGGCTGTTCTTCTTCAAATCTGGCCGATAGTGAAAATGATTTTTATTAAAGAATTTTTATTAATTTTTTTTCAGGTTTTCTACCAAAAAAAAATATTTAACCTTTAATTTGGGTTCAATAATAAGTACTGATAAATTAAATTCACGTGATCCCTATCAGGGTTTGTTACACCCACCTTGCGCTACGTGTTACATATTTTAACCTACCGCTCGCCGGATAAAAAAAATCTCAAATTCAAAGCGATACGTTTGGGACGAATAAACGCATTTCTTCTTCTAAATTCATTAGTCTCTCGTGTATTCTTGTCTTTATATTAACCATAGTTGAAAATCCTGCTTCGCAAAGATATGACGTGTAACATTTCAATAATACATTCAGGGCATTTTTGCTTATACTCGGGTATTCATTTTTCAACAGAGATCCAAAAATGTTAAGGAGTATTTCCATGAAAATACTCCTGAAAATTTTTGAATGCCTGTTTCTTTGTGTGCTGTCATTTAAATCCACGATCAGAAGAAAAGGACGTCAGTTCTTCTTCTTCTTTTAAATTAAAACTAGAAAATACGGACGAAACAAACGGGTTTCTTGTCCAATCATATTGTTCTGGGTTTAGCAATGGAAACTAATTTTCAAGTTTTTCTTCTATTGTTGATAAATGTTCCATTATCGAAGAAACGATTGCCTCGTTGGTATGTTGCACATAGGGAAACATTTCTGTGTTTCCTTCTCTTTTTCCAATAGTTTTCCCACAGTAAAAGTATTTTTTCATTGACCATAATTTGTCGGTCGATGTAAGAATGTTTTCATCTTTTCCTTACACACTGATAGTATTAAAGTACAAAAATATCAGCTAAATACGCCAAATTATTGCACCAATCATCATTTTTTACATAATTTACAAACGTTTTTCGATTATTTATTTCAAAACAAGTAATTATTTTTTTAATATCAACACACGATTTAAAACCTTTCCTCATGACAACCGCCTCACTTTGGTATGAAGAAGTAAAAACTTATAAACTGCTTCCATCGATGAACGAAGTTGTTTGATAATTCGGTTCTTCATCGGTCTCATTTTAATAAAATTAACCATGGCAAGTACTTCGTCAAACAAGTTGTCTAATATCTTGAGCATTGTTTTTATGACAAGTACTTCTCGGTGCAAGAAACTAAGATGAAATATTATATTTGAATTTATAGCTAAAGTCACAAATGCTTTCATTGGTCCCATCATGGACGCTGCTACATCAGTTCAAATACCGACACAATGATACCATGATAATTTTAAAGCATTCAAATACGTTGTTATTCCATTTCAAGTCCTGACTAGTGGTACGACCCAAAAGTTCTTTCTTAGCAGCATAAAATTTGATTTATTATCTCTTGTTCATAAATAAATCGAATAAAGCCTAAGAGCTGGGCCTTGCCACTTATCAGTTGATTCGTCTACTTGTAATGCAGAAGACATATTACAGGACATCTATTGTAGGACACTAATTCATCGTATCATCAGACACCGGAATCTTCAAAATTTTCTTGTTTGCTTCTTCCCCAAATATAATTGTCACTATTTCACAGCAGGCAGACAAAATGAGAGATTTTGCTATCGTCTGTGGCTTTAGTTTTAGTGCTACAAACTCGGAAATTTTATACCACGCAAGCTGAATTTTATTACTTACTTTCATTGTTTTCTCAAATTCCCTTTGTTTGCCTTACATTTCTAAAAGTCTTTTAATATTTTTTTTTTTCTTAAAAGATTTTTATGTTCAGTGGTGAAATGATGCCTTAATTTATCGGGCGCTATTGCGCTATTGGCAAGTTTCTTGCGGAATACAATGCAGAGCGGTGTTGGACAATCTGTATTTCCGGTTCAGGTAAACCCAAATTTTAAGCATTCTTCGTCATACAAACGATTAAAATTTCGAGTTAAGTGTACAATTTTTCTGTTTTCTTCATTCTCTTCAATTCTACTAGTTCTAAGAGTAGCATTCCATTATCGTAATCAAGACGATTTCTTAATGACAAAATTATCCATTACTATAAATTTAAAAATTGCAATATAACTCAGTAATGTGGTTCAAAACTCACCTAAATTTATTTTCCTAATTCAAAAAATTCAAATTGAGAGAATATAAATTTTAACTGCATATGAGCCACATTTAACACGCGTATATAAAATAACCTAACCTAGCGAATTGTAGAATTGTATTAAGCACAATCAATATTAAAAAAAACCGGCCAAGTGCGAGTTGTGACTCGCGCACCGAGGGTTCCGTACAAACTTGTATAGTATAGTATTATTATGTAGATTATTAACATATTATGTAGATTATAAAGAAAAATTAGACGAAATATAATATATACAGGATGTTACGGGACTTGAGTGTGTCGCATGTCGGTTATAAAAAAGCAAAATTTAGACATAATATATACCCTGTATATATTATGTATATAAAGCGTACGTGATGAAATGCATAACGAATATAAACAAAGAAAATTCAGAATAAACCTGGAATAGGACCTAACTGTATGCAACCCATACGCTTCTGGAGCCTGACAATACCACTACGACAACATTAGTGAATTTTCATAAGTTTCAAATAGTAAATTCACATTTTTCTTGTAATTAAACTACATATTTACGGTTTTCAGATTTTTCCCTTGACATGTGCTGTAAGACACCGCTTCTTGCCAAATTTCATGATTCTAGGTCAACGGGAAGTACCCTATAGGTTTTGATTCCCTCGTGAAATCGCAAAATATGCGACATAAACGGTCATATCTTTTGATCGCGTTGACTTGCAAGTTTGATTTTTTCACAGCTGAAAGAGACCGCAGACTCGAGTATTTGATACAAATTTCAACTTGTTACCTCTATGCGTTCCTGAGAAAAAGGTCTTGACAGACAGACAGACGGACAGACAGACAGACAGACAGACAGACAGACAGACAGACAGATAGACAGACAGACAGACTGACAGACTGACAGACTGACAGACTGACAGACAGACAGACAGACGGACAACAAAGTGATCCTATAAGGGTTCCGTTTTCGGTACGGAACCCTAAAAAATATTATTGCAGTTATGAAAAACTGCAATAAAATTTTTTTAATATTGATTTTTTCGCGGAACACTTAAAGATGCGTCGCGGAACACCAGTGTTCCTCGGAACACGCTTTGTGAACCCCTGGTCTAGGCTACGTGTACAGTTCAAGCTACACAGAACAGATTGTCTAAGGCTAGACAAAACTAGACGCACAAGAAACAAATCATAATAGTCTTGTCTGTCTAGTCTTCACTGTAGACGTTTACATGGTCACGTTTATATTCTACATATTTTGACTCTTGATTTTGTCTCTCTACTCTTCTCTTGTCTGTTTTTTTTTTATAGTTAGTCTTGCCTTTGCAGACAGTCTAGGCTGCTTGTAGTTTAGGCTACACGGCACAGATTGTCTATAAGACTAGACAAAACTAGATTCATAAGTATCAAATTAGACTAGCCTTGTCTTTCTAGTCTTAATTGTCTCGCCTCCCCCAAAAACTTGCCTTGTCTTGTCTGTCTAATCTTGTCAGAACATGTGTGAATCCCATCCTGAGGACACCCTTTGATAGCAGACAACGAAATATCCTTCCCTTCTCCACACACCACACATCTTTTATACAAAACCTTCATCCAATACTTACGTCCAAGTTCTTCGCATTCTTCGCGAAATCTTGTTTTTAAATATATTTCGGGAGGCCTCCATGTACTTGAATTACCTCATACTGTCTATAGTATGTGCTCTTCGTTATTTTGTGTTGCCGCTCCTGCAGCTCGACTTCCATCAGCCTCGCCACCAGCCTTTCCTCTACTCGAAACCCTTTCCCCCATCGGTTCTACACCTCTGTTATTGACATACCCATTTATCATACATTTCCCTTTTTTTCTTCCCCAAATGGTCTCTCTCCTTTCATTCCTTCCTTCCTTACTTGCTTCTCTGAACACTTCTCTAATAATAATTTTCTCCTGCATTCCATTAATTTTCCGTTCATATCTTTCTACCCGTGTACTTGCTTCTACTGACACCTTAAACGTATTAAATTCCTGTGAGACTATATAGGAAGGAGTCGACCTGTATAATTGCAGGGCCTTTTTAAGAAATTGCAGCTGAATTCTTTCAATCCTTTCTTCCTCCTTGAGACTCCCCAAACTTCTGCTCCATACATCAATATACTCCACAGACAGACCTTCCATATAATTTCTTTCGCTCGGTAATTCGATTTAAACTCTTTTCCTCATACCTTCCAAAACCTTTCACCCGCTACCCATGCTTTCTTCGCCACGTACTCATTGTTCTCCTTGTTCCACTCCCAAATACATACCCTAAGTACTTAAACTGATTCACTTGTCGCTTTTCTCGCTTCCCTTCCATACAAAACGCTCCTTCTTGCAGCTTCCGCTTTTCATAAATCTTATCCATTTCGTTTTCCCGACATTTACACTCTGTTCTCTTTTATGGAAGAATCTTTCCAGCCGTTTAATCATTTCAGTCAGTTCCCAAGCAGACTATGCTAACACCACTACATCGTCTGCGTAGGTAAGGCTCCACCCTTTTTTCCTCCCTACTACAACTCCTGCAGTTTGCATCGCCACCAAAACTTTTTCCGCCACATACATGTTAAATAGTGCGGGACTTAGTAGGCAGCCTTGCTTCAGACCCCTTCGTACCTTAAATTTCGCCGATCTATAATCATTTACTGTCACTCTACACCACGTCTCTCTATACAATCGATCTACACATTCTCTGAAATTCTTTGATACACCCTTTCGCTCCAAACATTCCCACAACATTCTCCTATTTACTGTATCATAAGCTGCCTTTAAGTCCAGGAACAGAGCTTCCCTTTGCCTCCCTAAACCCGGCCTGAACTTCCGGAAGCAGCTTTCTTCCCTCCATCTCATCCCTTCTCTCGAGTCTTTTTTCGAGTGAAACATCTCTCCAGTAGTTTTGCAAATATCTTATATGACGAGTTCATAAGTGTGATCTCCTATAATTTTCTAATTTGTCTCTGTCCCCATTTTTAAAAATTGGGACCACCTTCCCCACCCTCCAACTTTTTGGCACGTCGGCATTTGTGCCCCATATTTTATTGAATTCCTCCATCAGTCTTTGAAGAGTTGAAGAGTCTTTGACTGCTACCCCGCCAGTAGCCAGGCCTCGTTTGGTATTCCGTCCGGTCCGGCTGCCTTTCCTTTCATCACGCTCTTTATTATAGTTGCCAAGTCCTCTCGTGATAATTCCGTTTCTTGCCCTGTTTCCCCATCAGCAACTTCGAATCCTTCCTCTCTTTCCTCTTGCCTACCTAGCTCTTCTTCTCCTGCAACGTAACCCCCAATTAACCTGGCGAAGAAATGTTTCCAGTCATCTATGTGGAATTTACCCCGACTTCCATTTCTTCCCATTTTTTTTCAGTACCTTCCATAGACCTGCCTCAGACTTATGATATATTTACACCATGATTGCGCTTCATTGACTATACTCTTGAATGAAGTGCTACCAAACGCTCCGTCGATGTCAAGGAAGGCACCAAAAGCCAATTTCTTGTCTTCTTGCCAATTGCTTGTTTACATCGTTCAAGATTGAATCTCGAGCGTTATTTTTCTTATATAATTATCTTATCCAAATAGTACGGAAACTAAACGAATGTTTGAAAAATGTTTCAAATAAAACTTGTAGACAATTAAATTTTCTATTAGAAAACTTGTTACCTGGAATTTTTGTTTTTGTAATTTGTAATAATCAACCCTGAAACAAAGTCAAATTTTGTTTTCCATAATTTTGTCTCAGAAAATGCGAGAATGACACGAAAAGTAGGCTAAATTTTGAAAAATATTTCGAATAAAACTTAATATTTCACAATTTATCAATTTTCAAAATTTGAGACAAATTTGAGTTATGCAGAATGCAGCCATGTGGTATTTTTTAGAAAAATGAATTATTAACACAGCCTTTCTAATTTTGTCATGCCGATTTTTTTTAAAAGACAGCCATGTCGGTATCTTTTATATCAATGGAGACATGAGCATTGAATACATCCATTTCAACAAATATTTTTTGTAAAAACCGGTCAACATGGTGTAAAATGCAGCTAGTTTCGGCATAAACTAAATAACTAGAATTAAAAAAATATCTCATACACCTAATTTTTTTTTAGATTAATTTATCAGAATATTAATAAATAAGAGCAAACATCAACAGAAAATCGCTAATAAATCAATTTGTACTTTTGCCCAGTTAGATGCTTTCTGTATAACTAGGTACAATTCTTGTAATTTTTACAAAAATTATAGAGTTAGTAATTATTTGGTGAAAAAATATTCTTTTGTGTTTGAACGCAAATTGACTAGCTAGCATTTATATTACGGGGTAAATAAGAAATTTGATATTTTATTTAACATCGTCTAGACGGTATGTTTACGTCATTCGACAAGTTTAATATTCAATAACACAACTAAAAGCAAAAATAAAACACTTTTCCAACATGTTATTATATCTCTTTTACCCCCATTTTCGTTGCTTAAACACGATATTAATCTTTAACAACTCATACAATAATATATTTGAGAAAAACCAATTACAGTGAACATTCGACATAAATTCAATAAAAAAAACTTTTGTAATAAGCAACTCTTGATATAGCAAACAATTTTAGTTCGATAAAACCTTTGGTAAAAAAATATAGGCAGTCAGGCACTGCCGACTGAAATGAAAACTTTTGAAAAAAAACAGCTTTAAAACTGGTTTTGAGGATTTATCAGTATGTTAATTAATCAAATTTGGTACATAGTTTGTTAGTATTGTTTTATGTAATTCTGGAACATAACTCACTTCTGAAGGAGAATTACTGTAATGTCATCATCATAATATGAATTTGAATCCGGAATGTTTGGTTGATTCTGTGGTGATAGGTCAGCAAAATGAATTGGTAGGATATATTCACATTTCTTGTTGATGGGTCTGCAATTTGTGAGTTATTGAAATTTTGACTTTTAGAAACATGCCTTATAACTGCTTTTGAAGTTTTATCTGTATGTAAATTAATTTTTGTTTGGAATATTCGTTACGACGTTTAATTTTTTCCTGCTTCTCAGCTGTGATTGTTCGATGTTTAGAAATTTCTGAATTAACTATTGCAAGAGTTTTATTTCTTATTCTTATCTCTATATCGCTGACTATTAATTTTATTTTGGAGTTTCCTTCCTGTGGAGAGCACACGGGTACATTTGGTTGCCTAAAGCTTTGATAGGTTTGATTCGTGATTTACCATGAATTCTTCGATACAAACCAGTAATCTGAAAATTCCAATAGTCCGGCACTAGTATATCTACTAGTACATCCGTCAAAAGTACTTACTCTTGTTACGTTGATATTTCCTTAGAGGCGCTGCGTTCTGTCAACACTGCCAAAAACTCTCCAATAATCCGGCACTAGTACATCTACTATTACATCCAGTAAAAGTACTTACTCTTGTACTGCACACAAATTCTACGGGTTGATATTTCCTAGTAAACGCTACGTTTTGTCAACACTGCCAAAAACTTTGACTATTATGTTAGACGTTCAGAGCCAACTTTAAACATATGCGTATAGATGCGTTATTTTGAACACATCTTTGAGTAATAGAATTTTTTCTCTAAAGAACGCAGCGCAGCTATTGATGACGATGGCGCAAATCTATGATTTTATCCTCTACCCAAATGTCATTCAGCGCGGCTATAGAAGTTTTTACTTCAAAATAAGTTTTGATGGTAAGTATTTTTTTCAGTCATTCGAAAGAATAAACGTTTTAATCTTGTTCAAGTTGAAAAAAGGAAGAGACATTCCATAACTATTCAACAAGAATTAAATTTTTTATGTAAATTGAAAAGAGAATGAAGATAAAAAACGCTGTGTGTTGAATTTAATATGCATAAATCATCAATCACAAAAATTGTAAAAAAAGAAGAGGTCAGAACCTTTTTGTCTCAAATGCCACGTTTAAGATGATATTAATATATAATAGTGACTGTATATAAAAGAGTGGAGCACTAATATATATTAACGTAATCTTCATGAACGCTCCACGCTCTTATTTATAGGCACTATATAAAGTACGTCCCCTTTATGTAATGTAATGTAATGATCTAAGACATTTTCTGTCTTTCCAGCATTACATTACAGCATAACACTATGCATTACAGAATAGTGTTATGCTGTAATGTTCTAAGGCAGAAAAGGAAAATTTAGAAGAGCTAGAGTAGCAATGTTGAAATATTTGACACTGGAAAAATTATCAAGTCAATCCATTTAGTTATCAAATGGTCATAGTGTTTGCCTTCCTATTAATGATATTGTCATCCTAAGAATAATTCCATAAAGAGCAGTTATTTAAAAGTTTGAATAAAATTGTTGCCAGTGAGTGGTGAAATAGTATCTGCCTTCCTATTATTGATATTCTGAATAGTGAATGTATGTAGTGAAAGTATATAATATTGACTGTATATAAAAGCGTGGATCACTACACCATATTGACATAATCTTCGCGGACGCTCCACGCTTTTATTTATAGTCAACAAAAGTAGGCCTCATGTTGTAATGTTCTAAGAAAGAAAATTAAAATTTAGAAGAGAGTAACAATGTTCAAATATTTGACACTGACAAAGCTATCAAGTCGATCAATTTAGTTATTGAGTAGTTATAGTGTCTGACTTCCTATTAATGATATTCTCCTCCTGAGAATAATTCTAGAAAGAGCAGTTATTAAAAATTTGGAATAAAATTGTTGTCATTGAGTGTGTAAATAGTATCTGCCTTCCTATAAACGATATTCTGACTAGTAACTGTATACAGTAATAGTATATAATAGAGGTCCGATGCTACTAGAGAAAAATAACAATAAATTGATCGCTTGCAAAGTGTGAAATGACCCAAAATATAAGCTATTACAAAATACTGCAATATAATAGTGACAATCAATAAAAGCGTGGAGCACTACACTATATTGACTTAATATTCGTGGACGCTTCACGCTTTTATTTATAGTCACTTAAAAAGTACGTCGCCTTATGCTGTAATGTTCCAAGACAGAAAATTAAAATTTAGATGAGGGTAGATTGTAGATTGTAGTTTTGGTGGTGACGACTTGTACTGCGACTTTAGTACATCTATTGTACCTCACCCTCTTTCTTTAAACATTGGCATACTTACCCATTTAGAGCTCCTCCTCTAGTTCTGATTCCTTTAGGAATTTCAGGATCTGGGTGGTATTCAAGGACTGCAACCCCTTTGCATTCAATCAGTGGGCCCCTAGATATATTTGTATCTTCCGGAGCAGTGCTCCGTAGTCTTTGATCAGATGTATGGGTGCTTCCTCTGCTGAACCACAGAATCTGTATCTATTATCTTCCTCTAGACTTACGGTCTTGAGGTGTTTTCTAAGTATGGAATGTCCCGTCAGGGCTCCTGTCAGAATTTTTCCCCTCTCCTCGATAAGGTGCAACAAAGTCGGATCCAGCAGCAGTTCCATTGCTGCTGTCCGGCACGACCCCATACAGACACACGCCAGTCTTTGAATTTTAAGCTTGTTCCTGTTCAGTTTCAGGCAAGCTTTTGCTATTTTCTGGTTCAGATCCTAGCATTACTTTTGACCATCATTACTTTGTCTCAACCCTGGAAGTTCTTTCCAGGTTTTCATCCAGTCAGGTTCTCTTATTTCTTCATCTAAGCTTTTGTGGATGGTGTTCACACTCAAACCGTAAAAGAGTTCCGGACCTATAAAGGGAATACTGGATCCCTTGTTTTCTAGGTGATCGGCTTCTTCGTTTCCGTATATACCAGTGTGTCCTGGTACCCATAATTGCGTTACTTTATTTTCACTCTCAAGCTTGTTTAGCTTTCTCACATAGTCCAAACCAGTTTGGATCTCATGATGTATGAGCTAATGGCCTTGATGGCTGCTTGGCTGTCTGACAGGATAGCAATTCGTTTCTTGCGATAATTCCTGTCGAGGTTAAATTTTGCACATCCTTCGATTGCGTGTACCTCTGCTTGGAAGATCAGCCAGGGATTTTGCTAGCGAGGCTGTTCCGGTCTGTGCTCCCGATTATTTGTACCTCTGCCTATTCCTTCCTTGCTGAACCTTACAATCGCCGATCTGGCTGCCCTCCCCACGACAAGGTGTAACGGATTCAGATCCAGCAGCAGTTCTACTGCTGCTGTCGGGCACGACTCCATCACCCCCGTGATGCAGACACACGCAAGGTCTTTGAATCTTCTCAAGCTGCTTTTTCATAGAGGCCAGCTTGGTTCTACTTTCCCACGCAACTGCGCCGCAAGTGCAGGTCTCACTATCATGGTGTACATCCATCGCAGGATTGTGGGGTTACTACCCCACGTTTTTCCTACCAGATTTCTGCACACCATTAGAGCGCATTTTGTTTTTCGTACCGCTGCTTCAGCGTGTCTATTCCATAGGAGTTTGCTATCTAGTGTTATACCCAGATACCTTATCTCCTGTTTGTATTCTACTGCCCTCCCATGTAACAGTATTGGCTGTAGGCAGTTTAATTTTGTCTTTCTAGTAAATGGCATCATCGTGGTTTTGCTCGCGTTGAGCCTCAGTCCCACTGTCTGACACTATCTAATACTTATATTGAGGCCTCTCTGTACGATTTCACAGAGCGTTCCCTCAAACTTCCCTCTGCCATTGGCGTAACCTTGACATTTGATGTCTAGGGCATTCAGCCTAGCCAGTAATTCATCAACTACCAAGCCCGACATCAGTTGAGAGTAACAATGTTTAAATATATGACACTTTCAAAGTTAACAAGTCGTTCAATTTAGTTATTGAGTGGTCTCAAAAAAAGAGAAAATGCAGTTGCCTATTAAAAATGTAAATAAAATTGTTGTTTTACAAAACATATTCTCTTGATAATAAAAATGTATACCGTTCAAATCTTCTTCTTTAGTCTTTAGGTCTATCCTTGGACAATGTCCTTTCCCAATTCTTGCAATCTTTTCCTGTTCTGTGCTATTTGGATCCATTCTAGTCTGACTCTTTCTTTGAGGTCATCTCATAAGTGATCTTCCTTTTTGTGTTCATGCAGTTTCCATTCTGTGATTTCCTTCCTTATACTCATTATTTCTTCTTTCTGGTTGGTTCGGACGATAATAAGTTTTTGTCTATGTATCCTTCTACCTTTCTGATTTCCTGTCCTCCCACTATTATTGGTTTTTCTGTTCATTAGTACATTATCTAGGTTTTTGAAAGGTTCATTTTCAGCCCAATTTTTTTCATTGTTCATTGTTGTTAGATCTTATCTATTATGTGCCTAGATAATAATATTGTCAGTATAATATTATCTCTTGTATCTGTCACCTACAAAATACTATAAGCCTGTTTCTTGAATAGAACACAAAAACAATTAAAACCCAAAATATCAGAATACCAATCAGGATTCAGAGCAAATAGGTCATGCCCAGAAAAAAATATCAATCTCAAAACCATACTCACACTACGAGCCCTCAGACAAAAGCGTATGTACATTTGTAGACTTCAAAAAGGCATATGATTCGATAAACATATCCTCACTATTCCAAATTCTAGAATAGAGAGGAGTAGATCCCAAAACCCTAGAACTCATTAAAAAGCACTCTCTGGCACAAAATCTAAAGTGAAATTTATGGGGGAAATTTCAGAACCATTTGACATTCAAATAGGTGTGAGACAAGATGGACTCTCTCTTATTCTGTTCAACGTCGTGCTAGACAAGGTTATGGAAGAATGGGAGAAGGAACTCTAGAAATATGAGTCTTGGAAACCAATCCGACTGGGCTTTCCCAAAAACAACCTCTACGTATCATACCTATCTTTTGCGGATGATCTGGCGATACTAAAAAAGGATGAGGACTGCCGTCAAACAGCTTGAGATACTTAACAGGTGGACTGCCACCAATATTTTTGGTTTATTTTTTAAGACACCCAACCACTCCGATCGGAGTGCCTGGCAGTCAACCTGTTAAGGAATGTGCAGAAAAAGTGGAACTGCGAACAGTGAATTTGAAAAAAACTTAATTCTTCTATTCAAAGCGAGATATCACGAGCCTGAGAACAAATTTCGGTAAAATCGACACGGTCCCGTACTTGATACCTCGGAGAATTCATCGAACCGACAGGCCTTGAGAAGATCTCACAGCAAAACCGTCTGCAAAAAGTCTAGATATTATTATAGTTAGTCCAAGACATCTACGACAAAAAAATCTATCTTAAGACAGACAAAAAAAAGGCATTACTACGCAGTCATAACACCAACAGTCCTTTATACAAGCGAAACATTGACATAAAAAAATCAAAAAGGAAGAGATCATCAGAAAATCAGAAAGAAGATCATCAGAAAGATCCTTGGAGCAAGATATACCCAAGACGTTTACAGGCTACAATCAATCAAAACAACAGAAAAGTTTTCAAACATTGAAATTTACATTAAGAAAAGACAGAAACGCAAACATATGTACAACAGACATTTCAAGAAGAGACAAATTCAGACACAATGTAAACAAGTGGGAAGTTACATCAGAACAACCAAAGCAAAAGCAGTACAGACCGAAGTGGTCGGAAGAACGTAAACAACCCCTATCGGAAAGAATGAAAGCTTATTGGAAAACAAAAAGAACTAGGAAAAATAAGAAAGAAAAACTCGATTGAGTTGTTGGATTAACGTCTTCCATTATTGGTAGAATACGCTAATAATAATTATAATATTGTCAGCATATCTAGAATGGTTAATCGAGCTCCATTGATGTTGATACCTTTGTCGTTCCAATCAGTTTTCTTAAAATTCTCTTCCAATACTAGAGTGAAGAGTTTTGGATATACGAAGTCACTTTGTCGTACTCCTATTTTAAGTTGGACGTGTTTAGTTTCTTTGTGAAGAATGTAAGTCGCCGTTACTTCTTCGCTGCTTTCTTTGATCACTGTATCTGTGGTCGATCCTACTGTTTGCCATTGCTTTATAGACTGCCCAAGTTTCTATACTATCAAAGGGTATTTCATAATCTATAATCGCCAGATATAATGGGTATCCGTACGCGTTGGATTATAATTTTCGTCGTTAGTAGGTGATTATTAGTGACGTAGTTTTTCCCTCAATCGACCCTGTTCGCATGCATGGCATTCCTCCTTTTTCTCGTCGTCTAGAAAGAAAGTTTAGCCGTTCGACCGTTCAAATATTTGACTAATTGTTTAAAATTATATTTTTTAATTTTACTATTAATCTTGATCTTTAGTCAACAATTTATGAAACCATTTTTTTTTAATTTTCAACCAAGGTATATCTAATGTTCATATCACAGAATATCAGAACAAGATTCTTGAGTTGACTTATGTTAAATGTCGCTGTTTCTTTTTTACAACCGCTGTAAAATGCTTTTATGAGTATAAAGAAGATTGCATTACAGTCAACGAGTTTGTTAAATTCTTAGAAAAGACAATAAATTACAATATTTAATTTATGACGTTTAAAAATGAGGTTGGAAAAGAGTCCGGAGGGGCAATTAAAAACGGCAGTCGTTCCATTGTAACAAAGTGAACGAGCGCCCTGCCTATGAAACTACTGCAAAGATACAAGTCTTAACTTAATTATGCCCACTGTGGGGAAACGTCGTCCCTTCCTGCAGACGAGAATGCTTTTGTGCTTGTCCCACATTTTTTAACTCCATCCGCGTGCCTTCTTCCCTTTATACTTCCCAGCGTATTTCACCCAGATTATACCTTTCATTCCACTTCCGCTCGGATAATTAAATTTCTTGCGGCCGACAAAAAAAGAAACGAAAATGAGGAAAAATTTACATACAAGTGAAATATAGTTGACACATGCAATCTTCTGATAACACCAACCACCCTTATTTCTTTTATTACTTCATACGTTATTCTAACGAAAACTTTTATTTGTTCCGTTTCTCCGGCCTTAATCTCGACGTATGTAAAATTATATATCAAATCCCACCCCGACAACAACAGTGACACAACTAAAAAAATAATTAAAAAGAAAAAACTAAAAGCCAATATCTAAAAAACTAAATCTACTAGGAAAAAATATTCATAATATATATTTACAACAACGATTGGTTTACAATAAAGATTAGTTCTTTTAGTTACTATCATATTAACATATATTAGCTAATTGGTGTTATTTCTCAATTTTTAGTTATATTTTGAGTTGTCTTCCTGTTGTTGTCTAGGTGCGAAATATTTCAGACTACCTGAGAATCTAGGGATGAGCGATATTTCACTACCGGTGATGTAATCACCGTGATCAAAAAATCACTGGTCTCTGCAGTGTTCCAATATTCGCATTCACATTGACATACAATACGACATGTATGCAACATACGGTACAAATAACTATGTGGAAGGCAAGAAGCTACATTTATCACTTCACTGTATTTATATTCAATCTATGGATCTTTCCTTTTGTGCTATGTGAAACGCTTTCTTCTAAAGCTGGTCACGTCTTGACTCAACGTAAAAATGGATTAAGTGTTGCAATAGCCAAAATGATTTAATTTTTAAATGCGAATTGCAACTAATGTGAATAAATCTATTTTTATTAATTTTTGGATCCTTTGTTATCTAATTGTAACTTAAATTTAATATACCAAAATGTTTTTTTACTATTGAGGTAAAAAAACCATACTAATTATATGTAATCATAAACTTGACGAAATATAGCTTGAATATATAAATATATACAACCTGTTCGTAGCTCTATAATATTAGGGGCTAGTAATAACATGAAAATATATGTTGTATAACTCCGACCACAATCCAGTTTTATGTAGAATGGAGATTAAACTAAAGAGGATCGACTGAAATTCCTTAAGTAAAACAGTTGATATAAGAAAACTCCATAAACCTGAATTCAAACAAAAGGTGCAGGAATCCATCAGTACAGTCTTTACTGAAATTGACGGTCAAACTGACGACAGTTTAGAAAAGTGGAACAAACTTAAGTAAGCTATTCAAACATCATGCTCAGAACTTCTTAATAAAGAAAAGACAAGGAGACCGAATGGATGACAGACGAAATTCTAGAATTGATGGAGGAAAGAAGAACTTATAAAGGCAAATATCAACAGAAATACCTTGAAGCGCATAAACTCATCAAGAACAGGATAAGGGAGGCCAAGGAAGCATACCCGTCAGAAAAGTGCAATGAAATCGAAGAATACGAGAAGAAGTACGATTATCCCAATATGCATAAGAAGATCAAAGAGCTTACATCGAAGAAAAAACTTAATCGACAATCAACCAGTCTTCTGAATAAAAATGGAATATTAATAACAGAAGTAGAAGACCTACTAGCTGTCTGGAAACAATACATCGAAGAACTGTTTAATGATGCGCGACCCGATAATCATAACCCACATAAGGTCACAGCTGGGCTAACAATCATGAAGAGCGAAATTGAGAGAGCCATTATGTCCATGAAAAATAATAAAACTCCAGGTCAAAATAGTATTCACTGATATCCTTAGAATTTTTCTTCGAGACAATTCCGAGCTTCCTCGATATGCTAACGAAGCTATTCAACGAAATCTACGACATAGGCGTAATATCTGATGATTGTATGTACTCGATATTTGTCGCCATACCAAAGAAACCAAATGCTAAAACCTGCGACCAACATCGACTAATAAGCTTAATTAATCACTTAAGTAAGATCTTTACAACAGTGATACAGAACAGAATCTACGCAAAAAGCGACTCTGAGGTTGATGATTCGAACGAGAGACGCCATATTTGCCTTGCAAGTTTTAATCCAACGCTGCAGACACAAATAAAAATGTCTTCTATATCTGCTTCATTTACTTTGTAAAGGTCTTCGATAGTGTCACCCACGAACTTTTCATATCCATGCTAAAAAGGTAGCTCTCGACAGTAAAGATATAAGATTGATAGCCAACCTCTACTGGAATCAAACTGCGTATGTGAAATTAGGTAACTCCTCTACTGAAAAGGTCGAAATAAAGAAAGGTGTACGCCAGGGATGTATACTATATCCTCCCTTTTGTCTAACAGATATGCAGAGGAAATCTTCAGGTAAGCATTATACGACGCTGATGTGGGCATAAAACTAAATGGCGAACCCATCAACAACATTCGTTATGCTAACGGTACTGCAATACAACATCTACGGAAAAAGATCTAAGCCATCAGCGAACAGTAAGGTTTGAAGCTCAATGTTTCAAAAACCAAATGGATGATTATCAGTAAACGACAACAACGAGCAGAACAGCTGATACTTAACACCGAGCCAGTAGAACAGGTCGGGAAACATTGCTATCTGGGATCATTAGTAAACTCTCAATAGGACCAGTCTATAGAAATAAGATCAAGAATTGAAAAAGCGAGAACGGCATTTAACAATATGAAGTCATTATTTACTAGCAAAGATATATATATATATATATATATATATATATATATATATATATATATATATATATATATATATATCTTTCAAGACAAAAATCAAATTAGCTAAGTGAGACATATTTTCAATTTTGTATATGGGGTAGAAGGTAGAAACATGGACAACGACAGACCAAATAATGAAGAAACTGGCGGCCTTCGAGATGTAGGTATACCGTCGCATTTTACGAATATAGTGGAACGATCACATCACAAACGAGGAGGTTCTCTGCAGAGTCTGCAAACAGAGAGAAATCTCATTCCCTGTTAAAAACCGTAAAATGGAATAGAATACCTTGGGCATATAATGCATCATAAGAAATATCGTATCCAGCAACTTATCTTACAGGGCAAAACAGACAGCAAGAGAGGACCGGGCACTGAAATATATACTGACTGGAACGAGCGCTGGCCTCGAAGCTTGTGCGGGCCGAGCGAGAGAGGTCCCAAGGGGATCCCTTCATCCTTGTCTAGCCAACAGTGAATTCGTGAGTAGGAGGATGTGATACAGTCAGAGCGAAAAGCTAGTTGTAGTGAGTTGTATCAAGAAAGAGAGTGAGATCGTTCAATCGGTGAGCATATTATAAACCGAAGTTTATATATTTTAATGAATGTTGTTTTCAAAAAGACAATAGTAAAATACTGTAGTATTTGCAAGGAAAAATGGACGTCGGACACACATTTAGTTTTCCTTATGGACTGTACTAGACGAAGATAGAGCGATACGAGAGACACCTTGTGATGATCTCTAAGGGCCCGCACAAGGCAAGACGCAGCGCAGCGCTCATTCCAGTGAGTATATATTTCAGTGGTCTATACAGATATGTTAATCTTCGTGAGACAATGGGCTACTTCAGCACTGAATTTTGCTTGCTCAACAAACTTTGAATATTGAGTTACCTATTGTTGATGCACTCGTTTGTACGCTAACTAGTGTTAGATCAAGCAAATGATAGTCTCATATACCACTTCCTTGTATTGTTTTATGTCACAAGCATTCACATTGGGCTTGTCGGGCGGTGTTTAAACACAATATAAATTTAATTGATAGACAATAGTATTTAGCAACTCTTATTTGAAGAACTGGTATGGAGTTTAGAGATCCAGGAGCTCTCCATATACGTCCGACCCTCCGCGAAATTGTAACTGCTCTTCATTCAATTTCATGTGTTTTTTTCCACACCATCTTCTTTCTTTGATCCGATCTTCTTCTTCTTCTTCGTGGCGCTACAGTCCCATTTGGACCTGGGCCTCCAGTCTTATCGTTGCCTTGCTATTATTTTCCAATTGCGTTGTTTTCCAATTAGTTGTTTATCCATCTCTGCTTGGTCGTCCTCTTCCCCTTGCACCCTCCAACCGCCAATTATATACTTTCTTTGGTACTCGGTCCTCACCCATTCTCTCCAAGTGTCCCGCCCATTTTAATCTTTGTATATTATGTTTAATATTTGTATATAGGTATATCTTGTAATCTTTGATCCGATACTAGATGCCATTTCCTTACTTTTCGTCTCGCTTTTCGTTTCATTCTTTGGATGCAGAGGCAGAAATATCGTCTAGCGGTTCTGAAGTCGTTTAACATTTTTATTATATTAATTATCGTTATCTGAAGCTGGTTCATAAGGAGGGTCATTCAAACTGTCAACTTATTGGAAAAAAGTGCTGATAGTTACTATAAAAGAATCGTGAATGCGCAATGTAGCCAGTCGGCTACAAAGTATGATATTCTTCTAGATACACTTTATAGAATTATACGGATGGTATTATGGTACATTTTTGATATACATACCTTGGTGCATGATGGCAATAATTATCGATGTACGAATTATAATGAAAACAGCTGTCACTTATTGGAAAAAAGTGCTGACAATTACCATAAAAGAATCGTGAATGGGCAATGTAGCTAGTGGCTACAAAGCATGATATTCTTCTAGATACACTTTATATAATAAACCTGATGGTATTATGGTACATTTTTTATATAAATACCGTGGTTCATGATGGTAATAATTTATGTTGCACGACTTATAATGAAAACAACGCGAATAAATATTCTGATTATCATGCTGTGAGCACATGTGCATGGACACCAATAGACTTTCTCACTTTTAATTAAGCGCATGCGCATCTGCAATGTTTAGAAGGCGGGAATATTAAAGTTTCGGGTACATTTTGTTATTTCCTGGACTGGATTACGCCAAAAAAGTGCCCGAAAACATGGCGGAAATCGACGAATACGCACAAAAAAATTTCAACTATGAACGCACATTATTAGCACGTACTTTAGTCTATGGACGCACATTATTTGCGGTTAGAAAATCTACGACGCTTGAATGGCGCTCACCGTATTCAAATACTTGTGAGCAGTTTGTTTCATTTTGCCTACAATGCGTAAAAAGCATCCACAGGAACTTTTGGAGTGAATGTAGATCCAGTGAACACGTGGCTTTTATGGGTTAAAACAGATTTACTCTTTCGGCCTTATAAATGGCAAAAAGCCCAAACACTTCTTCCAATAGATCGAAACTCACGTTTAGAATTCAGTAGATGGATTTTGAGTAGATGGGATGATTTTGCCAACAAATTAATTATGAGTAGCAAAGCAGATTTGCAATTGCATGGGGAGGGGAGCAATCAAAATTTACTTTACTGGTCTGCCGAAAACTCCCAAGTTATATTTGAAGAAGAAATGCATTCTAAAAAGGTAACTGTATGGATTATGCTCAGCTGCAGTATTGCGACCGTATTTCTTTGAAGATGAAATGTAAAACGCAGTAGTTATCAATAGTGAACAATTATGTGGAGATGCTACAAACGTTCTTAATGGATGCCATCTTTCTACTCCAATTACCAAAAAAACGATGTTTGGTATCAGCCAGTTAGTATATATTTCAGTGGGACCGAGTAGACGAAGACATTCATGGTTGCATAATTAGCGTGAATGGTACGGACTCACTTCAGTAGAACTGTTACGGAGTGCAGCGAACAAAGTTAAAATAGCTATGTTAATCGCCAACGTTCGCAACGGATAGGGCACCACAAGAAGAAGAAGAATTCAATATCCTGCGTGGTATTAGTAAGGGAAGAAATTGTTTCAAAATGATATTTGTTTTGTAGCTTTAAAAAGACTTAATATTACAGAGCTACAGAGCGAACAGGTTGAATATATTTATATATTCAGTCTATATTTCGCCTTTAATAAGTTTATCAAAATTTTTTAATGCGAATTACAAATATTTGTGAATGGAGCTATTTTTTGTAAATTAGTGTAGAGAGGAAGTGAACATCGTATCGTATTGTCTACTTTAATTTGAATTCAATAGGCGCAAGATGGAGATATATAGTTTGTACTACAATAACGTGATCACGGTCACTGTGAAAAATTACGTGATTGAAAAGTAGCAGTCACTGATCACGACGATATCAGAAAATCACCATTTAACTCATCACTATGAGAAACAATCACTTTAAACGTTTTAAAATTTCCAGTGAGACATTTTCATTAGTTCTAGTTGTTATTATAATATTATGATTCCCCCGCGGGAAGCGCAGCCCCGGAAGACCAAAAAAAAAGTGGACATATAATCTGGAATGAACAAGCTATTAGCCTAATAATAATAAGAAGAATAAGACAAGCTAGTTGATATTATTTCTCAATTATTAGTTTTTTTTTTGTGTTGTGTTAATGTTGTTGCCGGAGGGCGAAATGTTTTCGCGAGCTACACGAGAAAAACGATCACTTCAAACTTATTAAAATTTCCAGCGAGACATAAATCAAACGACTTGCTATTAACTCGGAACATTAAACTCGATAGTAAACGGTAAATTACTTTTAATACGTCCGCCATACCAACCATTAATCAATATAAATCGAATTAATATCATTAGATGTTAAAAAATGTTTAATTAGTTTATTAGTGGATTGTTAAAAAAAATTAAATATTACAGAAACAAGGCAGAATAAATAAGCTGGGTCAGCGACCAAATAAGACGTGCAGAACGAGTTGAAAACATCTGAGGGAGACATGTCTGATAGACAGGCCCCTACACTCTAATTAGCATGCTCATCAACCTGGAAAATAGTGTGAAGCTGCTCTACAGCAATTAGTGGTTAGAATAGAAAACAGATTAGAAAGCAAAGAATTGGCACTTGGTGCCTTCCTTGACACTAAAGAAGCGTTTGATAACATATCGTTCGATAGTATAGTCCAGGGGTCGGCAACGCGCGGCTGGCGAGCCGCATGTAACCCTTTTATATAAATTGTGTGGCCCTTGGGCCCGCCCAAAATACATATTTTAAAATTAACAAAATATTCTGCAAATTTGATTATATGTATTGACAATTCATGATAGAACACAAAATAGCTGAGAATGTGACATCACAACAATTTTCTGATTTAATATCATCGTGTGACATTAAGTCGTGTATAAAGGTATCGCATATTTAGTAGGGCAATACATACCCTTCCAGGATATTCTTGAAGAATTTCTTACTTTTCCATTGGACTATTGAATTCTTACCTTACAAATAACGAGAAACATATAGAACTCAACAATAATGAATCAGATAATCGTCAGACGTTATATGAAATGCTACAGGGCTCTGTATTAGGTCCCACCCTGTTTCTTATTTATATAAATGATTTGCCGAACTGCATGCAAACTAATGTACGTACACTATTTGCTGATGATACTGCAATATCAGTTTCAAATAGTTCACTAGCTCCTCTCCACTTGGATATACTTGACGTGACAAATGAATACACTTACTCACGTCAATACACTTACTATTAATGAATCCAAAACACAAACATGTTTATTTTCACTCAGGAGGATAGATGATAGATGTGCAGAGACAATAAATTTGATTGGAATACATTTAGACTTGAACATGGCCTGAACAACTCATACAGAATGTCTACCAACATTGCAAAATCAATCTTTGCCTTGCGGTACTTTTGCTCCCTTCTAAAGGCACTCCTTGTACACACCTCCATCCAATGCTCCCACATATTTTCTGACGTCCCATAAACACTGCACTTTCTATGCTCCTCATTCATCCAGTTACTTCTTCCACTTCTCACTCCCACACATGTATGTTGCTAATATGACTTGAGCACCGGTCTCTTGGTTTGCGCTTAAATAGGGTGGTAAACGCCCATGTAATTCCATAAAGAGTATGTAAGGATATACCCTTACATACTCTTTAAGGAATTTACTAATTTCTATTTTGCTTTGCCGCTTCTATAGATCCACTTCTTACAAACGTTCCACCATACTTTTAGCCCCCTGTCCCCGTTCCTGCTTTAGCCTTTCTATCCCCACGCGAGATGAACCACCTCTTTCATATATATTTATTCTTGTTCCTGCACCATTAAAAAAAAACCCTTTTATTAACCTTTCGTCTCCCATATTGCTCACCTTGCATTCAAATCTTACGACCTTTCTCGACGCCAATACAGCACCTTGCTCGCATTACGATGTACGATGTAACCCGGTCTCGATCTCGGTCCCGGTCTCGTCAAGTTCGGCTCAGAATTTTTTTGAACAATGAACTCTCTCTATCGCCCTCCCAGACTTCTGAGTCTTACATTAAAATGCTTCTCACACATACCTTTCACACCGTTGCAGCCGCTCCGAAGTTTCCTTCGTAATTATTCTTCCACCCGCTGCAGATTCGCCCCGCCGCCTCCCAGGCTTTATTCGAAACGTACTCCACATGTTCTCTGTTGCTGCACCTCTTTGCAAATACATACCTCAGATACTTAAACTTCTGCACTTCCTCAATTTCCCTCCATCTAAATTCAAACCGCTCTTTCTTGAAATTACCACCTCTTTTGAATCGCATCCATTTAGGCTTTTCCACATTCACGCTCAAATCCCTCCTGTGAAAATACCCTCTAATCCTCTCAATTACTTCTCTTAATTCACCTACTGTCTTTGCAAATACCACTATGTTATCGGCGTATGCTAAACTCCGTACCTTTCTTCTCGCTACCACCACTCCTCCAGCTTGGCCGTCCGCCAAAACTGTTTTAAATCGGCCTCATATAGATTGAAAAGTGCGGGGTTTCGTGGACAACCCTAGCCTCAGGCCCGTTTTTATCTCAAAACATTTTGTTACACACTCATTCACCCTGATTCTGCATACCGTTTTCCTGTACACCTCCCACACATTCCTCCTAACACTCTCCGAAATCTCCTTTTTAAACAGACACACGTTCAATTTCCCTTTGTCTACGAAATCATATGCTGCTTTCAGATCGATAAAAAGGGCAAACACGCCCCCAGTTTTAGTTTTCTGATCAATTATAAATCTTAGCGTTATGAGATGTTCAACTGTGCCTTTTCCCTCTCTGAAACTTGCTTGCGCCTCTGTTATTAATTGTTTTTCCTCCGTCTCTTTTCTCAGCCGCCCTTCAAGGATTTTGGCGAAAATTTTGTACGAAGAGTTCATCAACAAGATCCTTGTGTAATTCTCCACCCTTTCCCTGTCCCCATTTTTGTGTATTGACAGTATTATCCCCTCTTTCCAGCCCTCTGGATAACTTTTTATGCCTTTCCAGATCTTAGTGAACTACCCCGTAACCTAGTCAATACCTTTTTCTGGCACCCTCTTCCACGCTTCATTTCCCACTCCATCCGGACCTGCCGCTTTGTTTTTGCGTTAAATGCGCTATTACTTGGTATTCCTCTTCGGCCGTCATTTATACTTCTCCTACATCTTCCGACACCTCTTACCTTTTTTATCTGCCAATATGGACAGATATATTTATTCAATATATCAACAATGAACATGTAATTCCGTTTTGCAATTTAAAAAACCATCGATAAACAGAATGTATTTCACTAAGTATTTTTTACTATGCAAAAATATAATTGCTTTGTTAATTGATTTTGCAGAGTTCGGAAAGGAAAAAACAACTATACCGACAACATAAATTTTAGGCCGTCCCAAAAGAAGTTTGATTGGACCAGTTAATAGATATTATCCTTACAAAAAATATCCGTGCATCAATTCACTCGTAAGAATCTCACTCATGTTTGTATTCGTTTTTATTAAATTGTTGGCCTTTATTATTTATTTTAGAATATGTCAAAATAAAAGTATAATATTATATTAAAGAACGAGTTCAATAAGAGCGATTTTTCGGCACGCGTCCATATTCTCGCGTAGCGAGGAGGAGCGTAGCTAATGAACTAGTGTGAAAAGCACTATTTTTTCTATTTCACGCCATTTTGCCATTTCTAAAAAAAACAATCGCCGATACATACCTATATAGAAAATTGTATCGCACTGGGCGAACCATTAACGAACCCATATGAGTGCTTTAATGACTTGCATTATAGACGCAAAACAGAAAAATTAATTAAAACGTCCTTGTGGCTCTTCTGTACGATTTTTTTTTTGTAAGAAAATTAGTCTTTCCTTAAAACCAGTTGCCGACCCCTGAAATAGTCAATGCAGTCCTCAGTCACGGTGCTAATATGTTATCACTTAGACCGACAAAATCCATGCTGCATGATAGAATTATTGAAACTACAGTAGCGCGTGACACAATGAGGGTGTTATCAAAAAGTGTCTTCAGGGTGGTATCCACACTCCTGTAGGACATGGTTACTAATACTCTACTTATGCCACTAAACAACAAAGGAGTTTACACCCATGGACATGCGGAGATACATCCACTCTAATACCATTCACAAAAAATAGAAAAATGAAAGGGTTAAGGCTCCCAATTTTCTACAATGAGCTTCTAAAGATAAGTGAAGCAGTCAAGTCTCTAGGTATAACCCTGAAAGCCAAATTCACTTAGAATCAACACCTTAAGAAAGCTACCAATAAGGGCAAAATGGCATTGATGATGACAAAAAGAACGCTTGGCAAATCATACCGAATACCAAACTAATACCGGGATTAATACCGATCATAGTACATTGATTGTATTCTATGGTAGTTACACCCATCTTCATATATGGATCCACAGGATGATGGGCCAAATTGAAACAAAAACGTGCCATAAAGGACATTACTAATGTTCATAGGATGACCTGATTAGCAATTTCTGGATCAATGAGAACCGCTTCAGCAGCTGCTCTGGCGGTCGAATCAATGATGCGAGCCTTTAAACGCAAATGTAATAGTACATGGCAGGTTCTAGCGAGGTCAGGGCACACGACGATTACCAAAGTAACATCAAAACCTTAAATTGAGACTCAAGGAGACTCAATGCGAAAGCTCTCATACCCTTCAAAACGCAATTACGTTGGACGGAATGCAAAAACTACACATGCCAAAGTTGCCTGGTCTGGTAAGTAGGGAAAGATAGTTGTTTCTAGACCCACCTCCCCCTCTGACCTTGACCCTGACCTGGACCTCGATTCACGAGACTAGATAGACGGGTCTTACATGACACTAGATGGACGTGGCTAGATACATGAGACTAGATAAACGAGGCTAGATACATGAGACTATATATATGGGGCTAGATCCATGAGACTAGATAGACGGGGCTAGATACAGGAGACTAGATAAGACTGAACTAAAGTTAATTGTTGATTGTTTAACATATTAAGATTTTGATTTATCAGTAGTCGGTTAAGCGTTGCCGGATGTTTGGCAGTCATAGCAACTTCCTATTATCTTATCAGCTGCACGTGAATGGAGAAATAATAAATTATGAAGCGCGATCTAATCTATTTCTTAGGATTGTTTTTCGTTTAATTTAATAAACATATTAAGATTTTGATTTATCGGTAGTCGATTAGGCGCGACCGGACGTCTAGTGCTGATAACACTAGGCAAGAATAGAGGGGACTAGACTAGACAGACTAGATTCAAAATGAGTTGCGGGTGGGTAGCGGAGAATTGTGTATGCATACATAATTGATTGCAAACATTTTACGGATTGATTCAAATGCGATTATTGGTTTTAGACCGGACAAGGTCGGACAATACCGAACAAGGTCGAACAAGAACGGACAAGACTATACAGACCGCATATTTCCTGTGATATTTATCCGAAACTTGTCGATGAGATAGTATTATTTTTTCAGTTATATAAATACCAAAGAGTTCAATTTTCTGGCATCCACTTTTCATCTACTTGCATCCACTTTTCATCACGATAAACAGGGTGTGAGGTCTATGTAATCTCATCCTAAACAGGGTGTGAGGTCTATGTAACTCGCGGCTATTTTTTGAATTTTCGCGCGCATACGGAAGTTCCGGAAATGCAGACCGGAAGACAAAACCGGAAACCGGAAGTGTCAAGGTCAGAAGTTGGGTCATAGGTCAGGGTCAAGGTCAGAGGGGGAGGTGGGTCTAGAAACAACTATCTTTCCCTACTCTGGTATATAGACAGCTCTAGAAATGAAAATGGAACTGGCCCAGGATTCTATAGATCATCCCTGGGGTAGTGTTTATCTGTGCCCCAGCCCATAAACTTCGATAATGCAGTCAGAAATTCGCGCCATAATCATCTGAACCCGTGGAAATTTAAAGGTCTACAAAAGCGAAAACATCCACATTTTCATCGACAATTAGGCTTCTATTAATGCTTTAGCGTGCCATGAAATTAAATCTAAAACAACATAGAACTACCCTCAGAACCTGAAAGCACTGGCGAAACACAACAAGGTTACACCTTGGAAACGAAACGGCGGACAAGTTGGCAAAATATGGAGTTAATAAAGCAAGCATCATTGCTAACAGGGTCTCCTGCATTGCTAAAACCATGATCCAAAACGAAATCTTTAAATGGATAGCAATAAGTGCAAAATGGCATTGATGATTACAAAAAGAACGCTTCGCAAATCATACCGAATACTGAACTAATATCGGGACTAATACCGATCATAGTACATCGGTTGTATTCTATGGTAGTTACACCCATTCTTACATATGGATGATGGACTAAACTGAAACAAAAACATGCATCGTCTTCAGTTGGTCAAAATGAATGGTCACAGCAAACGAATGCTAAAAAGTTTATCGGACTCTGTAACTACTGAAATCCTGCAACTGCCAAGGAAGCAAATTACAATCGTGGAAGGGCTACAAACTTATAAAAGACCAAATATAGCTTGAATATATAAATATATTCAACCTGAATGTAGCTCTATAACATTAAGTCTTATTTAGACTATAAACATATCTCATGTTGAAGCAACTACCTCCTGGCTATACTAATACTACACAGGCTAATACCACACAAGATATTGAATTATACAACAGACATTAGCATCTTATTTCTAGACCCAGTACATTTTCATGTCAATAACAAGCCTTAGACAAATAACATTGCTTTTAAGATCATTTCTTTCTATTTATATTAAGTGAATAGCCATCTGCAGACGCGTTTCGCGATTTGTCTCTCATTAGTGCAGATTTGCTGTCGGAATTACAAATTGGAATACACTTACATGAACTTGGACACCTCGTGCGTTACTGGCGAGGTTTTAATTTGACATTTGTGGAGAAATACCTAAACTTAGTTACGATGGTTGATTTTAATGATAATTGAATATTGCTAAAACCATACTAATTTTAATACAATTATGTAATTATAATACAATCTGCTTCCTATATATTCTTTCATTGCGACGCAATTGCACGTAGGAGATAAACGCTTAAAATTACAACTAAGAAAATCCACGTGAAGATCATGGCACATAGACTCTTTGACCTAATACAGGGCCTGGACCTATTTGCATGAATGAAACAATGTGGTAGAATACAAATAAGAGTGGATTAAACAAGACAGACTAGATAAAATTGATAAAATCTGGCAGAACACATCAGATATTGAAATCAGGTGGCCCAACAGTCACTGGGCCATTTTTAAATGGAAAAACTTTTACATTTCTCAATAATTCATAGTTTTGCTTTACAAGTTTTTAGTAATTAGCTTTATTAATTACGATTTAATAATTTACGCTTTAATAATCTGAAATGAAAAACTTAATTAATTATAGGGTTTGGTAGATTGTAAGTTATTCAAATCGATTGGGAATTTTAGATTGATTAGTTATTTCGGTCAAGCAATTTTTTGGGCTACCCTGTATTTATGAAAATAGACTTGTACGAATACTTAAATTATGTTGTAATAGTTTATTTGTTGCAAATGAAACTAATTATAAAAGAAATATTTGTAAGAAATAATATTTATGCTAATATATGTTATTTGTTTCAGGTAAGAAGAGTTAATTTCCATCTTGTTAGCCCGTTTTCTATTCCAGGTGAGTAATGTTTCCAGCTATGTAATAATTAAGGTGGAAATGAATAATGAACCCGTCGCCTCCGCCGTAATATTTCGGTGATTTGCGTGTAGGCGAATGCACAAATTCCGCGTTAATTTTGCATGCGATTTACGTAACAGTAAAATATGACATAACGTCGCCGCCGCCGTCTGAATTAGTAGTTCAGAAATTTTGTGATATTTCCAATGGCGTTGCCTGTGAATTCGCACGAAACTCTCTCTTTGGCGTGCACTTAATGTATTCCTTGTTGAAATTTCAAAGTAGTTTCGTTAATTATTGATAATGGAGAAGCGATTTTATAAAGGTCGGCGCTCACTCAAATATTTATCACCGGATTGAAAATAGAATATGTTTGTTTCTAATAAAATTAGTTTTGGAAAATTGTAATAAAATTTTGGAATTTTATAAATAACAATTTACGGAAAAATTATGTTGAGTAAATAAAAATGTTGGTTCATATCATCGCTAACCTTCATTATTTATTTTGTTATTGGAATGGGCTGTTAGGGAAGCCATTTTATGTAGATCTTGTGGGTGTCATCTTATCAATGTTTTCATAGTGTTACCAAAAACTACTGTAATCGTTGGTATTAATCCTCCCGGCCGTATTAAATTTTGGTTCTTATCAACCCTAATATTCATTATTTATTTTATTTCTTAAAATACAATTAACGGGTAATAATGCCTTAGTTTCGGTAACTATAAACATAATCATAACTCCCTTGGGAGTTATGAATCCTTAATTTCCCTACAGATGTCTTAATTTCCATCAATGTTCGTGCTGTAAATGTCAGATTTACAGAAAATTAGATGACACTTTTCAAAATGACAACTAAAATTGTTTCCTGTACCGCTACAAACATATGATTTTTCCACCGCACTGCTACTGATATTCAGAATTGAGTTCTAAGTTGATGCAATACTTTTTTTCCGGCAAACCCGCCAACAATCTTGCGGATTTATTATTTCCTTCCACGCTGTCCGCCAAAAATCTTTCTGCTACAGTCGAAGTCCGCCAACCACCGTACCTCTTCAATGATGTCATACTTGCACCGGCATTCGCTAGAGCTGAAGCTGAAGTTCGACGTAGACAATGCCCTGTGTACGAAATAGGATTTTGCAAGCCCAAGAAATTTGCAATTTTACTTGGAATTTTTCCAAATGTATTTTTCCCGACGGGCTGATTTGTACAGCACTTTTCTCGGTAGTTTAAAAAGAATCTTTCATTGCCCGATGCCCGATTGTCCGATTTTAATTCCTTACAATAGACAATGCAGAGAAAGAAGTCTTTATCTTCCACAATTGTAAACTGTTTGCGAATACCTGTCTTACTTTCCGGAATATCTACCACCATAACTGAGATCCTATCTTCGATATCTCCAATCCTCATGTTCAGCAGTTCTTGACTTCTGCTTCCTCCAAAATAATCCATAATCAAGACAACCTTTATGGCAACGAAATTAAAATTTGAAAAATAATCCGATACCTAATACTTAATACTTTATACCTTTTGACGTAAATAGACGTCATTTTGGGGCGTCTTTTAAAAACCACATAACGTGATCCCGAGAGAAAACATCTGGTTTTTTTTTCTTCGTAACTTTTGCTCTTTCGCTTTAAAAACGCCTCTAATTCAAAAACCTTTGTGATATCTATCTTATCATGAATTATAATCATTGGTTTTAACATTGACCATTTAGTCCATCAACTATTAGGGCTGTTTAGTTCAGACTAATAAATTTATAACCGGGTTAGGTAAAGAATACGGGATAGTTTTAAAACTTAGTGTTGCGGACTTTTTACCTGGTGTAACTGTTGTTAATCGTCTTTGCGTCACTCCTTAACTAAGATCCGGAAGCAAAAATTAAGCTTCTACGTTGTCAACGTTGGTTCAATAAATATTCGTGTTTTTGTTGAAAATAATTGTTGACATTTTGAAGATGACAGTTAGCCGATGCGAACGCAACTAACTCGACGTTGCCACGTTTATTTTTGTTTATATGCCCGTTTATATGAAAAACTATGATTTTGGCAACATATATAAAATCATAAGCGTCGTATTGAAGATGCATTCATATAGCAACGAACAGCCACGCCACAAACAGCTACAATGTCAGTTAATTATTTAAGTGTCCTGGATATCCACCCGATTCTTTTTTTTTACTTTTTGTAATAAAAAAATTTGTCTCTTCAACCAAATAACTGACGTCGTGTATAGAATGAAGATACAATTGGGTCAGCGCTGCCAAAATTAATTTCGACAACATATAAATTATTTAAATTTTTCGCGAGACCATTGCATGGGGGCGCGCAGCTATTGAAACAGTAGAAGTGAAAATAATGAAAATAGCGGGAATATAACTACGCCAAATAGTGATTCTAAATGTAGAAAACATGTCCCTATGTCATTATCATTGAGATTTACATGTAAGGTTATTAATGGTCAAGAACCATCAATGATTTTGCTCTATATGAATATTTTGGCCGCAGCTAGCAATAAACTCAATAAATTAAAAAGTCATCTTGAAAAGGTACATGCGGACCACGTTGGTAGGACAAGAGAGTTTTTCCAAAGAAAATTAGAGGTTTTATTAGTGGTTTTTCGAATTGAATATGCTGATCAACTTGAGAATGATTCCACTTGCAGAGAATACGATGAAAGAAGAATTTATCATTACATGATTCATAAACAATCACTTGTTTCAAAAGATATGGGTGAAGATCTACTAACGGTATTTGAAGTTATATTTATAAGTACATTTTATTATAAATGGCCCATTGGCAACTGGAAGGCTCTTCGCAAAATTGTGTGGTGATTTGGATGCAGAATATAGAGCACTTCCATATTATTGTGAGACACGTTGGCTTTCTCGTTCCAAAGTACAAAGGTTATTTGAGAAGTTTAACTTCGACGTGTTTCCCAATTATAAAATCATGTTCCCTGTAGATAAATTATAAGACACTAAAGTTATTATTAATAATCACTTGACCACTCTTCAAACAAATTTGTGATTGAAAAATTTGTCTTTGGCCTTGCCACAGCAGAGCAAGATATGATAATTGTGACATAATTATGAAAGTGGTCTAAGTCAAAATAAAAAAATAATGAGTTTATCAGTTTTTTCACACCACATTATTAACACTAAATGAATTCCATATATTTTTTAAATAACAACCACTACCTAATGGTTCATTATTGACGACATCGTAAAAATTACATTGAATAAATTTAGTTTACAATAATGCTGTGCGAAATAACTGATAAACTATTTTCTTTTTTAACTTTGACTTAGACCACTTTGATAATTATGGGCACAATTGATTTATCTTGACGGGAGATTAAAGCAAATGTTTCAATAAGAAAATAATATTGTTACGTTTTGGCTACTTTAAGTAAAGACCGATTTCCCTACTTTGACAAGAAGGCTTTAGAAATTTGCCATTTGTAACATCTTATGCAAACTGGTTTTTCTGGTGTGAAACCGATCTGAGAACAGCGACATCTTCAATGATCCACAGTTTGAGAAAATTTGTGCTAAAAAACAAGTCCCATCTTCACATTAAATTCTAACGATAGTGATAAATATTGTTAAAAAATTGAGGGGGGCGCAAGATTTTTTTTATGGAAAGGGGGGCGTAGATACAGAAAGGTTGGAAACCATTGCAATATGGAAAGGACCGCTGGCATAACCCCGGTTAGGTTAGGTAACCCGCCGCGAAACGAGCAGATAAATCAAGACAACATACGCGCGGCAGCGCGAACTATCGATTCAATATAGGACAATGTGGCAAGGACTGTCCGTTTAACCCCGGTTAGATTAGGTTGCCCGCCGCGAAGCGGGTAGATAAATAAGACAGCAAACGCGGGGCAGCGCGAACTCTCGATCCAGTATAGGTCAATGTGGCAAGGACCGTTGGTTTAACCCCGGTTAGATTAGGTTGCCCGCCGCGAAGCGGGCAGATAAATCAAGACAACATACTCGCGGCAGCTCGAACTCTCGATCCAATATAGCACAATGTGGCAAGGACTGTTGGTTTAACTCCGGTTAGATTAGGTTGGCCGCCGCGAAGCGGGCAGATAAATCAATACAACATACGCGCGGTAGCGCGAACTCCCGATCCAATATAGGACAATGTGGCAAGCACCGTTGGGTCAATCAAAAATTATAAACGTGGCAACGTCGAGTTAGTTGCGTTCGCATCTACTATCTGTCATCTTGAAAATATCAACAATTATTTTCAACAAAAACACGAATATATATTGAACCAACGTAGAAGCTTAATTTTTGCTTTCTGATTTTAGATAAAGAGTGCCAAAGACGATTAACAACAGTTACACCGGGTAAAAAGTCAGCAACACTAAATTTCAAAGCAATCCCGTATTCTTTACCAAGTTCCAGTTCAGCTATTAGAAAAATATTGAATTATTGCATATCAAAAACGTACCAGATCTTGAAAAGAAGCTAGTAATACAATTTCTTCTCAACGTTTGCCTCCACTGCAATTCTGATTTAACTAGTCTTTAAATTTATTGTATTATTTATTTTTTTTATTTATTTATTGACCTTCTTAAACAATGATTAGGACATTGTAGGAAGCAATGTAACTCTAGCTTTCTCAACTGTGTCGATCAATTCTTGGGGCATTTTACGCGTGTCAGTCATAGTGACAAATTGACTAATGTTTATAAAATTTAACAAAAACTCATGCCAACTATACCTAACAATTTATGTAATATGATTTCTCCGTTTATATGGTGGGCCAACCATCTTAATAAAAGAAATAAATTAAATTATAAATTGAGGGGGACCTCACTAGTTGTAGTTATATTTTAATAAACATAATAATACGAAAACTAGCCTGAATATAATTAATATTCAACCTGTTCGTTAATCTACAAAATTAAGTCTTACTAGGACTTAGACAAATGTCATATTGTATAATTCAATGTCCTACGTGGTATTAGCCTGGGAAGTAGTTGCTCCAATATGACATTTGTCTAGTAAGTCTAGTAAGTCCTAGTAAGACTTAATTTTGTAGATTAACGAACAGGTTGAATATTAATTATATTCATCCTATTTTTAGTATTATTATGTTTGTTTAAATAAATTAAGTTTAAAAACTATTGCAAGAAATACAATTATTTATTTTATAAGGATAAGGTTATCATGTGAATTATAAGGTTATACATACCTCGGGCCACTTTCTATCCTATATTATAGTAAACCAATTGCCCTCGGTAATTATCATTTCCCTTGATACATAAATAACTATTGTTATTGGGAATGGGATAAATCCCATCTTAATATATAAAATCACTATACACACAGCCACTATAAAACACTGATTTTTTATGATTTTGTATTTGTTGCATTTGTCTCCACCCCTGCCATTACAGTAACTATTAACACATTATGAGCGGGCCGTGTATTAGTACCCGTTTCGCGGACTGCCGTCTATCAGCGGGCTGGGTATTAGTACCCGTTTAAAAGTACCTACGTTAAAAACGGGGCAAAATACTAATGCCTATTGTATAATGCACGTATTGGCGTTAAAGGACAATAAATTGTAAGAGATTTTTAAGTAAATAAGAATTGTATATTTTGCCTTTCAATAAACATTTGTTAGAATATTTATTATTGATATTGATATAATTCACTTTTCTCTTTCGTCGTAATATTTGTTCGATCTATGAATGAATTTTTCTGAAAATCACGAAAACTGAATTGAAAATGTCATTTAAAATGGTGCGACCACGCCCGGTGATAGTAAATCCTTTCAGGTATGGATTATAAAGAAATAAACGATGGGCTTTGTTTCTCTAATCTCATGTACGGTTTGAAAATATCGTAATGGATATTTTACGGTCGAATTATAGAAACAATACCCCACAAAGGATTCTGCATACCTGAAAGGGGTTATAAATACGATCACCCCCGACACACATAGGTAGTCATCCTAAGGACAGTCACAAGATTGACAACACACCAAAGTTATCAGAGTAAGTTGTGGTCCTAGTGTGATCGTATAAAGTATGGTACATAACTCGAGTTGTAAGGCAACTACGTACTCGCGGAATTACGCACAACTAATTCTGAAAAGAAGTAGAATGTGTTTTTACATGATATAGCAAAATAATGGATAAGCAAAACCAGTCTGGAAAATGCAGATGATCAAGTACCAAGTACATCAGCCATATCCAGAAAAGAGGATCATTTCCTGGAGATGCTCCAGGAAGATTTTCAAAGAAAGCAAGAAAGACAAATTGGGTAAAATTGTTGCAGGTGCGCATTAGAAAAAAAGGTTAACCTGCTATATGTGCCAATATTGCGAAGTGCCTCTTCATAAGGCAAATTGTTTTTTTAAATAACAGACTTTAGAAAACTATTAGTGAGTGGTTTTATACGTAAGTTTAAAAACGACAAGATATTTTATTTGTTTAATTTTTTTTTGCTCTTCCGTCAAGTCAACAGCTTGACGCACACCTGCGGATGCACCATCACGCATCCCTCCGGCGCATCTACCATCAGGATTAGCGATCCTGAACCTCCTAAAAATTTGCTTTGAAAATTTTTAAAATGTAGCCAGTTTTAGCTTCACAAACTTTGCTTCACAAAAATGTGTATTGTAACTTAGAGAGGACCTAAATCATCCCTTATTTTACCCCCTTTAGGGTTGATATTGCAAAAAACGATGAAATACTTTTTTTTTAAATTTCTTACCGAAAGCCTAAATATAAATTTTCATATCCCTAAATTGAGAAATGATGGGTTCCCCATACAAACTTTCATCCCCTATTTCATCCCTTTCAGTTTTGTTTCACATGAAAGGTATCCTATGTACTTTCTCAGGATGCAATTGTTAAAATACCCAACTTTTGATAAAACAAGGCTTCGAAAATTATACCCGCTACGCAACATAGTTTCATATCTTAGGATACCCGCTCAGAATGTGTTAAAATATTGGAAAAATTCACGATAAAAGGAAATAATGAAAATAATTCATCTTCTCATTTTTTTATGGAACGCTACAAATATTCGCACAGTCGAAACTACTTAAGCTATATCTTCAGCTATGCCAATAGATGGCGCTTCTCATTCCCCATTCATGAAAGTCATCCACGTGTTTTACATTTGCGTTGCATCTATAAAATGGTCAACGAGTTTATTTCAATGCATCAAATGTTGCTCAACGTGCTGCAATACCTCCAGCGACAGCATGGACAAGTTTCTTTTTTATTTGGCAAAGCGATCTCAACTCTCTAATGTTCCTCGGCCGACATCCTTTGAATCACTTCGAACTGTCAATGGTGCAGTGTGCCCAACATTTCGTGCTGCATGTCAACAGCTCAATTTGCTTGAAAACGAAATTCATTGGGACATTATAATAGCTGAATCATTTCTTTCTTCATATCCAAATCAGATACGCACATTATTTGCTATCATTATTTCGACAAGTTTCCGATCGAATCCAATTGAACTGTGGAACAAGTTCAAGTTCTCAGAAGATATTTTACATCGAATTTGTGCCACTTCAGGGAATCCCGATCTCGTGGTGAATGAGGTAATGCATAACCAGGCCTTGCTTTTGATAGAAGACATGTATTACCTCATGTGCGGCAGTCTGTTAGTAAAGTTAGGAATGCCAACGCCAAATAGTGCTATGAACGACATTTTCACTACGTTTTCAATCGAAGAAGAGTTGTTGAACGTGAATACGACTCAAAACAGAAGGATGCGTACGATAAGTTACTGAAGGCAATTGATTATGGAAATGGTGGCTTATTTTTAATAAACTGAGAAGACATTCTTCATATCATTGATTTTAGCCACTATTCGTGCGAGATCCGAAATTATCGTAGCAGTTGCTTCTTCTGGTATAGCGGCCACGTTGCTAGAAGGACGCAGAAGGCTAATTCAGCGTTTAAATTACCGCGAAACCTACAAACGACTGAAACACCAACATGCAACATTGCGAAACAATCGGCAATGGCCAAGGTGTTAATAAAGTGTTAAAGCAAGTAAAATTTTTATATGGGATGAATGCACAATGGCGCACAAATGTTCATTGGAAGCACTAAATGGAACTATGAAAGATCTGCGCAATGACTTAAGATATTTTGGAGGCGCAATGATTCTACTGTCTGGCGATTTCCGGCAAACACTACCATTAATTCCAAGATGCACCGCTGCCGACGAAATTAGCGCTTGCCTCAAATCAACTACTCTGTGGCGCTACATTAAGAAACTTCAGCTGACGACAAACATGGTGGCATGATGCGCATTAGCAATTTAGATCGTACATAATAATGTAGTTAGTTTTCCACGAATTTTCCCATTTCTTCCATTTTCCATCGCCATTGTATTGCATTGCTAAACGTACCATCTGTCGAAGATTTCTCCCAGCAATTGTTGTCAATCGGTAATGGTCGTTTTCACGTCGACTGAACGAACGGATTGATTTCGTTTCCACATAATTTTTGCAATTTCGTCTCAATTAAGGACGAGCCCATCAACAAAGTGTTCCCGAACATTATTGTTAATCACAAAAATTACTATTGGTTGAGCGAGCGAGCAATTCTAGCGGCAAAGAACAAAGATGTAAAATGCTTTTATTATATGCAAAATCAAAGCAAAGTCGTGAATGCGACATGCAAACTGCAATATCCATAGCTATACCCAAACACAGTTTTGAAACTATAAATGGATTTTATTATTAATGGATTTATTTTTGAGACAATGCCCACACAGTCGAATTAAAACTTTCATTGCCGTTTTAGAGTAAACCCGACGATGCATCGAGTAAGAAGATCGTCTCTGGTCAATTCTTCGTAGACTGGCTTAATAGCTTCGTACACTTCAATTGGAGGAGCTGGCTTATGTTTATACTCAGCCAAACTATTTGTAGCCTTAGCCTTTTGCCTTCAGCATTTTTTTCGCGGTTGTACTAGCATTCAAACCATTCGGTGCCTGTAACTCTTGTTGATTCAGCGGTCTTCTTCCAGATATTTTCGGTCTCTTGCTGTATGTAGGTGTCTCTTTTGCATCTTTTTGACCACAATACACTTTGTCACTCATTATAAAAACGTATCAATAACACTCACAAAACAAACTTCACAGAATTAACGATAAAAAACAAACGTTCCTCAAATAGAAATTCTTCTCGAATGTTTTAGTGTACTAAACCGACTGAAACCAACGTTTCTATAGACAAAAGAAGCAATAGTCTAAACACGTGGCAAATAGCTTCAAAAACATCTGCCACATACTTATTCTAGTCCCCTAAAATACCGACCGATTACTACTATACATTGAAAAACAAGTACTCAGAGATATTTTCCGGCCATAATACATGGTTGCTATAAAATAAATAGACACCTTTGGCTTAAACGTAGAGATTTCTGCAATGAACTGCTGCAACGTAATGAAGAAGATGAGTTTTGCGAGCATATAATTTTTCCTCCGAGAGTGTTGATAGAGCATTTGCGTGATTCTCCAGAAGTGAATGTGTTCTGTGCTGTGCCTCGCACACATGTGAATGGTCTTTTCTTTTTTTGAAGAAAACACAGTAACGGGAGCTACATATTATCAAACGTTGATAAATTGGTTAATGCCTCAACTGCATGACGACGGGGGAAAATTTATCTTCCAACAACATGGAGCGCCTCCTCGCTGGCACCGTGTCGTTAGAAATTATCTGGACAAAACACTTCCACAGCGCTGGATAGGCCGTCAACTGCGGCCGTCAACAATGGCCTTCAACTGCGTTCTCGTACGGTGGCCACCAAAGAGCCCCGATCTTACACCGTGCGATTTTTTTCTATGGGGATTTGTGAAAGTCCGGGTTTACGTCCCTCCGCTTCCTAATGATTTAGATGAGTTAAAATAATGCACCACGAGAGCATGTATCAATCACTGTATAAAAGAGTTTAAACGAATTAATAATAACGTTATTAGTTTTGGATTAATAAAATATTGAAAGTGCCTATTTCTTTTGTAGTAACCCTGTATTTTGGGATATCATTTTCGAGGTCCTAAGAAACCATTACTACAACCAAAAAAATTATTTTTTTTAATCCTATAGTCGCGTAACCCCTTAATACCATATTTAATATTCTGCCTGTAAATAGCCTGTAAATATACTGTGAATAGCCTGATGATATAGCTGTCTTGTGTGCGGGACAAACTTGGAACGCAGATGCAAATCTCATAACAAGTTGGCTTAATAGATTAAGTGAATGGCTGAATGCAAATCAATGCTGATAAAACCACCTTCTTAGCTTTATAAATCAATTAAATGAAAACACCACACCAGATTTCGCAGATATTACAAAGCTTAAAAAGCAGGTTTATATATATTTAAATCGAATTTATTAGATCGTACATAATAACGAAGTTAGTTTTCCACGAATTTTCCCATTTCTTACATTTTCCATCGCCATTGTGTTCCTTGGGGCTACATATTTCTCTTGGGATGTTTCTTAGCGGCTATGCAAAATATAGAGACGCCCCATAAACCCCGCTTTGATTTCCTTCTGCGTTTATATAAAATATTCTACGCCATAAAACAAATTGACCCGGTTATTTATTCGCCAGTTACATTTCTAATTGTTAGCGAATAAAACGAAAATTAAAATATGATGATGACCCATGTTTAATTTGTCGTTTAAACATTAATTTAAAAAATAATTCTCTTCGAAGTATATTCGCGTAGATAAATCGAGAACATTACATATTTTTATTGCGCCACGCTTTTTTATGCAACTTTATTTCTAGGAAGTTGAGACCTGATATCGCGGTTTATTTGATATTGAGCCAAAGCACATAATCCAATTTCAATTTAGCCTTTGGTAAAAACTTCTCTCAGCATTCCTCCCAATCTCGCCTAATATTATATATCAACCCCCGATTTCACATCCAACATCCAATCTACTATAAATACATCTTGTTGGATATTTTTGTGTTGCATTGCGTTTTATATTTCCAGTGATGATGGGGTGATTATCAATTGGCCATAGCTTTGCTCAGAAAGAGATACAGAAATATTTTCTAGAATCTCCCATGATTAATATCAATAATATTTTTGCTTTGATTATTTTAAAAAAAAACGATTTTGTATTTCCAAATCATTATTTCTCATTCCACACATGCTGGAATGAGAAATAATTCTTATTCCACAAGTGCTGTTTTAATTTATTCTCTGCGGTTTTATCAAACATATTTTATGAATTCATTTCAAATTCAAACGAAAAGTTTTAATCCCACACTTGCGCTATTTCTTATTACACTTTTATTATTATTTTCAAGGATAATTCAAGTTTTAGTTTAGAATTTTTAAAACCAACCTACGTTAAAGATAATCATACAAACTTAAAACAAACGGAACACAGCCTGAATATATAAATATCTACAGCCTTTCCAGAGCTCTATAACAATTATTGTTATTCATGGAAGCAAAGCTGTGGTGATGAGAGATAAATCTCAAAACGCGTCCACAGATGGCTATCCACTTAAAGTATCGGAATGACATGATCTTAAAAACATTGATATTTTTATGGTTTTTTTGAGTGCCACGATGGTGGACTGAAAGCTATAAAATAAGTTACAAATTTCACATGAGATTTTTTTTGTCTCAAAAAGACTCAGTAATTGTTATAGAACTCCGGAAAGGCTGAATATATTTATATATTCAGGCTGGGTTACGTTTGTTTTAAGTTTGAGTGTGATAATTTACTATTTTTGTAGATAAATAAATTGTGAAATAATTACAGTACCTCGAATTTTCTGTTGAGTATGTCATTGAATTCGAAAGTTTCAGCGTAAATATACATAATCTAATCTGGAATTAGTCTGTGTATTATCAGTTTGTTTGATGCATTTCTTGTTCGAAGGGAAAGTTTTATTCCCACACTTTCCCTGTTGATAATTATACATTTCTTATTATTTTCAAAGAGAATTCTAGTTTTAGTTAGCAATAACTAACTATTCTTCTATTAGATCATGTATGCTATTATTGTTTTGTTGTTGGTGACCCGGAACAGTTCAGCTGAAGACATATTGAACCAGAATCTAAGGTTGTCAAACCAAGATATTCGTCTTCTTCCAATACCTCTTTTGCTGCTGATTTTCTCATGAAATATTTTTTGTAGTATTTCTCATGATTTGTCCTAGATATTGAAACTTTCGGCATTTCACTTCTTCTTCTATAGCTCTACAGCCTCAACTGTGGACTCCAGTTCGTCAGTATTTTCGGTCCTCGGGTGCTTTCCATACGCATAACTTGTCCAAACCATTGTAACCGTAGTGCCTTTACATGCCTTACGATGTCCGCTCCTGCAATTAGTCTGTCCAGTTCATGGTTCATTCTGCATCTCCATGTACCACAGTTTTCCTGTACGGGGCCAAATATTCTGCGTAATATGCTTCTTTCGCAGACTCGTAGTGCGTTTTCGTTGATCGTAGATATGGTCCATGTTTCACACGCGTATGTTATGACGGGTCTAATGAGTGTGTTATAGATCTTTAACTTTTATTTGACACTTAGAATCTTCTGTCCCAGTAGCTTATTATTCGAGTAATAAGCTCTCTTTCCTGCTACAATCCTCGCACTTAATTTCTCGCTGATTCTGTTGTCGTAAGTTATTTTCGACCCTAGGTAAGAGAAGGTTCTGACTTCTTCGAAATTAAATGCGTTGACTTGTAGTGGCTCCGGCCAGGATGTTGGATCCCTGGTACTTCTCATGAACTTGGTTTTATTCACGTTTATTACTAGTCCGGTTACGCTAGATTTTTGTTCTAAGGAGGCAGTAGCTTCTTTTAGGCTTTCTGCTGTTCGTACTGATATAATTATATGATCGGCATATGCGCATAGCTGCTAGGATTTTGTGTGTATGTGGCCTGTTATGTGCAGGTTTCTAATAACTGATTCAAGTACAAAGTTGAATAGCATAGCAGATAGCGCAATAGCCCAAGTATCTCCTCTTCATATATTGATAGTCTATTGTATATTACGTTGGATCATATTTTGTAAGTGGCGTTGAGAAGAGTAACTCCTCGGTAATTGGAACAGTCTTTCTTGTTTCCTTTCTTGTGTATGGGAAACATAATGCCTTTTCTCCAGTCACTTGGCATAATCTCTTCATTCCACACCCTGACAATAAGTTTTTGGATCCTTTCCCACAGTGGTGTACCTCCATTTTTCAGAAGTTCCGTGGGAATTGTATCACTTCCTGGAGATTTATTGTTTTAACGATTGTGTATTATTTCACTATCTAGATCAATTTAGGTGTTGTGCTCATTCTTCTCATTACTTCTATGTTTGTCACTCTCTGGATTCACGATATTCTCAAGATACGTCTATAAAACCACAATTCAAAGGCCTCTAGAGCTTCTTCTCTGTGTTTTTATTTAAGGTCCATGTCTCTACACCATATAGGAGGACTTACATTATTATACATGCAGTGCAAAACTCTGATTTTTGTTCTTAGGGTTAGGTTATGGGATTTGAATACAGCACTCAATATCTGAAACACATTACTTTAAATTACTTTTTAAATACTGATCTTAATTTCTTGCGAGTTATCCGAATTTTCATTTATTACAGTTCCAAGATACGGATATTGTCTTGCCTTTTCTATAATTCTTTGGTTTATGAATATGTTTCTTCTTCTTATTCTTCTTCTTCTTCCTCAGCCCGTGTTAATCCACTCCTGCTCTAATATGCCTGCTCTAACGTTTTCCAAGTTCTCCTGCATTGTGCACTCTTTCGCCAGTTTTTGCCTGCTGTTTTCTGGATGTTGTCTCGCCATCTTTTCGCGGGTCTGCTCACGCTGCTTTTCGTTGTTCTTGGTCTCCATTCTACGATTCTCTTGGCCCATTTGGATCCGTTTTGCATTGCCACGTGGCCCACCCATCTCCATTTTAATTGCGCTATTCTATGATGACATCTTGGACATGGTGCATCTCCTGATGTTCTCGTTTCTGAGACTGATACCTAGCATTCTTCTTTCCATTGCTCTTTGAGTTATGACGAGTCTTTCTGCGCTTCCTCTCGACAGGGTTGTAGTCTCCATGCCGTATGTTGTTACTGGTAATATGCAGGTATCATAAACTTTCCTTTTTAGGTTAATGGGGATGGTTGTTGATTTTAGAATATAATTTAGCTTCGCGAATGCCGCCCAGCTCATCTTTATCCTTCTAGATATTTCTGCAGTTTGGTTTGGTTTGCCCATCTTGATAATATGGCCCATGCATGTGTACTCTTCTGCCACCTCTAAGAGTTCTCCGTCTATGTTTATTCTGATGTCTTCTTTGGTCATTATATTCGTCTTGTTTATGTTTATCTTCAGTCCGATCTGTTGTGATTTTGCTTTCAGTTCTTCAAGCATTGATTTTAGTTCGTCACATCGCTACTGATCAGCATGATGTCGCCCGCGAAGCGGAGGTTATTTAGACATGTTCCGTGTATGTTGATGCCTTCCTAAGCCATACTTTTAAATAAATCCTCGAGAGCACCGGTGAAAAGCTTCGGTGATATGGTGTCACCCTGTCTAACTCCCTTCTTTAATTTGATTTTTTCTGTTACCATATCCTCGTCTATGGCTATCTGCATTGTAGCATTTGTATATATGTGTTCTATGATCTTTGAGTCTCGTGTGTCTATTCTTGTACCATCCAGTGCCTTCAGAATCTCCCACGTTTCAACCGAATCGAACGCTCTCGCATAGTCCACAAATGCTAAATTTAGAGGAACGTTGTATTCTGTGCATATTTCAATCCGGCTACGTATCGCTTGGAGGTGGTCGCTTGTGTGGATTTGTGCCGAATCCTTTAATAAAGCCGGCTTGTTCGGCAGGTTGATAGTAGTCTAGTTTGCTGGTTAGACGATTGCTTATAATCTTGGATAATATCTTAGGTGTGATTAGCGTAGGTGTGAGTCAGGAGGATGATCGGTCTGTAATTACGCATGTCGTTGGTATCCCGTTTCTTGAAAATCAGAACTACTCCTGCGTTTAGCCAAGATTCGGGGACTTTTTCTTCGCTTATGCATTTGTTTAATAGGGTGCAGAGAGCTTCTTCGAGGGATGCCCCCCCATCATTTCTGCGGAAATTTTGTCCTCTCCCGGTGCTCTCCTGTTTTTTATTTGCTTTTGCGCGTACTGTAATTCTGCCCTCGTAATTTCTGGAATGTATTCCGAGAAGACGTTTTGGATTTTGCTGCTGTCTCTGTCTGGTTTCAGTATGTCTGATTTAAAGAGATCTTGGTAGAAATTTTGGATTGTATCTGTAATTCCTTGCTTGTCTGTAATTACTTCTCCTTTCTTGTTCTTAATCGAGTACAATCTTTTGTTTCCTTTCGTCATGTTTCTTCTTAGTATTTTCATATTTGCGTTATCCTCTATGACTTTCTGTATTAGGTGACTTTTATGTATTCTCAGGTCTTTTCGAGATTCCTTGCTAATTGTTTTACATAGCTCCTTATATATGCTGCTTTCTCTGTTTGTGTTCTTCCTTTGCTCTAGCAATTTCAAGGTGGTGGGGCTCAGTTTTGCCGAATTTTGGAGCTTTATGGTAGCTAATTTGTATGGTTGCCGTTTTTTATGCCTTCAGTTATTGTTCTTGATATTTGGTTAATATACAATTTTTCTAGGTTTCTTATGGTTGCTAGGGATTTCTCAATCTGATCTTGATATACATCTTGATTTTCCTTTAGGGTTTCGGTTGTTGGGTATTTCTTGATCTGGTTCATTTTGTTTCTCTCTAGCTTGGTGTTAAAGTTCATAGTCGCCCGAACAAGTCTGTGGTCACTCCCTGTGTTGAATTTATTTAGCACCGTTACGTCGCTGCATACATCTCGCCTGTTCGAGATTATGTAGTCGATCTCGTTCTTACTACGGCCATCTGGGCTTCTCCATGTCCATTTCCTCTGCTGGCTTTTTTGAAAGAAGGTGTTGTGGCAGTACATTTCCTGCTGTTGCAAGTAATCTAGGAGCATTTCACCTCTCACATTTCTATTTCCTAGTCCGTGAGTCCCTATATGTTTTGGGATCGTCGTTCTTTTTCCCCCCAATTTTGGCGTTGAAATCACCTGTTACTATTTGGAATATGGGGTTTCCTGAGTTCTGCGCCTTTGTTTTGCCTGTATGGTCCTAGGATGAACTTGTAGGCGCGTATACTTGTGTTATTTATACGGAGTATCTTTTGCTGAGTTGTATGACGATGTATATAACTCTGTTTGAGATTGCTTCCATTTTCGTCATTAGGTGTTTTAGTTTTTTGTTTATAATACATAAATAATAAAATACATAAATGTTTATAATTTTGTATATAATATAGATAGCCCCCCCCCCCCCCCAAATGTGGGAGTTTGTCTCGGGCTTTTTCTGATAGAGTAAGTGTCCTAATTTTAGGGTAGTTACATGTTCTCCTTTTAGTCTGGTTTCGCACAGACCGAGTACATCCCATTTTATGTTTTTTAGCTCATTTTCTAGAATTTTCAGTTGAGAGTTTGACTTCATGGTCCTTATGTTGTATGTTGTAACCCTAATCGTCGTTGGTTTTGTATTTACTGAATTTTTGCCTCCCCCAGAATCCATGAGGCTGACCGAGTTACCGGTGCGAGATTTTGAGTGTTTTACTCTACTCGCCTGGGGTATATTCTTTGTTGTAAAACTCATCATTTGTTAGAAGGTTTTGGCATCTGTGAAAGGCTACGCTTGCCGAACTTGTTGACCAGTTTGGGTGGGAAATTACATTTCCTTAATTTCCGATAAAACGGTTATACCGCCGTGTCTCGGTCGCCAGAGCCTCGTCAGTTTTGTAGCAGGGTGCACCGCGTGCAAGTATGAATATGTTTACTCCTGTAATATTTACCTTACTTATGACCTTGAGTTTTGTCTTTGTGGTGTTTATTTCAAGCCCATACTGACTGCTGATTCTTACAATTCTATCCATTAATACTTCTTGCCGCGTTTGAAATAGTATCAGCAAATACTAAGTATCTTTAACATACCGAATGTTGTTTAATCTCATTCTATTTATCAAAATCCCTACTTCTGCTTTCTCCAGGGCTCCTCTAAATATGAATTCTGAATATATGTTAAATAGCATAGGTGACAAGATACATCCCTATCTTACTCCTCTGAACATTTTTACTGCTTCAGTGTAGTTTTCATCAACACGCAATACTGCTGTTCGATTCCAATACAGGTTCTTGATGATTCGCATATCTTTTTCTTCAATTCCAAAATTTCTCAAAATCTCTATCAATCTGTCGTGTTTTACGCTGTCAAAAGCCTTCTGTTAATTTATTAGGCAAGCAAATACATTTTTATTTACTTCTCTACATATCTGCAACAGTACCTGTACACTTAACAAAGCTTCTCTCGTACCCTCTAGATTAACAAACCTAAACTGATTAGGGGCTTCACATAGGGTGAATTCGCGTTGGGCGCTCATACGCTTTGAGAGCTCACGCTTATAAGCTCAGATTATAGGTGTTTATGTTGGCCTATGAAATATATTAGAATCAATAAGAAAATTTCGTTTTGGACACTATGAGAGCCAGTTAGGCGTTAGTCAACATGGCGAATGTGAGAAATGTTTATCCTTCTTTTTCTGTTGGCTTTATAACCCGCAGTGGGTTTTTGCCTCTACAACAATCTTCTTCCATTCTGTCCTTTCACCGGCTTTCTCTCTCCAATCCCTTACTCCCATCTTTCTTAGACTTCCCTCCACGTCTTCCATCCATCTTTTCCTTGGTCTGCCTCTGTTCCTTCTTGCTACTGGCCGCCAGTTGTACATTTTCTTGGCTGGTCTGTCGTCATGCATTCTGTACAGGTGTCCCAGCCATGCTATTCTTTGAGATTTTACATATCTCACTATGTCCGCTTCGTTTATAAACCTGCTTAGTTCATGGTTCATTCGTATCCTCCAAATTCCATGCTCATTTAGGATCGGTCCGTAAATCTTTCTGAGGATCTTTCTTTCAATGATGCGTAGCGCGTCCTCCTCTGCGGTGGTTAGGGTCCAGGCCTCGCATCCGTACGTTACTACTGGTCTTATGAGTGGTATATTTGAAGTTTGATTTTGTGACTCAATAACTTGGACTTCATCAGTTTTTGATATCCGTACTAGCATCGGTTTCACTAAGTATTCGCGAGCTTGTTTCTTTAGCTATTACGTTTGTTCTGTTGATTTCTGTTCCCAAGTAGACACAACTTTCAACCTGCTCAAAGCGATACTCGCCCAAGTTAAGGTAATTGTTATCGTGATGTTCTCTTCCAACTTGCATGTATTTAGTTTTTACCTCATTTATTTTCAATCCCCTTTTTTGCGTTTCATCGTCCAGCATCAATAGTGCTTCCTTTAGCGCGTCTTTGCTTCTACATGTCAAACTGACATCATCTGCATATGCAGCAACTTGTGTTGATCTGTTGCCAATGTATCCCGTTATATTCAGCTTTCTCATGCATGCCTCTAATGTTAGGTTGAATATCATGGCGCTACGGGGTATTCCTAGCATCAGTAGATCGTCAAGGATCGTGTTTCTTTTGACGGTATCGAATGCCTGCTTAATGTCTATGTAGAGGTTGTGCAACGATATATCAAACTCGTATGCTTTCTCCTGTATTTGCCTTTTGCCGTATGCCCATTTTCCGCGTTTGATATAGTATCAGCAAATACACTAGTATCATTAACATACCGGATGTTGTTTAATTGTCATTCTAATCATCAAAATCCATCCTTCTGCTTCTTTCAGGGTTTCTCTAAATATGAATTCTGAATATATGTTAAATAGCATAGGTGACAAGATTCATCCCTATCTTACTCCTCTGAAAATTTTGACTGCTTCGATGTGTTCTACATCAACACGCAATACCACTGCTTGATTTCAATACAGGTTCTTGATGATTCCCATATCTCTTTCTTCCATTCCAATATTTCTCAAAATCTCCACCAATCTGTCGTGTTTTACGCTGTCTTCTGTTAATTTATTAGGCAAGCAAAGTACAAGCATAACATTTTTATTTACCTCTCTACATCTCTGGAACAGTACCTGTACCCTTAACAAGGCTTCTACCGTACTCTCTAGATCAGAGGTTCCTATAATTTTTTGTGTCTTAGAACCCTTGCCATGTTTTTCGGTATTGGGTAGACCCCCTACTTACCTGATATTCTTCTTCTTCTTCATGTGTCATGCCCTCCAAGCGCGTTGACGACCAATTTCATTATTTGAATTTTATCTGCAGCTTTTCGAAATAGGAATCTTGTACTTTGTCCAAACCATTGGCGAAGGTTCTTGAGCCATGATGTTCTGCGGTGGCCTGGACTGCGCGTACCTTGTATTTTACCCTGTATTATTGTCTGCTGTAACCTGTACTTATCATTTCGGATAACATGACCAAGGTATTAAAGTTTTCTTCTCTTTATTGTGTTGAGAACTTCTGTTTGCTTATTGACTCTTTGCAAGACCTCGTTAGTAATTCCGTTAGTAATTCGATCCACCTAAGAAATTCTCAGCACTCTACGGTAAGTCCACATCTCAAAAGCCTCCACCTTCTTACACATAGCCTCCGTAAGTGTCCAAGCCTCGACGCCGTAGTACAGGATACTAAACACATAGCACCTTAACAATCTGATTATGAGGGGGTTTTCCAAGTACCTGATATTGATTTTTTGTAAATTTCTAACTGTAGTGAAGTTATAAAAACTCTTAAGTTCTTCTTTAACTTCTTGTTAGTGATAAAAACTTAAAGTAAAAACACATGTTAAGTTTTATAAATTTATTAATTTAATTTAAATAAAAACTACTCAAAATAAAATTTTGTATCTGTTATATAAAATATACGTAACATTAAATAAACATAAAATAAAGTAAGCAATTAGTAAATGTTTTTAGTGAGAAGGAAGAACCTGATGCTTTAATAATAAATTATTAAAAAATTTCGTCAATTTTGTAAGGTTTAATCTTAAATCTCCTGGGCTAATGAGGTCCAGTCTATTTCTTTTTTTCGTTAGGAGATTAGTAACAGCTCTGAACACCCTTTCCACTAGGTATGACGATGGAAAGGAAATTAAAAATTTCCTCGCTATATTCCATAATACGGGATAAGTAACGGGTATGTTGTTTTGCAGCGAGAATTGCTGATATCCGTTTTTAAACTGAACCTTAAGTTCTTCGTTTTTACTTAGTTCAGTCAGTTCCTCTTGTATTATGAAATTCACTTCTTCTATGTCATCATATGGGTTAATTATCCACGGTGGTAATACCATAGTCAAAACGTCCTCAAACCTAGTTTGAAAACTTGAATAGAGGGCATTTTAATGTTAAACTTAGTCGTCTTCCGGGCAGTTTGTCTGTGACAAATTGGGGAACTGAGAAAATGCGCCCCGTCCAATGTTTTGCTTCATTAGTTTAACTCTGGCAAGAAACGCTGATAAGATGGACTCTTAAATTTAGACTGTCGCCTTGTAACTGCAAATTAACCATATTAAATTTTGTAAACAAGTCTGTTAAATAGGCGATGTCTGTTTTCCACTTCATTAAATTGTCTTTAGTATCCAGAAATTCTAAAATAGTCTCAAAAAGTGCAAAAAATCTTGTCAAACATAAGCCTTTCGACAGCCAGCGTACTTCAGTGTGAAGGAGTAATTGATGAAAGTGTTCGTCATTTTCTTCACACAACTGTGCAAATAATCGCGTTTTTAACGCGTTGCTTCGGATTCGGTTTACTGCATCAATTACTAATTGAAGAGATTATTTATTCAATCTATCACACAATTTTTAGCAACTAAATGTTGTCGATGGATGACGCAATGTATTGCTAACACCCCTGACACATTTTGTTTTAAATAGCTTATAAATCCACGATAACGTCCAACCATGGCAGGTGCTCCATCTGTAGCTACTGATATAATTTTTGATAAAGGGATTGCTTTTTCAATGAAGTAATCCTTCAAAACATGAAATATTGATTCACCTTTACAATTAGTATCGGTTGTTAAAGTTCTTTCGAAGAGCAGTTCTTCGTAGATTTATTGAATCATAATAAAACGAACATATGCTAATAATAATGCTTCATTTCCGGGTAAAATTGACTCGTCCAGTTGTATAGAGAAATGGGTCGTTTGCAAATAATTACACAAGAATCTTTCAATATCAGAACTCATTTCATCAATACGTCTTTCAACAGTATTGTTGCTTAAGGGAATTCTTTTATTAATATCAGATGCAGGTTTGTGTAAAATAGTTTTTAAAACCTCTTCAACGGCTGGCAAAATTAACTTCTTTCCGATAGTATGCGGTTTTCCGGATTTTGCTATAAGTAGCGAGATATTGTAGACGCCCGCAAACCATCATCGTTTCTTTCTGACGACGAAGCGAACATTCTGTCCAGCGTGAGTCTCTTCTGAAGTTCATCTTTGAGTCTTTTAAAGTATTTCAAATCTTTCTCTGTTTTATGAGGGTGTCATCTTCTCAGATGATCCTGCAGCTTACATGGTTTCATAGCGTCATTGCCCAAAGTTGTTCCATAAAAGGCAAATAGGCAATTGTTTGTCCAACAATGATGGAATGAAGCCAAGCTTCAAATAATCAACTGTGGGCAAAATTGCCGGTTTTTACAAGTTCAAAATGTATTGCGACCACAAAGGGAATGCCTACATCCTACAACTTACAAAATTTTATAAAGATTTATAATAATTTTTTTACTTCATAGGTACTTTTTTAAATAATGTCTATGTCTTTATATTATAAGATAGTATAATGTAAGTAAATAGGTACTATCCTTTGCGGTCAATTGCTAAGAAATTGCTTAAGAAATGCAATTGCAAAATAAAGTGCAATAATAAAAAATGTTCCTGTGTAAAAAACAGCCTACTTTGTAATTCTAAATGCCATTCCATTATGCCATGTTGCAATAAATAATTTTTTTGTAAACCTTCATTTTCTGAAAATAAATTAATGTTTATATTTGGATTTTTTTTATTTTATTAAAAATTATGTAAACCGGGGATGTTTTCCTTATTTTGTTTTTTTATTACTACCTCCGTTCCATAATAAGTGAGCTATTTCAATTTTTATTGAAATTTATTGAATTGTATTATTTTTTTTTTAATTTTACTATAAACATATAGTATTTCGTACTACACTATGAAAATCAGCTGTGGAATTTTGGATTTTTTGATTGAGTAATAAACAGTTTGACTTGATTTTTGACACCAGCTACAATGACAACATTACTGTATGTTGAGATCCACTATCGTGGACCCCCATTTTCATTTCATCTCCTCTTTGACTTCGACGAAAATTTCGTACGTTTTGGACACTATGAGAGCCCGTTAGCCGTTAGTCAACATGGCGAATGTGAGAAATGTTTATCCATTAGTAAATAATATATTGGAAATTGTCAACGATGAATCTGATAATAGTGATGAATATGATATGATTCCACTCTTGAATTTTTATTGTTCCTAGTTTCTATTGATATTCATCTGTAAGCATAAGAATTGCTTCATGAGGCCTCTTATATACTACTGTAACAAACAATTACTGTAGAATTATATTTACATTTACTGCTGTAGAATTATATTTATTTATTAATACAGAGCTTCATCAGTTTTCTGTCTTGTGTTAATTATGAATATAAATGTTTGGTTAGCTTACGCTCACATGGTATTCGTTTTGATAAATAGGGAAGTTTAGATTAGTAATAGTTAAGTTTTTGATAAATAGAACGTTGAAAACGACGTTTATGTGCGCTCAAAACGTGTAAGCGTCCAACGCGAATGCACCCATAAAGTATATGTCACAGTTGAAGTATAAAATTCAGTTAGTGCATACATCCACCATACAATGTATACTTCTACGTATATTTTTTGAGAAAGTATCAATTCAAAAATAAGATGCATACTATATCTAGTTAAAGTATGCAATACCGCGATAATACATACTTTCACGGCGAGTTATTAGTGAAAGTTTGAAAGTGTTTTAAATTTTCTAACCTTAAAATGTCAAAATTATGCATATTATGTTGACAAGGAAAAAAATAATACTACCTCCGTTCCACAATAAATGAGCTATTAAACCTATTCAAAGTTCCAAAATAAGTGAGCTATTAAAAAAATTTAAGTAAGAACTTCAAAAATGGAAACATTATTAATTAATTATTCTGCTACAACTACACATAAATTAAGTACAATTATGAACTGAACAAATTTACTAGTGGTTTAAAGTGAATTCTGCAATACTTTGGCAGTATTAATGATATATGCGTTGCAATTGATACTAAGCGGAAGCTACACTTGCCAAGGAAGTTGCAAAATCATTGTACTCTTTTGATTATCTATATTAGGTTTTGGCATTTTTTTGCTAACCCCAAGAATTTTTAAACAATAACTATGATTATACTCGTGCTTCGTCCTCAAGATTAGTACCAGAAATGTTTAAACTACCTGTAGTAACACGCAGTATTGCCACTATTCCACTATATTTAAGAGTAAAAATTAAAAGAACTCTGCGTACTCCCTGACGCCCTCTATTTCCGCCCCGGGCCCATCATTCACATTTTAGTGTTCAACCACTTAACACGTTTAGCAAATCACAAAGAAAGAAAAAAGCAGATGTTTTTTTTTAAGATTTTTTAATCTTTGTTATCCCGTGAGTTCAAGACACAGCGGGAACAAACATGATCATGATTATTTATCTAAAAAGATCCGCAAATCAAAACAAACAAGAAAAGCTGGAAAAGAGGATAAGGAGACAAAGAGTACGAGTGACGCCGATCAAGGCCAAAGTAGATAAACAAATTTCAAAATAACTAACCCTATAAGAATTCACTGAGCAGTGCATTCTACTATTCTATTCTAGTAACTAATAAGAGTGCAGGGACGCATATTAATATTATTTATGTTGCATATGTTTATATGTTATATATTATATGTCGGAGCAGTTTGTGCGACTGTCTCAATATATAATATAAGGAAATTGGCCAAGGATAGACGTATATTAATATCATTTATGTGTACTAGTACATATCCCTTGTTTATGGGAAAAATAAATTACTATTATATGCCGGAGCAGTTTGTGTGACTGTCTCAATATATAATATAACGAAATGGGCCAAAGATGGACGTATATTAAATTATTTATGTGTACTAGTACATATTCCTTCTTTAGGGCAAAAACAAATTATTATATGCCAGAGCAGTCTGTGGGACTGTCTCAATATATAATATAAGGAAATGGGTCAAGGATAGACGTATATTAATATTATTTATGTGTACTAGTACATATCCCTTGTTTAGGGGAAAACAAATTACTATTATATTCCGGAGCAGTTTGTGCGATTGTCTCAATATATAATATAAGAAAATGGGCCAAGGATGGTTGTATATTAATATTATTTATGTGTACAAGTACGACCACATATCCCCTGTCTAGGGGAAAAGCAAATCATATACAGAGCAGTCTGTGGAACTGTCTCGATACATAAACCATACTCTATAAATGCACATTGCAGTATCCGAGACTGTTTCAAGCATTTTTTATTATTATTATATGCCGGGTGTGTATATATATGGGCCTTGGATGGACGCATATTAATACTATTTGTAAGTACGATCACATACCCCTCTTTTTTTTTAGGGGGAAAACAAATTATATACAGAGTATTATATACAGCTTGCAAGACTGTTCTACATAGAAATTTTTATCTCGATAATTTATATCTCGATATAGAAATAAGCCCACGGGGCACATACGATTTCTAATTAGGGATGCTGAGCGGCTTATGGAACCATCTCGCAACATCTAGGAAAGCGTTCCAAAGAGGGACGCATATTAATATTCTTCAGACACCGTTTTTATGACTTTTTTAGGTTACTAGGGTAATATTGATGGTGTGAGAAAGAGGGACGATACCCAGAGGAAGCGCCATCTGTCCTATCGACGTTCGATTACACCCGGGAACATGACAATACACCTAGTGGTTACACAGCAGTACTCAATGACAACGATAAAAACAGATCCACAACCTAAAGTGTCAATGAAGATGAGGATGCTTCAACTTGATGGTGAAATTCTAGAATTTTTTAGGTGCAGATCCATCAAGTTTGATCTGGTCTTAATTTCCGGACTATCTAATGAAGATCACATAGTATTAGTGGGAAATACCTTATACTGGAAAATTGGAATCACATTGCAGTTCTACAAATGAATTCTGATTTTTGAAAATTTTAAAATTTTTAGAGTGATTTTTTGGGTTTTTTTGAGTTTTTTTAAAAGGGGGGGGGGCGGTTAGAGATGAAATAGGGACTATTAACTAATACAATCGCTTGTAAAGGCAAAATTTTCTCTATCCAATTAATAGAAGAAAACTAGGATAATGAACTACTAAGACTGCTTATGGACACAGGTCGTATCCTGTGTGACCTCCATCTTTCCAAGCCTACTACTAGACGTAATTTTGCTCTATATTCGCTGGAAAAGAGACCAGGGACCAACCAAAGAAGAGCAATATTAATACATACCTATTCGGGACATGATTTACTCGAGATTTTGAAAGCAGCTAAGACAGTATCAAGGTCTAGCAACGAAATGAAGGTCTACCCTAATTCTTACCCTAACCCTAAGGCAGTTAAGAAGCCTATCACACCCTTAATGGCCAGGAGTTTAAATTAGAAGGCTCCGGTTCCGGCCTGCAGACAATAGGAACCACAGAGGAGCCAACAAACTACACATAAGCGCAATCAAATAAGGGGCTGTTACGGCTGTTAGACTCGAATATGATTACAAATAAAACACTATACATGGGATCAAGAGATGCAGAAGTGGAAACAATTTAAATAATGAAGCCCACACGTTTGGTAGGTCCGTTAATATCGATTTGTCCAGCTATGGAATATGGCTGGCTTTACACAAATCAATTAAAACGTTGTAATTTCTTGAACTTAAGAGACGTATAAGTGTGTTCCAAGGTTCATTTTGCCAGATCTCAGTTAATAGTTTATTTATCAGAGGACATGAAGCACCCAGATCGTAAAATTATAGATGTCAATAGCGGTGTAGAATTATTTTCCGATGCTTCAATAACAGACTGCAGAGCAGGTAACGAACGCAAACGAGAAGTCTAGGCGCTTTCATTCAAATTTTGAATGGACTCTCAACTATTGCTTTTTTTTTTATTTACGCTGTAAACATACTTACCTAAAATTAGTCCAAGATGTATTTCTATGTTTTTTCCACCATGCTCTATTACACTTAAAGCAATTATAAAGATAATTCAGATAACGCCAAGGCTATTATGAATGTAAGGTTGTGGGCCACACAACCTTGGTACCCAGTTTTTTCACTTTTCAACTTCTTGTGCCTGTACGAATTAACTTTAATCACATGATATGATTACACCTTTTTTGCTAGCAGCAGCAACCTGCAGTCCCATGTTACCCTGGCTGTCGGAGTGTTATCAGGACGGGATTTCTAAGGGGGAAGGTCCCATTAAATTAAAGATAGATTGATAGATATAACAACAATGGCGGATAGTTCCCTAAGGCAATACGATGTGTGCTTGAAAATATGGTTTAGTCATTGTCAAGAGGAGGCAATCGATATGGTAGCCAATATGGGTCCCTAAAACAACTATAGAGCAACTTTATCCTTAATAGTAACAGTAATTTTCTCTGAGCACTACAGAATCAAAAGATTATTTATGGTAGTTTCCAAGTTTCCCCAAGCTCTTCCAAAGACAATATCACGTGGGATACACCAGTTGTCTTAGACTCCCTGGTTGAGCGGTACCCGAATGAACAACTTTCGCTGGAAAAGCTCTCAAGAAAATCCATAACTGTATTAGCCCGTCCCTGCGGCTAATACAGTTCATAGAGTACAAACCCTTTCAAGGTTAAATATAAGAAGTCTTGAGATTAATTCATCTAAAGTTATTATAAAGATGCCAGTTTCGATCAAGACAGCTAGAGTAGAGACTAACCAACCAGTGCTATGTTTACCTTTTGCCTTGAAAAGTTAGAAGTTTGCCCAGCTACGACTCTAATTGATTACATTAATAGGTCCAAGGACAGTTATAAAGAACCGCACAAGGTTGTGTTAACCCCGACTTTAAACCGTGCGTTGGATTAAATTCACACCAAAGGACAGTGGAATAGATGCGTCCACTTCTCAGCGCATAGTACGCGCCACGCGGCGTCATCAAAAGCCTACTAGCTAGGAGTAAATCCAGACGAAATAAGGAGAACTGTACCTACCTCTCGTACATTCCGAAAATTCTATAATCAAACAATTGAAGGAGGATTGTAATTTATTAGCGAGCGATAACCTGTAGATAGGTTCTTGGGTCCTCTCTATGAAGAAACTAACATTAATTCAATGCTATTGTTTGATTTCGAAGATATTTCCTGAACCTGTACTCTCAAGATCTCTCAAGAACACAAATGGTTCCCAACAGGTTCGGAAATATCGGAGCTAAGCTGTCTCTAAACTAAATGATTCCGGGGCGGAAATAGAGGGCGTCAGGGAGTATACAGAGTTCTTTGAATTTTTACTCTCAAATATAGTGGAATAGTGGCAACACTGCGTGTTACTACAGGTAGTTTAAACATTTCAGGTACTAATCTTTTCGGACGAAGCACTTCGTATAATTATAATAGAACTTCACTTAGGTAAGTTCGTTAATTTATTATTAGTAGCTGGTGTCAAAAATCAAGTCAAACTGTTTATTTCTAGTACTACTGTTCGCAAACGTCAACTTAACAAACAAAAATTCCACAGCTGATTTTCATAGTGTAGTACGAAATACTATATGTTTATAGTTAAAATTAAAAAAAAATTAATACAGTTCAATAAATTTCAATAAAAATTGAAATAGCTCACTTATTATTGAACGGAGGTAGTAATAAATAACAAAATAAGGAAAACATCCCCGGTTTACATAATTTTTAATAAAATAAAAAAAATCCAATTATAAACATTAATTTATTTTCAGAAAATGAAGGTGTACAAAAAAATTATTTATTGCAACATGGCATAATAGAATGGCATTTAGAATTACAAAGTAGGTTGTTTTTTACACAGGAACATTTTTTATTATTGCACTTTATTTTGCAATTGCATTTCTTAAGCAATTTCTTAGCAATTGACCGTAAAGGTAATTCTCCCTCGGGAACTTTTTCTTCTTTAACTATCTTCTCGGGACAAACACTAAATTGTGATCTAGAATATAGACCTTTGATGGCTCCACTACGTGTCCCCAATTGCCCCCAAAATAACCTTTGGAAGTTTTCGACAAAATACATGCTAGAATTGATAGAGCATCTCCCCTGCCTCGATCAACATCAGGTACTTTTACTCTTACATTCCCACTGTAGCTTCAGGGTGTGATACATCAGATATATGCTTCATTCTTTTGGCTTGGATTTGAAGTTCTTCGTTCGCTTTCTGTCTCTCTTCATGAATAATTTGTTTTTGTGAACATAAGTAACACACATCACCTTCCAATGATTCGAGTTCCATTTCGCAGTCTTTACATTTATTTAATGGTATCTGTTTATTACTATTATTATTTATATTTGGTAATTCTTTACAGACTTCAGTATATTCAATAGATATTGTTTTCCAAGTTGATTGATTTTGATTGATTCTTCTCCAACTAAATTTCCACTGTCTTTATTTTCTTTTGTTAATTCTTTAAACTCTATATTTTCTTCACTATTTTCTGTAATTATTAGTTCATTCCCAATTTCATGTTCATTCAACAACATTTCAAGTTCTTCCTCAGTATTTATTAGTGGTATAATTTCACTAGATAAGTTTGTTGATGCAAGTCCAACTTTTGCCATTTGTCCAAACATTGCTTCAAAGGGTGATCTTTTTATTCCTGCATGTAAGGAACGATTCTTCATAAATTGTACAAAACCAAGTGCTTTACTCCAATTTCTAGATTTATTATCAACCATTCATGTAGATAAAATAGTTTCTATATCTTCGTTGGCTCTTTCTACACTGCCTTGGGATTGAATATGGCGTGGTTTTCCATAAATAATTTTTAATTCAGGCCATGTAATTTTGAGACTCTCTATAATATTATTACAAAATTCACGTCCATTGTCTGATTGTAAAATGGTTGGTGCACAAAATAATAAAAAAATATCCAGCAAGTGATGTGCAACTTCTTTTGCTTTTATATATTTTAGTTTATTATATTTTAGTTTTTAGAGGTCTTAAAACAACAAATTTTGTTAAATGGTCTTGGTATACCATTACAAATGTATAATCATTATCAGCTTGTGTTTGATAATCAATCAAATCTACTTTACATCTGCTATTAAAATTGGAAAATACCATAGGTTTTACTACTAAACCCTTCTTTTCAGTCTTCTTTTTTTGTAAACAGGGTTCACATAAATTAAGAAACATTTGTAATTCACATAATATTATATTTTTATATGGGTGCTGTAACTCTTTTCTCATTCTATCACGACCTCCGTGGGCAACATCCAAATATAACATTTTTCATTGATTATTGGAAAAATAAGTTGTTCTTTTCCAGCCAATGTTAATACATCATAGTGCTATAATAACCAATAGTTTCTATTGAATTTTCCCGGAGTATTTTTCGCTGCTTTTACTTCCTTCAATAAATTTTCATATTTTTCTCTTGACATTTCAAAACTGTTTTTCTTTTGATGCTTTTTTGATAAACAGTTGTAAAACAGTTCTTTCATATTACTTTTATCTATTCTGGGATGATTTTTTCAAATTATAAATTACGTTAATTATTATAAAAAAAATATCACAAAAAATAGTTATACCTACGATAATTACACTAAATTTTTTTTTTCCAAAATTATTATTAGATGCAGAACTACTATAACATGCGAACCAGATAGCCGATTATACCGATCTTTAGATATTTGTCTCTGATGCGAACGAACGGAGATAAGGTTGTAAAATGCGGTTTATGGAGGTTATTTAGTCAGAACAAAAAAAAATTAATATATTTCAAAATAGATGTCGCCAACACTTAATATATGGATCTATCTCATTTTTAAAAGTAAAAAATAAACATCTTATAGTAAAATAGTCCTATTACTACTTTATCTAATTTTAAATAGAGAGTGTATACATTATCTAGTGAAACTATTCATAAATTAAATTACGTACACTTTGAATGATTCAGTAAATGTATGCTTTTACCAGCTTTTACACCGACTGAGTTAACGCTTTGACTGTAACATATATATTCTTCTATGTATCAACCTCAAAAACACTTTCATGAGATGGCTCATAATGCTTATCGTACGATAATCTGCACATAGTTTTGTATTTAGCGTTTTGGGCAAAGTAATGAACTCTGGATGGAATGTTTCCGGATACATACATTTGATTGAGAATTTGGATTAAACATCTTATACGATTTTCATCCATCAATTTTAAGAACTCTGCTTCTACTTTATCCGATCACACTGCCTTTCCATCCTTCATCGGATTTATGGTTGTTTGAACTTCTACTTCTGATATATCCGTACAACGTATGCCATCTGTACTTGGAATGAAAGCACATCTAGTGCCATGAAATAAATTTTATATATACTTTTTTCAAATCTTTTTCAAGTCTTCTTGACTTCTTGTCTTCTTATCTAAATCCACCACCAAGTGCCCTGTTTCGTCCACTAGTTTTACATTTATGCTATTCCTGTATTTCTCCGTTATTTCTCTTAATTTCTTGTGTACATGAAAACTATCATATTTACTTTAATAAAACTCAATCTGCTCACATTGCTTCAATTATTCTTTTCCTTTTGCCATCCTGATCTTTCTTCTGATGTCCACATTTATCTTCCTGTATACTGTTGGGTTTTCTTTAGTTAATCTCCTTTCCTCCTTAGATTCAGTATCTCATCCGCCATCCATGCCTTCCTTTTATTCCTTTCTGGTTTCATGTACTTTTCTTTTTTTTATTGTTGTACAACATTCTGAGTTTGTTCAATTCTGATTTAACATTGTTAGAGAACAACTATTCTTACATACAAATAAATTGAAATAAGTGAAATAATTACAGTTTACGTCGAATTTTACGAAAAAGTAAAGTGTCGAATTAAAATTACTGTCGAGTTATCAAATGTTATCAAACATGGAATTAGTTTAAATATTTTCAGTTTGTTTAATTCGTTTCTAATTCTAGAGGGAAGTTTGAATCCCACATTATTATACATGTATTGTTATTTTAAAAGATAATTCTTGTTTAAGTTATAACAATAACAATAATTAACTAGTGTTAAATAAATTGTGATATAATTGAAGTTTATGTCGAATTTACTGTCGAGTTTGTCATTGAACTCGAAAGGTTCAGCGTAAATGTAATCAAATCTGGCATTAGTCTAAGTATCTTCGGTTTGTTTGAAATTAGTTTGGAAAAGGGTAAACCACTGCCGAATGCAATAAAGATTAAATTCCTGCGGTTGAACCTTTTCAATCATTACAGAAAATAATACAAAAATCATTGAACGGTTTAAAAGTATTTGAGAAAGTTTTATATATATTTTTAATATATTTACTTCTGTATATCCATTCTAAAGAGGTGAATAATAGCTGTATGTTGAAGCCAGAATAATAGATTACAAATATAAGGTATCTAAGTACAAACACTACGTTAATTATATAATGTACGTAAGTAAATACTATCATATCAAATACTATCATACTATCAAATACTATCATATCCAATTAAAAATACTATGATACAATTAGCCAAACTAAAATAAGATAACAGATATAAATTAATATAAGCTCAGTCAATAGTTAATAATCCAATCCCTAATTTTCTTTCTGAATACTTTCTTAGAACACAAAAGGATTTTCAGATTGTTAGGAAGTAAATTGAAGTATTTAATTGCCACATTATTAACATTTTTTTTGCTTATCGTATTATTATTTTTTGCTAAAATTAACTGTCAAAAGTTTACAAAAGTTTACAATCATTATAATAGTAAGATAGAGCTTATAATATAATAGCTTTCTATGGCCACGTTGCAAGATTGCCTTCAAACCGACTAACCAACCGTCTGTTCACCTTCTGGCAAAACAAGAAGGTTCGTACCACTTGGTTGACAGAAACCGAGAAGGATATTAAAGAACTGGTAATAACAGATCTCCAAAACAGAGTCTGTGAGACGCACCCTGACGGAACTCCGTGGATTTCAGGAAAAACTCCGAAGGAAAGGTACCCCCTGGACAGAAGAAAGAAGTTACACCGGCAGAAGATGCGATAATACTGGGCAAAGGTCAGGTTGGGTTTTTGAACAAGCGTGGTCCAAAGTAGGCCTATTTGAAAGAAGAAGAAAAAGTAAGATAGAACACTAACCATGAAGTAATCTTTAATTTTAAAAGTACCATCGATACATTGGGTATTTGCATAGAGAGATTATATTTATTGTATACTTTATACAAAGGGCTATCGACCACAAAGTCCTTCTGGCCGGTGGGCATTCTCATTGTTCTTATTAATTTATTTTGTAACTAATTGTTTTATTGATTTGTTATAAGCCTCACCCATGCAAATAAAATTGAGTTTGATTTTCAATACTCTTGGCTATAGAATTGTATTAATTTGATTTTTCTAGTTTTTTGCGATCGAAAATAACTCGAAAACTAATCCAAATTTAAAAAAATGTTTGCAATAACACTCGAACAGAATTAAATTTTCTATAAGATATCTAGTGATCTTTTGTGTGTCAAGCTGGCAATAATCAACTTTGAAACCAATTTTATTTTTGTTTTACATTTTTCTTGTCTCAAAAATTAAAAAATAATTCGAAAACTAAACGAAATTCAAGAAAATCTTTAAAAAAAAACTTCTAGAAAACCAGATTTTCAATAAGAAAACTTAATAATAACTGATTGTTTATTTGTCAAGTTCGAAATAATCAACATTGAATAATATCAAAACATTATTTTTGTTTCACATTTTTCTTTCCGCAAATAATACGGAGCTTAGGCTAACTTTTGAAAAATGTTTCCATAAAAGTAGTGGAGAAATAAATTTATTTATTATCTAGTGATTGACAAACTGTCAATTTGGTAATAATCACCATTGAACAAAGTGAAAACTAAAGGCAAAAACCGCAAATATTTTTATACGATCCTAGTATTTATTTTTAAAATATTTTTGTAATTAATTAGGTTTTTCATTGCTTATATAAATAACTGCTGTAAACATGAACATAATTTAATTAATTTATTGTTGGTAAATATGAACTAATAATTAACTTCGTGTTTGTAAATATGAACACAGTGTAATTCATAATCATACAGCCCTCTGCGTCCACTGGACATAGGTCTCCCTCATTTTTGCACATTTCTTTCTGTCTTGGGCCTCTCGTATCCAGGGATATGAGATATTTACAAACAGAAATTTTATTAGAAAAATTATACAAATGTGGAGTTTGAGGAAGGGTTTTAGAATGGTTTCGATCCTATTTAAGTAGTTGATCACAAATTATACATTTTAATAATGAATGGTCGGAGTTAGGTACAACGAAATATGGGGTACCAGACCCTTGTGGATGGATGTTCTAAGATCGCTTCTATTTATTTTATATAACTGATATATTATAATTTCATATTAAATTTATTGTAAATATTATAAAGTAGTACTACAATCGAGCGTGTTTGGTTTTTATGCTCACAGATCAGTGCTGAAATTGGTTCTTGTTATGCTTTGTTTTGCAGTTTTGTTTTTTTACAGTTCCAATTTTTACATTGAATTGAAAAATTCACTTTGTTTTTTACCACACTTATATTATGTAAAAATGTTATATTACTTATTATTCACAGTTATATAAATTTCTGCACATATCCCGTTTGACGGTCATTTTCAAGTCACTTGATCATGACTTGACAATGACCGTCAAACGTCGAAACTCGAGTCGGGATATGTGCAGAAATTTATATAACTGTGAATAATAAGTTATATAACATTTTTACATAATATAAGTGTGGTAAAAAACAAAGTGAATTTTTCAATTCAATGTAAGTATGGATTACCACGTAGTAACTGTCGCAACCATCCTGTTCCAATTTTTCTTTTTGCAAACTCGATGTGATGCATAATTGCTGACGCGACTTACTTGTGTGCTGCTTATTTTATTTTAGATAGCTTTATATTATCTGACATATTTCACTTAGTAACAATTGTGTATTGTACTTAGATAGTGAAATAAATGTATCTGATTTGATTTGATATAATTGATGTATGTCCAAAGGAGTGCAATAATAAAATGTTTGCTGATGACCAATTGATATATGTCACTGAAGAAACCTGTACGGATATAGAAAGAATATTGAGTGTCGTGGATGATATTGCTGAAAGCTGTATGAATAAGTAAATTAAAATTGAATCCTTGCAAAACAAAATACATGGTAATTAGGAGTATTAGTAAAGAGTTACCCTTAACTCTTATCTTTGTAGGAGTATTAGGGAAGAGTTACTCTTAATTTTTCTCCTAATACTCCAAGATGCATAACGATAAAATGCCGCGATGGAAGCGGCATAGAAAGGGTGGAAAGAATAAAATATCTGGGTATAATTATAGATGATAAATTAAGGTACCCTGAAGGTGCCGTGATTAAGGTTCTCTGAATACATGCGTAAAAAAGTTGGAAAGAAAACGAGTTTTTTGGGTAGTGGGGCACTATCCATCAATGTACGGTAGGTGTATGGTTTATATGGCAATTATAGCTCCTCACGTAGAATAAAGTAGAGGATATGCTGCATGCGTTGCAGTTCATGTCTGTGGGACAGAAGCTGATCTACAATATATACATCTTTATATTTAAAATATTAAAAAACCTGCAACCTAGCCATTTCAAAACGGAGATGGCAAGATTTAGAATTGGTATAACCATACTACATTATAGATAATCATATAAACTTGATAAAGCCGCAACACAGCCTGAATATATAAATATATTCAACCTTTCCGGAGCTTTATAATACCAATGAGTCTTTTTAGGACTACCAATAACAAATCTCATGTCAAATTTGTCAGTTATTCTATAGCTTACTGAACTGAACCACCTTGACACTCAACAAAAACCAAAAAAATAACATTTTTTTTTTAAATCATGTCTTTCCTATACCTTAAGTGGATAGCCATCTGTAGACGCGTTTCGAGATTCATCTCTCATCAGTACAGCTTTGCTTTTATGAACAACAATTTGTAAACCACTTGCTTGAAACTCATGTGGATAATTATTGTTAGATATTTTTAATTTGACATATCGTGAGAGAGACATGAACTTAGCAACAGGGGTGGGCTGGAGCCGGCTCGGTCCGGCTTGCGCTAGCCGGTTGTTAAAATTTTTGAAACTCGGCGAGCCGCTTGTTAAATTACCCCTAAAAATGATTAGACAATTATGTGAAATTTGAAAGTTTCAAGTAGATGTTAATGATTTTCGTGACTTTATAGACGCAAATATATAACTGAAAAATGTTCAGTTACCTTATTCAACTTTTAGGGCTAAAAAAATAGCAAGCGCAATTGCCATTGGCAGTTCAGAAGCTGGGAGAGGTTTTAGCCTTATAAATTTAATTGCATCAAAATTAAGAACCAGCCTTACTGTGGAACATATATCTAATGACAATATATTTATTGGGGAAACCAATAGCAAATTTCGATGCCATTCCTTTTGTTACATCTTGGAAGAACCAGAATCACAGGTTTTTAGCAACAGACACAAGGGTAAGAAAAGCGCACTATAATGATGTTTCTGCGAATGAACAAGACATATGGACTCTAATGTCCACGAATTTTGTAAATATGGTCAATAAATGTTTTTGAGGGTTATTGAGTATAACGATGATATTGTTGTTCACAAAATCAAAGCAGTACTGATGAGAGATAAATCTAGAAACGCGTCTAGAGATGGCTATACAGATCCACTAAAGTATCGGAAAGACATAATCTTTAAAAACAATATTATTTTTCTGGTTTCAGAATCATTGCCACGCATCAGTGCCACGAAGGTGCACTGAAAGCTATAAAATAACTTTTTTTATTATTATTTATTAGATTACAATCTAGTCTTTAGACTAATAAGTAATTTTTCTTTCTTTTAACCTAAATTACCAAAAAAAATAAAACTATGATGTTTTCCACTGACGCTGATGATCTTAGTATCTGTAAAGGCGAATCACTTCCTTCATGCGTTCTTAGTTTGTAACATTGGCATTATTTATAACACTAACTCGAAGGGGTTAGTTCTTCTGAGTCTTCTCAATAGGTGAGTTGAGGTCCGTGGTCCGAGGTCCGTGTTTTCTAGTAGTTTTACTAGTTATTGTGTTCTAGTTGTGGAATGTCACAAGTGTACAGTAAATATAGCGTCGGACACAAAATGCTTCCTTGTGGCACCCCAGCTTTAATTTCTTTGATTTCTGAGTACGAATCTTCCTGCCTTCTTCTAAATTCGATTTGACAGGTATGAAATCAGAAGATCAGAGAACTGTTTTGGTAACATTTTTCTATGTTTATATAGAATACCATCGTGCCATACCTTAACACAGGCTTATGATACGTCGAGAAATACAGCAGCAGAAACTTTATTTTATTAGAGAGTTTTAAAAAATTAACATAATATCAGACCATCAGTTTGGATTTCGACAAAAACATCCCACCTTTGATCAAGTTCATCGGATAACAGTTGTAGAGAACTGTTATCCGATGAACTTGATCAAAGGTGGAACGTTTTTGTCGAAATCCAAACTGATGGTCTGATATTATGTTAATTTTTTTCTATTATAGGAATAACACGCTTTAAGAAAAGTTTTTCAAAAAGTTTAGACATGATAGGAATTTGCGATATGGGTCTGTAAGAAACAGCTTCCTGTGGAGGCTTTCCAGGTTTTGCTATCATTATCACTTCTGCAGTTTTCCATAACTCTGGGACATGCTTTAATCTAAAAGCAGCGTTTATGATTGTTGTAAGTTTAATAACTTTTCGTGGGAGATTTTTTAATACTTCTGCATTTATTTGAACATAGCAAGGTAATTTTTTGTACTTATTTTAGTTTGGATTTCTTTCAGAACTTCCTTTGGGGTTGCAAGCATAATTTCTTCTTCTTCTCGAACAATTTCAGTATTTAAGGTAAAACCATTATCTGGTACATCTAATGGTTTGAGAGTGTTTGCTAGGTGTAAAAGCTGCAAGATTTGCAGCTTTTTGCTCATTATTAATTGCCCATTTTCCGTTTCCATCTTTAATTGGAGTTTGAAGTTTGCACAATTGGTCTCTTAATTTTCTTTGTTGCTTTCCACAAGGAATAGTGATTACTGCTATCAGCGGTTAGTGATTGCAAATTATTTTTCGTTTTGGTGTCGTTATATCTTTGGATTTGTCTTCTTAACAGCATAGTTAAGTTGTTAAGTAATCTTCTGTCTTGTGGGGATCTTGTTTTGTGTCATCTATTTCTTTGTTTTGTTTAATGATGTCTATAGGATATGAAGTTCCTTTGTGAATTTTTATAGTTTCTGGTGTATATGTCCAAGCAGCCTGGTGTATGTCAGAATAACTGACAAATTTCACATGAGATTTGTTTTTTGTAGTACTAAAAGACTCATTAGTATTACAGAGCTCCGGAAAGGTCGAATATATTTATATATTCAGGCTGTGTTCCGACTTTATTAAGTTATATAGTTATCTATAATGTAGTATGGTTTTACCAATTCTAAATTATCATTTAGATTAATAACCTGCTAAGTTCATGTTGATCTCATGAAATGTCAGTTTAAAAATATCTAACCCTAATCATTCCCCAATCATTGAGTGGAAGACACGACAAGCAGGCAATTTTGTGATAAAAACGTGTAGAATAGCAAGTGCGCAAAAACTATATTTATAAAGAGATGCAAATATGTAATAATCTACCAGTAGATGCAGTCGCATTGAATTGTAATATGTATAAAATAGCTGAGAAAGGTAGTAAAGATCATTTTCTCTCTCCCCTTGCTATCTTGATATCATCAGTCTACGTTGTGGTAGGTCTAGCTCTGTTTGCGCCTCTGCTCCTGGTCTCCACCCCAGGAGACTCTTGATCTGTCTCCCATCTGATATTCGGGCAACATTCCCAGCCCAGTTACATTTTAACATTGCAATGGGCACTATCACATCTGTAACTTCTGGTGCTAGGCGAAGGTCTTCGTTTCTGATATCTCGTAGCGACACGCGGAGCATCGATCTTTCCATCTTGCGTTTTGCAATTTTGAGCTTTTCTGTGGATACGATGGTCAATGTTGCGGTTGCAGTTCCGCATGTCATAACTGGAAGTTTAACTTCAATTTTTTCTAAACAACAAAAAATAGACATCAAAATAAACGGTCCAAATCAAAAATTTGTTCCCGAACAGGCAGATGGAGGTCGGCAATAGAGATGTAGATTTTGTAGACAAATATACCTATTTAAGGCACGAAATACGCATAATTAGAGACAACCAAACATGCAAATTGGAAAAAAGAATAACCCTCTTTTGGGCTGCTTATGGAAAAATTGGAGACGTATTTTAAAGCGACCTACCAGTCTGGTTAAATAGGAAAGAAAAACGAACTTAACGAACTAAACGAAAGAAAAGAAAACTTTCCTTTTTAACCAGACTGGTAGGTCGCTTTTAAATACGTCTCCAATTTTTCCATAAGCAACCCAAAAGAGGGTTATTCTTTTTTCCAATTTGCATGTTTGGTTGTCTCTAATTATGCGTATTTCGTGCCTTAAATAGTTATATTTGTCTACAAAATCTACATCTCTATTGCCGACCTCCATCTGCCTGTTCGGGAACAAATTTTTGATTTGGACCGTTTATTTTGATAGGTCTATTTTTTGTTGTTTAGAAAAAATTGAAGTTAAACATATTAGTTGCTATATTGCAATTTCCTATATTGGCCAATTTTAAATTGAACTAAACATTGGTATTTTTAAGATATTAAATACTTATTAGTAATAAATAAAAAGTTAACACTGAATTAAGCATAAATTGCGTAATATCTATTTCCTTTTTAATTGAACTTACACCACTTTCAAAATAAACGGTCCATATTTTTTGTTTTGGAAAAGTTTATTCTTAAACCTGCGCTGTTACATACAGCATTGTGTTCACATCGCTGAAATCGTCAGATAGTAGCACTATGTCGTCCGCAAAACGCAGGTTTGATAAGTTTTTACCATCTATAGTGAGGCCTTTTGTCTCCTAGTTGAGCTTTTTAAATGCAAGTTATAAACAAGCGGTGAACAAATTAAGTGATATTGAATCCTCTACCAATTGGAATAGGTTCGGTGCTTTCGTGGAGTTGAACCGTCATACTTGCATGTTACTAGATGTTATAAATGATTTATGTGTAGCGATAATAAATGGTCTTCCAATACGAGGTTTAATTTTGATATATAAAAAAACGAGTATTTTCAAGAGAAATCATCGGATGTTTATTTAATTATAAAGAGGAGGGTATGCCATTAATAATGGAAAACAATATTAGCCAAATGACTGCCGCGGCTTCGCTTGCAGGACCATATTCTTTTTTCATTAAATTTTCCATCACCACTTCGCACATTTGCGGCTGCACGTCCTCGATAACTTCACGTATTCCATATTTGAGGTCCTGAATCTATTGCGGGCCATTGGCATAGACATTATCTTTCACGTAGCCCTAAAGAAAAAAGTCTAGACGTGTTAAATCCCAAGATCTCTATGGCCAATTGTAATCGCCTATTCGAGAAATCACACTGACAGGAAACTTTTATCGTTACTTGTGTGGCACGTAGTGTCGTCTTGTTGAAAATAAACCTCGTCCACATCAATATCTTCCAATTGCGGCCATAAGAAATCATTAATCATCGTTCGATAGCGCAACCATTCACCATAACAGTTGGTCCAGCTTCATTTTCGAAAAATTAAGGAACCCGCGAGACCAAAAACTGCACCAAGTTGAGAATGGAGAGGCATTTCCATAATTCCTGGGTTTTCCGAGCCCCAAATGCGACAATTCTGCATGTTAACGTAGCCTCCGAGGTCAAAATGCGCCTCATCACTCAAGATGATTTTTCGATGAAATTCCGGATCAGTTTGATGCATTTCAAGGACCCAATCAGCAAAGACACGACGTTGTTGATGGCCGGTAGGCGTGAGTTCTTGTCTTTATGCAAAATACGGTGTAATGTCAGTTTTGGAATGCCGAGTCCCAAAGATCGACGAGAAAAGGACAAACCTGGGTTTTCCTCAAAACTATGGGCTACAATGCAATATTCTCAGTTGTTCTTGAGCGACGTGGACGAGTTCGAATTCTCACATAACTAACTTGTCGCAACGGCTCAAACTTTTCTACCAGTTTCACAATTACTGTCCGAGAAGATGCTTCACGACGTCCATGCTTCAATTTTGCGAACTGTGACCGCGAAATTTTCACCATTTTTGTAGTGAATTCTAATAATTTCAATGCGTTGTTGAAACGTATATCGTTCTTAATAATGCCGTAGTTTTTGCTTGTGAGTTGACTCATGACAACTGTTAAAATGACGGGCTATTGAAAACTAAACCTCTTATTGGAAGACCCTCTAGAAGCGACACTCCTGCAGCGCTTCCATAACTGCATCTAACTCGACGAATGAATCTGCATCTGACTTGAATGCCATATGAAAATCTATAAAAACCAGAACGAGTGGTTTATTGTTTTCAATACTTTTCTGGATTATTCTTTTAACTCTTTGTAGATGTTAGTTGGTTGCGCAACTGGCGCGGTATCCTGCCTGCTCCACTGATTGCTTGAATTCCAGTTTATTTCCTAGTTGCTAAGTCTGTTTACTAATTGGCAGGAGGAGAGAGATTCTAATTAAAATTTATAAATTGTAATAAATTTTTTTCTTATAAAATATATAATAATTATCTTGGAAGTTGTTGTGAGATAAATAATCACATTTTTGCTTGTAAATATGAACATAATTTAAGTAATTTATTGCTTGTAAATATGAACATAATGTTATTATAATTTATAAGGTTACAATAAGTAGACAATTATTTATTAGAAATGATGTTTATTAATAATATTATTTAAGTTTATCTTGAAACTAGGCTGGGGGGTTGTTCTAAATAACCACTAAAATGTTGAGATAAATTACCACATTTTTGCTTGTAAATATGAACATAATTTATTGCTTGTAAGTATGAACATAATGTAATTAAAATTTATAAATTTTAAGAAACTTATTTATTAGAAATTAATTATAAGACTATCTTGAAGCAAAGCTGTGAAATTGTTGTGAGATATATAACCGCAGCAGAGCTCTAAATACAGAGCTTATAATTAGTAACGCTAACTTCCCAAGAGTTAATAGAAAGTTATTTGTAGACGTCAATTAAAACTCGCCTAAAATTTCGACAAAAACGCTCTTTCGCCCTCCTAAAAAGCGTTTAAAAACAACAATTACCAAACACAACCGCTCGCATAACACGCTTTGTTTTTAATTTTCGCCACAACGTAAACGGGAAAATGTGCATGTAAATGAGAGTCGCGAGCAGCGACCGTCTATCGATTAGCGACTGCTGACCTTAGCGATGTCGAGTCCGCCCCTTTCGCCGTCAAATTTCAACCGTCATCCGCACAGCTTAACCCCCATAAGAAGGGTTCAAACCGCGGTGTAGATGTCATCTAGCATTAATACCAGCAACTGTTCTTCCAGGTGAACTTATTCGAACGGTCCAAATGAAACTCGACTCAAAAGTTACAATATAAAATCCGATTTTATTGGATATCGATTTTAAGGTTTAAAGTTAATAACAAAGGGTAATTAGTATGCAAAATTTAACGGTGAATCTACATTTTGCGTGCACACGCATAATAGAGTTTTCGTAATGATTGGGGTCTACGATGCTTAACAACGTGCTAATGATTGTTCGGCGGTCTCTCCCTCTCATACTTTTCCGCTACCCCAAAGTTATAAAAAGGTGTATAATTCTCATCAATGTGAAACGAGGTGAAAGCTATTGCGACCCCTTCAACGCCTATTTTTCAACAAGAATGAAGCTACATAGAAAAAGAAAACATCCATTGAAACTTTCCTCTTGAATTTTAAGTGTGTCAATATATTAGAATATACTTATACTTAGTTATATACATTGTGTTAATATTTTGTTTGTAATTGGTAAATACAAATATCTTTAATTGCATATTGGTGAAACCATACTAACTATAGATTCAATCGTATATACTTATTTTAAGACGAACTGTAGCTTGAATATATAAATATATTCAACCTGTTTCGTAGCTTCGTAGCTCTATAATATTAAGTCTTAACAAGACTATGACAAATCTCAGATTTGTCAATCATGACGTAAAATCTCAAATTTGTCATAGTCTTAATAAAATACTGAATATATTCAAGCTACATTTTGTCTTTAATAAGTGAATATATGTATAAGTTTTGTTTGAAAATTTTTTCAAAATTTCATTTAGTTTTAACATTCAATCAAAAATATCATGGCAGTAAAATTGTACCGGAGTAGCTCTCAGAACACACTGATTAGTTGGTCATATAGATTCCGATTGATTGGCATATAGATTCCGATTGATTTGCGCATTCCGTATTTACCAATATCGCAATTCAACAAAGTTTAAAAAAAGGAAAGAAAAAAGAAATTACTAGAAGCACAGAATTAAAATAACATATTAAAAATACTTTTCTCCAGATTGATATTGCTGACTAAATAAAAGCCTGGAGCGCGCATTTATATTTATTTTATATATATATACAGGGTATCCCAACCAAAATTTGACCCCCCCCCCCCTATAATTGGAAAACCGAATAATATTTCAAAATTGGCCGAGACCCGTCGATTTTTGTTCTTGGGGGGAGCTTTTTTGATAGTCAAGCCAACTCAATATGTTCATCCCCCTAATGCCTAGCAACCTCAACTTAAAAATTTCAAATGCAACTACCCCACTTGTGGCACATCATTTTAAAGCCCTTTTCATTGCGAATACAGTGACGTACCGTTTTTAGGAATCGGTGGAGATTTGACAGAATTATTGGTTACAAACGAAAAGATGACAAACCAACTTACGCGTAGTAATTTCTACACAAATGCCCACCACTAATAAGTTTTTCATCTATTACACATGACCGCATTACCTAATTCTTATTGATGTGTCTATCAGTTTACATAGAAGTCAGAAATGAAATAAAAAAGCTGAAGCAAATAATAAATCAGATTTATTTGATGAATTGCTCAAAATGATCCCCGTTAACTTCCAAACAATAATACAGTCTGTTTTCAAATTCTGTTCGAACATTATTAAAGACATCCGCAGTTATTAATCGGCATTCTTCTACAATTCTCTGACGTAGCACTTGCAATGTTTCCGGCTGAGTGGCGTACACTCGTGATTTTAAATGACCCCACAGAAAAAAGTCCAAAGGGGACAGATCCGGAGATCTTGGTGGCCATTCGACGGGATCTCTTCTGCCAATCCAATGCCCCGGGAAATGGTCATCCAAAAATTGTCGCACAGCAGCAGCATAGTGCGGAGGCGCACCATCTTGTTGGAAGGTTATTTCATTTTCTAGTAAATTGTCGTCACTTTCTAAAATCTCTGTTATCCTAGGATCAATTGTAATTTCCAATAATTCTAGATAGGTGTTTCCATCGAGATTACCTTGGATGAAAAATGGTCCAACAAGATGGTCGCCCAAAATGCCTGCCCAAACATTCAATTTTTGAGGTGTCTGTGTTTGAAATTCCCTGATTAAATGCGGATTAGTATCACTCCAATAACGACAATTGTGTCTATTCACTTCGCCATTCAACATAAATGTGCATTCGTCGGAGAAACATGTATTGTAGAGAAGATATGGATTCAGTAGAAGTTGTTCACTAAAGTATTCGCAAAATTGGATACGGCGAGCAAAATCATCTTCATGTAACTCTTGAACCAGCGTCATCTTAAATGGATGAAACTTGTGTTTTTTTCAAAATTCGATGAACGCTGGAACGGGATACGCCAGAAGCTTGAGACACAGTTGTAATCGATTGCTTATTATCCATCTGTACATGACCCAAAACTGCCACTTCAACTGCTTCATTTCGAACTGGCCCAATTACTTCACGTTTCTTGTTTAAAAGCGAACCTGTTGCAACAAATTTGTTTAATCAGGTGTTTAACGTACTGGTGGTTTACATTTTTTTCAGGATGATTGGCATTAAAAATTCGAGCTGTTGCTTTAGCGCAATCGTGATTTCGATAATAAATTGCAACAATTTCTACTCTTTCCGCGATTGAATAAACCATTTCGAACACACGTTAATACTTTCAATAACGGCTGAAACTAACGATTTCTTGATCACAAGCAAAAAACACCGACTTTTTTTGTAGTACTGATTTTTTGTTATTTTGAAAAGGTCTGAATTCCTATAAACTTAAGTATCTTCTACTAATAACTATTTTAGTATCTAGTTTTATTTGCTTCAGGTTTTTTATTTCATTTCTGACATTTTTTGTAAACTGATAGACACATCAATAAAAATTAGGTAATGCGGTCATGTGTAGTAGATGAAAAACTTATTAGTGGTGGGCATTTGTGTAGAAATTACTACGCGTAAGTTGGTTTGTCATCTATTCGTTTGTAACCAATAATTCTGTCAAATCTCAACCGATTTCTAAAAACGGTACGTCACTGTAATCGCAATGAAAAGGGCTTTAAAATGATGTGTCACAAGTGGGGTAGTTGCATTTGAAATTTTTAAGTTGGGGTTGCTAGGCATTAGGGGGATGAACATATCGAGTTGGCTTGACTGTTAAAAGAGCTCCCCCAAGAACAAAAATCGACGGGTCTCGGCGAATTTTGAAGATTATTAGGTTTTCCAATTATAGGGGGGGGGGGTCAAATTTTCGTTGGGGTACCCTGTATATATATATATATATATATATATATATATATACATCTATATGTATATATATATATATATATATATATATATATATATATATATACAAATACATTAAATGTAAACATATGAACGTAACATAAACATTTATTTATTAAAAAATAAACCCACATATACGATCTCCGATATATACAGGGTGGGCCATTTAACATTACCACGCGAAATATCTCCGTTGTTTCTAGAGTGACGAAAAAATTTCAAGGGGTAATTTGAGTAGTGAAAAATTGGTTTTTGTCAAGTTCGTAGCTTTTGCGTTATCAATGTTTTTCTAAGGTGAACATGTTCTTTTTTTACTAACCCTAGCTCACAAAACACATTTTCGAGTTACAGAGTGACTAAACGGTAGTCATTTTGACTAACAAAATGAAACGCCTATCCGCTCCGAGCGCAACAGCACTAGCGCCAAAGGTGACACTTTTAAGAACTTCATGACCAGTTACGTCATTATTTAGTCATTATTTGTATATTTTGACATGTGTTTTGCTAAATTAAAAAGTTTTTTATTATTCTTTCTTCTCCTTTAAGTGTCCTCTTCGAACGTTGGCAATCATTGGCGCTATCTGTGCTTTATCGATCGCTTTTCTAAAGGTGTAGTCTCTTTAGAAAAGCGATCGTAGTCTCACCATACCATTGTCGCAAAATCTTTAGCATTTTTTTATAATTTCATCGAAAAATTATCTTGATATTCTTCAACGCCCGGGTCCTCTTCTGCCATCGAACTTTCCTTCTATTATTAATTTGAGAAGTCTGTATTTTTCGTTTATTATTTTACATAAACTAATAAAGTGCATAAATTTAGAATGGATTCAAAGTCAAAATATAGGCTATATCTTGCTTATGTTTTTGGTATTCACTTCCCGTGACTATTTTGCCACAAAAAAAAAAATCGCGATAAAATTTTGGAAAAAAATCGATGAAAGTAAATTTCATGCAGAATCATTTCGGTCGAAAAACATGTGCTTTTGAAAAATGAGGATCTCTATTCGAACGCCTAAATTTCTTAAAATTTCAATCAATTTTAGCAGGTGAGAGTGAACCGAAAGAGCCAGAAAAATATAGTTTACATATTTGTAATCTGCAGAAAAATGCTTTCAGAATCGTTTTTAAACCTTGCTGAAACTCAAGAAAATTACGGTTTTCTAAGAATCGATGTTCTCGCATTTCATCGTTTCTGCGGTATTAACTTCACATGTCTATCGAATTTCTTAATCGAAAGCTTCCTAAGGAATATTGTATACGTTTTCACGTTTTTGCGTTAGTGAATGCCTGCAAGTCTCCGTGGTGAGCCATTCAAAAGTTATGACAGCGTGAAAGCTGCCGAAATGCGTGATAGTGTACAGCGAAAAACTATATATCTCGTTTATTTGTAACTTTAGAACGAGATAAACTAGAAAATCGTTTTCAGATCATCAATTTCTTTCGCCCAACCAAAAAGAAATCGCGAGAAAATTTTCGAAAAAATTTGTCAAAGAAAATTTTTGGAAGGATTGCGGCATCGTTTTTAGAAGGTTATTTTCCTATTAACACACTACGATTATTCGCGAGAAATTCATTAGTTTAAGATATCTCTATTCGAGCGTCGAAATTTCTTAAAATGTTACTCAATTTTAGCAGATGGTAGTGAACGGAAAGAGCTAGCAAAATATAATTTGCATATTTGTAACCTGCGGCAAAAATGCTTTCAGAAACGTGTTTAAATTTTGCTGTAACTAAAAAATAACGATTTTAGCAAACTCGATTTTCTCGCATTTCATCGTTCCCGCGGTATTGACTTCCCGTGTCAATGGTATTTCTAAATCGGAAGCTGCCTCAGGAATATTATATACGTTTTTGGGCTAATTTTGGGACGATGAATCGATTGATAAAGACTAGAAGTCTCTGTCGTTAGCCGTTCAAAGGTTATGACAGCGTGAAATCTACCGGAAATGCGAGATAGTGTATTTTAGTGTATACAGGGTGCTTCAAAAAAATGTATACACACTTTAAACTATTGTAGTTTTCCCGCTCTACAAGGCAAATGTTATATTTCTTCGCCAGGTGCCAGCATAATCGTCCCTCTATGTTATATTATCAGTTGGAATTTGTAATATCAACATGGGGGACGTACGTTTGAGTTTTGAAGAACGTAAGCAGGTTATTAAGTGGTACTGGAAGTTTGAGAATGTAAAAGAAGTTCAAAGACAGTGGAGAAGGGAGTATGATACAGAACCACCTTCAAGATTAACAATTACACGCATACGAGACAAATTCGAAGTTCATGGAACAGTGTGTGATGTGCATAAAGGTCATTCAGGTCGGCCTCGAACAGCTACAAGTGATGAGTCATCAACGGCAGTCTTGGAACTGTTTCAACGCTCTCCTAACAAATCTTCAAGGCAAGGGGCACGTGAAAGTGATGTAAGTGCTAGCAGCGTGCTACGCATTCTGGAGAGAGGCAAGTATCGTGTTTACATTCCAAGGCTGGTGCAACAGCTAAATGACGACGATCCAGATCGAAGGTTGCAATTTTGTGAATGGATTCAGGAGATGGTGAAACGTGAACCGGGATTTATGGGTAGCATCATTTGGTCGGATGAAGCCCAATTCAAACTTAATGGAACTGTCAATAGGCACAATTGTGTTTACTGGGGTGAAGAAAATCCTCACATTACAATTGAAAAAGCTGTAAATTTGCCTGGTGTAAATGTGTGGTGCGGTTTGTCTTCAAGGGGACTCATTGGACCTTTTCGATTTGAAGGCACTGTAACTGGTATTAATTACCTAACAATGCTTGCTGATTCCATATTTCCTGCCATTCGTGCATTATACGGTAATGATGATTTTTATTTTCAACAAGATGGTGCTCCGCCGCACTATCACAGGGACGTACGAGCTTACCTGGATCAAAATTTGTCGGGACAGTGGATAGGACGCAGGGGGCCAATCGAGTTTCCAGTACGCTCTCCAGACCTTACACCACTGGATTTCTTCTTGTGGGGCACAGTAAAAGATGAGGTGTACAAACGTAAACCACGTAACCTAGACATTATTTGGAATGAGATTCAAGCAGTGTGTAGAGAAATCTCATTGGACGTTTTGATACGATGTACAGAATCAGTGGTGACTCGTACTCAGAATTGTATTGATGCTGCAGGTCACCAATTTGAACAGTATTAACATTTGTTATTTATGTTTCATTTACATTGGACTTTCAGCTTTCTATTTTCCTGAAATTTAACTTTGTAGAACGGTAAATAAATTTTCTATGGAAGTTCAAAGTGTGTATACATTTTTTTGAAGCACCCTGTATGTTGTATATTTTATTAAATTAATTATTTTTAGTTTTTGCCTGTTTTTATACACTATTATTGGAGACGAAGTTGTCTCTTTGGCCACGGGTGGCGCTAAGCGCGGTTGTGCACGAAGCGAATATTTTTCTTGAACTGACATTTATTAATTTAAGAAAGCAGGTAATATGGGAGGACATGCATTACGATTTCTTAAAAACTATTAGACACTTTAAAAATGTTAATCCTGGCAGTCTGAGCAGACAGGAATGGCATGTGTATGCCAAACATGGCCTTTCTGCAGAAGTGACACTTTGGTCATTATGTGCTTCTGATATGGACAAAATGCGCAAATTTTTCATTTGTTTGACTGTGCTTGAGAAGTATTAGCCACGGCATCTTCAATTAGCAGGATATATTTGATACTGGCCTTGATATTCCTTCTCACAGACACAGTGTTGTAACATTCCCGTAACCACGACACAATGAGATCATCCGCCAAGTTTTTCACGAATGTTTCATCGGTTTTTGTCGTTGCCGTACCACGTTAGATACATAAATGACATAGGTGATACTTGATACATTCATGATACATAAATGTTTTAAAGATAAATAATTTTGAAGATGAAAATAAATTGATTATGCCTAAGCATATTATAAAATGTGCATTGAGGCCATCTATTCGTTTTGCGATTGAAGCTCATACCAGAACAAATCTGATGGACAGTATCAAAGGCTCCTTGGTACTCTTGTCGAAATGTATTATTTCAGGCTTCTTCGTGCTGGAGTTAATGTCCGGCTGATCGTGCACTGTCGATAGAAGAAAAACCATTTTGTTGGACTTCGGTTTATAGGACACCAAGGTTTTCATTTGTAGATATCCAAGATATTCCGTGTTTTTGTATTTTTCATCTTCTGTGGAATCTCTCGTTTATTGCTCCACAATGTGCCAAAAATTGTTAGTTCGTAAGGAGATTTCAGTAGTTCTGAAGAAAGTTGTTTTACAAAATATGTAGCGAAATGCGTGTTTTTGCTGCAGCTTGTTCCTTTACAAACACAATATAAATATATTTTGGGTTAGAATCAGCGACCTTTACAATCTCGGTACCATATTTATTAGGATTGTTCGGCATATATCTTCAAAACGGGCAGCGACATCCGAACCCAACTAAATGTTCATTAATCTTGTCAGATAGGAACTGGGTTCGTACCATTTTTTACAATTTCCAATGAACTTTTCCAAGAGTTCTCTTATTCTCGCGAACTTATCTGATTCTCCTCTTTCTTCTCTGGTAGCTCTATCGTCGAACCGACAGCATCCTAGCAGCAAGTCAAATCTCTCAGCACTCATACACGCCTTGAAAACGCTGCCGCTTCGTTTGGTGTCAAATATCATGGAGAAGGCCAAGCAAAGCTTTCATTTCCTTAGCTGAGGTAGATGAATTATTATGATAATTCGTATGATATTTCTAATTAGTATGATAATTCTTTGTACTTCTCCTTTATAAAATCAATTTCAGCATTCGTGTGGATTACAACCTGGTCAATGATTTCATCAGAAATAAACCAAAGAAAAATGGAATAGGACCTGCAGTAACTCTCGCTACATTTACTGGTCCCGATATAAAATGGATAATATTTCGAGCTGATGTACGACTGCCTGAGCTGCGCATTCATGCCCATTTATATTTATTTTTTCCATAAACGTAATCTTTATTTGGATGTTTACCGGGTTTTGAACTAAAGTCGAGGGTTGATGTAACTGCGACCGCTCGAGAGAGTCACCATTAGAGTGAAAAATCATATTTCTGTTTCAGTAACCCACTTTGTTTTGCTTCTTTTCAGAAGAGATCAAATATTCTTCCTCACTTACGTCGGCGTTTACGCAGTCTTCCTCTAAGTTATCTCTTTGTTCAGAGTACAAAAGCTCTCCAGGTAGTCCTGTGAGTTCTTGCTCATCATTCCCATTGCCAGAACCATTCAAAAACTTGATGTGAATCATTTATTCGACGTCTTCAAAAATGTGTCGAGATTAATGGCCAACACTTTTTACAATAAACATTTTTTAAAAAATAAATTTTCTGCACAAAATGTTTAGTTATATTATTCGGATATTCTTATTCTCAAAAACCATCACGATTTCCCGATTTTACACGTGTATTTTGGAGAAAAGATCATGATATAATAGATCGTTTTCCCCTGGATATCAACTACAACGTCTTAACATGTTCAAAAAACAAATTCCCAATTGAAAAACAAATGATGACCTTCAGAACGCAAAAAGTATGACCTTGATAAAAATGATTTTATCACCACTGTATCAACCCTTCAATATCAATTAAATTACTGCTGGACATTTCTGTATGCAACGGAGATATTTCGGGTGGTCGCGTTAAATGGTTCACCCAGTATAATTATATTTAATATGGTATACTTGGATAATCTAAAACTAAGTATGTAAAGTATTAAAATATTTAATTTCTGAGTTATGTCATCCAGTTCTGGGCAATGTTCAAACTTTGTAGTCTCTAGCTAATCGGAAGTTAAAATCGATTAGCTAGTTTAAAACTTGTTTAGTTTAAAATCGATTTTGTAAAATCGCTCGACAGACAAGAAAGCGAGCTAATGAAAGATAAAGAAGGTGGTAATAATTATGTAATACGACCTGTTTTTGATTTATTACACTATAAATATTTACTGAATATTAATTTTAAATTAATTAATTTAGAACATAGCACGCAGTATGGTCTACACGTGAACGGTCCCCATGCCAAGGTAGTTGTGTTCTCCAAGGCACCAAGACGGACGATCCTTCAAATTAACAACCAGGTTGTAGAACAAATGCCGTCCTTTAAATATCCTGGAGCCCTCGTCAACTAAAACAGTGACCCTGAAATGGAAATCCAGAAGGTCATTCATCTCCCCTCTTCATTGGTAGAGACCTCAACCAGCTCCCCATATGTATATTGCGTTGCTATATCTTGGCTCTATAGCTCCGAGATCTGGAAATTCAGCCAATCAATGCAGAGCTGCATTGACGCTTTTGAGATGTACTTATATCGTAGACAATACATCGGAACGTTATGAAGGGAGAGCGTTACTAGATCCTTCTACTCGTCATCGAGGGAAAAATCGAGGGTAAACGATCTCTGGGCAGACGGCAGACTCGTAGCTAAATGATCTGCGTCAATGATTCGGACAGACATCTATAGAGATTTTCGGAGGTACGGTTTCATGCGGCATTATAGCCAGTTGAATCACCAATCCTCGATGGGAGACGGTGTCCTAAGAAGAAGAAGTCTAGATGAGACTTTGAAAACCATGCCTAGTCTATACACTCAGTGTAGATTATGACAAAAATAGTCTAGAAGGAACTCTGAAGACGAAGTCCAGTCTACAGAATCAGACTAAATTATTAAATGCCTAGTCTAGAGAATAGGACTAAATTATTAAATGCCTAGTCTAGATGAAACCTTGAAGATCATGTCGATAGTACACAATCAAAATAGATTATTTAAAGTCTAGTCTGCATGAAACCTTGAAGATCCAGTTTAGTTTTTAAACTAGCAATAAGAATAGATTATTAAAAGTATAGTTTATATGAAACCTTAAGCACAAAGTCTAACCTACATAATCAGACTTTATTATTAAAAGTCTAGTCTAGATCAATCCTTGAAAACCAAGTCTAGTTTATGGAGTTAGACAAGATTTAGTCTAGTTGTAACTGTGAGGACCCTGCAAATTCTACATATTCTTGACTTGATTATTAACAGTTTAGTGTAGATGAAACATTCAAGATTAAGTTTAGTTTACACAATCAGATTAGATTATTATAGCTTTAATCTAGATGCAACATTGAGGACAAAGTCTAATCTACACACTTAGATTAGATTCGTAAAAGTCTAGTCTAGACCCTTAAAGATAAAATCTAAGTCTCCACAATCAGACTTAATTATAAAAAGTCTAGTCTAGACAAAATATTGAAGAGCAAGTTTAGTCTAGAATATCCGACTAGATTATTAAAAGTCTAGTCTGGATTGAACCTTAAGGATCAAGTTCAGTTAAGATTATCAATAGTCTAGTCTAGATCAAACCTATAAGACACAGTATAGACACTGTCCTATAAGGCACAGTCCTATAAGACAAGTCTAGTCTAGATGAAACCTTCAACACAAAGTTTAATCGAGACAATCAGACTAGATTATTAAAAGCCTAGTCTGGATTAAACCTTAAGGATTAAGTCTAGTGTACTCAACCAGATTAGTTTATTAAAAGTCTAGTATAGATAAAATCTTGAAGACCAAATCTAGTCTACACAGTTAGACTAGATTATTCAATGTCTAGCCTGGTTGAAAGTTAAAGACAAAGTTTAATCTCTAGTGTATCTAGAAAAGTTCCTTGAAGATCTGTTCTAGTCTAGGCACTACATTGTTCTGATTTTTGTATGATTAGTGAAAAAAAAAATAAAATAATATGCAATCTAAAATAGAACTTTTTTATGTTTCTAAGTGCCTAGGTTTTATAAGATTTGAAAAGTGTTACTAGAGTCGGATGAAATCAAGTTGAGGGCCTGATCAGGAGTCTGCACATTTCTAATATAGATATTTACTTAATTCTCTTAATAATATATGTTTTTAAAGAAAATTACGTGTTTCTTTAAATGCATTTATTTAAAGAATTTTAAGTATGTAGAGGGTTTATGCGGGTCGCAAATTGTATAAATTGTGGTGGTCCGCTTGGAATTTAGCGGCAGGAGCCATTAGTTTCACCGGAATCCGTGTGAATCCGGGAGGAAACAGTATGTGGCATTTATATGTCCGGCGGTGGTATCGATTCATGGAGAAGGAACCGGAAGATAGTAGTCGAGCCAATCAGGCATCGCCGCTCCACATTTTTTTCAACCCTGCCGGCGTTGATTTATACTTGTGTACCATCTTTACACGTTTCGGATTTGTATGTTGTATGTACAACTGGGGCATCGCGATAAGACGCACGCGATCTTCGCAGTCCCTCGCCTATCATGTCCCAGCGTTTCCGGCGCTTGTACAAACAGAACCGTTTCAGATTTTGCAAATCCGCGAAAGGCACAGCAAATATAATTAGTACCTAATTTACATTCGCGAAAAAAACAAATCGCTTCGCATTTTGTTTTCCAGTTGTAATCGGCGCAGACGGTGCTGTTAAATGCTTCCTTCCCACGCACGACGCTTACATACAAATTACGCCGTTTCAGTTGTATGAAATTACTGAAATTATGAGCGCCGCAATTTCATTTTCAGACACACCCACACATTATTTTGCATAGCTTAATTAAAAAAGAGCACGGGCACATTTTTATTACTCAACAATATATAATCATCGTGTGAGTAATTGTATAAACGTATAATTTATAAAGTTCTAGCTACAAACGTAATTTGCACATATAATTTTATTATTTTACAATAAAGTGATTTTTGAAAACCTTAATTTATAACGGAATAATCAGGACGTTATATTTAATGTGCATACCAATTTATTAAAGCGAAATATAGCTTGAATATGAAGACTTCAAGACAAATCTCATCTGGTTTTTGTTTAGTGCCATGAAAGTTGATTGATGACTAGTAAATACCATACTAATATCTGTTTTGTTAAAACAAGAGATTTGTTTTGTAGTCTTAAAAGACTTAATAATATTATAGAGCTACGGAAAGATTGAATATATTTATATATTCAAGCTATATTCCGCTTTAATAAGTTGTTATGATTGTATCTATAATTAGTTTGGTTTCACCCCAATATTCAATTTAATGTACATATTACAGGAGTTTAGTATCTTCTATTATTGTAATATTTAGTAGCTTTTATTTTTATATTAGTACTTTTTTTTGTTGAGATAAATGAAACGAAATTGTATAAATTTCCTTTGAATTTTAAGTTTTATTCTCGAAGTAGACGATAGTTTCCTTTTTTCCATATTTTTTTTTTTTTTTTTTACTAATAAAATTTGCAAATGTAAGTTGAATTTGTTTTAATGGAAAATATTGTCGTGGTTGTGAAGATAAAAACTTGCAGCGCATTGATATAAGCATTGCCAATTCAGTGGCGCGTGTTCGACAAGATTACGTCTTGAACGCTTCACCTATTGCTCTCTTTTATAAATGATCAATAGCTTTTCCAGAAATAAAACACAGAAGACTACAACCGTACAAGACAATATCAAGAATTTTCAACATTACATTAATAGAAATTCAATTTTTATGTCTTTCCAATCCATTTTTGTTACTCACGAAGTCTCGGAAGAGGAAAACAGCATGAAGAATACAACGATTTACTTTGATTCGTCGAATCGATTTTTGATATCCAACTCTCCATTTTGATATGATCTGCCATTTGTAGCTACGGAAACTGGCATGCGAAATAGGAAAAATATGTCAAATAATAGAGAAAAGTTGACTCGAGGAGATAGCAAAGTTTCAATTGGTACTGGATCTGGAATATTGGCTTGTTTTCGCAAGACACAAAAGTCATCTGAAATAAGAAATATGCAAGTGATTTAAATTTATTTGATTCTTTTGGCCGCGATATTTTATACGATATATACACTTATACCATTATTTTCTCATTTAGTTTGTATTTAATGCCATACATCTTAAATTAAAAAGTCCAAAATATGCGAGCGAAATTCAATGTATGTGTACGTGACGACAATGTACGTGACGACAATGCTATGTGATGTGCACGTTAAGACATTTATCGCCCTTATCACACGTTAAGATATTTATATGTTAAGATTATAAATTATCAAGAACAATGACTGAAAGTGGTTTAAATGAATTTAAATTAAATATGTGTTGTATCGTTTGTTACCAACAATTAGCTTTTTCCATTATCGAAATAGCAAATTCCAACTGAAAATCCTTAACTGTATATGCAACTAGTAAACAAAACTGCTTGTCAAAGTGTTATGTGACGTCATCCAAAGCGTGCGAAAAATGGGACCGTTCAAACATGTCAAATTTAATCGGTATTTTATATATTATTTTAAAAATTAATTAAAACACTAAAACGGTATTTATATTCTTTACTATGTTAAAACGAAGTAAAAAGTAATTAATGATTTAAACAAATAAAAACGATTGATGCATATTCCCTATTGCCATAAAAACGAATTTTCTCCAGTGAACCATAAATTTAAAAAATTCGAAAGAGCTCCTTTAGAATTTCGATCGTAGGTCAGGCAAATAGGGACGTGACTTCCATTATAAATGCTTGACTAATATATAGGGTCTTTCATTAAGCGCTTCTTATCTATAAATTTAAATAAAACAAAGTTCGTGTGAGACATCATCGATTTTTTTTATTTGTTTGAAAGGCCTATCGATGCCAGTATGTATGGAACATATCATCCTGCAAATGTCCTGGGTGGCGCTTCGCTGGGTGGCGGGCATAATAAATATCCTATTTTCCGTCTATACCGATGGTATGAGTTATCTTGGGCTTGAGCTTTGAGGGCCTTGGTTTGTGGCTTATTCGCATAGGCGTGCGACTTAAGAAAACCCCACAAGAAACAATCTAACGGGGTCAAATCGCACGACTTCGGTGGCCAGTACACATCACCTCCACGCGCGACAACCTTGCCCTCAAATCGCTCGTGCAGAATGTCCAATGTGCCAAGAGCTGCGTGGCACGTAAACCACATATCGTCCTGTTGAAACCACATATCTTTGGTGTCATATCATATCATATTATCCAATTCAGACCAAAATAGGTTTGTAATCATCAAACTATAGCGCTCGCCTTTGACGGTGATGGTCGGGCCAACGCTATAAGAAATATGGACCAATGACGCCGCAAGCCCAAACTCTCAAGCTCAAGCTCCTCACCAAGTAGTGACTTTTTCGGGATACATTGGACGCTCTTGGATCTCATGTGGATTGGTATCTTCTCAAATTCGACAATTTTATTTATTGTCAGGCATATTCATCCCAAAATGGGCCTCATCGCTGAAGAAAATTAGGATCAGTTGCCAACTGCTCCAGGGCCCATTCAGCAGAGGCAGTCTATCTCTCTCTCCCTCTCTTTACTAGCACTACAACCCTGGTTAGGCCCTAGCCTTCCTCAGCTTCTTCCTTCACTCTTCCTTATTGATAGCTTCTCTTCTCCACTCTCTATTGTTCCGTTATTTATTCTCTCTTTTGCAGATTTCCGCAATCCTCTTTAATCTTCCCACAGTATTCGTGGTCGACCCTAGCATTTTGTCCCGTTTTGTCCCTAGCATTTTTCCATTTACCCTGGCGAAATCCAGCTTAGTACTCCCTTATTATGTTTTTTTGTGATGAGTTTCAACCTATTATTTATGATACTCGCGAAAATTGTGTATACGTTGCGAATTAAGGATATTCCACTATGGTTAGCACAGGTTACTCAACTTATTTCCTTTCTTATACACTGGGCATATTATGCTTCTCCCCCATTCTAGGGGCATGTACTCTTCGCTCCATATTTTGGTGATTAGAGTATGGATATAGGTGGTTGGATATTCTCCGCCGTGTTTAATAACTTCCGCGTGTATGTTATCGATGCCCGGGGTTTTGTTGTTTTTTAGTCGCTCAATCTTGACTTCTGTAATCGTTGGGTTTGTCTTCTTCGTTTTCTTGCAGCATTTTTTTGTGTGCGCCATTTCTTTTGCAACTTTGGAACGTATATGTCCCAATTCAAAACACTGCTGAGTCAATATGCCTCGGGGTCAAATTTGATTTTAGAAAAATAACAAAAATTATGGAGCCTTTGGAGCACCTTAATATTCTATATAGACTCCATTTATTCCTAGAAACCATGCCTTGAAACCATAACTCGCTAAATCTCTGAAGAGGAAATCCGTTATAATACACAAAAATATAAACAATTTACTTTGATTTATGTAATTGTCCATAAACCGTTTATATTTCTTCTGATAATTTTTAAATTGAATTTAAACATATTTTATCTACACACACACCAAAATGAACAGATTAATAAATACATTATTGTATGTGAAGAATGCCATTATTATAATCGTGTGTAAAAGTATTTAAATCGTGGGTAAAAGTCCAATATAAATCAAATGGAGTTTCATTATTAATCGATTTCTGTTTGTTGTTACTATGACAACAACTCGCGTCACTAAACAAAAAACATAGACGTAGAGAAAATAAATTTGTTCTATTTTGCGTCTGTAATAGACTCATTACAGCACTAATATGCGTGCGGTAATGGCTCGCCGAGTGCTGTAATATTTTTAGTTAGTTAATTTATTCAAAGTTGGCACAGAAATTCAGAGCTGTCAGTGATGTCAAATTTTCGGCGAGATAGTTTTGAGGTTATGTGATGTGTGGAATCACAACAAAAATTTGCTTATTGAAATTATGTATTTTTTGAATGGTATAAAGTTTATATAGAGGTAAATTTATAGTGAAAAAACAAAAAGTTAACTTTAGATTAGTGTTAGTGTTAAAAATTGTGTTAAAAACAAGTTGAATTTGGTTTCAAGAAAATTATCATTCGAAACGTCAAATTATTTTAGTGTCAGATATTCTTTTTCTTTCTTTATGGGACTTTGTTTATGGGAAAAGTAATATAATAATATTTGAAAATTATATAATAGACCGAATGTGCGCCGGTATAAGCAATTAACCAATATCAAATGATAACAGAAGGGCACTCTATTGTCCTGGGGGGTAAGAAATCGCCCCCGAAGGCGGACGAACTATAAGAAATAGTCAACGGCATTGGAATCAGGAAAGCAATGGGAAACTACCTAATTAAATATCCCTAGTTAATCAACATGGCTAATTTCAAGGTGAAAATACCTGAGTCTCTAGTCCCCTATTCGGATCTCCATGGGGGACAGTTTTGAATGTAGCTAAGATGAAAGTAAGATGTAGAAGACGCATTTCCTGGTTATATAATCTAAGAAAATGGTAGAACTATAGTTCCGTTGAGTTGTTTAGAGCTACAACATCAAAAGTGAAAACAGTTATGATAGCCAACCTTCTAAGAGGAGATGGCATTTGAAGAAGAAGATGTGTGGAAATCGTGAATACGCAAATTTAATTAATTAATGGCAATAAATGATATAACACATATTTATTTTAAATTCTTTTCAATGGTACAAGTATTAAAAATATTTATAGTAACATTGGATTCTTGAGCAATAACACTCACACCAGGGACATTATATCTACTACTACTGTTATCAAATTGCAAATGTGGGGCACTAAAAGCACATCCAGGTAAGTTGATATTTGCTTGCTCAGACCGAAACATTTTAGATATTTCAATCTTCTTTTTTAATGAAGTGTCAACATACCCCTTCGCAACAGTAGTGGACTTCCATCCACCATGATTTTTTACTGTCAACAAATCACCACCATGGTTGGCCAAATGTGTAGCACTATTTCTTCAGAAACAATTTCCAGTGTAAAGATCAGAGTTCGGAAATTTGAGAAATGTCGCAATGTCTTTTGATATTCTCCCCATATTAATACCAATTGGAATATTAATACAATGACGGTTACGAAAAGTTACATACAAAGCTGCCAATATACATACAAATTTATGCACCTTCATATCCAGATGAGACTTTTCATCATCCACTTCCCTTATAAATTTATGAATATCTTCTTCTAAAATCTTCGACTTTTTAGGTGCGTAGCCCTGAGATATCCGTTTCAATAAAGCCTGCAATTTACAATATTTGGATTTATCTACATCCTTATGTATAGATTAACAGGACCTCAACATAGAATATATCGTCCATAAACTTGATGGTATATACTTCTTACATTGTAATTCGAAGTAAGCAAGTAAAACAATTTCCGAAACAACTGTAACTTTATTTAGATTAAACCACTCCCACTTTACACCCACTTTAATTTGCAAAATTCTTTTCGATATCTTTCTCGCGATTTATCTGGCAACAATTTATTCACTGAATTTGCAGTTATTTCTTTCAATTCTAGTGGAGTGCAAGATATTTTTTCACCCATTTTAATTATAACCTTTAAATTAATTTCAAGTGTCAATTATCAGTGTAACCAACTACCATAAAATTTTATGAATATGTATGGGCGATTTTTTTATTTAGAAATGGCATAACATGGCATAAAAGGGCGCAAAATAGAAAAAATATTATAAAAAAACTCGTTCGTCAGGCGTTTTTCATCACTTGTCCATTAGAGAGCACTTGGACCAAACTTGGACGCGTGCTGTAAAGTCGCGCTGACTGAACTCGTCCTTTAATATACTATTCTGACGTATATTAAAGTTGAATTATTTTTTCTTATTTTGAATCAAGAAGTCTCAGCCTCTCTGTCTGGATTTATCTGGCTCTAACATAACTTAACCTAACCATAACCTAATCTAGATTAAATCTAGGTTAAGCAAGATTATATCGACAACGACCAAATAGTGTTCCCGTCACAGTGCGTTTTTACTTGTTAGCAATTTTAGCCACGGAGACGCTGAACGTTCTAACCGTTTTGTATCAGTGATTTGAAGTATGTCTGTCAAGTTGTCTGTCAAAATTACAATTTTTACAATATTGTCTGTAAGAAAAAATTATTTTTTTGTAGATTCAACAGTATTTTAACATGCTTCGTAGATAAAATAATGTATGACACACGTGTGTGAAAGGCACACTTTTGTGCACACTTTTATCATAAACTACTATTGTTAGACTTTCTTGTGTTCTAGTTTTTATTCTCCTTTATTGAGTTTTAGTTTGTTATGCATTCTATGCTAAATATGATAATGCTCGCGTGCCTCAAAACCATTGCATTTAAAACGGCTTTTAAAGAAACTAGGTAATTATAAAAATGAATATGCTAATATCTTACCATATATACGTTTGATATATTTAGTTGCAAGTGCTTTATTTCATGAAATATTTCTAGATGTAAATCTTTAAACTGCAATATTTATATCCTGTTTTTTACAACCTTTCCCTTGAAGCAAAACATTTCTTGAACAATCTAAATCTATTTTAAAGTTTTTATTGTGAGTAAACAAATAACTCCACAGACAACAATGATTTAGAAAGCTTGGAAATATTATCATATAACAGAGTGGGCCAAATGGTGGCTCGGGAGACGCATGCGGCTCTTCAAACGGTTCATTCTGGCTCAGTTGTACAAATATTTTAAAATATAGAAATGTTATTAAATACATTTTAACAGTTGCAAAACCTCATCGGGATTAACTACATCGTGTATGAAATATTGATTAAAGTTCGTTGAAATTTTGCTTTAAAAAAATGTATACCGTAAAACTGTGGTAACATTTTTAACATCTAGCATTAACATTTTAACATTAAAGAGTTAATTGTTTTAGCCTTAACTATATGAAACCACATGTTAATTTATTTGAATAAAACTAATTATGTGATTTGTTTCATGTGATTGTTTATTTGACTATAGTTTCACCAACTCAGTGGCTCTTCAGAATGGCCACTGTGTTGGTGAAACTATAGTCAAATAAACAACCACATGAAAAAAATCACATAATTAGTTTTATTCAAATATTTTAACATTTTTCCATGCTTTTCCTTTAATAAAATCTTGGAATATACTTTTAAGAGGATATGTAGGCTGGATGGGATAAGAAACTATTATTTACTATATATCAACTATTATTTAGGAATATTATTGGTGGACAAAGAGAAGGTCTTTTGGGAGGTGCGGCTCCAAAGATTTTCAAGGAAGTAAATTTGCTCTCGCTGCAAAAAGTCTGGCCACCCCTGTCATATAATGTTTATATTGTGTGTCCAATCTACATGAAAATCAAATTCAAGTCAAAATTTGTAAACTAAATTTGTCTTATCGAGTGTATTTGATCCAGGAACTTGGGAAACTGGGAAATTGGGAAACTAGGAACTTAAGACACTATGAACTCGAGAAACTATTAAATTGGGAACACTAAGAATAGTACTTCTACAAATTTACTACAAGACTAGACAGACAAGACTTTTTTCGGAAAGAGAGTACACACTGAGGCCCCGTAAGTTCCCGTGTAGTGTGGGGCTCTCTGGTCGAGTTGTTCGTGATTAGCATATCCACTAAAACCTACGTAGGCCTACGTTCCCGTGTAGTGTACACCTCTGGTCGAATTTTTCGTGACCAACCTTACCTACTAAAACCCCTCCTCTGGTTCTTCACTTTACTTCACCCGAAACCGCCTTAGCATTACTTCGGGAACCGCCTTAACATTTCTTCGGGAATTTCACACTACACGGGAACGTAGTCCTATGTAGTGTGGGGCTCTCTAGTCGAGTTGTTTGTGACCAGCATACCTACTAAATCCTACTTGGACCCACATTCCTGTCTAGTGTGCGGCTCTCTGGTCGAGTTGTTCGTGACCAACATACCCACTAAAACTCTCCTATGGTTGTTCACTTCACTTCACCCGGAAACGCCTGAGCATTACTTCGGGTGGGAGGTTGGTCCATTTACTTCCTTCTTATTGTTATCCTTTCCTTATCTTTTTTTTACATATTTCGTCTACTAACGCATAATTTCCCTCATTAGCTCTCTAATCGCATTTCACGTTTCTTCGTTCGGGGGCACTAAGTCGGCGATGTTATTTGGCGCCACGCCTGTTCCACACCTCTTATTGGCGTCAATTCGGTGCATTCGCCACCTCGGACGCTGGAAAATGGTATGGTGAGGGCTATCTTCCTCTACGCTGCAATAACAACATGCGCTCTCGTCTTGTTTACAGATTCTCTTAAGGTACGTACCGAAAACCCCATGATCCATCATCGCCTATGTCAGGTGTTGCTAGACAGAACCCCATGCCCTGGAGCTCCACCTTGCTCACGTCCTTGAGAAATATTTTTGTGTGCCTAGTGTATGACTGCCAAGACTCCAACCAATCATTCATCATCCTTTCCTGTGCATCTCGCTTCCCGTAGATTCCTTCTTGGTATGTGCGACATCTCTCTTGCAACCTAAGTTCAATCAGCATTCAAAAGGATGGCTTGTGTGGTATGCTGCGATTAGTCTGATTGCCATTAGACTGTTAATTAATTGCATTAGGTTCCTATTGTGTTTATAGCGAAGCACACATTACAATAGAATGGACGGCAGTGCACAAGACCTTTCTCATATTTGCACTTGATCCCCTTACGTTGGCCATTAGTCTTACCAGTGCCATCAAGGATCCAGAAATTAATTTTATTTACTTTATCAAGGTATACTCCCATATACTACAACGCCTTTTGTTTTTTTTTTCTCCCTCAATAGTTATTTCCATCTCGGTAACTTTTCTACGACTGGCTAACAGAAGAGACTGGTTCTAGCTCTTCCTAGCAGCAAGAATCCTATTTCTGTTATTTTTTTACTACTTTGAAAACTGCGTCCTGTGCAACTTTCTTCTTGGACAATCACAGCCAGGTCATTTGCACAGGCTATCTACGTGACGTGCCTCCCCACGTCCAGACGCAACATCTGGTTACAGAAGACGTTCCACAGGGTCGATCCAAGCACCGAGCCCTGTGAAACATGCTCGCAGTTTGAATCTTCTGCTCAGAGTTAGTTATAATGTGTCTGTTCTTTAGGAATGATTTTATTATTCTAAGTTAGTAGGCACTGACTTTGTATCCATTAAGTGCCTCTACTGATAGACAAGAAGATAATAAGACAAATTAGACAGACAGGAGTAGACAGACAAGACTACACATACAAGACTAGACAGGCAAGATTAGATAGACAAAACTAGACAGACAAAACTAGACAGACAAGACTAGATAGACAAGAGTAGATAGAGAAGACTAGACATGCAAGAGTAGACAGACAATATTAGATAGACAAGACTAAACAGACAAATCTAAACAAATAAGTCTAAGCAGACAAGACTATACAGATAAGACTAGACAGACATGACTAGAGAGACAAGGCCAGACAGACAAGACTAGAAAGACAAGACTAGACAGACAAAACTAGACAAGCAAGACTAGACAGACAAAACTAGACGGACTAGACTAGACAGACAAAAAAAGACAGACAAGACTAGAAAGACAAGACTAGAAACACAAGTCTAAACACACAATACTGGGCAGACAAGACTAGACAGATAAGACTAAACAGACATGACTAGACAGGCTAGACAGACAAGGCTAGACGGACAAGATTAGAGAGACAAAACGGGACAGATAAGACTTGACAGAAAACACTTGACAGACAAGGGTCGATAGACAAGACTAGACAGACAAGAGTAAACAGACAAGAATAGACAGACAAGACTAGACGGAAAAGCCTAGACAGACAAGACTAGTCAGACAAGACTAGACAGACAGGACTACACAGACAAAACTAAACTAGGAACTTGGGGAATTAGGAGCAATAAGTGTAACACTTCTACATATTTACTCAAAAAACTTGAGATACTAGGAACAATATGTCTAATACTTCTTGCAAATATTTACACTTGGAACTTGGCAAACTATAATAATAATAACTGGAATAATAATAATATTAGTTCTTCTACATATTTGCCCTTCGAACTTTTGAAACTAGTAACAGTTTGTATAGTACTTTTACTACATATTTATTTATTTCCTGCATTTTATTTTTATAAAGTCTTTATATTTAGAGGGATAATGGGTTTATAATATTTTATATTCCGGATTCTTTTTCGACTTTTTCCATATATTTTTTGCAAACTTTATTCTCGCATCAACAGTTTCAACTAAGTGGTTGGAAGTTTTTCTTCTTTCTTTTTGCGCTGCAAACGTGACTTGGAACGTGCTCCATATTAGAATTTCCATCTCTCAATTTTTGCCGTTTTTATTCGTCCACTTTGTGGCTGTGTGTGTGTGTGTGTGTTGCAAAAGAATGGGGTGCATGGAAAATGCGTGAAGGAAATGAAACCATTCTAGGTTTGATGCCGCGTGTAAAATAAATTCCCTCGTGTCCCATACGCATTTCAAACTTGCGAAAAAAATGTAATGCGGTACAAAACGAATTTTAATTGGAAAATTTCCGGAACAGTTGAGAAAACAAAAAATATGTTTTAAAATAAAAACGAATTTTAATTTGAAATGATTTAACATAATGTGTTGAGATGGGATGGCCTCAAAAACTGGGCTCTGGACGAAGAATTTTATACCCAACAATTTTACAAAAATTGATCTACAGCTGACATACCACGCGGTGCTTGACAAGACCAGACAAGACAAACCAGACGTTATTTCTTCCAAAAAAATCTTATATTTAAAGTTAATTTTATTACAAAATACTTAACCTAACAATTTAGTAGTAGAAAGACCTCGTTATCTTTACCCTTTAGTTATAATTTGACGCAAAGAATGAATTATTATTATTATTTCATATCCACGCTTTTTAAAAACTCATGCGTAGATTTAATTTTCTGTTAATGTTCTGTTTTGTGTATTTGACTTGTGAATGCATCAAAACTGCTAATCCAATAATAGCTTGAATTTTTTACTACGGATTGGATATCACCCCCAACTTGTCAAGCTTAATATAGATGAAGGCAAATGGATGTTAGAGATTGTAAATGATAAATGGATTTGTTGATAATCCAAAACCTTTGCTTAATTTTGCAGGTCACAACGAGGTCACATTGTGACGAAATTGTGGGTGTTAGAGATTTACACATTCGCAATTAAATACCGACAAAAATATAAGAATCTGATTTTATTTGTGTTAAAAAGTTTTAAGAACGTCATTTTTTGTTCGCCTGTGTACTCATTGTTACCATTCAATGAAGTTTCGATTTCGACATTTTGACTCAAATATCAGCAAAATTTGAGTTTCTTCTAATAAAATTTATATTTTCCATGTTATTTATGACATATTGGGGTGAAGAAATTTTCTACGAAAGAAGTCTTATTTCTAAAATAGACTAAATAATAATGGCTAATTTATAAGCTTAGACTACACAGACTATATTAGACAGGCCAGAGTAGACAGACCAGACTACACAGACTAAACACATATTTTGATTTCACATATACTGTAGCATATGTATTCAGCATTCCGTCTAAAAGACACTATGCTAGCTATACCGTCAAGTCTGTGCAAGAGTTACAGGCCTTATTTTTAGGACTTTTGGTTAATCATGGTCGAGTCTCTTAAATTGAGCTGCACCGCTGTTAAAATTTTTCGCCATGTTTGGTTTATATTATTATTATTATTTCGTGCGACAGAAGACGGAGACCGATGAGACTGTCGTGTTCCTAGTTGGGGTTTATTATCATGGGTAGTGGACCAGTTACCGATTTATGGTCTTTAGTTATCTAAGTGGTTTTTGAAGATCAGTGAGGGTGCGTCGACAGTGTCCTTGTGCAGCTGCTTCTAGATATACACTACGCTGTCTACAATATAGCTTGCACAGCCCCATGAGATGATTTTGATCACTGATGTGAACCTAATTCTGGATTCTCCAGTGTTTTTGAATAGCACATGTGATGCTGAGTCCATTTCACCGCATGTGCATAGCGGTGATTCCCGCTTTCCAAATTTGTGGAGGTAAGTCTGAAAGTTTCCATGACCAGTGATCAGGCGCCGCGTGGCGTGTCAGCTTTTTTTTGTCCAATTTTCTATGTTGGGTATAAAATTCTTCGTCCAGAGCCCAGTTTTTGAGGCATCCCGTCTCAACTGTATTTCTTTTAGGCTGTAATATGCTATCATTTGCTTAATAGTTTCCCTAGGTATTTTAGTGCATGAAAGTGGGATATCCTGCAAAACTTCACCAGAAGGATTTATGCCTGAAGCTTGCCTTGCCAGACTGTCTTCCTGTTCATTTCTAACTACTCCGGCGTGAGCTTTCAGCCAGTGCCATCGTAAGTTGACTCTGCCTGATGAGTCTTTTGCCGCCTGATACGTTTCCACTAACAGTTCTGTGGCCCTTGTAAGATGTTTTAAAGCTTCCAACACTAATCGACTATCGCAGATGATTGAAGAAGATTGGATGTGAATATTTACGGAGACACATTGTAGAGCCCTCTTAATTGCGACGAGCTCTGCTTGGAAGATAGAACAGTAATTTTCTAATCTAAACTGTTCATGGAATATTTCCTCATCCCCCCCTGTATAGGAGAGTAGCAGACCAGACTCCGTTTTTGGATTTTGAGCCATCTGTATATATTCGAGTGGACAATGTGTTTGTCAATGTCAGATAGTATTTCATGTGGCAAACATCTTACCGGTGAATAAATTCTTCTATATCTACGCGTGTTTCCTTTTTGCTTTGATTTACACGACGTCTGCCATATTGAGGCCACAGAGGGCAAGGCCGGTTCCGAGACTCCCTGTAAATATTTGATAGAGCTGATTTATTAAGACCCCATTCCTTCCCAGATGCTATGCCCATTCTTAAGGAACAGATTTTGACTTTGCCACAAGCCTGCTTGATGTGGGCTTTAAAATTTAGACACCTGTCGATCAGAATACCTACGTACTTAATATACTCTTGGCATTTAATTCGTGCATCTCCGAAACCAGAAACCGGTCTCCTTTTCCTCGGTGATTTACCGAAGAATAAGTCCACCGTCTTTGCTGCGTTGAAGTTGAGTTTGCATTCTAGTGTCCATTGGCGAAAGATATCCAGGGCCCGATTATTTTTCTGTTTCAGTTCGGTGATTGTTCTGCTATTGACGAGAAGCATTGTGTCATCAGTGGAGGCAACTAACTCACAGCCCTTTGGAAAGTGTTTATCAACTATCGAATTATATAAAATTTTCCAGAATCCTGGACTTGACTTCGAACCTTGCGGACAACCTTTTCTAACTACTTTTTCTATATAAATACCTGACTCTGAGATAATGGCTTTTCTTTCTGCTAAGTAACTCTTTGCTAAATTAAATAGGTTGTTCGAACAGTCTTGAGAGATAAGGCAATGGATAATTAACGGCCACCAGGCGTTATCAAAAGCTCAGCTTATGTACAAAGATATGGCTGCACAATATTGCTGTTTATTTCTTGATGAAACCTAACCTAACCTAACCTTATGAAATCTATAACTTTGGTAACTGCATTAATTGTGCTAACTCCTTTGTGCTAACGATTGTGCTAACTCCTTTGCGAAATCCGTACTGATCTTTGTTGAGTAGATTGTGACTCTAGAAATGCTCGATTCTTGAAATGAGTAGTGCATCATGGATTTTCCCTACAACATGAAGCAAGCTAATCGGTCTAAAATCTTTTGCTGCTAGATCAGGTTTATCCGTTTATTTAACCTAACCTAACCCCATAAATAAGGCACTTCTTAAAAAGTGTCAAGAACATTACCGAAGCGGATTTGAAAGCAACTTGAACAATTTCTGATGAAATTCCATCGATACCTGGCGCTTTCTTTGGGTTCAATCGTGCAATGACCAATTCGACCTCCATAAGGGAAAAAATATGTCGTTCGATCCTCCTTTCCCTGTTATTGCCTCTTCTCAGATTTGTCGGTGTGTGTCGCTTTCTACCCCTGTGCCTTCTGAGAAAAATGTGTGGAGCAGAACATGAGTAGTCTCTTTTAGATCGAAAGTAGAGTCTCCTAGTTTCAAACCAGTAAGGTAACCTGTGGAGGGTTTCTTCCCCGTGATAATTTTTGTATACTTTAGGATTCTCATGGGATATTGTGAAGAATTCGCGTTTTTCCTTCTTTGTCTCTAGGATCCGTGCTTTATACTCCCTTTGCTTCTGTTGGTAAAATATGCGTCTTTGTTCTCTGATTTATCCTGAACTTTGCTGGTATTTACGTCTTAGACGGTTGTTTTGCTTTCGGAGGAGGGTTAGTTCTGGAGGTCACCATGGGACAGAATGTTTAAAGTGTTTCCTTTGAGGAATGGTTTCTTGGGCAGCTTAACCAGATATGCGTTAAATGCATGTGCGAAGGAAGAAATTTGTTCAGAGGAAAAACATTCGTCAATTGTTGGTTATAAGTATAAGGCGGATTATATGCACCAAAAAATTGAAATATATGCGCATATATATGCATTGATTTTTGAAGAAATATGCACTCAATTCGACCATATAATGCATTACAATATGCAAATTTTTGACAGCAATTGATGAAGAAAAAGTAGAAATAATTAAGGCCATGTAATATTTCTATTCACGCAAAATTTTCTTAATTCTAATTATCAATTAACTAAACAAAAAACTAAACAAAAATATAAGTACATTATTTAATTCAATCTATATCTAAACTTGACCACTAGTCAATTTACAAACTATACTGTTTTTCTACAACATCTTTCTGTAACAATTGATAATCAAATGTTTCAAAAATTTCGATCAGAAATTTTTGTCTCCTGTCTGAAAACATATGTTTATAAATCGAAAAATTTCTTTCAACACCTACAGAAGTAATTGGAGCATTTTTAATTTTTACAATTATTGCTAAATGAAAATTCATATCATCAACTATTTCGCCTTTTAAAATTTTTTTGATATTTTTTAATTTAAAAAAACCCTCTTGTATTACCGCTTTAAATTTTTCATGTATAGATTCACCTTCTTCTATAGTTTCAATTGACTTTGATATTGCCCTCTATCCGTACTTTTAACATTTTTTTGCAATTTTCCAAACCGAAGCCAGAATCACTGATTTCGAGAACTATATCTTTAGTACCTGCAAAATTATCGGCATAAAAAATTGCTGCGTCTAACCACGCACCCCATCTGGTAATTATAGGTTCAGGAGGCAATTGAACATTCGGAAGTCATCTTATAAAATTGGACTCAAAGGGACTTTTAAAAATATTTTTTTGACATTACTAATTAAATTGCTAACAACGAAAAATCTATCAGATTTTAGCAACGAGCTAAACAGTTGTGTAAATAATGTTACAATTTTGTTTTATTTAGAACTGCTTTTATCATGCGTGTAACAACATAAGTAAAAAATTTTCTCAGGGTAAAAAGAAATTTGATAAATTTTCTTGTACAAATCGGGCAATTGTTTCTTAAACAAATGATTAGTTTTTTCAAGCTGTTTCGATGAAATTAAATATGATTTCCCAAAATGGTCTTCATGAAAAATTCCTACTAACAGATGGGCAATCTAATGGCCACATTTATCGGTACTTCTGATACTACGTCTAATTTCCATCGGTACTACTTTTATTTTCCAACATTGTTTGTGAATTGACTTGTGAATATTAAAAGAATTTAGATAAGTTTTTCTTAAGGTACTCTCGTCAGGTATATTATGTTCACAATATATTTGTAAAAATGATTTTAACTCCGTAAGTAATTTTGTGGATGGTCGGTATGTATTTGCAGAAATAAAAAAAAACAATAATAACGACTTAAATATGCAAGAATTTGCAATATATGCAATTACTAATTAGCGTTAATTAACTTTAATCAATGTAATTCGTCCACATAATAAAGTATATTTATATATTGCAAAAAATATATGCGCTTTACATATAATCTGCCCTCTAGTTATAAGTTTTACTACGGATTAGAAACTTTACCTCAAAGTCCGGCCAGTTCGCTTTTCTTGTACAGAATCCTCTCTGTTGCTCTGGTAACTCGGTATCAATGCCTTATATCAATATCCAGCAGATATATATGTGGTCTAACAAACTTCCTTCGTTCGTCGGGCATTTACCAGTCAGCAATCCATCCGCGTAGCCTACCGCTTACTAGAGTGAGGTTTACTCTAGTAAAGATTGATCTAGAGTGAGAGATTAAACTCGTATCCAATGTATCCCAAGTATCCAATGAAACTGTATTCACTATATCCAATGTAAGTGGGTTCTGAAACCACTATTCAAGATTCCACAATCCACAATTGTCAAATTCAAATTGTTTTGCAGAATGACTCGTTCTACAGCTTTACCAAGCTTGTCCTCGGTAACACTTCCCCAAGCATGTGATTTTGTGTTGAAATCGCCAGCAATTAAGATATCACCCTTTGATCTTACTTAGATAATTGCATTTTCTAGAGCGTTCAAGTTATCAATGTATCGGTCGTTGTCTATTTGTCTCGCTTGTGGTGGTAAGTAAACTGAAATTGCATGGAATACCAAGTTACCGCAGTATATCAACAGTCATCAAGTTTTTGGAATATTCGGCTTTAAATATTGCATTCAGTCGAGGATCTATGATTACCACTGCTGATTTTACGGATGAGTCCCCGGTTTTTGTATTGTAAATTATTTTATACTGAGTTGGAAATCCTGGGAGCTTACCCGCAAGAACGTAGGGTTCTTGAATAAGGATAATTTGAGCCTTATCTCTCACAATTTTATCCAAGAGCTGCGGTTGTTGCTTTGTATTTGCGTTATTGTTTGTGTTCTTTTTGTGTAAAGTAAAAACAAAAAGAGCTAGTTATTTATATTTATTCAAAGTGGTAGGGTCCTGGTTTCCGAGTCTTCCTCTTTCCCATCCTTTGGTTTTAGTTTTGACCTAAGCCATTTTGGGGTCCGGACATCCTCTGATGTATCTTCGGAAATTGAGGATGTTCTAGTGGCTAGTGGGCCGCCTCGTTTTCTTTCCTCGTTTTCTTCCACTGATATTGGTGTTTTGAATTTTTCGTTAGAAGCCAGTCTTTCACTCGTCGACAGTCTGATAACCCTCATGTGCGGAAGTCAGAATTGTATTTTTTTCGATTGTGGTTGCAGTGCGAGTCCAGGTTCCTGGAGGACTAGTGTTTCTTTGAAATATATTTAGACGAATTATGCTCCTTAATGAATGCATAATAACAGGAATTAATGCTGCGGCCACCTCCTTTACATCGAAATTCGGGGGTCTTGTGTTCGTGATAAGATATTTTTTCCCTGATTTTAATTTCTTGAATCGATGCTTCTTCTTTATATTTCGGGCATGTACTAGAATTTGCCAAATGGTCTCCGCCGCAATTTGTACATATGGGTGAGGCGCATAAGCCCTCGTGTGGAGCTTTACCACAGGGACATATCGGGACATATCGTTCGTTTGGATGAACAGCGTATTAACTCAAAATTTACGATTTTTAACCTAAAAATACAGTTCTACTAAATATCATGCGATCTTTCTAACGAACGTGGTTGTATAACGATATTACGACAGATTGGCGGGGGTGCGGGGTAGTATCTTCGTCTTTTTCGCACTTTTTTGAACGTTCGTTTGAACAACACTGTCGTATTCAATCTTACTCGCGGAGTTGGGGTGAACGTCGTTCGTTTGTGATAGACAGTTTTAACCTTGAAAAACGCTGTATTCATTAAAAGGAGAGTTCTGTTTGAATACTATTATTTTGTGAAATAGAGTAATAATTTTAGTTAATACCTTCTTTACGAAAAGTTGTTGCATTTGGTTAGTAACGGGTGTTTCTAGTTTAAAGAACTAATTTGAGATACTACCATGTCCACAAAAGTTTTTTTGAATTTAGTGCAATTCTTTCTCGATGAAAAAGTAATAATCGTAAATAATATTATGTAAATTCAAAAAAAATGATATTCAGCGTTTGTTTTGGTTATGATTCCTTATTGTTTAGAAAAAAATAAAAAATAATAGTATTAAAACTAATATGTGTTATATTCAACATAATTTGTGGTGTGTTTGTTTGAATTAATTATGGAAAGAACTCTTTTCTTTTAAACTACTTAAAAGTTTTCATTTTACAGAATGATTTTGCAAAGATTTACCTTATTTTTTACCTTACTAACATACACCTTACCTAACTTACCTTAGATTATATACATAAGTTTATAATCAGAAATGCTGTTAAACCACCTGATCCAAGAGAGGGAGAATCCGTATTAGTTTCTCATAATGGGATCTTCGATATGTCTACTTAAGGTATTATGCAATAATACATTATGCATTAACTATAAAGTTAATTAAACGGCACTAATAAAGAAAGATCAGAATATAAGTAATGTGATCTCAGAAGATTTGAGGGGTAAGCATGGAAATCACCTTAAAATTCCAGAAACAATAAAATTAGAAATATGTAATCATATTAAATCTATACCTACTATAGAAAGTCATTACTGTCCTAGTACCACATCAAAAAGTTATATTGAAAACAGGAAATCGTTGGCTGAATATCATCGTGATTATTTAAATGATTGCAAAACCCTTAATAAACCCTTTGAAAAGTCTTTGGCCTATTACAGTATTTTTAACAGTGAATTTAATATTGGCTTCCACTCGCCAAAAAAAAATGTAGGTATGCGAGACTTGTGTGGCTTTTAATAACGCAATATGTGATGCAAAAGAAAATTTACGTGATGAATATGACAACCATCATGCTGAAAAAGAACTTTTAAGGCGCGAAAAGTATGCAGACAAAAACGGACAGGGTAATGTAATTGTGGCGGTATACGATTTGCAAGCCGTCCCCGAGGTGACGTATCATGACTTGTCCCCGTGTTTTTTACAAACTAAAAACTAAGCAAGTAGAATGTTACGCATGACATGAAGGCGATGGTCAAAGCGGTGTGATTGAAATTGCAACTTGTGTCTCTAAGTACCTAGAAAAACTATCTAGCAATGCATCAGAACCGTTCCACGTTGTAATTTATAGTGTCAATTGCTGTGGACAACAACAAAATAAATTTATATTAAATACTTATATGTATGCTTTGTCTAAATTTCCTGTAATATTTTTTGTCTAAATTTCCTGTAATATCAATAACTCACAAATTTTTAATAAAAGGGCATCGTCAAAATGAGGGAGATACGGCCCAGTCTCTTATTGAAAGAAAAATAAAGGCATCACTTAAATCTGGTCCATTTTTTTCAGCAGAACAATATTATTTTTTTAATACGTACTGCCAATGTAACTTCCCAGTTCTTTGTTTTGAACGAATTGGCATTTAATTGATTTTTTGATATTAAAGCCATGTCTAACAAGTTATATAAGAGATTACCACCGAAAAATACCCACAATGAGCCTGTTAAAATAACAGAAATGAAGGTCATTAAAGTGTCAGCAGGAAACAAAGACTCATTTTTTTATGTATCTTACTCTGATACTGATTTCAATGAGGTAAAATTATTTTATTGCATTATAATTGTAATATTGCTCTTGAACAACTTTATAGAGAGGAAATTAAAATATCGGAACAAAAAAAGAACGGATAAATTTAATTTAAAAAAATCCAATTCCTCAGTATTATAGAGGCTTTAAGAAAACCTTTAATTGTTTTTTTTTTAATATAAAACCTAGTTGACTTTGACTTGATTGTTTTGAAACTGTTTACTTGTGATAGTAATCTTTCAATTTTATTTAGAAGTACTCCTTATGTTTTTTTAACTCTAATCTTCCCTTTAGTATAAGATTTTGTGACGATTAACTTAGATTTCATTATGATTATTTTTATTCTGGTTTCTTTAATCCTAGTTGAATACCTGCGATTAGTAAAGTAAGTGAATTTTTTGTAATGTTGCCATCTTAATTATAAATAATGTTTATTATAAGTAACCATACAAAACTGTTATAAATTAGTATAAAGCCAACGACGGCCGTCGTGCTCAAGAGTAGCTAGTGATTTAAATTAGTTTAAATTAATCAGCAAAGCTTAAAACAGATGTTAAAACAACTTTTCATGTGATGAAAAAATGAAAATTCTGTTTTTATTTTGTATTATTTTGAAAACTTATTCTTAATATTTGTGGAACATGGTAGTATAATGAATGCTCCTTAAACATAACTAAATGAATTAACAATTCATGAAAAAATAGGATGGCATAGCAAAATAAACATTATGTTAAAATAATGTCTTAAAAAATAATCGAAAGGTCGAACATAGACCCGAAAAAATGCATTTTTAAGAAAATATAATTTTCTAGTTACTACTCTGGTTTATAAGTATTTTTTGTGTAAAAAGGTATTATTATGTTCTTTCCTGCGGAATTTCTATTTTTTATCAGTAATAGCAAAATGGACAAAATCATGAAGTGAACAAAAACGTTATCAATAAAGTTAGTTTAAGAGATATACAGGTGAGGTTAACTAATTATTTACAGAAATGGAAATATATTGATTTGAAAACTTCATATCGCTATCCTGAAAAATAGGCTTTTTTGAGTAAATACCCTGTTCATCTGGACCGACGATATGTGTGGACTTGAGCATCTTATGGAGCTGTGACCAAACTTTTGACACTGGAAGCATCTCATTGGGCTTGGAAAGTACTCCCTCGCCTCTAAGTTATAAAATGCGACGTTTATGTACTTGGGAAGCGTAGGGGTATTAAATGTTAAAATGATTGACGGTGTGTTTTTAAGTTCTCCGTCTCTTTTTTCCTTTTTACGTCGCACACATCTAAACTCTTTAATTCCTCTAAAATCTCTTCTTCTCGGACGTTTAGAAGGCCTCTACAATATATTACTCCCTTACTGAAGTTCAAAGTTTTGTGCGTGATAACTTCTAACGCATATTCGCAAAAATTATTGACAAGAGAAGACAGACAAGACCAGACAGACCAAAACCAGATAGTCAAGACCAGACAGAGAAGACCAGACATACAAGACCAGACAGACCAGACCAGACAGAAAAGCCCAGACAGACAAGACCAGACAGACAAGACCAGACAGACAAGAGCAGACAGACAAGACCAGACAGACAAGACTAGACAGACAAGACCTGACAGACAAGACCAGACAGACAAGACCAGACAGACAAGACCAGACAGACAAGACCAGACAGACAAGACCAGACAGACAAGACCAGACAGACAAGACCAGACACACAAAACCAGACAGACAAGACCAGACAGACAAGACCAGACAGACAAGACCAGACAGACAAGACCAGACAGACAAGACCAGACAGACAAGACCAGACAGACAAGACCAGACAGACAAGACCAGACAGACAAGACCAGATAGACAAGACCAGACAGACAAGACCAGACAGACAAGACCAGACAGACAAGACCAGACAGACAAGACCAGACAGATAAGACCAGACAGACAAGACCAGACAGACAAGACCAGACAGACAAGACCAGACAGACAAGACCAGACAGACAAGACCAGACAGACAAGACCAGACAGACAAGACCAGACAGACAAGACCAGACAGACAAGACCAGACAGACAAGACCAGACAGACAAGACCAGACAGACAAGACCAGACAGACAAGACCAGACAGACAAGACCAGACAGACAAGACCAGACAGACAAGACCAGACAGACAAGACCAGACAGACAAGACCAGACAGACAAGACCAGACAGACAAGACCAGACAGACAAGACCAGACAGACAAGACCAGACAGACAAGACCAGACAGACAAGACCAGACAGACAAGACCAGACAGACAAGACCAGACAGACAAGACCAGACAGACAATACCAGACAGACAAGACCAGACAGTCAAGACCAGACAGACAAGACCAGACAGACAAGACCAGACAGACAAGACCAGACAGACAAGACCAGACAGACAAGACCAGATAGACAAGACCAGACAGACAAGACCAGACAAACAAGACCAGACAGACAAGACCAGACAGACAAGACCAGACAGACAAGACCAGACAGACAAGACCAGACAGACAAGACCAGACAGACAAGACCAGACAGACAAGACCAGACAGACAAGACCAGACAGACAAGACCAGACAGACAAGACCAGACAGACAAGACCATACAGACAAGACCAGACAGACAAGACCAGACAGACAAGACCAGACAGACAAGACCAGACAGACAAGACCAGACAGACAAGACCAGACAGACAAGACCAGACAGACAAGACCAGACAGACAAGACCAGACAGATAAGACCAGACAGACAAGACCAGACAGACAAGACCAGACAGACAAGACCAGACAGAAAAGACCAGACAGACAAGACCAGACAGACAAGACCAGACAGACAAGACCAGACAGACAAGACTAGACAGACAAGACCAGACAGAGAAGACCAGACAGACAAGACCAGACAGACAAGACCAGACAGACAAGACCAGACAGACAAGACCAGACAGACAAGACCAGACAGACAAGACCAGACAGACAAGACCAGACAGACAAGACCAGACAGACAAGACCAGACAGACAAGACCAGACAGACAAGACCAGACAGACAAGACCAGACAGACAAGACCAGACAGACAAGACCAGACAGACAAGACCAGACAGACAAGACCAGACAGACAAGACCAGACAGACAAGACCAGACAGACAAGACCAGACAGACAAGACCAGACAGACAAGACCAGACAGACAAGACCAGACAGACAAGACCAGACAGACAAGACCAGACAGACAAGACCAGACAGACAAGACCAGACAGACAAGACCAGACAGACAAGACCAGACAGACAAGACCAGACAGACAAGACCAGACAGACAAGACCAGACAGACAAGACCAGACAGACAAGACCAGACAGACAAGACCAGACACACAAGACCAGACAGACAAGACCAGACAGACAAGACCAGACAGACAAGACCAGACAGACAAGACCAGACAGACAAGACCAGACAGACAAGACCAGACAGACAAGACCAGACAGACAAGACCAGACAGACAAGACCAGACAGACAAGACCAGACAGACAAGACCAGACAGACAAGACCAGACAGACAAGACCAGACAGACAAGACCAGACAGACAAGACCAGACAGACAAGACTAGACAGACAAGACCAGAGAGACAAGACCAGACAGACAAGACCAGACAGACAAGACCAGACAGACAAGACCAGACAGACAAGACCAGACAGACAAGACCAGACAGACAAGACCAGACAGACAAGACCAGACAGACAAGACCAGACAGACAAGACCAGACAGACAATACCAGACAGACAAGACCAGACAGACAAGACCAGACAGACAAGACCAGACAGACAAGACCAGACAGACAAGACCAGACAGACAAGACCAGACAGACAAGACCAGACAGACAATACCAGACAGACAAGACCAGACAGACAAGACCAGAGAGACAAGACCAGACAGACAAGAACAGACAGACAAGACCAGATAGACAAGACCAGAGAGAGACAAGACCTGACAGACAAGACCAGACAGATAAGATCAGACAGACAAGACCAGACAGGCAAGACCAGACAGACAAGACCAGACAGACAAGACCAGACAGACAAGACCAGACAGATAAGACTAGACAGACAAGACCAGACAGACAAGACCAGACAGACAATACCAGACAGACAAGTCTAGATAGACAAGACCAGTCGGACAAGACCTGACGGACAAGAAGAGACAGTCAAGACCAAACAGACAAGACAAGAGAGACAGGACCATGGAGACAAGACCAGACAGACAAGAACAAAAAAAAGCAGAAAAGATCAGACAGACAAGATCAGACAGATAAGACGAGATAAACAAGAGCAGACAGAAAAAATCGGATAGACAACACCAAACAGACAAAACCAGACAGCTAAAACAAGACAGCTACGACAGGATCAGGCAGACAAGATCAGATAGATAAGATCAGACAGGCAAGATCAGACATAGAAGATGAGACAGACAAGGCTAGGCAAGCAAGACGAGACACAAAAGACTAGACTGACAAAACCAGACTTACATGACAAGTCTCGACAGACAAGGCTCGACAGACAAGGCTTGATAGATAAGACTCGACAGAGAAGGCTCGACAGACAAAGCTGGACAGGCAAGGCTGACAGACAAAACTAGAGAGACAAGGATAGACAGAGAAGGCTGGACAGACAAGGGTGGATAGACAAGACTGGACAGATAAAACTGGATAAACAGGACTAGATAGGCAAGACTGTACAGACAAAACTGGACAGACAAAACGTGACAGAAAAAACTGTACAGACAACATTGGACAGACAATACTAGATAGACAAGACTGGACAGTCAGGACTACACAGACAAGACTGGTCAGACAAGACTGGACTGACATGACTGGACAGACAAGATAGGACAGACAAGACTGGACAGACAAGTCTGGACAGTCTGGACTAGAGAGACAAGTGTGGACTTCGATAGGCAGAGAAGACTAGACTTACAAGGCTAGACAGACCAAACTAGGCAGACAAGACTAGAGATTAGAGTCTAGGCAAACTAACTAAACATAGTCTCATAAGAATGTTGGCGACTTCCATTGTGCATGACGAGATTTTGCACAAATTGAACGCGACGCAAGCCGTCTGCCATTTTGCAAATATGTTTTCGACGTCTTGATTCGTTTACTCCACTGACCCTTGACCTTTTCTAGGATTTTCGTAACATTTATTTCAATCACGAAAATAACCTACAACTGCAGCTATATAGTATATACGTACGTGTTTAGGGTTTTTATTGATGACCAACATTGAAACTCTTTGGGTAAACTAATTTTGTCTGAAATATTTAGTTAATTTTGTGAAGTTTTACGGGTTTATAGCGATAATGAACATAAAATATTTCTTAGCTAAAACTTGTTTTGTCTGAAATATTTTGTTTATAATTAAACTGAGAATTGTTCAGGTTTTAACTGAAGATCTATTTTTGGCTTTCAACTAGGTTTCAAAAAGCTTTTGTTAGTTTCTAGTCTAAAAACTAGTATTAAAAGATTAACTTTTGTAATTTTAAGTAAACAAATAGATAAATATCAATAGTAATACCGCTTATTGTTGGAGTTTAATTTAGAGCTGAATGTACATTTAATAATTTCCATCACGAAATCTGTTAAATTGCAGTTTGATTAAGCTGAAAGTGTGCAGCCAGAGTACATTTTTTGTGTCGTTTCCCAGCTGAAACTAGTTCTGATAGTTCGTTTAATTAGGTGTTTGCGTGTTTTATATATCGTGCACGCCAGTTTTTAGTATCATTGTATTTACAGCAACGCGCACACCTCACAATAAAACCAGAATTAGCTAAATTAGAAAACTGAAAATGGTAGGTGTATTTATAAATACACGTATTGTGTTTAAAAATAGGATTTTATAGAGTAAATAAACTTTCCATAAATTCAAGTTTCGTTGACATTTACTTTAGTATTTAATGTTAAAAAAACCATTTGTAACTTCAATTTCTCTCAGCGATATAAAAATAAATCTCTAGTTTAACGATCGCATTTTACGTAAAACATTTCTGCTTTCAATAGATTTTTTTGGAATAAATAAAGGCAAATGTCGACGAGGCAAACTTAAAAAATAAATTTAAAGGCAACAGCACTGGCGTGCTAGCTTTACTACTACTTTTATAACACGAGTTTCAGCCGTTAGTTGACCCATCGATTTTCCGGCTTTAAAGCCGCTTCACCTTTCTCTCGCGTCTGTGAAAAGCTGCGCGGAAAGTTCAACTAAAACACAGACGTATTCTCAAATTAACGCAAGCAGACGTTGATACATTTCCTTTAAAACGACGCAGAATACGAAAAGAGGGAATAATTTTCAGCAAGAAATAAAGTTAAATATTAAATTAGTGACAATTTATTCGTATGATATTTTTCTTTATGCGTTTCTTTCGTTGCTTGGGAAGTGACACAATTGTGTGGGTTATGGTTTTGAAAGAGGCTGTGCATAAAAAAGTGCTGAGCAAAGACTCAAACATCATCATTTCAACGTATATATAATGATATCCCGAGGTCTTACTTTATATCTCGAGACCCTTCACTGCCACACAATGGAGACGGAAAAACATTTAAAACATGAAGGAAAAATGCTAAACATTCAGCGATGTTGTATTCATCACCCTATACACGAATTCCATTTCTGTGAGGTGGTGGTGACTTAGTAGTCAAGGTATCAGATTACTAAGCCATGAGCACCGGGTTGAAATTCAAAGGCACAAGTGTGGAAAAATAAGCCATCGTCTTCCTGTGCATGGCTCTGGCAAAGTCATCCCAGTAAATCTGCCACGAAAATAGCCTAACCCAACCTTTTTTTTAGAGGAGGAGGGAAAATGCATTATTGCACGCATATCTTTGTGTTGTGTGGGGCTTTCTGTCCATATTAAACTCCCTTAAAAACCCCTCCGCCTGCCTCCACTCGGTATCGTTTAACACATGCTTCAAGTAGGTCCTCCCTCCTCCTGCGACTCAGTTTCGTCTCTTTCCCTTAATTTCAGAAAACGACGTTGGATTGTCGCAACTTACTGCTACCATCCGGCTATTGCTTAATGTTAAGTGGGTTTCGCGTAGTTTCTCAGCGTTCTGTCTACTTCTCCCGTCCTTATCTTTGCAGATAATGCCGTATAAAGCTTTGTTGATGCTGTTCCAATTGCTTTCAGATTTTACCATAAACGCTATTGTGTTCCGTGGCTCTATATCATTTGGGAAATCCTTTCTCATTGCGTTCTACCAGTTTCAGTCGTAAATGGTGTGCGCCACGCTGTCCTCTTCTCCGCAATATTTACACAAGCTGTTAGGAGCTTGGTCAATCTTGTGGAGGTAATCTCGTAAACAGCCATGTCCGCTGAGGACTTGAGTTAGCTGATAACTCAGCTCTCAGTACTTCCTCTCTACCCATTTTTCCACGCCCTTTATAAGCAACTTGTATGTGTACATTGCCCCGACCGTTCTGTCTTCTTTATTTCATATTTGCTGTTCTGGGTTTCACTGCATCTGGCTGTCGATATGTCGGATCTCTCCTGTACTTACAGCTCTATTGGTCCTATGCCAGCTATGACTAGGACCGCTTCTCTGGAGGCAGTACTATAAGCACAGCTGGTTCCGATTGCCAGCATTTTTTGCATCGCTCCAAGCTTGCGTTTTTTGACATCTACACCCATAGCCCTCGCCCATTCGGCAAAAGCTTAGAGCATTGCAGAGTAGGCCAGCGAGCACAGCAGTTTTCTCTTGCTACTTCGTGGTTCTCCTACATTAGGCATAAGCCGTTCCAGCGCAGACAGGGAATCTTGGGCTTTTTCAGCAGCTTTAATGATGTGCTCTCTAAATGCCATATTCTTATTAATCAGTACGGCTAGCTAATTAATTGAACTCTTTGGTTTTTTGTCAGAGTCATATGGTAGTCTCTTGTTTTATGGTCATACGACCAGCATATGTTGCATCTGTCTACCCTTACCCTTTTCTCTGAGAGGAGACGCTCTGCCTAAATAAGGGGTAAGTACACCAACGCTTAGAGGAAGAGGGTTGGGTACAATAGATCTATAAAGGTCGCAGCACAAGTCGTCACCGCCATATCTACAATACACCCTTTTCTCTATCGAGCAAGTGGCTAAACCCACTCTGATTCATTTGAGCTTTGCTGTGGCATCCGCTATACTTCTTTCCATCGTTAGGGTAATTCCTTCTTGCATATTCTCTCAGCTAGGCCAATTTGAAGTTGGACGTCCTCAGGGCTGCAGAGTTCTTTTTTTTATCGCCTCCTGTACCTCCGTTCTGGTGGTCTGGGCGTCCATCTCTCTGATGTGGAATGTTCCCATCAGTCGCTCCACTCCCATCGTATGTACCTTAATGGTGGCTTCGTTGCCTACAATTTCCCTATACAACTCCTGCAGGACGATCGCATCTTTGTTATGAGAAGACTTCCCTCCTTGGTACACTTCACGCTTCTAACGGCCCTACTGGCTGGGATTTCCTTTAGTTTCTCTTTGGCATTGGTCAACATATCTTCAAATTGCTTGCTTTCCTGGTTAACTACCAGCGCGTACATCCTCCTAACCCCTATGTTTACTGCTGCTGTGTTGGTTGGTTTCTCTGTTGTGGTGTATATAACATCCCACGTGCCTGTGTCGTGGAAGATACATTCCAGCAATTTCGTAGCCTTGATGTGGTGTATAGCCACGCATTTGTCAGCCTCGATCTCTCGCTTCACCGCCAGCAGTTTGAACCAGATGTCGCCAATTGTATGGTTGTGGGTCACTTTGATAATTTTCTTGGTGCCATTGTGATTGGGGTTCAAATTCAAATTTAAATTAATTTATTGGCCACTTTGACGTATATGAACAATGCATATTGGCAAGTCAAACATTCAAAAAACATGATATAAATTTAAATGTTACAACATAAATCAAGATAGTCTTGAAGTGTATAATATATAGGGACTTCGCCACTAGGATGTTTCTCAAAGTTTTCCTAAATATTTTGTATGACGGTTCCTCGTTGTTAACTAATGGAAGCAAATTATACAAGTATATGCCAAATACTTCAGGAGCTTTGCTGCATGTAGTGGTCCTTGTTTGAGGTATGAATAATTTAAGACGAGTTCTAGTATTATAATTTTGTTTATCCTGATTTTTGGTCATAAGATACTTGTTTTTGTGTATGTAGCTGGTTGTTTACAGTATGCACAAACTTAGAACCACTAAAATGTTTAGTTCTGCTAAATGTTTAGTTGGGTTCATTAATCTAAACCTTATAGTCTGTTCTATGACCTCCACATCCTGCGAGGTATTGGTTAGGTTGGGCATCTGATCACGAAAGAGTTTCTTGATGCCCCTGTCCATGTTAATATCGTCTTTGCCAACTAGCACCACTTTAACAACTTTATCGTCTGTTTCCAGTGGGTTTTCAACCTTAATCTCTGTTACCTCACCTAAATAACCTAACCTAACCTTACCTAATAATGGCGTTAAGAACGGTAAGAGTTCCCTATATTTGTGTCTAAGATCAACCAAGCACCAAGCACCAAGTGCAGACTGAGGGAGGAGGTCCAGGTCCTACTTAGGACTATAGCACCACTGAAGAAGAAAATTCCATTAATGTAATTATCGATTGTATTTAACAGGAAAATATTAGATTTATTATTAGATTAACCCTTTTGCTGCGCGAACCGGATAAAGCCGCAAACCATTTTTATGTCCCGTGTACTAGTACCGGATTAATACGCAATTACTATGGGAAATCGACGCATCCGCTGTATTATAATTATGATAATACAGAAGATATGAGTTATTATGATTATAATAGACTACTAAAAATATTATAGACATATCATAAATTGATTTTAGAGTAATCATTATTTTTGGCCCAAACGGGAACCGTACTAATCCACTTGCATCGCTTCACTACAGCCTTTTATAACTACAGCACATTTATAACTACCACAAGCTGCAGTTTGTGGTAGTTATGAACCGAATATATACGCAAATAGTAAGTACCTAATTACGGGAACCGTACGAATCTCCACTACCATCGATATGCCGTGCAGAAGACACGACTTGTAGAAAGGCGAGAAGGTTAAGAAATTCAATTATATAAACCAAAATATATTGTTCCCATTGTCATCTATTCGATGAAATATTGCCTGTTTATGGATCAAGTCAATTTAATATATATCTAACTATATTATCATAAATCAAGTAAAGATTATTAATGATTTTAATAACCGCATATAAGGCTAGCAAGACTAAACAAACAAAACTGATAATGACCAACTGTAAGCAAATTTTGTACGGCAGATTTTAGAGGTATGCTAATAGTATTAGCTATGATAAGGCTATTAATCTAAAGCAGGAGTGACCAAAGCGGGACTGCGGTCGACTGGTCGACCGCGTAATTATTCCTAGTCGCCCGCCTGTTTGATATGTACACATAGCTGATGCTCGTTAGATATTATAGTATTAGATATTATATTAGATTAGATATTAGACGTCAGATATTATCTATGTTTATATTAAATTTATACTTATTTTAGACTTAAAATTAATATTTTTATATTGTTAAACTACGTATCTTAATCCGCTTATATACCCCCCATATAAGCCAAAACTGGTAATGAAACTTGGTAATGCCAAAACTGAACAAGTCAAAAATTGTCAAAATTGAGATAATGTGCCAACTTGTTTAAACGCGTGCTTCCCTTTACGGAAAAAATAGTCCAAACCAACAACCGTGGCTAATCATAACCGTGTAATATGGGCCAAAATGAAGTCTTTTAGATCTCTGCAATTAAAAGTGTCTTAACCGGGGGCGGTTCTTAACCGGGGGTGCCAGCACCCCTGGGGGTGCGGGAAGGTTTTTTGGGGGTGCAGGAGAGAAGCCCCTAACAATATAAATTATTAAATATCATTTATTAAATTGTTGATAATAATATATTTATAAACTATAAAAATCCCCCCAATAACGCAAAAGTCGGGACTGCGTTATAAGAATAGCGCGTTATTGTGACATTGAAGCTTATACAAAAATTAGGGTTATGTTCGCAAAAAAATGAAAATATGCCAAAAGTAAGGACAAAGAAAAAAAAATACGTGAATGATTTATGTACCTTGAAAGATATATACAGGGTGCTTCAAAAAAATGTATACACACTTTAAACTATTGTAGTTTTCCCGCTCTACAAGGCTAATGTTATATTTCTTCGCCAGGTGCCAGCATAATCGTCCCTCTTTGTTATATTATCAGTTGGAATTTGTAATATCAACATGGGGGACGTACGTTTGAGTTTTGAAGAACGTAAGCAGGTTATTAAGTGGTACTGGAAGTTTGAGAATGTAAATGAAGTTCAAAGACAGTGGAGAAGGGAGTATGATACAGAACCACCTTCAAGATTAACAATTACACGCATACGAGACAAATTCGAAGTTCATGTAACAGTGTGTGATGTGCATAAAGGTCATTCAGGTCGGCCTCGAACAGCTACAAGTGATGAGTCATCAACGGCAGTCTTGGAACTGTTTCAACGCTCTCCTAACAAATCTTCAAGGCAAGGGGCACGTGAAAGTGATGTAAGTGCTAGCAGCGTGCTACGCATTCTGAAGAGAGGCAAGTATCGTGTTTACATTCCAAGGCTGGTGCAACAGCTAAATGACGACGATCCAGATCGAAGGTTGCAATTTTGTGAATGGATTCAGGAGATGGTGATACGTGAACCGGGATTTATGGGTAGCATCATTTGGTCGGATGAAGCCCAATTCAAACTTAATGGAACTGTCAATAGGCACAATTGTGTTTACTGGGGTGAAGAAAATCCTCACATTACAATTGAAAAAGCTGTAAATTTGCCTGGTGTAAATGTGTGGTGCGGTTTGTCTTCAAGGGGACTCATTGGACCTTTTCGATTTGAAGGCACTGTAACTGGTATTAATTACCTAACAATGCTTGCTGATTCCATATTTCCTGCCATTCGTGCATTATACGGTAATGATGATTTTTATTTTCAACAAGATGGTGCTCCGCCGCACTATTACAGGGACGTACGAGCTTACCTGGATCAAAATTTGTCGGGACAGTGGATAGGACGCAGGGGGCCAATCGAGTTTCCAGCACGCTCTCCAGACCTTACACCACTGGATTTCTTCTTGTGGGGCACAGTAAAAGATGAGGTGTACAAACGTAAACCACGTAACCTAGACATTCTTTGGAATGAGATTCAAGCAGTGTGTAGAGAAATCTCATTGGACGTTTTGATACGATGTACAGAATCAGTGGTGACTCGTACTCAGAATTGTATTGATGCTGCAGGTCACCAATTTGAACAGTATTAACATTTGTTATTTATGTTTCATTTACATTGGACTTTCAGCTTTCTATTTTCCTGAAATTTAACTTTGTAGAACGGTAAATAAATTTTCTATGGAAGTTCAAAGTGTGTATACATTTTTTTGAAGCACCCTGTATTTAGCTACTTGTAATAGAAGTAAATAAAAAATAACCAGCTATGAACCTAGCTGGTACCCTTTGTTGTTTTTTTTAAATTTCGCGCCACGTTTTTTCTCAATAATTTTAAACAATATTTTGTTAAATTTTTTGTATGGAAAGTATGGAACGACAAGTATGCTGCCTATGGATTCATTTGCACGACAGAAAAGACGGTACACAACCTAACCTAACCTCAATGCATCTTATGTTTCAAGATATTTTGAGAACTGAAACCTCAAACCATCAAAGCTATTAAAGCATTTCAACAATCTACATGGTGGTGAAGGTGCACATAGCATGAACAGCATGGACTTGAAGTCAAAAAAGTCGCGATTTGATACCAGTGGAATTATCCTAAAATTATGCGGACCAGCAATTCAAAAGCCCTTGTTATCGCTAATGGCATATCTTTGTGCAAAGGAAACTCACACGAATCCGAGGATTTGATAAAACCTTGTGCATTAATAATAGCTAAAACTGTAAAGTATAGCTAAAACTGTAATCCAGCAGATTTCGTTATTGAATGATATAATTCGATCGCGAATTCCAGATCTCAGTAAATATATTTGGCTGAAAATAATAGAAGACATAAAAGTTAGTCCACCAATAGTAAGTATACAACTGGATGAGTCAACTGATGTTGGTAATTTCAGCCAGCTCTTGGTATTTGAGCGATATGTAAAAGAAGACATGAGAAGAAGAATTTATTTCTAGAAGAATTTTTGGAGCCACTGGAGATGACGAGTTCGAGATGAATTTATGTTTTCAATCGCATCAAAGATTTATTTTTTAAAATCAATTACCAATGAATGGGATTGGTTAAATATGCAATATGCACAATGTTAGGCAAAAATTCATGTTTTTTAGGGTTCCGTACCGAAAACGGTACGGTCTGTCTGTCTGTCAAGACCATTTTTCTCAGGAACGCGTAGAGGCAACAAGTTGAAATTTGTATCAAATACTCTGGTCTGCGGTCTCTTTCAGCTGTGAAAAAATCAAACTTGTAAGTCAACGCGATCAAAAGATATGACCGTTTATGTCGCATATTTTGCGATTTCACAAGGGAACCAAAACCTATAGGGTACTTCCCGTTGACGTAGAATCATGAAATTTGGCAAGAAGCGGTGTCTTACAGCACATGTAAAGGGAAAAATCTGAAAACCGTAAATATGTAGTTTAATTACAAGAAAAATGCGAATTTACTATTAGAAACTTATGAAAATACACTAATGTTGTCGTAGTTGTATTGTCAGGCTCCGGAAGCATATGAGTTAGGTCCTACTCGGTTAGGTCCGAAGGTTAAAAAGTATGTGTTGGCACCAAGCTGTTTATTCTGAATTTTCTTTGTTTATATTCGTTATGCAATTCATCACGTACGCTCTATATACATAATATATACAGGGTATATATTATGTCTAAATTTTGCTTGTTTATAACCGACATGCGACATACTCAAGTCCCGTAACATCCTGTATATATTATATTTCGTTTAATTTTTCTTTATAATCTACATATACTTAACTCGTACATTCACGTACGCCCTATATTTTTTGGTAATCAATTTCCCAAAAAGCAGTCAATTGAACAACTGAATGTTAAGAGTATCGAAATAGATCTATAAATAGTTAATATATTAGTTTATATTAGATCTAGAAGTAGTTAGTTCTTAATATAAGTTAGTGAATAAGTGTAATACTAAAATAAAGTTTTCTTTTTATAAGTTTAAAAATATTGGCGTTATTTAAAAAAAAATTACCCTGTATACCTTTATACGGGGTATATAGGTATACAGGCAAAATTGAACAGTAAAAGCAAATAGTGAAGTTCCAGAACCCCTAAACACTCATAGTGAATGGGGGATGTATGGTAATAAAATATAGGGTAGAATTCCATCGTACGACAGCGACATCTTGAGGTTATGCTTGCAGCGGTACTAAGATGGTCGTGATTACAGGAGGGCCACTTGTCAAGTTAACTGAATGTGCTTGCTACGTCCTCCACAAAAAAAGATACCTTACTTACAATACTTACAACGATACTTACAAGTTTGTGCGGAACCCTCGGTGCTCGAGTCACAACTCGCACTTGGCCGGTTTTTTTTTCACACATAAAAAGAGAATTGCCGCAGTTATCCAAAATAACGCGTTGCATATTGCATCGCCATGCACTTGCGTCGAAAGCTTTGCCAGAAAGTTTAAAACAACACCTAATTACTGCAATAAATGTAGTAAAATATATTCGTGGACGAGCGCTTAATCATCGCATTTTTAGTGCATTTTGTGAAGAAATCGGTACTGCTCATATCGTACTTATATATACTACCGAAATACGATGGCTCTCTAAGGGCCGCATACTTAACAGGGTTTTTGAATTGCGTTAAGAGATTATTCAGTTACTGACTAGTCAAAACTGTGATTTAGTAAAAGATTTAGAAAGTAAGGATGCAATCCTATTGTAATGCGAGACTGCGAAGAAGAAATGCGAGAATATGTCCACTATTCAAATGGACTTCGAACAATTAGAGCTACAAAAATTCTGCTGTACCCAGTTAGAACGTTATCCAAAGTTGGCATAAGAAGCACTGCAATTACTTCTACCATTTGCCAATACCTACCTATGTGATTTTCATCGCTTTTGCATATAAAAACGAAAGCGAGAAATCGCTTAAATGCAAGTGATGACTAACGCGTGTCTTTAAATAAAACGCCTCGCTTCACAAGTATTATAATGAACAAGAAACAACAGCCTAGCAATTAATAAAAATAATATTGTTTTGTATTTGAAATCTAAAATGTAAATTTTTTTAATAAACAATAAATTTTGCAAAAAATGTATTTCTAAACTAAAAAATTTAAACATATTTTTCAATGGGGTGTGGAGACCAATTTTAAGATTCAAAGGGGTGCGGCTCACTTAAAAGGTTAAGAAACACTAGTCTAGATAGACATTTTTGACATTTTTTGACTTCATTGCTTTTGACAGTACACCCATGGTATTAATTACACCTATATTATTGATCCTGTATTAATAATCTAAGATCTCTTAAAACGTAACTAGGTAGACCACCACAAATAATTAAAAAAACTGGTCGCCCCTAGTCATCAAAAGTTTGTAGATCCCTCATCTAAAGCTGCTGACGCTCCAACTAATGGTAGTTTATGAGATATGCAAATTATGTTACAGTAAACATATTATATTATATTAAACATATATTTTGCTTGATTTAGTAAAGGCATTTTGGCTTCTTAAATCACGAATTGCTACTTCAAAAACTTTATAATTATGAAATTAGGGGAAATGTGCAAAAGCTCTTGGTAAGCTACTTATTAAACAGAAGGCAAAAAGTCAGGATAAACGATACATACAATACTTTTAAGAAAGTCACTACAGAGGTGCCACAAGCAATTGCATTGTGTTATCTGCTCTTTGTAATATATGTCAATGATTTACTTGTGAAATGCTGAATAACACTATAATTTCTTGCGCAGATGATACACTGTATTTATATAAATCTTTATTTCCCCTACGGCAGCGTTTCCCAAAAACCCACGGCACCGGGCCGCAGTAAAATTTTGCCGGGTCACGAAAAAAAATTTTAAAAAGACAAAAAAAAATAACGCATCTTCAGATATTATCCTTTTTTTAATTATATTTTATTTAGTTCTTGGGTAAAGGAATTAATAAAGGTTAATAAAATTCCGATATATTGCCAACGTTTCGGTCTTTTTTTTAATTTCTGAAAAAACATTTTCGGCGATATTATTATCAAATATTAAATTTAGAAGCAGAATAAGTTGCTAAAGTACAAAAAATCAAGTTTTTCTCATTGCAAGCAGAAAAAAGCACAGATGTCGAGGATAATGCAAATCTAATTTGTTTTTTTCAGATATATTGACAAAGACACCATACAAGAAATTTTTTTGTTTTGCAAAAGGTTACGAACAAGAACGACCTCCGATGAGATTTTTAAGCTTATCAATGATTTTGTCACTGGTCAAGGTATTGTTTGGATGAAGTGTGTTGGTCTAAGTAGCGAAGAAGCACGAGCAATTACAGGCAATCATATAGATTTGTTTAAACAAATTTAAGAATTAGCCTTTAATTATGTATGCGTGCACTGTAGTGTGCATAGACAAGCGGTAAAACGCATGCCTTTAAATTTATACATGACTTGGGGAGAATGTATCAAGTTTGTAAACAATACATAAAATATCGTTAATTAAATAGCAGAAGTTTTAACGAATTATGCAAGAAAATAGGGATAAACACCTCCTTTTGTATTGTAGTTCACGATGGCTCTTTAAAGAAAACATTTTAAAACGTTGGTTTAAATATTTTTCTATTACTCATGCGTTAAAAGTGCTATCTTGGTGCAGGTTATTTAGTGCGACAAATACCATCCACACCACCGGAGACAATTGAAAAAGCAAATTCTTCATTTTTGATTCTATTGTTTTGGATAGCCCCTGAGTCTAAACTTGTCAGATACGTCCCCTCACTTGAGTAATAAAAAATATTATCTGCAACAGGGCAACATATATAGGCGGTATTGTCAATTGCCTTCTCGAGCGAATGTGCTACACTTCATTCATGCACCCAATTTCGCTCTCGTGACCAATTGACAACTTACCGCCCTAGTTGCAAAATATACTATTAAAGTGTCGGAAAAAGTCGCTACGATAATTAAAAAAATGACCCTGTAGAAACAACGACTTTCGAAAGCTAATTTTAAATCTTTTGAAACATTAAATAAATTCATTTAAACCTATGCAAATTATGATGAAGAAGATTTACATCTTCATCATCTTTTACTATCAGTTTCAATTCAAGAACATCTTTCGGAGTTAATAAATAGTATTAAAGCCTACTTTCCGGATATTCTTTAAAATAATATGTGAATTAAAGATCCTTTTTCTGACGGAAGGAAGAAATGTTTAATCTTAGTTAACAAGTTGATAATTTAATTGAAATTCCATGCGACGCTGATCTCAAAAAAGTGTTCCACTCGTCTAATAATTAATTTTTGGTTGCGCTGGCAAAAAGAGTGTCCAAGCGTAAGTGAAAAAAGCGATACAATTTTTAAAGCCTTTTGTCACTATTTATACGTGTAAAGGAAGCTGCATTCTCAGCCTTGGTGTACTCAGAAAATAAGTCTCAGATTGGATGTCGAACATAATTTAAGAATGTAATTAACACTACCTTCTAATTTGAAATTGTTATGTGATGATGAGCATCATCGTTCGCACTAAAGACAAAATGTATTAAACAAAGTTTACTTCGTCTGCTAAAGCTTTAAATAAATATGTTTGTTAATTTTTTAATTCTTTATATTTTTTGATTAATTATTTTGCAATTTTGGTGTATAAAATAAACAAAGAAATAACTTTAAATTCATTTATTTTGTAGATAAATGGGTCATTTTTTATAAGGTGGGTCGCGAAAAATTTTAAAACCTCGTACCGGGTCGCGGTCAGAAAAGTTTGGGAAACGCTGCCCTACGGGATTTCTGGATCCCTGTCTTTAATACATTTTACAAAATATAACATTTAATACATTTAATAAACATGCTCCTGATCCTTTTCCTTATCCAACCCTTCCCTACTTTTCTATACTTTTTTCATCCACTGCATATTTCTTCCATCTTCATTCAGTATTTCTTCTCTTTTCGTTTCTCTCTGCACATTCATTCCACATATGCTCAACTGTCTCTCTCCCTCCTCTTAGCACATCCTACACATTCTTTTTTCTCCTTCCATCCAATATCTATTTTCTCTCACCTCGTTTCCACATCTGAACCTCACCATTATCTTCCCTTACACTTTCTCTTCCTAGGTACTTCGGAATGTCTTCTATCATACAGCGCTCATACTTCATATTGTATCTGGATTCCCTTATTCTTTCTCTTCTTTCCTGCATGTCTTCGCCCTGATCTCTTTTGCTCGTCTCTCCATTTATCCACTTGCCATCCGCTCTTAGCCTCTCTATTTCCTTACTCGCGTATCCATTGCTTATTTATATTTCTATATTCTTTTTTTGTTTCCAGCATTCAGTCACTAACTTGCAGTCTTCCCTTCCGTTCATTCTATCTTCAAACTTAGTTGCTTTCTTCCCCGCTTTCACACTCAGTTTGCCCCTCTTACATTCCTCTCTCACTGTGTATCCTGGAGTTTCTCTGTCTACCCCTAACACCCTTCTCAGATATTTCTCTTGCATTCTCTCTACCTCATCCTGTTCTTTCCAGCCCCAGATTTCTGCTCCATGCATTTACATACTCTCTATCCAACCTTCAAAAATCATCCTCCTCCTCCTGAAGTCGCTGCCCCATTTACTCTCTCCTATCACCCACAATATCCCATTACCTTGTTTGCTTTCCTGGCTAATTCTCTCACATTTTCCGAGGCCCGAGGCTTTATCCGAGGCCCTCTTGTTCAATGTGTAGCCTAGGCAGAGCCTCTCGGAGAAAATGCCAGGCCCGGGGCAATTTATATTTCGAGGCTCCCTCCTACGTCCGTAGAAAAGTAAAAACTTAGGGGAAGAAAAAATTATAGTTTTTGTTATGGTGTTAAATATTTATTGAATAAGTAAGTACATTTACCTAACAAATGCTTTTCGCGCTTTAGCATGAGCAAAGTCGGTTATAATTCGGTTGGAATCTTGGAAAGTGAGGCCCCCTAAATTATGAGGCCCATGGCAACTGCCTCTTCTGCCCCCCCCCCTCTCTGGTAGGGCCTGAGCCTAGGTACTTAAACGATTTATTGTTCCCCCTTCACACTTCCATTCCACCTCCTCATTCTTCAAAACTAAACAGATAGGACTAGACAGACAAGACTAAACAGAGAGGCCTAGACAGAGAAAACTATACAGACAAGGCTAGACAGACAAGACTAGACAGACAGGACTAGTCAGACAATTCTAGATAGACAAGACTAGACAGACAAGTCACAAGATGGCTGAAGCAAACAATAACATTAATAAACTCTTCAATTATTGCAACAAAAAGGCTTGAGATCCAGTGCTCTGCATAAAGTGTAGAAACATTTTTCATCAAGGCTGTGTGGCCTACTCAAGGAAATCAAAATCAGATATCTGCAATCACGTAATTGAAACCTCAGAAGGAAACCTTGAAGAACCCACCAGTCTTCAATATTTGGAAAAGGAGATCATGTTACTGAGGCAACTGCTTTTAGAAAGTCAAGATAAAAGGCAGATTTTAAAGGAATATGTAGAAACCTTAAAAGATAAGTTCAAAACTTTAACCAACAAAACACCGCACACTGAACACGTTCATTTCGCGCCAACTATCGAAAATTCAGAGCAAAATAATGAGGTACGAGTATTGGCAACCACCAGTACGCCAAACACCGAAATTCAGGTCAGAGGGCCAACGGCCAACGAGAGATCCAACGCTGGACCCAACGGCAGACATCCGCCCGCAGATGAGGAATTTACAGATAACCAGAAGACGGAAACGAACTTCATTAGGCAAAGCAAAAATAACAAATTCTGAAAAAGAGACAGGCTTCGCTGGGAGGGAAACAGAACCAAAAAGAATCTGGCTACACATATCACGAGCCAAGGAACATGTCACCGAAGAGGTTGTTACTAAGTATTTGGAGGAAACTACGGGAAGGACTAATACATCTTTCGTGGTACAACAACGGACCCCCAAGAAAAAAGTTTTGGATAACAACTTTTTTAAAGTGGCATTTGACCTAGATCTGCTAGACAAAGTCTATAAACACGACTTCTGGTCAGAAGGGATACGGTATGAGAGATTTAACTTCCGCCTCACAGACCGACGCCGTACCGCAAATTTTCAGATAGCTCACCAAGACAGGGAGATAATCTAGACAATATCAAGACAAAGCAAACGAATTGGATAGTCTACCTAAATATCCAATCTCTCATAAAAAAGATACCTGAGTTGGAAATTTTAAGTTTTCAAGAAGAGCCACAGTTTATTTGCGTCACTGAGACTTGGATGAAAGAGGAAAATATAACGATGGTCCACCTAGAAAATTATAAACTGACTAGTCACATTTCCCGTGTCCAATCTAGAGGCGGCGGCGTAGCCATCTGGAGAAATTGTAAGATTGAAGATACCCTAAAGACATATGATTTCAATGTAAGTACCTATTCTATAGAAAATCATATTGAAATATGTGGTATTCTATGTAAGCATAAAAGTCACGTTACTCAAATAAAATATATATATATATATATATATATATATATATATATATATCGTCTGCCTACGGGATGTATGTTAACATTTCTGTCAACTCTAGACAATCTATTAAATAATCAATTCCACAAATCCTCTGAAGTTATTGTTCTGGGAGATTTTAATATAAACTTTGCTGTTGATTCAAAGGAAAGTACCAACATGAAAAATCTCATGTTAGCATACGGTATGGAATCTCAACTAAACAAATACCCCAGAGTGACAAATACAACCAAAACTCAAATTGACAACATATTTACCAACACAAAAGATAATATGTCACTTAGGGCAGAAGACACAACAAAATCTGATCACAGAATCTTAATTATGACCAGACATGAAAGCACACAGAAAACAGAAAGATCTCCAAAGTCATATAAGAGAAATATTTGTGAGGCAAACAAGATTAGGTTCGTAAAAGCACTATCTGTAGAGATGTGGCTAAATATATACTCCGAAAATAACTGCAACGATAAAACCACAAACTTAACAAAATACATAGAAACATAATACATATAACAACATAGAAACCCTGCAATACCATTTCTTTACGTGCTTTCCCCTGGTAAAAGTACCGAAAACATCGAAATCATGGGTAACGGATGAAGTTATTACGGAATTATCTATACGGAATTATCTCTATTATTACGGAAATATCTAGCGAAAACTTAAAAACTCTATACTTTCTGCAAAAGAAGCACACAAGGCTGAAACCAACTTTCTTATTGCGAAAGAAGCATCGTCAGAGATACCTGCTAAACACAAAGAAATCTTATTACAAATACTTTTTACAAACTAAAGAAGCGATTAAATTATCAAGAAACACTGGAAAATTGCTAATAAAATGTCAAACAAATCAAGAGCTGCTAATGAGAATCCAATAAAGGTCATAAACGACAGTGAAATAATAACTAACCCCAAGAAAATTGCGTCAGCTTTCTATAACTTTTTCAAAACAGTCATTACTGATAACGGAAAATATACCTCCGACCACAGTTAGCAATGACCACATACCAAAAAATCCCCACTCAATGTATTTAGAAAACTACAACGAAGAAGAAACGTTAAGAATTATAGATAATTTGAAAAACAAAAACTGTTCCGGACATGATCTTCTGCCATACAAGCTAATAAAACAATAATAACACGAATTGATTAAGCCTATAACGGACATTATAAATGCGTTCTTTTGAAACGGAAGAATTTCAAGATATGTTAAAAAAAACTGTAATTATTCCGATTTTCAAAAAAGGAAACAAACGTGAAATAAATAATTATAGACCAATAGTGATCAGATTCATCAGACTGATCAGACCCACTGATCTCAGTATTGGCAAAAATACTAGAATATGCTATGCTTAATAGGTTTCTGCTGTTCATCGAAAGAAGCAGAATCTTACCCAAGGAACAACATGGTTTCAGAAGAAATAAATCTAACGCAATGGAAATAGAGCAATATATGAGTAGAATACTCCAAGAAGTAGACAATGGAAGATGCCCCATTGGGATCTTCTGCGATCTGTCCAAAGTTTTCGATTTCGTGACTCATAATGTACTGCTCGATAAGCTTTATATATATGGCGTTAGAGGCAAATGTGAACAATGGTTCCGAACATACCTCTCAAATAGAGAACAATACGTAAAAATAAGCTATGCCAATACAATTGCCACATCTACCATGACGAAAACAACTACTGGTGTGCCGCAAAGAAGTGTGCTCGCTCTCGTGCTTTTTTCAATCTACATTGCAGACCTAGTCAAATACATTTCACCCAAAATACAGATCATTTTCTATGCTGATGACTGTAGTTTCATCATTTCGGAAGGATCGAGACATGCGTATGAGACTGAAGCCAACATTCTCCTCAAAAATATCTACACTTGGTTCTCTGCAAAGAAATTATTTATAAATGCTGAGAAAACAAATTATATGATCTTCCAAACACCTAGGAGACAGAACGAAGATCATCTCATTCTAATAGTCGGCAATGTGCAGTTGTAAAGAGCAAAAACCACTAAATTACTGGGCCTTCATAACGAAGATAAGTTACAATGGAATATCGATAAACTAATAAAACAACTAAATAAAAAGCATTCCTCCTGCGAAGTATTTGCAAACACGTCGAAAAGGAAGTACGTATGAATATATGCCATGCGGGGATACAATCGGTCATATCATATGCTATTATAGTATGGGGTTCCGCCTCCAGAATAAATTGTGTACTTAAGGCCCAAAAGGCAATAATAAGATCTCTTGTAGGGATAGATTGCACAAAATCATGCAAACCCTATTTCACTTGCCTGAAGTTATTAACAGCACCTTGCATCTATATATGGGAGGTGGCCTGTTACATATACAGAAATAAATATAAATTCAGAAAAAATATGGATTATCACGAATATGCATCAAGGCAAAACTACAAATTAGATACACCAGTCTCTAAACTATCCATCTGTAGTAAAGCAGGTAACATATTTGGAATTCAAATATATAATAAGTTACCTAAAACTCATTGTCAGAGAAGAAACATACTTACAAGTTTTTTAGACGAGATCTTAAACATCTGCTAATATAGAAGAGTTACTATAGCATCCTCGAATATCTAAATGATGTATACTATATGTAATAATGTACATGCTTTATGGTTAAATAAATTGATTTGATTTGATTTGACTAGACAGACTAGACTAGACAGAAAAAACTAGACAGACAAGACTAGACGGACAAGACTAGACAGATAAGACTAAACAGACAAGACTAGACAGACAAGACTAGACACACAAGACAGAGAGACAAGACTAGACAGACAAGACTAGACAGGCAGGACAAGGGAAACTAGACTAGACAGGCAGAACAAGGCAAACTAGACTAGACTAGACAGAGAGAGTCTCGTTAAGTTATTATGTTATATAGTTTTTTCGTTAAGTTGGAAATATATTTGGATATATAGATTTCACTTTAATATAACTTTTTATATTAAAATTCTTCTTTGGGACTTAAATTTTCACCAATTTAGACATTTATTATGGGACAGGGGTAGCATATAAAATTAAAATTCAAGAATACGCAACTGAATTGAGTGTTAAAATTATGATAAAATCTTCATTATATAGGTAGAACCATTATTCGGAAAACATTGGAAGTGGTTTTAAAAATTCTCATTTAGCTGTTCGTTTAGCATGTATCTAGTTGATTGCATCCTTCAGCTGCTTTTACGAGCACTGCGAAATTTTCACAATGCATTTTGCGATGCAAACACAACAATGCTATAAAAAGCTCCGCAACGACCGCACGGCATTTATAACTCGCCGTTAGCCATCATACTTATTCCGCAAAATACAAAAACAAATAAAATTTATTGGCGTTTATTTTTTATTGCTATGGTATTAGCTTTTTACAATATCCATTTTAGAATGCATAATCGATTGACTGTGCTTAATATAATTGTTCAAAAGTTTGGTCCTGTGTGCAGGAAATTTAATTGAACTGCGCTACGCTCACCAGCAACCGTTTTGTAGTTGCAAAGCGAAAAGTAATTAAACCTTAATTACGAAACTTATTTCGATCTCGAAGCTATATATAGTTTCCATCCAGCAAACCAATTTAATTGACCAATAAATTTGACCACAGAGAATAATAATATTTTCCGAAATCAGATTTACTTTCCGTTCGTTATTTACACAGAAAACTTATTTTTCTTGAAACAAAACTTTTTAGTCTTGCAAACTTCGTTTATAGGATTTCTTTTTTTCATCCCTTCAAGTCATCAAACAGAAACTTCGTGTTAAAACTTTTCAATACCTTTTTTTGTGCGAACAAACTTCGAGATATTTGTCGAGCCGTGAAGACCAACATTTTAAGATTGTCCACTGGCAAAACGAGTCGCAACAGCGTCATATTCTAATTTGTCTTCAGCCCTTTGCTTGATGCTAACAAATGTTTTGCTCGCCGCTTAGAAGTTGCCGCTACGTAAATTGAAACAAATTTCCCGGAATTAAAACCCCAAATAATTTTGTTACATCGCTGAAAAATTAAGATGCTTTGTTATAATAAAAGTTTCAAGGACGAAATTTATATTTCCTTGGATTTAATTTCCGTTAGATATATGTTCTTTTAATAAGTGAGATTATAAAAGATTATTTAGATTATTACTAGACTTTGTCTAATGTGTCTATCTAGATCTTTATTACTAGACTTTGTCTAATGTGTCTATCTAGATCTTTATTACTAGACTTTGTCTAATGTGTCTATCTAGATCTATCTGTCTAGTTTCATCTGTCTAGTATTGTATATTTAAATAACCCTACCTGTTAAGTAGTCCTTGTTTAGTATAGTGTGTCTCGATTTTCGATCATATTATTTTGATATTGGTAATTTAATTTTGCTTTTATTATATTGAAGGATCTCGCAAAATTTATAGTCGCTCATTCTTCGTCGTAAATAATTTTGTGAAGGCCCTTCTCAATGATTTTATTACCTACAGTGGGTTAGTTTTTTTTTTCAATAGATCCGTGTAAGTTGAGGGAGAACAAAAAACGTTGTAAACTGTGAACAATGCGCCACCGACCCGCCGTAAAGAAAAGCCCCGAAATTTATGTGTATATATAACATTTTCTGTCATATAAGAAAATGGAAAAAATGACCAGTAGTAAAGAAAAGAAAAACGTTCTCGTATTGAATCGAAAATAGTTACCTAACAAATTAAGAATGCGCTGATTTTAAACTGCAATGATAAAAAATCGAAATAAGTTTTAAATATTTTTTTGTTGAACATAGTAGAGTAAAATGTAAAGTTTAATAGCGAATTAAATGCTTGATCCTAAATTAACAATTAATGCTTAAAAATTACATTGATTAGATTCGATGCATGACTGAGATTGATGCAAGGAAGAATGAACGCATTGCACGCTGGCACATTTCTGGCGAATTCTCACAAATAGCTTGTCGAATGTTTTATTTTAAGCCTTTCAGGGTTATAGGTCGGTTCTGATAAACTTTAAATTTAACATTAGATCACAAGAAATAATCCGAAGCCGACAAATCCGGCGAGCGAGGAGGCCACAACTGATCCCCACGCTGGAAAATCGGACAACCAAGAAAGAACTCTCGTAAATAGGGTTTGACAGTTTTTCAAAACCGGTTTTAAAAAAACGGTTTTTAATTGGTATAATAAAGAACGAGTTCATTATTTTTCGCGATTTTTCAGCACGCGTCCATGTTTAGGTTTCTTTTCTTAGGTACAAGTGCGAAATCAAACCCTTATGAACGAGTTTTTTATAATATTTTGCGCTCTTTTGTGCCATTTCTAAATAAAAAATCGCCGATACATATTGAGAAAATTGTATCGCACTCGGCTGGCCATTAACGAACCTATTTTAGTGCTTTAATGGCTTCATTATAGACGCAAAAGAGAAAATAGTATATTAAAGAACGAGTTCAATAATCGCGATTTTCCAACACGTGTGTTTAGAGTGAGAGACTGAATCTGTCTGTTAATACCACAAGAACAAATTGGAGTACATAGACTAACTCAGGCACAGACAAATGGCGGCCCGCATAGAGGCCGCGTCAACGTTTAATGCGAACCTAAGCATTTTTTGTGATAAAATAGTCAATACCCTTCAATACCATTTAATAGTCAATACCCTTCTTTAATTTAAATTTAGTTTTCAGCCAAATTGAATTTTGTTCATGATTTTCAATATTTATTTTTTATTACTTAATTGACTAGTATTAGAGACATACATCATATAGATACAGACATCTATATTCACCATAAGATAACTAAATTATATAATTTTGACTTATTGCAACGCGTGTTTCCTCCTTCTTGGTAATGCGGTACCATCATCTTCTTCTTCTTCTGGCGCTACAGCCCAATTTGAGCCTTGGTCTCCCCTAGCTTCCTCCTCCATTCCTCTCTTTACCGGGCCACTTCCTTCCATCTTCCTAGTTTGGGGATTTGTCTGCCATCCTGGTCTACTTCATCCTCCCATATTTTTCTTGGTCTTACTATCGGCCTATTTCCCTCCATTCGGCCGTTCAAGATTCTTTTGGGCATTCTCTCTCTCTCTCTCTCTTCAGTCCATAATCCTTCTGCAGGGTGAGGTGACATCAATTTGGTACGCTCGCAATGACTCCTCGGCAGCGCATTCTACCATTGGGCATCCTACCATCTGGCATTCTTATAATGTGGCCTGCCCACCTGAGGCGCTGCAGTTTCACGTATATCGACACTCGTTGGTCTTTAAGGGCCTGATATACTTCCTTGTTGTATTGCCTCCTATATTCTTCATTTTTCGTACTTTTCCTAGGATCCTTCTTAATATTTGCCTCTCGAACGCGTCGATTTTTTCTTCGTTCTTTACGGTGAGAGTCCACACTTCGCAGCCATACGTGAGTATTGGTCGGATGATTATTTTGTACACCTTAACTTTTGTGTCTCTGTGTATCACATTGGAAATGAGAACATTCGCCAATGAGAAATACGCTTTATTTTACATCATCAGTCTGGCTTTAATTTCCGCGTCTTCCAGGCCTTTGCTATTGATGTTTGCGCCCAGGTACTTGAAGCCATTCACTTGTTCTAAGTTGTCTTGTATTTGTATTTTTGGTGTACCCGTTCTACTTTGCACTAGCGTCTTTTTTTTTGTCGATGATGATTTGGAGGCCGATTGTTTGGGCTGCTGATTTTAGTGCTGTATAAGCTTCCTCCGTGGCTCGTTTTGTGTGCCCCAGTATGTCAATATCATCCACATATGCTGCGAGTTGGACGGATTTGTTTATTAGCGAGTTGTCTCTACCTATTCCAGTCTTTCTTATTACATGCTCCAAGGCGAGGTTGAACAGCGTCGGTACCAGTCCATCGCCTTGTTTCAGCGCTTGATCACATGTAAAGCTTTCCGATAAATGTCCCTGCACCCGTAACTCTGCGGCGCATTCTGACATGGTGAGTTGAACAAGTCTTACCAGATTTTCTGGTATGCCCAGTTCTGTCAGTATCACGTATAGCTCGTCTCTGTTTATGGAGTCATATGCTTGTTTGAAATCGACGAACACAAAAATATAAACGTCGAAATTGTGTTCCAAGACTTTGCTGAAAGTACGTTTGACGTTGTGTATTTGTTCTACTGTCAATCTTCGAGGTCCAAAACCTGTTTGGTACTCTCCTATTATATATGAGGCAAAATGCTTGAGTCTGCTGTTAATTGTTGTCGTGAATATTTATACCCGTTGCACACCAGTGATACTCCTCTGTGGTTTGAGCATGTCATCTTATCGCCTTTCTTGTATATCGGGCATATTCTGCTCTCGTTCCATTCTTGCGGGATCTGTTCCTTCTTCCATATTTTCATCAGGAGATTGTGTAGGTAACATGCTAGCTTCTCGCCGCCCTGTATCAGTATTTCGGTTTGTTTTTCGTCGAATGCCTAGAGATTTGTTAGCCTTCAGCGTGTTGATTGCTGTTGGTACCATCGTGTGTTCGTTGTTTTCATCAATTAGCAGTAGCTCTGCTTGTCTTAGTGGTATTACTGGAGTTATAGTTTGCAATCTACTATCCGTAGTGCTCGGATTTGGCAACTTTTCGAAGTCCTTTTAGGCTTTCAGGCGTCCTCTATCTCGCGTTGATCACTTATGATTTTTCGCGTTTCGTCTCTGCATAAACTTGTTTGGGGTTTGAAACCTACTCTTCTCTGCTTCAGATATTTGTAGGCATCTCTAGCATTGTATGCTCGAAAATCTTTTTTCATATTTAGGATTTGTTCGTTTTCGAATTATCGCTTCGTTTGTCTGCAGAGCTTATACGATTTTTGTCGTGTTCGTTTGAATGATTCCCTTCATTCTCTTGTTTCTATTTGAAGCATTCTTTTATGGGCGTTGTTTCTTTGTTCAGCGCCTTCTCTACATTCATCGTCATCCACTCAGGCCTCTCTTGCTTGTTCTGTCTAATTCCTAGTACTTCCTGTGGCGAGTTCTTTACTATGTTCTTCACCGTGTTCCACATAGACTCAATATTTCTTTTCCTTCCTCTACATTTATATTTGTTATTTTTTCATCTATGCTCGTTTTAAGTTTGTGCTTGTTTGCTTCTATTCGTAACGCCTCGATATATAGTCTCTCTGCTCTCTTAGACTTGGCGCATGCTTGCATTCTGGTTCGGCATCGATATTTAATGCGTACTAGTGAGTGGTCTAAACCACAGCAAGGTTTTAATAGTGTGATGATGGTGCCTGCGAGGGGCCACTCAGGCACCATCATCACTCTATTAAAACCCGGCCAAGACAAATCTGTTACCAAAAGTTATAGACCAATCACTCTACTCCGTGTTCCGGCTAAATATCTTTAAAGGCTGCATATGGACTTGTTTGAAAAATCAGATTCCTTACTTCCAAATTGGCTTCAAACCTTCCCATTCCACTATACATCCAGTTTTCACCCTTGCAAACAATATAAAAACCTCCTTATTCAACACTCTGCCGCTTTTTTCCTCGACATAAACAAAGATTTTGACACAGTTTGGCACGACGGACTACTTTTCAAACTTCACAAATTATACGTCCGAACTTATATTCTTTTCGTGATAAAACACTTCCTAAGTGTCAGAAAGTTGTACTAAAGTACAAACTTTTTCACCCCTCTTCAGGGTGTTCCGCAAGGTTCACCATTATCACCCTTACTTTACAACTGTTCTGACGATATTTTTAATATGGACCTCAACTCTCCCAATCTCGTGAACCTTCTCTACATTCTCCTACATGTCGACGACACGGTCCTCATTTCACATGCCAAATCTCTTCCTAAAGCAATCATTAACTTAAAAACATTTATAAATGATGCAATAAATTGGTTTAACAAAGGGAGATTAGGCCTTAATTGTTGGGTTCCGAACCTAGGGCTAATTACCTCCACGGGGGTAAATCAGCTTGTCTGCGTGGGTAACCAAGAGCTTAATTATTATGTCATACTAATTAATTAATAGAATAGATAGTTACTAGGAATTAAAAAAAAATACAGATAAACCGCGCAGTAGTATTTACACTCTTTCTAGCAGCCGTGTCGTTGTTGTCTGATTTATGTTGATAATCCGCCGGATAATCCGACAAACTTCCATGATATTGTAAAGTTAATTTAAGTTAGTTAATTTGTAGAAGAGTGTACACTCACATAAATACATTGATTAAAAAAAACGCTTCCTAAAATATTTTGGATCAATACTTATTGCTAGTCTTGCACGTAACTTCTTAATACCTGCCATCAACCAATCGCGAATCTAAACAGTGACATTGCTTCTACATCCTGAAAAAAAACGCTCCTATAAAGAAGCATTTTTACAACGGGTCTTCACGAATATTGTAGAGTGGAATATACAAAAACCTCAGTGTGGTTTATGTAATAAAATGCCTAATCTTTAGAGCAGGGATGGCGAATCTTTTTGAGTAGTGGGTCAAATTTTGTTCATTATATTTTTCGTACTAGCTCGTGAGTCACCAGGTCAGTGACATCACTTAGAAAAGAGGAAGGAGGTCAAAGGCTACTTTTTTTGCTCTCATTTTTAAAGGCTCTTACAAAATTCAAGTTCCCTTCTTGTTTTACTACTTTGGAAATGAAGAGCAAAAAAGTAAAAAAAAATATATCAATTAATAAGTCCATAAAACTTCCTGATGTATTATACAATGAAACACAATTAGAGGATGTGGGATATTTTGCGTAAGATATTGAATAAAACCAATGCTTTCCCTCGCCATATTTGGTGTATCGTCTGTTCTAACAGGATCCATTTCTAAAAAAGCCATATCAAATTCTTTAAAAATGTCTAGCCCGATAAACATCCATTTCAACGTTATTAGTTTCAATATCTCTTCTTTCAATATATTTCCTGATTTATATCGAAAAAAAACTGCTAATTGTGCAAAACCATTTACATAATTACTCTCGTCTAAAGCAATTGAATACATTTCTGCATAACTTAAGTCGTCATTTATACGCTTCTTAATCAAGTCTTTGTCTTTAAAATCTGAAAATTAAGTAGCACTACATTCTAAAAACGTTTGTTTTACAAACTCTCTTCCTGAAAAATGTTTCTCGTGACTAGCAATGCAATGGGCAACTTGAAAACTATCAGCTGGAATGTTACGTTTATCTACTCCCACATCAAAATGAACACATTAAAAAGTAAATTATTGTATGTGAAGGATTTCATTATTATAATCGTAAAAGTGTCCAAATCTTGAGTAATTGTCCGATATAAATCAAATGGAGTTTCATTATTAAACGATTTCTGTCACTATACAAAAAAAATTAAAAATGGCGTACTGAAAATAAATTTTCTGACATATATTAAAATTGAATTTATGTTTCCTGTTTTGAATCAAGAAGGCCTCTCAGTTTTAAACTAACCAAAGAATCTTGATTAAATCTAGATTAAATTTAGGTTAACCTAGAATCGACAACAACCAAATAGTGTTCCCGTCACTGTGCTCTTTTACCAGTTAGCAATTTTTGCCACGGAGGGGCTGAACGTTCTAACTTATTGTGTCAGTGATTTGAAGTATTTTGTCTGTTAAAATTACAATTTTTCAATATTATCTGTAAGAAATGATTTTTGCTACACGTGTGTGAAAGGCTTTTGTGCATGATTTGCGAAGTTGAATTCTTTAATCGCAATGAGTCCTTCTTCGCACACTTGTATTATAATTTACTATTTTGGGATCACAAAGGCTTTTAAAAAAAATGATTCTCTTTTTTCTTTTGTGAAAAATATGTTTTTCTTTCTTTATCTGTTGAAAAGGCGAGATTTGAATGCAACTTTTCAGAATGTGTTTTTATTTATATGTACGTAAAGTAACTTTTTCATTAGAAATTGCACACACAGTCTTTTTATTCTCTTCAATCACACAATATTTATCAAACCATTCTGTTTGGTATGATCTGGGATTTTTCAACGTTTGTCAGCCATATTACAGGGTTACAACTAAAAACATATTTAAAATATAATAATTTGAGAAGAAACTTATTGATGTATTTAATATTCATACCTTTGTGGTTGAAAAACTTGAATAAGAAAATAATAAAAGTGTTGCGTTATTGAACATTTCTAAAAGTTCTAAAATCAATGCCTGGGTCACTTAAAAACCCTGTGTGGGTCAGTGTCTGACCCGCGGGTCATAGGTTTGCCATCCCTGCCCTAGAGCATCAAACCAAGTAAATTAAGAGAACAATTCGAGAAAGCTCACAAAGAGTTCGTAGGGAAAGATATAGATTTTTTTAAGAAAAAAGTGAGCCTTCCTTCTGATGTCTTCCCGATTGGATTTCAGAGAAAATAAGCAAAAGGCAAATGAATCGTGTCTTGAAACTTCATATCAGATTTCTTATCGCATTGCTATGAACTAAAAACCGCACACTATAGGAGAGGAGCTCATCAAAACTTGTTTGTGTGATGGAGTATCGCTTGTTATTGGTGATCAACATGTGGCTAAAATTAAACAAATATCACTACCAAATACAACAGTTCAAACTCGCATTCCAGACTTGAGTAACGATATTTTGGCAACTGTTATTTATGAAATTCATGAAAGTCCTTTATTTGCGCTGCAATTAGATGATTCAACGGATGTAGTTTCGTGTTCACAATAGACATTTTTGCAGTTAGCTAAGCGCATGCGCTTCCGCCGTGTTTGAAAGGCGGGAATATGAAAGTTTCAGGCACATATTTTGTTATACGTCAAGAAGTTCCGGCACTTTTTGACGTATAACATGGCGGAAATTGACACATAAACACAAAAAAATAACTATGAAAAGGTATATTAAGAAGTATTCGGATCGCTAATTCAGTGTATTTTAGACAACGGGCTGGACTGGTCAAAGTTGGTTGGCTTTTGTAGAGGGTTTTTGTCATTCCATGATGGGTGTTCCTTCTGGATTTCAAGCACTCGTGAAAAAAGTTACTCCTCAAGTTTTATCTTATCATTGCCGATACACCGCTACCCTTTGACTGTTAAAACGCTTCTATTTGCTAAGCACATTGAATGACGTGAAAACTGAGAATGATATTCGTGGCAGTGCTATAAACTCGAGATTATTAAGTTTTACCAAATTTAATTCTCTTTTATGTCACACAGAGGTACGCTGGTTATCTTCTGAAGGAAAAGGGAGGAAAAAAAAGAGGAAAAGTTCTGAACATAGTTTACGAGCTCCATGGAGAAATAGGATTATTTTTGGAAACACAGAGAACACAAAAAGACAAAGAGTTTTTTTTTCAAAAATACACGATAAAACATTTATCGAAAAGCTATCTTCCTGATTTTTTCAGTGAAATTAACAGTGTTAATATCTCATTATATCATAATCATCTCATAATATCGCAAGGAAATATGACGAATATTTTGACAGCCCAGAATAAAGTTGCAAGTTTTGTGCATAAAATGGAACTTTACCAACGCAGAGTGCAAGCAAGTTGGCGAAGTCTCGATGTTAACACAGCTGTATGAGCATTGGGTAAATACTGAACCAAACAAAATTACGTTTCAAATTTCCTTGGTTCAGCATTTACCTGCAGCAATAGACTCATTGAAGTCAGTCACTACTCGTCAGTTTAACTCTTGGGTATTAACACCATGTTGTACTGATGATGACAATATTACAGATGTGGCGGCCAAAGTTCTATTTTAAAAGTAGAATTTTAAAATTATGATCTCGGCACATTTTGACGTAAAGCAAGTGCGGAATATTCTGTTATAGCTAATAGAGCTTTAAAAATGTTAAAACTAGGGTTTATACAAAAACCGACAATTTGAAAAACCGGTTTTCGAATCCCAGATTTCAAAAAAGCCGGTTTTAGCAGGTTTTCAAATTTTTGTCAAAAAAATAGAATAAGGAAAAATATTTTATCTAATTTATATAAAATAACAAAAAATATCAAATCAATATCAAAGTCAAAATAAAAGGAAAAAATGATAATACTCATTCACTAGCTACTTGCTTGTTCACTAGCTTGGTTTTATAGTTTTCAGGGCATCAAATAAGATATCTAAGTTTTCGGTTCTTTTATTGGTTGCCTCATATAAAGTAAATTCGGCTTTCAGTGTCTTTGGATTTGTAAGTTTTTCTTCAGGGTCTTCAAGAAATGTATTAATTGATTTTTACCTTAAAAAAGCATTACACTGATGAGTAGTTTCTTTAATTTGCCCTCATCAGAATCTGTTTCACATATGAATTTGGAAATATTCTAGACTTAATATCTTTCCAAATAACTTAATAATTTCGGTTTTTGACGCGAAAAAAATACACTAAATTTCTTTGCTGAACTGGAAATATGTTGTGGATTTTGTAAATACAGCAAAAAACATACTAATTTTACTTTTCTAATTTCTTGTATTCGTTCGCACAAAGCATATAATAATTTCAAACTTATTTCAGTCTTTAAATATTTTAGATCATTTAACAAAATTCAAATATACCCTCAAATGTTAATAAATTGGCATCTCGTCGCCCTAAGCCTTCAGCTGCTATACGAAACGGCACGAATCGGACTTTATAAAGTTCCAAAAGTTTAGGATATCGAGCTTCGTTCCACATATAAGAACTAATATCATTCAATGCTAAAACAAAGCATTGCACATATGTACACATATAATCATACTAACATAAAGTCGGTTAGGCACGTATTTTCCACGTGCGCAGTGCACAATGCACAAGCATAGGCAACGCAACTTTGTAAAAATGTTTGCTGCCCGTTGCATAGAATGAATGGCAAATCAAATAAATTATGTGAAAATTAATTTTTACGTAATTTGAATTCTTTGAAACCAATTTTCTTAATTTAAAAACCGGCTTTCAAATGTGACAAATTTTCTATAAAAACCTGTTTTTTATACCCGGTTTGAAAAACTGTCAAACCCTAGTTAATACCCTTTGCCACCACGTTTAGCTGAGAGAGTTGTTTTTCAACTTTAGTTACATTAAAAACAAAGGCCAGAAACCGTTTCAATGTGGAACATGACTTTAAGTGAAACTAAACCTAAACATGAAAAGACTTGTACATGCAAAACACCAACCTTCACACTGATTATTAAAATATGTTAAAATTGTAAGATTGTAGTATAATTTGTGATTTATAAAGATATTTATTTGTATTTGATAATATTGTTTGTTTTGATGACATTTTAAAGTAGGGGTAAATCAGTTTTCTAATAGGCCACAGGGGTAATGGTATTGTAAAGGTTAGAAACCTATGCCCCAATTCCTCCAAATATCAACTCCTTTTACCCTTCCACCGGATCTCTACTAACTCCCATAACATACATATAAAGGTTGGCCTAGCTATAGTTAACCCCACATCTACAATCAAATATTTAGGCATCACTTTCGTCGGAGCGTTAAAATTTAACATTCATGAAAAAGATCGCAAACACGAAATAATCAAAAGATTAAAACACTTTCGGTTACTGACTCTACGTAATTAGGGGATTTCCGCGAAAACTGCGACGACAATGTATAATCCAACTTGCAGACTGATTTTGAACTATGGACACATTATTTGTTCATTCTTATTATAGAAATTGCCGAAAAAACCGCACTAAAAACTATCACAAAAATTCGTCATACAAACAACCCCTACACAATCCCTCCAATACAATCCTATACGAAAAACTAAAATCACTCCAATCCTTGACAGACTATACATGTTATTGTTCACTTATGGAAACTGTTTATGATGAATATGATTTATAGCTATAATTGTTCATATTTAGTTATTTTGTGTAGTGTATATTTTTTCCCACAACTTCTGTAAAGTCCAGGGCCAAAAAAACCTAAGGTCGCTAGCCCTTCTTTATATGTTCAGTATAATAAAGATTAATTAATATTTTGTAATTTATCGCACAATGAAAATGTAACAAAAGGCTGCCGTCCGCGAGGTCTTTCTGTCAGTAAATCTTTTCCATTTTTAATAGTTTCATTGAAAATTATTAAATGGTTTAAAATTATTTTTTATAAACTATCCAAACTTCATTGTTTTCCTCTTCTATACAAATATTCCCTATAAAAGTTAGTTTCCTAAACTATACTAAAGCTAAATTGCTTTTAATCAAAACTTCGGCTATTCAGTCAGATTATTAAAACCCTTCTGACGCAGTTCGCACTCAAGTTTATTGTGTATCGGTTTATACATCCTGCACATATTTCAAAATTGATTTTGCTGTATATAATTTAATATTCCTGTATTGCGTGGAATTGGATTTAAGGCATATATGCTGATAATACAAAGCAAAATGAAATACATAACTGCAAATAGTAACTTGCAACTGTGTATTTCTATTATTATATGCACTACCAACTAGTAAATGCGTATCATGCTATTTAATTTGCAAAATAACAACGCAAGAACGTTTGTTTAACTCTTTGACTACGAAAAGCGTATATATTTATATATATATATATATATATATATATATATATATATATATATATATATATATACGCTTTTCGTAGTCAAAGAGTTAAACAAACGTTCTTGCGTTGTTATTTTGCAAATTAAATAGCATAATACGCATTTACTAGTTGGTAGTGCATATAATAATAGTGCATATATATATATATATATATATATATATATATATATATATATATATATAGGCCCACATAACTCTATCAATACATAAGAAAAGCGCTAATATACGCTCTCTGTATAATATCAGGCCGTTCTGTTTGATAGTTCTCTCCAAGAGGGCCACAGTCAAAACGGTAACAGTAAAAAATATTGTGAAATTTATTGTGATTATAAAAAATATTATTTGCAATTCGCATGTTTTTTCAAATTAAAAAAGTAATCTTTCATGAATTCGCATGTTTTTCAAATTAAAAACATAATTAAATATAAACACGATTGTAATAAAAAAAATGTAGCAATTGCGTGTGAAATAACTAATTGCATTACTTGCACTTAACTCATGCGTTTTCGCATTTAAATCGACATTTTTTGTTGTTGTGTTGCGACTCCAAGTCAATTTAAAGTTTCACAGTTTGTGCTGTATGTTGTAGAGATGGCGGAGAGTGGAGCCAATTTAAAGTTTTTAACATTTTATCGTGCTTAAAATGGGATTGTTGCAATAAATGCGAACTAAATTCAAACAACCTCATATGAACTATAAAGTTAGTCGTTTGCATTTCAACAGAAAAAGTTAACAAATTAAAAATAAGCTGAGGAAATTAGGATAATATATTAGCTAGATGTATTATAAAAATAAAAGTAGAACTATGTATTTCAATTCAGTTTTTTATTGTTTTATCTCTTGACATTTTCTCTTGATTATAATAAATTAGACGAAGAAAAATTGTTTGAATATTTTCAGTAAATATTATTTCATTTTCGACACATACTCATCTAGTCAGTATATTTAAGAACAGATGTTAATATTTTTCTAAACAAAATAAATATTTCACGTAGAATATTTCAGTTAAATCTTCATAAATGTCTTAATTAAATTAAATTCTCAAAATATTTATCAAATAAAATATTAATCTTATCTCACATGATTTAATGCATTCCAACTTGATGGAAGACGGACTTGATGGAAGACGGAAAGAACATTTTAACTTTTTTTTTAATATTTCAGCATAAAAATGCAAAAAACAACTGAGCGAATAAATTAGCGAATAATTAGCGAACTAATATTTTTTTTAGATGTTGCATATGTATTTATACTCTAAACTTGGTTCTATTAAATATTATTTCCAATTTTAATAACTTCAAAGCGCAACTTTTGTCATCGAATGTACCTTGAATGTGTTTTGCTGTGTGGCGTGTCGTTGTCACACTTTTCCGGTACAAGTTCGTTTTAGGCAGAAATTCAACGAACTTTAATCAATATCTCATAGTATAGTAATCCTTTTATTGGCATACGTAATTACATAATTTTTAATCTAACAAAGAAACAAAAGTGCTACCTTCATAGTTAAAAAAAATTAAATAAAACAAGCAATTAATCCTTTCTAAAACTGCGGTAAAAATTAAGAGATAAGGCAAAAGAAAAAAAAAAAACGAACACACAAGTCCCACAAAAACAAAAAATATATAAAGCAACCATAAATAGCAATTCCTCGTAATCTTTTCACAACGACAAAAACAAAAATTCACCTCACTATCTGTTTATCTTTTTTTAACTGAACCACCCTTTTCATCAAGGGCCAACCGGCTCCGTCCTACATTTTGCACGAAACCCATTCGTCTACCACCGGTCTCTCCTCACTGCTCCACTGACATTCATCACAGCTTTGTACCCGATGAGCCCACGTGTCACTAGCTTCCCCACATATGCTACACAGCTTAAAGCGAGTGTCCATCCAGTACCTCCTGCCTTTTTCTTCTGACCCGCACCTATGTCGTGCAATCAATGCCTGTGGCAGCCTAGCTCCTTTGAGGTACAACGGAAGTCTTTGGAACACTTGTACGCTCCTGTATTCTGGGAGGAACTTACTCCCCTCGATCTTCCTCTGACGACACTGCAGCTCCACCTCAGCTAACCTTTCATACACCAATTCTTCCACCTTCCTTCCATTTCCAAACATTCTCTCGATTTCCTCATATGCCCATATGCCCAGCCACAGCTTTCATACAGCTTCTTTCTTTCGCTCCCCCATTTTGTGCCCTTATTTACACCAAAACCTTCCATTCTTACAGCTCTCAGCACTTATTTTACAATCCTTTCATTACCCATTCCATACACTTTCCTTTCAAACTTAACGACCCTCCTAGCTGCCTGCGAAAACTCTTTTGCATATTTGTTTCTTGCAGCACGTTGTATGCCGGCGTAGTTCTATCTAAATTGAGTGCCATTTATAAAATCTGCAGCTGGACTCTCTCAACTCTCGTTTCCTCTTTCACTCCGCACACTTCCGCTCCATACAAAAGGATACTTCTCACACATGCCTTCCACACTACCATTTTTGCTTCAAAGTTATTGCTCAAGCGCTCCTTCCATACGTTCCCTAGCCCGTTAGCAGTCACCCAAGCCTTTTTACAAATATATTTCACATGCTCTTTCGCGGACCCATCCTGCCCAAACATAAAACCAAGATATTTGAAGCTGCTAACTTGCTCGATTACACTACTTCCCTATTTAAATGAATCACTCATCAGAGGTCAAGCGGGAGGGGTAGTAATTGGTAGTAGGAAAGTTTGGAGTTTGGCATATTCGGACGACGTTGTGATTTTGGCTAGATCGAAAGGAGAAATAGAGATGATCGCGCGGGTGAATAGATTTTTTGAAAAGAGGAAATTGGTAGTGAACGTGAAAAAGACTAAATGGATGCTGTTTCGTAAGAGAACGGGTAGAAGGCGTTCTCTTACGAAACAGCATTCATTTAGTCTTTTTCACGTTCACTACCAATTTCCTCTTTTCGAAAAATCTATTCACCCGCGCGATAATCTCTATTTCTCCTTTCGATCTAGCCAAAATCACAACGTCGTCCGCATATGCCAAACTCCAAACTTTCCTACTACCAATTACTAACCCTCCCGCTTGACCTCTGATCAGCACACTCTCTAAATCTGCCGTGTACAGATTAAATAATATTGGACTCAGCGGACAATCCTGCCTTAGCCCCATTCTCACATCAAAACTTTCTGAAACTTCCTCTCCTACTTTCACTCTGCACCGCGTATCTTGATATACATCCCTGATTCTCTCTATTAACTGCTGTGCTATACCTTTCCGTCTCAAACATTCCCACATTCTCTCCCTCACCACAGTGTCGTAGGCTGCTTTCAGATCTATAAACAGAGCATAAAGCTTCCCTTGCTTCTTAACCAGCTCCTGCTCCACAATATACTTCAACGTAACCAAGTGTTCCACCGTGCTGCAAAGCTTTCTAAATCCGGCTTGTACATCCGGGATCAGACCTTTATCTTTCTCTTCACACAAAAGCTTTTGCTCCAGCAGTTTCGCATAGATTTTATACGACGTATCCATAACCGTTATTCCTCTGCAATTAGCTAGGTCTTCCCTATCTCCACCTTTGTATAACGGTACAATTAAGCCTTCCTCCCAGTTCACCGGCAACCTTTTATAACCTTTATAAATATCGTTCAGTCCTTGGAACAGCTCTCGCTGTATGACTGCCCCGATAGTCATCCAGCGACTTCCACGTTTCATTCGGGATACAATCCAGACCCACTGCTTTTTTTCTCGGAAGTCTATCCAAAACACCTGAAAATACTTCCCACGTAAATTCGTCTCTGCAGCTCGTTGCACCATTAACCCCTCATGCGACATCGTCGAACGGTTTGGGCAGACCACTGGTTAGCAGCTCCTTGAAATAGTTTTTCCATAGGCCAATCGGTTTCTCACAACACCCTTGTTTCCGTCTATAGGCTGACACCATTTTCCAAATATCCGCTTCATTGTGGATCCCCTTCAACTTCTGGAATTGCGCGTCTTCCCACTCCTTCTTTTGGAGTTCCATCTCTTTAAGTTGTGTACGGCATTTTTTGTACTCCTCCATCGAGTCCTGACCCTCCTTCCACCTTTTGAAATTCTTCCTCACGGACTTCTTAAGTTCTTTGACTTCTTGGTCGACCCTATACGTTTCTTTAGCAACTCCACATTTGATCTTGACCTGCACCATGGCTTCTCGAACCACTTCCATTATTAGTTGTAAACAGCCGACTCCCGGAGTTATTCTTTCCAAATTTCTTTGGAACTAACAATGGCCTTATCATTCCAGAGCGATACTACTTTAACTTGACTAGATAACTTAACTTTACCCTCCCAAATTATTTCCACCGGAAAATGGTCAGATTCAACCCTGTCACCTATTTGCATATTTATTATGCGCATTCTTGCCATCTCATTGACTACCACATAATCAATTACCGACGCGCCTCTCCCACCAGCATAGGTGAATTCTCCGCTCCAGTCTTTCTCGACACACCCGTTAATTACACTCCACTCCTTATCTTCAACCCATTCCAGCCATTTTCTGCCTTCTTTAGTAGCTAATTTATCCCTCGATTTTCTTGTTATCTTCGAACCCTCCGCACTTATATACCCTGTTGCAGCTCGCCTATTGTTACGTTCCAATCGCCTGCCAGTACAATTCTTTCCCCTGACACCTCGCTAGCCCTTCTATTGTTTTCCTTCATAAATCGCTCCAAGTTTTGATTGTTATAGATTACGAACAATCTTAACACCTCCCCATTGATTTCCACAGTCCGGCCTTGAATACCTTCGAATCCCTCTTGATAGCCTACACCCGACTCGACCATATTTACTTGCACCCCTGTTACAATTCCTCCCCTCTCTCTACCTTTCACCTGTTCTTTAAAGGCTCCCTGACACTCCCATCTGAATTCTCTTGGTAACTTAGTTTTCATTTCTGACCAGTCCTTCTCCTCCACCTACGTTTCTACCAAACCTATTATGTGAAAACCCTTAAAGTAGTCACATAAGTCCGACTTTCCCATTCCTTCTAACTTTTTTTGAGCCCAGCTATATTCCATACCAATATTTTAAATTGTCCTAATCCCTCCCCCAAAACTCCACTCTGCCCCCTTCCGCTCCTGCCCCCATCTACTGAAAAACCTTTTTCTCCAGGGCTAATGACACTTCAAAATGAACGATTCATTACCTATCTTCAACTTCTGATGCGCTATTTTCACTTATTTCCCTTCCGCCTTTGCCAATCTTGCCCTCTTTCTAAGCTCCTGTTGAATTTTTCTCTGCCTCACAGTTAAGTCATCATCTATGAATATATTACTGCCGGCTAATTTCTTTTTATTTCTCATCACGTCCATTTTCTCTTCCCATTTACCTAGCTTAACCACTATAGGAGAACCGCCATTTCCGCTAGCTTTACTCACTCTATACATCTCCAGGACTGTAGGCTCCAACCTCAATTTTTCCGAAAATACCTTCTTTACTTCCTCTTTCCAATTCTTCGCCTCATTAACACCGTTTATAACTATGTTACATTTTGTGCTCTGTTTGTCCTTTTCTTCTTCCAATTTGAAAAGCTCATCCATTTTTCTACCCACCCGTTCGTTTTTCTTTCGCCGTTCTATCTCTAGTTCCTTATTTTTAACTTTAATTGTTTTAAGTTCCTCTTCCAGGATTCTCAGTTATTCTTGAGTCTCTTTACTGTCCACACTAATGGATTTAATCTGCTCCATCAGCCCAGCTTTCCAAGCTTTGTCCTCTTCCTTCCCCTTCGTCATTTTTCTTATTAAGCTTACCATCTGCTCTTTCACTTCAACCATCTCCTTCAGCAATATCTCCAACGAAATCACGATTGAACTTTGTAAAAGTTATTGTGAATTTATTAAGCTACTCATATGATATTTTTGGAAATTTGGACTATTTTTATGACATTTTTGGAGTCTTTTTATGCCAAGACTATAGTATGCTCATAAGACGCCATCAATAAACTGTTCAACTTTGAATTGCAGTAACTATTAAACGGTTTAGTGAATTGACCTGAATTTGCTAACTGTTATTTGCTAGCAATATCTTTAACTACCTGTAGAGGTTTCATAACTTTTGCAGTATATTGGTCCTCCTATTGGACCTCCCGAACATACTTAAATGTTTTCAGATATTATATTATATATTATAACTTGCGATGCAGTTTTCACATTTACACTATAATATTATAACATTTAGAATATTTAAAGTTGTTAAAACTGTCAAAGTTTTTAAAAAGTATGTAATGTCCAATTGTTACAGTTTTAGTGCCAGACATGGATGTTTTATATTATGAGTATTTTTCTTAATTTTGATAATACCACTAGAATTTTGTCATTTTTCTTATCAAGTTTGGCAACAAATATTAAAATTTGACAAGTTGACATCTGTCTGTTTGGTACTGTTTAAATACAAAAGGCATGGTGATCAGAAACTTGACGGTTTTTACATTACGGATAGGCACCTATCCTCCAACAAAGTACGGTAAACTGCGCATGGGAGATCCTACTAAATAACATAAACCAGGCAGCGGAGGAGGCACTTGGCAAAAGAATAGTCAACACAACGACAAACCACAAAAATGAAAGGCCTTGGTTTACACTAGAGGTTAAGGTACTCGCCCAAGAAGAGAAGAAGTCCCACCTAATATACCAAGCGAATAAGACCCCAAGGAACTATATCAAATATACAGAAACAAGAAACCGAGTAAATAACAGAAAAAGGGAGCACTGGGAAAGCTACAGTAGAGAAATGGAAAACGGCTTCCACGGAACCCAAAAGCGCATCTGGAAAATGCTCAGAGCAACAAAAAAGAAAAGTCAATGAAACAGGCAGACAAGTGGACCATCTACTTTAAAAAGACCTGTATACAAACAAGGAGGAAGAACGAAGACCCGCGGACCGACGGCGGCTACGCCGAGGGGAGGCAGGGGACATCTTGGATATAGAACAAATCACGGTGGAGGAGGTCATATCAGAAATGAAACATCTGAAAAACGGCAAATGCCCAGGCCCGGATAAAATTCCCAACGAACTGCTAAAATATGGGGATCAGTGCTGGCTGAACAGTTTGCCGAACTGTTTAACAAAATACTGAAGCACGGAACAACACCAGTAACCTGGAAAAACAGCATAGCAATCCCACTATTCAAAAAGGGAAAAAGATCCTGCAAACTATCGAGAAATATGTCTTCTGGATACATCCATGTAATTATTTACCCGTATTCTGCAACCCTTCAGAATGCCGAACAGAACAATAAGAAACAGAACAAAAGTTGCCGATATTATCGAACTTATCACAAAATCCAAGTGGAGATTGGCTGGACACGTGGCTCGCACTAAAAACAATCGATGGACAAAACGAATCCTGGAATGGAGACCCAGAAAAGACAAGAGAAGCAGAGGAACACCACCTATCAGATGGACGGACGATGTTAAACGTGTGACGGAAAACTGGATTAGCACCGCGCAAGACAGAAGACAGGTGTAAATACCTGGAGGACGCCTATGTCCAGCAGTGGACGAGAAATGGCTAATGATGATGATGATTCTGCAGCAACGCATTCTCAGACATACTATTATAAGTGAAGTACAGCAATGGTTTCGGATAAACCAGTCGACGGTCGATGCAGTATGCAGTGTTCGTTGTCAGGAAGTTCGTGGAGAAGGCAATAGAATACAATAAACCAGCATATCTCTGCTTCATAGAATTAACGAAGGTGTTCGACAGAATAAAGTTTGGAGGACGTTCTAAAGGAGCTAGAATGCAGAGGAACACATCCAAGAATCATCGACATAGTAATATAGCTCAACACAAACAATACCACAGAAATAAGGACAAATTCAATAACAACGGAGAAAATAGAACAAAACTAGGGAGTACGACAGGGCGACAGCCTCAATCCATTGCTCTTCAATATCATAATGGACCGAATAATAGAGCACGTGCGTTAGGTAAACCATGGGTACAAGATGGGAAAACAACAACTTAAGATTATCTGCTATGCTGACGAGGCAACGCAATTCGCGGACACGGAAGACGAACTACAATGGCTCCTACAAACATTCAACAAAGAAGCTGCAAATATTAATATGGGAATATCAACCACCAAAACAAAAAGCATGCTAATTGCCAGGGAACCATGTATATGCAAGCTAGAACTAAACAACAAAATAATAAAACAGGTGTTCGAGTTTAACTACCTAGGAACAACAATATCACCTATATACGATGACCTCAAGAATGTCTTACGAAACCCGATCAACAAGTCAGCCAGAATAGCAGGAGCCTTGAAAACAACTATCTGGAAAAATGAATGCATATCAACCACAACTAAAGTCAGAATATACAAAGCATGTGTAAGACCTGTAATGACATACGCAGCAGAAACACGAAGCGACACAGCAGAGACCAAAAGTATGGCGCGCACCAATGAAATGAGAGTACTAAGAACAATAACGGGAAACGTACTAAAAGACCAAAGAAGGCGTAAAGAAATTCGGGAAGAATGCGACACAGAAGACGTGGTGAGGTAGACACGCTCTTGAATGCGCTTCTGGAATGAACACATATCTAGGATGGAAGATCACAGACTGGTAAAAATCGATCGAGACGGAAACCCAGCATAATGTCGCCCACCAGAAAGACCATCAAAGAGATGGAAGGACATCTGGTCCTCAGAATCTCAAGAGCATGTGCAATGAAGATGAAAGAAAAACAAGCATTTCGGCTTCCGGAAAGAAGAGGAAGAAATTTTGACATTATAACTATCAACTTTTTTAGTTTTGACATTTTTAGTTTTTAAGTTTTCTTTTATTTTTGGAACGAAGTTCCTTTGGGGAGATCTCGGTATGAGTGAATCGGCAGAAAACGTATACGCCGCGTTAGTTTCTTTCTCTTTCTCTCAGTGTATATTTCTATACCGCGCGCTCTCTCTTTCGTTAGACGCTGCGTTAGTTTCTTTCTCATTCTCTCAGTGTATATTTCTATACCGCGCTCTCTCTCTCTCTCTCTCTCTTGCTTTCTCTTTTTCTCAGTGCATATTACTATAATGCGTGCTCTCTCTTTCTTTCGTAGAATCACAGACAAACGTGGGTTATAACCTTAAAATTAAACAAGAAAATAAACAAGAAAAAAAATTGTTCAAACGTATTTGTTTTTTGTTGTTTTAAATCGTACGAGAGTTATATTGTTTATATATTATACTCATTATTTGAATTAGGTTTCGAGAAATGGAATAATAAATGGAAAACCGAAGAAAATAATAAATGGAAAACCGAGGAAAATATACAAAATACTGAAAAAAAAGTAAGTTAATAAAAAAAAAACCGTATAATTTGTAGCAATTGTTTAATTAGAAGCAAATTTTTAAAAAACTGTCACATGTTTATCGTACATGTAATTCGAGTCATATAGTGAAAAATAAGTCAGATTGTGTACAACTGAGCCTTTGTATGATCTGTCGGCAGTTCGATTAGTTCATCGTGTAGCTCATGAAATCGCAAATTTTATGAGGCACTTGTTTAACTAGGATTTACCCTCACTATCTTACCTACTGACCGATTGAATGTTTCAAAAAATGCCAAAGTGCTTTCATTTAATAGTATAAAGCAACTTCTCTTAATTAACAGACTTATTAATGAAGAGATAAATAAAGAAACATTTTTGAGATGGTTTCACGAACTAGCTAGTCGTATTGAATATTTCAAATAGAATAGTTACATGAACTGTAGGCAGATCATGCATTTACTCAGTTTTACAAAATCTGATGGACATATACATTATTGACAATAGTGAAATCACAACCTCAGTGTCAAAAAGAGTATTGAGAGAGAAAAAGTAAAAAAGAAATTTTACAAAATACAGATTTAGAACATGCTGCATAAAATATACAGAGATAAATTTCAATCAAAGAACAAACGTGCTGAAACTCAATCTTTACAATCATCGAAAGAAGTTTCATTACCAACCATATTAATCGAAAGTAATGAAGAAACTGAAAAATGTATATTTAGTCCCTTTCTGAATAATCAAATTCCAACATCCGTTAATGATGAAACTCAGCAAGTAATTAGTCCAAATTCTCATCATGACAGAAACATTGCTGGCGACGGTAATTGCATATTTGCAACTCTTATAAGAATTTCATTACATCTTCAAATATTAAAAGAGAATTTCAATTCTGTTAATTGCGCGAGGAACTTTGTTCCTGACGGTGGTCTCCTGACCGCTAAAGTTTTCTCTTTTTTTTGATGTACAACTAGAATTTTGTCATTTTTCTTGTCAAGGTTGGCAACAATTCTCACAATTTGAGAAGCTAGCATCTGTTAGTTTGATACTGTTTAAACACAAAAAGCATGGTGGTAGGAAATGACCATAAAATGACCATACAATTTTGACAGTTTGCAATTAGAATAAGAGAATAAGAGGAATAAAAGGGAGCACTGGGAAAACTTTAGTAGAGAAATGGAAACGACTTCCACGGAATCCAAAAGCCCAGAATTTTGCCATTATCAGTGTAAAGAACAGCCAAAATATGACATTTTTAGTGTTGACACATATCAGTTTGGTATGGTTCAAATTCATTTCTGAAATGTTTTCATATATTCTCCTATACATAGTATTGTAACTTCTGATGCAGTTTTAACATTTTAAATATTATATAGCTTAGCACTGTAGTCCCTGTTGGCCCATGATCATAAATAACCAGGGCTTGGTTTATAGCTTTCTTCCAGACTTTTCTATCTCTTGTCCTTTCTCTCCAGTTTGTGACATTTCTCTGATCTGCGTCACTGATTACTTCATCTTTCCATCTTGCTTTCGGTCTGCCACTCCTCTTTTTACCACCTAAGCTCCTTTCAATATATTTTTTGTACTCTCTCTACATTCATCCTCATGATGTGGTCTAACCATTTAAGTCTCTGTCTTTTGACTACTGGGATTATATTTGGTTCCTTAAATCGATCTTGTATTTCTCGGTTAGTTCTCCCTCTTGTGTTATTGTTCCTTTATAGTTTTCTTAATATTTTCCTTTTCCACAGTGATGCTTGTTTTTTAGCTCCCATGTCCATACTTCACTTGCGAATAATTCTATGGGTTTTATAATCGTCTTGTATATTTTTAAGATATCTTGAAATGCTTCTGTTATGTATTACTTTATTAAGGACGTAGACACATCGATTTCCTGCTTTTATCATCTATGGATCTCTCTATATATTTCCGGTTTCCTATAGAATTCTGTCCCTAGGTTAGTAAATTGTTCTACTTCATCAAATTTGTACTTTTTCCTTCATCTGTTGTTATGATTGTCATATATTTTGTGTTATTTTCATTTATTTCTAATTCTACCACGCGTGTATTTTTTTATAATTTATTGTATTATAACTTCTTGCAGTTCTTTTTTCCCTCTGGTTACTATTGTTAAATTCTGCAAAGGCTAGACTTTGATGTTTTTTATTGTATAAAAGACCATTTCTATTTAATTTTGCTTTTCTTATAACATATTCTAGTACACAGCTAAACAGTATTGGGGACAGTGGATCTCCTTGTCTTAAACCTTTTTGTACATTAAACCTGTCTGATGTTCCTGTTCTTACTCCCACCCTGTTATCAGATTCTAGTAACGTATAATTGAATTAAGTTAAATAGTTTTCCTTTAATACCCAGTTATTTTAAAACTGGGTACTATTGATCTCTCTTTATTTGGTCGTACGCTTGTTTGAAATCCAGGAATAGCACATATGTTTCTTTATTATATTCGTGGCTTTCTGACGCTAGTCTCTCTTAAAGTAAATATTTGATCTATATCTGATCTGTCCTTCCAAAAGCCGCACTGGTATTCTCCTATTTCCTGGTTTAACTCTTCTTTGTTAGTTTATTTTTTAGTGTAGAGGCTAGGATTTTTTATGCTACATTCAATAACGCAATTCCTCTATAATTTGTACACTCTATTCTATCTCATTTCTTGTACATAGGAACTATCACCGCTTCATTCCAGCTTTCAGGTAATTTTTCTTGCTCCCAGATTTTTTGTATTAGATGGTGGATACACTTGCTTATGGTTTCCACCCATACTTGAGCATTTCCGATGTAATCATTCCGAGGACTTTTGTTATTTTTTAAGCCTTTAATTCTTTCTGCGACTCCTATTAAAGTTGTTGGTTCTTCTCTCCGTCTCTGCCTTCCTCAATTTATTCTTCATGCTCCGTCTCGTTTTCTTGATTTTGTGTACCATTTAAAAGATCTTGAAAATATTCCTTCCATATTTCTATCATATCATTCTCATTGCCTATTAATCGTCCTTCTTTGTTTTTATAACATACTTTTCTCGATTGATATCCTTTCCTTTCTCTCTTAATTCCTTGTTAAAAACTCCTTATTTCTTTACTATTATAACTTTCTTCTGTTTATGCTAGGAGATTTTCTGTATACTTTCTTTTCTTATACTTCATTACATTTTTACACCGTTTCCTTTGTTCCATGTACGCTTGCTTGGATTCCTGTGTGTTTCTTATTTTAATATTTCCATTCTCTGGACTTTTCGCTTCTCTATTTCTTATTGGAATTCTGCATCGAACCATTTTTTCCCTGCTACTTGATATTTTAAATATTTAAAGTTATTAAAACGATGATATCAGTATTATCAAACGTTTTAATAAAAACTGTCTAACTTTCATTATGACATTTTTTGACATTTTGATTATGAACTTTTTACATTTTTGATATTAACCCTAGACCTGTACACTCCTACGAAGTTACAATATTGTTACACCAGGGTACTGCGCCAATATATTTAAAAAATGTAAAATAATCAATATTTTTTAAATTTTGTTTGTAAAATTTTAAAATGTAAACAATACTATTATAATTAAATATTATTTATTATGATTTTTCTTTTCCAGTACAAAAATTTTTGGTTATTCAAAAAATGAAACCTTTTTATAGAGTTTGTTTAGTGTGTTTATTCCATACTCGTCTGACCATGATGTTTCTAATATCTGACTAGATACTCTAAGGGTTCCTAAAATGTAATATAAGCCGAATAAAACATTAAATCCTAGCAAATTTGTATGATGTACGAAACTGGCCGACTGGGATACAGTAGCATGGCGATCTATTTCTTCATTTTTATTTTTTGTAGAACTTTGCTGACTATGTGGTCACTAAACAGCAATTTCCAAGCTTCCAAAGAAGTATTTCCTCTTTGCTGCTCCTTTTGCTTTTCGATGATCAGAAACTATGTTTCTATCTGATGGTCGTCCCCTCTTTGGTGGAAAATGGGTGCTCCATTCATATACATTTTTTCCAAGTAATGTTTGGGGAGTTTTGTCGTCATCAGCAATATCTTCTACCGCAGACAAGCCTTCATACAGATACTTTACTTCGGACGTCACTTGCCAAGGAACCATCACAATCTTCATCTGAGTCATTTGAATCGAGTTCGTTTAGAACTTCTTGACACAAGTATTTCAGTTGTTTCCTTGTCGAGGGTGATCCCATTTCAGACAGGATCAATCGTTCGTGGATTCTTGTTTCTTTAACCCCTTCGTAATATATCGTAATATATCGATTTTTTTTAGTTCTCCGCCTCATAAAAATAACCATTGAATTTGTAATTCTCTTTTCCACAAAATTTTTCAGCGAGGCAGATGAATTTTTCTGTTCTGTAATTTCCTCAAGGATCTATAATATAACTACTATAATAGTTTAATCTTAGTTACTCAAGGATGTATAATATTACTAAAAGTTCCTCATGGATCTGTATTCAGTTCTTCAAGGATCTATATCTAGTTCCTCAAGAATCTATATCCAGTTCTTCAAACATCTATAATAATACTAACAGTTCCGCAAGGATCTATAATAATATTATCTATTCCTCAAGGATCTGTAATAATACTAACAGCTCGTCAATGATCTATAATAATACTATCTGTTTCTCAAGGATCTAAAATAATACTAACGGTTCCTCAAGGATCTATAATAAACTAATATAATAGTTTATTTTCCCGAAGGATTTAATTCCCCAAGGAGCTATAACATTACTAATTGTTCCTCAAGGATCTATATCCAGTTCTGATGACGACTAATAATACTAAAAAATTAATACCGACCGTTTTCCATTAATTTAACAGGCGTTTCTGCGCTACATTGTTTTCGCATACACTGAAGCGAATTTAGATGGCTGTCACAAATTTCTAGATTGCAATATACACAGATAACTGAAGCATAAAGATGTCGCAGGGTCAAAAATACCCTGGTGTACTGTTCTAGGTTAAAAAGCTGTTAAACCGATAACAGTAATCAAACTCTATAATAAAAACTGTTCAACGGTAATAGTTTTTGTGCCAGATTTGGCAGTTTACATTATTCCTATCAAATTTCTACATTTTTTTTTTAATTTCATTTTTGATAATACCAACAAAATTTTGTTAATTTACGTACCAAGTAAGCGATAAATACAATGTATGGCGAACATTGACCTATGTGAAGCTCTTCGATTATGGCAGGCCGGAGCCAACAACCAGCCCAACGCAACATGAACTCACAGAGCCCAGAATTCTAAAAACCAAATTAGTATGCGCCAAATTTATATACGCGCCATTAAGTACGCGCCATTGAGTTTGCAAAGATCAACAAAACACCAGGTCGAGACGATATCTACGCAGAATATTTCAAGCAGATACAGGAGGAAAACATAAACATAATTTTAAAACTATACATTAAGATCTGTGACACTGGACAACTTCCAAAGGAATGGCTAAAGTCCACGTTCATAATGCTTCCCAAAAAGCAAACGGCAATCAAATGCAAACATTACAGGCCAATCTCGCTAATGAGTCACGCATTAAAAATATTCCTACGCATCATACGCACCGGGCTATTTAATAAACTTGAAGGGCTATGCGGAGACACGCAGTTCGGGTTTAAGAGCGGCACCGGTACACGACAAGCAACATTCTGCCTAAACACATTGGTACAAAACTGCTATAACCATAGAAAGGACATCTTTCTTTGCTTCATCGACTATGAAAAGGCATTCGATAGTATCAACCACGAGCGTCTCATCCAATATCTAAAAAGAGCTGGTATAGATGAAAAAGACGTAAGTATATTCCAAAACCTGTACAGGTAACAGTCGGCCAACGCCAGAATCAACAACCAATTAACGACAGAAGAAATCGAGATAAAAAGAGGTACGTCAAGGATGCATAATGTCACCAAAGCTATACGACTCTACGTCGAACAAATATTCTCAGAAGCCTTCGATGATCTAGAAATCGCAATAAAAGTGAACGGTACCACAATAAACAACATAAGATACGTAGACGACACAGTGATCATGGCAAGCAACCAGCAAGACCTACAGCTACTAATGAATAACATGAACAGAAAGCTGTCAGAGGCCGGACTAAGAACGTACCGATCTAAAACAAAATTCATGGTTATAAGCCGTATTAATCAGGCAGGAGCGTCCATCACGGTAGAGGGGGAATCAATCGTAAGAACTACGAGCACGAAATACCTAGGCATACTAGTAAACGACAAATGGGACTTATTACAAGAGATCAAGAGTAGGGTAGAACAAGCCAGACAGGCATTCAACAAACTACGTCCTTTGCTATGCGATTAAAACCTAAATTTAAAAATCCGACACAGAATGGTGAAATGCTACGTTTGGCTAGTACTACTTTATGGAATATAAACCTGGACGATAAAAGTAGCATCCATTAGCAAGATCGAGGCGTTGGAGATGTGGACACTCAGAAGAATGCTCCGTATACCATGGGTAGACCACATTATTAACGAGGAGGTGCTGAGAAGGGCAGGAATGGACAGATTACTATTCAATACCATAAAACAGCGCAAGATCGGGTCATATACCAAGGGGGCCAAAATAACGAATTCCCCTTTCTCGAAGGAAAGATAGAAGGCAGATGTGGCATCGGACGTAAACAGCCTATCATGGCTTAGGACTATCAGGAACTGGACAGGAATCAAAAAGTTTGGTGACATGTGGCTAGCAGCAATAAACAAAAAATTAACAATTATTCAATAAATATTAAATCACCAACGCATATAGGTGTAAGGCAATAGAAGAAGAAGACGTACCAAGCTTACCAACAATTGCCAAAATTTGAGAAATCAACAGATGACAGTTTGATACTATAGGGTGTTGTAAGAGCTTGAGAACCGGCATAAAGAGGTTTACCGGCATATGTCCGCCGCGGCTAAGAGTTACAGAGTCCATTCGATCAGTCCAGTTTTTCCCTACTTTCTCCAATAAATCTGGGCGTATGGCGTCAAAGGTGGCTTGAATATTGGCTCCCAATGCTTCAGGAGTTGCTGGTTTGTCGGCATAAACCAATGACTTAACATAGCCCTATAAAAAGTAATCGAGAGGCGTTAAGTCGCACGAACGAGGGGGGCACTTAAGAGGACAACTTCTGGAAATAAAGTTGTCACCAAATTGATTTTGCAATAAATTGTTGGTATGAAACAAAATATCATACAAAAAATTGACAAAAAATGGCATGGCTCGAGAGCGCTCGCCATTCACCGTAACGGCAGCTCCTTCCTCATTTCAAAATAAATAAGGACTGATGATGCCTCCAGCGTGTAAACCGCACCAAATAGTCAATTTTAATGGATGTCATGGTGATTCGTTAATGGCTTGAGGATTGTCTTCGCTCCATATACGGCAATTTTGCTAAATTGACGAAGCCATTTAACCAGAAGAAGTGAGCTTCATCACTAAACACAATTCTTCGGTAAAAATGCTCATCTTCGGCGGGTTTCAAATTAGCCCAATCGACAAAAATGCGACGTAAATGATGGTCATTTGGCTTTTATTCTTGCACGAGCTGTATTTTATAGGCACGTGAGCCAAGATCCTTGAGTCAAATTTTCCGCATAGTCGAAGGACAAAGGTCAACAAGTTGAGAACGGCAACGAATCGACATTTCGGCGTCTTTTTCAAGACTTAAATGTGGCGAATATGGCTGCTACAGCAGCCATATTCTCTTCGGTACGCACATTTCTTCGTCTTGATGGTTTTGAATCGAGAAGAGTAAAATTATGTTGACTGTAAAATGGACGAAGTGCTCTATGAACTTCGCGAACAGATTTATTTTTTTCAAAGTAAATTTCCGCAATTTGGAAGCGTTGTTTTGTCGTTACACGATTCATGCGGAATCGCCAAACCTTAATGAAGAGAAATGTCAACGCAGTTTGACTTTCTCAACTGTCAAACCATAGACAACAACGATCGAAACTTCTCATGCAGCTAAAACGCATTATTTCAACACAATAACATGGGCGACTTGTCAAATTCTGATATTAGGACCATAACATGTTGCCATTTTGCCATTATCAGAATTATGCAAAATATTCACTGCCAAAAACAGCTAATATTTGACATTTTTAATGTTGACACATACCAGTTTGACTTTACTTAATACAAAAACTGACAAATTCATTTCAATAAAAGCAGTCAAACATTTTTACAAAAGTTTTAGTAAGAATAAATTAGATAAAGCATTGGTAACGCAATGGTAATAACTATCAAACTAGAGACATTTTAAATGTCAAAATTTATTAACTTTGATTATAAATGTCGAATCTGTTAACATTGTAGTAATAACTCTCAATAAATTTTAACATATTTTACTCTTCAATCCAATTTTGATGGTTTATTAAAATTTGTCTAGAAACTGGAAATAAAATTAAATTTGGAGAATGAATTATTATATTTCATTGTTAGTTAGTGTGTATGTCTATCTCTACACGTGTTACTTTGGGGTCAAGCCGCTACCGTCAATAGATGTTTTATTTTGCAGAAAAGAATTGTTAGACTTGGTCTAAAAGCAGGGCAAAGTTGTAAATATTTTTTTAAAAAGTTCAATATACTTACATTATCCCCAATTTACATGTTAAAAGTGCTGTGTTATACAAAATATCATATAAGAAACTTTAATACCTTAGCTATATACCACACCAAACAAGACTCTCTGCTATCGTTCCCAAAACATAACACGGCCTTACTTGAGTCCTTCTTTTATACAGGAAATAAATTATTTAATAAGCTGGACAATGAAATAAAAACAAAGAACTTTCAGCAATTTAAAAGAGATGTAAAATGAATCCTTGCTCAAGGAGCATATTATTCAATATCTGAATTTTTGGAAAAATAATCATTTTGCCTAACCTAACCTAACCTATCATAATGTTGATAATTTAGTGTCTAATGTAATTTGTAGTAGTTGCATTTTTGTAGTATTTATTGTTTTTATTGTATTAATTGTATTAATGTATTAACGTGTCTATTGTAACTATTGTAATATGTAACTATTGTAACTATCACATACACAACATGTCTATTGTAACTATCACAATATGTATTTAATGTGGCAAAGTAAATAAATAATAATAAATAATAGTTATTTTATGTACGACCACTATTGTAAATGCCCATTATTGTACAGTTCGTGGAATATGTAAATATATCATAACACACATATGTAACAGTCCGCGATTAATGTTATGTAATAATTTAAAAACACCCATGAGGGTTTTATTTACAATTCATTGACTGGTTGAGAGCTGCACTATTTATAAATATAATACTCCGTGATTTTTAAACAATCATTAAACGTCACATCATTCACATAGAAACTGTCATTCATTTCTTTTTTTCACGTTTAAATCTAACGAAAACTACAAAAAGTACTAAATAAAAAGGTATTTAACCATTATGAATGTATTTATTTTAATTTCTATCAAGTTAAATATGGTCGAGTAACAGTTATATATGAAAATACAACTGTTTGTTTATTATAATGTTAAATAATGTACTTACCTAATAAGAAAAACATTTGTTACATCAAACATATTCTTCTTATTAAACACAAACAAATTAGTGTGGTCGTAGATAAAGTATAGTACATGACTCGAGTTGTAAGGCAATTACGTCCTCGCGGCATTACTGTTCCGCTCGTACGTAATATGCATCTGACAACTCTTGTTACGTAATATACTATTAAATATAACTAATTACTTGCTATCCTATTTATCAATTTTTATTCAATCAGTAAAATATTCTCTGGCTTGGCGAAAAGAGCATAAATCAGGCATAAGAGCATAGGGCATAAGTTTTATACGCTTATGCTTGACTTATGTCCTTTTAGAACCGAGCCATATAATTATTTTATAAATATCACGGAAATTTTATTATGTTTTAGTTTTTGCAAAGTTAGTGAAATATTTCCTCGAAACGCGAATTATCATGTTGGTGAAATATTGCATGTAAATCTGATAGGATTTATAAAACAAAGTTTCAAATACGAACTATATATTATGTAATCGTCAGTTTAAACGTGAAATTATTTCTGTAATGAAAGTACGGCAGACTATTAATGCCGTTAACCATACATTCCCATTTAATTAGTAAATAGGTACATCCGACAGCTACAAATACGAACGAGTTAGTAAACTGTATTGTATTAGCATCTAGAATGGTTATCGAGCTTTGGCCCTATTTGTTATTCAGTAATAATGATCTTATTTTTGATTAAATCGTCGGGGTACGTTAATCGATCGGTTAGATTAACTCTAATCGTCTTAGTAATTGATGGAAATAAGTTTTATGATAATAGTTTTAACATAAAATAAAATGGGTTAGAAATTTACAAAACACAAAGTTTAATTAATGTTATATATTGTTTTCTGTAGGTTTAATAAAGTAAAGGTTTTTAAGTGAAAATTAAACTTTTCGGATTAATCCGAAGCAGGAGAAAAACGTTTTTAAGTTCAATCAACCCTCGAGCGACAAAGTAAGTGATCCGATTGACAGCACAAAGACTAGTAAAGTGTAAAATCGGAAAACTCATCGCATAGGTTCAATACCTTTGAAAATTAGATGCATTAATTTTGGTTCCCTTTTACAACAGATAATCAAATTTCCTTAAAATACATTCCACTTAATCGAAATAAAATACCAATTTACATTTCCTACTTTTTTAATATTTTCCTGTTGGTAATTTATCAAAGCGCCACAAAAAAAAATCAATGCGTTTCATCCTAAAGCTTTTAAGGCATTAAATTTCCACTCACACCAGACGTTTATTAATTTTTCGCTCTAATTACTCAGCCCAGCTAAAGAAAATAAAAACGAAAACGTTCAAGATATTTAACAACCTCGTTTTAACTCCGCTTCTTCCTTCCCTGTTTGGTTTTATTTTTATATGTACAGCAAGTAACTAGGAGGCAATAGTAATTTCGTTTCGTTGAACATTATTACCGCTTTTTCTCTGCTCCCGTTTGTTCTGCACACATACAGACATGTCTCCATTGTAATATTGCATTTTTATCGCTCGTTTGAATTGTTTGCGTTTGCAAATTGGAACTGCTTAAAACAATACAAAGGTTGAAATAAAACGAAACGCAATATGCAAATATGTTCTATAAATTATTTAGGAAACGGAAACATAAATTGTGTTGACTTACATACAGAAATAGTTTAGTTGTGAGATTTTTTTAATAGCTTTTTATTTTCATTTTATTTAGATTTCAGGCGAAACTCAATAATCAGTTTCCACGTATATAACCAACAATAGATTATGAAATGTAGAAAACGCAATTGCATACTATTAGATAATACTAGATAGAAGAATGGATTACAGGAAACTAAAGAAGCTGAGGGACATGTTTTTTTTTAAGGTTTTTGTGCAATTGAAATGAAGAGAGCTTTTGAAAAAACAGGAAATTGTGAGAGTTCCTCTGGGAAATTTGATTCGGTTTAACGTTTTCGCTAACGAACGTTTCATAGTTTCATAACAAAGTTATTAACAATTTTAACGATGCAGCTTTAGAAAAAGCAGACAAAATTGCGGGAAAATCGGGTAAACGCTTTTTGTGGAAAACTTTTGCATCGATTCGAGTCCCTGCCGGAATTTCGTGTCGTACAAAAATATGCTCTAATTGAATTATTTCGCAAAACGTAGCAATTTATTTCCTCGTAAAAAGTTTCATAGGAATGTCATAATTATATTCACATTATATACCATTTTTGATTGAGAAGTTACGTTGCGGGTTACGTTATTCTAGACTCACAAAACTAGACAAACAAGACTAAGGAGACAAGACTAAAGAGAGAAAACTAGACAGACAAGACTAGGCAGACAAGACTAGACAGACAAGACTAGAGAGACAAGACTAGACAGACAAGAATAGACAGACAAGACTAGACAGTAAAGAGTAGAGAGACGAGAATAGACAGGCTAGACTAGACACACAAGACTAGACAGATAAGAATAAACAGACAATACTAGACGGACAAGACTAGACAGACAAGACTATACAGACAGGATAGGCAAAAACCAGTGAGACAAGACTAGATAGACAAGACTAGACAGACACGACTAGACAGACACGAGTCGACAGACACGACTAGACAGACAAGACTAGGCAGACAAGACTATACAGACAAGACTAGACAGAGAAGACTAGACAGGCAAAACTAGACAGATAAGGCTAGACAAACAAGACTAGATAGACAAGAGTCTAGTGTTGTCTGTCTAGTTTTGTCTGAAACATAAGATATACTTATCTTTTATCTCGTTTAAGATATGGGTTCTGTAGAATATAATAGCATGAATATAATTCAATATCTCATAGATATATTGTATTGAAAAATGTTCTAAAAATAAATCGTTGTACAAATACCATCTAAAGAAACGTGCTCGGAATATTCGTCAATTTCAAAGCATTGATATAAAAGCCGGACAAAAGATATCCAGTATCAATAGATGCTGTCACGTCGCGTCGGTAGGTTTTGTAATATTTTTGCAAAATATGAATATCTAGAAAGGATTCAGTCCAGATAATGGAGTTGTACGAGGGGAGATTATCACGGAGTTCATGCACAAGCACACATTTAGATTGAACTGAAACCAAGTTAATAATTCGATTGTCTGGTGCTACGGCTGCAGATGCTGTATAATTCAGGGAACTGAATTGCTGGCATGAATAAATGAGAAACTGAAATTCCACGTTTTCCGCGAATAGAAAGAAAGAGGATGTGGAGTAGAATCAGCAGAATGCGGTTGAAAAAAGTATCGGAAATGTCTAGCTGTGTAAAAAAATTGTTTGGAAAGTGGGAAAATTTCTAAAATTTGAAATGTAATTAATTTTTAAATTAGGTTTGCACGACTTTAATTAAAAGTGTATCCTAATTGCATAAAATTACTTATATACAGATTAATTAAAAGTTTCCATTTAATTCTACGTTTCCATGTTTCCTACGTTTTTTTTTTTTATAAGAATTGGCAGTAATTTTAATGCTTGACAAATTTACATTTAAAAGATTTACTCTGTTCAAATAAATGTAATACGCATTTAAAGTTAAATAAACTGTAATTGAATTATCAGATTTCTCTTCATATTTAACGGCCGATGTCGAATAATAATAAATATCAGTTTTGGCACTAATCGTTAATTAAAACAAACTTAATACTATATATACGTGGCATAGGTGTTGCTTACTAATTAATGGCGAGATGGTTTATGATGGCAAATTGGTAGTGTAATATCAAGACTAATATTGAGATACACCTCGAGTAAGATTTGAAAATTAAACATTTACATAACTCATTTTCTCCAATATTTTCCTATGGAGTTTATTCAAACTTCACACACTGATTATATTATTTATGAATCAAGTTAAGAATATAAAAAGTAAAAATAAAATATAGTCAATAATATTGAAGCGATTATATTGCCCGTGTGAAGGCTACTTAAGACATATGGATGGGCTACACTTATTTTACTCTCTAAACTAATTGAGCATCATATTACATAATATTATAATTTTAATATAATTTGTGCAGTATTATTTCTGCAATTTGTAAAATTACTGGCGAATTAAGTAAACAAGCGCAGAAATGTGAATGTGTTGTGAGAATTGGCGATTATTTTTTGACTGACAAACACGAAATTTTCGGAAAATTAACTAACTTTTAATAGTTTTGTAAACTTTTCCAATCATATTCCAAAAGAAAAACATGCGAGGAAAATGAGGAAATAATGAGAACAATTTGCATAATTCTTATATTTGTGAAAATTATATAACTAAGTTAGTTTTTGTTTCATTGGCGATTCAAAGTAATTCGTTTTGTGATTTACTATTACCTATAAAGCTTGAATATATTTATCAAATAAATGACAATACTGAGCGAGGAATCTTCTAAGTATCATCGTCATCATCAATCAGCCGTTTGGGTCCACCGCTGAACATAGGCCTCCCATTGATTTTTTCCACTGCTCCCTTCCCTTTGTTACTTGCATCCAATTTTTGTTCAGGCGCCTAATATCGTCGGACCATCGTGTCGGGGGACGCCCTCTGTTTCTTAAAGCCTGCTGCTTTGGCCGCCATTCAACGATCCTCTTCATCCATCTGCCGTCCGGCCTTCTTACAGTTTGGCCTGCTCAGTTCCACTTCACTGACGCTATATGTTATAGTATGCCACTAATTCCCGTTCTTCGGTGAATTTCGTGGTTTGGAACTCTGTTTCTTAGTGATATACCTAACTTTGACCGCTCCATAGCGGTTTATCAGACATGTAACTTATTTTCCCATTTCCGTGTTAGGCTTGACGCACACTGGATCCGCTCCGCTCGGTTCACCTCTGGGCCGATCGGGTCCGCTCCTCTCAACTCCATCATTTTTCCACATATTGCATCCCATCAGCTTCGTCACTTTCACTCTCACACACACTCAATCCCGTCCCACCGAACCCATTGTAAACTTGAATAGTAGCGCCAGTATATATATATATATATATATATATATAGCCAGTATATATAGTATCCGCCAACATCCGACCTTCACCCCAATATTTTTGACAAACAGAAGATACGAAGCGGAACGGAGCCGAACTGAGCTGAGCTGAACGAACGCAGTAGGGTTTCTATTTAAATATAAGGGTTTTATATTTTTCTTGGCTGAAAGGCTTAGCAGAGCGGAGACGAGTGGATCCAGTGTGCGATAAGCCTTAGAGTGAGTGTTTTGAGTCCTTAGATAAGAGTTACGGAATGGCAAGTCATCACCGGCAGAACGCATTGTAGTCTAGGAGCTAGCGACGTTTTCGACAGAGAATTTTAGGTAGGCTGGTTTTTAAATATGCTCTCTGTCTCACTTTCCCTGTCGGCATACGGCCTATCTGGCTGGCCTCAGAGGTTGCGTTCATTAGTGCGCGTATCGTATTTATACAGGTAAAATAATAATTTTCCAAATCATTTTAAGAAGGTTTTTCTCTTTTTTATTAACTTTATTTAGCTTTTAGAAATGTAAATATAATATTGCCAGACATTTTTGTCATTGCTTACTATGTGCCAGAGGCTAATTTTGATTTAAAAAAAAAACAAAATTCAAATTATTTTAGTATGGCTGAAATTTTGATATGATGTTATTTATTTAAGTATCAACAAATCTAAAATTAATTTGCCAGACAATAATTCGACCGTTAACCATCTGGCAGACCGATTTAAAAATGCGGTATTATTCTGGTTGACAAAGAAATGGTTGGCAAATAGATTTCTGAAAAAGGACCGAAAGCTATTAAATTAATTTTTGCCTTAATATAGTATGAAAACGATCATTTATTATTGTATAAAATTAACAAGATATTTAAGTATCGAAATAAAAATTTATTCAGTCATTAAAAACGGAAGCATTTTGATAATCATCATCATCATCATCACTGCTCTCATTTTCATAATCATTCTCATCATCCTATTTTGAAATGTTGTCATTTTCTAAATAACTTCGTGATAAGTTTTCTGTAATGGAATGGAAAATGTTATAATCTTTAGATAAATAAATTTGTTTTTTTAAATTTTTACCATTAATGATAATATCAGCAACTAACGATGGCAATTGCTCTCTAACGAACCAGATGAAATCATATTTATCATCGTTTATGATCCAACCGGACCAAAATTTCTTTTCAAAATTACCAGTTAATTTAGATGGGTACGTTTCGAAAACATGAAATCGAACTTCATTGGCGTTCGAGGAATCTCTAAATCCGTACATATGAAATAAAATTCTCTAAGATCTTAAATGTCTGATATAGAAATTCTTCGTCATCTGTAATAATATTTTGATAGGCTGACTGATACTGTTCTGATTGCTCTAGCAGTTTGAAAGGCCTAAGTTTACCTTTCCGGAAAAAAACTGGTGTGTAATCGCATCCTGTGAGTGCATGAAAGCACGATAGAGCTTTTGATAAAGAATTACCTAGGATTTGGTATATTTGATTGACGCATATCGCTCATTATTTTCCACACCCATATTAATCCCAAGATGCATTTAAATGATTCATGTTGCCGAGAATTATTTTTAAAATATCCGAATCTGAGCAGCGTATGACAACTTCGGCGTCGAAATTTATTTGGAAAATATGATATGTAATTTGAGTATCTGCTTCTTCGTGTTCTTCACAAGATAAGGAATCTTCAGCATTTTTAATAACTTTGTTATTTTCAACCCGGTATGTATTTTAAATAAATAATTGTATTCCCAATGAAAGGGGCCATGTTATCACCAACTCAATGATCTTAATGATGATGAAATAACTAGAGATAATTATAAACAATAGACAATAACTAGAGCTTCTTTAAAATATATATTTCTATTTTGTTTAGTATAAGTTCAGCGACGACATTGTGTGGACGGATTTGATTGGGCTCGATTGTAACTTGGCTAATTGATTCATTTCGACGTGAACGTCTTTTATTGACGGTGAAAAGTATTGATCAAAGACAATGTCGATCCGAGTGGATTTATATCGTAGTATCATATTCAGAAATTTTTTAGATATACCATTGAAGGTTATATGTACTTCTTTCAGTAGGTGTAACTTGAAGATACCATTTAATATTTAAGACTAATTTAAGGCTGTATTAGCATACAAACATCAAAACACGAAGGTTCTACTAATTGAGCTTTATCTTTATTACAAATCTGTGTGGCACATTGATGTTGAGACCAATGTAAGTTGAAATGTCAATACTTTCTCAATATCGACCTTGTGAATTAAGGATGTCCCCAACATTCTACCAAAATCCCTTTGCCACCTCACCTCAACAACTTTATATCCGAGAGTTAATTTTTTAAATTTTTTAACTATTTTTTTAAGTTTATCGGTTCTTTTAATTTCGAAACATCCAGATTTGAAATCGTTTTCAAGTCCTGGGTGTGTTTTGTTGACATTGTTCAAATTGTAGGAGTATTTAACACACTATCGAGCGTAATTTGGTTGATTAACAATAAAAAATAAATTGCTCATTTTTGGAATCATATACTTGAACATCTCAAAATCACCCATGCGTAAGCTCCTTGATAAGATGATATAATAGTTAACCAGCTGGATATAGATTAGGTCTTGTTTTGCCATGAATTCTTGATACGAAGAGAGCACTCGTAATAATACCTGATTCAGTAATAATTCATCAGCCGTAGTTGAATTGGATACCTCAATGTCTTGATATTGTAAAGGATCATCAAAGATTTGCTCTTTCACAAAATCGTGTTCAACTTTTGTTGTTTTTAAGAATTGATCAAAATGTAACATTTGCAATCTTACAGCCATTAACGGATGCAGGCGTTTGCAACGATTAAAATGTTTACCTTCGGTAATTCCGTTCACCGATCCTGAAGCTATAATTTTGCTTTCAATGAATATTTACATACTATATTAATGCAAAAATTAATTTAATAGCTATCTGTCCTTTTTCAGAAATCTATTTGGCAACCATTTCTTTGTCAACCAGAATAATACCGCATTTTTAAATCGGTCTGCGAGATGGTTAACGGTCGAATTATTGTCTGGCAAATTAATTTTAGATTTGTTGATACTTAAATAACATCATATCAAAATTTCAGCCATACTAAAATAATTTGAATTTTGTTTTTTTTTTAATCAAAATTAGCGTCTGGCACATAGTAAGCAATGACAAAAATGTGTGGCAATAATATATTTACATTTCGAAAAGCTAAATAAAGTTAATAAAAAAAAGAAAAACCTTCTTAAAATGATTTGGAAAATTATTATTTTACCTGTACAAATACGATGCGCACTAATGAACGCAACCTCTGACGCCAGCCAGATAGCCCGTATGCCGACAGGGAAAGTGAGACAGAGAGCATATCTAAAAACCAGCTTACCTAAAATTCTCGTTTTCACGACGTTGTTAGCTCCCGTACTATTGGTTGTATACCTTACGCTTGAGACATATATGAAGGTCGGATTGAAAAACTTTGATCAGCCTGCCAAAAGCAGCCTGTGTCAGACCTATCCTTAAATAAATCTCTGTCGTTTGATTGTCGCCATCTATTTGTATTTCATGACCCAAGTACTTATATGACGTTACCTCTTTATTTTCGGTACCATTAGTTATCATATATTCGCTCATAACGAGGTTAGTCATAAAACTGAGTCTTGTGTGTTGATCTTAAGTCCGATGCTATCGGAAGCAGCCTGGGGCCCTCACAACATTTTTCTAGCTTCGTCCAGCCGGTCCGCTATCAAAACAATGTCATCTGCAAACTTCAGATTGTTCCGTTTCTCGCGATTTATGTTAACGCTAATTTCTCGCCAATCCACTTTTAACTCATGAGTTCTGAGAGAGCAGTAAATAATTTTGGAAAGATCGAGTCTTCTTATCGCACTCCGCGCTGAACATAGAACTTGTTAGTATCTTCGTGGAGTTTAACGGTAGCAGTTGCATTTTAAATATCTGTGTTCTACTCTACACTCCGCCAGAGCTTTAATCATTTTGTGCTGTTTTATAGTGTCGATCGTTTTTTGAAGTCGACAAATATTAGAACGAGTGGCTTATTGCATTCAACATATCTTTCGATGAGCGTGTTTATACCGGGTTTTTCAATAAGAACATAACAAATTTGTATTTAAATAAAACACAGACTAATTGAGATAGCGTACTGGCATTTATTCTAGCTGTAGTACACATGTTACTATTATGTATGGAATTCGACATAGTTCATATGACCAGCACGAGCACTACGGCAGCGATCGATCCTTTGTATCCAATTTTCAATCAATCTTTCACACATATCAGCCGGAACATCGGCAATTGCGTGTTCGATATTGCTCCTGAGCTTCTCTAACGTTCTTGAATTGATAGCATAAACCTTCGACAAGGTAACCCCATAAGAAAAAAGCCATCGGCGTCACATCGCATAACCGAGGTGGGCATTCCAGTGGATAATTTCTCGAGATTAAACGATAACCAAATATTCCTTTCAATAAATCATTCTTTTTACACAGTTTGACCAGCTGTGTGGCTTGTGGCACCATCTTGTTGGAATCACATATCGCTAATGTCAAGTTCATCCATTTCTGGTCAAAAATAGTCTTTCAACATGTTACGATAGCGAACTCCATTGTCCATAACATGGCGATTATTTTCATCGACGAAAAAATACGGCCTTATCACATATCTGACATCACATCCACAACACACGCTCACTCTTTGTGGATGCAATGTGTGAGTTTGTTGCTGTCTACTAAGGCATATTCTGATTATTTACAAAGCCATTCAGTCATAAATGAGCTTCATCGCTAATTTTTCGATGAAATTCATAATTTTCTACAAACTTTTGCAGGAAAAAATCGGAGAAGTTTCGGCGTTTAAATGATCCATTATTTATCCTGATTATTTATCCCCAGATATAAGTAATTTACATATATGACACGTCACAAGAAAAAAAAAGCAAATATAGCAAATACTGATAATAAACATAAGAAAAACATAATAAATAAATTGGCCTCCAGTGTGTATGTGTACATTGTGCGTGTATGAGGAGGCTCCCTAGACCAAAATGCCATAGGTTAAGATGGATTGAACTTCGGCATGGTAGACAGTCAGAAGGACCTCTTCACCCACCGTATCACGCACTTTCCTAATTAGGAATGCCTTGCTATTTAGTTTCTTGATGATGCCATCCGTCATTATTTTCCACGTCAGGTGCTCCTCTAAACGCACTCCTAAGAAATTTACTGCCTTGACTCTCTTCATCGGTACAATTCCGATTTTTAGTGGCAGAACTTCGCTGGATTCCCTTCTTCAACAGTGGAACACCATATAACTCGTATTTATAGGCCACAGTTTATTGCTATTCAGAGTCTTTCGAGATCAAAAGGCTGGTATCATCAGCATGCATGGTACAATGATTTCCACCGATATGTTGAACTAGAGTATACAGAATGAATAAAATGGGAGCTAAAATGCTTCCTTGCGGAACCACAATTTTTATGGGCCTGATTTCTGATAGTCCTGTTTTTTTCTGTATTTGCAATTTTAACATATTGTTTTTTATTGTAGAGATATGACTTGAACCAGCCTTTCCTCTAAATCCATAAGAATATAGTTTTTCTAATAATATATCGTGAGCGGCACAGTCAAAAGCTCTGGACAGCTCGCAGAAGATACCGAACATTCATAATTATTGATACATAACATTCTGGTAGAACTGTAGTCCTCGTCGATTTATCTTTGCAGAAACCATGTTGTTGGTGGAATTAGATTATATTTGAAAATAAATGGCATAAGTCTGTATTCCAAACAATATTCTAGGATTTTGGACAGCGATGACACTAATGAGATTGGTCTGTAGTTTTTTCTGTCTGTGCGATCTTCTTTCTTAAAAATAGGCATAATTGGGAATATGCATATTTTTATATATTTTTAATTCACTGTTTACACCGTTATAACATAGTCAAAAATATATATATATATATATATAATATATATATAATATTATATATATATAATATATATATATATATATAATATTATATATATATAATATATATATATATATATATTATATATATATAATATTTAAAATAGAGAAAAATTTTGAGCTTTTAAAAACCGTCATTTTCGCGCGGTCTCTTGATGACGTCAATTACTACTGACAGTTCAGTCCATTGTTTACTGCAGCTGTTCTCATTTTTAACTTGAAATTTGTTTGACGTTTGTTTTCTAACTGAAAGACTGCAATGACATACAAATGTGAACAATACGAACTTGTTTACATAGTATGTTACGTCACTTTTGCTTAAGCCAATGGTGTTGCGTGTTAGAAATTTGAATTTCCCTCGCTTAATTTGCACTTTTATTTATTAATTTTAGGTATTTAAAAAGATATCAATTACAAAAATAATAGTTTAGTTCAAATGTCCGGTCAATAAAGATTCGGAAAAAAAAATATTTGAACCAAATTTAAATTTCATGCATATTCCCGATTGTTGACACTTTTAAAATGTCCAGCACTTTTTCTGTTGAAAAGGAACAGTTAGTTTATAATGTTCGTAATAGGCTCGTAATAGGCTCGATAGGCTCGATCATTCATTGTGCAGATCCTTAATGAAACTGCTTGGAATGGAGTCCGGTCCGCAACTAGATTTACTTTTTAGTTTTTTTAAGAATAATGGCCATTTCAGATGTGGTGAATTCTTCTTAATACATTGATTTGTCCTTCAACATTAAATGTTCCTCAATTGGATCAGTTGATCAGTTGGAATATTTTTAATTATTATTTCAGGGGCAGTAATAAAGTGTTCATTCAGCAGCGATGCAAATAAGTACGGATCTTTTATTAAATTATTTTGATCTTTTATGTATATATGTTGCTTAAATCTTAACTTATTTTAATGGTTTTCCACAGAGTTCTTTGTTTATAAGATGACTTCTCAATTTTATTTTTATAGAAATTCCATCTGGTTGTAACCAGTAGATGCTAATGCATTTTTTTTCTGTGCAATCTATTTCTTGTAATTTAAGATGTTGCTTTTTGAATAACATACAAGTCTCTCCGATGTTTAGAAGTTTCACAAGTCTCTTCTAGACAGTCTGATTTTTCTTGTTATCCACGATCTTAAATTTTTGAATCGGGTAATATTAATATAATACTGCATGCGCTGTATAAAGGCAGTTGCTTTGTCATCACAATCGGCTACATCGTAAATGTTTGTCGGCTACGTCGTAAATGGTTCTTTTTGTAGGGCTTATTGAAGATTCGCTTTATTTTTTGCACAAAATTTCTTGAATAGTAGTACGATTGTTTATGCTTGTCGCAATTTAAGGTATCACCAATCAATAAATATCTGCAATCTGAGAATGTGCAGTCCTCCACAGTTATCGGAGCTTCAAAGTTTACCTTAGTTAGATAGATTATCTATAATACTTGAAGATGCTTTTGTGATCCTCGTGGGTACTTTGACTTTACATTCCAACCTAAATGCTTCAAGTAGCATTGTAAGATGTTCTTTTATCTTTGATTTCTGTTCAAAATGTATAATGAAATCACCTACAATAAGGATATCTTCATATTTCCAGTATAGATGATCTAGAATTTCTTCCAGCTTTATTAAGAAGAGAGGAGGGCTTCCACCAGGTAGTCTATATATAGTAATTATTGCTTTGGACTTTCCCACTGACTTCCAAGAGACTCCACATATTTAAAAAACTTTTTCGGTAGACTTTTGCGCAATATCAATTATTTTGCAGCTATTGCGAAAAATAGCTACACCTCCTCCGGTTGACTCCCTTCTACAATATGCACTTATTAGCTTAATTCGATCTTGTAAGGTTGTAGTTGGAGATCTTTACGCAAAATTCGTCACAATATGGACTTAGAATCGACTTGTTTGGTTCATTTTGAACTGAAGCTCTATTAAATATTTTCGGTACTTCGACTGGTGCGTTGTCTCATTGTAACATTCAATAGCGAATATATTAATTCATATGTATTCACATCGCACGTACAGCTTGTCTGGTGTGACAATTATTGCGACCAAAATTGGAGTAAGCGCTCTAAAATTTGTGACTACCGACTTGGAATTTTAACGATTTCCAAACATTGCTCGTTCGTGAACTTCACCATGACTTTTACAGATCATAAACAAGTTTGTAAGTTATTTTCCGTATTATAAAAAAAAACAAAATTGTTATGTACCTATTGAAAAATCCTTTAGTTTGCAGATGGTAATTTGTCCATGCCAGATCGGAATACTGCTTGTTCGCGAGTTTGGTAGAAATCGAGCTTAGGTCTTAGTCGCTTTGTAATAATCTTTGTTTATATATTTGTGATAGGAGACTGAGGGTTCTGTAGTTTGGTTTGGTTTGTAGTTTAGGTCTGCTATATTGCATTATTTGTGTATAATCGTTCCATTTTGACTGCGTTTTACCTCCTATAAGAAATATATTGAATAGTTTACATAAAAATATAGCTTGGATTAAAGGTTCTCCCCAATTTTTATTTCTTGTATCACAATTTCGTCCTCGCCAGGTGATTTCTTCGTTTCTTTTAAGCGAGCTCGCATTTCCTCTGTTGTTATGTCGGGCATGTCCTCAGAACCTTGATTGTCTTGGTATGTGGACTTTAGCTGTGTTGCCCCCACCCCCCCCCCCCCCCCCCCCATTAATTATACAACTCGGCATAGAAGTTCTAAACTACCGGGAGGAACTTCTTTTGATGTAACAATTTCGCCCTGGTTATTTGTGAATTTACTGATGGTCTTCTTCCTAGTGGTTAGCTTTCTGTTAAGTACTTTCATAGTCTTATTTTGTTCTATTACAGAGCAGTAATGTCGGTGTTGTATTTCTGACGAGTTTTCAAATCTATTTATTGAGTTTTCTTAGCTTGTCCGATTCCTGCTTTATTATTTTTATTCCTGGCTTTTTACTTCTCTTCCAGATTTCATTAAGCGTTTTGTATGGTTACTAAGTTTCCCGTTGTCTTTGTGAACTCTGGTGTCTTTTGGACAGTAACCTATATCTTGTGCGCTGCTTGAAACATTTGCTATCGTGTTGTTCAATGTTTCCATATCTGTATGTTGTTCGTCTAGTTGTTCTAAGTGCGTTTCTATGTGCAGCTTATATGCTACTGGCACGGACACAATAACAGTCGAACTACTGAAAAGGGAGGACCTGCCTTGACGGAAAAAGTACATAAGCTAATCTTAATGATATGGGAAAAGAAGACATACCAAAGGAGTGTAACATGGGAGTTATACACCCAATACACAAAGAAGGGGACAAATTAAGCTGTAAAAATTACCGAAAAATTACGCTCCTAAACATAGCATACAAAATCTCAGACATCACAAAGCAGAATTTCAACATATGCAGAAACCACAATTGAAGACTACCAATGCGGTTTTCCACCGAATAGGTCAACCACTGACCAGATACACATAGGGTATACTTGCCTAAATCGTACCTGCTAAGGATAAACTGTCATACATGTCTAAAAAATTAATGAAAATTTTTATTGCAACACTATAAACTTTATTAACACAGCTAATATTTCAACGTAAGAAAATATTTAAAAAAACATTTTAACATAAGAAAAAGGAACATTTAAAAAACATTAAAAGTATGATTTAAGATGATAGCTCCTAAATCGTACTGGACTATTCCCAAATCGTACCCTTGCCACTTCCGTCATCACAACCCTCACAGTAGTAAGAATACGTATTCTTATTTACTCTTGCGCATTTTTCATGCACCCATATTAAGCATTTTATGCATTGTATCATAGATATTTCCTCATTTTCATTGCATAGTTTGCAGTACCAATTTTCTTTTGTGTTTCTTTTCTTCGTACCAAATTCTGACATACCAATTTTTCTTTTTAATTTATTGCATCCTTCATTCGTTTTGTTTTCTAATTCCACTTTATATGAAGACTGTGTAAATACTTTTCATCCGTTGGTTTTCTTCAATTTTTTGTCGGAATTTTACGTTTCTATATCAGCTTTTATAGATGTCTTTCTGGGTTTTATTACATAAAAAGGCACACTGGCGGTAGAAGCACCAGACCCAGTTAATGACGTGCAGGAATAGTTTATATTGTTTGTAGAAGGACGAGGCTCATTTAATGACATGCAAGAATAGTTTATATTGTTTGTAGAAGGACGAGGCTCTGTTAATTGCATAGAAGAGTTACCATCTTCCAGAATTACATACTACTCATCACGTAATTGTTACATGGCCACGTAACTGTTACATGGTCACAATCCACATAATTCAAAACCATTTAATGCAGTTTGCCTACAAGCTGAACGAGGACATGCAATTCCTAAAATTTCATAAATATTTGTCTGATTGATTTGATGACACAGAACCAGTGGTGGTTTCGCATCCATGTGAGAGATTCTCTATTAAAATAATGTTTTAAGGACTTGAAGAATGATCTATCCAAGGGTTGAAGTTTGTGTGTAGTGTGAGCTGGCAAAGACAACATTACAATTCCAAACACTCTAGCAAGGTTTATTGAATCCAGATTTTTAGTGTGTGTGGTCCATCTAAAATCAGCAGAATTTGCTTACCTGGTGATTTTGCCAACTTTATATATTTTATAAAATGTTGTAACCACTCAACAAATAGAGCAGCCACAATCCAACCACTATCAGAACACGTGTAAAGCGTAATAGGTGGACCACCACGTTTAAGTTCATCAGTCATTCTTTTTCGTTTGAAAATTAACGTTGGAGGAATATATTCTCCAGCTGTATTCATGCAATGCATGTATTGTTTATTCCTCGTTCTCCGCTAGTTACTGAGCCAACTTGATGTTTTCCTTTTAAAGCCAATATTTTACCCAGTTTATGGACTGTATTGAGACTTAGGCCTGCCTTATCTAAGTTGCAAATTTGCTCCGGTGAAAATTTAAAATTATCAATGATTTCGTCATATGTATCAAAAAATTTGGACACAATTTGTCTGTTAAATCCTTTACATTGCGCAATCAATGCATCAATTGAAGTTGGCTCAGGGGTTCTTAAGGATACCTCTGGATGGTTTTTCATAACTTTGCAATACCATTTCCAGCCGGCCAATCTTTTTTCTTTGTTAAAGCTAAGCTGAAGTTTATATTTTTCAGGTAATTGGAAGGCTAAACGTCTTAAATCGGTTATGGTTAAACCGAAAAAAATGTGCTTCCATAGTCAGAACATGATCAACAAGCTACGCTTCCAACTCTGTCGTTAAATCATTTGGCCGTCCAATTCTTGAATGTGAATTTGAAATTGAATCCTTTCAGGTGACGTCTAAATGTAGGTTTTATAATACCGTATACACGGCATACTTCATTAAATTTTAATGTGCCGTTTGTATAATTTTGGATTGCTGCATCCAAATTATTTTTGGATCATTTATTATGTGCACGCTTCTCCATTAGACTCTAAAAATATTTATTATTTGAAAATATGTTTACCAATTTTAAAACAAAAATCTAGCCAACCTAAATTATTAATTCCTAAATCGTACCGGCACGAATAAGGAAAGCGAAGCCAGTACGAAATAGGCGTAGGCTCAATTGCGGATTTCACATGGCTATTTGAAAGTTAAGAAATTCGATATCGCGTTGAATCCATAATAAATAACATCGAAAAAGGATATAGTTTCGTAGCATACCATGCATTTTCATTTATGTTTTGTTGAATTCGCATAAAATCCTTACGAAATACGCAAACATGTTATTTAAAAAGACATGTTATTGAAAAAGTTTTTTATTTAAAAAAACCTAACAATAATAACCTATTATTAATAAAAACAGTTATAATAAAAGCAGTTAACTGCTGCAACTTGATCTAACCTATATGCAAACGACCGTGGTAGGGAAGCTACACACAAGTAGATGGCCCTACATGGATCACGAAAAAATGAGGTGGTACGAATTATGCGCAAATGCGATTTAGGCAAGTTTACCCTAATTATACAAATCCAAAAAAATGATTCAATCACAACATAGACTTCGAGAACCTTTTCATGGACTTCAAATAAGCCTTCGATAAAATTGACAGAGAGAAGCTGTTCGAGAAAATTCTTGTAATGGACATCCCAAGGAAATTGTGCAACCTGCTCAAGATGACTCTAAAACAGACAACAGAGACCGTGAAAATGCAAAACTCACCTACTAAATCTTTTGATATCGACAACGGCGACGCAGTATCGTCTCTTCTATTCAACCGTTTACTTCACTCAGTAATTTGCAAACTAGAGCTAAAAGGTACTATAAGCATATACGGACAATTTTGTCATAATGTGCAGAAACCAAAACTGCTTTAGAGAAACTTTCACGTGACTAGAGAAAGAAAGTAAGCAAGTTGAACTAGAAATCAATGTTAATAAAACGAAATACATAAAAGTAATCAGAACACCGAAAAACCTGCGGCAAAACCGCATAGTGGACAAACTTGCATTTCAAGGAGTTACCCACTTTACCTATTTAGGGACACAACTAAACCAAAAAAATGTGATAAATGAAGAAGTAAAAAGCAGAATATTGAAAATAAACAGATGCTACTATTCAAACAGGAAACTCATAAGCACTAACTTATTTAGCAACACTTAAAAGCTGAGAATATACAAATCCATTGTCAGACCAGTCGTAACATATAGCAGCCAAAGATGGATGATGACACAGAACGACGAACAAGCGCTCAGAGTCTTTGAGAGAAATATTTTCAGAAAAATATACGGCCCGGCAAGATGCGAAATTTGCACCTGGCGTATAAAAATGAACCACGAACTAAATAACCTAATAGATTTTGCAGACATAGATTCGTAAAATCGCAAAGATTACGATGCATAAGAACAAGCATGGAATGGGATGCGTGCAAGAGGTAGTTCACATAGAAAGTGGTTATAATCGGTGGAAGAGGATTTGAGAAGGATGAGGGTGAATAACTGGAAGGAAGTCGCCGTGGACAGGACGAGATGATGCGAAATTCTAGAGGAGATTAAAACCCATTTAGGGCTGTGGTGCCAAAGGAAGAAGAAGATATGCTTCTGGTTCCTCTGGCAGTGGTCCATTTTCCTTTTTAGCCTTCGCAATTAGTTTTGACCTTTCTTTGCTGGTGCTAATATTGATTTTCGCTCTTCTAAGTATATTAGGTATAATTTATAAAATCTACATTATATAAATCTCGATGAAAATTTTAATCATATTTTTCATCCCTATAAATATTCTTTGTTCATTTAATCACCTAATATAAGTTCGTTTAATATTATTCAATGCGCATTTTCCTCTTAAACCTTCCCCATTTACTCTCATTCTGAACGGCGTTAAATAACTCCCGAAAAAATTAACGACATTATAAATTCCTTTCCGCGTTATATTAAACGTCCGTTTTATTTTATTTATACGCAAGGGAAGAACGGCGTGCAAGAAAAAGTACTCGCGCCAGATCGGCCCAATTTCTTGCAATCCAGTATATTCTCCGGGGCGAGACAGCATAACTTAGAGAACTTCTTAAACGAATGCATATATTACAAGTGAAAATCCTCCTAGGAGTGGCGCAATAAATGTCAACGTTTGTTAAACATAATAAGTGGTCTGTGCGACCAAGAAAGTGACACCGGTTATACATGCTCAACATTATGTGTACACCGAAAATTAGCGCAAAAAGTCCTTTGGGAAAACTATTGCTGTCTGTTTCGTATAATTCTGGACACAAAAGGATCCTTTCCACTTTGTCATCGTACAAATTGGTTTCACAAATGGTTTATACAGTAAGAAGTTTACATTAAATTAATCATAAATTATGTGATATCTTATTTATAAAAATGGAATTAATGATCTTCAGGATGTTGACCAAAACGTAGTGAGAAAATTATGAAAGTTTTACAGATAGTTAAGGATGTCGTTAGAAAACAACAAAAAGCAAATCAGGTCAATCCATTAAAATTTATTGCAATTTGAAGAATATTATTTATTAGTAAAAGTGCATTAGGTCGTAACTGGCGTTAACATAAACTGAGAGAAACTGAACAATCTGAAGTTTGCTGATGACATTGTTCTGATAGCGGACCGGCTGGATATATAACAGTTTTTATATGACGTCTTATGACCAGACTATATCCTTGACATAAAAATTGTCCAAAAATGTAATAAATAATAGTATGAAAATCCATATATTTAATAACACCACTTTCCCATGTAGTTCTATTTTCATCTTATCTCTAATCAAAATCTCTGTTATCTAAAAATTAAAATACCTTTCCTCGAATCAATTACGATTCGCAGTTTAAATTTTTTTTATTTTTAGATTAGAATCTAGTCTTAAGACTAATAAGTAATTAATTTCTGACGAACCAAGGAGCGTATTCACTATGTTCCTTAGTAGTTCCTATTCTGAAACCTTTGTATGATTAACGCAAATATTTAAGCACCATTAATTACTAAACGTTTTAGAATCTAAAAACAGGATATACAATTTAAATAATTCTTCATAAACCGGAAACATTCAACCCCTTTCGTTCCGAAATGCCGAAACTGCATCGTAAATAACATGCAAACACGTCCCGAGATCCTATCGGCCGACATAAAATATTAATTTCGTGCTATAAATCAAGCTCTGTACAATTTGAATATCGATCGAAAATTAGCCGACGCTATCGCATGCTAAATGTCTTCAGAGGATAACGAACTGCAGCAATGCAGATGGTGGCTCGTATAGGGGCGGCTTACGATGGTACCGGTGTTACGGGTTGTTAACACGCGAGACCTGATTTATTTTAGCACATTGCCAAAGTGCAGTGACTGTCGGACCTCGGGAACACGCGAATGTGTACAAATTTAAATTTATAAACAGCGTGTTTCGCGTTGTTTATAGCGAACCGCGTGTGCATTTATATATGGTTCGTTTACCTCTGTGCTGTGTAATTTTCTACTTCGCCTTATCAGGATATATAATTTGCAATTAGTTTGTCAGGTTTTACCTGCATTTGCTCCAACTACGAACTTTTCGCAATTGCTGATTTATTGTGATTTGCTGATAAACTTTTTTACTAAAAATAGATCAAAATCAGAACTTAAATGATGCATAAAATCACGTTTTCCTTACAGCTTCGATGCACAATAACTTTTGTTATATATTAGATATTGGAAAACTTTTCTAAAAATTTTACAGCGAAACAATAGTATATTGTGCAACAAGGGCGGTAAGTTTAATAAGTGAAATTGTATCACTTGATCCTCACTTCATCACTGCATCATTTTCAGTCTCCGGTATCACTATAAAATTTACACTCATTTTAAAACGTTTTATTTAATTTTTAAGTTCTTATGAAAAAGTCACTGTTCACTGTTTATTTTATTTAATCAATTGTTTTTCTTAATATAATTTATGTTATGTATTAATAAATGAATTGACAAAAACAGCCATTTGTCGCACTAAAATACGGGCGCCAAGATAGTACTTTTCCCGCACGAGTAATAAAAATTGGTACTTAGGTATAAACGCCACCACCTCTATATTTTTAAATGCGGCCAATCTACACCTAAAATTTTTATGATGAATCATAAAATAATACATTTTATTTAAAATTAAAACATTTTTTAAACTCAAAATACTTTATCTTTTAACCCCGGTTAGATTAAGTTGCCGCCGCGAAGCGGACAGACAAATCAAGACAATACGCGCGAACTGTCGATCCAATATATAGCGGTGGTGGCGTTAATACGTAAGTACCTAAAAATAATATTATATTTATAACTATTAGAAAATTATGGTATGTTCAATATACAATAACTTTTATGATATAAAGGGTGACAAATTGAGTGTCCTCTTTTTCTTAATAAAAACAAATAAAAGTAATGACTTATTTGCCATGATTTTAATTGTCTAATATTCAGTAAACCTTCAACTTTTTTGAAAATGGAGCGGTGGCCGATTGAACAAAGGATTGCTTGTGTAGAGCACTTCATTAGAACGATCTCCATTATTCAAACTCTGAACTTTGAGGTGGTTTCGACAAAAGTTGAATTTTCAAACACCGCCAAATTGCAGGACAATTGTGATGGATCGCAAAATATTGTCGGACAGATTCTCTTAAGAATATGAAACTTGTAGAGAAGAAAAGAAAAACTTGTAGAACAGAAGTGAATACTTTTCAAGTTAGGAAAAGAATCGAAGAAAATTCTATTCAAACAACATAATTTTGTCAACAAAATAATTGTGACGGACGAAACACATTTTGAATTGCATGGCGAGAGGAACAAACAAAATTTACGTTACTAGTCTGCCGAAAACTCAAGTTATATTCGAAGAAGAGCTGCATTCTCAAAAGGTAACTGTCTAGTGTGGAATATCTCAGCTGGAGTATATACGAGCTGGAGTAATACCCTTCCAGTCTTGGAGGAAGCTGTGTGAGGATGTCGAAAGTACATCTGAAACAGCAAGACTCTTTTGAAAATGGAGCGGTGGCCGATTGAACAAAGGATTGCTTGTGTAGAGCACTTCATTAGAACGATCTCCATTATTCAAACTCTGAACTCTGAGGTGGTTTCGACAAAAGTTGAATTTTCAAACACCGCCAAATTGCAGGACAATTGTGATGGATCGCAAAATATTGTCGGTCAGATTCTCTTAAGAATATGAAACTTGTAGAGAAGAAAAGAAAAACTTGTAGAACAGAAGTGAATACTTTTCAAGTTAGGAAAAGAATCGAAGAAAATTCTATTCAAACAACATAATTTTGTCAACAAAATAATTGTGACGGACGAAACACATTTTGAATTGCATGGCGAGAGGAACAAACAAAATTTACGTTACTAGTCTGCCGAAAACTCAAGTTATATTCGAAGAAGAGCTGCATTCTCAAAAGGTAACTGTCTAGTGTGGAATATCTCAGCTGGAGTATATACGAGCTGGAGTAATACCCTTCCAGTCTTGGAGGAAGCTGTGTGAGGATGTCGAAAGTACATCTGAAACAGCAAGACTCCAGAGACTTCTGATAAAGAACCCGTTAAATCCGATTGGTAATATCAGAAAACCAAACGGAAAACACACAACCAATGGGAAGGAAACTATGGAAGTTTTACTCCAAGCTCACTTCCCAGGTTCCTATGTGATCGACCCAACAATGGATAATCCTGACTGTCATGCTGTACGCTCTCAAACAAGAGGGACGCGGTGTGACTGGCAGGTGTTCAGGAGGGTTGTCACATATGAAAGAATTGAATGGGCCATAAATACCTTTGGTCCATACAAAGCAGCTGGCCCGGACGGTGTCTTTCCCGCCGTTTTGTGGCAGGGGTGGGAAACGCTGGTGCCAATACTGATCAAGCTATACAGGGCAAGTCTAGCATCAGGCTATGTGCCAACTCCCTGGAGGCAAGTAAAAGTGGTATTGGTAGTGGTATATAAAAAGCCGGGCGTCTAGATTACATCCATTCTAAAGCGTATAGACAAATAAGTCTAACCTCCTTTCTATTGAAAACGTTAGAAAAACTGTTTGAAACGCATCTGAGGGAGACCTGCTTGTTAGACAGGCTACTTCACTCTAATCATCATGCCTACCAACCAGGAAAATCATGTATATCTGCTCTACACCAATTAGTGGTCAGAATAGATACATCACAATAGATACACACACACACAATAGATATCACACTATAAAACAAGGAATTGGCGCTTGGTGCCTTCCTTGATATCGAAGGTGCGTTTGACAACACCTCCTTCGACAGTATAGCCAATGCAGCCCGCAGTCATGGTGCAAATAAAACTTCAATCAGATGGATTATGGTCCATGCTGCATGGTCCATGCTGCAGGTGGTCCATGCTGCAGGGTAGAAATGTTGAGGCTAAAGTAGCGGGTGACACAATGCGGGTAGCTGTTATCAAGGGGTGTCCTCAGGGTGGGGTTCTATATAGTCATCCTCATCAGGGGTAAATTTCCTTCTGTAATAGCAGCGCTTATGCAAGAAGCACTGAACGAGGTGGAGAGTTGGTGCAGGGGGGTCGACCATCGGGTCAATCCCTAAAAATCCACTCTAGTACCATTCACTAGAATGAGAAAAATGGATGTGCTAAAGCCACCAATTTTCTATAACGAGCATCTAAAGGTAAGTGATGAAGTCAAGTATCTAGGTGTAATCCCGGATGCCAAACTCACTTGGAATCAACACCTAAAGAAAGCTACCAACAAGTGCAAAATGGCACTGATGATAACCAAAAGAACACTTGGAAAATCATGGGGACTCAAACCAAGCATGGTATACTGGATATACGATATACACTATAGTAGTGGGACCCATTCTGACATATGGCTCCACAGTATGATGGACCAAAGTGAAACAAAAACAGGCCACCAGAGAACTCTCCTATGTTCAAAAACTGGCCTGTTTGGCAATTACGGGAGCGATGAAAACCGCCCCAACCGCGACTCTAGAGGTGATTCTAGGCCTTCCTAGGCTAGGATAGGCTAGGATTTTTATCATGGGCGAGGCAAGGATTTGAGCTTTCAGATGCATATTCAATGGCACATGGAAACCGCTGGCGAGGTCAGGACACACCATGATAACGAATGTCATATCAGAATCGTACTTCAATATAGAGGGAGCTTCGATGCCCAAAAGGCTGTCATTCAACATACCCTTCGAAACACATCTACGATGGACAGAAGGCAATCAAATAACCACTTGCCATTGATGACTGGAATGGTATACAGACGGCTCCGAGAAAGACAGTGGTACTGGCGCAGGAATCTAGGGACTGTGCGTGGGGTGCAGCCTATCTGCACCCCTTGGGATACATGCCACAGTATTCCAAGCAGAAATACACGCTATCAAGGTCTGTGCCCGTAAAAATTTGAGAATGGACTATAAAAGTAGAAACATCCGCAATTTCACGGTCAGTCAGGCTGCGATTAATGCTCTAACGTGTCACGAAATCAAATCCAAGACAGTTCAGGACTGTCTTCAGGACCTAAAAGCCTTGGCAAAGCATAACAAGGTCACACTTGCTTGGGTGCCTGACCACACGGGACTGGTGGGTAACGAAATGGCGCATAAGCTAACAATAGATGGAGCCTGCAAGGCAAACATCATTGCTGAAAGCGGACCCTACATTACCAAGACCACGACGCGAAATAAAATCTGTAAATGGGTAGCAACTAAGCACCGTCTACAGTGGGACAATTTGAATGGTCTGACACACAGCAAACGAATGTTATTAAACCTATCGGAACTCTAACTGCTGAAATCCTGCAACTGCCAAGAAAGCAGATCGCAATTGTGGTAGGCCTACTTACAGGACACTGCCCACTACGAGAACACCTGCATAAAATGGGTATCTGGAAGGATAAACCTTTATGCAGGTTATGCTATGAGGACGAAACTGCCGCCCATATAATCTTCCACTGTGAAGCAATTGTACGTAGGAGACACAAGCTTGATATTACAGCTGAGAGAGTTCCCGTGAAAAACATGGCACATAGATTCCTGAACCTGATAGAGGGACTGGATCTATTTGCATGCACGAAACAATGTGGGGAAATACAATAGGCCAATGGGCCGCAGTGTTTTAAGGGCTAACCCTCCTGGACCCACATTGGTTAGAGAAAAAAAATATACCCTTCCATATTTACTAGAAGATGACGTTGGAAACGCAGTAGTTGTCAATAGTGTACGTTATGTGGAGATGCTACCAATGTTCTTAATGGATGTCATCGCTCAACTCAGATTACTAATAAGCGATATACGAATGATATTGTAAGGCCTCATGTATCCAACATGTCTATGAGAGTGTTAGTGCAGCAATTATTTCCTGGTCGTCTGATTTCTTATAGTGGGGATCAGTTGTGGCGTCCTCGCTCTCCGGATTTGTCGGCTTTGGATTATTTCTTATGGAGGAGACTGGAAGACTTAAAACGAAACATTCGATAAGCTATTGGTGAGATTTCCAGAAATGTGCTAGCGTGTATTGCGTTCACTGTTGCATCGATCTCAGTCATGCATCGAAGCAAACAGGGGTCCTCTAATCGATGTATGTTATAAGTATTACATGTTAATTTAGGATTAAGCAGTTAATTTGTTATTAAATTTGAGTTATTTACTCTAAAATTTTCAACAATAATCGTGTCCAACTTATTTGGTTTTTTGATCATTTCTGTTTAAAATCAGGAACTCTTAATTTGTCACCCTTTACTAGATATTAGGAAGCTTTTCAAAAAAATTTACACCAAAACAAATTATATTTATGTTGGTTCTTATCATCCCTAGTATTCATTATTTGTTTTGTTATTGGGAAAGGGATATTATTAAAAGGCTTTTAATAAAGTTTATATTTATTTGACTTACAAGATTCGGTGTAAACTTGCCAGGCAAATAAATATAAATGTTATAAATAAAATTATTTCTTTTAATAATATCCCATTCCCTATAACAAAACAAATAAATTTTATTACAATTATTAATGATACAAAATTACGGCATGTTTCTTTAATTAATTTATAATACAAATTTGAATTGTGTTTACATAACAGTATTGTATTATTGTCATTGTAATTATGACTTAATACGTTTTTACTTAATAGGTTTTGACATAAATATTTTCAGCTTTTTCGTAAAATATATAACAATGTAACTTCACTAAAACTTCTCTTGAAAATAGAAAATATTTTTTTTATATTACACAGGGCTTTTATGTAGGATTGACTTTTATTTTAATAACAGAATAACATACACCAGTGTCGTAGCGTACATAACTTGCGGCGAACACAAAACTTTAACGGCGCCCCCGTAAAATGTATAGTAATTTAGTTATTTGGGTTCGTTGAGTTTGAAGATTTTACAACTAAGAAATTAAATACTTTAGGGTATAATACTTTATTACTTTAAAGTCTTTTCTTCAAAAGTTATATTTTATTAACAAATTTATACAATTTTGGCAGTGTTGTCTTAGCAAGAACGAAAGGATAAATGAAAGAGATGATTGGAAGGATTAAAAGATATTTTGAGAAAAGAAGGTTAAGTGTGAATGTAGAGAAGATTGAGTGGATGGTGTTTGAAATGAAATCTGGGAAGAAAGAGGGAAACCTGATGTGGGGTGAACGGATTATAGAACAAGTCAGCAGCTTCAAATACTTAGGATTTATGTTTGTAGTAATAGGTCCAATAATGAGCACATTTAGTTGATATACCTAACCAAAAACCTAAAAAAACCTAGCCTAACAAGATTTGAAATGCATGGAAAGAAAAAAATGATGAGAGCTTTGCGGCAAAAATGGTAGTGTGGAAGGCGTTTGTTTGTTTGGAGTATTTTGATGTATGGAGCAGAAATTTGGGATATGAATGAGATTGAAGAAACAAGTAGAAATGGTACATCTGCAGTTTGTAAAAAGGGCGCTGCAACTAGACAAATGCACGCCAGGATATCTCGTATTGATCATCATAATCATCATAAGCAGCGTTTAAGTGCTCGATTGCTGGATATACGCCTCCCCTATCTGATTCCATTGACTGCGATCTGCGTTATCTCTTGTCCATTGTCCTCCTCTTACTTTTACGATATCGTCCCTCCATCTAGTCCTAGGTCGGCCTGGATTTCGTTTTCCAGTTCTCGGTCTCCATTCTCGTATTACAAGAAACGAATGGTAATAAAGTTGCAGTAGCGGCACCAGTGACAGTGGCATGATATGAAAGGAAAGTTTCTATGGGAGGGAATGAAAGTATTGTGAAAGAGGTTTTTAAAAGTATAAAGAAGGAAAGTATTGGAGGGATCAGAGCAACAAAATGGGGAAAAGAATGGAAAAACGAGAGGACGAAATAGGAAGGCGTCAGATTTGAAAATTGCTGGGTGAAAGGTGTAGGGAGAGTTTCAGATAAGACAAGGCCGTATAGACGAAAGCAGGTACTACCGGCATTACAACAGGATACAAGGCTCCCGTTGTATTTAAGTAGAGGTTCCAGCGGCGGAGAATAGCCAGGTTTCGGTGCGTCAACGAGGAAACGGGAATAAGGGACTGGATAAAGGAAAGGGAGAATGTGTGCTCCATATGTGGAGAGGATCTTGGCAGACGGGCGCATTGGATGGAAGAGTGCAAAGGGCTAACTTGGGAGGAAAAGAAGATGAATAAGTGTAAACATTGGGAGTTTTGCATGGACGAGTGAGGTAGAGGGTGGTCCACAATGCGTGAGATTTTAGATCGAAAGTAAGATAGTGGGAAGAGTTTTACTAAGTGAGAAAAGTAAGGTTGGGCAAAGAATTTTTACTTTTTGTGTTTTTTTTTTAATTTTTAAGGTTGGATAACTGGGGAGCGAGGGTTGGGGTTTGATTTTGCTTTATTTTCTTCTTCTTCTTCTTTCAAATACGCCTACTTTGGACCACGCTTGTTCAACTGTTGGGCTTTGACCTTTGCCCAGTATTGTCGCATCCTCTGCCGGTGTAACTCCTTTCTCTCTTCTGTCCAGGGGGTACCTTTCCTTCAAGGTTTTTCCTGAAATCCACGGACTTCCTTCAGGGTGCGTCTCACAGTCTGTCTATTTTTGAGATCTGTTATTCCCAGTTCTTTAAAATCCTTCTCGGTCTCTGTCAACCGAGTGGTGCGAAGCTTCTTGTTTTGCCAGAAGGTGAACAGACGGTTGGTTAGTCGGTTTGGAGGCAATCTTGCAACGTGGCCATAGAAAGCTACCCTTTTTTTCCTTGCACAGTCAGAGAACATCTCAATATGTTCGTAGAGCTCAGAGTTATGCGGCCTTCGGAATTCCCCATCTTCCTTTACCGGGCCTAGGATCTTCCTGAGGATTCTCCTCTCTCTGATTTCCAATTTCTCTACTAGACCTCTTCGGTTCAAGGAAAGACACTCCATGGCATACAGGGCTTCTGGTCGTAAGACTGATGTGTAGTGCTTAAGTTTCATGTTGCGTCACAGGCATTTCTTGTTGTAAGTGTACTTAGTCAGCCGATAGGCTAGTTCCAACTTGTTGACTCTCTTGGATAATGACGGTCTTTCTGATAAGTTGGGTTCAATTTATTCGCCGAGATACTTACATTTCTCAGTCCTTTTGATGTTTCCCTGTTCTAGTAACATCTCTCTGTTTGCTTCTCTGATGTTGGTAAAGAATTCTGTTTTCTCCAGCGACACTTGAAGACCCACTTTGGCAGCCTATTTTCTGAGGCAGTTTACCTGCATTGTTGCCATCTCAAGAGAATCAGCAAACAGTGCCATATCATCTGCAAAGGCCAGGCAATCTACAACCAGTCCATCGTTCTTACGTCCTAGGTAGATACAACTCTGAGCACCCAAATTGTTCGGTTCCTTGCGACAATCTCTCATAACCTTTTCAAGGACACAGTTGAAGAGAAGTGGGGAAAGTCCATCTCCTTGTCTCACTCTAGTTTTTATTTCGAAGCTTTCTGAAATCTCGCCTCTAAATTTAACAGTGGAATGGGTGTTGGTCAAAGTTTCTAGGATGAGTCTGCGGGTTTTGTTGTCTAGTGCTAGTTCCTGGAGTACTTTGTTAAGCGTTTCTCTATCAATGGAATCGTTGGCCTTCCTAAATTCCTAAAATCAACAAAGGTGAAAGAGGTCAACCACTTTATTGGCTTTATTTTGTTATATAGAAGTAAGTTTTTGTTTTGTTCTGCTCTTGTTTTAGAAGTATATGTAGTGTGTTGATAAAAATAATGTCAATAAAGGTAATAATAATAATAATATACATTTCATTAACAATGTTAACATCAACAGTATAACTGGTGGATCTACTATTATACTGATGATGCTAACATTGAAAACGAAATCGATATAGATATATTATTAAAATATAACTTTTGAAGAGAAAGACTTCTGAAGAAAAAAGAAAGAAAAGAAGAGATAGATATTTCTTTCTTTAGTAATATTATATTATTATTATTATGGTTGAGGGTTGGCTTAAAGCCGTAAAATTACAGCCAGAAAACATCTTGAGGCAATAAAGGGCACGACGGTTCCACATGTCAGTGGCGGTACCCCGACAGCGTCTGTTCCACATGTTAGTGGTGGCTGAGTTAATAAACTCAGAAGTGGAACTCTGAGCTCAATCAGACTGAGATCTCAACTCAGTCAAAAATCCAATCCAAGTAAATCAACATGTATATAGCACCGTTAAAAGAGAATTACCCCAGTGGGTCAAATCCCACGGTTGAAAAACCGCAAGTGGACTATTCGGATTCTGGGAGACCACAAATGTGTGGATCTTGGAAATCAATACAACGAAAAACGAAATCAATACAATGTAGTCCCTTTTGAAAATTGATAAACTTAACAACATCCTAGTCAAATCTAGAGAACGCTAAATTAAAATTATTGCACTTCAGGAATCACGATATAAAGATAAGAATCCTTTCGATTCAGAAGGATACAGAATATACAAACAAAAACCAGGAGAACGAGTTATGACAAACTGCTCACAATTTTGGACTGGATTTATAGTACAGAAGTCAATACTTGATTCAGTTGCATCTTTCAAGTCCTACTCAGGTTGCCTCTCCACATTGACAATAAAATCAACAAACAAGATCTACACGCTAATCAACGGACATGCAAAATATCGCCAACAAAAGCAACCTAGAAAAAGTGGAAGAATTCTGGAATTAATTAGATATTGTCTCCAAAGTCTTTATTCTCCAAAGTGTCCCAAAAAATCATGTCAAAATCGTCGTTGGTGATTTCAATGCGCAAATCGGCAAAGAAAAGAGATATAGATACTGGGTCGGTAACTGGTCAGGAAGGACATCAGCAGACCAACAAAAATGGTGTACTCATTGAGATTTGCAAGAACCATGACCTGTTTTTCAAGTCTACATTCATTAAGAAAAATCTTCTAAAACCAAAACATGGATCTCGCCTAATCCACTATTAGGTAAATATCAACTGGACCATGTAACGATCTCCCGCCAAAACACAGTAGAAGTAATGAACCTTAAAGTTCACAAAGGACTAGATCTAGATTCAGATCATTACCCCAAAAAAAACTCCTTGGACATCATTCCTGAAAAGAGGAAGTTCACTCTGAAAACTCCACCCCGTAAATACGATGTACAAAAGATAAAAACGGGAATGACGAGTAAACTTGAAGCAGGACAAAAATAGCAGAAACATAGCACGAAAGATGGCGGACAGAGGAGTGTGATCAACTAATGAAACTTAGAGAAAAGGCTAAACTGGTCATGCAACAAAAACCCAAAAACTTGACGGGACCTCAAAGACGTCAAAAAAACGGTCACTAAATTTATGAAAACGATTCGTAAACAACACGAGGACACAAAATTACAAGAAATAGAATCTGACTTCAGGAAACATAATTCACGAAATTACTACAGAACATTAAAACAAAAATTAACCAAGTATTCTCCTCCATAACTCCAATTCAAAAATGATATCGGGGAAATGGCTCACAACGACTCTGAAAACTATGAAATCCTTGGGAAATACTTTTCCAAATTATTAAATTCAAAATTACAGGAAAAGACTTGAAGGAATTGGGATCACCAAACTTAGATGACCGGAGTGAATTCAGGAAAATCACTCAAACACGGGGTTTCGAGGAAAAAGAGAAGAAGGCCACACAAAATCAGTGATCAGAGCAACGAAAGCAGACCTAATCGTTGCGTATGAAGGTATACTTTGCCAACAGGAAGGCTAGAAAGTGTTGATTTCGTGTGGTCCTAAGCGACCCACTCGCGAAAATGAAGAATATATATATGATTTATTCGTAATAATAATAATAATATACAATTATATAGTTACAATGCATGTCATTTGAATTAACATAGAGTATACAATAGACAATAATAGACAATTTGTGTAATACTATTTGTTGGTACATATTTTATACATTTTTATGCAAATCTTAACGCTGGATTCACACAATACCCTGGTTATGTAAATCTTCGCCAGGAATTCCTCGATCGAGTAAAAAACTGTATCTGACATAAATGTTTTTAGTTTGCATTTGAAGTTTTTATTATTTAGCGATTTAAATTTAAGTCTTGTAAAATTTGGTTCCCCAATAAGTGTAGGTATTTTGGCTGGTTTGCATCCGGGAGCATGGTATGATTAAATTATCTCTTATTCGCGTTCATCAATATCGAATAGATATTAAAGTTTGCAAAGTTTTTGTTGACATAACACAAACAGATGAGCATATAACAAGCCGGTATGGGATGTATTTTGAAATGGAATGTTCCATTCCAATGGACCGGAATGAAATGGAAGTTTCTTGAATTTCAATGTGCAACTATCCGTTGGATATGCAATCGCTCGAACAGAATGTTATACAAATAATAATAGAATTAATTTAATATATGTTTCCCAGAAATCGATCAGAATAACAATTCAAATTTTCTGGAAAATCTTGTTTGTCTTGAAGACCACTTGGCGCCGCTGTGCCAGTGGCGCACTTGCTCTCCTTGCTGCGCTACTGACACATACTAACGAAGCAACTGCACTCCTTGGTTTTCAATACATGTGCAAAGCTTTTCACTATATAGGCCATAGCTTGGTTATATCTAGACTCCAACAAATAAAAAATTAAAATTACGTAATGCCTTTTTGGTATTTATTTATTTCTAAACTTCTGCGTGGTGTTTTGATCTGGAAATGAGCATTCTTATTTTAAATAATTCTTTTCTACGCTTTATAACTGGATTTTTGGATAATAATGATACACCCTATTCTCTATTTTTAAAGAAGATTTTAAGTACCAGTTTTCACATCTCTAACATCTCTACTTCATGAGATATAAGTATCCAGCGTTTGCGGCTCCTTTAGTAACCTTTTCGGTAAAACTCAAAATGGTAGAACCCAAACTTTCTCTATTTTGTAACAAGAATCCAATTTTTACTACTGTAAAAATATTCAACCCCCAACTCCTGTCTCTTTGTGTTAAACAAATCTTAATTCCAATTTTCCTATCTGTAACATTGTCCGTTTCTGAGATAAATGGTAGACACCTTAGTAAGAAACGTTGGTTCCCCTCTTTTCACCCCTTAGAAACGAAATTTCCAAAAAATCCTATGTAGTGGATGTTTACGTCATAGTGGATGTTTACGGTTTGAGCTATGATTTGATGACTCGGTCAGTCATGACACTTCTGTCATGAAATTTAAATTGTGTGTAGGCATTTACATGTTTTTAAGTATAAGTTTAATTAAATTAAATAAGTATTTTTTTAAATATTTACAATTTTGGCAATATAATAAATTCGTATATACCTGCATGTGCTGACAAACATTTCTAGCAAAAAGAATTAAAAATTATTAAATAGAGAACGATAGGTATAAATTTTGCATACGAACATGTTTCCCGTATTTTCCTGAAATGAACAATAATATTTATAACATAACTTTACTAAAACAGAAAACTGAAAATATTTGTATTATATCGTTCATTTCGATGAACAGGGTATTAACTCAAAATGTTCTTGCATGCAGAATTACTTTTTTTTCTCAGTAATAGCAAAACTGATAAAGTCAGGAAGTGAACAAAAACTTTATCAATAAACGTTAAGGAGGTTCGAGCGAATCCCATGTTAAATATGTTTTTCAAGTTTAAGCTTTGAAACTTTTTATACATGAAGATCAGTACTTTATTTATGTCCTCTCAAAATTTGAAAGTGATCCTCCGTTTAGTTTATCTGGAAAAAAATTTAAAAATGATGATTTTTCGAAATTTATACACAGGTTCCTATGGCCGTCAAACTTCCGCCGCGTCTTTATTTATTTTTTGCGATATTAATTTCCCAACTTTAAGGAATAAAAAACTATATACAATAAACTTAGATAATATTAAATCACAATAACATTAAAACAATGTGATGTTCCCGATGTAATTATTTAAATAATTAAAGTTACATATTTTTGTTTTTAATCTTGTTTATCGACAGTAATTTACCTGACAGATGGTTTGGCAACGTCTCGATAACAGCTGATTGTGAGAGAAAAGAAAAACATGGAAATATTTTGAAGTTTTGAACGTCTGTGGAACTATTTGATTGAATACACTCCAGCTTTTTACATAGATTATCCATAATTTGTTGTCTTTTGGTAATTCGAGGTTTTCCGCCAACATCTTGGGCTAATAAAATTCTGATCCCTTTACAATCAGTCGACTCATAACACTGATGTTGCCAGATCTTTTTATGTCACCTTATAACTCAAAAATACCGAAGTTATTTAATAACTTTATTTCATTAAATAAATAATAATTACCAATTTTCAAATTTGTTATGTTATTATAAATAAAAATAATGAATTTTAACAACTATTAGGATAATTGAAAATATAGAAAAATTCAAGCACTATTTTGACTCATTAGTTACGCTCGAACCTCCTAAATCAATAGTTTAAAAGATACTATAAGAGAGGTTAACCAATTATTTACAGAAATGGAAATATATTGATTTGAAAACTTCAAATTGCTCTTCAGGCTTTTTTGAGTTAATACCCTGTTCATCTGGACCGACGATATATTAATACAGTTGGAACACAACCAGAATAAATAAAAATATTCAACCTTTCCGGAGCTCTATAACCATTATATGGTTATAGAGCTCCGGAAAAGTTGAATATATTTATATATTCAGGCTGTCTTCAGACTGTACTAAGTTTGTATGATTATCTATAACGTAGTATGGTTTTACCAATTCTATTTTTTTATTATATGAGCCGTTTATTTTGAAAGTGGCCTATGTCAATTTTTCAAAAATATTGAGTTAGTTACCTTAATAGTTAGATTTTTACTTGATCTTTTTATATTGAAGTAACTTGTTACTAATTTATTTAAAATCATTAAGATTTTGTAACACCAAAATTTGCTGGGATAATGAAGTGATGGAAAAGTTTATTTTGAAAGTGTCGTAAGTCCCACTGACAATGAGAGAGTTTCAAACCGATATGGAAAATATGCAAATAAAGTTTATGTGATCTCGTAAGCTTTATGTTTAATTATTAAAGTGGCAGTTGAATTATCAATGTGCAATGAATTTATTATAAACTATTTAATTTCAAATTTCAGTTTCGATTTGCTAATGGATTCATATGGGTCTCCTGATATACCATTGTAATTTTCAGTAATTCGTTAATAATTTGTTTATAACAAATTAAATTAAAAAAAAAACTCTATGAGAATATGAATATATTAAAATATTCCAAGAGAATACTTAGGAATCTTCGAATATGAATTTCAATGTAAAAATACAAAAACTACAAAAAAATAGACCACGCACAAACCTCAAATCCAAGGAATTTTGGTATAATACCTTTGTATACCACATTGTGTACCACCTGCCCACAATAATTATTTTATATCCCTCCCGCATACACAAACTGTAGAAGACTGAATAATAATTAATAAAACAATATTAATATTAATGTAAAATTTATTTAACAACTGTTATTTATCATTCCTGATTTTATAACATAAAAGTGTATAAATTTAGCTTTATTTCGAGGAAAATTTATTTTATGTATGGATGGACTTGTGCTTTCTTAAGAATTGGAAACGTCATTTCATTGATTTTGAAAGTGGCCCAAGTCCATTTTCAGCCATAAAAAACATATTATTTCTTAAATAACGTTAAATAGGCTAATTGGGGTGATAAATTTGACACCCTTAAAAACACCAAAACATTATTCTACTATGTTATCTGTTACCCATATTTTTTAATTTTACCCAATGCAAACCCTTCAATATCTCGATTCGAACATAAATGGAGTTAGGTCACTTAAAAAAAAAACGGCTCATATAGTCATTATTATTACAATTCACAGTAGCAACTCTAACTAAAGTTACTCTAACAACAGTAACAAAATTGAAATTATATTTTGTAAATATTTAAGCATTTGTAATCTCCAAAATGCAGTAAAACCAAAAGTTGTGTTTTTTTCATTAAAATCAAAGCAGATTTTTTTGTTCTTTATTCCAAAACATATATGAAATATTAGTTGTGAAAAAATATGCTTTGCTTTGAAACGCAGAAACCTCCATTTTGTCAATATTTAACGTGATGTAACAAAATCGGATTCCTGGCAGGAAATCCAATGATGTGGAGCGGGATCGTTGGCTCGTGCCAGAGACGCCATGCTAATAATATCCTTCGATATGATAATCTAACCCTCAACAGCATGTAAATACCTTTAAGAATTAATCGAATTTTCCAGTAGCTTGGCTAATATAAATTCAAGCAGTAAACCACCCTAAATTCAATACATAATATATTGGGAAAATCGATAAACAAGAATTCAATATAACCTTATTTGCATGGATAATTTGCAATTATTTATAATTAATTCCCTATTTTTAAATAATTGGTTATTTTTATATGGAATATATAAAAGCTTCGTATTCATATAATATATATGCTAGACAGGACCTTAACTAAACAGGGGCAACAGGGGCACGTGCCCCGGGCCTAGACGGAAGGGGTTCCAAAGGGGTTCAGAAAATTCGTAATAAATTAAAAGAAAAACGTGCGCCTTTCAACAATTTTATGGGAACCTGTGGTAAAATAGTATATTATTTTAGGCAACCAACATTTCCATTGATTAATAACCGATTTAATTATGTTTTTCTTTGTTCCAGGTGAGTGTCAATCCCAATGCAAATCTCGCATACTTGTTGGGAATTTTCGTAGGAAAATAATTCGCATTGTTTTGTGAAAAGGTTTGTAAATTTCTTGAAATTCTTTTCGAAAATTTTAATTAAGACTTACGTCGCCCAAATTTATATTAATTTGTGAAGAAAAAATATTATGGCTTGTAGTTAATTTGAGTTAAAAAAAGGTTAATGTGGAAAGTTGTATTTTAATTTCAATTAAAATTTTCAAATTATGGATTAATTTAAAATAAAAAAAAAAAATTTGAAGTTAAAAACCTATAATACTTTCAAGTGTGTCATATGGATTGTCTTCATGGACATCAGATGGATATGATGTTGCATTGAGGCATGCATTTCCATTGCATTGACCACAAGCTAAAAAACATTGCATCCCTAATTTACGGCATCCAAAACGCGAACCACAGCCATTCTTGCAGTTGCAGAATATTGAAGTGAGAAGTTCATCTAGTGCAAGTGTTGTTGCCGGCGGGGTTTCATTTTGCAGTACCCAACCCCATTCCTGCGGTTGTAAATCATTGCCTAACCAAGTTTGAACGTGGTAGTAGACACGATTAATGTGTTGATGAACTGCTGCACTAGTTGTCGGTAGAAGTTAAAAACTGCACAGGTTTATTTAATTCGGTTTGTTTAAGGTTTTATATAAGTATAAGGTATTAGATTGTTATTTAAGTAATATTTAATAAGTAATTATGTTAAAAAACGGTATAATACGTAGGGATTCAGGATTTACCTTGCTCTAAGTTACGTATGGCAGAGCGCTCCACACTCGCCCTCTATCTCAAAAACAGATCAACGTATAAAAATAGATTTTAGATGAAATTTGTAGAGAATTTTATTCTCTGCAACTTTCATACTAAATGCAAATACGATAGCAGGCAGGAATAACGAGATATTCTCAAATAACTGATTTTTGCGACCTTGACATATGTAATTTTTGAGACAACATTTGTAATGTTAGAATATAGGTCTATACAAAAATTCAACTTCTTCGGTTAGATTCCGAGATTGGCCCCTTTTTTGACTAAGATGACTGGACTAACCAACAAAAAGAATTCTAAAATATTGAAAGTAGAGAACGATATAAATTTTGCATACAAACATATTTTCCGTACATTCGTGAAATATACAATAATATTTGTAACATAACTTTACTAAAACCTCTGAAAACAGAAAATATTTTTATTAAATATTGATTATTATTACAATTAACAACATTGTTCCAATAATAGTTCTATATACTATAGTTCCAATTTTATCAATATTTCAGCATTTGTAATCTCCGAAATGCAGTAAAACCAAAATTATTGTTTTCTTTTTTTTAATTTAAAATCAATGCAGAATTTTTCGTTCTTTATTCCAAAACATATATGAAATATTAGTTGTGGAAAAATATATTCGGGTTTGAAGCGCAGAAACCTCCATTTTGTCAATATTTAACGTGATGTAACAAAATCGGATTCCTGGCAGGAAATCCAGTGATGCAGGAGTTGTGAAGCGGGATCGTTGGATCGTGCCAGAGACGCCATGCTAATAATATCCGTCGATATGATAATCTAACCCTCAACAGCATGTAAATACCTTTAAGAATTAATCGAATTTTCCAGTAGCTAATATAAATTCAAGCAGTAACGCTATATAAATTCTATGCATAATAAATTTGAAAAATCGATAAACAAGAATCAAATATAATCTCATTTACATGGATAATTTGCTATTATTATAGCATATATAATTAATTCCCTATTTTTAAATAATTGGGTATTTTTATTTTGAATATATGAGGCGATGAGAGCAAAAGTGGCCAAACCCACAAAAACATGAAAATACCAATCAATGTAGATTTTGCATCCCCAACAGTTGGGCTGCAAAACCTACATTTATTGGTATTTTTATGTTTTTGTGGGCTAGGCCACTTTTGCTCTCATCGCCTCATATAATACCTTGGTTTTCATATAATATAATAGGTATATAATATTAATAAGAGGTATATGTATAACAATAATTGTTATAGAGCTGCGGAAAGGCTGAATATATTTATATATTCAGGCTGTTTTCCGTTTGTTTTAAGTTTGTATGATTTTCTATAACGTAGGGTGGTTTCACCAATTCTATCTTAACACTATAACATGGTTATGTAAATCTTTCGCCCGGGATTCCTCTATCGAGTAAAAACTAACTCTATCATAAATTATTTTAGTTTGTTTTTAAAGTTTTTGTTATTTAGTGATTTAATTTTGACAGGGAATTCGTTGTACAACTTGGTTCACAGTAAGTGTATGTGTTTTTGCATCCGAGAGCGGTGTATGATTAAATTATCTCTTATTCGCGCTTCATAACCATGATTATTCGAATGGATATTAAAGTTTGATTGAAGTTTTTGTGAACATAACATAAACTGATGATCATATAACATACCGGTATGGGAAGTATTTTCAGTTTAGTAATATCGGTCTGTAACTATCAGTTGCATGTGCTCCTACAATCGCTCGAACTGCTCGCTTTTGTAGAAAAAATATTCTTCTGAATATGACTTCTGATCTGAAGGCTGAATCTGATCATTTTTTGAGGATGTTTCTGTCTTTATCGATATTGATAAAGGATGTGCCATCCGCGAAGATGCATGCCCTGTAGGTGCAAACGTTGATTGGCAAGTCGTTTATATATATATATATATATATATATATATATATATATATATATATATATATATATATATATATACGCTCTCCAGACCTTACACCACTGGATTTCTTCTTGTGGGGCACAGTAAAAGATGAGGTGTACAAACGTAAACCACGTAACCTAGACATTCTTTGGAATGAGATTCAAGCAGTGTGTAGAGAAATCTCATTGGACGTTTTGATACGATGTACAGTGGTGACTCGTACTCAGAATTGTATTGATGCTGCAGGTCACCAATTTGAACAGTATTAACATTTGTTATTTATGTTTCATTTACATTGGACTTTCAGCTTTCTATTTTCCTGAAATTTAACTTTGTAGAACGGTAAATAAATTTTCTATGGAAGTTCAAAGTGTGTATACATTTTTTTGAAGCACCCTGTATAATGAACAATATGGGACCCAATATTGACCCTTCGGGGACCCCAAGTTTCAGACTCTATCTACAGTATAGTCACAAGAAGTCCCTTCTTGTGATTATCTGTTCTTCCAATTGACTATTTGCTTGCGCTTCTCAAGCTATGATTTTAGTATTGCATCTGCCTTCCCTCTGATTCCGTTGAAGTAGGATTTCTCTATTAGTTTCTGATGGTTTACGCATTGAAAAGCTTTGCTTAAGTCTAGGCAGGATTGATTCTTTTCTGTCTTCAAAGATTTCTAGTATAGATTCCACGACTTCTATAAGTACTGTTACTGTAGATTTATTTTCTCTAAAGCCATGTTGAGCCGAGCATAGAATATTGTTCTTTACGATGAAACTTACTAACCGTTTTTTAAAAGGGATTCAATAATTTTTGAGACAACTGGTAGAATTAAAATTGGCCTAAAGTTACTACACACATTCGGGTCGCCTTTCTTGTGGATAGGTATGACTTTGGCGATTTTTAGTTTTGCTGGAAAGATTCCTTCGTCAAATCAGCTGTTTAATATATTGCATAATGGATCTTCTATGTGGTAAATAATCTTTTGTAGTAGTTCCGCTGAGAATCCACATATGTGGTCTGTTAGAGAAGTATCCGACCTTATTTTGTATTTTGAAAACCTGATGGATTTGAATGAAGCGCGCTTGCATGAGCCGACCTTGGACCTTCGCGCGCATGCGTGAATTTTTTCCGAACAGTGTTCTAGTGTGTCGTGCTCTGGTCGGTTTTTCAATGCAAGTGAAATGACGACAAGTGAAAAGAGGGATGTCCTATGTCGCCTACGTGATGCTGTGCGGCGCAAGCGACTGGAGTTGTAGTCATCAAGAAATTGGCGACTACATCACTACAATGCTCCAGCACATTCTTCGCACTTGGTTCACATTTTTTGGGCGAAAAAACCAGACTCCTCTGGTTCGAAATGCTCCTTGCTGTCCTGATATGCCCCCCTGCGACTTCTGGCTATTACCCAAAGTCAAGAGGCCATTGAAAGGAACGCGATTTCAGACAAGAGACGGCATTATGGCTGCAACGACGATTCCGAAAGAGGCTTTTTCGGAATGCTTCCAACAATGGGGGCACCGCTGGGAGAAGTGTGTGGAGTCCCAAGCAGACTACTTTGAGGGTGATTAGGTTTCCAACGCTCCAGGTATGCCAGTTTTTTTACCGGCTAAAGGTCAGATACTTTTCTAACAGACCACGTATATCTTTCGTTGAGTTAGGTTTAAGGTTTAAAGTGGTTGTTATGATTTCTTGATCTGTTGTTTCATATAAGGCCATTGACTTATACGAGTTATAATGAAACTTTGTTAGTAGTTTGTAGGCTTCTTCTTGAGACTCCTTAATGCAAAATTGTTTCACCCCGTTTGCGAGGTGTGTGTTCACCTTGTGTGTGTCCGCTTTAGCTTTTTCGAATGGGTGTTGATTATTTTCCATATCTCTTTACTATTGTTTGTGGCGTTATTTATGCGTTGCAGGTTTCTAGTTCTAAAGTGGTTCTCTGTCTCTAGTTTGTATTTTCTTTTTAGGGTTAAATAATTATGTTCTGATGACTTTCTCTTTTCTGATGTTTTTTTTGATCTTTGCAACTGTATGTGACGCGTTCAAAAGATTTTTCAGTCTATTTAAGCCCTCACTACGTCTCTGTTTTGATCTGGATTTGGCCCTAATTTTCTTTATAGGGAAGGTAGAGGCATAATTGTGCTGTAGTGTATAATGAAAATATTCGTAGCTACTTTCAGCGTCAAGTAGTGAGATAGGATTTCAGTTGATACTCTTGTTTTTTGTTCAAAAAAAGGTGAATATTTTCTGCGGCTATTTCCTGGAGAAATATACAATTATTTGTGTCGGGTGCATTTCGAGTCTGTTAGGTCAGTTTTTGAGCCATATGATCTGCCATGTGAGGATTGATAGTGAGTTGCTGGTAGTTTTCCGAATTTGTAAAGATGTTGTCAAAACAGATACCCGAGAAGGTTTCTGAAATACCGTATGCAAGTTATAACTGAGTAGCAAGTCCATTAGGTGTTGCTTGTCACTTGTATTATTTCGGAAATCTATATTATAATCTCCTGCTTCTTCTTCTTCTTTCGAATAGACCTACTTTGGACCAGGCTTGTCCAACTGATGGGCTTTCACCTTTGCCCAGTATTGTCGTATCTTCTGCCCATGTAACTACTTTCTCTCTTCTGTCCAGGGGTACCTTTCCTACGGGGTTTTTCCAAAATCCACGGACTTCTTTCAGGGTGCATCTCACAGACTGTCTGTTTTGGAGATCTGTTATTCCCAGTTCTTTAATATGCTTCTCGGTTCCTGTCAACCAAGTGGTACGAACCTTCTTGTATTGCCAGAACGTGAACAGACGGTTGGTTAGTCGGTTTGGAGGCAGTTTTGCAATGTGGTCACAGAAAGCTACTTCTTTTCCTTGCACAGTGAGAGACCATCTCAATATATTTGTAGAGCTCAGAGTTATGCCGCCTTCGGAATTCCCCATCTTCCTTTACCGGACCTAGGATCTTCCACTTTCTGATTTCCAATTTCTCTACCAGACCTCTTCGGTTCAAGGAAAGATACTCCATGGAATATAGGGCTTCTGGTAAAACTGATGTGTAGTGCTTAAGTTTCAGGTTGCGTGACAGGCATTTCTTGTTGTAAGTGTTCTTAGTCAGTCGATAGGCTAGTTCTAACTTGTTGACTCTCTTGGATAATGATGCTCTTTCTGATAAGTTGGGTTCGATCCATTCGCCGAGATACTTAAATTTCTCAGTCCTCTTCATGTTTTCCTGCTCTAGTAACATTTCTCTGTTTGCTTCTCTGATGTTGGTGAAGAATTCTGTTTTCTCCAGCGACACTTGAATACCCACTTTGGCAGCCTGTTTTCTGATGGAATTTACCTGCATTGTTGCCATTCTAAGAGAATCAGCAAACAGTGCCATGTCATCTGCAAAGACCAGGCAATCTACAACCAGTCCATCGTTCTTAGGTCCCAGGTAGATACCAATCTGAGCACCCAAATTGATCAGTTCCTTGTGCTATTCTCTCATAAGCTTTTCAAGGTCACAGTTGAAGAGAAGTGGGGAAAGTCCATCTCCTTGTCTCGCACCAGTTTTTATTTCGAAGATCTCTGAAAACTCGCCTCTAAATTTAACCTTGGAATGAGTGTTGGTCATAGTTTCTAGGATGAGTCTGCGGGTTTTGTTGTCTAGCTCTTGTTCCTGGAGTACTTTGTTAAGCGTTTCTCTATCAATGATATCGTATGCAAGTACAGTATCAAGATTGAGGATCTGTTCAACACAGGATCGGGTCTTCATGAAACTCCCCTGGCATTCTCTCAATTGACTATCCAACTGATTTTCTGCCCTTGTTTGTAACGCCTTCGCGAGAATCTTGTATCTTACCGGGACGAGAGAAATTCCATGGTAGTTGTTTAGATCAGAAAAATCTCCCTTTTTGTAAAGCGGATAGATCAGAGCAGATTTCCAATCGGGTGGTAACATCTAGTTTCCCAGATGTCTTGGATGATCTCGGTTAGCTTGCGCAGGGCATTGTTTCCAGCACCTTTCCACAGTTCAGCAACGATAGAGTCCTCGCCAGCTGCCTTATTATTGTTCAGAAATTGAATGATCTGGCCAATTTCTTCCAATGAAGGGGGCAGCGAGTACAGGTTTGGTGTGGTTTGTTTGTAGTCGAAGTCTTCGCTGGGTGAGTCACAGTTGAGTAGCTTTTTAAAGTACAGAGCCAAAAGGTGGCAGTTGTCCTTGTCGTTGTAAGCCAGTTTGCCTTGTGAGTCTCTGAAGTGGAGGCTTGGCGGAGCGTATTTTCTGAGTATCTGCTTGAAGGTTCCAAAGAAATCTCTGTAGTTATTCTTAGAAAAGCTCTCTTCGATTTGGGTTAGTTGGTTTTGTGTGAAGGTTCGTTTGGTTCCTCGGATTATCTTGGCTGTAACCTTTCTTTGTTCCAAAAATGTATGCAAATTTTTCTTGATCTTTTAAGAATTCAATTTCATCCAGGCTGTCTGTCTTTGGGCTATTGCATTGTCACAATCTTCAGTCCACCACGGATGCTTCCCTCTTCTAGCGAGAGGGGAGAGTTCATTGGCCGCCTTGACAAGGGTCCTTCAGTTGGTCCCAGTTGTTAAGATCTGTATTGTTCAGTCTCTGACTTACTTCTTGACTGTTCTTGCGTCAAATCTTACCATTTTTGAGAATCTAGTGTGTCTAGGCTGGAGCCTTATTTTGATCTTTGAGAGGTAGTGGTCTGAGTCCAGATTGTCGCTTCTTAGTACCTTCACATTTTGTATTTCCTTTTGAGATTTTCGTGAACTGGCCACGTGATCTATCTGGAATTCACCCAGGTTGGTATTAGGTGAAATCCAAGTCTTCTCCTTCCTTGGCAAATGTTTGAAGACTGTAAATTTCATGAGCAACCCAAAAGTCGTACACAGATTCACCAATCGGTCTCCATTGCGGTTGGTTCGCTTATGCGCCGGATAATTGCCCACTATGTTTCTGTATTTTTTTTCTCTTCCCAATTGAGCATTGAAGTCTACAAGCAGTATGACGGTGTGCTTCTCTGGATGTTTAGAGGTAATATCTTCTAAGTCTTCCCAGAATTTATCAGTTCTGTCTGGATTGCGGCTGTTGAGCTGGTTGATTCGGGCATGTACATGACTATACTGTACTCATGATCTACACATCTACACATGACTATACTGTAGCCCTTGTTTGCGCGAGTGAAAGGATGGATACACGACTGCTCGGGAAGTTAAAGTCGGTGACTGAATCCAGTATCCTGTGACTGATTATAAATCCTGTACCTAAGTGGGATACGTTCTTCATTACCCTTTGACCCGCTTTTCCTTTGATGATTCTATAGCCTTGGGACTCGAATGCATGTTCGTCCGTAAACTGGTTCCTGTACTGCTGTCAGTATTATGTTGTGTCGTGTTAGTGAATGAGTCAAATGTTACCCACTTTTAGTTAGTTGGCATTAAATGTTGCGAAGAAGCTTTGCCGTCTTGGTGTGAGTTTACGTCCGGTGATTTCAGGATGCTCCGACTCATCTTTAAAGCATGTTGGTGCGGACTCCGCAGAATCCGAAGGTCCGCTAAGGTCCGCTATATTTATAATCTCTTGCTGTTATAATGTTTTTGAGACTCATACCGAATATTTTGTTTAAAACGAATATTTTGTTTGAGTTGCCAACTCGAATTATGTTAGGAAGGTGTTTATGTCGCCAGCTGGAAGTCTATATGCACAGATTGGTACTAGCTCCCTTTCTTGTAGTTTAAGGGCCGCCATTTCTATGTGTTTTTCTACGCATAGTTGGATTATGCTGTCCAATGGTTCAGATTTTATACCATTTCTTACGCATATCGAGCTGCCACCATGTATGGAATGTATTCTGAGAAAACAGTTTGCCAGTCCATATTTTGGGAGAGTTACCCTTTCATTAATCTCGCTTGTTAACCAGTGTTCGGTGATACAACCTTCATCACAATTTTCATTAATAAGGAAGCAGTCAAGAATGTCAATTTAATTAGTTATGCACTGTATATTTAAGTTTTTTATGGTGAGTTCTTTGCAGAGAAAGTTGTTTGCTTCAAGTTTGTCGTTCTTTTGTTCTAGAAAAAATCTATAACGCCAGATTTTAATATTAGATGGCCAGTTTTCTTTGTTGTAAAGATCTTCGAATAGAGAAAAGTCTGCACCGATTTTGAAAGAAATGCTAGTGGCACCATCATGTACGGGTACGGGGCAAGCTTCTTTACTAAAATTTTTCCATTTAAATACCGTTTGTAGATGGGCAAGTATGTCAGCTTCCTTCGTATTTGTGGATACCTTTGAGACGTGAACGAATGCAAGCTTTGCCCTATCTTGGAATGATTTATAATTCGAGTTCGCTCCAATTACCATTGCTCTATTACCTTTTTTCTTCGGTTTTTTTCACAAATTGATTTTTAGTTGTCGCTTCAATTGGATGTTCATTTACAACTTGAGCCGGATTGTTTGGTTTTTTGTATTTGCTCCATAATTGAGGAAATTTTGTTTACATCGACAACATTGTATTTGGGTGACGTTTGTTGACTTTTTACATTTTCAGTTAACAGGCCAATTACAGTATCTTTATCACTGACAGTCATTTGAAGAGATGTTATTATTTTCTTGGAACACTCTAACTCCTCTTTCATTACTTGTAAATCACTTTTTAGGTGTAGATATTCGATGTTGTTTTGTAGGTTAGGAGGTATTGATCATCACGGGCGGATACTAAATTATTTTCTTCAACCAATTTCCTCAGGTCATTGCTTACAATGACTTCAGCAGGAATGCACTTTTGTAAAATAATTTCAATTAGAAAAACTTCGCGAGTTCACTATTTAATTCGCCATGCGGTTTCTTCGTCACCGTCTACTTAATAGCTACACACACACACACATATATATATATATATATATATATATATATATATATATATATATATATATATATATATATATATATATATATATATATATATATATATATATATATATATATACCGGGTGGTCCATTTAAGTGAAGACGTAGAAATATCTCTAAAAATAAACATATTACAAACTAATAACCCAAATGAAAAGTTAATATTTCACAGGGGGCCATTCACTGATAATAATTTTAGACCTCCCACCCTACTCCTTCTAAGAGAGACTGGTGGTAACTTTGAAATTTTAAATGGAAACCCCATATTTTTATTGCAGATTCAGATTCTTCGACAAAAAAACATGAAAGTTTTGTTCTAAACATTTTTCTAGAATATCTGTAGATGGCGGTGCAAATTGCTAAATTTAGTTACGTGCAGATTTAAAAAAAAAAACAGGTGTTTATCAAGGCGGCTTCTGCCACCATCTTTTTTCTTTTTGTTTCACGCAATAATTGTTGTTATAAAACCAAAGCAGTGTTCGACTTAAGAGCAGAAAAATGTTTCCTGTTTCTATAGAAGAAAAAGTTGAAATGATTTACATTTATGGCGAGTGTAGAAGAAATATAGACGATGCTGTTGCCTTGTATGCTGTGCGTTTTCCAAATAATGTTCGGTCGCGGTCATGTTTTTACAATGTTGTTAAAGCCTTTACTACCCATGGAAGTGTGCAATCTAAAAAAAGAACGCGTAGAAGAACTGTTACTGGAGAAGCTAATGAGGTAGCTGTGCTAGCTGCTGTTGCCTAAAACGCCCAAGTAAGCACTCGAGATTTAGCTCGCGATTCTGGAATTCCTCGAACTAGTATTCTCAGAATACTGCATCGACATAAATTTCATCCGTATCATATTTCACTGCACCAAGAACTTCATGGGGATGATTTTTATAATCGAGTAAGATTTTGTGAATGGGCAAGTGAGCAGGTACCAATTTTTTTCCGTGAAGTACTATTTTCCGATGAGGCTAACTTCACAAACCATGGTAAAATTAATCGACACAATATGCATTACTGGAGTGTAGAAAACCCACACTGGTTGCGACAAGTTGAGCATCAACGTCCTTGGTCGGTTAACGTTTGGTGTGGAATCATAGGCGATAAGCTCATTGGTTCCTATTTTGTTGAAGGCACTTTAAATGGACAAAAATATCAAAATTTTTTGCAACACCAACTACCAACATTACTTGAGGGCATTAGTTTAAACATTCGGTTAACCATGTGGTATCAGCATGACGGTTGTCCAGCTCACTACTCACGACTAGCACGAGAGATATTAGACCGCAATTTCAATGGTCGTTAGATCGGGAGAGGTGGCCCGGTAAATTGGCCTGCCAGGTCGCCCGATTTCACATCATCAGATTTTTTCTTGTGGGGGTTTCTAAAAAACAAGGTTTATCAAAGAGTGCCAACAACTCGTGAAGAAATGATAGAGCGAATCAAGAATGCTTGCGCTCAAATTCCAGCAGAGACACGTTTAAGCTGTACACAAGCATTTGAAGAGCGAATCAATAAATGCATCGAAGTTGAAGGTCAAATTTTTGAACATTTACTTTAATTGAAAAGCAGGAGGTAAGGCGAATCGCCAATGAACAAGCACCCCAACTCTAAATGAATCGTTTTCTATTGTTTTCTATTACATTGTACTAAATCACATGGGTTTCTATGAAAAATGAAACGTAACCATATTTAACGTTTTACATCGCCATTTATAAAGATTAAAAAAAAATGTTTCGAATAAAGTCTTCTTATTTTTGTCATAAAATCTGAATCTGCAAGAAAAAAATGGGGTTTCCATTTAAGATTTCAGAGTTACCCCCCGCCCCTGCAGAAGAGGTGGAGGAGGAGTTCTAACTTTAGCACCAGTGCATAACCCCCTTTCAAATATTAAGTTTTCATTTGGGAAATTTTTTCGTACAATGTTTATTTTTCGAGATATTTCAATGTCTTCACTTAAATGGACCACCCGGTATATATATATATATATATATATATATATATATATATATATATATATATATATATATATATATATATATATATATATATATATATATATATATATATATATATATGTAGCTATTAAGTAGACGGTTGCTAATAAGTTAGTTCTCTATTTTTAGATACTCTTTTATTTGTGTAACTTTTGTTGCTGAGATGCGATTTGATTTACGTCAAACGCAAGGTAATATTCCTGTAAATGAAGTTTAGATACTGTTGGTTATTAGCTTTGAAGGTAATTTGTCCCGTTGATTAACTGCGTATCCTGCTGCGCAACGCGGTTGTCCTGTTAACCACACCACAATATTTCATTCACCTCATCATTCATTACTAAAACCTACTCACGTTCATTAAATCGGTAACTGCCTGAAAAATTATCCTTGCTGCAAAATTCGTCCAAAACTCTTAATAAATAAAAGAAGTTACAACCAAAAATATTCAATAAGACAAATGTGCGCTGTTAATATTACATTAATTAATTACATTCTTAGTTGTGGCAAAATATGCTTTGGTTTTGGGCAGAAACCTCCATTTTGTTAATATTTAACGTTATGTAACAAAATTTCCACGCAGCAAATCCAATGATGGTGGAGTTGTGGAACGGGATCGTTGTATCGTGTTCAACTTTAAAAGGAAATAATATGGAGAATATCCAAAAAAAATGTTATTTATAAAATTCTGTTTAAACTGTTTTCTATGGTTAAAACGATTTATTTTTATTAAGTTTAATAATTAACTCTTTGAAGGGTCAGAAATGTATAAATTTCCCTCATTTAGCACGTTCAATAGCTGCTACAATGCGTACCACTGCACCTCACTGATTTAAAAGAAAAATATTTATTTGCAAATCATTACAAATAAATATGTATTTATTCCCGGATTATAAGGGTTATTCCTTTCATTAAACATTTATTTCGCCGCAATCAAAACTAAAAATCAATACACATAAAATACATAATTTAATTTCCTCTGCTCTGCCATCACAAACAACTGTCAATTTTCCCCTTTTGCTTAAAATTCTTTCTGAAACAAAAAAACAACTAATTCAAGTTCTCACGAGACTCAACCCTCAATTAACATTAAATAATAAAACGACTCTAATTACATCCTTCCAACCGTTACATATCCTTCGCCGGTTATGCATTCTTGTTATTTCCCCCGAAACGTTCTGTATATTGTGACATTGACCCAGAAAGCTATAAACGGAAGATACCGAAGATAATCGATATTTGATTCATGTATTTCGATAGCGGTATGAATGCATGAATATTTTTAGGTTTTATTTCCCGGTTTTATGCGGAGAGGATTTGCATAGCGAGGGGATAAAAGTAAAGGAGGTGTTTCGCTATACTTAATGATGTTATCAGTTGCAGAATGTGCAAAAAGGGAGGCAATAGTAAGTTAATGGAATTGTGGGAGCGCTAACACACAGGGTAAACACTTAAAGTAATTGAAATGTATACAAATAGGGAAACATTTTTTTCAATTATGTTAAAAGCTCGAGGTCGGACCTTAAAATCCATGCAATGCTTATTTATTCAAGCGATTGATATATTCGCATATTTTGGAAAATAATATAACATATAATATGATTTCTTAAAAACAAGAAGCTTAGCCCGCGGCTTCGCTCGCGTGAATTTTGGGAGTTAACCCTTAACATTCGAGGCGATTCTCACTCAGAAATTTTTTTTTTCCTGCCACACGAGCGGCCACTCTGGGTCACCATTTGGTTATAGGTAAGTAATTTAACTATAACCGAATAACATGCGAAACGTCTCGAGTTGCTGGTTCGCCCCAACGAAAAGTCTCAAAGTGCGTCTCAAAGGGTTAATACAAGATTTTGTCCAAACCTTTTATATATGAGTAAGGGTTGTTTCAATCAAAATCAACAATCGGCCTCGTAGTCTACATAGGTAAAGTGTTAATTAACAAATCTGGAGGTCCCGGGCTCGATCCCGTGAACGAGTGTCGGCCGCATTTGTACCAATGTGTAATTAATTAATGCCAATTAAAATAACACCTTGGTTTCTGGACCTATGAATGAGAAATGTGGGCAAAATACAATAGGCACTTGGCCGCGCTGTTTGAAGGGTTAACAACCCACTATCCACATTGTAACAAACCTAAAAAAAAGGTTGTTTCAATGCCATGAGCAATTATTTATTATAGACGCAAGTCGCCTCGATTAGTTCAGTCATCTGTATCTCTATTATTCTTTATCTTTAATTTTTCTTTATCTTTACTTTAAAAGTACCTATATACGATTCCTCAATATACCATTTTTTTCAACATCTTCGGTTTTTGAGATAAAGGTACGGTATAAAAATTTAATTCTCGTCCTCTTAGAAAAGGAATTAAAAAATATCTTTCTTTAGCGATTGCAAGTTATTACAACGATAAACCTTCCAAATTTAAAGTTCTTAGTTTAAGTAGGTCCCAAGGTTAGGTTAGGTTACATCTTTATTTTACGGAGTAGTGCCCCGCAATTTTTAGCAGCAGAATGGGGAATGTATGGGGTTCCTTCTGATTAGCAGCAGAATCTGCAATTGTCATCTTCCTCAATGCCCAGGGTCTTGAAGTGTTTTCTAAGTCTACAGCGCCCCGTCAGGACTTCTGTTCGAATTCTAATCTTGTACCTGTTACCTGCTAGTTTCAGGCAATCTTTTGTTTTTTCCTGGTGGACCTCTGCATTACTTTGGATTGTCTTAACGCTGGAAGCTCTTTCGAGGTTTTTATCCATTGTTTCCTTGTTTGTCCATCTGAGCTTTAGTTCATACTCATATCGCAATAGAGTTCCGGAGCTATAAATGGATTACTATTTCTCCCTTTTATTTCGTAGACTTTTAAAACAAAAACATTACACCAATTTTCAGGTCTATGACATCTTTGGATTTTGAGATAAAGGTACACGTATAAAAATCGTAAGTACTATTCTCGTCCTCTTAGAGAAGGAATTTAAAAATATCCTTCTTTAGTGATTGCGAGTAATTTCAACTATAAACCTTTCAAATTTAAAGTTCTTAGTTTAAGTAAGTCCCAAGGTACATATTTCTCTTACGCAGCAGTGCTCCGCAATCTTTGAGCAAATGTCTAGTTTTCTTGTAATCTTCCTCAAGGCCTAGGGTCTTGAGGTTTTTTTTAGGTTTACAGTGCACCGTCAGGACTCTCGGTAGATGTGAAATCTTGTACCTGTTTAGTTTCAGGCAACTTTTGTTCTTTCCACATTATATGATCTCTCATTGCTTCGATTGTCTTAACACTGGACGCTCTTTCATTTTCTTTTTATCCGTTGTTTCCTTGTTTCTTCATATGAGTTATAGTTCATACTAATACCGCAATAGAGTTCCGGACCTATAAAGGTATTACTAGATCCCTTCTTTGCTAGATAATCGGCTTCTTCATTTCCCACTATACCAGTGTGCCCTGGTACCCAGAATAGTGTAACTGGTCTCTGCCAAGCTTATTTAGCTCTCTCGTGCAGTCGAAATGCAAATATGAAATAATACCTTATACACACTGCAATATTCCGACGACCATTTGATCATGGCTTATGATACAGAAGATTAATATGTCCAGAAAGTTCGATGAAGAGCATAACAAGTGGGGACTTGAAATGAATCTAAGCAAGAGTCAGTAAATTGTGTGTTGATGATTATTGAAAATGGTAATACAATTAAAAGTTGCAGTAAATACAGACACTTTTGAACTGAAATCGATGATAACGGAAATATACCCACCTTGAAACTGAAATCGATGATAACGGAAAGATGGAAAGCAACATCAAAAACAGAATCATTAATGGAAAGAAAGTAATAGGGGCCTTAATTTCTACGCTGTGGCAACCAAATAGATGCCGAACAAATATGCTAACCTACAACACAATCCTTGAGTACGGTAACGAATGTGAAGTATGGCCAATCGCAAAATCCATGGAGAAGAAATTAGCCTTTCCATTAGATTTCGATGGTGACTTGTACTGCTACCTTCATAGATCTATTGTACCCCTCCCTCTTCCTCTAATTGTAGGAATATCCAGAATGGACCGAATCAGAAACACTGATATAAGAGGAAAAATGAAGGCGGAAGATTACATTATAGAAGACATCCAATCAAAGTAACTGGTATGGTTTGAGCATATAAATAGGATGTCTGACGACTATAATACTCTAAGACTATATAGACTGCGGAGATCTCCTGATGTACCTTGGGACCCACTGCTTGAACGCAGAGGAGTTGAAGTCCTTGAATCCCAACCAGATCCTGAAATTCCTAAAGGAATCAGGACTAGAGGAGGCGCTCTAAATGGGTAAGTATACAAACGCTTACAGGAAGAGGCTGGGGTACAATAGATCTACAAAGGTCGCAGTACAAGTCGTCACCACCAAATCTACAATCTACAATCAAGACTATAAATACCTCGCTATCAAAAAGTAAACTTGTTGGAAAAGTAAAATTTGTGAATATTTCTCATAAAGTAAGTTTCCCACTTTGTGGCTTCTTAACTTATAAGCCTTCAAGATACTCTATTGCACACATTCATTTATACTCTTTGTGTAGTGTACTCTCATTTAATAGTTTTTCATTTGTTGTTTTCATAGTTTGCTGAATTCGTAACAACCTCTGGTCTTCCTCAGGGATCCAACCTTGAGCCTATGTTATTTAACTTATTCATTAATGACTTGATTGCGTCTCCATCCTCTCTTTATTTATTGTTTCCTGATGGCCTTTTCATCGCTATCAAGTTCACACTGTTCACTGTTCCATTTTACAAGCAAACCTTAATATATTGAAGAAATGGTGCGATGGCAGATTTGAATATTAGCAAAATTTTACTCGGCTTCAACACTCTTTCTTCAGAGGGGGAGGGTAAATGCATTATTGCACGCACATCTCAGTGTTGTGTGGGGCTCTGTCCAAGTTCTCATTGGCCAGCATACCCACTAAAACTCTTCCGCCTGGCTCCACTCGGTATCATTTAACACACGCTTCAAGTGGGTCCTCCCCCATCCTGCACCTACGTTATGTCTCCTTCTCTTAATTTCAGAGACGTCGTTGGGTTGTCGAAACTTACTGCTAGCGTCCAGTTATTGCTTGTTTAGGTTGCGCGTAGTTTCTCCAGCTTTCTGTCTACTGCCCTCGTCCTTCTCTTTGCAGCTGATAATGTCGTATATGGCTTTTTTTATGCTGTTCCAATTGCTTTCCGGTTTTAACATTAACTCTATTGGGTTCCGTGGCTCTATATCGTTTGTGAAATCCTTTCTCATTGCGTCCCACCTGTAACAGTCTTAAATGACGCGCACCACGTTCTCCACTTCAGCGCAATTTTCACATAAACTGTTGGGAGCTCGGCCATTGCGGAGATAGTCTCGGAAACTGCCATGTCCGCTGAGGACTTGAGTTAGCTAGCTGTTACTCTCCGTACTTCCTCTCTAACCATTCTTCCACGTCCTTTAAAATCAACTTTGTCCATTGCCCCTTTTCAAGGCTTCCCACTCATTTTGCCACGCCCGGAATAATTCTGACCTTCCTGTCTTCTTTATTCCATATTTGCTTTTCTGAGTTTCTGCGTTTTTCTGTGTATATGTTCGATCTCTCCTGTACTAATAGCTCTATTGGTGCTATGCTAGGTATGGCTAGGACCGCTTCTCTGGAGAAAGTTCTATGAGCACTTGTTCTGATGCTTGTTCTGATTGCCAGCATTCTTTAGATTGCTTCAAGCTTGCGTTTGTTTACATCTACGCTCATAGCCCTCGACCATCGTTTTCTCTTGCTGCTTCGTGGTCCTCCTACATTAGGCATAAGCCGTTCCAACGCATAGAGGGATTTTTGGGCTTTTCCAGCAGCTAAAATACAGCTAAATACCCTATTCTTTTCAATCAGTACGTCTGGATAATTAATTGAACTCTTTGGTTTAATGGCAGATTATCTGAGCTTGAATATAACCTAACTAATTGTTCTCTTACCTGTTAAAAGAACTGCCTCCGTCCTTTCAGGTGCCAGCTACAGCTGCTTCTCCTCCATACACTTGTCTATCTGTTGTGTGGCTTCATTTGTCCTCCGCTTCAACACCTGCTCCGTTCTGCCACATACCACCAGGGCGAGATCATCTGCAAAGACAATAATGTCTACCCCTTCTGGCATGTCAAGTTTTAGTACCCCATCGTAAACTACGTTCCATTGCGTTGGACCCATAACTGAGCCCTATGGAACATCGGTATGTATTTTCTTAATAGTGCGGCAGCTATTTGAAACGAAGACAATTTCCCGTTGGGATAGGTAACTATCTATCATAGATAACAGGTACGGTGTACGCCGCGTGACTTAATGTCCTGCCAGCAGGCCGAATCAAACGCATTGCGCACATTGACAGTAATTAATGTGCATACCTTTCTGGTTCTCCAGGTACCCTTCCTGGCGGCATCTGCGATAGCCACAACTTTTTTGAGCGCATCGATTGTGGATGGGCCTTTCATAAACCATACTGGTTATCTAATAGATTTTCCCCATTTCTCAGTTCTTCTTTTGTCCTTATTAGCAGCAGCTGTTCCAATAATTTACCTACAGTGTCCAGTAGACAGAGAGGCCTGTAGGACGCTGTTTCGTTAAGCGGATTTTTGGCTTTTCGTAGCAGTATTAGTCTAGCCCTTTTCCAATTCTGCGGAAAGATACCCTCCCTTAGCGTTCTATTCATAATATTTAGAACGTAGTGGGGTACAGCGATGCATGCAATTTTGATGATTTCCGATGGGGTCATATCCCCATGGATTGCTGGCCACTATTCCTCTATAGTGGATTCCAGTACTTCCCTACAAGCCGTTTTTTCCAAGTTTGAGTTGGATGGATTGGAAATAGGTCGGTGTAGATTTTTTCCGTCATGTCAGAGCTAGGGCACAAACTAGAATTTCGGATCTTCAGCTTTCTAGCGGCTTCAACACCCGCTTGGGTTCAGGTATACTTGGTTTAAAGTTTGTCTTGATCGCTGTGAGTCAGTCAAAGATCTTGGAATTACATTTGATTGACATCTTCCGTTTGTGCAACACATCCTGTCAGCAGTGTCCAAGGCTGTAAGAGCTCTTGGATTCATAATACGCAATTCTCTCAATTTTAATAAGTACTCTACCACAGTTTCGTGAGATTCATCTTAGAGACTCATTTCAAGAAATATATTACTGCGTTGGAGATTATTCATAGAATATTCTTTGGTTCAAAATGTTCAGAGGTCCTCCTCTTCACATCACGGTCCTCATTGTTGCCGGTTGAGTTTGGGTTCCTATTACTAAAGACTCGACGATCTCTGGCGGGTCTGGTCTTTCTGTTTAAGGCCGTTCTTAGCGTCATTTACTCTCCTGAGATCATCAATCACTTGAATTTTCTGGTTCCTAGAACTGCTAGTCGACAGGCAGACTCATTTTGTAACCAGTCATATGGTGGTCCTATGGCCTTGATACCACCCTTGTATAACATATGCTCTACCTATAACTCAATCAGCTCCGAGTCTGACATTTTTGGGACGTTTAAATATTTTAAATCTAGTGCTATGAAAAGCCTTACTAACCAACCTCCTCTTCCACGGCATTCTGCAATATTTGTGTTTCTTTTACTTTTAAAAGAAACTAGAGTAAAGAAACTTTCTAGTTGGATGGATTGGAAATAGGTCGGTGTAGATTTTTTCCGTCATGTCAGAGCTAGGGCACAAACTAGGATTTCGGATCTTCAGCTTTCTAGCGGCCTCAACACCCGCTTGGGTTCAGGTATACTGTGTTTAACGTTTGTCTTGATCGCTGTGAGTCAGTCAAAGATCTTGGAATTACGTTTGATTGGCATCTTCCGTTTGTGCAACACATCCTGTCAGCAGTGTCCAAGGCTGTAAGAGCTCTTGGATTCATAATACGCAATTCTCTCAATTTTAATAAGTACTCTACCACAGTTTCGTGAGATTCATCTTAGAGACTCATTTCAAGAAATATATTACTGCGTTGGAGATTATTCAGAGAAAATTCTTTGGTTCAAAATGTTCAGAGGTCCTCCTCTTCACATCACGGTCCTCATTGTTGCCGGTTGAGTTTGGGTTCCTATTACTAAAGACTCGACGATCTCTGGCGGGTCTGGTCTTTCTGTTTAAGGCCGTTCTTAGCGTCATTTACTCTCCTGAGATCATCAATCACTTGAATTTTCTGGTTCCTAGAACTGCTAGTCGACAGGCAGACTCATTTTGTAACCAGTCATATGGTGGTCCTATGGCCTTGATACCACCCTTGTATAACATATGCTCTACCTATAACTCAATCAGCTCCGAGTCTGACATTTTTGGGACGTTTAAAGATTTTAAATCTAGTGCTATGAAAAGCCTTACTAACCAACCTCCTCTTCCACGGCATTCTGCAATATTTGTGTTTCTTTTACTTTTAAACTGTTTATGTACTCTTAAACTGTACTGTGAAGATGATATGTTCTGGAACAACCTCCTCCTCCGACCTTGAAATCTTATTAGTAGTTCAGAACGCGGCCGAGCGAGGATGTGTAGATGGCGCCACGATTTATCAGTAGTTCTGAACGCGGCCGAGCGTGGATATGTAGATGGCGCCGGATATATTATGCGCGGAGGTCGTTGTAGAGTTTCATTCTAAAATTTGATCGTATTAAAGTTACATATAGTTGGTTGCATATAACAGCGGGTATTGCGATAGAATGTATTTTGTGCAGTTGTTTGCAGAAAAACAGACCGAACTAGAAACCAGACTAAGATCAGACTAGATCGGACTAGATTAGATAAGACCGGACCAGGCCAGACTAACTCAGATAATACCAGACTATATCAGATAAGACTAGACTAGATCAGACCAGATAATACCAGACTATATCATATAAAACAGGAGTAGAACAGATAATATGGACAAGACCATATGCAGTTGGTTGTGCATAAGACCGGGCTGGACTAGGCTGGATTAGATCAGATCTAAACCGGACTAGATTATATAATACCAAATAATACCAGAATAGTCCTAACTAGTTCAGCTAATACCAGACTAGACCAGATCAGATATTACCAGATACTATCAAAGATCTATATTTTGAGCTTGTACTTTTGATTTGTTTTTATTTTGTTTATGTTTTTTCTTTTGTTTTTTCTCTTTGAATTTATTCTTCAAGAGATTCTTGTATTATTGGTTTTATTTTATTGGTGCAAAAATGTTTCTATATATTTTTTATTACTCATGCGTTAAAAGTATTATCTGGCGCACGTTTTTTAGTACGAGAAATGCCACTTTTCGTTGTATTTCCAAGTAACTTGAGTAACGCACGCAAATATTTAATATCGCTAGGTTACATAAAACCAAACAATTAAATAAATTAAATAAACACAATCAAGACCTGATAATTAAATGTTACGTGAAAACGATTTTTTTTTTCATAACAAAATCAAAATCAAAGAAAACGTTTTAAAATGAGTGTAGATTCTATGGCGATACCGGAGGCTGAGAAGAGTTCTTATTACGAATCCACGCCACCGGAGACAATTGAAAAAGCAAATTCTTCATTTTTGATTCTATTTTTTTTTATGCACCCAAACTTGCAAGACACATCCCCTCGCATGAGTAATAAAAAATATTGTTTGTAACAAGGGCAGTATTGTCAATTGCCCTCTCAAGCGAATGTGCGCACTCACTTCGTTCGTGTGCCCAATTTCCCTCTCATGTCAAATTTACAACCTGCCGCCCTAGTTACAAAATATACTATATATTTATATGTTATATGATTTAATTGTAATTTGCTCTGTTATTGATCTTGAAACTGTTGAGCAATAAATTGATTAAAATCAGAAATTAAAAAAAAGTCATCTCAATAAATAGACTACTAAACAAAGACGACTTCCAAGTAAGTTAAATCTGCAATAAATAATTGCTCAAGACATTAAAACGATCCCTCTTATTCGTAGGGTTTGGACAAAAATCTAACTCTTTATAAACTAGTTCTAAACTAGCTATAGCCAGCGACTTTGCTTTCGTGGATTTTGGGAGTATTGATTATGGGTAAAACTGGCCCATTATGACTATAACCTATCGTGTTATAGAAGGCTTTGCATGTATTTAGTTTTTATTCAAAAAGTATAAATTCATTATTAACGATATTGACGGATTGACGATATAAATTATTTAAATGCCAATTATAAAATTAATAGAATTTTAAACTTTTATAAAGTAAAATATTATGCAGAGAACAGCAAACAAATTGTAATAATTTCCTGGAAAGGTGCCTTAACAGTATATAAAACCTGCCCGAGGCAAAAGTATAATTATCTATTTTTATTTCCTTTTAGTAGAACAATTTCTATGTAAATGCCTTTGGAAGGTGCTAATATACATGTTACAACGAACTGAACAAAGTGAGGCAATTTCACCGTCGATTTTTCCAACCTTTGAGAAAAGCTTTATTCCTCCACCAACATCGATTTATCCCCCTCCACAAACTAACAAAGTGCGAATACAAATTCATATCAAACCTACGGGACAAAAAGCTCACGTATACTATGACTAATGATGTTGCGGCAAAAAAAATAAATAAATATACCTCCCGTATCATTAAAACTAATCGTGTGTAAACCCAGCTTTTCTTCTCATCAATTTCCCAGCGTCGAGCTTCTCGTGTCAAGTGTTGAAGGGAGGACCGAGACATTTCCTCTCTCTCTCTCATCTTTTTTTTATCAGAACACTCCGGCGATAACACGTTTGAAGCACTGCAGGGGTTGCTCACCGCTCTTATCAGAACCATAAACATGTCCCAGCCCTAGTCCTATACATAATTCAGCGTTGATAAGCCTCCTCTTGGTCCGCACAAGACAACTACTACCCCACGACGAATTCACGCGAACAATGTTTTTGTTAAAATGCAGCAAGCGGAAAACAGAAATATTATTCTTTGTTAAAAAAGACAACAAAGTGAATAGGCTTTATACATAGCAAGTGCACTTTATTAATCTTTATTAATCCTTATTATGAAGTTATAATCAAAATTGTTTATCTTATTTATAATAAAATTATAATAAAATCATTGTAATAAAATTGAATTGAAAAACAATTTTTGAAATAATTGGAATATACCTAGACTAATTAATGATGTCTTAACCATTCTAGTACAGTATTTCTATATTAAAATCCTGAATTATGAGATTTCCTTTTATCAAATTCATTTTATTGTACTGTTCGTAAACGAATTGAACCCGGCTGAGAGCACTCAGGTAGAAAGGTAATATCGACATCGGGTGCCGTTTTCCTAATGACCATTTTACTCGTAAGCGGAAACGTAACAAGCAATCAGGATCCCCGGGAATTGCTGCGACTTACAGCCATCCTGATTTAGGGAGAGCGAGGCGCCGTCGGCCCCAATTTACCGCGTCCGAATTTAATCGAATCTCTCTAAAAACCTGTATTTATTTACCACGAAAATCTCAATTCTAGTTTATTTTAATTGAACTAAACAAGGAGAAAGTTTTTACGGGACATTCTTGCTACGCTCTTCCGAGTTAATGAAGTGTGACTTTGTGCTGGAGATTTATCTGAACGCAATTAGGGATGAGTCAAGGATTAATTTACTCCTCTTATTAGATAAAGGGTTAATGGTTTTCACAATATTCCGCTTTCAAGTTGCCAGAATATTTTCAGTATTTTAACCTTCATACAAATATTTCAGCGAAGCAAGAAGAAAATCCTAAACATTGAATTACCTAAAGAAATTTAGATTGTAGATGCATTATAGATAATCCATCTTCAATTAACCAGTATATCTTAATTATTTTAGCGTATGGCACAACACATGGTGAATTTATAAAACATGTAAAAATTAACAATTGAATAAGACATTGTAACAAAAGGCTATCAACCACAAGGCTATAATATATGTCGGAAACTCAAGATTAAGCCCGAGCGGGTGTGTGGAGAAGTCATGGTTGTAAACAACACGATATTATTATTTTCAATTCATTATGGATTACCACGTAGTCGCAAGTCGCAAACGTCCTTTTCACGATATTATCATTATTATTATCACTATAAAGTTATAACTTAATTACTAACAATATTACTATGAACGCATATAATAAATCAGCCCCCCTTATTCGAATAACAGAATATAAACAACGATAGAGCACTGAAAAGAAGTAGCGGTCCAAACTGCAACGGGGCAGTTGCGTGAAGAAGTAGAACCAAACTGGCCTCTATGAAGAAGCAGCTTGAAAAGATTCAAAGACTGGCGTGTTTCTGCATCACGCGGACGATGGGGTCGTGCCCGACAGCAGCATTGGAATTGCTGCCGGATCTGACTCCGTTGCACCTTGTCGTGGAGAGCGCCGCCAGATCGGCGATTGTAAGGTTCAGCAAGGAAGGAATAGGCAGAGATAAAATAATCGGGAGCAGAGACAGGAACAGGCTAGCTGCAAAAATCCCCTGGCTTGAAGCACCAAAAGACGAAATGGTATGCAAATACCATTTCGAGAATAACTACACAGCAATGTGTAGTAGTAAAACCGATTGGAGCGACGAATCCACATAGAGCAAAATGCTATCAAGTGGTATACAGATGGTTCCAAGACGAAGGAAGGTACTGGTGCAGAAGTGTTTGGACCTCGTACCAAATACTTCGAATCCATGGAAACATTCCAAAGTATCTTCCAAGCAGAGGTACACGCAATCGAAAGATGTGCACAATTCAACCTCGACAGGAATTTTCGCAAAAAAACGAATTGCTATCCTGTCAGACAACCAAGCAGCCATCATCATTAGCTCATACACCATCAGATCCAAACTGGTATGGGACTGTGTGGGAAAGCTAAACGAGCTTGGCAAAAACAATAAAGTAACGCTATACTGGGTACCAGGACACACTGGTATAGACGGAAACGAAGAAGCCGATCACCTAACAAACAAGGAATCCAGTAATCCCTTTATAGGCCCGGAACCCTTTTGGGGTATGAGTTTGAACGCTATCCACAAAAGTTTAGATGAAGAAATAAAAGAACAATGGATGAAAACCTGGAAAGAACTTACAGGGTTGAGACAATCCAAAGTAATGCTGGGATCTATTAACCAGAAAAGAACAAAAGCTTGCCTAAGGCTAAACAGGAACAAGCTTAGAATTCTGGCAGGAGTCCTGACGGGATACTGCAGACTTAGAAGATACCTTCAGACCCTAGGCCTATAGGAAGATGACAGATGCATATTATGTGGTTCGGCAGAGGAAACCCCCGTAAATCTGCTCAAAGACTGCGGATCACTGTCTCCGCAAGAGACAAATGTGTCTTGGGGCCCACTGCTTGAATGCACAGGAGTTGCAGTCCTTTAATCCCACCCTGATCCTGAAATTCCCAAAGGAATCAGGACTCGAGCAGGCGCTCTAAATGGGTAAGTATAACAACGTTTAGAGGAAGAGGGTGGGGTACAATAAATCTACGAAGGTCGCAGTACAAGTCGTCGCCACCAATAATACAATCTACAAACTGTAATAAGGCCCCAATACCAACTAGTTGTAGTTCACAACGATCATCATCTTCCTAGCATTAATCCCGCTTTATTGCAGGGTCTGCTTTGAGCGTCTCTAGTTGGTGCATTTACTGGTCCACTGGTCCCATGTCCTCCTGCATAGTATCCAGTCAGCGCTTTCTCGGTCGCCCTCGTGGTCGTCGGTCTTCTGGACTGATGTCAAGTGCAGTTCTCGCGACTGAGGAGAGATTGGTACGTAGTACATGGCCCTACCAACGCATTTTTTCAGGGATTGGATCCACACCAAATATAGCTCGAACAATAATATTCCTGATTAGGTCCAGTCTAGTAAGTTCCTGTGTCCAGCGAATCATCTTCATCTCCATGGCATGCAGTTGTTGTTCATGTCTTTTCGTTACTGGCCAGCATTCAGTACCACACAGTGCTACTGGCCGAACGATGATTCTTTAAATTTTTGACTTCAGATATAGTGCCAGATTCCGGTCAAAAAGAACTCCAGAGACTGGTGCCATTTCAGTCATGCAGCGTTGACTTTGTTTCAGACATCTGGTAGTGTTTGACCATCTGAACAGATTTGCGTACACAAGTATTTGAATACAGATAATTTTCGGAGTTTAGTGCCATCAATGTTAATAGATCCTTCACTTGGTATTCTATACACCATATACTCTGTCTTCCCAATGTTATGTCGTAGGCCATGGGTGTCTAGTGCAGTTTTCCAACATTGAACATGTTTTTCCAATTCTTGGCGAGACATGCAGGCTACAATGATATCGGCAGCATAGAGCAAGGTCCAAGGATGTGGTTGCAGTAGTTCGGCTGCGTTGGTGTCAAGAGAGATGATGAATAGTAGCGGGGACTAAACTGACCCCTGATGAACACCAACTCTCATTGGAAAAGTTGCGGAGTTTCCTTGACCACATCGGACATAACTGGTGACATTTTCATAAAGAAGCTGAACCCACTGAACATATGCTTCTGGTACCCCATGCTGTCGTAGTGCATATTAGTTAACAACGATAACTAACTCATTTCCCTAAATTCCGCTGACTTGTTCTCCTCACAAACGGGAAGGTTCTTCGCCCAAAAAAATAAACATATGTATGTCTTATAAGTATGTATTACCACGTAGTAGCGGTTTGAACCATCCTATCCATATGTATGTCTAATCTTGCTCAGTGCATGGCACCGAGGTATATCTTCAGCCATAATATATTTATTTACCTAGAGCTATCATGAATTCAATTGGAGAAGTCTGCCTGCTACAAAAATAAGAGAACTGTTCAATCTCAGCTTGTTCAACTGCACAATACCAAATGAATGGAATAACACTATCGTGATCCTACTACACAAAAAGGAAGACACAGCTGATCTGGAAAACTACAGGCCGATAAGCCTCCTGAGTCATCTCTACAAATTATTCTGAAAGATAACAACAACCAGACTTGGAAATAAACTGGAATTCTACCAACCAGTGGAGCAAACAGGATTCTGCGCTCGAGAGGGAACCAATGGCTATATACAAAGTGTTAAAACAATAATTGAGAAAAGTATTTATTACAATAGACCACTCGTCCTGACCTTCATAGATTTTGACAAGGCATTGGATACCGTCGAGTTAGATGCAGGTATGGAAGGAGTTCTGCAGGAGTGTCGCGTCATTTATAAAACATCTACGAAAATGCCAGTATGACGGTTTAACTCCACGAAAGCACCAAACCCATTCCAATTGGTAGAGGCGTGAGGGTTGGATAGGGTATCACCTAAATTGTTCACCGCTGTTTTGGTACTTACCTTCAAAAAGCTCAGGTCCCCAAATTAATATGCTATAGGTTAAGAACGATTGTATTTCGGCATAGTATACAGGCAGAAGAACCTCCCACCGTTCGACATAAGCCTTGTAAACCTCTAAGTGGAGTCCTAAAAACTTTACTTGCTTGGTTCTCTTTAGACGAACGTTAGCAATTTGAAATGGGAGATTTTCGGTAGGCTTCTTTCTGTAACATTGGAAGACCTGGAAGACCTGGCCACATTTAGATGTAAGTTATTAGCGCAAAATCAGCTATGCACCTGTTTTATTGTTTTATTTGCTTCAAGTATTGTTTCTAGTTGAGAAGCCTTCAAAATCAGTGTCCTGTGCAATGATTACCACCCATATGTTGAACCTACATGTTTACCCGTATATAAGGAGAATAAGATGGGTGCTAGAATGCTTCCTTGCGGAACCCCCATTTTATATGTTTCGTTTATATAGACCTGTTTTCCCTGTAGTTTCAATTGCCCACTGGTAAAGATTTTCGAGAGCATGATCAGTGATATCGTTCAGTCCAACAATAGTTCTGCCTTGAGCAGAAATATAAGAGTATCATCTGCTTAAGCGATGATTTCAGCGATGGGCTGATTTCTTTCAAAAATAGTTCCACACAAAATATTCCAAAAAGCTGGATCTGATTAAAAACCCTGTAGACATCCTTTGCTAATTCTTTTCTCGGCCTAGAAACTTGTTACACTGATTATGGCTTTGCGTTCTAAAAATTAGCTCCTGGTTAATTTGATGAGATTGTCGGGACAACCTTTCTCTATTAGCCTGCAGATACTAAGCGACTCCATACCCAACCGTACTATTTGTTGTATGCTATGGATCGTGCCTATTCCTAATGCTTTATTGGACGAAGTTCGTGGACGAAGGCATCCGCAGCGATTGCATATTCTCCCTGTTATCCTAAACGGACTTGTTCCTGCTCTGCAGTGTCCACATCCTTCCACAGCCACATCCTGCAGTCCTTCTTCCACGTACTCGCTATGTCTGCCATTGAATATTGTTTACCTCTGTAATTCAACACCTCAATGCCACCTTACGTTATGTGTACTTATGTGTGATGGTAACAATAAACGAGTGTCGTTTCATATGATGTCTTTCATTAATGTGTGGCCTACAAATTAGTGTGATCTATAGAGTGCTAGTTGCTTGAGGCGGATGTCGACTCAAAGGAGACCTGCGATAGTCTTTCGAAGCGCGGATGGTACTGAGGCGCTGTATGCTCAAGAGCCTGAGGTTTCATTTCACGCCACATGACTTCTGCCAGATCGGACCACCATATAATAATGCGGGTTCTATCGCACCGCGATAGATTCGAACAGCTCTGATCCTCTTAGACTCCATTCCTAGTTGTTTTGTTTTACCACATACCTGCTTTATGTGTTCCTTAAAGTTCAGGAATCTGTCTATATTGACACCTAAATACCGGAGGTGCTGTTGGCATTTAATTTTTTCGTTGCCTAGAATGGAAACGGGACTCCTTTGTTTTGAGTATCTGCTGTAGAAGAGGGCTTCTTTTGGGCATTGAAACTGAGCCTAGCTTTCAGTCTATCAAGCCACATGACTTCCGCAAGGTCGGACCACCATATAATAATGAGGGTTCTATCGCACCGCGATAGATTTCGGGCAGCTCTGACCTTCCAACTCCATTCCTAGTTGTTATACTTTACCACGTGCCTGCTTTATGTGTTCCTTAAAGTTCAGGAATCTGTCTATAGTGACACCTAAATACCGGAGATGCTGTTGGCATTTATTTTTTTCGTTTCCTAGAATGGAAACGGGACTGCTTTTTTGAGGATCTGCTGAAGAAGAGGGCTTCAGCCTTATGGGCATTGAAACTGAGCCTAGTTCCAATTGCCCACTGGCAAAGATTTTCCAGAGCAAGATCAGTGATCTCTTTCACTCCAACAATAGTTCTGCTTTTACAAAGTAGTAGAGTATCATCGGTATATGCTATGATGTCACACTCTTCAGGCAGATTTCTTTCAAAGATGGTTCCATACAAAATATTCCAAAAACCTGGACCTAATTTAGAACCCTGTGAACATCCTTTGCTAATTCTTTTCTCGACGTACAAACTTGGTCTGCTGATAATGGCCTTGCGTTCTGAAAAGTAGCTCCTGGCTAATTTGATAAGATTGATGGGACAACCTTTCCCTATTAGCCTGCAGATAATAAGCGGCCACCAGGTGTTATCGAAACTACAGTATATTCAATTTTGACATATTGTTGTCTATTGCTGAGACATGATTTGAACATTAAGTACGACCTACGAGCGACCTACGAGCGACCTACCTTTCCTCTAATACCATATGAATATATTTCCATGGAAAACTTCGAGACGTATTCAAAAGCGACCTAACAGTCTGCTTAAAAGGCTTCTTTAAAATCATCAATCTTCTTTTAAATTAAAATTTTTCGAACAATACGTGTTGCCAGTGATGACCTACGGCACTGGAACCGCAACATCATCGACCATCGCATTCACAGAAAAGTTCCAAATTGCACAAGACAAGATGAAAAATCGGTGCTCGGCGTGTCGCTACAAGACCATATCAAAAACGAAGACCTGCGCGGAACAACAGTCACAAATAAGGTATTGCGCATTGCAAGGTTAAAATGGAACTGGACTCATGGCCCGAATGCGAAATAGAAGGTGTACCAAGAGACTCCTGGGGTTGAGACCAAGAGCAGATAGGCGAAACTAAAGAAAAACCCCTCAAGGTGGACTGATGATTTCAAGAAGAGGGAGCCTGGATGCCAGATGCCCAAGACTGGAAGAAATTGAGGGATGCCTGGGTCCAGCAGTGAACGCAGAGGACTGTATGTTGATGATGATCATGGATTATTATCTCAGAAACGGAAAATGTTACAGATTTGAAATTTGGTACTAAGATACCTTCTTATATATCTAATATATATATATATATATATATATATATATATATATACATATATATATATATATATATATATATATATATATATATATATATATATATATAATAAATAGACACGTTTCAGCATTTTTTATAAAACCTATAAATGGAGCTGAAACTTGAGGGTTGAATATTCTTCTTCTTCTTCATGTATCATGCCCTCCAAGGGCGTTGACGACCAATTTCATTATTTGAATTTTATCTGCAGCTTTTCGAAATAGGGATCTTGTACTTTGTCCAAACCATTGGCGAAGGTTCTTGAGCCATGATGTTCTGCGGTGGCCTGGACTGCGCGTACCTTGTATTTTACCCTGTATTATTGTCTGCTGTAACCTGTACTTATCATTTCGGATAACATGACCAAGGTATTCCAGTTTGCTTCTCTTTATTGTGTTGAGAACTTCTGTTTGCTTATTGACTCTTTGCAAGACCTCGACGTTAGTAATTTGATCCACCCAAGAAATTCTCAGCACTCTACGGTAAGTCCACATCTCAAAAGCCTCCACCTTCTTACACATAACCTCCGTAAGTGTCCAAGCCTCGACGCCGTAGTACAGGATACTAAACACATAGCACCTTGACAATCTGATTCTGAGGGGGATTTCCAAGTGCCTGTTGTTCAGCACTTTCTTCATTTTGGTGAAAGCTCCTCTTGCCTGTTCGATGCGGCTTCTAATTTCCGATGTCATGTCCCATTTGTCGTTTACGTTACAGCCAAGGTACTTATAGGAGTTGACGCGTTCCACCACCTCATTTCCAACTCTTAGATTCTGCTGGTTATTTAAGCTGGTTTTATTTACGACGAGCCATTTTGTCTTATTAACGTTGAGTTTAAGACCCATGGACAAGCTGTGCTCTGTAACGGTTGTCATTAGTTCTTGTAGGTCTTCTATATTCGTAGCCAATAGAACGGTGTCGTTGAATATTCTAATAACCTATATATCAGAAACCGAATATGCCACAATAGCAAAACTTGGCTTTTAGATTCCTCTTCCTTTTACCATTTACCAAAAATCTAGCTGGTGTTGCAAATGCGGAATGTTTAAATCTCAAAAACTGCAGATGTTAGAGATATGAAAATTTGTTTTTAAATTCGTCTTTAAAAATGAAAATTCATTAAAAAATTTGTTTCCAACTAGCAATAACTTTGAAAGCAACTACTCGATTGTACGCAAACTTATTAATATTTTAATCTTACAATTAGTAATAATTGCGCAAACCTTAAGTAAAATCCATACGAATATATTGAAGAAAATAAGTTATCCAAATGTTTATTTTATTTCAACTTGATTTTATCCGGCCCTCCTCACAATATTTAGTCTTCATATTACTTACAAGATAATCAATATTTGGTAAAAATATCTGTCCTGAATTAAGTTGACTGAAATAAAAATCCACGCGAGCGAAGCCGCGGTCTATAGCGAATATAAAATACCTATCTATTAACTATTAAATTCTATTTAACATATTCGAATTGGATTTGTAGTTGGTGGCAGATATACGCTGGGAGCAGATATATCTATCAAATATCCAATTCAATTATGTGCGGCAGTAGCCTAATAGCATTAAGTGAAATTCACTTTACTCATCCTCTGCTCAGCACTCCGGGCTGACTGATCGCATGAGGCGTACGATTAATCTTATACTGCGTTGAGTTCTAGGCCGCATTTTCCTTGTGAATCTGATAACGTCGATTTTTTATCCACGAGCGCAGTTTGTTTTTGTTTTTCTTCCGGCCATGATTGATCGAACGAACAATAACGATAAAGGAAACTAAACAGAACCAAGGACAATTAGGCAAGCCTTGATAGAAGAAATTACATAGATAACTTTTAAAACATATAAGAGATAAATGGGAATAAACGTACTAGACTTTACATTTATTACTAGCTAATGAAACTTGTCGCTTCGAGGAAAACTTTTTATAAGCCTGTGACTTTGGAAGATGATAAAACACCCGTTTCTTTCATTTTTGATGCAGAATTTAAATACTAATTTTCATATCTCTAACATCTTCAGTTTTTGAGATATAAGTATCCCGCATTTGCAGCCTCCTTAGCTACATTTTCGGAAAATGGTAAAAACTGTTTTTCTCTTTTTCTTTGGTAAAAGGAATCTAACTGTCAAGTTTCACGACTATAGCATTTTCGGATTTAGCGGTCTTAATCGGATTTTCAAAAAATGGTGAAGCACATCTCTTTGGTTTTAAAAATGAATCCTAATGCTAAATTGCATATCTGTAACATTTTCAGTTTCTGAGATCCACTAACATATATATATATATATATATATATATATATATATATATATATATATATATATATATATATATATTAGGGTGGGCCAAAAAAAACTTTTAATTTTTTTTTCTTTAGCTACTACGAAAATATCGTCCAAGATGACGAAAAAAAAATTCTAGTAAAGTTTCAGCCCTTAACACTAATATTAAGAGGTGGCTCATTGTGATTTTTGATTTCCCATTTAAATAACATAAGAATTTATTTATTTTTTGTTTGGATTTTTAATGCACTCGAACGAATAAATGTCTCATGGAAATAAATACATATTCTTGTAGGAAATTTAACGATCTACAAAAAAAGTCTGAAATGATTTTGAAATGAAGTCTGATAAAGTTGACTCGTTTAAAAGTTATTCGAGGTTAAAGTCCAACCTCAAATAGTTGAGGATAACTTTTACAATTTCTTATACTCTATCACAAAATAATGACTCAAAAACATAAAATATCTTAGTTCTCGTAAATCTTATCGAGTTTTTTTTGATAAAACAATAAAATTTTTACAAAATATCGATAATCGTAAGAAAAATCGATATTTTCATACCTAATTAAAAAAAAACACTCGGAACTGTACTTTACCTGAGAGCATCATTCCCTGAAAAATTAATAAGTGCTTTATTTGCACTTGACTATTAGGTAATGTGAAACATTAAAAATCATGTTTCAATAATTTTTCAATTGCAATAAAACTGTTTATTTTATAACTTGCCATTTTTTTAATCTCAAAATCAAACTAAATTTTTTTTGTTACAATTGGGAAATTTTTGCCTGTGATTTTTAACTACTTGCAATAAATATTGCAACTGTTCTTCATTTTTGGTCAGACATTTGTTATACTCTTCTATCAATGCAACTCCTCTTTCTGCTACATCATTGACAACGCTGAGACGTTTTAAAAATGTCAGATTCTCTTGATAGCTCTCATCCTGTGTCCAAAATTCAACATTTTTGTCCATGAAATCAGTAGGTAAATCAAATATTTGAAATGTAGTCAATGATTTTTTTGAAATAAAATCACTCAGGTCTGCTGATAACGACGTATCTAAATTTTCTTGCTCAATTTCAAATCGCTTCTTTTTTGGATCAGTGCTTATTTGATTTTTTTCCAAAGATAAAATCATTTTCTGCTTTACGAGTAGAGGCACATTATCGTCAAACAGAGAAATAATTGCCAACTGTTCACTCAAATACCACAGGTGATTCATCATTTTTGAACAAGCTGCTCTTGATACGGAACTGTTTACAGTTTTATACCTAATCAAGTCTTGCATGAAGATCAGATCATTGTGTGGTGCCAAAATCGCAGATGGAGCAGTAAACCAAGCTTTTAAATATATTTTTACTAGAAAAATACACACTTGACGTAAACCGTTAATTTCTCGTGCGGTTAATTTAAATTCTCCTCTAAAAAGAAATATTTTTAACGAATAAATGGCTTTTGACATCCAACGAGCATGATGAATTAGACCTGGATATTTAAACGTAGAGTTATCTTTTGGCTTTTCACCCAAAAAAATCAGTGAGATCTCTAAAAGCTCTTTATAATCATCTCTCGGTTGACGGACCTGTATTTAGAAAAAAAATTATTCAAATTATCCTATAAAGTGAGGATGATCTGACAACTTCATCAAGAACATATGGCATGTATAATTTTTGTGAAGTCAAATTTATGAGTTCATACCTGTAAATTTTCTTCAATCAAATTAATTAACGCTTGTTTGCTATTTGACAATATTTCATTGACGATACTATCATCCATCCCAGCCTTGAAATTGCATTTATTAAGGTCATTCCATTTATTTTTAAATCTAGAGAAGAATTGAACGTTTGGGCCTGATGAGGTTGGCCAATATACCTCAAACACTCCTTTAAAAACGAGTTCAAAGATGTGGTGGCGACAAGGTAAATGGATCAACTCTCGACTTAAAGCCTTTTCTATTTCAGCACAAGTCCCATGATGAATTCCTAGAAAACGAATGGAACAATCGAAAAACATAGATGATTCAAATGAATAGCTTGTATATCATAAATAATTAACCTGTATTAACAGCTGCTGTGTCAAAACACATGCCTTTGACATATGAACTAAGACCCCACTGCTTTAGAGTTTCAAGAATAGCAACTGCTTGATCATTGGCACTTCCTGATTTTAGCTTCGGCACACCCAACAATTGTTCACCACTACATGATGTCAGAACGATTGGAAGTCTATCTACAGTATCGGTTCCCGTGATGTCTGTCGACAGTTTTCCGTCCCAGTGCACAATACAATTATTTTCAAACTTTAACTCATCTTTTAACCCCTTCGCAATTTCTTTTCGCAAAGCTATTCGCTACGTTGAATTGTTTTGTAACTGATATTTACACTATTTAAATCAACTCCAACGCTTTTCAGAGTCGCAGCAATAATGTACATGGCATTTCTACAAGAAACATTCGATCGATCTAATGCAGCAACTAATTCTGGTGTTATCACGTTAATTTTAGAAGCAATAGGAGGAGTGTATTCATTTTCAAAATCAGAGACTGATTTTTTGAAGTCACGCTTGCTGATGACTCGGATATTATTAGGTCAGATTCTTGTCTAGTTATTGGGATATGTTTATCTGTTTTCACTGACTGATCTACAATTGAAAATTTGAATATTTTTATAAGCATACGAATATTATTAGATGTAGAAAAAGAGTCTTTGACAATTTTAGGAAAAATAAAATTAAATATTAAAAGTTGAAAGTAAAAGGAATTTGTAGTCATCTACTTATAGTTATTCAGAAAAAATGATAGCTAGCAATATTTTTAATCAAGTAATAAATTAATTATAACTATACGTTAAAACAATTAATAACAGTCAATTTATGTATTGTACAGTTGGATAATTATTAATTAGGCATTTATTTATATCGAGTTATGAGCACTATGCACTATGAATGTTAATTATTAGAGGAAAGTAACCAAATATGGAATAGTATCCCTAATGTGGAATACCGGCATTTCTCGAAAACAAATACCTCTAGACGCAATAAGCAGTGATCATCTAACTTTAACACTATACGCGCGTATAGGTTTCAACTCGTTAGTCGAGCGAGTACTATAGCCGGGGTGAGACTGTATTGTTTTGTCACTGTCAGAAAACTTTTTATGACACGTAAAAATACATATGCGAACTCTAGGCACATAATGATTGCGCTGGTGCAGAATTCGACCCCTGGATTTGAGATTATTGCAAGTAGTTTAAGTTACATTTTATATTTGACCAAAGTTCTAAAGTATCTCATAGAAATTATGGTTGATTTTTGATAGGTTTTGTAGTGTTCTATATTTGGGGTACTATTCCATAATTAGATACCTTTATGTTGACTTTGTTTTAGAGAAATTATAGTAAGTAAGTAATTTTAATAAGTACTTACTTATAATTAATAAATATAATACAAGACTGTTACTATCTAAAGCGCAAATATATGTCTGTTGATCATTACGATTAAAAGTTTTAGATTTTTTAAATTTGTTTTTTTTATGCGTAAAAAACAAAACGGTATTCTATATTTGGTTACTTTCCTCTACATGTTCATAAAATATAATACTTACTCATTTCATCGGCTATCATCACATCTGCCTCAGTGTCTGGTTGTGAACTTAAATTTATAATTCCTCTCCGATTCGAAGATTTTTGCCCCTCTAGAAAAATCTTTTTATCGTGATATATTGATTGAAGGTTTTTTTGATTCGTAGTATCAAAGAGTTCAGCCAACTTTTTTTGAAAAAGAGACTGATTTTTCATCTGAGCTGGTGAATTTTTTCTGCTTTTATTTTTTTTTAAACTTTTCCACTTACAATGTAAGCCTAGCAATTTTTTTACAGCGTTTTCTCTTCCACAAACAGTCAATCCAGCAGAATACCATTGCTTTTCAACTTTAACTATGGTATTCCCTGCACTTTGTTTAATTGTCTCCTTCAATACAACATGGTGATAAAAAAACACAGACATAACCTCTTTAACGGTAGGTAATTTACGGCCAAAGACGTTCGGGTTTGGAGTACCAATTAAAAAAATAGGCTTGCAGCTCATTTTTTAATTAAAGGCAAAAAGTTTTAATAATAAAAATTAAAAATCGAAAATAACTCAGTAAACTTTACTAATACTCGAATATAATAATTAAATACACATCAAACAACCCAAGATCTCACACAGTATAAACAAAGTTGTAATATATTGTCGTTACCTTAAGTATTATTTACATGTAAATAATGCCATAGAAGTGGCGCTATGCTCGACAACCACAGTGATTTTAGCGGTAAAATACAAAAAAGTAATAAGTTGACTTTAAATAACGAATTAACATTTATTTGACATATTTGACAATCTGTACAGTACTGCCAACTACGTTATTACAAAATGTCGTTTTAGCGCTTTTTATTTGAATCGTGCTGAATCACATAAAATTTTCTCTACGAAATTATCAAAAAAACTCGATAACATTTACGAAAACTAAGATATTTTATGTTTTTGAGTCATTACTTTGTGATAGAGTATAAGAAATTGCAAAAGTTATCCTCAACTATTTGAGGTTGGACTTTAACCGCGAATAACTTTTAAACGAGTCAACTTAGCAAAAAATCATTTCAGACTTTTTTTGTAGATCGTTAAATTTCCTACAAGAATATGTATTTATTTCCACGAGACATTTATTCGTTCGAGTGCATTAAAAACCCAAACAAAAACAAAAAAAAATCTTATGTTATTTAAATGGGAAATCAAAAATCACAATGAGCCACCTCTTAATATTAATATTAAGGGCTGAAACTTTACCAGATTTTTTTTTTCGGCATCATGGACGATATTTTCGTAGTAGCTAAAAGAAAAAAAATTAAAAGTTTTTTTTGGCCCACCCTAATATATATATATATATATATATATATATATATATATATATATATATATATATGTATATATATATATTATAGTAAAAAACGTTGGCTCCCCTTTTCAACGAAATTTCCAAAAACCCTTCTTCAGTGAATGTTTACGTCATACAAGCAACGTTCCTTCCAGAATTTACGTTCGTAGATTAAATGGTTTGAGCTGTGCATTTATGAGTCACTCTGTAAGACAGTCAGTCAGTCATGAACACACACACAGACACACCCTCTACAGCCCGAAATATGAAAAAAAGTTCCTATGTGGATGTATCTGAAAACGCTTCCTAACTGAGGTACAGCCCTTAAAAGGGGGAGGCCAGACACAAAATTTTTGCTTATACCTCAGACGCAACTAATGATAATTATTTCAAATTTTGTGTGTACTCGTTACTAGTGCCGAACTGTTGATAGACAACCAGTGGTTGTACATACAGATAACGATCTTTGTATTTAGAAATCGTTTTCGGACACATCTTTATACTGACTTTCTTTCTTATTTTGGGCTTAAGAACACGCCCCTAGAATTTCTGCCGGACATTTATGAAACACACTGTATATACATATTGTTTCGATATTACAATATTCCAGAATTTTCCTTTGTTTAGTTTAATACATTTTCATTAAATTCGCATATACACAACACAACACAACACACATTTAATGATAAAATAGTTATATTGTTTGTTCTGAATGCAATTAGTTAAATTTTAGAAATCCAATATTACGCTGGCAGCATATACTAGAGATACTATTGTTATCTAAAATTATGCACATAATATTGTTTCATTGATTTTGAGGTCGCACTAATAAACTAATATATAGATCCCATACCAGGAAGCTTATTACAAGGAAAATTTCCGATTTCCCAGTATTTCGAATTATACCCTCCGGCATTTATTTGGTGCATAGACAAACGGCGTTTTCGGAGTCAATTAACGCTTGAAACACGAGGAATTTATTGGAAATCGTTGCGAATCCATATTGTGCCCGTGCTCCGTTTAATAATCAATGATTTAGTTTCATGCAGAGTAGGCCCATTAACCATTTCACCGTTGATCACATAAATTACAGGCAAGGTTTTCCCTACGGTCACGGAATATACCTATTTGTCTCATTCAACAATGTTATCACTTCACAATCGAACGTTTTATAGAGGTTGGTAGTTGATGTTAATGATTATTTGTGTTATCTTGTTATGCGTATGGAGCAGAGTTTCCCAACCTTTTTACGCCTTTGGCCCCGTGGATATAGGAGTAATATGTTTATTCGGGAGTAAAAGCGAGCACTTCCAAGTACATTTTCCACTGAAATTCATCCTTTCTTTCCTAAACTACAAAAGATTTCTAAACGATTTTTGTCTGTTTTCATTGTTATTATGTATGTAACACATGGACAAGAGATCTTTCAAATTGTATAATTTTTATTATTTAGTAGTACCTCCGTTCCACAGTAAGTGAGCTATTAGGGTCAGGCGGGGTAATTGGAAACGAATTTGAACATTCTACCTAAAAATGTATGTAGCTAACATTTGAAACTAAAAATTCCTAAATCGATTATGAATTTCTTTAATTAATTCATATGACTAAAAGATGTTTCTATTGAAACTAATTTTGCATATGTTTAAGTTACATTTATAGCTTGTTTACAATTACCCCTGTTCTTTCCATTTACCCCTATGATTGGGGGTAAATGTAAACATATTTTTCCTAGTCCGACTCAATTAAATGCGTTCATTATGCAGTACCAATTACGGGAGGTAGGTTGTAATAGTAATTTATTATCTTTGTTTGTTAACAGCCTGGTTCACAATTACCCCAAAACATTGTTTTCAATTACCCCCAACCCATAATTGAACCTCAGAATAACCAATGTCAAATAAAAAAAGGTGATTGAATGCGGGGAAAGCTTAAATCCAAGATCCCAGCCAGGTCACAAGAGGCGTCATTGTTGCGTAGCATGATGTCGAATGCGGAACTAAATAAATCTCGTGGTAGTCCACAATTTGTGACTTCAGTGACTTGATTATTTAAGGCAATGAAGTCCTGACTACTAGTGCAAGGGATTTGTAGATCATTTGATTGTTGCACCATCGCCACCAACTTCTTCTGTATCTCACCAAATCAATCGGGTCAAACAGGCTCTCAGGAAATTTCGGTGGATTTAAAGGAAAAACGCCATTCAATATGTTTGTCTTTTTCATCGCCTTTGGCCAAAGTTTGCCTAACAACTCTACAAATTTCGATTTCGACATTCGAATTATCGATTTACCCATCTGCGATTTTCCATAATTAACCAGAATTTCGTCCCACATTGTCTTGACTGGCTCAAACACTATTTTGTTTAGAGGCTGTAGTTGGTCAGTTAAATGGCTTAGAAATTTTAATATTTGTATTTTTGCTGCTATACCAGCTTCTATAATCCGAACATTGATATATCAACTATGCCTATCATACAACAAAACTGCTGCTTTGCTTTCGAGAAAATTATTTTTCCGTACTTCTTCAACATGTACAACGAACATTTTTTGAAACCAGTCAAAAAATGTAGGTTCTTCCATCCATCCATTTACCGTTGCTCCATAATGAGTCTTTGGGTAGCCCAACTCTGATATCCAGCTGGGTTGGACCGCTGCTCCGTTAAATATTATCAGTTGAGGCAAGAATCCACTACTTGCTGAAATACAGGCCAAAACGGTAGTCGATTCTCTTCCGGAACCGCTAGGAACTCTACTAAGCGGTGACCCTTTTCCCCGATACCTCTTAACCTGGTAGGGTCTTGTAAAAATCCACTTTCATCTGCATTAAAAATCAAAACTATTCTCATCATCGGCGACATTATGATTTATTCCATGACTGTCGTAAGTTTCTTTTAATTTATCAAAAAAATCATATATGACGAAAGGACCTTGCAGTTTTTCTGGCTTTTTGCATATGCTCTGGTTTTTTAGCGACAAATTCGGTTGCCTCCTCATGAAGCCTTGATACCAGTGATCTCCAGGAAGGCCATCTTTAAATCTTGTTTTTAATTTATTCTCAATAATATATTCTTGGACGTCTTTGAGTTCCATTTTATCACAGGGCCATTCCGTTTGTGCTCTAGCCAAAAGACATTTAACAAGCTTTTCCTCTACATCGGGTAGCAGAACAGTAGGACGACCCGGCATCATCTTTCTAATTTCTATTTTGCGTCCATTAATTCGATTAAAAATTACCGAAATAGGAACTCCATAATGCGCTTCTGCTTCCCTGTAGTTCATCTTTTTATTTGTCACATCGTGTACAGCACTACAAGCTTTAATTATTACAAGTTAGCTATAGCAATTTAATATGAAAAAAGAAGTATTTATAGAAAAATAAGTTTGTTTACCTTTACCCCAAAGTGAAAAATTTATGGGGTAATTGTAAACAGAGCAGCGTAACTATAAAAAAATATATATGAAGCCGTTCATCTTCTTAAAATATTCACAAACTATTATAATTCAAAGCAAAAGTAGTTTTTAAATTTACCTTTTATTAAAAGTGGAAAAATAAATAAAAAAACCTCCTTAGCATAACTTTTGTAAACGCAAAAAGGGTGGAAGGTTTCAATAAAGCAGGTGTTTTGTTTTCAAGATAGACAAGGAAGGCGGGTGATAAGTTATGAGATACGTAGCTGATCATGGGCAACACTGATTTGAGTTTGTTAGTACAAATCGTTTCCGTCAGGGTACTCTACTGACCTTGTTTCCAATTACCCCGATTTTCCAATTACCCCGCCTGACCCTAGTCCTATTTAAAAATTCAAAAATAAGTGAGCTATTAAAAAAATTCAACAATGGAAACATTTTTAATGAATTATTCAGATACAACTCCACATTAATTAAGTAGAAGTATGAACTGAACAAATTTACTGGTGGTTTAAAGTGAATTCCGCAATTCTTCTACAGTATTAATGATATCGGTGTTGCAATTGATACTAATTCTAAGCGAAAGATGCACGGCAGCGGAAGTTTTTCTTTAGTCATATGTTTCAATTTGTAGTTGTTACCTCTGTATTCCATTATGCTATCCATAGCCATTTTTAATGTTAAAATATTTTATCCAAATCGTTTCTGGATATAAATCAGAAAGAATCTTCTACTACTTCAAAAGTCATCAATATTTTTGGATGCATCAGTATTATTGGTACTGCAATGATTATATAGAAGTAAAATATCCCAGATCTAAAACATTTAGATCGCGACTGTTAGTAGATAGGTAACGAAACGAAATGTTCCACCCGTCCATATGATATTCTTTTGATATAACTTCGTCCGGAATGTTTGCATGGCGTCGTGCATTATCATGTTGAATGATGATGTTATGTTTTGCACTATTTCGCCACTTTTGTTTAATAGCGGGAAGCACTTTTTCAAGCAACATGGTTTTGTAACTTATTTAATATATTACTTATGTAATAATAAAATTTATATAATAAAATAAACTTTACGACAAGGCTCTGCTTCATCAGGAAGAGGATATAACTTTTGGTTAATTTTAGACATATAAAACCACTTTTTATCTAGGTGAATATAGTTCAACATATCTTGAAATTAGTTATTGTCGTTTACAAATGATAAACAATATTGTACTTGATTTATATTGTTTTTTCCGTTTTTAGCGAAAGATAGTTAGCAAAGATTTTACGGAATTAGAATGTCTTTTCAATTTACCAGTTTTTATTTTTTTGGGAATGCCTGTTGTATATGATAAAAAATGAAGATTGGCCTTGTAACCTCAATATCTTTAATTGTGTTCAATTGTTGTTGGCGATCTACTGATTTTCGGCCGCATTTTCCTTTTTTCTGGACTTAACATTTATTGGTTCTATCCCATATATTATATATATATATATTAGGTTCTGGCCTGTTTTCGTTAACCCTAACTCTTTCAAGATTTTTTAAATAATAACTGTGATAGTAGCTGGTGTCAAAAATTTATTACTAGTTCTACTATTAGCAAACGTCAACTTAATAACAAAAAATTCCACACCTGACTATGTTCGTAGTGTAGTACGAAATACTCTATGTTTATAGTTAAATTAAAAAAAAGTTATTACCTACAGTTCAATAAATTTCAATAAAAATTGAAATAGATCACTTATTGTAGAACGGAGGTAGTACTATATTTATTACATTTTTTAACAAAAAACTCATTTCCCAGGAGTACCAAAAAGTCTACAATGTATCTTATTTTACAAGTTAACATATTATATAGCTTAACATATTTTTTGTCATAGTGTAACCTGCTATTGGTCTGACCTACTAACACGCGTCAACTTTGACGTATAATTGTAGTTCGGGTTTGAAACGCTTTGTTCATATTAAGCTACGTTTGTACCTGCTATTTTTTAGACCCTTTTTGTATCCTTGTATCGCCTGGATATAGGTCTCCCCTAGCATTTTACAATTGTCCTTGTTATGAGTCATTCTTTGCCACACGAGACCTGCGTGTTTTTCGAGATCATCTTTCCACCTCATTTGCGGTGTCCCTCTTGCTCTCGTTTTCTATTGGTATCTTCAGGGTGTGTAGGTGGTCGCATGTTCCATATCCCTTCCTGAAATCTGCTTGTTCCGTACGCTGATAGTTATAGAGCTTGTTAGTAAGTCTATTTGTTAGGATTCATGTGAGTACCTTGTACATTTGTGTGAAGATATAGGCGTATAGTTGTTCAGATTCGACTAATTTCCCTTCTTATGTATTAATATGGTTTTGGCGTTGTTCTATTGATTTCGTATTCTACTTTCTTTTATGATCTTATTGGACATGCTTCACAGGTATTCCGTCTCCTTTTCTCCCTCTTCTTCAAGGAGTTCAGGCAATATTCCGTCCTCTCCTGCAGCCTTTTGTTGTTGCACTTTGTTTCTTTTGTAATTTTTTTCTATTTCCTTGTCGGTAATATCTGGCATGCCTTCTGAGTTCTCGTTGGTTATTTTCCTTGAGCTATTGATTCTGGTTTATAGGTTTTTCTTGGATCTATATAAGTCTTCATAGCACCTACTTTTTAGTGGTTATTATTTTGATTTTCGGGCGTTGTTCTATGTCTTGTTCTTTGCATCACATACTTTGAGCAACAGTGATGCTCAAAGTATTTTGCTATAGTCCCAATTTATTCATATAAAAGTACACGCTTGCACAACAAGCGTGTACTTTTTACACGCTTGCGCACTTCGTGATGTTTACGGTCGTAATGATCGTCCAAACAAGACCACGATTGAATGATTGATGATGAGATTTTAGGAAACTGGGTCGGTTTGTGATTGAGTAAAGCCTATTCGTGATTGTTCCGTGAATCGTCACGTGAATTTGTTCGACTTAACGAAAATCACCCTTATATAAAACAATGTGTTTAAGTTTTACGTCACGTCACGTTCCGTCGGGTGTCGTTCTGTTAAGTTCAGCGTAATCCCTTCATAAGACTTTATACTTTGGGATTACGCTAAGTCGTTGGTCTACGTTGAACAACTGGAGTTGCCCAACTGGAGAACAACTTTAATCGAACTATTGCGGAAATCTAAAGAAAATCTGAAGAAAGACATCCGAAATTGGGCCTTGCGGATCTACCAATGCAAACGTAGCCGTGGAAGCCATTTGCATGTCTTTTTAAAGGATTTCAGATAATGTGCATTCTGAATCAACTTTGTGCTGACTACAAACTTGTAAGAGGAGTGTTTTTTGTTTGTCGCTTTAATGTTCTGAATTACATTTTGATCCATGGGTTGTGTTAAGACTGTTAAGGCCAAGGGTTGTATTTAAGGCAGTTCAAATCGTCCGAATCGTCAGGTCAAACAAGACCACGATCAATTGATTTTATGAAACTGGGTCGGTTTGTGATCGAGTAAAGCCTATACGTGATCGTTCCAGGCGTTCGACCGAAAACATTTATAGTGCCGCTGAAAGTGTGCGTGAAGACCGAAATATATCCCGTTTTCTGGTTTTTGACATTCACAACAACTTGGTCTTTCTGAAATCACAACTTTTAAGCGAATTTTACTGAAGGAATTGCATCTGTACCCGTATAAGATTTAATTCGTACCAGAATTGAAATCACGGCTCGCGTCGCATATTTGCAGACTGGACTTTGGAGAAGCTGAAGACGGATCCTCGTTGTCATAAAATCATCTTCAGTAACGAAGCCCATTTTTGGCTAAATGAATATGTAAATAAACAGAACTGCCGCATTTCGGACGACATCCATCCACGGCAGATACTGGAGGCTTGCATCCTAAGAAAATAACTGTTTCGTGCGGATTGTGGATGGAATCCGATTAGATTAGAACCATGAGAAGAACATTTTGTGGCCCACAGTAGACGATATGACGTCATGTAGTTCCGACAAGATGGTGCCACGTGCCACACAGCGGGTAATACGCCATTAGGCCGGATTTACGAACACCGCAATTACGATGGCCGTAACGTACCGCAAAACAGCATACATGAACAGCGATTTGACGGCGTGAAAGAGTGATTTGACAGCGTTGTCACTTCAAAATGAATTATGTTATGAGGCATTATCAATTGTTCAATTTAATTTTGGCCGGATATTTGTATCTTAACAGGTTGACGGCCACGCACTCCGTTCGGAGTGGTTGAGGGTCTTCGAAAAAATACCATAAATATTGGTGGCAGTCAACCTGTTAAACTGCAAAGGAAACAAGTAGGAAACGTTGGTACGAGAGACATTTTTCGGAGAAAATTCCAGTTTGGTCACGCACACACTCAACCAAAAAGGTGTCCTTCAACGATATTTTCTTTTCTTTCTGTTGTTGCAGTTGCTGGCTATTGCGTAATATAAATCACAACACAATACCAAATGTCACTCTTTAATCCGAGTGAATGCGTTGATTTGCTAAAATAGTCACGTGAATTTGCTCGACTTAATGTAACGCGAAGCGAAGTATGAACATGGCAGCTTTCATGTTACTTTAAGTTCTGATACCTCACGTCGCATCGATCGTAATCAGCCGCATATAAAAGAATGTGTTTCAGTTTTACGTCACGTCACGTCCCGTCACGTCCCGTCGCGTCTCGTTACGTTAAGTTCACCGCAATCCCGCCAAAAGACTTTTTTCTTTGGGGCTACGTTAAATCGTTGGTTTATGTTACACAACCCTTGCCCTACTGGAGAACAACATTAATCGAATTGTGGAAATCCAGCCCGACTTTATGAAGAAATACATCCAAAATGGGGCCTTGCGGATCTACCAATGCAAACGTTGCAGTGGAGGCCATTCGCATATCCTTTTAACGGATTTCGGATAATGTGCATTCAACTTCTTGTTGACCAAAAACTTGTAACAGTGTTTTTTTGTATGTCGGATTAATGTTCTGAATTACATTTCGATCCATGGGTTGAAATTTTCGTCAATCGACTGCAGATCTTTTTCTAGTAGATACAATGGTGCATTATCACGAAGCAGAAGTTCCTTTAGCGGTAAGTTCTACATCTATAAATATTTCTTTACTTCGGGAACAAAATGCACTTTCAGTCAGGCTAGAAATATTGCTTTTTAACCCAAGCACTTCTTTGACCTGCGTAATGAACTGGTAATTTTTTAATTGACGCAAATACACGTGTATTCCGGTTGCATTTGCACATAAATGTCATCCTTTCCTTCGACATCTTTGAACCTGATGCACTACTCACTGACCCAGAAGCTAAAGTTTTATCGAACTTGGTAAAGAATACGGGATTTTTTTAAACTTAGTGTTGCGGACTTTTTACCTGGTGTAACTGTATTTTAATCGTCTTTTGCACTCTTTAACTAAGATCTGGAAGCAAAAATTAAGCTTCTACGTTATCTACGCTGGTTCAATAAATATATTTGTGTTTTTGTTCAAAATAATTGTTGACATTTTCAATATCACAGATAGTAGATGCAAACGCAACTTACTCAACGTTGCCACGTTTATTATTTTTTTTATAGAAAAATATTATCCCTTATGCATATAAAAATATCAATACTTTTTTTAGGATACCTAATCTAACCAGGGTTAAAACGGGGTTAAAAATATAATAAAGATTCCGACTAAACAGTTCAAAAATTACTTGAATGGAAATTGATACCAGCCGATTTGGTTAAACCAACGGTTCTGGTCCTGGTTCACATTGTCCTATATTGGATCGAGAGTTCGCGCTGCCGCACGTATGTTGTCTTGATTTATCTGCCCGCTTCGCGGCGGGCAACCTAATTTAACCAGCGTGCAACGCGAACTCTCGATCCAATATATGCTAATGTGGCAAGGACCGTTGGTTTAACCAACTCGGCTGGTATCAATTTCCATTCAAGTAATTTTTTAATTGTTTTGTAGGGATCTCTTAAAATATTCTGAATATTCATAATAGACAAATACTTTCTGGAATCCAATTTTGTATATACTTTGCTCAAACATGTGACGCAGAAAAATTGAAATAATTTATATTATGTTGTCAAAATTAAATTTGGCAACGGTGACCCAATTGTATCTACATTCTCAGCTATGTTACCAGTCATACACCTCAGTTATTTGGTTGAAAATGCAATTTTTTATTACAATAACCAAAATATTTCTCCGAAATAAGAAAAAAATATTTTTTACAAGGCCTATGTCTTTCCATTACAATGTGCAATTTCTATGGTGTTGGTGTTAATAAGTAGGTACCAAGAAAGCAACCAACCTTGAAGCATCCCGACACAGTTTCAAGAGTCCATTTTTCCACTTGGAGCATTTATACGACCCCTCGGCCGGGATCAATCTCCACTCAACCAAATTCTTGACCGTTTCGTCTGGATCCTGCAGAAGCTGGTGAATATCCAGGACACTTAAATAATTAAGTCGAGATATTGTGGCTGTTTGTGACGTGGCTGTTCGTTGCAATATGAATGCAACTTCAATACGACGCTTAAGATCGTATATATGTTGCCAAAATTAGAATTTTTCATATAAACGGGCATATAAACAAAAATAAACGTGGTAACATCGAGTTAGTTGCGTTCGCATCTACTATCTGTCAATCTGTCATCTACTATCTACTATCATCTACTATCTGTCATCTAAAAAATGTCATCAATTATTTTCAACAAAAACGAATATTTATTGAACCAACTTAGACAACGTAGAAGCTTAATTTTTGCTTCCGGATCTTTGTTAAAGAGTGCCAAAGACGATTAACAACAGTTGCAACAGGTAAAAAGTCCGCAACACTAACTTTCAAAAAAATCCCGTATTCTTTACCTAAGCCGTTTTACCTGGTAACACTTTCCGATACAAACCCGATTCATCCGCGTTATAGATTTGATCGGCTTTCGAAGTCTTTCTCCCTAAGTATGTCCATGAATTTCTCTTGGAATGGTTTCTCACCTTTTTCGTTATTCGATAGTATTTCACCACTAAGTTTGAGTTGGCGTATTCCATGTCTTTGCTCGAATTTGTCTAACCATCTTCTACTAGCAACAAACTCTCCTATTCCAAGTATTTTATGGAAAAAATTGGCTTTTCCATCACTATAACACCTGACAAGGGGATAGCTTTTCTTTACTGCTCTAAAAACACATCTTCAAAAAAGAGATTCAAAGGATCTTCAAGCTGGGGTTTATCAAGCATTTTATATTTATCAAGTTTATCAAGCATTTTTATATATATATTTATCAAGTTTTTTTAGCGCCTAGGCCCCTTTCTGTATTTATCACAAATGATTGTATTTTGCCCTCTTTGCATTTTTTATCAATAATAGTCAATTATCGAACGTCATACTGCTGCGCAAGAGTTGCTAACGCAAAACCCTTTTGAATCTTGTCTGAAATCTCGCAGTTTTGTGATATTGTCAATGTCACATTCTTTTCTTTGACACTGAAGCCATGATACAAAACGTACAAAACTATCGGATTATATTCGAATAGTTCGGATTACCTATAAATGTCTTCGGATTATCGAGGCTCTACTTAATATAAACAAAAGAATTGTAAATAAAATTAAATGTTGGTTATTGTTTTGAAGTAAATGAAATGTTTATTTCATTAAAACAAATGGGGTACATGGCGAGTCAGTCAGAGAGGGGTTCATGTGGAGCGGTGTTGGTTGTAGCTACGTACTGACCAGAACGAACATGTTGACCTCCCCAATTTTAACAAAGATTGGAATTGCTTTTAGTTATAACAATAACACGCGGTTAAGGTTGTTTTATTCAGAATTCAATTTGGTATAATAATAAGCAATAAAAAAGATTTCTTTCACGCTCACTTAGTGGTGCTCCGCTTTTAGTGATTTTAAAACAGATTAAAATTATATTAAGTTATATTCAAAAAAAATTTCAGACAAATTTGATATGAAAAAGATACATAAATCTCCCTTCCTTAAGAGTTAATCCTCAAAAAAAAATCCCTAATTCAATTTCCCTTCAACTTGATTTTCTTTTTGATACTCAGACATTAGTAACCCAAACGCATTAAGCCTAATGATTCTTAAAATTACCATATTTCCGACAAGGACAACCCCAATTCCACTTTCAAAACAATATTTTTTTCCCTTTTCACAAAGATTTCCTCTGTGTTTTTCTTTGTTTAAGACCTGTGTAGGTGCCTATAAAGGTTTACGTATTTCACTCGGGCTTCCGGGAAATCGGGTCTGAACAGCTGTCGGAAATTAACAAAGGCCTTATATATCGTGAGTTTTTATTGCCTGTCACCGGTTCTACCTTCCCAATCGATCTTGGGTTTTGTTGTGTAAATTAAGACACTTGATTTATTTTATAATTCACCTGACAAGTTGGATTTTATAGCTTACCATTGTACTTCTTAGCCTATTTTTAATTTTGTGATTTTTTTTAGTGTTGTGAATTATAAAATTAACAAAGATTCAAACATTACAACATAATATGTTGAATGTTGTCATTCACATGTCACCAAAATTAATACACCGTTTCATGTTATTTCAAACACTTATCATTTTGTAATAATGTGTTATCTGTCTCTTCGCATTATTCAATTATATTGTTTCGCAGATCTTCTACTTTATGCACTTCACTGCTGAATACTGAATTTTTTAAATATGGGAAAAGAGGAAAGTTCAAAGGACTTAGATCACAAGCACGTGGTGGAAATCGGGCTTTGCTTATTAGCCTGTCCTCGAGGAATTCATGAAGATAATTTAATGTTTAACGGGTAATGTGTAGTCTAGTATAATCTTGTTGGAAGAAACCATTTTTGAGTTCATCATCATGAAATTCATTAATTAACTGTATCAAAATAAATGATTAAAAATTACCGTAGAAAAATATTGGACCAATAATTGTTCGCCTCGACATTGCTAACCACACATCAACTTTAATTGTATGCAGTGGGGTCTCTCTAGAAAATGCGGGTTGTCAACACTCGACATGCGCATGTTATGAGAATTAATGTATCCGTTTAGATGAAACCAGGTGAAAATGTTAAATTTATCACTTCGTCGTTCATATTTTCATTGAACCACCGACAGTATGCCATGTCTTTTATTATAATCGAGTGGTAAAAGTTCTTGGTACATTTGCAGTTTATAAGGTTTCATATGAAGTTCTTGACGAATAAACCTGTGTCTCCCAGTTGAAGTAGCAGGTTCGGTTCGTCAAGGTTCGAAAGCAATCAACTGATCGTAATACTTGCCTTCTAAACAGATTGCTGTTAAATACAGCCATAGGAAAACGTTGTCTAAATTCTTCAATGCAAACGTCGATACCGTATTACCATTCACCATTTTCCAGGCGTCTACCAATACGAAAATAATTTTCCACAATAAATGTTTTCTGCTCGTTTGTAAACATTTTCAAATGAAATAAATTAAGTAAGACCGATAGAAATTTATGTTAACAACTACTGACAGCTACTTAAAAATAACATTCGATAATTTGTTTAATTTTAGTTGTGTGAAAGATATGGTGAGTCTCTCCAAATAGCATGACTGGATTCGAAGAGTTATTTCACGCTCACGTTATTTCTTATATAAAATTAAAATTATTAAATAATTATTTAATTTATTATATTCTTTGCAAATATAATTTGCGTCGGAAAAGATATTTCTATATACAGTTTCATAGTCTGAAAACAATTCATTCTTAAAAACGTTGTGATGAGAATGTAATATTTTTTTTAAGATATTTACATATTTAATTTAATTCATTATTTTTCATCATTATTTTTCATCATGATTTATAATTTAATTCATTATTTTATAATAATTCTTATGGTGACGTAACTTAAATATTCTTTAACACTATTTTTTTTTTAATACGTACCAGGATTCGTTGATACATGAAGACATGTAATCTTCAATCAAAATGCAGATGATTGGATGAAATAAAAAATTTACAAGAAATGTTCTATGGCTACAAAATAATAATAATAGGTATCTAGTACCAAAATAATCTTTCTTCTTCTTCTTCTTTTCGGAAACCTAAAGGCTTGCTTTTCTTTCCCATCCTCATTGCACATGCTCTTGAGATTCTGACGACTAGCTGTCCTTATGTCTCTTTGGTGGTCATCCAGATGGTAGACAGGATGCTGGTTTTTCCTCTCGCACGATTTTTACTAGTCTGTGATCTTCCATCCTAGATAAGTGTTCATTGCAGAAGCGCCTTCGCGCGCGTGTCCACCTCACCACGTCTTCTGTCTCGGATTCTTCCCGAATTTCTTTACTCCTTCTTTGGTCTTTGAGTATGTTTCCCGTTGTTGCTCTTAGTACTCTCATTTCATAAGTGCGCGTCATTCTTTTGGTCTCGGCTGTGTCGGCTCGTGTTTCTGCTGTGTATGTCATTACGGGTCTTACACATGTTTTGTATATTCTGACTTTGGTTGTAGTTGATATACATACATTTTACATGATAGTTGTTCTCAAGGCTCTTGCTATACTGGCCGACTTGTTGATCTGGTTTCGTACGACATTCTTGAGTCACCGTAAGATGATATTGTTGTTCCCAGGTAGTTAAACTCGAAGACCTGTTCTATTATTTTGTTGTTTAGTTCTAGCTTGCATCTGCATGGTTCTCTGGCAATTACCATGCTTTTTGTTTTGGTGGTTGATATTTCCATATTAACATTTGCAGCTTTTTTGTTGAATGCCTGTAAGAGCCATTGTCTTCTGTGTCCCCGAATAGCCAGCATATCAGATAATCCTAAATTGTTGTTTTCCCACCTTGTACCCATGGTTTACCTTACGCACTTGCTCTATTATTCGGTTCATTATGATATTGAAGAGCAATGGACTGAGGCTGTCGCCTTTTCGTACTCCCATGTTTTGTTCTATTTTCTCCGTTGTTATTGAATTTGTCCATAAGGACAAATAATTCTGAAATTCAGAAATATTTCTGTGGTATTGTTTGTGTTGAACTGTCTGACTGTCTCGATTATGCTTAGATGTGTTCCTCTGCCTTCTAACTCCATCAGAACATCCTCAAACTTTATTCTGTCGAACGCCCATGTCACATCTATGAAGCACAGATATTCTGGTTTATTGTATTCTATTGCCTTCTCCACGACATGTCTGACAACGAACACTGCATCGACCGTCGACCAGTATTACCCAAACCCTTGCTGTACTTCACTTGTAATGGTATGTCTGAGAATGCGTTGCTGCAGAATACGAGTAAGTAATTTCATGGATGTATCCAAAAGACATATTAGACATATTCCTCGATAGTTAGCAGAATCTGAGGTTTTTCCCTTATTGAATAATGGGTTTGTTATGCTCTTTTTCCAGGTCATTGATATCGTTCCGTCCTTCAGTATTTTATTGAACAGTTCGGTAAATTGTTCAGCCAGCACTGCTCCCCCACATTTTACCAGTTCGTTGGGAATGTTATCCGGGTCTTGGCATTTGCCGTTTTTCAGATGTTTTCTTTCTTATATGAACTCCTTCACCGTGGTATGTTCTATATCCTCGATGTCTCCTGCCTCTCCTCGGCGTAGCCGCCGTCCATCCGCGGGTATTCGTTCTTCCTCCTTGTTTGTAGACAGGTAACTTTTATCAGTCTAACGTTTTTGTAATTGATATCGATAATCCAATATATCTTTTATAGTTCAGTTTACTTTAATATCAGTTTTATTTAATATTATTATATTTTTGTCGTTAGAATTAAAGACAGTAGAATTTTAAAAAGTTTATTAATTATTTCCCGGAACCTCCGCCATTTTTGCATTTACTTGCCTTGTATTTATTTTTATTATAAACATTTATATATTTGATGTATTAATATTATTTTAATAAAATCGATTTTAAAATTGGGTGAACGATCCTTTTTAAAGGTAGCAAAAAGGATTCAAAATCAGGTGTGAACAGCTGTCGGAAATTAACGAAGACGGTATATATCGTGAGTTTTTATTGGCTGTCTACCTTTCCGATCGTTCTCGGGTTTTGTTGAGGAAATTAATTGGACACTTGATTCATACAATTTTCTAATTTACCTAACAAATTGAATTTTATAGCTTGAAACTAGATTTATAGCTTACCCAATTCGGCCAAAGTATTTACAATTTATAGGAAATATTTTATATAAAATATGATTTACTTCAAAACAATAACCAATAAAATTGTATTTCATTTACAATGTTTCTGTTTATATAGACATACATATTTTCATTTTCAGCAATATTTTGTTTTTGAGATTACGATATATTAGTTTGTTGATTTTTATGGTTTCTTCCATCGTTAAAGAAAAACCATTTCCTTTTTTGAAAGTTCTTTTTGATTTTGGCGTAGTTTTGTATCACTTTTTCAATAAATTGGAAATAAAAACATCACCACCCTATAGCGAACAAAAACTCCACCCATAAACCAATAGCCATAAGTAACCATAAGTTATATATAAACTGCTTGCAGCAGGTTACACTCAAAACATGTGTCATAACAAAAGTTAAATTTTAGTTTTTCTTTTTGCTCTTCTGGAAGGCACTATTATACTAGAAAAGTAACGAGCCATCACTGAAAAAAAAGGGGGCAAAAAAAACATGATTTTTTTGAAAATTGTATAAAAATATTTAAAAATTATGAAATTTTTTGAAATTTCATACAATTGATTTGCAAAAGATTAAACTAAATTCTAAAAATAATTTCAGCCCCTTTTAAGGTATATTTTTAATAAGGTTTTCACCCACTTTTTCATCCCCTTTTTCACCCACAATTCGAACAGTTTTCGTCGCATGGACGTGATTCCGGCAAGGGCATGTCCGAAATGTCGCCACACGTCCGACTCAATTTACGACATATTTGCTTATTTTATTTGGCAAGTGCCAAAAGCTAACTTTTTTTTTAAATTCATTTTTGGACGCCTAAATAACGTGATGCGGTAGTCTCATCGAAAATCCCCGTACGTGGGGTCGTTCGTTTTTGGCTACCAGAATCTGATGCACCGACGCTCTCCGACCGGGGAGGCCGTCGGAGGCGGCGTTTCAGTCGGGAGACCCGAATTCGCAGAAAATGTGAATAACGTCGCCGACGAGAGTGGTGTCGGAGGACGCGTCTCGAAGTTTTCTACTGGAATCCTTGCGTGAATTCTATTTTCCGCGGGCATCTTTTCCGTGACCTCCGTAAAAGTGGTAATTTTTTTAATGCAAACTTTTGTGGTCCGTGCGGGGAAGCGTTCGGCCTGAATCGCCAGGTCGCGACGGAATCGCTAATTTCGATCGATTCTGAGATGACTGACGTGCTGCGTTTCCCGAATTTAACCTGGGGGACCGCACCACGTGGGTTTTAAAAAGGCTCAAATTAGGTTTTTTTATACCGCCGGAGGTGGCAGATCTTCAATGTTTTAACCGCGCGTCTTAGATGACTTAACTGCGAATACCCGTCCGCACATTGCGCATCCCCAAGTTTCGAACTCCATCCTGCCGCGCGCCTCCACGGGGTCAAAACCCGCCCGAAAATCGATTTTTTGCGGAAACCGCTGGCCGGAAGCAGAGGCGACGGCGCAAAACGGGATTGTACATTTTTCTGGTGTAGAACCGAAAGCTTCGTCGAGGGGTGCCGTTTTCGCGACTCAACTCCCCCAGATTCGAACACACCAGACAGAAAGCAAGGGCTCTCCGGGAATCCTTTTTAAATAATTGTTTCCTTTTTTCAAAAACTATAAGAGATATCGAGAAGATTTTTTTTTTAAAGTTATATTTGCAACACACAGAAATTAGAGAATTTGAAAAACAAAATGCCGCAAGTTATAATAGGGAAATCGGAAAATAATGTCGTATCTTCGTCGTATAATCGTTTGTCATTTATCAGCTTACAGTGTACTTCAAAGTCGTGCAAAAGATAATGCAATAGATTTTGCAATTTATGGTGAAATGGCAGGCCAAATGCCAAAAGAGCTACTTATGTATGACGTTTGCGATTCACACGAGCAGTAACGCAATAGTTACTACCAAAAACATTAACGATGTTTATCCAAATGTATTAGACGTTTCTAATTGCTAAATGTGGCTTTCTAGGTTCAAATCCGATAACTTTGCTCTTTCCAACTCGTATCGATCAGTAAAAAGACCCAAATGCTGAAACCGGGACAAACTGTGAATGAAGACCTTTACTGTGAACAATTGTTTCGAGTGAACCAATATTTTATTGAAAAGTGACCAGCGATTGTCAAAAGAAAAGGTGTTATTCTGCAGCACCATAATGCAAGATCTCACTGCGCAAGACGAAGCCTTAGAAGTATTGCTCATCCACCATACTCGCCCGATATTGCGACATCGGATTTATATTTATTCCGATCGCTAGAACACTTTCTAAGTGGTAAATAATTTGAAAATTTTGATGATTTGGAAAATGCCATCACTAAATTTGCATTTGATAACGAGGGAAGTTACATTATTGATTAAAAATGAAAACTTGTTAAAAACTTTGAAACTTTGGGTTTGAATTTAACACGTTCGCTATCACAGGGGCAAAAGAGTAACGTCTCCCACAGACCGCAGATATATTTTTGAACAGTATTGCACAAAACTAATTCCGTTATGAGAATGTAAGTGTATTTGAACCAAAAATGCATTTGATATTATTTTTTTACTATGGCTCATATGTGGGACATAGGTCTATAGACGCTGAATGTACCGACTGTCTCATATATGAGTCTCAATATTCATTGGTAATTGTCTAGTGAAAAGCATTTCGAGTGAGATAAAATTATTTTATAATAATTCAAAATACATAAAGTTCTATGAATAGGGTGGTTGCGACAGTTACTACATGGTAATCCATACTTACATTGAATTGAAAAATTCACTTTGTTTTTTACCACACTTATATTATGTAAAAATGTTATATAACTTATTATTCACCGTTATATAAATTTCTACACATATCACGACTCGAGTTTCGACGTTTGACGTTCATTTTCAAGTGACTTAACAAATTGATGAGGTTGAATTTACATTAATTTGAAATATACCCTTATAGTTTTGGCGGGGTGGGGGGGCGGTGTTTGTCCGAAGATGAGGACTTATCTGTTTGAGATTGGATGAGATTAAAGGATTAAAAAGTTTCTTTTCCCAACTTTTTAATCTCACCCAATCTCAAACAGATAAGTCCTCATCTTCGGACAAACACCGCCCCCCCCACCCGCCACCCCACCAAAACTATAGGGGTATACATTCAACCTCATCAATTTGTTAAGTCACTTAAAAATGACCGTCAAACGTTGAAACTCGAGTCGTGATATGTGTAGAAATTTATATAACGGTGAATAATAAGTTATATAACATTTTTACATAATATAAGTGTGGTAAAAAACAAGGTGAATTTTTCAATTCAATGTAAGTATGGATTACCACGTAGTAACTGTCGCAACCATCCTATTCATAAAATCAGCCTGTACGTCAACCCAGACAAAATTGTACAACAAATTGATGAAAAAATACCGTCTCGTTTCACAGGATATCTGGTTCAATTCAGAATGCCTTCGGTCCAAAGTCGTACCCAACTATGTTAATATTAAAACCCGCTCTACGTCTTCGGCCGCAATAGCAGCCATAAAATCTGCCCAAAACAGTTGGATTAGATCCGAAATAAAAAATCTTCATCGGAGGAGAGATGTTATTCAACATTATCTCAAGATATTGCATTCAGAGTTGACATTTAAATTACATCCAGTAGAATTCACTATCTTTGATGACTTTGTTCGTGATAATGTAAGTAGGGTCAACCACCTAAAATATTTAAATTTAAAAAAGAAACTATCCGTTCTCGTAAAGAGCAAAAAGTCGGAACCTCAAAAAGTAATGTCCAAACCGAATCTAGTGTCTAAATTTATCAACTTCTCAAAAGTTATCTTCAGTCCTATTGAACAATCTTTTCTTTCCCAAAACCCCAACTACACCCCATTCATCAATAACAAATCCGATAAATCCACAATAATTGTAGAGTCAGAAATCGCGCTAAAAAAAGTGCAAGAACCTATTATACCCCGAGCCAAAATAGCCGATCATATAAAATCGTACGCCCGTAATTCTACCACAGACTCCGCAGTGATCAAATCGATAAAAACAAAAATTGAGTCCAATTCTTTAGTCCTTACAAAAGCCGATAAATCCAATTCCATAGTCGTCCTGGAAAGAGAACAGTACATTAATAAAATGAACTCTTTCATTTCAACAGAAAAACTAACTCCCTTGAAAAAGGATCCTACACAAAAATTCCAATTTCAAATTAGAAGTCTCTTAAAAAATATTACAACTTTGTTCTCCGAATTTGAGAAATTTATAATCATAAATCAGAATCCCACAACTTCCAGACTCTATGGTTTCATTAAAACTCACAAACCCGATTCTCACATTAGACCAGTTGTCTGGTATATTAACAGCGTAGCAAGAGTTTTGGCAATTAAACTGAATACTCTTTTCAAAAAATACACCAAATTTACCCCAAAATATTCTGTAAAAAATTCACTCGCCCTTGCAGAACTCCTCAAACCATTAGCAACCCCAATAAACTCCAAACTCGTATCTTTTGACGTTAGTAGTATGTTTTCTAATAGACCTACTAAAGAGTGTCCCCTTTTAGCCGATCTATTCATGTCAACTCTCGAAGAAAAAATCTTCAAACTAGATTTCTTCAAAAAACATATTTCATTTTAGTATAGATATGTCGATGACGTAATAGCGTGTTTTAGTGGTACAACACGTCAATTAGACCAATTTCTCAACCTAATAAACAACGTTCATCCCAAAATTAAATTCACCATCGAGGTAGAAACAGACAACAAAATAAACTTCTTAGACCTTACTCTGATTCACAAAAACAACAAAATAGAATTTGATATACTTATACAGAAAACCCACCAATGTTAACTCTACAATCCCGTATTCATCATTTCACCCGATAACACACAAATTGGCGGCCTATAATTCAATGATACATCGAGCCTGTTCAATCCCCCTTTCCACAGAAAAGAGAATCAAAGAATTAAGTACCATCATTTCAATCGCTACAGAGAATGGTTTCCCAACAAAACTCATCCAAAACATTATCAATAATAAACGAACCCAATTCGCAATGGCCCAAACCTCAAATTCAGACAAAACTTTCATCTCCCTGACATATTTTGGCAAAACAAGCGAACACATCGCAAATGTCCTTCGAAAGCAAAATCTTCAAGTAGCATTTAAACCCTCCTCTAAGTTGTCCAACATATTGTTTAATGCTAAAGACAAAATCGATCCCATTAAAAAATCCGGCGTATACGAAATTCATTGTTCCGAATGCAATAGCGTCTACATAGGGCAGACAGGACGAAGTTTTTCAACACGGTTTTCAGAACATTCTCGCGCTTTTCGTCTGAAAAAAGACACTAGTTCTTTTTCAAACCATTGTCTCGAATGCAATCATAAATTCCCAGAAATAGATAATCTAAAAATCTTGCATAATTGCAACAAAGGCCCGAAACTAAATCTCTTAGAGTCATTAGAAATTTTCAAAAAAACCCGTAATCCCTCCGTTAATCTCCTAAACGAGCATACTGGACCTAATCTTTTCCCAACTTTTTAATCTCACCCAATCTCAAACAGATAAGTCCTCATCTTCGGACAAACACCGCCCCCCCACCCCGCCAAAACTATAAGGGTATATATTCAACCTCATCAATTTGTTAAGTCACTTGAAAATGACCGTCAAACGTCGAAACTCGAGTCGTGATATGTGTAGAAATTTATATAACTGTGAATAATAAGTTATATAACATTTTTACATAATATAAGTGTGGTAAAAAACAAAGTGAATTTTTCAATTCAACATAAAGTTCTACATTATAATACACATTAAAAACACTTTATGCAGAGTTCTACTCGGTTATTCTTTTCATCTTTACCCGAGTTACAAATGTACTGCAAATGCATACCCTGCACCCAACTCTTCACATTATTTTTCAATTAAAACGTCATTGTTTACCAAATGAAACGTCATTATTTTCCGGTCCCCTTGTATAACGAGTTTTTTGCTAATGAAAAAACATGTGTAGTAAAAAGTTTTATTATTCAAGATTTTAATCAAAACTATATACCTAAATGTATAATTTGAAATAAATCCTGTTAGTTTGTTAGAAACTTAATAATAATGAAAACAGAAAAATAATCATTGTGATATCTTTTGTAGTTTAGCAAAAAATGCATGAATTTCAGAGGTAAATGTACTTTGAACTGCTACGCCTTAAGGAATCCAAGAAGCAATAACAATATACTAGATGCTGAAACAATATACAGAACTATAACAAGATACAATACTTGATTTTATCCGGCCCTCATAACAACATTTTCGAATCATATATATTCATATTATTCACAAGATATTCATTATTTAGTCAGAGCCGATCTGAATTAATTTGACTGATATAAAAACCCATGCGAGCGAAACCGCGGGTTGTAGCTAGTATACAATATACAGAACAATATACAATATGCACTTTGGTGGAAAATGGACTCAGTTCAAATATTTAAGGGCGTTTCTCTGTAAACTGGACAACTCGTTGTTTCAGACCGATATTATATAAAAAACTATAAATTATTATGTGTTTCTTAGTTAACTTACAAATATAACTACCTAATCTATCTATAGTCTAGCGTACAGTGTCCATTTAAATTGATTTTATTATATCGAAAACGTTTTAATGATGCTCAAAAAACGTAATAAAAGATACAGTTGGTTTATGTTAATTTATTAAAAACAATAACCTTAGGAAGCAATGAAATTATTTGATTAATTGAACAACATTACATGATTAGTGATTAGACCCGCTTATTTTTTATTCACAAGATAAATATTTGGTAAACATAGCCGACATGAATTAATTATAATTTTTTTTGTATAGGGTGACAAATATGTGTGTTGACATGTGAAATATATGGTGACAAGTTAAGAGTCTCCTGATTTTAAACTGCAATTATCAAAAAACGAAATACCTAAGTTAGACATCAATTTTTTTGTTGAACATTGTAGAGTAAAATCTAAAGTTTTATAACACGCTAAACGCTTAATCCTGAATTAACAATTAATACTTAAAAATTACATCGATTTGATGACCTTTTGCTTTGGTGCAAACGCAGGTCATAACTGAGATCGATGCATCAATAAACGTATTGGATGCTGTCACATTTATGCCGAAATCTCTCTAATAGCTTCTCGAATGTTTCGTTTTAAGTCTTCCAGGGATTCAAGTCGGTTCTGATGAACTTAAGATTTAACGTGACGATATAAGAAATAATCCAAGCCGGCAAATCCTGAGGGCGAGGAAACTACAACTGATCCCCTCGCTGGGAAATCAGACGACCAGGAAACAACTCTCGTGACATTCCCATAAACATATTGGTTACATGAAATCTTGCTCCATCTTGTGTTTATAAATATAGTTTACTGGTAATCGGAGTTGAGCGATGGTATCCATTAAGAATGTTGGTAGCATCTCACTTTTGACTACTGCGTTTCCAATTCCCATACAAAAATACGATCCCAATACTCCAGCTGAGCATAATCTACAAAGAGAATGCAGCTCTTCTATTTTCGTCAGACCGGTAACGTAAATTTTGTTTGCTCCCTTCACCATTCAAATGAAAATGTGCTTTGTCCCTCATAATTATTTTGTTGACAAAATTATGCCCTCGGCCCAAAATCCATCGAATGAACTCTAAACGTGAGTTTCGGTCTATTGGAAGAAGTTCTTCTGCTTTTTGCCATTTGTAAGACCGATAGAGCAAATCTTTCTTTAACATTGTTCTTACCGACTCGCATGACATTCCTTCTTGCTGCGATTAACGACGCACAAATTGATTAGAATTTTCTTCAATTCTGTTCCTAACTTGCAAAGTATTCACTTCTGTTCTAGCAAGTTTTTTCCTCTCTGCAAGTTTAGTATCCTTAAGAGAACCTGTTCGACGATATTTGGCGACCCATCTTGCAATTCTCCTGTAATTTGGCGGCACTCGAAAATTTTGTCGAAACCCCCGCTGAGTTTGAATAATAGAGTTCGTTCTAATAAAATGCTCTGCACAAGCAATCCTTTGTTCAATCGGCCACCGTCATTACTTCGTTTTGTTTTTATCAAGTAAAAACAGTACAGCTTTAATTTGTCACCCTTTATATATTCATATAATATCAAAGAAATATAAACTAACAAACTATCTCGCAAGACGTAATAAAATAGAATTCTGATTTTATTTGACAAGAAGTTGTTGCCCATCATATCTAAATTCATTAAATCTTAAATTTTAATTACAAAAAACTACTTTTAAATAAACTAGAAAACCCGTCTGTAACGGTGATTTATTTCGTTGGAATTTAATTAATTTGCAAGTCCATTGCACTGGGATTAAATCTTATTTTTCGATTTTTAACTTAAACTCTTTCAAACAATTTTTGTTTAGTTTACATTTGTAACCGCGGGATGGTAAACCGCACTGATTTTACAATGCGGTGGGACGTAGTTCCAGTGATAAACTAGTTCACTACAGTTCAATTGGTTTTTCTACCCCTGTTTATGCGCAATCTACAACTTCAAACAGAAATTTAAATTAGTTTAAACCTATTATTTACTCGAACAATATTGGTGCGGTTTCATTACTAAATGGAACCAATTTTGGTATTTAACACACATACCAAATATATTAACAAATATATACATACCAAATATATACATACAAGTTGTTATTTTACAGAAACGTTGCGTTTTAATTTATCCAAAAAATGTTTTAAATTAAATTTTAATTACAACAAACTACTTTTAAATAAACTAGAAAACCCGTCTGTAACGGGTGATTTATTTCGTTGGAATTTAATTAATTTGCAAGTCCATTGCACTGCGATTGATGTAAACATTACGTGCGTTGCTTTTCTTTTGTACCGACGAGTGTTTTAATCGTTTGGAAATACGGCACACGTTTGGTAGCTGTAATTAATAACGGGGAAGTTTATTGCGTAATCGGGCGTCATTCTAATTTATTTCAAGACCTTAATAAAGATGTAAATTCGCGCGTCGATTCCTTTGGATGCGCTAATTAACCTGATAAATTAAATAGACATGGTAATTAAGGATTTTCTTCGAGGGAACGCACGACCTTCTTTTTATATTTAGCCCGGGCATGGTCGTTTAGCGGCGATTATTATTTAGCGTCTAATTACGTTAGACTTCCATTAGTTTTAATTGCTTTGGGGGGAAATAATCGCGGAAAAAAAATTGGGTGCCTTAAAAAAATCATTTTAATGTGCGCATGCATAAACATTTTTTAATTCGTTTCCAAAGTTTGGAAGCGAGAAATATTTCACAAATGAGTTTATAGCAAGAGTGGCCAAAGCGTGGACCGCGTTGGACTGGTCGACCGTGTAATTATACCTTGCAGTCTGTCTGATATGTACGGCGTGTACATATCAGACTCACATATCAGACATTATCAGATTGGTGCTCTCTTTGATACACAGCGAGGCAGGCTGTACGACAGATTTTATACTATTAGTATTATCTATGCTTATTTTAAATTTAGCTTAGGCCTTGAGTTAATACTTATCTTCTAATCAATTGACACATACAATGTAGGTAGACCGCCACCCATAATTTAAAACACAGGTCGGCCGTTGTGAATAAAAGTTTGTCCACCCCTGCTTTATAAAACATAAATGGGGATAATCCATTATTTATTATTGGCAGATAAGAAACAGACAGTACTAGGCAGGCAAGATTAAATAGACAATACTAGTGTCCTCCTCAGTAGTGTAGTTGACAACACGCCTTCCAAGCGGGAGACCCGAGTTTGATTCCTTGTCGGGCAAGCAACAACAAACTGAGTCGGTTTTGCTCTGTTAGGGCTGCCTACCCTGAATGAATGCGAAATATCCGATACCGGGGTGGCGTCCTGTCTTCAGTACGACAAGATCAGATCAGACTGACAAGACTAGTCAGACAAGACTAGGCAGACAAGACTAGACAGACCAGACGGACAAGACTAGACACACTAGCCTAGACAGACAAGACAGACAAGACTAGACACACTAGCCTAGACAGACAAGATTAGACAGACAAGATTAGACAGACAAGACTAGACAGACAAGACTAGACAGACAAGACTAAGCGGACAAGACTAGGCGGACGACAGGACTAGGCAGACACGACTTTTTTGTTTTAACGGTACGTAGCAAGACGGGACTTAGCACCATCAGAGTAACTTGTCAAGTGGCCCCCTGAACTTCCGAAGCATCTTGGAATCGCTCCACGCATAACGTTGTATTGTATCTGCCTTACATCCCCCTTCCATGGCTAGTGATTAGGGGTTCAGGTAGTTAAGTTCCTTGTTGGTTTCAAACCAACGAGGTAACATCGATGCACCATCGAGTAACTTGTCAAGTGGCCCCCTGAACTTCCCAAGCATCTTGGAATCGCTCCACGCATAACGTTGTATTGTATCTTCCTTACATCCCCCTTCCATGGCTAGTGATTAAGGGTACAGGTAGTTAAGTTCCTTGTTGGTTTCAATTTGATTCTTTTCCACTCATCCTCTTATTTCATTGTCATGATGTATGTGACCATATTGGTAGTTGATGTCCATAAGCTCTCCGACTTAATCATTTGGTAGATCAGAAGTTTTGTTTTCCCACGCTTCTCTTTCCGGTACCCTTCTATCACATTCGAAAATGGTGTGTTGAGCGCTGTCCGTAAGGCTACAGTACTCGCAAAGACAATAGTCAATCATATCACAATAGTAATCCCTAAAGTATCCATGCCCGCTTAGCACATGCTTAAGGTGGAAGTTTGTTTCACCATGCTTTCATGACACTCATCACTCGACATCAGGGATAAGGATCCTGATTCATTGTCCCATATTCGAAAATACTTCTTGCCATGTCTGATTGGTTTGTGCCCTGGCAGATTTATTTTTTCACTGTTTTTCCAGACAAGACCAGACAGACAATACCAGAGAGACGAGTCCAGACAGACGAGACTAGACAGACAAAACCAGACAGACGAAACCAGACCGACAAGACAAGACATATCAGACCAGACAGTCAACACTAGTCAGATAATACTAGGCAGACCAGAGTAGACACTCAAATAAGACTAGATAGACAAGACTAAATAGGCAAGACTAGACAGACAAAACTATATTGACAAGACTACAATACTGGGCAGGCATATGCGATACCGGGGTGGCGCATACTAAAAATCATAGTGGAAAAGGGGGTTTAAAGAAAGATTTCCCCAAACCACCAGACAGACAGAGTCTAGGTAGACAAGACCAAACAGACAAGACTAAACAGACAAGACTAGACATACAAGACTAGACAGACAAGACTAGACAGACAAGACTAGACAGACAAGACTAGACAGACAAGACTAGACAGACAAGACTAGACGGACAAGACTAGACAGACAAAACAAGACATACTAGACTAGACAGACAAGACTGGACAGACAAGACCAGACAGACAAGAACAGACAGACAAGACCAGATATATAACACCCGACAGACAAGACCCGTCACACAACACCAGACAGACAACAGTAGACATACAATACCAGACATACAAGATCAAATAGAGTAGACCAGACAGGTAAAACCAGACCGATTAGTCTGACAAGTCAAGACATTAAAAACTAGGCAGTCAAGGCTAGTCAGGCAAGACTAAGCATACCAGAATAGATAATCAAGCGAGGACAAACACGACTAGACAACCAGTACCATTCAGACAACCAAACCATTCAGACAAGACTAGACAAACAATATTTGACAGACAAAACTAGACAAAAAAGATCAGACAGACAATACCAGACAGACAAGACCAGTGAAACAAGATCGGAGAAGACAAGACAGAAGAGACGAAATAGTCAAGACTAGTCTAGGAAGCTTCTTCTCCTCTTTTCTAAGTGATGATAGATTTTTAATTGGTGCTCAAAAGAACTGAAAATGTTGTGTCCTGAACCAAACCATTAAATCAATAATAGAAGGTAAAAAGCCCTAGAGGGTCAAACATGCAAAATACGCCAGCAGATTGTCTTAATGACGACACATTGGCCACATTTGTTTACACATATATGACCCTTTTGCCCTGAATTGTATTCATATCCCACCTAAATTCAACCCTTTTGCTCGGGATAGTATACATATGTCCCACCGAAATTTAACCCTATTTTAGACATATGTTCCACCATATATCCCACATTGAAATTCAAATTATACTTGTATGGAAAATTCACTAGACATTAGTTTCACGAATGTTATATTTACGAACATGTATATTATTGTTATAAATAATACCAGACAAGACAGTACAAGACAAGGTTAGAACAGATTAGATCTGATTAGATAACCAGATATGACTGGACAAGACAAGAGCCGATAACCAGATTTGACAGGATAAGACAAGACCAGACAAAAGCAGGCAACACCAAAGGTAATTTACAAAATTGGAGAATGCTGTACAATACTGAACAAGTCAGTACAAGATGATAATAGAGCGGACACGATTGTAAAAGTCTAGAAAAGACTTATCTTCAATATAAAAAGTAACTATACTAGTCAATATTCACTAGGCTAGACTGTATAAAACATTGGAGAACATTGGACTAAAATTGAATAAGATTGAAAGATCGGAAATGACCGGACAGAGCTGGTTAAGACTTGGAGAGACTCGACAAATTTAGTCCTAAGACCTAATAAGATTGTACAAAATTGTTAATGGTTAATGCTTGAAAGGAATATATAAGATAAGATTAGATATTACTTGTATTTTGTTTTATAGTATTTATTTATCAACAAATTATCTTTGTTGTATTTCTAGATTATCTACGTTTAAGGATGGATGGAATAAACAAATAGGCTGACCACTTTATCCAAATCATATCAAACTATTTATTGGAGTTCCTTTAGGGAGGTCTCGGTAGAAACGATTCGGCAGAAAACGTTAGGTTAGGTTAGAACGCGTTAGTTTTTTTTTTCTTTCCCTCAGTGTATATATCTATACGGCGCGCTCTCTCTCTTTCGTTATATGCCGCATTAGTTTCTTTCTTTTTCTCTTACTGTATATTTATATACCGCGCGCGCTCTCTTTCTTTCTCTTTCTCTCAGTGTATATTACTATAATGCGTGCTCTCTCTTTCTTCCGCAAAATGACAGATGAGCGTGGTTAATAACTTTAGAACTAAACAAGAAAATAAACAAGAAACAAAATTTGTTCAAATGTATTTGTTATTTGTTGTTTTAAATCATACGAGAGTTATATTGTTTATAAATATTATACTCTTTATTTGAATTAGGTTTCGAGAAATGGAAACCCAAGAAAAACTACAATATACTGAAAAAAAGTAAGTTAATCAAAAACAAAACTGTATAATTTGAAGCAATTGCTAACTGTTTACATATGTTTATCGTACATGTAATTCCAGTGATTGATATTTACTATATTTATATATGTATGTCGTAGTCACACAGTGAAGAATAAGTCAGATTGTGTAAAACTGAGCCATTGCATGATCTGTCGGCAGTTCGAGTAGTTCATCTAATTCATGTAGCTCATGCAATCGCCAATTTTATAAGGCACTTATTTAACTAGGATTTACACTCGCTATCTTACCTACTTACCGATTCGATGTTTCATAAAATGCCAAAGTGCTGTCATTTGATATTATAAAGCAACTTGTCTAAATTAACAGACCTATTAATTAAGGGATAAATAAAGAAACGTATTTGAGATGGTTTCACGAAATAGCTGGTCATATCGAGTATTTCAAATAGAATTTCATGTACCTATGAACTGTCAGCAGATCAAGCAATAACTCAGTTTTACACAATCTGATGGATTTCACTATATGACTACGATATACATTATAGAGAGACAATAGTGAAATCACGAGCTCAGTGTCAAAAGGAGTATCGACAGAGAAAAAGGAAATTTTACAAAATACAGACTTGCAAAAGTAGGTTCTTAAAATGTTATAATTTGTATCAATTGCTTACTGTTTACATCTGATTTTTCCAACATGTGATTACAGTGTTTTCAAACATGTGATTAGGCAATAGTAAAATTACAAGCTCAGCGTCAAAAAGATTATCGAGAGAGAAAAAAGGAGAAAGAAAATAAAGGAATTTTACAAAATACAGATTTAGAAAAGCAGGTTACAATTTCATAATGTGAAGCAATTGCTTACTGTTGACATGGGTTTAGCATACATGTGATTCTAGTGTGCTATTTTCTTTTAATTTTACAATACCTATATACATTCTAGAGCGAAGATGTGAAATCATAAGCTCATTGTCAGTGTCAAAAAGAGTATCGATAGAGAAAAAAGAAAGTTTACAAAATACAGATTTAGAAAAGTAGGTTCTTAAAATTTTAATTTGAAGCAATTGCTTACTGTTTACATAGATTTTTCCTACATGTGATTAGAGTGTTAGCTATTTTTTAACAATATTTTTATACATTCTAGAGAGACAATAGTGAAATCACAAGCTTAGTATCAAGACGAGTATCGACAGAGAAAGAAGAAGAAAAAATAAATTTCCAAGCCCCATACGAGGAACATGATGAATGTTCAACGCCAAATGTCTTGTTGCATCATGAGAGAAACAATGGTGGTGACGGTAATTGCCTATTTTCATCTCTTATAAGAATTTTACATCTTCAAATATTAAAAAAGAAGTTCTTTGATTCTGTTAAATGCGCGAGGAACTTCGTTTCTGACATGGTCCCCTGACCGCATACGTTTTTTCATTAGTTAGAACGTAAAACAAATACATTTAATAAGAAAACATATATTGTCAACATTTTTAACTAAATTAAATTTGTCGGTTACCTTTTAACTTTAGTGCAGTATAATCTCGTTATCCGATAAAGAAATATTGGACCAGACAACCGCCGGATTCCGTATCATCAGGATTAAACGAAGACAATTACAATTTTACATATATACAAACCTAGAACAGATAGTACCACAAATGTAGAGTGGTGTTAGCTTGGTCAGAATCAATCAAGTTTTCAGAGTTAAAGGAAGGGTGTGTTGGCCACACCTTTTTCCTAGAACACTGGATATTGTTGTTTTTGACTTATATTTCTTCTGTGCGCTAGGGTTCTATCAGGTGCGGGGCAGTGTTAAAAAAAGATACGTGCTTCCGCACAGCGCCGGATTACGGAACGTGTCCGATTAATCAACCGCCGGATTATCAAGATTACACTGTGGTCTTTTACTCCGAATTAGTATGCTTCTATGGAGTGCGGCTCGATATCAATGAGTAGGTATTGAAGCTGCTTCTTGAAAACGCTTAATGTAACTATTAATTGTATGGCTTTTGACAATCTATTAAATAAATCTATGTTGCTGTGTGGTGGTAACCTTTTTGACATTGTAAGTCTGTCAGCAGGAATATTGTAGTTCAATTCGTTAGTTCTTGCGTTCATATTGTTGTCAATACGATATTGGTCAAACAGACTTTTAATTGGTCAAACAGAAATAATAACGCTTCTTATACATGTGCCGACAGTGGTTAACACGTTGGCACTTCTGAATTTTCCTCTGCAAGGATCCGTGTAATTTAAATCGTAAATGATTCTTATGGCAGCGATTTGAATTTAAAAAAATCTGATACTTATGTTCCATTGCCCAGAACATTAAGCCGAAACTGAGATGACTGCAAAAATTGGAAAAATACACAATTTTTAAGATAGCCCTGTTTAGGTGCCTTTTAAGTATTCTTAGCATATACTGCTCTGTTCAGATGTTTTTTTAAGTATATTATATTGTGCAGTTCAGTCCAGGTTGCTGAATATTATTGAGACTTTTTAGAACTACCAAAACTAATCTCAGGTGAAATGTATTGAAATGTAGAGCATCAAGGAAGTATTAAAACTTTTATTTAAGCCTTTGAAATATTCTTAGAGCATATACTGCTCTGTTCAGATGTTTTGTTAAGTACATTATGTGTGCAGTCCACTTCAGGTTTTCGTCTATGTACGAGTATATCATAGTCCAAGTAGTCCAACGAATTGCTGTACTTTTATTGTAATGTCCTAAAAGGTTGTCCAGTATTGTAACTTCTAGTGTCTCTTTTTGTTTTAAAGTAAATTACGTAGGTTTTCTCTGTATTTAAAAATGTTTTGTTAACATTAAACCAAGTTGTCATAGTTGTCATCGCAGATTTGAAATTCGTCATAGAGTCCTCTATTACGATATAACGATCTGTTCGCTATTAATATACTAGTATCATCGGCATAATTTATTATTGTACTATTTGAGTACTGTACTATTTGAAAAGACGTGTCACGCACGTCGTAATGCTTTTGTCGCAAAATCGCCAACGACGTGTGTGTCACGTCGGCTGAGATTTACGAATTACTCCTTTCGAAATAAGATGGTTAGATTAGGTTATATTAGAGCAGAGAGATCCGGACTACATATCGCACGATAGCGCGACCTCTCGATCCAAAATAAGAAAAAATACTACACTTTCTAGTTATAAGAAAGACAAGATTTTTCCCCCTCTTCCTCATGTTTTTTGATTCTCCATCTTTGCAATAGTGAGGTGTAATAAGTAAATACAGAAAATAATTAAATAGTGTAATAAGTAAATAGTGAGGAAGAATATGCCCAAAGAACTTGCAGCGGCAAAACTGAAACGATCTGATGTAATTTCAAAATGGTCTAATGCTATCTTAGTATCCAAATGGAAAGACAAAAAAGACATATATGTAATGTTCACAAAGCATTCGAAAATAGAGATGATGTAAGCAGAAAAGCAGAGGTTGAAAATAATAATAGCCCTGTTTCAAAACCTAATATCGTTTGTATTAGAGAGTTTAATGATGGCATGGGTAGGGTGGACTTACAAGATAGTTACTTATCTTCTTTTTATCTCATGAGAAAATGTTTAAAAACTTACAAAAATATATATTTTTACTTAGCGGATAACGCGCTTTTTAATTCTTATTCTGTAAAAAAATGGATGTAGCAAAAAGCAAACAAATTTCCTTTTCGAAGTTTCGATTAGATGTGACAGAGGTAATTTTAGAAGCTGTATATTTTCCCGATTGTAAAAAACGTGGTCTGTTGGTGGCACAATGTCTGTTGGTAGCACACCCTGCCGTAGGCACCTGCAGGCAAAGCAGTGGGTCATTTCCCGAGAAATATTCGATCCAAAAAAGCAACAAAAAAATCCACAGCGAAGGTGTAGAGTGGTTTGTGTTTGCCAAACAAAAAATGTATTGAAACTACATGGGAATGTAAAAAATGCCTTGTACCATTACATGTTCCAGACTGTTTCGAGCAATGCCACAACTTGCATGATGTTTAATAAACAAATTTACTATTTATATTTGTGTAATTTTATGAATCGATGCGTTATATTCCCTTCTAAAAACTATTAGAAGTCCTAGGTCGATAGTAAATTAGTTCAGAAGATACAAATATTTTTCTGATTTCTCTAACGCAACGAACACTGCGTTACGCCTCGTAGCGAGTTACCATGAACAGTTCTGGCACAAGCGTCTGTGATTTTCTTGCCAGCGCAAATGGTTAAACTAAATTCTGGCAGGTCATTTATGCGCAGTGTGAAAATGAAAAATAAATGAAAATGAAAATAAGCGGTCCTAACCTGCTGCCCTTGGGAATCCCCATATTGATAGTCCTATGTGTGGATACGATATTACCTTCTGGTGGCAGCATTTCTGTTAATTGCATGCGATTTTTAAGATTCTGTGCAAGATGTTCTTGCCTATATAGTGGAGCCTTGTCTCTATAGTCTATCGACTATTGTCTATCTTGGCCTATTTATTTTATCTTGTCTGTTTACCCGCTTTTGTGAAATATTGTCTCACTACTTTAGTCGGATTTATTTATATGCCTTCTGTCTAATTGCGTCTGCCTTGTCTTCTATATCGAGTTTTACAAATATAGTCCTACTCAGACCATTTCCAGAAATGCTCAAATAATATAACATGGTTAGAGCAGATCTGTCGGATGATATTGTTTCTCTATTTGACCACGATCGCAAATCTCAAAAATGGTGCGAAAAAGTCAAACTGTGGCTACAGCAAATGCTTGGATTGTGTATCAAGAGGTTACAGAGAAAATACTACTATTTATATCATTTTCGGTCCCTTTTTCGGATCAATTATTTGAATAAGGACGGCTAATTAGAAAAGAAGAATTACCCCAAAACCGGGAATAAAATCAAATGTATTAACTTAATAAAGTCGGAATTCAGCTTGAATATATAAATATATTCAACCTTTCCGGAGCTCTACAATATTATTTAGTCTTTTAAGGACTACCAAAACAAATCGAATGTGACATTTGACAGTCACTTACTGGGTCTTAATCCAGTCCCGTGATACTAAACGAGAAACAAAAAAATAACTTGTTTTCAAGAGAATGTTTTTTATATTAACTTAAGTGAATAGCCATCTGCAGACGCGTTTCGAAATTTATCTCTAATCAGTGATTTCAGGACATTTGAAGACAAATTTATCTCTCTCAGCTTTGCTGTTATGAATTGTAATTTGACTAACACTTACTTGAAAGCCACGTGGTTACGGATGACCGGAGGATAAATTTTGTAATTTGACATTTCGTTAGAGCGACATCACTTGACATCAGGTTATTGATGTAAATGCTAATGTTAGTAACACCATACTATATTATAGATAATCATATAAACTTAACACTAAACCTACCAAGCGCGGTAAAATGACCGTTTTTGACCATGTAACTTATTGACTTTTCCTATAATATACCTACATACAATCCATTTTTCAATATTTACAACTTTCTTTATTGTTGACATTACGAAAAAAAATTATAGCATGTCTAGTCTACCACGAACGGTCATTTGACCGTTTGAAAAATTCATGTTATTTACGAATATATTCTTCGGAAAGCGCACTCCTGAAATTGTTTTACGAGTCTACAATGTAATTGTGCCGACACAGTGCCGACAAAAGCGCGATAAGAAGAAATGAGCGTTCTTTGTACGACAGTACGGTCTGGCAATCCGGACAGAGAGCATCAAGTTTGCACAGTGTATCAATAAAAATTATTAGGTGGTATAAGTGATAGTTTCGACAAAGTCAACAGAGCTAACAATATTTTATGGTATGATTTAAATTTGTTCTTCTTTTATTTTTGGCCTCAATGTTTTAGCCCCGTTTCATTTATATTTTTATATTTTAGGTTTTACTTTATCATTTGTATATTCTTCCTCAAAAATATCAAGACGCTCGAGGAATATCATTTTATTAGAGAAAATAAATAATATCGACGAGGTTTGTTCGAAGGATGATCAAGAAGTTTCCGATATCGATAATGATACAGCAGAAAATAACTTATTTTATAGCGATACGGACGAAGAGAATATTTCAAATATACGAAGAGGACAAAAAAGAAAGAGATTTATATTTAGTTCCGAAAGTGAAAATGAGGAAGAGATTGAAACTGCTATGGACGGAACTGTTTGGCAAGAAATAAAAGAAGGGTCTAATCGTGGAAGACCACCGGTTTATAATATTTTAAAGGAAATGTCAGGAACGACAGGATACGCTAAACGAAATATTATAAAGGGCAGTGTTGAGTCAGCATTTTTCTTGATTATATTATGGATCATGACATGATTGAACGTGTAAGAAAATATGCGGAATTAGAGGCATTTCGAGTGTTGAAAACGAAATGGAATGTATCTAATGCAAAATTATATGCATTTATTGGACTTCTATATGCACGCGGCGCATATGAGGCTAAAAATATGGATGTAGCCTATTTATAGAATACAAAATGGGGACCGTCATTTTTCTCTACAACTATGAGCCGAAATGAATTCGCGGAGTTCATGAGATTTATTCGGTTTGACAACAATAATCAACGAAGCCAACTCTTACAAAACGATAAGTTTGCTTTGATCTCTGAAGTTTTGTACAACTTTATTGAATACAGTCAAAAATGTTATAAACTAGGAGCATATCTTACTATAGATGAACAGTTGTTTCCTACAAAAGCACGTTGTAGATTTACTCTATACATGCCCAACAAACAGGACAAATTTGGCATAAAGTTCTGGTTAGCTTCTGATGTAAGTAGTAAGTATATAGTAAACGGCTTTCTATATTTGGGAAAAGCTGAAGAGAGAGAATCAACGGTGTCACTTGGGGAGTTTGTAAGTTTGAAATTAGTAATTTTGTAAGGAGAAATATAACAGCTGACAATTTTTTTACAAGCACGTCATTAGCGAGTAAATTTCTAGCAAAAAAAAACCAAGCTTGTTGGAACTATCCGTGGAAATAAAAGAGAGTACTACCAAAATTGGCCAAAATTCTGACCAAATGGCCAGAAAATATACTGTAAAATCTAAATCTCAAAGATGGCCTTTACAGGTATTTTTCAATATATTAGATTTAGCCGGGATAAATGCTTGGATTTTATATAAGGAAACGACGGGTGAAGAAATATCGAGACAAGAATTTTTATTTCAATTGGCAGAAGAGATTGGGACCGAATATCAGAAGGAGAGACAGCTAAGCAAAGAACGTTCATCAAAAACAATAATAAACACTGCTACAGATTCTTCTGTACGGAAATCTTGTTAAATAGGATATTGTAAAGTCAATAAGACTAACAAAATTTGTGTAAAATGTAAAACATTCATATTTGGAAAATGTGCAATACAAAATGCTGTAATTTATAAAAAATGTGCTGAGAATGCATAATAAGGTAAATAAAACTTTCTAAATAGAAAAGCGAGGAGTGGGTTTTTATTTGTAGCACCAGAAAAATGTCTTGTTTACTATCCAATTGGCTACAATCTCTTTCTATATTAAGATACATACTTTATTTTAAAGCGGTCATTTGACCGCTCATGGCAGGATTAGGTATATATGAAATGTCGGTAGGTTTAGTGTTAATAAAATCGGAAAACAGCCTGAATATATAAATATATTCAACGTTTCCGGAGCTCTACAATATTATTGAGTCTTTTTAGGACTACCAAAACTTATCTCATGTGAAATGTATTGAAATGTATTAAAGAAAATGAGAAGTTTTAGCGATCGTATATCCACTGAAGGTACAATAAAAGGGCGAGGCCGGAGATGCGCAGAATTTGGTAAAGGAGAAGAATAAAAACAGTTTGCTTAGGCTGTAAATATCCATTATGTAAAGATTGTTTTGATGTTTTCCATAATTAATTTAGTCCTGAATGCAAAAATAATAAAACATTGTTAATTACATTAGCTTTTATTCCTACCTTGAAGACTGTTGGGACATTATAGTCCCAAACTAAAGCCTTCTGAGACAATGGTTTTCCACATAATTCTTGCTAAACAACAAATAAGAATGAAAAATAAACAATGATATCGTATTATATATACATCCTTCCTCTATTGTCTTACATAAAAAAGCAAAATTAATAAAAAAATCGAAAGTATTTTTTTTTATAAAATAAAAATGATAGCCATTTATTTTTGCCCTTTTTAATTTACTGTTCGCTTCAAATGAAATAATAATATTCTTCTACTAATAATACTGCTTTTAAAACATTGTAATCAAAGTTATGTCCCCGTGCCAGCCCATTCACCCCGTCACATAATATTTCTCCTGTGTCTTTTGCAATTGCCGTCGGGCATGCCTCCGTGTCGCGCTTTATCCACCCACACGCACACACATTATGCAAATCATCTATCACTCTCCGTATTGCCACAGTCGCGCCGCTGGATACACGTACAATGCGATGGAAATCCGCACCTCCGTGGATGAAATAAAAAAGGAAAAACAAAAAAAAAGACGAGACTCGTCATGTTTTTCCGTTCCGGAGTGATTTATTACCACTGGAAACTCCCACGTAACAATCAACCACCATCCACACGTTTATCCGACGTATATTATTCCGCACGTACATTTTATATCGGTGTGTGTGTTATTTCGTTCTTGCTTCACAGATTTATATTTTCCAAAGAAAGGATCAAATTACAATATTTATAATGCAATTTCTGTTATCGAGAAACTTAATTACAACTTAATATTCCCGACTACGAATTACAGTTTGGTTTTAATTAGGTTCGAATTAGGCATGCCGTATTCCGTGTTTGGTTAAACGAGAACAGGCCCCCGTTACTTTTGTAACGCACAGCCTAATCAGGCCAGCCATATGTGGTACAGATTCGTAAACCACAATTGTATGTGGCAACTCCAATCCAGTCTTACATGAATACGGTTTCCACTTTAGGCATCAAATTGGAAACCAGACTCTGATGTTACGACCCCAACCTAATCTGGACCAAATTCCGCTTCTTCTTTATGATGTAGATATGGCACACATTAAGAAACCATAATTGCGTGTGACAACTCCATTCGCTACGGTTTCTACTTTAGGCAGCTATTTGTAAACCAGACTCGGTTGTAACGAGCCCAACCTAATCTGGTCCAAATTCCACTTTCTCTTTAGGCATTACTCGTATGACGACCCTAGCCTAATTCTGTGGTAAAAGAGTCCCAATCGTTTTAGGTCTACAGTCTGTAGAATGCAGCGAATAACGTGGTCACAGCAAATACTTTGTGCGTATTCAAAAACGTTTTAAAGAATCTTCTTTATTATAATTTACTTCTATTTGATTTATTACAATATGTAAACTCAACCCTCCTTTCCCTTAGTAATTATCTGTACATTTTATTCACTTACTATTGATATAACATTTAATAATGATACATATAGAATATTTATAAAATGATTTAACGTAGATTGTTCGAAAAATTAACATTGACACAGTCGTGTTTACGATTGTGTTTTCTATGAGTGTGTGGCATTGTCGCAGTCGTCGAATCCGAATCCGTGAGTCCTGCGGGTGCATTTGTGGGGCAAGGTCTTTGAATCCGGTAGGCATCTGTTTGAAGAGCGAAACGGTGAAGAAGCTCATTTAATTTCCCGGGATGATACCCTCCAGCCTGGTGCAGAGTTACACGATTTGCCTACGGCGCGTGATTACATGGGGCGAGGGTTTCCGTTTCCAACGCCGGGTCTAATAGAGTGCGAGTTGACAAAAAAGGTTTTATTTCGGACAAGATTCTTATTTTGTAGGGAAGTTTTATTTAAATTTTGTAATTAAGCGATTTAGAGGATTTCGCTTTTTATTTTTCTCTGAATCACGCGATTCTCTCATGTTAAAAACGAAAAAGAAAATAACAATAAAAACGTATTCTACCATTTACACATATTCTTTTCTATTAATTTAACTATTTTTACAATGTATACAGACGAAGAAAACTCTTAAACACTGTCGCTGATTTTTTTTAATTTAAAACAATGTGGATTTTGAATATAGCTGCGTTAGAACTTGTCTTGGGCCGACTGAATGTTTGTTTTCCTGCAACTACGAAAGTTGTTTGATGTCGACTATATTAGGTCATACGTGATTTATATAGGGTCTTCCAATAAGGACTTCCGTATCTACTATTACAGGTGGTAGCGGCCATAATGTTAGCTACATCTGTCGAATTGGCTGTCATTTGTTCAGTCTGAGTAGGGAAAGATGGTTTATTCTAAATGGCTTACATTTAGTTGATCAGTATGATTGTCCAACTGACTAGTTGGAAAAATAAACATATTTTCAGTAGAAAATTTAATTTGATCAGCATGTTTTTCCCAGATAAAAATTAATCTTTGACTGGTAAAAAATATTACATGATATGTAGAAATACTATTTGATCAGTTATTTTGTTCAGTAGTAAATTCCATATTGATTCTTAAAAAAACTTAACTTTAATACAACTTTATGATATGTATTTTTTTCAATATGATCAGGCATAATAGTGAAATTGAAATGCAAATGAAAAATTAATGATTTGAGGGCGGAGCTTATTGATATACCATAATATACCAAAAAAAGATGTACGGCATAGACCATGTGGTCGGTTCTTTAATTTCCTGCACTAATCTCTAAACGAAGGAATTTTAAATAAATAACATTAGGACAAGTCCAGTTATGCTATAATTTATTTGAAAATGTAAACGATAAAATAAACAATGAAAAAATAATTTTCAAACTTAAAAAGCCGCCCTTTAAAACTAAAAAAATACTGTCTTAAGTAGATATAAGTCCTAGCCTATGTATTATTACTATTGCACAATAAGAGATTTTTTGCCTTAGACGGACGTCCTCTCTAACGATTGCTTTGAATACATATATTTCGCGCTTCTGGTGGTGGTTTGACGTTTGACGAAGTCTAATGGATATACCAGTAATATTACACACTATGTTTTATTATGTGTTTTGTTTTAAAATGTACAATTATAATTTCCTTGAATCCATTCATCCAGAGAAGTTGACATGGTAGTTATCCAGGATGAAAATGCCTTATTTATAAATATGTCAAACCAATTTTCATTTATTTCTCCTGACTCATTGGTTGAATCCCCTGCTGGAATTTCGTAACTAATTAGACTCTCCTCTTCGGCGAAAGTGAGGGCTGGTCTATTATTTTTAGCCCACTGATAAGTATACTCTGTCCGGCAAGAGAATGCATTCCTTCTCGACGAGTTTAGTATTGTTCTGCGCGTACCCCCACTTTCTTTGGTGCGCGCGGTGTTTGTGTTTGTCCGTATTTGAAAAATTTACTCATATTTCTTATCTCAAACTAATCTGCGCGTACCTCGGCGCGTCCCTTGCCCCTCACACTTCGGCGCAGTACAGATGCATTCTCTCGCCGGACATGCACATGGATGTCCACATGCGCAATATAATTATCAATATTTTCTAAATTTTTTTCAAACCAGTTTTGTAGTAGTTCAACCATTGTTGAACGCTTTCAAGAGCAACCGATAGAAAATAGTTCAATGGAAGGCGTTCTCGGAGGGTACGAGTGTTCTTTATAACTTTATAAATCCTTTTAAGCCGTTATTAGTACTTAGTACATGTTTCATTACACCTTCGTACCAATTACTATTATCGGACAGCCACTTTCTTTCAAAATAATTCAAAAAAGCTTGTTCCACATTTCAAGTTTAACAGCTTTTTGTAATATTTCTTTAGATGAAGAAATTTCAAGAGTGTTAATATCGCTCAGAATTAGCGTTTTTTTTTCTTCTCCACATCACGCTTTACGCGCTTCTGAACATTCTTCCTTATATGCGCCTAACAGATGAATACCTACTTATCACCTCCGAAAATCTCTATGGAGGCATTCTGAATACATTTTCGCTATCGACACGTTAGGTTAATAATATATTGCGTAATGAGAATTGTAAGAAGCATATTACGTACGAGCGGAACAGTTACGCTTATACGCTTATTTAATTTTTTTTGTTTATAGTTTGTAATAACTGAACAATTAGTGTTGGATTGTTATCTACATCATTAGTGATTAGATTGGTAGCATTATGATGAGTACTTGAAGTCATAGTCGCATGATGTACCTGCATTTGTGGAAGTGAAATTACTGTTTATCGCAGTAGAAATTTTTGTAGCTGTATCATTTTGATTTTTGATGGAGCAGTCTATATAGCCTTCTGCTACTGCAGACGAACGCCAGCCACCATGCCTTTTTAGTGACAATAAATCACCACCGGAATCCACAAGAATGGTGGCTGATGAACGTCTTAAACAATGTCCTGTATAAAGATTTGCTTCCGGCAAATGAAGATAATTAACAATTTGTTTAGGAATAGAGCCAATTTTATTTTTTCCAATACATTGCTTAGTGCATTTCTCATTTTGATAATTTAGCAAAAAAAGGCTGATCATTGTCCATTTTTTGTGGGCGTAAGTTAATATATTTTTTACAGGTTTGGTAAAATTCTTTCGGTACCACAAAAGATCTTTGAGTTTTTGTTTTAGAATCAGGAATTTTAACGATCAGAGATGTTCCGGTGTCTTCTATATGGCAGGGTTTGATATTTCGTAGTTCTTGTTTTCTGCAAATACCACTAATGCCAATGATAAGAATAACCTAAAATTATATAAAAAATATGTCGTTATGCCCATTAGAGATCATTATAAGAAAAAAAAAGTAATGAATACCTTTATCAATAAATATTTGTTATCCGGCGAATTATTGAGGAATTGAGGAACTGTTAATTTCTTGAATGGTTAAAATTTTTGATTTCTTGCTTTTAAATCCATCAGATTTCCTCTTTAGTAAAGCTATTAACTTTGTATGTTTTTAAATGTCCATGTCGTGTTTTATATTAATTGTTGTCCGAACCATTGAATAAATTGCCCAAAGTGAAGATGGTTTTATTGTTTGAAAACAATTTCACAATTTTTTTTCTGAAAACGATTTAACTTTATGCTTCATTCTCCAGTCCATAAATTTTCTATATGCATCCTCGTATCGATCCCAAGATTTAATCGGTAGCAAATTATGGGCAGCTTGTTTCGCTTTTTCAACAATTTCGGGCGGAGTAGCATTTTCTAATTCGCTATCACTGGACACTATTTTAATTGATTTAATTGAAACAAAATATAGTATTTATGTATTAGTTTGACGTTTAATATTTTTTTGACAAATAACGGAATGTATTGGGTTGCATATAATAAACGATAGTAGCAGCTCTCAACCAATCAACGAATCGTAAACCAAACGCACTAGTGTGTTATTGAATCATTAAATAACATTAATCTGTTACATACGTGTGTTGTAAGATGTATTTACATAATCCACGAACTGTACAATATTGGGCTATTATAATAGTGGTCGTAGATAAAATTTGTTATCAAATAATTTCTGTGATGTGGGAACATCGCTCTAAAGAGAAACTCGAAATCTTCTTTCTTCTCATTAGTACAGAGAGACTCAAAATGTGAAAAAGTTTTCCAAATCTGTAGTACCCACTATTAGAACCGGAAAATCTTGCCAGAAGAGTTTGTGAGTATCAGCGTGAATTTTGGAACTGTTGGCACAAATATTCATTAAATATCTTGTTAATAAAAATCGAAAGATTTCTTTCGAAAGGTTTGCTCTTCCTCAAACTGTAATTAGTATTGTACGACGAAAGGGATATGCAAGTCTTGTGGAATAACATAAATTTTGAGTAGCCATGCTTCTAATTCTCCAACACATATTTGTGGTGAGCCAAATTTGGATTCTTGCAACTGATGCAAGTAGTTATTTAATTGTCTTTTGGGTGGAAGCTTCCTGATATTACTATTATTGGACAATTCTATTAAAATGGACTTTGACTTTAACTTTCAGTCAAAACGTTTTTGTATTTCTAACTTGTGTCAATCCCAAGAACGCCTTTTGTTTCAATAGAGTCATGATCATTTTCTGATTTTTTCTTTAGTAAATGTACTTCATGCGTTGTTGAGTCATACTGAAGATACATATTTGCAGAACATTTTTGCCCACGAAGTTTAGCCTGATTACAAAATGGTGTGTTATTTAGTTTATTTTAAAAAATCAATAATAGTCAATAACCTGATTACAACTGAAGTATTTATTTATAAGAATCAAATCTCTCATAACTCTCCTCTTTAGTGATGATTCTTGATTTTGTCCATTCTCAGAGGATGATTCCGATGATTCGTATTCCGCGACTAGACAAGTATTATGCATCCTAAAAGCCTGCAGAATGACTGCAAAAGTTATCTATAAATACTATAACTTACCTTGTAAGATTATATAATCTATCTTACCGCTACACAAGGCTCTTACGGGTACAACTCTAAGAATCAAGTGATTTGCAAACTGAGTAGTATTTTTTTTACTTGTGCAGTTCAATATTCTGTGCCACAATTAAAATATAATACTTAACAAACGCAAATCCATTGAATCAGATTTAAAATGTCATAAATCAAAATGTTTAACAACTGTTTAAACAATGTTTTACTGATCATCCAGTATTTTAACTTGAAATATATAATTTTATCTTGCCTGTAAATATTTTACTATTCATTCAGTTTTATTGCTTAATTATTTAGTAAATGTGTTTCAAGTTGTTACTGATCAAATCGTATTTTTACTGATCAATTAAATTTTTGCGATTCTAAATCCTCCTCCTCCTCTTTTCATTCATAAATGTTCGGCTGGGGGGGTTGTAAGGAGTGGGGAAAATTTCATTCATATATTTGATCGTTGTAAAATTGACCTTGACCACTTCCTGTACTACAAATGCACCGTATGCAATTCAACCTTCACAAGAGAAGATCATAAAATCAACAAGAGGAGTCTAAATACTGAATATTCACCGTAAACCTCCAAGAAGATAAAGTTGGAGTCGCGGACAGCCAAATAATTTCTATAAAATATGCAATCAACAATCCCCAACTAGACTAAAGTATGCAGGAGATCTACGATCACAGAAACACCTCCTAGCAACAGTGAAGCCGGTGCAGCAGAACATCATCTAAGCTTGTGCCAGTTTAAGAACAAAGTGGCCAGCTATAGAATTAATGGTTCATGGATTGATGTAGATAGTTTTATTAGTAAATTGAGCAGCCGTTGTACGAGAATCCACATTCTCAAAAAATGACCCCAGTTATAATTCTCGAGGAATCTAACAGCTCCATATATACACACGGCACCTTTCAACCATACAAATACCTTACAACCCTTCAGATGGAATCTTATGATTCCCTCATAATCCCCAATTGATGGGCTAACTACCGTGTACCCATTTATGAGGGCTGGCCTATATCAGCTTTTAATTAATGTTAATTAGCTTTTAATCAGCTTTTAATCAACTTTAATTAGCTTTTAATTAAATATTATCTGCCTTTATCAGCTTGGATGACCGGAAGTGGGGATGGGAGACCTGAACTGGATGTGTTGTTGGGGGACAAGAAGTGGTCAAGGTCAATTTTACTACGAGGTCAAGGTCAATTTTGGGCAACGTTCCACGCGCTGTGCCCATTTTACGGTCGCCATAATCGTTCTACCGAGAGGACTATTCGCAGTGTGGAAGATAAATTTGAGTCCACTGGTTCAGTAAACAATAATCCAACACCAGTACGCGACGAAATGCAGAATCTGCCGAAAACAGCGCCGCTGTCCATGAAAATGTGCAGTAGAACTCGAGGCATTCGATTTAGCGTCGCTCACAAGAACTCGGCCATTTGCAGACCACAACTTGGCCAATTTTGCGCCGTAACGTCGGCCTGCGCCCGTACAATATTCAACTGACCCAGGAGCTATACGACCAGGCAACGGCGTGTGTTCGTTGAATGGGCCCTGAAGCAGTTGGAAACTATCCCTAATTTTCATCCAAAAATCATCTTTAATGATGAGGCCCATTTTTGGATGAATGGGTATGTTAATAAACTAAATATCGAATTTGGGACGATACCAATCCACATGAAATTCAAGAGTGTCCAATGCATTCCGATAATTTACTGTTTGGTGTGGAGTTTGGGCTTGCAGCGTCATCGGTCCATATTTCTTTGAGAACGACATTGGTCAGGCCATCATCGCCAATGGCGAGCGCTATAGGTCGATGATTACCAACTTTTCTTGGTACGCCACGTGTCACACAGCTCTTGCCACATTGGACATTCTGCACGAGGGATTTGAGGGCATGGTCATCTCACGCGGAGGTGATGTCGAGTGATGATCTGGCCACCGAGATCGTGCGATTTGACCCCGTTAGATCTTTTAGGGTTTTCTTAAGCCGCGTGCGAATGCGCCACCCCACATCATACCCCAAATGGAACCACAGCAAAGCCAACATACTCATCACCTTCATCGTCATCATTAATCAGGTTGTAGCGTCCACTGCTCGACATAAGCCTCCCTTAATTCGTTCCGTTCTTCTCGTTGTCGCTGCTTGTATCCAATTAGATGTGATACGCTTTATATCGTCACTCCATCTCGTCGTTGGACAACCTCTGATGCGGTATGCCTCCATTCAATGATACATTTCGTCCATCTTCCATCCGTCATTCTTGCTACGTGATCTATCCAATTCCACTTTAGGAGGGTGAACCTCTCCACCGCATCTGAAACTCCCGTTCTCTGCTGTATGGTAAGATTTGGGATTTGGTCCGCAAGTTTATTCCTAACATGGACTGCTCCATGCTCCGCTGAGTTAACCTGATTTTGTTTATAACTTTCTTTGTTAATGTAAGCGTTTCCGCTCCATATTAGGACAGGCAGTCATTCAGGCATTCTTTATTAGGACAGGCAGTACATCTGTCTTTTCAAGTAAATGGGCAAATTAACCTTAGACACGTGTTTCAGCTTACAAAAAGCGGCACAGGTTAATCCTACTCGTCTATATAATTCGTTCGTTTAATTATCTCTACCAATTCGAATCTGGTGTCCTAGATATTTATATGAGACAGTCTGTTCTATTATAACACTATCCACAGAAATGGTTTCACTCAGTACAAGGTTGGTCGTTATTTGCGTTTTCAAGTAGTTTATCATTAGCCCCACTTGGTGTGAGGCAGCTTTTATTTTTTAGAGCATATTTCTAGCTTCGTCTTGAAAAATTGGACATTTCGGGTGAGCCCCACCCAGCGAAGCCGGGGCTGACATTTGTAGTATGTTATATTCCATACATACTGGCATCGATAGGCCTTTCAAACAAATAAGAAATGTAGATGATATCTCACACAAAGTTTTTTTTAATTTAAAGATAGGAAGCGCTTAATGAAAGACCCTTTATATGCCGAATACAAACTAACAAATTAAAAAAAAAACGGCTTGCATTACGCTGACACACACTTTTCACACTAACATTCAACCGATAAATATATTTGATAAAATAGTAAAATAAATAAGATATGATTCTACCGACACACAGTGCCACATCCCAAAAAGCTGGCCGAAAGTCTAAAAATAAAGTTTAAGTTCCTGTAATTTCTAGTCGATGTTAGTTACGTTGAGTAAGGATACGAAGGTCGAATGCCAGACTTCAGCGTCCCCTATCCCTTATACCCGCTACAGCGTAACAATTGAAAGAGAATCCTCAATCGAGCTAGACGCGCCGTGCAGTAATCAAATATTTCAACGCTATATCCAAGAGGACGCAAAATCTATCGTTTTCAATTCTTTTAAATGTAATCAGCAGCTGCAAGTAAGTAGAAAATCGTTATGTAAAGTAAAATTCATAATAATAGTTTATGCGATAACTATAAATTAATCATTTATACGAGAATAAACTAAAGATTTCAGCGGAAAATTTTAAATACTTGGAGAAAAGTTTATATGCTCTATAGAGTTCTGCGTCTTGCGACTTGACCGATCGCATATTGTAGATTGAAATATTATTGAATCATTAAAAATTAAAACTTGCCGCATCTAATTGTGTCATTGGTGCGAGTTCTTGCAATGTAAAATATAGTTTTCTGAATTTCGTAAATTAACGACGCGGGATGTTTGCTCTTTTTCTTGAATTTATCTGCTGCCTTTTATGATACGTAATTTACTTTTATGAATATTATCTTTTTCTTTTAAAAAATATTTTAGAATAAATAGTTGTAACGAGGTTGAATAAGGATTAGTCATTATGTAGATATTAAATGTTTCAATTTTAGAATCTGTCGCTGATGAACGTGAAGCATGTGTGTGGGCTGATAAGAGAGAACAGTTTTTCGAAAGCGCATTTAAATGACAAAGCGAAAGAGACATATGCAGAGATCCAAATCCTGGTTTAGGTAGCTCAAATGATGGGACTACCGCTCGACAATTTTTCGAAAACTCAAGCATTTCTGCTGCTATTAAAGGGGTTGATGAGGACTTGATTAAGCGTTTCCATGTCATATAGTAGACAATTTCGAGTGGCTATAAAATCGGTTTCATAAAATTTCAAAATTATGCCTTAAACACAACTCGCTTTTTTGTGTAATTATATCCGTGGTTCTACATATCAACTTCGGTACATTAAATATTAATTCATGACACAGAACGGATAAAATCATTGATATTGTCTATAGGAAAGATGTCTGAAGACGCTCAAGACCATACTAATTATTACGTAATAGTAATTAATATAAAAGTTTCGTGAAGATTTTGCAAGAAAGTGTTCCCGCGCCAAAACTATGGAAGACATTATTTCACGCTTATTATTAATATCCGATCCATTTATTTCAAGTTTGTGCGAATTGCCTCGGAACAAAGTTGTTGCTCCCTGAAGCAGTTTTATTGTTAGTGGGCCCGACTGTGCGACATAATGAAAATAGCAGAAACTCTTTTGTTTCTACAATTGAAGCATTAATTAAAGAGAAAAAGCTTCCGACTGATAAGCTTGATGAGCCAAGTATTAAAAGTATTCCTAAAAATCCTACATAATAGAATACGTAAGAAATGCGAAGAAGACCTAAGCAAGGAACAGTTTGGTTTTAGATATGTACTTGGTACAAGAGAAGCGTTGTTTGAGCTGTCAGTTCTCATACAAAAATTTAGAGAGCAAAAAAAAACAAAAGCAAAAAAGACGGCCTCCTAATAAACATTCTGATGACCAAAGACCTCGACCAAAAAGATATCTCCTTCATTAAAAAAATGTACGAACAACAGACTGCTGCAGTTTGGCTCGAGGACGACACGACCAGCGATATACCTATTAAAATGTAGTACATCAAGGCTGTGTACTATCACCATTGTTGCTCAATATCTACCTGGAACAAATATTCCTAAGAGACTTGGAAAACTCTACAGATGGAATCAAGATCAATGGCGAACTATTGAACAACATCAGGTACGCGGCAGTATTCAGTTAGCCTACAACGTTTGATGAACCAAATAATAGCAGAAGGTGATGCGCTTGGGCTAAAAGTAAATACAGCCAAAACGAAAACAGTGGTTATCAGTAGAACAGCCGATATTCAAGTCAATTTGCAATTTGCAAAAACCTGGATCCAGATCTGGAAGTAAGAAAACGCATCGAAGTAGACAGAACAACGTTCCTTAAGATGAGAAAAGTATTTTGCGAGAGAAGTCTAAACCTTAAACTAAGATACCGGCTCGTTAAGTGCTACACTCGGTTCACTCGGTACTGTTGTATGGTGTTGAGGCTTGGAAGTTGAAGATCAATACTATGAACAAAAAAGAAGCATTTTGTTTCAGGGTATCTTCACCTTTTTTCTAGATAAACAAATGAACAGAACGCTCTTTCTTCCGCACAAAAAATCCAAAAATTGGAGTTTTTGAGAATTTTTGAATATTTGTAAAATATCTGAAAAATGTAGTTTCATGTTATAAAATGTATATCTTTGAATAGGAAGAGGTCTAGTAAAATACATTTTTTAAACATTTCTAGCTTTGAAATCCCTTAAAAGTATCTGCAATCGAAAGATAAGATATCAGAGCATGCTTACCAACCATATCGAAAAAAACAAAATGTCTATCACTCATTTCGATTTTTAAAAGCTTAATAAGCGTAATTTGAGAACTCCTAAAATATAAATTGTTCTTCCAATTTCTTCCCGTTCGGAACTATCTTATATTCGGTGTTTTCCGACTGAGGAAGAGTTAGTGCGATTGTAAGTCAACTGAAGAAGTTTCTGTAATTTTCCGTTTCCTCCATGAATCCTTGGAAGGAACGAAATTAGAAATTTTTTTTCCAAAATTTTGCTTGGATGGTTGGCAACAAAAGAAGGATTTCCTTCAAACCAAGCTTTTCCGCGATTTCTTTGAAAAGTTTTACTTGGGTTTTGGACCAGACCATAGGGAACTGAAGAAGCTTAGAGATTTGACCTGATTTTCGAAAAAAAATTACTTAGAGTTTGGATCACATCATGCCGATTTTGAACCAGACGATGAGGAACTAAAGAATTTTTTTTTGTTCATTTCTTAATCTTGAAACAGGAAATTACATCAACTCGATTTTTACCCGGGTGTAGATATAGAGCCTTTTCCTTAATACCACCACATATTTCGATTTTTAAAAGCTTAATAAGTGTAATATAAATATTGTAATAGAGCTCCTAAAATATAAATTGTTCTTCCAATTTTATATTCGGTGTTTTTCAACTGAAGAAGTTAGTTAGTCCAATTGAAAGTCGACTGAAGAAGTTTCTGGTTGATGGTTCTTTAAGTTTTCCCTCGAACTTTTACTTGGGTTTTGGACCAGACCATGGGGAACTGAAGAAGTTTAGAGATTTAACTTGAAAAACTTACTTTCAGTTTGGATCATACCATGCGTATTTTGGAAAAGACGATGGGGAACTGAAGAATTTGTCTAAAACTTGTTAATGCTTATTGATTTTGGGAAAAAACTACAGCTAGGATTTTGGACCGAGCCTTGCGAAACGAACGCTTTTCCCCAATTGACATTTGGACGGAAAATCGCGAAACCAAATGAAATTCGGTTTTGGTAACTGTTGACGGTCGGAATTTAAATTTAGATCCTGACCAGAGGAAAAGAAATTTCGACCTAAAAACTCGAATTTGGAAAATTTTCCAATCGCTCTTTGCTTTCGAAAAACCTAGCCTAGCAATATTTTACACCGAAAAAAATTGCAAATATCGGATTTTTGTTTTGATTTGGACAAGCCTCCCAAGAAAAAATTCCGATTTTCCTTGGAAAATTCTTTTGTAATTTTCTTGTTTAACACAAACTTATTAAAGACGAAATATAGCTTGAATACAAAAATATATTCAACCGGTTCTTAGCTCTATAATATTAAGTCTTAATAAGACTGAACAAAACTTATGTGGAAACAAGTACTTCCTTGCTAATATCACACAGGATATTGAATGATACAACAGACATTTGCATGTTATTACTAGTCCCAATACATTCTCTATTTTATATTTTGCTCAATTATAAACAAACTATTTTTTTACATTGAACTGACAAATTCACTATGTTTTTACCACACTCATACTATGTAATAATGTTATACAATTTGTTATTCACAGTTAAATAAATTTCTACACATATCGCGCTGTAAGTTTCAACGTTTGACGGTCATTTTCAAGTGTCCATATGAAAATGACATATCACGACTTAAGTTTCGACGTTTAACGGTCATTTTCAAGTGACCACTTGAAAATGACCGTCAAACGTCGAAACCTAAGTCGTGATATGTGTAGAAATTTATATAACTGTGAATAACAAGTTGTATAACATTTTTACATAGCATGAGTGTGGTAAAAACATAGTTAATTTTTCAATTCAATGTAAGTATGAATTACCACGTAGTAACTGTTGCAACCATCCTATTCATAAACTATTTGTGTTTTATTCATTTTGAAATAAAGGGGCCAGTCCCTGGTGATGCTTACCTTTATAATCGCGCGTCATGTATAGAGTTAACTATTTCAATGCTGGTTAATGTCAAAATAATGTTAATGAATAAATTTCCTTTGATCTTCTTAAAATAGGAAACTAGACAAACATCTAATGGTTTCCATGTGTGGAAATAAAAGAGAAAACATGCAGTTAAATAATGACTATGAGAGTTTCGTTAAATACCTAATACAATTCCTAGGGAAAATTCATTTGTTGCGTTTGTACGCCACTGCAAAGCAACCTAAATTCATTAAATATTCTCTAGTTACGACAACAGAGTAAATCAGCATTAAAAATGCATTGTTCCGCGTAAAAGGAACGAGTTGCTTGCTAGTTTATTGTTGGCACTCTTCTTGAAACAGTTGGAAATGCGTGCTGGAATTGCAACTATATTTTATTATTAAGTAGGCGTTAGTCTGTGAGCAGGGAGAATCGCTGCCATTAGGGTTAATATCCGGGATTTGCGGAACACCCTTTTTGAAAAGGTTTACGTTGGTAAAAGGATTTAGTTTAATTTTTTTCGTGGAATAAATATGAAATTTTATGCGAATACACGGGAAAAGTCCGTGGAATTATGCAGGTCATAGTAAACTAATGGATATTGGTAAGTCTCGTGGAGGGTGGAAATATTTATGGAAAATAACACAATATTCCCTATATTTAAATTTAAAAAATAATAGTTTTAATACTATATAGCATTAATACTACTGCTGTAATATTAATAATACTGTATATTAGTAATAACCTAGTACTTAGAAAACAATCTACGTTTATCAAATTAATTGACTAAAACGCATACACAACAATTTGGAAAATTGCTTACATCTCTGAAAATATTATCAATATTTAAATGAGTTCATAGTGTGCTCATAAAGTTGATAATGTGCTAATCAGTTCATAATGCTTAATAATGTGCTCTATAAAATGAGATATTACACTATAAAATGTCGTTTGAATAAACTAAAATATGATATAAACAAAATGATCTATTAAAAGTGTCTAAGAAAATATTAACTCTCTGACTTTTATTATCCCGATATCTTGTCAACTGGACTCTTCTCACTCAAAACGAAAAAAGTTGGACACCAGATTATTTGTTGTACATTGTAGGGTAAAATCTAAATTTTAATATAATAATAAAGTTAAATTCTTAATCCTAAATCTACAATTAATACTTAAAAATTATTTATCTGAACTCCGTTCGCTTTAATACAAGCTTATTAATTAAAGACGAAATATAGCTTGAATATATAAATATATTCAACCTGTTCGTAGCTCTATTATATTAAGTCTTATTAAGGCTATGAATCTCATGTTGAAACAACTACTTCCTGGCTAATACGACACAGAATATTGAATTATACAACAGACATTTGCATGTTATTACTAGTCCCAGTACATTTTCATGTCACAACTAATAACATTAACACAAATAACATTGTTTTTAACATCATTTCTTTATATTTAAATTAAGTGAATAGCTATCTGCAGAAGCATCTCGAGATTTATCTCTCATCAGTACAGCTTTTCTGTTTGAATTAAAAATTGAAATATACTTACATGAACTTGGACACCTCGTGCATGACTGGCGAGGTTATGTTTTAATTTGACATTTGTGGAGATAGACCTGAACTTAGTTACGTTTTTTGTTTAGTGTTTGTTAATTAATGAAAATGTACTGGGACTAATAATAACATGCAAATGTTGTATAATTCAATATGAGATTTCTTTATAGTCTTAACACATTTTGAGCGGGTATCCTAAGATATGAAACTGTGCTGCGTAGCGGGTGTGATTTTCGAGGCCTTTTTTTATCAAAACTTGGGTATTTGAACGATTGCACCCTGAGAAAGGACTTCGGATTGCACCCTGAGATACTTTTTTATAAAAAAAAACCTGAAAGGGATCTCCCAAATAGGAGATGTATGAGGAACCGATCATTTTTCAAGTTAGGGAGATGAAAATTAATATTTAGGCTTTTGGTAAGAAATTAAAAAAAATACGTATTTCATCGTTTTTTTGCAATATCATCCCTGAAGGGGGTAAAATAGGGGATGATTTAGGTTCTTTGTAAGCTACAATACAAATTTTTGAAAAGCAAAGTTTTTGAAGGTAAAACTGGCTATATTTTCAAAATTTTGAAGACAATTTTTACGAGGTTGAGTCAGGATCGCTGATACTGATGGTGGATGTTCCGGATGGATTCGTAATGGTGGATGCGCCGGTGTACGTAAAGATGTTGACTGTTGACGGAAGGGCAAAAAATATATAAACAAATAAAATGTTTTGTCGTTTTTAAACTTATGTAATAAAACCAGTCTTTGTGAAGAGGCACTTCGCAAAATTGGCACATATGACATGTCAAACTTTTCTTCTTATGTGCGGCACAAACGCGGCACTGTCACTGGGGTTTATGTTTTATACCGCCTGTAATTAGTTTAACTAATTTATGCTTTCTGGTATCCTTTGACAACCTTCCTGGAGGGTCATCCCTTCTGGGTGTAGCTGATGTACCAGGAACAGGATGCTCTTTATTCACATTTTCCGTATTATATTTCCGTATTCACATATTCCGTAAAATATTTTGTATTTTTTATTACAATGAGGATTTAATGTTGTATACACTCTAAAAGCATTAAATAGTGTACAGTTGACAATAAACATCACAGCTCTCTTTGTCCATTTCTTCGTACGACGCACTATCGAATAATATGATAAATATTGATCGGCGCGATCTACACCTATCATAAATTTATTGTAATCCACTACGCATATTGGTTTCCAGATTTTTTCTTTTGTCGCTCAATCAATATTATGGCTTTCTACAATATCAGCTGAATGTATAGTCGAAATCATACGCACAGGCCTTTTTGATTGCCAACATTGTAACAAAATGTTTTGTCGCCGACGAAACATAGATTCCCCCCTATTCAATTTCGCGTTGTTTAAACAGAGAGGAAGGCCTCAACTCCGAAATCTATATTGTAGAAGTATTTCACAAGTGTCCACACTATTATAATAATTGTCCATATATATGTGATGCCATAAGTTTACATATGGCTGAAGAAGATTCAAAATTGTGTGTTGCAGTCGATTTCCTTCACCACAGTATATTCGGAAATTACATATGTAGCCGGTATTCGCTTCACAAACCATTCTTATGAGAATACCATATTTCGTTATTTTTGAAGCATTGTAGACTCTGAATGCTAGACGACCTCTCCATGGCATGATGCTTTCATCTCAGGACAATCCTCTCTGTGGTTTATAAACTTCTTGAAATTTGGGTAATATGTATGCAATAATGGAGCGGATTTTTTTAAGGCGATCTCTATCATCTTTGTCATCGTTATTGGCAAAAAATGCCATGAATACCATATTTGCCTAAATCGATCCCTCTCATTATTTGAGGAAAAATTGGAGTTTCAATTGTTTCATCTGTCGACCAGTATTCATCCCTCGTATCCTTACGAACTCTTCCCATTAGTAGAAGCAATCCGAGCATTTTTTTTAGTTCTATCACAGATACATCTTTCTTCTTTACGGACTTAGCACGATCTCTAAATAAATGTTCCTTCTGTGCATGGTAGCGGTTTGTTTGTGTCGCCATATATTCAAATAAATCGTCTCCAATAAATAACTGAACCACATCAATTACATTTTCTGAATTATTTGGCATCACGAAAACCCCACTTTGTCCTAAGAAATCTTCGATAATTGGCACATTATCACCTTCCGACCAGTCCAATACTTCACCATCACTTTCTTTGTCGCTAGAAGGTATTGGCAAGGATTTGTTTCTTCTTGGTCGAAACAATTCTTCCTCGTCACTTTTGCTATCAAATTCGGGAATCTCTGCGTCGCTTGAAATTTGCGACAAATCATCTACATAGACATCACTATCGTAATCCATTGCAAATAAAATTATTCAATTTGTATATATATATATTTATTTATATATGCTTTTTTAAAACTTTTAATGCAATATTGTTGCATTGCAATAGTGGTACTACAAACTGATTTATTTTGACGAGATAAGCCGTTTATATACAGATAAATGTAGGGGAGGGTGAGAATAACATATTGGTTTAAGACCCAAAATATGACAAACAATAAACCTTAAATACTGTGTAAGTTGCAAAATGAAATAATTTAACAAATGTTTATGGAACACAAAGAATGAGTGGTAATATTTTATTGCAGGGCGATATCCGGATTAAATATGCTAAATAATCAATAATCTCGAAAATAAATACTAAATTCATTACTCCTTTATGGCCATATGCCCTTTTTAAGCAGGTAATAATATCTTGTCCCGCTTTTAACGCACGTACTTTTAAACGGGTACTAATATCCGGCCCGCTGATAGACAGCAGTCGGCGAGACGGGTACTAATACCCGCACCCGCCTTTAATGTGTTAATAAGACTTAATATTATAGAGCTACGAACAGGTTGAATATATTTATATATTCAAGTTTTATTTCGTCTTTAATAAGTTTGTATGATTGTATCTATAATTAGTATGGTAACTTCAGAGTTGGAAGAAAAAGTCCGATTCACGAACATGAATTTCCTTATCTTAATTTATTATTTAAAATATCATATATTATTAATATCATCTCAATTAATCCAGGTAATCAAATTAATTCAGGTCAGGTTAAATAAAAGTAGTAATAAAAAAATTAGTAATAAAAGTCATCATCAATACATAATATTTGGCGACGAGGATAAAACTTTTCGATTAAAGAGGATGGAAAAAGAAGTAAGTTGTGAATAAAGGGTGTACCATGTGGACAGGAAATGTAGAAGAAGCAAAGTGACACTGCTTGAAGAAGAGGTATTGTTTAGGGTACTATCCCGCTGTGAAGAAGAAAGTTAAAATTAGGATTAGGAAAGTTAGGAGTAGAAGTGTACTAGCCCGCTTAGTAATAGTCAAAAGAATATCACCAAAAGTTATTATAATTTGAAGCAAGTAATTCATGGTTCAAGTTCATTCAGGATTCATGCAGCATCGTCAGTTTCAAGTATTATTTAATTATTTTTGAACGAGTTTTTTATACTATTTTTTCTGCTTTGCGCCCTTTTATGCCATTTCTAAATAAAAATAATCGCCGATACTTATTAAAAAAAAACTATCGCACTCGGCGAGCCATTAACGAACCCATATGAGTGCTTTAATAACTTCATTATAGACGCTAAATATTTTAAAGGACATTTTAAAGATATCAGCAATAATACCTGTGCATAAAAAAGGAGACAAACAAATTATTAATCACTACAGACCAGTAGCCCTGATATCAGTGCTAGCAAAAATTATTGAATATTCTATGGAAAGCAGACTCACACCGATTCTCAATAAATATAGTGTGATGGCAACATGGTTTCTGCAAAAATAAGTCCACAATCACACCTTTTGAAGAATTATATGGAAAAATATTAAACGAAGTGGATAACGGGAAAATCCCGAAGCCTCTAAGTAAAGCAATCGACTGCGTATCGCACTATAAGCTGCTGGAGAAACTCGACATATATGGTTTAAGAGGTAAAACGGTAAGGTAGTTTAACTCCTACTTAACAAATAGGAAACAATTTGTAAGGGTTGGCCAAAACCAATCGGAAATAATATCAACAACAATTTAGGTACCACAAGGAAGCGTGTTAGCTGCCATTTTAATCTCGATATACACAGCTGATCTTAGCTTGTATGCATATGATGTAAGTGTCATTATATCTAAAGACAATGCAGAAGAGTCACAGCTATACGCTAGTATGTTATTAAAAAAACTATACAAATGGTTCTCTCCAAATAATCTACTCTTAAGTGGAAATAGATGGGAAATGGGTACCGTGGGACAAGGTAGCAAAAAACGAGTAAACGACCAAAAAAGGAAGGGACAGATACACAACGGCGGAACGGAAAAGAAAAATATAAAGCTAATGTTTTGGAATATGGCAGGGCTCAGGAAGAAATTGGAAAAGGTGGACGGGTCTTTCATGGAATTCGTGAGATGATTCTAAATAGTTGGGCTAGAAGAGACCTGGGTTCAAGAGAAGGAATGGGAAGCCTGTAAAGAGAGACTCACTCAAGGAGTACAATTGGAGGATGTAACCGGCACGGAGAGAGAGAGAGAGAGAGTGACCACTCTTGAATGGAGAAAAACCAAATAAATAAGAATTCAAACAACCCGAAGGAAACATTTGGACGATTTTAGACACACCTTGGAGAACTGTTTGAGAACTATAGTTTCTGAATATCCGCACTTTTTAAAACCGCGGTTTTCGGTTTTTGAAAATTAAAAACCTCGGTTTCGGTTTCGGATTCGGTTTTTAAGAACTTTTGGTAGTAGTGAGATCTACTAAGATCTACTAATCTATGTTTGTTAGTAACGAGATCTTAGTTTTGTACAAAAATAGCCGCTAAGGGAAAATGATCTTTCAGAGTAGGTGGATGTATATCTTTAATTGTAGAGAGTACTTGAAACAAACTATTTAATCTTTTTGTTCTGTCAGAAATTCTTTTATATTCTAATTAGGATAGCGACTAGTTTGTATTTTTATTTCATTTTTCTTGAATAGCTTTTTGTACATCGTCTTGCAAGGAATTATTTTGATTGCTCACTTCTTCTAATTCTTCTGAATTTGCCGAACATTCATCTTCGACTTCAACCTTATTGTTGTCTGGATAAAGTCGTTCAAAAAGATATTCCGCCAATATTAAAAGAGACTTTATTGGTTCAATAGAAAACCACCTTGCTTTAGATGTCCATTGCTAATTCAATTTCCTTATCAAAAAAAGCTTTTACGTTTCGTTGTAAGAAACTGATTTTATTGGAGATAAACGAAAATAATTTACAAGTTTTCTTACCATTTGTATAGTACTTTTAATTTCAGCATCTTCTTCGGCGTAATGTTCATTATCCACATCCTCTTCGACGTAATATTCATTATTCACATCTTCTTCGTGCGATTTTTCAGGAAATAAATCTTCATCTTCACTGCTGCAGCTGTTTTCTACTTGAGATGATTTCTTGTAAAAACTGTCGCACACAGCGAGATGAATTGTATGGTTAATGCAAACTTTTGGTTCAGCAATTTTGGTTTTGCAATCTGTACCATTTTTTTAATTACCCGTGCATCGTCATGTGTAGTATCTTACTCAATAATAATCCCACGGCAATAAATCCCAGACTCAATCAAACTTTGAGGTTTTTGCGACCAGAAATTGAAAACCGCGTTGAAATCGCTCGATAACTAACGCCGCGAGGGCCTATCAAAGTTAGATCTACCGAAGATTGGTTGCATTTGTTTTTTCGAAATTTCGCAGCTGCCGCAACAAATTCGATGTTTTGTTAGAGCAAAACGGGGTCGGAAAGCGAGACTGAAATCCGCGTTTCGAAATCCTTGACAGCGGCGTCGCGACGTCGCCGCAAAGTTCAATTTCCTAATGCGGCTGCTGGTTTTTCAGCCGTAGTTTTCGTAATTTTCAAGCTAGCGAAACAAGTATAACGTTTTGTTGAAGGGAAAGCTTGCCAGGAAGCGGTAGTGATAACCGCATTGCAAAATCTTTGATAACGGCTTGGCGACTTCGCCGCATAGTTCAACTTGTTAATCTACGTCGAATTTCGGGAACTCGCGGTGATTTTTCCGCTGTAGTCTTTGCAATTTTGCAGATGGCGAAACAAATTTGATGTTTTGGTGAAGGGACAGCTTGTGGTAAACCGCGACTAAAAATCACATTGCGAAATATTTAGTCACCCACAATATCATTTCTGAAACTGATACTAAATGAATCTAAATGTTTTTCAACACTTATTACGATATTATTTGCATATAATAAGTTCCTTCAATTCGCAGAAAGAATAAATTGCAATAAATATTGTTTTCTCCATGAATATTAATGTTTAAGTATCTTCGGCATCTCAAACTAGTCCACTAATCTAGCGTAGTACTATTTTTTGTCCATTTGCTATTAATTATTGAAACTCTAAAATCATTGCTTTCTTTCTTTCTTCGTATTTCTCTTTATTCCTCGTATTCCTATTTAGACACTTGTCTCTGGTATTCCTTTTAAATTAAGGTCATAACACCTAAAGAACATTTTGGCAAGATTTGGTTGGGAAACCGGCCAGCTATTGCTTTCCGAATAAATGCAGATTTCGAAATTGCTCACATATACCATCGATGGTTGCCATTTTTGCAACAACAGTTTGCAATGTTTGAAAGAGCACTAATTCAATGTACTTTATTTTTATTTATCTTTAAATAAAACCTAAAACCGCGTTTTTTTATTACGGTTATGCGGTTTCGGTTTTTGTACAGAAAACCGCGGTTTTGCGGTTCGGATATATCCGAACCAGAAACCCTAGTGAGAACACAGTGTGAGACAACAGTGGAGAACTGTAATACAGAAAGAGCTTAATCTCTAAAAATCTTGGGAATATTTCTAGAGAAACATATGACGTGGAAAATAATTGCCAGCTATATCACAAAGAAAATAAACTTAATGGAAGTGTTAGAAAATTTTTAGCCAAGTCAGCGATAATAAACATGTTCTTCATGGATCAACTGACAAAATCGCCAGAATCCTTAAAAGACACAACCACCATCCGACACCATCCCGTTAGAATCCCATGGAATTTACGAAATACCTTGCGGAACATGTGAACGAACCAACATTGGACGTACCAATAGAAAAATATCTGCTAGGATTCAAGAACATGTAGTTTCAATCAGACACAGAGACAAAGTGTCATCGGCACTTGTCCAACACACAAACACCGGTCACTAGATGGACTTTAGAAATTCAAGGACTATTGCACAGATTAGCCACGGAATGTCACGAGTATACAGAGAAGTCATAGAGAGAAAAACGAAACCACTGCATGAACACGAGAGACGATTCCTTGAGACTGCCCCCAGCATGGCGACCGATCATATCCACCCTCAAAATGCAATCCCAGACACCCCAGACTCATGTACGACCAACAAGACAAACAAACAACCGAACCGAAGCACCGCACACAACGCGCATGACCCGAAGCCAGACAGCTATAAGTAGTCGCATCGCACGAACGAGCTCTCAGTATGCGTCTAACGGTTGACCCGCACGGACGCATATATCTCTTGAGAATGGCGAATCTTAGTTCGCCGAAACGTCGAGAATCCGGTTCTTTTCAAAGCCAACGCTCAGCATCAACGCGGAATCCCCGAGAAAACAATACAACACAGGTATCTATCCGCGAAAACCTCAAATACAACATTGGAGTCAGAATCATTAGTCATTAGAATTGGAGTCAAAATTTATAATCGGAAATAATTAAAGAAGAAAGAATATACAAGCCATTTGGGAAAAAAATTGAAGGTTTCCTTGTGAAAAAGTGCTATTATGGCACTAAAGAATTCATCGATTTATAAACTAATTATAGTTTTGATCGTGTTCAAAACAATGGATCCTTTCCAAGTATTCCAAGTAATTAATAACAGTTGTGTGCGTATGTTACAATAGTTTTCTGTCAATTTAATTTACTTTTTTGTTTATTTTTTCTATTGCATCTTTATGTAGTAATATGTATGACCTATCCAATATGGGTATTTATGCACCCAAAGATCAATCAATGTTTTGATTTGATTTGATTTTGAAGTGTATGCCATAATGAGTAATTATAGTCCCGATGAGAAATATATCGGGTAGACCGTTTAGGGTTAAGGTCTACTAAGGTCTAAGGTCACCGGATAAGTCGGCACCGGACAACTCGACACCGGATAAGTCGGCACCGGACAAATAGGCACCGAGACATTTAGGCATTCGTATTTTTACTTTTCTTTTAACCTCTTATCCTTTTAACCTTTAATAAAGTTATTTATGTTTTATTATTAGTTTTTAATTTAACGCTGCTTACATGTCAACATGAATTCTACTTTTGGCTAGAAGATGACTAAATAAATAGTTTACAATTTCTTTCATCTTTCAAGAGGCGTGCGTTACTTTTTAACTTATAAAAAGATTTCTTTTGTTTTTGATATTACTAAAACCTATCTTATACTAGAAAATTTATATATTGATGACTGGTACCGATCTGCCCGGTGCCGTGTTTTCCCGGTTCCGACTTGTCCGGTGCCGAGTTGGAAGTGCCGAGTCGTCCGGTGCCGACATATCCAGTGCCGTCTTATCATGTACCCCTAGGATACTATCTCGTGAATATACTACGTGAATGATACTATCTCGTTGTCAAGGGCTGGCCCGTATAGCGTTAAGCTCCCAAATATGTATCCTTGTTGTAAAAGTGGATTTTGTGGTCGAAATGTTGTTCCCACTATAAGTTAGCCACCTTAAGTTCAGTCATTACTTTTCCCACTATTTTCCCCACTAAGTCAAGTTAGTCAAATTAGTATTTCAATTTAGAACGGTAGTCGGATTTTATCGAGGGGCCATAAATTTTGTTAATTGCTAAAGTTGTAAATAGTGTTGATTAATTATTATTATATATCGAATTATTATCAATTTAGTGAGTTGTTTAATTATTGCATTTTATGAATCTTGTAAATATATGTACGGAGGAGGAAATGCTGTGTACCGAAAACTGTATTGTTTGTTCGTTTGTCCTTCTCCACAGTTCACAGTGAGTGCCATTACTTATTAGTGACAAGTGTCTATTTACGTGGTCGCAGACGTAACCTCGGCCTCTCTGCAACCAGCAATGATGTCCTACTCACTAGTCTATAGTCAGTTTTAATATACGCTGTGTAATAACGTAATAGTTATAATTTAAATATCTCTTTAATGGTCACCCAGTTGCCAACCCCAATATATATCCATATTGAGATTGAGAGACCGTAAGTAAGATTTAAAATTGTCACGAGAATCGGATAAAACGAAGAAAAAAACGAAGAAAAAACGAATAAAACGAAGTTGAAATAAAATATGCATTTTATTAAAACTTTGTACGCTTATTACTTATGCATCCAATTAAAAATATTAGTAAGTTGTAATGCAATCGATTGATTAGTATCAAAGTAATTGCTTGTTGCATACAAATTTTCTAAATTTAGACGTCATTTTTTAACATTTCTTTAAAAAAGTTTAAAGTTAATAATTACCAATGTTAGAAACGTTTGTGGGCAATGATCCGATTCCGTTGCAATTTACATATTTTATTCACAACAGAAAAATCTACATTATATATTAAAATTTTTACAATTACGTAAATCACTAACTTGTTAAAGCAGAACACAGCTTGAATATGAAAATATATTCAACCTTTCCGAAGCTCTATAAGAATTATTATTATTTATAAATAGAAAGTGAACGGAATCCTAGTGAATAACGTAAATATCTGTTTTCTCCAACACGAGAATTAAACCTGTCATTTCGAAAAGGGCACGAGTCACACTTTTTTGAAATATCACTTTTTTACGCCATTTTATTCATTGAAGCGTTTTACATATTCCATGCGAAAAAAGTACAGTGCGAAAGAGTGCGTGTATGTTTTTTATTTAACAATCTCTATATTCAGTTTCTTCAGCATCAATGACTTTTTTAACAAAAAAATATTTTTGTTGATTCTGGAAAGTTTTAATTCATGGACTTATGCCCTTTTCGAAATGACGGGTTCAATTGTTTTGTAGTCTTAAAAAGACTGAATAATTATTATAGAGTTTCGGAAAGGTTGAAAATATTTATATATTCCACTTTAATAAGTTAGTATGAGTATATATATATATATATATATATATATATATATATATATATATATATATATATATATATATATATATAATTAGTTTAGTTTCAACCCTATATTCAATTACGTAAATTTTTCGTTCAGCGTTCTTTTGTCCACTCCCGAACATACGCCACTTCCATCTCCTTTCATGTGGTTTTGTCTTGCGCGAGTTGGAGGCACTTGCTCCCCGCATGTCGTTCCTCCACCTTGTCTGTGGTCTTCCTGCACTCCTCTTGGTTTGTCTTGGTTTTCAATGGAGTATTCTCGGTGTCCATCTATCTTGATGTTGTCTTGTCACGTGTCCTACGCATCGCCACTTAAGTTCTGCTATTTTTTTATTACATCCACTACCTTTGTTTTTCGTCTGATTTCCTCGTACCTAAATTTGTCTGGCAGACTGACTCCTATCATGGCTCGTTCCATCGCCCTTTAAATTGTCCTTAGATGGTCCGTACTTTTCTTTGTTAGCGCCACTGTCTCCAAACCGTACGTTGCTATAGGTGTTACGCAGGAATCGAATACTTTGCGCTTAAGATGTATTGGGATGTCCTTATTTCTGAGGATGTGACTTAGTCTGCTAAAGGCGACCCACGTTAGTCCTGTTCTGTTCTTTATTTCGGCTGTCTGGTTTCCCTTCCCCAGCTTAATGACATGTCCAAGGTATTTGTACTCTTCTACTACTTCTATGGTGGTGTTATTTATCTTAGTGTCCCTTTTTAGGTCGCTCATTTTTCTAGCATTGGATAGGTTCAACTTAAGCCAACTTGCTGAGATTTTATGCTTAGTCGTTCTTGCATGGCCTCTAGTTCTTGCCTATCGCTGCTGATGAGAACTATGTATTGTGCAAATCGCAGGTGGTATAGAAAGATGCCGTCGATGTTCATACCCTTATTGTCCCAGGATAGTGATGTAAATACGTCTTCTGACACCGTAACAAATAGTTTTGGAAATATGGGGTCTCTCTGACGTACCCCTCTTCTGATCTTGATGCAGTTTGTCTTGAGTTTATTTTTACTTGGAGGGTTGCGTTCTGGTATATGTTTTTTGTAAGGTTTGAGTAGCGCGGGTCGATTCTGGCGCCGTCCATTGCTTGTATGATAGATCAGCTTTCAATGGAATCGAATGCTTTGTGATAGTCTACGAAAGCAAGGTGAATGGGTTTGTTGTACCCCGTTATTTTTCTTTTCGCGTTCTGGATGGTCCAGATCAGGGGTTCTTAATGTGCGGCCCGCGGGCAAAGCTGATACATTCGGCCCGCGATTTCGATACGATATATTATATTTGGAGGAGGAGGTCCAAATAGGACTGTAGCGCCACGAAGAGAGAGACAGTCTCAAGCAGTACCTAGACACAAGTTTAGTTTGAATTTGTTGACCGACAAATTTTCTTGGGAAGTTACCAAAACTTGGACAGACAAACAATTGCAGGAATTTCCAAAATATTTGATTTGATTTTGAATTTGTAGACAGACAAATTTTCTTAGGAATTTTCGAAAATTTGGACAGACTAACCAATTTAAGTACTTATGTACAAAATATTTTTGAAGTTGCGGTGAAAAATTTTCGTGTCCCAATTATGGTGCCTTGAAGGACCAAGACAAAATTTTGAAAATTCGCGTTTCAAAATCGTGTCTTAGTTGTGGTGTCTTGAGGAACCAAGACAAAATTTACAAAATTCTCGTTTTATAATCGTATCTTAGTTGTGGTGTCTTGAGGAATCAGAACAATATTTTGAAAATTGGCGTCTCAAAATTTGTCCTAATTATGGAGCCTTGAGGAACCAATACATAATTTAGAAAATTCGGGTCTCAACATCGTGTCCTAATTATGGAGCCTTGAGGAACCAAGATATAATTTTGAAAAATCGCGTCTCAAAATCGTGTCCTAATTATGGAGCCTTGAGGAACCAAGACAAAATTTTGAAAATACGCGTCTTACAATCGTGTCCTAATTATGGAACCTTGAGGAAGCAAGATATAATTTTGAAAATTCGCGTCTAAAAATCGTGTCCTAATTATGGAACCTTCTGGAACCAAAACATTTTTATGTGAATTCACATCTCAAAATCGTGTCCTAATTATGGAGCCTTAAGGAACCAAGACATAATTTTTAAAATTCGCGTCTCAAAATCGTGTCTTAGTTGTGATGCCTTAAGAAACCAAGACAAAATTTTGAAAAATCGCGTCTCAAAATAGTCTATTAATTATGGAGCCTTGAGGAACCAACACATAATTTTGAAAATTCGCGTCTCAAAATCGTGTCCTAATTATGGAACCTTGGGCAACCAAGACATAATTATGAAAATTTGCGTCTCGAAATCGTGTTCTAATTTTGGAACCTTGAGCAACCAAGACATAATTATGAAAATTCGCCTCTCAAAATTGTGTCCTAATTATGGAGTCTTAAGGAAACAAGGAATAATATGTTCAAAAACATAGATTTTGAAGAAATGATTAACGATTTTGCCCATCTCAAATCTAGCGTACCTCTTCAATCAACTTAGATTTAAGCACTAACTTGTAAATTCTAAGAGTTACTTTGGTGGATTATATTATATTATATCTACTCATTTAATGTGACTATACAGAAATTTAAAAAAATCTATAACTTCGCTTATCTACTTTCTTTGCCTATTCTAACAATATAGTGTTCTGTCAGGTCATAAGGGCCCCATTATCGTAATGTGCCCAGAGCCTCCCATAGGTTAAAAACGGCTCAGCTATCAATTCCAATTAATTGCATCATTATCACTGTATTATTCATCAGGAAAATCTTATAGCTCAGGCAAACTTAAAACAAACGAAACACAGCCTAAATATATAAATATATTCAGCCTTTCCGGAGCTCTATAACAATTATTGAGTCTTTCTTGGACTACCAAAACAAATCTCACATGAAAATTGTAAGTTATTTTATAGCTTTCAGTCCACTTTCGTGGCACTCAACAAAAACCATAAAAATAACATTGTTTTTAAGCTCTTTTTAAGCAATAATTATTATAGCGGCCCAAAATTGTTTTAAGTTTGTATGATTTTCTATAGCGTAGGATGGTTTCAGCAATTCTATCTTATAGCTCAGGTGTTGAAAATGTATAATGTCACGTATAATGTCATGAATGATATTAAGAGAGTTAGTTTTATCAAAAAGCATCATTCACCGTCAATTTAACTCTTTTAGAAGAGTCTAAATCTCCATTTGGAGACGTTGTAGATGGCTTTCGAGAGGACGAACATTAAAAAGGTTTTTCAGTTTAAAAAAAGAAATTACAGAGTTTTTAACTCAAAAAATCGTGATGTTGCTTCATTACAAGGTATTAACTGGTTGTGCGATTTGACATTTCTAGTATACGTAATTGGTGTTATGAAAGAATTAAATTTAAAACTGCAAGGTAATGGTAAGCTTATTTGTGATCTTCTTAGATATGTAAATCCCACAGAAAGAAAATTTCATTTATTACAAGAATAGCTTCAAATTGGCGACTTTTGTGATTTTGAGAGATGTGGAATATTAGTAAAGGAAAATACCGATGCATCAGTTATTCTTCAATCGGAAAAGTATTACAAAATCATACAGTTTTTTAGAAGATTTTGACAAACGTTTTAATGATTTTAAGAGTCACGCGGACAACTATATTTTATTTTCAGATCCATTTTCTTGCAATCCGCCTAACGTTTCTGAAGACATGCAATTTGAATTGATAGAATTACAGAAAAATATTGATGCTAGGAATTCTTATCGGAACAATTCCTTAATTGATTTTTATAAGGGATTATCATGCGTGAATTACCCGAAAATACGAAAATATGCTCAACAAATGTTTTCATTATTTGGCCCGCCCAAAAATTCGGTAATATTAAATTGGCCCGTCTAAAATAAACTTTGGAAACCCCTGGTCTAGATCAATGGTGGCGACCCTATGGCACGCGTGTCACAGCTGACATGTAGATTAAGAATATTGGCACGCGAGAGTTTTCTCAATCTATTTTTTGTGCAACATGAAATATGTGACGTCTTAAGTTCAAGCTAATACGGTAACTCATTCTCACAATAAGTTACCTGGCACGTCAGCATTTCCAAATGTGTGAATTTAAAAAGAAATGGCACGCGACTATAAAAAGGTTCATCAACCCTGGTGTAGATGGTCTATGGTGCTGAATCTTTGCAGAAACCTGCCTGTTCTACTGTCTGGTAATCATCGAACTTGTGTGTTAATCTATTTGTCAAAATTTTTGTCATTAGTTTATACATGTGAGATAGTAAACTGGTGGGGCGGCAGTTTGCGATATTGTAGTTATAGCCTTTATTTAGGATCAATATGGCCTGGGCGTTTTGCCAATCTTTAGGGATGTTTCCCTCCGTTAAACATTTGTTGAACTTGTAAAGTCTCTTTTTAAAGGATATCAACATTTCGCAAGTGGTGTCCTCTCCTGGGCTTCTGTTGTTCTGTTGTTGAAATGTCAGGTATCTCTTCTGAACCCTCGTTACACACTTAGATGTTGGTTATTTTTAGCTTCGGTATTGAGGACGTATATAGGCGGACGTAGAAGTCCTCAATATGTCCAGCTATACCCTTATGAATTGTTATAACAATCCCTTGTTGTCTTTATATTTTTATGATTTTAGGTTTAACCACTTTTCGCTTTTAGTACTTTCATGTTTGTGTTGATTGCTACAGTGTTTTCTATTAGCCTAGTCTTGTATGCTCTGTTGTATTTCCTCATTTCTTTGCTTATTCTCTTATTAAGCTCCTTGTATCCGGGGTTGCCTCTGGGTATTTCTTCCTCTGATCCATTCGTTTTATTGTGCTTGGGTGTAATCTGCATTACGTAAATTGTCCGTTATTATTCATTAAGTCGTCTTAATTACGAATTTACAGTTTGAAAACTGCTTAAATTAGTAACTTCAAATTTCTGTTTAATTTCACCAATTGCCAAGTTTAGAAATTACATTCGCGACTAATAAATAGATGTCATTACCCGAATACTAATAATAACGCGACTAATAACTAAAATTAATATTTTAAATTAAATAAAAAGTTACGTTTTCAACCTTCAGTTTACTTATTTAATCCTCAAACATATCAATAAATCGACCGAACGATTTTATCATGCGACCTTTGCCATTTACCGCACAAAAAGACATAAAGTAAATATCTGTGAATTGTATCAAATTAAAACCACAATCGGAAAATTATTTCCTGAATTAACATCGCATGGGATTTTATTGTCTTGTGTTCCCGAGCTGATAAAAAAAGTTATCTGATATTTATCAAATATTTAGTCCCTAAATTGTTTCTTTCCGAGAATTTCCATTCTCGTGGTTCTTGTTGAAAACCGGATGAAATATTTATAAGGCCGTAATCCAAAATAGAAAACGTGGGAAAGGGAAAAAACTCGATATTTCAAGGATAATTGAAAAGGATATAGAAAATGTTTTATGAAAATTGTTTCATAAAAACTGTATATATACAGTTTTTAGGGTATATATAATAATATATGATTTAGGCCACGTAAACTGGGTCACTTGAAGCATTCATTGGTGGGTAATTGAAAGTTAACTTTTTTAGTACAAATGTTCAAGGAGTTATTAAATTTAATTATGAATCGAATTTACTAAACAATATCAAATTCTTAGATGTAAGGTTTGTTCCATCAGCAGTCTAAACAGTCAACAAACTGTACAGAGTATACGCAGAGTGGAGTACATAAATTTAAATCTGGTCTTGTCTGGTCTTCTTTGGTCTTGTCTGGTCTTCTTTGGTCTTGTCTGGTCTTGTCCAGTCTTGTCTGGTCTTGTCTGGTCTTGCCTGGTCTTGTCTAGTCTAGTCTGGCATTGTCTGATCTTGTCGGGTCTTGTTGAGTCTTATATGCATCGGACAGTTTGCTGACAGTATTGAGAACTGTTTTAACAAACCTACTACTGTTCTAACTATAATATTGATTAAAAATATCCTTATTAAGTTTTGTAAACTTGGTAGTCAGAATAAATTCCATTGCCTTTACACAAATAGTGCACAAAAAAATAAACAGCGAAGAATAAGACCTATGATTCCTCCTGCTGATACAAACATTTCGAATAACATCCTACTTTATTATACAATCAGTTGAACACACTTTCGCGAGTCAAATATTTATACAATACTAGCATCGCAAACATTTCCTCTGAATGCGTTTTGTCTGTTTCGCCTTGTCGGACCAAGAATAGTTTGTTTGCGTCCGTTTAGTCCCTACTTGTTGATGTCTGATGAATAGAATTTCTCTAGATTAATAATTTGTCTGCACAATGCCACGACGTAATTCCAATAACTTTGCCTTGACGAGATGAGACAATTAGTCAGGCGTCAACAACGAACGAAATTTATGGGTCTGTGTTACGTCTGTATGTTGTTAAACATATGCATCAACATAGAAGCGTAGATCTCATGTAATATGAGATGATGGATTAGGGAAGGATTTATAGATAAGTATAATCTAATGTATGTAACAGATTGCTAATTTATGTAGAATTTGATGGATTAGATTAAGTTTGTTAGGTGAAATATTTATTAGCTAACTTGAAAATTAGTTTTCAGTTAATTAATCTTGAGTAGATTTTAGAAAATAAATATAATTCAAGCTATTATTTCATATTTATTTAAAAAAACGCACATAAAAATATTCTTTTTATTCCTAGTATTATCAATTGTATAAAAATGAATTGCGAAATTAACTTTTTCGCGATTTATGTTCATTAATCTTAGCCGCAACAACCCTCGTCGATTTATCACGTTGTGGAATAACAATGCTAAACGTAATATGCAATTTAGATTTTATATTTTATGCTGGATGTCTTGACGTTTCTATATAATTCAGCATCAGAACAATGGTTTCGCGATTATATATGTAGTCTACCGAGAAATTTATTTACAAAATAATAGTCACGGGAAATTTCGAGTTTTCGGCGGAAAAAATCTCCGCAAAGTTTTCGCTTTTATTCGTCGTTGGAAACGATATATCATAAATCACATTTGACGTGACCCCTGCTGAACCCCTGTTAACAGAGGTTTAAAGATCACTAAGCAAACAGTTTTGATGCACGATTGGTTTATTTATTTATTTATTTATCGTATGGCATACAAGTCATAATATATCGTGAAAAAAAATAACGGTACAGCATGTAGCACAATATAAAACACAAAAAATATAATACAATTTACAGTTGGATGTGTAAATTATTAATGTACTCAATTGAGTCTGGTGTTGCTGTTAGGAAATCATTGTGATGACCTCCATATGCCCTCATATTGCAGTGTTCCGTGATGTGATCGTCTGCCTTTCAGCGCTGCAGTCACACTGTAGGGAGAGTATTATGTTCCACTTGTAGAAGGTATCGGCACACCTGCCATGGTTGGTCCTAATCCGGTTAAATGTCTTACGTGGTAGATCAAATCCGGCTGAGGTAGTTGTTATACACGGCATGTTGTAAAGTTCAGGTTGGGTTGCATCGGCCCATTTCTGCCTCCAGTCATTTAATGGGTTGTAGTCAGCGGTCGCCAGGTTTTCAGCTATTCTGATGGGCGATTTTCTTGAATGCAGCCTATTCATTCCTATGTCCATGGCCGTCTTTAACCTATGGGAGGCCCTGGGTACATTACGATAATGGGACCCCTATGACCTTCACAGAGCACTATTTTGTTAGAATAGGCAAAGAAAGTAGATAAGGGAAGTTCTAGATTTTTTTTTTATTTCTCTATAATATTTTTTCTCTATATGATATCCACATTAAATGAATAAATAAAATATAATATAATCCACAAAAGTAACTCTTTTAGAATTTACATGTTATTGCTTAAATATATGTTGATTGAAGAAGTACCCTTCTAGATTTGGGATGGGCAAAATCGTTAAGCAGTTCTTCAAAATCTATGTTTTTGAGCATATTATTCCTTAAGGCTCCATAAATAGGACACGATTTTGAGACGCGGATTTTCAAAATTATGTCTTGGTTCCTCAACGTTCCATAATTAGGACACGATTTTGAGACGCAAATTTTCAAAATTAAATCTTGGTTCCTCAAGGTTCCATAATTAGGACACTATTTTGAAACGCGATTTTTCAAAATTTTGTCTTGATTCCTCAAGGCACTACAACTAAGATACGATTTTAAAACACAAATTTTAAAAATTATGTCTTGGTTCCTCAAGACAACACTACTAACACACGATTTTGAAACGCGAATTTTCAAAATGTTGTCTTGGTTCCTCAAGGCTCCATAATTAGAACATGATTTTGAGACGCGAATTTTCAAAATTTTGTCTTGGTTCCTCAAGACACCACAACTAAGACACGATTTTGAAACGCGAATTTTCATAATTTTGTCTTGGTTCCTCAAGGCCCCATAATTAGAACATGATTTTGAGACGCGAATTTTCAAAATTTTGTCTTGGTTCCTCAAGACACCACAACTAAGACACGATTTTAAAACACAAATTTTCAAAATTATGTCTTGGTTCCTCAAGACAACACTACTAACACACGATTTTGAAACGCGAATTTTCAAAATGTTGTCTTGGTTCCTCAAGGCTCCATAATTAGAACATGATTTTGAGACGCGAATTTTCAAAATTTTGTCTTGGTTCCTCAAGACACCACAACTAAGACACGATTTTAAAACACAAATTTTCAAAATTATGTCTTGGTTCCTCAAGACAACACTACTAACACACGATTTTGAAACGCGAATTTTCAAAATGTTGTCTTGGTTCCTCAAGGCTCCATAATTAGAACATGATTTTGAGACGCGAATTTTCAAAATTTTATCTTGGTTCCTCAAGACACCACAACTAAGATACGATTTTGAAACGCGAATTTTCAAAATTTTGTCTTAGTTCTTCAAGGCGCCATAATTAGGACTCGAAAGTTTTTCACCGCAACTTCAAAAATATTTTGGAAGTACTTAAATTGGTTTGTCTATCCAAATTTTGGAGAATTGTTAAAAAACTTTTTCTGTCCACAAATTCAAAACGAAATCAAAAATTTTAGAAATCCTTGCAACTTCCTAAGAAATTTTCTTGTCTTTCAACAAATTCAAACTATACTTGTGTGCAGGTCTTGCTTGAGACTGTAGCACCAGTGAAAGGAAGGAAAAGAACAAATTCAAATCCAATAATAATGATAGCTCTTGATCACAATTCATCCTCTTTCTCTATTTCAAATGCCTTTTCCATGTTCTTTTCGCTTGCACTATTGGAGACAAGAGCTTCGACATATATTGCTTCTTTTAAGTGCAGACATTTCTAAAACCCCATGAACTCATATTCTCCTAACAATTGGAGCATAAGGCCTTTCCTATAAAGTTTCTTCGTGGCTTCTATAACACCATGGTCCATTGACTGGGCAAGACATGTAGCATTCACAGACAAACTGACTTATTTTTAATTTTTTTCAATTTGGAGAAGGAACGTTCCCCACTGCATTTAGTTACCATCATGCTTTCATCATGTTTCATCTCTTTCTCATGTTTTCTTTCAAATTATGATATATTTCCAATATACTATTAGTTCCATCACTTTCAATATATTTCCTAGTATTCTGTTAAATGCAGACATTCCATTTCCAACTCTTTCTCGTTAATAGATTTCAGCAAATTCTTTGCAACTTTGTCTCAACTCGTTTAGACATTGAATTCTCTTCTTTAGTTTAGTTTAGTTTTTCTTCTTCTCTTTTTTATTCAGTTGGGTTGACGGCCAGGAGCCGTCAAAAAAATCTGTCGTATACGTCTCCCTACGTCTTATTGTATGAGATAGTTCCATGTAGTCAGATTCATTATCGCTTGATTTTTCCGAATGAAATCTCTTTTTCGGTAATAAATATTGGTTATCGTTTGGTAATCTGGCAGGAACTAGGAGGCCGCTGCGATTGGGGCGCCCTGGGCACTTGCCCCGAGTGTCCAGTGGGAAAGAAGGCCCTGCCTATGTCATCGATATCTCTGTTTATTGGTAGTTGTGGGTTTTGAAGAACCCACAACTCAGAACAGCATGTCGTACTCTCTGACAAGTGCAGTAGATCTCCTTATCGCTGGAGGTGGAATATGACTTAGAATAGTACTGGTAGCCAGTTGTGTGGTGGTGCCTCAGATAGCTAAGCACTTGGTCTTTGAGTCAGACAGCTGCGGTTCAAATCCCCTCAGAACCTAAGCAGCAAAAATTAAAAACAAATGGCTGCAACCCTTCACACTCAATTCCCAAATCCGGCTTAGGCAGCTGTGGGGTCTCAACTACCTAACACCTTATCTGGAAATATGTCGTTCGGATTCGACGTTAAACTGTAGGTTCTGCATATTCAAATCTTACTGCTGAGATTGGATATGTGGCAGAGAAGAGGCCGGTGTCATAAAGCAGCAGTGGGACATAAAGGCTGATGATGATCATGATGACTGGTAGCCAGTGACTTGGTGTAGATCTAATTGTGCCCGAGATTTAACGCAACGTATGGTTCAGTTGAACCATTTTAACGTGTAAGCTGTTTAGCCAGGCCGGAGCACAGTATTCCGCCATAGAGTAAACGAGCTCTAGGGCGGAACAACGAAGCGTGGTAGCCGAGGATTCCCACGAAGTGAAGCCTAGTTTCTGTCATTTTATCATGTTATTTCCTGTTTTGAGTTTTGAGGCAGTGTTTGTTAGTGTTTGAAGGATAAAGTTATGTCAAGAGTTACTCCCAGTTATTTAGGATATCGGTTCTGGTGCAGCAGTCTGTTATTGAAGTTCACACTCTTCGAAGTTCACACACAGTTCTCTCTTACCCATGCGGTTGTTTAGGTGAAAGCATGCCACCTCCATCTTGCTTGGACTACGTTGGAGTGTCCAGTCGTGGAAGTATTTCCCTGGTGTATTTAGGTCATCTGTAAGCGTTTCCTCCATTTCTTCCATTGATTTGCTTTTGGTTTCTATTGTCCAGTCAGCAGCATAGCCCAATTTTCTGGATCTTGTTGCAATGTGCAACAACACAATATGCAACAGAACGGGAGTGGGGCCAGAACTGAGCCTTGAGGTAGAACGTTATTGAGTTTCTTCCAGTGGCTCAGTGAATTTCCCATGGCAACAAGAAATAGTGTTTTTTATATTATATTTTTTTGTGTGTGGGGGTTGTTTGGCTGCAAAGCCTTTCTGCACTGCGGCCAATTTGATCTATTGTGCTTGACCCCACTACAATTACTCTCCCAGGAATTCAACTTCGTGAACGAAGTCTAAGATTCCTGAGAGGCTTGCTACTCAGCTCCAAGGTGGTCATTCTTGCGACCCCGAAGTGGGAAGCCTTACGTGTGCTAGCGCTACACAGGTGCACATTATTTGTTCTTAGCGGTTTCTTCGTCTGATTCGCATAATCTACAGGCAACTTCCTCTACCTCTCCCAATTTGTGTAGGTGATATCTCACCGGACAATGTCCTTTGAGTATACCTACCAAAGTTCTGATTTCTCTTCTAGAGAATCTTAGCATCTGCTGCGTTTTTGTGGCAGAATAGTTTATGAGCATTTTAGCTTGCCTCTGTCCTGGTGTGTTCTTCCAGTAGGTTTGTTTTGGCTCTTCTTCACATTTCTGCCTTAGGCAGCCTGCCTTTAAGCCGCCTGCCTTACGTGGGCCTTTATAAGCGCACAAATTGGCTCCGGGCCAAAAAAGGGAGCCTCAGCCCCGCTTTTGGCGAGTGCTTCGGCCATCTCGTTCCCATATATGCGCTGGTGACCCGGTTACCACATTAGCGTGAGTCTGTTACCTTTCACAAGTTGCTACAGGGTTAGTTTACAGTTCCAGGTTAACTTGGAAAGTTGTGGACTTTTAAATTCAGATTAAATGTTGATTTGCACTCCTTTAAGGCGTTTCTTTCGGCAGATTTGTGCGCATCTTTCAATGGCTATGTCTCTTTAGTATGTCTATGATAGTCTATTGCTAACCATGTTATCGATTAATCCCACTGTCATTTGGCGAAGGAGTTTGTAGGGCAGTCCTTGTTTCCAAAGAGTGTCATATGCTGCTTTTAGGTCTATGAATGTGACGGGTGTTTTTTGCTGCTTCTGGCCTCTATACAAGTCGTAAGTGACAAGACTTGGTCGGCACAGCTTCGCTTTGGCCTGTATCCAGCCTGCTCAACTGGTATGCTTTCTAGGATCTTTGAGCGTATTCTGTTGTACAGCAGGCGCTCTACAGAAGGCACTCTAATAGTTTGTAGGTAGCACTTACAAGCACGATGGGACGATAGCTCTCTGACTTGTCATTTGGCTTTCCTGTTTCCTGTTTTAGGATCTCTATTATCCATGTTTATTTGAGTAGGCGAGGGATAATTCCTGTATTTAGAATGTTAGTGAGAAGCTTAGCCAACCAGAGATGGGCATTTTTTCCTAGATATATTAGAAACTCCGGATGTATATCAACGAACCCTAGAGCTTTGCCTGTCTTAACATCCTCTAGTGCCTTTGTAATGTCTTCATGGGTAAAGTGCGGAAAGTATTCTGATTGGTAGGTCGGTGGCGGCTTTTCGGCGTATAAACTCCCTTTTAACTTGGGTGTTCTCGATCTCTGGGTGCCTTAGAAGGTGAGACAATATGTGAGGCGACAGCATTTAGTATTACGGCAGTGTTGGCACGGATCGGCACGTTTCAACTTCCTAGTTTTCGTAGGAAGGACCATACCTTCCTGCTGGATTGTTTCAAGTCCATAGCTTCAACAGTTTCGGACGATTTATGTCTGCGAGCAGAGTCTAGGCCAGGGATGGCGAACCTATGACCCGCCGGTCACACACTGACCCACACAGGCTTTTAAGTGACCCAGGCATTGATTTTCTAACTTTTATTATTTTCTTAATGTTTCTCAACCACAAATGAAGGACCATTTTTATAATCGTGTATAAAAGTATAAAAATCGTGAGTAAAAATCCAATGTAAATCAAATGGAGTTTCATTATTAAATGATTTATGTTTGTTGTTACTATGGCAACAACTCGCGTCACTAAACAAAACATATAGACGTAGTGAAAATTTTCTGACCTCTATTAAAATTAACTTAATTTTAAGTCTCGGCTCCTCAGTCTGGTTATGTCTGGCTCTAACTTAACTTAATCTAATTCAGATTAAATTTACGTTTACCTAGATTACATCGACTACGACCAAATAGTGTTCCCATCACTGCGCGTTTTTACTAGTTAAAGGGCGCTGAATGATCTAAGACACATTCTTTCATTCAATATCTTAAGCAGAATATTCCACATCCTTTAATTGTATTTCATTCTATATTACATCAGGAATTTTTATGGAGTTATTCATTAATACGCTACCAAAGGAGGTAAATTTTTATAAAGCATTAGAGTTTTGTCTGAAGAGTTTTTGACTAACTTCTTTACTTCTCCTGATATCATGCCTTAAAGTTGACTTGGCCCAAATTGAACCTTTACTTTTTTTGCAATTTTTTGCATAAAGAAACAAAATAGCAGTAAATTGGTTAAAACAACTTGTCTATTTTTGTATTTTGTCTATTTCATCTAGGTTCTGAGTAATAACTTGTCAAGTAAATATCCTGTGAAGTAAATATCAATTTCTTATAACGCCATGCGAAATTTTTGCAAATTTTAAAAAGATTCTTAGACAAAATTAAATTTGCAACAAGTTTTGTCTAAAACGTTTCTCTAAATTCTTTACTTTCTTGTGTGTCAGTCTGTCCGTCTGTTCCTATATGTGGCTGTTTGTGGCATCGTAGCTCCTAAACAAATGGACCGATTTTGATGCGGTTTTTTTTATTTGAAAGCTGACGTGAGCCAAGAGGTTCTTAGCTATAATTTATAATTATCTGTTCATGCGCATGAAGATCATCCAACAAAAAATAAAAATAAAAAATTAACTAAGTTACTAAATTGTGTGAAAGTAACTTTTATAGAGAATTAAATTCTTTACAACTTTTATCTAAAAAAAATTGCCTGAAATTCTTAGTTTTTGATTTATAGTCTTCCAAACTTTCAACTTTTTATTAAATTAGATTTTCGATTTTTTCTGAAAATTTTCAAAATAGTTAAAAACTATTGCAACATTAATATGTTATATACAATTCAATTCTCTACTGATGTTGTTTAAACCACTTTTGTCTACTCTGTCTGTTTTTCTCAAATTTCTCCCATTTAGACTTCCCTTCAAATTGTTCCAGAAATCACAAAACAAGTGATAAAACCAAACAAATTTTCTCTTAGACAATGAAATTCTTAACAGTTTTTGTCTAAAACATTTTCACGTACTTTGTTACAACTTCCAAATTACAACGAATCAAACCCAAACCTTGTCTAAATTTGATTCCCTCTGAATTTTTCAAAATTTCCAAACCAAAATTTTTCAAAACAAAATTAACTCCGTTGTTTAGACAATGAAATTTTCTACAAATATTGTCTAAGCCACTTTTATTTATTTTGTCTAATTTCTAAGTTACAACCAATCAAACTCAAAACTTAGTCCGATTTCACGATGGCATAACTTTTTAACGGCTTATCACAGTTACTTCTAGTTTTTACTAATCCATTCAGCGTCCCAGAATTAGTCAAAACATATATCATATTCACAAGAAGCTCTTAATTCAAAAATACCATCGAACCAGCCATCGATCCGCTCGTGGACTCTTATACAGTATAATCTCGATAATCCGACACATATGGGACTAGACAACCGCCGGATTATAAGAAAGAGTGGTGGGAGGGAAGAGCGCGAGTAGTCTCCAGACCGCCGGATTACTGGACGTGTCGTCCAATTAACCAATGGCCAAATTACCGAGATTATACTGTATACATTTTTTGATATAGATCTTTATTTTTTGCTCTCCACTTCCAAAATAGAAGTTGTAAGACAAGAAGGAAACTTGAATTTTGTAATAACCTTATAAGTGAAAAATATAGTAGTCTTTGGCCTCCCTCCTCTTTTCCAAGTGATGGCCTAGTAACCCAGGAGCTAGTACGCAAAATATAATGAACAAAATTTGACCCACTACTCAAAAAGGTTCGCCATCCCTGGTCTAGGCTATGTAAAAGCTCATCCGCTATTTCCTGTTCACCACTCTCAAGAAACTCTTGATATAGACTTCCACTTGTATTACTCCAGCCAGGGATATATTCCTTTCGGTAGCCTCTAGGGATGGTCTTTTTGGCTGTGTTTATTACCAAGCCGACAAAACGTTCGTTTGTTTGCGCTTGCATGATTGGTTATCCCAGTGAACAGTGGTTCTCGCTATGCATCAAACGCTACATAAAAACTACTACACGCAGACACCAAAGACAAGGATCCTAAGATGCGTTATGCAACAATTTGCGTCGACTAAACGCTAATCTACTATCTACGCTAAGACATTATCTAATTCAGCATGGCAAAATAGATAATGTCTTTTTGGCTCTTAAAAAGTGTTTGGAGACTTTGATGGCTAACGGGGACAGCAAGTACAAAATTCAATTATGAACAAAGCTTGCCCGTGCATTAACGTATAAATTATTCATTTAAAATTGAGTTTCAATAAAATTTATCAAAGAACAAGAATTCATTTGTTGGACCATAATTCGGACAAAATATTATTAGCAAAAATATTTTTTACATATTTTTGCAATTTTAAGAAAAAAAAAACGAACTATGAAAAGACAAAATAATTAATTGGATACATGTAGATATGCAGTTGAGAAATAAGTTTTCAAATTTGTACGATATTAAATTATGTAAAAATGTGCTTTCTGAGAATATAACTAAGTGAATATTTTTCTTCTTTTTGTTGTAGGTGTTGCATGGGGGGCGATGGGCGGCGGGGCTGGTGAGGGGGGGCTCCGTAGACGGATGCCGCTGAGACGGGCTGGGGGTGGCGGGGTGGCAGCGAGCGCCACAACCCTTGGCGGCCGCGCCATGCGATACTACCGTCTCTGGATATACACGTGCAACACGGCACTGCTGGCTGGTTCGATAGCATTCATGGGTGCTGCAACCCGCACCCTGCTCTTCGACTACCGACGATCGTTGATACCGTCTCTGACCCTTTACCAGCCGAGTTTCCTCTACGCCTACCTGGCTTTGGCTACACAGGGCGGCGCTCTGCAGCTGCTGGGCTGTGTCGCGGCGATAAGACTGTCGGAAAGACTATTGAATGCGTATTGGATGCTTTTGTTGGTTTTGTTGTTCGGGGATGTGGTTTTGGGTGCGTTTTGGGCATTCCGGTTTGAGAGGGTTTGTCAGGAGCTGAAACCGGCGTTAAGAGCGCGCTGGATACAGGATTATGGTATCAATGCTGAACTCACCACTCTGTGGGACAGATTACAAGCAGATGCATCTTGCTGTGGTCCGACAGGTAAAACAACATTATTTTTCAAATACAATTTATTTACAAACAAATTTATATTTCATTTATCCATCACTATTTATTTCAGATTTCATATTGTTGCCAGTTCTCAAAACTTTACGGAATATAAATAATGTATATTATTCTTTCCTTTCAAGTTTTGTCAAACCCAGCTACAATTCATGTTGAATTCTTCATAGTACATGTCATGTCGCATCGAAAATCAATACTTTCGCAACGCAATTTAACTTTTACAGTTTGTTCTCGGTCAATCTTATCCTTCCAAGCTTATATATAAGACACTTCAAATGAAGAAACTACGACATATATTCTGAATAACATTGGGAGATTTTTTTTTATATTTTTGAACTTCTTTTTATATTTTGAATAGATTGAAATGACTTGCGTAAATATAATTGTCCTTGCCAAACGTTTGCTTTTCTTTTCTTGTCTATCCAATATTATCAGTATACAGGTAACTTTCCTGTAGCACGACAGATAGATAGTATCATCTAAAATATCGTTATATGCGAAACAGAGCATTTAACACGATAACAAGTATAAAAAGAAGGATTGGGTTCCAGATTATTTTTTTTTAATTTCATTTCAATTTAACTATCAACATAAATACTTTATATTTATAAAACAACTTTATAATTCATAATTTGATTCCTCGTCATTGCTCAGTACGAAGAAATGTGAAGGATTTTTTCACGCAAAGATATCATTTTCATCATTTACGTTTTCTGTCCTCTTTATAAAATCTCCAATATTGCTTTATTTACGGGTCGTTCCACACAAGTCTTTGTAGTTGCCTTGGTATGGAGATAGACAATCTTGTAACCCACTTTTAAATTCTCGACTTCTTGTAAAGGATGTGTCTACATTTAAGAAAAATTGTTCTGAACTTTCAGCTTAGCTTAGTCGTTAATTTGTTATCGTTAATTCATTAACTTTTCATCTCATCATTGCTTTTTTCCTTACTATCAATTTGATTTACATCTTAATGCCATTTCCAGCAAATCTGCTTCAATAATTTTATCTTCCATCAATAAATCTCGAATATTTTCTTTAGTCATATCATGAAAACCAGGGCCTCCTATCGACTTGCCAATTTTCATTTGTTTTAAAGCGAATTCGAGTTTTAGGATAGCGTGTTATAGGTGGGTTTCCTTAAATATCTAAACGTGTTACAGCGAATTCGTGTTATAGGACACCGTGTTATAAGAGGATAACCTGCATACTTTTCCAAATTAATAACACAAATCTATTCCATCAAGTTAAATCTATCTGATCTATCTTGTCTATATAGTTTTGTTTTATCCATCTATTTTTGTCTCTCAAGCTTTGTCTGATGAGTTTAGTCTTCTGATTTTATTTTCAATCGTGTTAAAGCAAATTCGTAGTATAGGATACCGTGTTATAAGAGGGTCTCCTTAAATATCTAAATGTGTTAGGGCGAATTCTTGTTATAGGATAGCGTGTTATAGAAGGGTTAGCTGTATAGTGTACTAAATTAATAATACAAATAATATCTCCCCCTTCGTGGCGCTACAGTCCGATTTGGACCTGGGCCTCCTCCCACTGCCTACACTTGTGCTCGGTGTCTTGATCTTACACAAGTGTAAGGAGCCCTTATAGTTTTTAATATGGTTGGCGAGCCACTATTAGGGGAGGTTTCGAGGCAGGTTTTTACTGTGATGACTTTGCCAGTTCCATCTAAAGGAGAACGGTTGCTTATTTTTACCATGTCCAGGATTTGAACCCTGGACTTGCGGCTCCGTAATCTGACACCTTGACTACTAGGCCTCCACCGCCTCAAATTCTACAAATAATATAGGGTGTCCCAAAATTTACGCAAGATTTGAATTAGACGCCATTTGTGAGGTATAATCTTCCTAACCAAAAAAAGACAGTTTGACAGCTAATAGTTTAGGGTTATTAAAAATGGAACAGTACACGAAAGAACAACGCGTTTTCATTGTTGAACAATATTTAAATAATGGTGAAAGTTTTGCTGCCACAATTCGCAAATTTCGCACAAAATATGGTCGTAATATTGTTTTAAATTCTTCAACTGCGAAGAATATCATTAAAAAAATTTCAAAAAGATGATTCGTTACCTTGATGGTATTTCACCTTTCACCTTGATGGCTTCGTTAATCGTCAAAATTGCTGAATTTGGGGTTTAAAAAACCCACATGTTGTTATCGAAATAAAGATTCATCCACAACGTGTCACTTTTTGGTGCGGATTTTGGGCTGGAGGCATCATTGGAACATACTTCTTTGAAAATGAGGCTAGTCAAGCAGTAACTGTTACTGGTGTTCGATATCGCAACGTGATAAGAGAGTTCTTTCTTCCTAAATTAGAAAATATTGATGTGGACGACATGTGGTTTCAACCAAATGGTGCCACACATCCCGTGAAACAATGGAATTACTTCAAGAGACATTTCCTGGTCGTGTACTCTCTCGTTTCTGTGATCAGAATTGGCCTCCTAGATCATGTGATTTAACCGCACTGGATTTTTTTCTATTGGGTTTTTTGAAGTCACAGGTCTATGTCAACAAGCCTGTAACCACCCGTGCATTGAAGGAAGAGAGAAGGAAGAGAGATTATGCGGAATGGTGATCTATTTAAGAAAAACTCTTTTCTATTTAATTCAAATCTTGCGTAAATTTTGGGACACCTTTTACAAGTCGATTCTGTCAAATCTAAAGAAGAAGGTGGTGGCCTAGTTGTCATGATGTCGGATTACTAAGCCATAAGTCCCAGGTTTAAATCTCGGGGGCACGAGTATGGAAATAATCCACCATCCTCCATTGGCTCGTTGGTCGTTGGCTCTGGGAAAGCCATCACAGAAATCCGCCGAGAAAAAAAAAACGTATGCGGTCAGGGGACCCCCGTCAGGAACGAAGTTCCTCGCCCATTTAAGAATCGCACAACTTCTCTTTCTGAATTATTATTAAAATAATGAGTGCACGCAAATGCGTTGATTGAATGTTCTGGAAAATTTGAGCAAACTGGGGCAAGATAAGTTGAAATGCGGCCCAAACCAAAAGCGTCAATTTGATAAATGAATGAAAAAAATTGTCGGTTTTGTTTTGGGTTTGGCCCGAGGGCCGCAAGACAAGTTCCAATGCGGCCCAAAACAAAACCGACAGTTTTTTTCATTCATTTATTTCAGACACCAAATTATAAGTTTACAAAGTTCACAACGTAAGCAGTTAGTCTGTAGATATAGATTAAAATCCACCATCCAATTATTTTGTATATAGACGAGAATATTATATTACATCAAAACTTGCGCTCGCAAAAAATGTGTGCGAAAATAATCTAATCTGTCATAAATGACAGATAACATGTCTGTAGTTGAGTATTTGATTTAGATCAGGAAGGAGTGTCCAACTTGTGGCCCAAGACCAGTTGCTATGAAAAACAAAATATCAAAATAGACCTTTTCATAGTTGAGATTGTTTTGTGCGGATGTGCCATTTTCACCATGTTTTTCGGGCACTTTTTGACGTATAACCAGTGAAAATAACAAAATGTGCCCGAAACTTTCATATTCCCGCCTTTTAAACATGGCGGGCGCGCATGCGCTTAAATAACCGTAAACAAGTTTATTATCTAGTCTGTCATAAATGACAGATGAGATATGAAGTTGAGTTACTAAGTTACTAAGATAATTACAGCTAGGAAATTAACTGCAACTTTTAGCTAAAACTATCTAGTTTATAGATATTGTTAAAGACTTGTAAGTCTTGAAACTTAAATGACATTTCCTGAAGCTTTTGTAAATCTTCAATTTTCCAAAACATTTTAATTAGTGATATTGAACTGTCGATTGCTAAATTACTAAGATAGTTACAGCTCGAAAACTAACTGCAAAATGTCTATTTTATTATTTTGTCTCGTAAATTTTGTTTCTCGTTTAGTTTTAAGGTTATAAACCGACCACGCTCGTCTATCACTCGAAAGAGTAAGAAACAGAGAGCGAGTGGTAGAGAAATATACACTGAGAGAAAGAGATAGGCGTATAACGTAACGTAACGTTTTTTGCCGAATCACTCCCACCGAGACCACCCTAAAGGAACTTCGTTTCAAAAACCTCCCCTAATATAGTGGCTCGCCACCCAAGTAAAAAACTGTAAGGGCTGCTATACTTATGTGTAAGATCTAGACACCAAGCTCAAGTGTAGAGAGGAGGTCAAAGTCCACTAGGGCTGTAGGACAGGAAGAAGAAGATTATGTCAAATCTAATCACCCTGGTCTAGTCTTGTCTATATAGTTTCGTTTTATCCACCCAGTTTTCAATTTAAATTTCAGTCGTGTTGAAATGAATTCGTATTATAGGATAGCGTATTACAGGAAATCTCCAAATGTTCTCAAAAATAGGTTTCCCCAAATATCTAAGTGTATTAAAACGAATTCGTGTTATAGGACACCGTGGAATAGGAGGATTTCAGGTCTAAATTAATAAAAATTATACAAATCTATTTTACAACGTCTAATCTATCTGTTCTAGTCATTTCAATTAGTTTAGTCTTTCATGGTTTTTCTTCTCTGTCAAATCTTAGCTACTTAATAAATCTCGAATGTCTTCGTTAGTCATATCATGAAAACCATCGCCTCCTCTCGATTTAACAATTTTCAGTCGTGCTAAAGCGAATCGTACGAAATACTAGACAGACAAAACTAGACAGGAATAACTAGACAGACAAGGCTATACAGATAAGACAAGGTCTGGTCTTGTCTTGGTCAAGACTAGACAGAAAAGACTAGACATACAAGACTAGACACACAAGAATAGACAGGGAATTAGAGACAGGCAAGACTACACAGACAAGTATAGACAGACAAGACTAGTCAGACGAGACTAGTCAGACAAGACTTTTTTTTCAGTATTGGAGGGGGAAATGCTTTATGCACACTATACCTGTCTGGTAGTGTGGGAGTCTCCAGTAGCCTGGCATACCCACTAAAAAGCCCTCCTTGCCTGCTACGACCGCCCGGTTCCGTTTTCCACATTATTCTCAGGTAGTCGCCGACTGTTTCTTTGTTGTTCTTTCATGTACTTTCTTTGGCACCTGCTTTTTCGTCTGTTTCTTTTTGTTTCATGATTTTTTTCATGGAAGTTTTTGTTGCTTCCCCATTTTCTTTTCTTTCTAACATTTTTTGGACAAGGTTTTCGCTATTTATTTCTCCTATTATTATTCTGAGCTCCGTTCTTTCTCTTTCGAAGCGTGGGCATTTAAACAATGTTTGCTCTGCTGTGTCTGCTTCTCTGTCGTACGTGCAGATGTCTGTTTGTCTTTTATTGATTCTCTTCAGGTGGCATACCTGAAGAGAATCAATAAAAGAAGCAGCCGTGTCCTGTGAAGAGTTGCGTCATATAATATTTTATATTTCCGTGTTTTCTTGTGCTCCATGCTTTTAAGTTCTGTATAAGTGTTTTGGTCCATTGAGCTTTCTCTTTGGAGACTATTCCAGCTATCATTTGCCATGCTTCGAGGGTGTTTTCGCGCTCCTCTTGCATTATCATTTTTTTGCGCGCTTTTATTTCTCGTGGAACTTGTGTTTGTATCGCTGTGATTCGTTTTTCTATCTGCGATCTTTCCTTGATCAGGAGTTCTATTGGTATAACTCCCGCACATGCCGTTGCTGCTTCTGCCGATATCGTTCTGTATGCGCATATTACTCTTAAGAGGGTTCTTCTTTGGCACATTTTTAACTTTTCTCTATATTTTATTTTTTTAGGCCTTTTTCCCATATAGTTGCCGCGTATAGTAGGATGGACTGCGTTGTCAGTGCCAGTACTCTTCTTTTGAAGTAGTTTGGACAACTAAGGTTTGGTAGTACTGCTGAGAGTGCTTTTGTAGCTGTGTCAGCTTTGTCTATTGCGTATTCTATATGCTTGCCGAAAGTCATTCCGTAGTCTAGGACTACACCTATATTGATTTCATGGTCTCCAAAATGAACTATTATTTCTCTACGTTTCTTGTAGCTGTTTGAGAAAACGACTGCTGTGGTTTTTTCAGGTGCGACTTCAAGTTTGTTTGTTTCCATCCATTTGCTTATGCATTTCAGAGTACGTTCGGCTTCTCTTATAACATCTGCGGTTGTTTCACCTTTTATGCAGGCGCATAAGTCGTCTGCAAACGCATACAGTTTAATCTGGTCCGTCTGGGGCAGGTCGAGTACGTCGTCATATAAAATATTCCACAGGGTGAGGCCTAGCACCGATCCCTGTGGGGCGACGGCGCATACCGTTTTTGTAAGTCCCATTTCTATTTCTCTTTGTCTTTCCTCGAAGTAGGATCTAATTATATCTATTAAGTAAGAGTCGATTCCTCGGTTTATTAGTTTGTTTATTGTTATTTTCTACGAGGCGTTATTAAGTGCATTTCTGATATCGACAAAGATGGCAAGTGTTGTTTTTTTTTAACATCTTCTTTCGATGAATTGTTTCAATTACATGTTTTATGGCGTTGATTGTGGAGCGTCCTTTTCGGAATCCGTATTGTTTTTCGTTTAGTCCTCCTTTTTCCTCCAGGTTCTTTTTGAGGCTCTCGTTTATTATAGTTTCGAACAGCTTCCCGATTACATTTAGTAGACATATTGGCCTGTATTTTAGTTTGTCATCCGCACTTTTCTTTGGATTTGGTATGAGCACAAGTTTTGCAGTCTTCCAATGTATTGGGAAGACTCTGTCTAGTAGATACTTGTTTAGTTTCTGCATGATTTCGTTTTTGAGTTGCTGAGCTATAGTTTTAAACACTTCTGGAGGAATTCCGTCGGGTCCAGGTGCTTTCTTTGTATGTATGCGGTGTATTGCATAGTTCATCTCGTCTTCTGTTATGTCTATGTTGTCTTCGGTGTTTTGCCTTTGGTCTATTTTTTCTGCTGTTGTGATAAAGAGTTCTTCAAAGATCTTCTCTTTTTGGTCCGTTTTTAGAGTTATCTTTGGATAGGTAACGTGCATTTGTTGTCTTACTAAGTCAGACAAGACTAGATAGATGTTTTAAGTGGTTTGGGGGAAGCTCTCACCACCACTTCCTTTTTGTACTTTTTAGCTGCCCCGGACACCCCGGTATAGCATATTTAGCATTCATTCAGGGTGGGCAGCCCGGACGGTTAGTGAAAACCGCCCTAGTTGTTGCCTCCACGACCAGGAATCGATCCCAGGTCTCCCGCATTGCCAGGCGGGTATGCTGTCAACTACACTACCGACTACATAGTTCATCTTTAGATCTAGGCAAGATTCTTGATGGTTTTCTATGTTCCTTAAACTCCCCAGGATGATTACCTGTATCATCTTTGAAATTTGAAGAAATAGTGTGGACAGAAATTGAAGAATTTGCTTCAGCAAGACGACCTCTAGGCAATTCTGGCTCCATAGATTCTGGGATTTCTTCGGTTGTGAACTTTCTTTAGAACCCTTTATTTGTGGGCTTTCATTTTGGTCTTCATGGGATGGACTAGATTTGGTGTTGCTTGGAGTTTCCATACAATTTCTTCAGTCTTCTCGGCTACTTTTCCTATTGAATTGTATTTATTGGTGGATCTATTGGTTCTTATTGATTTTGTTGTTAATGATGTTGCTGTTATAAAATTCGCAAGTATTTCTATTGCGATTGTTTAGATCAGAGTCGTAATTTCTGTAGTGTCTTTCGGTAGTGTTATATTCGTAAGACGATCTGTTATTTTTTTCTTTTCTTTCGTTCTTTTTTTCTTGTTATTTAATCTTCTGTTACCATCTAAGTTTTCATCTTCTTCATAGTAATTTTGACTCCTTCTTCTGTTGTTTCTTTCGTCGTCTTGGTAGGCATGTCTTCTTGTATTTGAATCTGATACATCGCCTTCTAGTGACTAGTTTGTCCTCTTTCTGCTGTCTTCTCCTGCGTAAGATCTATTCTCGTCATCACGATATATAATTGATATGTTTTTTTTATGTCGTCCACTGTCGTCTTAATTTGGAACATATGTATACAAATTTGGATTTGAATCTTTTTGTATTTTTCTGTTATTTATTTGGCAATAATATTTTGTGGTTTGATACTTGGATGGGGGTGGCGATTTATAATCCCGTTGATTATAAATACAATCGCAATCGTCATTGTTTTTGTAGTATTCGGTGTCGGTGTTAATTTGGTTATTATTCTAATATATCATTAACGTATTTGCAGAGAAATTATTGCACGTGCACTCGTCATAGGAATCAGTTAGAATTACCTGTTGTGGGACATACGGAAATATTACTGTTTTTTATGTGATTTATAAGTACCTGTAGATGAACCTTCTTTCGTGTCTTTCACGGTCACATCGTCACAGTTACATTTCGGTAGTTGGTCTTGATCATCATTTCCGCATAGGCATCTTTGAGGCGAACGCCTTCTCGATTTTCCCCTACAACAAGGACCTCCCATTGGAGGAAAACAATTTCATTTCGCACTTTTTGAATTGGATGAACAACAACATTTCTTATTGTTACTGTTGTTGTTCTTCTTTTTACATCAACATGTCTGTTGTTGTCATTTACACGTGCACTTCGGCAATCCGCACTTGGATAAGCAAAGATTACACTTGGGTGCACAAAGATTGCATCTAGGTGAATTGCATGGTGGACAGAGTTCGTTCAATGGACAAGGATCGCATCTGGGTAGTGGTGGACAGTGGTCAACTACACTACCGAGGAGGACATAGATACAAGACTAGACAGTTCATCTTTAGATTTAGCTTTTAGAGATACATTTAGAGTTCATCTTTAGAGGTCTTGACAAAATGGCTTAAGATGTCCCTTAAACTCCCCAGGATGATTACCTGTATAATTTTTGAAATTTGAAGGAATAGTGTGGAAAGAAATTGAAGAATTTGCTTGAGCAAGATGATATCTAGGTAATTCTGGCTCCATAGATTCTGGGATTTCCTGGAAATCCTTTGGTTGTGAACTTTCTTTAGAAGCCTTTTCTAGTGGGCTTTCATTTTGGTCTTCAAGGGATGGACTACATTTGGTGTTGCTTGGAGTTTCCACAATTTTTCTTTTTTCTGTTACAGTCTTCTCGGCTACTTTTCCTATTGAATTGTATCTATTGGAAAATCTATTGGTTGTTGTTGATTTTGTTGTTCATGATATTGTTGTTAAGTAGGTATTTCTATTGCAATTGTATGGATCAGAGTCGTAATTTCTGTAGTCTCTTTCGGTAGTGTTGTATTCGTAAGGAGATCTGTTATCTGAGTAGTTGATGATTAGATTTCTTCGTTGATCCACCAAACCATTTCTTGACATTTTTGCTCTACCTTCGACGGTGTATCTAAGAACTCCACCTGCCCACAGGATCTGGACATGGACAACCTTGGGACTCTGACACCTAAGCCAAACCAAACCTTCCTTTAACCCTTGGTATCGGATCACTGTTAAAGCAACCATTACTATCTACCATAAGGACATCATTGTCATCTGGACAACAACAGGACATGCTCTTGATAATTACGCAATTCGAATGTGTTGGAATTAACACAAGAAATTTTTCATTTTGACCTACCCCTACAAGACTAGACAAACTAGACTAGATAGACAAGACAATAGTAGTACAGACAAGAGCAGACAGACAAGACTAGACACACAAGACACAGAGGCGTAGCGAGGGGGGTGCAAGGGGGTGCATCAGCCCCCAGCGCCACTTCTAGAGGGGCGCTAAACGGTGTCCAAAGACCAAGATTTTCCGGAAAATTTTAATTTTTATTTTATAATAATCATAGTAACATAATTAATTTGCTGTAAATCTATCAAACATCACCGTATACTTTTATACACCGCATCTTTTTGAACCAATGAAATCTTTTCTCTTTTCATTTTTTCCGACATAAAATAATCGATATAGAATATATATGTGCAGTAGTAGTAGTTTCCAAATGTTGAGCTATATATACGTTAGTTATTGTTAAACCTAAACTGCGGCCGAGTTATAAATATAGACGTCGATAAAAATAATCGGATTTTCAGTCAAAAATCCTTTATTATTTACAAAACCGACGTTTCAGCACCACTTGTGGCTTCCTCAGGGCTAGCAAATAAAAGTTTTGCGTTATGCTCTAATTGTAAGTTGTTCAAATGTAATATCTGAATACATACATCTGAAGATCCAAATCCGCGTTCATATCTAATAAAAAATACAGAAAATGCAACAGAAACACTTACTGTAGTTCCAGACCTTTTGAAGTTCAGAGATGTTGCTTATTTAAAATTCAATATTAATCTTCCAATAATATCGAATTAACACAGAAATGATTTTTCGTGGATCCCGCATATTTCAGAACGAATGCAGTCTAAATGCAGTAGCAACAACAGCTAATCGTCTAATGCCAAAATCTTGGTTTTATCAGCGAGTCGGTAATGAAGAAGAAGGAATTCAAATTAACCGATCTTGGTTATTATACTCACCAAAAAATAATGCAGCGTAATGTTTTTGTTGCTTACTATTTATTACATCAAATTCCGCTACACAACCATCTTTCGTAACTACATTTGGCTTTAATAAATGGAGCAAAAAAGATAAATTGATTAGCCATGAAAGAAGTCCAAATCATCGAAAATCGTTTACAATGTGGAAGCAAAACAGAAAGAAGATTGATTAATAAAACGGGAATCGATGCATCATTGGAAACACATATACAGTCCGAAAAAGAAGGGTGGCGAAATATATTGCAACGAATATTAGCTTGCATAAAGTATCTGATTATACAAAATCTTCCTCTACCTGGTCATGTTGAAAATCTAACGCTTCAAGATGGTACCAATGTCAGAAATGCTCAGTTTGATCCACTTCTAGCAAATCATCTTCTTGCATCCACAGTTCGAAATCAACTAATAAGTGACATTAAAAGAGATAAATGTTATGGACTTTTATTTGATTCGACTCCTGATATCGCTCATCGAGAACAAATGTCGCAAGTCTTTAGGTATGTAGATATTGATTTTACCAACAGAAAAGTCTCTATCAAAGAATATTTCTTGGGATTTATTGAAATGTATGCCAAAAACGCATCCTTCATTGAAAATACAATGTCAGGTCACATATCTGGCGTTCAACAAAGAATTTTGGAAAAAAATAATATAGCATTATTTGTAAATTGTGAAAACCACTCCTTAAATTTAGTAGGAGTTACTGCAGCTAAGCAAGAAGCAATCGTTGTAACATGTTTTGGGATAATTGAAAGCATATATAATATCTTTTTCTCACGTTCCACATTACGATGGGAATTATTTAAAAAAATCTAAAGAAAACGTGCATCTGAAACACGATGGAGTGCCAGAAAAGGGTTAGTAGAAGTATTAGACGATACTACTGCAAGTGACACCAGAAGTGAAGCTACAATTTTATTACAAAATATATTGAATTTTAATTTTATAACTTTCGTTCATGAAATCTGGCATGAAATCTTGAGGAGAATAGATCGAGTTCAGTTGAGATTAAAAGATCCTAAAATGAATTTTGAAGAAGCTTTCCATCATCTTGAAGCATTAGTGACTGAACTTGCGTCAATTCGAGAAGAGATCTGCGAACAGGCAATAGAAACGGCTAAGTCTTTCTGTGAAAAATGGGGTATTGATAAAACAATCTGTGTTAGAAGACGCCGAAAAAATCCAGGAGAATTTGGTTGTAATGTTGACCTTTCTGCAGAAAGTGAAATTTCTCGCGTTATGAAAAGTGTTATTGATCGTCTGCAGCAAGAAATAAGTACACGATTTACACAAATTAATTTTTAAATATCTACGATCAAAGATGGGACAAGATCGCGTAAGTGACCTGGCATTTTTAAGTGTGGAAAGAGAAAAATTAGAAATGATCGACTTTGATGAAGTAATTGATAAATTTGCTTCATCTAAAGCAAGAAAAATTTATACATAGTACTTATTTGTATTAATATATTATAGTATAATATTGAAATAATATTTCTACTGACACTGGCACATTTCCGAACCCAATATTTGGCTTGATTTAATAAATTCTAAAAATCTAAAAAAAATAGTAAATTCTATTTACTGTATATTGATGTGTTACTGAAGGGTGGGAGGTGGGCGCCAATGAAGTATCGTGCCCCGGGCACCAGTTATGCTCGCTACGCCACTGATAAGACTAGACAAGACTCCCCAAAACCGTGTTAGAGCGAATTCGTATTATAGGACATCGTGTTAAACGAGGGTTACCTGTATACCTTTTTAAATGAATAATACCAATAATACAAGTCTCTTTTGTCAAGTCTTATATATCTGGTCTAGTCTTGTCGATATAATTTTGTTTCATCCATCCAGTTTTGTCTCTCTAAGCTTTACCTGATTAGTTTATTCTTCCATGGCTACTCTATCAAATCTTACCTGTTTTCTCTTGTGTTTCGAATCCAACGTAGCCTATCCAAAATTGAATGTTTAGCGGACTACAAATAGGTTACTAATGGTTAGCATTATATCATTTGTAGCATTGCATGTGTAGCCTTGTCTTTAGTATACAGTTTTAATATGTCAAGTCTTATTCTTAAATGTATGAACTAGAAAGCGAAATATCAAACGTTTGATGTCTGTATAATATAAACAATTCAAAGCAAATAAGTAAATGTCTTATACATTTCACTCGTTTCAGTATTACCTGGAAACATCTTTTTATATTATCTATTTATATTTTCAGATAAATATCCATAAATGTAACTATTAATTGTTAGCTTATAATAAGTCCAATATTGTCAAGTAACTGTTTTATGCATAAAATATTAATTCTCGTAATACATTATAAATAGTGAAGAGCCTTCGGAAAACCCAACAGAGCGTATTATAAGTGACAAAACATATTTTACAAGAACTTAATCAATATTGTTCAAAGCGTAAATGCATAATGCATACAAATTGATTTGCACAATAGCTTGAACATGTTTTTGTTGTGTGCAACTCGGGCGGAGTTGCGGAGCCTGTTTCCAGACTACATATTTCTTCACACAAAGAGACATAAACACTACAAGGCCTGTTACAGTAATAAACTTTAATACAATGCACACAAGAAATGATTCAACCAAAATCAAGGTTTAGATAATATTATAAGATGTGGCTATGCATACATACAGTTTGTTTACGCAACTGGCTATTTATACCTACAATCATTTAAAGAATTGAGCGATCTTTTTGGATCCTTAAACAAACTAAATATCATAGTTTTATTTATTTTTGTATTTTCTTCTTCTTGTTGCGTTACGGGCTTTCACATTCTTCCCAATGAGGGTTGCCCCATCTACTTTGGTTTCTTGCAGAGACTTTCCAATATCCCATCCCGATTGCTCTGTCTCGTCTGCTTCCACGCTGTTTAGCCACCTGCCAGTGTCCTCCTATAGTGACTTCCAGTTCCCGTTTTAGTCTCCTCCATTCTATCTATGTGTCATGCATATCGTACCTTGCCGCATTTAATTGTCTCTATTAAATATGGCTCATTGAAAAGCTGTCGTAGCTCATGGTTCATCTAGATCCTCCTCATAGCCCAGTAAATGCAGACCGAGGGGATTTGCTGGGCCAAAAATCTTACTTAATACTTTCCGTTCGAAGCGGTTCAATGCAGTTCGTCTGCATTTGTAAGGGTTCAAGTCTCGCTGCTATATGATTGTAGACTATTCTTCTTCTGGTGCCTATCCGCTTCGGATGTTGGCGATTATCATGGAAATTCGGACTTTGTTTGTTGCAGCCCTGAAGAGATTTGTTGTTGTATTGAACCAGGTTTGAAGGATTTTAGGCACGATATTTTCCTTCTTCCTAGCCCTCTTTTTCCATCTACTCTTCCTTTTCTAGTTGCAATAGACCGTACTGTTGACTGATCCTCATTATATGGCCAATGTATTCCAGCTTAATTGTCTTTATTGTTAGTAAGACCTCTCGTTCTTTTCCCATTCTCTCTAGGACCTACTTTTTTTCCTTTGGGGTCCCTACGTCCCCATAGCAAGCACGATAGACGTTAACTTGTCAAGTGGCTCCCCTGAATCACGAGCATCTTGGTACCGCTATTAACATTTCCTCAAGATGTCGCTGTACATGCTTTAAAGTACTTGTCCATTCCTACATCCCTCATTCACATCAGTGTTTAGGGTTCAGAATTTATTTCTATCTACGTCTTGTTTCTTTCTTTCGTCCTTCTCTTTACCGCTGATTATTTTTTGTAACATCTCCTCGGAGTACGCCCAGTCGGTAGGCCATCTAAGCATTATGTCAACTAATGTTGTCACTTTTAGCTCGGATCGTGTCTGGTTAACATGATATATGGATATCTCATTCTGGGGCCTATCGATCGCACTCAAAAATAATGTGCTGGATACTATCGGTGCAGCCACAATATATGCACAGATTGTCTGCTGTGCTGCCGATGTGGCAGGTGTATTCTTTAAAAGAGCCATGGCCGCTGAGTGACTGGGTTATATAATATCTAACCTCCCCGTGTTGTCTTGCAGCCCATGGTTCTATCTGTGGGATAAGAAGCCTAGTCCACCACCCGAATTTAGCATTGCTCCACATTCGTTGCCATTTTTCAAACGTTTGCGCCTTAGCGTTTTTTCTTCTTTTCTTCTTGCTTGTCACTGTTAGGTCGTTTCTTGCTTTATGAAGCAGGAATCTTTCCTCGATGGTATACTGTATTAGCGGGATACCAGCTATCACATGTACAGCATCTCTTGTTATCGTCCTATACGCGCTGCAGACTCTTATTGCTATTTTGCGCTGGAGAGATGTTAGTATTTTCCTTATGCTAGATTTTTCTATGGCGTTAGCCCATACCGGAGCGCCATACAAGATGGTAGAGTGTACTACGGCAGCTAGCATTCTTATTTCGCTGCTTTTTGGACCGCCTACTTAAGGCATTAATTTTTCTAAGGCCTTGGTTATTTTAGCACCCTTAGTCGTCACCTGTTTAATGTGCTCTCTGAAGGATAGTTGCCTGTCAATATTTATCCCTAGATATGTTACAGATTCTTTTGGGCTTATTGTCTCTCCTTTCACTTTATATTTTATGGGTCCTATCTTCCTCTTTCCCGTAAGGAGAACAGCTTCTGTTTTATCCGCTGCTTGCTTAAGCCTTTTGTCCTCCAACTCTCTCTCTCTAGGACCTACTGGTTGATGACGTGAGCCGTCCAGGGAATTTTAAGTATGCGGCGGTATAGCCAAATCTCAAATGCCTCGAGTCTCCGTTCGGTAGCCTCTGTCAGAGTCCAGGACTCCACTCCATATAGAATTACTGTAAAGATGTAGCATCTCAATAGCCTGATCCTCGTTTGTATATTCAGGTGATGTGCTTTGAATACCTTTGCCATTTTCAGGAAAGCGGACTTCGCTTTTTCTATCCGACATTTGAATTCAATTGAGTGGTCCCACTTTTCATTTAATGTTATCCCTAGATACGTGTATTTTGGACTCTCTCAATCAGCTCGTTGATAACTCGAACCTATCCGACATGGTTTTACATGTTGTTTTATATATCATGTACTTCGTTTTTTTTGATCGCTAGACCATTCCTTTGACTGACTTCTGATACTCTGTTCATCAGCTCTTGCAGGTTTTCTAGACTGTCTGCGCATACTACTGTGTCGTACGCGTATCTCGGATTGTTTATATACTCGCCATTTATTTTAATACCACATATTTTTTTTAGAGACTATAGAGGCAACGATTGCTTAGATGTATGCGGGTTGTGACTTCCTCGGATATTTAGTTCTCGCAGTTTATTATAGATCCCAGCTACTTGAAGGATTCCATCACTTGAAACTGTCTACCGCCTACTTCTACCATTGCGTTGGTGCAATTTGCGCTGCGCTCTATATTTGGGCTTTGGTCTTTTCCTCGCAGGCTCGTCTAGAGGGGCGTATGCCTCCTTTATTGCCTGAGTGTTTCTGGCTACTTCATCTATGTCGTCCGCGAACACACCATGATCATCGTCTATCAAGACCAGCAGCAACAACGAAAATATATATTTGTGAATTCTAAGGCAGTACCCTTATGTTACAGCTGTAATGCCTAGCCGCTGTACACTTAATACAGTTCACTATATAAAACTAATCCAGGTCCACGTGGATCGAGGTCCATGTGGACCTCGGATATCTCTCATATATATCCTCGGATCCGCATATCCTCGGATATATCCTGGGACATCTAGTCGACCTCGCCGTTTACCACCTGAGAAGCTGCAAATAGCTATGAAAGAATTTTTGGAAATGAACAAGAATGTCCGACACCCCTTGGTCTTCGCCTCTTCATTTAGCACCAAAGAAGGACAACGGGTGGCGCCCATGCGGCGACTACTGTTTTCTAGATTTGAGTTCTCTCCTAGAATCGTTAGAAGTAAAGGAAATGGAAAATTGGTTTGGTTTCCTGGCATTTTGAGAAATTTACGTTTGGAAAAGTTTTTGATTTTTCCGTAGGAAAAACTATCTTTAGTTCTGCCGAAAATTTGAACTTTTCTTTGATTTTCGGGAAAACTGTTATTAGGGCTTTGATCCAGACGATCCAGACATGAGGAACTGAAAACGTTTCGAGATTTTCGAAAAATTCTATATTTATAGTTTGGATCAGTCCATGAGAAAGATTGGATTAGGTTATTGCAAAAATTGAAGATTTGCCTTGATTTTGGACCAAACTAAGGAAAGTGAAGTTTTTACTGGATTTTCAGAAATATCGTTATAGGGATTATGGACAAAACCTTGGGAAACCTGAAAAAGTCATTGGCACAATTTCCTCTCGATTTTGTGAAAAATTGATGAATTGGACGATGTAAAACTGAAGAAATTGTCTGAAAATTCTTAATTTCTTTTTTTGTAAAAGTACAGCTTGGATCTTGGAACGAGCCTTGCGAAACTGAGGAATTTTCCGTAATATTTTCCCTGTCGTTTTGAACGGCAAATCGCGAAACTAGGAAGGAAATTAGTGATTGGACTGCATATAACAACAACAAATTTTATAAATATTTTCAACAAATCGGGGTGGTTTCGCCCCTTACCTTCTAGCTGAAAATGTCTTTCTGGTCTGCTCTGTTGAAACGATCCTCCTGTCGCCAACTAATTCAAGGGAGGAAACGGGGAGGAATAAAAGACCAGATGGATACCAATAGGTGGAAAACCTTTACAACGCAGATCGTCCCAATACGGATGAAATCGACACAGCCTTTCCAGTGAGTTGGCCAAATCCCCGAAGAGTTCTAACCAAAAAAAAAACGAGCATGGTAGAAGGCGATACGTGCAAAATACTCGCGGATATATAAAACAGCTGCGTGATTTTTCACTAATTGAGCGCGATATCGACACCTGTCGGAGTACCTGTCGCCCTCTTTTGATAGATCGAAAAACCAGTAAAAACGGGCCCCAAGAATTAGTGTTTGGGAACTGTTGATGGTCGCATTTTAGATTTAGATCCTGACAAGAGGAACTAAAAGTTTATTAAAAAGTTATATAAAAGTTATTATTTGGCCAACTCAGACTATAAATCCTATAAAGCATATACCTGACTTAGGTATATGCTTTATACTTAAAACCTAGATCTTTCTGGATGCACCATCTTTTCGAAAATTGACCTAGTTAAAGCCTACAACCAGATACAAGTTCGTCCACCTGGTATAGAAAAAACATCCGTCACAACTCCGTTTGGACTACGATTTTTCGACCGTAACATTTGGACTCAGAAACCCAGGACAAACATTTCAAAGATTTATAGATGAAGTCACCCGAGGCATGAGTTTCTGTAACGGATTTATTGACAAACGTTTGATTCTGCTAGAAGAGTAAATCATGAAAACCATTTACATGAAATTTTCAAGACACTGCAGCAGTGCGGACTAGTACTCAATACGTCGAAGTGTATATTTGGAATTCCTACAATATAAAGATTACTTTAGATTTGCTGAATATTGTTCATCGTTCACTGTTTCCCATTGCCCTCACCGCTTTTTCTAAGGCCAAGTTGAATAGTATTGTTGAGAGGCCATCTCTTTGTCGCCGCCCCGATGTTTCTGTGAAACTTTGCCTCTAGTATCGTTTAATGGCATCCAGTTAAATTTAACACGCTTTGCTGGTATTTCATTATCCTAAATAATTGCATATCCGAAATAGGTGCATTTACTGGGCCAAAACTCTTTCGTAGTACTTTTCGTTCGAAGCGGTTCAATTGCAGTTCGTGTGTATTTGTAAGAGTTCAAGTCTCGCTTCCATATGTCACCACTTGTCTATATAGTGTTGGTGCTGCTGAGTATTGGTTGTAGACTATTCTTCTTCTGGTGCCTATTCGCTTCGGATTTGGCGATCATCCTGGAAATTCGGACTTTGTTTGTTGCAGTCCTGAAGAGATTTGTTGTTGTTGTGTTGAACCAGGTTTAAAGGTTTTTTACCACGATATTTTTCTTTTTCCTGGCCCTCTTTTTCCATCTACTCTACCTTGTAGTATAAGTTGCAATAGACCGTACCGTTGACTGTTCCTCATTATATGGCCAATGTATTCCAGCTTACTTGTCTTTATTGTTAGTAAGACCTCTCGTTATTTTCCCATTCTATCTAGGACCTACTGGTTGATGACGTGAGCTGTCCAGGGAATTTTGAGTATGCGGCGGTATGGCCATATCTCAAATGCCTCGAGTCTCCGTTCGGTAGCCTCTGTCAGAGTCCATGACTCTACTTCATATAGAAGTACTGTAAAGAGGTAGCATCCCAGTAGCCTGATCTTCGTTTGCATATTCAGGTGATGTGCTTTGAATACCTTTTGCCATTTTCAGGAAAGCGGATCTCGCTTTTTCTATCCAAAATTTGATTTCAATTGAGTGGTCCCACTTTTCATTTAATGTTATCCCTAGCTACGTGTATTTTTGGACTGTCTCAATCAGTTCGTTGTTAACTCGAGGATGTCAGATATGGTTGTTGTTTTAGGATACTATCATGTACTTCGTTTTTTTGGCATTGAGCGTGAGACCATACCTTTGACTGACTCCTGATATTCTGTTCATCAGGTTTTCTAGGCTGTGTGCGCATACTACTGTGTCGTCCGCGTATCTCGGATTGTTCACATACTCGCCATTTATTTTAATACCACATATTTTTAATATTATTTTTTTTAGAGACTATAGAGGCAACGATTCCTTAGATGTATGCGGGTTGTGACTTCCTCGGATATTTCGTTCTCGCAGTTTATTATAGATCCCAGCTACTTGAAGGATTCCACAACTTCAAACTGTCTACCGCCTATTTCTACCATTGCGTTGGTGCGATTTGCGCTCCGCTCTATATTTGGTCTTTGGTCTTTTCCTCGCAGTGTCGTCTAGAGGTGCGTATGCCTCCTTTATTGCCTGAATGTTTCTGGCTACTACATCTATGTCGTCCGCGAACACACCATGAGCATCGTCTATCAAGACCAGCAGCAACAACGAAAAAATATATTTGTGAATTCTAAAGCAGTACCCTGATATTACAGCTGGTACACCTAGCCGCTGTACACTTAACACAGTCCACTATATAAAAACTACTCCAGGTCCACCTCGTCCATGTGGACCTCGGATGTCTCTCATATATATCCTCGGATCCGCATATCCTCGGATATATCCTCGGACATCTAGTCGACCGCCCCGTTTACCACCTGATAAGCTGCAGATAGCTAGGAAAGAATTTTTGGAAATGAACAAGAATGGTACAAGTATTGGTCTTCGTCTCTACATTTAGCACCAAAGAAAGATAACGGCGTCCATGCGGCGACTACTGTTTTCTTAACGCTAGGACTATAAATCCTATAAAGCGTATGCCTGACTTAAGTATATGCTTTATACTTAAAACTTAGATCTTTCTGGATGCACCATCTTTTCGAAATTTGACCTAGTTAAAGCGTACTACCAGTTTATCCACCTGGTATAGAAAAAACAGCCGTCACAACTCCGTTCGGACTACGATTTTTCGACCGTAACATTTGGACTCAGAAACGCAGGACAAACATTTCTAAGATTTATAGATGAAGTCACCCGAGGCACGAGTTTCTGTTACGGATTTATTGACAAACTTTTAATCTATTCTGCCACAAGAGTCGATCATGAAAACCATTTACATGAAATTTTCAAGAGACTGCAGCAGTGCGGAGTAATACTCAATACGTCGAAGTGTATATTTGGAATTCCTGCAATATAAAGATTACTTTAGATTTGCTATATATTGTTCATCGTTCACTGTTTCCCATCTCCCTCACCGCTTTTTCTAAGGCCAAGTTGAATAGTATTGTTGAGAGGCCATCTCTTTGTCGCCGCCCCGATGTTTCTGTGAAACTTTGCCTCTAATATAGTTAAATGGCATGCAGGTAAATTTAACAAGCTTTGTTGGAATTTCAGTATCCTAAATAATTGGTTCCTATTTATGCTGCCATATCTTCTATAGCTTTACAGCCCTGGGTGGGCCTTGGCTTGAGTTACAACATCCTAGTCTGTCCAGTTCATGGTTCATTCTGCATCTCCATGTACCACAGTTTTCCTGTACGGGGCCAAAGGTGCTTCTGCGTAATATGCTTCTTTCGCAGACTCGTAGTGCGTTTTCGTTGATCGTAGATATGGTCCTTGTTTCACACGCGTATGTTATGACGGGTCTAATGAGTGTGTTATAGATCTTAAACTTTGATTAGACACTTAGAAGCTTCTCTCCCAGTAGCTTCTTATTCGCGTTATAAGCTCTCTTTCCTGCTACAAATCTCGCACTAATTTCTTCGCTGATTCTGTTGTCGTTAGTTATTTTAGACCCTAGGTAAGAGAAGCTTCTGAATTCTTCGAAATTAAATGCGTTGACTTGTAGTGGCTCTGGCCAGGGTGTTGGATCCCTGGTACTTCTCATGAACTTGGTTTTATTCACGTTTATTACTAGTCCGGCTACGCTAGATTTCTGTTCTAAGGAGGCAGTAGCTTTTGTGAATTGTGTGTGTATGTGGCCTGTTATGTGCAGGTTTCTAATAACTGATTCAAGTATAAAGTTGAATAGCATAGCAGCTAACGCATCACCTTGCTTGATGTGGAATTCGTCCGTGAGTTTGGATGCTACTAATACTTGAGCACGTGTATTGGTTAAAGTTAAGTTTACCATTCTTGTAAGTTTTTGAGGAATCCCAAGGGCAAGTAACTGGTGCAATAGTTCTTCTCTAGACACTCTATCAAAAGCTTGTTTGTAGTCAACAAACAGGTGGAACAATGTTATGTTATGCTCATAACATTTTTCAAGCATTTGCCTTATTGGATGTATTTGGTCCGTTGTAGGTCGATTCCTTCGAAAACCTCCTTGGTAGTCCCCAAGTATCTCCTCTTCATATATTGATAGTCTATTGTATATTACGCTGGATAATATTTTGTAAGTGGTGTTGAGAAGAGTAATTCCTCGGTAATTTGAACATTCTTTCTTGTTCCCTTTCTTGTGTATGGGAAAAATAATGCCTTTTCTCCCGTCACTTGGCATAATCTCTTCATTCCACACCCTGACAATAAGTTTATGGATCCTTTCCCACAGTGGTGCACCTCCATTTTTCAGAAGTTCCGTAGGAATTGTATCACTTCCTGGAGATTTATTGTTTTTAAGATTGTGTATTATCTCGGTAACTTTCTCATAGCTCGGTACGAGGATTTCGGGTTGCACTTCATGGTGCCATACGATTTCCTTTTCTCTTTCCCCCCTTTGGTTTTCAGTGGAGAGTAGCTAGCTAAAATGTTCATGCCATCTTTGGAGTATTTTGTCATCCTCGGTTAGTATTGTCCCGTTTTTATCTATACACGCGATGGTTCTAGGTTGAAGAGCCGTTGTTTGCTTGCTGCCATATGCTTGTGTTTTTTCTTAACAAATCGAAAAGTGAATTTGTTAACTGTAATTAAAAAAATATCAATAGTTTAGTGATTTTATTAAACCACAAAAAATACAAACAAATGATGCAATAAATTCGGTAAATACAATTTTACGGCGTGAAAACAAAAACGATAAAATGTAACTCGGCGAGCGCTGTCTTTGGTTCTTAAAAACAAACAATAATGGAGAGCTCGGCGAGCGGTCACTTTGGTTCTTAAAACAAAACAATATTGGAGAGCTCGGCGAGCGGTGTCTTTCGTTCTTCAAAACAAATAATAATGGAGAGCTCGGCGAGCGGTCACTTTGGTTCTTAAAACAAACAATATTGGAGAGCTCGGCTAGCGGTGTCTTTCGTTCTTTTAGGTTAACTCACCCTCTGTCCCAGAGGTACCAACTCACTCCGTAGGAAAACCCTCCAAAACTAAATCACCATATCAACAAAAAATAAAGAGTGAACGTTCAAACAGCTTGTTTGAAAGCTATGAAGAGTTGGTGCATCTCGATACTATACTGGGTATAAAATATACTACCCCAGTACCCAGTACTTCTCTAATATCCGCCGAAACCCGCACTGGTAGTGCCCCAGAATCTCCTCGTCATATTTGTAGAATTGTGAAATAATCGTGAAATTGGTCTAATTCAATTGAATTTAATTGAATTGGATTTCGAATCATTCTAAAAAGCGTTTTAATTCGATTGAATCGTTTGAAATGTAAAATATAATAGTTTTTGATCGTTATAAAGTTGAAATTAGATAGAAATATATCAAGATGCGCATGGCTATCGCATGTTTAGATATCGATTGAATGATATAAAATCGTAACTCTTGTAAATAAATAAAACTGGAAGCAGTTTATATGTACTGAGGACTGAGCTGTAGAAGAAGTACGCAACGCTATTACTACGCGGCTAGCGGCCGAACAACGGTTCGGCCGCTATTCGTCAGAGCGAAATGCATTTCAACAACTCTGCTCAAATTGGCCGAAACGACTGCATTGGGAACGCCAAAACGAGATCGTTAAATAAAGGCATAAATACTCCCAGCTATAAACTAACACCAAACATTATGTGGGTTTCACGGCCACACGTCCTTGTTATTCATGAATGTGTGAGAGTTGGATGGAGAGTTGAAGAAGCAACGTTTTTGATTTGAAATTTCTTTAGACGTGACTTCGAAGTTACCCAAATCTTTTTTTAAATCGGAAATGTCGTTAACTGACGAAAATAAAGGTTAGGTTAAATAATAGCTGCATAGTTGTAGCTCTTTAACATTTCCGACATATTGACATTTTTCAACATTTTCTCAACAAAATATTATTAAAACTACTTTAAGCGCGACTTAGTAGTTAAGTAGTAATTAAGACCTTTTCGGATGGAAATATCGTTAAGTAAAGTCTATTTTCTGCTTTTACGATGTTTCCGTTAATTTATAAAATATATTTTGTAATTTCAAACAAAACTTGGAGTTTGGTTTTATTAATAAAAGCTGTACAGACAGTATTAGAGAATTTACAAATAATAGAAAACATTGTTGAAGATATTGTGATTTGTGAAAATTATGCATTATCATGGAGAAAAATTAAAGGCAATGTATTTGGTTTGATGAGAAAAAATGAGATAGTTTATGAAATTGTTGTTTGTTTCAGGTCCGAGTGATTACAACGAAAGCAAGGGATGGGAGTCGTTACCAGTGAGCTGTTGCCGAGAGCCTCCAATAAACAGCAGCACTACGTGCGTACCACATCAGTCGCCGTGCGACGAGCGATTGCAGACGTATCTGCGAGGAACGGCGTCTCTCCTCGCGATCCTCGGTTACTGTGTCCTCGCTTTCCTAAAATTATGCTTCCTAGGGATATTGCGGTACGAGATCCGCGAGATGATTCAAAAGATTCGCATTCTCCGTGCAGAACTTGAGCTTCCCGGGGTGAATGGCGCGGTTCCGGGCGCGACCATGCGTACCGAAAGTGCGGAGAGTGAACGTGAAAGTTTACTAATAAGGCCCGAAAGCGCCGCCCTCCTCTCCTCCCCGCCGACCCAAACGAAAAATCCGAACGGCAATAATAACTATGAGATGCGAGAATACAGAAGCCACGATAACATCTGACTAAAGTATAGGCTGGAGGGCCTTTTCAGTCGCGGACGGTGGGGACGCGTCAAAAAGGGCCCCCTAGCTACCCCCCTAGATGAAATTTTCAAAAGGAAACCTGCCCGATCTCGAGCCAGCAGAGACGAAGCTTGCTGAATATACACTTAGACTCTCTTACGATTAGCTTTACATACTAGACTTAAGACTGCAGAACAAAAATAAACTACATGACACTCTACATACACATATTACTCGACTTACGACCTACTTACAAATAAACATATTTTTGTATATAAATATATAATTTCAAATTAAATAAGATTGAAGCGATTTGAAACGTTTTCTACAATGAATCAATTAATTAGACCAATTTGACGACTATTTATGTAAAATTTGTAATATACGCAATTTAAGTTTATATTAACCTCGACTTCTAACTTTATATATACAATGGGACGTTCAAGCATCGCCTAAGCAAACTTGCAATTGTAGACCCACCCTCCCTGCATAAGCAAACATTAAGAAAAACGCTTTCCACCTCCAAATGATAATACGTAAGAATTGTTTATACAATTTTTTTTAATTTCTTATCTTAAGGTGTTCCCTCATAGGGAACATTCGCCTGTAATAACGTTACAGATTCGATTTTGAGCAGTGCGTTACAATATTGCCTCCCTGACTGACGACCATTCGCCTGTAATGTAACATTTCAGATCCGATTTTGAGCATTTAGTTGATTCCACAATGTCAGGCGAAGTGGTCGTGCTAAGCGCGGCAATATTTACTAGACATTGTTATTTACGTAAAAAACAGAAGAAACGATAGTGGTGTCTTGAATTATTACAGTATCATTACAGGTTGCGCACTGTAATGTTTGGTTCGCCTCACTCACTTGAATAATCGACTCTGTAACGTTACATTACCGGCGATTGCTCCCGCTGAGGGAGCACCCAGATTTATAACATCCCCCGATCCGTTTGTCAGCAAATGTAAGAAAAACTTGAACTCTCCTCCCCAAACCTGCTTACGTAATACTTGATCGCCCCCTAATAAATCAGGAATAAACATACAGAAAGAAGCTCCCGTTGTCGTAAGTCGAGGAATAGGTGTATATAGCGTAAAAAAACCAATAAATATAAAACTAAAGAAAAAAACTACATATCTTCAACCAGCAAGAAAAGACTAAAGACAGCAAGAAAAGACTAAACAAACAAAACGCAACGCTTTAAATCAGGGGTCGCCAAAGTTTATGAGAAACGAGCCGGATTGAATTTTTTTTTAACAAAGATATTTTTATTGAAATCTTATTTAGTTTACATTGCATGTGTAACCAAATATAATTAATAATGGAAAATAAAGGTCGGATGAAAATCTTTGAGGGGGCGGAGATGGCCCCTGGCCGTTGTTTGGTGACCGCTGCTTTAAATGATTAAATTATCGAGTAAAAATTATACTAAAAATCTCACAGAACATCTGGTGTGTGTTTGAGAGAAACTAGTTTAAAACTCGTAAAATTACTTAAAAACAAACTTTAAACGAATTGAGGAAGATCTATGGGCGAGATAATAGTCACGCACGATTTAATGCAAAAGTTGCTTTAAAGAAACTTAAAAACAAAAACTTGGCTTCACGTGATTTATTAGGAAAATGAATGCGTTCGGAAATTGATTGTTAAAATTGCAAACACCTCAAAATAAGCAACAAAAAATTGTAAATTATAATGATATATTATTTAGTTTTGGTTTTAGAAAAAGAACTTGCTGGTACTGATAGTAGAAAAAAAAAATAATAATTAAAATGTTCAAATAATTAATGCCCAAAGACTGAGAGAAGCAGGGCGAGAGGAGGGAAAGGTAATCCAAAGACATTTTCCTCAAAGCGGGAAATATATAAAACAAAGCGGAAATCTCATCTAAATTAACTACATAAAATATATTTAAATAAAAACGCGCATTAAGACTAAGTTAACTAAGTAAAGTATAAAAACAAGACTATTATAAGAAAGTTTTGTTTTTTGGTAAATCCCAGTGCCGCATAAGAGTGAATATATACAGTGTGTTTATATGAGCTTATATAAAAAAATATAGTGCCTCGCCAGTTAAATTTTACCTATTTAAGTGCTCTACATATATATTCTGAAAATAATTATTGTACATGTACATAAAAAAAATATATAAAAAAATATTATCGTTTATATAATCGGCTTAAAGAAGACAAACCTAAAGAAAAATAAATCAAGTTAAATAAAGAAATTCAGATCACGCCCTTTTTATTGAAGTAGATTGAATTCGTTTAGGAAGCGTGTTTTGCGATTCCAGACTGAATATTAAATATGAGTATGATAACAAAAACATTTTTTTTTCCAAAAATATTGTTAGGATTTTAAAAATATATTTAAGTATACCTACATCATTTGTTTTCATTCATTGAGAATAAGAAAAACTGTGTAACAAATTTATAGCGCTTATTGCCATAAATGTCAACTGTTTATTACTTTTTTTCATTTATTTTATAACAAAAACCTGCAGTAATGACTATTTTATGGCCTGGCATTTGAATATTCAAAATCTGATAACTCGCGAAATAATAAATGATTTATTACATACCCTGCAGATCCATTAACAATAGCATAAAATAACAATAATTTACGAAATATAAAACACAAAATAGCACTGAACGAAATCATAAATGTTTGTTTGAAATTATTTCAATAAAAATTTAAATTATTTCAATTTCATTTCGATATTCCAAAAAATAATTAAAGAGATAAATAAAAGTAGACAGACAAGGTTATATGAAGGTTACAGGCAAAGAACAGGGAATGTCCTAATGAATAGATTCTGAGAAAGAAGCAAGTTAAAGTTTAGAAGTTTTAATATTTTTATTGAGATCAAAGTATGCAGTAACTTTTACTTTTTTTTAGAAATAACAATGACTTAATATTAAGCATATTTATGTTAAATTCAGAGATTTCAGTTATTGACAACCATCTTACAAAAAGTACAAAACATGGAATGTCCTTGGCTTCACAAACAAAAACAAGGAATGTCAAATTTAGTAATCATCATCTTTGGTTTTTTAATCATATTTTAGTGTTTCATAAAATAATTGTGTTTCTCTTGCACAAAATAGTATCAGACTCTTCAAATCTCTGTATTTTACTTCACTTATGGGTAAAAACTATTTTTATACATAATCTGGAAGTTCGAACTCATTTTCTCCCTAGTGCCATTGTAATTTTCTCTGTGGACCAGAGGACCATGTTCTTTGGAAACAATTACTTTCCTTTGCTTTTGAATTGGGATTTTACATTTCTTCATGAATTTTCCTATGAGAAATTTCGACTATTCTCTTACGACTTCTCCTGAAGCAATTTTATTAACTTGAGAGAAAGGTTTCTAAAGGTGAGAAAGGTTTTGTCCTTGTTCTCACCCTCTTGTGAGAAAGGTGCCCTCTTGTGCCCCCCCTTTGTGCCCTCTTATGAGAAAGAAAGGTTATTTTGAAGGAGTCAAGTAAATTTAATTCATGAGTGATAGTATGTATGAACCTATGTATGGTATAATTTTTGTTTTTACGCCCACAGGAATCACAAAATGTAACAAGATTTACTGCTTTGTCCATGTGGTTAGTAATAAAATCAAATAAAAACGAAACCTCTTCATTAGATTCATTTTTGGCACATGTTTCAGGATGGAAATAAAAATAAGACTGTCCAGTCCCCAGATTATGAATATTGAATGTGTAGATAGATAATTATCTCTTGTAATAAACATCATTTGTTGTTATATTAGGAAGAGAAATATTTTTTTGGAAGTCGATAGCTATTGCTAGAAAATCTTTTTGATTCTTACTTTTTTTTGGCTCTCCTTTTCCTTTCATAAAAACATGAGCTTTTGTTAGAAGAAGTGTATTCAAAATTGATTGCTGTTTTTAATCACCAAGTTTCTTTTCTTCCTTAAGTACCTTAGCCTTGGCTAAATAAGTATCACAGGAGCTGCATGTATCCATTCTCGGATAGTAAAAAGCTATATTAAACTGTGTGTTAAATATATGCCTGTATGACTCTCCCCTTGAAAGAATTAATATGATTTAAAAGTTGTTCTTTTATCTATGGTGCAATTTTTTTGTGGTACAGGAGCTTTACCTGTTGTCTTCAAGCTTGTTTGCAGATATTCCACCTTTCCCTTGGTAATACCATGTAATGAATTGAATGCTTTGAAACACAGGAGCACATTTTTAATATTTTTGTATGCAGCTGTATATAAAACTATCCTCACCTTCCAATTTTCTACTTCTTCTTCGTTGGACATTACAATCATTTATAAGCCCCGACAAATATAAGTTCTGCTCACTGACACTACCCAATGAATTGAAAGATTGAATAATGTTTTTTTCGATTATTTTCAGTCAAATTATCGAAACATTTGAGCCCTGAACAGTTACACGGTGCCCCAGTTCATGAGAAGAAAGGCGCAACTTTTTGAAAACATTGTTTACAAATTTTAAATTAGAATTGCAACGCAAACATACCATGTAAATAAAGGAAGCAAAGTCAAAGAACTCTACTTCAAAATCACTAGTTCACAACTGACAATTTTTGGACTTCTTCTTTACCAGTATGTCATGGAAATTCCTTGTTCTTTTCGCTTTGGCATATATAAAAACGTATTTATACCGACATTTGTACAGTATAGACATTAGACATTATACAGTATTTGTAAAAACTAGTCATTTGATATGCAATTACCATAGACATAGATTTGTTACCAGTACAAAACAAAAAAATTGTGACATTTCCTGTTCTTTGCCTGTACCCTTCATATAAACATGACTAGACAGAACACACTAGACAGGCAAGATTCGACATTTAAGATTAGATAGGCAATACTAGACATACAAGATTCGACCGGTAAGCAGATCGTAAATACTAGACAGACAAGATAAAACGGACAAAACTAGATAGACAATAATAGACAGACAAGACTAGACAGACAAGACTAGGCAGACAAAACTAGGCAGACAAGATTAGACCGACAAATCTAAATCAAATCTGCGTCGCGATAAGGCAGACAGGACTAGACAGCGAAGGCTAGACAGACAAAAATAATTGGACAAGACTAGATAGGCAAGACTGGATAGATAAGGCAAGACAAGCTAGACATGTTTAGACAAACAAGACTAAACAGACAAGAATTTTTTTTGGGGGGGGGGGGGCGTAACTGGCGGAATAGTCCTTACCAGACAAGTGGTCCCCCAGGAAACACATTCGATCACTCTGGAACTGCTTTTCCCATGACCTCGGAGTGACGGATGGATATATTGTAAAAATGTGCTTCAACTGAGTCTCTTGTTGGGCTTCCTCTCGTCTTTTCCTTGTTGCTTATTATGGTATAAATTAACCGCTGCATGTTTTCCTAGTTTTCTTTTTCCTTGAGCATGTAACTTAACGGTTCTGGGACCAATAGGTTCTCCCATGTTTGCTGCTGATTCCCTTTCGTCTTGCCATCTCCAGCATTAGAAGATGGCGTGGCTCACACTGTCTGTATCCCCGCAGTACACACATAATTCGTCTGAAGCCCGGCCTATGTTGTGTAGATAATCTCTAAAGCAACCATGGCCAGAAAGTGCTTGGGTCAGAAAATAACTTATTTCACCGTGCTTTCTTTTGATCCAGGTGGCAATGTTCGGAATAAGTAATCTGGTCCACTGTCCTGTTTCCGTGAGCTCCCACCTTCTCTGCCACTGTTCGAGAAGTTCCTCTCTGGCTTTTTTTTGATATCCTGTTGTAGCCGATTTCGTAAAGCTTCTTTCGCTCTTGTGCGAGTAGGTCGATTGGGAGAATGCCTGCAATGACCAGGGCAGCTTCCCCCGATACCGTTCGATATTCACTACATACGCGTATAGCCATTTTCCGTTGTATAGCTGCTAATTTTTGTAAATTTCCATTTGATTGCAGTTCCTTGGCCCACATTGGCCCACCGTATAATATCGTGGCCTGAACTACAGAGCTCAGAATTCTGCGTTTGCTACTTTTGGGGCCCCTACGTTTGACATTAGTTGTTGTAAGCCTGCCATAATCCTCATTCCTTTAGCCGCCGCTTCTGTAAAGTATGCAGTAAACGATAGCCTTTTATCAATCGTCACACCAACGTATTTTATTTTATGTTTTGGTATTATCATTATGTCTTCGATTTTAAATTTTATTGGGCTATGTTTTCTCAGACCTGTAAGCAGAACCGCTTCGGTTTTTTCAAACAGACAAGATTAGACAGACAAGACTTTTATAAAAAAAGTGGTTCGGGGAAGCTCTCACTAAACCCTCTAATCCACTTTGGCTTTTAGTATGTGCCAATCCGATATCGCATATTTTGCATTCATTCGGGGTGGACAGCCCAGACGGTTAGTGAAAACCGCCCTAGTTGTCGCCTACCCCGACCAGGATTCAAACCCGGGTCTCCCGCATTGAAAGGCGGTTATGTTGTCAACTACACTACCGAGGACAAGACTAGACAGAGAAGACTGGCCCAGATGGAATCCCGCCTGAGGTTATTAAAATCGCAGCCCTCGACCAATCAAAATTTGTTTCAGATATAATGAATGCAGAACTAAGTGCCGGGAACTTTCCCAAGAAATGGAAGTGAGCAAGGCTTGTCCTGCTCCGCTAGGGTGATAAACCGTTAGACGATCCATCATCGTGCAGACCCCTGTGTGTTCTGGATACGCCAGGGAAGCTGCTAAATCAGCTCCTGGTGGACAGACTTAAAAGACTTAAGGCAGGCATCGGATTGTCCAGGAGACAATTTGGATTCAGAGGGGAAAGATCCACTATCAGCGCAATAGAAGCAGTCCTAAAACTTGCAATAGAAGCTAGAAGTGGCTCCAAAAGGACAAGGAAGATATGTGCTCTAATTACATTTGATGTTAGAAACGCTTTTAACAGTGCTAGTTGGGAAATAATAATGAAGGAACTAACGGAAAGAGGAATAGCGCCTTACCTCCTGCGCATGGTAAGAAGCTACTTCGATAATATAACACTGCTTCTACAGGCACATGGAGTTTCGCTAGAGAGAGAACTGAGTAGCGGGGTCCCACAAGGTTCAGTTTTAGGCCCTACTTCGTGGAACATCTTGTATGATGGTGTCCTAAGACTGAAACTTCCTGAGGGTGCCACACTCATTGGCTTCGCGGACGACCTGGCGCTCGTGGTCTCTGCAAAAACAGAATCCATGCTAATGGAAACGGCAAACCGCACAATTCACCAAGTAACTGATTGGATGACATCAAACAACCTGAGCCTTGCTCCCGAAAAGTCTGGAGCAGTGCTACTAACCGGCCTAAGGAGACTCAACGCAATACAGTTTAAAGTGCAACATACATATATAAGACCAAAGAACGAAATCACATACCTCGGGGTTGTCATAGACAAGAGCCTGTCGTTCGGTCCATACCTCGCAGCAGCTAAAGGCATGAAGGTAATGGCGGCATTGGACAGAATTATGCCCAATGTAAGTGGGCCTAAAAGCTCCAAACGAAAACTCCTTGGTACGATAGTACAATCCACCATGCTATATGCTGCCAAAATATGGGCTCAAAGTATGACAGTAGAAAGCAATATCTACAAACTTGCGAAAATTCAAAGAAAAACTGCAATCAGTATATGTAATATAAGATTATATCGGGGGAAGCAGTTTTGGTAATAGCTGGTATAGCCCCCATATAGCTCCTGGTAAAAGAGAGAACTGCGTGAGGCCGGATGAGATAGGCAATCTAGAATTGCCGCTAGAAAAAATCTCCTAGCAGAATGGCAACAAAAATGCTGGGCGTCCGAAAAAGGCCAATGGACGAAGTTGATCATACCAAATATCACCACATGGGTCAACAGGAAGCATGGCGAGACTAACTTTTACATGACTCAGTTCCTCACAGGGCATGGTTGCTTCGGCGACTAGTTGAAACAAATACGCGCCGCCGCAGATGACTTGTGTGAATACTGTGGTGATGTGGACTCTGTAAGACACACAATATTTGACTGCTGGAGATGGGAAGTAGAAAGGGACGAACTAAGAGCCAACATGAAGATACCGTTTAACGCAAGAACGGTTATGGGTTATATGCTACAAGATATAGAAAACTGGGATAAAATGGCCAAATTCTTTAAATTTGTTATTTCCTCTAAGGAAAATGACGAAAAACTGAGACGCAATAGAATGATCCACCAGTAGGCCCAAATAAGATGAATCAACATCTATCCTAACTACAAGATCAAAATAAAATGAAAAACAGAAAAACTAGGGCGGTAAAGAAAAACCCGTCCGGGCTGCTCACCCTGAAGGAATTCGCAAGCGATACCGGGGTGGCGTACTTTTAAGCCAAGTGGAAGAAGGGGTTTTGTGAGTGAGAGCCTCACACACAGGCTGGTAGAGCTTCCCCCAAACCACATATAAAAAAAGACAGAGAAGACTAGATAGAGAAGCCTAGATGGACAAGACCAGATAGGGAAGTCTTGATAGGCAGGAATACTCAAGCTTAAGACAAAAACTAGACGGCTTATTTGTTTATTTACATAAGATTGGCTTATAGCTATTTACCTTACATTTACATTATATTATTGTTTACAATTTAAACGATAAGTTAAATTTGAATTAAGGTCGTGATCAAATCGGCACTCCGTCATTGCACCGCTATGCTGGCTGTACAGCTTGTCTACTCTCTTGAAGAGTTTGAGACTCGTTACTACGTTTTTTAATTGTCATGATCGAGTTCTCTGTAGTTGTCTATGGTTCTTTGATCAAAAAGTTTTCACCATTTTTTTTTTCGCGGCCCTTGTTACGGTTTCTTCATTTTGTGGCCACGTAAATCCTGCACCAATCATTATACATTCGGAGTTCTCCATTGGTTAGTGAAAGAGCACTTGAATAAGACATGTGCACTGTGTCTTCTTCTCCACATGGGCATAATGGTGAATCTGTTCTTCCGAATCTGTGAAGATAGGCCTGGAAGTTGCCGTGCCCTTTAATTAATTGGACAGCTCTATGTGCTTAGGTGATGTCCATTTTAAGCCAGTTATAAACGGAGGGAATGAATATTTTGGTTCATATGCCTGTTCTCGATGCCTAACATCTTGTTTGCCATTAGTTTTGGAAATATGAACTCAGTCTGGACTTCAGTGTTCGATTGGCTGGGTATCTTGTTGCATGAGATGGGTATGTTACATACGTTTTCGGTAGCTGAGGCCTGATTTGCCAATCTACCAGCTGACTCATTTCCAGGGACTCCAGCATATGATTTTTCCTAATACTATTGTTGTCTAACACTCACAGAAATTTCTCTTATCGCTCCCCTTGCCTCTACGACTAGTTCCGTAGGCCTCGTCATGTTTTTCAGGCCACCGAGCACTGAACAACTAATACAAATTATTGAATAACCATCTACATTGTTGGTATTGGTTCGGATGTACTCTAGCTCTCGTTTTATCGCGAAAAGTTCCGCCTGAAATGTTGTGAAGTAGCTCTCGATTCGGACTGTTTCGTAGTATGTTTCATTTCCCTTCCTTGTAAACCACAAAAGCTGATCTCATTCCATTTTTAGCTTTTGAGGAATTTGTGAAAAGTTGAATTTGAAGGGTGGTGGACAAAGTGGTGACGTATTTTAAGTGGCCAATATCCGAGGGGTGAAAGAGTTCCTGAAGGTTTACTCTACGCTCGATCTGGTTTGCAGAGGCCCTTAAACCCCTTGCTCAAAATTCTCAAAACCTTGCTTCGTCCAGATCATGTATAGTGAGCTTTAATGTAACTTGCTTTGCCCGGATGTCGATTGGAAGGAGCCCTGAAACAACACTGGCTGCCTCTGTTGATACGTTGCCATAGGCTTTGGCAGCAAGAATCGTACATAGACGTTGTTCGCTCAGAAGTTTCATATTCTCTTTGGTTTTACAGGACTTGTGCCAAAATTATGATTCCATACAAAAGTGCCAGTTCCAAAGCCCCCTTGTAAATGTCTGCTATGGCCGATCTATTCTGGTCCCATTCCTTTCTCGATGCGTTGCCAATTCTGAAACGCCATTGCTTCGCCTTACCGCAAGATTGCTTAACGTGTTCTTTAAAGTTTAAACATCTGTCTATACATATAACAATATTTAATAGAATCTTGGCATTTAATTTTTTCACTTGCAATTGTGAATAACGGATTTCTTTGATTGGGAGTTTTTCCGAAAAATAGAACCTCGGTCTTGGCGGCATTAAATTTAAGTTTGCATGCGAATTACCACTGACGGAGAGATTCCAAGGCCTGGTTTCCCTTTTCTTTTAGCTTTGTAATTGTGTTGCTTCTAACTAGCAGCATGGTGTCGTCCGCATAAGCCACAATTTCGCAGTCCTCTGGAAGGTTTTTTCAAAAATGGAGTCGTATCGTATATAAGATCTAAAATCCTGGAGCCGACTTCGAGTCTTGCGGAAACCTTTGCTAACACTCTGCTTTCGATATATTCCTGATCCGAAAATAATGGTCCCTCGCTCTGAGAAATAATGCCTTGCAAGGTTTATGGGATTATTAGGGTATTCATTTTGAAACATTCTGTGAATAATTAACGGCCACCGAGCATTGTCAAAAGCTCCGCTAATGTACAAGGCAATGGCTGTACAATATTGTTTTTTCTTGATAGAATCCCTGATGAAATCTATAACTTTGGCTACGGCATCGACTGTACCTACTCCCCTGCAGAAAGATAGGCCCACGACAGGGCGCAAGCTGATCGGCCTAAAATATTTTGCACATAAGCCAGGCTTATTGGGTTTGGGAACGATTTCTATGAATTGTTCTTTCCAGCACGCCGGGAAGACGCCGAAGTTCAGCCACTTATTGAATAGCTCAACAAATAAATTGATTATAGGTGGATGGATGGAATAAGTGGATTAGAACTGAGAGCAGCTTGGACTATATCTGCAGAGAGAGAATGCTCGATCATTTTGGCCCCCCAAGCATGTCAGTACCTCTTTTTAATTCGCTCATGTACCCCTGAATCCCCATCGCTATCTAGGTATCCAGTAAGACTCGAGTAGTATCCACTAGGCCGAGCGAAGATCCGCTTACTTTTAGTCCAGATAGGTCGCCAGTTGTCGGCAAAACTAGACAGACAGAACTAGACACACAGTACTAAACAGAGAAGATTAGACAAGCAAGACTTGACAGACCCGACTGGATAGACACGACTAGACAGAGCCGACTAAACAGACAAGACTAGAGAAACAAGATTAGACAGACAAGGCTAAAAGGACAAGGCTAGACAGACAGGGCTAGACAGAAAAGATTAGAAATACAAGATTAGAAAGACAAAACTTCACAGACAATCCTATACTTACAAGATTAGACAAAACAGACTAAAATTAGACATATAAGACCAGTCAGACAAAGAATATTAAATGTTTGGTAGCTTTTCAAGTTTGTGACAAAGGAAAAATATTGTTAAACAAATATTTAGTTTATTGCGTTATTATTAAATTGGACTATATCTGCAGAATATTAAATAAAATTAAAATGATTTATGGATTGTACAGAACTTGTCAAATTGTAACATTGTATGATATTTATATTATATTTTATGATAAACAAGTGTTTTTCGGCCGTTTTAAATATGCCACTACTTCAATTAGCTTAAGTTTTCTAAAGTTTTCTAAGGAAGATTTTCAAAATTTGCAATAATCTAATCCAAATATAAATAATATGTGGCAAATGATCTTTTGCGTATCAGGGAATACAAAACGTAATTAATTCCAGTTAATTATTGATCTAATAAATACGGAATGTTACAAAATTGCAATTAGTAATGCCAGGCTTTAATTTAAATTATGCGTCCGTTATCACGAATTATTTGCAGAATTATCGACAAACTTTCAAATTAATGAAATTCAACCAATTAGAAAATTTAACCCAAATTAGAATGTAAATATTACCAACTCTAAATTATAATATATACGTTTATAATAATATTATAATATTATACTACTATACATAATATTATATACGTATTAAAGAATTTAATAAAAAATAATATATCCGTATAACACGTTTACTATTTATATTCGTATATAATAATATTATAATACTAGAGACACGTATACGTACTATATAATAGTAATAATATATATAATAATAAATAAGTATTAAACAATGTTATTAACCAATATTTTCTTAATATATATATATATATATATATATATATATATATATATATAGTATTTATGCAATCTGTCCCGTGTGAACATTTAGCATAAGGTTAGGAATTTATCACTTGACTTGGAGGGTCAGTCAGTCCAGCGACGTGCGCCCTTTATGTATAATATAGCCTATAAATCTCTACGGGACTTTCTTTGTAACCTTTTGAATGTTGAGTTTTCATTCATTAAGTCCGTAGCCAGGGTGTTTGGATGATTATCAAGTCTGTTCCTGTACGACTTCATTGCGTGTTTAATCTCTTCTTGAACTGTTCTAATTTCAAGGTCGGGATGTGATTGTTGGATGTTGGAGCAGTAGCAATTATTTTCAGAATTTTGGACTGAAACCTCTGAAATATTTCCAGGTTTGAATTGGAGGCTGTGCACCAGAACTCAGCCCCGTAAGTCCAGATTGGTTTAAGAATGCATTTGTATAACAGCTGTTTGTTTGCCAGTGACAACTGTCATTTTTTGCCGAGCAACCAGTATAGTTTCCTTAGTTCAAATTCAAATTCAATTTATTAATCTATAGATATAATAATTATACATATTAGACAGGTCAAAGTTAGAATACATAAGCACATATACATTTTTTTTTAAATGAATATTAGACATCATTAAAAAAATCACTGACAGCATAATAGCATTTATCTAGGAGGTAAGTTTTAAGGCGTATTTGTAAGCTTCTATAACTGGCTAACTCCTTAATATCCAACGGTAACTGGTTATAGATTTGAATACCTATTCGATTAGGAGCACCTTTGCAAATGGTGAGATTACTTTTCACCGGTCTTAGGTTCAAATAATTTCTGGTATCATATCCATGGCGGTCATTTCTTACTCCAATTACATTCCTATTTTTAAAAATATGACATGCTAACTCCCATATATAAATATATGGAACGGTGAGAATTTTAAGATTTTTAAAGTATAATCTGCAAGAGGTGGTTCTTGTAATGCCTATTGTTCGTATTATCCTTTTTTGTGCAAGAAAAACTCCTTGACTAAGTGAAGCAACTCCCCAGACGAAAATGCCATAAGCCAGAACCGAATGAATTTCGGCATGGTATACGCTGAGAAGAACATCTTCACCCACCGTTTGTCTTACTTTTCTTAACAGATACGACTTAAAGTTCAGCTTATGAATTACAGCATTAGTGGTTGCAGTCCATGTCAGCTGTTCTTCTAGGTATATACCTAGAAATTTCACTTTTTCCTGGCGAGTTAGCTTGCAGTTGCCAATTTTGAGAGGAATGTCATCAGTGGGGTTTCTTCGACTGCATTGAAAAATAACATAGTTTGTTTTTTCGAATATTGAGGTGTAAGTTATTGGCACAGAACCATGTGAATAGTTTTATCAGGACAATGTTCAGTTGTGTTGCCGTTGCTTCAAGTGAACGTTCCGAAACTAGGATACTCGAATCATCCGCATACAGGGTGCAGTGATAAGGGCCGACAAAATGTATCATGTTAGCTGTATAGAGAGAAAACAGAATCGGCGCTAATATACTACCTTGCGGCAACCCAATTCTGAGAACTTTAGTATTGAAGTATCCTGTCGTCCCTCTTGAATTTATTCTGACGTATTGTCTTCTATTATTTAAGCTGGACTCGAACCAACGACCAGCCTTTCTTCTAATTCCATAGGTAGATAATTTGTCCAGGAGATTATCATGTGCGACGCAGTCAAAGGCTTTTGACAGCTCGCAAAAAATTCCCACCGGACATTTCCCGTCGTCTACCTCATTAACGATTTTGTTTAATTCACTGGTTGCTGTGGAAGTGGATTTTTCTTTGCTGGCGAGGAATTAGATGATGTCGCGTAATGAAAGGCGTTAATCGCCTTTCCATAGAATATTCAAGGATCTCTGTCAGAACCGATGCGAGCGAGATCGGTCTGTAATTGTTCCTATCAATTTTGTCTCCTTTTTTGAATACAGGTGAAACTACTGCGATTTTTAGAACATCAGGTACCTTTTCAGAAGCGAACGAGCAATTGATAATATCGGTAATAGGCTCTATCAGTTCACTTTCGAATTCCTTAATGATACTAGCAGGCAAGGAGTCTGGGCCCTGGGTTGGTTTATTTTTAATTTTTTTGAAGACTAAAGACATTTCGCTAGGAGAGAAATCTTCAAGATAAATGGAATTTTCGTTTCGGAGAATGTGGCTATTGTCTAAGTAGGTTGACGGTATGTTTTTTATAATCCTTTCAGTTGCTGAGGTAAAAACGTCATTAAAAAGTGAAGCTACCTTCTGGGGCTTCTACAAGTCTTTCATTCTCTAATAGGTAAATGTTTTGTTTACTGCGTACTTTGTTGCGTACGAAGAGTACGTTATTTGTTAAATGATTTTCCAATTTTGTTTCTGAAGTAGTTTCTTTTAGTAGAGATAAGGAGAATCAGGTGAGTTTTCTTGTGTGCCAAGTAAATTTCTTTCAAGTCGGGGTGCTGCTTTAGTAAAATATACAGGTCCTTTAACTTTCTACATGAAATTTTAATTTCATTGATTATCGAAGAAGTGGGAGTAATTGTTATTTTCTTAAATGGACAATATTTGTGTTGACCGAGTTGACATTTCTCGCACAGTCCTTAGTCGAGAAAATATCTGACCAGGATTCTTTTTGAAGAGCTTGTTGTAGGAAAAGTTTGTTGGCTGCACAGAAGTTTCGAGCTAAATAAAAATCTTGTTTATTTTTATTAGGAGATACTACATTGGCAACCAGTATGAATCTGTGATCAGAGAGAGTTTAATTTTTCTTAGCTAAGGCTGCTGTGTCATCAGCGAAAGTGCCGACCACGACTCATTCTGTCATGCGCAGGGCTGTTGTAAAAATCAGATAGAGGATCGGACCAAGCACGCTTCCCTGTGGGACTTCTGCGTCAGCCCTGTGAAGTTTGGTTATGCCTTCTAGTTGCTTAGCATAGAAAAACCTGTCGGCAAGATATGAAGAATATATAATAGTTTGTCGGGAGTATTATTTTGTACAATAAGCCCTCATGCCAGACTCTGTAAAAGGCCTGAACAATATCGAGAAATGTCGCGCAACAATACTTTTTGTTTTCGAAAGCTTTATGGATTTCTTCTACTAGTATATGCACCGGCTCTATCGTGCCATGTTTTTTTCTAAAGCCAAATTGGTGGTTAGGTATGATCTTATGTTTTGCTATTACTGTGTTTAAACGCTTTAAAAAAGTACTTCCATAACCTTTGACAGAATGGGTAGTAGGCTGATCGGTCTGTAGAAAGACACATCTTTTGGGGCTTTACCAGGTTTAGGGATCATTTTTATTTGGGCAACTTTCTATTGGGACATCCTTCTTCCAGTTGTGGGCAGACCAGTATGTGGTTCATATCCTGGGGCTGGCCACACGCACACAGCACATCGTCGTTCTCAGACATTCCCCACCTCAGCAGATTTGTCTTGCACCTTGCCACTCCTGTCCTGAGCCGATTTAGGGATTTCCATACCGCGAAAGGGAGGTGTTTGCCTGGGGCCATTTCTTCTCTTGGGGGTTCCCGAGTAGTTAGCTGTGGGCTCCACCTAGTGATATGGTTATTTTCTATGGACCCCTCAAGTGTGTGTGATCTTGCCATGAAGCTCTTCCTTGATCGTAGGCGTCGACCGGCTGGCTCGTGTTGGTGCAGAGGATTGCGAGCACCGATTTCCTGTTTCGTCCTTTCAGCATCTGTGGCGACGGCTCTTGGCACAGATGGGAGTGCCACGCCAATAAGTGGGTACAAACTATTAACTGGAATTGGCTTTAGGCAGCCTGTCACGATTCTTGCTGTTTCGTTGATAGCGACATCCACATGTTTCGCGTGAGCTGAAGCTGCCCAAACCGGTGCGGTGTATTCCGCAGTGGACACACAGAGCGCCAAAGCCGAGCTTCTGAGCGTTTCTGGTTGAGCTTCCCATGCTGTGCCTGTGAGTTTTTGCAATATGTTATTACGCGCACTAACTTTGCCTTTAGTATTGATGCAGTGTTGTCTGAATTACAGAGTACTGTCCAAGGTCACGCCCAGGTATCTTGGCGTCGGGCAGTGCTCCAGTCGTTCGCCTCGGCAATGTATCTCGAGCTACCGTTGTACTTCTTTGTTTTTCAGGTGGAAGGCGCAGACCTGAGTCTTGCTGGGATTCGGCTTTAGGTGGTTTTTCTGGTAATAGATTGCCAGCGCGATTGCCATTCCTCAAGCGCGACCTCCAACTTCTCTTCCACCTCGGTAAACTCGGTGCCCCGGGCTGCCACAGCTGTATCATCGGCATATATGAATTGCCTTATATTGTCAGGAATCGGCTGGTCGTTCGTGTACACGTTATAAAAGAGTGAGGACAGGACACTGCCTTGCGGCAGTCCATTCTTCTGAACCCTCCATCTGCTATTCTTGTTTTTTTTTGGAGTGAAAATTTCCTGTTCTGGAGGAATAGACCGATGACCATAGTGAGCCTATAGTCTTTTGTTGTCTCATAAAGATTTCTTGACAGCCTCCTGTGGTTGACAGTGTCATAAGCGGCTGTCAAATCGATGAACGTCACAGTAATCTTCCATTCCAAAACCATCCAATACTAAATTCCATTTCCCTGGACGAAAGCCGGCCTGCTATTTGATAATCTTGGCATCCAAAATCTCATCTGTTCGGTTTAGAATCAGTCGTTCCAGCAGTTTGAAGAGTTGGCACAGAAGGGACACGAGCCTGAAGTTCTTAGGGTCAGTCGGTTCCTTGCCAGGTTTCAGTAACGCGATCACACGAGCCTTCCTCTATTCTTTGGAGATCTTCAGTTGCGTGACACGTACGTTGAACATATTAAGGAGCCATTGCAGGGTCTGTGGTTCAAAGTTCTTGATCTGTTCTGCCCTCAGATCGTCCACGCCCGCCGCTCGGTTGAGTTTCATCCCTTTAATCCCAGCCACAAGTTCAGTCATGGAAAAAGGGGCACCGAGGGAGTTGTGCTCCTGCTCCAGGTCCCTGCTAATGTGCTCTTTGGACTTCTTGCCCTTTGTTTTACCATTCAGTAGCATTGGGACGGGAAGATGCCTCTGTTTAGTATGCAATTAAGTAGGTGTATCAAGAAATGTACTGCTTTTTCAGGTGTTTCACGAAGTATTTTTGCAGTAATTAGATCATATTCTGGGGCTTTATTTTGGTTTAAGTTTCTAATTGTTTCCATGACCTCGCGTAACTTGATCCTATCAATTATCAGGTCGAATTGGTAGGGTTCATTAAGGGAGTTGATGAGTTAGTCACTGTTGGTTTCCTACGCATTCTGGTCAATATTTGGTATGAAGACATTATTAACCTTCTTTATATATAATGTTCTAAGGTTTGAATATTTCTGAAAGATCAGGCTTAAACAATTTAAATATTGCAAGTAATTCCATGAATATTTCTCACTCGAAATAATGTTTCATATAAATCATTTCTACATGTTATAATAATAATAACAATCTTTATAGTCACCAATAGTAACAAATGACTTTACCATACGAGTATTTATTAAGTTAAAGCTTTAAATTTAAATAGTAGGTTAAACAAAGGTATTATTTTTCTTAAAAACCACCAAAAAGTTAAAAACATATTTAACATATTAACATATATTGAACATCAAAACGTATTTAATTCTAATTCAGTACTGAAAAACGCTTCATACAATAAACCCAATTTACATGCTTTAATAATGCATGAACATTGTTTAATTGCATTAATAGCTCAATTTGCCACATTTTGGTGGTGATGCAATCAAATAATTTTTTTTAAACAATACAAGTCTATCTTTCTATGATGGACACAATGATGGATAAACAAAACGAGGCTAGTCTATTATCCTCGTTGAACTTTTCAGACATGTCTAAGGAGTCATTACAAGAACAAATAGAAGACTATAAAGACAAGTCTAGACCGATATCTAATTATCTAATAAAACATGTATGTGGCGTAGCAGCTCGTTAACTTTTTTTTTTTCTGAAATTGCAGCGTAAATTATTCGACCCCAGTAAACATGTTAGGTGTGTTGATGAGACACGTTTCAGAAATTATTTCGGTAATTTACTTTGTCGCCTCGAGCAAACCGAATACAAAACAACTTTTTTCGTTGTTAATATTTGATCGATTCCGATTTATGTAAACGAGCAATTTTGTTATCGTTGGCGAAACTGTGTAATGGAATGTAGGCTAAAAATTTATTTTATTTTTGCTGGTCGGTGTGTTATTTGCAGAGTGGTCGTTTAATTTTAAATTGCGCAGTAACGACGGGTTGGCTGAAAAATAAATCGTTTATTTCGCAAGGAAATTAAAAATTAAATTATCGGAAATTTTGTTTGAGTAAATGGGCTGCTGCTGCTGATATCGTAAACGCCGCAGACTGTAACGAGAAGTTGATTAAATTAAGGCATTTGAAAGCTCCCAGTTTGTATTTATTTCTAAATATTTTATTCAATTAAACTTTAATTTGTAAGTAAACTTGACATGTGTAAGCTACATTTACCCTGGCACTTATGTATGAGAACTTGTGTTAGTAAACAAGTCAATATACTCGTTTTGAAACATCAAATTCAAATTTAGGTTTATTACTCGATAGATGTTAATAATACATGTGAGAAAAGTCAAAACAACAAAGAATACAACTAATTAATACAAAACTTTATAACTTAATACAAAGATTAATACATTTAGTACAGGTTAAGATATTATCTATGAAATTGCCAGAGCATCTTTTATGAAAATGAAGAAAGCATTTGCCAGCCGTATTATCAATCTTCCTCTACGGATGCATGTGCTGCGATGCCATGTGTTTTCCGTCTTAATTTTTGGAGCAAGCATTCGACATGTGGTTCTATCGCAGGTTGTGGCGTATGCCTTGATCAGATAAGGTTACCAATGAAGAGGTTTTGACCAAAATGCAAAAAAAAAGTGAGATTATATGCACCATTAACCCTGCGAGCGGTAGGTTAAAGTATATGGATCGTGTTAATTTAATAGTTTAATGTATTTTTTATTATTATTTTATTGATTATAAAATATCATTAATTATTATTGAACCAAAATGAAAGGTTAAATAATTGAATAGGATGGTTGCGACAGTTACTACGTGGTAATCCATACTTACATTGAATTGAAAATCAATGTAAGGTTAAATAATTGTTTTTTTCTGGTTTTCTATATTTATTAAAGGAATCAAAAAACATCTATCAAAATCATCATCATCAACATTATACTAATAAAACAAATAAAAAAAGCACAAATTAAAAAAAAATTTTATGTCATGTAACTAATCAGACTCCTCTTTAGATTTGGTACACTTCACATGCGAAAATAGCATGATCCATACTTATTTAACGATTGCATTGGTAGCAAGTGTATTTAGCTTTACGATCTTTTTTAGTGGGGCATATTTCACATCTTCTGAAAAATCTTGACATTTTTCGTGGTGGTTCGTTTGAGAAGTTCTTTTGGTAAATGAAGATTCTCCTTTCTATTTCGTAAATGCTCTGCAACTAATTCCATTCCCAAGTCTCTGAGAAAATTTCGACGCAATATTGAGGAGTTATTATTGTCCTTATATATTACCATGCTGTTTATAGCAGACATATTCAAAATACCGTAGAAAATTACCATTGGCCATCCTTTCGTATTATGCGATACATCATAATTGCCACACATCTGATCCACGAATATCTACACCTCGCTTAGTCTGGTTATAGAAGGTAATCATTTCTGGCTTTTTCTTGGAACTTGTAGTGTCAATTGTATCATCGTGATGTAATGTTGACATCAACAACACCACCTTATTTTTCTTTGGCACATGGGATTCTAAAGAAAAATCCTTTTGAAAACCAAATAAAGTGCTGGGAATATCTCTATTGCGGTTTTCGAGCATTTTCTTTGGAATTTCCACCTTATTTTTACGAACTGTCCCTGTGCTCGTCAAACGACGTTTCTTCAGCAAGTGTAACAACAACAGATAACTAGTAAACCAATTATCAAAGGTGACATTGCGATTGCTCTTTGAAATTGGAGCTACAAGTCTATCTACAACATCGAAAGCTTTGTTGCTGAGTGCGTACGTGCCCAGTGGCTGTTCCCGGGTAAATTTCTAGATTGGTAATGTAAAATGTCTTCGCATCTACTAAAGCATATATTTTCAAACCATATTTGCTAGGTTTGTTTGGAATATATTGACGGAAACTGCAACGGCCGCGAAATGATGGAAGAATAGTCATATACTTAGACCCATCTAAGTATATGTTGCCTTGCAACATTCTACAAACTTCTCAAAAACAGAACGAACAGCAGCCAAATTGTCTTTTTTTTTCGTTCTTCACGTGTGGTATTCGAATCGTAAGCAATTCTGAATAAATTGGAATTTCTTCAAAGTCATGGTAGTCTCGATTAAAATCGGTATAAAAATCTCGATACCTGTTCCATCACTTCTCCATAAATCTTTCAAATTTAAATGATTCTATTTGAAACGTCCAGTCAGGAACAACAGACCAATAAAAGCTTTCAATTTTGATGTTGTTATAACAGCCATCTCGTATTTCCTTTTGTGACTATTTTGACATGCTGCTCGACAGACAAATTTTAACAACGTTCGTGTGATTCATTATTTCTTGCAAAATGTCATCAGTAAAACACAGTTTCCAACACTCAACAGCTGTCTTTGCATTTCGTCCAATAGTTTTCACGCCTTGCTTTTCTCTTACAATATTTTCTGACCTAGTACCTACATTAGACCTTTCCAGTAAAGTAGACCACTTTGTGCCATTCTTCCCCAATAAATATCTTCTGTTATCTTCGCTCTCGTTTTCTTCCGATTCAACCATCGACTCTTCTCCTTCGACGTCCATCTGCTGCTCAGTATCACTTTCACAGCTTCTTTGACTAACATTATCGATTTCGATTTCACTATCGGAATCGCCAGAAGAACTGACCTCGGCTTCGTCTAAAAGTCACAATATTTTATTTTCATCGACATATTACGATGACCCTGACTAGTTTGTTTCTCGGGGATGACCGTATCTTTATCCTCTTCCAGGTATAATCGTTCGTGGGGTATTGTTTATAATCTCATCGTAAAATATCCATTGCTAGATTTATACATCGTTCGCGGGATTATAAAAAAAAAACCATCGTAAAATACCTATTCTGTAATTTCCGAATTCACGAAACCAATAAGGAATTATTATCAGCGGCCCGTGGTCGCTACAAATGCTAGTTCAAAATTTGTTACACGGAGCGTAAGGTGGGTGTAACCCTTTGACCTCGTCTAAATAATTCGCGGGGTGGCGGTCGACAGTACCCTGACAATCGGCACTTCCTTACCACTCTCCACGCAGCTACTCAGACTCACAGTCTGTTATAACGATTAATCTCTAAAATATCGAGCAATTTATCCTGGTCTGGGTTTACTACACCCAATATACCGCACGAAGGGTTGAGAAGAGAAAACTAGAATGCTTGGGACACATCATGAGGGGATTCAAGTACTAACTGCTCCAGGTCATAATGCAAGGCAAAATAAAGAGAACAACGAATGTTGGCAGATGTTGAATATCCTGGTTGAGGAATCTAAAGGAATGATTTGATTGTTCATGAACCGAACTTTTCCGAGCAACCACCAACAAAATTCGAATAGCTAGGATGATAGTCAGCCTCCGATAGGATAAGGACAGTGTACTGACTAGCCTGTGAACTTAAAATACAGCGGATAAAGACCAATCTAAAATGTGCTTCTTGGCCTCATGGGTCAACAAGCCACAGTGAACTTCTCTGATATACTTCTTAAATGTGAGATAGGACTCTTTGTGCTGTAATTTGTGTTTATTGCCCCCGGAGAAATTGACTCTTAGTGTTACCTTGTTTTCGTATCCGTGCTCCACCCCAGCCGTGGGTTCCACCCGCTGAGTGTAGCTATGGGTTAAACAATCTACCATAGTGCATAAGTGATTGTAAACCCCTTTTCCACCTTGTTTTTAAGAACTAACCTAAACTCGCTGCATAAACACGTGTAGTGTACACTTCCTAAATTCTCGCAAACGGCGCGCTTTACTTATGTACCATAAAACAAAAGGTAGAACAAACTATAGAAGTGGTGCAGTACTTAGCGTGCGCGACTCCTAAGCGACTGGACCGAGTTCGAAACCGCGAGACCGAAACATTATTTTTAAACACGTAGAATTAGAAACTATAAAGAAAAGTAATAACTTAACTATCTCGAGAACGGACCCATAAAATAAGGGGCGCGTTACTAGCGCAGTTTGCACCGTGAGTGCAACCTGATACAAGACATAGCGGTTCGTTGCTCGCGCACACCCTTATTTTGTTTCTGTTCCAGACCGGTGACATGTCAAAACAAGTGACAAGTGGCCGAGCAGGAAGCAACATAAGCTCCGAAACAATCGTTTTCGAAGGCGAAGACAGTAAACTGCTAGTACATAGCAGACTCAACATGAAAAGTGGCCACCAGAGGTGTAATTCCCAAGGTGGAGACGCCACCAAAAAAAGGAAACTGTTGAATACCTCGTTCAAGGATACAGAACCTGACCCGATAAGGAAAACGGAAAGTCCCATAGCATACACGCTTATAGAAGCAATGGAAACCATCACTAAACAAATGAACAGCTTAGAGAAACTTATAGCTGAAAACCATAACACAAAAAGAGAGATCAATGACATTGTTGGTAAAATGAGACGAAATATCAATACAATGAACAGGACCTCCGTACAAGAATGGTTACAAACACACAAGTGGGAACAGGTAGAAATACCAACATATGACCAGGACGTTCAAAAGGATGTGGAAATAATCCCAGATGTCCCGCGAGGAAATGGAGTAACAACGCAGACCTGTGATGCAAGTACTCAAACAAACCAGACAGCGCCCGACGACGAGAGCCTCAATGAACTGTTAAGCAAAATAAAAGAAGAGACCTCGTATGATGCCTTCGAAGAACTGGCTAAAAAGGATTGGCCACCACAAGCCTACAAAATATCGAAGGAAGGAACTGGAAACGCTATGGCGACCACAGCTGAATGGAACGTGGCATGGTGCATTGCAGAGGATCTGCAAGCCGATAAAAGTGTACCTAAATATATAGCCGACGCCTATGCGTGCCTTACCGAAATGGCAAAGCAAAAGGTAATAGCAGGAAACGTGGTTTTTCTACGGCACTCCATAGGAGCACCTGACGAAAACGGGGACTTCACAAACATTGATCGTTACGTGTACCAGCTAGTAACCCGTAAAGTAAGTACAGATCCAATAGACATCCGACACCTATTCGATGGCCTGCAAAAACTAAAAATCCAGATGGAAAAGACAAATAAAAACAAACTTGGTATACTCAAGCCACAAACAAATGACTGGGTAGTGATTAAGAAGGCGATAGAATTTACCTTTGCCAAGACCAACGTGGATTTTAGAATATATAATCCCAAGGGAAGCGCCGGCAAGCCAGCAGCGACTGCAAACCAAACTAGTGAGAGCAAATCTCTATGGACCGAGGGCTTAGGCGGACATAAACTAGCGGCACCTAAAACCGGCAGGCCTCCAAACACAGAAGCTGGTCTCATTAACGCAGATGACAAATCATATGCTGATCTCTTGAAAATGGTGAGAACGGAGTCAGACCAGAGGCTGCGATAAATGTCACAAATCTCCGACCGGCATATGGGGAAAACCAAATGGCCACAGTCATTGTTTCAAAGAAAGAAGCTGCCCACCTGGTAGCAGCCCGCAGGATTAGAGTAGGACTCACGTACTGCCGGGTGCCGCAGTTGCTGGCTGACTGGCGACACGGCCAGCAACTGCAACGGCCCAGACAGACAAAAAGCATGTTAGTTGTGGTAAAGAAGGACACCGAGCAACAGAATGCACAGGGGAAGCATATTGCCTTATCTGCCAGACCATCGGGCATAGAGCTGACACTGGAGCGTGCCCAGCTTTCAAGAAAGCGCTTTCGGAGGCTAGGCGTTCCCAACGAACCAGAAATGGCTAAAATACTCCAAGTCAATTCAATGCGCGGCAAAACAGCTCAAGATAGAAGCTACCGCTGCAGAACTATCCATAGACATCGCCATCATTAGCGAACCGAACAAGAAAAAAGTTTCGGGAAGAGACTGGTACAAAGATCATAACTGTGACGCAGCCATAAAAAATATATAACACCAAAGAAATAGTAACAAACAGTGACACTGGCCCTGGTTTTGTCTGGGTAGCACTCAAGGAAGTGGTAATATACAGCTGCTATTACTCACCCAATGATACTCCTACACGGCTCGAAGCCTCACTATGCGAGATGGGAAATAGCATAAGAGGACAAACCAGCAAGGCTATAATAATCGCAGGAGATTTCAATGCCAAATGAATGCTCTGGGGAAGCAGAAAAAATGATAAAAGGGGGAACATTGTCGCGGAATGGGTCTCGGAACTAGACTTGGGCGTAATAAACAAAGGTGAACAACTGACGTTTCAGAGGCGGGAGTCGAGCTCGATAATTGACCTTACGCTTGCTACCGTCTCTCTAGTAGGCAGGGTCAAGAAGTGGGAAGTCCTTGAACGAGAAACACTTAGCGACCACAACTATATCTATTTTGAAGTCCATGACAAACCGGGCCGCAATCCAGCTCGAAGCAGATACCACAGGGGATGGTCAACAAAGAATATGAATGCGGAAAAAGTTGCAGATTCACTTGCACGACAGACAAAGAACCGACTAACTGACACGCCAGCACGGATGATCGCTAACCTTACCAACATATGCAAGGAATGTCTACCGGCGAAGAAGAACTCTTAAAAAAAAAAAGAAAGTGTACTGGTGGACCGATGAGATCAATATTGCCAGAAAGATCTGTGGGCTGAGCAGGCGTACCTACCAGAGATGTAAAAAGAAGGACGCAGAGACTACGGCCAAGAAAGAAGCGCTCAGACTAAAGTATGTAGAGTCCAGGAAAACGCTGCGGAGAATGATAAATAGCGAGAAGAGGAGATGTTGGACAAACCTCTGCGAGAAAATCGATGAGAACCCCTGGGGAGATGCTTACGAAATTGCAACTAGACAGCTAAAGCCCCGGAGATCAAACATGTATCCGCACCCTGACTTGATAGAGGAAATTGTCCGTGCCCTATTCCCAATCCACCCGGCACGAATTTGGGAGAAACCGATATGCAGTAAAGTCTTGGAATTTACAACAGAAGAACTCGTAGTGGCAAGTAATCGGCTTAACAAAGGCAGAGCACCTGGTCCAGACATGATTCCTTCCGAAATCATTAAAACTGCGTGCAATGTTGTACCCCAGTACGTCCTAAGCGTCATGAATAGCACCCTACAAGAAGGTGTTTTCCCGCAGATCTGGAAAAAGGCTAGGCTGATACTGCTAAGGAAAGGAGACAAGCCGCCCAACGAAGCAACATCGTTCAGGCCGCTATGCCTGATGGACACTGCAGGTAAACTACTGGAGCAGCTGCTGCTGTAACGAATTAAAAGGGATCTGAAGACCGGCAAAGACCTCTCAAATAATCAGTACGGTTTTAGGGAAGGGCGATCAACAATTGACGCTCTCAACAAAGTTGTAGCCATTGCAGAAGCTGCAAAAAAGGGTACCAGGGGAACTAGAAGAATATGCGCTCTAATTACGCTAGATGCGCGCAACGCGTTTAATTCGGCGTGCTGGCAAAACATTCTAGAGGAAGTCACGCGACGCAGCTTTCCGCCATACCTGATAGCGATGATAGATAGCTACCTATCTGAAAGGACAATTATCATCGAATCAGGCAGCCACCGCTCTACGAAGAAGATCCATAGCGGTGTTCCAGAGGGATCAGTCATGGACCCAACGTTGTGGAATATAATGTACGATGGGGTTCTCAGACTCAAGATGCCAGAAGGAGTAGAGACTGTTGGCTTCGCAGACGATCTTGCCTTGGTGGTATGCGGCAGAACCGAGGATGAGCTAAAGCGGAGAGCAAATGAAACATTGCTACTAATAGACAAATGGATGGAAGGTAAACAGCTCAAGGTGGCACCTGAAAAAACGGAGGCAGTTTTATTAACTGGCATGAGAAGAATTTCCGACGTATCCTTCAAAATTAGAGACGCTACTATCATACCAAAGGGGACCATACAGTATTTAGGCGTAATAATAGATAAAAACCTGTCATTTAGGGACCATGTCAAAAAAACTGCCGACAAAGCTTATAAAACTTTTTCTGCATTGGAGAGGCTCATGCCTAACGTAGGAGGACCCAGGACTAGTAAGAGAAAACTGTTGTGCTCGGTGGCCCACTCCGCAATGCTTTATGCAGCCCCTGTATGGGCCAGGGCTATCGACGTGAAAGCCACCAAAGACAAGCTGGCAGCGGTCCAGAGAATTCTAGCAATTAGAACTAGTAGCGCTTACAGAACTATATCAAGAGATGCGTCCCTGGTAATAGCAGGCATTCCCCCAATAGAGTTACTAGTGCAGGAGAGGCTTAGCATCTACTCAGCAAAAGAAATCAAAACAATTACTGATAAAAAAGAAGCCAAGAGGATCGCAAGGGCTGAACTACTACGGGCATGGCAGAAGGAATGGGTAGCAAGCGATAAGGGATAATGGACAAGGCTGCTAATAAAGGATGTCGAAAAATGGGTAACTCGGAAACACGGAGAACTAAACTATCATCTAACACAGGTACTCAGTAGACACGGATGTTTTCGGGACTACCTCCACAAGATAGGCAGAGCTGTTGATAGCTGCTGCGAATACTGCGGGGAAGAGGACAGCGTGATTCACACCATGTACATATGTAGCAGGTGGGACACAGAGAGGGACATCCTACCAAAGGATCTAGAACCTAGAACCACTATACCCTTCATGTTAGAATCAGAACACAACTGGAACTTAGTCAAAAAAACCAGCAATAAAGAGCAGGATGAGAAGAAAAGGAAGATTGCTGAAAGACTACGGCTAAACCTGAACTCCTAATCTGCATGACTGGATGGGGGAAGTAAGGTACATTATAGACAACATTGAAAAACAACCGGCATCTTGAAGTTATGCGTAGAGCAGTGGCAAGATGTGTGGGTTTCAGGGGGACCACTTGCCAAGTTAACCCGGGGGTGCTTGCTACACCCCCCCCCCCCCCCCCCCAAAAAAAAGGATAAGGACAGTAAGGAGAAGATATTATAAATAATTCACTAACTAAATAACTCACTAACACTATATTTATCTATTGGAAACTATTTCAAGCTTCTTCTTCAAAAAGCAACGATTGCACAAAAAGTGAAAAAAGCAGAAAGCAGTCACGAACGTATGACACGAACATATCAGGCATGGCAAGAAGAGTGGCGGTTGTCGAATAATGGACAATGACTAGGATATGATGATATGACCCTGATATCGAGCGATGAGTGTGATGAAAGCACGGTGAAATTACGGTTTGCTTTAGGTACTTCCTGCGTAACATCCTCAAGGCAACCGATAGTCTTTGCGAGTACTATTTCCCCACACTAATATGCCATACTCTAAGGCGGAATGCATTTCAGGATGATACACAATAAGAAGAATATTTTCTCGCACTTGTCTTAACATAAACGCTTTACTGTGTATCTTTTTAATTATTTCTTCTGTAGTTGTATTCCATTTTAAACGCTCTTCTAGATATATCCCCAGAAATTCTGCAGTCACCAATTTTGATTGTACAAAATATAAACACATTGAAACACAACATAGTTTGGTTTACTGATATGAAGAAATGAGTTATTGGCGCAGAACTATTTCTAAATATTTTCTAATGTAGCATTTGCTTGTGTGGTGGTTTCAGCCAAAGACCCATACGTATAGACTACAAGCATTCGAGATGTGGTGCTATCGCAGCATGTCGCATATACCTTGATCATATAGGGTCACCAATGAAGAGGTTCTGGCCAAAATGCAAAAAGAATGTGAGATTATATGCATGATTAAATAGAGAAAACTAGAATACTTGGGACACATCATGAGGGGATTCAAGTACGAACTGCTCCAGCTCATAACGCAACTAAAAATAAAGGGAACAAGGAATGGTGGCAAACGTAGATTATCCTGGTTGAGGAATCTAAAGGAATGATTTGATTGTTCATGAACCGAACTTTTCCGAGCAACAACACAATTCGGACACAATCCAGTCCAGTGTTGGACTTCACCAACAAAATTCGAATAGCTAGGATGATAGCCAGCCTCCGATAGGATAAGGACTGTAAGAAGAAGATATTATAAATAATTTTCAATAAAACTCACTAACACTATATTGACCTATTGGAAACAATTTCAAGCTTCTGAAGGCGGTATAGTTTGTTGCGTTGAGCTTTGATTTCCTTAGGTATGAGATTCTCTGTATACCAATTGGATTAGAAGCTCCTTTGGAAATGGTTAGGTTGCTTTTAACCGTTTTTAGATTAAGGCAATTTGTACTTTGTAGCAATGACGACCTTAGCTAGTACCAATTATGTGTCTATTTTTAAATCTATGACAGGCTGCTTTCCAAATGTATATACATGGTACAGTAAAAACTTTTTAAAGTAGGGCTTGCAGGATTACTATTGTTCTGATGTCTGTTAGTGGCCGGAGCAATCTTTTGGTGCATGGAAAACCCTATGTGCTCATCCACGTTGACTCGCGGGCGCGGTGGCGGGCGCGGTCACGAAATATCAAACATATGGCGTAATATCAAAGTGTTCACGTACGAAACGCACGTGCGGTCTAAGTAGGGGCAGGCTAGCAACTGGCGTGCGCGGCGCGCTCGCGGCAATATCAAACGCGTGAGATGTTTGTATGTGTTCACGTCGAACTAGCGGCGGAACGCGCGATTCACTCGCGACGTCAGTAAGTTCAACCAGTACGAACTTATCGCTAGAAACGATAGCATGTTTTCAGCAAGTCTTTGAATACAGAAGAGTTTATTAGTGCTGTTCAGCTTAGTATACTAACCAAAAGTTAAACTTAGGTTAGTATACTAACTAACCTAACCTGAGAACAAGTCACACTCGTGCAAACGCCTGGCGGCCAATGTGAACACGAACTCGCCACGTCTACCGCGCCCGAACCCGCCACCGCGCCCGCGCGTTCCAACGTGAACAAAAACTATGAGTTTTTGTCTAAGATCTTGGAGGAATTGGCAAGAAAGGTTATGCTACCATATCTACTACGAAAAATACGTAGCTATTTGAGAAATAGAAGGAAAATCATCATTCAAGCACAGAATGCATTAGAAAAGCATGATGTCATGTCGAACTCTGTGGAATATTCTATTCCACGGAGTCCTCAGACTTAAATTGCCGGAGAGAGTAAGCTTTGTGGGTTTTGCGGACGATTTAGCTCTAGTAGTGACTGGGTAAACATAAAGAGGAATAATGTTTAGAACAAATAATTGGATGGTATTTGAATGGAAGCAAAGAGACGAAACCTGGCCCTATAAAAAACAGAGACAGTGCTTCTAATAGGGCTCACAAAGATTGGCCTCATTACTTAAAAGATAGTGCCGAAAGAGTCGATCAAATATCTGGGTGTTAGGATAGATAACTGCCTATCATTTAAACAACACATCACGGTAATCGCAGATAAAGCACTTAAAGCACGGTGATACTTTCGACCATGCTCGACGCCGCTCTGGTGTGAGCAAGTGCCATGGCGAACAAAAGGGCCAGACACAAACTAACGACAAAACAATGTGAAATCACACTGAGACTATCTAGTGCATACCGGACAGTCTTAAAGGTGGTCTCCCTTGTAATTGTTGGTATAGTGCCAATAGATTTACTGCTACGAGACAGAGAGAAGCTCTACCGAGCCAGAACAAGCATCGATTGCAGAAAATGTGAAAAATGACTGCCAGGGCATGAACATATCAGGCATGACAAGAAGAGTTGCGGTTGTCGAATACGGGACAATGACCAGGATTCTTATACCTGACGTTGGGTGTTGGATGTGACGAAAGCACTTCTACCTTACGCAATTGCTAAGCGGGCAAGGATGCTTTACGCCTCGCGTACACCTAATCCGTCATCGGCCGAACTCGAGCGATTGAATCAAACACTTGTAAAAGAAAGAGAGCGCGTACACAAAAACGACCGTCATCGTCCGATGACGCCCGAAAACGACCGATCAACCGTCGAGTCCGAACTTGTTCTCATTTCTCGCCAGTGTGCCGGCGTCTACAGTGCAAATTGAGTGTATTTATAGTTAAATTTTGTTGTTATCTACCTAAACGACTATGGATATTGAAAAATTAATTAGTTGTGTTTATAATAGACCAATCCTGTGAGATAAACATTCAAAAAATTACAATAATCGAGATGTTTCGGAACGGTAACACTGTTGCAGTGTAATCACATACACGTCCGAGTTACTCGCCCGGGTAGTTCTGTCTGCCATCGGCCTACAAAATCGGTTTTGGTGTTACCGTTAGGGACTGACTACCTGCATAACATTCGCAGGGCAACCAATAGTCTTTGCGAGTCCTGTTTCCCCACACTAATATACCATACGACGGAATGGATTTCAGCATGGTACACAATAAGAAGACTATCTACTCGCACTTGTCTTAACAAAAACGCTTTACTGTGTATTTTTTTTAATTATCTCTTCTGTAGTTATATTCCAGTTTAAATGCTCTTCTAGATATATCCCCAGAAATGTGACTTTCTTCTGTCGTTTTAATCTGCAGTCACCAATTTTGAGTAAAATATCATTTGATGGAATTCTCCGACTACACTGAAACACTTTGCGTTTTTAAGTTATTTGCGCATAAATATTTTTAAAGCTTTTCTAATGTAGTATTTGCTTGTAGGGTGGTTTCACCCAAAGATACCTGCGATAATATAAGGCTCGTATCACCGGCGTGGAGGATAGTGCGATGCTTTTGTCCAATATATTTAATCATATTCGCTGTATATAGGGAAAATAAAAACGGGGCTAAAATAATTCCTTGAGGTACACACAAGTTAAATACACTAGCATTTGACAGGCCAATCCTCTCCACTGGGTCGATTTTGATATATTGTTTTCTGTTGTCCAAATACGAATTGAACCATTTGCCTATCTTATATGAACGAATATGATATATAACCATATGAGTCTAGCTTCAGTAATAGTACATAGTGAGAGACGCAGTCAAATGCTTTTGAAAGGTCAACTAACCTAACCTAACCTCTTTTGACATTACCTCATATAATAGCTCATACATTTCGTATGAGCTCATACATTTCCTCATACATTTTGAGTGAGTAAAAAAAATGTCACACAATTGAGACACAAATCTTATTTTGGTCTCCTGATTTTTGAAAGATTAGAATTTAAAACGGTACATTTATGATTTTTTTATCGTTTGTGATATGTTAAATTGCTTGCTTATTTAAAGTGTTGTAGTTAACGTAATGATTATTTATTTAATTAATAATACAAATTAATTATACAAATATTTATTTAATTAATAATACAAATATTATATTCGCTCCGAGCGCAACAGCACTAGCGCCATAGGTGACACTTTTAAAAACTTCATGTGTAGTAATATTGACATGTATTTTATAATATATTGACATTTTGCTCATCAGAATTCTTCGATTCACTTGTCCTTGTTAATAGAATCAATCAGTGCATAATAGTAGATTGTAATTAAAGTTTCATAATATATTATGACATTAGTTATTTAATAGATAATCTGAACTTACTTGCAACTTGTTATATGGAGCTTCAGTAACATTAGTCTGTCGAAAATCTTACATTTAATTGTAGTTCCTTTTTTGGAACTTTTTTGATTTTTTATTCTTAACTCTTTCTCTTCATTCTTAACATTTTTACAACTTTCACAATTTTTTTGTTTATTAAAATCAATAGAGTGGAAATTTTTTTCAAAACCAGTTTTAATAATTTTATCCATTATGAATTTAATTTATAATTATTCTATTCTATCTCGGTAGTATCTTATTACAGATTTACAAAACCTATATTTTTTGCTGTCAAATATCGTATGTTTTATTAATTTTTGTTTTTGCCTGTTGTTCTTATACACTATTCTAGCACACGTAGTTTGTCTTTTTGGCCACGGGTGGCGGTAAGAGCGGTTACGCACGGAGCGAATAGATATAGACCAAAAACTAACAAACCGTATCGTCTGAACTCCAGAGCAGCGGCTACAAACTACGTGTGTGCTCTATGTTAGGAGTGACTGAATACACACTCTGGAACCTACAATCCTAGTTTTGACCTCGAAATGGCCCAAAAAGCCATTTCCCCCATGAATTTCAAACAACTATGCATGTTGTCAATTTCTCAGAATGTGGAGTAGTTCCATTCTGAGAAATTGACAACATGTATAGTTGTTTGAAATTCATGGGGGGAAATGGCTTTTTGGGCCATTTCGAGTGCAAAACTAGGATTGTAGGTTCCAGAGTGTCACTAACAGCTAGTCACTAACTAATCACTAACAGCGGCGCAATTAGGTCTAAGGATTCTAGAGAGCCTGAAACACCACGTCGTACAAGAAATTCAAAATCCTCTAAACCAAAGAAGAACAACATATATTTCTAAAAACTTTAAATATTAACTCGCTCTTGAAGCCGGGGAAAATGAAGCAGTTCACCAAAGTTTTGAAGACCGAAGGAAGCAGCAAAGAGAGAGGATATATTAGCAAAAGAGAAAAGAGAATGAACGCAAAAAGAAAAATGTACACTAAGCAATAGTTGTTTAACACGGTCCCTAGACGGCCAAGATCGAAAAAAAATACAGATATAATTATTCAAACTGCACCAATTAAACGACCCCTCATATCTTCCTACAAGACAGAAAGTTATGTATGAAAGTCAATGTAGCACACTGTAGCTTTTTTAACCCTCTTCAATGTGTTCCCCAAGGTTCACCCATATCACCCCTAATTTACAACTCTTTCTGTCACGATATCTTTAATATGGATCTCAACTCTCCCAATCTCGTAAACCTTCCCGATGACACGGTCCTCATTTCACATGCCAAATCTCTACCAAAAGCAATCTAAAACTTACAATCACTTTCGAATGATACAAACAATTGGTTCAACAAATGGAGACTAACCCTGCCAAATGTCACACCTCCTTATGCAGGTCACTACACCTACAATTAGATATTTAGGCATCATATTCGACGGAGCATTAACATTTAACATTCATGTAAAATATCGCAAACATGAAATAATGAAAACACTTTCGGTCACTGACTTTCCGTAATCAAGCGATATCCACGAAGACTTGGACGACAATTTATAAAACCATTTGCAGGACGATCTTGGACTATGCACATTATTTGGACGAACACAAATGAAACGACTCGCCTAACTATAGAAATTGACGAAAGGTCCGCACTGAGAACTATCACAAAAATCATTCGTCAAACAACCGTCTATGTCTACACAATCTCCCCAATATACTCATACGAAAGAACTAAAATCACTTCAATCCCTGACAGGCTTGAAGTTTAAATAACAGGTCGAAAACATCCTGGAGATATCCTGGACCAATAATGTTAAAAACGGAACAACTTATCTCCCTGAAAACATCCATGAATATCTCCTTGAAAACATCCGTCTTGTTCATTTATGGAAGCTTTTTATGATGAACATAATTGACAATTATGGTTGTACCATAATTGTTTATTTTGTATTTGTATTCACATATAATTTTTTCCCCACAACTTCTGTAATGTCCAGGGCCGAAAGACCATAAAGGCTGCTAGTCCTTTATACGTTTAGAATAATAAAGATAGATATTATTATTAATTACTCAATGTAGTAATTTGTTGTAATATAAACCAGGAATAAAAAGCTCCTTTGTCTGACTTATGGTATCAATTGCGCGAATAAATGTAACTCAAAAATTACAATTAATACAGTTTATATTATTACCATAATCTTTTAATCAACTAAAACAGTTTGAATTGTTTTTAAGCTTTGTATTTTCGAAAATGGTTCTATAAATTTGCATTTTTTATATTCTTTTAGAATAACTATAGTCTTAAAATGCTTATAACATATCTTGAAGTAAATTATCTTGTGGGGTCCTCAGAAATCAAGTAAGAAACAAGTAACGTTTGGCAATAGCTATGCATGTTACACTACATGGTACAGAGACCGCATAGCAACCCGAGGGTAAGGTGGCTGAACAACGTGGAGGAAGACGCGATAACAATCGGGATGGCAAATTGGAAAATCGCTGCAAGAAATCGAAGTAGATGGTCAGCCCCCATTGACAAAAAATGTCAAAGCCCTAATCGGCAAGAAGAAATCATCAGAGAAAGAAAATCAGAATAAATTAGGCTCTGTTAAATGATATTATATATGTCTTAATCAGTTCTTGTTGCTATTGAAATATTAACAGGTAGACACAGGTAAACTCGTTGAGTTATGTGAGTTTTCTTGCATTACTAAAGTTAGACAAGAGTTAGAGAAATGACTTATTTGTAACGCCCACTAGAGCCCTCTAGAGGCCAACTAAACGGGTCGATCACAGTTCCAACAACATCGTTATTTCAGAGTTGTGTCACTGTTCTTGCTGGGCTGCAACATTTTGTAATTCTTAACATCAATTTCAAAATTTGTTTATTTGGAAGTGATATTTTCTAATTTTATAAAAAATATTTTCTTAATTAATTCCCAAAAATATAATATTTAATAGATAAATTGCAAAACAATCCTAATACAATGTTTCTAGAACAATCAACTCAAGAAGAACTACCCATTAGATTGTTAAAGAATTCAAATAGCACCAGAATTGAGGAAATAATAGCGGCTACAGTAAATTTTGTCGCACAAGAACTGTCGGAACCGCTTGCCTATATTATAAACAACGTCTTTGAATTTGGAAAGTTTCCTAAAGCTCTTAAAGTTTCTGAAATAATTCCCATATTTAAAAAAGGAAATAAAAATGACTTAAACAACTATAGGTCAATCAGTTTACTATCGCCGTTGCGAAAATTTTAGAGAAAATGATTTTTTTAAAATTAGTATCTTTCTTAATTAAACACAACCTCATAAGCCAACATCAACACGGCTTCATTAAAAGCCGGAATATCGAGACCGCATGCTTCCACTTTGTGGAAAAATATTGAAACAATTAGAATCATACACAATCTCGTGCGGCATTCCCCTAGACTTGTCGAAGGCTTTTGACACAGTCGACCACTCAATTTTCTTAAGGAAGCTCTACAGTTATGGGATTAGAGGAGTAACGCCTGACCTGCTTGCATAGTACCTAGACAACCGAGTAAAAAATACGGAAACATCTACCCCAGAAGGCAAGATCAAATTTATGCCAAGGATCATCAATATGGGGATCCCACAGGGCAGTACGTTAGTCCCCCTAAGCTGCCACGTTCATCAATATGTTTCATGACTTGTATGTGCACACTTTTTGGTGCAACCTCATACCAGTTTCTCATACAATTTCTCTTACATGTGTGCCAGTGTAAACACACCTTTATATAGATTGAACAGTCGCCATAATTAACATAAATAATTGCAAGAAATCAAAAGTAGAAAAAGCAAATTTATAAATCGAATTTAAACAATCGAAAAGAAGATTAAATGTACAAATTTAACGAAGTTACAAATTTAATTTTAACTCAGCTGGCTTAACTACAAAGACAAAACTGGACAAAAACTTATACTCTAAAGACTGATCAGAAAACTAGTCATACAAGAATTACCAAATATAATTATTAGACCAACAAACAAAACTGGATATACAATACTAAATACAGACAAAGCAGACAGACAAATTGAGTTTAAATTAAATTAAACTCAGGAACTGAAGTTTTTGATTAAGTTTAACTCAAGAATAAATATATAATAACATTTCATACTCATTTTTCTCTTCAATTTATTCTGTTAACAATTAGGTAATATTCAGTCTGTGAATTTAGCAAAACCAACAGAAAAAAAACGAATATGATCTGTCTCCTAATATTAGATAACTTAAAAAAAATTATATAAATATATTAAATCTAGAAGCTGGCATGTAGATACTTTAAATAATAATGAATTAATAATAATAAAGAAACTAATTTATTAGAAGACAGGACATGCGGATAATGTAAAAATGTAACAGCCAGACGGTCTGTGATAGCTGAATTTTATTATCTCCGAGCCGATTGTGGTTCTTAAAACGTTGAAAGAATAAAAATTGCGGCCTGACGGCGAGTTAACTAAAATGTATAAAAATAATAAATACGAGAGTGGAAGAATACATGTAGATATGTATAATTTTATGCTTTTTTTGTTAATTGTAATTTGTTTTACTTTTTGTATAGTTAAAAGAGAGATGTAATATATTTGTTTGTACAGATTTGTAGAACTGAGATGTAGATTATAAAATATATTAAGTGAATAAATATTTCAATAACAATTATTTCAATATTTCATGTGACGTTTCATTGTAACAAATGTTGGAAATTGAGAGGGTGAAAACTGTGCAATTTCTGAATGTAAAAATTATAAAAAATATAATTTAGATTTAATAATTTTAAATTAGTAAATCTAAATTGGGATCGAACTAGTTACGAGGTTGTGCATATTTTTTCGGCACAAAAACTAGACAATAGGGAATATACTAGACAATAGGGATTTAAATTTACATTTTTTTACCCCCGATACTTTATGATCTTCACATCAGGCCCGCCGCTGGGCGCTTTACCGCCCGCGTGCAAAACTGACAATGCCGCCCCTGCTTATTGTTATATCATTCCAGGCGAGAGATTCCGCTTTCCGCGAGATATGGGTACTGTACTACTACTGTACGTTAAACTATCACCCGATATGGCAGAAAGGGGAATTCCTCACGTGAATAAAACGTTTGCGCTTATTTTCCATGTAGTTCAATAGATATTTTTGTAAAGACATGAAAAAACAAATACAAATAGACAAATTACGACAATGTGTTCATTAAGGAAATTTCTATATTTGCCGCCCCCTTGAAAGTGTCGCTCTTGTGCGGTGCACGCCCGGTCGCGGCGGGCCTGCTTCACATTACACCCATACCATTATTTTCTCATTTAGTTTGTATTTAGTACCATAAAACTTAAATCAAAAAGTCCAAAATATGCGAGCAAAATTCAAATTTGCGAAACGCAGCACCATTGGTCGTAATGGTACATGACGTGCACGTTGATTTATCGGCGTCGGTGTAGGTAGGGTGGACTATACACCTCGATTTGGGCTTTGTCATACAATTTATCTGGTGTACTTATAATAGTGTTTTTGCAATCCGGTACTATACTATATCTATATAATATTTTTTTGCTTCTTCCATTATTGAAATAGCAAATTCAAACTGAAAATCCTTAACTGACTTTGCAAATAGGATATGCAACACTGAATGTCAAGTGGTATGCGACGTCATCCAAAGCGCGCGACAAATTCAAATAGGTGAAATTTAATCCGTATTTTATATATTATTTGAAAAATTAATTGAAACATTTTCAACAGTATTTATATTTTCACTATGTTAAGACGAAGTAAAAAGTGAATTAAACATATAAACAAAATTGATGCATATTCCCTATTGGATTCAAAAGTGTGAAAAGGTTATTTTCATCTTCACTGCCTTCAAAAAGATATTAAAAATCATCTAAGTGATTTTAAAAAAGAAAATTGAAAACCATCATCATATTTTTAAAAAGTTTATTATAAAAAAGTATTAAAACCCAGCAATGTTTCAACTTACAATTGGTTGATTTAAAATATGGGTGTGTTTGAGAAAGCCCGACAGACAATAACGAACATCTATTAATTATCGATTACCAGTCAATTAATTATCCATTGTTCATTCACTACTCATTAACTCGCTTTGAATCGTTGTTGTGTTTGAATCGTTGTTTTCCACACAATGTTTGGATGTTGAATCATAGTATTTTAAACAATTATTGCATTTTCATTAAACCCTTCAATCAAGTGAAATAATTAAATATCTTTACGTATTGAGCAGGCCCAGACTTAGAGACCCAGGGCTCCTATTCCCAGACTCCCAGAGCGCGATTCCTACATTTGTATAAATGTCCAAAAAGCCTTTTTCCGAGTATTATATATCCCTAGTATTTGTATAGCTTCAGTGAAGTTAAGTCCATAACTTCACCATTCAACGACAAATGAGCTGGCAGGTGGAGAAACTCGTTTTCAAAAGTCCTATCCAAATCTCCCAGATAAAAGGTTATAAGGTTTCTGGCTCCTTCACAGATGTCTTTAGATTCCAAACGATGTAGTTTTGTAAGAAAGTCAAACTTTTTACTTAACTCCTCAGGAGGTCCGATGCTACTAGAGAAAAAACAATAAATTGATCGCTTGCAAAGTGTGAAATGACCCAAAATATAAGCTATTACAAAATACTTAACTCCTCATAAGCAGATCCGCGTCTCCATATTTCTGTAATTAGTCTATCTATAATTACGTTAAAATGGTAACTCTGAATGTGTCCATGCCACAGTGTTCGGTATCGTTCATATGCATACTTGTTTATGCAACTTTCGACTCATGATGATCAAAGGTACAGGTACTGGGTTTTCTTAAGTGTTCTAGGTATGTTACCAAAGACTGATACAGTTCAACGATCGTACCCAGCTCGATGTAAACAGATTGGAGAGATTTGCTTACTTTGATGAACCTTTCCAAGATGTCATTCCAAGGAAGTGACAAAAAGCAAGTTTCCATGGAGTCTAATGAATTCAGAAGACCTGAAGCCTCAAAGTGCGTAAATGGTTTTTCATTTGCATCTCTTCAGCAGCTCTTCAGCAGCGATGAAGTCATGAATGTTCAATGTTTCTAGGACGACTTTAGCCAGGTCTTCTGATTTATGACCACAATTTGGACGATTTTGGACAATTTGGACATCCGTCTTCAGAGACATATCTCACTATGAAAGAAAGTTGATCTAGAGGAGAAATGTCCGCAGTAGAGTCCACAGAGATAGAGAAATATTTGGCATGTCTTACCTCAGTCATGATTGTATTTATTACGTTTTCTGCCATGATATTGATCATTTCATCGCATATTTTTGACGAAATATATGTTGTTGTGCCACTTCCTTTGTTACCGTTTTATGTGTAAGTCCAGAAAATGATCGAACTCAGCCTAAAGTTCTAGGGTCATAAATTCTAGGGAATTCTAAAGAATCGTTTTTTGTGGCTGTTCCGGGGTTTTCAGAAGCTTGACAGTTGCCGCAGAACACAGCTTGTGAAAACCCTCCATCCGAGTTTCTCCTGTATGTAGTCTTCTTGGCTCTTGCATCGACATATAGAATGGACTGCCTGCGCGTGGCCTGGCAATGCTAAGCGTAGATACTGCAAGTGAGAGAGAGGGGAGGACGAAGAGGCCTAATTCTAGCTTTGTTGCGCGCAGGGCAACACTTTATTTCGTTTGGCAGGAAATGGCAGAAATAACCTTCGAGTTATATTAAGTTAATATAATTATATTTCGAGTAAAAATATTATAGTATTATTTTTGATAAAGCTTTTTAATTAGGCAAGCCAGGCATTTGAGGTTATGTAAAGATTCCGCCACCGGGGCCCTTACACTGGCTGGGCCCCTAGGCCGGGGCCTTGTAGGCCTAGGCAGAAATCCGGCACTGGTATTGAGTGTATGAGTGTTTGTAGAAAATTTAATTCTCTACAAATTTGTTGCAAAGATTCGAAAATAACTGGAAAACTAGTTATTTTCTAATAAAAAATCAATTGTTAAGCTTTCTTATTTATTTAAATTTTATTCGAATTTTTTTCAAGATTTCGTTTAGTTTTCCAGTTATTTTCGAATCTTTAAGACAATATTTGAGGCAAGAAAAATGTAAAACAAAAAAAATGACGTTGATTATCAACAACATGAGAAACAAAATACACTAGGTTTCATATAGAAAGTTTAAATCTCTTCAAGTTTTATTGGAAAAATATTTAGAAGTTTCTCTTAGTTTCCGTGTTATTTTCGAATTATGGAACAAGTAAAATGTGAAACAATTTAATATTTTAACATTGTTCAAGGTTAATTATTATCAGCTTGACAGATAAAAAAACAGTAAATATTTATCTTGGTAGTGTGTAAATGTCGTTGGTGCTGCCGATTTCCTTTAACGTAGATGAAATAGCGTAAACAGTGACAATGTTTTGCGGATTACGCGGAAACGAATTTTCTGTGAGGTAGATGAAGATTATATTCAGGATAAATTACAAGATAAATTGATAATATATCAATTGATAATTGATAAGAACTGGATTAAATGATCAAGTGCCACATTGCCGACAAGCTTTAGACATGGTATTAGATTTAGAAGAAGATGATGAATTGAATGACACTCCGAACCATTCCGACTTAATTGAACAAGCTGCTGAAATGCTGTGAGCATTGGACAGATGATTGGGAAATATAAGATTTCAGGCAGGAGATTTCGGACACTGTCCCCGAGTCTACTACGAACCCATGTTACACTTTGGATTATCCGATGTTTATGATTATCCGACTCAGTATCCGATGATTATCCTGGAGAAGCGATGGTAAAATCGTACTGTCCAAAATGTATGGACGTCTATACACCAAAGTCATCAATACATCATCACACAGATGGTCCGTATTTCGGCACAGGTTTCCCACACATGCTTTTCATTGTCCTTACTATACACCAAAAGTTCGCAAACTTGGTGTCGCAGCACCCAAGTGAGCCGTGAATTATTTTAATGGTGCCGCAAAAAATTACATTTTATAGTTTATTTTTAAGCAAAAATTGTCAGAATTTTCTAGTTGTCCCCAGTAAAAATTTAGAAATAAATTGATTTTGGGTCGTCGTCGGTACATTGTCATCCGTTTTATACCCAGAAATTTTATGTTATTGTTTGACATGTTAGTGTTTCTGTTTGATATAGTTTGTAAAACTAAACTCTCCGTTTGGTTCATCCCACAACGCCAATTCTGCTTTCCAAAAGTGGCCCACTTCGCACTCATGATCCGAAAAGAATTCTCGCGGCTCCATATCTAAGCAACCCGGAGATCTCACCCATTTAAAGTTTGAGAATAGGTTGAGGCCGTTTCGACCCCAATGCCTCTAATCATTCGCTTTATCGAATGAGACTCGTAAATTGAGCGCCAGCTATCCTGAGGCAAACTTCGGTGGGAACCAGCTACTAGATGGTTCGATTAGTCTTTCGGCCCTTATACCCAGTTTCGACGATCGATTTGCATGAGTTCAGTTGTACTGACACAATAAAAGTGTGACAAGTTTTTCTTTATCTTAATATCAATAAAATTTGGTGCATATAATACAGAATAATCTCGATAATCCGGCATGTTCCGTGATCGGGTGCTTTGGGGAAACACGTGTCTTTTCTTTACGCTGCTCCGCGCCGGATATAAACCTCGCGCACAGAAGAAATAAAGTCAAAAACAACAACATTCTGTGTTCTTGGAAAAAGGGCTGGCCGACACATCCTGCTTTTAACTCTGAATACTTTATTGACGATTCTGACCAAGCTAACTCCACTCTACAATTGTCTTACTATCTGTTCTAAGTCTGAACATATTTTTTGTATGTATAGATACATATTTTATTCTTTCTGAAATACTATTGTACATAAAATATGTAAAATTGTTATTGTTTTCGTTTGCTGATAATCTGGAATTTTTTGATAATCCGGCGGTTATCTGGTCCCATATGTGTTGGATTATCAAGATTATACTGTATTGTCAATATTAAGTAAATATAACATTAAAATGCGAGTATTATACTGTTTTAATAATATTTTCTTCTTTGGTAGTCGAAAAATGGACAAATTTATTGTAAGAAAGAAGAGTATGGACGAGAATTCATATTTGCAACCCAGTACAATTGACACAAATTCCAGAAATACCAATGAAGGTAAAACTCGCGACTAAGAAAAAGTATGTCAAAGTAAGACCCGTTTATACCAAGAAAACTATTTGGATTACGGTTTTACTAGGTGACAAGATATCTCCTAAACCAAAATGTGTTGTATGTAGAGAAATACTGGCTAATGAAGCTATGTTGCCTAGCTAAATTAACCTAAATGATTAATTATTAAATATTAAATGATTAACCTAAATGATTAATTTTACCATCTTGCTTAACAATAGGAAATATGCAAGAAATTTAAATTTACTTGATTTTTTTATTCCCGATACTATATGATCTTGACATTACACCTATACCATTATTTTCTCACTTAGTTTGTATTTAATTCCAAAAATTTAAATCAAAAAGCCGAAAATATGCGAGCGAAATTGACATATGTAGGTAGGGTGGACTATACACCTCGATGGGGACTTTATCAAACACTTTATCTGGTGTACTTATAATTGTGTTTTTGCATTCCGCTACTATACAATATCTATAAAATGGGTTTTGCTTTTTCCATTATCGAAATAGCAAATTCAAACTGAAAATCCTTAACTGTCTATGCAATTATGCTATGCAACACTGAATGTCCGTTCTGACCGAATAAATAGGACCGTTCAATCATGTCAAATTTAATCGGTATTTTATATATATTTTTTAAAATTAATTGAAACACTTTCAACAGTATTTATATCTTTTACTATGTTAAAACGAAGTAAAAAGTGAATTAAGCAAATCAAAAAGATTGATGCATATTCCCTATTGTAAAGGTAGTGCTCAGAGAACCGGCTAAAGCTGAAATCCAGAAAATTCCTTTATCAGACTTATTATGAAATCTCTTATAACATAGAAGCAAATATTATTTTGAAAATGAAAGAAGCTAATATGTACGCTTTGCAAGTTGATCAAAGTACTGACATTGAAGAAGAAGCTCAGTTATTAGTGTATACGACTAGATCTTCACAGCCCCTACTCCACAGCTACTGTGGCTGACGTTTTTAATAGTTTAGATTAGTATTTATGATCAGCTGGCACTTTTTGGGATACATGTATTTGTATATGTACGGATGGTGCCGTTGCGTTTCAAGCTATGAAAATGAACTAGAATATCGTATCAACACATTGTTTTATATAACGTGAAGCATTAGTCGAAAAATACGCAAATAGAGAAAGGTCTTGGACAAGGTAGTCAAAATGATCAATTACGTAGTAAACCTCTGAAGTCACGTTTATTTAATAAACTTCGTGAAGAAATGGGATCTCAATTTAAAAATCTTATTCTTCATACAGAAGTTGTGGACCGTTCTTCGATTTCAACGCAGAATTACTACTATTTTTTGAAAACGAAAAGCAAAAGAATGGCTTGCAAAACTGACTTATTTAGTAGATATTTTTGAACAACTAAATAAATTAAACTCCAGTATACACGGAAGAAATCAAAATATTTTAACTTCTTCAGGTAAATTGAAGTTGTGGTTAAAGAAAGTAAGCCATGGTAATAATGGAATGTGTTCAAGAACTGAGGAAATGAAAAATAAGCAAATTCGGCAACTCATTATTGAATATTTAACAACTTTAGAGACAAAAGTTGAAAATTATTTTTTCTATAAAAATAGGGAAAATTATGATTGGATAAGAAATCCAGTTGTGGCATCTGTGATGGAAAAAAATTATTTGGTGCATATACAAGAGGAAGAATTGATTCAAAGAGACTCAAATTTAAATATGAAAAATTAAACCTCAACTGCTTCTGGATTGAGATTAAAAAGGATATTCCAACATAGGACTACGAGCACTGAAACTTCTCCTACAATTCTCAGCTTCATACTTGTTCGAGCTTGGATTTTCTTAAAAAAATGAGAAACACTCAAGGCAGTCGAAGATGAAATGAGAGTAGCCTTTTTCAAATTCACCCTTAAACATTAAAAAAATATGCGCATCACAGCAGTCGCATGTTTCTCATTGAATTGCTTAAGCATATTACAAGTAAATTGGCATGAATTGTTTGTATGCTCATCTACAAGTGCTGATATATCTCTCGTATACATATTTGTTAATAAAATAACTTGTTCGTGTATACAAATTACTTGTTGTGTTAATATATAAGTACACATCTATACTTATAGATGGGAGAAGACAGGATGCAGGGTGCCGTGAGTTTCAATAGATAATTTTGGGGTGTCAGCAGCAATAAAAGTTTGCAAACCACTGCTATAGACCATAACTTGCTACAAATCAGTTAATTCCAAGAGCATTTGGTTTCAGAATACATCCGTCGGTATATCACAGTAATTCTCAACCCATTTTCTCTTGCGGTACACTTTCAAAAACATCAAAATTTGGCGGCACACTGATAATAAAATGAGTTTAATAGTCATTTATTATGAAAAGGTATAAAATTAAGGTTTAACGAGCGGATTGATAAATTCAATTTAAATTCGTGAGTTAAACCTTAACTTTATCCGCGAGAGAAATACAAACTTTTATTCATTTTTGCCTTTGTTTAAACAAGAAACAATTCAAAGAAAAGTTGGTCCTGATTGTGGTGTAGCCCTGGCAACTATAAAATTGTTGATTTGTGCGTCAAAATTTTGCTTAGAGTATTTATTGTGTTTAATTAATTTGTGTTTTATTAATCGTAACTGGATACATCCGAAGAATTATTGTTAGATGGTTACGCGGAAAGATTACTCCGGCAAAAATCATGAGATTTGTACAAAAAAAGTAGGTATAATAAGTTGTGTGATTGGCGATCAAAAAAGAACATCAGCGAACATTTAGGATTATGTTTACGGATCACGTGACTTATTTTGACTCGATACAAAAATTGTCAATTTAAAGCTTAATATTTCACAAACGGATCTCTTAATCGAAATATTGTTTTCAGAAACAAAATGAAATATTTTTGAAAGACCTATCTAACGACACCCTACAACATGGGGTAGACGAAAAAAAAAAACGTCCCCACTCCTTCAGGGTAGAGGCACTCTAAAAAAATTTTGCTCTTTATATTTTATTCGAAACAGTTTGCCAAATTTCACTTAGTTCCTGAGTTATTTTCGCATTTTTGGGACTAAAAATATAAAAACATAATCCCTTTAATCACCATCAACGCTATAAAACCGAACATTAATTTAAGGGAGAAATAGATATTTTTTATTTAATTTAAGATATATTTTATTTCCATCATTTTGTTACATGATCCACGCACAGTTACCCGTAAGATAACGAATCTTTTAAAAAGTACATTTTACTCAATTATTTTTATTACTTTATTATATAAATAAGTGCTATCCATAACTATAAGTGGAAAAGTGAAGAACAGAGATCTCGGATAAAGCTCACGTAAAAAATTACTTTTATTGTTACTTCCGAGACCGAAAGTTCAAAGGAATATACTCGTTGAATGGCGCTGCATGGCGTGTACAAATTGCATCTATTATACAAATTTATGATCTATTTTCTCGGGTAAAATTTCAACTTGAAAATTAGCTCTAATCCCGGAGGAATGGGAATCCTGGAAATGTTACAAATAAATGTTACAGATCCGAGTAATGAATCTCTTTTATGGTAATTTATGTGAGATTGTTTTAAATTAAATTCCTAGGTAGCTATCTATTATCTATTTCTCGGGGAAAATTTTAACTTAAAAATTAGCTCTAATCCCGGAGGAGCAGGTATACTCGAAATGTTACAGATAATGGTTATATCCGGGTTATGAATCTCTTTTATGGAAATTTATGTCAGGATCTTTTAAATTAAATTGGCTATCTATTATCAAGAAGTAACTATTGAAGAAATTAAATATCTTTTATTGAAATACAAATGTTTTTTGGGCAATGTTTTTTTTCAATTGCATTTATTCCCATACCGACGAAAATCACAGCTAAAAAATACGAAGACTACAGATCCATTAGTCTAATGAGTCACGTTCTAAAAACATTCCTAAAAGTCATACATGAACGTATTTATCCCAAACTCGAAGAACATATCGGAGAGACACAATTCGGATTTAGGAACGGACTTGGGACACGGGAAGCACTGTTTAGCCTTAATGTTCTAATACAAAGAGCACGCAATGTGAACTGCGATAAGTGCAGAGTAAATTACACAAAACTATTGGAAACGCTCAGAAAGTCAGGCCTGGATGACAGGGATATCCACATTATATCTAACCTTTACTGGGAAGAAAAGGCTCGTGTTCGGGTGGAGAATGCACTCTCTGAAGAGTTTGAAGGTGCGCTAAGGAGTTCGACAGGGATGTGTGCTCTCTCCTCTGCTTTTAATGTTTATTCGGAGAGACTGTTTAGATAGGCTTTGGAGAATACAGATGACGGCATTTTACTAAACGGCGTACTTATTAATAACCTAAGGTACGCTGACGTCACAGTCCTAATCGCAGACACAGTTGAAGGTCTCCTGAGGCTAATAGACAGAGTAACAGAAGTTTGCGAAACCTACAACATGCGCCTAATCACAAATAAAACGAAGGTTATGATAATAAACAAACAATATATTGATGGCCAGTTTTACGCAAACGGCTCCCAACTGGAAACGGTTACATCGATAAACTACCTGGGCACATTCCTTAACAACAAATGGGAACAAATAAATGAAATTAAGATCCGAATGGAGTATTAAGAGTAGAACAGCTTTTATTAGCATGAGAATCGTGCTGTGCAATTTAAATATAGGCTTGCACCTCAGAGTCAGAGTTCTTAGATGATACATTTTCTCAATACTAACATATGAGATGGAAGCTTGGATTCCGACCGACGCTGCATGTAAACGTCAGGAAACATTTGAGATGTGGTGCTACAGACGCATGCTTAAAATATCATGGATTTACAACGTAACCAACTAAGCCGTCCTACAGCGTATAAGAAATCAAAAAGAGGTTATAACGTAATCAAAGAACGCAAACTTTCATACTTCGGACATGTTATGCGAAACCAGAAACATAGGCAACTTCAGCTTATTATGCAGGGCAAGCTTAACTGCTAAAGAGGTCCTGGAAGACGACGAATATCGTGGCTGCGAAATCTAAGACAATGGACAGGAATGATAACTATGGATCTATTTCGGGCTGCAGCAAATAAAATCAGATGGGCCATAGTAATCGCCAACGTCCACTGAGGATAAGGCACAAGAAGAAGAAGATATATAAGATATAGGTCGCATTCAATATTTTTCTGTATTTCTAATTTAACATTTTTTTCTTGTTCTTCTTCGTCAGCTTTTGTTCATCCACTGGATATAATCCTCTTCTAAATTCCATATGTCCTTATCTATGGCAAGCCGGTGTTTATTTTGGAGTCGAGATTTAACGATTTATTATAAGAGATATAATTGGGTACTCAAATTTTCATGACTAGAACTTGTTACACATTCATATTTCACCGGCAGGAGAGTCATTAATTAGACTAGACTTGAGTAGCTATTCTATGCAGGGAAAACAAGTTTAGTAGTAATAGCTGTCCTTTGTAATATAATCTAAAAAACATAATAATAAGAGACAAAAGATAATTAATATAAACTAGATATATTAAAAATTGTATATGAATTTATTATTATAATAGCCCATTATATAACCCATTCCAATTGATAGAGGTTAGAGTGTGGTTCCCGATAATTCCCGAGAATTTTTTTAATTCTTTAGTTCTCGTTTCTCGGGAATATAGAAAAATGTCCCGAGAAAAAATCAATTGCAATGTTTTACAAACAATGCTATTATTTTTATTGATCCTATTTACTTTTATTATCAAACGCATATAATGCGCATTGTATTATGTTTGTGTACACTTTAATATATTATATTATGCATTGCATTATTATCCCCAGTTGATCGTGAGTTTACTGTGAGTTTGCGTCACGATTCGTGACGCAGACATTTAGTTGTGTAGATTAGTTAGCAATGAATTAAGTTTCCACGTCCGAGAATCAATTTTAAATAATATATATTATAGAAAAATCTGTTATCTTCCTATGTTATAGTGTTCTTTCTGCATGTTTATACATACATCATAAATATTTGAAAAAAAATTGTGGAAATATTTCACAAAAGAAAAAGGAGCAACTGTTTAGGCGAAATGTGTAATGTGTCCAGATAAGTTTATAAGTTGTAAGGGATCTACAACTAGTTAAATAATAGGACATTTACAACATATTCACAATATAAATATATTGAAAAGAAACGCATATAGTCACCAAGTTGGCGGTTCAAGCAACGCAAAAAAATCAACCGCTTATATCATTTGTTTCTAAAAGACAATGTATGACTGAAGTAGTTGCAAGTCTTGCAGCAGTTGATGGATTCTCAATCCACGAAATATATAAGAGTGAATTTATTCGGCAATCTTTTCATGATTTTTTCAAAATAATTTGCCAAAAACTAAAAAGAAAGTCATGAAATCGATTGATGACTATTGCAAATTAGCGCGTTGTGAAGTAGTGCAAAAAATAAAATGTCATAGAGATGTTTATGGCAAATTCAATCTAACATTAGACGAGTGGACAAGTTTGCGAAACCAAAGCTACTTACATGTAAACACACATTTCAATAAGCAGTATATTAATCTAGGATTAATGAACATTTTAGGAAGTTGGGCAGCGGAGGAATCTGTTGAATACGTAATTTTAAAGCTGCTCGATTTTGGCTTACAATTAGATTTATCTAATATACTTGCATCAACCACCAATGGTACAGGCATGAGCGTAGCAAGTGGGGGTCTAGGGTGATCAATGCCCACCCTAGAGACTTCTTTGCCCACCCTAGAAAAATCGAGTATTGAAGAATTACATATTGTTTAATGGATTTTTTATTTAAGAATTTTTATCCTCGTGTAATTAATTATCCACAATCTATAATATCAAAAGCGTCTCTCGTTTCTCGTCTGTCACAGTTTGCAAGTAGGTATGCTAGAGTTACCACCAGTGTTGGCAACCTAATTGTCGTACATTTCCAAATAATTAAAAAGAAAACGATGTTTCTTAGAAGAAAATATAAAATTCATGATATCGTTATATTATATAATAGCCACATTCAAAAAAGAAAAGAATACAAACTTAACTGGTTATTTTATATTTATTTCATATAAATATGTGATGTCAAATACAGTATAATCTTGATAATCCGGTTGTTGGTTAATCCGACACGTTAGGAATCCCAAATTTAGAAACCCCGTGCCGTATATAAACTTTGCACACAGAAAAATTAAAGTCAAAAACAACACCATCCAGTGTTCTTGGAAAAAGGTCGGGCCAACAAATCCTGCTTTTAACTCTGAAACCTTGATTGACGATTCTGACCAAGCTAACTCCACTCTAAAATTGTCTTACTATCTGTTCTAATTTTGTTCATATTTTTTTATGTACACGTTAACCTATATAGATACATACTTTATTCTTTCTTAAATACAATTGTACATAAAATATGTAAAATTGTTATAGTTTTGTTTTAATTCTGATTATCTGGAATTGTTTGATAATCCGGAGGTTGTTTGGTCCAATATGTGCCGGATTATCAAGATTATACTGTAGAGGTACTGCGCGAGGTTTATAAAGACACGTGTTTCCCCAGAGCGCCGGATTGCTGAACCTGTCGGATTAACCAACCGCCGGATTATCAATCTTACACTGTATTTTGCAACACATGATATATGAAATAAAGATAAAATAACCAACTACGTTTGTATTCTTTTCTTTTCTTAATGTGGCCATTCTTTCAACATATTGGAGTGACAAAATATAATAATTTTTTTAAGAATCGATATAAACAAATTTTGAAAATCGTATTGTTAAAAAATCATTTTGTTTAATAAAAAATATATTTTTTTCTTTATTTAATAATAGATAATATTTGAATTGCTATCGAACATCAAATTCAAATTCAAATAGTTTATTTCATTAACTAAGCAACCATTTGAACAGCTTTTATAATTACGAATAACATATAATCGCAGGTCATTGATGTTCACTAAATGAAATTCACGTCCTTCTTCATTCTTGGTAGATTTTTATTCGTTCGTAAAATTCCTGTACGGAGTGCGGTTCTATGTCGACGAGGATTCGATGAAGTTCCGTCGTAAGGTGTTTTGTCGTTGGAAGTAATTTAATATACTTAGGTAACATATTATACAGCTCCATGATACTGTAGGGTGGTAACTTTTCCGTCATAGTTAACCTGTGTTTTGGTTTTCTGAAATTGATGTTATAGCTTCTCGTTTCCTTGGGATTTTTAAAATTAAATTCTTCGAAAAGATTTTTATTTTTTGCTAAAAATACTACGACGATGTACAAAACGACAAATGTACAAAAGGACCCCACCCCCAAAAGAAATCCACCCTCACGCTACATAAAACTTTATCGCCAAATTTCAACGCCAAACTTGATCGAAATTCATTTTTCCATTTAATCCAAATTTCAATTCCTTTTTAATTTATAATATTAATACAGATTTAGCTATTAGACTGTCAATTTTACTATGGAGTTAAGACGCCACGTGGTAAATAAGAGAGCGAAGGAACTGCATTACAATTTGATTACACAACAAAAAGGCGCGGTGAAAAAGGCGCGGTGACAAAAGGGCGCCTGCAAAAAAGGCGCCTGTTACAAAAGGGCGCATATTATAACTAGCTTGAATGTATGTTTCAGGTCAGAAAAGCAACAAATAAAGCCGTCTTAAAATTCACACGACACGTTAAGGAATTACGAATGTACACAAAAATAACCTGAAAATTACAAATTGAAGTTAAAATTGTGGGCCAATCCACGCAAATAGTCAATCAATGGCCTATTTTCATAATCAGAAACGATATTCTTAGTGCGGATGGCGCAGTCTTTGTACTTTTTTCGAGGTGGTGCGCCGTTAGCACCAGCCACGAGTTGTTCAATTTTGAACTCGTTGTAACTTTGTTCTTTCTTCAGGCAATCAATAAATTTCCATTTGCTAGGATGGCAAGCTCCAACAGTTTCGCCAAAACTGCGATGCTACCCTTCAATGGAATTATTGGTTTTTGGAAGGTCTCTGTTGACAGCTTCAAAGCAATTCCAAAATGCATGAGAAAATAAGGGTTCTCGCCGCCTTCCTCTACGATCTGGTCTGCCAATCCACGTATCTTCAAAATAATCAGTGACTAGGCGAATTATTTGCTCGGTTTCAACGAGTTCTTCAGTATAACGTCGTCTAACATCGGAAACGGTTTGAATTTTTCTCCTCACACATTGTGTGAAATGAAAGAAGCAACCCCGCTGTTCAGCTTCAGGAAATTCCGCCGAAAAAGCGTTTACAGCAGCCGTTTCAAAATCAGACATCATCGATTCTGGATTTAAATCTGGGTGAATTTCTTTTATTTTGGAATAAAAGCGTCGATAAATTGCTTCAGACTTATTAGGTAAAAGAGCAAAAATAAGTGGAATGGACACGTTCAGATGTAAACCATGGAGAGTAAACAATTGTGTGAATAAAGAAGGTGCAGTTCCATCACAGTACCAATGCTTTTGAAACTGCAGAAGCTCCATGTTTCGACGGGTTGAGAATATGAGGAATCGGTCGGCGTCTTCAGGACCGCTATCGTACAGCAAAAATGGCTGACCAGTTAGCGTTACGGTAAATTCGTCTGGAATTCGTAAATCTTCTAAGAGCGCAGGATTTGGTAAGAAGCCGTTTTCGCGTTGACGAATTCGTTGAACCATCCGCTTGAGTGACACAATACGTGGTAGCTGACCAGCAATAGCTGCTTCGACATTCGAAGTTGTTTCGGCAATGATTTGATGAGTAGTTCCTACAAAAAACAATATTGACGTTTGAGACTTTTTTACTTAGTTTAGCAGAATGTTTCTAAAAATTATGCTTAAAAATTATTGCAACAACAATATTAATTTTTTTTGCTAAATTACAATTATAAGCTGTAAAAATATACCGTGCTGGTTAGTTGCTACTAAAAACAATATTGATGTTTGAAGCTGTTTTACTTATTTTAGCAGTGTCTTTTTAAAAATTAGGTTTAAGAACTATTGCAACAACAATATTCAACTTTTTGCTGAATCACAATTATAAACTGCAAGAAATTACCATGCTGATTAGTTGCTGCTTGACGTAGATCTGCGACGACTTCCTTTGCTTGGTTAACGGCTATATTGGCGAAGTGATTATGTGCTGTTTCTGTGACGATGCGATCACCAATTGTATGACAACGTCCCCGACAACTATGTGTCCGATACTCAATGCATTTGCAAATAACTTTCTCCTTTATTTCTTTCTCACGACGGAAAAGGAATCCATTATGTTTTAAAAAATTGTTATTCTTTTGACTAGTCACAAATTCAAGCGGCATTATAGACAAAATTATTTGCAATAAGGGCACACAACAACACCAGACATTAATAGGTATTGTAGTGCTGCGCCAGATGTACAGTAACTCATTCCAATTCTGTAAACGTTTCAACGTGCTCATCTTTATTGTTACACACGTAATGGCGCCCTTTTGTCGTATGCGCCGTTTTTGCAGGCGCCTTCTTGTATAAGCGCTCTTTTGTCGCCGCGCCCTTGTGTCGCCGCGCCTTTTTTGCCGCGCCCTTTTGTCGCGCGCGTTTTTTGCTGAGCCCTTTTGTCGCGTCACCTTACAATTTATTACGAGGCGTCATTTATGATCTCTCATTAAATGACTGGTTGGTTCATGGGTACAGGTAAAGTTTGCAGGATTATCATTCATCAATGATAATGAAGGAAATAATGGTGTGGTTCAACGATGTGAAGTGGATGAGATTAAACCTGCATTAGAAATGGTGAGGAATTTTTATTATTTTTTTTAAATCACCAAAAAGAAATTCAATATTGCAAGAACATATGAAGAAAAAGCATGGAACAGACTTAAGTTTGCTTCCTGATTGCAAGACAAGATGGAATAGCATTGTTAGCATGAATGAGATTTTCAAAAACGATTGAATCGGTCCAAAATGTAAATTACGGAACGTTATTAGACGACAATAATATTCTAATATTATTGAATACTTGCGTTGCATCCAAGCCAATTCAACTAGCTCTGAAGCATTTGCTGGACGTGTTGCAAACCTTGTGACGGCCGATGATGTCAATGATGCTCATGAATGAAGATTATATTTCACAAAAGACTGTTCGAAGTTTTGTCTTTTTTGCGTTAAAAAGCGATGCAACCAAAATCTCGCATCATTAGCGAAATTCCTGCAAACACTTAATTTGCAATCTAATACAACAGAAGATTTTCCTTCCTCATCAAAGACTGAGATCATTCGTTACGCTAACAATTTATATATTAGATTATTAGAGAAAAGGGCTGAATCCGTTGAATGACTATACAGCCCATATCCTTTGAAAGCCAAAGTTTTCTCGGAATCATCAAATTTTTGTACAAAGAGATCATCATTGAGTGCTGCTCGCTTAACTCCCTTTCTTTGTTTAAAGATATTTTTTTAATAAAAATAAAAAATAATGTAAATAATCTAATGATAATTACAGTATAATCTTGATAATCCGGCGGTTTGTTAAATAGACACGTTCAGTAAACCGGCACTCTGGGGATACCCGTGTCTTTTCTCTACGCTGCGGCGGGCGCTAAACAAATCAAATAGATTATATTCTTACAAAAAACTATATTCTTGTAAACTCAAGATGGAGATCCAACGTCAATTATGTTAAAACTCTACCAGCACTCGACTGCGGTAGAGACCATAAAGTACTTAAGGCCCAAATCAGCATGGACATCAAAACAAAGAAAACGGAGAAGAAACCCCAGCGCTTACGGTCTGAAAATATGGACCAATTCAGGCAAAAATTAGAAGACAACTTAAAAGCGCTACCAGACAACACAAATCAGGTGCAGATTGAAGAACCATGGTATGGAATAAAATCCATGCTGACAACCAAAGAGCAAGTCCTACGCGAGAATGCTGCTAGAGACGGTAAAACCAAGCAATGGATTACTGACGAAACCTGGAATGTAGTGAAGAGAAGAGAAACCATCAGGCAGACAGGTGTAATAACCGAAGAACAGAAGACATAATATCGAACTTTAATCCGCGAAATACAAAGAATATGTGCACGAGACAAAAACTAACACCTCCGGGAAACATGCAGAGATTGATAGATTGGCAAACACGAACAAAACACGCGATCTATTCCAAAGAATCAAAGAAATCTCGAGAAAGTTCAAACCGAGAACGTTGAGAATATAAAACAAGGATGGGAAAGTCATAACCAACATCGACGACGTAGTAGAGTTATGGCGACAGAACTGTGAAGACACAGTACTCTACGCGGATGAAGGTCATCGTCAGGGAATAGTTCATCTCCCACCCACCCATCATACGAGTAGAACAGGAACCTGATAACCTGATGATAAGTTGAAAAAGTTGAAGTTGAGCAAGCCATCAACACGATCAAGAACAACAAAAGTACAGGGGAAGTTGATATCAGTGGAAAAATGTTAAATGAGGTGGATGCCTGAGGGACAATTGGTCCCCCGGGCATCCACCTCTTGTGGAGAAGCTCAAACAAGGTATGACCCCAAGGTATGAAGGTATGGCTATTCCCGAGATTCCCGGGAAAATAAATTTATATTTCTCGTTTCCCGGGAACAAAAAATATACAGGAAAAGATATCCTCTAGTAGAGGCATGAGGCAGGGAGACACGATATCACCAAAATTGCTCACCGCTGTTTTGGAACTTGCCTTCAAAAAGTTCAAATGGGAAAGAAAAGGCCTCACTATACAGTAGACTCTCGAGATTCCGGCGAACGTACTTCAAGACGGTATCGGATTATCAAATTCGTCGGATTGAAAAGGAGCACCTTGTAATCCGACCAAATATCAATTTTCTTTTGTTTTACATAGACAAAACGCTCGAGCAAAGCCGTGTCTCTCAGCCTACGGAGAAGTAAAACTTCGTTGTATGGCCAAAGAGAAAGTTGCATCATTCTCTTCCGCCCATTGCATAACCACTTTAACTGTATTTATGGTGTTTTTTGCTGCAACCTGTTGATTAGTTACGATTACTTCGAGTAGTAGCTTGGTTAATAATTGCAACATCAGAAATAGATTTTCTTCTTCATCCTTACCAGATGTCAAAATTTTCTGAACTAATCTGCGCTTCGGTGGTGACTTGCTTTATGACTTCCGGAGTGACGATGTCAAGGTATTTCCGATGGGGGTAATAAATTTCAAGACAAACAAAGGGTAAAACCCAAATATTAAATGTTGAACTATTTTAATGTTTTTACAATACATATGATTGACTTATGCTGCTGCACTTAATTTGCATGACGGATTACGCCGGATGAAACAGGGGCTGAATTACCGAATTAGGTTTGAAACTTATCAAACCTAAGTTTCGCGGACGACATTGTCTTCCATGCTAACGATTTCAGTGGTATGAAAACAATGCTACTAAAACTCCAAAATGCATGTTACAACATAGGTTTAAGAATGAGCTAAACAAACAAACCCACGGAGCTACAGCCCAGGACGGGCCTTAGCCTCCTCCCACAGCCTACACTTGTGCTTGGTGTCTTGATCTTAGACACACGTGTAGGGGAGCCTTTACAGTTTTTAACGTGGATGGCGAGCCACTAATCGGGGGGATTTCGAGACAGATTTTTAGCCATCTACAGGAGAACGGTGGCTTATTTAAGAATGAGCTATTCCAAAATAAAATGTAGGCCAAATTTAGTTCTGAGTAAACTGGTCTGGGATAGAGATGTATATTTTGTAGACAAATATGCCTATTTAGGGCAAGAAATGCGCATAACTACAAACAACCAAACATGCAAATTGAAAAGAAGAATAACCTTCTCCTAGGCAGTCTATGGCAAATTTCTAGACGTTTTCAAAAGTGACCTACCAGATCAATGCGTGATACCAGTGATAACTTACGGTACTGAAACCGCAACATTGACCATCGCATCCGCAGAAAAGTGCACAACGCAAGACGGAAAGATCGATGCTCGCCGTGTCACTACGAGACCATATCAAAGACAAAGCCCAACGCCGAGCAACAGGAGTCACAGATGTGGTAGTGTGCATTGCAAGGTTAAAATGGAACTGGCTGGGCACGTGGCTTGAATGTCAGATGGGAGATGGTACAAAAGATTCCTAGAGTGGAGACCAAGAGCAGATAGGCGAAGCAGCGGAAGGCCTCCACAAGATGAGCTGATGATATCAAGAGAACAGGAGTCTGGTACCAAAGGCCCAAAACAAGAAGAAATAGGCAGAAATGAGGGAGGCCTATGTCAAGCAGTGAACGGAGAGGGATGTATGATTATGATGATAATTATTATAAAATTATACTTATAATGGACTATAACGGTAAGTTAATTTTTAGACAATTTTAACTTAAAAGTAAGTAAAAATAATCACAAGCACTTAACAAGAACTTAACGACCAAACCGTTTAACGGACATATGTCCTTTCTTAGTTTTAAATCCGTGTCTGTGTGCTTTAATATTCTTTTATAGCTTATTTTAGTGTTGAGATTAAACGATTTATTATAGGAGATGTAATTGGGTACTAAAATTTTCATGACTAGAACTTGTTAAATATTCATATTTCACGGGGAGGAAAGTCATTAATTAGACTAGACGTGAGTAGCTATTCTATGCATGGAAAACAAGTGCAGTAAGAAACTTAATAATTTAGTAGTAATAGCTGGCCATTGTCATATAACCTGACAAGCATAATTATAAGGGACAAAAGATAATTGTAATAAACTAGATAAATTAAAATTGAATTTACTCATTAGCGTTCCTTTAGAGATTTATTTTCACTTACCTTTACATCGCTGTCTTGAAGTGTAACGACGGTATCGAGGATCGATCCACCAAACACTACCTACAAGACAACAATTTGATAATTCAAATTACTTAGTTTACTTAGTTTTTAGAAACTTTTTAAACTCGTTCGCAAGAAACTTAAAAGTTATTTTTTCTTGCTAATTAAATTTCCGGCGTTTAGTAAAGTTTAGATTCTGAAGCTTGATGTTATAGATAAACTACAGCGGAAAAGTTAAGTTTAGTTGGACGGAGTAGAGTATGGCGTTAGAGTATGGCGGAGCTCATACTTTCATTAATAACATATTGTAGAACATTAGACCGCAATGTTACTTTTATGTACTTGTAAATTGCTAGCAGTTAGCTTTAATTACTGACACTGTATCGCTCTGTCCACCATTTATTGTCTCCACAAATTCTACATTGTACAACATTAAACATACGCTTATAACAGAATTATACCACATAATTATTTATTTAAATTCATTTTATTACATGTATCTAGTTGATATAAACATAAATAAATTCAGAAATTGATTGAAATATGACTACAGTTAACTTGAGATTGAAAGTATTGATTTAGTTTGAAATATGACTACAGTTAACAAGACCTACTTGATATAAACATAAATCAATTCAGAAATAGTTTGATATATGACTACAGTTAACTAGAGATTGAAAGTTTATAGATACGGCATGCAAGTATTACGTAAGCAGGTTTGGGGGTTTGGTGCATTCTAGTTTTTCCTACTTTTGATTGCAAAGGGAGCGCGGGGAATTTTATAAATCTTACGTAAGACAAAAAAGTTAACAAAACATTGGAAATGTTGTTTGTGTTTTTACCACTATGTTTTGTGAAAATATTATATAACTTGTAGAGTTATATAAATCTATACACTTTATCCGACTCGAGTTTCGAATGTTAAAGGTCATATATAATCGGTCACTTTAATATAACGTTCACTAACGTTCAAAGTGTGTAGATTTTTATAAACAAGTTATATAATATTTTCTCAAAAATTAGTTAAACATTGAATTTTTCAATTCAGAGTTGGAATGGAATACCAACTAGTGACGGTCGTAACAATCCTTTTCCAAAAATCATTTTGTCATCAGATGCGTGAGCATCAACTCATACTGATTTCTTGAAAAAAACTTTTAAGAAATACTTACTAAGTCTTCTTCACGTCTACCACGAATTGAATTGCAGCTCGACCCATCTCCACCTTCCATTTTGCTCAGAGCAACGGCAATTTCCGCTGCAACTTTTGCATTATTTTGCACCAATGCAATATCTAAAACATAAAATTAATCTATCAGAACCAACTGAAAAACTTAAACAGAACTCACATATTCAAATAACCTCGTCATTTTATGTCTCTCTAATCTTCTATCTATACTAAATGGTTTATGTATCTATACAAAACAGTTAAAACAAATTTGTTTTGTGGTTTGGGGGAATCTCTCACTAAACCCCTTTTCCACTTGGCTCTTTAGTATGCGCCACCCCGGTATCTTTCACATTCCTTAAAGGTGGACAGCTCGGATGGTTAATGCCGCCCTGGCTGAAAAAGCCTCTACCTCGACAGTGTAGTCTTGTCTGTCTAGTCTTGTCTGTCTAGTCTTGTCTGTCTAGTCTTGTCTGTCTAGTCTTCTCTGTCTAGTCTTGTCTGTCTAGTCTTGTCTGTCTAGTCTTGTCTGTCTAGTCTTGTCTGTCTAGTCTTGTCTGTCTAGTCTTGTCTGTCTAGTCTTGTCTGTCTAGTCTTGTCTGTCTAGTCTTGTCTGTCTAGTCTTGTCTGTCTAGTCTTGTCTGTCTAGTCTTGTCTGTCTAGTCTTGTCTGTCTAGTCTTGTCTGTCTAGTCTTGTCTGTCTAGTCTTGTCTGTCTAGTCTTGTCTGTCTAGTCTTGTCTGTCTAGTCTTGTCTGTCTAGTCTTGTCTGTCTAGTCTTGTCTGTCTAGTCTTGTCTGTCTAGTCTTGTCTGTCTAGTCTTGTCTGTCTAGTCTTGTCTGTCTAGTCTTGTCTGTCTAGTCTTGTCTGTCTAGTCTTGTCTGTCTAGTCTTGTCTGTCTAGTCTTGTCTGTCTAGTCTTGTCTGTCTAGTCTTGTCTGTCTAGTCTTGTCTGTCTAGTCTTGTCTGTCTAGTCTTGTCTGTCTAGTCTTGTCTGTCTAGTCTTGTCTGTCTAGTCTTGTCTGTCTAGTCTTGTCTGTCTAGTCTTGTCTGTCTAGTCTTGTCTGTCTAGTCTTGTCTGTCTAGTCTTGTCTGTCTAGTCTTGTCTGTCTAGTCTTGTCTGTCTAGTCTTGTCTGTCTAGTCTTGTCTGTCTAGTCTTGTCTGTCTAGTCTTGTCTGTCTAGTCTTGTCTGTCTAGTCTTGTCTGTCTAGTCTTGTCTGTCTAGTCTTGTCTGTCTAGTCTTGTCTGTCTAGTCTTGTCTGTCTAGTCTTGTCTGTCTAGTCTTGTCTGTCTAGTCTTGTCTGTCTAGTCTTGTCTGTCTAGTCTTGTCTGTCTAGTCTTGTCTGTCTAGTCTTGTCTGTCTAGTCTTGTCTGTCTAGTCTTGTCTGTCTAGTCTTGTCTGTCTAGTCTTGTCTGTCTAGTCTTGTCTGTCTAGTCTTGTCTGTCTAGTCTTGTCTGTCTAGTCTTGTCTGTCTAGTCTTGTCTGTCTAGTCTTGTCTGTCTAGTCTTGTCTGTCTAGTCTTGTCTGTCTAGTCTTGTCTGTCTAGTCTTGTCTGTCTAGTCTTGTCTGTCTAGTCTTGTCTGTCTAGTCTTGTCTGTCTAGTCTTGTCTGTCTAGTCTTGTCTGTCTAGTCTTGTCTGTCTAGTCTTGTCTGTCTAGTCTTGTCTGTCTAGTCTTGTCTGTCTAGTCTTGTCTGTCTAGTCTTGTCTGTCTAGTCTTGTCTGTCTAGTCTTGTCTGTCTAGTCTTGTCTGTCTAGTCTTGTCTGTCTAGTCTTGTCTGTCTAGTCTTGTCTGTCTAGTCTTGTCTGTCTAGTCTTGTCTGTCTAGTCTTGTCTGTCTAGTCTTGTCTGTCTAGTCTTGTCTGTCTAGTCTTGTCTGTCTAGTCTTGTCTGTCTAGTCTTGTCTGTCTAGTCTTGTCTGTCTAGTCTTGTCTGTCTAGTCTTGTCTGTCTAGTCTTGTCTGTCTAGTCTTGTCTGTCTAGTCTTGTCTGTCTAGTCTTGTCTGTCTAGTCTTGTCTGTCTAGTCTTGTCTGTCTAGTCTTGTCTGTCTAGTCTTGTCTGTCTAGTCTTGTCTGTCTAGTCTTGTCTGTCTAGTCTTGTCTGTCTAGTCTTGTCTGTCTAGTCTTGTCTGTCTAGTCTTGTCTGTCTAGTCTTGTCTGTCTAGTCTTGTCTGTCTAGTCTTGTCTGTCTAGTCTTGTCTGTCTAGTCTTGTCTGTCTAGTCTTGTCTGTCTAGTCTTGTCTGTCTAGTCTTGTCTGTCTAGTCTTGTCTGTCTAGTCTTGTCTGTCTAGTCTTGTCTGTCTAGTCTTGTCTGTCTAGTCTTGTCTGTCTAGTCTTGTCTGTCTAGTCTTGTCTGTCTAGTCTTGTCTGTCTAGTCTTGTCTGTCTAGTCTTGTCTGTCTAGTCTTGTCTGTCTAGTCTTGTCTGTCTAGTCTTGTCTGTCTAGTCTTGTCTGTCTAGTCTTGTCTGTCTAGTCTTGTCTGTCTAGTCTTGTCTGTCTAGTCTTGTCTGTCTAGTCTTGTCTGTCTAGTCTTGTCTGTCTAGTCTTGTCTGTCTAGTCTTGTCTGTCCAGTCTTGTCTGTCTAGTCTTGTCTGTCTAGTCTTGTCTGTCTAGTCTTCTCTGTCTAGTCTTGTCTGTCTAGTCTTGTCTGTCTAGTCTTGTCTGTCTAGTCTTGTCTGTCTAGTCTTGTCTGTCTAGTCTTGTCTGTCTAGTCTTGTCTGTCTAGTCTTGTCTGTCTAGTCTTGTCTGTCTAGTCTTGTCTGTCTAGTCTTGTCTGTCTAGTCTTGTATGTCTAGTCATGTCTGTCTAGTCTTGTCTGTCTAGTCTTGTCTGTCTAGTCTTGTCTGTCTAGTCTTGTCTATCTAGACTTGTCTGTCTAGTCTTCTCTATCTAGCTAAGCATTATTTATTTCTACGAAAAAACTTACTAGTAAGTAATGATTGTCCTTCGGTTGCTCTAGATAGGTGGGCAAGGAGGAACGGAGTAATTTCCTTGCCAGAAATTTTCTTCTTCTCGGCCTCCTTTAACGCTTTCTTAATTGCTTCGTCGATTTCCCGGCCGTCCAGAGCAAATTCCTCGGGAACAGGAACGGCGAACAGCATTCCCGAATTCATATTTAATTCTCTGGCAGTTTTTATGATCCCAGCTGCTTCGGAGGCGGAAGCAACCCGATAAGGAGATTTGCAACCGCTGTCCCTCGTATAAAATGCAGGAAAGCTGTGCGACTCGCCGTAACTGCACACAAACACACCCTGTGTTTCCTAAAGAAGAATTTAAACTCAGTCAAAGTAAGTATCTTATTGTAAATTTATTCTTACTAAATATTCTAATGTTTTAGGAATGTCGAGAATTGATTTAACTCCGCTGGAGACGACAGCTATGGGTGTTTTTCCAAGCTCTGTTAAGTCTGCAGAAATGTCGAACGTGTCTTGGCCCATACGATGGACGCCGCCGATTCCTCCGGTCGCAAATACCGGGATCCCGGCCAGATTTGCCGCTATTAGTGTGGCGGAAACCGTTGTGCCGCCGTTCAGTTTCCTCGAGATTACGTAAGCCAAGTCTCTTCGGGACGTCTTGGTCGATGGCACCTTTGCGACGTCTCCCAGCATATTGATCTCCTCCTCTGTTATTCCGACTTTAATACGGCCATTGAGGATTGCTATAGTTGCAGGAATTGCTCCCTATTGTATTAAAATATTAGTAATATGACGTAATTTATTATGTATTTGAAATGTTGTTATTGCAGACCACGTTATTGCAAGGGGCTAACCTAACAAACTGTTTCGACTAAACAGACAAGACTAAACGGACAAGACTAGGCTTATTGTTTTTTTTTTTCGTGTAGACGTTAGTGACTGTAAATAAAAGTGTGGAGCGCTAAACTATAATTGCGTGGTTTTGATGAGCGCTCCAACTTTTTTATTCTCATAATCATTAATGTAAACATGGAATAAATAAGGATTTTACCCCATTATATAAAAATATTAGAAATGAGATTGAAATGTTGTTATTACTTCTTAAACAATTTTGTTGCCATAGACTAGACAAACAGTTAATACTAAACAAACTCAACAGACTAGACTAAACGGACTAGACTAGACTAGACTTTTTTTCGTATTAACATTAGTGACTACAAATGAAAGTGTAGAGCGCTAAATTATATTGACGTATTCTTGGTGGGTGCTCTACCCTTTAATTCAGGGGTTCCCAAAGTGCGGCCCGCGGGCCAAATGCGGCCCGCAAAGCCTATGAATTCGGCCCGCAATATCGATACGATATATTATATTCTTATTAAAAAATAAATAAATAAATAGTAAAATAAATAATAAATATTACAAATAAGATACAATAAAATATTTTAATATTTAAAAAAAATCTTTCAGAGCTTTAACCATAAGCGTTGGTATTAATAAAATATTGTTTAGTATAAAAAATATTTTAGTGTAGTTATTACATATTTGTACAGAAATATAATATAGTAGTCTCATATAGATACATAACTGTTAATCATTTAAGCCATGCAATTTGAATTAATAGAATTACAGGAAAATATCGTTGCTAAGAATTCTTATCGGAAAATTCCTTAATTGATTTTTATATAACATTATCATGCGTGAATTATCCGAAAATACGTAAAGAAATCGTGGTTATTGGTTTGATTTTATTCCGTTTTTAAATTGCCCCGCCTAAGAAAAACTTTGGGAACCCCTGCTTTAATTTATAAACATTATATTGTCAATTTTAATGGAAAAAATAGGGATTGCACCCTATTGTATGAAAATATTAAAAATGTATTTAAAATGTTGTTATTGCTTCCTCTCCCACTTCATTGCCATAGGCAAGACTAAACCGACTCACAGTGGTCGGGAATCTAAAAAACCTGGTCAAAATATGAAGTAATCGTTCAAATATCGTGATTTTTGTTCTCCTTGCGTTTTTGAGGACACTGATCACGAAACTGAATTGCAAAATTTCGAAATACAAAATGGCGTATGTAATATGGCGGAATTTTTTTTCGGAAAAAGCGACTTGTCGCGACCAAACTAAACTAAACGGAAAAGACTACAGTTAAAGTTTTTTTTCCATTTCGACATTAGTGACTATAAATAAAAGCGTTGAGCGCTAAACTATATTGACGATTTTTTTATTCAACAATTTTATACGAAAATCTCAATGTGTGGGCCAAAAATGTGTATTTTGTTATATTTAAGCTAGACTAAGTTATTTCCTTTTTACCATTAATCTAATGGGTTAGTTTATTTTTGTTATGTCTAGGTTATGTTATTTGTCTTGCCGGCTCAAACTCAGCCCCTAGTATACTAGAGATAATGTTAACTTAGACTCGATAATGGGGCCTTATTCAAATCTTGGAATTTGATATTTTTTTTATCAAACTGAATAGAGAACCCCCACTTCAGAACCGAGCTGATAAGGTGGAGGTGAAGTAAATTAAGAATCAGAATTAGTCAGTCTCCCGAAGCTGAAAGATCAATTTCCGTTTAACTCCTTTTATTTTGAGTTATCGGCCGCAGTTTGTTATACATTATTTTTGTACCATTCAACTTAAGAGTTTAATAAAATAGTGATTAGTATTATTATCTTGGGTTCGTTGAGTGGCACCATACCAAATCCCAGTTAGTAATAACGTAATCTTCCTAGGCGCTACGCGCTTTTCTTAATGGTCACTAATGTCAAACACGGAAAAAAATTTCCTCTGTTTAAGTGTATTTTAATAAAAAGGTGATTTTTTAAAGTTTTCCTCCACTCAGCAATAGAGAAAAGAAATACAAGATTAGATAAAAATAGACCATGCATGAAAGATTAAACAACTAAATCGTATCAAATAGATAAGAACTTGTAGATAATACTAATAGGCATTATGTAAAGAAACATGCGTACTAGACTAAGCTTAAAAAAATAGTTTTCCTTAGTAAAATCTGAATTGTTTTTAAAATAAAATTTACATTAAAATTAAATTTAGATTAAATTATTTAAATTGATTGTTTGAATGGAAACTGACCATGCGTCTGACTTGTTCTTGAACTTGATGCGCACACTCAACGTTCTTAGGATAAGGCATTCCATGTGTGATTATAGTGGATTCCAACGCTACCACGGCCGATTTATTGCTTATAGCGTGCTCAATTTCCTCACTGAAAACCACATGGGATTGTTTGTTCCAACTGTACCGTCTAGAAAGAACACTCAAGTTGCTTTTAACCACGCGAAACATTTTTCCAGGAGAATTAAACGAGACTTAAGTCACTTAGAAAATGTTGTTACTGGAAATATTTACATTTGATTCATTAATGTTTAGATAACCAAATCGACATTGATGTTAATATTTTTGTATACCTTTTTAAATTTTATTTATCACTGGCTGGTTATTTCAAGGTTCTGTGTTACACAGTTTTGGCTTTGAAGAAAAATGTTACACAGTTTTGGTTTTGAATGAAAAACTAACATTAAGTCCGTAACTATTCACTAAAAACAAAAATGACGATATATATGGTACGGCAAAACAACCTCAACATTTTAAAATGTAAATAAATACACAAGTTTTCTGTTTACAAAAAATTATATTTTCATTCCTTATTCTATGACTCTGGAAGTTTTTTAGTAAATAATCTCTAACAAATTGACAATAAACAGAAAGCGACAAAACAACCTCCCTGTTTTAAAATGTAAACAAATACACAAATTTTCTGTTTACAACAAATTTTATTTTGGTTCCTTATTTTATGGCTCTGCAGGTTTTTTCAAAAGGCTTTTCAAAAAGGCGTTTTCATAGATGATACTATATGGCGTGAAATGTGAAGACTTGTAATAATTGGATCTCATTATTTTGAAGTAGATAGTCCTTTGCTATCTACTTTGGTTTGGCTTTGGTTACTTGTAAACTCGCACAGGTACACCAAATAATTGAAGTTTTTTGAACCTGAGCTACAAGCGAGCACTTGAGAACGTCTGGATACAGCAGGACGGTGCCACATCTATACATCAATCGATATATGGGATATCCATCCCACATATCAATGAATATTTTCAGGTGAATGTTTCTTGGTCGGTTGATTTCTCGAGTAGGTGGCATTGCGTGGCGAGCACATTCACCTGATTTAACTCCGTGTGATTTTTTTTTGTGGGGTTACTTAAAAGCAAAGGTGTGTCAAACGTCGCCCTTTGAACCTGCAAGACCTTAAGCAAGCAATTCATTGCGGGGAAATTCGATGTATAGCTCAAGCCATGCTCGTGGGAGTTTCTGAGAGTTGCAGAGTACGCTTGCAGCAATGCATTGACAATCATAGCTTTGATATCGTTTTTAAAACTAAGTAGGAAACCGTAATAAAGAACAATATTAAATTTTAATTAAATTCAATTTTTGATCCAAAAACCCGCAGACTCATCCTAGAAACTTTGCCCAACACCCATTCCAAGGTTAAATTTAGAGACGAGATTTCAGAAAACTTCGAAATAAAAACTGGACTGAGACAAGGAGATGGACTTTCCCCACTTCTCTTTAACTGTGTCCTTGAAAAGGTTATGAGAGAATAACGCAAGGAACTGAACAATTTGGGTGCTCAAATTGGACGTAAGAACGATGGACTGGTTGTAGATTGCCTGGCCTTTGCAGATGACAAGGCACTGTTTGCTGATTCTCTTGAGATGGCAACAATGCAAGTAAACTGCCTCAAAAAAACAGGCTACCAAAGTGGGTCTTCAAGTGTCGCTGGAGAAAACAGAATTCTTCACCAACATTAGAGAAGCAAACAGAGATATGTTACTAGAACAGGGAAACGTCAAGAGGACTGAGAAATTTAAGTATCTCGGCAAGTAGATTGAACCCAACTTATCAGAAAGAGCATCATTATCCAAGAGAGTCAGCAAGTTAGAACTAGCCTATCGGCTGACTAAGAACACTTACAATAAGAAATGCCTGTCACGCAACCTGAAACTTAAGCACTACACATCAGTCTAAGATCAGAAGCCCTGTATGCCATGGAGTGTCTTTCCTTGTGCCGAAGGGATCTAATACAGAAATTGGAAATCAGAGAGAGGAGAATCCTCAGGATCCTAGCGATCCTAGGCCCGGTAAAGGAAGATGGCGAATTCCGAAGGCGGCATAACTCTGAGCTCTACGAACATATTGAGATGCTCTCTGACTGTGCAAGGAAGAGAAGGGTAGCTTTCTATGGCCACGTTGCAAGATTGTCTCCAAACCGACTAACCAACCGTCTGTTCACCTTCTGGCAAAACAAGAAGCTTCGTACCACTTGATTGGCATAGACCGAGAAGGATATTAAAGAACTGGGAATAACAGATCTCAAAAACAGAGAGTCTGTTAGACGCACCCTGAAGGAAGTCCGTGGTTTTCAGGAAAAACCTCGAAGGAATGGTACCCCCTGGACAGAAGAGATAAAGGAGTTACACCGGCAGAAGATGCGACAATAATGAGCAAAGGTCAAAGCCCAACAGTTGAACAAGCGTGGTCCAAAGTAGGCCTATTCGAAAGAAGAAGAAGAAGAAGAAGAACCAAATAAAAATTTATTGTATACCGAAAACTTGTATTTTAATTTCTTTCTTCTTCATATGGCGCTACAGCCCAAATCGAGCCCTGGCCTCCTGTATTTTTGTCCTCCATTTTTCTCTGTCATTTGCTGTTCTTCTCCACGCGCTTACTCCGAGTAGTTAGTGTGCGTTTTCCCGCGTCTCTTCCTCCCACTGTTTCCTTTGCCTCCCTACCGGCCGCCTGGCTTGCATTATTGCGTTCAGTGCTCTTTGTGGCAGACGGTTGTCGTCCACCCTAAGCATCTTAGTCTTTGCAGTCTGATGAATGTAGAAAATGGCGGATCTTCGTATATCTGGTATAGATGGATATTTTACCCTGGCCTTCTGTTGTTTCCGACCGTTACCGCCCCTAGAATCCTACGTAGCACCTTGCGCTCAAATACGTCCATTGCGTTCTTGTTTTCTTCGGTCATAGTCCATGTTTCACTAGTAGTACGCATAGTACGCCTTAGCATAGTACACCTTATTTGCTGCTAGGACTCGGCGTATTACTTCTCCGTCTTCGGTACCATCTTTGTTGGTTTCCACACCCAGATATATAAATTTGTTGACATCCTCGATGTTGTCTGGAAAATGTAATTCTGGCTCTCGCTTTCTTCTTTGTGTCATCACCTTTGCTTTGCTTGTATTGATGCTAAGCCCGCTCTCTTTGGCAGCTGCTTTTAGTTGGGCATAGCTCCTCTGCGCTTCGTCGGCCCTTCTCCTCATAATATTTATGTCATCGGCATATGCCGCGAGTTGCACTGTTTTGTTGGCGAGGATTTTATTCCTACCGTCATAAACGTCCCAAACGTCTTATAACAAATTCCAGCGCTAGGTTGAAAAGTGTGGGTGCTAGCCCACATCTATCCTCTTGTTTAAGTCTGGGTCGCTTTCCGTTTGTCCTTCGATTTTTGATTAGGCTCGTGCGTGGGGTGTAGGCTCTTCGTGTGTCTTTTAGGTGTTTATGGGCTTTTCTGGCCCCACTCTCTTTGAAGTTCTCCTCTGTCTTAGCTATGAGCTTGTTCTCATATCCTCTCTTCTTGTATCTACATATTCTGTCTGCTGCACGCCTAGTCGCGTCAAATTCTCTCTTTCTCCCTATTGTTTTCCTTTCAATATTTTTCTTATATTTTTGGTTTCGGTCCTCTATTGCTTTCTCGCATACCTTGTCGAACCATTCTTCCCTCTTTTCTTTTTTCTTTTGTCCTAAGGTTTCTGTTGCCGTTTCAGTAACTGTTCTTTTTAGCTTCTTCCATTGGTTCGCTGCTGTGTCATGTTGGTTATTTTGTGGGTAGCTTTCGTGTTATCTCTTGCTCATACCGTCATTCTCATCTCAGTTGCTTTTTAATTACCCATAGTATAGTGTAGCTGTCTTTGTGATTTCTGTTGTTTCGCAGTAATCTGCACCTAAAATTCGGATTTAAGAGAGGATTCGGAACTAGAGAAGCCATATTCAGTCTCCAAACACTGATCTAAAACTGCCAAAATCAAAGAAAAGATGTGTTTCATTCACGATGAGAAGGCATTTGACGTTAAGCACAATCTTCTGATAACATACCTTAGAGATGTGGGACTGGATGGAAAATATATATAAGGTTAATCGGTAATCTGTATTGGTACCAAAAAGCTCGAATAAGCAACGCTGGAATAACTGAAGTTTTTAAAATTAAAAAAGGGGTTCGCCAAAGGTGTATCCTATCCCGAATGTTATTCAACCTATACGTAGAAAAAGCATTCTCCGAGTCAATCTCAGATAGTTCCTTTGGAATTAAAGTAAACGGAACCCCATTATAAATATCCGATATGCGGATGATACCGTGATATTAGCAGATGGTGCACATGACTTCCAAAGCCTAATAAATCGGGTCAATGAAGAAAGTCAGAGACTAGGTTTAAAAATTAAGATCAGCAAAACCAAGTTTATGATTGTTAGTAGAAACGATATTCCACACACTCGAATACATATTAATGAAGAGAACATCGAACAGGTCACACAATTGAAATACTTGGGATGCCTGATTAACAAAAGGTGGGATCCGGATCAAGAGGTAGAGATGCAGGATCGAACAGACTAGAGCAACTTTCCTAAGACCTAAGACAATTTCTTACATACTAGAATTTGAATTTCAACCTCACATATAGGATGGTAAAATGCTATGTCTGGTCCGTTCTCCTGTACGGTGATGAGGCATGGACGTTGAAGGTAGCAATCATTAACAAAATTAAAGCTTCCGAAATGTGGATCCTGCGACGAATGTTGAAAGTGTCTTGGATCAATCCCATGAGAAATGAGGACGTTTTCCAAAGAGCCGGTCTAGCAGAACGAGAGCTTTCCGAAAATATCAACAAAAGAAAAATAGGTTATCTCAGACACATACTGCGCGGAGAACGCTACCACTTCCAACGCCTCATCAATCAAGGTAAAATTGAAGGAGGGAAAAGAGGAATTGGCAGAAAAAAATTATCGTGGCTGAGAAATATCCGTCAATGGACGGGGATAAAGGACCTCCAAACACTACAGAATGCTACAATTAAGAAAAACGTATGAAAAGAAAAAGACGCCTACGCAGGAATCTGCACGGCACTAAAAGAAGAAGCACCTAAAATAGATTTGTGTTAATAAATGATCTTCTCCACAGTATGCACCCCGGCTTGACTTGACATTTGTTATACTCTTTTCTGCTCTCTTCTCTCCAATAGCGTGATCTATTTGGTTCACTGTCTTACCATCCGGCTACCTCAAAGTGCCCTTATGGATGTTCTTGTGTAGGAAACATGTGGAGCTGATAACCATGTTTTTACTTGCAATGAAGTTAATAAGCATCTCTCTATTTTCGTTTGTCTCGTCGTGTCGGGAGTGTTTTCCTGTTGTTCCTATGTAGTGGCTTTCTTTCCCAATTTTCGCTTATATTTCTCCAATGATGATTTTGCTATTATTTCTTGGGAGTTTGTCTCTTCCAGCAGTTTGTAATATCTCTGCTTTGTTTCTTCATCTTGCTCCTCTGTGCATGGGGCAGTGTGCATTAATCAGAGTCAAATTAAAAAATCTTGTTTTTAGTCGCACTTAGCACAAACGTTCGTTAATTGCTTGAAAGTCTGTTTGCTTTAGGCTTGTTGTCGACTATGAATGTTACACCAAACTCCTTCTTACCTTGTTCTTTGCCACTGTATAGAAACGTATGTGTGCTGGTGTCTCTTACTCCCATGCCAATCCATCTTGTGTCCTGGATTGCTGTTATCATTGTCTTATATTTTTGTAACTCTCTGAGCAGTGATTGTTGGGCTCCGGGTTTATTTAGTATGCGTACATTCCATGGTACAATTACATAGCCTACGTTTCGTAGCGTAAGTCGTCTTCTGTTAATCCGTCCATTCCGAGGTTGTTGTACAGGTTCCTGAACTTTCTATTTTTTCTGGGGAAGGGTAGTTAGCCCTTTGCCCATCCTCTTTGCCCACCCTCTTCTTTTATCCGGGCTTGGGACCGACTGCTTTGGTAACTGGTCTACTCAATCCATCCACTTTCCTCCACAGTACAATAGATTTGTAGGTACAGATTTTTTATTGAATTGTATGGTTGATTGCATTGACGTTGTTTTTTGTTACCAAAATAGCACGTTCAGTCATTTATGATTTTTATAATTGCCGACAATTTGCGGAAAAACTTTGTGAAGATGGGTTGATGAGTTGTTCGATGGCCATGACGCCAAAGTGCATCCAAAGTCCATTGGAAATTAAATACTTTTCCCTCACCAATGTTGAAAAGCTGTTTTAAGAATTTGTCTGCCGACGTAACGCATTTTTCTGCAAAAATACGCGCATATTGCTTTTTAATGTGTTTTTGCATATGTCTCCAAAGTTGCGATGCTTTGAGGCAAGCATTGAGCTCATCAGCTGGTTTTGACTGGAAGAATTTGTCGAAAGTCGTCAGATAATAAAATGAGAAGTTCTAAGTGATGAAGAGTTCGATGCTAATAATTGTAATATGCTTGTAATCCTCGCGCAATCAATAAAAGTTGCCAAAATTTTATCGCATTCGGATGAACATAAAAATAATGCAAAATAAAAAAGGACAAACATTCATTTTTATATATTAGAAGATAAGTTTAGTATTTCATATTATATTATACATTAGCACGACTAAATTAATCATACTAAAACGCATTTTACTCAACTGGAAAACCAGAATAAAAGAAAAAGAGAACAAGGAGTTTGTAGTTTTACTACACTAACTATAAATTTGGAAAAATCAGATTGAACACGATACAGATAAAATCTAAGACGTTCAATTATGTTTGTAAAGAAAGCTTTCCTTCCACGTATTTGTCAATTTTTTTGTAATTTTCAATCAAAAAGTGAATTTTCACTCGATATTAAAAGACGAAGGAAATACAAATTTAATACAGGGAGCCGTATAGTGTTGTAAATGAAATTGAGGAAATACCGATTGCGCATAACGAAGCAGCCAAAAATAGAATTCCCATCTCGGTATTGACTGGAGGCAGGCGTAATACTTACCTTGTGTTCCGTATTTGCCTCGAGGAAATTGGAATAATGAGAAACGAGAAAATATTATTACAAACGCAATTAAATGTTTATAAAGCGAAACCCTACGTTTAAAAGTTTGTACTAAAAATTGACTCACAAAGAAGACAATTTGTGTATATTGGGTTTTATGAAATGTTTAATAAATTATAACGGATATGACTGAAGTATATAATAATAATCTTTATTTCGCCTACGGGGTTTCTGGATCCCTGTATATACTCATGTACAATCTCTTTTTAAATAAACATAATGTGACATTATAACATAAGAAAGTCATAAATTTACTCACACTAGTTTCTCTTGTTCTGCTTCTTCTTTTCCCTATCCCTTTTCTTCCATACGTCTTTCATTCAATGTATCCCTCTTCCATCTTCATTCAGTATTTCTTCTCTGTTCCTTCCTTCTCTTTCTTTCATCTCTACACATGTATTCCACATATCCTCCACTGTATCTCTCTCCTTGTAACACATCCTATACATTCCTTTTTCTTCTTCCATCCAATATCTATTTTCTCTCTCTTAATTTCCACATCTGAACCTCGCCATTATTTTCCTTTCCTTCGCACTTTCTCTTCGCAGGTACTTCGGAATCCCTTCTATCATACAGCTCTCATACTTCATATTCTATCTGGATTCCCTTATTCTTCCTCTTCTTTCCTGCATGTTTACGTCCTTGCCTCTTTCGTGCATCTCCACATTCATCCGCTTGCCTTCCGCTGGCGCTCTTAGTCTCTTTATTTTCTCACCCGCGTATCCATTTCTTCGGTAATATTCCTCTCTTCCAGTCATTTCTGTATCCTTTTTTTCAGCATTCAGTCAGTAACCTGCAATCTTTCCTTCTGTTCATTGTATCTTCAACCTTAGCTGGTTTCTGCCTAGATTTCACTCTAAAGCCCCTAAATCAATCAATCTTCCTGTTCTTACCATTCCCAGATTTCTGCTCCATACATTGATATACTCTCTATCAAACTTTTAAACAACATCGTACTCCTCCTTAAGTCGCTTCCCCACTTTCTTTTTTCCTATCTTCGAAATACACACCATTAACTTGTTTGCTTTCTTGGCTAACTCTCTCACATGCGATTTATCCGAAGCCCTTTCGTTCATTGTGCAGCCTAGGTACTTTAACTAGGTACTAGGTAACTAGGCCTAGGTAACTCTTTTACGCGATCAATGGTTCCCACTTCCATTCTCTCGTTTCGTTCTTCCTCTTTCTCTTACTAAAAACACCGTCATTTTCGTTTTCTCCACATTCACTTCTATATTTTACTTCCTTACATACTGCCCTAGGCTTTTCATCATTTCTTCATTTCCCTTTCGCTATTTGCCACCACTACATCATCCGGGAACACCAACTTTATAATTTCTCTCTACCTATCACACACCCTCCCGCTTGCGCCATCTTAAATTTCTTAAACTTGCTTCTCTTGTACTGCTTCTTCTTTTCCCTATCCAACCTTTCCCTTCCCTTCCATACGTTTCCCTTCCGTGCATTCCACATATCCTCCACATTTTATACGCATGCTTTCCATATCTGCCACATACATCGTAAATAATAAGGGGAACCTTGTCTAACTCCTTTTGTCTTCTAGAACCAATCACTCGTGATGACGTGACAATTGCTCTCTTACTAACTGATGAAATATAGAATGAATAAATAAATTATGAAAGGAATCTCCAACAAAATAGTTTGAATTTTACTAATAAATTGCCATATTTTGTTTAAATGTATAAAGTAAAATCTTTCTGAATGATTGTATCCTCTGCTCAAAATGAAATACTGTCGAAGTGTCGCACGAAGTTTCGGTAATGCACCAACGAAGTGTCTCCAAAGTGTCAGGGAAGTGTCTTTATTAGGATCACTGATATTTGAACAGTGAAGCTTCGTTCAACTTTTTATTGGTTTTTTCATTAAGTGACGTCGAACTGTCGAGGAAGTGTTGACATTTGTGCCGCCCGATAATTTGTTTCTCTCGGAAACGCTTCTTTGCCCTTCGACGACACTTCGTTTGTATTGGAAACACTTCGACAAAACTTCATTTTCACCGGGGTCTGTATTTCAGTCTGTAATTAACTTTGTTCAAAATCGTGTTATAGGAAATACGGTAATATAAGAATTTTGCTTGTGTATAAGAATAATAAAGTTAATACGAAATACGAATAATAAGTTAACATCTTTAGGATCACTATTGCACGTGTGTAGAAAATCGTGTTATACGGTACTTCAAATTAATAATTCACAAATTACACATTAATCAAATTTCTGCTCTTATTATTGTTAGAACCATGGATTGATTGTACAGCGACCTTAATAGATCTATTCTATTACCCCATCCCCACCCTCTTCCTCTAAACGTTGGTATACTTACCCATTTATAGCGCCTTCTCTAGTCCTTATTCTTTTAGGAATTTCAGGATCTGGATGGGATTCAAGGACTGCAACTCCTCAGCATTCAAACAGTGGGCCCCAAGACACATTTGTTTCTTGTGGAGCAGTGCTCCGCAGTCTTGGAGCAGATGTATGGGGGTTTCCTCTGCTGAACCACAGAATCTGCATCTGTCAACCTCTAGGCCTAGGGCCTTGAGGTGTTTTCTAAGTCTGTAGTGTCCCGTCAGGACTCCTGTCAAAATTCTAAGCTTGTTCTTGTTGCTGTATTTTCAGTGAAGCTATTGTTCTTTTCTGGTTAACAGATCCCTGCATTACTTTGGATTGTCTCAACCCTGGAAGTTTTCCAAGTTTTCTTCATCCATTGTTCTCTTATCTAATAACCTATAAGCACCTACAAAGGGATTACTGGATCCCTTGTTTGCTAGGTAATCGGCTTCTTCGTTTCCATCTATACCAGTGTTCCCCGGTACCCAGTATATACCCAGATCTGGCAGCCCTCTCCACGACAAGGTGCAGCGGAGTCAGATCCGGCAGCAGCTCCATTGCTGCTGTCGGGCACGACCCCATCGCCCCCGTGATGCAGACACACGCCAGTCTTTAAATCTTCTCAAGCTTTTTCCTCCCAGAGGCCAGCTTGGTGCTACTTCCTCGCGCAACTGCCCCATAAGTGATTGCAGGTCTCACTATCATGGTGTACATCCATCGCAGGATTACAACCCCACGTTTTTCCTGCCAGATTTCTGCACACCATTTGACTACGTTTGGCTTTAACTACCACTGCCTCAGCGTGTCTATTCCATAGGAGTTTGCTATCTAGGGTGATACCCAGATACTTTATCTCCTGTTTGAATTCCACTGCCTTCCCATCTAACAGTATGGGCTGTAGGCAGTTTAGTTTCCTCTTTCTAGTAAATTGTATAACCGTGGTTTTGCTCGGGTTGAGTCTCAGTCCCACTGTTTGACATCATCTACTAGTAACTTTGAGGCCTCTGAATGATTTCACTGAGCGTTCCCTCAAACTTCCCTCTGGCCCTTATGACTATGTCAACGGCGTATTTCCTTATTCTATTTCCTTACTCGCGTATCCATTTCTTCGTTAATATTCCTCTCTTCCATTCATTCCTATATTCATTTTTTTCTTTACAGTATTCAATCAGTAACCTACAGTCTTTTCCTTCTGTTCATTCTTTCTTCAAACATAGTTGCTTTCTTCCCAGCTTTCACTCTCAGTTTGCCTCTCTTACATTCCTCTCTCACTATGTATCCCGGAGTTTCTCTGTCTATCACCTATCCTATCTCAGGTATTTCACTAATACCTATCTCAGGTATTTAACTATAAATAAATGTATAAAACTCTTCTTTGCACTTCGAAGACACTTCGTTTGTATTCGAAACACTTCGACGAAACTTCATTTTCACCAGGGTCTGTATTTCAGTTTGTAATTACTTTGTATAAAATCGCCTTATAGGAAATACGGTTATATAAGATATAACAATTTTGCTTGTGTAATACGAATAATAAATATAACATATTTAGAATGACTATTGCACGTGTGTAGAAAATCGTGTTATACGGGACTTCAAATTGATAAGTCACAAATTACACATTAATCAACTTACTGCTCTTGTTTTTAGAACCATGAATTGATAATAAATTGGAAATATATGATATAAAAGTAAGATTATAAATAAATTGACTTTTAAATACACAAACAGTACATCATTATAACTAACAAAGTATCTACTATAAATCACTAATATCCCAATCAGAATATTCATCTTCCTTCTTCCTTTCAACGTTTTCTTTGTTTTCCTTTATATTCATCGCGGTAGTTTTAGATCGATCGTTTAAATCCAAGATGGAACTAGTCAAACTGGTGGTATCTCCAACATCTATCTGCTTAGCCGAGTTTTCTTGTTGATGCAAACCGGAATTTTCTAAATTGAATAAAACTCGCTTTTTATTAATTTGGCTTGGATCCTGTTTAAATGAACCCTGCTTAGGACTTTCTGGCTTTCTTTGATTTTGGGTCGCAACTAATTTATTTTGTAGAGATAACTCGCTACTTATATCACTGATTCCAGCAAACGGTTCTACTTCTACTGATTCTAGTCGCTCTGGTTTATTCAACTTTTTAACTTCACTAAAACAAATGAAATTACAATTAAATTATCCACAAAAAAAACATGTTTTCATTTCTTACATGTCCTTAGATTTTCTCCTACTTTTACTAACAGATTTACTCTTCTTATGCTTCCCCCTTTCCTCGTGATGTTTTATTCTCTGATCCAATTCCTTTAAAATACCTTCTCTAATTCTATTATATCTAGGATACCCCTACAAAATCCACAAATTTTACACCAACTACTACTTCCATATTCAATATAATGATTAAATAAATTAATAATTAACTAACTTTTTTGACTAAAGAGGTTTGATGTTGCAAGATGTTGATCAAATACTTATAAGTGTTTTCAGGTATTTCTGTCCATTGGGGATCAACACCTAAATCCTCCAATTTCTTTTCAATCATTTTTTGGATTTCATTTTTGAAATTTTTAAGAACTTCTGGATCGTGAGCCGCATTTTTCAAACTACAAAGTTACCTATTAAATATATAAATTCTATTACTAAACATAACAGAACCTTGTTACAGATCTACCGCCCAGAGTTGAAGTTAAAGAAGGTTTGGAATTAACGCAATGCCTAATTTCATTCTCGCTTTCTTCAGTTTCTTCTGGACTAGTTATTTCTCGACTTTGTCCAACAGTAACAATTCCCGTTGGTTTTTCTAAATGCTTAATGGATTCTTCTTCACTACTTTCTTCTAATCTTTGAATGGTTGTTGATTTAGTTTTTCTTTTAACAGCAGGACCATTATCTTCATCACTACTTTTCTTTTTTTGTTGAACAACAATGGGAGTTTTTTTCTTCCTCTTTAAACTATCGTATTCGTAATGTTGCTCTGGAAACATAGTACTACTACTAGTTGTTATCTTCTCTTTCTTAGGTTTTTCAATAGCATTAACGGAAGATGTTTTGGTTCTTTGTGCGGTTGTAGGATATACTTCTGCTTGTATTTTCATCTTCGTTTCTCTTTCTTCTTCGTTTTCCTCTTTGGAACTCGCGTTTTCTGTGCTGGATTCTGATAGGACAATCTTGCACTTCTTGTTGTTGCTCGTCATTAAATATCTTGTTTGGGATACATGTGAGGTGACTGTTGGTGAGGATTTTCGGAAAATATTATTTTTTAAGGCCTCTGTTTGTTCTTCTGCTTTCTTTAATTCCAGATAACTTAGTTTCTTCCAAAAGGAATCCATTTGTGTTTCCAATCTACTAATACTACCCGAGATCTAAAATATATTATTTTTTTTTACCTTTATCTTTTAATACATACGTTTTTATACCTTTTCTTCTAAAACATTTTCTATTTGCATTCTATGGTTATTAACATCCTGTTTAAATTTATCTTCCAACTCTTGGATGTCTTCAGTTTTAACAGAATTTTCTATCACTCTAGGTTTAGGCAAAGGACTAGTACAAGTTCCTATACTGGTTGTACTAACGCTAATGTCCGTCTGTGTGAAGGATTCTTTGCATTCGATATAATCCCCAGCTCCTTTCTCAACAAAAGTCTTTTCAGGAACTTTAAGCTTTTGAAAAACCTCATTAAACCACTTATCGTAAATTTTTTTATAAAACGTTTCGTCTCTGAGTGTTCCTAGCTCTTTATCGATATGATCTTTTAATTGTTCGAACTTCTCCTCGATTTGCTCGTCGCCTTTCGTGTTCTTAAAAACGGAATCGTTGTTGGGGATGGTCGCTAATTCCTTCTCGGCGACTTTCTCGAACTGAATGTATTTCTCCGTGTTATTGAGCCTTTGTTTAAGTTCTTTTATTTCCAATTGGAGCTTTTCGGATTCCGATTGTATGTCTGGATTCGCGTGTCGGCGTTTTATGTGCGCTTTCAGGTAGTCGTCGGAGTAGAAAACTTTCGGACATTCGTCACATTTGAAAGTCACCGTTGTCACTGCATTTAAAGACTTTTCCAAATCGATATTTTCTTTCTGTAGCTTCGCATTCTCTTGTTTCAGAGATTCCAGACATTTTTGCAAATCAGTATTTTCCTACAAATCAAAGGAATAAATTTCAGACATTCTAATTTTTAATGTACATGTATTCATACAGGGTGGACCATTTAATGTGACCATCCCAAATATATCCGCCGTCTTTAGAGTGACGAAAAATGTTATAGGTCGTTCGACTTGCCTGAATAACAACTACAACGTCTTTAAAAAAGGTCCCATTTGAAAAACCATTGATGACCTTGAGAAAACAAAAACTATGACCTTGACAAAAACGGCTTTTTCACCACTGTATCAACTCTTCGTGACATTTCTTTCATCACTCTAAAGGCAATGAACGAAGATATTTGTGATGGGTACCTGATATGGCCCACCCTGTATAACAAATTCTATTAATTATATGAGATCAAACTTCCAGCGCATCAATTTCTATTAAATTCTTTACTTTGTAATGTATTATCTATAGTTACCTCTGTTGTGCCCGCTAGTTCTCGTTTAAGTATCACGACGGTATTGTCGAGATAACTTTTGCAGAATCGTAAATATTGAATGGCAAGTTGGCACAGTTTGAAAACTTTCACGAACGTGGGCTCTAGTATTTTCGCCAAGTCGTCGTTCAGACGAAATTGCAAAATCGCCGGAATATGTTTAACCACCGTCGCTATATCTCGATACTTGGTTACGTTATCTATATCCACCAATCCTAAAAAAATGAGTGATACATTAAGGATATTATTTCAATTAGTTTTCATTGAGATTTAATATACAAAGATGATAAATAAACATAACTATTATTAGCCAATTAGTAGAGGAGCACACAGTGTACACAAGGTACACAGTGTACACAGTGGAAACAAGGAAATGTCGTCGAAGTCTCGATTATGCATCAACGAAGTGTCGTCAAAGTGTCAGGGAAGTGTCTTTTAGAATCCTGATATTTGAAAAGTAAAGTTTCGCTGAACTGGTTTTCAATGAAGTGTCGGAGAAGTATTGACATTCGCGCAATCGAAGTAGCAGTAAAGTGTCGTGGAACTATTTCATTGTGAAGTGTCGGCGAAGTGTTAACATTTGTTCCGCCCGACATTTCGTTGCATTTCGACGACACTTCGATGCACTTCCTATTTTCACTAGAGTTTTTTTTCACTTTCACTAGAGTTTTTATGCTGGCTTCTTTCATCTATATATAGTTTTTCATATTAATGTGTATACCACTTTTACTTGTGTTATACCAGAGAATCGCGAACGATATTTCTTGTCATCTTGTCTATATAAAGTTTATAGACTAATTTATTCATGATCATCATCATTAATCAGCTTGTAGCGTCCACTGCTGGACATAAGCCTCCCCTAACTCCTTCCATTCTTCTCGTTGTTGCGCTGCTTGTATCCAATTAGATGTGTTACGCTTTATATCGTCAAGGTTGGTGGAGTAAAGGTTATATCGCTTCTTGCCTGGGTTGGTGGAGGAAAGTGCATGGCCTTCAGTAAGGCGCTTTCGAAGGCCAGAAACGACGTAAAAAAGGCCCAATCGGGGGCAGGATTCACACCACCGATACAAAAATGTTAAAAGTGCTGCAAATAAATGCCATGCGCTGCCGTGCAGCGCACGACCTACTGCAAGCCACAGTGACGGAAATGAAAGCAGATGTTACAATTATAAACGAGCCAAACAAAAAAATAGTCAGCTCGCCCGAATGGTTCAGGGATTGTAAGAGCGATACGACCATCAGGATGAATAACGCGGGGATAGTGGTAATCGACCGCGGAAGTGAATCGGGCTTCATCTGATTATTCTCAGCTGCTACTTTTCCCCAAATGACCAAATAAAGGATCTAGAAAACTCCCTCGATGAAATCAGCAATATGGTAAGTGGAAAAATCGCCATTATGGGGAAGTGAGACTATGGACAAAAGAGGTGACTTAGTCTCTGACTGGATCTCGCAGCCTTACCTGCACATAGAAAACGTTGGGAACACCCCCACCCTCGTAAGAAGAGAATCGCGATCCATCCTGGACCTCACCCTCACCGAAAAGCTCGGTGGAAAGGTGCACTACTGGGAAGTACTCGACGAGCACAGCAAAGTACGGCAGAAATGGTGGCTGCCATATCCAGAGCATGCAACAAGATACTGGAAAACAGGAAAAATAACAGAAATAACAGTCTACGGGTGGCTTCATTCCACCAGTAGACTGTTATTTCTGTTATTTTTCCTGTTTGACAGTATCGCCCAACAGAGGAGAGACTGCATGGGTATGAGAAGAAAGCTCCAGAGGAATGTAAATAAAAATACCGACCACAGGGAAGTGGCTATAAACCTCAGGGCGGCATACAAGGAATCAAAAAAAAAAACATTAAAAAGAGAAACTCCTCAAAAAGGAAACATTGGCAAAAACTATGCCAGATGGTGCAAGATCAGAACAGAGCAAGATCCAATATGGGAGCAGCCAACGGTTAATAATATACCGGAGTTTACGCTGGCAGAGCTAGAAACCGCGACAGGTCGAATAAAAAAGGGCGGGAGGGCGCCTGGGCCCGATGGGATTCCGCCAGAAGTCATGAAAATCGTACCAAGCAAGGCACCCGAGTATGTATTAGAGGTCATGAACGGACGGGAAAACAAAAGGGAATCTTCGCCGAGAACTGGAAGGTGGCAAAACTAGTGCTACTCAGCAAACACAAAAATCGGACGAATGAAGCTGCTGGATTCAAACCACTCTGTCTTCTGGACAAAGGAGGCAAGCTTCTTGAACAATTACTAGTAGGAAGAATCAGGTAGGAAATTATTCTGTCGGAAAAAACAGTTCGGTTTTAGACCAGGTAGATAAACCATTGATGCCATAAGAAAGGTGGTGGAGGTAGCGGAGGCGGCCAAAGCCGGAACACGGAGGACAAGGAAGATCTATCTTCAAATAACGCTCAACGTGAGAAATGCGTTCAACTCCGCAGGGTGGCAGAATATCATGGACGAGGCGACGGAGGCGGGGCTACCACCCTACCTTCTCCGTATAATCCGAAGCTACCTGAGAAACAGGAAAATTGTTATAGAGGCAGAAAATAGAAGAGTACAGAAACACTATGGAACATCCTCTATGATGGAGTGCTCAGGCTAAAACTGCCTAAAGGAGCCGAGATAGTTGGTTTTGCTGACGACCTGGCTATAATAATCAGCGGGAAAACTGAAAATATAGTTTCGTGCAAGGCTATCGAAGCAACGAAGCTGGTAGATGAGTGGCTGAAGGGAAAACGGCTGAAACTAGTCCCCGAAAAGACTGAGGCTGTCGTAATTGCAGGCAAGAGACAGTTGTGTCCGATAGTCCTAAAGATTAAAGATGTAGCAATAACGCCCAAAAACGCGGTGAAGTACCTAGGAGTAATCATCGATTACTTTTAATCCGATCTTTCGATCAAGTCTTTCGTTTAGCGACTCACGTCTTTAGCGACCAAGCGGTGGAGAAAGCGCAAAAAACGACCGCTGCGCTGGAGCGGCTAATGTCGAACCTGGAGGGTCCCACTGCGAGTAGAAGAAGGCTACTATGTTCGTTGACCCACTCAGTGATGCTCTACGGAGCGGCAGTATGGGGAAAAGCTTAAGGAGGCAAACAATAAAGAACAAACTGGCAAAAGTACAACGGAAACTGACTCTAAGTGTCAGTAGCGCATACAGGACAGTGTCAGGGGAAGCCATTCTTGTGATCTCTGGCATGCCGCCCATCCGAACATCTAGTAACGGAAAGTAAACAAACACGAATATGGCAAAACTCCTAGTGACGGTATCAAAGAATGAAGCTAGGATACAGATCGACTGATGCGGTGTATAAGACCTGGCAGGACGAATGGGAAACACAGAAAAATGAAAGTTAAAGACAAGGAGCATAATACCAGACGCACAGAAATGGGTCAGCAGAAAACGCGGTGGGGTAAATTATTGGGGAAAGTGTTGACATTTGTGCCGCCCGACACATCGTTTGTCTCGGAAACTCTTCGTTGCACTTCAACACTTCATTTTCACCAGGATTTTTATGAGATCTTTCATTATCAATTACTTATTCATTAATTTAACATATTTATCTGTATGCCACTTTCACATATTATGCCACAAACCTATTTCTTATCTATATCAAGTTTAAACTTGATTCCATGTCCATTTTCCTCTTTATATGTACCTAATCTACATCTTGGTTTATTCTTAAAAAATCTCATATTCTATCTAATTTTCTTCTTGTATCATGTCTAGATGTCCTCTTCTTAAGTTGTTTAAGAATAAGTCAGACGTGATCATTATTTATTTAAATTAGTTTTAAAATAAAAGTTATCTTACCTATAATGCCGATATCAAAAGCAGCTTTATTTTTGGAATCGTCAAAGCAGAATCCGCTGTCCCACGCTAATCGGACGTAATCGAAATGCAGATGATCTTCTGTGCACATAATTTTCCAATTAAGAACAAAGAAAGGAGAAACACAATTATCGTAGATTAAAACTTAATTTCTTATGGAATTATTTATTGGTTTGGATGTAGTTGACGAGACAACTCCGGGCTGAACGGTTAGGTCATATTTGTTTGTAAACACAAAAGGTCTGGCAGATGGTCAACTCCCACGAATTTTGTACAGGCTGGTTACTGAACCATGACAGGGTATTATTCAACTTGACTTTTCTCAGCTGTCATGCATAAAATTCATGAAACACAACTCTATTTGCTAACTGAACCTACACAGGTAGTAACCTCAATATTTATTGATTATTTCACGAAAAATAAAATGGGGAAAATACCGTAATTTATTCACATTTCATAGAAAATTATTAATATTGATTACACACCAGATACAATTATACATAGAAAAACCAGACACTGTCGGCCTCTTAGTCTAGTTAGAGCATTAACTAACAAATCTGGAGGTCCCAGGTCCGATCTCGGGAAAGAGTGTCGGCCGCATTTATATCAGACAAATGTGTAATGTGTAAGACAAATGTGTAATTAATTCACGACAATTTAAATAACATCTACGTTTCTGGTCTATAAAGATAAAAATGTGAGCTAAATACATGACCACTACTACAATAGGCCACTTGGCCGCAGTATTTGAAGGGTTAATATCCCGCTAAACACATTGGACTGAACTAGAGATCCAGAGACCCATCCCTTCCCATTCCATCGTCCCATGGGTTGAGATGAGTGGTATGAACGTTGCGTGGGATGGTATGGGATGAGACGACAAATTTGTATGGGACGGGCTGGGACGAGTTTTGATAATCTAGTAAATATAGTTCGTGCATAATTAATTGTTATCGTGCCAATACGCACATTTTTCATAATATGTCCAACCCAGGAGATTTCTGTGATCATACGATCCGTTTGCGACGAAAGAGGATTTCTCACTGTCAGATAAGAAATTGCAGAAAAATTAAATTTGAACGAATTATCGTTAAGGAAGTCTGAACCAAAAAGAGATTATGGGAAAAATGGGACGGGCTTCGTGACATGGATGGAATGGGACGAAAATGTTAGGTTTATGGGATGGGACAGTGGGACGAAAATCTAATGGGACAGTGACAGGGATTCGTCCCACGGGATAGGATCTGGAAGTAGAAACTCATCCCATGCTTATCTCTAGACCAGTGTTTCCCAAACTTTCGAGTCACGTGTACCCCTTTCAAATATTTTTTAACACTTCATATCCCCTAGTAGAAAATTTCTGATATATATTATTAAAAATAAAAACTGTACCGGTCTTTTTAGGGTTCCGTACCGAAAACGGAACACTTATAGGATCACTTTGTTGTCCGTCTGTCTAGACCATTTTTCTCAGGAACGCATAGAGGTAACAAGTTGAAATTTGTATCAAATACTCGGGTCTGCGGTCTCTTTCAGCTGTGAAAAAATCACACTTGTAAGTCAACGCGATCAAAAGATATGACCGTTTATGTCGCATATTTTGCGATTTCACAAGAGAATCAAAACCTATAGAGTACTTCCCGTTGACCTAGAATCATGAAATTTGGCAAGAAGCGGTGTCTTACAGCACATGTAAAGGGAAAAATCTGAAAACCGTAAATATGTAGTTTAATTACAAGAAAAATGCGAATTTACTATTAGAAACTTATGAAAATACACTAATGTTGTCGTAGTGGTATTGTCAGGCTCCAGAAGCATATGGGTTGCATACAGTTAGGTCCTCCTCGATTAGGTCCGAAGGTTAAAAAATATGCGTTGGCACCAAGCTGTTTATTCTGAATTTTCTTTGTTTATTATTCGCATTATAAGCATTTCATCACGTGCGCTCTATATACATAATATATGCAGGGTATATATTATGTCTACATTTTGCTTGTTTATAACCGACATGCGACATACTCAAGTCCCGTAACATCCTGTATATATTTCGTCTAATTTTTCTTTATAATCTACATAATATGTTCATAATCTACATAATAATACTATACTATAATCTACATAATATGTTGTAGATAATATGATTTAAGTATATTATACTTAAATCACGTACGCCCTATATTTTTTGGTAGTCAATTGCCCAAAAGCAGTCAATTGAACAACTGAATGTTAAGAGTATCGAAAGATCTATAATTAGTTAATATATTAGTTTATATTAGATCTAGAAATAGTTAGATCTTAATATAAGTTAGTGAATAAGTGTAATACTAAAATAAAGTTTTCTTTTTATAAGTTTAAAAATATTCGCGTTATTTAAAAAAAATGCCCTGTATACCTTTATACAGGGTATATAGGTACACAGGCAAAATTGAGCAGTAAAAACAAATAGTGAAGTTCCAGAACCCCTAAACACTCATAGTGTTTAGGGGTTCTCATAAAATATAGGGTAGAATTCCATCGTACGACAGCGACATCTTGAGGTTATGTTTGCAGCGGTACTAAGATGGTCGTGATTTCAGGAGGGCCACTTGTTAAGTTAACTGAATGTGCTTGCTACGTCCTTCACAAAAAAAGATACCTTACTTACAAGTTTGTACGGAACCCTCGGTGCGCGAGTCACAACTCGCACTTAGCCGGTTTTTTTTTTAAGTAATATACATTCTCCAGATCGGTTTGATTGATTTAATATACAAGCGGATAAAATTAAGGTTTAAGGAGACTTAAATTCGCGAGTTACAAAAATTTTGCTTCATTTTCTGTTTTTTTTTAAAGAGAAGCTTGTGGTCGGTCTATTATTGTATTGTTGTCGGGACAACGATAAAATTGTTCAAAAAAAAATCCTAAGAATTATTGTTAAATGGTGACGCAATTTCGGAAAGATTACTCACACGGAAATCAAGACATTTATACAAAAATTTTGTAATAAGTTTTGTGTTTGGATATCAAAAAAGAACATCAGCAAAGTCAACATTTAGGGTTGTGTTTACGGAGCCCATTAGTGAATTATTTTGATGCGTTGCTATGGATACTTTTACTTCACTAGCAAAATAATTTTTTTTATTTAAGTAGTGAATAAACAACTGTTTTATTGATCCGCAGCTAAGGTATTAAACGTGACTTTTTAAGGTAGAATTGAATAAAAATTATTACACATATTAGGAAAAATGTTATTCTTTATGAGTTCACTTTAAGACAGTTTCTGCTTGTTTTATATACGTAAAAACAATCTGAAATTATTTTATCGTGAGCAGTTAGTAAAAGTCTAGTTAGTCTTTTTGTCATATTGTATCAATTAATTATCAAAGATGATGAAGAGGATTTTTTTGCAGATTCACAACTAATTCAAGGATTCAAACACTTTATAAAAATCTTAACTTCACAGATTATAATTTCTAGGAAATTTGTTTTATACATATCGTTAACAAAATTAACATCATTGCGTATAAAACGTATAAATAATCTTTCTTTAATTACTTGTCTGTAATTATTAAAAACTTCCAACTCAACAAAATATGTATATTAATACTTTATAAAAAGTAATGTTTGATGCATTATTTTTGATGTAATTTAAATATTGTTATTTTTCTTCTTATATCTTTACTTATTACTTTAGCACACACAAAAAATTAAAATTTTGGAACATCGTTTCGTACCCCTTTCAAACTACTCGCGTACTGAATAAGGGTTCGCGTACCACAATTTGGGAAACACTGCTCTAGAGCAGTGTTTCCCAAAGAAAGAAAGAAGAAAAAGATTTTTTTTCCTTTTTGTGTGTGAGAAAGCGAAAATAAAAATAGCAATTTGTAAATTACATAAAAATAATGCTTCAAATATTACTTTTTATATAATGTTTGAATCCTGTGAATTAGCTGTTAATTTGCAATAGTTCAATCATCTTTGACAGATAATTAATACAATACAAATCAAAACTAAGTTGTTTCTTCGGTTTTTAAATTAGTTCTTTTTTTATAATTTTTATATAACCAAGAGTTTATTTTACCAACTGCAGACGACAAAATTTGAAAATTGTTTTTGCAAATTTAAAGGCAAGTAAAAACTCTCTTAAAGAGAAGAACAAAATTTTCGTTTCTCCAAAAACTTCGAATCTTTTATTCCCCATTCTAGGGATTTACTATAACTTTACTTACGATTACTATTTTACTTACGATATATCAATACAATTGCTGTTTTTTAATAGCATATCTCAAAAATTTTGTATTTTCTACTATCCTTCGGGGTACGAAGGGATAAAAAATGTTTTAAAGGGGTACACACGGGTGGAAAGTTTGGGAAACACTGCTCAAGACCAAACTTTAGAAAAACAAAACAAAAACACACTTAGTGATCTAGATCAGCGGTCGGCAACCGGGTGTCCTCGGGCCCCCAGGGGTCCGTGGGGAAATTTTAGGGGTCCGTAAATATATTCAGATAATATTAAATTCGTTGAGCTCATGTAATAAAATTTTGAATCAAAAATAAATTTTGTCAAGGCTCTCTGTAAAATAAAACGAATATTATATTGTGAATTGATTACCAACATTTCGTACTACTCTCACTTGCCAAAATTCTCAAAATCTCAAAAGCGTTTAATTAACTCTTGCCCTTTCCTGGAGAAAACATTCAAATGTGTCAATTTTCGTTACAAATGTTGTACACAGTAAAAGCTAACTTTCCATTTAAACAGATTTGACCTTATATTTTATATTCGATAATTTTCAAAAAATTTCCTGCAGAGCTGATTAGGACCACTAAATTCAGGATGAATTTAGTGGTCCGCAATACCTAAAAGGTTGCCGACCGCTGATCTAGATATCGACAAGTTACCTTATATAGACAAATTTTAGAAGCACATTTTCTATTTGTAGCTTTTATTTGAATACTATAGCTGTTAACTTAATAATTAAGATTGAATTAAACTGCTTGGTTAATTCTATTATAAAAATACAGCAAATCGTTTGAAATCCTAAAAATAAACTTATTAATCCAAGTTTATTTAGGATTTCAAGCGATTAAAGCGATAGATAGATTAAACAAAATACATTTATCTAATCAATTATAATTTTTCAAGTTAGAAATTTTGCAATTTTATCAATAAAATCAGTATTACTTTCTTTCAATTTTAATCTGAATTGGAAAAGGATACAATTTTGGTAAATTAAGGTCGTTATGATATACGGGGAATAATGTAATAATTGTTTTAGTAGTATATTTAAATAAAAAAAACATACAAGAAAAATAATACACTAATTTTATGGGTGTTTTATAATTTTTATTGTCTTGTTAACAACTGACATTATTAACAAGGTTTTTTATTATTTTTTTTGTTGAAAAAATTCAAATCTTTACGAAGCTATATCCAGCGGATGTTGGCTCCAATTGAAATGAATTACCTAAAAACAAAACCACAAAATTAATTAAACAGTTGATAAAACTATAATTAATTCTGTGCCTTGGTAGAAAAAGATCCAATTGGTTTGGGGTCGTTCATTAATTACGTGATGTTTTTTAGCAACTTTTTAAGCTCCCTAAGGTGTAGTGATATCTCACTACACCCCCTCCTTCCCCCATGTGATTTATTTAGTGATTCTTCACAAACCCCCTTCGCCCGATTCGAGCCCCAAGTGATTAATGGACGATCCCTTTTGTGAAATCTGCTAAAGAACATTTTATGGTCGTTTTTCTAACAAGGTACATAATGGTTCTATATCATTTGATTCATTAGTTCTATCCTATACTTATGAATATAATTATCTACATTCATTTTAATAGCAATTTTCTTAAATTTTTAGAAATGTGCAGTAATCTTAGAATGCCTATGCTACAATTTCAGCATGGCAAGTGGAATTACAACCTCTTTAATATCCCCTTCAGAAAAATTAATGCCTGCTTGAACATAAAATGCACACAAAAATTATTTCTAAAGGGTTCAAATACATATCATTACTAAAACTGATACCTTAAAACTGATTACTTAACCGTTTGGGTACATTTAACAGCTGATACACGTCATGCATTCTTGTCATACATTCACTTACTTCTCATACATTCTTGGCACAGATTCACTTGCTTCTCATACATTCACTTGTCATACACTCTCTAAATAAAAATATATAGAAAGAGTTAATAAAACAGTATTACATGGAAATAAAACAAATGTAAAAAGATCAACAGAACATGAAATATTGCTGCATCAATAAGGTGTTGATTAAAGAATATCTTGTTAAGGTACTTACGAGAAAGAATACATCTATTTGGACCTTGCACGCATCTTCCTACGCTTACGCTTTAGCCTTCGCATACGCTTCTTACGCCACTAAAAAAACAGAAAAAGCAATCATGAAAAAACGATACACAATAAACTTAAAGCTATTTCTCATGTGAAATATGAAAATGTGCAGCAATCTTAGAATGCCTATGCTATTATTAAAGCATGACATGTGGAATTACTGCTTTGTTTGATTTGTCCCCTTGAAGCTATCAGAGATGCTAAAATATATGCATCTTAATTTACCAAAAGGACATGATAATATTATATAAATTACAGTTAAAATATTATTATTAAAGAAATATAAGAAACCTTGTTGATAAATGCTGCTATAATAGGGAATATGTATCTATTTTTTTATATGCTTCATTCACTTTTTACTTCGTCTTAACATAGTAAAAAATATAAATGCTATTGAGTGTTACAATTTATTTTTAAAATGATAATATATATAAATGATTAAATTTGACCCGTGGATAGGGTGGTTGCAACAGTTACTATATGGTAATTCATACTTACATTGAATTGAAAAATTCACTATGTTTTTACCACACTTGTACTATGTAAAAATGTTATAGAACTTGTTATTCACAGTTGCATATTCCCTATTATAATAACTTCAACAAATATGAAATTGGTGAAACCTTCCTACGTTATATATAATCATACAAACTTAAAACAAATGGAACAGTCTGAATATATAAATATATTCAGTCTTTCCGGAGCTCTATAACAATTATTGAGTCTTTTTAGGACTACCAAAACAAATCTCACATTAAATTTGTAAGTGTAAATGTTTTTACCAAATTTTCAAAAAATATGAGTTTTAGAGGGATAAAAAAAATCATGGGACGAGATAGTGTGAGGACTGATAGAAAGAAGAGGGTTACAAGTGAATGGAGCAAAGAAGATGGCAAAGGACTGGAAGGAATGAATTAAAAAGAATGTAAAATAAATAGCAAGTTATAATAAATAGCAATGGCAAGTTGTTAAAACTTAATTTTCAATAATAAAATTAGAATCACACGATTTTTTAGTTTCAAAATCTTATTTAGAATACTACACGTACGTTTCACCAACACTGTGGCTTCATCAAGTAATGATATCCAAATATATGGAATTGATAAATTCACTGTGTTTTTAACACAATTATAATATGTAAAAATACACTTAACCGCAAAATTAACGCACCACTTATACATTCTGATTTATTTCGAAAAATAATGTGTTTCCGATTCATCAATTACAAGTATAATAATAATGTTTATTGTTACGCCTTTTGTAGGTTTTAGCTGTCCTCTTATATGTCATATTTAATCTCGAAGTCATAGCAGCTTTTCATAAGTAGTATGTTTTTCCAATAATTAAATCTGGCTTCTAAAATTGGTTTTCACTTGTTTTATCAATAGATACGATAATTGTCATTTGTGAAATACGTCTGAATGTATTGAAATTGTAACTTTGTCGAATGAAGGACTAACAAATCGCGAACTTGGTAGAAGATATTGAGTGTCTTATACAACAGTTGGTAGGGTTCTGCAGAGGTTTATAGAGAAGAAAGATGACTCTAGACGACCTGATCAAGGCAGACCATGAACTACTAATGCCATGGAGGGCCTATTTTTAATGCTTCGAACACTGAGGGAACGGTACACTACTGCATAAAGTCTCCAAATATAACTTGCTGAGGTTCATGGCATTGATGTTAGTCAATATACCATAAGAAGAAAACTTGGTTCTTCAAATTTACGACCTTGGGTAGCAGCTAATCAACCACCCAAAAACAGAATGGCTTTTGTAAGGAGGCATGTGGATTAGGAAATCCATGATTTGGAGCAGGCATTATTTACAAATGAGTCAAGGTTGCCTTGTAAGTTTTGATTGCCGCCCAAGAGTGTACAGAAAACCAAACGAAAGATTTTCTGCTTGTAACATTCGAGAAACCACTTTATGTGGAGGTGGCTTAGTGGTGGTACCGCGTTGGAATATTTTTAACAGATTGCACAGAGCTTTTGATTGTTGATGGTGGATGTCTGCATTCTGAACGATACATAACAGACATTTTAGAACATTTTGTGGTACCTTTTGCATCTTACATTGGGGATGGATTCGTTCTTATGCAGGATAATGCTAGGCAACGTGCGGCACATATTGTTACTGAATTTTTAAATTATGTTAATATTCAAGTCCTAGAGTGGCCACGCTGCAGTCCAGACCTGAACCCAATAGAGTATCTTTGGGACATAATGGGGCGCCGGGGTAGAAGTCAGCATCCACCACCTAACAGCTTAGAAGAGCTGCGACAAAGTCTTAACCATGTATGGGAAGATATCCCTCAAGAAATGATTAGATCTCTAATTGAAAGTATGCCACTGCGATGTCAGGCTGCATTATCTAGAGGTGGTAACACTAGTTATTGATAAGCCATAAACATTTCAAAAGAAGCTGTATTCGTGTGTATAATAATAATTATCATTTTACATACACATAATTTTGTTAAATATACCAAATTTTTTGTTTTCGTTTTTTCTCCACAATTATTTTAAACAAATTTATCATTATTATCGAAATAATTCTGTTTATGTGTTCTATTCTTAGAATGCTGTTCAAAATGTATGATAATATTGTGACAATTAAAATAAATGGAAATGTATATGTGATGCGTTAATTTTGCAGTTGTGTATATAACTTGTTATACACAGTTATACAAATTTAGACACTTATCACAACTCAAGTTTCAACTGCAAAAGGTCATTTTCAAGCTAATTACAAATTGATGATTGAATGTATTTATACTAAAGATTTTTTTGGCAGGAGAAGGGGTCTTTTTGCAATTGGGGAATTACCTGGAGACGATTAAGCAAGATTAAAAAGTTGCAAGAAGATGCTGTTTGAAAATGATTCTAGAAGTTAAGATTTTTAAATTGTCCATTTCTAGAAATTTATGATTACATTCAAGACAATGGTTTGAAAAAGAAAGTGTCTTTTTTAAGAGGAAAAGCGCGAGAATTTTCTGAAAACCTTGTTGGAATACTTCGTCCTGTCTGACCTATGTACATGCTAATGCATTCGGAACAATGAATTTAGCATATGCCGGATTTTTTGAAGGACAACTTTGAGGAGGGATTTTTGATTTAATGCTACTTGAAGATTTTGCTTTCGAAGAACGTTTGCGATTTGTTTGCTTGTATACATATTATAATTGTGGTAAAAACATAGTGTATTTATAAATTCAGTGTAAGTATGGATTAACACCTAGTAACAGTCACAACCATCCTATTCATATCCAAATTCAATTAAACAAACATACTGCAAAACAAGAAACAAAAGTTGACGAGCAGGTGTATTATAGGTTTAGACTGAGTAGAAAATTGTTCGTTTATATCTAATTGATCATTCAAAATACCTTTTTTTTTATTAAATTTGTTTATCTATAAGCTTCGTAATCAATTTAGTTTTCATCTCATGTGTAATATTTCAAAATTTATTATAGAATTCATGATTGTAATCTAAACTATGGTTAACAAGAGTAGATTTTTTGGAATCGTAGCTTCTTTCACGTTCCTGGATTCTGGTTTCGAATAACCTCCACGTTTGTATTATCTAGACTTTACTTCAGTCTTCACAGATAAACATATAAATATTTGTTATTATTGAATAAATTTTATGTTCAATGATAATTTTTTTGTATATATCAAGTTTTAATTTTACAACAGCATTTAAAATGAACGTTTTAAAAAAATACTTTGATATATTCTTTCCTCTTAAAGATCCTGTATTAATAGCTTATGGTAATATTATATTGAGCAAATAATAGAGGAAAATGTGAAAATGATGCTACTAGAGAAAAAACAATATATTGATCACTTACAAAGTGTGAAATGTACCCAAAATATAAGCTATTACCAAAATACTGCAACAAACGTTCCCATAATAAACATGATTTTACACAAATTGAGTTAATGTATATCGGATTTACTTTTAAAAACTAATCATGGTTTCACATAAACACATGGTTAAAAATGCGTTGTTTTTTTTTCAAATATATTTATCGCCGCTTTATCCGATTGTGGCTTTTTTACTTCAATAATCGCAAAAAGTTTGCATTTGTAAAAACTTTATCAATCGTTATCATCGAACAACATAACGTTTTCATTAAAACAAAAAAACACTAACACGTTTCTAAACCGGACATTTTGTTTCCCATAACCAAACATCACAATTGTGAAAAACCAAAATTATCAATTCTACGTTAAATATAATTTAAAAAATATTACCTTAGCTCTCATCTTCTAGCTGTTACTAGAACTCCAGCAGAAGGAATGTCCCTCAAACTAGAGGATTCTGAAGATAACAGCGGTTTACGTCTAACAACGACGAAGATGAAAATGAGAAAGAACGTTCGGCGAGCGGAAACTTATAATTCCAATAATCTTCAAGTACTTACCGACCGCGACCTGTCGTTTCCGGTGCGCAACCAAACTATTTTTGAAAAACAATGAAAATCAACAGCAAAAATGTAAAATAAATTTTGCGAAAGTAGATTTATTTCAATAAAAGGATATTTTTAGAATAAAATACTGGAAAAATTTACTATTAATTGACAAATTTTATTTACTTTCTATAGCAACGTAGCGAAATAGATGGCACTTACGTCGATTATGACATAGCTTAATTGGCATATAGATGGCAGTAAAAATAAGTTAAATTAAATATTTGCATATTTAAATTGATAATAAATGTAATAAGCTTGTTGGATTTTCAATTGTATAAACGAAAATATAAAGTTAAAATAATATTAAAAATTAATTTTATTTACTAAATTTTGTGTTTGTTAATCAACACCTGATTTGTTGGAAGGGTTGGTATAACAAATAGACAACTTCATTATGTGATGGAAGATATTAAGTGCACGGAGCAGACAGAGATATCTAATTAATTACCTGTTCGACAGTTTATTTTTGCGGGAAAATTTCCCTTAGCCTGCACTTTCATTGTCTCTACGTGTTTTCTTGTTACAAAATCCAAACAATTTCAACATTTCAACTCCAAGTAGGTGAGAAATATAAAATCTAACAATCCATTTAATCCATTCCAATTTAATTCAATGTTCCCGTACAAAAATTTCATACAAAATTTTATGATTTTAGTTTAACTTTTTATCCAAAAAACATCCCACAAAATTTAATGATTTTACTTTAAATTTCATCCAAAAATTACCCTCAAAATGCCTCTCCTAGACTCCGCACACCTTACCCCAACAAGAATGACTAGATCAGCCAGCAAAAGACTTTCTGTAAACCCAAATGTACCCCCAAAAATTGAAAGACCAATTCGTTCAGCAAGGAGACAAATTATCGTCATTGATTCGGATAGTGATGAAGAAGTTACGACTGCATACAGAAATCGTCGTCAACAAACTATCGCCATTGATACAGATAGTGATGAAGAAGTTACAACTGCTTACAGAAATCGTAAAGAAATACTTCCCAAAGAAATATTAAATAATAATATAAAACATAAGGTGAAACAGATGGAAACGAATATTGTTGATGAGGTTGTTAAGTTGAAAGAATGTAAAGTGTTAGTTAAAAATTGTGATATAAAAAATAATAATTTAGTAAAGAAGGGTAGTAATTGCATCAATGTAGATAACAATGAGAACAACATAGAAGAATTGAATAATCCTAAAATTAAGGAATTGGAAAATAAAGCGAGAAGTCCAATTATCCTTAAGCTTGTCCTTACGCCAAAGAAAAGGATTCAAAACAATCTTCAAGAATATAAGGTGGTTGTTTCAGAAAATGTACGTGGTAAAGCTTGTGAAAGTCCATTGAAAAATAATTTAAAAAAGAATTTGAATGAAGATATCCAGGATGTCGATAAATTCAAAGCTAAAGAATTGACAAACTTCGATGGATACAGAAGTCCAAGTAAATTAAATGTGACTCCACGTAAAAAGAAATCAGTAACTTCTGACTGTGAGTTTTCAAAAATGAATCAAGTTACACCTCCAAAGCAAAAGAAAACAGAGAATAATGAAAACAAACTCTTCAGTCCATCCAGTCTTTTAGCGCAATTAGATTTAAATAGCTCTCCTACGAAAAATGTAGCTGAACACAAATATGAACCAAAGAAACTTTTCGAAACTACCTCAGTTTTCCAAAATGCAAGGAAAGCATTAAGCAGCACCATCCCCATCCAAATGCCAGGAAGAGAAAAAGAGCATGAAGAGCTAAGAAAGTTTATTAAAGGACATTTGGAAAACAAAACTTCTGGGACTTTGTATGTCAGTGGACCCCCGGGAACTGGAAAAACAGCTTCTTTATCCACAATTTTACAACAACCTGATGTAATTTTTACAATGATTCTTCTAAATATTATATTAATGATTTTTTTGTTTTAGATTATTTCCGAATTCAAGGAAATTTATGTAAATTGTACAGGTATCAAATCCTCTGGTTCAATTTATTCACGGATTGTCAAGGAATTGGGTTTGAAATGTTCAGGGAAATCAGAAAGAGATTATGTGATGACAATTGAGACTTATTTAGCAAGAAATCATAAAATGATGTAAGTTTTTAGATAAAAGTAACATAAGATAAAGAATAATAGGTTTTGATCTATAATAATATAATCCTTTGAATCTCCTGTGTACCCTTTTGGGTGTGGAGATTATAGTGGGCTTGTACAGTTTTTAAAGTTCTTTGATGGTTTTGCCAGAGCCATGCACAGGAGGATGGTGCCTTATTTTTATTTGCATCCCAGGATTTGAACCAGGGACCTATGGCTTAGTAATAGTAGACCTATGGCTTTTATTGCTATTATGTTCTTAAATTTAACAAGATATTATTATCATTTGTAGATTAGATTTGTCGATTTAGGAAGTGACTTGTACTGCAAATGTTGTTGTATTCCCAACGTTATACACATTTAGATTTTCTTTAATGAGGTATTCTAAAACATACTCACCTCTCTTATTAGTGTCCATGCTGCCCCACATCTCGTTGTCGGCGCTTGCGTCACCTCCTAAGATGGGAGACACCCTTCTCCTAATAAAGTGTTCTACCAGCCTTTGTACTTCTATGGGTTCTGATGTCTTGTGTCCTATGATACCACTGCCTTGGTTTTGATTTATAAGAAGTTAAATTGTTTGTTGGAGGTATATTAAAGTTCATAATACTAATATCAATGATCCCTTATAATAACCTTTTGAACCTAGGTAGAGTGGGTTAATTGAAAGACTAGAAGAAGTGGTGAAGGAGCAGACAAGACAAAAGTTACAAAAGTGACAATTATGTAATTATTGGGAATTTAGATTAATTTTATTTTGATAGATTCTAGTTTATAGATTGATATAGATAGTCACGTCCTTTTAATTCCTCAAGGATGTAACTGTGTATAGACAGTGTAGGTGTCCCATTATTTTTGACTGTGTTCCATTCAGACTTCTTTAACAGAAAAATAATTAGAAGATTAGTAATCTAATAATTAGTGTTTTCAAGCATAAGATATACCAATTTTGAAAAGCCATCATGTCCTGTGCAGTCCTGACTGGAAGTCACAAATTATAATCTATCACCCATGTGAATATCCTACCACGTAATATACAGGGTGTTTCATAAATTCTAGCGCGTATTCTAGAGCTCAAAATAAGAAATAAAGTCCGTATAAAAATTTGTCCGAAAACGCTTCCTCAGGTCATTCATTTCATTTCATTTCCGAGTCCGAGACACCAGTGTTTACATTCAGGCCCTTCCTTTCCAATACTTGTCAGCGTTTATCGCGCTCTCATTTGCCACAATTAGGCCCTATCGTGCACGCCTCGCCCATGTTGGGACATCTGAGAAGGTGGCTGTCGCTCTGAAGTCCATTCACACAGCTCGTCATCCACAGGCATTCCTCATCTCATCCTGTTCGATTTGCAGCGCGTCACTCCTGTCCTTAGTCTGTTCAATGATTTCCATGTCGCGTCCAATTTCCAAGTTTTCCCGGTAGCAGTTCCTCTCTGCGTTCGGTCCGCAGATTTGGGTGTTGTTCTTTCCATAGTTTCATGCGGCGTTGTTTTGGGCATGTCTGCAGTTGTTGCGTATGTTGGAGAAAGCTCTTCCTTGATTTGAGCCGTCGCCTATCTGGTTGTTGGTCGTTTCGAGGGTCCCGTCTATTTCAGATCTGTTTCTGCCGCTCTGTTTCGGATGCTACTTTGCGTCTGACGTATGCTGGGGCAATTCCAGATAGATGGTACAGCTTCTCGACGGGTGTCGGTCGCAGGCAACCTGTTATAATCCTGCACGTCTCGTTTAAGGCCACGTCGACATGTCTTGCGTGAACCGAGTTGTACCACACTGGTGCAGCGGACTCGGCAGCTCAGAAACAGAGAGCAATAGCCGACGTACGCAGCACGTCAGGCTGCGCTCCCCATGTTGTGCCGGTGAGCTTCCGGATGATATTATTTCTAGCACAAACTTTGGCCTTTGTATTCTGGCAGTGTTTTTGGAAAGATAGTGTTCGGTCCAGTGTTACGCCCAGGCACTTTGGAGTGTCGTATGTTTCGAGTTCTTGTTCTCTCCATGTGATTTGCAGCTTCTTGTGTGCGTCCATATTTCTCAGGTGAAATGCACATACCTGGGTTTTGCTGGTGTTCGGCTTCAACTGGTTTATGTCATAGTACTGTGCCATGTTTTCTAAGGCTGTAGTTTATTCTCGACTTCTTCAAAGCTTTTCCCTTGTGCCACGATGGCTGTGTCATCCGCATAGATAAAGCGACGAGTCTGTTGATACCAGCAGTGTTGGTAGGAGCCAGTACACTTCCCTGAGGTAGCACGTTCCTCTGGTCTCTCCATCGACTCCTTATTCCCTGCAGTGTAACATAAAAGCGGCTGTTCTGCAACAGAGTTTTCACCAGTCCAGCTAGGCGATAGTCATTGGTAAGATGATACAATCTCTCTACTGCTTTTTGGTGCTTTGCAGTATCATATGCTGCTGCCAGGTCTATAAAGGCTACTCTGGTATTTTGCTTGTGCTCGAAGCCATCTTTAATATGTTTTAATATGTAATATGTGTTAAGTCTAGAACTTGGATGCAGCAAGACCTTCCCGGTCTAAACCCTATTTGCTCTGGTATTTAGCTTTCGTCTACTTTACCAGATATGCTATTCAGTATTAATCTTTTGAAGACCTTGAAGAGATGACATAGTAATGATACAGGTCGAAAGCTTTCCTGCAGGATCCTTTTCTGGTTTAACAGCGCGACTAGCGAGCCTTCCTCCACAATTTTGGGATTTGCAACTTCCTTGCAGAGCAGTTCATTAAGTTGGTGATCCATGCAATGGTCACAGTTCGAAAATGTTTTATTTGTTCTGTTCTTAGATCATCTAGTCCTCCAGCCTTGTTATTTTTTAAGCTGTTAATGGCGGTTTTTAATTCACTGCTTGTAAATGGCTCAGCTAGACGGTTTAGTTGTCTGGATCCCTTTGTATTTGAGTTTCAGGGGGGGCCTTCTTTGGGTCTTTCCGTTCATTTGCAGTTGGTGTGCGATCTGATTTGAAGTGTCAGATTCGACAGTGGTGTCAGATTCGACACTGGTGTCAGATTCGACACTAGTGTCAGATTCGGAGTTGAATTTGGGGGGAGCGTTGCTAAGTTTTTTGATAAATTTCGAGTCACGTCGGCTTTTCAGCTTCATATCCAGATCTTCCATCATCGTTCGCCACTTATCGGAGTTTGCTCTAGAGATTGCTTGCATCAGATCTTCGCCCGTATTTATGGTATCCTCAAAGAAGAGGTTGTCCTCATATAGGGTTCAGTACTTCTTCAACAGGTCTGCGGTGTTTTCTTGATAGTCTCTTGACGATGTTGATGAAAGCATCAAAGTTTTCGGGCTTTGCTTCCAGGGAGGTGATCTTGTGGTCCAGGTCAGCTGCTAGCTCATCCCATCTTGCCTTCCTGAAATTAAAGCGCCTTTCGAAGGGAACACTTTCAGGCCTCACTGCTGCATAGATTACGCATGTAATGGGGAGGTGCTGTGTTTTTGGGAGTGGATATTCTACATATTTTGTTGATAGGGGAACAGGTTTTTCCGAGACTAAAATGTTATGGGGGTTATAGCCTCTTCTTCAGCGACCGCTATTGAAAGACGGAGGCAGCTTCCTGAGGTCCAGCCCTTAATAGGGGATGGCCTCACGCAACATTTTTGCTAATATTTTAGACGCAACTAATGATCTGCCTAGTAAAACCTCTCCTATAGTGCCGTTCGGAACCGGCGATAAACGCTAGGTTCTGCATATTAGTGAATGATGCGTTCCACAAGTATGCGCGAGACATATGCCTACGCTAGAACACTAGTACCTTAAGACCACTGGCACCTTAAGAAGAAGAACTACTGATCTGGCCAAAACTAAACTAAACTGGACTCCTCTGTTTCCTATGTTTAAGTCCTCTACACCTTCCATCCTTTTCCATTATTACCAAACTATTACCATCCTTATTCATGCACTGTTTCCATTTCTTTCCTTACGCTCTTTCTCTTTTGGTACTCTCCTTTTTCGCACTCTTGTAGTCAATGCACCCACACGTCCTTCCCTTCCCCACATACTTCACAGCTTTTATACTTATCATCCATCCAACACTTTCTTCACACCCGCATCTAAACCTGGCAATTAATGACTGGGAACATTGTTGATTTAAGTATTTGGGGAGTTCTTCAAATATTTGTATGTCCAAATGCCCTTATTATGTTTACTCTCCATTATTTTCCTATGACGTTCTTGCAGTTAAACTTCCTGCAACCTTACCACTAGCCATTCGCCAACTCGCATGCCTTTCCTGTTAAACCTCTCCATTTCCATGACAGACATACCACCTCCTTCATACAGTTTCCTTCTATTCCTTCCCCAGTTTGTCATCCTCCTCCCATTCATTCCTTCAAAATTTGCTACCCTGGATACTTCTCTTACAATTCTTTCCTCTGTTATTCCATTCACCTTAGATTCACACCTTGCCATTCGTTGGTTTGCTTTAATCCTTAGTTTAAAAGCGTTTAGCTCCTGCAGTAATATATAAGAAGTTGATTTGTCTAATTGCAGGGCCTTTTTAAAGAATTGTAGCTGCTCTTTTTCTACATCTTATTCATTCACTCCCTATACTTCTGCTCCATACATCAATATACTCCCCCAACAAGCCTTCTTTATCATCTCTTTCGTCCAGTAATTTGTGCTAAACTCTTTCTCTTTCCCCATACTTTCCAGAATCTTTCCTCCGCCATCCGCGCTTTCTTAGCCACGTACTTTATATGCTCTTTTTTTTTCTCAACCACTCTCATATACACATCCAAAATTCTTTAAATGCCCAACCTGTTCTATCTCCACCCCCTTCCATTTGAAACTCTCCTTCTTACACACCTCACCTTTCTTAAACCTCATCCATTTTGTTTTACCTACATTTACCCTCAGTTTAATTTTATCAAAATATCTCTCCAATCTCTTAATCATTTCATTAAATTCCTCCCCAGATTTTGCCGGGTCTACCACATCATTTTCATATGCCAGACTCCACACTTTCTTCCTCCTAACCACCAATCCTCCTATTTGTCCCACAGCCTGGACCTTCTCCAAATTTGCCACATATATATTGAAGAGTGCTCCTTATTGCCACAACGACTCTCAAATACAAACCATAAATTCTTAAAATGCCCAACCTGTTCTATCTTCACCTTCTTCCATTTGAAACTCTCCTTCTTACACCCCCACCTTTCTTAAACCTCATCCATTTTGTTTTACCTACGTTTAGCCTCAGTTTCCTTTTATTAAAAAATGTGTTCAATCTCTCAATCATTTCTTTCAATTCCTCCGCAGATTTTGCCAGAACTACCACATCATTTCCGTATGCCACTATCCACACTATCTTCCTTATAACCACCAGTCCTCCTATTTGTCCAGCAGCCTGGATCTTCTCCAAATCTGCCACATATATAGGGTGCGCCATGGGAAACGGACGTTTTACAAATGAATGGTACTTACTATTTTAGGGTTTAAACATTTTTTGTTGGCAGAAATAAGTAGGTCAGAACATGCAGTTTGAGTACCTATGTATGAAAAATAATATCATTAAGGTGGTGTCCATTTTCACGCTGAAAAATTTGGAGATGCTCTCTGAAGTAAGCTTCTACTCTCTCCAATAGTTGACGATCGATCTGAGCAATGTTTTGCTCTATCGCTTGCCGCAGTTCGGCCAAACCATGAAGTTTGGTTTCATACACACGAGACTTTAGATACCCCTACAAGAAAAAATCACACATTGAATGGTCTGGTGGGCGAGGGGGCCAATGCAAATCACGGAATCTGTTGATGATGCGACTAGGGAACAGTTGTCTAACAGCAGCCATCGACACTCGGGCAGTGTGGGTGGTAGCTCCATCCTGTTGGAACCAAACATTTCGCAGATTGATTCGTCTTCCTCTTAGATCAGTTTTCAAGAAGTTGTTTACCATATTCACGTGACGATCGAACGAGGGCACGAGCGAAAAAGTAGGGCCCTATGACACCAAACTTACCGATGCCGCATCACACCGTAATTTTGAGGCTGTGTAGTGGTGTATCATCTAGAGATTGTGGATTTTCAGGCTCTGTATCGGAAGTTTTGACGATTCACAATATCATTAAGATCATAACGAGCCTCGTCGCTTATTATCAAAATCTCTTTAGGCTCATCTTCCAAAAGTTAGAGCATCGCTTCAGCAAAAGCTGCACGTTGTGGATGGTCGGCCTCCTTCAACTGGTGCACAACTGCCAATTTATAGGAGTGAAAAAGTAAATCTTGGTTTAGAATTCGCCGTGTAGTGTTTACTGTAGGATATTCGTACTGTTGCAGAATGGCGAGGAGCTGGACGCCTTGGGCTATGTAACATAGCCTGCCATACACGTTCCATGTTCTCCGGAGTTCGAACTGTGCGATGTGGTCCAGGTGGCTTCTTCTTCATTGAACTGCCTCCACCACGAAGGGCATTAACCAATTGCAAAATGGTGTTCCAGCTCGGTATGTCTCCATAGCGAGGAACATTAAACCTTCGACGAAAGAGACGTTGAACTTCCGTGACTGATTCGCCGCTCCTCACTAAAATGAAAATACACGTAAACGCGATGCGCCACCGTCCACAGCGGCATTTGAAACTAAATAATAACCATTCACAAAATGCAGGGGTCCGGGGATGGCGTCGACGGCTTCGGTTCTCCTCTCCGACCCTTGCCGGTTTAGTACTACCTATCCAAAAAGCGTACGTTTCCCAAGGCGCACGCTGTGTATTGAAGAGTGCTGTGCTAAGCGGGCTGCCTTGCTTCAGAACCATATCTACTTTGAACGCGCTCGACTTACTTTCTCTCACTCTGACACTACACCACGTTTCCTTGTACAATCGCCCGATACACTCTCTCAATGTTCCTTATATCCCCGTTTTTCCAAACATTCCCACACCATTATCCTGTTTACAGTGTCATATGCACACTTTACGTCCAGGAAGAGAGCAAAGAGCTTACTTACCCTTTAGACTTGCGAATTCCTGGCCGATAATATGCCTCAGGGTTATTAAATGCTCAGTACTTCCCCTTCCTTTTCTAAAACCTGCTTGTGTTTCTGGTAGCAAATTCCATCCACTTCCTCCCCCAAACGCCTTTGTAATAGTTTCGCAAACTTTTTATAGGATGAATCTATGAGCGTTATACTCATATAGTTTCTCATTTCGTCTCTCTCCCCGCTATTGTAGACAGGTATCACTTCCCCTACCGTCCAGGCTTTCGGCAGTTCAACTTCTTTCCCCCATATTCTATTGCATTCGCCAGTCACTCTCCCAAACATTGATCGTTTGGCATCATCCATGCCTTATTCGGTACCCCGTCTTGACCTGCCGTCGTTCTTTTCTTCAACGATTTTACTAGATTTACCACCTCCTCCAATGAAAGTTTCTCTTCTTCCATTATCCAATACTCGAGTTTTTGCCTCGTCGATCCTTTTTGCTCTACCTGCTCTCTAACTAACTCCATGAAGTGCTGTTTCCAATCCTCTATCTTAATTTTACTCCTTGTTCCTTTAACTCCTTGCTTCTAAATCCATTTTAGGAACTGCCACAGCTCTTCCACCCTTTTCTTTTCCCTACCCTTCTTACTTCCCTACGTCTTTTGTTTTCATAACTCTCTCTAGCTGCAGTTTTTGTTTCTTTATTTCATTTTTGACTTCCTTTCGTTTTATTCATCTGTTTATCACCTCTCTCAGCTTTTTCATTTATTTCCTGCATTCTTCATCAAACCATGTGGATTTAGCTCCAGTTACCTTGATAGTTTTTAGCCACCATTTATACTCTCATACACTGGGTTATTTCTTCAATATTAAGCCGATCCGATTTAAATACAGTATAATTTTGTTAATCCAGCATGTTGATGCACGATTCTGACCAAAGCTAACTCCACTCTACAATTGTCTTCGGAATAAAAATTCCGAAGACAATTGTAGCTCTTGTAAAAACAAGAGCTTTCCAATAAATGTGAAGTGGAAGTTAAGCTTGTGCCTTGGCTTCAAGGCACAAGCAAGGAAAATTTTATTTTCTTTTCTGACGAAGAAATCCTCAGCCTAATTGTTCGAACGATGACGATGAAGCTAACGAGACTTAAATTTTTGAACTATGCGAACTGTAGCAAACGGTGACACGTTTAACGTACTCAATGTTTGTTCGAAATGGACAGAAGAGAACGCCACCGCAAGTGATGATGTGTTAGTGCGGAAAAGGTTGCCAGAGTGCGTTTCTCATCAAATGATTTAGGCAAAGAAACAAAAAGCAAAATTATTTTGTTTAATATTTTTTTCAGTTTGTACAAATTTTTTGTATGTACACGTTTACGTATATTTTATTGTTTCTGAAATACAATTGCACATAAAATATGAACAATTGTTATTGTTTTGTTTTAACCCTGTTAATCCGTAATGTTTTGATAATCCGGCGGTTGTCTGGTCCCATATGTGTCGGATTATCAAGATTATGCTGTATTATCCTTTCCGCACTTTCCTTTCACCCATGTATATATTCTACCACCTAATATAGTTACTTTGCCAAGTTTGTTCAAGATTTCTTTGTTTTATTTTAATATTAACTTTATATATTTTGTTTCAGTTTATTGGTATTAGACGAGTTAGATCAATTGGAGAGCAAAAATCAGTCCGTTCTCTACACAATATTTGAATGGCCATCAAGACCAGACTCAAAATTAATCCTCATTGGGATCGCTAATGCCTTGGATTTAACCGATCGTATTTTACCAAGGCTACAAGCCAGATGCGAACTGAAACCTTTATTAATGCATTTCGCCCCATATTCAAAGCAGCAAATAGTGGAAATATTCACGAACCGTTTAAAAGTAGCGGGGGTTTTGGATTTATTCTCCCCTGTGGCTCTTCAAATGCTAGCGGGTAAAGTAGCAGCTATTTCAGGTGATGTAAGAAGAGCCTTAGATATAGGCAGAAGGGTAGTAGAAATTGTTGAACAGCGCAAAAAACTAGAGCCATTAAAATTAATTGATAACAATGAAGTTGATAAAACTAAGGTTGATTTAAAACATGTTGTTGGTGTATTGAATTCGGTTTATGGAACATCAAACAATTTAAACGATGACGTTGACGATTCGTTTCCACTACAGCAAAAAATTGTGATTTGTACTTTGCTCTTGGTTTTGAAGAAGAATAAAAACAAAGACATAACAATTGGGAAGCTTCATGAGGTTTATAGGAAAGTTTGTACAAAGAGGAATTTGTTGGCTGTGGACCAAGGCGAGTTTGCTGGGCTTTGTTCTCTAATTGAGACTCAGGGAATTTTGAGAATTAGTGGTAAAAAAGAGCCCAGATTGCATAAAGTCAATCTCGAATGGGACGAGGAAGAAGTGGTTGGTGCCTTGAAGGATAAGCAGTTGATGGCAATGATTTTACAGGACGATAGCGTTTTGGGAAAGTAGTTCCTGATTTTAATGTTTTGACTAAATTTGTTTGAAAAATTCATGTTTTAATTGGAATTATTTTGTACTTAGTTTGTATTGAGAATTTATTTATATAATGATACGTATTTTTAATAAATGAATTTTAATATTTTAATTCTGATAATATGTTGTAATTACACAGCTTTGGAATACAAAGATAAGATTGGAGGGTTTGAGATGAGCTGTGGTGTTTACTACCTATGTATATTATTCATTCAGTTTACACACTTTTATCACAATGTAATGCCATACGATAAATAATGGACAAGACCAGGGATCGGCAACTGGTTTTAAGTAAAGAGCCATTTTTAAAAAACAAACCTTACAGAAGAGCTGTAAGGGTTATAGTATAAAAAATATATTTAATAACGTTCTAATTGTTTTGTACTTTTATTTTCGCATATTGCAAAATAAATAATGAATGCATACCATTTAATAAAAATAAACGAGAGATTTTTACTAATGAGATCTTTGTTTTTAAATTTTTAAGGCTAACGTTGTTCAGCATGGCACATATTTTTCTTTTAAGGATAATTATGTTATTAAAAATCTGTTCACAATAATACGCGGATCCGAAAATTGTCAAGTTGCCACTAGCTTAAATTGATTGTAACTTTCAGGAAGGATTCGAAGTTTCAAATATAAATTGATCTTTTTTCTTTCCAAGTTTTCCAGTACTGTTTGTAAAAAGGTAAATTTTGAAGACAAAAAATATTTTTATTTAAAATCTATTATCTAAAATTCATATACAGATCTGTCAATATTTTGTATCGGGTTAAAATTTATTTTGTTGGTAGAGCAAATGGATGTATCAAAAATGGTAATATTGCGTCTGTAATGGGCTCATAACAGCACTCATATGCGTACGGTTATGGCTCGCCGAGTGCGATACAATTTTCTCAATATGTATCGGCGATTTTTATATTTAGAAATGGCATAAAAGAGCGCAAAATAGAAAAAATACTATTAAAAAAAACTCGTTCGTAAGACGTTTTTCAGCACTTGTCCATTAGAAAAATCCTAAGCAGGAGTGAAAATACTTAGTACTAATGACACTTTCTGCTTCTCGATGGTTTTTTAAATTGCAAAAATGAATTATATTTTCATTGTTGATATTCTAGTAATAACATACAAATGTCCATTGTATAATTCAATATCCTGCATGGTATTAACCACGAAGTAGTTGTTTCAGCATGAGCTTTATCATATCTTAATACAACTTAATATTATAGAGTTACGAACAGGTTGAATATATTCAAGCTACATTTCGTCTTTTAATAAGTGTATATGATTGTATCTATAATTAGTATGGTTTCACTAATATTCAATAGATGAATGACTTTTTAGAAAGTAAAATTTCTAAAAGTGAATTGCAACTTGTCCTTGCAACTTCTTATTGAGATTTTAAAAGCCGTCATATCATTAGCAAAGTAGAATTTCTATAACCGTTATCGTTTACAACGATTTTGCTCTTGGACAACGAAAATGTTTTAACATGTTATTTTACCAGTTATACTCTGGGCACCACATGTAGCAATAGTTGTTAGTTTATTTGTATCAATTTAATGTTTGTCAGCGGAGAAACCACCACGAACCTCGGATCGGGGCACATATTGTTCCAACGAAACAGCGATACTAACTCTCACGTCGGCGGGGTCGCCATAATAATCCATAACAAGCTAAAACACCTCGTGACGAAGGTCGAAGCCATCTGTAAAAAATCGTGTAATCTATGTCGTCCTCAAACTAAACAGCAAGTCCAAATTTTAAATAATATAGGGATATGCTCCTACCAGTGCATCATCGGAAGATGAAAGCGAGCAGTTCTATGAAGACTTAACAACAGCTAAAGACGCAGAAAAATCCAAATTCACCATCATAACTGGAGACTAACGCAAAGGTCGGACCCAGAGACGCTACCGACCCGCCAAATATAGGCCACTTCGGTATGGGAAGACGATATACCACAGGTCAAAACGTTGATTTTGTATGCAAAGAAAATATCTACTGCTTGAATACCTTCTACAAAAAGCCACCTACAAGAAAATGGGCGTGGAAGAGTCCAGGTGGTATTACGTGTAACGAAATAGACTATATACTGGCTTCGGACAGGAAAATAAGCTCACGTAAGACACATAAGATAAACGAACTAAACACCAAAATTACCAACAAAGAAAAGACAAAGAAAAACGACAAACTCAGTGTCAACACAGCCCAGCTAATAAAGGAGCGCCGGAACACACACAGGGACGCACCACAATACAAAACATTGAACAAGCAAGTAAAAACAGCGATTACGAAGGGATATTCGGGCGCACAACACAACAGATTCTCGATGTCATCGAAGATAATTTGAACATGAAAGTACTACGCTCAAATAGCCCCAACGGAAAGATGCTCATTCATAAGATGAAGAACAATCTGGGAGAAATAGTTACAGACAAAACAGATATAGTTACTGTGATACAGGACTTCTACGAGACCCTCCACAACCAGTCAGTCCAGCAGCCAAACCAAATAAAACAAAAAACGACCATGTTCAACGTGGGGCTCAGAAGAAATTCCCGAAATAGATGGCCCTGAGCTAAGAGCAGCTCTAAACTCGATAAAAAACCACAAAACACCTGGAGAGGACCGCGTAACGAGCGAAATGCTAGAAAGCTGAATCGGAAACACTGGAAAAATCAATGCTTATATTGCTGAACAAATGTCTCGAAAAGGGCAAGATCCCCAAAATGCGAAGGTAATACCTCTATTTAAGAAAGGTGACCCTACAAACGTCGAAAATTTCCGTCCAATCAGCTTACTAACTACATTGTACAAACTGCTGACAAAGATACTAACAAATCGCCTGTACAGAAAATTCGACTTCTACCAACCTATAGAGCAGACCGATTTAAGGAAAGGGTACAGCACAGTCGACCATATCCAAGCAGTCCGCACGCTAATAGAGAAATGCACGAAATATAACGTGCCTCTGCATATGGCATTCGTTGACTATCAAAGGCCTCTATTGAGATATGGGCAGTGCTGGATACCATGAACAGAGCAAGAATCGATTCCAGATACTCGGACTTAATTGACCATATTTATAAAAATGCAACGTTACAAGTTAACATCAAGGAAGATCTACGAACCGAAAAAATTAACATCCAAAGAGACGTGCGACACGATTTCCCCAAAACTTTTCACTCTGGCACTAGAGGACATATTCAAGAACCTGAGGTGGGAACAAAAAGGTGTGTGTATAGACGGACATTACCTGAATCATTTACATTTGGCAGACGACATTGTAGTTATGAGCCAAGATATAAACGAACTGGAGGAAATGATAAACGAACTTAAGCAAGCTTCAGAAGATGTTGGCCTACAGATGAACTTCAAAAAGACCAAAATCCTCTATCATGAAAATGTCCTAATAACATTAGATAACCACCACATGGAAACCTTGGAGCAGTACATCTATCTGGGACATAATATTAAATTGGGCAGGGACAACCAAACAGCGGAAGTCACAAGGCGAATCTGCTTGACTTGGGCTGCCTTTGGAAAACTAAACCATATTCTCAGAGACCGTAAAGTCCAAATCTCCCTCAAAAGAAAAGTGTGCGATGCGTGCATTCTCCCCGTTGCAACTTATGGCCTAGAGCAGGGGTCTCCAAACTACGGCCCGAGGGCCACATCCGGCCCGCGGACAGATTTTGTCCGGCCCGCGGAGAGCTAGCATACTTGAAAACTCCTTTTAGAGAACATATTTTTTCTAGCAAATTAAATTTAGTTTACTGAAGTATTCTAATTTTATGTTGAATAATTATTAATATGACATCTACATTGATATGGTCATGGGCTAACTACTCATAACATTGTTGTAGGCTTATTGTTACTGTTTTTGTGATAAGTTGGATAAAGAAACAGAGAATTGTAATGAGTAAAGACATGTATAATATGCAGAAAATTTAACTTCAGCATATAATAACTAACAAATTATTGAAATGAATCCAACTAACATTTTATACATTTTAAATAAAAACATAACTTATAACAAGCATAATGACATATGAAATACTAATGAGATTTATGTAATTGAGATTTTCCACTGACAATAGTTTGTAGTTGTGGACTAATTTTACTTGTACCAATTATTAAAAGAGATTTAAGATGCTCATCAGTTAATTTAGATCTGTAAACATTTTTTGTGTACTTCATTTTGGAGAAGATCTTCTCACACAAATAAGTAGTACCAAAAACAGAAAACAGCCCACGAGCAAATTTATGCAAATTATCAAATTGTGTCAGTGGAAGACTCTTTTAAAATTCCAACAAAGATGAGTTTTGATATTTGTTCTTAATTATATCACTGCACTGTAGATCAATCATTTCCATTTGAAGTTCCGGGGCTAGGGTTTCAATGTCAGTATCAAAAGGATTCTGAAAAATCTTAATTTGATTCGCAATGGCATCAAAGTCCGAGAAACGAGTATCAAAATTTATTTTCAAAGCACTCAAAGTTTCGATTGCAAAATCGATAGGAAACTCAGTCTCAGTGGTGTGGCTGAATATTTCACATATTTTAAAATGTGAAAAACATTTACTTCGTAGTTGTGATTGAAACAGTATTCAATTTCTTCCGGAACATATTAGTGTATAAATCAGGAAGATGCTGGTTTTCTCCTTGCAATCTCAAATTCAGTTCGTTCACATGTTTTGTCAAATCAACATAGAATGCTAACTTCCACAGCCATGCGTTGTTTTGTAATTCAGTAAGAGGGCGATGCTTTTTATTCAAATAAATTTCGATCACTGCTCGAAGTTCAAAAAAGGACTTTCCCACAACTAAGCCAACGTACGGCAGTATGATAAGGTAAGTCATTTTCTCCAATCTCTTCAATAAATTGTCGGAATTGTCGGTGATTCAGCCCAAAAGATCTGATAAAATTAACAGTTGATATGACTGGTTTCAGAACTTCAGACGTATCCAAACATTTTCCGCACAAAGACTGTTGATGAATGATACAATGTAAGACTAATGGTTTTGAACCACCGTCATTTTCTACAGCCTTTGACACAAGAGCGACCACTCCTTTATCTTTCCCACTCATGTTTTTGCCTCCATCAGTTGTAATACATTTCAAGTTTTTCCATTGAAGGTTCTTTTGATTAATGGCCATTTCAACTCCTTTAAAAATATCTGTACCAGTAGTTATGCCATGAATACTATACATATCAAGAAGTTCTTCATGCACTTCATAGCTTTTATCTACTCCTCGAATATAAATCAACACCTGAGCAGTATCTGGCACATCCGTTGACTCATCCAAGACCAAAGAAAACCACTCAACATGTCCATTTTTGTCGAACAGTTGAGAGGATATATTTTCAGCGATGTTTTCTACCCTTCGAGCCACAGTGTTTGCTGACATACTGACAGTTTTTAGTAAATTTACCTTTTCAGGGCACATTTCTTCGGCTACTGCAATTATGCATTCTTTGATCATTTCTCCAGCGGTGAATGATTTTCCACGTTTTGCAATTTCAAGAGCCACACGAAAGCTGGCACGAGTTGCAGCCTCTTGTTCAGTTTTGAGTTTTGTAAATGAAGATTGCTACGATTTCAATCCGCGCTTCATAGCTTCGAATTTTTCTGTCCGCAAACTTCCTGTATATTTTGAGTAATTTTGAAAATGTTTTGTTTCATAATGACGTTTAATGTTATATTCCTTGAGAACGGCTATGCTTTCATTGCAAATCAAACATAGCGCCTTGTTACTGGACTCAATTACGAAATACTGAATGTTCCACTGATCTTTGAATTTTCTGCATTCACTATCAATTTTTCGCTTCTTTTCCATACTACTAAATCACACACAAAAGCAACAATTCAAATCAAAATACTGTTACAAAGATGTCTTAAACTTAAACACGCACAAACACATTTTCAGGAGGTACGCACTATTTTATTTCACAACAGTGTCATAGGAACTGAATTGTGGTTGCGCCACTAGCCTTCTTATATATTCCAATTACTGCCATCTAGAAGTGTGCAAGACAAGTGCAAGACACCAGAACTTTCTCGAACCAACGAGATTATTCTGTACGTGCTATTAGCGCCATCTGTTAGCGATAGAAGTCGTGTCACGTTACTCCTCATGGCTCGTACTCTACGACTAATCTAGAAATTACAGATAATGACAGGAAAATTAATAATATGCAGTGTTTTGCCGTTTTGCGGACTTTAGTCCGATTTGCAGCCTTTTTTAAACGTTGCGTACTTTTTCGGACTTTTTTTTTCCTCAGTGGACTATTTCACTTTTTACCACCGGCAACAATGATAATATGGTTTTGGCCCTCGGAACTTACTGGAGTAATCAGTATGGCCCTAAGGCTGGAAAGTTTGGAGACCCCTGGCCTAGAGACTAACACTCTAACGGTCATCAGCATAAGCAGTTTAAGAGTCTACCAGAGAGCAATGGAGCGAGTATCTGGAATCGATTCAAGTCGTTTTCTTTTCATCTTATACAAAATGGTCCATCATTTGCAAACATTTTAACCGGAATTAAAATTAAAATCATTGAGTGCTACGCGATGATCCAGCAGAATTGACGCAATAAAACAATTACGGTATCACTTACATGAAGTATTTGATGCTCTGTTCGAAATATCTGAAAATGTATCTGAGTGGGATCGTGTCACAACTCATAAAGCCCATTCGCTTGCTTTAAAGGTTCAAAATTTTAAATTTATTTGATCTCTTGTAGTCCTATATGAAATTTTGAAGGAAATTAATACTCAAATGTGCATAAATTTGCTAAATAATTTGATCGATAAGTTTACAAATCATCGCCCGGATGAACACTTTGCAATGATTTTACAAGAAGGTACGGAATTGGCACATAAATAGTAGAGACAATTACTTAGTAGATTTTTATTAGAACCTTATATAACATATAACATATGTCATTTAAAATATGTTTAAATCATGGGCGTAGCCAGGGTGGGAGGGGGGTGTGTGTTTGGGTTTTCGAAGCCCCCCGAAATATGCAAAATATAATATAAATACACATATAATATATGCAAAATAAACATATAATCGAGTGAGAATATTTGATAATGCTGAATTATTCGAGTACTCATTTATTACTCGTGAGGACGAGTGGAGAATAATCACTCGGACTAGATATCATACGATTATTCTGCATCATTCGAGTACTCGATTATCATTTGTGTGCATTGGTAATGCATGATCATTCGGACTTGGATATCGGAATCGGGCATGAGTAGTCGTCGGCGGTGCCGAGATCGGCATAATCGAGTAATAATATTCGAATCATTTTAGTACTCGTCTGCATCTTCTTCTTGCCCTCCAAGATGCGCCATGCCCTCCAAGAACGTTGTCGACTAGAATTTCCAAACTCATTGTATTTTAGTGTCGTAAATTCTTTAACAATGAGGTCTTTCATTTGCCTTGACTACGACGATCGTCAATTTTCCTGAATAATGATGTGTAACAAACTGTATTTTACGTTGCGCATCACATGCCCAAAATACAGCAGTTTACGTCGTTTCATAGCATTGATTACCTACAGTTGTTTCACCATTTGAGCTAGAACTGATACATTAGTTTTACGTTCTACCCAGGATATTTAATTTCAGCATTCTTCTGTAAGCCCACATTTCAAAGGCTTTAATTCTTTTACACATAGCATCTGTTAGTGACCATGCTTCCTTTCCATACAAAATAATACTAAGAACATAACAACGCGGTAACCTTAGCCGGAGTGCTAATTTCATCTATTCTGGATCTGATTTCTTGACCATTCTCACACGAGTAATTTAAGTAGCATCCCATATATTTAAAGTGTTGTACCCTGTACCCTGTCTACCACTCCATTAGGTTAGCTCCATAGCTAACCATTAATGATTGGTTGATATTAAATGGGTTTTTGCGAGATAATAACCATTTTGTTTTCTGAACGTTCAGTCTCATTCCCATACGATTATTGTGTGATGTAATCGCGTCAAACAATATTTGCAGGACACTCAAGCTTGTCGCTATCAATACAGTCTAATATGATTAAATACTATTCGGTTTATAATTATTCCAGAATCAATTACCAATTTCCGTTTATAATTTATCCAGAATCAATAAACAGTGAAGGTGAAAGAATGTAACCCTGTCTTACGCCTCTTAATATTTGTATGTTATCTGTTGTGTTTCTATGTTACTCGTGTGCAAGAGTTATGAATAGTATCTAGTAGTAGTTAATCCTTTATTGGCATAATTTTAATTCCCAAATTTTTGATTAAAATAATTATGTTATGTTTTATGAATAATTACTCGTACTTGAAAGTCGGAATCGGCAGTAGGCACCTGTTCCTCGGTTAAACGCTTTTTCTTCGGGAATGAGAAAGCAAATTTTGTTAACTAATAAGTATTTTTAACTAATATAATCAAAGAATTTATTACATATTAAAATTAAATATTATTTAGGATCACTTTTTTTATCCCAATGTGGGTTCAGGGCTTTGCATCCCTTAAAACACTGCCGCCTTCAACAGACCTATTGTATTCTACCACATTGTATCACGCAATCTGTTAGTGACCAATCCAGATGTGTATTATGTCCAGAAGTCTAAGTGTTTCGGCCGCAGTCCCTTAGCTGTGATGTTGAGTTTTCCTGGGCGCGATTGCTTCTCAGTGAAAGATGATCATAATTTGATTTATGTTTGTACTGTAACGGCTTCGTATCTTTTGTGAGTTCGCCAGCTTTTGCGAATACTCGTTTAGATGGTACTGACTTTGCTGGCAGACACAAATACTTTTCTGAAAGTTGATACAATTCCGACCCTTAAAACCTACAAATGCTAAGAAACTCAATCCCTTATAGTATTTATTCAAGTATTTCGTATTGAAAATGAAGTGTAGTATGAAGTGTCGTCGAAATGCAACAAAGTGTGTCGGAGACAAACGAAGTGACGTCGAAGTGCAACGAAGTGTTTCCGAGACAAACGAAGTGTCGGGCAGCACATATGTCAACATTTCCCTGTAAAAAAGTTGAAGCTTCAGTGTTCCACACTTCCCTAACACTTAACGGACACTTCGTTGACGCATTATCGACACGTCGTTGACACATCGCTCAGACACTTCGACGACATGTCATATTCACCAGGGTTGTTTAACTTGAAACACTTATTTTGAAAAATATTATAAAACTATTAGAATTATTTTTAAATAACAGTTATAAATTATTGGTATTGTTCAATGTAGCAAAAATGCGATATTTTCCTTTTAACTTTCGCGAAACTGCTCGAAAATGCGTTCAATGATTAACGAACTTAAAATTAATTGCATTCTACAGGTAATATTACAGGTACAGGCAATAATAATTGATAATAATTTTTAGGGTGTCTCAAGAGATCATTCGATTATTAAATCATTAAATTATTAAAATCACTAGAGTAATAATAATAACAATACATATATTTATTTTATCCTTAAGGGTTATCGACCACGAGGTCCTTCTGCCCGGAGATAAAATACAATTTGATTTAAAAGGAAAAAAAACTGTATGCAACATATGTAAATATCATATATAGATAGCAATACAGTGATGGGAATTAAATGAGATGAAGATGAGTTGTAGATTTTTTCGTAAAGCGTCTTAGCAGGGTGTCTGCCTGAAGTGCTTTTTATGTCTCGTTTTTGCTTGCTGTCTTCCGTACACTCGTAGGTCCTGTAAAGTTTTCGTTTTTTTTTAATTAGACTTAGTACGTAGGGAGGTAACTTTGGCTTATAGAAGTTGCATCTATAGGATTTGGGGGAGTGAAATCACTAGATTACTAATCATTCGATTATCTAAATCATTCGATTATGCCCATCACTATTGTTAGTAAAATGGCTATATGTACCTAGTATATGCTTGCATGGCAAAAATTGCCCGAATCTAGGGGGGGGGGGGTTGTCAAGCCGGGGCCCAAGCCCCCGGCGGCAAATTCAGAGGGCGGCATATTCAGAGGGCGGCAGACAAATACATTGTTTTCCCTGCGCATACATACTAAGCATAAGACAATATCACGTAACACATTATTGTATTTTCAATAAAAATTTTCTAAAGTTTCTAATAAAAATACTACATATTTACGGTTTTCAGATTTTTCCCTTTACATGTGCTGTAAGACACCGCTTCTTGCCAAATTTCATGAGTTTTGATTCCCTTGTGAAATTGCAAAATATGCGACATAAACGGTCGTATCTTTTGATCGCGTTGACTTACAAGTTTGATTTTTGATTTTTCACAGCTGAAAGAAACCGCGCACCCGAGTATTTGATACAAATTTCAACTTGTTACCTCTACGCGTTCCTGAAAAAATGGTCTTGACAGACAGACAGACGGACGGACGGACAGATGGACAGACAGACAGACAAACAAAGTGATCCTATAAGGGTTCCGTTTTCGGTACGGAACCCTAAAAATTAGCGGCCAATCAAAATAAATCAATTTTTTTCTCTCAATTTTCTTTCCCGACTGAATGTGCTATTCTAAATAATATACAGGGTGATTCGGGAGGAAATGGAATATTTTAAAGACATGTCCAGGAAGCAAAAATAAGCAAAATAAGCTCATATGTTCAAGTCCCATTTTCATTCGTTACATAGATATTTTGAACAATAGTAATTTATAAAATTAAAGGAAAATGTACTAATGAACTTATAAATTTTCAAAAACTCCACCACCCATTTCGATACATTTATTTGCGCGTTTATAAATGGTAGCGAGTTTCAGTGAACGATGATTCGCTCTAATTAACGCCGCAGCATTAAGAATGCGATCTAGTAGCGCATCCCTTGTGTTCACTTTCATAAAATAAACTAATGACTTCATCCATCAACAAAGACAAATATCTAGGGGAGTGAGATCCGGTGATCTCGGTGGCCAAGGGTGCGGGCCTCCTCTGCCAATCCAGCGATCGCCGAAATGGATATTTAGAAAATTTCTCACAATATTTGCATAATGAGGAGATGCTCCATCATGTTGGAAGATAATACGTCGTCGAATATTTACAGGTACTTCGTCCAATATTTCCTCTAAATGGTCTTCCAAAAAATGTAAATAACCTTCCCCAGTAAGAAGGCCATCCAATACAAAAGGACCAAACAATTGATCATTTAGAATTCCGCACCATACATTAATACTAAACCGATGTTGGAAATTGTGTTCTTGCGTGGCATGGGGGTTTTCGTCCGACCATCGATGATTATTATGGGAATTGTTAATTCCATCTCGAGTAAAACTTTCTTTGTACGTTCTGCAGATGAAAAGCGTTTAAACCTTGCCGTTTTAATGTTTTCCAAACCACTGTATGTGAAATTTCAAATTGGATTGCAATGCGCCTTGTACTTATCCCAGGATTAGCTTCTACAACATCCAGAATATCTTCTTCAAGTTCCAAACCGATCCCTTGCTGTTTTCAGAAACAATACGTGCATTTGGGAAAATTCCAGTTTCTCTAGCATGTGTAAAAACAGTTTGAAACACTTGCCTATTAAGAATTCTTCGATTAGGAAAACGACGCCGATACTCTTCTACTGAACGAACAGAATTACCATTACAAAATCCATAAACAAACACCATATCTGCATATTCTCTATGACTGAAAATATAAGGCATTTTTATAATCTCGTATAACAACTACTGTCAATTTTAATACAAACTGTCAATTTTTATGACATGTGTCTAATTAATATTTTATTTCAAATTGGCATTTAAGACAACGTTGTCAAATTTAACTTAATTAACTTTTTAAAAAGAAAAACCTATTTATCTCTGAAAAAAATTAAAATCGGACTTGCTTATTTTTGCTTCCTAGACATGTCTTTAAAATACTTCCATTTCCTCCCGAATCACCCTGTATATGTCCTACACGTCCATGTACGTATGTATATTTTTAAATAAATAAGCTTAACACAGAATGAGCAACGTTAGATATGTTTTTGCGGCGTTGCTTATGCGGGAGGCCTATGTATATCAGTGGGCGTCTGATGGTTGAAATGATGATAACAAAGGTAATAGGCCGGTAGGGGTGGCATTTTTCAGTTATTGCTTTGCCACGAAAAATTGAAGATCCGGGTCTGCTTTTTACATATTCTTACATAAGTCAAATGAATGTAATCGAAATTTAAATATTGTTTACATGATGAATAAATTATGAAGAATTATGTTTATACAAGTTGGGACTGAAATAATCAATTTAATTAATATTATCATATGTAATTGAGACAAACAACAAAATAAGTGGAATAAAATCTGATAGGGAACAAAAAGGGTGACAAATTAAGAGTGTCCTAATTTTAATTGCAATTATCAAAATACGAAATAACTTAGACACCAAATTATTTGTTGAACATTTTAGAGTAAAATCTAAAGTTTAATAACACGTTAAATGCTTAATCCTAAATAACAATTAATACTTAAAAATTACATCGATTAGATGACCTCCGTTAGTTTCGATACATAACTGAGATCGATGCAACAATGAACGCATTGCACTATGGCACATTTCTGACGAAATCTCACCAATAACTCGTCGAATGTTTCATCCAGGGTTTCAGGTCGGTTCTGATAAACTTTAGATTTAACTTAATAAAAACGCATTAGAAATAATGCAAAGCCTACAAATCTGGAGAGCGAGGAGGCTACAAATGATCCTTAATGCTGGTACAGACGCTACGTCTTGCACAACCTTTTGTTTGCGCAGTCTTAGGACGGAATGAAAATGTTGCAATTTTTAGAGCGTCTACACGGTGCAGATATATCTGTATATTTCGCACAGTTTTAGTGAAATCGTCATGGAGGAGGTACTAGTCTGGTCATTTTTGAACCAAATGAATCGGAAAACGGAGCTACCGTCTACATGCGCCGACTTGTTTGCATAGTTCATGGATATCTATGCTCTTTAGCTCAGTTATCGCTGGAACTGTACAGTCTTCACGTCTTTTTCAAAACTGCGCACTTTTCCTATCTACACGCAACGTATTATTTGCAACGTGTTGAACTGTGCAGACAAAAGGTTGTGCAAAACGTAGCGTCTGGACCGGCCTTTGTGCTGGGAAATCAGACAACCAGAAAAGAAGTCTCGCAACACGCCCATAGACATGTTGGATACATGAGGCCTTACACTATCTTGCTGATACAGGATTGCTTGTGTAGAGCATTCCATTAGAAATATTGTTTATAGGTAATCGGAGTTGAGTGATGGCATACATTAAGAACGTTTGTAGCATCTCCACATAACGTTCACTATTGCCAGCTACTGCAATGTTGTTTCTTCCTCTCCCCATGTAATTGAACATATGCTTCGTCACTCATAATTATTTTGTTGACGAAATTATCTGCTCTACCCAAAATCCATCGTCTGAATTCTAAACGTGAGTTTCGGTCTATTGGAAGAAGTTTTTGGGCGTTTTGTCATTTGTAAGGCGGAAAGATTAAATTTTTCTTTAAAATTGTTCTTACCGACTCATGTGAAATTCCTACTTGCTGCGCTAACCGTCGCATTGATTCCAATTTTCTTCAATTCTGTTTCTTACTTGCAAAGTATTCACTTCTGTTAGAGCAGTTTTTCTCCTCTCTGCAAGTTTAGTATTCTTAGAGAATCTGTTCGATGATATTTTTCGACCCATCTTCCAACTGTCCTGCAATTTGACTGTGCTCGAAAATTGAACTGTTTGTGTAACCACCTCCGAGTTTGAATAATGGAGTTCGTTCTAATGGAATGCTCTACACAAGCAATCCTTTGTTCAATCGGCCACATTTTCAAAAAAAAACTTGAAGGTTTACTGAATATAAATAGGACACTCTTAATTTGTCACCCTTTATATTAAATTTTATGTACGTAATATGTGTTTGGTTTTAAATAATTTAAAAGCGTACTAATGTTACATATTTATTAAATTAATCAACAAAAAAAATGTATGGCATATTTTGGCGTAAATGCTTTGGTAACAACTAAATAATAAAATCCCACACAAAGAAAAGAAAAGAAAAAACAAGTAGCTTTAAATAACGTTTGAAATAGATAAAGCATCATAAGTAATAATCCTAACGACCAATGGTATAATTAACTATTTTATTATTAGTTTCCTTCATGAAAATACTTTGTAAAAATAGAAGGCAATTTTCTTAACACAGTCCTGTTTATCTAAATATTTATTTTTTTCACTATTATAAAGAAAATATATATTTATTTTATATATTAAATCACTAATTTAGTATCACTAGATATTTTGACTATTTTTTTTTTCATTATTTTCTTTGAAATACTTGGTATTTTCAATGTTCTTAAAATTATTTAAAAAAAAAATTGGTAAAGTTTTCCTATATTTTATGGAATAAATATAAACACCTGCTGGCTTGTACTCTAAGTTAACTATCCTCTTCAAATTCCTCGTCTTCGTGAATTTGCTTGACGTCGACTATTTCCCCCGTTTGTGTATTCACAAACATCTTTTCACCCTCGTTGTTATTAAGATTTAACTTCACTGGCTCAATGTCATTATTTTTAAAAATCATATTTTCACCACTCTCCTCTTTAATACCCTCACTAATTTTAGTAGATAATTTTAACGAATCGTAAGCCGTGAACGCTTCAGGCTTGTGCATCTTGGTACACATAAAGTGCAATTTCATATGATCGCGTAAAAAGTGCGATTGCGGAACAGAATAATCACAGTGACCGCACGTGTAATTGTTGCGCATCCCTGATATGGTAACGTGGCGTCTTTGGTGATTGTCCACAGCATCTTTCCGGTGGTTTGTATAAGGACACATTGCACACCAAAACAATTTCTTCTCTTCTGATGTTGGGGAAGACGATGAAGATTCTTTACTCAAACGACGTTTTGGTTGAATTTCATCTTGATTCTAAAAAATAAAACAAGTTAATATCAAATGTTAATCGTCTAAAATGTTAATCGACAGTGAATTAAACAAATGCTTTAGGTTATTCTTACCTCTTCATCTGTCTCTTTTGTTGAATCATTTTGGTCATCATTCAATTTATGTTTCTTCTCGTGCTGTACAAAATTAGCGTAATATCTTACAGAATAATCGCACTGGTTGCATTTGTATTGCTGATCGGAACCGTGCAAATTGCAATGCAAATTGAATTGCTCGCGTTTTTCGAACGCACTCGGGCATTTCTCGCATTTGTAGCGCCTCTCGCGAACTCGCTTCCTCTTCTTGGTATTGGGAAAGGCGAAGTTTTGATTTCCGTTCTTTCCAAAAGAATTTTGACTACTTTCTGGTAACAATTTCTCGTTGGCTTCTGCTTCGGATTTTTGTTGGAACAGTTCTGTTCCTGATAAGGGTACGCTTGTACGCTTTGGGTAACTATACTCTATTTCCATCTCAGAGTCTGATACAGTATCGTCGGAAACGACCCAAATGTCTGGAGTGGATTGAGAAACTTCTGGTTGTAAATTATCTGGGTGTATGTTGGAGGTTTCCATTAGTTCTTTAGTACGCGTCTGGTATACGTAGGTGTGCACTTTGTTGTGGGCGTCTATGTGAGCTTTTTGACGAGCTGAGTAGGTGCAGTGATCACAACGATAGGCTAGTTTAGCTCCGTGGAAGTTTAAGTGAAATTCAAACTCTGCTTCTTTAAGGAATCTTGCTGGGCACTTGGGACAGAAGAATAGAGTTGGGTCTTCTTGTGGTTCACTTTCTTCGTCTTCTTGATTACTCAAACTGTTTAATGGCTGTGAACTACCCAATTCTCGTATTTGCTCTTCATCTGTTTTCGTATTATCCACGATTCCATGAACCATACCATATATTCCTTGATGGACCTTGCTGTGGGAAGAAAGTACTCCGGCGTTGTTGCAAACGTAATTACACTCTGGACAACGGTGCTCGGTCTCGTTGCCTTTTGCTGGATTTTTTTCGCGTAATCCGTGCATTTTCTCGTGTTCTTGAATATTGACTTTTCTTAAATTTACGTGAGGACAGTAACGACATTTGTACATTTTAGAAAATTTATCTCCCTTGGACACCCAAACGAGGGGAATGTCTCTTAACGTTTGCCAATCGTAAGTTTGCGGAGGTATTTCCTCGATTTCGTCGGAAATCTCTCCAAGATCAACGATTTCTCCGTTTTGCTTTTGCGGAGAAACGTTGATGCCGTGCACTTTCATGTGCTGGTGCAACAGATGTCTTCTGCTAACATTGTAGCTGCATTCCGTGCAGCTGTAAGGCCCATTAGGTTTATGGAATTGTTTGTGATAAGTAAATTGCGATTTGCTATTTGTATCATAAGGACAAACAGTGCACTTGTACCTTTTACTTTGATCCGAATCAGCACATATATTTTGCTTATCAAATTTCTGTAGATAATCGATTGGATTGGTAATACCGTGCAATTTCACGTGCTGATACAAATCTTCCTTTAGATTGACGCCGAAATGGCAATAGACACATTTGTACAGAGCGTTTTGGCTTTGACTGTGACCTTCTAAATGTAATTGGAATTCATCGCTGTGATCACTGCCGAACGGACAGCTTGGACACTTAAATGTACCTACTTGAGAAACGTCCTCGGGCTCTTCAAAAGACGTGTCTGTGCTATCTACTTTTTCTTGCTGTTTAGTTCCGACTATTACGTTTATGTTTCCGCCATGCTTCAAGCGACAATGACGCTATAAAAAAAAAAATTTGATTATTATATTACCAATAAAAATGTATTACAATAATAAACATAAAAAACACATGTGAATTTAAAATAATTTAACAAACTCTTGCAAATAATCAAGTTTTTAAACAAAAAAAGAATTATTATGATTTTGCTGATAATATTTGTTAAAATATTGAAAACTTTCTTCTTTATGGAAATTCTAGTACAGCAAAAAAAACTTTTAAAAACAAAAGATCTATTGAATAAATAAACAAATTAAGTTTTTTTATTAAATATTTAGTAAACCAGCAAGTACGGAGTTAATAAAACAAGCAGATATTAGTATAATTAATTTCCCTAGAGTTAATTTACAAGAAAATATTTGCATGCAATAAACTGAATGTTAATATGAAGGGTTAATAATTAGTATTTGAGATAAATCAGCAATTAATAACAATGAATCGGTTGCATTTTAGATGAAAAGTGCAATTAGTAGCAGTGGCGAGGAATTTAAAATATGGAAACAAAATAGAATTTGCATTTATTTTATGTAAAACATTTTGTTATTTATTTCGTGGAAAAGTTTGAATAATTATTACTTATCTGTCTATTGTTCTAAAATTAGTTTAGATTAAATATGTTTTTAGCTTTGTTGGTTGTCTGTGCATTTGTTATATTGCTGTCGTTGTGTGTTTTCCACATTTTTTAGTCTGCGAAGAAGTGTAAAACAAATGAAATGTTGTCAAACAACATGGTTTTCATAATTAGCAGAATTTAAATATTTTTAAATAAATTGGTAGTACTCTCGAAAATTATAGAAATACAATTACAATTTGTCTAACTATTTAATGTCTTAATATAAATTATATTTGAAACTTGGAACACTGTGTTTCAGTTTTACTAAGTTTGAGTAGTTTTATAATGTTATAAAAAATCGCATTTCATTCTAGATTGCTGGTATATCGACAAGACTAGACAGACTAGACAGACGAGCCTTTTTTTATGGGGGCGCAGCTGGCGTTAAGAAAATAACTTCTCCATACAAGTGACCCCCTTGCAATCACATCCGTACACCCTAGACCCGCTTTTCGCATAACCTCGGAGTGACTGATGGCTTTTTTTTAAAATTAGTCTACCTATTGATTTTCCTTTTCTCTCATTATTTTAGAATTAATTCGTATACATTGTACCAGATTGTTTTCCCCTTTAACATGAATGGGATTATTGTTCTGGCGCTAATGGGTTTCTCCAGAATTTTTTCGACTACTTTTCTTTCAGTTTGTCACCTCCAGAAATTGTGATGATAGTGTGATTTACGTAATCTGTTTCCCCGCAGTATACACATAGGTAGTCTGTTGTCCTGCCAATGTTGAAGATATAATCCCTAAAGCTATCGTGGTCAGTCAGTACCTGAGTAAAGTAGTACTTGAGTAAGGTAGTACCTGAGTAAGGTACTAGTTTCTATTCAACCAAGAGGATATATTTGGGGTAACACTTTTGGGTCCACTGTCCTTTTTAGTTTAGCTACCTTCTTTTTTGCCATTCCTCGATAAGCTCTTTCCTGGCCAGTTGTTTTTTAAGCTTGCTATAGTTTGCGTCGTGCAGCTTTTATCGCTCTCTTGCGAGCAGCTCTATGGGGGATGTAACTTGATAACTTGGGGAGATAACTTGGGCGGCGTCTCCCGAGACCGTCGTGTAAGCACTACATATACGTAGTGCTATTTTCCGCTGAACGGTTGCGGAGTTGGTGGAGATTTCGTTTTTTCTCTAGTTCTTTGGCCCATATTGGATCTCCATACAATATAGTAGACTGGATTACGGAACAGACAATGAGTATTTTTCGAGAGCTGCTCTCAGCCCCCTACATTTGCCATGAGTTGGTGGATGCCCGCTAGTGTTCTCATTCCCTTTCCTGCCGTTTCGGTTATGTGCGCCATGAAGGATAGCCTTTTATCAATCACTACTCTGAGGTATTTGAAAGTTTCTTCCTGTGTTATTATTGCCTCTTCCACTTTAATTTTTAAGTTGCATTAGGCATGTGAGGAGGGCCGTCTCGGTTTTTTCTGGGGCTAGACTCAGGTTCTTCGATTTCGTCCCCGCGCTGACCATTTATTGTGCTTGATTTGCCGTTCGCATTAACCCTTGCTCTGTTCTTGCTGTAGTGCAATATCGTCTACGAAGCCGATTACGGTGGCCCCCAAGGGCAGCCTCATTGTGAGTACTTCGTCATTTAGCACGTTCCACAGGGTGGTACCTAGTATCGAACCTATATAGGGTGACACTGTTGACTTGCCGCTCTTCCTTTTTTTTGGCCTCCTAGCAGTATAATGCTTCGACAGTTGAGGTAGCTTCTTAATAATGCGCAACCAAAACGGATATATGCCCCTTGTTGATGGACTGTCCATGATATGCTTCCAAGATGCGTTATTAAAGGCATTTCTAACGTCAAGTGTTACGAGGGCACACATGTGTCTGGTTCTCTGGGTTCCGCTTTTAGCCTTTTCTGCGATCTCCTGGATAGCGCTTAAGGCATTGATGGTAAGAGCAAGATCTGCTCTAGTATAGGATGTGGGATCTTCTATTGGTTTATATCCTGTTCTGATTAGTGATAGTTTTCCATCTTCCAACTCAGAAGTTCCCGGCAGTTATCAACCTATTACGCCTTACAATAAGACGAATTACGTCTAATTGTAAGACGAATTTAAGTTGATTTCTAGCGGTTAACTTGACAATCCATCGGGATCCGGTGTTCTGTCATTTATAATACGCTTGCTCGCCAGCGATAGTTCGTCTGCCGTAAAGGGGGCGTTGTGAAGACGTCAGGTTGTACCCAGTCAAAGTGTGTATGTTTCGGGAATAGTACGTCCGCTACCTGACGTGTCAGGTAGCGCACAAGTCTTTTAGGTTATAACGTACTTAACCTAACTTAACCTGTCATGTCAGCAATTTCGTTGGTTTACCTGTATATTGACTTATAACTTTTAGGTCTTCTCTTGGACAAGACTAGACAGACAAGACTAGAGAGACAAGACTAGACAAACAAGACTAGACAAACAAGACGAGACAAACAAAACTAGACAGACAAGACTAGACAGACAAGACTCGACAGTAATGTCTAACACATGCCTTGGTTGACGTTGGGCCTGACGTGTTTTGTACGGGTAAGAAAAACCAAATTTCCTTTCGATCCACTGACCATCTGATCAAAATGTCATCAATTCATCATGTCAACAATTCCGTTCGACATTGAAACTTAATTGTGCCAATAATCAAAAATTGACCTTTTTATGGTTATTGAAGCGCATATGCATCCGCCAAGTGTAAAAGGCGGGAGTATGAAAGTTTCGGGCACATATTTAGTTATACGTGAAAAAGTTCGGGCACCTTTTGACGTATAACATGGTCATCTCAATGTCGGGAATTGACACATGCGCACAAAAAAATTTAAACTATGAAAAGGTCTATTCAATAGAAAATTAATTTATTGCACAGTGTTATTCATTATGAAGTGCCACTAGGAAGTGTTAGACGTACCTCAAGCTGCTGAAGAATCGTAAATTAAAACTGCCTATATAAATTTGGCCCTAAAATGGTATCAGGACAAACATTTAAAGAACCCCGATATAGCTAAGGAATAATTTCAATAGACCTTTTCATAGTAGAATTTTTTTGTCCGCATGTATCAATTTCCATAACATAAGTCGAGGCTGAAAAATAGCTACCCTTGCTAAGCTGGGGGATAGCTTAAGGAATGTAAATGCTAGGATGAAAGAGGCTATTATTATTATTATGTGTCAATTTCCGCCATGTTATACGTGAAAACGTGCCCGAACTTTTTGACGTATAACTAAATATGTGCCCGAATCTTTCATATTCCCGCCAGTCAAACTTGGCGGATGCGCTTAACTAACCGTAAAAAGGTTTTGTTTTAATAAGTTTATGAAGTATTTAGTGATAAACAAATAAAAATAAATAAATATGATAAACAAAACGAGCTTAGAATGACAACCACAGAGAACAAATTTTAAGCGGCTCATAATCAGGATTAAGAAGATAATTTTTTAGATGTTTTCCAATATGTCACATCTTCTCATCTCCACATCATATTCACATCTTGCTTTAAAGGTTACAACGATGAGGAAAAAGGTTTTTACACAATTTACAAAAATGTTTTTGAAGACAATACTAAAGAAGATTTGGATTATATTAAAAAATAGGTATTTTGTGAATTACCTAATTTTCGTAATTCAACTAGTGATTATGAGGAAGTTGTTGGCCCATTTTAGAATTATTGGTCTTTTTTATAATTATTTTATAATCTATATGTCTAATTCCACCAAGCAAAGTTATGTTTGGTTGGACCCATACAATATAATAACTAGAGAAATAAGAGTTATTTAATTAATTGAAAAGAGAAAATAAGAAAGTTAGAGCAAAAGCTAAGAAAGAACGAAATGAGGAAATCTGAAATCTCGTTGCTTTTGTAAGAGAGATAAACGAGTACAAGCTCATGCTAAGAAAATGGATGAGAAGGCAAAAAAAAAAATTAAAACAAGAAGAGCTTAGTAAACAGAAAAGAATGGAGAGAAGAAAGGAATTACATGAAAATAGTCAACAAGCAAGGGTTAAATTTGATAATGTTCAAAGTGAATTAGCAGAAATAGAAAAGAGTTTAGCAGAACAATTTGCTGAAGAATTTTCAAATATTGAAGATGAATATATTGAAGATGAAATCATGGCTGATGTATACTGTGCAGCTTGTAACAAGGTTTTCAAAACTCCAAAGACGTTTAAGAACAATAAAGCTAGTAAAAGAAACAGAGAAAATATTGAGACTCAAAGAAGAAATGTTGGAGGAGCAAGAAGAGGAGGATGAAGAAGAAGATGAAAGGAATGACAATGACATTTCTCTTGAAGTACAACATATAGATGAAGACTTTTTGGATAATGAAATATTATCAGATGAAATATTATCTGAGGATGAAATGATATCTAAATCATCTTGTTCAACAGGAATAGCTTCTGGTAAGATCTCTCACTTTCTATAAGATTTGCCATTTTCTTCTTATTTTTGACCTTCTTTTTACTTTTAGAAGGGCAAAAATAAGAAGAAAATGGCAAATCTTATAGAAAGTGAAGAGATCTTACCAGAAGCTAGCAATTCCTGTTGAACAAGATGATTTAGATTTTAATACTAAAAAAGTAAAAAGAAAGAAAAGGAGAACAAGAATAGTTTAAAATGAGATGTCATGGTTTGAACCAAATTAATAATAGAATTGAAAGTAGGAGATTATCACTACGATATCTTCAAATCTGTCAGTAGGCGGAACATAATATCTGTTGGCCTTCAGCCCCTGACAAAAATCGGTCTTGACCGTTCCCGTTACTTGCTTTGACGCAGCGAACGGCTCACACCACGCATCTTCAGCGGGGTGTGCCAAAGAGTAACAGAAGATATCCGTGTAATTCCAGCTACTGACAGATTTGAAGATATCGTAGTGATAATCTCCTACTTTCAACAAAAATAGTGATAATAAGACCACTGAAATTAGTGGAGATAATGGTATTGATCAGGAAGATAATATGTTATAAAACAAAAATGAAGAAGATATGGAAGAGACAATAAAAGTAAAGAAAGGGAAGAAGGCGAAAGATAAAAAGAAGAAAGTCATAGTGGAAGATTTTTCTGAATCGATTGACAAAGATCACAGTTGTGTTTCATTATGTAAGGATAATTTTGATTCAAAAAATAAATTATTTGAACTTTTGAAGGAGACTAGACACAGTGTCACCTTACCCAAAGCCTCTATAACAACTGCTAAGAATAAGACTAGACAGTGAAGACTAAATTGTTTTTTCAGGGAAGCTCTCACTAAACCCCTTATTCCACACACAGTATGCGCCGCCCCAGTATCGCAAATTTCGCATTCATTTGAACCAGGGTCTCCCGCTTGTTAGGCGGGTATGTTGTCAACTACACTACCGAGGGGGACAGACAGAAAAGACTAGACAGACACGATTAGACCGACAAGATTAGAGAGACAAGACTAGTCAGACAAGACTAGACATATAACATTAGAGAGACAAGACTAGACAGACAAGACTAGACAAAGAAGATTACATTACAGAGAAGACTACACAGACTTGCCTCATTTTAATAAAGTTGTTTGGGGGAAGCTCTCACAAAACCCATAGTCCACATTGGCTTTTAGTATGCGCCACCCCGGTATCGCATATTTTGCATTCATTCAGGGTGAGCAGCCGGGACGGTTAGTGAAAACCGTCCTAGTTGGCGCCTCCCCGACCTGGATTCGAACCCGGGTCTCCCGCATTGATAAGGGTTGTATGTTGCGAACTACACTACCGAGGAGGACAAACAGACCTGCCTAGACAGACAAGACTAGACATACAAGAAAATAAATAAATAGTAAAAATTGTTATGAATAAAATTTCTTTAAAATATATTTTTTAAAACTTCATTTTTGGTGTTTTCAGTCAAATTGACTAATTTCTGGAAAAATAGGTATATATCCAACCTAGTGAACCGGCAATCTAGTGTTAATAGTAATATTTTATATGAAAAAATTTAAAATGAAAATTTAACTAGAATTGTTAGAATGTACTATGTAGGTTAAAGTTTCATAGGTCTAGTTTCATTTAAATTGACTTAAATGAGTCCTATGTCATATATTTTATACATTAAAGCTACAAATTGGATGAAACTGTGTTGAAATATGAACAGAAAGACAATTTTTTAAATAAGATATATTTAATTGGGGTAGATATATTTCGCAAGTTGTTAAAATTAAATTGTTAAATTAATAATATTAGATATAATAAGCCTTCTTTTTATAATCTCTGTGCTAAAGAAAATGCAGAAAGTTTTATTATATAACAAAGGTCGAGTTGAGTCGGCATTATACAAGGAGCATTTTGCTGATGAAGCTTAAAGTCGACACTATTAGTTTACTAGTTTTAAATTCTAGTTATCTAGTCTACAGTTAAGTTATCTAGTTTTAAAAAGGCTCGATAATTTTACATGGAAAAACCTTTTTGGTTTTGTGAAAAATTTGGAGTTTTTCCTCTTTTTTTTTGAGGTTGTCGGGAAAACTGTAATTTTTAACTATGGGAAACTGAAGATGTTTCGAGAATTTTCTAGATATTTGAAAAATACCTTACTTATGGTTTGGATCAGACAAAGGGAAATAAAAGAGGGAATAGGAAAAGTTGAAGTATTTGTTGAAATGACATTGAAAATTTCAGCAGTCGAAACTCGGGTCGTGAAAAGTATGTAGGTTTATAGAACTTCAAAAGTTATATAATATTTTCACAAAATTAGTGGTAAAAACACAGTGAATTTTTCAATTCATATTTCAATTTAATTCAGACTATAAAAACTGAAAAATTTCAAGGAAAATTTTTAAAATGAGTTTTTACTAGATCTTCAGAAATATCGTTATTTGGGAAAACCTTGCCAAACCCTGGAAAACTAAAAAAATATTGAAAAATGTGTTTCAGTTTTTCCATGATTTTCGGATTATTTTCCTTCGGATTAGGATGATTTTTGCTATTTTGATATTGGACCAGACGATTTGGAACTGATGAAGTTTTGAACAGATGAAAATTTTTGGATTTTCATCATTTTTTCCATTTTTGGAAAAAAAAGGAAAAAAAGTCCTTCTTGATTTTCGGAAAAACTACCGCTAGTATTCTGGACCGAATCTTGCTACTAAAACATTACCAAAGCTCGGAAAAATTGCTATTTGGATTTTGGACCAGACGATTTGGAACTGAAGAAATTCTCATAAACTTCTTAATCCCTTCTTGATTTTGGAAAAACTACAGCTAGCATTCTCGACCTAAAACATTACCAAAACTAACGACAACCGTTTAAAAAAAGAAGTATTCCAACTTAAGGCAGATTCTCATAAACGCGACACTCAGCTACGCGACGTCGCGCGACATCACCTATCAAATAATGATTACATTGTTTTAAATGGGCACGTTCTCACTATAGCTACGCGACATCTGCTCCAAGTGGCTATGCCGCCTATATACCTAGCAGCGACACGACAATTCGCGACACTTCATCGCGTAACTGATTGTCGCGTATATGAGAATCGGCCTTAAGGCCGAGGCCGTACTATGGCTTTTTTCCACGAGCAGTAACCGCTATAACCGCGAAACCGCTCTAAAAACACACAGTACGCTATGGGAAAAATCAGTCGCGGGAAATAACCGCAAGTGAGGCCGCTTGTATTAGCTTACTTGAGTCACAAAATCGCGCGATTAAAAACCGCGGAGGTTTAGCCGTAGTGCGGCCTAGGCCTTATGAACGAAATTAACAACATGGAGGAATATTCTACCCCAATAAATAGATTCTAAAGTTTCTTCATGTTTATATGCACATTGTTTCAATTTATAAAGTTCAAATTCTTCTTAATCCCTTCGTTATTAATTTTTGTTGTCGTGTGTTTACACTTGAAGATTTATACGTATGTCTAATTTTAGAATCTACAGTTAAGTAATAAGTAATTTGGTATTCAAGTCTCAAATAGATATTTAAGTTAAATATGTAGTTGGGTTTTAAAATTAGTAATAGAGCATCAGTTTTGGATTTAAGTTAATTTAGTGTTTGTATCAAATCTTAAGATGTAATGGTTTTATTTGGACATGTTTCATTTAGGCCTATTCTGCCGTCCACTGTAGAAAGGCAGTAAGTCGAAATTTTCGAGTTTTGACATTTTTATATCGTTGGAATCAGAAAAAAAAGCTCTATTTAACTAAATAATCGTGAAAATTATTCAAAAATTGTAAAATATTTATTTTTAAGAAAATTAATTACTGCCTTTTAAAAATTCGTAGCTTTGCCACAGTGAAAAGGAGTAAAGCCAATTGCTGCCGTTTTCTTTTGTATACTATCAGTTTTTTAATTCCGTAAGTGGCCTTACTGCCTTTCTTTGTGGTACATAGTATGTGGTAATAGTCGGAAATAATAATATGTCTTAAACTTTGGTCCTTGTTTTCTCAGTTCGAGATTTTTTGACTTACTGCCTTTCTACAGTGGACGGCAGTATTAGTACTAGTAATTAAATAATAAAATAAACTATTTTGAACCTACTTTGCGGAAGTGAACAGTTTCTCGAAAAATTTCGCATTTTCTCAATAGGGAATATGCATGAAATTTAAATATGGTTAAAAAAAAATTTCCGAATCTTTATTGACCGGACATTTGAACTAAACCTTTATTCTTGTAATTAATATCTTTTTAAATAATTAACATTAATAAATAAAAGTGCAAATTAAGCGAGGAAAATTTGAATTTGTAAAACGCAACACCATTGGTTAAAACGAAAGTGACGTAACATACCATGTAAACCAGTCCGTATTTTTTACATTTGTATGTCATTGCAGTTTCTTGGTTAGAAAACAAACGTCAAAAAACGTGAAGTTAAAAATGAAAACAGTTGTAGTAAACTATGGACTGAACTGTCCGTGGTAATTGACGTCATAAACAGACCGCGCGAAAATGGCGGCGTTTAAACAGCTCAAAATTTTTCTCTATTTTAAATATTTTTTTAAACTTAATTACATCATTTTGTAAGCAGTATTTATATATTTTAATATGTTATAACGGTGTAAACAGTGAATTAGAAATATATAAAAAAACATGCATATTCCCTATTGGGTTTTGGATGGGAAATCGCGGAACCAAAAAGAAATTAGTCAGATTTCTAGATTTTAACCAGAGGAACAGAAGGACAATTTTGATGCATAATTTTAGGTCAAAATTTTCCTATTGATGTTCACCTTTAAAATCGAACGGTTTAATCGAACCATTAAAATGAACGTGTAGCGTTAATTTTCCGACATGAAGACAAAAATTATTATTTTTTAGGATGCGTTTTAGTTAATGTGATTTTGAATAAATCTTTAATTATAAAAAGGAAATTAAATTAATTAATTTAAAAATGCGGTTAGAATTGTGAGATGCAAGCAATGTGTTAGTATACCTGTATGACATGCTTCCAGTTAGAAACCTGGTGGCAGTGGCCACAGCGAAAGGGCGCTTGCCCTCGCGTTGTTCCACCACCTCCGACACTTGCCTCAGTATCTAAATCTCCGCCGGTCAGATCACCTGAATATGTCATGCTGCCCATCCCGAGTCCACTCAGCGCACTGGACGAAGGACTCGGCGAACTCGTCGACGTTTGTGTGTAGTGGCTTTTCACATGCGCCAGCAGCTTTTCCTTGCATGGATCACTGAAACATGAGATTACAAGTTAAAAAAAGTCTTATCATATAAAGATTTATTTTGGGAAATTAAATTCGAATAGCAGTTCTCAATAGATAAGAATTAAATATTTCTTTATAATTTATAATTAGCTATTATTATAAAATTTATAAAAGAATGATATGATAAAGATAAAGATATTTATACATTCCATTATTTGGTTATAACCCTATCAGACACGGTTTAATACTTTCAGGCAGTTTTAGATAACAAGAAGACCATGTTACAGAGAAATTTGCATGTACACGAAGCTATTGCAATATTTTGAGGTGGTTAAAAAAATAACCCACCATTATAACGCTGAGACCATTGCCGAAACGGCTTTAAAATAAAACCGATTTAAAATGGCATCACATTTAAGCATCAAAAAGGTGGAACAGTTTTAATACCGTCGCGCTTCAAAGGGTTAAAATTTCACATCGAACCATATTATTTATCATTGAACTTGTAGCGGTCTATTTAAAATGAAAACAAAAATCTACAGGGTTTCTATTTAAAATAACTAGATAGACAAGACTAGACAAACAAGAATGAATAGGCTAGACTAGATTGACCAGAATATATAAGACTAGATAAGGCAGACTAGGTAAGTCAGATAAGATAGGTCAGACTAGATAAGCCAGATAAAATAGGACTAGATAGGCCATCTAGTTAGGCCAGACTAAATATACCAGGCTATATAAACCAGAGTAGGTAAGCCAAAGTAGATAGACCACAGTAGATAGGCCAGAGTAGATAGGTCAGAGTAGGTAAGCCAAAGTAGATAGAACACAGTAGATAGGCCAGAGTAGATAGGTCAGAGTAGGTAAAGGTGCAGTCGGACTATGCAAGTGATTTCAGAAAGCATTTTAAGAACGCGTTTACATTGTGAAAGATACACTTGCAAAGTCTGACTGCTCGTGAAAGTACTTTCTAAACACTCTGTTGCTAGGAAAGCGCATTCACTTTCATAGTCTGACTGCACCTTTAAGGCCGGTCCAGACGTTTTGCACAACCTTTGATTTGCGCAGTCTTAGGACGTAATGAAAACGTTGCAATTTTTAAAGCGTCTACATGGTGCAGATATATCTGTATATTTCGCACAGTTTTAGTGAAATCGTCATGGAGGAGGTACTAGTCTGGTCATTTTTGAACAAAATGAATCGGAAAACGGAGCTACCGTCTACATGCGCCGACTTTGTCTGCACAGTTCATATCTATGCTCTCTAGCTCATTTATCGCTGCAACTATACCGTCTACTGCGCACTTTCCTATCTACACGCAACGTTCTATCTGCAACGTGTTGAACTGTGCAGACAAAAGGTTGTGATATGGTAGCCTCTGGACCGTCTGGCCTTTACACTAGATTGGCCAGACTTGACAGGCCAGCCTCATCATCATCAACCAGCCCGTTCCGTCCACTGTTGGACATATGCCTTCTCCATAGCACTCCATCGTCTTCTGTCTTGAGTTTCGTGGATTAAGTTGTTCGCGGTCTTCCTCTGCTACGCTTATCGGCTTTTGGTCTCCAGTCTAATATTTTCTTCGTTCATCTTTCGTCCTTCATTCGCCACACGTGGCCAACCCATCTCCATTTGAGTTTAGTTATACGCTCAATCACATCTGCCACTTTAGTTTTCCTCCGTAGGTCTTCATTGGAGGTATGGTGGTGTAGGGTTATTCCGATCATTGATCTTTCTATTTTTCGTTGGGTTATTTTAAGTTTTGTTGCCTATTGGCAACAAAACTTAGAATTAAAGTATCCGCCCCATATGTAAGGACAGGCAGAATACATTGGTTATGTACTTTCCTTTTCAGACATATCGGAATTTAGCTTTTAAATATATGGCTGAGTTTCCCATATGCTGCCCAAGCGAGGTTGGTTCTTGCAATTCGCAGGTCTGGTTATCTATATTCTATATATAGATATTCTGATTTCATGACCAAGGTATATGTATTTGTAGACTAAATCTACGTTTGTGTTTCCGATGTTAAAGTGTTCGCTGGGTACCAAATTACTCATTACTTTTGTTTTCGAAAAGATGCTCTCCAATATAACTTTCAAGCATACGATATGAAGTTCTTCCAGCATCTGCCTTAACTTTCCCAGGTTGTTGGTTGTGAAGACTATGCCGTCCGAAAAACGAAGGTGGTTTAGTTTTTTTCCATCTATGTTAATGCCTCTTGTTTCTCAATTTAGCTTGTTGAGGGTATAAGTAGGACCGTTAAAAATAGTTTTGGTGACATGGTATCTCCCTGTCTTACTCGTCTTCTACATTCAATAGGGTTGGTGTTTTCATGTAACTTTACAGATATTGTAGCATGCTGGTAGATGTTATAGATTAGTTCTGAGTATCCGTAGTCAATGCGACACTTCCTTAAGGCGTCCATGATGGCGTATAGCTCTAAAGTATCGAAAGCTTTGTGGAAGTCCACGAATGCGAGGACCAGTGGTCTGTTGGTCACTGACTTTTCGATTAGGACCTTGATGCTTTGCATTTGCAAAGCAAACGACAATTTGGTCGTTTGTTTCAAATTCAGAGCGGAAACCAGCATGTTCGTTTGGTTGGTAAAAATATAATTTCTTCTCTAATCTTGATGTCATTACTTTTGTGAATAGTTTGTAGAGTTGGCTCAAAAGTGGGACGGTAGTTTTGTAAGTCGGCCTTGTCCCTTTTTTGTGGAACAGGGTGGTAATTGGCTTACGCCACTTATCTGGAATTTTGCTATCGTGTAGACAGAGTTTAAATAGTGTTCGTATTTGGTCACCAGAAACGTGCCTCCTGCTTGTATTGCTTCTTTAACTATTTTGTCTTCGCCCAGCGATTTGTTGTTTTTGACGAGTTCGATTTCTCGGATAGTGATGTCTAGAAGCTCTACGGATCCATGGTAGACGATGTTTTCTTGTGGTGTTGTTATTTCCAGATCTTCTGGTTGACGGCTTTTATATAATTCGTGGTAGAACTATTCTACCATGCGCAGTATTTCCTCTCTGTTCATTGTGTTATTCCCTTGCATGTTCTTTAGTTTTGTTATTTCTTTCCTGCCTTTACCAAGGTTACTGCGTAACACCTTCATGCTTTTGTTTTACTCTATAGTTTGTTGGATTTTTTCGCTACAATATCTTCTGGTGTCCCGCTTGATGGTTTTGGAGGTTTTCTTATGTATTTATTTTAGTTCCTCTCTTGTTGTATCTGAGTTGCTTCTCATTTCGTTTCTCATTTCGTTTCCATTAAGGTTTTAGCATCTTGGCTGATCCTGGCCATCCCATTTGTATTAAAATTAAGAAAGTTGTGTATTTTTTGGTCAAACTAGATGGATGTTGTCTGAAACCTCCAATGCTTTGCTCCTGTGTCTCGTTTTAAAACATTACCCTGTAGTAAAATTATTTCTATCTCATAAACGGTAAATTCAATGTATTCTATACGTTTGAGTTTTAGAAATTTGTGTTTAAATTAGACGCAAAAATAAATGGATAAGACTAGACAAATAGAGGAGACTATAATGTTTTCCTTTAAATAAACTGATAACCCTGTAGATTCAATACAAATAATTTACGATCAAATAAATCAAACAAATAAAAAACCAGTTGATAAGAATGCAAGCAAGAGTGTGTTCCAAAATGTGTTCGAAAAATCTTGTTTTGTTCTCGGAATTGGTGATTTTAAACATGAAAAACTAAATTAATTTCTGGATAGTTTCAACATTTCTTTATAAAAGGATTAAATCTGTTCCGTCGATGCTAAAAGCAATGACAACACATGACATTTTCCAACAAATATTAGGAAACTTTGAGGGTTTCACGCATTTGTTATCCTATTATTATGAAAATAAATCTAATTACTAGTACAAATGTATTTTTACGTTTGTTCCTTTGCAAGAAAAATATCTCAAAAGAAAGATAATTTTGTGGAAGTAAATATCTCTCTACATGACAACACAGGAATAAAAGAACTAGAAATCTAAAAAGAACTAGAAATCTAAATAAAACTAGCAATCTAAATAGAACTTCTTCTTCTGCTTCACTTCAGATTTTACACACTTTGCCTGTTACGATACCCATATTTTTCTCGGCCTTTCGATATCTCTTCTTCCATGGCATTGATAAAATCTGACTTTGGCTGGTATCCTCTTCTCGTGCATCCGTTCTACGTGTTTTTCCATTTACTTTTATTTTCCTTTATTTTCTAGTTTATAAAGATGTTTAATTCCGTTCTTATAACTCTGTTTCTTATGCCGGGTTTACGATGAACTTAACGTAACGCGACGAGATGTGATTTAAACCTAAAACACATTGTTTTGTATGCGGCTGATTACGGTCGACGTAATATAAAGTATCCGAACTTAAAGTAATGTGAAAGCTACCAATGTCCAAACTTTTACGCCGCGTTGCCTCAAGTCAGGCTGCTCAATCAACACTGTCGATTCTTGCGCGAAAGCACTCGAATTCAAGAGTGGCATTTGCGATTGTGTTGTTACATTCATTGTGTTTACAGTTTGAAAAGTTTTCAGTTTATAAACGAAAATAAAAGAAAATGTCGGTAAACGACGTTTTATTGGATGAGTGTGTGCAGGCGCATCCCAAAATATGTAACAAAGGAGATGCAGGTTTTAAGAATACGGCAATAAAAGATTCCGCATGGAAGATTGTGGCCGAAATAATGGCTGTCAAATATCACTTTTCATACACGCTGTTTTGCAGCATCTTATGGCGATCGTAATTTCACAAACATACCTTAACGTAAAGATCTCTTCAAATCACGTCGCGACGCGTTACGTTAAGTTCATCGTAAACTCGCCATTAGTCTGTTCAGTTTTGTGCAACGTTCACTCTTCTTAGAAATTTCATTTCTTGTGCTTGTATTCTACTTTCTTCTTTTTTCGTTCTTGTCCATGTGTCACTACCGTATAAGAGGGTTGGTAGAGCTATCGTCTTGTAAAATTTTATTTGTGTATCTTTTCTTATATTATTCTTTAATGTTCCGCTGATAGTTCCGCAGATATGTGTGAATTTAGTGTTTAAGTCTAAGTTTGAAGTTAAGTTTTTCTTCTATGTCTTTGCTTCGATCATAAGATATATCGCAACTTATATTTGAAGTGTTTTACCTGTTTGTTCCAATACTATATCATTTACGACTATCTTTCTCATGACTGGAAATAGAACTAGAAATCTAAATAGAACTAGAAATCTAAACAGAACTAGAAATATAATTAGAACTGAAATAATAAACAATATGTCTAGTATAGTTCTAAATGAACTTAATTTAGGAAAATTTACATATAACAGGTGAGCAATTGAATACAAAACAGATGGATTTTCGGATAGTTAAAGATAAATTCTCATATTTATATCTCATATATTCTCATTGGCGCCCGGACACATTTTTCAAGAAAATTTGTTACACAGAAGGTTGTAAAAGGTGTCCCCCTCACAAACAAAGTTGACGTGTCGGATCGTTTTTTTGAGAATTCATCTTTAACTATCCGAAAATCCCTCTGCTTCGTTTTGCATGGTCCATATATGGTATACACTTCTCTATTGTACTGAAAAACTAAACCCGATTACACAAGTCTCGAAGAGGAGAGAAATATACAACACCAATCAAGAATACACAAGAATAAATAAGACTAGATAAAACAAATCTATACCCTGGCCGGCGAGAGAATGCAGTTGTACTGCGCCGAGCTATGAGGAGGCGAGGGACGCGCCGAAGTACGCGCAGGTTAGTTTGAGTTAAAAAATATGCGTCAGTTTTTCACGGGCAATTAAACACCGCGCGCTCGGAATAATGTGGGGGCATGCGCAGAACAATGCTAAACTCGTCTAGACGAGATGCATTATCTCGCCGGCCCGAGTATAGATAGATAATTAAATATACTTTATAATATACAAGTAAAGTTTGTTTCATTTCTTGTGGAAACTTTATAGGACTAAACAAGTACTGTAAAAATAAATTGATTTTGACAGGATTAACGAAAATATCATTACTAGACAAACGTACTGAAAACTAGAGTCAAGTTTAATTATTTATTAATTTCCTTTAAAAAGTTTAGAAGACGAGATATAAAAAAATAAAATGTGTTTCGCAGGATTAGAGACAATTTGATAAAACTAATCAAACATAATCAAGACTAGACTGGAATAAATAACTCACTTTTTTTATTTTTTTTGTGAAAACTTTATAGGGCTAAGCACATTGTCCTCTTTCCCACTGGGCACTCGGGGCACGTGTCCAGGGCCCCGCAATCGTAGGCGCCCCCTAGTTCCTGCCAGATCACCAAACGATAATCGATATTTATTACCGAGAAACATATTTAATTCGAGCGAGAATTCGAGCGAGAATGAATTCAAGAAAATCAAGCGATAATGAATCTGACTACAAGGACCTATCTCAAAGAACAAGACGTAGAAGCTCACGCCAGATTTTTTTGACGGCTCGGCGCCATTAGCCCAACTGAATGGAAATGAGAAATTCAATGTCTAAACGAGTTGAGACAAAGTTGCAAATAATTTGCTGAAATTTATTAACGAGAAAGAGTTGGAAATGGGATGTCTGCAATTAACAGAATACTTGGAAATATAATGAAAATGAACTAATAGTATATTGGAAATATATCATCTTTTGAAAGAAAACACAATTGAAGATACATTTCCAAATGTAGAAAACGCATTCAGTTCATTCTTCTTCAAATTGAAAAGAATAAAAAGTGACTCATTTTTTGTCGCTGATGTCCATTTCGAATGTTACATGTACAACTTAAACTTTAAAGGAAAGGCCTTATGCTCCAATTGTTAGGAGAAAATGAGTTCATGGAGTTTTGGAAATGTCTGCACATAAAAGAAGCAATTTATGACGTAGCTCTTGTCTCCAATAGTGCGAACGTAAAGAATATGGAAAAGGTATTTGATAAAATAATGGCATTAGAAGACACTGAAATTGAGAAAGACGATGAATTGAATGATCAAGAACTATTGTTATTATTTGGCTTTGAATTTGTTCTTTTCCTTCCTTTCACTGGTGCTACAGTCTCAAGCAGGACCCGGACACAAGTATAGATTGAATTTGTTGATAGACAAAATCTCTTAGAAAGTTACCAAAATTTGGACAAACAAACAATTTCCAAAATATTTGATTTGGTTTTGAATTTGTGGATACAAAAATTTTCTTTGGAATTCTCCAAAATTTGGACAAACAAACCAAATTAAGTACATACTTCCAAAATTTTTATATAATATTAATAAATATATTAATAAAAGTTGCGGTGAAAAACTTTCGTGTACTAATTATGGTGCCTTGGAGAACCAAGATAAAATTTTGAAAAGTCGCGTTTCAAAATTGTGTCTTAGTTGTGGTGCCTTGAAGAACCAAGATTTTTTTTTTAAAATACGCCGCAAATTTTGCCCATCTCAAATCTAGAAGAGTACCCTATTACATCTATTCATTTAATGTGACTATAAAGAAATTAAAAAAAATCTAGAACTTTGCTTATCCACTTTCCTTGCCTATATAACAAAATAGTGCTTGGTCAAGGTCATAGAGGCCCCATTATCATAATGTGCGCAGGGCTTCCCGTAGGTTAAAGATGGCCCTGGCTAATCAAGAACTGTAAGCTGAATCTTAAAGGATTACCGGCAATTTCATTAAACTAAGTAATCAAGATTAGACATAAATAAATAAGCCAAACTTGTTTAATTTCTTGCAAACACTTCAAGGACTAAACAAATAATATAAAACCTACACTAGATTTTACAAGATTATTAACAATTCGATAAAACTAGACGAATATTTAATTGTAATCTAATCTCTTTCTATTTTAATCTCGTTGTGAATTCTTGCGAAACCTGATAATTTGCTCGACAAAAATTTTATATTTTCCCTGCTTGAATTTAATACATTTTTTCGTTTAAAAGTTTTTTACTTTCAATAACACACTTGTTTTCGACACTTAAACAAGTTTGAATACTTAAAAGTTATCAATACTTCAGGTGGTCTTATAAGCCGAAGTTCGCTATCTAATCTCAGACTTCTTCACTAAACTTGTGCAATCTTTTAAATCCTTGAAAACTTTACATGTTTTATACTTTATTTTCCAAACGACTATTAGGAAACTTTACAACTAACTACATTTCACAATATTTCTCCAAACTATTTTCCCATTCTTGAATTCATTTATATTAATAGTAAATAGCAAATAAACAGTTAATTAGTATAATAGTAGTTTCATTTCATAAGAAACTAATTATAAATTAGCAGATTACATAATATATTCCTCATCTATCTAATTATCCAGTTATATATATTTTAATACTTAATTATCTAGAAATAGATTTCTAGTTATTGTAATTATTACAATGTTATTAAGTATTTTATCTACGACCACTATTGTAAATTCCCATTATTGTACAGTTCGTGGACTATGCAAATACATCATAACGCACACGTATGTAACAGTCTGCGATTAATGATAAGTTATGATTGATAACACACACGTGCGTTTGGTTTACGGTTCGTTGATTGGTTGAGAGCTGCTACTACGTGCTAATATGTTCAGCGCCCCCCGTGCCGGAATTCAAACTAACGGAAATTGACATTGCGTACATTGGGTTGCCTATATCTATGAGCACTCTTATTCCAGTTTAACCCAAATAAGTACTAAATAATAAGGTATGCAACCATTAAGAATGTATTTCTTTTCATTTCTATCAAGTTACATAATGTCGAGTAACAGTTATTTATAAAAATACAACTGTTTGTTTATGATAATGTTAAATAATGATAATTGAATAAACATAACCTAATAAGAAATAAATTTGTTACATCAAACATATTTTTCTTATTAAACAGAAACAAATTAGTGTGGTCGTAGATAAAGTATAGTACATAACTCGAGTTGTAAGTCAATTACGTACTCGCGGAATTACGCCCTCCCCGCTACACGGGTCGAGCGTAACTGTTCCGCTCGTTCGTAATATGCTTCTTACAACTCTCGTTACGTAATTATACTATTGTATAACATCAATTTATATTTTTAGATGAAGAGAAGATTTTATAAATCACGTATATTAGGATAATTTTCGTAATTTTTGTAAAATGGAAAACATATTGGTTACGTACATATTTGCAACAATTGGATAATTAAGACATTGAGTGAATGGAATACATCCAAGTTAAATAGTTTTTGTGTTTATCCGCAATAATTGCAAAATAAATTTTTACGAAAATACCTACATATAAGCTATAGAAAGTCGCTTAACGTCGCGAATAAATTACTGATAAACTTGTTTTATAATTTCGAATGCTTTTTGACTTTGAACAATGCCCAACCGATAACAAATGCACATTATTTTAGAATCTATGTGCAACACAACACATTTTAAATGCCAATCTCGATTTAAATAACTTTTCTTCCATTTATTTAACAAACACACTCCATATGTCTGTCTAACAACCTCATCTATCTGTTCCTCTTTGATTTCAATATCTAGTTATAAATATGAAATATTGTCTGTCTAGTTTTGTCTGACTAGACTTGCCTGCCAGGTATTGTCTCTACTAGTTTTGTCAGTCTTATCTGTCGGCGAATATGGCGGAAGCTAACATAAACAGTGATAATCTAAATTGCAATGATTGCAACAAAATTGCAATTTTAAATCCGGTAATTTGCGTAAAAAGTGTAAAAATATTTTTTATCCGGGATGCGTATCACCGGCATGCTAGCAAAAGATCCTCGAGCTGTAATCATACAATTGATGGCTCAAATAAGATTGCTGACAATACAGAAGAACTTACCAGAATTCAATATCTAGGGAATGAGATTACTCTATTAAAAGAACTGGTGTGGGAAACCCAAGACAAAAACAATATCCTGAAAGAATATGTGGAAACCCCAAAAGACAAAATACACTCTCTAACCATAAAATCAATTGACACAGAAACTAGCCAACTCGCGCCAATTGTAGAAGAAGCCACGCAAAGTAATATAGAAGGAATTCCGGCAACCAGTAGTACAGCTAATAATTTTAATTTCCAGTGTCAGTCGAATTCGAGACAGGAGAAAAATACTTTAAATGCTGAAATAGAGACCTCTAAAGCAGTGAAAGAGGTTTTCATAGAACCAAAGAAAAGCAGAAACTTAGCTTTTCTAGGTAAGGCAGTGGTGAGCGAAACGGACATCTCCGATTTTGGTAGGAATATTGAAGAAAAGAAAATATGGCTATATGTGGTCTGTTAGAAAAGTATCCGACCTTATTTTTTATTTAAAAAAACCTGATAGATTTGAATCAAGCGCGCTTGCATGAGCCGACCATGAATGGTGATTTTTTCCCGCCTGTAGCGTCAGTTGCTGTCGAGCAGTGTTCGAGTGACGTAGTGTGTACTACTCTCGTCGGTTTTTCAAAAACACCACAGGGTCAAACAATCACCAAAGAGCACTATAGGGATGTGCTACGTCGCCTACATGATGCTGTGCGGCGCAAGCGACTGGAGTTGTGGTCTTCTGGAAATTGGCGACTCCATCACGACAATGTTCCAGCACATTCTTTGCACTTGGTTCACAATTTTTTGGCAAAAATCCAGACTGCTCTAGTTCGACAGGCTCCTTACTCTCCTGATATGGCCCCCTGTACTTCTGGCTCTTCCCCAAAGACAAGAGGCCATTGAAAGGAACGCGATTTCATACAAGAGAGGACATTATGGCTGCAACGACAGCCGAGCTAAAGTCGATTCCGAAACAGGCCTTTTCGGAATGCTTCCTACAATGGCGGCACCGCGAGGAGAAGTGTGTGGAGTCCCAAGAAGACTACTTTGAGGGTGATTAGGTTTCCAACGCTCCAGGTATGCCAGTTTTTTTACCGGCAAAAGGACGGATACTTTTCTAACAGACCACGTATATTGGCAGAGCTGAAGATCATGTAGACGAGAACATGATTATTAAATACCGAGCAAAAATGTCAGACAAAACTGAAAACAATTTTATTGTCAAAGAAATAAAACCGAAAATGAAATTACCAGACAATAAAAGCTTTAAGGTCGGTGTCAGTTTAGACATGAAAGATGAAGTCTTTCTGGCCCGAGGGAATACTCCACCAAAGATACAATTTTCGTATTGAAGATAGAATGAGAATTTTTGCCAGGGCAAGCCCAAAAATGGACAACATTTGGAAAAACAAAATTAATACATCTAATACGGCAACAATCGATATAATACGACCTCAACAAATCCACATATTACTAATCTAATTTTTGCCTTAACGTTCAATCCATCGGTAACAAAATCCCGGAATTAGAAATTGCTCTTTTAAAAATTGCTCTTCTGTCCATCTCCATCTCAGTCGACTGGTGCTGGAGTGGCAATATGGAGCAGAGCTTCAACGGATGTAAATGCAATGAACGTTGAGTTAATCCCAATGGACACTATGTCAGTAGAAAAACATGTTGAACTACGTGGTCTGTTAGAAAAGTATCCGACCTTTAGCCGGTAAGAAAACTGGCATACCTGGAGCGTTGGAAACCTAATCACCCTCAAAGTAGTCTCTTTGGGACTCCACACACTTCTCCCAGCGGTGGCGCCATTGTTGGAAGCATTCCGAAAAAGCCTCTTTCGGAATCGACTTTAGCTTGGCTGTAGTTGCAGCCATAATGTCCTCTCTTGTCTGAAATCGCGTTCCATTCAATGGCCTCTTGACTTTGGGGAATAGCCAGAAGTCGCTAGGGCCATATCAGGAGAGTAAGGAACCTGTCGAACCAGAGGAGTCTGGTTTTTCGCCAAAAAATTGTGAACCAAGTACGAAGAATGTGCTGGAGCATTGTCGTGATGGAGTCGCCAATTTCCTGATGACCACAACTCCAGTCGCTTGCGCCGCACAGCATCACGTAGGCGACGTAGGATATCCCTCATTTCACTTGTCGTCATTTTACTTGCATTGAAAAACTGACGAGAGCACTACACACTACGTCACTCGAAAACTGCTCGACAGCAACTGATGCTATCTACAGCCGGGAAAAAATTCACGCATGCGCACGAAGGTTCAAGGTCGGCTCATGCAAGCGCGCTTGATTCAAATCCATCAAGTTTTCAAAATAAAAAATAAGGTTGGATACTTGTCTAACAGACAACGTATGTGGTGTTCTGTGGAAATGTAAAATGTATTCAACTATTTTAATTAATATATTTAGACCTACACATGACTGTCTAACAACTTTTATCGAAACCCTGGATAATATACTTACAACTTATTTTAACAAAGCCAACTTTTTGATAGTTACGGGAGATTTCAACATTAACTTTAGCGCTAATTCCAAGGATAAAATAAATCTGGTCAACTTGATGTTATCCTTTGGATGGGTTGGACAAGTTAAAGTATTTACCAGAATCACATTCACCTCTAAAAGCCAAATTGATAATATTTTTGTCAATTTCAGGCATACTGTGAGAATTTCTGTTGCTGATACTGTTTTGTCTGACCATAGAACTATAAGCGTTAGCTGTAACTTAAATAACATAACTCAATCAAGACCTCATTATATGGGTTTATGACGCTAGTAATACAAAATAATGACAAATTCATCCAATTTATAAATAGCTTACAATTACATTTTTGTGCATCTTTTCCATTGATGAAAGTTAATAGAGAAAATAAAAAAATGGGTTACTAAAGAAGCAAGAACATCTAGTAGAAACCTAAGGGATTTATATATTCTACAAAAACTATACCCAATTCTTCAACAGTATATTAGCAACAGAAAGCTCCATCCAGTTATTAGTTTCTCTAAAAAGGAAGTTTTTTAGTAATTTATTAGAACATTGCAAAAAGAAGCAGAATATAGCTTGGAGCATTATTAACCAACAAACATGGAAGTTCGTATACTTGCCGCAGCGACCCCGTGGAGTGATCACGCGGCGTTCACGTGATAGTTCGTAGTGACGATGTAAAAAGCCTGATTTACACTGCTTTTCGAAATCTTACTTTTGTGCGGAAAATATAATGCCCAATACTATAACCAAATACAAATAAATAATAACGTGACGTTTCGGATATAGCAGAGTCAATAAAGATTTTGAAAACTCGAGAGTACGCGGCATACGACCGGACTGGTCGACTGGTTTAAAGTTTCGGCTGCGTGATCTACGCTTCAAAAGCGTTTACACTGACCAATAGGGAATCATCCCCCGAAAATCACGTGAAGACACCGAAGTTTATTACTCCGTCGGGTGTTCTAGGTGATCCATGTCCGTCAATGTTCAATCTTTTTTTTTTAAAGGCCCGGGAAATAATTTCACAAAACATTACCCCAACGACAATATCAAATAATCACATGATATTCAATATAAGAACAGCGTATCTTGAAGAAATTTCAGAAACAGAAATAATTGGCTTAATACAAGAAAAACTAAACAATAAATCAGAAACTATATATTGTATATAATAACAAAATCAGCAAATCAGAACCTTTGAATCTAAATACTGGTGTTCCGCAAGAGAGTGTTCTTGGGGCTACTCTATTTTTATTGTACATGACAGATAGAGTTTCCTACATCGATGAAAGCAATATGTATTTTATGCTGAAGACTCGACCTTTATAATTTCAAAAAAATCCTCTATACAAAATGAAAGAGAAGGAAATTGAATTTTACAAAAAGTAGTGGACTCGTTCTCCGCTAACAATCTTTTCCTAAACAGTGAAAAAAACTGAATATATAATCTTTCAACCCCAACGAAGTAAATACGCGGGAATGTTAATTTATAAGTGAATAATATGCATATTAATGGAGTTAAGTCTACAAAATGTCTTAGCCTAGTTATTGAGGAATCTTTAACTTGGAATAGAACTACCGAAAATATTTAAAAAAAGTTGCATCAAAAGGCATGAAATTGTAAGTCATGAAATCCTGATAAATTTCTACTATGTTACGGTTCAATCTCTTTTAACTTACGGAATTCTGGTTTGGGGAACCTCACCAAAAATTGTAAATGTTCTAATAGCACAGAAAAGAGTCATCCGTTCTCTTATGGGTATTTCCTCAAGAACCTTTTGCAGGCCCATTCTTGAGTGGCTACAAATAGAGACAACCCTTCACTAAACTGAATTTCTGTGATGTGTCATCGAAATGTCGGGGAAGTGTTAACATTCGTGCAATGGATGTATCAGTGAAGTGTCGTTGAACTGTTTTCTTGTAAAGACCGGTCCAGACGCTCCGTTTTGCACAACGTTTTGTCTGCGCAGTTCAATACGTTGCAGATAAAACGTTGCGTGTGAATAGGAAAACTGCGCAGTTTTGAGAACAGCGATGAACTAAAGAGCATAGATATCCATGAGCTGTGCAGACAACTCGGCGCATGTGGCCGGTAGCTCCGTTTTCCGATTCATTTTGTTTCACAGTTTCTTTGTACGCGTTTATTTAATATATTATATCTCTATAAAGAGCAACTTATATTATTATAAATAAATTATATCTCTATGTTAAGACCCAACAATTTTATTTTATTTGCTTTTAAAACCATTTTTAAAATTTTGTTTCTAAAAGTAGATAATATTAAATTACATTAAGATTATGCCAAACAGTTTCTTAACAACACAGCATGCCAAAACTGACCAGAGTAGTACCTCCTCCATGACGATGTCACTAAAAGTGTGCGAAATATACAGACGAAATAATATAACTGCACCGTGTGGACGTTCTACAAATTACAATGTTTCATTCTGTCTTAAGAATGCGCAGACAAAACGTTGTGCAAAACGGAGCGTCTGGACCGGCCTTAAAGTGTTTGGGGAACTTGACATTTGTACCGCCCGATACTTTGTCTCGGAAACACTTCCTTATCCTTTTCGCTACGGGGTGCTTTTCTACAAGTCGTGCTCTGTGTATGGGGTGCTGAGGGTAATGCGGATTCGTACGGTTTCCGTAGCTAGGTACTTACTCTTTGAGTTTAATTACGGTTCCTGCAGTTTATAGTAGTTTTACTTGTTTCATTTTATTTTCTTAATGGGTAACCAAAATAATACGCAATTCAGTACTTGGTGGGCTTAGCATACGTCCGGAATTATAAATGAAAGGCTGGACAGTCCTGGTTGATGCGTTTTTAGGGGCTGCAGTGAAATGATGCAAGCGGATTTGTACGGTTCCCGTAGTTTTAGCCGAAAAAAAAATGATTACACTGAAATCAAATTTTGATATGTCTATAACATTTTTAGTAGTGTATATGATAATTATAATACAGCGGATGAGTTAATTTCCCATATTAAGTACAGAAAAAACGCTTGCGTATTAATCCGGTTCCCGTACACGGGACACGAAAATATTTTACGGCTTTATCCGGTTCCCGTAGCGAAAGGGTTATACTTGGACGACACTTAATTTTGAACAGGGTTGTCTGTCTAGTTATATATGTCTAGTATTGTCCATCTTGTCGTGTCTGTCTGGTATTGTGTGTCTAATTATTGTTTATCTAGTATTATCTGTTTATACTTTTTCACTGTCTAGTCTTTTCTAGTCTTCTAACGTGTTTTTCCGTCTAGTATTAGTAAATTTATTCAAATGCGTCTTCTCTACATTCTTTTTGTAGAAAATAAGTATGAATGACGTGCAGTAGAAGGCTCACTTTTATTACCTTTTGTTGTGTAACCAGTCTTTTTTTAGCCTAAATAGATTACGTGCATTATGTTTAAGCGTCTCTTAAAGTTATTATCTCTGTACTTTGGAACTATAACAAGAGGAAGTTTTACTGAAAACAAAAATCTTTAACTTTCCTGTCCCACTTTATTATTTAAAGTAGATTAATTTAAGTTTTTTTTTATTATTTCTAGAAAATTTGATAATAATAATGATCTATTTTATTTTGTTATAAATTCACTGTGTTGGTTACTTAATTCTACATTTTAATCTGAAATTTATTTTCATTTGCCTTGTCTAAGCATTTATTTATATTTCTTAAGCAACGAGTAAAATACCGCAATAACCCATCCCTGTCTCAATTTGTTGTAGTCATTACTTTGTACCTAATAAAACTAGTAACTTATTGATAAAAAATAAGTTATATCTATTAAAATTAAGCAAACAAACTTAAAACAATCGGAACACAGCCTGAATATATAAATATTCAACCTTTCTTATTCATATATTCAACCTTTCCGGAGCTCTATAACAATTACTGAGTCTTTTTAGGACTAACAAAACAAATCTCATGTGAAATTTGTCAGTTATTTAATAACTTTCAGAAAGCTATTAAAGCTATTAAATAACTGACAAATTTCACATGAGATTTGTTTTGGTAGTGCTAAAAAGACTCAGTAATTGTTATAGAGCTCCGGAAAGGTTGAATATATTTATATATTCAGGCTGTGTTGCGATTGTTTTAAGTTTGTATGATTATCTATAACGTAGGATGGTTTTACCAATTCTACTAAGGAAACACATTATTTAGTCAGGGTGTCGTTTCTTTTATGGGGGGTAAATGGGGTGTAAATTATGATATTTATTGCCGATTTGTGGTGTGCCAACCCCTTTAAGTTAGTCAATAATATGCAACCTGTTGCCCCCAAAACTGAGTGGGCTCGGGAAACTTTTGCAAATTATATTAATGACCTTTGAGGGGATTTGCAAGAATTACAACTTATTGTTAGACAAAAACAAACACAAGTATTTCAAAGCGAAGAACTTTCGTTTCATTTCAATTTCTAGTTGATTCTCAAATTTATTGAAAAATATTTATAATAAAGCAATTAAAGAAAATTATTTGAAATAATATTTGTCGATTTTTTTTATACTTGTGGAAGCATTTGTAATTATACTATCGCACTTTATGTTGCTGATAATTTATGCTGCAGAAAAACGTAGACTAGAAAAACTAGTTTAGACAAAAATAGATTTATTATTTGAATAATTTTATAGAATAAGTTGATAAAAGAGCGTTTAATAACAATTTTATATATATATTTATTTTTTATTTTTGCTGTTTCCAGCGGTTACCAACCGCTTCAGTAGTACAGTTTCAAGTAGTACACAAGAAAAAATGGAGAATATAAATTCTGTCTTCGTGCCTTTGAAAATACTAATACTAACATTTATTGTGTTCAGTAGACTGTTTCATTCTATTCTGTATTGTCTTTGTGTGATATAGTATGGATTTATTCGAGTCTCGAAGAGAGTTTTAACAGTTGATAAAATTGGACCAGACAAGAGAAATAAGAAATGGTTTAATTTGATTTTTATGTCAATAATATATTAAGGTTATTAGTTTAGAAATTGGCACACCTTTATCAACATAACTTAATTTTATCTTATCGTCAAAAGAAAATTATTATTTACACTCCTTCAAAGATTACAATTTTTTTTTCTAAAAAAATACTTTTAGCTATTAAGACAAACAATAAAGAAACGTTGATAAGTCTCCAATTTTTAACCATTTTATCGCTTTAAAAATTAGCAATAAAAAAAAAACAGCGAGAATTATCTCGAGATACCAACCATTTCAATACATTTATATTTATTAAAGTCTTTGTGCTTTTTCTTTGTTTGCGATTTGGTAATTTGATAACAGTAATCTTCCATATAAATCGATATCGATTAAATTTGCTTTATCACCCGACACCTGAATGCAAAAACACATTTATTTATACAGAAAACAATATTTATTAAATCTACAATTTCTTCGTGTTTATTTTGTGACGTTTGCAAGTGACACGTACAAATATCTAAACAAAAAATACTCGGCAATCAAAGATACATGTTTTTCCATTGAAGTTAATTATTGATTAATAATTTCCATTTTTTGTTTTAATGAAAATTATGTCATTATTTGATGCAATAAATGTATGCTTTACGTAAAACTTCCTTCACATTGACACGTATTACTAAAAATATTAAACTTGTTAAGTCAAATATTCATAAATAAAATAAAACGGAAACTGTATAAGCAGCATATAGACTTTACTTAACGTTTTTTCCGTCAGAAAAAAGGTCTACAGTCACGAAGAAAGTTGCGCATAAATTAGTTTTGCTTTAATAGACCTTTTCATAGCTAAATTTGTTTGTGAGCATGCATCAATATCAGCCATGTTTTGATGAACCTTATTTCCGTCACTCAACGACATTTCTGACGATTGAAAAAAAAATTTAGTTACTTACAAGTCGCGCCTAAAAAAGTTTTAGTTCAAATATATTAACTAATATCTTAATATATGTTAGATTTGCATGCGTCAATATCAGCCATGTTTTGATGTATAACCTGTGAAAATAACAAAATGTGACCGAAAAATAATATTCCCGCCCATTAAACATGGCGAATGCGCTTAACTAACCGTAAAAAAGTCTATTGTTCAATGTTGAGAAACGTCAAAATCTGTTAATGAGAGACATCTATGTAGATATGACCTAACCTAACCTTATTTCCGTCAGTCAACGACATTTCCAACGATTGAAAAAAAATTGAGTTACGCCTAAAGTCGCGCCTAAAAAAATTTATTTCAAATATATTAACTAATATATTAATGAATGTTTTCAAGTATTATATGTAACCGCAGGGCACAAATTACATTATCGAACGTGAATTTTAGCAAGAGTTTTCTTGAGAATGTTTTCGATAAGTTTTACAAAAAATAAGTGAAAAAAATATAGGAATTCCAGTCGAGAGTAAACGCGTGTAGAATATCCTAACAGTGGAATGTGACATTCTTTCGAGATGGAAAGAGCATTTTGAAGAACTACTAAACGATGACGTAATTGGAAGCGAGGAAGATAGACTCAGCACATACCAATGAGCTCAACCAGAAATCCAAGCTCCTGCATACGAAGAAGTAGTGGCAGTCATTAAAGCAATGAAAAACGATGGATCCGTGGATAACAGACAAAATTTTGCAAATAGTGGAAAGGAGAAGAGTATTTAAGAATCAAAACATCATGAGCGGCTGGTTTGATGTTCCAGGGCCTTTCATCCGATGGTGCGAGGTGCACAGCTCCTTGCACTCAGTGGGCATCAGGAACGTCTGCATCTTCTCTATGTTCTTGTACAGCTGGTACTTCCGCGTCAGCTCGTACGACCTCGGCAAGTGATGGACCATCTGGTGAGGCGCCAACGAGCTCAAAACACCTGGTTTTGGATGGGGGCCGGTCCAGAGGAGGTTGAAGTCGGTGGAGTTGCTCGGCGTCTCGACGACCCCGTGGCACTCGAGCAACCTCGCGATGTGACGCGTCTCAGCTTGGATGACGCGGTACGTGATGTGCATCTGGTGGCCGGTCTTCGAATCGATGAACCCTTCCGAGCCGTTGGCCAGCGCCGACGATCGGAAAACCAGCAGCGAGTTCCGGGTCACACGTCCTGTGCGACTCTCCTTACTTAATTGGTCTTCCATTGAGAGAGCGTTGTCTTAGAAATGGTCGTCGGTGTGGGAGACAGCGTACAGGATTTGGTCGCCAATGTTCCAAGGGCCGTCGGGGTTTTCTGGTCGCAGACCATGGGTCTTAAGTCGTTGACTCCGGGCTTGTGGGTGGTGATTTATGTGGTGAAGGATTCCGTTTGGACAAATTTTGGTTTGTGTCGTGAAGGGCACCGCAGGGCACAAAATTAGCGCAGCCAAAGAATCGGAACTTTAAGGAAACTTCAATGAAATCGCAAACCTACAGTCCTTAAAGTACACCGAAAAATTAGAGAAATGACCAAGTGAGAATAGACCAAGAACAATAGACAAACTAGTAAAATAATCCTCAATACAAATAACATCAAAGACAAATGCAGAAGCTATATTGAACAACTGTTCTATGACAATAGACCAGAGCATGCTCCTATAGACAATCAGGAAGAAGAGTTTTGAAGAGGTGAAATCTGCAATAAAGTCGATGAAGGAAGGCAAGACATCCGAACCTAACAACACCCAGGCGGAGTTTCTTAAAATTCTCGACGAAAAAAACATAAAATGGCTGATCTCATTATTCAACAACATCTAAAACTCCGGCAACATCCCCCAAGAGTGGCTGAGTACCGTTCGAGCTCATCACCCTACCCAAAAAACCTGCTGCAAAAATATGCAAAGAGTTTAGAACCATAAGTCTTATGAGTCACTTTCTAAAACTATCTCTCAAAATAATCCATAAGATCATATATAGACTCTGCAACAAATATCACCAACACAGTTTGGATTCAGATATGCGGTGGGTACTAGTTCTATAGAGAAGCTCTCTATAGCATCCAAGTATTATTTCAACGATGCAGGGATATGAACTGTGATATTTTTGCTTGCTTTATTGATTACCTAAAGGCATTCGATAGAGTGCGACATCAAAAGATGATAGGTGAAAGTGATTTTAAAGAAAGTTGGACTGTATAGAGAAGGATTAAGAATCATCATAAACTTATACTGGAACCAGTCAGCACCTGTTAGAGTGTAGGGAGAGAGGACAGAGGAGGCGAACATTCTACGAGGAGTAAGGCAAGACTGCATAGTATCACCGTTGATATTCATCATCTATTCGGAATACATATTTAAAGAAGCTCTGGAAGACCTGGAAGCTGGCATATCACTAAACGGTGAAACTAGAAATAATATACGGTACGCGGATGATACGGTGATATTTGCTAATAGCACGGAGAAACTAAAACACCTCATGAATAGAGTAACAGCAAGTAGCGAAAGGTATAGCCTTGATATAAACATCAAAAATACATAATTAATGATTGTTAGTAAATCACACATTAGAAATTGTCACTTCATAGTCAATCAGAAACCCATCGAGAGGGGGTATAAATAAATATTCATATCCTGGCACTACTCTAAACGATCAGTGGGATCATTCTCAAGAAGTGAAGATCCGTATCAAGAAAGCGAGAGCTGTTTTCAACAGCATGGGATCCCTACTAAAATGTCACGATCTCGCAATGTTAACGAAACTGTGAATTATGCGTTGTTTTCAGTTCTTTTCTACCGAGTTGAATCGCGGACACTAACCGATGCTATCAGCATGAAACTTGAAACATTCGAGATATGGTTATATCGAAGGTTGTTTGGTGAAAGATTGCAGAACCAACATTGAGATCCTTTATAAAATGCAGAATGATAAAGAGCTCCCCAAGACAATAAAATGCAAAAAACTCCAATTCTTGGGGCATATTATGAGGAATGAAAGTAGATTCCATTTACTGCAAACAATACTGCAAGGGAAAGTAGTGGGAAACAGAACTGTCGGAAGGATATCATGATTGAAGAATCTAAAAACATGATTTGTCATGACCCCAACCGAGCTTTTCCGAGCAGCAGCAAACAATGTGATGATTGCCAAAATAGTTACCAACGTCCGGAACGGATAAGGAACTTTAAGAAGAAGATTTATATGTAACCGTCTATCCAAATTTTCTCAAGAAATAATAGGAGAGTAACAGAGTAAATTCCGGCCAAATCTGTCCAGTATCGATCAGATTCACCTAAAGAGAGAAATAAAAAAAAAAGTTACGAGCACAATATTGAACTCCATTTATTCATCGACTTTAAGCAAGCGTTCGGCATTATAGGCAGAAGAAAACTAATTAGACAACTCACTCTAATGAGAATTCCGATGAAACTAGTCAACCTTATCAGCGTAACTCTTGATGGATCAAGTACAAGGATAGGCAACACAGTCCAAAAAGACCTTTTCATGGTTGAATTTGTTTTGCGCATGCGTCAATTTCCACCAGGTTTTTCAGACAATTTTTGATGTATAACCATTGAAAATATCAAAATGTGCGAAACTTTCATGTTCCCGCACTTTAAACATGGCGCACGCGCATGTGCTTAACTAACCATAAAAAGGTCTATTAACGGATAGCTTCGAAATAAATAGAGAAGTAAGATCACTCTCGTCTATGCTTTTTAACCTGATATTAGACTCCGCGATGAATAAGCTACAACTATCTGGAAACATAGTTACAAAACCAAAACAAATATGCGCGTACACAGACGATATCTTTATGACGGTCCTAAGTGAAGTTGAGCTAAGGCGTACTTTGGGCGTGCTTATAAACAGAAAAAGTAGGTAACTAACACTAACTGTTAATTAGGGTAAGGGGTAGTCCACTAATGACGTGATGTTTTTTTCAGCAACTTTTTAGGCCTCCCTCCCCCCGGTGGTAAGTGGTGAGGTTTTAGGTTAAGCCCCCCCTACCAAAAATCACGTGTATTTTTTGGTACAAGTCGCGCGACGCTTTTAGGTTTAAAAATTGCGCGTTCCACGCAAAAATAAATACACGTGATGTGTATGTGATGTCTACAGGGAGGGGTGTAGTGAGATATCACTTGATATCACCATGTGATATTTCGTGATTCATCACAAACCCCCTCCCCTCTATTTCGAGCCTCACGTGATTAATGGACGATCCCTAAGTCTAAATACATCAAAACGGCCAGAAAAGATCAAGAAGGACAAAGACCAATAAATGAGCATACCTTCGAAAATTTCAACTCATTTACCTATTTAGGGTGGACATCAACAACAACAAACCAATTGCGAGCAGAGATAAAAGCTAGAATAAAGGCAGGAAATAAAGCAATACACGCACTTAAGGACTTGCTGCGGTGAAAACTTCTAAGCAGAAAAACAAAGCTCAAAATCTATCGGACTCTGACACGCCTAATAGTTATATATATTTGCGAGACATGGACTGAAGACGAAACAAAGATGCTTAGAGTATGGGAGAGGAGAGTGCTACCTAGAATATTTGGTGCTATACAGGATTACCACGGTTATTCGAGAATCAAGGTGAATAACAAGCTCAATACACTAACCAACATAATACGCTTTATAAAAGTCAGATGCTTGGGGTGGTATGGGGATCTTGCACGCATGGGTGAGGGCACAGTACCTAAAAGAATTAGTAATTGGGTACCATCTCAAACAAGATCGAGAGAAAGGCCAAGGAGTAGGTATAGTTAGTTGCAGATCTCGGAATATTGAGAGTACTACGTAATTACGCCGCACTAGCCCAGGACCGGAGAAGATGGAAAGAGGTTGTAGAGCAGGCCATATGCAAGATCCATATGGGGTTGTAGCGCCACAGGAAGAAGAAGAAATGTTAATTAAAAAAATTACATAATTAATAAGTAGGTAGTATTTTGTAATAGCTTATATTTTGGGTCATTCCACACTTCAATTTCGCAAAAAACGCAAGCCATCAATTTATTGTTTTTTCTCTAGTAGCATCGGACCTCTAATAAGTAGGTAACTAGTCTGGTTATCTTGAAAATGTTATTAATAAAGTTAACAACATCACATGAAAATTGGTTTCTGTGTTTTGCTTTAAATCCTATACATTTCAAGAACTCGATTAAATTTAAAACATTTCTACAAAACGTTTCTTATCAATTAGTCTTTGTGAATCATAAATAATGGAAATATCAAAATTCAATAACTCTATATATTGTATACTCTTATATAAGAGAAATCTTACATGGAAACTAAATAACAATTTGGAAAATATTAAAAAACAATTTTACTAATAAAGTTGTCTAGATAACTATAGACCAGGGGTGGGCAAATCTTTTGGCTGTAGGGCGACATTGCGGATGAAAATTAGACCGCGGGCCGCATTAAAAAATATGTATTTTATAGTTATATTAATGTGCAGTGTCTATGCAATTGTGGCAGGTGGGTTAGAAGGACTTTGAACAACATGAAATCTAATAAAGCAACTGGAAATGACAATATCACAGTGGAAATGATACGAGAAGGAGCAGATAATCGAATGAAAATTACGAAACTACTAAATGAATGCCCAAAGACGAGGAAAATAACGAAATAATGGGGAAATGCTAACGTGGTCTTAATCTACAAAAAAGGTGATAACAACAAGATAAAAAATTACAGGCTGATCAGTCTTATGTCGCATGTAGGTTCAAATTACTGACAAAAATAATCACCAACAGACTAGAGAGAAAGTTCGATGAATACCAACCAAAGAATGCAACAAAGAAGCAATCGCAAGTAACATTCTCCACGAAAAAACTAAACTTGTCCAACTTAAAAGAGGAGTACGACAAGATAACTCCTTTAACTCTAAAACACTTCGCTTCAGCATTGAAAGAGATTTTTAAGAAAACTGACTGGAATGACAAAGGCATAAAGATCAATGGAACTCGACTATTCATCTAAGATATACTGACGATATTATTATCTTGACAGTAGAGCATTATTATTAACTTTGCATAGTAGAGAAGACAAAAACAATAATTGCAGACCAACAAAAAGAATCTAAGAAATAGTGTTGAAAATGAACCTTTTAAAAACCCAGATAATGTATCAGGGAACAGAAGAAGAACCAATAATAGCGGAAGAACAGAAAATCAAAAATGTGGAAGAATACATATTATACCTAGAACAGGAACTTAGGATTAACCGAACCAATCAGAAATAAATGAAAAGGAGAATAAGGGTGGCTTTTGCCAAACTATCATTCATCCTGCGAAATAAGAAAATAGCTCAGCACCTAAAGCTAGAGTTTCTGGCCATGCATTTTACCTGTGATGACATATAACTGGACTGCACCTAAACAAAATATCGACGTACTAAAAACTGCACAAAGAGCGACGGAGAGGTCAACGATGGGGATTTGGACAAAACGGAACAGATATCGAAACGAAGGATAACTTTAGTTGCCAATGAAATAATACGAGCAATTCTTCCATATTCTTTCATTGGCAACTAAAGTTACCAATGTCGAAGAGAAGATTGCAAACATGAAATGAAGATTCGCAGGTTACGTTGCAAGAAGTGATAGGATGAGATGGGACAAGCGAATCATAGAATGAAGAGCGTATGAACCCAAAAAAGGAAGAGAAAGACTATAAGATGGTATGATGATCTCGTAGGAACAGCCCGAGTAGCATGTATCCAAATAGCACAGAATAAAGTCCTAAGATGGACCTATTGGACGAGAAGAAGAAGTGGTAAGTGGAAACAGAAGTGTTAAGTTGTGACAGGTAGAATGAGTAAACATCAGGCGTGGTAATAGTATATTAAAGGACGAGTTCAGTAAGCGCTATTTTACAGCACGCGTCCAAGTTTGGAAAACGACGAGCGTAGCGAGGAGTTTTCTAATGAACAAGTGTTGAAAGACGCCTTACGAACTAGTTTTTTTCTACTTTGCCCCCTTTTATGCCATTTCTAAATAAAAAAATCGCCGATACATATTGAGAAAATTGTATCGCACTCGGCGAGCCATAACCGCACGCATATGAGTGCTGTTATGAGTCCATTACAGACGCAAAATAGGAAAACATAATAAGCATATCATGGACATGCTTTCAGGATTTGTTTAGCTCTGTTTATGATGGAATATGTATTAAGATTATTCATTGTGGGGACTATGTATAGATAAATTTGTAATTGCTTTCTCATTGAAGTAATAGTTTAGCATGACACGATCACTAAACCAACCAAATTTTGTTGTAAACCAACATGTTTATATCACACATAGATATATATTTTTAATTAAAGTAAGTTATAAAATGCTTTGTTGGCCGCATAAAATGTCGACAAGGGCCGCGTGCGGCCCGCGGGCCGCTGTTTTTACAGGTCTGCTTTAGACAGACTAGTAAGCATATAAATAGATAATTTAATCCCATCTCGTGCCTAAAGAAGTTTTACTTCAAAAATATTAGTTATATAAATGTTGGATAAAAAATACATAATTAATAACTGTTATCGTTATCTTGAAAATGTTATTGAAATTTATATAAATTATTAATAAAGTTAACATCATGCGAAAATTGGTTTATTTGTTTTAATTTAAATCCTATGCATTTCAACAATTCGATTAAATTCAAAACATTTCTACCAAAACGTTTCTTATCAATTAATCTCGGTGAATCATAAATCAATTGAAATATCAAAATAAAATAACTGTATATATTCTATACATTAGAGAAAACTTGCATGGAAACCAAAATATAAAACTAGATAGAGCTTAAATATATTAAATAACAATTTGACTAATAAAGTGGCCTAGATAACTATCGATATACTAATTAGTAAGTATAAAAATAGATATTTTAAATGATCTTATTAATGTTGAATAAGTCTAAATCTGAATAATTTACTTTGATTTTTTTTTATTGACACGAGTTGTTTATTATCAGATCTAATCTGGGATATTTGTCATCACTAAATAGATTTAGGTTTCCTTTATGTGTGCATTTCATATATTTTCTTGTTTGAAATGTCTCAATGGCTTTTCAAGAAATGGGCGTTACAGTGCAAACATTACATGTGCACGAAATTCATTTTATTTATTTATTTCTTTCTCTCTCGTTCGGTGTAATCTATTTTAGGTTTTAAGAATTCTTTATCAGCCGAGCAGGTGTGGCGCGAGTTAAATTGTGCGACAGTGTTTCACAACGAAATTGTTAAGTTCAATAATCATTTATTATTTTTAGTCCACTCTCAATTAAATTTAACTCTGTTGATTTTAATAGGAACTTATTTGAGTACAAAGCAATTTAAATAACTCATCCCTCGATTTACAAGATAGATACGTTCCTAGACAAATCCAGAATTGATCTACCTGAGTTACTTGATAATATTAGAACGGAAACAAAAATTATGATTTTGACGTTTGCGGTTTTAATTTTTTTTTTAAATTAACCGTATGAAACGAAACCGTGTAAAATTAGGAATGTGTATAGTATTTTTGATAGTTATAGAATAATAAATATTTGTACTCACCGGAAATTGCACTTTTTGCATTGCCAAAGCGTTTTCTTTCCATCGTTGTTGCTCCGCTTTTTCTCCGACGATAATTTGTTGAAGAAGGTCCCGTCGGCTGGGGTTAAGGGTGGTGGTGGTCTTAATCCTTTGACGACCATTGAGGGGAACTCGGTGTTGACATGTTTCACTTTGGGCAAGTCGTGCTTGCTGTCGTGATGCTTGGGTCGCGTTCCCATTCCTCCGCTGGTTTCTTGGTGGTCAGGTCCTCCCGATAAATTAATTTCGGTTAAATACTTGTTATATTTTGTGTAGTTTCGTCTGCCGGTTTCGTCGGTCATTAATACTTTGGCGCTTTCGTGAGCTTGATCTCTGACGGATTTTAGTTTGATATGTTTTGTGATGTCCCATCTCCAGTTTGAACGGTAGGAACAAAGGGAGCACTCGAAAGGTTTTTTGTTTAGATGTCCTACGATGTGCACGTGGAAACGCGAGGCTGTGGATGCCCAAAATGTGCAATGGGGGCATTTAAAGACACGTTTATGTTGGGCTATGGATATGTCGTTTCCATGGGTGGGAATTTTGTCGAAGCTTTGTGTGACTGGAGGTGTGCTTTGGATCATCTCAACCACGCTGCTTTCGCTGCTAGGGGACTGCGTTCTAGTTGAGAGATCTGGATAGTCTTGTTTCTCATCAACGTATTCATATTGATTTGATTCTTCAATTACTACATCTAGAGGAACTTCAATGTTATTCCATACAAATACTCTGTTTTCCATTGGGTGGGGTTCTTTCTCGCTGCTCCTGCTATTGTCTTCTTCGGTAACTATTTCAAGGTCTTTGACGTCATCGTCCTGTGATTCTGTAGGATCATCTTCGTGAGGGGCGTAATGCTTTATTGCTTCTAGACATGTTTGAAGGTGATTGTAAAGGTCCATTGAGGATTTGCATCTTTGTCTGCAGTGTTGACACCTTGTGGATGTTAGTTTGTGCATTGAGGTAACGTTTATTGTAGCGGTTGGTTCTTTTCCGCAGAGTTTTTGGTGGCCGAGGGATTCTGTGAGGCACTTGCTCTCGTGGCCGCATAAGCGACATTTTAAGTTTTCTGTCGCGTCACCGGAGAGTTTTTCTTTAAGTTTGTCGAAGAAGGAAGCGTTTTTTCGTTCGAAATCGTTGGATTTCTTTTCAACTGGGAATTGATCAGGCACTTTGGTTTCTTGGCGAAAGACGTCTTCGCTTCCGAAAAGAGACGCGAAATCTTTTAGGTCGCTGTTATACGATCGGGCTAGTATTTCTTTCATATCTTTCTGGGACATTGTCTCTGTTTTTTGTTGTTTTAGAGGGGTTATGGGTATGAGGTTTGGGACGGGACGTGAAGGTTTTTTCTTCACTGGAGGTAGAACAACATTCAGGGGGTTGCCGTGAACTCTTTCCTCGTGTCGAGCCATTTCGCCATCCCAAGCGGTCTTGAAATTGCACAATCGGCACTTGTTCTTAATGTAAACATTTCCGTTCGCGTGTTGGACGATATCGTCCGGATGCACAAAATCGCCTCCGTTTTCCTGGTTGTTGGCACTCTTAAGTTTCTTCGCCGGTATTTTTAGCTTGTGCGCTGTTTTCCTGTCGCCACTTGGCGGAGCCTCACACTGATCTGGCTCGCTCTGCACCTGAAACACATGTACTGCTTTATGACGCACGAACACTACGGCCACGATCTTCTCCTCGAATAATCCACATAATTAGTGTTATTATTATTATTATTATTATTGCACCGGATTATTACAGGATAGCGCGTTTCAGCTGGTTGATACTTGACAAGTGTGTGTTTAAAATGACTAAACAAGAAATTCATGTTATCACAAGGCCCTGCCCAGATCGTCTTATCGCGCCGTATATGCGCTACATGTGCTGATAACCGTATAGCCAGGTACGGAACAAAAGCATCACCGGTGGACTACGTTAAGTACTGTTGCCAGCGATTCATACTCAACTAGACTTAGACGCTAACTAAACTAAACCCCCCACCAAAACTAAACACAATTCCCCCAATAATGCAACAAACTACTCTAACAAATTTAATGATTATTTATCTCTCCTCTCCTGTCTGTAATGAACAATTTTTAAATGATTCACTCCAAAATTATGTAATCCCACAAAAGAAACCTCTTTCGACTCGCTAACTAAAAACCTCCGTCTGAAAACGTTTAACACTTTCGTCAATATTTACATTTTCTAAACTATATATTAAAAATCTATTAATACTGATTTTGAAATGCTCCACGAGCGCAAATAAGATTAAAACTCTTAAACAACAACGAGATGTTGTAATCGCGTCTACAAAAATCTCTTTGAAACCCCATAATTGAATATAAATAAACAATGAAATGCGCTAATAGTTTGAAGAATTTTATACATCGCAATTCCCTTCGGCGATTCTGACTAATCTCAATGATATAAGAGTCACACCATGTGCATCTCTATGGACTGGCCGCATGACCGATATTTGAATTAATTATTTGAACAATTGAATATTCGCATAGTGAAAAACAACTCGTTTAAACTTACATTTCCCTTTTAAAAAAATTATTTAATTATTAAAAAATACTAAATATACAAATTTTCTTTTTTGGAAAGAGCGCAAAGTCGTTTCTAAAAATAATTTATTTTAAAATTTAGTCCAGCAATTTTCGAGTTTCTATACAGAAAGTTGAAAAGAAAATGTTATTTAGTGTCTTATAAACGTTCATTGATAATTTACATACTACTGAATTTATTTATTTAAATTCTATTTCAAGGTTCAAGGACTTTCAAGCATTATTATTTTTTTTGTGCTGAAATAATCTCTCTTAAATAATTTCTAATTGCTGATAAAATATTTTCGCACACGACTTGTTGAATATCTTCGCAAACATACTTTTTTTTTTGTTATTTTACAAAAAAAAGTTTTTAAATTCGTATTTTTAATATTTTAATGAGTCCTGCCATGATACTGTAACATAATACATATTTAACACATTTGATTGTGTGAAAAACATTCAATTGAATGAGAAATAATTAAAATATATTTTTACAAATATTATATAACACAATTAGAGGAACGATTAAAATGACATTAAATGGAATTTCTATCAAAATGTTTCGCAAGCAATTTTATTTATGTATCTATATATAAATTTTCTTGTTTAATTGCATTATTATTATATCAGAATATATTTACGTTTGAATTATTTCTAACTATATTCTTATTTGGCGTAACTAATTATCGTAACTTTTTATATAATTTTTAACATTTAATTCGCGTTAATTTATTCTGATCCAATTCCTAAACTGCTTATAATACTCGCCAAATTGAGTAAAAAATAATGTTTTCGTAAATAATTTTCGCTAGACAGCAAATGACGAGTGTTACATCATACCGCCTAAAAATGCATAAAATAAATTAGAATAAATTTGGCAAGGTCAGTTTCTATACTTTTTTGCCAAAAAAAAATAATTTGCGGCAGATAAACATTATCAACGAAAATGTCTCAAACAAACTTCAAAATTTAAACAAAACTCATGTGTCTAATCTTGTCTGTCTAGTATTGTCTGTCTAGTCTTGTCTGTCTAATTTTGTCTGTCTAGTCTTGTAGGTCTAGTCTTGCCTGTATACTCTAGTCTGTCTAGTCTTGTCTGCTAAACTTGTCTATCTAGTCTTCTCTGTCTAGTCGTGTGTGTCTAGTTTTGTCTGTCTAGTCTTGTCTGTCTACTCTTGTCTGTCTAGTCTTGTCTGTCTAGTCTTGTCTGTCTAGTCTTGTCTATCTAGTCTTGTCTGTCTAGTCTTGTCTGTCTAGTCTTGTCTGTCTAGTCTTGTCTCTCTAGTCTTGTCTGTCTAGTCTTGTCTGTCTAGTCTTGTTTGTCTAGTCTTGTCTGTCTAGTCTTGTCTGTCTAGTCTTGTCTGTCTAGTCTTGTCTGTCTAGTCTTGTCTGTCTAGTCTTGTCTGTCTAGTCTTGTCTGTCTAGTATTGTCTGTCTAGTCTTGTCTGTCTAGTCTTGTCTGTCTAGTCTTGTCTGTCTAGTCTTGTCTGTCTAGGCTTGTCTGTCTAGTCTTGTCTGTCTAGTCTTATCTGTCTAATTTCAATGAAAATTATTAATTTATTTTAGTCTTGTCTGTCTAGTCTTGTCTGTCTAGTCTTGTCTGTCTAGTCTTGTCTGTCTAGTCTTGTCTGTCTAGTCTTGTCTGTCTAGTCTTGTCTGTCTAGTCTTGTCTGTCTAGTCTTGTCTGTCTAGTCTTGTCTGTCTAGTCTTGTCTGTCTAGTCTTGTCTGTCTAGTCTTGTCTGTCTAGTCTTGTCTGTCTAGTCTTGTCTGTCTAGTCTTGTCTGTCTAGTCTTGTCTGTCTAGTCTTGTCTGTCTAGTCTTGTCTGTCTAGTCTTGTGTCTAGTCTTGTCTGTCTAGTCTTGTCTGTCTAGTCTTGTCTGTCTAGTCTTGTCTGTCTAGTCTTGTCTGTCTAGTCTTGTCTGTCTAGTCTTGTCTGTCTAGTCTTGTCTGTCTAGTCTTGTCTGTCTAGTCTTTTCTGTCTAGTCTTGTCTGTCTAGTCTTGACTGTCTAGACTTGTCTGTCTAGTCTTGTCTGTCTAGTCTTGTCTGTCTAGTCTTGTCTGTCTAGTCTTGTCTGTCTAGTTTTGTCTGTCTAGTCTTGTCTGTCTAGTCTTGTCTGTCTAGTCTTGTCTGTCTAGTCTTGTCTCTCTAGTCTTGTGTCTCTAGTCTTGTCTATCTAGTCTTGCCTGTCTAGTCAGTACAATAAGTACCCGTAGATGGCGATAGAGATCTAGGATCAGTAATCAGAAAAGTGGCTGCAAGAGCAAAAGAATTAGGATGGCTGGTGAAAGCAAACAAAACGCAAGCGGAAATAACAACATCTGTTCAAGAACATGGACACTTGGAAGCAAGTGCATGACTAAGATATATGAGAAACGAAGGAACATAAATAGAAATAATGCCTCCAGAGATCCAGTACAGTAGAAAGAACAAATGTCCACTCAAACGGATCCTACCAGCCCAGAACTGCTGAAAAGAACAGAATAAGAAAGAATAACTCTGGAAACGCTATGGACGGAGATAGGTAACGGGAATTCCCATGAAGAATTTCAACAAGTATCTACAAAGAATTGGCCCGCTGCAGCTTACAGAAGAGTGAAGGTAAGTACAGGAGACCTGCTACTACCACCGCTCGACTGGGACCTCGCGTGGTGTGTAGCCGATGATATGAACTCTGTCCAAGGGGTTCCGCCTATTCTCCGAAATTCGTATACAAGACCCCTATAGGTAGGTAACCAGGCCCAGGAACTTGGAAATGTTGTTCACCTAAAACATTCTATTGGAGTCCCTAATGAACAAGGAGAAATAAAAACCACGGAATGCTACATATACCAAATTGTAGCTAAAGAAAGAGCAGCTGACGTCTTAGACCCCCACAAAACCTTTGATTCCTTACAAAAGATGAAAAAACTACTAGCATAGCATTGTAAGAAAAAAGAACTAAACTAAGAAAACTAAGTCAGAGATTGACTAAGTCAGTAGAAAACTAAGTCAGAGATTGACGATCGAGTGTGCACACCCCGTGCGAAATCCCAGTAGGAACAAAAAGCAAGGAGAATTGGAAATAAGCCCAGGGTCAAAAAATACGCGAGAAGCAGTATTTTTGAGGACGGAAGACAAATTATATGCGGATCATATCTCCACAGACTAGTCAAGAAAGAAGTAAACTCCGAATCCTCGGGAACACGGCCAACGGGTATGAGAAATGGAGAAAAATGGAAAAAAGGAGAGCTTCTACTTGAAGTGAAAGTTGGAAAAGCGGAAGTCTTAAAGGAAATTATTTAAAAAAAACTGCCAGACGTAGAAATTCGAGCAAGAAACACAGATACCACCATCCACATAAAAGACCTAGATGCGGTCACCACAGCGAAAGAAATAGAAGAAGCTGTCCGTTTAGTATTAGGTACATATGAAAATGTAAAAATCAAAAATATCCGACCTTTATATGGTAATAGCCAGGCGGCAACTATATCAATCACCCAGAAGTAAGCGCAAGTACTTATAGGCAATGCAAGAATAAAAATAAAAAGTGAAGGTCCAAAATACCTGTAAAGGTTCAAATAGGCAAAACTTGTGCTTTAGATGCGGAGGCCCACCTAGCAAATGGTTGTCAAGCGCAAAGGTATTGCCCGGTATGTAAAAAAGAAGGACACCAACCAGGGTCCGCAATATGCCCAGATTTAAAAAAAGCTACTTGAAAAAGTTACTGGAGGCACAGCGAGTGAGGAAACAACTGACCAGCAATGGCTAATGGTCTTCTCTTCGCCACGACTAAGGAACACAACATAGAGATACTTATAGTAACAGAGCCCAACAAAAAACTATGCAGTACCAAGGATTGGATGACAGACGGTAACAAAGACGTAACAATCAGTCATGAATAAAATACTATGGTAGAAAAAACCGGTAGTGGACCGAGCTTTGTGTGGGTAGTGATACAACACTACACTATATATAGCTGCTACTTTTCACACAACGAACCAATATAAAGGCTGACTGAAGAACTCAGAGCGCTAAGATGCAGTATAAGAGGCCACAAGAAAAAAAGGTGATGTTACATTCGGGGGCAGACTTCAACGCCAAGTCACCCTACTGGTGTTGTCCCCGAATTGACAAGAGAGGTGATATGGTGATGGATAGGGCAGCGGAACTGGACCTGGCCTTACTAAACCAAGAGAAACAATGCACACTTATCAGAGGAAACGCATGCTGCATCATTGATCTCACCTTCTCTACACAAAATCTAGTACATAAGATGAGAGTACTGATGAGAAGACTGGAGAGTGCTCGATATGGAAACGCTGAATGATCATCGGTACATAGCCTATAACATAGAGGACAAATACACCAACAACAAAGAGCAAAAAGTACTAACAACATAATGCAAGAACTAAGTAATCCAAAAATCAACTCTATAGGGTCACTAATCGAAGCCCTCAGCAAAGCATGCGAAGATTCCACCCCCAAAAGTTGTAATCCCACGAGGAAACGGGTGTACTGTTGAAATTTTCAATTGTTTAGGAATTTTCAATTGTTTGGGAATTTTCAATTGTTTACGAATTTTCAATTGTTTAGGAATTTTCAATTGTTTGGGAATTTTCAATTGTTTAGGAATTTTCCATTGTTTAAGAATTTTCGATTGTTTAGGAATTTTGAATTGTTTAGGAATTTTCAATTGTTTGGGAATTTTCAATTGTTTGAGAATTTTCAATTGTTTGGGAATATTCAATTATTTAGGAATTTTCAATTGTTTAGGAATTTTCAACTGTTTGGGAATTTTCAATTGTTTGGGAAGAACCACTTGTGTCGCCGCAAGAAGAAAATACCGTCGACTAGTCAAAAAAACCAAAGACACGAGTACGCAATCGCAAAAAGGCAGCTCCGGACGTAAATCAATTTATCAAAAAATCACACTAGGAAAACTTGTGTAAAAGTATAGACGAGGATACATGGGGACAAGCCTACCAGTTAGCTACAAAAAGCTTCAGAATCCCCAATACCAATCCACAACTACCGATGGACAAATTGCTGGAAAAAGCCAATAATCCAACCTTGGAATAACCCTCCGTGTCTTATACCCCGCTATTTACCGAAGAAGAACTAGCTAACAGCCGCATCCGCAATAACAGAGCCCCGGACCCAGATGGGATCCTCCCAGAAGTCATAAAACTAATGACGCAAAACTTTCCAACTTTGGTACTTGAAATATTTAACAGTAGTCTGGCTGGTTCCTTCCCAGACAAACTGCAGCAGGCCAAGCTAGTGCTCCGCAAAAAGGGAGACAAACCCACAGATCTACCTTCGTCATACCGACCTATATGCATTCTGACGTTGTAGGAAAACTCCTAGAACAACTAATCTTAGTACGGCTGAAAACAGAACTCCAAAATGGGATCAATCTATGCGAAAGACAGTTCGGTTTAGAGAGGGGAGGACAATGATGAATGCAATTAGATATGTCATCAACGTAGCAAAAAGCGCTAAAGAATGTACCAAGAGAACGCGCAAAATATGCGCACTAATAACACTAGATATCAGGAACGCCTTTAATTCCGCTAGTTGGCAGCACATAACGGTTGAACTGACAGATAGAGGTATTTCTCCATATCTATTGAGGATGGTGCGCAGCTACTTGTGTAACCGTAGCGTAATCCTACACTATAATGTCTACTTGCTCGGGGAACTTGAGGACACCATCGTAGAGTACATCCCATAGTGTACGGCCAATATTGTGGAACACCGCTGGTTATGTTGAAGGGTGAGGAAGCGTCTTTTCTTCCCGACCCTTCAACATCACCAGCGGTGTTCCACAAGGTTCTACATGCTACACTATGGGATATACTCTACGAGGGTGTTCTCAAGTTCCCCGAGGGAGTTGACATTATAAGTTTCGCAGACGACCTAGCTCTCACCATAGTTGGAAAAAGAGATAGGGTTATTATGGCCACGGCAAATCTAGCAATTGACCTGATTACTGACTGGGTGCCAACTCGGTCCCTCAACCTGGCACCGGAAAAGACCGAAGCTGTCCTGCTGACAGGCTATAGGAAACTGGCCCACAGCTATTTTAAAGTGATGGGCGTGTACATAAAACCGAAGCACTGCGTAAAATATCTATAGTCCATTTTGTAAGAATGCAGTACAGGAAAGATAGCGCTTATTTGACCTTGTTCTCTGATTGGCGTAAATCGAGGAGAAGTTCACACTGACGATATTTACTTCTCCATCTTTTTCTTTTCACATACATTTGCAGTCACTGGCGTAGAATTTGGTGATTTGTAATTTAATGAATATAATACTAAGAAAAATTTCTAAATATAATAGAACGTTAAATTATACTACGGCTAATAAGAACTATATTATACAATAATGTTTTATATATGATTTAATATAATTTTATATTTTTTTCGTACGCCAATGCATGTTGAGTTAGTTGTCAATGGCTGCCGTGTCAATTCACAATTGTCATCTGATCTGTTTGTATCATTTATATTTTTTGCGTTCTTCTCCATTTATTTGTTTGTATTTTATTACTATCGTTTCCATTTGGTGAATTTAATCTATATATTTCAATACAAACAATAGTAGTATTCGTTTTTTCTGGTTTTGTTGTTTTATCTCATTCCAGATAGGTGGCTAGTCCATCCATAGTAGATAGTCCAGGAGGTGCCCAGTACTTCCAAAGGTATAAAGAAAAACCCGAAAGGAACTTTTAAAAAGTGGATAAAACTTAATGGCCTACAACCAACAAGTTATTCGTTATGCTTTTTTAATAATAATAATAAGTTATTCAATTTCTATAATTTTTATAATGCAATAATAATAAGATATTCAATGAAACCATTTATAAATTACCAATTTTATATGCAAGTAACTATATTTGAATTTAGCGACAAATTTTTTTAACTAGATTTAACATTTGTCATAGTGTAAATCAGGTTTCTAGTTACTGCATTCTTAAAAAAATAGACTATAGGCATAACGATTGATTAAAGTCTATCCTTCGCTGAACATATTCAAAAGGCGTCAGAGAGAGGAATGAGAATGACAGCAGCACTCGAGAAGCTCAAGCCCAATGTAGGAGGGCCTAGAAGTAACAAGCGCAGGCTACTAAGCACTGTGGCACATTCCGTCATGTCTTGTCTGTCTAGTTTTGTCTCTCTAGTCCTGCCTGTCTAGTCTTGTCTGTCTAGTCTTGTCTGTCTAGTCTTGTCTGTCTAGTCTTGTCTGTCTAGTCTTGTCTGTCTAGTCCTGTCTGTATAGTCTTGTCTGTCTAGACTTTTTCAATTTGAAAGTCCATATTTTACATTTTAGTTGAAAAAAAATATATATTGAAATATTAAATAATTATATATAAAAACTTCGCAAATGACGAGTGTTCCGCGTACCATTCCGCGTAAAAATGCATAAAATAAGTTAGAATAAATTTTGCAAGGTCAGTTTGCATAGTTTTTGACAAAAAGAAAAAATAATTAGCGGTAGATAAAAAATTTAAATAAAATTATCTTTGAATTTGCAATCCAAATTTTACATTTTAGTTGAAAGAATATAAATACCCTATAATGAAATAATTATTTCTGATATATCGTAATTATTGCTAGATCGTTGTAATATTGAATGCAATAATATTCTTCAAGTAGAAATGCATTAAAATTGAAAAATTGGCAGAAAGACCTTTTGATCGATAGCCATTAGTTCCTCATGGTGACGATAAAGATTATTATTATTATATTAATAGAAAAATCAAATAAACCGTTTTTTCTTATTTGATATAAAACTGAGTTTATGATTGTTGAATTTGAACTGGGATAAGATAGCGAAATATTTGATTAAAACTTTCTAAAAAAAAAGTTCTATGTCTAACTAAGAAGTTATCTTCTTATAAATTATCTTCTTATAAACTTTTCATGGCAAATCATTTTAAGGTACTAAAAATACAAAATGTAAAAAAAAAACTTATATTATACAATAAAACTATTTACAGACTTGAGTCAACTTTGCAACAAGCCTTTAACAATTTCATCATTTCTGTTTAAATAAATTTTGTAACAATTTATTTATTTTACAATTTCTTTTATCAAGCCATAGTTTTTGTTTACTTTTCAATGAATAAATATCTAGCACAATAAGTAATTAAAATACAAAGTTAAAGCGACTTCCGGCTTTATAATTTAATCAATCAGACTATTTCAATGGAGTTAGAATATCGCTTAAAATATTCGTTTCAGGGCGACCTTTATTTGGATCTAGTTATGCAGAAAGCAGCAGCAATATGGTATTTTTTCGAAAAATGAGTTATTAACATAGCCATACTAATTTTTACATGCCGGATTATTTTAAAAGACAGCCATGTCGATGTGTGTTAGTACAACGGAGATAACAAGAGTCAAATACAGCCATTTCAACAAATATTTTTTCTAAAAATCGGCCAACATGGTGTAAAATGCAGCCAATTTGGACATAAACTAAATAACAAGAATAAAAAAATATCTAATACTCATACCTATATTTAAAAATTATAATTTAACAGAATATTAATAAATAACTGAAGAGAAACCAAACAGGAAAACGCTTATAACTCGATTTGTACTTTTCCCCAGTTGGCTGCTCTCTGCATAACTAGGTCCATTTATTAACAACGTAAATCTTTAGAAACGAGACAATAGACATTTTCATAGTAGAAATTCGTTTGTGCGCATGTGTCAATTTCCGCCATATTATACGTCAAAAAGTGCCCGAACTTTTTGACGTATAACTAAATATGTTCCCGAAATTTTCATATTCCCGCCTCTCAACTTGGCGGATGCGCATACACTTAACTAACCTTTTCTTTGTAAAGAATTTTTAAAATCGATAAAATATTATATTACTGTATAATTAAATTAACTTTCAATTTGCATTTCAAATTTTACCTAAAACGTATAAATAAACTATTTACAAACACTGTTTATTGAATGTTTAACATTTTTCTCATACTGTTATACCATTGTACTATTTTTGTATATTGTACCAATTTCGACAGATTGACGCTAGCGTCGATAGAAATTTGTTGCAAGTTGTTTAGTTGCAACAATAAATATACATATTACTGAATGTATAACAAAATCAGAAAAATTATGCTTTCATTTAAATTTCCACAAGAATTATTTCTAGTTCAACTTTATTTACAATTCGAAAGTCAATCACATTTATATAAAAAAAATAAATATCGTGACTTGCATAATCTCTATGTTTATTTTTTAAATATTTATTTATGTCTTCAAACATGTAAAAAAATGTTATTGATACAGATAACTGAACTTTTAAAAAATATAAAAATACAGATTTATATAAAAAATAGCTTATTTTTTCTATTTAATAAACCTTAAACGCTGAAGAATCTCTTTTCCATTTACATTAGCGATCAAGTTCGTAACGTTACAAGGCCGCGGTTTGTCATTTGTTTATGTCATGTGTTTTTGCAAGGTCATTTTCATTTGCTTCTTTCGGAAACATTTTTATCTTTCATTAAAAAAAAAAAACGTTTCGATTTCTATTACACAATTAGTACATGTCTTCGAAAACTTTCCACATCTAAATTAACTCACGATCTTAATTTAGAAAATAAAGAATAACTAATAATGTTTATGTTTTCATTTGCTCGTTTGAGAAACATTTTTATTTTTTATTAAAAAAAAAGAATTGTTTTTATTACCATTACACAATTATCTTCTTCGAAAGCTTTCCACATTTGAATTAAGTCTCGATTTTAATTCAGAAGAAGAAAAAAAAACTAATAGTAATTACGTTTTTATTTGCTTCTTTGAAAAATATTTTGATCCTTCATAAAAAAATGTTTTGATTTCTATTACACAATGATAAGTTTTCGAAAGTTTTCCACATATAAATTAAGTTTCGATCTCGCTTACAGATATTACTAGCCTGCTAATTACGGGATCGATGAGAACCGCACATTCAGACGCTCTGGACGCAATGTTAAGCCTGCCTCCTCTGGATATTATCGTCACAGGTGAGGCAAGGATTGGAACGTTCAGATGCCTGTGCAACAATACATGACAAAACCTGACAAAGTCAGGGCATACCACAATAAGGAATGTACTAAGAGTCAATCCTTAACAAGGAAGCAGATTTAATGCCTCAAAGGCATTCATTTGAAATGCCCTTCAAAACACAACTACAGTGGACAGAGGGAAACTACTACAAGAAAAGTCAAGGAGGCCTATTCTGACACACAGACGGCTCCAAGAAGAACAGTGTAACTGGCTGGCGCTGGAGTCTGTGAACTGTCTCCTAGGTGCAGCATAGCTGTACCACTGGAGAAGCACACCACGGTCTTTTAATTCTCGCAATCGAGAATTATGTCTGAGAAAATTGAAAAATCGACAGCAAAAGTAGAAACATCTATATTTTCACGGAGAGTCCGGCTACGATAAACGCCCTAACATGTAACAGAATAAAATCTAGGTCAGTTTGGGAGTGCCTTCAGAACCTAAAACTTCTGGCACAACAAAACAGAGTTACGCTTGAGTGGGTGCCTAGTGAGATAGGTTAGGTTTGGTTAGTATGTATTTTAGGTTGAAAACTTAAAAAAACGGAACACAGCCTGAATATATAAATATATTCAGCCTTTCCGGAGTTTTATAACAATTATTCTATAATTATATAATAACTAGTCTTTTTAGGACTACCAAAACAAATCTCACATGAAAATTGTAACTTATTTTACAGCTTTCAGTCCACCTGGACTCGTGGTACTCAACAAAAACCATAAAAATAACATTGTTTTTAAGATCATGTCTTTTCGATACCTCAAGTGGATGGATAGCCATCTGTGGACACGTTTCGAGATTTATCTCTAATCAGCACAACTTTGCTTCGAGGAACAATAATTTGTAAACCACTTAAATGAAAACCCATGTGGTGTTTAGGGTTAGATGTTTATAATTTTGACATTTTGTGAGAGAGACATGAACTTACCATGTTATTGATTGAACTGATAAGATATAATTGGTGAAACCATCCTACGTTATAGATAATCATACATAGTCAAACAAACGGAACACAGCCTGAACATATAAATATATTCAGCCTTTCCGGAGCTCTATAACAGCCTGAATATATTTATATATTCAGGCTGTGTTCCGTTTGTTTTAATTTTGTATGATTATCTATAACTTAGGATGGTTTTTCAGCAACTCTATCTTATCAGTTCAATCAATAACCTGTTATCTGTTCGGTCTCTCTTACAAAATGTCAATATTATAAACATCTAACCCTAAACACAACATGGGTTTTCAAGTAAGTGGTTTACAAATTATTGTTCATGGAGGCAAAGCTGTGCTGATGAGAGATAAATCTCAAAACGCGTCCACAGATGGCTATCCACTTAAGGTATCGGAAAGACATGATCTTAAAAACAATGATATTTTTATGGTTTGTATTGAGTGCCACGAAGGTGGACTGAAAGCTGTAAAATAACTTACAAATTTCATGTGAGATTTGTTTTGGTAGACTTAAAAAGACTCAATAATTGTTATAGAGCTCCGGAAAGGCTGAATATATTTACATATTCAAGCTGTGTTTCGTTTGTTTTAAGTTTGTATGATTATCTATAACGTAGGATGGTTTCACCAATTCTATTTTAGGTTAGGTTAATATGGAGGAAAACGAAAAGGTGAACGCATGTGCAAAAGCGGGCGCTGCAGCCGTGCGTCCGATTGCAAAGGAGAAGTCTCACCAAAACCATGGCCCGTAAAGTAAAAACAGAGTGGAACAATCAGTCACCAATTGCAATGGGCCCGCACAAGTTGCCAGCAAAACAGAAAATGAATGTTAGGTCCCATATCTAACACCTTAACAGCTTGAAACTATCTAGGAAACAGATTGCAACCATAGCAGGTTTCCTAACACATTTCCTAACGCAGGTTCCTCACTGCCGCGCCTGATTTTATGACTTTCCTGTATCGCCGATTTAAACCACTTTACAAAATCGATAGTTATAATGATTTGGTATTTATTTTCTTTCTCTAGGGGCCCCATAGAACTATTTTGGGTGATTTTCACGAAATGGGTCACCGGTGACCCAGTGGCGTGCTGGTCTGTTATATGCAAAAAAAAGTATGCAAACCCGAGCACCTGGTCTCACTCAAAGGTACTATACTAACATTTCAGTAGCGGTAGTTCGATAAATCAATCATAGAATTCAGCAGAGGTACTGGAACTGTCGTTGGGGACCGTGACACCTGGGACCCAGCGGCACGCTGACAAAACACCGCCGGGTCGCCAGTGTCACGGCAGCAGTGAATGTGTTAACGGGACACTGCGTACTAAGAAGGCACCTGCAGAAGATAGGCATCGGTAGAGAGGAACCATTATGAAGACGTTACAACGAAGTGGGCGAAACTGCCTTTCATATCATCTTCCATTGTGAGGCAATCGCGCGGAGGAGAATAAAACTCAACACCACAGCTGAAGGACTCCCGTCGAAACACAAGACCTAATCTAGACCTAACTTCTAATCTGGACCAAACCTTCTGGACCTAATACACGGTCTGGATCTATTTGCTTGAATGCAACAATGTGTGGAATACAATAGGCCTATAAGGCCGCATTGTTTTAAGGGATGTAAATCTCTGAACCCACATTGGGATGGGAAAAAAAAGTCTCGATCTTAATTTAGAAGAAGAAGAATAACTATTAGTTATCAGGTTTTCATGTGCTTCTTTGAGAAACCTTTCTAGCTTTCATAAAAAAAGAATCGTTTTGATTTCTATTACATAATTGTTACAATAGGACCCCCTTACGCAATAAGGAACCAAACGCCAAATGTTCCAAAATTCCGCTGTATTACTCACCGAATAGAGAATACGATAAACTATGTTTTGCAATATGGAACCAACTACATTTTCAACATTAGCTCCCTCGGTTGGTAAATAAAACCAACTAAAAAATTAGATGAGGCGGATGCTTCTTTGCAATAGAGAACCAAGCGTTGGTTCCTTATTGCAAAACGATAATTCTGTAATTTTAATTTTTATGCATTTCTAATCTCAGTGTTTAACTCTACTTTGATCAACGGTTTTACGATGAATAGAGGACAATATCTAGTGTCAGTAGTTACAAAACAAAATTTTCATCAGGTAAGTTGTTTTTCTATAAAATAACAATACCATGTGGAGATGTTATACCTAACCTCAAAAAAGTCATGTTTTTTTAAATAATAATTATTTATTTTATTATATAATTATTGTTATTACAGAATGTCGAAAATGGAAGTTTAACCGACAATGATAGCCCACCAGAAGCTGAGACAAATACTTCAACCAATAATGAGGAGAATTTATATTATGAGGACACGGATGATTCTGTTAAGGATTATCAACCGGCTTCAACTTCAAGCAGCACTCTGTCAGATGAACTAAATGTAGCCACAGAATTTGTAGAGGAAACTGAAATAATTTCAGAGCCAGAAGTCCACAAAGGTAGACTAAAGAAGGGTAGAAAAAGAAATTATGCAGGACAGAATCGAAAGATTAGGAAGAAAAATTGTAATAGCAATACACCATATTATTCTGGAAAAGGCAATTATGTAGATAAGAAAATTCAGAGATTTTGAATGTATATGCAAGAATCAATGCCATTTAAAGATATCTTCTGATGAAAGGGAAGTTTTTTTTAACAGCTATTGGAACTTAGCTGATTACAATTGTCAAACCACTTTTTTATCCACATATGTGAAACAAGAAACAACAGAAAGAGGAACTCAAATGATGCCCAAAAACGTAATTATTCACGTATATATACATTATATATACATTATAAATAAATATATACATTACAAAATGTTTATAAATACCTTGCAAATTTCAACTAAACGTGTTAATACTTCTCTTAGCAAGTCGAGAACTCTTTCGGTATCTGATAAGCGGGGCATAGCTGGTGGTCACAACAAAATGTCGGAACATCAAAGAAATTGCGTCATAAACCATATTAATAAATTCCCGAGGTATAAATATCATTACTGTAGGACAAAAAGAAATGAGCAAGAGTTTTTGCCTATTGGCACAACACTTCCCTTAAACCTCAACCCAGACTTAATTTAGATGTGGAAGTCGAAGATTTTCCACATCCAAACATGTCATAATTATGTATATTAAATTCTTATCCTTTTCTTATAAATATGGGTTTTTCTTGGGAAAAGGATTTTATGAAAACAACTAATTATTGATATTTTACCAACGTATCAGTTAATCTTTTATTCTTGAGGGCTACAAAATAAAAACAAACAAAAACAATTACAAAATTTTTAAACCTCTTTTTAACCCATACTTTATATCATGTTAGTAAGTATACATTTTTCGATGATACAACAGATGGGGCCTAGTAATGACATACAAATATCTGTTGTATAATTCAATATTCTGCGTGGTATTATCAAAGGAAGTAGTTGTTTCAATATGAGATTTGTTTTGTAGACTTAAAGAAATATTAGAAGCCGAACCTTATGATGATTTGATCGTGAAGAAAAAGGAATTTATAGATCATGTGCAAAAGCGAATGGGCACACGACTACGCAAAACTTATCGATGAAGTGGCTATTTATTACGGATTAGCAATTCGCCGAAATCCTGATTCTGAGGAGAAAATGCGAAATCATATTTGGGCTACACTATTTCCTAAAATTTCAACCGACGAGAAGCCGCAACACGATAAATGTCCGCCTGGTAAAGATTAGTGGTGTTCATGGCAAACATCTAAAGCCAACGGTACTCTGGCTGAATATAAACATAAAGCTGCTCTTCATCCACTAGTCTTTGATGCCATAAAACCAATTTATGAAGAACTGAGTAGAGGTGACCTTCTGAATTGGTGTTTAGGTGGATTTACGCAAAACAGTAATGAAAGTTTTAATTCTGTTGTTTATGGCTGTGTCCGATGGCTCCAAAATCAAGTTCCAGTGGAAAAGTGGTGTTGGATATTGCAGCTAATATGGGTGTATTCAACGACATTTAGCATAACTTATTTAGCATAATAAAAGTTATGCAGGTTCTGCGACTAAAAATCGGACAAAACTGCTGCGATTTTTGCGACGCGACTGGCGAGCGCTGCTTCCAGTTTTCTGATGCAGCAAAAGAGGCTCGAATGGCGCAGAAATCATCAAGAAAGGACCAGGACGATGAGGAAATGAATCTGGAAAGTCAATTTTATGGCGCAGGCATTGCAGACTAGAGGTAAATACATTATTTCTATGAAAAACTATGAGTCAAAACTTTAATCGTGTTTTTCTCGAAACCATGTTTTTAAAATCGGGCGAAAAGAAATCTAAACTACTAATTAAGCGACCAGCTTCAAACTGTTAATTCCTTAATCTACATAAAAAATACTACAAAAATACGAGGGCTTTTTTGTATAAAGTGCTTCATTCGTTTTTTATTCGTTTTTTTTATAGGAAAATTTAAGCCCGAAAAATGAACTTTCTTTCACACGTGCGCCATTTTGTTTATAATCAAAATTAAAAAAATCCGGCCCGTATTTTTTTATAGTATACATCACAGATTCAGAAAACATTCACAAATTTGTTCCAGGTCCATTGCTGTTTCGAGGAATGGAGATCCGAGAGGGACCTCCATTTTTTTTCAAGTCATTTTTGAAAATTATCTTTTGAAAAAATTTGGAAATAAAGCTCAATGTACATAAAATATAGATATAATAACAGTTTTTAATTAACATTTTTAGATTTTGTTTAAAAAAATCTAGAAAATGACCTATTTTTTCATAGTCTAGAGTGGCCTTACCCTTTAATAGGACTTAATATTATAGAGCTACGAACAGGTTGAATATATTTATATTATCATTAGCTATATTTCGCTTTTAATAAGTTTAAATAATTAGTTGTTTTCATAAAATCCTTTTCCCAAGAACAACCTATAATTGTAGCAATTATGTAATAGAAATCAAAACGATTCTTTTTTTATGTCTGAAAGGACATAGGTCGACATACGGTGGACTGAAAGCTATAAAATAACTCACAAATATTACATGATATTTGTTTCTGGTAGTCCTAAAAAGACTCATTAGTATTATAGAGCTCCGTAAAGGTTGAGTATATTATTTATTAAGTTTATATGATTATCTATAATGTTGTATGGTTTTACCAATTCATAATAGTAATTACGTTTTCATTTGCTTCTTTCAAAAACATTTTGATGTTTCATTTCTATTACACAATTATGTTTTCGAAATTTTTTCACATCTAAATTAAGGCTCGATTTTAACTTAGAAGGACGATAAAAACAAATAGTAGTCGTTTTGATTTGTGTTACACAATTATTAGATGTTTTCGCAAAAAAAAACTTTCCAGATCTAAATCAAGTCTCGATCTTAATTTACAATTAGAAGAAGAAACAAACTTAATAGTAATTATGAAATTCAACCGCACCGAATATAAAAGTTTTATGTATAATTAAGCAATTCCAATGGAGAAAATTGCTTAAAAACCAATTTGCAAATGCATAAATTTACGTAAATTTTAAACACTACATAAAAAATATAAATTATTAAATTCTCCATGTTATATGTAATTTTCCTTTCAACTCACATTTTTTTGTAAATAATAAAAAAAATTAAAAGCCAAGGGATAAAATCGATTAATAAATTTAATAGGATGGAGAAATGTAAAAGTTAAAGCGATTTGAACGTTTATTATTTCATTTTTTAGACGGTTTACGTCGAGATTAATGAATGCTTGAAGAATCAAATAAAAGTTTCTCAAAGTTACAAGTCTCATTTCTTGTTGGAAATTGTTTTCCTTTGCGAGTAAATGCGAAAAATGTACATTCTAAATGCTTGCCAACAAAAACTTGATTAATACGCATAAAAAACAAAATTACGATTAATTAGATTATGTTAGAGTAAAGTGTTTAGAAATTGGTCTTCAGATAGTTATTGACACTTTAGCAGTATTGACAGCAGAGGAAATAAAGAAAATAAGTTTAAACTGTTTAAACAGTTGTTTTGGGGAGGTTTTTAATAAGAATGTGTCCTCTACCAGGTGGGCCAATGATTGTGGGAAGACAGTGCAAATAACTATCACCGAGGGGCCAATAGCTACATTCGGAAAAAAAATTACCTTGTATTTTCGAAAACGGTTCTACAATTTTGCATTTTTAATGTTGTTTTAGAATGACGTATTGTTTTAAAATGCTTATACCATATCTTGAAGTTAATTGTCTTGTGGGGCCCTTAGAAATGAAGTAAAAAAACAAATAGGGTTTGCTTAGGTGGGCGAATGGCGATGCATGTTACCTTATAATTTTCTTTATATGGTGGACGATCGTGCAAAAGAGTTTTGTCAGCAAACGAGAATTTTAGGAAATCAATAAATAAAATTTGATTTCACCTTAAAACAAATGTTTCAATCAGTTTTTTAGCCTTTATTTCTACATGATATTATCTTAAACCAGCAGTCGGAAACCCATGCCACCTTCAAAATAAAAATCTTCATGTCAACCCATGAAGATTTTTAAGAGGCACAGCAGAGATACTGGCAAGTATACGAATTTTGTATATTTATTGTAGTTTTTACATACAATGTCTATAAATGTTTCATGAGTAATAGTCATGCAGCAATAATAATAAATCCCAGGTATAAATCCTGGGGGCACAACTATGGAAATAAACCACCGTCCTCCTGTGCATGGCTCTGGCAAGGCCAGCACAGTAATCTGCTTCACCAAATAGTGGCTCGCCACGCACGTTAAAAACTGTAAGGCTTGTCGCACACTGGATCCGCTCCGCTCAGCTCACATCAGATCCGATCGGGTCCGCTCCTCTCAGCTCCGTCATTTTTCCACATATTGCATCCGCTCAGCTACGTCAATTTTCCACACACTCAATCCCCTCCCACCTCTCCACCGGGAGAGATAAATATGTGCTGCTATCCTGATTGCATAAATGCCTTAGCGCATATATGAAAACGTTAGTGTTGCGCCTGCGTGAACCATCCGCCAGCATCCGACCTCTGGCCTAGTATTCTTCACAAACAGAGGATAAGGAGCGGAGAGGAGCGGAACGGAGCCAAGCTGAGCTGAGCGGACGCAGTATGTGCGTTTTGTATTTAAATACACGGGTTTTATATTTTTCCGGGCTGAAAGGCTGAGCTGAGCGGAGACGAGCGCACCCAGTGTGCGACAAGCCTAAGGGCCCCGTATAATATAAGCTCATGGAAAGAAGGGGTACTCATTGAAAAAAAAATTGCATTTCATATTTTTTACTTTTGTGGCTAAACCGATTGATTTAAGTAAATTTTCAAAGAATACTTTTTTGTAGACACCGACGTCTTACACATGGAGATCCAAGTTACAATTTTGCGTTTTGAAGCCTTAACGAGATATTTACAATAAACATTTGAAGCAAAAATAATTCCCCATGGCGTCCCCATTGGAGGCGGAGCGTTCAAATGCGGTCAAAGGGTACTTCTTGTGGATACCCACATTCAGTAAAAGTTTAATTGAAATCCCACATTTTCTCGCTATTTTTTAATATTTTGAAATTTTCCGTTCAATTTTCGTCGGAATTCGTGATGTTGAACTGGTCGGGTCTAGGTGTTGAAAGTAATGTATGCTCCCGTATAATAGTGTCTAAGATCTAGACACGAAGCAAAAGTGTAAGCAGAGGGAGGAGGTCAAAGTTCAGTAGGACTATAGTAGCACGGCAAGAATAATAATAATAATAATAAATACAATATTTATATATTCACAAATATTAAATAGTAGTGCTATTTATTTTGTCATTTTTCTAAAAAAAGTTGAAGTGGCACGCGTCTTAAAATTGATTCGATATTTTTGTATAAAGTGGCACACTTCCACTAACCTAAACCATGTAATAATACGAATAAACCTTGAATATTTTCAGACGATTTCTAGTATTAAGTAAACAGAACTATCCAAATTGACTAAACCATTTTTACATTTACATTTTATTCAGTTTTTACATGAAATAAGTATTCACAAAGAAACATATTCTGTTCATCATTAAATGATCGGAACTGAACAGAATTAAATGTTTCGTAAATTATTTTAGATTTAGAATTTACTTATCATTGCAAGTTTCTTTAGAATTCACTTATCATTGAAATAATTATATATTATTATGTTACAAGAATTGTTAAAAAATATAAATTTTCAAGCTTTAAGCCTGACTAATATTTGAGAATATAAAAATTCTCATATTAATTTTAACGAATGCATATTAATTTAGAAAAAGGAGGTCAATCTATGATGTGAATGTTAATGAAGTGGCCAATTTTACTAGACTATTTAAATGTTTTAATAATAATAATAATCTTTATTGCCATCAACAGCACAAACGGCTATCGACCACAAGGTCTTTCTGCCAGGGAGTACAATTCGTTTATGTAATACATAATTTGAAAAAAAATATGAGGTGATATGAGATGATTAGTAATCATGGTCATCATATATTGTTTCGTATACAGTCTTTGAAGGATGTGTGCGTGTGTGGTGTCTTAAGTTGCGTTTTATACAAAGTGAGTTGAAAATGATTGTCCAAATGAATGTCTCTGTCTTTAAATCTTGTTAATAGTTGTTGATATTAATATGAATTAATATACATTTTGAAAATATATTAATTAAATTATAAATTATTAAATTTATAATTAAGTTTATTTAAAAAATAAATAAAATATAATTTATAATTAAGTTATAAATTATTAATTAATAAAATATTAATATGAATTTTGGTCAGGGTATATAAGAGATCGTTGGATGGGTTATGGACGATGCTATTAGCATGCCTTAATTTCGATATTACACGTAACAATGTAGTTTCAGCTATTTTGAGTATGTCTATTGTTGTTTTACGTGCGTTAGTCATAAGTATATGTCCATAGTCTAGTATAGGTCTGCATATAGCTTTATATATTTAAGTGGCAGTTTATATGGAGATTTTCATTGTTACCAGAAGATAAACTTTGGAAATATTTGCTTCTTTACACTGCCTTTTTTTCGTAGTGTAGCGTCGGTCTTGTAGGTAAATCTATAGTCGAGAGTCAGTCTTAAGTATTTAACATGTGGTGTCGGTGTTATGAGTGTTATAAGTTCAAACCAAGAACGTGGAAAATAGAAAACAAGGATGGGAAAGTCATAACCAACATCGACGTCGTAGTAGAGGTATGGCGATAGTACTGCGAAGACCTTTACGCGAATGAAGGTCATCGTCAGGGAACAGTTCGTCTCCCACTCATCACACAAGTAGAACATGAACCTGACATCTTAAAAGTTGAAGTTGAGCAAGCCATCAACATGCTCAAGAACAACAAAAGTACAGGGGATGATGATATCTGTGGAGAAATTCTAAAATCGCTGTCCCCAAAAGGCATCCACCTCTTATGGGCAAGCTGCAACAAGGTATGGCACTCAGGGCAATGGCCAACTGACTGGAATACATCTATCTTCATTCCATTTTACAAAAATGGATCAAGCCAGAAATGCAGTAATTACAGAACTATCGCAATCTCCTAACCAAGCAAAGTCATGTTCAGAATTCTGCTACAACGACTCAGAAGCTTCTTAGACCGACAAATTCCACAGAAACAAGCTGAATTCGTGGTTGGTAAAGGCACTCCAGAGCAGATCATGAATGTACGGCAAATTATTGAAAAAACCAGGGAATTTGCAAAATCCACATATCTATGCTTCCTCGACTACAGCAAAGCGTTTGACTGTGTAAACAGGCACCAATTATGGAATGCCCTGTTAGACATGGTAACCCTTCCCCTACCTTGTCGTTCTGCTAAAAACTTTATAGGGGAATTGTGCTTAAGATGACATACTTCTTCTTTGGAAGCCAATATTTGATTATTCAAAGGTGATAAAAAATAAATCTAAGGGTCCACATTAAAACCGTTTATTTACGAAGCACACAAAATTATCTTGACGCTAAAAACAATTACAGTATTGTAATTAAATAAAAAAAACATCAATCATGCCCAAGTGGGTAAGTTGACACATGTCTGTCTAAGTTGACATACCTAATTATCGATGCACAATTCACATTTGAGTAGCTTAGATCTTGCTTGCACCATCGCTTACATAACTGGCAGCATAACCAACGCTCTCCGGCTTCGATTTGCTATATAATTCGTTGCAATAATGGCATACATCATCGAAGTCATCCCGAAAGATAGCAAGCTTCACTTGGTTTCGAGTTCTAATACTTTGGCGATTTTCGATATCTAATGCTCTGGGGGAGACAATAGAACAGGATTCTTAAGTATTCTTACACGTCGAGAACTTCAGGGTAAATTGTCATACTATGTCAACTTAAGCCGACGGTTGCTATGTCATCTTAGCTTACGAGGTAAATAATATTAGCCGCTTTTTGTGACTTAAAGCTTTGAGGTTACTTAAATTATTCCACGATATTCCTAGCCCATTTTAATCGCAGTTCATCACAAAGTAGTCAATACAACCAAAAAAGTACCTGATACAAATTTATAGGCAGAAACACTTTCATTGCAATATTTTTAAATATTTTTAGGTGACGAAATCAAAACATTGCACACCACATCCAAACCACGCAAGCGGGCGGTCACTAAAGTTTTGAGTAGTGGCACTGTATGTGAGCCGACATATAAACTCCATCTACGTACTTGTGGCACGTATAGTTTAACAAATGTAAGCACTGTGTCATCTTACCTGAGTATGTCATCTTAAGCACAATTCCCCTATGTCAACAGCAAAGGAATCATCAAGATCGAGGAAAGAACTCAAAACCGTTTATGATAGGACGAGGAGTTCGGCAAGGATGCGTCCTATCACCCTTACTATTGAACATATACGGTGAGTTTATACTAAGAGGAACTCTGGAGAACTGGGAAGGCGGAATAGTCATTGTCGGTAGGAAAATAAACAACTTACGGTTTGCCGCTGATACCACATCATTGCACAAAACGAAGAAGAAATGACCGAACTTCTGAGAAGAGTCGAGAGAGAAAGCTCCAAATTCGGACTTCAGCTAATTCGCCCAAAAAACAAAGCTGATGGTAGTAGATCGTGGCAACAGGAGGGAAAATCCACCCGGCATAATGAACGTAGAAAACGTCGACAAAATAATTTATCTAGGCTCCTGCATAAATAGTGACGGCAATACGTCCACAGAAATTAGAAGACGCGTAAGTCTTGCGAAAACAGCCATGACGAAACTAACCAAAGTATGGAAAGGTGACCACATTACGAAAGCAACAAAACGAAGGCTTCTCAACACACTGGTGTTTCCAATTGCACTATACGGAGCCGAGGCATGAACTTTGAAAGCAGTAGATCGCCAGAAAAAAGACGCTTTCGCGATGTGGACGTGGAGGGGGACACTAAGGATCCCCTAGGAGCGCATAGAACTAATCTATCGTTGACATTATACGTTTATACGTTTATATTATACGTTCACATAAGACTATCAACGATATCAATGCGAATACTTAAATATTTTGGACACGTCAATCATAGAAAGAATGACAATCTCGAAAAAACTGGACATCCAATGGAAAATTGAAGGTATGCGAGATCGGGGACGCTTTCCAAAACGCAGTATCGACCAGGTTCAATAGGTCATCGGGACACCAATACAAGAAAACATAAGAACGGCCGCAGACAGGGGTAAATGGAGCAAGATCATTAACTCCACTATGACATAATAAAACGCCAGCATGGGATCACGACACCATGAAGTAAACGACTAGAGAGTCGGTGTTATGTCCATGTTGCCTAGATAGAGTTGAGCAGAGTTAGGAGATATTCTATGGTTGGGGATAAGAAATTGGCATTTGGAGGAGTTAGCAGAAAGTCTACATCGATTAAACCATGAGAGGAGGTGTCTTCTGTGAGGATTTGTATTTGGTCTGTTTTTTTTGGAAGTTACTGTAGTGGGATATTAACGCGGTGTCGTCGGCATATTGTAGGACATATGATGAAAGGTGAATTTAGGTTTTGTCGTCAAGGTTGAAATTATAGTGATTATTATATATGTCATGGCATAATATTTGATATAGTAAAGGAGAGAGGAAAGAACCTTATGGGAGACCTTGAGGAGGAGTAATTTAGGGAAAATAAATGTTTAATTCTAATAAGAAGGTTTCGACTTTGGAGGAAATTCTTGATTATATAGAGTAGGTAAGGAGGGATTTCTAGGAGGTACATTTTATAGAGTAGACCCGGCGTCCCAACTGTCGAATGCTTTATTAAAGTCGAGAAAAATAGCAGCAGAGGATTAAAATGTTCTATTTTTCTTATAAATGATTTTTAAAATATATTCTAATTCAGATCAAAATATTATAAATAAACTTAATGCTAAAAGAGCTATTGAAATTGGATCTCTATAGAATTGAAATAAAATAATATATTTTGCAACTAGGGCGGTAGGTTGTCAATTGGACACGATAGCGAAATTGGGCGCATGCGCTCGAGAGGGCGAATAGATCAAAGATCTAAGATTTTAAATCCATTTTATACATTGAAAAGTTATTTATTAGTGCATTTAAACGAAATAATAACAAATGTAATAATTTATACAATAAATATAAAATATTAAAGTTTGTCTAACAGTTCTAGTCGAAATATGGAAATTTCAAATATTTATAATTGGACAATAAAACATAAACTGAATCAAATAAAACAAGAAAGGAAAAGGAAGGGGAGATTTGAATTAAACAATGTCAACATATATAAATTCAATATCGATGCCTATCATCGTAAAACATCGTAAAAAAGCTTGAGTAATTAATTGAGATTAATTCAAACTTTTAAATGCGAGGTCGTCAATCCATTAATGCTAATGAACTGTCCAAAATTATCAATCTCTATTTGTCTTACTATAATATATCAAACAACAAATAAAACGTTTTCATTGACAAATTTAGTTGTCACTTTAGGTACGTTTTTAACGGATAATTACATAGCATACAAGCTGTGTAACCTCTTGAGACACGGAATTTTAGAAAATAAAAAGATCAAATTGCACAGAAATTTGCATTTAGTCGTAGCTGTTACAATATTTTGAGTTGGTTCAAAAAACATTCCAGCATTGTCATACCATATAATGCTTAGAGCAGCGATCCTCACTACGCGGCCCGCGGGCCGCATGCGGCCCTCGGAACGATTTTTTGCGGCCCTCGGCTGTTAGGGGAATAAATAAAAACGTAAATTTAAAAACGTTAGGAATGGGCAATGTGAATGAAACACTGACTCAATTGCAAGGAGACTACAACAAAATTGTAACGAAAATGATGAGTATTGTTTTTTCACATGAACAAAAGTTCAATATGTATATTGAAGAACTGTCATAAGGTGATTATTCCAGCTTTCCTTCAGTTAAAACTCTGTTTGATGAAAATCCAGATGAAAAGCAAGATGTTTCTGATTTAATAAAGCTGTGACAAACCTAAATGACGTTTATTATTAATTACATTTTTTACTTGCGGGCCTCAGGAAAATCTGATAAAAACAATTAGGTTCTCTAAAAAATCCTAGTGAGGACCCCTGGCTTAGAGCATTGCCGAAACGACTAAAATAAAACGACAAGACCATGTTGCACCGAAATGTGTATGTGTACGTAGCTATAGCAATATTTCGAGATGTAATACCAAATAATGCTTTGCCGAAACAGCTTTAAAATCGTATCAAATTTACGCAGCAAAAAGGTGGGACATTTTTAATACCGCCGTGCCTCAAAGGATTAAACTAGATAAAATGCTGCTGAAAACTACAAGTCAACGAAATATGGAAATGGCTTAAACATTGAGAGATTGAGAGTCTTGAATTGAATTTCTACTTACTTGCCTTTACTTATATATTTGAATAGACTTAAATTGACTGGGTACATGGTATGGGCGCGGTATGTGGTCTGCATTTATCTGCTCTAATATAACCTTATCTAACCCTTATCCAATATTTTTTCTTATTTCGAATCGAGAGGTCGCGCCACCGCGTGATATGTGGTTTAGGATTTATCTGCTCCCTTATAACCTAATCTAACCATCCATTTTGTTCAAATCTATAGCGGTGGTGGCGTTAGTAAGTAAGTACCATTGACAGACAGTGATTTTATTTAAATTATCAATTATCGTATTTCACTATATATATTTTCTAATTTATTTAAAAAAACACATATTTTTCCCAATTTTATGTACTTAAACGACCAAATAAAAACATGCAATTAACGTCACTATAGATATCCCACTCCATTCCAAACAAATAAAATCTATAAAGAAATATCAATAAACGTTTTAATTTGTTCAGTATCCGAAGCAAATAGATGCTTTAAAACTGTTCAAGGCAGTTAGCGTTGTTTAACGCAAGCGATTTCGTTTCGAAAACCAATTTCAGGTTTGTGCGTTTGGTAATTGCTAAACGAGTGGAGAACGTCTCAATCGTTGAATTCCATTTCAGTGTCAGGGCTTTAATTAATGCATTCGTCGCTATTAATTGATTCGTAAAGATGGATTAAATACGCTTGTCGTGTGCCTGCTTTTGTGTTGAAGCTATCCGATTATACGCGATCGATTTGTCAAGATTTTAGATTGCAAACTTGTTAAAATTGGGCGATAAATCTTAGTTTAAAGAGTGAAAGGAAGAGCGAGAGAAGGAAAGAAAGTAGCGAAACTTGTGAAAAATGTTTAAATTAAAACTTGAAGAGAATTAAATTTTCAATAAGAAATCTTGTTGTTTAGTGATTTTAGGTGTGTCAATTTAGTAATAACAAACTTGAACAAAGTGAAAACCGTTATTTGTGATATTTTTTGTCGGTCAAGTTGTTAACAATCAATTTTGAAATTTTCAGATTTTGTTTCACATATTTCTTATCTTAAAGATTCGATAATAACTCGAAAACTAAATGAAATTTTGAAAAATGTTTCAATTAAAACTTTAGAAAAGTTAGTATTTGGTGATATTTTATCTGCCAAGTTAGTAATAAACTTGTAATCAACCTAGAATGAAAGTTAGATGTAAATTTATTTCCTATTAGGTACATTATAATAAACAAACAGTTGTATTTTCATATATAACTGTTACTCGACATTATTTAACTTGATAGAAATGAAAAGAAATACATTCTTAATGGTTACATACCTTATTACTTAGTATTACTACTTATTTGAGTTAAACTGTAATAAGAGTGTTCATAGATATAGGCAACCCAATGTACGCAATATCAATTTCCGTTAGTTTTAATTGTGGCACGGGGGGGCGCTGAACGTATGAGCACGTAGTAGCAGCTCTTAACCAATTATCGAATCGTAAACCAAACGCACGTGTGTGTTATCAATCATAACTTATCATTAATCGAGAACTGTTACATACGTGTGTGTTATGATGTATTTACATAGAACACGAACTGTACAATAATGGGCATTATAATAGTGGTCGTAGATAAAAATATTTTTGGTTCACATTTTTCTTGTCCCAAAAATTCACACATAAAACGGGATAGTAAGCGAAATTTTGAAAAATGTTTCAAATAAAACTTGAAGAGAATTAAATTCCTTATAAGAAATCTTGTTATTTAGTGATTTTAGGTGTGTCAATTTGGTAATAATCAACCTTGAACATAGTGAAAACCGTTATTTAGTGAATTTTTTGTCCGTCAAGTTGGTAATAATCAATTTTGAAATTTTGTTTTTGTTTTACATATTTTTTGTCTCAAAGATTCGATAATAACTCGAAAACAAAACGAAATTTTGAAAAATGTTTCAATTAAAACTTGTAGGAAATTTCATTTTCTATAAGAAAAGTTAGTATTTACTGATATTTTATGTGCCAAGTTTGTAATTAACTTGTAATCAACTTTGAATGAATTTTGAACAATGTAGAAATATCCAAAAAATTCACACATAAATTCACAATTAAATTCCCTATAAGAAATCTTGTTATTTAGTGATTTTAGGTGTGTCAATTTGGTAACAATCAACGTTGAACAAAGACAAAACCTTGTTTTTGTTTCTTATTTTTCATGTCTCAAAAATACGAAAATAACTCGAAAACTACGCGAAATTAAAAAAAATATTTCAAACAAAACTTGCAGCGAAATAAATTTCCTATAAGAATCTTGTTCTCTAGTGATGTTATGTCTATCAAGTTGGTAGTAATTAACATCGAAACAAGGTCAAAGTTTCATGTTTAAAACTACAAAATCAAACTTTATGAAAAATATTTTTTGAAGGGTCAATTTGTATGCCGTCAGACACAAAATTCATGTTGACTTATTAGTATATACTTTAATTTTTTTATATTTTATTATAGCATACTGATTCATATTATTATGGAATATTGTTTCAATTTAGTAAGGCATATCGTTTCATTTTATTGTGGAATATTGTTTCATATCAAATAAGGATATAATTCAAGAACAGAAACAAAATGTGTTTCATGTTTGAAATTTTCAAATTGGTGATTTTGATTTATCAGACAATATTAGTTGCCACCTGTTGAATTTGACGAGGATACTTATTTAAAATAACAAGCTGAGTTGGATCAAGCTTGAAAAGATTGACAAATGCAAGAAACTTGGTCTACAGGGACAAATACATCATTAGAAAGTAATATTGACAAGACTTTAAAATCCAAAAATAATAATCAGATAGATACTCTTAAAATTAGCTAATAAATTTCTACTAATTTAAGTATTTTTATCTACGACCACTATTGTAAATGCCTATTATTGCACAGTTCGTGGACTATGTAAATACATCATAACACACACGTATGTAACAGTCCGCGATTTATGATGTTATGATTGATAACACACACGTGCGTTGGGTTACGGTTCGTTGATTGGCTGAGAGCTGCTATTGGAAATTGACATTGCGTACATTGAATTGCCTATACAGGGTATCCTAATGAAAATTTGACCCCCCCCTATAATTGGAAAACCGAATAATATTTCAAAATTCGCCGAGACCCGTCGATTTTTGTTCTTGGAGGGAGCTTTTTTGACAGTCAAGCCAACTCGATATGTTCATCCCCCTAATGCCTAGCAACCCCAACTTAAAAATTTCAAATGCAACTACCCCACTTGTGGCACATCATTTAAAAGCCCTTTTCATTGCGAATACAGTGATGTACCGTTTTTAGAAATCGGTTGAGATTTGACAGAATTATTGGTTACAAACGAAAAGATGACAAACCTACTTACGCGTAGTAATTTCTACACAAATGCCCACCACTAATAAGTTTTTCATCTACTACACATGACCGCATTACCTAATTGTTATTGATGTGTCTATCAGTTTACAAAAAAGTCAGAAATGAAATAAAAAAGCTGAAGCAAATAATAAATCAGATTTATTTGATGAATTGCTCAAAATGACCCCCGTTAACTTCCAAACAATAATACAGTCTGTTTTCAAATTCTGTTCGAACATTATTAAAGACATCCGCAGTTATTAATCGGCATTCTTCTACAATTCTCTGACGTAGCACTTGCAATGTTTCCGGCTGAGTGGCGTACACTCGTGATTTTAAATGACCCCACAGAAAAAAGTCCAAGGGGGACAGATCCGGAGATCTTGGTGGCCATTCGACGGGACCTCTTCTGCCAATCCAATGCCCCGGGAAATGGTCATCCAAAAATTGTCGCACAGCAGCAGCATAGTGCGGGGGCGCACCATCTTGTTGGAAGGTTATTTCATTTTCTAGTAAATTGTCGTCTAGTAAACTTTCTAAAATCTCTGTTATCCTAGGATCAATTGTACTTTCCAATAATTCTAGATAGGTGTTTCCATCGAGATTACCTTGGATGAAAAATGGTCCAACAAGATGGTCGCCCAAAATGCCTGCCCAAACATTCAATTTTTGAGGTGTCTGAGTTTGAAATTCCCTGATTAAATGCGGATTAGTATCACTTCAATAACGACAATTGTGTCTATTCACTTCGCCATTCAACATAAATGTGCATTCGTCGGAGAAACATGTATTGTAGAGAAGATGGATTCAGTAGAAGTTGTTCACTAAAGTATTCGCAAAATTGGTTACGGCGATCAAAGTCATCTTCATGTAACTCTTGAATCAGCGTCATCTTAAATGCATGAAACTTGGGTTTTTCCAAAATTCGATGAACACTGGAACGGGATACGCCAGAAGCTTGAGACACAGTTGTAATCGATTGCTTATTATCCATCTGTACATGACCCAAAACTGCCACTTCAACTGCTTCATTTCGAACTGGCCCAATTACTTCACGTTTCTTGTTTAAAAGCGAACCTGTTGCAACAAATTTGTCAATCAGGTGTTTAACGTACTGGTGGTTTACATTTTTTTCAGGATGATTGGCATTAAAAATTCGTGCTGTAGCTTTAGCGCAATCGTGATTTCGATAATAAATTGCAACAATTTCTACTCTTTCCGCGATAGAATAAACCATTTCGAACACACGTTAATACATTCAATAACGGCTGAAACTAACGATTTCTTGGTCACAAGCAAAAAACACCGACTTTTTTTGTAGTACTGATTTTTTGTTATTTTGAAAATGTCTGAATTCCTATAAACTTAAGTATTTTCTACTAATAACTATTTTAGTATCTAGTTTTATTTGCTTCAGCTTTTTTATTTCATTTCTGACTTTTTTGTAAACTGATAGACATATCAATAACAATTAGGTAATGCGATCATGTGTAGTAGATGAAAAACTTATTAGTGGTGGGCATTTGTGTAGAAATTACTACGCGTAAGTAGGTTTGTCATCTTTTCGTTTGTAACCAATAATTCTGTCAAATCTCAACCGATTTCTAAAAACGGTACGTCACTGTATTCGCAATGAAAAGGGCTTTAAAATGATGTGCCACAAGTGGGGTAGTTGCATTTGAAATTTTTAAGTTGGGGTTGCTAGGCATTAGGGGGATGAACATATCGAGTTGGCTTGACTGTCAAAAAAGCTCCCCCCAAGAACAAAAATCGACGGGTCTCGGCGAATTTTGAAATATTATTCGGTTTTCCAATTATAGGGGGGGGGGGGGCAAATTTTCGTTGGGATACCCTGTATGTATGAGCAATCTTATTCCAGATTAACCCAAATACACGGAAAAAAGTACACTCTAAAAATTACAGTTTAATTGGTAGCATCGGCCTTACGAATTTGAAACTGTAAAAACTAACAACTGTTTTTTTTAATTACAGTTTCCCGAATTATTAGTAAATAAGTTTTAAAAATTACAGTATGCGACTGCAATCTTTACAAATTTGTATTCGTAAGGCCGCTGCTACTATTTAAACTGTAATTTTTAGAGTATACTTTTTGCCGTGTACGTACTAATAATAAGGTATGTAACCATTATAAGGTATGTATGCAACTTATGTAACAAATAATAAGGTATGTTACCATAAATAATAAGGTATGTAACCATTAAGAATGTATTTCTTTTCATTTCTTTCAAGTTAAATAATATCGAGTAACAGTTATATATAAAAATACAACTGTTTGTTTATTATAATGTTAAATAATGTACCTAATAGTAATAAATTTGTTACATCAATCATATTTTTCTTATTAAACAGAAACAAATTAGTGTGTTCGTAGATAAAGTATAGTAAATAACTCGAGTTGTAAGGTAATTACGGACTCGCGGAATTACGCGCTCCTCGCTACGCGGGTCGTGCGTAACTGTTCCGCTCGAACGTAATATGCTTCTTTCAACTCTCAAACATTCAAATTTGTTATTATCAAAAAATATCCATTGTGTCAAAAAATACAAAGTTTATCTGGATCATAGTTTTGATTACAAACATTTTTACAAAAGATCAATTGGGATTTAATGGGGATCGAATGGGTACTGCTTGCGTACCGCACGAAAGAGACATGTTGATGCCAGACATGCCTCTTACCCATGCCCTACTCTCACCTCTACGTTAGGTGATCCCTGGCAATCAAATCAAGACTTTCTGAGACGCGGTGAAAACCCGCATGGAAGGAGGCAGAGGTCTGGGCGAACGAGAGCGGGCGAAATGGCTCTCCAAAAAGGAGGTTGGGCGTGAGGCTAAATACCTCGCCTCGGAAAACAACACTTTTTACGAATATTGAGCATGAGGCCTCGAACTATGATAGGATTAAACGGAGATGACCAAAGCAACGAAAAAAGGAAAATGACTTTGCCACTTGGAATGTGCCAACGCTCCAGGAAGTAGGAGCTCTTGAGCAAGTGAAATATGTAAATACTCAATACAAAATAAAAATAATGGCCCGGTAAGAGATAAGTTGGACTCAGGACGGCGCCGGCGGTAGGTTAAGTCTCTGCAAGAAACCGAAGTAGATGGGCAACCCTCATGGAGAAGAATGCCAAAGCCCTAAACGGGCCGAAACGAGCCGCAACAAGAACAAGAATTAACTGAAAATACCAAATAACTAAAATATACTAAAATATTATGCAATTCCGTATCAAATCACATCCCCAAACATCAATTCGGTTTTAAGCCCTCCCAATCCACTATTCATGTTCAATTCATTCTAACCAACAACATCCGAGCATCACACCTCCAAAATAAAAAATGTGCAGACCTCTTTCTGGACATTAACAAGGCTTTTTGACAGTGACAGATTAATCTTCTGTTTGGCATGCCGGATTTCTGTACAAAATATCTATAATCAATGTTCCTCCTTACCTACTCCATATAATCAAAAGTTTCCTTTATAACAGATCCTTAACAGTAAAAATCAATACTTCACCATCTCCCACATTTAGCCCTCTGCATAGTCTCCCTCAAGGCTCCCCCCTCTCCCCACTCCTATACAACATCTTCTGCCACGACATCTATAATTACGACCAACCAGACAAATCCCATATTGACTTATCATCCTACAATCTACAATACGTTGACGATACAGCACTGACTTCTCACAACAAATTCCCTAAAAAGTAACTTCGACCTACTCCAGAATCTCACCAACAAGACCCTTACATGGTTTATTACAACTTATGGAGTTTATCTACTAATCCCTCCAAATGCAAACTCCTCATTCCAAACTACAAATTTTCCTTCCGCCCAGAATTTCACATCCGCCCAGACACCGTAGGCGTACAACCGACCAGCAACATTAAATACCTCGGAATTACTATCGACGCTAAAAAAAAAAATCACAATCGACGCAAAATTATGTTAATAAGTCCCAGATCATCAAACGTTGCAAACTTTTAGAGCCTTAACATACGGCAATCAGGGTATTTGAACAAAGACCGCGTCAAAAATATATAAATCCATCTATAGATCAGTACTTGACTACGGGCACTTACTAAATACTATTTACAAAACAAGCAAACGAACTCTTGAGGTCGCTGAACGAACCGCATTACGACTCATCACCAAACTTAGATATATTAACAATCCTCTCCACAATCCCTTCAACAAACTCCTCTTCTCGAAAAACCACAGGTCCCACCAATTGCAGACATACATGACAGACTTACCAAGAAGTTTAAAGACAACCCCGTGACGTATAACATTATTGACGAACTCTGTTTAAAACTACAAACTAGACATTCGAACAAAAAATATCCCTCCCGAACCCTTCTCGAATCTTTTATCGTCGACGGATCCACATTAAAAAAAAAAATACTTTTTTGTCCTATATTTTTTTATTCCTGACTCAAAGCCCACGGGTCGATAGCCTTTTGTTGTATGTTATGTACTATAAGTACAGCAATAAACATGTTTTATTATTATTATTATACTAAAATTATCTTGAATAATTGTAGAAAATGTTTTAACCAAACATAAATCAAGTATTCCAAGTTTCTTGTAATAAAAGTTTTGAATAAATATATTACCAGATGTTTAGGTCCAAATCAGTCCTTCGAGATTTTATTTCTGACATAACGTAAGAAATCTTTCGTAAATTTCTATTAAACCTAATCAACATTTTAAAACATGAAAATGTTTCCATTTCCCGTAACTTTAAATTGTATATTTTATACATTTTACTATGTTTAAATTGCTTTTTAACTTTTCTCAAATGATATGCAGGTAAGGTTAGTTTAGATAAATTTGCAAAGAAAAGTTTTCTCAACCATAATTTAAGTTTTCTTATATATAGCATAATTAACTTCCACATTTTATTTTAGACATAGGTTAAAACATCGTTAAACAAATATCAACTTTTGGTAAAACCGGAGAAGTGCGCATGATAAACCCACCCGTTTTTTAAATAGTGCGCATGCGCAAATGAATGAGTGACAGTGGCGTAGTGCAAACAAACGTAATAAAGGTTGCCACGATTATATTTAGTTGTAAAAAAGTTTGGTATATGTTTTTTGTATTAATTAGATCGCTTTAATTTAAAATGAAAAAATCATATTTTGAAACAGTGGACAAATATGTCTGTTTCTTTTAGTTTGTGTTTTAGTACACAAACAGTAGTATGTAGTAGTTTGTGGTTTAGTTATGTATTAGTAGAAATATGTCTGTTTCTATTCAGACATATTTGTCCACTGTTTCAAAATATGTTTTGAAATTTGATTTTTCTGTGTATGTTATTTATATGTAACTGTAAAAGCCCGAATTAAGGTAAATCCTAATATTTTCCAGCAAAAACTAGATTTACCAACTCTTAATGGCAGAAGAAGTGATGTGAGGATAAGCAATCTATACTAGGACCAGAAAGTTAAAAGTCGGATGTGAACTGGCTGAGGAAATCGAGATACGCCGGGGTGTAAGGCAAAGGTTTTTATATTGTCACTACTTCTATTCAATGTATATGTTACAGCAAAAATACTAAATCGACAAATGTGCAGATTTGCCGGTATATATGCACATCTACCAATTTGATAGGTAAATGTGAGTTTAAATTTGAGATCAACTTCATATATCTACTTTTACCGGTAAAAGTTCACATTTTCCAACGTATTTCGATAAAATGTAAAAGAATAATAAACAGAAAGAAAATACACTTGTATATTAAAGTTAAAATGTATTTGATATAATTTATATTATTTCATTTAAACACTATTTTATAATAATATTATTACAAAGGATTATATAAATCGCTCATAAAAACAATTAGAAAAAATAAAATTGCAAACTGAAGCTTAACAAACACATCAATAACTTCAAAAATGCAGGTTTGTCGAACAGCACATGCGCTCTGTATGTAAGTAAACTTCTATACATTTACCAACAGCATTAGGTATATGTACACATTTGCCGGAAATAGTTGGTAAATGTAAGTTGAATTCACATTTACCAACCAAGAAGGCAAAAGTTCGCATATACCGGTATATGTGTTTTACCGTAACATATGTAGCGAAGCTATTTTTAAGGAATGCATGGATGAAGATGCTGCAGGTATAATCATAAATAGTGAAACATTAAACAATCTAAGGTATGCTGATGATACAGTTCTGTTAGCTAGTAACTTTACAGACTTACAATACCTATTAGGAAAACTAAATCACCGCAGCATTGAACATGAAATGAAAATGAACCTCAAAAAGACCAAGTGGATGGTAATTACTAAACTAGACAACATCAAATTCAGAACCTAAGAATCGAAAGCACCAACACTGAAAACGTACATAACTATAAATATCTTGGTGCGTGGCTTGTACAAACTGGGGAGCAAAAAAGAGGAATACGAACCTGAATAGGAATTGCCAGAGCAACTTTAATGAAACTGAAAAAGGAATTTGCCAGCCGTAAATCTTGTTCTACGGATGCGTATGCCACGGTGTTTTTTGCTTCTTACTTTATGGGGTAGAAACCTGGACCCTTAAAAAGACGCATATGGATAGACTGCAAGCATTCGAGATGTGGTGCTATCGCAAGATGTGGCGTATACATCGTATACTTGGTCAGATGGGATAACCAATGAAGAGGTTCTGACCAAAATGCAAAAAGAATGCGAGATTATATGCCACCTTTGAGAAGAGAAAACTAGAATACTTGGGACACATCATGAGGGGATCTAAGTATGAACTGCTCTTGCTCATAACGCATAACGAGGGAAAATAAAGGGAACAAGAAATGTTGGCCGACGTAGAATATCCTGGTTGAGGAATCTAAGGGAATGGTTTAATTGCTCTAGCTCCGAACTTTTCCGAGCAGCCACCAACAAAATTCGAATAGCTAGGATGATAACCAGCATCCGATAGGAGGACAGAAAGAAGAAGAACAATGGTAAAAGTCCAAACAGTTCTGTGATCATCGTTCTTTCGCCACTATTCCACTTGGAAAATCTTAGGATTTGCTTCAAAAACACGGTAAATGTTGAAAAGACATTGAAAAAGACAATAACATATGTGCAGACAATAAGAAAAAAGCCAAATTGAATTTGGAAAACCAAGCCGAACAAATGAAAGGCATTTCGGCTGATAATATCCAAATGTGAAAGTTGGCCAGAATGCAAGACTGAAAGTACCTAATATTGAGAGAGCTAAAACTGAGCCGAACAGCATTATTGCAGTTGTGGTATATGTAAAGGACAATAAGTTTTTAACTGGCTACCAAAATTAGAGTACTTAAGCAGCTTTACAGACAGAATTTGTTTACTTGTTCTGAAGACTTTATAAAGATAGAAGAAGTGAGTCTTCGAGAAGTTGTCGGAAAATTATTGTTGACTGCAGGATTCAAAAATGTAACCGTCTCAAAAAATGCTTGTCGAAGAAATGCGCTTGCAAATCATCATATTACTTTGTAATTCTAAACGCCACAATAGAGCTCCGTTGTTTTATAACAAGTAACATGTTTTCTATTAACTATTAATAAATGACAATTGATAACCTTTTTCTTAATTTGTTTGTTAAATACCAAATAATAAGAAAAATACTGATTCAGATAGATTAACCAACGTAAGCGTTATGTTTGTGAGAAGATAATTTTATTTGTGTAATTCTTTACTATTCAAGAGGTATTTTAAAGGTATTTTAATATAAATAATTATTATTAAATTATTAGTATTAAACAGTTACATAAATACAGTTTATACAAACACAATAGACCTTTTCATATCGTATTTGAATTTTATTGTGCGCATGCGTTATGCCATGTACATCTAAAAAGTGCCAGATTTTTTTGTAGTATAACCAGTGAAAATATCAAAATGTGCCCGAAACTTTCATATTCCCGCCTTTTAAACAATGCGGACGCTCATGCGCTTAACTAACCGTAAGAAGGTCTATTCTTTTCTTCAAACAATAAATAAATTTCAATAGGGAATATGCATGAAATTTAAATTTGTTTCAAATTTTTTTTTCCGAATCTTTATTGAGCGGACAATTAAGCGAGGGAAATTCAAATTTGTAAAACGTAACACCATTGGTTAAAACGAAAGTGACATTTTGTTTACATTTGTATGTCATGACAGTCTTTTGGTTAGAAAACTGTCAGTAGTAATTGACGTCATCAACATCCGGCGCGAAAATGGCGACGTTTAAACAGCTCAAAACTTTTCCCTATTTTAAATATTTTTTTAAACTTAATTACAGCATTTTTAAGCAGTATTTATATTTTTTACTATGTTATAACGGGGTAAACAGTGAATTAAAAATATAAAAAAAACATGCATATTCCCTATTGAATCGTTCGAGAAAATTATAAATTTCTTATGAAATTTCCTTCGATGTGGACTTAATGCTTTATGTGCGTACTTCTTTATTGTTTCACAATAAACATGGTCACTGTCCTTGAATTCAATTTTATTGTCAATGCGATAATTTATTTAAAAATCAAACACTATTCGAAAAGAACATCATTATGGATTCGTTTCAACGCATAATCGAAAACTTTATCATTCAAACGCAAACACAATTCAAAGAATGATAATTCAAAAATATTATGAATCAATTTATCATAAAAATTAAGTCTACCGTAAACATTGAATTTATTATGTAACCTGGATAATTTAATATTAAGTTTTAGTTGCATTTTTTACATAATGTTAAGTTTAAATATATTTTTTTGTATAATCAAAATCGAATTATATTGATGGCTTGTTTTTTGATCAATTATTTGCATTATTAATGCAAAGTTTTGTAATCTACTCACATTAAGTAATCAGTTAATTAATAAACGATAATTTAATTATTTCCTTGAATTATAATATTATTGCATAAATTATTACAATATCTTCTTGCATGTATAAAAATCATTCATATAGAGCTTTATGTTTTGTAAAGTTTAATTGTTGATGGGATGTTTTGGAATTTTTTTTAGCTATAATATGTTTTCTCACTTAATGACTGAATTATTGCAGCTAATTGTTAGACTAATTAAAACTGGATTATTTTCTTTTATAAGAAAAAATTAGGTGTTCCTCACTTAACGACATACCTACTTAACGATTGTGACTTACGACCAGCTCTGGTCAAATTTTCTTCATAATAACTTCTTTGAAATATTAAAAATATAAAAATATTTTATCTTTGTTTATAGATTACTTAGGTAGACTTAAGTAGTTCTTCTGTAGCAATATTTCTTCATCAGTAGCTCTTCAAAAATCGATCATTTTGAGGAATAAAAAAAGCCTAAATATCTAAAATTAATTTAATAATTCTGGTTGAATCGGTAATTAGCTTGTAATTAGATTGTGTTTGTTTGTGTGTAATTAGTTACATTCCAATTCAAAATAAATAAAAATGAGTCCTCACTTTTCGACCAATTCGTTTAACGACCTAGTCAAAGGAAAGAAACTCGTGAGGAGTACACCTAAGTGAGGAGTACACCTATATTCTCAAGTCAGTTATTCGTTAAGTGATATTTTCATCTGGCGTTTCCTAATAATCACTAAAATAACATAAATGAATCTTTTAAATTGAATATTTGATAATCCTATATTTAAATAATATCACAAAAAAAAACTAATTTATTATTCATTATTCAGAATTCGATTTCATAAATATTATTTACTTTTTTAAAATAATAACGATGTTTGGCTCTTTCAAGACGAGTATTTTCAAAATTAGTAAAGATTTATTGATTATCGCTCTTTGTGACTTATTGCTCTGATTGAATTGAATTGATTAGTTTACTATTGGTGAAACCATACTAATTATAGATAGTCATATAAACTAATTAAAAGCAAAATATAGCCTGAATATATAAATATATTCAACCTGTTCGTAGCTCTATAATATTAAGTCTGATTAAGTCTTCAACACAGCAAAGCTGCACTGATGAGAGATAAATCTCGAAACACTTGTGAAGATGGTTATTCACTTAAGTTAAATAGAAAGACCTGCTCTTAAAACCAATGTTATTTATCTAGTACTTGTTTAGTCCCACGAAAGTGGACTGGGGATAGTAATAAAACTAATAGCATACAAATATCTGTAGTATAATTCAATATACCGCATGGTATTAGCAACGGAAGTAGTTGTTTCAACATGAGATTTGTTTTGTAGTCTTAATAAGACTTAATATTAAAGAGCTACGAACAGGTTGAATATATTTATATATTCAGGCTCTATTTCGCTTTTAATAAGTTTATATAATAAGTATAATGTTTGTTTGAACATACAGTTCTTCTGGTAGGTTCACTAATTGTAAGTCGTTTGCTGTTGTTGAGACATTTGTCCCATACAAAACATTAATAATGATCGAAAATAACCCACAAGTCATCGTGGATGGATGGGTTTCACATGTTATACAATAAACTAGAAAGACTGACTAAAAAAGTCTTTCTACTCTAAGTTTTTAGCTTTACCACCTAATTGCCACATTTATTTGATTAATATTAACATTAAGAAAACATTTTAAAATTTTGCTGAAAACTAATTTTAAAACTTTTTTTAAATCATTGTTTATTTTCCAATGTTTATTTTCCTCGTACCTCGAACATAAATAATTTAATCCATTTATTAATGAACGAAAATAACACACAAGTTATCGTGATGAATGGATGGGTTATATACATGCCGATAGACTGGAAAAGGTTAAAACTGGCTAAAAACTCTTTCTGTCCTAAGTTTTTAGCTTTACTAACTAATTGTCACATTTCTTGTATTTCTTTGATTTATATTAATAGTAAGAAAACATTTTAAATTTGATTAAAACTCATTTTAAAACATTTTTGTGACAGAAATTTCTTAAAATATTTCATTGTTTATTTTCTTCATTCCTCCAACATTGATTAAAATCCATTTAATAATAAACGAAAACAACTAACAAGTTATCATAGATGGATGGATGATATATGTCCCAATAGACTTGAGGGTTAAAACTAGCTAGAAAGTCATTCTGCCCTAAGTTTTTAGCATTGCCAACTAACTGACAAATTTGTTATTAAAAATATTTTTAAATTTTTACTTAAAACAAATTTAAAAACTTTTTCCTTACAGAAATTTCGCAAGTCATTTCAATGTTTATTTTCCTTGCTCCTCTAACATTAATTAAAATCCATAAACTAACAAAACGAATCGTTAAGACATTAGATGTTGCTCGTCAACGTTTAATAATTGAAATTGAAATTGATGTTTAATACGTGCACTCAAACATAAATAATGAACGAAAATAACCCAAAGTTTAGTTATCGTGGGTTATATATGTCTCAATAGACTGCAAAGGTTTAAAATTGGCTAAAGAAGCCTTACTACCCTAAGTTTTAAGCTTTGCCAACTAAATGCTAAATTTATAATATTTATTTGAATTAAATTAACATTTTTAAATTTTGCTTAAAACTAATTTTAAAACTTTTTCGTTTTAGAAATTTATTAAATGTTTTTTTTCCTCGTTCCTCTAACATTAATTAAAATCCGTAAACTAACAAAACGTATCGTTAAGGCAATACATGTTGCTCGTTAACGTTTAATAATTGAAATATATGCTTTTATATGTTGTAATAAAAACTTCCCTATTAATTCCCGCCTTTATTATTCTAATAAAAGTATATGCTCACTCATATTAGAAACTATCTTCATAAATGTAAACACCCGGGGAATACATAAATTGTTTAACATCTGTTTCTGTTTATGAAATATGGTGTTATTTCATTATTAAATCTGAGGATTCTTGATGTTGAGTAATAAAAGAATGTGGATTGGGGCGTAAAATGTAATAGTTACCTGTAATGCTGCTTCTTCAGCTGCTGTAGTGTCGCTAGCTCCGACTTTGTTGCGGCGACGTCCGACGCCAAGACCGGCGGCTTGTCCGACAGGGGGCACGTGGTGGTTCATTTCATGCACGGTGAGACTTTGCTTGATGTCCGCTGTGAAATTGCAGGCGGAGCATTTGAAATTTCCTTTGCCGTTGTGGTTCTTGCAGTGGCGGTCGAGGTTCCATTTGTATGGGGTTCGGAAATCGCACATGTCACATTTAATCATCGGCATTGAATGGTATTTGACGTGTTTGGTAAATCTAGCCTTCATGTGTGTCACGTATGAGCATTTGGTGCACCTGAAGAATCTAGTTTTGATGTGTTCATCGCGCTCGTGTTTGCTGAGCTGCACGTGGTTTTTAGCAACGAACGCGCAGATTGTACATTTGAGTCCGACTTTGTCGTTAGCAGTTGGGATTTCAATGGTTTCGTCTTCGGGGATTTGGGGTTGTGATTCATCGGCGGATGTGTGGCTTTCATTTGACTCATCCGGTTCTGTTTGTGGCGGTTGAGCGGCGGCCGGTCTTTTTCTACTCTTTTTCGGAGCGAATTCGGAGTCGGTTGAGCCGTGTACCATTTTCGTGTGTCTTAAGAGCTTCTGGAAGTGCCGAGAGGCATATAAACAATTCGGACACTCGTATATTTTTACTTTCTCTTTGTGAACATCTCGTAGGTGATAGAGATGGATTCGTGGGTTTTGTGTGAAAAAATCGCACGTGCCGCAAGAATAATTCCTTTTAACTTTACACTCTGGCAGTTCTTTTTCGGTGAGGTTGGTAATTTCGGTCGATTTATCCACACAGTCGTGTATGTCGTCGGCGGAGCCGTACAGTGCGTCACCACTTACGACGCTGCGCACAACTAGGGTATCTCCTGATCGATGTACCATCGACGGCACGGACATGCTAGCCCGCAGACCTGCAACAATATGTATAAGTTATGACTCATTCTACAATGTACTTACAGTGAATAAAGAAGTAATTGGATTGCGGGAGGGATATTTACGCTGTAAGATGTCCAGTTTTGCTGAAATGTTAAATCTCGTCTCCGCTTGACATTTAAGACAGATGATGTAATAAATGAAGGCGAGAGTGTTGAGTTGACATGGCAACTGCAGTTGGTGAGGCCGCGCTTACCTGGGCATAGAGGTAACCAGGGCCGAGAAAATCGATCTGCAAGCAAAAGCAGCGACCAACGCCAGCGACGGCTTTTAGCTACGCGCTGGCGTACATCCAACTCAAAACTCAACACTCTCTGCAGCAGCGGCAGAATACGCGTATCCCGAATATTCCTAATAACATCCAGGCCTTCCCGATTATCTAGAGCACGTGTACCGTTTCTCTATTGTGTGTTAATCGACTTCTTGTAATCAATAAGACACAATGAAGAGAGCTAGTTGACTTTTGGCCCGGCCGTCTCCTTGACCCGCTTCCTGCTTATGGTCGAGACTGTACTGTACTGCGAATGTCGCGCCTCCGATAAGCAACGCGCTACAAGCAGACTCTAACCAAACAGCGGACGGACAGACCACCCGATGACATTGCAACACATGCACCAGCTAACAGAACGACGCTGGCGTCATCGAAACCGCCGTTGCCGCTGAGGCGCAATTAGGCCGAGGTCAATCCCGCGCCTCCTCGCAGACTCGACATCATCCGTAATATGGACGGCTACACCTGCGCTATATTCTATACACACCGCGCGACAGAGACGGAATTCACAGAAAATATATATAGATAACACTACGCTAACTCCGCAATTCGACGACTACGAGAGCATCGGCTATTACGGGGGCCCCTGTCTGAGTCTCAGATGGACGGCGCCTCTTGGCATCGATTCTCGTCCGCCCGACTAAGAACAACCCAATCCATACTAAGAATATAACACCCATTCCTCCTCCTCTCTACACCAACAATACTTATCTTATCTAACCGGAATACCTTCCACTTCTAATCTTCGGCTCTACTAACACTCATACATCATAACAACATTTCATTCCAATTACAAAACAATTTATTCTAATTCAAACATTTAAACAAAACCAACAAAATATAACAGAAAATTACAAACTTTTGCACTTTCCGTAAATCTCATTTTACCATATCAAAACAATGAAATAGATTTCTCCTGTAAATACTTTTATCACATATTATTTCCCAACAGAAAAACCGCAACTTTATTTAAAAAATGCGTCCTTGAAAAATATTTACAAATTGTTTATTTATTTTTTATTCTAAAAAAATGAAGGTTTTAAATCTTGGAAAGACTTTTTTTAAGACACGGGTAGACATACAAGATCGGACTAGACGACTAGACAGACAAGATTAGACACAAGACTAGACTGACAAGGCTTGACAGACTAGACTACACTTACAAGAGTAGACAAACAAGAGTAGACAGACAACACTAGATAGACAAGACTAGACAGGCAAGATTAAACAGATAAGGCTAGATAGACAAGACTAAACAGACAAGATTAGACAGACAATACTAGACAGACAAGACTAGACAGACAAGACTAGACAGACAAGACTAGACAGACAAGACTAGCCAGACAAGACTAGACAGACAAGACTAGACAGACAAGACTAGACAGACAAGACTAGACAGACAAGACTAGACAGACAAGACTAGACAGACAAGACAAGACAGACAAGACTAGACAGACAAGACTGGACAGACAAGACTAGACAGACAAGACTAGACAGACAAGACTAGACAGACAAGACTAGACAGACAAGACTAGACAGACAAGACTAGACAGACAAGACTAGACAGACAAGACTAGACAGACAAGACTAGACAGACAACACTAGACAGACAAGACTAGACAGACAAGACTAGACAGACAAGACTAGACAGACAAGACTAGACAGACAAGACTAGACAGACAAGACTAGACAGACAAGACTAGACAGACAAGACTAGACAGACAAGACTAGACAGACAAGACTAGACAGACAAGACTAGACAGACAAGACTAGACAGACAAGACTAGACAGACAAGACTAGACAGACAAGACTAGACAGACAAGACTAGACAGGCAAGACTAGACAGACAAGACTAGACAGACAGGACTAGACAGACAAGACTAGACAGACAAGACTAGACAGACAAGACTAGACAGACAAGACTAGACAGACAAGACTAGACAGACAAGACTAGACAGACAAGACTAGACAGACAAGACTAGACAGACAAGACTATACAGACAAGACTAGACAGACAAGACTAGACAGACAAGACTAGACAGACAAGACTAGACAGACAAGAGTAGACAGACAAGAGTAGACAGACAAGAGCAGACAGACAAGAGTAGACAGACAAGACTAGACAGACAAGACTAGACAGACAAGACTAGACAGACAAGACTAGACAGACAAGACTAGACAGACAAGAGTAGACAGACAAGAGTAGACAGACAAGAGCAGACAGACAAGAGTAGACAGACAAGACTAGACAGACAAGACTAGACAGACAAGACTAGACAGACAAGACTAGACAGACAAGACTAGACAGACAAGACTAGACAGACAAGACTAGACAGACAAGACTAGACAGACAAGACTAGACAGACAAGACTAGACAGACAAGACTAGACAGACAAGACTAGACAGACAAGACTAGACAGACAAGACTAGACAGACAAGACTATACAGACAAGACTAGACAGACAAGACTAGACAGACAAGACTAGACAGACAAGACTAGACAGACAAGACTAGACAGACAAGACTAGACAGACAAGACTAGACAGACAAGACTAGACAGACAAGACTAGACAGACAAGACTAGACAGACAAGACTAGACAGACAAGACTAGACAGACAAGACTAGACAGACAAGACTAGACAGACAAGACTATACAGACAAGACTAGACAGACAAGACTAGACAGACAAGACTAGACAGACAAGACTAGACAGACAAGACTAGACAGACAAGACTAGACAGACAAGACTAGACAGACAAGACTAGACAGACAAGACTAGACAGACAAGACTAGACAGACAAGACTAGACAGACAAGACTAGACAGACAAGACTAGACAGACAAGACTAGACAGACAAGACTAGACAGACAAGACTAGACAGACAAGACTATACAGACAAGACTAGACAGACAAGACTAGACAGACAAGACTAGACAGACAAGACTAGACAGACAAGAGTAGACAGACAAGAGTAGACAGACAAGAGCAGACAGACAAGAGTAGACAGACAAGACTAGACAGACAAGACTAGACAGACAAGACTAGACAGACAAGACTAGACAGACAAGACTAGACAGACAAGAGTAGACAGACAAGAGTAGACAGACAAGAGCAGACAGACAAGAGTAGACAGACAAGACTAGACAGACAAGACTAGACAGACAAGACTAGACAGACAAGACTAGACAGACAAGACTAGACAGACAAGACTAGACAGACAAGACTAGACAGACAAGACTATACAGACAAGACTAGACAGACAAGACTAGACAGACAAGACTAGACAGACAAGAGTAGACAGACAAGACTATACAGACAAGACTAGACAGACAAGACTAGACAGACAAGACTAGACAGACAAGACTAGACAGACAAGAGTAGACAGACAAGAGTAGACAGACAAGAGCAGACAGACAAGAGTAGACAGACAAGACTAGACAGACAAGACTAGACAGACAAGACTAGACAGACAAGACTAGACAGACAAGAGTAGACAGACAAGAGTAGACAGACAAGAGTAGACAGACAAGAGCAGACAGACAAGAGTAGACAGACAAGACTAGACAGACAAGACTAGACAGACAAGACTAGACAGACAAGACTAGACAGACAAGACTAGACAGACAAGAGTAGACAGACAAGAGTAGACAGACAAGAGCAGACAGACAAGAGTAGACAGACAAGACTAGACAGACAAGACTAGACAGACAAGACTAGACAGACAAGACTAGACAGACAAGACTAGACAGACAAGACTAGACAGACAAGACTAGACAGACAAGACTAGACAGACAAGACTAGACAGACAAGACTAGACAGACAAGACTAGACAGACAAGACTAGACAGACAAGACTAGACAGACAAGACTATACAGACAAGACTAGACAGACAAGACTATACAGACAAGACTAGACAGACAAGACTAGACAGACAAGACTAGACAGACAAGACTAGACAGACAAGACTAGACAGACAAGACTAGACAGACAAGACTATACAGACAAGACTAGACAGACAAGACTAGACAGACAAGACTAGACAGACAAGACTATACAGACAAGACTAGACAGACAAGACTAGACAGACAAGACTATACAGACAAGACTAGACAGACAAGACTAGACAGACAAGACTAGACAGACAAGACTAGACAGACAAGAGTAGACAGACAAGAGTAGACAGACAAGAGCAGACAGACAAGAGTAGACAGACAAGACTAGACAGACAAGACTAGACAGACAAGACTAGACAGACAAGACTAGACAGACAAGACTAGACAGACAAGAGTAGACAGACAAGAGTAGACAGACAAGAGCAGACAGACAAGAGTAGACAGACAAGACTAGACAGACAAGACTAGACAGACAAGACTAGACAGACAAGACTAGACAGACAAGACTAGACAGACAAGACTAGACAGACAAGACTAGACAGACAAGACTAGACAGACAAGACTAGACAGACAAGACTAGACAGACAAGACTAGACAGACAAGACTAGACAGACAAGACTAGACAGACAAGACTATACAGACAAGACTAGACAGACAAGACTAGACAGACAAGACTAGACAGACAAGACTAGACAGACAAGACTAGACAGACAAGACTAGACAGACAAGACTAGACAGACAAGACTAGACAGACAAGACTAGACAGACAAGACTAGACAGACAAGACTAGACAGACAAGACTAGACAGACAAGACTAGACAGACAAGACTAGACAGACAAGACTAGACAGACAAGACTATACAGACAAGACTAGACAGACAAGACTAGACAGACAAGACTAGACAGACAAGACTAGACAGACAAGAGTAGACAGACAAGAGTAGACAGACAAGAGCAGACAGACAAGAGTAGACAGACAAGACTAGACAGACAAGACTAGACAGACAAGACTAGACAGACAAGACTAGACAGACAAGACTAGACAGACAAGACTAGACAGACAAGAGTAGACAGACAAGAGTAGACAGACAAGAGCAGACAGACAAGAGTAGACAGACAAGACTAGACAGACAAGACTAGACAGACAAGACTAGACAGACAAGACTAGACAGACAAGACTAGACAGACAAGACTAGACAGACAAGACTAGACAGACAAGACTAGACAGACAAGACTAGACAGACAAGAGTAGACAGACAAGAGTAGACAGACAAGAGCAGACAGACAAGAGTAGACAGACAAGACTAGACAGACAAGACTAGACAGACAAGACTAGACAGACAAGACTAGACAGACAAGACTAGACAGACAAGACTAGACAGACAAGAGTAGACAGACAAGAGCAGACAGACAAGAGCAGACAGACAAGACTAGACAGACAAGACTAGACAGACAAGACTAGACAGACAAGACTAGACAGACAAGACTAGACAGACAAGACTAGACAGACAAGACTAGACAGACAAGACTAGACAGACAAGACTAGACAGACAAGACTAGACAGACAAGACTAGACAGACAAGACTAGACAGACAAGACTAGACAGACAAGACTAGACAGACAAGACTAGACAGACAAGACTAGACAGACAAGACTAGACAGACAAGACTAGACAGACAAGACTAGACAGACAAGACTAGACAGACAAGACTAGACAGACAAGACTAGACAGACAAGACTAGACAGACAAGACTAGACAGACAAGACTAGACAGACAAGACTAGACAGACAAGACTAGACAGACAAGACTAGACAGACAAGACTAGACAGACAAGACTAGACAGACAAGACTAGACAGACAAGACTAGACAGACAAGACTAGACAGACAAGACTAGACAGACAAGACTAGACAGACAAGACTAGACAGACAAGACTAGACAGACAAGACTAGACAGACAAGACTAGACAGACAAGACTAGACAGACAAGACTAGACAGACAAGACTAGACAGAAAGACTAGACAGACAAGACTAGACAGACAAGACTAGACAGACAAGACTAGACAGACAAGACTAGACAGACAAGACTAGACAGACAAGACTAGACAGACAAGACTAGACAGACAAGACTAGACAGACAAGACTAGACAGACAAGACTAGACAGACAAGACTAGACAGACAAGACTAGACAGACAAGACTAGACAGACAAGACTAGACAGACAAGACTAGACAGACAAGACTAGACAGACAAGACTAGACAGACAAGACTAGACAGACAAGACTAGACAGACAAGACTAGACAGACAAGACTAGACAGACAAGACTAGACAGACAAGACTAGACAGACAAGACTAGACAGACAAGACTAGACAGACAAGACTAGACAGACAAGACTAGACAGACAAGACTAGACAGACAAGACTAGACAGACAAGACTAGACAGACAAGACTAGACAGACAAGACTAGACAGACAAGACTAGACAGACAAGACTAGACAGACAAGACTAGACAGACAAGACTAGACAGACAAGACTAGACAGACAAGACTAGACAGACAAGACTAGACAGACAAGACTAGACAGACAAGACTAGACAGACAAGACTAGACAGACAAGACTAGACAGACAAGACTAGACAGACAAGACTAGACAGACAAGACTAGACAGACAAGACTAGACAGACAAGACTAGACAGACAAGACTAGACAGACAAGACTAGACAGACAAGACTAGACAGACAAGACTAGACAGACAAGACTAGACAGACAAGACTAGACAGACAAGACTAGACAGACAAGACTAGACAGACAAGACTAGACAGACAAGACTAGACAGACAAGACTAGACAGACAAGACTAGACAGACAAGACTAGACAGACAAGACTAGACAGACAAGACTAGACAGACAAGACTAGACAGACAAGACTAGACAGACAAGACTAGACAGACAAGACTAGACAGACAAGACTAGACAGACAAGACTAGACAGACAAGACTAGACAGACAAGACTAGACAGACAAGACTAGACAGACAAGACTAGACAGACAAGACTAGACAGACAAGACTAGACAGACAAGACTAGACAGACAAGACTAGACAGACAAGACTAGACAGACAAGACTAGACAGACAAGACTAGACAGACAAGACTAGACAGACAAGACTAGACAGACAAGACTAGACAGACAAGACTAGACAGACAAGACTAGACAGACAAGACTAGACAGACAAGACTAGACAGACAAGACTAGACAGACAAGACTAGACAGACAAGACTAGACAGACAAGACTAGACAGACAAGACTAGACAGACAAGACTAGACAGACAAGACTAGACAGACAAGACTAGACAGACAAGACTAGACAGACAAGACTAGACAGACAAGACTAGACAGACAAGACTAGACAGACAAGACTAGACAGACAAGACTAGACAGACAAGACTAGACAGACAAGACTAGACAGACAAGACTAGACAGACAAGACTAGACAGACAAGACTAGACAGACAAGACTAGACAGACAAGACTAGACAGACAAGACTAGACAGACAAGACTAGACAGACAAGACTAGACAGACAAGACTAGACAGACAAGACTAGACAGACAAGACTAGACAGACAAGACTAGACAGACAAGACTAGACAGACAAGACTAGACAGACAAGACTAGACAGACAAGACTAGACAGACAAGACTAGACAGACAAGACTAGACAGACAAGACTAGACAGACAAGACTAGACAGACAAGACTAGACAGACAAGACTAGACAGACAAGACTAGACAGACAAGACTAGACAGACAAGACTAGACAGACAAGACTAGACAGACAAGACTAGACAGACAAGACTAGACAGACAAGACTAGACAGACAAGACTAGACAGACAAGACTAGACAGACAAGACTAGACAGACAAGACTAGACAGACAAGACTAGACAGACAAGACTAGACAGACAAGACTAGACAGACAAGACTAGACAGACAAGACTAGACAGACAAGACTAGACAGACAAGACTAGACAGACAAGACTAGACAGACAAGACTAGACAGACAAGACTAGACAGACAAGACTAGACAGACAAGACTAGACAGACAAGACTAGACAGACAAGACTAGACAGACAAGACTAGACAGACAAGACTAGACAGACAAGACTAGACAGACAAGACTAGACAGACAAGACTAGACAGACAAGACTAGACAGACAAGACTAGACAGACAAGACTAGACAGACAAGACTAGACAGACAAGACTAGACAGACAAGACTAGACAGACAAGACTAGACAGACAAGACTAGACAGACAAGACTAGACAGACAAGACTAGACAGACAAGACTAGACAGACAAGACTAGACAGACAAGACTAGACAGACAAGACTAGACAGACAAGACTAGACAGACAAGACTAGACAGACAAGACTAGACAGACAAGACTAGACAGACAAGACTAGACAGACAAGACTAGACAGACAAGACTAGACAGACAAGACTAGACAGACAAGACTAGACAGACAAGACTAGACAGACAAGACTAGACAGACAAGACTAGACAGACAAGACTAGACAGACAAGACTAGACAGACAAGACTAGACAGACAAGACTAGACAGACAAGACTAGACAGACAAGACTAGACAGACAAGACTAGACAGACAAGACTAGACAGACAAGACTAGACAGACAAGACTAGACAGACAAGACTAGACAGACAAGACTAGACAGACAAGACTAGACAGACAAGACTAGACAGACAAGACTAGACAGACAAGACTAGACAGACAAGACTAGACAGACAAGACCAGACAGTCAAGACCAGACAGTCAAGACTAGACAGACAAGACTAGACAGACAAGACTAGACAGACAAGACTAGACAGACAAGACTAGACAGACAAGACTAGACAGACAAGACTAGACAGACAAGACTAGACAGACAAGACTAGACAGACAAGACTAGACAGACAAGACTAGACAGACAAGACTAGACAGACAAGACTAGACAGACAAGACTAGACAGACAAGACTAGACAGACAAGACTAGACAGACAAGACTAGACAGACAAGACTAGACAGACAAGACAGACAAGACTAGACAGACAAGACTAGACAGACAAGACTAGACAGACAAGACTAGACAGACAAGACTAGACAGACAAGACTAGACCGACAATTCTAGACAGACAAGACTAGACAGACAAGACTAGACAGACAAGACTAGACAGACAAGACTAGACAGACAGGACTAGACAGACAAGACTAAACTGACAAAACTAGTCAAACAAGACTAGACAGACAAGACTAGACAGACGAGACTAGACAGACAAGACTAGACATACAAGACTAGACAGACAAGACTGGACAGACAAGACTAGACAGACAAGACTAGACAGACAAGACTAGACAGACAAGACTAGACAGACAAGACTAGGCAGACAACACTAGGCAGACAAGACTAGACAGACAAGACTAGACAGACAAGACTAGACAAACAAGACTAGACTAATCAGTCTGACAAGACTAGACAGACAAAACTAGATATAAGACTAGATAGACATAGACAAGGATATTTTGAGTACTATTCCGTTGTACTAGACAACATGTTTAGACAGGACCAAAAAAATAATTCACTTAGTCTAATCTAAAAAAAGTTAATAGATGACAATTTCATGTAAATAAAACTAAAGTGAACAAGACATTGCTACTCAGGAGCAAAGAAGAATTAGTCAGATTGTTTCTCTCCGGTTCTATCTAGTCATCTTCCTTTTTTCTGTCTCTTGAACTCTTAAACTCTTGAACATTCTTAAAATAAATGTTTTACATTTTCTATTATTCTGAGTTTCTGTAACCAAAAAGAAAAAGCCAGCATAGGAATAGATTTCGACTGTGACAAATAAATTAAAACATTTTTTCTTCTGAATGGCGTTCGATCTTCGTTTCAACAAAGAGAATTGAATTGAAGGCTCATTTAATTGATCTCATTGCGTTGAGGAATGTAGGAATATCTTGTCCTCGTTTACAATCTCTATTAAGCGTTAGTTGACAATTGGATTTAGAGACGAAAATAGATTCTATTTTTCGCAGTTCTTCAAATAAGATTTGATATATGGAATCAACATTGCTATCACAATTTATTAGTAAAATGATGAAATTGGTTTTTAAAGAGTAATTTCATGAATCTTCAACAATAAAACGTAATTTCAATAGAAATATGAAATTAAGTTTTAATTTAAATAAGAAATCTGTTAAAAGTTCTGGAAATCTGGAGTTTTTTTTTCAAATGAAAATTTATTTGTTAGAAATTTCCATGTTAAACTAAAATAATTATTCAGTGTGTTTTTAAACCAACAGTGCCGGAAACATTATTTTTAAGGTCTCTAGTTTTAAAGTCAAATTCAACAATTAAACTCAAATTTTTGTCGGTTTTAATACAAGAATTAAATTTTAATACAAATTGTTTATATATATATATATATATATATATATATATATATATATATATATATATATTAATTCTAACTATCCATACTTTATATGGTCAACTTCATTCGTATAAATTGAAACAAAAACAGATACAATTCGGGCAATATTTACTAAAACCCGATGCTTCTTTGCAATTCTAATTTTATTGTCTAAACCAGGAATGAGCAACACAGGAATGAGCGACCCTTGAAAGATTTTACATTTAAAAAATTCTCATTAAATAATCTTTTTCAACATATTTCTTAATGAATTTTGTTTCTGTAAATTGTAATACTAGGAGTATTTTGTAAATCGTCATTCAGTGTTTGTATTGCCATAAGTTTCGTACTTGCCCGCACAATATTTGGAAATGACACACAATATTTTGAAATTTGTTTTTTAAAATTTAAAAAAAAAGGTAGCTCACCCCTGATCTAAATGTATAATTGGAAACGAATAATCTATGGAAATTTTAAAACAAATTTTAATCGTTCACAAACAAATAAGAAAAAAATAGGAAACTCATTAATAAATTCATTATATTTATTAATTGTCTAGAGTATAATTTAAAGCATAAACAATGAGACAATAATAATGATATATTTTAATATTTGCTTGCAACTTAGAAAATGTGCACGATGTTACGTAAATTTGCTGTGTTGTTGTTTATTTTCTTCTCTCGCATATGTAATATACGAGCTGTGTGTGATTTGAAGACCTTCAAAAAAGTTATGCCAGAACCCAAATAATGAAAGAAATAACACACACAGCATGTTAGCATAACATTTGTAATGTTAATTATTATAGTTAGTTTCATTAGGCCGTCCAATTACCATCTATGTAGCTAGAAAAATTTTAAAAAACACACACACACATGTGTCCCTGCGTTTTATGTACACTCGTAAACAATATTTTAATTTATAACAAAGATATCTTTTGTTTGTGGCGGAAAAATCATCTACGTGCACCTGTATATTTAATGGCATGACAAAGGACTTCAATTACACTAATTTCTAACGTTTAACTTAAATACACTCTCTGTTAATTTTTTGAGAACATAGAAACGGGGAATTTATTACTCATGGCGTATTGTCACCGCTTAATTACAATAATTAGGCAAATAAAGCGACCTAATTATTACTCGAATTGTTTCTCTTCTCGGCAAAAAGTCCAAGAAAAGTTAAGAATTTAGGTTTATAAAAAAATTGCATATGTAGAAGGTTTCATTTTAAAAATGACTTGCCTATACCTAGTTTATTCTTAATTCAATCCTGCTAGATTAAAAAAATTGCAAGTGTAAAAGACTTCATATTAAAAAATAGTTTGCCAATGTCTAGTTAATTCTCAATTCGGTTCTGGTAGATTTTTAGAATTATTTTCATAAAAATATTAGTAACGAGACTAGTTAGTCATGATATAACTACACATTAGATATTGAATTGAAAAATTCACTTTGTTTTTTACCACACTTATATTATGTAAAAATGTTATATAACTTATTATTCACAGTTATATAAATTTCTACACATATCACGACTCGAGTTTAGACGTTTGACGGTCATTTTCAAGTGAACTTGTAAAATTGCAATATATGTTGCGGACTTTTTACCTGGTGTAACTGTTGTTAAACGTCTTTGGCACTCTTTAACTAATATTCGAAAGAAAAAATTAAGCTTCTACGTTGGCTCAATAAATATTCGTGTTTTTGTTGAAAATAATTGTTGACATTTTCAAGATGACAGATAGTGGATGCGAATGCAAGTAACTCGACGTTGCCACGTTTATTTTTGTTTATATGCCCGTTTATATGAAAAACTATAATTTTGGCAACATATATATAATCTTAAGTGTCGTATTGAAGTTGCATTCATATTGCAGCGAGCAGCCACGCCACAAACAGCTACAATGTCTCGAGTTAATTGTTTAAGTGTCCTGGATATCCACCATATTCTATTTTCACTTTTTGTAATAAAAAAAATTATATCTTCAACCAAATAACTGACGTGTATGACTGGTCACATAACTGATAATGTTGGTACAATTGGGTCAGCGTTGCCAACATTAATTTTGACAACATATAAATTATTTAAATTTTTCTGCATCACATGTTTGTGTAAAGTATATACAAAATTGGCTTCCAGAAATTATTTGTCTATTATGAATATTCAGAATATTTTAAGAGATCTCGACTAAACAATTCAAAAATTACTTGAATGTAAATTGATACCAGCCGAGTAGGTTAAACCAACTGTCCTTGCTACATTGTCCTGTTTTAGATCGAGAGTTCGCGCTACGGCGCGTATGTGGTTTTGGTTTATCTAATTTACCGGGATTAAGGACCGTTGGTTTAAGCCCGGTTAGATAAGGTTGCCCGCCGCGAAGCTGGCAGATAAATCAAGACAACATATGCGTGGCAGCGCGAACTCTCGATCAAATAAAGGACAATGTGGCGAGGAGCCTTGGTTTAAGCCCGGTTAGATTAGGTTGCCCGCCGCGAAGCGGGCAGATAAGTCGTAACCTAACCTAACACTAACTTTCAAAAGAATCCCGTATTCTTTACCTAACCCAAATTTCATACCAATTTATGACAGTGGAACACAGCTTGAATATATAAATATATTCAACCCTTTCCGAAGCTCTATAATATTAATAAGTCTGTTTAAGACTATAAAACAAATCTCAGGTTGAAAGACAACAGATATTTGCGTTGCAACATGAGATTTGTTTTATAGTGTTAAAAGACTTGTTAATATTATAGAGCTTCGGAAAGGTTGAAAATATTTATATATTCAAGCTGTGTTCCACTATAATAAGTTGGTATGAAATTTGGGTTAGGTAAGGAATACGGGATTGATTTGAAAGTTAGTGTTGCCGACTTTTTGCCTGGTGTAACTGTTGTTAATCGTCTTTGGCAATCCTTAACTAAGATCTGAAATAAAAAATTAAGCTTCTACGTTGTATACGTTGGTTCAATAAATATTCGTGTTTTTGTTGAAAATAATTGTGGATATTTTCAAGATGACAGATAGAAATAAGTTGGTATGATTATATCTATAATTAGTTTAGTTTCACCCTATATTTAATACAATTTCAATTAAATCTTCAATCAAATTTTCTTTGTGTGTCAGCTGTGACACGCGTGCCATAGGTTCGTCACAACTGAACTATATAGCCAAACCGATACGATTAGATACGCAAAAGTAGGTAGCCAAATCTATGCACAAAATACTAGATCGACAGACTAGATAAACTATAGATTGACAATAGGTTTGTCTAGTCTCTTTCTAGTCTAGTTTCTTTTAGTCTCGTTCAATCTACACTTTTAGTTCTATCTAAGATACCTTGTTTTATCTGAAAGATCTGGATTTGTGTAGTCTTGTCAACTCATGTTTTGTCAGCTGAATCTCATCAGTCTAGTCGGGTTAATTATTGATCTGCGCTATTATTAATTCATTAGTAAAACATAATCAATTAAACATTTTTTACAAAAGTATTTCTCCCACGTGCCACTAATTTTTTTACGCGTCAGCTGTGACACGCGTGCCATAGGCTCGCCATCGATGAACTAGACTATATAGCTAAACCGATACGATTTGATACACAACAGCTAATCAATAAATTATATAAATACGGAATAAGAGGGAAAGCAGTGTTTGAAATCGCAAGAGTGTGGTTGCAATATTGTCTTAAAAATCGCTCACAATATATACAAATTCGCTCTAGCACTACCCAAACCGAGCCTTTAAAAATAATATCCAATACCGGGGTTCCTCAGGGAAGCGTGTTAGCGCCTACTTTATTTTTCTTTTACTTGGCCGACTTGGTATCATATTCTCAAAATGCCTACTGCACTCTTTAAGCAGATGACGCCATTTTTTAATCTCTAAAAATAGCCTAAACGAATCACAGATAGAAGCAAATAGACTTATACAAGACATAAATAAGCGGGTTCTCTACGAATAGACTCCACCCGAATTTGGACAAAACGGAATTTATTATCTTTAAGAAGCAGATAAGTGATTACGGGACTAATGTTTCCATTCTCCCAGGAAAATTTACTTTAAAAAGAGCAACTTTCACCAAATTCCTAGGAGTCTATTTTGAGCAACACCTATCATGACACCTTACAATCGATAACATATGCCGGACTATCAACAAGAAGGTCTATTGTATTAGGACACCTACGAACATTCTTAACAATGCAGGAACTCATAAACTTCTATTACGATGAAATTCAGACGGTCTTGATGTATGGCATTATTACATGGGGAGCTTCCCCCGAACTAACGAAATTGCTGAAACTCCAAAAAAGAATTGTACGTTCATTTTCATCAATATTTGCCTCCTGCAGACGTCATTTTGTAGAACTTGACATCATAACTGTCTCTAGCTTACATGTATTAGAAACAAACAGCTATATCCACCGAAACAAACATATAATACCAAAACATAAGGATAAACATAACTATTTCACCAGAACTCGTCTTAAATTGTGCACGCCTCAATTTAGAACTGTCGTATGCAGCAAGGCTCCTGACATTCTTGGGATCCAATTATATAATTTGTTTCCACGAAAGTCCATATAGAATTTTTAGAAGAAAAATGTTTATGTGTGCCACAGGGCTCGGTCTTGGGTCCTCTACACTGGAACGTGCTAAACGACGGCATACTTAGTATAGGCATTCCTGAAGGAGTCGAAACCATAGCATTTGCTGATGACCTGGCATTGGTAGCCACAGCCAAAACGAAAGAGGAACTAAGCTACAATACAAATGACGCACTCCATGGAATATCAGAATGGTTAGAAAGGAACAAACTTCAACTCGTCGCAAAAAAAAACGGAAATAGTGATCACTGACAGAAAAAGGCACGGAGAGGTAGGAATTCAAGTTGAGAGGCACGACAATAGTTCCAACAAACTGTTTGAAATATCTTGGAGTTGTGATGGATAAAAACCTCACTTTTGGCATATACACCATCACATAACGTATGTTGCCGCCAAAGCCTAGAAAGCGGCACTGTCTCTTTCCAGACTGATGCCCCGCGAAACGGGGCCAACTGAAAAAAGAAAACTGCTTGCTAAGGTAGCAGATTCTATCATCCTCTATACCGCCATAATATGGATGCGGGCATGTAAGTTCAAAAAATAAACAGGAAAACTCATTCGAGTACAAAGAACTCTTGCTATAAGAATCTCTAGAAGTTATAGAACTGATGCGACGGAAACGCTGCTTATGCTGGCAAGGATGATCCCGCTGGACCTACTTGCTACAGAAAGATGAGAGACATATGGCGCAGACTGGGAACGGAAGAAGAAAGTCAGAGAGGACACCATAGTGAGGTGGCAGGAAAGATAGGACAATGTAAGGACTAGATAAGGATGACCACAATCGCCTGAACGCACAGATTAATCCCGAAAATAAAGGATTGGTACAAAAGAGAGCACGGCGAGATAACATTTCGCCACCTGTCCGACAGACCGCTTGAGCTGGAAGACGACGTAACGATGCCGGTGTATCACAGGGCTCGGCCTTGGGCCCTCTACTCTAGAACGTGCTATACGACGGCATACTTAGTATAGACATCCCCGAAGGAGTCAAAACCATATAATTTGCGGATGACCTGGCATTGGTAGCCACAGCCAAAACGAAAAAGGAACTAACCTACAAGACAAACGGGCACTCCATACAATATCAGAATGGTTAGAAAGGAACAAACTTCAATACGCCGCAGAAAAAACGGAAATAGTGATGTTCTCTGGCAGGAAAATGTACGGAGAGGTAGAATTCAAGGTGGGAGGCACGACAATAGTTAAAAAAACTGTCTAAAATAGTATTGTCTAAAATAGAGATAGCAACTGTCTAAAATAGAGTTGTGATGGATAAGAACCCCACATTTGGCCATCACATGACGTATGTTGCCGCCAAAGCCCCGAGAGCGGCCCTGTCTCTTACCAGACTGATGCCCCGCGAAAAGGGGCCAACTGAAAAAAAAGAAGGCTGCTAGGCTACGGTGGCAGTTCTCAGATCATCCTCTATGCCGCCCCCATATGGATGCGGGCATATAAGTTCAAAAAATACACAGGAAAACTCCTTCGTGCAAAAAGAACTCTTGCTATAAGAATCTCTAGTTAGAGAAGTTATAGAACTGCTGCGACGGAAACACTGCTTGAGTTGGCAAGGATGATCCCGCTGGACCTACTTGCGAAAGAAAGAGGAGAGACGTATGGTGCTGACTCGGAACGGAAGAAGAAAGCCAGAGAGGATACCATAGAGAGGTGGCAGGGAAGATGGGACAAGGTAAGGGCTACATAAGAATGAGCACATGCGCCTCGACGCACAGATTAATCCAGAAAATAAAAGATTGGTACAAAAGACCAAGAGAGAGCACGGCGAGATAACATTTCACCTATCACAAATATTTACCGGACACGGTTGCTCCGAATCTTACAAGATGAGAATAGGTAAGAGTAAATCATCTGTATGTTTATACTGCAAAGTCGAGGAAGAAAACGTCGAATACACGTTCTGCAAATGTCCAAAGTGGAATGAAACAAGGAAACATGCTGAAAACGACTTAGGCATAAAACTGGCTGCGGAGAACCTAATAGTGGAAATGTTACAAAGCGAAACAAAATGGCAAAGTATCGAAAGAATGGTGGACAATATCCTAAGGGAAAAAAAAGGGACGAAAGAGTAAAAGAAAACGAGCAGGAATGTGCCCTCTAAGGCGCAAAGACATCCCACACTAATTATGTAATACCGAAAGGTGATATAAGACAGTGCTAGAGCAGAAAACCCGAGGGTGGGGTTTTTAGTGGGTAGGACCGGTGCTAACATCAGGTCGTGTGAGTCCCACACTCCTCAGAGCATTTTGTCTTGGGGGTCGTACGTAAAGGTATTTTCCCCCTTAAAAAAAAAGGTTATTATTATGAGCTCATGTAATGAAATTGTTAATCAAAAATAAATTTTGTTAAGGCTATATGTAAAATAAAACAAGAACAACAAGAATTGATTTCCTACAAAATACTACGGTAACTTGCCAAAATTCTACCTAAAAAGCGTTTACAATAACTCTTTTGCTTTTTTTGCCCAATTTTCAAAAAATTGTCTTCGGCGCTGATTAGGGGTCCGCGAAAGTTTCAGTTGTGTATTTAGTGATCCGCAATACCTAAAAGGTTGCCGACCGCTGGACTAGACGATATAGCCAAAACGATACGATTTGATACACAAAAGTAGGCAGCCAAGTCTAGCCTCAAAACACTAGACCGACAGACTATATAAGCAATCATCGATAGCTGGGCAGGAAATACCTTTGTCTATTTTCTTCTAGTCTCGTTCCATCTATACCTCTGGTTCTATCTGAAATATCTTTTGTCTGCAATATCTGGTCTTGTGTAGCTCTTGTCAGCTGAATCTCTTCAGCCTAGTGTGGTAAATTATTGATCTAAAACTAAGAGAGAGAGAGAGCTTCAAGTAAATTTAATATTCATTTTATACACATAACATGTAGTTGAAACCATTATATAATACTTGTGTGTATATATGCGAAATTATATCACATTGTGATTTTATTACGAGATTCCTCGTTAATTCTCCGTTTCCTCCGCGTTGATCGCGTTACGCAATGTAAACATGCCGCCGTGTTGACACTAATTACGCAACGGCGCAAGTTTTGGGTTCCTTTGGTTGTCATTACAAGAACCACTTAACATGCTCATTTGCATAATTATCATCTCATGCAACGTGTATGCTTTTGTGTGACTCGGATTATAATTACACGTGGATCGTTCGAAACCGAATTCGTTCGAATTGGTGCTATTTCTCGTTTGTTTCAATTTTTAGAACGAGAAATGCAGCTAGAGGTGGAAAAATAATATTAAACGGCACTTAACTTGAAACCCGTGCGTAAATAAATACTGTAATTAAAATCGACTAACTAATTTCTATAATTACTGAATTATATTAATTATTCGGTGTTTATGTAAATGTTAACCTGAATAGATGGGTAATCGTTCAATACGGTTTCAAAATAAATAAAATACGGTTGCAATTCAAATCACAAATTATTCGTCTGCGTTTTATGTTCTTCCACTAAATACGTTGGATTTCGAAAAACAGAAGAAAATCCACGCAAATATAACGCAAACTGGTGAATAGTGTGGAAAATTCATTATAAAACACACTTTGTGAGTTTAGCATAGAGTGTACAATTATCAACATTTAAATAAATTAAATTATAAACTAATACATGACTAGATAAGGATGAACTAGAAACAACATAATGCAAGGAATAGCATAGTCAGGTTTAAAGAAGATTAGAATAGAATAGCAAAGAATGTATAGAACTTGACATAATTATGTCAGAGTGAAATCAGGCACTGCTAGAGAAGTCTGAATAATATAAGACTAGACAGTAAATGAAATTAATCAAGGATTAGATAGGTCTAGGCTGGACTAGATTAAACTAAACTATATTCCACTAGACTGGACTAGTTTCGATTAGACTGCACTATACAGGCGAATACTGCACGAGACTAAACTCCACTGTACTAAATTGGAGTAAACAGAATTAGAGTCGGCAAGACTAGTCTAGACTAGACTAGACCAGATAAGACAAGACTAGACCAGATCACATCACACCAGACTTCACTTGACAAGGCTACACTTGACTAAATTGCAGTAGGAAGAACTAGACAAGACAAAACAAGACTAGACCAGACAAAACTGGACAAAAATGCTCTAAACTGGAGTAGACTATACTAGATTGGACTAGACTATGATGGTCTATACTGGACGAGACTAGTTTAGATTGAACTGTATTAGAATGGATTACAGAAGACTATACTGAACTAGACTACAGTTGACTAGACTGAAGTATGCAAGATCAGAAAAGACGAAAAAAGACTAGGATAAGACAATAATTAAACTATACTAGACTGTAGTAGACTAGATTCGATTGAACTAAACTAAACTATACCCAATTACCACATATATACCACAATATACTCATACCACAATATACTCAATTCTAGTCAATCTAACCCACTTTTGTCTAGTCTAGTACAGCAGAGTTCAGTCTAATCTAGTATCTTGCAGTATAGACCACTGCAAGATACTAGATTAGACTGAACTCTGCTGCACTAGACTAGACAAAAGTGGGTTAGATTGACTAGAATTGATTAGACTAACGTAGACAAGACGAAACAAGACTAGACCTGAGAAGACTCAACAAGATTAGACTAAACTGCACTCAAGACTAGAGCAGAGCAGACAAGACTGGATAAGATAATAACTAAACTACCCTAGACTGTAGTAGACCAGACTAGATTAAACTAAACTATACTAGCCTATACTACACGATACTAGATTAGACTGAACTCTACTATACTAGACTGGACAAGAGTGGGCTAGATTGACTATACTTGACTAGACTAACGTAGACAAGATCAAACAAGACTAGGAAGGACAGGTCTCAACAAGATTAGTCTAAACCGCACTCGATTGGAGTAGGCCAGACTAGATTAGACTAGAGTATACTGGTCTATACTGCACAAAACTAGGTTAGACTAACTATACTGTACTACACTATAATGTACTACCCTTGACAGGACTACACTGTAAGAGACTGAACTAGACTAATCCAGTCACTGTAAGAGACTGGACTAGACTGCACTATACAGGACTAGAGTAGACTAGACTAGACTGGACTAGACTAGACTGGACTGGACTAGACTAAACTAGACTGAAGACCTTTCCATAGTAGAGAGAGTATCAAACGAACTCCACCAAGAGCAAGGTCTACCTCACTTACGATGGACATCAATACCTCCACAAAACCCGAAATTCCATCCGAAGAAGGCTCGCCGATGGAATAAAATCCAAAAAGAAAAAGACTAGATCTGAAAGAACAAGATCATTTAACAGAAAACGAGAAAGACCTTGAGATCATAATAAGAAAGCTATCAGCAAGAGCTCAAGAACTGCGTTGGCTTGTCAAAGCGCACTCAAACACAAAGGTCAAAATCAAGAAAGTCACAGAGGAAATCTGCGGTCTAACAAATGCCCCTCTCAAGATCATTCAAGGATAACAAACGAACAGATACACAGGCAAAGGGTTCCTCCAACTGTGACATGGGTACACAGTAAGTGAATAAAAAAATAAACCAGGAAACCAACAAGCATGGTATGAAATAGACAAGGGAAATACATACGAGGATTTAAAAAAAGTAGCAGAGAAGCCTTGGCAGAAGCAGCATTTATAGCCCAGGCAGATGGCCCAGGGCTATCAGCGTGAAAGCCACCAAAGAAAAGCTGGCAGCGGTCTAGAGGATGCTAGCAATTAGAACTAGTAGCGCTTACAGAACTATATCAAGAGAGGCGTCCTCGGTAATAGCAGGCATTCCTCCAATAGAGTTACTAGTGCAGGAGAGGTTTAGCATCCACTCAGCTAAAGAAATGAAACCAATTACTGATAAAAAAGAAGCCAAGAGGATCGCAAGGACTGAACTACTACGGGCATGGCAGAAGGAATGGGTAGCAAGCGATAAGGAACAATGGACAAGGCTGTTAATAAAGGATGTTCCAAAATGGGTAACTCGGAAACACGGAGAACTAAACTATCATCTCACACCGGCACTCAGTGGACATGGATGTTTTCGAGATTACCTCCATAAGATAGGCAGAGCTGTTGATAGCTGCTGCGAATACTGCGGGGAAGAGGACAGCGTGAAGCACACCATCTACATATGTAGTAGGTGGGACAAAGAGAGGGACATCCTACCAAAGGACCTAGAACCTAGAACCACTATACCCTTCATGCTAGAATTGGAAAACAACTGGAACTTAGTCAAAAAAACAATATCTGAAATAATCAGCTATAAAGAGCAAGATGAGAAGAAAAGGCAGATTGCTAAAAGACTACGGCTAAACCTGAACCCCTAATCAGCATGACTGGATGGGGGAAGTAAGTTACATCATAGACAACATTGAAAAACAACTGGCATCTTGAAGTTATGCGTAGAGCAGTGCCAAGATGTGTGGGTTTCAAGGGAACCACTTGCCAAGTTGGGTGCCCCCGGGTTGGGTGCTTGCTACGTCCCACCCCCAAAAAAAAAATAATTAAAAAAAAGACGCAGCATTTAGAAGAGTAAAGGAAGGCACAGGCAACATTGTGTAAGCATCCTTAGAATCGGACCTTGCCTGGTAAGTGGAACAAAATCTCAGGTCTGGCAAAGAAGTACCCCAGGTACTCAACGATGTCTATACCAGGCCAATAGAGCTTGGAATGCAGAATAAAAAAAAATGGTAAAGTATTAATTAAATCTAAGACAAACGATTGGAATACCCACTGATGGTCTTAAGGGGGTTTCCCCCCACATTAGGAGGCTGCTTGACACTGATTTTTTAGGATTTTTTTTTGGTGTGAAAAATTAATTAGAATTTAATCAAATTTCGACATCATTTCATTCATCACACTTTTGTGAATTTTTTTGAATAATTTCACCCAAAAATAACAAGGGTGTGATTTCCGCTGAAGGTTGTAAGTATAGTTTTCGAATGGCGTACAGTGTAGCCATTTCGGTTTTCATCTGAAATCAAAAAGGTTTTGATTTTACATTAATAACTTATTTTCTCATGATATGAACCTCAATGCAGGCGAAAAAAATGAAAATTAAAAATTTTGCAGGTGTTGGAACAATTTTTCTTCGATTTTCACGATTTTTTTATCTAAATATGCAACGAAAAATACCTTTATCATCATGATATCATATCACAAGTTGGTTCATATAATTCGTAATTTAATAAAGAATCATACTATCCATTTTCATAATGGTCGGTTCCATACTTTTTGAGTTAGACTGGACGCAAATGTGAAAAAAGTCATTTCGAGATAAACGAGGTAATGCTCCGGTCGAGCCTGTAGCCTGTACACGATGTGCACTCGGTTCTATGCTCATAAAATGAGCAATGCGAAAACGAACGCGAATGCGAATTTCGATTTGAAATATTGACAGCAAAGTCTTGGATAGTTAAGCTAACGATTTATGCAATAAAAAAAAAACGGATTTTTTGAACCTCCTAATGTGGTTTCTCCCCTTACTATCCAAACAATTTACTATAGCCTTCATGAACTAAAAAACCTGCTAATTAAACATAATAGGGAAAAAAATAGCTATTCCAAGATCCGTGGGAGCGGATTGGGCGACCATGAAGAAGGCAATGGAGTTTACCTTCGCAGATTCTGTCGATAAAGCGACTGTGGGATCCACTCCCAAAACCAGACAACGCAGTATGCGAAATCAAGGTGGAAGACAATCGGAGGCTGTCTTCATAAAAGACAACAATAAGACCCACGCAGAACTGCTAAGGAAAGTGAAAACAGGGATAAACATCGAAGATATAGGAGCAGACATTGAAGGCATAAGAGAAATAAACTCGGGAGAAGTATTACTGGAAGTAGAGACAGGTAAAGCAAAACTACTAACAGATGAAATAGCCAAACGAATGCCAGATGTTGATGTACGAGCAAATCACGAAGACGTGACATTGAGTATAAGATACCTAGATGCCACCGCTATAGTGGAAGAAATTAAACGTGCCATTGAAAACCAAATGCAGCTAGAAGATACAAATAAATTTGTAATTAAAAATCTAAGACCGTCATACGGGGAAAATCAAATCGCGACAATAGTGCTACCAAATATAGAGGCCCAGAAACTCCTAGCATTAGAAAAATAAAGATTGGCTGGATAAAATGCAGGGTCAAAGAGCGGATTAACGTAAATAGATGCCACAGATGCTTGCTCGCAGTATACAAAGCAGTAAATTGTCAAGGACCGAACAGGCAAGAGCTCTGCCTGAAGGGTGGAGAAGAAAGTCACAAGGCATTCCAATATCAAAATGATGCATTCTGCCCGAATTTCGATCTGTACCGAAAAAGGTAACCGAGCAGACACTCCACAATGCCCGGGATATAAAAAGTCAAAGGCAGATACTCCAAACAAACGGAAAAAGGGTTTAGTGAAGGAGAGCCTCACACGCAGGCTGGTAGGAGCTTCCCCAAACCACAATTAAAAAAAAGACTAAACTAGACTGGACTACACTGCACTAGACTGGACTAGACTAGACTTGACTAGACTAGATTAGACTGGACTAGACTGGATTAGACTGGACTAGACTGCACTAGACTGAACTAGACTGGACTAGACTGGACAGGACGGGAGTAGACTGAACTAGACTGGACTAGACTTGGCTAGACTGGACTAAACTGAACTAGGCAGAACTAGACTCGACTAGATTGTACTAGACTTGACTAGACTTGACTAGACTTGACTAGACTGGACTATACTGTACTAGACTGGACTAGACTGGACTAGATTCGACTATACTGGACAAGAGTAGATTGAACTAGACTAGAGTAGATTGAACTTGACTAGATTATACAGACCTATACCACGATATTAGTTTACAATGAACTCTACCGTACTAGACTGGCCAAAAGTGAGCTAGATTGACTAGATGTGATTAGACTGAAGTTGACAAGACTAGATAAGTCGAAACAAGACTAAATTAGACAAGACTGAACAAGACAAGGCTAGAATAAACTGCACTAGACTAGAGTAGGTAAGGGCAGATTAGACTAGGCTAGACAATACTGGTATGTACTGCACAAAACTAGATTAGACTGAACTCTTACTATATCACAATGGATTAGAGTAGACCTGGCTAGATGTGACTAGACTTGACTAGAATCAAGTAGACAAGAGTGGACAAGAAGAAACAAGACTGGAGCAGACCAGACAAAACTGGTAAGACAATAACTAAATTGAACTAGACTAGACGAGATTGAACTAGACTAGACTATACTGGCCTATACTCTAAGGTACGAACTCTACTCTACTAGACAGAACTAGATTGGACTAGACTAGACCGGACTAGACTTGACTAGAGTGGAGTGGACAATTCAAGACAAGAAGAAACAAGGAAGGTCCGGACAAGATTGGGCAAGACTATTTAACCTGTCTTGTCACAGTCGATTGAACTAGATCAAACTAGATTACAATATAAGGCGCGAGGCAAGAATGCACTGGAACTCTACTGTACTGAACTGTACTAGATTGATCTACAATCGTCAAGAATGAACTAGACTGTACTAAACTTGACTAGACTAGAGTTGACAAAACTGGAGACGAAATGAGACTAGATCAGACAAGACTGGACAAGACTAGACTAAACTACACTAGACTGGACTAAACTAGACTACATTAGACTAAACTAGACGGGGCTAGAGTAGACTGGACTTGTTTGGACTAGACTAAACTTGACGAGAGTAGAATAAACTGGACTTGCTTGGACAAGACTGCCCTATACTGAACAAGACTAGACTTGACTGCACTATATTGGACACGACTGGACTAGACTGAACTGGACGGGACTAGAGTAGACTGGACTTGTTTGGACTAGACTAAACTAGACGGGAGTAGAATAAACTGGACTTATTTGGACAAGACTGCCCTATACTGAATGAGACTAGACTTGACTGCACTATATTGGACTCGACTGGAGTAGATTGAACTGGACGGGGCTAGAGTACACTGAACTTGTTTGGACTAGACTAAACTAGACGGGAGTAGAATAAACTGAACTTATTTGGACAAGACTGCCCTGTACTGAATGAGACTAGACTTGACTGCACTATATGGGACTCGACTGGCCTAGATTGAACTGGACGGGACTAAAGTAGACTGGACTTGTTTGGGCTAGACTGCCCTATATTGAACTAGATTAGACTTTGCTGCACTACATTGGACTCGATTGAACTAGACTGGACACTATTGCTCTAGACTGGATACTCTGGACAAAATTAAACTTAGAGTGCATTAGACTGGACTAGAATAAACTGCGCTAGACTAGATAGTATTACACAGAAATGGACATGGGCACTCAAAATTAGAGTGGAACTGACAGGACTAGACAAGGTAAAGACGAAATAAATCTAGACGTACTACGATTAGATTATAATGTACAATATTAGATAAGATTAGTCAAGATTAAACCATCCTTGACTAGACAAATCTATCTACGAGATTGAATGAGAACAAAAGTAGACAAGGCTACATAAGACCAGCCTAAACTAGAAGTGACTAGATATTGAATTAGGATTAGAAAGGGCTTGATAATACAAGAGTATTATGATAATATTAGAGTACTATCAAATACTATTATGAAAATAAGAAAGTGGAGAGCAGCAAATTATACCAGCTTTTATAGAATATAAAGTTTCATTGTATCAATATCTTCTTCATTATTGGATTAGATGGATGGAATACAATGAAATTAGGGGGGATAGAGGTTGATGGCTAATTGAATTTATGTTTCCATTATTGAATAAAATCACTCGGAAATAAAATTTCGGCTTAAAATCGACGTTAGAATCGGTAAAATTGCTGTTTTTCCCTTTTCCCCTGTGCACAAATGCCAATGCAAATAATTATCTGGATATTCTTATCAACTTTTAATAATGAAACAATTCAAATTTCCAGAAGAAACAAAAACACGAAACATCAGTAGATTATATCAAATATTGATTCTTTATAATATATTAGTCATACCTTTGAGATTATAAATCATGTTTTATTGCAAAAACGATTTATAAAATGTTTGAATATCTTCCTAGCCCTGTCTGTAAGATTACCTTGTTAGTGATATCCTGTAAGATTAGTTTGTTTGTTAAGTCCTTGCTAGTCTAGCCTGCCTAATTTTGTGTATCTCGTTTCAAAAATCTGTTTGGTATTTATTAGTCATAAATTTGAGATTATAAACTATGTTTTATGGCAAAAACGATTTATAAAATGTTTAAAGAGGGTCTGCCGAGTCGTCTGTCTGCTCCTGTAAGACTAGTCTGTTTGTCTGGTCCTTGCTAGACTCGCCTGTCTAGTTGTGTGTGTCTAGTCTCATAAATCTGGTATCTATTGCAATAAACATATTTAGCATGTTTAATAAAATATGATTCATTTTCAAGGAAATCCAAGTAATAATATTAATAATAAAGAATATTTATTAAAGCAGCAAAACTGAAATAACGCCGACTGGAGCATTTTTGCACAATAGCTGTCTACATAATAGGGTGCGCCACCCCAGGTGGTGCGCATGATGCCCCACAAGGGCGTGCAAAGAAAATAAAAAGAATTCCATTTTGTGTTGTTTATATTTATTGCTTTGCCTTAAAAATACGTTTTGAATAATGAAACCGGGATTTTCGTTTCTAGACAAGCAATGTAAACCGTGCTAATGAAAAATTACATTTCATTTAAAATGCACAAGAAAAATTCAAAGTAATTTACAAAGTCAATCTTACTAATTAATAATTTTTATTAAAATAATATAATTCTAGTATTTGTGATACTTCTATTAATTTTTGTAATAAAGTAAAGAAACTTTCTAAGAGCTTTTGGTATAATAATTCTCTCTCGATATTCTAGTTGCAATTAATATATCGCACATCCAACAGAAAAGTGACACAAGTGGGAAGTACTGATTTCTGAGAACAACTGTTCATCTGCCATCTTTCTGTTGCAAATCTGCTCAAATGAAAAAAGACACTTCCGCTTTCTGGCGGACAATAATTGAATTAAACAAAAAATCGACTTCATAATACTAAAAACAACGTTGGCCTAGATACCCAATTTTCAGTTTAAAAAAAAGCGATTTTTCATCCGCCATTTCGCACTTGTGCCACTTTTCTGTTGGAGGTGCGATATTGTAAATTCTTCTAGTATTTGTAATAAGAAAACGTTCAATGAGTTTTTGCTGTGATAATTCTTTCTAGATATTCTAGAATTAATTTATTGGAAAGATTGTTATTGTTTGTGCGAAGTTGGTGCAGACGTTGAAACCAAATACGGCGAGTCATTTCTGAATAAATTAAAGGAAATAAATTAATTGGGAAATACATTGGTGAAATAATAATATTTATAAATAATTGATAATTGATTGCGGATATTAAAAAAATGTATTTGCACAAAAAATATATTGCGATCAGAAACTATTAAAGCAAGTGCAAACACGAGTATCTAATTTACTTGTGCAGCTTCAAGGTGATGGAAACTTTAGTTTAAATTAGGAAAATGTTAGAAATATTTCCTTTTTTTGTCGTGCATAGAAGAAAATATGGTATTAATGGATGTTTAACCTAGAGTGGACGAGGATGATGCAAAGAGTAAATTTGCACAAATATTATATAAAGGATGCCTTAAAACGGCGGGAAGGTTTTTCTTTTTATAGAAGACTTCAAGGTAATCTTCGAATTGCAACGCAGAACGGTTCTGCCGATGCGAATTCGCTGCTATGCGTCATTTTTTTTTGCTGAAAGAGATATGTTGGGAAAAATGTTAAAGGTCCGGGAAACTTTGAATATTTTTCTCTTTGATAGTAAAAAGTTTTTTCAGGAAACGACAAGATTTTTATTGTTTCTTTGAAATTCCTATTATTAAGTGTTTTGAAAACCGATCAGCAAGAACGTTTTATATTCCACATAAATGTACCTCTTATAAAGAATTTGTCATTTCAATTATTTACAATGTAACAAAATCTGTTTGTTTTATTCTATTGGAGAGAAGAAAAATGCAAAATAAAAACAATTTTTGTCACAATATTTATTCTTATATTTTATAAAAGATATCTTTGATCTCTTGTTTTCATAAATGTTAATAGTATATTAAGTAACGAGAGTTGTAAGAAGCAGTAACGTAATTCCGCGAGTACATAATTGCCTTACAACTCGAGTTATGTACTATACTTTATCTACGACCACACTAATTTGTTTCTGTTTAATAAGAAAAATATGTTTGATGTAACTAATTTATTTCTTATTAGGTACATTATTTTACATTTTAATAAACAGTGGCATTTTCATATATAACTATTACTCGACATTATTTAACTTCATAGAAATGAAAAGAAATACATTCCTAATGGTTAGATACCTTATTATTTAGTACTTATTTGGGTTAAACTGGAATAAGAATGCTCATAGATAACGACAACACAATGCACTCAATGTCAATTTCCGTTAGTTTGAATTGTGGCACGGGGGGCGCTGAACGTATGAGCACGTAGTAGCAGCTCTCAGCCAATCAACGAATCGTAAACCAAACGCACGTGTGTGTTATCAATCATAACTTATCATTAATCGCGGACTGTTACATGTGTGTTATGATGTATTTACATAGTCCACGAACTGTACAATAATGGGCATTAACAATAGTGGTCATAGATAAAATATATTATAGGCCCAAAACTTTGAAACAATAAAATTATTGCGAATGGTTGATTGAAAACTGTGCGGAAATGAATAATACAGATTGTCACCTGTTTCTAAGACTAAGACGAGACAAAACACCACTACTACTTACATAAACTGGAATACAATACAAAAAGATGGACATTTACTGACAAATAGAACCAGGGGCGGTGGATCAGCACATATAAAACCCAAATTCCATCCCGGCAAAGCCAATCCTCCTTCCTTAATAAACCCCTCAACGACTGCATCCACTTTACCATTCCCTTTCATAATCATCAAATCCGTTGTTGAGCAGAATATCAACTCTATCAACTTAGCACCCGGTTTCTTCAAAATAATACTTGGAACTAATCTTTATTGACCAACCAATTCCATTTCGTTCGAACTTGAATGTACTTGTAATGTTGTAATGTTGCAACCGAACTTGTAATGTTGAATGTTTTTGTAAATTTACCAAAAAAAAAACGGGCCAAGTGCGAGTTGTGACTCGCGCACCGAGGGTTCCGTACAAACTTGTAAGTAAGGTATCCGAGGAGGACCTAACTGTATGCAACCCATATGCTTCTGGTGCCTGACAATACCACGCAACACATTAGTGTATTTTCATAAGTTTGTAATAGTAAATTCGCATTTTTCTTGTTATTAAACTACATATTTACGGTTTTCAGATTTTTCCCTTTACATGTGCTGTAAGACACCGCTTCTTGCCAAATTTCATGATTCTAGGTCAACGGGAAGTACCCTATAGGTTTTGATTCCGTTGTGAAATCGCAAAATATGCGACATAAACGGTCATATCTTTTGATCGCGTTGACTTACAAGTTTGATTTTTTCACAGCTGAAAGAGACCGCAGACCCGAGTAATTCCCGATACAAATTTCAACTTGTTACCTCTACGTGTTCCTGAGAAAAATGGTCTTGACAGACAGACAGACGGACAGACAGACAGACAGACGGACAACAAAGTGATCCTATAAAAACGAAAAATCTTCATTTAGAAAGAGTGAGCACGCCCTATTAAGGGAGGTGATTACTTTCCAAGATACAAACCATTCAATTGAATGTACTTTAATATACTTTTAACGATTTTCATAAAAAACAATTAGTGTTACTGATATTACAGTAATTAATATGGAGCATAGGACATGATAAAAATTACTTAGACTATACTTAGATAACTTAAATTATTAAGTTGGAGTACAAAGTTTGCATATTATTTGTATGTACTCTATTGTACCATAATTGAAATAATTATATATGTATTATATATGTAATGTAATATATGTAATGTAATGATATGTGTGTGTATAATAATGTAAAGATAAGAATAATGATATATGTAATGTAATGATAAGAATATGTTATTGTCAAAAACGTCGAATGTTTATGTTACTTTGATGCTATTAATAAGTACTTGATTAATATTTAAAATAAAAGTAATACCAAATTATGTAGGTAGTAACTGGATAAAAAGATTTAAAAAATGTAGCACCCGGTTTCTTCAAAATAATACTTGGAAACAATTTTCATATTACATTTCGTTCGTACTTGAATGTACTGATAGTAATTTTTTTTTATACCTTCACCAAAAAAAGAAGAATCTTCATTTAGAAAAAGTGAGCACCCCTTTTTAAGGGAGGCGAATATTTTCCAAGGTACAAACAATTCAATTGAATGTACTTTAATGTACTGTAAACGATTTTTATAAAAAACAATTACTGTTACTGATATTACAATTATTTACCAATACAGCACCCCCTTTCAAAGATTTTCGTGAATGTACTTTAATGTACTTTTAGCGATTTTCATAATAAACAATTAGTGTTACTGATATTACAGTTATTTACATATATAGCACCCCATTTTAAGGGAGGCGAATATTTTCCAAGGTTCATACAATTGAATTGTACTTTAATTTACTTTTATAGATTTTCATAAAACACAATTCGTGTTACTGATATAACAGTTACTAGTATGGAGCATAGGAAATTGATAAAAATTACTTAGATTATACTTAGATAACTTAAATTATTAAGTTGGAGTACAAAGTTTGAATATTATTTGTATGTAGTCTATTATACCAGAATTGAAATAATTATTTTATTTACTTTTGGTTTTTCTACCTTTGTTCTATTTTTCTGATTCTGGTATATTTCGTAATCTCAATATGTAATTCGTTTAATACTAATGGCATCATTATAAATTGTTTTAAACGATGTTATGGCATTTTCCCTCTTGTTTGATAAAAGATCAATAAAAAAGAACCAAACCACTATTTACTATTTAGGATCTACATGATTCAAATATCAACCGAATATAAGGGCGTGACTCAAGTATATGCCGAATATAAACAAACAAAATTTGATACCGACACCTACTTTTTAAACTAATATCCAGTCGATAAACATCTTTTGAAATAATAAAGCAATAAAATATATGAATATTAGTAATTTTTAACAATAAAAATTTATAAGCGAAAAATTCTCCAAGTAATATTGAATATACCGAGTAGAAGAAATTTTTATTCAGCAGCGATCAACATTGTTCGTCTATGCCTATGCAATAGTAGGTGTTCTAAGAGCTTCCCTAAAGTATCTAACAGGCATAATGGCCTGTATGATGTGGGCTCCCCTATTGGTTTATCGTTTTTTCGAAGTAGCACCAGTTTCGCCCGTTTCCATCTATTCGGGAAGTTTCCAGCAGCTAGATGCTCGTTCATTACGTCTAGCAAGAACTGCAGTTCCTGCTCAGTGGAGAGTTTTATTATTTCAGTAGATATTCCCTTCGGACCTGGGGCTTTTCCTTTACACATCCGCTTTATTGCGTTTATTAGTTCTTCTTCCGTGAACAGCGGTACCTCTTCTACTGTTGGTTGCTGCCATCTCACTAGCTCCTGACGTGGAAAGAGTACTTCGACTATGCATTTGATTTAATTCATAGGCATGTTGACATTTGGTTGTTGGAACATCAGCCTTTTCCTGCAGATTTGGAAGGCATCGCCCCATGTGTCGTAGTCCAGATCTTCTCAGAGTTTCTTCCAATGCGTTTGATTGGCTGTGTTTATTTCATACTTCAGATTTGAACTTCATATTGAACATTGACATCATTACAGAATTAAAAAAAAACTGTAACGGACTCAATAATAAAACAGTCACCTCCATTGTCATGCAAATTCTACCGCCAACAACTTCCCCCTTCATCCTAAAACTCATCAAACTTAAAAGACAATTATACATAGACTACAGACAGACAGAAAATCGCGACATCAAAACCGAAATAAACAGACTGAACAAAGACATCCATCAACTCATTGGACAGTTCCGATCCCATAGATGGCTCACTGTTTGCCAGGAAATAGAAAAAGACCAGGGAAAAACTTACTAGACCAAGATTAAAAAGTTATCGAAATATAAACCGACCTCACATATTCCAGGCCCGTCATTTAACAATCTAACCTATTTCAGTGACTCAGACAAGGCCCTACTTTTCGCAAAACATTTAAAAAAATCATTGACTCCCCTGACTATGACAAACATAACTTTGACAGAATAAATCACTGGTTTACCGACTTCTTTAAGACAACCCCGTCCTATAACATTGATGTTAACATGTTAAAAATTCATATTTGCAATATTGAGCAACGCCAGTAAATGAAATTCTGGATCTTGTGCTCGAGATCGGAGGGACCGGAGCTTCCATAAATGATACAATCAATTGGTTCCACAAATTGAGACTAGGTCCTAACCCTTCCAAATATCAACTCCTTTTATCCATCCACCCGATCTCTATCAACTCCCTCAAATCTACCTTCGACCTACTCCAAAATATTACCAACAGCACCCTCAAGTGGATCAACCAGTTGAGATTATCACCAAATCCTTCCAAATGCCAACTCTTAATCCCAAACCACAACATTTTCTCAAACTCACCTCGTATCCTCACAAGTTCCTTCGACGAACTGCCCTCCAGCAGCGTTAAATATATTGGACTTACTATTGACTCTAAACACAAATTAAACGCTGCAAATACTTTAGAGCCTTAACGTACGGCAACCAGGGCATTTCTACAAAGACCGCGTCGAAAATCTACAAATCTATCTGTCGTTCCATTCTTGATTATGGGCACGAACTACCTCTACCAATAATAAATGTAGACGAACCCTTTAGGTCGCAGAGCGAATCGCATTACGTCTCATCACCAAACCCAGACATCCAAACAACCCTCTCCACAACCCCTCCAACGAACTTCTCTATAGACAAATCCGGGTCCCTCCACTTGCTGAAAGACATGACAGACTTAGGAAAAAGCTTACAAACAATCCCATGACGTTCAACATCCTGGACGAACTTTGCATAAAAGGTCCATATAAACCATCTAACAGACAATACCCCTCTAAAACTCTACTTGAATCCTTAGAGGACGACTGACTCGCTCATTCTCATCCAATTTATCAATTAAATTTATTTATGTTTTTTTTCAATTTATGCTCAATATATCTGTTCATTTCCGGCTGAAATATCACGGGTCGATGGCCAATTGTTGCATTTGTATGCATTTATAAGCATAAGAATGAAGATGTTTTATTATTATTGGGAATGTTTTAAATAATCTTTTAGATATTTGGCAGGTTCATAGAAATTTAAGTACTAAAAACCAAATTGTAAAATTAATTCTGTTTTTTTTTTTAGAAACCATTAAATATCTATTGTTAATCTCAATTTGAAGTCAATAATTTGTTAAGAATAAACATAGTCACTTAAATAAACCGTTTAAGATTTCGTCTCAACAGGCCGTTACTTATAAAAAAGAATTTGATTATAAAATCGTCCGGTAAAAAAGTTATAAAAGTTACGAAGAATATATTTATGTCTTATTAAGTCCATAATAATTTAAAGCTGAAAATCTCATAGCAGCAAAACTAGTCCAACGTTCCCATTAATAATATTATTAATTCAATGCCTTCTTTCAGAAGAACTTTAAAACTGCCAACTAAGATCATGATGATTAATATATATTTGTCCTATTTACTCTTGCGGATTATTGCACATAATCTCCAACACAAAACTAACAAATGATTTTATTAAAAATGTTTAAATCAAAACTAATTCAGATAATTAACGAAACCAAAAACATAAATACCTCAATTTTTAAAATATCAAGTTATTAAGTTCAAGATTTTTATCCGCCTTCGATCGATCGTCGACATTATTGTTTATTGCACAAAATATCCAACACAAAACTAATAAATACTTCTTTTTAAAAAGGTTTAAATAAAACAAATTCAAAGAATGAACCAAACCAAAAATGTAATTTCTGCGATTTAAAATATATTAAATTTTAATTATTTTCAATAACATTTTTGTCCGTCTTTAAATTCTATAAACAACAAATAATAGTCCTAAGATTGCTCTTAGTTTAATTACAGTTTTATTTTGGAATTGGTAAACCATACTACATTGGTGAAACCATACTACATTATAGATAATCCTATAAACTTAAAAAAGTTACTTAAACACAGCCTGAATATATAAATATATTCAACCTTTCCAGAGCTCTATAACACTAATGAGTCTTTTTAGGACTACCAAAAACAAATCTCATGTGAAATTTGTCAGCTATTTTATAGCTTTCAGCATTTTATTTATATATTCTGGCCGTGTTCGGACTTTATTAAATATTAAAAGTTTCTGCTGGTTAAATTCAAAGTTTGTTGTTGGTTTATTGCAAATTTAAAAGTATATTCTTGGTTTAGTCCAAACGTTTTCTCGTGGTTCAGTCTAAAGTTTTCTCCAAAATGTTCACTTGACTGGTTCGAAGTTTGTTCTTGGTTAGTATTATAATGAGTTGCTCAATGGATCCCTCCGTTGTTTGGCGGGTCTATTCTACACAGCTTATGTGGTTTGGTTCGTTTAAGTCGTCTCATGGCATTCTATACGTTTAGGAGCATGGATGCATCCTCGTTGATGTGGTACTGGAGACTGGGGAGTCGTGTTTTGTGCGAGATATCTTGTAATGATGGTATCGATTGTTTCTACACGGAGTTCACGGTGTAAGTCGCTGTTGTGCACATACCACGGGGCATTGGCGATGGTACCTAACATTTTGTTTTGATAGCATTGGATTATGTTGATATTTTGTTTTTAGTACATCACCATAATTGGACATAATATGTCCATATTGGACGCAACACCTGTTTGTACAGGGTTATCTTGTTGTGCATGGTTAGTTTGGAGCGATGTCCTAGAACCAAATACATTTTTCGTGATTTAAATTGAAGTTCCTCTAGTTTTTTTTTGTATGTGCTCCTTCCATCGAAGTTTTGGGTCAAGCGTCATGCCCAGGCATTTTGCTGTTATGCCATTAATAATGAGAGGTGTTTTAGATATTTTTATTGGTAAAGTTAATGTACACCTTTTAAGTTTGACTCGCCATTTACGAGTCCAAGTGGTCATATTATTTACTGCTAGTTGCAGTATTTCTAATGATTGCTCTACAGTTTTTCTCTCTACAGTTGCCATCAGTGTAGTGTCATCCGCAAAGATGGCAGTTATCGTATTATCCGTATTAGGTATATCGTTTGAATAAAGTAGGTATAGCACCGGGCCCAGTAAACATTAAATTTGAAAGTTTATTCTTGGTTTAGTCCAAAAGTTTTCTTTTCGTTCGGTCTTAAGTTCGGAGCGATGTCCTAGGAGCCAATACATTTTTCGTGATTTTAATTGAAAATCCTCTTGGTTTTTCTTCAAGTGCTCCTTCCATCGGAGTTTTGCGTCAAGCGTCATGCCCATGTGTTTTGCTGTGTTGGCAGGCTGGATAGTTATGCCATTAATAATGAGGGGTCTGTTTTTAATCTTTTTATTGGTAACGTTGATCTAGACTTTGCTTCATTAAGTTTCATTCGCCATTTAGGAGCCTAGGTGGTAACATTATTTACTGCTAGTTGCAGTATTTCTAATGATTGCTCTACAGTTTTTCCAGTTGCCATTAGTGTAGTGGCAAATATTGTGTTATCAGTATCAGGTCTATCGTTAATATAAAGAAAGTTTAGCACCGTGCCCAGTAAACTCTAAATTTGAAAGTTTATTCTTGGTTTAGCCAAAAAGATTTCTATAGACCTTTTTACGGTTAGTTAAGCGCGTCCGCAATGTTTATAAAGCGGGAATATGAAAGTTTCGGGCACCTTTTGTTATTTTCACTTGGTTATACGTCAAAAAAGTGCCCAAAAAATTTCGACTATGAAAAGGTCTATTGGTTCAGTTTAAAGTTTTCTCCAGAATGTTCACTTGACTGGTTCAAAGTTTGCTCTTGGTTAACTCTATATTTGAAAGTATATTCTTGGTTTAGTCCAAAAGTTTTCTATTGGTTCAGTCTAAAGTTTTCTCCAAAATGTTCACTTGACTGGTTCAAAGTTTGTTCATGGTTAACTCTAAATTTGAAAGTGTATTCGTGGTTTAGTCTAAATTTGAAAGATTAATCTTAGTTTATTCCAAAAGTTGACTTTTGGGGTTCAGTTTAAAGTTTTCTTCAAAATGTTGAATTATCTGATTCAAAGTTTGTTCTTTCCTACTAGAAATTGAAACTGGAGACTTAGTAGGGAGTGTAATGAAATGCCTCTAATGATATAGAATGTAATGTAACTATAAAGAAACAGTTTATAGGAATGTAACTAAAAAGAAGTACGGTTTCATCTCAGGTGAGGCAAGGGTGGGAACTTCCACATGCAAGTGCAACAATACATAGCAAACTCTAGCAAAGTCAGGGCATGTAACAATAACGGATATAATAAGATGTAATAAGAAGGAGACTCGATGCCTCTGACGCTTTAATTAGAAATACCCTTCAAAATACAACTACAGTGGACAACAGGAAACTACCACAAGAAAAGTCAAGGAGACCTATAGCGGTACACAAACAGCTCTAAGAAGGACAGTGGAACTGGTGCTGGACTCTGTGAACTATCGCAAAAAACGAATTGCTATCCTATCAAATAGCCAAGCAGCCATCAAGGCCATTAGCTTATACACCATCAGATCTTTATACACCATCATTATACACAATCTTATACACTCATCAGGTAGGGGACTGTATGGAAAAGCTAAACAAGCTCGGTAGAGAAAATAAAGTAATGGTATACTGGGTACCAGGACACACTGGTATAGATGGAAACGAAGAAGCCGATCACCTGGCAACTAAGGGATCCAGCAATCCCTTTATAGATCCGGAAACATTTTGCGGTATGAGTACGAACACCATCCACAAAAGTTTAGATGAAATAAGAGAACAATGGACGAAAACCTGGAAAGAACTTCCAGGGCTAAGACAATCCAAAGTCATGCTGGGATTTTTTAACCAGAAAAGAACGAAAGCTTGCGTGAAACTAAACAGGAACAAGCTTAGAATTCTGACAGGAGTCCTGAAGAGATACTGCAGACTTAGAAAACACTTCAAGGCCCTGGGCCTAGGGGAAGATGACAGATGCAGAATCTGTGGCTCAGCAGAGGAAAGCCCCATACATCTGCTCAAAGACTGCCGAGCACTGCTTCGCAAGAGACAAATGTACCTTGGGGCCCATTGCTTGAACGCAGAGGAGTTGCAGATCTTGAAGCTCACCCAAATCCTGCAATTCCTAAAGGAGTCAGGACTAGAGGAGGCGCTCTAAATGTGTACGTATACCAACGTTTAGAGGAAGAAGGTGGGGTAAAATAGATCTATGAAGGTCGCAGCACAAGTCACCACCAAATCCACAATCTACTCTACTACTAGGTGCAGCATAACTGTACCCCTGGAGAAGCACATCACGGTCTTTCAAGCGGAAATTCTCCCCATCGAGATATGTCCAAGAAATGTTCGGAATGGACTACAAAAATAGAAACATTTATATTTCCACGGGCAGTCAGGCTGCGATAACAGCCCTAATATGTCATAGAATATCTAGGACAGTTTGGGAGTGCCTTCAGAACCTAAAACGACTGGTACAACACAACAGCGTTACGCTTGCGTGGGTGCCTAGTCACATAGGTCTGGAGGGAAAATTGCTTGAACGCAGAGGAGTTGCAGACCTTGAATCTCACACTAATTCTGAAATTCCTAGGGGAATCAGGACTAGAGGAGGCGCTCTAAATGGGTAAGTATACCAACGTTTAGAGGAAAAGGGTGGGGTACAAGAGATCTATGAAGATCGCAGCACATGTCACCACAAAATCCACAATCTACTCTACTACTAAGTACGGAAGAACTACACCACGGTCTTTCAAGCGGAAATTCTCGCCATCGAGATGTGTCCAAGAAATGTTCGGAATGGACTACAAAAATAGAAACATCTATATTTTCACGGACAATCAGAAAAACAGTCAAAAAACCTAACATGTCATAGAATATCTAGGACAGTTTGGAAGTGCCTGCAGAACCTAAAACGTCTGGCACAACACAACAGCGTTACGCTTGCGTGGGTGCTTAGTCACCCTAGGTCTTTAGGGAAATGGAAAGGCGGACGTACTTGCAAAAGAGGTTGCAGCTGCAGATATCCCGATTTCAATGGAGAAGCCTTACATCACCAAAACTCTAACACCCTAACAGCTAAAATCTTGCAACGATCTAGGAAACAGATTGCAACTGTAGCAGGTCTTTTAACGGGACAACTTTTCGGGACAAACGGGACAACGGGTTTTTTAAGAGGGCACCTGCAGAAGATGGGGATCTGGACAGATAAACCATTATGCAGAGTCTTGAACGAAGAGGACGAAACTACCTCTCATATATCATCTTCCACTGCGAAGCAATTGCGCAGGATCACAGCTGACACGTAGACTCTTGCACCTAATACACGGTCTGGATCTATTTGCTTGAATGGAACAATGTGGGGGAATACAATAGGGCTATTAAGACGCAATGTTTTAAGGAAGCGTTTCTCAGCCTGGGGTACGTGAAATGGTCTCTAGTTGCAGTACTTCTAATGATTGCTCTACAGTTTTCCCAGTTGCCATCAGTGTAGTGTCATCCGCAAAGGTGACAGTTATCGTGTTATCATTATTAGGTCTATCGTTAGAATAAAGTAGGTATAGCACCGGGCGTTTTAAACACTAAATTTGAAAGTTTATTCTTGGTATAGTTCAACTCCGCCATTGCCCGGTCACAAGTCCGAGATGAGAAAGGAGGCGAGTTCGATGGCAGGCTCAGCAACAAGCCGGTCGGTAAAACAATTCCTGTTGTATCTCAATGCACTGGCCAGAAGAAGAAGAAGAATAAGAATGGAAGAAAAAGTGCAGAAAAGCAGACTCTGCAATAAAGCGGGATTAATGCCAGGAAGATGATTCTTGGTTTAGTCCAAAAGTTTTCCATTGGTTCAGTCTAAAGCTTTCTCCAATATGTTCACTTGACTGGATAAAAATTTGTTCTTAGTTAACTCTAAATTTAGAAGTTTATTCTTGGTTTAGACTAAATTTGAAAGTTTATTCTTGGTTTATTCCAAAAGTTCTCTTTTGGTTCAGAATAAACCTCAATCACAGGTGACATGTAGACTTTTTGCACCTAATACACGGTCTGGATCTATTTCCTTGAATGGAACAATTTGGGGGAATACAATAGGGCTATTAGGACGCAATGTTTTAAGGAAGCGTTTCTCAGCCTGGGGTACGTGAAATGGTCTCCATCTCCATCAATGGTTAAAATTTGGTTCTATTAAGAAAAGAACAAATAGAGAGATCTTGTGAGGAGCAACCTAGAAGGAAGTGTATATAGATGTTAGTAATTATACATAATCGGGGTGGGGTAGGGGTACGTGGATTAGTGATGATAGGTCTTGGGGTACGCAAGTAAAAAAATGTAGAGAAACGCTGTTTTAAGGGATGCAAATACCGGACCCACATTGGGATGAGAGAAAAAAGGGTTGGGTTACTCTAAATTTGAAAATTTATTCTTTGTTTCTTAAATCAAAAGTTTTCTCTTGGTTTATTCCAAAGTTTTTTTCCAAAATGTTAGGTTGGTTTAGTTCCAAGACTGATATTTTCCAAGACTCATTGTTCAGAGATTGTTCCGATTGTTTGGAAAAGTTCTTTACTCTCAAGTTTATTGTTAGTTTATTCTAAATTTGAAAGCTTATCTTTGGTTTATCACAAAGTTTGCTTAATTCTAGATTGTAATGTCTATTAAAATGAAAAGTTTGATAAACATTATTGCAACGCATCAATGATAAAAATCTCGATTCTTGTTACAAAGTCTGCGAGAGTAATCTAAGAAATTAGAAGATTTGGTCTTTATGGCTGGATCTAAAACGAATTAAAGATTTATAGCTGCACGTTTAGGGCACATCAAAAGAAGTTTAGCGAAATTGGACACGTCAGTTCCATCATTACTTTATTCCTGTATAAAAAAAGAAATTGGTAATTAATTTAAAGTCTCTTTTTAGTGAAGAAATCTTAATAAAAGCCACGATTAAATACGAAATAAAGAAAGGTTCAAATAATATAAAAAAGCAACTAAAACTTGTTCGTTTGTGTGGATATGTGTCTTCGAAATAACAACACATACAGCAAATATTGTAATTACTAGTAATATAAATAGGATGGTTGTGACCGTTACTACGTGGTAATCCATACTTACACTGCATTGACAAATTCACTATGTTTTGACCACTTCATTAAATCCACTTGTAATATGGTTTTAGAATTAACAATATTTTATTGCTCTCTGTTTTGTTGTTTTCTTATTGTGCTAATAACAGACGGCATGAAATAACTTCTGAATAGAATGAATGTAAATTGTATGAAAACCTTCTTTCTTTTAACTAAATATTGCAAATGTCTAATAATTATACAATAATTAAATGTTGTAAACCCACACTGTGGGGAAATCATAAATCCTCTTGCGCATAAAATAACATCTTAAATGTCAATCATTTCTGTCTTTTTATTAAATTTAATTTTTAAATAATTAAAATATGTTTTGTTTTTGAGCCGCGGCAGTTACAATAATTTAAACACGTTTTATTTTTAAATCTGTTTTGATTTTGCTTTGTTAAACTTTTTTTTCTCGTGAGATTTTATCGATTAAATCGAATATCAAGAAACATTTCAAGATTTATTAATAATATTTATTTTTAAACCACTTTTATAGTCTGTTAACAATGTGTGAATTTAATTAGGTTCAATTAGACGTAACTGAATGGATAATTATCTTTTTTAATAAAAACGCCTTTAAATCTTATCTTATATGCGTTGCACAACTTTTGCAACTTTTTTATGTTTCAATTTATTTGCAAATAATTTAATTTAAAAACAAGTTTCCTTATAAAACTAAATGTTTATTTAAAGTTTTTTTTTATTTAATAAAATAGTTTATGTATTGAATGGGAATCTAAATAGTTTAAAAGTTATAATTGAAATTCGGCGTTTATTTGTATGGATTTAACGAGAAATTTGTGGATGACTAAGTTTTAGGCAAATACTTGGCAGGAATCAGATAATGTAAGCCAGATTGTGGGTGCTTTGTTAACCGCTTAGCGACGCCCTTACCGGAGGAATAATCGAAGCTCAGTTTCAAAATGCGAGTCGAGAGGGATTTCACGCCTGATGTTTCGATTAATTAGATTCGATTGATAATTTTCTATGAAAATCGCTCGCGATAAATTCAGGAATCTCAATATAAATGTTTTGTCAAACCGTTGTAAATGTAATTAGGAAAAAAAACTAATGGATTTTCAGAAGGATATGTTGTTGTTTAAACTACAAAACAATTTATTACACACATTTAAGCTCGTACATTATTGAATTGCAGTGGAAAATTTGTGGAAAAATTGATTCGATTTCCGTTAAAATCAGTTTTCATTTTCATGCAAAATTGTTGTGACAATCCAATTCGGCTCCCAAAAGTGGATTAAAATATTTAAAAGAGTTTTTCGTCGACACGCTTTTTGCTTAATTTATTTAATCTAGTATATCTAATTATTTATTACTAGTCTATAGTCAAAACCAAAAATAATACACACATCAAGAATTTTCCTTCTAGTCTTGTCTATCTAGCTTTGTCTGTCTAATCTTGTCTATCTAGTATTGTGCTAATTTAAGCATTATGTCTACTAGGGAATGTATTTCGAACCTCGAGTTTGTCTGTTTTATCCACTTTTCTCTTTCTGGGGTCCACCTTTCGCATTCGAAAATGATATGTTGTGCGGTGTCTGCGGAATCAGTCTGCAGTATCCAAGTACTTCCCGAAACATCTGTGGCCGCTGAGAGCCTGTGTTAGGTGATAGGAAACATCTCCATGCAGGCGTGTTGCCCATAATTTCACACAGGGTATTAGGAGTCTTGTCCAGGGTTCTTTTTCAGATGCGCGCCAATTCTTTTGCAGTAGTGCAAACATTTGGTCCTTTGCGCTTCTTCTGTAGTGTTCTCTGTTTGTGGAATTTCTGGTCTTGTACAGTTCCACTCTTTCTTGTATCTGATTTTCTATCGGTGCAACTCCGGCGATGACTAGCGAGTACGGCGTCCCTAGATGGCCAGTTTTCTTTGTACGGAGGCGAGCATGTTTATAATGTTTGTTTTAGTAACGGCCCTTGCCCAGACCGGAGCTCCGTATAGCATAGTTGATTGGACCACCGAACAAAGCGGCCTTCTCTTACTACTTTTTGGTCCACTAGTATTGGGTATTAGTTTTTACCAAAGCTGAGGTGGTTTTAAGGGCCTTTGCCGTAATTCTTTAGACGTGCTCCTTGAAGGAGGGCAATGCTTACTCCCAGGTATGTAATTGCTTCTTTTGTATTACTACCTCCTTAATTTTAAAAGTAATAGATCCAACGGTTCTGTTGCCTATTACCATATTTGCGCGACTCATAATCTCTTCCTCTGTCTTCCCTTTTGCAACCATGGCTAGGTCGTCGGCGAATCCTATTATTTGCACACCGTCCGGCAAAATTAGTCTCAACACGCCGTCGTACAGGATATTCCACAATGTAGGACCCAGAACTGAGCCCTGTGGAACACCGCTGTAATCTAAAAACTTCGAAATCAACGATTGCAGTGCCAACTTTGAATAAAATTCTCCTGTTGGATAGATAGTTGCGAAGCAATCGCAACAGGTATGCGAGAAAATTCCTCCTAGTCAGTTCTTCTATGATATTTCGCCATGTGACCGAGTTGAATGCGTTTTTTACATCGAGGGTTATCAATGCGCTAACCTTCCCTGTTGTCCGCGTACCAGCTGAAGCTTTCTCTGCCATTCCAACAATTCTCATGATAGCATCTACCGTCGACCTTACTTTCCCGAACGCATATTGTCTGTCCTAGAACTGTTTACCATTATTAAGCTATGTCTTGATTCTATCAAGCAACATCTGTTCAAGGAGATTTCCTTCGACATCCAGTAAGCAAATGGAGCGATAGGAAGCAGGCTCTTGTATAGGTTTTTCTCCCTTCCTTAGGAGCACCCGATTGGCTTTTTTTCACTTCTCTGGGAAATTTCCACTTCTTTGTATTCTGATCATTGTTTCCAACATGAAGTTTGGCAGGCTGTTTACCATAATTTTGATAATATCGGGAGGAAGGCTGTTTCGGCCTGGTGTTCTGTCAATTCTAAGTCGTTTACTGGCGCTAAGTTATTCTTCCCTAGAGAATTCCAATACTTCTATTACTTCCGGTAGTTCCCACTGTAGCTTTTCGTGAATTGAAAAGAGGACCTTCACCACATCTATCATTTGTTCCATCGTTAGTTGCAGGTTCGGGTGCCTCACCTTGAGCTCCCGTGTAGCAATCGAATACGCGTCACCCCAGATATTTGTGTCAATTTTAACTTAATAACACAAATGTGTGGGGTCTAGTCTTGTATGTCTACTCTAGTTTTGTCTGTCTGTCTTCCTCGGTGGGGTAGTTGACAACATACCCGCCTTTCAATGCTGGAGACCCGGGTTCGAATCCTGTTCGGTGAGACAACAACTAGGGCGGTTTTCATTAACCGTCCGGGCTGCCCACCCTGAATAAATGCAAAATATGCGACACTGGGGTGGTGCATACTAAAAGCCAAGGTGAAATAGGGGGTTTAGTGAAAGCTTCCCCCGAACCACTTTTTTTAAGTCTTGTCTGTCTAGTCTTGTCTATCTAGTTTTGTCTGTCTAGTCTTCTCTGTCTAGTCTTGTCTGTCTAGTTTTGTCTGTCTAGTCTTGTCTGTCTAGCCTTGTCTGTCTAGTCTTGTCTGTTTATTCTTATCTGTCTAGTCTTGTCTGTCTAGTCTGGTCTGTCTAGTCTTGTCTGTCTAGTCTGTCTAGTCTTGTCTGTCTAGTCTGTCTAGTCTTGTCTAGTCTTGTCTGTCTAGTCTTTTCTGTCTAGTCTGTCCAGTCTTGCACGTCTAGTCTTGACTGTCTAGTCTGACTAGTCTTGTCTGTATACTCTTGTCTGTCTAGTTTTGTCTGTCTAGTCTTGTCTGTCTAGTCTTGTCTGTCTAGTCTTGTATGTCTAGTCTTGTCTGTCTAATCTTTTCTGTCTAGTCTTGTCTGTCCAGTCTTGTCCGTCTAGTCTTGACTGTCTAGTCTGACTAGTCTTGTCTGTATACTCTTGTCTGTCCAGTTTTGTCTGTCTAGTCTTGTCTGTCTAGTCTGGTCTGTCTAGTCTTGTCTGTCTAGTCTTGTCTGTCTAGTCTTGTCTGTCTAGTCTTGTATGACTAGTCTTGTCTGTCTAGTCTTTTTTGTCTAGTCTTGTCTGTCCAGTCTTGTCCGTCTAGTCTTGACTGTCTAGTCTGACTAGTCTTGTCTGTATACTCTTGTCTGTCTAGTTTTGTCTGTCTAGTCTTGTCTGTCTAGTCTTGTCCGTCTAGTCTTGTCTGCCTAGTCTTGTCTGTCTAGTCTTGTCTGTCTAGTCTTGTATGTGTAGTCTTGTCTCTCTAGTCTTGTCTGTCTAGTCTTGTCTGTCCAGTTTTGTCTGTCTAGTCTTGTCTGTCTACTCTGTCTAGTCTTGCCTAGTCTTGTCTAGTCTTGTCTAGTGTTGTCTAGTCTTGTCTAGCCTTGTCTGTCTAGTCTGTTTAGTTTTGTATGTTTAGTCTTCTCTGTCAAATTTGTCTTATCTTGTCTGTCGAGTCTTGTCTGACTAAACTTATCTGTCTAATCTTCTCAGATTGATACGAGAGAACCTATATTGACACGACTAGTCTAACAATCCTATATGTCAGACTAGTCGTGTGAATCTCGTCTTAGTTTAGATTGTCTATCCTAGACAGACCTTCGATACTTTTTGTGTCTATGTAGTTTAGTGTGACAAAATTAAAAATAATAATCTTCTTGTGACCTTCTACATAGTTTCTTTCTGTATCGTCATCAATTGTTTACGAGACATAGGCTCGTCTACGAAGTTTCCTGTTTCTAGTCCAAGCATGGCTTATTACAAGTTTGACCTTGGGTCTTTTCTTGCGACAATTTTCGCAAGAAACGATTTTCAAAGGAAACTTCAAACAATCTGAAACCGTTACAAAAAAGACATGCAATGATAACGTTTACGCAGACAAATTTAAATATTCGTAGCAGTTTACGCAAATGCTTATGAATTGTAAATGTGCCATTGATAAATGAGGCATTCAGCGCAAAAGCGGAATAAGCCACAGTTATTCTAAATTAATGTATTTTACTTTACCGCATAAATCGAGCAAAACTGAATTAACCCACATTTCCCTAAACATTAGATGGCAATATTGAAAGAGTTGATTTTTATATTGTTTGTGTGCAATAGTGGACTAATTTTATCGGTGTTGGGGTTAGTCCGTTGTTGCGCTAGCGGACTAACTAGATAAAACTGAGATAAAACACTGATAAAACTGAGTAATTTAGACATTAGTCCACTATTGCACACAAACAATATAAAAATCATTCAATGAAACAAGCTTTTCATTAAATTTGTTTAGGAAATGCCTGAAATATGAAGGAAAATTAATTAAAATATATTTGTCACAAAAAAAAAACGGATGTGTAAGTAAATATTGCAAATGTATTGCTGTAATTCTGCTGATAAGTTTGATATGACGCAAGTGTTGGTGGAACACGCGCAGTGCGCTGCAACAGTCGCAGTCTCTCCTTCGCGTAAATTAGCGCTGGCGCGCGGATAAGTTATATAACGAGTCGTGTAATGGTCGAGGGCATCTGAAAGACTTATAAAACGTCCCAACAACAGCGGCGAGAATAAAAACGCAATGGAAATGAAAAAAAGCGGAGCGATGCAGCTGTTAGGATGGAACTTGGATGGGACACGTAGCCATGGCATAATATCAACCTTCAAGTTACGAACGCACGCGCGTTTTCTGTGTTTCTATTCACAGACGGTTTTGTGTCACCTCTTCTGGGCGTATGCTCGCCTAGTAACTGGAGACTTTGTTGCGGCCTCTTGCGCCTCATTTATTTACAGCGTATGACGAAAGAATATTTGTTTCTTTAATCTCGCAATTTTCAATCTCGCGCACACCGACAGCTCTTTGCATTTCTGCTAGCAGTTTCGCTTTGCATATTAAAAATAAACGAATTTTATTCATGGAATTTATCTCTACTGTGCCAAATAGATAAGACTTATTTATGTACGTAAAAATACTATTTTGAGAAAAGTGAGAAATTATTTTAAGGAAAATAAAGCAAGTAGATAAATCAAATATGTGGTTTGATTCTAAAAGGACATAACTTTATATCCTTTTAGAACCCAGCCACAGAAATAAAAATGGTTCTGGTTTTCAAAATTTGGACAAAATAAATGTTTTTGAAACTGATCCTACTTTTGAAACGGTGTCCATACAGTTAGTGAAAACCAGGCAATAATAGACACGATTTAACAAGAACAGACAAAATAGACACCACTTAACAAGACAGGGCAAGAATACACAATAATATACCAGAACAGACTACAGAACAGAAAATAAATATCGGACGAATACGGTTTAAGGAACATTAAAATAAAACATAAAATAAACTACGCAAGAATTAGACAAGAATAAACAGACTAGATTATCAGGAAAGACAAGTCAAATATTCAATCGTTCTATAACGAACAAAACAATATAAAAACAAGTCAATTCTTATCAAAACAATCTAGATTAGTAGATTAGTAGACTTGACAAGACTCAACTAACTACGTAACTAAACCTAACTATTGTTAACTAGACCTAACTAAGACTTAACTAGCCTTAACTAGACATGACTAGACTCGATGAAACATGTCTAGATTCGACTAGATTCCACTAGAATAGACTACACAAGACTATACTAGACTAGACTTAGACTCGAGTACTCGATACTTGTGAGATATGACAAGATTATAATAGAAAACTATATTCGAGCTGATTCAATTAGACGACTAGATATGTCAATATTCTTCTACGCTCCAGGAGACGTAACTAGACTCGACGACTAGATTTGGTTACATTCGAGTAGAGGTGACTGTTAACTCTAATCAAAGCAACAGTAAAATATAATTTATGAAATAAAATTGGTCAAAAGTATGGAAGATTAGAGGATTGAAAAGATATGGAAGATTAGTATGGAAGACAGGCTAGTAATAACAACTATTGTCACAAGACTTCTAAACAAAAAACTATATTAGTAGACTTGACAAGACTCAACTAACTAGAGCTAGCTAAACTTAACTAGACATATAAGATGCATCATGGACCTGAAAAAAGCGAATGTAGAAGTGTTAAGAAACTGTAGGCTGGTCGCGTTCGCCGACGACCTAATCGTGGTGTCGGTGGACACCAACGAGAAAGCAGTAGTAGCGAGGGCCAAATCTGCTGTAAAAGCGATACACGCTTTCGCTTTCTGCCTTTCCGATAATGTTAACGTATGCGGCATAGCTTCCGTGCCCCTTTAGTAGGTACTCGCGATAGGTAGTAACACCATGGGTGCGGTTGAACCACGGATCAATTTCTGGGACAAGAGGTCTTTTTTGTAATGGGGTGTAGATGGCACCTTTCGGTTAACCATACAAGTGAGCATCCTGAAATTAACCCGAACACTCCGGAACTGCTTATCGCATTTCTTTTTACTGCGTGCGATTAGGGGTTCGACTTTTTGGGTTTTGCTTTTCTCTCATCGCTTTCCTTTTTCGTAATTATTGTCTTGGCCAATGGATAGTGTTCCATGCTTCTGCGATTTTAGTAGGTGCGCCATTATGGTTTGTGCATAGAGTTTGCCGTTCCTAAACATTTCCCTCTCGTTGTCCCATCTCGGAACACTCGAATATGGTATAGGTGACTCTATCGGCCAAACCACAGTATACGCAATCTGCGTCGGATGTTCTCCCAATGTTGTGGAGATAATCTCGGAAACATCCATGGCCCGTGAGGGCCTGGGTGAGATAATATGACACTTCCCCGTGTCGTCGAGTAAACCATGTTTCAATGTCCGGGATGAAGATCCTCGTCCACTGACCTTTAATGGAGTTATTTCACTTTTCCTACCACTCCAGAGTGAGTTTGGTACCGGCTTCTTTTTTAGAATTTTTATTTTTGCCTACCTCATATCGTTTATTCCTATATTTTGCCTGTAGTTCGATGGGTGGGATATCTGCAATTACCAAATCTGCGTCTCGAGATACTGTTCGGTTAGCACTGCAGACCCATTTTTCTCTGGTAAACTGCTAATTGGTTGATTTTTTCCGTATTAAGGGCGTCTACCCATATGGGAGCTCCATAAAGCATGGCAGAGTGAGCCACAGTGCTTACAAGTCTGCGTTTACTGCCTCTAGGTCCCCCCACATTTGGCATTAGTTTTTCTAGTGCCGCAGTTGTTTTCATACCAATTTCTGCCGCTTTTTAAATATGCTCAAGAAAGGACAGACTTTTGTCAATTATGATGCCAAGGTATTTTAAAGAGTTTTTTGGTTTAATGTCCACACCCAACACTATAAAGAACATAGAAGCTAATTGTCTGTATCCCGTTATCAGAAGCGCTTCGGACTTTTCCGGCGCTAGGTGGGAGACTAAGCATAGCGCCTCTTTCTATATTACCTACTACCGTGAGTACCAGATCGTCCGCAAAACCTATGATGTTAACTCCTTCCACAGGGTCGGTCCCATTACGGATCCCTGAGGAACACCACGCCAGGACCAACGGCTATCCTAAAGTAAGCACATCCAAAACGCGGCTATAAAAGCCGAACGCGCTGGAGCAGCACTCCGCAAACTAATGCCTACTAATGCTCATAAGCATATGCTGCGCCTACCGCACAGTGTCCAGCGTTGCACAACAAGTCATAGCGGCAGTCCCGCCGATAGAGCTTATGGCGGAGGAACGGGCTTCCAACCAAAGTGCGAACAAAGAGGGTAGGACCTCAAGCAGAAACCAACTCATGAGCAAATGGCAGCAAAGTTGGGCCCACGCCAAGGAAGGGGGTGAACCAAAACCCTCATCCTCAAAATTTACTTATGGTACAATCAGAAACATGGTGAACTCAACATCTACATCACTCAAATACTAAGCGGACATGGAAATTTCGCCGCTTATGTTAAAAGAATTGGGAAAATGTGCAACTGCCGATTCTGCCAAGCAACGGATACTGCTGAACTCTTTCAATGCTCGCAATGGTCTGATATTAGGGCCGTAGCAGAACAGGAATTAATAGAACCCATTAATATGCAGAATATGATGACCTCATGATTAAGAGCGAAGACAACTGGTAGGCTATAACTAACATGTGTACCGAAGTCCTTAAAACAAAAGACGATGATGAAAGAAGGGATAGATTGGAAAGTAAGAACTAGAGGAGAGGTTTTTGTGGGTATACTGGCCAAGAACCATAGAGCCCCAGTAGGAAAAGATAGTAACTTTCCCTACTAGCCCCACGCTACACCGGAACGTAGGCCCCGTGTAGTGTGGGGCTAGTGCACTATTCACTAATGCATTTTCCCTCTTCCCGTAAAAAAAGGTTAGACTAAATTTGACAAAACTAGACTACACTTGTTTAGACTCGAATAGACTTGTTGTGAGACAAGATAAGACTAGACTAGTAAAGTATATTCGAACAGATTGCACTCGGCTCCACTAGGTTTGTCAAGATTTCCACTAAACTCCACTAAACTTTACTAGACTCGGCTAGACCTGGTTAGATTCGAGTAAACTGTTCTGGTTCTAGTTGACTGTTCTATTCAAAACAAGAGTAAACTATTTTTTTAAATAGAATTCGTCAAAATTATATAAAATTAGGGGAGTAGGCAAATATAGACTGCTAGTAATAACAATAATTGTCACAAGACTTCTAAACACAAGACTAGACTAATGGGCTTGACAAGATTCGACTAACTAGACTTAAGTAGTTCTAACTAGACTTAAATAGACTCGACAAGACTTGGCTAGATTCATGACAATTAATTCTAGTCAAAACAACATAAATATAATTTATAAATTAAAAATCTTCAAAATTGTAAAGGAGTAGACAAATCTAGACTACAACAGATAGACTAATCATAAAAATGGTTGTCAAAAGTCTTTATAACACAAGATAACTTTATAACTTATATTTATAACTTATTAAGATTTAAGACTAGACTTGACAAAACTCGACTAACTAGACATAACTAGATCTAACTAGATCCAAAAAGGCCTAACAAGACCTAATTAGACTTATGTAGACATGACTAGACTCAACTGGACTCGACCAGACTCGACCAGTCTTGACCAGATTTGTCAAGACTCGACTAAACTTCTCTAGACTCAACATGGCTCCACTCGACTACACTTGGTAAGACTAGTGTAGACTTGATTAGACTCGACTGGAATTGGTTAAACTTGAGTGGATTATAAGTGTAGACAAAGTTTGTATTGGTCGGTTTGTTTTATTTATTGCGTGTTGAGAAAGACGTGCAAAATAGATTTGCCAAACGGTTTTAGGTATTTAGTTAGCTAACAATTAAGTTGAATAACAAATTGTTGATCACGTTTATTTTTGTCTCTCGGTCGGTTTTATTTTAAACTGCTCCGGAGGATCGGGACGCGAAGGTTCCGATAATCGCTTGCTCTTTCTTGCCGGGTTTAATTCCTGACCGATTTCAAATTTTTTGTGCGAATATCCAGTCGGATTTAATCTCTGACACATGGAAATTATTATTTTTGCTGCAGATTGTTTATAACATTGCATGTTGCTGCGCTATTCTGTTTTTGCTGCAAATTTTTTTGCAGCGTTTCGTCTCGTGTGCATTAATCCGAATCGTTTTATTCTTACAATTTGTAAGTTTCATGTTTACAATTAGCAAATTGTTTCATGCTTATAATTAGGAGATTATAACATTAATTTAAATATTTAATTTTAAAAAATGCGTAAAAAATAACAATATCTTAATTCAATATCTGTCTTCTTCGAAGAATTTCTATCAAAAACGTAATATAAATCTTCCAAATTTTGACAAAATGAAATTTTTTTCATTTTGCGAATGGTTTAAATCATTTTTGCAAAAACATTTTGATCGTTTAGTTAAAAGAAACTGCGCGTGTAAAAATAGATCAAGCTGGTACAAGAATAGACTAGACTTAGTGTATTTAGATTTAGTAGACAACTAATCAGACTAACAAGTTACACAATCCAGATCCGAGAAAAAAAGTTTGAGGAAACAAATAATATTTATTCTAATTGCATTTGACAAATCTTATTTGTGTTTCTAGTCTAGCCTATTGAGACTTGCCCGTCTGACCTTGTCTATCAAACGCTGTTTGTCTGGTTTTATTAACCTATTTTTTCCAATCAAATTCTTTTACATTTTTCAATGCAAAAGAAAACCCATTTATTGAAATATAATAATTGAACGCCAATTAGCACGAAATAAATTAATGCAAATCCGACGACAAAAAACCTTTAATGAGTATAAATTTACATAGTTTGCTATTTACAAACTTTAATCGATTTCAACTTTGTTTACCTGGAGAATATCTGTTTCAAGAAACTTTGCAGATTTCATTCTTGTTTTGACGAAGTCTTAAGGTTTATGTTTTATACAACTTTTGTCCTTTTTATGGTTGCGCAACGAATTCGAAATTAGTACGACCTACAACTTATAGCTTATTAACGATCAGAAATTTAAAAAAGTAAATTATTTCTATATTCGACTATTAAAACATCAATTCACTTATAAATCTTCTAGATTAATAGATAGAACAAGTGAAATAAGATTATAGGTTAGTACAACACGACTATCATTGGAATCTAGGCTAGAACTAGACTAAAATCTCTTAAAGATAAAACAAGACAGATAAAATTAGAGAAGGTTAGTCCAACAAGACTAGACAGGCTAGACTAGAATCTCTTACAGATAAAACAAGACAAATAAGATTAGAATAAGTTACTTGATAAGTTTAATAAGTTACAAAGCATATATAGCTAGATATGCTATGTATATAACTAGATATAGCATAGCTAGAATAAGTTACTATATATTTAGTTTTTCAAAGTAATCAAGTTTCTGCGAATTAAGTAAAAATACATATTGTTAATTGTTTTCACCTAATTCTCAGAAACTGTCAATAATATCGGAACGCAAGATTAAATATTGAATAAGCTGTAAATATAGGTTACTAGCAATGAATAAGTGTAGGAAATCGATATGAATGAAAAATAAATGGATAACATTGAACGAAATAATGATAAGATTAAAGGCAAACTTTCTTTAAATTGGGCAAAAAAGCCGTGCAAGATACGAAGGCGACGGCATTAAATTAAATAAAGAAGAAAAAAATTGATAACTCGAATATTGATAAGAACCACATAACGTTCGTAATTGGAATTTTAAACAAATATTGGTTTATAAGTGATGACGACAGGCTCAGCAAACACTGAAAACTAATTGGAAATACTAGAATCGATATTTTTAAGTCTAATAAAGTTTAGAAAATACGTTTTATAAATTCAGTTGCAAATTAGTTATTAAAGCTGATTAGTTTATTCAAGCTCACTCTACTCGCAGTCTAATCTACAAAGTACATAGAATCAATATTACAAGAAAAATATCTTTTCTATCCAATTGTGCAAAGTTAAAAAAACATGCGAAAATATTAGAGAAAATAAGTTATGCAAATGATTCTTTTATTTCAACTTGCATTGGTCAACATTCCAATCTATCAACAATCTTTACAACTTATTAAAGCGAAATATAACTTGAATTTATAGATATATTGAACCTTAGTCTTTTTAAGACTACAAAACAAATCTCATGTTGAAACAACTTCTTCCTTTGCTAATACCAAGCAGGATATTAAATTACACAACAGATATTTGTGTTATTTACTGGAACCCAGTCCACTTTCGTGAAACTTTTGTGGTATGATTGTATCTATAATTAGTATGGTTTCACCCCAATATTCCATTCATAATCTTACTTTAGGTCTCTCTTAAAATTAAGCTTCCTACACACTGTATAGAAAACTAGCATATAGTCTTGCTATAGCTTCACACAGCGTGACCGCTTCGTATAGTTCAACTATACGAATACTTTTGGACTATACGAAGCGGCCACACAGCTATAGTCAAACTATATCAAGACTATTCGCTAGTTTTCTATAACGTGTGTACGTAACTTTAGTCTTCATATTAATCCCAAGATTAGTAATATTTGCTTAACACAGCTGACCTGATTTAATTTGACTGATATAAGAATCCACGCGAGCGAAGCCGCGGGCTATAACTAGCTATAACGAGCTATGGAATATATGGAAGAAGTGCAATAACATTTCGACTTGAGCAATAACATTTCGGCGAAAAAATCATTGTGGAAGGTTGGTGTAGTCTTTTGTATGGAGCGGAGGTGTGGGGAGTGAAAGAGGAAGAGACAATTGAAAGAGTGCAGCTGCAGTTCTTAAAGATGGCACTCAGCCTAGATAGGACTCGCCGCCATACATTGTACTGCAAGAAAAGAATACTGAGTGTTTTCGAGGCAGCTAATAGGGTAATCAAGTTCGAAAGGAAAGTGTATGGAATAGACAAGGAAAGGATTGTGAAAGAAGTGCCGAGAGTTGTAAAGATGGAAGTTCCTCCCAGAATATGGGAACGTACAAGTTTTTCAAAGGCTTCCGTTGTATCTTAAAAGCAAGAGACTGCTTCGATCATGGCACACAAGTGCGGGTCAGAAGAGGAGGGTTGAAGATACTGGATGGGCACTCGCTTTACGCTGTGTTTGATATGTGAGGAGGCCAGCGACATGTGGGTCGAACGGGTGAAAAGGTTCTTTGAAAAAAGGAAATTGGTAGAAAATGTGAAAAAGACTAAATTGATGATGTTTCGAAAGAGACCAGGTAATAGGAGAGAATCCTTTAAATGGGGAAGTAATCAAAATTGAGCAAGTTAGTAGCTTCAAATACTTTGGGTTTATGTTTGGTCAAGGTGGGTCGGCAAAAGATCATGTGAAGTATATTTGAAAAACGGATAACTGCTAACGGGCGTATGGAATTTGTGGAAGGAGTGCTTGAACTTTTCGGCGAAAAAAGTAGTGTGGAAGGTTTCTGTGAGAAATATTCTTTATATGGAGTGGAGGTGTCGGGAGTGAAAGAAGAAGTGGGAATTGAAAGAGTGCAGCTGAAGTTCTTAAAAATGGCCCTAAACCTAGATAGGATTACGCGGCATATTTTGTACTGCAAGAAACAAATATTTTGAAAGTGTTTTCGAATGCAGATAGGAGGGTAGTCCTAGTTTGAAAGGAAAGTGTGTGGAATCGACAATGAAAGGATTGCGAGAAAAGTGCTGAGAGTAGTAAGGATGGAAGGTATGGGTGTACATAAAGGGACAAAGTGGAGGAGGGAAAGGAAGAAGATAAATTAAATTTTTTCTTTGTATTTCGCATATGTAACAGATATTGTAACTTTCGGTATTTCACTATCTTGCGCAATTTAGGTGTTGTGTTCATTCTTCTCATTACTTTGTCACTCTCTGGATCCAAGATATTCTCAAGATCCGTCTATAAAGCCACAATTCAAAAACCTCTAGCTTTCTCTCTGTTTTTATTTCCAGTCTCTACATGTCCAAGTCCATGTCTCTACACCATATAGGAGGACAGAATATACATAGCAGTGCAAAAGTCGGATTTTTCATAGCGTTATTTATCGTTATTAGCGTTATTTTTCTTAGCGTTAGGTTGTGGTTTTTGAAGACAGCATTCATTTTCTGAAACACATTTCTTGCTTTCCCGATACGAATCTTGATTTCGAGTTGTTCCAATTTTCGTTTTCCCCTTTGTATTGTACCCTCGTGTACCCTTTCTATATTTCTTTGATTTATGACTAAGTTTACTCCTGCAATATTTCTCTTACATATGACCATGAGTATCTTTGTTGAGGAGTCTTTGTGGTGTTTATTTCAGACTCATACTGACTGCTGATTCTTACAGTTCTATCCATTAATACTTAGTAGCGTTTTTAATTGTAGCAACTTTGTTTGTCACAGTTAACGTTGAGAGCATCCGGTTTGTTGCGGGATGTGTATACCCAGTTACACGACCAACCAAACATGTCACTGATTAGAAATTTAACAACAGCATTTAGCAAGGACCTGCCCCACTACATCTTTGGCGACTTCAACTATCCTGAGGTTGACTGGTCATTACTACGCCTAACGTTAAACTCACGTCAGGTCAGCGACTTTTTAGATGGATTTAAGGAGATGAACGCAAAACAACTTATAAAGTTTCCAACACGATATAGAAACACCCAAAAATCCCTCCTGGATTTGTTGCTTGTCAACGGCTTTAAGCTGGTTTGCAGACCAACAGGCAGGCCTCCGATAGGAAACAGCGACTACATTGTGCTAACAGCTACCACCAAACTCAAACTTAAGGAAAAAGCAACTCACGAAATAGTAAAAAGGCATTTTTTTCAGGAAGACTGCACAGAAGTTAAACTATCTGTCTACGAGGGCCTGGCTGGTATGAGAAACATTAAGATCGATAAACTATATGAGATTATTAATTATTCCATCGAATCTTGTATTCCATTAAAGTTAATCAAAATGAATTCACTAAAACCATGGTTGAATCACTATATCTTTAAGACCATAAAAAGGAAGCGCTCACTATGGGATGCATTCGCTCGAAATAGGACTGATACTAATTATGGCAAGTACACAATTGAGAATAATAAAGTGAAAAGACTAATAACAGAGGCCAGAAGAAGGTATGAGAAAGCTAACCATAAAAGTTTGTACTGCTACATTAATAGATCCCTAAAGTCCAGTGTCAGACTTTTCCCTAAAAGACGGAGCTACGGGTGAAATTGTCAACAAACAACACTTGGTGTCTGAAATGTTTGCATAGCAGTTTGACAATGTATATATCAAGGAACCAGGCGCAGTCCTGCCGGCCCTTCCAGCGAATATTCGAAATCCTAACTCCCTGGACACAACTGATTTAACTGAAGAAAAGGTTAAAGATGCAATTGCCTCACTAAAGAACAACGCATTACCCGGTATCGACAGCATACCGCCTATCTTCCCGAAGAACTTCTCTGGGATAATGAGCGCCACACTGGCTACATTGATGTCCCGTGCCCCTGCAAATGGATATATACCCAAAATGTAGTCGTATGCCGTGGTTACGCCAATCTTTAAAAAAGGAGACAGATACCAACCCCAAAATTACCGACCCATTAGTCTGACATCGACCCTGTCAAAGTGCATGGATCATTTTAATAGAGCTAATTAACTTCCTTCTACAAAACAACATAATTCCAATCAATCAGCATGGTATCCTACCCAAAGGTTAAATCGACACCAATATTCTCTCTTGTCTCAATGATTGGACTCATCTTCAAGACCAAGGTCGTCCTGTTGACACTATTTACTGGACCTCGAGAGGGCATTCGACAAAGTCTCTCTCAGACGTCTGCTGCACAAGCTGGAGCACTATGGAGTGAGCCGTTCCTTGCTGCGCTCGATAACTAGCTTTCTCTTCGAACGTAGATTTCAAGTCAGACTTGGTGGATCGTTGTCAGATATCAGAGCAGTTAAGAGCGGACAGCCGCAAGGTCCCGTCATCGCCCCCCTGCTATTCCTGGTCTACATCAGCGACATGTCGGTCAACATCAAGTCAAATATTTTTGTTTTCTTGCAGACGAAACGAAATTATACTGCAACTCGCTGGAAGGTGCTGTAACACTTCAGACAGATCTTACTTCAATTGATAGGTGGACTGCACATGCGACTCATGTCTCTGAATGTAGCTAAGTGCACCGCACTGTACATTGGACCCAATAACCCCAACACTATCTACACTCTAAACGGTAGCCCACTCACTGCTGTAAAGCATCATAATGCTGCAAAGCATCATAAAGGCATGGGTGTTACAATGACACTGGACCTCAAATGGTAGTGCCACATCGCCAAACTAGTAAAAAGGGCAAATTCATTTACCTTATCCAAAGGGCTTTTAAAGACCACACTGCGGGTACTATACTTCGCCTATACAAAGCCTTCATAAAGCTGGTGCTGGAGCTCACGGTTAGCTGCTGGAATCCCTATTGTGCTAAGACATTTTCCAAGTTGAACAAGTACAACGACGTATCACCAGAATCCTTTCCGAACTGAGAGATTTTTCCTATAAGGTTCGTTCCATCAAATTGGGTCTACTATTTCTGCGAGAGCGGCGCCAGAGAGGAGATCTTATCCTAGTTCACAAAATTCTAGGTGGCCACTTCAACGTTCCACTCAATTTTGTTCACATCAGTGATCAAAATAATTTCAGGGGGCACAGTAGGAACCTTTCCAAAGAATTCCTTAACAACAGAGTAGTGCATATCTGGAATCAACTGGACCAGGACACTGTCGACGCACCCTCACTGATCTCCATCAAAAACCTACAGACCATAAATCGGTAACTGATCCATTATCCATTATAGGAAACGACTAGGAACACGACAGGAACACCGAACTAGAAACCCGACTAGGAACACGAAAGTCTCATCGTTTCTCGTCTTCTGTCGCATGAAATAATAATAATAGTAATAAATACACCAGTATTATGAGCATACCGGATGTTGTTTAATCTCATTCCATTTATAAAAATTCCTTCTTCTGCTCCTTCCAGGGCTTATGAATATGAATTTAATAAGAAATTTAATATTAACATGAATTATGAATATATGTTAAATAGTATAGTTGACAAGATGTCTTACTCCTCTGAAAATTTAGACTGCGTCGGTGTGTTTTTCATCAACACGCATTACCGCTGTTTGATTCCAATGCAGGTTTTTGATGATTCGCAAATCTCTTTCTTCCATTCCAATATTTCTCAAAATCTCCATCAATTTGTCGTATTTAAATCTATTTGGCTTAAAAGGTAATCTATTAGGCAAGCAAATACATTTTTATTTACATCTCTACATCTCTGAAAGAGTACTTGGGCACTGAACAAGGCTTCTCTCGTACCCACTGCATTAACAAACCCAAACTTATTAGGGGATTTTCTTCACATAGTCTGTATATGTTACTATGTATTAACCTCAAAAACACTTTCAAGATATGGCTCTTGGCTCGCATATTGCAGTTAATAGTTTAAATGTATTTGTTTTATTTATACAGTTAATAGTTTGCGATAATTATCGATGACATTTTCGCATATATCTTGCTCAATTTCAGCAATAGAATTACATACTTACATAGAATTACATACAACTCTACAAAAACATTTTATTTCTTATGCCTAGATTTTATTTTATTTTATATTTGTGCATTATCATGCACCAATATCCACATCCCGGTTAATAATCGCTCTTATAGTTTTGGTAGTAATGATACCGATTTTATTTTACTTTTCTTGTCTCAAAAATGCGAAAATAACTGGGAAACTAGACGAGATTTTGAAAAAAAAAATTCGAATGAAACTTGAAGAGAATAAAATTTACTATAAGAAATCTTGTTATTTAGTGTTATTTTGTTTGTTAAGTTGGTTATAATCGACTTTGAAACAAAGTTAAATTTTGTTTGTGCTTAATATTTTTCGAAGATTCGAAAATATTTGAAAAACGAAACGAAATTTTGAAAAATGTATGAAGTAGAATTTGTAGAGAATTAAATTATCTATAAGAAACCTTGTTATTTAGTGATTTTTACTTTCTCAATTAAATAATAATCAATCTTAAACAGAGTCAAAACCTTGTTTCTGTTTAAAATTTTTCTTATCTCAAAAAAACTAGAAAATAGCTCGGAAACTAAGCAAAATTTTGAAAAATGTTTCAAATAAATTTTGTACAGAATTTAATTTCCCACAAGAAACCTTGTCATCTAGTAAATTTGAGTTTGTCAATTTGGTAATAATCAACCATTAACAAAGTTAAAACCTTGTTTTTGTTTTATACTTTTCTTGTCCCAAAAATGCAAAAACTAAGCGAAATTTCGAAAAATAGTAGAAATAACACTTAATATAATAATAAAAAAACTTATAATTGCGCACACTAAAATCTTAGGAATTTTTGCGGTTCATTAGTTTAAACTATTTCCTTTTAAACAACTTGCTAAACTATCTACTTCTAGGTCAATCCAGATTTAATAAATAGTTTACATAAATATATGGACCTTTTATTTTGAAAGTGGTGTAAGTCCATTTTTTGTTGTTTCGAGAAAATAGAAGTTAAACATATTAGTTGCTCTGCAATTTTCTATATTGGATAATTTTAAATTGAACAAAACATTGGCATTTTTTAAGATATTAAATACTTATTAGTAATAAATAAAAAGTTTACACTGAATTAAGTATAAATTGCGTAACATCTCATTTTTTTATTAAATGGACTTACACCACTTTCAAAATAAACGGTCCATATAATAAATGCCATTTATTTAGTCTAGTGCAGATAAAAATATAATAGATGCTATTTATTTAGTCTAGTGTAGACAAAAATATAATAGATGCTATTTATTTAGTCTAGTGTAGACAAAAATATAATAGATCTTTTATTTAGTCTAGTACAGATCTATCTTTGTTTATTCTAGAGCATTGGGAAAAGTAGTAAATTGGAAGAAGTTTAATCGTGTAGCCTGTATGTGACGCTAATTGTGACGCTTGTCTAGTCTTGTCTTTTTAATTTTGTTAATCTTATCTATTCAGTCAAATCAGATCAATAAGACTAGAGGCGCACATAGAATAGGAAGTTAGGTTAGAGACAGACAAGACTAACTCAAGAAATTTTGTAATTTACAAACGTAAATATTGTTAGTGAATGCAAATATGATGTGACTGGACAAATAAGACTAGACCGGCTTAATTAATGTTAATTTGCATGGAAACTAATGATCTGCAAATTGGTGTGAGGAAATTGCAAAGTCGTGTATATTTAGGATTTAGGCTGTTATCAATTTAGAATACTTTATGATTATAATTTGATGCTAGATAAGAAATAATAGCAGTCTAGAGACTCTGAGTAATAAATATTTTTTTTTTCATTAAAAGGCCATAAACCAAAAAAGAAAGTTTCACGAAGCCGTAAACCTTTAAGTATACATATTTTACATATTTTTAAGTAGAAAGGAAGTGTTATCAAATGCTTGAAATTGTGTGAATGAGGAACGAATAATAAATAAAGTTTTATGCTTTTAAGCAATTGAGTACTTACGTATTAACGCCACCGCAGCGAGAAGTCGCGCACCGCTAGATATGTGGTCTCGATTTATCTGCTCTAAACCTAATCTAACCCTTATGCAATATATTTTCTTATTTCGGATTGAGAGGTCGCGCTACCGCATGATATGTAGTCTACATTTATCTGCTGCGTTATAACCTATCTAATCATCCATTTTGTTCATATCTGTAGCTGCGGTGACGTTAGTACGTAAGTACCAGCAATTGTGACCCAAAACTTCATTTCTTCTTCCAATGTGGGCCAGAGAAATATAAACGTTGGTTTAACAAAGATAGCCCTGCAAGGACAACCCTGGTTTAAGGTTTGACTAGATGTAACTTATGTAACTGATAACCAAAGAGCAATGTAGACTTTTTAGTAATTGCAGCAATTTGTATTAGTTTATGCCCATTATAACGAGAGTCACAATTAGTCTACAATCTATAATATTATAGCAACAATTTCTGTTCAGCCTTAAGAAGTCCTCACACAGTCAATATAATTGCTTCAATATCGAATTTCTGTCATTTTTTTGATCGTCTGAGGGGCAAATGTCAATATTGACGTCAACTAAATTGAGAAATATCAAATAATTTTTTTGAAGCTCCTTTGATGAACTGAAGCAGTGTCAATATTTATTGACAATATTTTCAACTATTTCCCTAGTAGTGCTAGCGTAGTGCTTCTTAGCGTAGTGTACCTAGTAGTGCTAGCAATCTATCATTCTTTTTTAATGAAAAAATAAACACGATAGGTACGTCTTTCTTTGGTGAATACAAGATGTAAGTAACCAAATATTGTAGTGATTATATTGTGAGGCTATTGTGATTAGCTGTAGTGGACAGTTGCTGAACCTTACGCAGTTCATAGAAGATGGTTTCGACGCAGCTAAGGTAACTGGAGTGGCATTTGTTGATTTATCGGCAGCCTACGACACTGTTAACCATCAGCTTCTACTTAGTAAGGTCTACATGTTGACTAAGAACTCCAGCCTAACCAGGTTCATTGCCACTCTCCTGAAGAATCGGAGGTATTTTGTGGACTTCCAACGGCAACGTAGTCGATGGAGACTACAGAAAAATGTCCTACCCCAAGGAAGTGTTCTCGCTCCATTTGTGTTCAATGTGTATACAAATGACCAGCCCATAGCTCCCAACACCAGGAGTTTCTTGTACGCTGACGATATAGCTCTCAGTAGAGAATAACCTCACGAGTGCCCTTAAGGCTCTGGCCAAATACTATTTCGAAACGAACTGAAACCAAATCCCTCCAAGATATATGCATGTGCCTTTCACTTGAGAAACCTTTCGTAAATTAAAGGTAGTATGGTCAGGAGTAGAACTGGAACACTGTTTCACCCCAAAATTTCTAGGAGTAACATTTCACAGAGCTCTTATATACAAGAAACACTGTCTGAACACCAAGTCAAAAGTTTCCACCAGGAATAATCTTCTGGGAAAACTGGCTGGTTCAAAATGGGGTACACAACCTGACACCATTCGAACGTCTGCAATGGCATTGTGTTATTCCGCTGCAGAGTACGCCTGTCCGGTTTGGTATAACTCAACTCATGCTACACTCATGCCAACAGGTGGACGTAGCTCTCAATGAAACATGTAGAACTATAACTGGATGCTTAAGATCAACACCAACTCAGTGCCTTTATCAGCTCGCAGGAATAGCACCACCCTCTATTCGACAAGAAATAGCTGCAAATAAGTAAATGAAGAAAGCTGAGCAGGAAGCAACCTATCCTCTACACGGGCATGAACTACATGCTCAACCGCTGAAGTCTAGGAAGAGTTTCCTAAGAACATCCAACGAATTGAAGACTACATGCGAAAAATCGGCAATAGTACGGAAGTATCTCTTCACCTGGGCTGGAAAAGGATAGCAAAAACCTTACCTCATGTTCATGATCAAGGATGGTTAAAATGGATATCCTTGAATAGATTAAAATCTAAGATCTAAGACCAATCTTGCAAAGTGGGGCTACATTAAAGAAGATAGAATACAGTGTGACTGTGGAGAAAACCAGACTGTGAAACATATGCTTCAGTGTAGACTGTGTCCGATCTACTGCACAGAAGATGAACTTTATGAAGCATCACAGAACGCAGTGGAAGTGGCCAAGTTTTGGTCAAATATTATATAATATTTGTAGTTATAGTATTTGTATCTGTGTTTTATTTGATGTTTTCTAACACGAGAATATTAATAATCGTCAGGGGCATTTTCAATATTGTTTCTTGCAAAATAGTTAGTCAATAATGTTGAAGCAATAATATTGAGCGTGTGTGGGCCTCTTTAGCTATGTAAATGGATGAAAAATAGCAAAAAGAAATTGGGAATTTCTGTGAACAAAGTCGTAGTAATTGAATTTAGTTCAAAATCTGTTTTACTCGTTCAGAAATCGTGAAATGTGCAACGATTTCAAAAACATGCGAAAAACACACAAAACACAAAGTAATTAGTGATTCGCGTCGTGCAAAAACCGATCCGTTTTCTATTTGTACAAGTGCAGGACGCGAATTTCAAAACCGTTTGCTCAACTAAGTGTGCGAACGCAGCACATTTCCTAGCCGTTGGATTCTACACCGGCCAAGTTCGATTGCAATTGTTTGTTTGCTCGCTTGTCTACGCACTTGCCAATCCCGATTTCAAGAAAATATTTTTCGTCATCAAACGTGATTCAATATATTTTTTTCTGATAACATTTCAAGATAATTTCGTGATTGTATTTGTTTTTAATTAAAAAAAAAATAAGTCAACTAACTACCTTAATGTATGCTTTGAAGTTCTATGGCTAGCTGCCTTTTATAGGGATTATTACCTGTAACAACAAAGAAAACAAAATAAGTTTATTGCAATATGTCCCATATCAATCAAAACCTTAACAGATTTGAATACAAACTAATCAAGCAGGTTTTTTAAAGTTTGTTTCCCAAACTCGATTTCATTTGAATTTATAGACAAATACTAAGACTACTACTACCATAGGCTACTCATATTTAAGTTAGACAAGCAGGATTATAGACGGACAAGCAGGATTATAGGCAGAATGATAGACGAATAAGCAGGATTATAGACAGACAAACATAATTATAAACGGACAAGCAGGATTATAGGTAAACACGCAGGATTATAAGTAGACAAGCAAGATTATAGACAGACAAGCAGGATTATAGGTGGACACGCAGGATTATAGGCAGACAAGTAGGATTATAGGTAGACAAGTATGATTATAGGCAGATAAATAGGATTATAGGTAGACACAGAAGTTTATAAGTAGACAAGAAGGATTATAGACAGACAAGCAGGATTATAGATAGACAAGCAGGATTATAGACAGACAAGCAGGATTATAGACAGACAAACAGAAATATAGACAGGCAGGTTAAGTTATCCTGTTTATCGTCTTGTATATACAGGGTGTTAGGTAAACTATCGGCAAAAATTCAAGGAGTTATTCATTGGCCTATTCTAAGAATATTTTGTCCTATGATGATTTCTGAAAAACACCTTTGTTCAGAAGATACAGGGTGAACAAAATATGCGACAACCATATTCGATAATTGTTAAAATCATTAATATAAATAAAAGTATGGCGTACGCCAATGAATTTATCAAGTACAAAAAATTAAAGAGTTTATCAAGTATAAACAATTGTTGACAATGACTTGGAACGGCTGTTGTATCTACTTACGTACAAGTGGATTTATATTGAATAAGTCGCGTCAGTGATGATCACCTGTATCGGTCGCAGTTAACATTGAGTGACGTTTCGTTGTTTGACATGTCTTTCAATACTTAGCGAAGTCCTAATACCATATATACGAACGCCGAGATGACTGGCATGCATTTGATGTATGGACTTTCTGATGGCAATTCATTACAAGCTAACCGTTGTTCATTGAACGGTTTCCTAGCCGTAATATCCCCGACAGAAAAAAATTCGAAATCATTCTTCGTGAAACAGGCACATTGAAACGAAATGGAGGACCAGGAAGATTAATAACAGTAAGAATGGTACAACACGAACAGAATGTGCTGGACATGTACTTCTTCGCGACAAATTGCCAATACTTTGAACGTAGGCCATTGGTAAACGTAAGCCAGAACGTAAGCCAGCGTTTATGCACGATGATGGACCACTACATTACATTGGTTGCTCGTGACTTTTTAACAGCAACATACGGAGATCGGTCGAAATGGGCCACACGAATGGCCTGCTAGATCCCCAGACCTAACCCCCTGGATAATTTTTTATCGGGTTATCTGAAGTCATTAGTTTACGCTACTCCAGTGGAGAATTTGGACGAATTGCTGATAATTGCTGGATGTAACTCTAAAAACAACCCTGGTGGGTTTGAAAGTGTTCGGCACTTAATGACGAGAAGATTGAATGCTTGCATGCAGGCTGGAGGAAGTCATTTCGAACATTTATTGTAGATTGATCAACTTCACATGTACTTCTCGTTAATAAAAAGTTGTTAATGTCGCAAATTTTGTTCACCCTGTATCTTCGAAACAAAGGGTTTTTCAGAAATCATCATAAACAAAATATTCTTAGAATAGGCCAAGGAATAACCCCTTGAAGTTTTGCCGCATGTTTACCTAACACCCTGTATACTATTATCGTTCTTTATATATGGCTTGCATGTTGACCTGCTGCCCAGACTTGTATATACAGTTTGGTATACATCAGGGGCGCGTTTACATTACTTGTGGCCCTAGGCGTAAGGTCACTATGTGGCCCTAGTCTAGGGAGTCCCAATTCGCAATATGCGAGATTATAGTAAAACACATTAAAAAATAACAATTAGGTACGCAAGAGTATTTTACGATACGTCTATTATACAAAGTTTTACCTGCAATATAAATCCATAATTTACTTAGATTTATAAAAAAAGTAATAATTTGATAAATGTCAAGCATGACATTTTATAAATTAATCAATGAAACGTAAACATTGCAATCGAGAATTGTTATGACATTTTTTCTATTTTGCATCTGTTATGGACTCATAACAGAACTCATATGCGTGCAGTTATGGCTAGCCGGGTGCTGTTATGAGTTAATTTTTTCAAGGTTGATACTGAAAATCAGAGCTGTCAGTGTCAAATTTGCGACGAGATAGTTTTGAGGTTATGTGATGTGTGGAAATCGCGAATACACAAATTTAATTAATTAATGGTAATAAACGATATAACACATATTTAATTTACATTCTGTCCATAAATGGTACTATCATTAAAAACGTTTATAATGACATTGAATGTTTCTTGTACATTAGAAAAAATTCTAAAATTGGACGACGCCGACGTGGTGGACGGGACATGAACTACATTCTTTGGGTTTGAATCCTCTGTAAGATTCTGTGTGCGTCCTTTAGTAAAAAGAGTCATGCGATTAATTTTCAATAACAACACAAAAAATAACAACAATGCAATGATACTTTTTTTTCACTATTAATCGCCGAAAAGTGCCTATTTATTCACCACATTTTGTCAAATTTTGCCGCTTATTGTCGTCAACCGCCAAAAGTTGGTTTAACCATGCTTAGTTGGCAATTTGTGGTAGCGCCGCTGGTATACATTTAGAAAAAGAATCTTATTTTGACGTACATTTAAATTTTTTGTAGTTGGGATAAATATTTTTGTCGTTTTTTGAAAGTTAGATTTGTCGTGAATTATCCCAATTGTTAACTATTATGGTATTATATTTAGGGATTGCCATCCGGAAAACCGAATCCGGTAATCCGGCGGATCCGGCATAACTAAAAGTTTACCGGATCCGTCCAACGGGTAGTCAAACTATTTGATGGAGTTTTCGAAATCTAAGAACCACAAATAACTCGAAAAAGTTCAAATTTTGATAACCTAAAACTGCTTTGTTAAGATTTTGAAAAATAAGACAGCCACAGATCAATGAAGATGAGGTTCAGATTTTACAAAATTAAGATGTGTAGACTCTCACTAGTTTCTTTACTGTGTGACTATTTGGAGAAATTTTGGAAATCTAAAAACCAGAAATTTCTCCAAAAAGTCCAAAAATTGAAAATCTGAAACCGTTTTGTTACTATTTTTTAAAATATAGCAGCGAAAGATCAATGAAGATAAGGTTGAGCTCTAAAACATAGGTCCGCGTTATAGGCGCACAAAAAGTAGGTTAAATTGTAGGCTGCGCCGGCAAATGCGTTATTTATAGTAAGTTGATTAAATTAAATAGACATTTAAATAGATATTATATTTCATAAGATGCTCAGATACCTAATTGTTGTGATCTCAGTATATTAAGTAAAGTTTGTTATGTTAGATATAATTCCATCGATCCGGCCGGATCGGTGGAAATTCGGAATTTTGGATTGAAAATGACACTGGATTGCAATCCCTAATTATATTACAGATTTTATTTAGATTAATTGGATTGTTTGATTAAATTATTGCTTATTTAGTTTCTAGACCAGTGGTGCGTAACCTTTTCATTAGCGACCCCTCATTTGTGTAAAGTTTTGTCGCGACCCCTGGATCGACAGTAGTCGTTTTTAATCGTTAATGTAAGTAAAGTAATATTCTTTCTGGGATTTGTGTTTACAGGGTGTTTTTAAAGGATTTTTGGTGATTGATTAAAATACAGCCTTTTTAAAATAGCGTAGCAAACTTAGACACCATCAGAAAAATGCAATAAAAGTTGTGATAGGGTACGTCCGGGAGAGTCCAACCACTTTATGGAAAAAGCATTATAACTTTTTGTTTTCTGAGAAAAAAAAATACCGTTAAAGCATTGCCTAAAGCAGGGGCTCCCAAAGTGCGGCCCGCTGGCCATATGCTGCCCGCAAAGCCCGTGAATGCGGCCCGCGATATCGATACGATATATTATATTTTTATTAAAAAGTAAATAGTAAAATAAATAATAAATATTACAAATACGATATAATAAAATATTTTAATATTTTAAAAAAATTCTTACAGAGCTTTAACCATAATCGTTTGTATTAATAAAATATTGTTTAGTTTATACTTAAAAAATTATTTTAGTATGTCTAGTCTAGTTATTACACATTGTATAGAAATATAATATAGTAGTCTCATATAGATACGAAACTGTTAATCATTTAAGACATGCAATTTGAATTGATAAGAATTACAGGGAAATATCGATGCTAAGAATTCTTATCGGAACAATTCCTTAATTGATTTTTATAAAGAATTATCATGCGTGAATTATCCGAAATACGAAAAGATGCTCAACAAATATTTCCATTATTTGAGAGCACATATATTTGCGAAAAAGCTTTTTCTATACTAATAAAAAAAAAATAAGAAATACATAGTTAAATTATTTAAAACAAAAAAATCGTGGTTATTGTTTTGATTTTACTCCGTTTTTTTTGCCCGCAAAAAAATTCGGTAATATTAAATTGCCCCGCCAAAGAAAAACTTTGGGAACCCCTGGCCTAAAGGGTTTAGATAATATATAAGTAATAATTTATTATATCATACAAACATTTTTTTTTTAATGAAAAGTACAAACATTACAACTGGTCGATCTCACCGGTATGTCCGGGTTAGACTGACCACCAACTACGGGCCGACTAGGAAAAAATAACACAACATATATCTTAGAACTTAAAACAGAATATTATTAATAAAATAATAATAAAAAGTATAAACAAATTTTGTTTTTAGGATTTTATTTTAGTTTTCAGCAGAAATTTTCGAATTTTGAGCATTCATTATGAAGCCAACGACTAATTTGTTTATAACCGGCCCATCTAAATTTTGTAAACCTCCTATTTCATGCGCCGGTAGAGACTGGTCGGTCTCACCCGGTGGTCGATCTCTCCATGACTTACCCTACCATAAAACTTCAGATAATGAATCGCAACTACATAGATACTAGTAAAGTCTAGTTGAAAAGTCTTGAAAGTGACCTTCACCCGTCGAAACTCGAGTCGTGTTAAATGTTTAACTATATATAACTGTTACTAATAAGTTATATAATATTTTTATATATTAAGTGTGGTTAAAACATAGTGAATTTATCAATAGACCTTTTTACGATTAGTTAAGCGCATGCGCGTCCGCCAAGTTTGAAAGGCAAAGGGGATTGTTATTTTCACTGCTAATACGTCAAAAAGTGCCAGAAAAACATGCCGGAAATGGACACATGCGCACAAAAAATTCAACTATGAAAACGTCTATTCAGTGCAATAATTTGTTCAATAAACGTTAATGAATGTTACGATTGGAACAATAACATAATACAAAGACAAAAATAGATACAACATATTCGATCAAAATAACTTGAAGATTTCCTTATGAAATAAAAATTAAAAAATAATAACTAAAGACGCAATCCATTTACCGCTTTGGCGTGTGCAGTACATATTTTTCCACTCTCGCACGTATGACAACGAACTGCTACGCACTGACGCATTGGTGTGCGGAAACCTTAATACATGTGCTGCCTGCTACGATACTTAGAAAAAAAACATTGGCATCACATCAGGTTTACGAACTTGGTTGTAAAATAGTTTATAATAATTGTAGGTTTTTCATAAATTTGAATTTGTGATTCAGAATTTGCTAGTAATAAAATGAATTCCTAAATTATATAAGTAGATTTCGTTAATTTAATTTATAAATTTAAATATCGACTAGGGCGCCAAAAGCATTGATACGGCTCACAATCAGTTTGGGTATTAAAACATAAATTATTTTCGTAAAAAATATAGTTCTATTTTTATAAATAATATAATATAATTTCACTATTTTACTGATAAATAAATTTCTTTGAATTGACCCTGAAAATTTCTCTCGCGACCCCTCGAGGCGCGACCGACGGATTGCGCACCACTGTTCTAGACTAATCAGTTTGTATAATCTAAATTTTCTAACATGGTTCAGTGCTGGTTTTATAGCCTTATATATGTGTCTACTTTGTCTAATTTCGAGTCTTGTTAATCTAGTCTCATTTATCTTGTCTTTCTTCTACAGTTTCACCTCTCTATTTCTTTGTACTCCTATTCAATTTTGTCTCTCCAAGCCTCATATATCTAGTCTTATCTCTATAGTCGTTCCTGTCTAGTTTTGCCTGTTTAGTTTAGGCTGTCTAATCTTAGTTGTTTCGTCAATTAATCTCAATTGATAGCAATATCTACACATAACAGATTGACACAATGCGGAAACAAAATTTGTGATATTCGATATGTTAAATGAAATGTGTCCCGGACTATTATTTGTATTGGTTCGATATATGGTAATTCTGCTGTAGAATTCTAGTAGGGTGTAAGGTTCCACGTTTATGAGGCTGATGTGGAGTTGCTTTTTGAAGTCCTTTATTTTAGTGATACGCTTGAAATGCTATGGAAGACTGTTTTATAACTCGATATAAGGTGTAAGGTGGAATGGATAATGACATCGTTGCATCAGCTTGTGGGGCAGTATTCTGTAGATAAATTTTTTATTTCTGGTGTCTCTAAAGTGAATGAATTTATATTCTTCGAAAGGTTCTTAATGGTTGTAAAAGCTTAAAAGTTCTAAAAGGTTCTTAAATAAGAATATTAGAGATGGTGCCTGTCACCGGTAGGATGTTATCAAATCTAAATGTTCCTCTACAAACTTCAGAGTACGATAGTTTAGCTATAGCTGCAGTCTTGGGTTTTGTCTTGGGCAGACTAGATAAAACTAGACAAGTCGTTTTTGTATAGTCTTATCTTTATAGTCTTGCCTGTCTATTTTCGTCTTTTCATTTTGTCCGTCTGATATTATCTGTCTAGTCTGTACAAAATAAAATAGACAAAATTTTTGTCAAACAGATGCGAATCTTGTAAAAGAAAAACCAATTTCGTTTCAGAAGATACAACATAGAGTTAGTAAATCAAGTCATCAAGGTTCGATAATATGCTTTCCTTAGAAAATGCTTTGAATTTCCTGCGCTGAGTCTCTTTGACACACTTCCGACGATAGATCGATAACCAATTCTTGCGCCGTATATTGCCCGAAATATGCACATTTTAAGTAATCCAATTCCCCCGAAAACGGAATAAACATGATTCCGATGTAAACGGGCACCGCAGATCATAAATTCATCTAAATAATTCATAAGCAGTAAATTTGCCACGTGCAGAGGAATCACATGCATTTAATAGGTTGTCGTGTAGTTTTTTTACGTGGGAAAAATCTTTGTGTCGCGTCGCGTTATGGAGTTACGGAGTGGTAGGGGCAAAGCAACAGAGACAAACAGCAATTTAGTGTATAAATATTATATTATATGAGATGGTAAATCATGTATAATGGAAGAAGTAAATAAAGCAATTAAGAGACGCATGGGATTCGAACCGGGTTTGTGTTTTTTGTGTACGGTCGAAAACGCGGAAATTTTACGATTTTTTGTTTGCTGTAGTTGCGTATAAATTGCACGCCGTAAAAATTATGGAAAACTTGTAATTGGTCTAATTGGTTTAATTATTTATTGAATTGTCTATTTATAACATTTTTATTTATTTCAATGCAATGAATATTAATTTTAATGAAATTGATGTGTACATTCCTGTTTGTTTAAAAATTATGCAAATTTCAGGTTTTACATTTCATTTAAATTTATTTTTATTTATTATTATATACAAGGAAAAAAACTGTGTGAAATGGGCTGTGCTAAATAAGTCCACTCGTGAAAAAGAAAATGAGTTAATGTTAGATTTAGTGAGATTTACATGATATTCTCTATTTATAATCACCCATTCAATGAAGCACGATTTCTACATCAAAAGAATTTTAAAATTTGATTCGATCGAAAGCATTTGATTTTGTTGAAGCAATCAGTAGTATAAATACTTAGAAAACAAAATCTCAAACCTAATTGTAAGATGTATCTTATATGAACATAGTTACAAATAAAACTAGGAGAAGATTCAAACTTAAAGACGACGAAGTTGAGTTTTTAGTTCAGATTGATTTATTAAAACTGTTTAGGTTACTTAATTTAAATATAAATAGTTGACGAAAAAGTATGAGTAGTTCAATTTGAGAGAAATTCAAGTTGTCTAACACTTGTAAATTTATAATTATTATTTATTTATATTATAAAAAACTTTATCTACTTTGCGTCTGTAATGGACTAACAGCACTCATATGCGTGCGGTTATGGCTCGCCGAGTGCTGTTATGAGTTAATTTTTTCAAGGTTGGCACTGAAATTCACATATGTCGGTGTCAAATTTTCGGCGAGATAGTTTTGTGGTTATGTTATGTGTGGAAATCGCGAATCCAAAAATTTAATTAATTAATGGTAATTAATAATTAACTAACGATATAACACATAGTTAATTGGATAAATAATTCGATGTTTCTTGAGCAGTAACACTCACACCAGGGACATTATATATGGTGCTACTATGACTGTTGCTATCAAATTGCAACATATCCGTTCATTCCTGACGCCCAAGCGCACCATTGCAACCCATTATCAAGACGATCTAAAATGAATACCTTTTCATACAAAGCTGCGATAGATATACATACAAATTTACCAACCTTCATAGCCAGGTAAGACTTATCATCTGCGCCCCATATAAATTTATATCTTCATCTAAAATCTTCGACTTTTTAGGTGCATAGCCCCGAGATATCCGTTTCAACAAGGGCTGCAATTTATAATATTTGGATATATCTACATCCTTCAATCTACTGTGCGTCTGTAATGGACTAACAGCACTCATTTGCGTGCGGTTATGGCTCGCCGAGTGCTGTTATGAGTTAATTTTTTCTAGGTTGGCACTGAAATTCACAGCTGTCGGTGTCAAATTTTCGGCGAGATAGTTTTGTGGTTATGTTATGTGTGGAAATCGCGAATCCAAAAATTTAATTAATTAATGCTAATTAATAATTAATTAATGAAATAACACATAGTTAATTGGATAAATAATTCGATGTTTCTTGAGCAGTAACACTCACACCAGGGACATTATATATGGTGCTACTATTACTGTTGCTATCAAATTGCAACATATCCGTTCATTCCTGACGCCCAAGCGCACCATTGCAACCCATTATCAAGACGATTTAAAATGAATACCTTTTCGTACAAAGCTGCGATAGATATACATACAAATTTACCAACCTTCATAGCCAGGTAAGACTTATCATCTGCGCCCCTTATAAATTTATATCTTCATCTAAAATCTTCGACTTTTTAGGTGCATAGCCTCGAGATATCCGTTTCAACAAGGCCTGCAATTTATAATATTTGGATATATTTACATCCTTATATATATATATATATATATATATATATATATATATATATATATATATATATATATATATATATATATATATATATATATAGATAAAGAGGACCTCAACATAGAATATATCGTGCATAAACTTATACTTCTTAAGTTGAAATTCGAAGTAAGCAAGTAAAACATTTTATCTACGACCACTATTGTAATTGCCGAATATTGTACACAGTTCGTGGATTATGTAAATACATCATACAACACACATATGTAACAATCCACGATTAATGTTATTTAATAATTCAAAATAACACTTGCTTGTTTGGTTTACAATTCGTTGATTAGTTGAGAGCTGCACATTGATACTGTTTTCAAATATAGTACTCTGTGATTTCCAAACAATCATTAAACGTCACATCATTCACATTGAAGCTGCCACTCATTTCGTTTTTTCACGTTTAAATCTAACGAAAACTACAAATAAGTACTAAATAAAAAGGTATGCAAGCAGTATTAATATATTTCTTTTAATTTCTATCAAGTTAAATAAGTTCGAAGGTGTTACATCAAACATATTTTTTTTATTAAACAGAAACAAATTAGTGTCGTCGTAGATAAAGTATAGTACATAATTCGAGTTGTAAGGCAATTACGTACTCGCGGAATTACGTACTCCCCGCTACGCGGGTCGAGCGTAATTGTTCCGCTCATACTTAATATGCTTCTTACAACTCTCATTACGTAATATACTATTCCGAAACAACTTTAACATTATTTTCATTGCACCACTCGTTAAATTTACTATAATGTTTTCCATATCGTGGAAGTGATTTATCCGGCAACAATTTGCTCACCGCATTTCCAGCAATTTGTTGAATTTCAGGTGGAGTACAAGATACTTTCTTACCCATTTTAATTTTAACCTTTAAATTAACTTCAAGTGTCTGTGAAATGTCAATTAACAGTGTTACCAACCATCTTAAAATTTTCTAAATAAGTATGGGCGATTTTTTATTCAGAAATGTCATAAAATGGCATAAAATGGCACAAAAGAGACAAAATACTATAAAAATTCGTTTGTAAGGCGTTTTTCAGCACTTGCCCATTAGAAAACTCCTCGCTACGCTCGCCGTTATAAACTTGAACGCGTGCTGAAAAACTGAATTCGTCCTTTAATACACAATAACAGACAGAATCCTTAAAATAATAATTATGTATTTTCTATATTTTTAGTATTGATTTAATAGCCTTGTCTTTATAGCCTATATGTCTACTTTGACTATTTGCTAATTTTTAAATTAAATTAAGATTAAATAAGCTAGATGCTGTGAATTTTAACTTTAAAAAGAAATTGTTTGCACCATAACCATATAGGTTCAGATAAGACCAGGCAAGATCAGACAAGACGAGATAAGACCCAATATGACCAAACAAGACCGGACAAGCCCAGACAAGGTCTCACAAGACAAGAAAAGACCACAAAAGACTTCACAAGAGAAGACAAGACCACACAAGACTAGACAAGACCAAACAAGACCAGACAATACCAGACAAGACCAGAGAAGACCAAAGAAACCAGACAAGACCAGACAGAGCGAGGCAAGACCGGACAATATCTGACAAGGCTAGACAAGACGAGATGAAACCAGACAAGGCTAGACAAGGCCAGAAAAGACCAGGCAAGGCGAGACAAGACCAGACAATACTAGACAAGACTTGACAACACCACCTAAAACCAGGCAAGATCTGACAAGACCAGACAAGACCAGGTCAGACAAGATAAGACACGACCTGAGTAGCCCAGACAATACTAGACAATACTAGACAAAACCAGATAAAATCAGACAAAACCAGACGAAACCAGACAAGAGCTGACAAGACCATACAAGACCAGACCAAACTAAACAATACTAGAGAAGACTAAACGAGACTAGACAAATGCAGACAAGACCAGACAATACTAGACAGGATTAGACAAGACCAGATAAAACCAGGCAAAACCAGATAATATCAGACAAAACCAGACAAGAGCATACAAGAGCAGACAAAAGCAGACAGGATCAGACAAGACCATAGCAGACTAGATAAGACCAAGACCAGACAAGACCCGACAAAGCGATGCAAAAGCAGACAATAACGGACAATATCTGACAATACCGGACAATATCTGACAAGACTAGACAAGACCAGATGAAACTAGACAAGACCAGATAAATCTAGGCAAGACTAGAACAGACAAAGACAATGTATGACCAAACATGTTCAGGCCAGATAAATGAAATTAAGTTGAGATTGAAATGCATTTTGCTTGAAATTGAAACTTAATATTTCTAGACTTCAATTCGAAATTTATAAAAATTGACAAAATTCGGACTATATGGATGTTTTCATTTATATAATGCAAGCCAATTTTAAATTTGGACATAAACATTCAAATGTAGTCTAAATTATTCGGAATTTAAACTTGAAATCATACATTTTAGATGTGATAAGAATTAAGAATTGATATAAGAAAGTTTATTTCTGCACTGTTTCAGATTGAGGTGGAGATTAGTATCTATCAAATTGATATATCAAGCTTTGGAATGAAACAGTTAGACTACTAAATTAAAAAAACGAGATAAGAATGGAACTAATTTAATTTTGATAGTGGAATTATTAACAGTAGACTTGCTGGAAATTAAAATTATTCCAAAACAAGAAATTTAAAAGTAAATGTTGAAACTCGCTATGTAAATTACTTATTAGCACTATCACTATTGTGCTAAAGATTTTAAAATCATGCAAAAATTTGCATTTATTTTCACTTTCCAAGGAAAATTATATAAAAACATATAATTTATCCAAAATTACATTACAATTTTAATAGGATAGCAAACATTCTGCTTTAAACTGAAGTGCAAAATTCCTCAATAACTTATTTTACACAATTTACCATATTTCATGAATTCGCAATCGAAGTCAAACAGAAATTAAAAGTTGTACAAATACAATTATAAAACAATTTGCAAATTCATAAATTAAACGATATATGTATAAAATTACATTTATTAATAAAATTATATTTAAGTCCAGTATTACCTAATCCATTTTAACAGTAATTTATAATAAGATATTGTAGAAATTTTGAACAGAAAGTGTAATAATGATAGAAATTCGAAAATTGTTTCATTTGATTTTCGATCTAAGCCAGGGCTTCTTAAACTTTTTTCATTCACGACCCCATTTATGATTGTGATTTTTTCGCAACTCAAAAAATCTGGTGTAAAAATAAATACATGCAGAAGTAAGATGGATATGAAGAGGTCAAAGTTTAAGAAGATTATTGTTTCATAATTACAGGACGAAATCAAAATATTATTAATCTAACAAATATATGATAGATAACACAGCTTGGATAGCCATAGGCCACTAGGAAGAAAAAGTAGCAAAATCACATTTTTGTTCGAATTATAATATTTAGATTATATAATATTTAGATAATCCTTTAATAACAATAATCTTCTTAAACTTTGACCTCTTGATATCCATCTTACTTCATGTAATAATAAATTTGTGTAGTGGGAATCTTGGTATGAAAAACCTATCGTAACAGAGATTTGAAAAAACCTGGCTCTTAATAAAATTTATAGTCTTAACAGCATCCTGAAACACATCGTTCATTTCTGCTGCAATTTTTTTTTTGTTGCTGTGAGGTCCTGCCGATTAATGAGCCAGTGCATAAAATGAGCAGCTTGAAAAAATGATTTAAAACCAATATTTTGAGCTGTCATCGCCTTTCCAACATCCGTGCATACTCCACAGCAATTTTTACATTCTAACCCTTCAGTTTTTAAAAATTCGTTTAAAAAAAAAATTCGTTGTAAACTTTAGAATATATCTCTATTTCCGGCACATATTTTATTATTGTATTTAAATATTTTACATTTTCAAATTTCGCGACCCAAAGATTTCGCTAAGCGACCCCATTTAGGGTCGCGGCCCATAGTTTAAGAAGCTCCGATCTAAACAACTACCGTGGAATTTCTCTCGTCCCTGTAACATACAAGATTCTCTCCAAGGCGATACAAACAAAGGCAAAAAATCAGCGGGATAGTCAACTGGGAGAATACCAGTGAGGCTTCAGGAATACCCGATCCTGTGTTGAACAGATCCTCAATCTTAAAACTGTACTTGCGTCCTCGAAGATGAGAAACCGCAAGTCGCGTGGTCGTCACCCTTGTTGATTTTAGCAAGGTCCACGATTCCATTGATAGACAAACGCTTAACAAAGTACTACAGGAACTAGGGCTAGATAACAAAACCCGCAGACTCATTCTAGAAACCCTGACCAACATCCATTCCAAGGTTAAATTCAGAGGCGAGAGAGGGACTTTCCCCACTTCTCTTCAACTGTGTCCTTGAAAAGGTTATGAGAGAATGGCGCAAGGCACTGATCAACATGGGTGCTCAGAGTGGTATCTACCTGGGACGTAAGAACGATGGACTGGTTGTAGATTGCCTGGCCTTTGCAGATGACATGGCACTGATTGCTGATTCTCTTGAGATGGCAACAATGCAGGTAAATTGCCTCAGAAAACAGGCTGCCAAAGTGGGTCTTCAAGTGTCGCTGGAGAAAACAGAATTTTTGACCAATGTTAAAGAAGCAAACAGAGAGATGTTACTAGAGCAGGGAAACATCAAGAGGTCTGACAAATTTAAGTATCTCGGCGAATGGATCGAACCTAACTTATCAGAAAGGGCATCATTATCCATGAGAGTGAACAAGTTAGAACTAGCCTATTGACTGACTAAGAACACCTACAACAAGAAATGCCTGTCACTCAACCTGAAACTTAAGCACCACACATCAGTCTTACGACCAGAAGCCCTGTATGCCATGGAGTGTCTTTCCTTGAACCGAAGAGGTCTGGTAGAGAAATTGGAAATCAGAGAGAGGAGAATCCTCAGGAAGATCCTAGGCCCGGTAAAGGAAGATGGGGAATTCCCAAGACGACATAACTCTGAGCTCTACGAACATTTTGAGAGGCTCTCTGACTGTCCAAGGAAAAGAAGGGTACCTCTCTATGGCCACGTTCCAAGGCTTTCTCCAAACCGACTAACCAACTGTCTGTTCACCTTCTGGCAAAACAAGAAGGTTCGTACCACTTGGTTGACAGAAACCCAGAAGGAGATTAAAGAACTGGGAATAACAGATCTCCAAAACAGACAGTCTGTGAGACGCACCCTGAAGGAAGTCCGTGGATTTCAGGAAAAAGCCCGAAGGAAAGGTACCCCCTGGACAGAAGAGAGAAAGGAGTTACATCTTCAGAAGATGCGACAATACTGGTCAAAGTTCAAAGCCCAACAGTTGAACAGGCGTGGTCAAAAGTAAGCCTATTCGAAACAAGAAGGGGAAGAAAGATTTTCGATGTAAATAATCGAAATCTACATTTTTACTACATACAAATTAGCCTACTTATTTTACTCTATTGCATCTTGTCTATTACTTAATTTTTCTTATTTAGTCTACTCATATTTTTGGAATCAAAACAAATTAGTCTACTTATTTTACTTATTAGTCAGCACTAGTTCAGTCAAGTCCAGTTTAGTCCAATTTCTTTAGTTCTTTCTAATCTTGTTTGGATCGGTATAAGTTTTGTTTACGTTTGCTTTTTCTAACCTTAACTACGCTATTTTGTATTGTCTAGTGTTGCCAAGTCTATTCTTGTTTACTCTTGCTAATTCTAGTTCAGTCTATATAAATGTAATTCACTCATGTACAGTGTATACTCGAACCGACGAGAGAATGCAGTTATACTGCGCCGAAGTATGAGGGGCAAGGGACGCGCCTAGGTACGCGCAAGTTAGTTTGAGTTAAGAAATATGCGTCAGTTTTTCAAACACGGACAACACCGCGCACTCGAAATAATGTCGGGGTATGCGCAGAACAATACTAAAGTCGTCGAGACGAGATGTATTCTCTCGCTGGTACGAGTATAGTTAAATATAGTCCAGCCTAACCCAATTTAGTGCATTCTAGTCCATTCTACTTTAATCTGGTCGCCATTCAATTCCACTCTAGTTATGTGTAAACCAATCTTGTATTGATTACTTTATTGGATTAGAAAAAAATAGCTTCCCTGGTAGAAAAATCGTCGCCTTTGCCCGAAAACTGAACTGCATCCGGCAGGGGACCGATATAAAGGCCCGTTTACATGAACCTTGTTACAGACCCGATCGGGCAAAATTCCAGTTACCCGATTGTCGGGAGCCTGATGTGGTAACTGACCAAAGTAAAATACATTATCCAATTTCGATGAGCCCTATCAACTGCCCGAGTGGGAATAAGGAACAAATAAGGAACATCCTAATGAGACATAATCTTACCATGCCCGACCAGGTTCCCGGTTTCATTTCTACCAGGGTTGTTTAGAAAAGAAATAAAAACTGGAATAGCTGGTGAACTTATTAATTCGAAAATTTATCTAGCAATAAGGACATTAAGCATTTTCTATTCAAGTTTGTTTGACAAATTGAAACAAGCTAATATATTGAATATCTGTTTAACTACATATCTGATAAATTGGTTTATCCAAAAATTAAAATTTTAGTTTATTTTTCTGATCAAATTCAGACAAACTAAATAGCTTAGAGATTTTAGAAATATGAGCTTGTTTGTCTATAATTATGCTTGTCTGTCTACAATTCTGCTTTCCTGTATTTTAATGCTTATATAATGCTTTCTGTATATTATGGAATAGACAAAACTACAGAACAAGACTAGGTAAACTAGCAGATAGGTAAATTAGCAGACATAGATAACTGGACACACAGACATGGATAACAACACGATTGAAGGGACTAGCCGAACTGGACAGACTGAAAAAATAGACTAGACAGATGCTCGTGTTGAGAATTATCTGCCCTAATCTAACTAAAACTATAAAACTATATAGACAGACAAGTAACGGATAAGATTAGACAAATACTAAATTAGATATTTAAATCTAGCAATTAATTAATTAATCTGTGTGAAACGCGGGGGCGGCCTGGCGGTAGTGATATCCACTTTAAAAACTGTAAAGGCTGCCTATTCTTGTGTCTAAGATCAAGACACTAAGCACGTGTGGGCAGCACTGTAGCTAGGGATTGCAATCCGGTGTCATTTTCAATCAGGCCGTAGAATTTCCACCGATCCGGCCGGATCGATGGAATTAGATCTAACATAATAAATTTTACTTAATCTATTGAGATCACAACAATTCGGTATTTGAGCATGCTAACAAGTCTGATTCTTATCAATATGAATCTAATGAATCATAATGATCTGTCTAATGAAATATAATATCTATTGATGTCTATTTAGTTTGATCAACTTACGGATAATGGTAAGATAAATACGGTATTTGCCGGTGCATAAGGCGCACCCTATTAAACCTACTTTTGTGCGCCTATAACGCGGACCTATGTTTTAGAGCTCAACCTCATTTTCATTGATCTGTCGCTTTCTTATTTTTAAAAATAGCAACCATAGCCCAGTCATTTTAGCATTTCACCCCGAAATCTAACTGAAGAAGCTGAATTTTTGTATAGAGCTTTATTTTAGCATTACAAATGTTGTCTCAAAAGTCACATCCCATGTAGGAACCGCCAGAGTTGAATGACGGGGCCTAGCCTGGTCCAGTACTGGGGAGCCCAGCTTTGGCGGCCCGATATTGGCCCATGCTTGAGCCAAGACGGGCTAATTAGCCTTGGCCGACCCAACGATTGCCCTAGCCTGGGCCAACATTGGTTTGCCATAGAATGGCCAACGCAAGGGAGCCCAGCCTTGGGCCAAGACTGGACAACCAAGTCTTGGCCGATCCAATGGTTACCCAAGCCTGGGCCAACATTGGTTTGCCATAGAATGGCCAACGCAAGGGAGCCCAGCCTTGGGCCAAGACTAGACAACCTAGCCTAGCAACAAACTAACGTCCGAAAGTATCCGAACTTCCCCGATGTTAGCATGTACACGATGTTGAGACGCAACGTATACCATACGACTTATTTACGTCGACATAGTTGTTACAGTATCAGCACTAGTTCTTTGTGACTTCATTAAATAAAGTAATATTTTGATTTAAAATAAAAACCATGTCTGATTCATATCGGAGAGTTAAAAGATGGCGAGCGTTGCGTAAGAAAAATAATGTTAGTGAAACAAATAATGTAGATGAAAATAAAACCAGTGTAAGTGTAAGTAATTTAACTCATAGTGACAACCATGTTGGTGACAATTCTAGTGAATCTGTTTCAGAACCAAGTGATTTAGTGGTTTATGAAAATGATAATATTATTAAAACTAACAATTTTAACAACAGCTGTAAAAGTAATACCAGTGATGACAGTGAATCTACTAATAATATAAACAATGATGATCGACTTCCGGATGAATGTATTACAAATATTGAATATATTAAACAAAAAAAGACATTACGTGAAAAACTTCGTAATTGGACACTGGATAACATTAACATACTAATTTTATAAATTTTATAACTGTTAAAATTTATACTGTTTCTAGACGTAGTCGATTATCAATCACTAGGATTATACCTAGAAGGCGTAATGAAACGTGAATTCGCAAGCATGAGGCAAAGTGTCAATGCGAACGTCACCGATAAAATCCAACAAGTGTTGAAAGTCGTCCAATACTCCGCCGATCCACCAGGAAAAGAACAAGCATGGAAAAATATCGGCGAAGAATTGCCTTTTCAAGAAGATGACGAATTTATAAAGTTTGATGAATCGCTCAAAAATAATGAGTTAAAAACAACTGCTTTGGTATGTACAAATTATTTATATTGTATTTATTGGGATTCTTGGCTCTAGTATTGCTTAAATATTAGACGTCTGCTGGTAAAAATAATACATATATACAAAAATTTATGTAAAATATAAAAAATAAATGTACTATTTAATTGTTTTTTACAGATTGATATTTTTAAAATGGTTACGGCCGGATCCAACGATTGCGACAACGATGTTCAATCAATCATGAAGAAATTAATAAAAAAAGATATCCAATTAGTATACAGTGGTTGTGGTAAAAAAGTAAAAGGCATTGGAAAAAAAAGTTTTAAACAAACTGAGACATTTAAGGAAATGGAGAGTAAGTTAATGCTCGATTAAATTTTTAATAGTATAGTAATAATCATAATTTAATGACTGGTTATTTTCAGAATTTTTGAAGGCTAAATATCACGATCGTAAGGATAAAATATCAATACTATCCCTAGTAAGTCGGTTTTTGTCGGGAGCAAAAGATAGGGATGGCGGACGAGCTAACCGTGATATAAATAATTGATTTTATTATTATTTTATTATTATATATTATTATATTTATTATTTCTCATAATTGTATGAATGTGTTGAAAAATGACAGCTTTGAAAACATCAAAAAATAAATCTACTTGTATTTTGAAATGTCTTATCAAATGACTAAATTTTTGTAAATCAAAGTATAACCTTTTACTATAGTTTGTCAACTATGAAATCCCCATGGAGTCTTCCACGTCATTAATGATAGAAATTATCATTGAATTTATTATTGATATTATAAGTTTGAGTTAATCCTATAAAGTAAACTTGGGTCAGTTTTGGTAATTTTGCTTGGGCCAATTTTAAAAAGTAAGCGTGAGCAGTCTTGTAAATATGGCCCAGATTTGAAACTCAACTATGGCTCAGCCCTGACAACCAGACATGGGCCAGACTTGAAACAACTATGGCCCAGTCCTGGCAACCAGGCATGGGCCAGACTTGAAACTTAACTATGGCCCAGTCCTGGCAACCAGGCATGGGCCAGACTTGAAATTTAACTATGGCCCAGTCCTGGCAACCAGGCGTGGGCCAGTCGTGGTAACCAGTCATGGGCCAGCATTATCATTCCAGACTTTAACCAAGACTGGGCCAAGTCTGGCTTACAAGTCTGGCCCAGAGTTCTGCATAGTTGGACCAAGCGTGGGCCAAGCCTGGGCCCGCCGTACTTTCCTACATGGGATATGCCAACATGTCAGCGTTCTTAGATATTCAATGTCAAAGGTTGCAAAAATAAGTTTTTTGAGAATATCTCGATTTTTTCTGCCTCCTACCGTATGTATGCTCACATGTTGGCTTATGTGACTTTTGAGACAACATTTGTTATGCCAAAATAAAGGTTTATACAAAAATTCAGCTTCTCTCGTTAGATTCCGAGATTGACCTCTTTTTTTGGCTAATTTGACTGGGCTACCAAGCAGTTTCAACATTTAGGTTTTTTTGGGGAAATTCGAGGTTATTACTTTTTCAAAATTCCTAAAAATAGTGTCACAGTAGAAAAAATAGTGAGAGTCTATGAATGTTAATTTTGTCAAATCTTAACCTCGTCTTCATTAATCTGTCGATGACTTATTTTTCGAAATATTTACAAAACGGTTTCAAATTTTCAAAATTTGGACTTGTTTTGTTGTTATTGGATTTCCAAAATTCTTCCAAATAGTGGCGCGAAGAGGAAAATAGTGAGAGTCTACAAATGTTTATTTTGTAAAATCTCAATCTCATCTTCATTGATCAGGCGCTGCCTTATTTTTGAAACATAACGGTTTCAGATTTTTAAAATTTGGTCTATTTAGACAAATTTACAGTTTTCAGATTTCCTAAATTCCTCGAAATAGTCACACAGTAAATAAACCAGTGAGAGTCTACAAATGTTAATTTTGTAAAATCTCAACCTCATCTTCATTGATCTGTGGCTGTTTATTGTTCAAAATATTAACAAAGCGGTTTTAGATTATCAATCACGCTAATGTGGTCACCGGGTCACCAGGGCATATATGGAAATGAAATGGCCGACGCACTCGCCAAAAGGATCCCTTCTTGGGCCCGGAGCCAACTTGTGGGCTTACAAAGGCCCACTTAAGGCAGGAGGCTAAGAAATGGGAAGAAGAGCAAAAGCAAACCCACTGGAAGAACACGCCAGGACAGCGACAAGCTAAAATGCTCATAAACTATCCTGCCGAAATAACGCAGCAGATGCTAAGCTTCTCTAGAAGAGAAATCAGAACTTTGGTAGGCATACTCATAGGACATTGTCCGGTGAGATATCACCTACACAAAATGAGAAATGCAGAGGAAGTTGCCTGTAGATTATGTGAACCAGATGAAGAAACCGCTGAACACATAATGTGCACATGTGTAGCGCTAGCACACATAAGGCTTGCCCACTTCGGGCTCGCAAGATTGACCACCTTGAAGCTAGCCTCTCAGGAATATATAGACTTCGTTCACGAAGTTGAATTCCTGGGAGAGTAATTGTAGTAGGGTCAAGCACAATAGATCAAGTTGGTCGCAGTGCAGAAAGGCTTTGCAGCCAAACGACCCAAAAAAAAGAAATAATAATAATCGGTTATCAAAATTTGGACTTTTTAAAGTAATTTATGGTTCTTGGATTTCCAAAATTGCTTCAAATAGTTGCACAGTCAGGAAAATAGTGAGTCTGCAAATGTTAAATATAGATTTAGTAAAAGAGAGAGTAAAAGAGAGAGAGATAACTAGATTTTGTAAAATTTTAAACTTATCTTTATTGATATGTCGTCGCCTTATTTTTCACAACATTAAAAAATTGGTTTAAGGTTTTTAAAATTTGGACTTTTTGGGGAAATTTGTAGTTTTTAGATTTCCAAAAATCCTCCAAACAGTCACACAGTAAAGAAACTAGTGAGAGACTACAAATGTTAATTTTGTAAAATCTCAACCTCATCTTCATTGTTCTGTCGCTGCCATATTTCTCAAAATACTAACAAATAGGGATTGCAATCCGTGTCATTTTCAATTCGGCTGGATCGATGGAATTAATTATATGTGTAATAATTAGTGATGCCGGATCCGCCGGATTATCGGATTCGGTTTTCCGGATTGACATCAATCAATCAATCAACTGTAGCACCAATGAAGAGGAAGAATCTAATTATTCTAAATAAAATTTGTTTTAAAATAATATATATGTATATATATATATAATTATATATATATATATATATATATATAATATATATATATATATATATATATATATATATATATATATATATATATATATAGTCATAATCTAAACCACACTAGTAAAGAGTTGGGATAATGCACGACAAATTTAACACTCAAATAACGAAACAACTATAAATCCCAACGACAAAAATTGCAAATGCTCGACAAAATAAGGTTCTATTACGACTAAAGATCGTACTGTAAATAACCTGGCCTAATCTAACTAAAAATATAAGACTGAACAGATAAGATTAGGATAGACAAGACTAGACAGACCAAATGAAACATAAATGGCAGATCTAGGCAGATAAGACTAGATAGACAAGGCTAAAGAAACAAGACTAGAAATCTGGGACTATATAGACAAGAATTCACCAACCAAACAAGACAACCAAGCCAAACAAGACTAGACAGACAAGACTAATTAGGTACGCCATATAGAGGTAAGAATATACAAAGAAGACGAGACAGACTAAAGTAGATAAGCAAGAATACACAAGCAAGTTTAGACATATAATGCAAAATACACAAGACTAGACAGAGAAAACAAGGCGAACAAGCCTTGAAAGACAAGACTTTATAGACAAAACTATACAGATAAGCCTTGTTAAGTAAGACTAGATAGAAAAACCGGACTGACAAAACTAGACAGGCAAAACTAGACATACAAGACCAGACAAATAAGACTAGACAGACAGTACCAGACAGACAAGAAATGATAGACTAGATTATAGAGATAATATTTCTCTGTTTAATTATAGTGGATAGATATGATTAGACGAACTAGACGGAACACACAAGACTAGACATACAATGCTGGATAGACAAGATTAGTCCGATAAGACTAGACAGACAATATTAGACAGACCAAACTATACAAAACTAGATAGTTAAGACTCGAATATAATGAAAAGCTAGATAGACCACAGTAAGGAGACATGAATAGACAGTCTAGACAGGAAGTCAAAAGTAGACGTGCATAAAAAAACGAAACTAAACAGAAAAGTAGATGAATAAGAAAAGGATACCATAGACTATGGTGGACTATTGTTTTGTTTGGAAATAATTTTATAATGGATGGGAAGCGTAGGCAAAAAATTCCACTGGGAAAATTTTGAACCGACGAGGAAAACCTTATTAAAACGAAACCAAGGACGCGCATTTATATATTTCCTTTATTATTGTTTACATATTTGCATAGTTTATTAAATGCTATAAACTAATAATAAAGGAACATGCTTAAACGTTGCATAAATATGGATTTTCCATGGAAAAGCTGCATTTAAATTAATTTTAAATGAAAATAAAACAATAGACAATGTATAAGCATGAAATAAAATAATTAATTAACTAAATTTATATGGTTTTGCGATATTTAATCTAAATTCGATTTGATTCTTTTTAGGATTCCGTTGTTACCAACAAGGAACCCTTATAGATTCGATCTGTCCGTTCGTCCGTCAGTGCGCAGTTTAGCTCACAAGGGGGGCCTGTCAACTCGGTCAGATGGCCATTTTTACGCCGACCAGTAAGTTACCGACAATTCATAAGCCCGCTATGTTAGCATAAATTTCAATGGTAGGTCAGCGCAACGGTAAGAGCTCGGGTTCATAGTACGAGGATCGCTGGTTCGATTCCCCGTGGGGCGGGAACTTTTTTTTTTACTAATAAAATAATTAAATTGACAAATTAATAATTACAATTAAAAAGTTAAAAAATAATAAATAATAATAAAAGAAAGTAATTTTAAAAATTGTAAAAAAGCGTCCCCACGGGGAATCGAACCAGCGATCCTCGTACTATGAACCCGAGCTCTTACCGCTGCGCTGACCGGCCATTGAAATTTATACTCTCGTAGCGGGCTTATGAGTTGGCAGTAACTTACCGGTCGGCGTAAAAATGGCAATCTGGCTCTCCCGCTTGCGTCAATTTCATTTATAGTCAAGCCCTATATATACTGTAAATTTGGGCCAAATCGGTGATGACGAGTTGACAGGGCCCCCTTGTCAGAGAGTATTAGAAATATATGCTGTAATTTGGCATGGCTACGCCGACACGCGGATCACGCCGATTAAGAACAAAAGCTCGACAAAAAGGTAAAATAAAATCTTGACAAAAAAAATAAGGTACACCTCTACACTTAAGGTGGGGGCTTTTTTTTATCGGCTACCCAATGGTGCGGGATGTCGCTGGATAGGCCTTTCAAAAATATTATAGGTTTGTGAAAACAATATTTCGATTAAGAAATCCGTTTGTGAAATATTAAGCTTTAAAGCTTTAAAGCTGGAAATTTTTGTTTGAGTCAAGTGTCCCCCCAATTGCCAGCTAAATGGTTGTTTCTGGATATGTGAAAAAATTAACAATAGTAGTTTATATAACGAAGTTAAAAGGAAAAGTATCTCAGCTAACAATAAGTAGGCTTTATTAGTTTACGAGTAATAGTCGACCAACTTACAAAATGTAGCAACTCGAGCGGCAGCCGTATAGCAGCATTATATTATTGGTTATGTTGAACTTCGTGTTATGTTCAAACTCGACAACATCCATGTCAGCTGATTAAGTTATTGGTTATGGAATTTTTAAGACATTTGAGTCTTAAGTCATAAGAGTAAGAATGGCAACTACGGAACCCTACATTGCGTGTGGCCCCACACGCACTTGGCCGTTTTATTTTTTCATGTAATTGTTTGTAAATTTCTTAATACTTCTTCTTTATTAATAACATTTTTTTTAATTAGCCTAAAACCCAATCAATTTCAAGTAAAACATTTCTCCTAATAAATCGTATTTAATCTTGTCCACTTAATCTTATAGACCAATCTTACATAACTATAATAATAACTATCTTAATTTCATCACTTGGCTGTATTCACACAACTTTCAGACAATCGAACCGAAACACAAACTCTTCCTCAAGTTTCTTCTTGAAACCATGTTTCTATCTAATAAAAAAATATGATTAAATCCAGTATCATTCTTCACGGAATTCGAGGACCCATTGTCCATCTGCTCTCTCATCCTCAACAATTACTTTCCAGAAAAAAGCAATCGATAAACGTCAGAGCTTCGCTATAAAGCTTCATCTTCCAGAATCGGCAACAAATCTCTCGTTTCTTTTTACAAAACAAACGTAAGTATAAATCCCTAACACAACAACAAAAAATACTACTGAAGGATTCACTAGATGTTCCAACAAGTTTCACTCATCCATATGAAACATACGTTTGCTAAATCAGATTAAAAACAAACAACCCAATAAGATCTTATTAAGTCTAATTTTTAATTAGCTAAACATTAAGAGAAGTTTAAACACACTAGGATGTCTAGTTTGTAATACAACTGGGTTGATTTGTGTTGGCTAATCTTGTCATTGCCTTGTCATGTCAAATATTTGATACATTTTATTTTAGATATTTGTTTATCATCTAGAGTTTATCAATGATATTATACTTCATTACAACCAAATATATATTTGATTCTTGTTCAGGTCCTTGTCAACTAGTCGAGTCGGGCGTCTTCTCTAGCCTTCTCTAGTTTATCAAGTCTTGTCTTGTGTTTTTTAGTCTTCCCTAGTATTATCTGATTTTATCCGACCTCGCCTTAGCTTAACCACCTACGCTTTACTGACGATATCGTAATGATCTCAGACCGACTAGACTAGGCAAATGAAATGGTCTCAGCACTATCCGTAGCCTCCCAAAAGTAGGTTTAAAAATCAACATCCCCAAGACACAATTTATGACAAACTTAGTTCCCAGTTGCAACCTAATGTTAGAAGCTAAGTAAATTCAATACGTAACATCTTACAAATACCTGGGACATGAAATCTGAATGGGAAGAGATAATCAGACCTGCGAATTAAACAGAAGGATAGGACTGACATGGGCTGCCTTTGGCAAGCCGAGACACGTATAAAAAACATACCGATGTGCCCTAAAAGAAGAACTACGCACAAGAACAAAAGTTACGGATGCAATTGAAAGAGTCACACACCTAAAATGGAACTGGGCTGGTCACGTTGGAAGAATGTCGGACAACAAATGGACGAAGAGAATATTAGAATGGCGCCGAAGAGACGAAGCACATATAAACAGAGGACGACCGCCGACCCGATGGACGGACGATTTAAGAAGGATTTTCCCGAACTGGATCCAGGATGCCCAAGACCGAGCAAGATGCTCTAGGTTAAGAGAGACTTATGTCCAGCAGTGGACGATACAAGCTGCTATATGATGATGATGATGCTGGTGTCTGGTCTTGACTCACTAGACAAGTGTAGAGAATACTTACAAATATCTAGAATACAAGTTACTGTTGGGTAAAACTAGACAATATTACTAATACATTAATAGACAATACTGTCTACTGCCAATATTACAGACAAGACTAGACAGAAAACACTAGACTGACAAGACTATATAGACAAGACTAGACAGGCAAAACTAGATATACAAGACTAGATATTTGATTTATGTCCAGCCTCAACTAGTCTAGTCTCCCAAGACTAAACACAAAGGACCAGACAGGCAATACTTGGAAGACAAAATTTAAGGTTTTTTGTTAAAATTGTGAACAAAATGAACTGAACAAGATTTTATAACAAACCTAGAAACAATTTTCTATTTGAATTAGTAGAAAATTCATCTCGGCATTTTTCTTTCATCTACATTTTCCCGCCTCTTGTTGCTCTCACAACGCTTTCTCTATATCGCAGTTAAAAAGCTGTAATAATTGGTTCTTTACATAAAAGCGCCAACTTTTGTTCGCTGGAGTAGAACCTGGCAAGGGCAAGGCTAATTGCTTGATATTGACTACACATATTACACTACACAATCAAGTTTTATTTCCATCCGACCGTTATTAACAAATCATTTATTTATTTACAGCAACTTCAAAACATTCTTTCCCAACTTGATTGATTATTATCTCACTTGTCTCAATTAATTGAGCAAAAACAGACTCAACAAACTTGTTTGTTTTCTTCCCTCAAGTTAAACTTATTTATCTAGTTTTGTCTAATTCTTCAGGGTCATTGTTAGTCACGTTGTTACTGTTTATGTATTAAATTGTTATACTTATATGTTATATTGTTTAATATCATCCAAATAATTTAATTTCTTCAAACTAATTTCGTTAGTAGTTACTAGGGTTTTCGCGTACCCGACTTTTTTTAATACCCGGGTATCGGGTATTATTTTTTCATATACTCGGGTATACCCGAGTACCCGGGTATTTGCAATTTTTGCAGAAAAAGGGGCAATTTTCTTATAATAAAGTTTTATTTTACTACGAAAGAGTGAAGAATGTCAATAAGTCTCCTTAACTTATAGTACAATCAGTCACACAGTTAAACAGTCTTCTTCTCATTAACTACTTGGGAACTAAAATAGCTTTTTACTACAATAAATTCTGTTATAAAATAACAAAAATATAACTAAATAAACTTTCTGCTCTGACATAAACCACATAGTGCAAATTAAATTTATTAGATTTGATACACGAGGAAAGACTTTCCGGATTATGTAAATATTTGACAAGAGAAAATACACACACATCTCTTCCTTCTTGGCCTCTTTGATCGAGGGCTGCCTAAAGTTCGTCAGATAAAGTAGTACCGATTTTTTGGATAGTATCCAGAGGAAGAATGGTAGTATATTTCTGACTCAGTGCTCCTCCCACCGCTAATTTAAGAGGGTTCAATGTTTGCAGTAAATTTTCTAAACCTTACTCATTTACCTCATTCCAGCAATAATTTATATCAGCGAGTGCATGTTTGATGTTGCTTCTTCTTCTTGTATCGAATAGGCCTACTTTGGACCACACTTGCTCAACTGTTGGGCTTTGATCTTTGCCCAGTATTGTCGCATCTTCTGCCGGTGTAACTCTTTTCTCTCTTCTGTCCAGGGGGTACCTTTCCTTCGGGGTTTTTCCTAAAATCCACGGACTTCCTTCAGGGTGCGTCTCAGAGATAGTCTGTTTTGGAAATCTGTTATACCCAGTTTTTTAATATCCTTCTGGGTTTCTGTCAACCAAGTAATACGAACCTTCTAGTTTTGCTAGAAGGTGAACAAACGGTTGGTTAGTCGGTTTGGAGGCAATCTTGCAACGCGGCCATAGGGGCCCCCTTTGAAGCTGTTTATTAATTTTAGAAATCTTTCCAAAATTATCAGGTACTCTTTACGCTAAGTTATCGTCACTGTCACTAGAAAAAATATCCTAATCACATTGTTCTTCAATATCCTCGTAAGTTTTGTCTTCATCTTCTGTAATAGTTTTCGTTTTGTATATAACATCTATCACAGCTAAGTGCACAGCGTGATTTATGCAGAGCATCATCTCTGTTGGGCTTTCTCTGCCAAACTTTTGCAAAACCGTTGCACCAACCGTACTACTAGCCACAATGAGACGTTCAAGTTTTAAACCGAATTTGTCCAGATGCCTAAGAACCATATGTCCGCATTTTCCAGATATAAAAACCAGCCCTAGGTTGAATACTGTTCTGTCATCAGAATGCAAGTTTTTGTTTAAGTAACGACGATTTTTTAAGCTCGACCAATCATCAAGAGTTAGACTGAATCTACTATCAGAGTTTGTTATCGTTTGCAACTCGTTAACCACACTTGATTCTTGTTGTTCAAAATACTCTAGAACCAGTTCTATTGTCCTGCCTTCGCTTTTCGGTAGAATTAGCTGTTTATGATGAAAAGCTTCTCCGATGAATTTACTACGAGTGACGGCCAGAATGGAAATACCGTCTTATAGAACCAAACGTGTAATAATTTCGGAAATTTTTGTACAAGGTTGAAAAAAAAATGTTTCACGGTCAGATTCAGATTGAGAAGACGATGTCGATGGCACTTCTTTTTCGCACGTAGAGTTCTGTTTTTCGACCTTTATTTTATGTACTTTATTGTACTGCTGTCTACCCCTCTTTTGATCCGGACGTCCAGGACTCCTTCCATCTCTTCTGCTTCTTCTTCTTTGTCTTCTGCTTTGTGGTCTTCCGTCTTTTGCCCACTTGGAAATTCTATCCTGGTCCATCCTGTCTACATGGTCTCTCGAGTGCCTTCTCCGGGATCTGGCCCATCTGACAACATCTTCCGTTTGTAATTCATCTCTTATGGCGCTGCTTCTAATTTGATCCCGTAGTGTTACGCCTTTTATTGCTTTCAGCGTTTTCATTTCGCTGCTTCTCAAGAGTTTCTTAGTTTTTGTTCAGAGTATGTTATGATAGGTCTTATACAGGTTTTATATATCCCTATCTTGCATTCTGCCGTCATATATTTGTTTTTCCACAGGTTTCTTAGGCTACCGGAAATGAATGACGCTTTGATGCAGTTCGCTCTTACTTCCTCAATCAGGTTTCTGCTGCTCGATATTTGCGACCCTAGGTAGTTGAATTTCATGACCTGTTCTATCATTTTATTTCCCACCATAAGTTTGCACCTGACAGACTCTTTGCATATAATCATTGCTTTAGTTTTCTGTTGATATGATCATGTTGAATTTTTTGGCGGTTTTATTGAGTGCAAATAGTAATCTTTGTAGGTCGTCTTCGTGCTCTGATTATTTCGTTCATCATGATGTTACAGAGGGTTGGACTTAAGCTGTCCCCCTGTCTAATTCCAGCCTTGATGTCAATTTTTCCAGTTAGCGTTTGGTCCGCTTTGATGATGTATTATTTTTATTTAAGTCTTTTATTACGTTAATGTATCTGTCATCCACTCGATGTTGACGTAGAATATTTGTCGATCAATTGTATTCGGTCAAATGCTTGTTTGAAGTCCACCATACATAAGTAGACAGGTTTGTCAAATTCAATTCCTTTCTCACCTAGTTGTCGCACTATGAAGATAGCTTCTATTGTTGATCTATTTTTGCGAAATCCCTGCTGTTCTTCACAGGCAACTTGAAGAACGGCAACTTCGATTTTCTCGGCTAATATTTTTGTGAAAATTTTGATCACTTGCCGCGGTAGGTCTTGGGTTCTTTTTTGAAACCTTTCTTGAAAATTGGTATTGTTATGCTGGTCCTCGATTCTTCTGGAATTCGTTCTTCTTGCAGGATTATTCGAAAGAGCTGCATTATTTCTTTAATGATGGTATTTCCCCCATTTTTGATCATTTCTTTGCTGATATTATCAATGTCTGGTGCTTTTCGATTTTTTTAGATTTTTCACTGTCTTGGGGATATCATCTGTTGTAATTGGTTGTTCATCGGTTGTGCCTGTGGGTGCCTGTGTTATGTATTTTGCGTCTTCAGTTTCTGCTTCTGTCTATATAGATTTCTTTCGTAAGTATCGTGGCTGATGGTAGTAACTTGGATGCCCTCTATTATTGGTTTCTTTCTGTTTCTGAGTATTTTCCAGATCTTCTTTTGATTTCCATATAGGACGTGCTGCATTTCGTTATAGAAATTAATAATTCTGGGTTATTTAATTACATAGTTATTTTTCATATAAGATAAGTTCGGCCAAGTGCGCGCACGGGGTAAGTTCGAGTTTGAGCTCCAGGACTCTAAGTATTATTTTAAACTTGGCGCTAAAGTTTTCCATTCGTAGAAAATTTTCTTATTGTGGCAGTTATGTAATTGATTCGTACGCCTGAACAAGAAAACAAAAAGTGCTGACATGAAAGTGGTACACAGTGTTTGAGGACCATCAGAACAGTTAGGAAGGTATTTTTTATCCTAAATAATTTCCTTAATCAATTATGTTTTTTATGTAAATTTTGATTTACTATACCATAATTGTTTTAAAATTAGTAAGTCTAAACCTTTTTATGTCTAAAACTCTTTCTACTTTAATTTGAGAGGTAGGCTCGCACTTGCGCCGTCACCTTTTGTCTGTGGGGTAAATGCGTGTTTGAGCTGGGGTAAGTGCGCCTTCCGTCACGCACTTGCACATATTATATTTTTATATTGTTCAATATCATCAAAATAATTTCACCAAAATGTTAAAATCATCACAATTGTTCGTTTTCAGTTATTTCTTTGCTATTTATATTGTGAAATGTAATTGTGTGTGGAATATCTAGTTGGTGGTTTATTGTATGAAGGATGCAATTCCGGTTGCGCTTGAGCTGTTAAGTTTCACATGGGAAATTAATTAGATTACGATTGGAAATTCAAGACACAGTCTGACGCGGGAAATGAAGGAAGCGAAATGAAGAGCTTGTTGCTGAAAGATAACTGAGTTAACAGCAACGTTTTCCCGAGAAAATCCGCCAAAGAAACACAGTTTGGTTTAATATAAACAAACCTAAAACCAATTTTATATCGCTTTGATTAATAGTTTATTTCACATTTACCTTGTTTGATAAACACGATCTTTGTTTGTGGCACACACAAATTAGTTCAACTCAATATGCACCATTATTTCAATAAAACAATTAAATTAACAATTTTGCACAACCTGCATTACTAGACTAACCTTTCAGAAAGTTTAAACTAAGACTGAGAAAGTTTCTCAATCAATAAATCCCAAGCTAGTCGTACTAGATCAAGAATTATAAATTTAGTTAATCCCTCTATTGTCGAGTTTGTCAGAATGTCTTACATTAGTCTAACTGTATACTAGTGAAATACTAGTCTGTCTACATAAAACAGCAAACAAATCAGAAAATCTAAACTATTCAGACTACAGTGCATAGTTCAGACTACAGTGCTACTTTGCGCATTTTGTCCATTTATATACTTTATTACATTTCTTTTTATAACCATAGGTCCGAAGAAAGTGAGTGGAGAGTTCAGTGCTCCCAAGAAGATGATGTCTACTGAATTAAAGCGTGGAATCATGGAAAAATATGAGCAAGGTGTGCGAGTAGCTGACTTGGCGAGGCAGTACGGGCGTAGTACAACGATATACACTGTGCTTAAACAGAAAGAGTCGATAAAGGGTATAACGCCAGCCTAGGGCGTTACAACAATTTCTAAGCTCTGGAGCTCTCTCCATGAAAAGATGGAGAAACTGTTGATGGCTTGGGTGAGGGAGAAGCAGCTTAAAGGCGATATCTTAAAACAGGGCATGATATGCGAGAAGGCACGAGCGATTTACGGTGATTTGCTGAATCAGACCCCGCGCACTTGCGCGGACGAGGCATCGGAAGACTCGTTTAAAGCCAGTCGAGGCAGGTTGGACAGCTTTAGGAAAAGGACCGGCATTCACTCCGTGGTCAGGCATGGTGAGGCAGCAACTTCAGATATGAAGGCAGCTGAGGATTATCTCAAAACTATTCAGAACTGATAGAAGCCAATAGATACATCGCCCAGCAAATGTTCAACTGTGACGAAACAGGGCTTTTCTGGAAGAAGATGCCGAATAGGACTTACATAACGGCAGAGGAGTAGATAATGCCAAGCCACAAACCCATGAAAGATAGACTAACTCTCGCACTGTTTGCCAATGCGAGCGGCGATTCCATGATGAAGCATCTGCTTGTATGCCATTCTGAAATCCCCAGAGCCTTTAAGTCACATAAGATTTTAAAAGAAAACCTGTAAGTTATATGGAGGCAAACCCGAAGGCATGGGTCTGGTTATACCTGGTTTTTGGCCTTTCTGTTAGGAAATATCTACAGGAAAACAACCTACCCATGCAAGCCCTTCATGTCATCGACAATGCTCCTGCTCACCCACCGAACCTCGAAGAGGACATCCTCGAACAGTTCAAGTTTATAAAGGTCCTCTATCTACCACTTAACACCACTCCTATCCTGCAGCCCATGGATCAGCAGGTGGTTTCTTATTTTAAAAAGTTGTAAACTAAGCGCCTGTTCCGGAGCAGCTTTGAGGTGACAGAGAACACAAACCTCACCCTTCGAGAGTACTGGAAGGACCACTTGAACGTCGTGATATGAAATATTGATCAGGCCTGACTGAGTGTTACAACGAGGACCTTGACCTCTGCATGGAAAAAGCTGTGGCCTGAGCCTGTAGCCGCAAGGACCTTCGAAAGATTCGAACCCGAAGTGCCAGTGGAGGAGGAGATTGTCTCTGGGAAAATCCATGGGCCTGGTGATGGATGAAAGAGACGTGAACGAGCTCGTCGGGGAGCATTCTTTCAGGAATTACAAGAGTTACAGTCGCAGTAGCATTCGAGGGTTCTGCAAGTAATTGGTTTCGAGGAAGAGCCAGAGGTGTAGGAGTTTAACTCTACAAGTGAGATAAAAGAGATCTTGGGAATGTGGGAGAGTTTCACAGTTCGTAGAAAAGAAATTTAATGACACTTGCCTAACTCATTTCCGCAGCATTCTGAAAGGGAGCAACAAACAAACCTCCTTGGACAGTTTTTTTTTTGAATCCGGCGAAAAAAGATCAGTGAAGAAAAAAAGCAGTGACTAAAATTAGGCATACAGTAGCATTTAAATCGTGTGTAAGTTACATTTAAGTGACAAATATGTATGTACACTTTATAAAACGAGATTTTTTTATAACATTTGTCATTTATAAATATATTTTTCTTATTCAAAAACACGTAACAAAAACAATTGGGGGTAGCATTTTTGGGGCTCGAATGAATTAATGGCATTTCAATTAATTTCAGTGGGAAAAATTGCTTTGAGATACGAGCAAATTGACACATGAGCAAGGTTACGGAACGAATTAAACTAGTACCTCGAGGTATCCCTGTATTTTTGTCTAATGGTACATTCACTTAGATTCAGTTTAAAATAGGTAAGACAATCAGTCTTACCAATCAAATCAGTTTGCAAAGACTATACTAAACTGGATAGGACGTAACTATCATGTCTTGTATGGCCTTGTCTTTTCTTCACTACTCTTGTCCGATCTTGTTTGGTCTTGTCTGCTCTTGTCTGTCCATGTCAAGTCATGTCTGGCTTTGCCTGGCCTTGTTTGGTCTTCTCTGGTCATGACCGATCTTCTTTGGTCTTGTTTGCTATTGTGTAGTTTTGTCCGGTCCTGTATGGCCTTGTCTGCCCCTGTATGGGCTTGTCTGATCTTGTGTGGTCTTGGCTGGTCTGGTTTTCTCTGGTCTTACCTAGTCTTGTCTTGTCTGGTCGTGTCTGCTCTTGTCTGGGTTTTGTCTAGTCTTGTCTGGTTTTGACTGGTCTTTTCTCGTCTTGTCTGGTTTTGTTTGGTCTTCTCTAGGCTTGTCTGGTCTGGTCTTGTCTGGTTTTCTCTGAACTTGTCTGGCCTTGCCTGGTCTCGTCTGATCTTGTCTGGCCTCTGACCATATCTGGTCATGTCCCGTCTTGTCCGGTTTTGATTGGTCTTGTCTAATCCTGTCTGGTCTTGTCCGGTCTTGCTGGTCTTGTCTAGTTGCTTATCTGGTAGTAATCTTGTCTGGTCGCCTTCGGTTTTGTCTCGTTTGGTCTGGTCTTGTCTGGTCTTGTCTAGTTTTGTTTGGTTTGTCTGGTCGTGTCTGGTCTTGTATAGTCTTGTCTGGTTTTGTCTGATCTTTTTTTGTCTGGTCTCGTCCAGTTTTGTTTGGTGTTGTCTGGTCTTGTCTAGTCTTGTCTGGTTTTGTCTGGTCGTGTCTGGTCTTGTATAGTCTTGTGTGGTTTTGTCTGCTCTTGCCTGGTCTCGTCTAATTTTGTTTGGTCTTGTCTGGTCTTGTTTAGTCTTGTGAAGTTTTATTTAGTCTTGTCTGGTCTAGTCTAGTCTTGTTTAGTTTGTATAGTCTGGTGTAGTAATGTCTAGTCTTCTCTAGTCTTGCCTAGTCTTATCTACTCTTGTCTAGTCTTGTCTAGTCTTGTCCAATCTTGTCTAGTCTTGTCTAGTCTTGTCTAGTCTTGTCATGTCTAGTCTTGTCTTGTCTAGTCTTGTCTAGTCTTGTCTAGTCTTGTCTAGTCTTGTCTAGTCTTGTCTAGTCTAGTCTTGTCTAGTCTTGTCTAGTCTTGTCTAGTCTTGTCTAGTCTTGTCTAGTCTTGTCTAGTCTTGTCTAGTCTTGTCTAGTCTTGTCTAGTCTTGTCTAGTCTTGTCTAGTCTTGTCTAGTCTTGTCTAGTCTTGTCTAGTCTTGTCTAGTCTTGTCTAGTCTTGTCTAGTCTTGTCTAGTCTTGTCTAGTCTTGTCTAGTCTTGTCTAGTCTTGTCTAGTCTTGTCTAGTCTTGTCTAGTCTTGTCTAGTCTTGTCTAGTCTTGTCTAGTCTTGTCTAGTCTTGTCTAGTCTTGTCTAGTCTTGTCTAGTCTTGTCTAGTCTTGTCTAGTCTTGTCTAGTCTTGTCTAGTCTTGTCTAGTCTTGTTTAGTCTTGTCTAGTCTTGTCTAGTCTTGTCTAGTCTAGTCTTGTCTAGTCTTGTCTAGGCTTATCTAGTCTTGTCTAGTCTTGCACAGCCTTTTCTAGTCTAGTCTTTTGTCCAATTTTGAATAGTATTATATGTAGTTTAGTTTAATTTAATCTAATTGTATCTAATCCTGTCTAATCAAATCTAGTCTCATATTATTAGTTAATAATGAAGTAATTATGTTTGTATTGGTGTGGCATGTGACGTATGTATATATACAGATGCATTTAGTCGGATAATAGAAAATCTATATAGATTACATAACTGAATGCAGCCTATTAAGCAGTGTATCAAGTTATTATAACTGCATGGACCGACGTAGCATTGTAACCTTGAACGCATGCAGTGCGAACAATATTCAATGACATTACAATATTGAACGATAATAATAAATTTAGATATTAAGAAATAAATAATAAACAGGGCAATTGCTGGCAGCGTTAACAATTTTGTTAGTATAATGTACTCCTATTATTATAATATATTATACCTGCGATGGCCCTCGGCTTCGTTCGCGTGGATTTCTGTATCAGTCAAATTAATTCAGGTCAGCTATGTTTACCAAATATTGGTTATCTTCTGAGTAATATGAAGACTAATATTAAGATAAACTGTAAGTCAGATTAGAACATTTTTAAAAGTGCCGGATAAAATAAAGTTGAAATAAAATAAATATTTGCATAACTTAAAAACGCTTTTAAAATTACTACTTACTTGTAGTTTAAAACCTATTTTCCGATTTTTGACCGACACTTTTTCCAAAATTGTCGGAAATCTAAATTGACTCAATCTTTTTCTAAATTATATGTTGATTAAAACTATGTTATGATACTTGCACTTTCAAGGAGAATTTTAATATTGTAATTTATTATAAAACCTTCTTCTGTGACGTACTCGCGCCACGTTTCTTCGACTAGGCATGAAAGTGATTACCTTTAGTACTTTGTCAATCATACCAATAATGTGCTTGTCGTTGCATTTTTAAATAATATTTGATGTAAATTCCTGATAATTGTGTTTTACATAAATTTTGTTCTACTAAGATTTCTCGATTGCAAAAGCAGTTAAGAAAGGAAGTGTTTTTCATTGTGCATCAATCCAAACCCGCTATACAAACTGTCACTTTTACTCCCTGTATGCCAAATTTATTTGCAGTTTTGCATTGTATTTAAATTTTATTGAGCGGATTTGCAAGTGCGATTTAGTTTTGTTCATTCATTTATGTGCTTGTTTATACATTTATAAATAATATTTGATGTCAACTCCTGACAATTATTATTTCTTTTTATTAAGTTTATATGATTATGTAATGTAGTACGGTTATTATATAATAATTTATGTATATTATTTGTATATAGTGTATATTATATAGTAATTTATGTAATGCATAATGTAGTACGGTTTTACCAATAGTAAATCTGACAATTATGTTTCCCATATGTTTTGTTTTACTAAGATTTCTAGATTGAAAAGCTGTTCAGAATGGAAGTGTTTCTCATTGTGCATCAATCGGATTCCGCCACACAAACTGTCACTTTTACTCCATGTATGGCAAATTTAGTTTTGCTGTGTCTCAAATTTTATTGAGCGTATTTGCAAATGTGATTTGTATTTGTAAATGAATTGTTTTAAGACTAATTAAATAAGACTCGACAAGAAATGCGAGAAATTTAAACAAACGGAAGTTAATCCTTAATTTCCTTAACAAAATAATTCAATTATTTGTTTGCCTCATTTTCGCTGTAATGCTGCTATAAAACAAAAAATTATTCCCCTGTTCCGTGTTGCGATGCATTCATTTTAAAATGAATTATATTTAGCTAGATTAATCAAATGTTACTTACTAATTTTAACTAGACTTTAATTTTAAATCTGCACAACCGGGCACAGCATGCAACTCTAAATTAGATTAACCAAATTTGCTGAATTCAATTTGAATTAGTAAAATGTCGTAGAATTTGTAATATTATTAAAAAATATTTTCACTGTACATTGGTTAACTAATAAATAAAATCATGCAAATTTCTAGTAAATCTCCCTGAATAAAAACTAACAAATTTTAAAATTTTAATTAAACCAATTACAAATTATACTTTTATAATCAGGGTAAAATGTCGAGAAATTATTATGATGTGGAACATGTTATAATCATGTAAAGCAGCGTAAATGTAATAGAACGTGCAATAGAGCCGCTGCAGACGAGGATGGCACATAATAACAATATCAAATATGTAAACAAGATGGAGGTCGATGCAAACCGTCGCCAGTTGGACGTGTACACATTGCTCTGCTTGTGCAAATCCTTTGCAGTCTGTTAATATGTTGAAACTAATGTACTAGAAATTACATAATATCGTCTACATGGTTTTAAAGTCAAGATTAAACAGATAGCCAAGACAAGATTAAACAGATTCAGCTAATTGTAAGACAGGAAATTGAACCGTGAAAACTCAAGATTAGACGGGCAAGACTAGACGAACAAAACTAGACGGACAAGACGAGAAGGATAAGATTAGACGGACAAGACTAGACGGACAAGAGTAGGCTAACAAGACTAGACGGACAGGATTAAACGGTCAAGGCTAGACGGACAAGACCAGACGGATAAGATTAGACGGACAAGACTAGACGGACAGGACTAGACGGACAAGAGTAGGCTAACAAGACTAGACGGACAGGATTAAACGGTCAAGGCTAGATGGGCAAGACTAGACTAGACAAGACTAGACTAGACCGACTAGACAGACAAGACTAGACAACAGACAAGACTAGACAGACAAGACTAGACAGATAAGACTAGACAGACAAGACTAGACAGACAAGACTAGACAGACAAGACTAGACAGACAAGACTAGACAGACAAGACTAGACAGACAAAACTTGACAGACAAGACTAGACAGACAAGACTAGACAGACAAGACTAGACAGACAAAACTAGACAGACAAGACTAGACAGACAAGACTAGACAGACAAGACTAGACAGACAAGACTAGACAGACAAGACTAGACAGACAAGACTAGACAGACAAGACTAGACAGACAAGACTAGACAGACAAGACTAGACAGACAAGACTAGACAGACAAGACTAGACAGACAAGACTAGACAGACAAGACTAGACAGACAAGACTAGACAGACAAGACTAGACAGACAAGACTAGACAGACAAGACTAGACAGACAAGACTAGACAGACAAGACTAGACAGACAAGACTAGACAGACAAGACTAGACAGACAAGACTAGACAGACAAGACTAGACAGACAAGACTAGACAGACAAGACTAGACAGACAAGACTAGACAGACAAGACTAGACAGACAAGACTAGACAGACAAGACTAGACAGACAAGACTAGACAGACAAGACTAGACAGACAAGACTAGACAGACAAGACTAGACAGACAAGACTAGACAGACAAGACTAGACAGACAAGACTAGACAGACAAGACTAGACAGACAAGACTAGACAGACAAGACTAGACAGACAAGACTAGACAGACAAGACTAGACAGACAAGACTAGACAGACAAGACTAGACAGACAAGACTAGACAGACAAGACTAGACAGACAAGACTAGACAGACAAGACTAGACAGACAAGACTAGACAGACAAGACTAGACAGACAAGACTAGACAGACAAGACTAGACAGACAAGACTAGACAGACAAGACTAGACAGACAAGACTAGACAGACAAGACTAGACAGACAAGACTAGACAGACAAGACTAGACAGACAAGACTAGACAGACAAGACTAGACAGACAAGACTAGACAGACAAGACTAGACAGACAAGACTAGACAGACAAGACTAGACAGACAAGACTAGACAGACAAGACTAGACAGACAAGACTAGACAGACAAGACTAGACAGACAAGACTAGACAGACAAGACTAGACAGACAAGACTAGACAAGACTAGACAGACAAGACTAGACACACTTTGCGAAAGATTGCAAAGAGGAAGCCTTCTGCGCAGTCTGTAATGAAAAAAAAAAGAGACGCGAAACACACCCTTGGCGGTATAAGATGTCAGTCATTCCAGGAGGCATTAAAGAAAACGAAGTAATGACGAAGTTTCTTCAGATAAACTTAGGAAGAGGCCGCGAAGCACAGGATCTCATGCTACAGACTGCTGCGGAAAAATGTACGGATGTGCTAATAATCAGCGAGCAATATAGATGTCTGGATACAGGCTCATGGTTCGAGGATGAGACAGGTAGAGCAGCAATCGCCGTGCTAAATCAGAACCTACGAATCAGGGAAGTTAGTAAGCAGACATCCAACTTTGTATGGATCGATATCGAAGGTTTAAGAGTATATAGCTGCTATATCTCCCCAAATATTGACCACGAAGATTTCCTAAGGCAGATAGATGAGCTGGAAGAGAATCTGAGATCGGCGAACAGTGAAGTTCTTTTGGCAGGTGATTTTAATTGCAAATCACCAGAATGGGGCTCAAGAATTATGGATAGAAGAGGCGAAGTTCTGTCTGAAATGATAGCGAGGCTGTACCTAGTGATCCTTAACGAGGGAAACTCTTTTACATTCCGAAGAGGAAATACCGGATCGGTTATTGACGTTACATTAACATCGGAAGGCATCGCGCCTAGGGTGGAGAGGTGGAGAGTACTAGAGGACGCCACCCTTAGCGACCACCAGTATCTGGAATTTAGCCTGAAAACGAAACCAAAGAGTCAACAGAGAAACACTACCATCGAACATGGAAACAGAAACGGATGGCTGGTGAAGAAACTCGATAGCACTCAGCTAAGAGCGAAACTGGAAGTAGCCAAGACGCATGGAGAGTTGCAAAGACTCTCAGAGATAGGTGACGTAGATGGACTTGTAGAATATGCGATCGAAACCATTTCAACAGCGTGTGATGCTTCGATGCCAAAGCGCAAATTTGCCTCAAATGGAAAAAAGTCAGTTTACTGGTGGAACGCTGAAATCAATAATCTAAGGAAGAAGTACGTTACGGCACGCAGGTCCGCCCAACGCCACAGAAGACGGCGGCAAAGCACAACAGACAGGATGGCTGGACAAGAAGTGGATCTAGACGCGAATTTCAAAAAAGCGAGAAAGGAATTGCGCATGGCCATCAAAAATAGCAAACAGAAATGCTGGCTCGAACTTTGCCAATCCATAAATGAAGACCCATGGGGCCTCCCATATCGAATTGCTACGAAAAAACTAATGGGTAGACAACTGATACCTGGGATATCGTGCCCACAACGGATGAGAGAAATAGTTACCACACTATTTCCAGTTCACGAACGAAGACCGGCAGAAAAATGGCAAACCACTGAAAATCTCGTAACACCTTTCAGCGTAGAGGAGATCTTTGAGGCCAGGAAACGATTACTGTCAGGGAAAGCACCTGGTCCAGACAATATTCCAAATGAGATCATCACAGAAGTGGTGGAAATGTGGCCAGAGTTGTTGCTGGAAACTTACAATGCGTGTCTTCGAAAGGGAATTTTCGCTACGCAATGGAAAAGATAAAAACTCGTCTTACTGAGAAAAGGGGACAAACCATTAGAAGAACCATCGTCATACCGACCGATATGCCTCCTGGACAACATAGGAAAACTTTTTGAAAGACTAATACTTAGGAGACTTGAGACATATCGAAAACAACGGAGGACTGTCCCAATGGCAGTATGGTTTTCGAAAAGGTCGATCAACCGTGGACGCTATTGCTGAAGTAATTAGAGCAGCAGAAAAGGTCAAAAATGGAACACGGCAATCGAAAGGTTATTGTGCATTAGTGACCCTTGACGTTAAAAACGCCTTTAATTCAGCAAGGTGGGATGTAATCATGAAGGCATTAGCATCAAGACAGACACCAGAATACTTGAGAAAGATGATAAGCAGCTACTTGAGCGACCGACGGTTGATATACCACACGGACGAAGGTGAAGTTGAGTATGAGGTAACGGCGGGTGTCCCACAAGGATCGGTATTGGCACCATTCTTGTGGAACATTATGTACGATGGCTTGCTAAACCTAGACTTGCCTAGAACAGCGCAAATAGTTGGGTTCGCAGATGACGCCGCGGTGGTAGTGACTGCAAAGGAAATAAGTACACTAGAACTAGCAACTAACGAAACCCTTCGGCGGGCAAATAATTGGTTAAAAGAGCAGGGTCTAACAATGGCAGTTCATAAAACAGAAGCGATACTTATCACGGATAAGAGACTATTCACCCCACCGAAACTCGTTCTGGAAGGGCAAAATATCCCTTTATCGAAATCATTGAGGTACCTTGGCGTCCAACTCGATAGCGGTCTGAGATACACAGACCATATAGCCAAAACGTCGAAAAAGGCAGCGTCTACAGTGACAGCTTTGGTAAGGTTGATGCCGAACATTGGAGGACCGAGGGAATTAAAACGGAAACTTCTCAACAATGTGGTACACTCAAAAATTCTCTACGCGGCGGAAATATGGGCGGGCGTAACGAAAAAGATTGGAGCGAGAAAACTACTTACAGGAGTACAAAGAAGAAGTGCTCTAAGAGTAATTTCTGCCTACAGAACGGTTTCGGAGGCCGCGGCGCTGGTACTTGCAAGCACACCCCCAATAGACTTACTGATTCGCGAGAAACAAGAAGTCTACGAAGACCTGCAACAACACAGGGCGAAAAAAGAAGTAAAACACGAAAGAGCAGCCGCTAAGGAGAGAGCACGTAAGAGACTCATGGACCGATGGCAGACAAGATGGGATAACGACACTAGTGGCAGGTGGACATACAGACTTATCCCTAACGTAACAGCATGGTATGAAAGGTCACACGGACATATGAGTTACCATCTTACACAAGCACTCACTGGTCATGGATGCTTCAACGCATACCTCGAACGGTTTAAAAAAAGAGACACGGCGGAGTGTTTTTATTGCGGTCATATCCCAGACGACGCACAACACACTATCTTCATGTGTACAGAATCAGAGAACGAAAGAACTCGACTCGCGGAGACACTAGGCGGTACAAAACTAGAAGAACAGAACATCATGGAAGTTATGTTAGAGAGTGAGCATAACTGGGATGCAGTACAAGCTTACATAACCGAAATCATGTTGGGAAAAGAACAAATGGAGAGAGAATGGAAGGCGATTATAATATCACACGAAACACAAAGAAGACAAGACTAGACAGACAAGACTAGACAGACAAGACTAGACAGACAAGACTAGACAGACAAGACTAGACAGACAAGACTAGACAGACAAGACTAGACAGACAAGACTAGACAGACAAGACTAGACAGACAAGACTAGACAGACAAGACTAGACAGACAAGACTAGACAGACAAGACTAGACAGACAAGACTAGACAGACAAGACTAGACAGACAAGACTAGACAGACAAGACTAGACAGACAAGACTAGACAGACAAGACTAGACAGACAAGACTAGACAGACAAGACTAGACAGACAAGACTAGACAGACAAGACTAGACAGACAAGACTAGACAGACAAGACTAGACAGACAAGACTAGACAGACAAGACTAGACAGACAAGACTAGACAGACAAGACTAGACAGACAAGACTAGACAGACAAGACTAGACAGACAAGACTAGACAGACAAGACTAGACAGACAAGACTAGACAGACAAGACTAGACAGACAAGACTAGACAGACAAGACTAGACAGACAAGACTAGACAGACAAGACTAGACAGACAAGACTAGACAGACAAGACTAGACAGACAAGACTAGACAGACAAGACTAGACAGACAAGACTAGACAGACAAGACTAGACAGACAAGACTAGACAGACAAGACTAGACAGACAAGACTAGACAGACAAGACTAGACAGACAAGACTAGACAGACAAGACTAGACAGACAAGACTAGACAGACAAGACTAGACAGACAAGACTAGACAGACAAGACTAGACAGACAAGACTAGACAGACAAGACTAGACAGACAAGACTAGACAGACAAGACTAGACAGACAAGACTAGACAGACAAGACTAGACAGACAAGACTAGACAGACAAGACTAGACAGACAAGACTAGACAGACAAGACTAGACAGACAAGACTAGACAGACAAGACTAGACAGACAAGACTAGACAGACAAGACTAGACAGACAAGACTAGACAGACAAGACTAGACAGACAAGACTAGACAGACAAGACTAGACAGACAAGACTAGACAGACAAGACTAGACAGACAAGACTAGACAGACAAGACTAGACAGACAAGACTAGACAGACAAGACTAGACAGACAAGACTAGACAGACAAGACTAGACAGACAAGACTAGACAGACAAGACTAGACAGACAAGACTAGACAGACAAGACTAGACAGACAAGACTAGACAGACAAGACTAGACAGACAAGACTAGACAGACAAGACTAGACAGACAAGACTAGACAGACAAGACTAGACAGACAAGACTAGACAGACAAGACTAGACAGACAAGACTAGACAGACAAGACTAGACAGACAAGACTAGACAGACAAGACTAGACAGACAAGACTAGACAGACAAGACTAGACAGACAAGACTAGACAGACAAGACTAGACAGACAAGACTAGACAGACAAGACTAGACAGACAAGACTAGACAGACAAGACTAGACAGACAAGACTAGACAGACAAGACTAGACAGACAAGACTAGACAGACAAGACTAGACAGACAAGACTAGACAGACAAGACTAGACAGACAAGACTAGACAGACAAGACTAGACAGACAAGACTAGACAGACAAGACTAGACAGACAAGACTAGACAGACAAGACTAGACAGACAAGACTAGACAGACAAGACTAGACAGACAAGACTAGACAGACAAGACTAGACAGACAAGACTAGACAGACAAGACTAGACAGACAAGACTAGACAGACAAGACTAGACAGACAAGACTAGACAGACAAGACTAGACAGACAAGACTAGACAGACAAGACTAGACAGACAAGACTAGACAGACAAGACTAGACAGACAAGACTAGACAGACAAGACTAGACAGACAAGACTAGACAGACAAGACTAGACAGACAAGACTAGACAGACAAGACTAGACAGACAAGACTAGACAGACAAGACTAGACAGACAAGACTAGACAGACAAGACTAGACAGACAAGACTAGACAGACAAGACTAGACAGACAAGACTAGACAGACAAGACTAGACAGACAAGACTAGACAGACAAGACTAGACAGACAAGACTAGACAGACAAGACTAGACAGACAAGACTAGACAGACAAGACTAGACAGACAAGACTAGACAGACAAGACTAGACAGACAAGACTAGACAGACAAGACTAGACAGACAAGACTAGACAGACAAGACTAGACAGACAAGACTAGACAGACAAGACTAGACAGACAAGACTAGACAGACAAGACTAGACAGACAAGACTAGACAGACAAGACTAGACAGACAAGACTAGACAGACAAGACTAGACAGACAAGACTAGACAGACAAGACTAGACAGACAAGACTAGACAGACAAGACTAGACAGACAAGACTAGACAGACAAGACTAGACAGACAAGACTAGACAGACAAGACTAGACAGACAAGACTAGACAGACAAGACTAGACAGACAAGACTAGACAGACAAGACTAGACAGACAAGACTAGACAGACAAGACTAGACAGACAAGACTAGACAGACAAGACTAGACAGACAAGACTAGACAGACAAGACTAGACAGACAAGACTAGACAGACAAGACTAGACAGACAAGACTAGACAGACAAGACTAGACAGACAAGACTAGACAGACAAGACTAGACAGACAAGACTAGACAGACAAGACTAGACAGACAAGACTAGACAGACAAGACTAGACAGACAAGACTAGACAGACAAGACTAGACAGACAAGACTAGACAGACAAGACTAGACAGACAAGACTAGACAGACAAGACTAGACAGACAAGACTAGACGGACCAAACTTTTTTTAATTGGTTTTGGGGAAGCTCTCACTAAACCCTATATTCCATAGGCATTTAGTATGCGCCACCTCGGCATCGCATATTTCACATTTATTCAGGTTGGGCAGCCCAGATGATTAGTGAAAACCGCCCTAGTGTTGTCTCCCAGACTTGGAATCGAACCCGGGTCTCCAGCTTGCCACGCGGGAAGACAGTCAAGACTAGACAGGCAAGACTAGACAGACAAAACTAGACAGACAAGACTAGATAGACAGGACTAGACAGGTATGACTAAACATAGCCTTATAAAACAAACAATATTTACTATTGTTAAGATTAAAGAGACTAAGCTAACTAGAGACGCAAGTATAGACTTGGTAGACAATAGCAGAGAAGATTAGGCGGACAGAATTAGAGAGAAGATTGAATGGACAAGACTAGACACATGCAATTTGACGGACTGAAGTAGATAGGTAACACGAAGATTAATAGTTGTATTGTCAGAATAAGACAAATATTCTCGTAGTTGTAACAAAATTAAGGACATAATTCTTGTTATCTCTCATATTAGAGATATTGCGGTATGGTGTAATAAATGATGAAGTGACCGGTTGTTATTATATCATTAATTTTGTGGGTGAGCGTCCTTTGTGGTGGACACAGTTATCCCGAAATTGATATAATTTATCAATATTCCGCACTAAATCTAATGCCATTGTTGTCCTCAAGTTTATCTATTGCCGTCAATTTATTAAACCGAAATTGTTCGAATTTGTCGCCTGGAATCGATAGGGAATTCTTCATATAAAGTTTTATAGAAAAATATTTCTCCTTACGGCAGAAAGACCCTATGATCAATTTTCGCCGTTGTTACAATTTGTGGCAATTAAGATTATTATCATTTGCTGTTTTAAAATGGAATAGAATTGAGATTTATCCAGAATAAGCTTAATTTATTATCAAAGATTATTATTATACGCTGTTTTAAAATAAAATATAATTGAGATTTATCTAGAGTTAGTAGCTTCATTAATAATCAGTATCAAAGATTATTATTAAAAATGGAATAGAATTGAGATTTATTTAGAATTATCTTCATTTATTATCATTACTATTACACAATCAAAGATTACTATTATTTGCTGTTTTAAAATAAAATAGAATTGATATTTATCCAGAATTATCTTCATATGAAATCATAATCATCATTTATTTAATTAATTTATTTTAACAAAAAACATTAACAATTAACAAAAAACATTATTAAACAGAAGAATAAATCTGATTAATAACCCAATACGTTGGGTTATCTCGTTAATACGTTGTTTTGTTAATTACCTCTGTTACAAAGTTTTTTTGTTATATAAGAATATTTAGTGATAAGTTTCTGTCGTCAAATAGCAATTTAAAAAATACGTTTTTATATATTAATGAAATTTAAATTCAAATTGCAAATTTGAGCCGAGTTTTTATGTGTTTTTAAGGCTCATTAATTTCCTTTTAAACCGCAAAAAGTCAATTAAATGGCAGGGGTTTATTTTTATATAAATAGGAACTAATTAGAAAAAAATCGCTAAAGGAAAAAAAGCGGAATATTTCAAGTCAATGATTTCTTTTCGTAAGAGAAAAAAAATATATTTTGTTTGAGTTGCAATTTTCAAGTTTCGCCTTCTGAAAGGAAATGCTTAAATTTGAATTACAAAAGAATATTTTACATATTTTTTTGGCTTTAATGCCCTCTTACAAAAATATGTTTTCTATTAAGATGTTTTTTTCCTATTCAGATAGAAAGAAGACAAGTTAATCTTTTGCAAATAAATCTTTCAATAAACATGTTCCTCTTTAATAAATAATTCATCACTGCAGAAATTATCTATTACAAATCCACAAGTTTTTTCCACACTGCATCAACAAAATATTGGGATGATCAAAACCATTGTTTCATTTTTACACCTGCATCATATTCTCGCCCGCCGGCCATCGCAAATTTACATATATTCATGATTTTCTAATATTTTTCTTTTGTTTTTCCCAATCGCAACATTCAATATTTGCCAAGAAAACACAATTCTTATTTTTACCTCTTCTTATATTTGTACATAATTAGCATTCATTTATTTAAATTTAAAAGACGTGGGCGATCATTACCAACAAAAACACATTCACAAACAACTAATTTTTTAGATTAGACAAACAAGACGATGAATACTAGAAGATTTAGACAAAAGATAAAAGGGAAAAAACTATCAAAATTAGATTAAACGGAATTCGTGTTCTGACTAACTGACTGACCAACTCATCAACACACAGCTAAAACCTTTTAACTTCTGAACGTGAAATTTAGGAAGAACGTTGCTTTTATGATTTCGTTTCTAAGGTGGTGAAAAGGGGAGTAAAAGTTGTTTACTATCTATTAGACGTTTCAATCCTAGTTTTGGGTTTTGGCTGACTCTACTACCGCCCGCAATTGGTGCCGTTCCAGGCCTAGCGTTCTCCAATAGACATTTTTACGATTGGATAAGCGCCAAGTTTGAAAGGCGGGAATATGAAAGTTTCGGGCACATTCACTGGTTATACGTCAAAAACTTCGGGCACTTTTTGACCACCCCTTTGAAATGTGCCCGAACTTTTTACATATAACAAGGCGGAAATTGACATTGCATGCGCACAAAAAAAAAATCAATTATGAAAAGGTCTATTTCTGACTCCTAAGAGCTTCAGATCCGCTTCTACGCAGTCTTGCCATCTTTTCTTCGACCTTCCTTCGCTTGGGTAGTGTTAAATTAAAGCATTTTTTTCTGTTATCCTGTCGTCCGACATTCTGATCACATCTTAGTCTTGCTGCCCTCATTGCCCCCACAATTGTTTCCGTCTCGAATGTTTCCATTAGCTCCATGTTCCTTCAAATTCCTCAGGTATCTCCATCGCCGATTGGTCTACAGATAATTCCCTGTATTTTATGTCGAAAACGTTTAGGATGTTCCCTTGCCTTGTTGTCGGGCTCATGGTCTCACTGCCATAAGTTGTTATTGGCCGGATTATCGTTTTGTAAAGGCGTATTTTTGTTTTTCTGCTTATGAGGGAGGTTTATAGGTTTATAATAGTATACAGTTATTTACTAGGAGGTCTATACCTCGAAAATGGAAAATGTTCAAGTAATGAAATTTGGTATTAAGATTCGTTTTTTAAAAATAAAAAGACGCCTGTTACACCATTTTTTGAAAATCCGTTTAAGGGGGCTGGAAATTACAGGTTGGATATTTTTATAACCTATACCTCTGAAACTGAAAATGCGTCAATTGGCAGAATTGGCAGTTAGATTCCTTTTACAAAATTTTGAAAAACGGTCATTTTCCGAAAACAAACAAAATCATAGCAAATATGTGCATACGTGGACAACATACTGCTCATGAACTATGATAATGAGGCAATAGAAACAAAGTACTTAAAACTATCAAGGGATTAGGGCTTCACACAAGAGTCTCTTTGTCGATCTCGTCTTCAATCTTTGACTCTGACACGGGCAGCCTTAACATTTTCTTCATAACATTTAACTGCTCGTTCTGGGCTCGGGCAAGTTCGGGTTTCTCGGGTTCAAATTTATGAAGAAAATGTTACGGTTGCCCGGAACGAGATCAGAAACGAGACTCTCGTGTGAAGACCTACACGTGATAACCCGTGAAGGGCTACCCAGAACTTCATTATAAATGATCCTCGATTTGAAGAAGTACAATATGTCAACTATCTCGGAGCAACTTTCGACAACGCTAACAATTTATCACTGAGGGTACAAGATAAAGTCCAGTCTGCGAATAGATGCTACTATTCACATTTGAAGTTTTTTAAATCAAAAATCATCTCAAGTATCATTTTGCATCAACACTACAAATATATCAAACTCTCATCAGACCAGTTGGGGTGTAAGCGAAGGGACTCAAAGCCTGCCCAAAAGTCAACCTCACCTGCACGAGTGATGGCAGAAAGACCATCCGGCACACCCTGCTAGATAACAGACAAGGCTCTGGCGACCGAGTCACGGTGGTATAACCTTTAGAACTAAAACTAAGGAAATGAAATTTCATACCCATGGAGGACGATACCGGGAAATCACCTCCATTATACTTCCCAAGAGAACCACATGCTGACGACATTCAATTCAAAGTGGTCACAAACATTTATTAGTTAATATGCATCAGAAGAAGAAGAAGCAGATCAGACCAGTGTTAACTTATGGAACTGAATTGTAGAGTCTGTCCTCTTCTTCTTCTTCCTTTTTGTAAGGCATCTGCCTTGTTCTCTAATTTCTTAGAGTTGTAGCTAGGATGATGAATTCCAGCTTTCATACCAACGTATGGGTATACGTCTTGGTGGTCTACTGGATCTTGGGAGACCATCCCTTGCAATTTTCGGCAATCTGTTGTCGTTCATCCGTTAAACATGTTCTCTCCATTCGCGACGTCTGATTCGGGACCATCTCACTATGTCGTGGATATCGCAGTAAGTTCTCGGATGTCTTCGTTTCTTTTGTGATCCCTTAGTGTGTAGCCGGCTATGGATCTTAGAGACCTCATCTCTGCTGTACGGATAATCATTTTTGTTGTGCAGTTTTCGGCTCTTCTTACTACAACGTAGGTCATAACGGGTCTCACACAGGTCTTATATATGCGGACTTTGCTTTCAATGGACATGTGATTGTTTCGCCATATTATATCTCTAAGGAATCCTGATATTAAAGCTGCTTTGGTTGTTTGAACCTTTACTTGTTCTTGGAGGTCTCTCCTGCTCGTGATGTTGACGCCGAGATATTTGAAACTCATAACCTGTTTTACTGGTTTATTGTATATAGCCAATTTAGATCTTCTGGGCTCTTTTGAGATGGTTAACGCTTGTTTTTTGCTACCGATCTCCATGTTGTATTTGGCAGCTGTCTTTTCGAACTGATAGAGCATTTTCTGTAGGTTGTCTTCATCTTCTGAGACGAGCATGGCATCGTCCGCTTAGCAAATTACTTTTAGTTCTTTATCCCTTTTCAACCTTTTTTACTTCCGTTATAAGTTGGTCCATAATCAAGTTGAAGAGGATGGGGCTTAGGCGATCGCCTTGTCTTATTCCAGTTTGAATGGGTAGTCTGCGTGTCTTTCCTCCCCCTTTTCTACTTGTATTTCGGTCCAGTTGTTAGTATTTAACTCCGCAACAATGCTTGAAATATCCGGGTGCACGTTTTTCTTTCGGAGAAGTTTCATAACGTCAGTGAGTCTTACGCGGTCAAATGCTTTCGCAAGATTTATGAAACACATATATGCTGTTTTGTTGTATTCTATAGCCTTTGCAGCAATTTGCCTGATAGCAAGGACGGCATGTACGGTTGACCTATTTTTTCTGAAACCTTGTTGCTCTTCGCATATGCCATGAGAGGATATATCTTCTGTCAGTATTTTAGTGAATAGCTTTAGTACTGAACTTAATAGTGTAATTCCTCGATAGTTTGCTGGGTATTTTTTGCTTCCCTTCTTGAAGATTGGGATGGTTATGCTTTCTTTCCATTCGTTTGGTATTTTTTTGGATTCTATGATTTTGTTAAAGATCACGTGTAGCTCTTTGGATAGTGTGTTCCCTCCGTGCTTCAGTAATTCGTTGGATATTTCGTCTATTCCCGCGGACTTGTGGTTTTTCAATTTGGTGATCGATTGTTTAAGTTTCTCATCGGACACGGTCCACGGTTCTTGAGTGTTGTTAGTATGCTGTTCTGTGTCAGGATTTACTGCGTCTATGTCATCCCTGTAGAGTTGACAGAAGTGTTTTTCCCAAGCGTTGAGTGCATTTTTGGAGTCTGTCAGAAGTAGACAAAACTGCTCTTCGTGTCTTTGAAACACGAATTTTATCTTTGGACTGGTGAGAGAGGAAGGAGGATCTGGAATTGGCATGAACTACGAACTCCAAGAGCTAATAGAAAGTAAAGACATAGTTAGATCTATAGAGCCTATTATTGCTTCGATAGGCAGGCCACAGGATTAGGAAGCCGAAAGTAAGAGCTCCCAGATCCATTTAGAAAGCGAAACCTAGTACCTCAAGAGGCAGAGGCGGATCCAAGAATAGGTGGAAAGATAAAGTGGAGGAAAATACGAAAACTCATCAGGTAAGAAACTGGACACGTGTCGCTGAAGATCGTCAAAGGTCTCCTTCCACCTTTGACGATCTTCATTGATATATGACTAGTTTCTTAGTTGTAGAGTATTCCTATATTGTTAAGGATCTATTGTAATCTTAAGAAATCTATTGTTAAGGAGGGCAAAGCTTACCCTGGGCTATATAGCCAGAAGAAGAAGAAGAAGAGTTATAAAAATCCACGCGATCTTAGCCTTGGGCTATAGCTAGCAATATTGTATTATAAAATAAGTAACGTATATACGTCTAAATTACATCTAAACTAACACTAAATTAAGTATTTAACACTAAATGTACGGATGTAAATGTCTTGTTTAGTCATGTCAACATCTGACTAGACCAGACTAGTCGAGACTAGACCAGACAATACCATACTAGACCCGATTAGAGCAGACTAGACCTGACTAGACCAGACTAACTGCAGGGTCTAATGAGGAGGGCTAATGAAATAGATAAGAATCTATCATTCGGAAAAAGCCCAAAAAACCGTTGCGCGTTGGAAAGGCTCGTGCCTAACGTCTTAGAAGCAGAAAAAGAATGTTATATGCTGCCCCAGAATGGGCAAGAGCCATGATCTGGAAGTCACCAAGCACAAGCTGGGAGCGGTCCATTAAAGCCAGCAGTGCCTACATGACTGTGTCAAGGAAGGTGTCTCTGGTAATTGCGGACATGTCGCCTATGGAGCAGCTAGTCATGGAGAGGCTAAACATATACTCGGAGACACAGAGGAACCCAGCCGCAGTAGTCAACAAAAAAGAAGCAAAAAAGACGGTAAGAAGAAATCTACTCCGGACATGGCACAAGCACTGGGAATCAAGCGCCAAGGGACAGTAGACGAAACTCTTGATAAACGACTTGGAAATATGGATCACCAGGAAACACGTAGAAGTAAATTACCATCTTACGAAGGCAATCAGTGGACATGGGAGCTTCCGGGATTATATCCACAAAATATGCAGAGCCTCTGACAGCTTGTGCGATTACTGCGGGGAGGAAGACAGTGTGGCACACAGTATTTACTCGTGCTATATTTGGGACACCGAGAGGAACACCCTACCAAAAGACCTTGAACCGCGAACGACAGTACCCTACATGCTGGAGTCCGAAGGCAATTGGGAAAACGTCTAAAATACCATACATAATATAATTACCTGCAAGGAGCAAGACGAGAGAACTAGGTAGAAGGTAGAAAAACATAGCTGGATGGGGGAAGTAAGGTACGCGTCTAAACATATTAATACACCAGCATTCTCAAGTCATGCGAGGAGCAGTGCCAGGATGCCAGGGATTCTGGGGGCCACTTGTCAAGTTTAGACAGCTGTGCTTGAATAAAAAAAGCAGACTGGACCAGCATAGACCAAACTAGAATAGACCGGACTGCACCTGAGCGGCCCAGACTGGACCAAAGTGGACCAGACTGGATAAGGCTGGATCAGCCTGGACCAGATTGTACAAAACTATTATAAACTACAATAAAATGGAAGAAAGAGGAATCTCCACGTGCCTTATAAACATCGTCAAAGACTATTTTACAGATAGATGGATACAAATTGACATAAACCCAGGAAAGAAATAGGTGGTTAGTTCCACAGGGTTCTGTTCTAGGACCAACTCTGTGGAATATCTTATACGACTACATAATGAGGTTGCAGGTACCTGAAGGCGTTAAACTGCTGTGTTACGCTGATGACTTGGCGATCGTGGTCACGGGAAAGACAATCGACCAAATGCGAAGCAACGTAAATACTGCCTTGAGCAGAATCCAAACCTGGCTGAACGACAACCATCTGACAATAGCTGCAGAGAAAACGGAGGCTGTGTTATTAGCCCCACATAACAACACAAATAAAGTGTCTTCTTTCAAGTAGGAGAATCGCGTATCTTCCCTAGCCTAGCCATCAACTATCTAGGGGTTAAGATCGGGAAAAAATTATCCTTTAAAGCCCATATTGAGAAAATAGCCCTGAAAGCTAACAAATCTACAAGAGCTTGAAGTGTCCTAATGTCCAACGTTAAAGGTCCAAGTGCAAACAAGAGGTGCAATCAATAATAACTTATGGCGCACCAATTTGGTATGATGCACTAAACGTAGCTGCGCAAATAAAGAAACTCGCGTCTGTGCAAAGAAGCATGGCCCTTAGAATAGCTAGTGCCTACAGGACCGTATCGAATGAGGCCCTGATGGTTGTGGCAAAGGTAATACCCATACATCTAGTAGTAGAGGAAAGAAAAAACATTTTCACTACACGAACTGACACATCGGCAGAAAAAGAGAGAACCCTTGAAAAATGGCAGGCCCAATGGAACTTAGCAACCAAAGGCGCATGGATTAGAAGACTTATAAGCAGCATTGAACCGTGGTTTAAAAATAAGGGACAGACGGACTACTATTTGACCCAATGCCTAACAGGGCACGGTTCTTTCATGACGTACCTGAAGCGAATAGGCCGTTATGACTCTGGCCGAAAGATGACGATGCCGAGCACACAATTTTTAAGTGCAATCGGTAGGAACACAAACGACTCCAGCTAGAACTTATGGTGGGTTACATAACGCCAGAAAATATTGTGAATATTATGCTCTCCAGTCAGAAGGAATGGGATGCCGTACGTGCATACATACGGCGCATTATGACAAAAAAATCAGAAGACGAAATAAGGCTATAGGAGAAGGGGGACCACTTGAAGAATGTGAAGAACGGTACCAAGTGGATCCAAATAGGAGGGGTTTTAGGAGGGTATGCTGGTCATTAACACCTCGACCAGAGAGCCCCACACTCCACGGAGCCAGGAGGCGCCGTGCGTGCATTAATGCATTTCCCCTCCTCCCAAAAAAAAAGACTAGACCAGAGTAGAGCAGACTTGACTAGACCAGACAGATTAAACAATACCAGACTGGTCCAGACTAGTCCAGTTCAGACTAAACCAGGATGAGGATGAACAAGTCTGGTTGGCCCTTATCTAGTCAATTATTATTAATAATGTTTAATTGTCCCGTTATGTCTGGTTTCTGCAGAAATTGCATTTAATATTTAGACTAGGTAACAGTCATGATATTGAAATAACTAAATAGAAAACAAAGAAAATGTATAAGGATGTGCGTGCAATAAAGTTACACAAAGAGTCGTGTCTTCAAGAATACATATAGGTATTTTTTTGTGCCAAGTAAAGAAGTACAATGTCATTCGAATTGTTAAAACAAAGCCAATGCCGCTAAACATCTGCGTCCGCAACAAGAAATAAACACTTCGATAATATTTATAATCCGAGTTATTCAATTTCCTTTCCTCTTCGACGAATTCTAAAATCTCATCGTTGAAATATTCGCGACGATTATATCACGCAACGCAAGTGTTTACGAATTTCGCGCGAGGCGTAAATATTTGCGCAGTCAATTTATCTGGGTTACTGAAAAAAATAAACAGCACGGCTATGTAGTCGTAAGAATGTATTTAGACGATTTTTAGTGAATAATTTGCGGTGGAATATGTAGTTGGGTAAAGTGTGGGAGTGTGGGAAGGTTGCGAGGAAGAATCGGATTCAGTTTCTACAAGCTGCTCACATAAATTGTGTCAGCTAAAGTTTACGTCTGCTCCAGCAGATATATTGCCAAAATAATATTTAATATTTATGAAGGAAACGTTTCGGCTTAATAAAGTAATGTAATACGGATTTATGTTTGTTTCAATTATTCTTGAATTTGATTTACCTTCAATTATAAGATTGTAATTTAATAATGAGTTTTATTATAATTTTGACTGGTTTTAAAATTTGATATTTAGACTTGAAATATCTAACATTAAATTCTAATTTGTTCAAAATTTAGACTAGATCTTTCAAAATGTTGATAGAGCTAAGAGAAGAGGAATAATACCTTGTTATTATATATATTTAAGATTAAATAACTAGTTGACAAATGTACAAGGTTTAGTTTATTAATAAGAACATTTAAATTTCTAGACAAGATAACTAACTTATTTTGAAGACAAAAAATAGAGGCGGAGTGGAATAGACTAAATAGATAAGATTAGGCAGTCAAGATTTGTGAGATAAAAATGGAGCAGTTTCATTATGAGTTTAATTTCGGGAATGTTGTTAGAGCTAAGATAAGAGTTAAATACCTTGTTATAATTTACATTTAAGATTAAATAACTAGCTGACAAATGTACAAGGTTTAGTTTATTAATAAGAACATTTAAACTTCTAGTCTGGATAACCCATGCTTAAGACAAAGATAATTTAAACTAAAGCATAATAAAAACATATTTATGTCCAGATTATTCGAGATTTAGACTTTATATATCAATAAATATAGACTTGGTCCATAGCCTTTTTCAATAGCTTCCGATAGATATTTTTACATTTTGTGTCGAATCGATATTCGGATTTCATATTTTCAAGTTTGAGAAATTTTAAAATTGCGAGAAAAAAATTAAATTTGAATATTAAAATCTTGACCTGATTTTTCAATTTTAAGGTTTAAATTTGAAATAACTACTAATTGAACTGTCTAAATTGTTAATGTTCATGCACTACATATATTAAATCTTAGACAAAATAATTTTAAAATTGAGAAAAAATCAAATTGAAGTATGCAATTAATTCATCCGGAAAAAAAAATGTTCATTTCATAAAATAGTTTGCTTTAGTAATCATTATAGAAACAAGAAACAGGTAAAATATGGTTTTGCTTTTGTTTCAAGGTTAATTACTAACAACTTGACAGACAGATAATCTGAAGATAACAAGAAGTATCAAGAAAAATTAATTCTTATCAAGTTTTAATTGAAATATTTTTTGCAATAGTTTTCGAGTTATTTTCATATTATATTCATATTATTACGAAAAGAAAAATGTAAAGCAAAAACAAGGTACTAACTTGATTATTGCCAAATTGACAGAATAAAAGTCACTACATAATAAGGTTTCTTATAGAAATTTTAATCCTCTACAAGTTTTATTTAAATCATTTTTCCAAATTTCGCTTCTTTTCCGAGTTATGTTCACATTCTTGAGACAAAAAATATATAAAACAAAAACGTTCTCATTTTGTTGAAGGTTAATTATAATCAAATTGACAGACTAGAATCACTATATAACTACATAGCAAGGTTTCTTATAGATAATGTAATCCTCTACAAATTTCATTTAGTTTTCGAGTTATTTTCGAATCTATGAGACAAGACAAATGTAAAACAGAAACAAAATTTGACTTTGTTTGAAAGGTGATTATTAAACACTTGACAGACAAAAATCACTAAATAAAAAAGTTTCTTATAGAAAATTTAAACATTTTTCCATATTTCGCGTAGTTTTAAAGTTATTTGCGCATGTTGGAGACAATAACAACTTAAAGCAAGTGTTGTCTTATTTATAGTTCCAAATTATTTATTATTTTAGATTTTTAAACTGAACAATTTAGAATTGGGGCAAGTCCAGTTTTTTAGATACCGACTTAATATCTTAAGAATCAGACCTAAATTTCAAAATTCAGATGAAGATTCATACTTGATATTTAAAGATTCAGACTAGTTATTTCAATATTAAGTTTAAATATAACAAGATACTGTGTTGATATTTGAAGATTGCGACTTGATATTTCAAGATTCAAACTTGATATTTCAAGATTCGGTATTAATATATCAACATAGAGTCTTGATATTTGAAGATTCAGACTTGATATTTCAAGTTTCAGACATGATATTTTCAGATTAGACTCAGATTAGAGATTTCAAGAACGAAACTTTTGCGATCTGTCTAACGACAATAAGTAAATTTGGTGAAATATCGTTAACTCTTGTAAGTATTTATCCAGTGGTAAATACCTCTTCACCCTTCGACACCCATATCACCAGATCAAGTGGGAATCTGCGTTTCAATCAACGACTTCCATGTTCAGTGAAAAGTCGGCTTGCGAGAGGGTTCGGGTGTACTATGAGTCTATATTCTTTCACTGGTTTAATGTTAAGGTCGCGGCTAATGTAACTATTTGTTACAAACCATGGTGCATTTACTATCATTCTTAAGGTTTTTGATTGAAATTTTTCAAGTATCTGGATATTTTGAGTTGCACGCTGGACTCCATAGCTGACTACCATAGCTCCGTACTGGTTTCATAGATTTAGAGTTATATAGTAGGAGCTGGTTTTACAATGAGAGTTTTGATTTTGGACCGAGAAGTCAATGCATTCTCTTTAGTTTAAAATTAAATTTTCTTTTTGCCCATATGTGCTTTCGCCATGTGTTTTTTATTTAGGCGCATACCTAGATATTTCGCTGAGTCTGATTGAGATATCTGGCGGCCATTCAATTTTAATGGTGGACAGGTTTCCTTTCTGAGGGAAAAGGTGACGTGGACCGATTTTACCGTGGACTCATTTGCATTGATTTTACACCTTTTTAGCCAGTTTTCCAAAGCATTAAGATGCAGTTGCATTCGTTTTGCTACTACTGGAAGACTGGATCTGAATGGGATACCATAGGCCTTTTTACGGCTAGTTAAGCGCATGCGCAACCGCCAAGTTTGAAAGGCGGGAATAAGAAAGTTTCGGGCACATAATTAGTTATACGTCAAAAAGTTCGGATACTTTTTGACGTATAATACGGCCACAATTGATACAAGCGCACCAAAAAATACAATTATGAAAAAGTCTATTATCGCTGTGTTATCTGCGTTGCTGTTAGTGTGCGCTGTGGTCGGCTGATCTGAGGTGTATAGACGGTAGAATGCTGGGGCCAAGTACACTTCTCTGTGGTACACCGGCTTGAACTATTTTTAGATCGCGTATCTCGTCTTTGTATTTAATTGCAAAATATCGATACTCCTTCTCGGTCCTATTACCCTCACAAGGGTTTGTTGGCACTATGCTTATACCATTTTTAAAGAAATTTTCCACTCCTCTCTGTTCTGGGCTAGTTCTGTGACCTCGTGTAGAGAGAGTCCAGTCAAGCTTCTGATTCCGTCTATCCATCGGGTTGGAGATCTTCCTCGAATATCGATCACTTAAGTATGATTTAAGTATTTCATACAAGTGATGTGGAAGTTTCTATCTGATATTGTATAATAGTCCAGTATGCCATACCTTGACAAACGCTTGTGCATCATCTAGAAATATTGCTCAGCAGTATCTCTTCGCTTCAAAATCCTCACTAAACTTTCTAAGGATTCTATGGATTTACTCTACGGTTCTATGTTGTTGCCTGAATCGGAATTAATGTTGTGGGATTAGATTTTTGTCCAGTAGAGTTTGGGGTTAGTCGTTTTAGGAAAAGGTTCTCGACTATTTTAAAAAAGTGGGCAACAGAGTAATAGGCCTGTAAGAGATAACCACATTTGGGTCTTCTTCAGGTTTTGTTATTAGAATTATTTGGGCTAGGGGAAACCAACTTAATATTTCAAGATTCAGAGAGAATATTTCAAAATTCAGGTGAAATATATCAAGATTCAGTGTTGATCTTTGAAGATTCAGACTAGATATTTCAAGATTCAAACATGATATTTTAAGATTCAAGCTTGATATTTGAAGCTTCAAATTTATTATTTCTAGATTCACCTTTAATATATCAACATTTGGTCTTGATATTTGAAGATTCAGACTTAATATTTCAAGATTCAGTCTTGATATTTCAAGATTCAAACATATTTCAACATTTAAAATGGATATTTAAAGATTCAGTCCTAATATTTCAAGATCCAGTTTTGATATTACAAGATTTATAGTTGATATCTGAAGGTTCGGCAAAAAAATAAACTTTAAACTATTAATTGAGAAATAAAAAAACCTTAAAAAAATATTCTTTCTCTTGGATGAATTCTAAAATCTTCGATGAATTCGATATCAAGATTCAGTGTTGATATTTAAAGATTGAGACTTGATATTTCAAGTTCTAGACTTGATATTTTATGAATCTAACTTGATTTTTAAAGATTCAGACTTGATATTGCAAGATTCGGGTTGAATATATTAAGATTTAGTCATTATATTTGAAGATACAAATTTGATATTTCAAGATTTCAAGAAAAAGAAAAAAAAAATATGAAAAAACATTACAAAAACATCCTTTTTATTATTCATGCGCGAAAAGTACTTCTTGACGCACGTATTTTAATACGAGAAATGCTACTTCTCGTTGAATTACCACATAACCTGGGTAACGCACACAAATATTCAATATCGCTAGGTTACATAAAAAAAAATAACATAAACACGATCAAGATCTCAATATTAAAAAAGTGAAGTGAATAATATTAAAAATTAAAGAAAACCACACCACCGGAGACAATTGAAAAAGCAAATTCTTCATTTTTTATTCCATTTTTTTTGGATGGCCCCTGGATCCCAAACTTGTAACATCCCCTCGCACGAGTAATAAAAAATATTGCATGTAACACGGGCGGTATTGTCAATTGCCCTCTCGAGCGAATGTGTGCACTCACTTCGTTCGTGCGCCCATTTTCGCTCTCGCGTCAAATTGACAACTTACCGCCCTAGTTACAAAATTTACTATTCTCTTCCAGACATTGATAAAAGTCTATTATTTAAATATCAAGACTAGAAAACTTAAATTTCGAAGAAGAATATTTTAGATGTATTTTTCTTATTTCAAGATTCGGATTTCATATCCTAACATTCAGACACAATTTGGACACTCTTTGTAATTGAGCAGTTAAAGTTAGACTATAGTCTAACTTTAACTGGTCATTTACTGGTGTGATTTGAATCTTGAGGTACAAAGTCTGAATCTTGAGATATAAAGTGACAATCTAGAGTCTAACAAACAGTTTTTAACATCAATATCTTGAATAGAATATATTCTCTCTAAATTGTCACTTTATATCTCAAGATTCAGACTTTATAACGCAAGATTCAAATCCAAAATTCCAAGATATCAGACTTGTTAACTGGTTAATAACACCAAACTTATTAATTTTATCCATTTATTTAGTAATAAAATTCTTAATAAAAAATCAAATTTCTTTAAGAATTGTATTATGTTAAAATTTAGTTCTAATTAATAAACACATTCAATTAGATATCTGACACGCTTTCCTGAAAGACCGACAGCTGTGTCTTATTCAATATGAAAATATAAATCCAGCAGTCATGCATGCACAGCGTATGGTACCCAAGCCACATTATTGCTTCGATAAAATATTATTTGATTCGAGAAGGCGAAAAAATACTCAAAGAACTCTTCCAAACTTAATACATAACATAACTTTAAAATATATTAAGAATAATAATTGCCAGTAAAACTTTAAAGTCGTTACCACTTTCATACATTTTCACGTTGTAATAAACATTGTCATTATTATTATTATTACTAATTGAGATTTTTTATGGCGAGTTTTGAACTTTGCGTCATATAAATTTAACGTAAAATAATTAAAGTTAATTTAATAGTGTCAGGTGATTTTATATTTCCTTCGTCTGATTGCTGCATTTTTTGTAGTTGAAATAAATTGTTTATGGATACAACATTTACATTACGAACTTTGATCTATTTGAATAATTTATTCGTTTCATAATTACAACGCAAAGTTACACCGATAAACATTTAATAAAAGAATCAATAATTCTTATTTTAATATTTGAAATATTCAAGAATCAATTTCTGCAATTTGTTAAGATATTTTTTAATATAAAAAAAAGGAATTTGGAAGAGATCCATAGAATTCGAATAAAAAAAAAACGCATTTTAACTTGCCTTTGTATTATTTATGGAGACTTGTATTGCCTTGGTGCGAACTGGAGGGAATATATTGGGGTTCGAGCTGTCGACTAGAATTTGTAAGGGTTTACACACAGCCTACTATGAAGTTGCCCTAAATTGTCTATTAAAATCCACGCAAAATAAACGGTTTTCTATTTATTGCAATTCCCGAATTTGAAACGGCGAGAATTTCCAGAAACAAAGTTGCAAAGCAATTAAGGATTTTCATATATGTATATCAAACATAGTTTCTACTAAATAAAAAAATAGAAATTATGATATGCTATAATCATTAAGATAAATTAATCCACGATATGTATACATGCCGTATTAAATAATAACTAATATCCGGACAATGATTGAAATAACCAGTACTCTTTAACATAACTAATTAACTAACAAAACTGGGTTTACAAAATTTAAAAAATAAACATTTCTTCAAGCTTTCTAGTCTTGTCTGTCTCGACTTGCCTGTTAAGTCTAGTCTATTCCGTCTTGTCTCTCCAGTTTTGTTCGTTCAGTCTTGTCTGTCCAGTTGTCTTCCAGACTTGTCTGTCCACTCTTTTCTGTTTAGTCTTGTTAGTCCAGTCTTATCTCTCCAGTCTTGTCTGTCCAGTCTTTTCTGTGGAACACTGGACAGACTGGTCTTGTCTGACCAGTGTTGTCTGTCCAGTCTTGTCCGTCAATTCTCGTCTATCCAGTTTTGTCTGGCCAGTATAGTCTTTTTTTTTTGGTGGCGTAGCAGGCATATCATTAACCTGACAAGTGACCCCCTTGGAATAACGAACATCATGAACCGCTCTTGGCATCTACATTTTGTTCCGTACGTCCTCATCTCACTGGAATGTTTAGTAGTGCGGGACGCTGGATCTATGGTTTTAATTTTCGTTTATGTCGTTTCGTTTTGTCCCTTCAGCTTGTTCTTTTTGTGTCAGGATGTCACATATCATTCGAATCTCTGGAGAGTTTAGCTTCATGTCTACCAGCATTTGCACATCTAGATTGTCTGTTCCTTCCATTTGTCCCTCTTGGATATAAACCGACTGCATTCACTAACGTGCGCAGTAGCATTCGTGACCGCTGAGGGCCTGTATCAGATGCTAAATGATCTGTCCATGGTTTCGTGTTACCCAGGGTTTCAGTTTTGGTATCAGTACTCTTGTCCAATGTCCTGTTTTGGACACGCTCCATGTCTTTTGCCAGTCTTTAAGCATTTGGTGGTTTGCTATTTTTTGCTATCTGCCCTATTCGCCCAGTTACTTGTCTTATACAATTGAACTCTGCCATGGATTTTGCTCTATCGGGGCGATGTCAGCAATCACCAACACAGGTTCCCTGGAGATACTCCTGTATGCACAGCAAACTGATGGCCATTTTTCTCTATACAGAAACATCGTCTCTTTTATCGCATCTCCTATGGCTCTAGCTCAGATCAGCGACCAATAGAGTGAACCACAGCACAAAGCAGCCTTTTTTCACTACATTTCGGGCCGCCTGTGTTAGGCAATAGTTTTCCTAGGACCGACATAATTTTTAGGGTTTTTTTCTGCGGTTCTTTCTGCGGTCTGTGCGCTTTGAAAGATAGATTGTAGTTAAAAGCCATGCCTAGGTACTTGACTTCTTGTTTCCAGTGTGATGTCCACTTTTTTATTTTTGAATTTGGTAGGCCTTATTGCCAGTGAAGTTCAGCTTGTTTTTTCAGGGGCCAGCTTAAGATTTTTTCGCTCTAGCCATTCAACGACCTGCTTTATAGCGATGCTTGCCTTTTTCATTAGTTCTTCTTCAGTTCTCTCTGTTGCAACTACAGCTAGGTGATCGGAGAATCCTACTATTTGCACCTCAGCGGGAAAAACGAGCCTTAACACTCCGTCATATAGTATGTTCCGTAGTGTAGGGCCCATAAATGAGCCCTGTGGAACACAACTATGTACTTTACATTCTACGACTTCATCGCCGGATTCCATCCGAATTCTCCTATTTGAAAGGTAGCTGCGCACTAGCCGCAACAGATATGGGGTAAAGTTTCTGTCAGTTCTTCTTCTTCTATCGGCACTACGGTCCATGTAGAACCTTGCTCAATTACTTCCTTCCATTCCTCTTTATCTAGAGCCTTTCTCCTTCAACTTCTTATTTTCATTTCTCTTAGGTCATTTTCCACATCATCGCTCCATCTTTTTCAGGGTCGGTCTCGCTTCCGCGTCCCCTCTGGTTTTTTGTCAAATGCCATTTTTGGATAGATTCATCGCGATTTTACCGCGAATATTTTTCATTCTTATTACGTGTCCCAATCATTTCAATCGTTGGGACTTTACTGTGGCAACTATATCTGTGTCTTCATATAGGTTTCTTAACTCGTGATTCATTCGTATCCTCCATACCTCTCCTTCTAGCACTGGTCCATATACTCGTCTTAATATTTTTCTTTCAAACATACACAGGTTTTTTTCCTCTTCTTGTTTTAGAACCCACGTTTCGCTTGAATATGTTACTACTGGTTATATTATTGATTCATATATTCTCTTTTTGATATTTCTTGATATATTCCTTGACTGGAATATCCTTTTTAGTGCATTTCCTGCTGAGATTCTTGTTTTTATTTCTTCGCTTGTTTCATTGCTTCTTGTGATTGTGCTTCCTAGGTATTTAAATTTTTGTGCCTCCTCGAAATTGTGGTTATTTATTCTTATATTCGTCTGTTCTCTTCTCATTCAGTCAGTTTCTTGTCAGTTAATTCCTCCATAATCTTTCCCCAGGCTTCAGAATTAAAAGCATTTTTGATGTCTAGGGTTATCAGCGCTGTCATGTTAGGTGTTCTCCGTGTGCCGGCGGTGAATTTCTCTGTCACTTCCATCACTCTCAGAACGGCATAGACTGTGGACTAGCCCTCTCTGAATCTATATTGCCTCTCGGAAAGACCTCGACCCTTGTCCAATTCCGCTTTAAAGCTATCTACACACGGTATTGAAAACTAGCGAATAGTCCTGCTGCTGTTTAACTAAAGCTACGTGCACACAGTATAGAAAACTAGCTTATAGTCCTGCTATAGTTTGATTATAGCTGTGTGACCGCTTTGTATAATCCAAAACCATTCGTATAGTTGAACTATACGAAGCGGTCATACAGCTATAGTCAAACTATTGGGTAGGAAAGCAAGTAATTTCGGTTTTGAGGTATGAAATACCAATCAAATACATACCAGGTATACCGATATGAAGTGAGCGTTAAGATAGATTGTAGATATGGTGGTGACGACTTGTACTGCGACCTTTATAGATCTATTGTACCCCACCCTCCTCCTCCAAGTGTTGGTGTACTTACCCATTTAGAGCGCCTCCTCTAATCCTGATTCCTTTAGGAATCTCAGGATCTGGGTGGGATTCAAGGCCTGCAGCTCCTCTGTGTTCAAGCAGTGAGCCCCAAGGTACATCTGTCTCTTGCGGAGTAATGCTCCGCAGTCTTTGAACAGATGTATGGGGGTTTCCTCTGCTGAGCCACAGAATCTGCATCCATCATCCTCCTCTAGGCCTAGGGCCTTGAGATGTTTCCTAAGTCTGCAGTGTCCCGTCAGGGCTCCTGTCAGAATTCTGAGCTTGTTCCTGCTTAGTTTCAGGCAAGCTTTAATTCTCTTCTGGTTAAAAGATCCCAGCATCACTTTGGATTGCCTTAGCCCTGGAAGTTCTTCCCAGGTTTTCATCCATTTTCCTCTTATTTCTTCATCTAAACTTTTGCGGATGGTGTTCACGCTCATACCGCAAAAGGGTTCCGGACCTATAAAGGGGCTACTGGATCCCTTGTTTGCTAGGTGATCGGCTTCTTCGTTTCCGTCTATACCAGTGAGCGTTAAGATAGAAATATGTCGATAGGAAGAATTTGTTGTAAACGAGCCTTAATTTTTATTTGTTTGGCTGGTATGATATCTGTTAAACATATTTAATATACATCAAGTCATTGAACAAACAACATCATATTTATTCATCGTGTTAAAAAAGTCGAATTTTGTGCCACAGAGTGAAGATTTGCGGAAAGCATTAATTTTTTGTTTTCATTTGAATAAAAGTGCTGCCGAGTCCCATCGAATGATTGTCGAGGCATATGGTGATCATATGCTCTATCAAAAGCAACACGGAAAAGTTGGTTTCAACGGATCAGATGATTTTGATGTGAGAAATGAAGAACGTGGAAGACCACCAAAAAAGTTTGCAGACGCCGAATTGCAAGCAATATTGGATGAAGATGATACTTTGAGCAAATGGCAGCAATGTTAAATGTTGGACAGCAATTAATTTGAACCAGGCATTGATCGAAAAACGACCAGAATGCGCCAGAAGACACGGCAAAGTAATTTTGTTACACGACAAAGCGCCTGCACACAAAGCAAAACCGGTTCAGGATACAATCAAAGCACTTGGCTGGGAGCTGCTGGGACCATTCCTTATCATCGATGGGACACTCATTGGCTGAGCAGCACTTCGATTCCTAAGAAGAAGTCGAAAATTGCGTGTCTGTTTGGTTTGCTTTATTGGCATGGTATTAACAAATTGCCAGAAAGATAGTCAAAATGTGTAGAAAGCAATGATCAATACTTTCAATAAAATTTATTTTTTAAAAATTAGTGTCATTTTCTCAAAAAAAAAGGTTACGTCATACCGGTATACATGGTATATTCCATTTTGTTCAAGGACCTTTTGCCATCTTTCTGGCAGAAAAAAAAACTGCGATTTAAGGTTATAGTGAAATGTTGTGAAATTTATACTATACAAAGAGTTCTGCAAACATTGAAATAAATGGTACATCATCAGATAGGGGCAGGTAAGGGCTGAATGGAGATGAGACTGGAGATCACTTCCTAACCAAATTCCAATAATTTCCCACGAGTTACCAAAGATGTGTGAAGCTTTGCATTATCATGGTGGAAAAAAATTCCTTTACGATTTGTCAATACTGGCCGTTTTACTTTGATTGATTCAACCAGTTTCATCAGTTGTTGACAATAAACTACTGTACTACTACTATAATAAAAAACTATAATTGCTTGTCTGGTAATTAGGAAGCAGCTCAAAATTCACAACACTTTTATAATCCTACCTAATCCACAGTATGATCTTTTTTTAATGCAATTCGGCTTTCGGTGTGGTTTGTGCTGGTTCATCATACATGGACAATGCTCGTTTTCGAATAATGTTACTGCCGGTGACCCATTTTTCATCATCAGTGATAAGTCTTTTCAAGGATCGGTTTCATTGCGCTTAAGATGCATATCGCAAAATATTGTTAAGTGAATATAAATCAATTCACGAGGAACCCTAATATCGACCATCTTAACGAGTCAAAGACGTTTTATGTGATTTCCAATGGTTGTGTGCGACACATTTAACCTCTCTTAATTCTCTCGAACAGTTATATGACGATCATGTAGTTTCCTAAGGACATCCAGCAGACATATTGATATATAAGAGGAGGGCTCGTGTATGGGCTTTTCAGCTTTCCAGAGAGGGACCAATCTTGCTATCTTCCACGATATCCGGGAATCTGCAATTATATTGTTCATAACTTCCAGAACAAATTCTGGTTGTCTATTTTCGGCAATATTTACTGCTTCCCAAGGGAGGTTGTCTGGTCCTTGTGCTCTGCCATTCTATTACTATATAATTAATTGTCTTTTTAATAGTGAGATTGATTTGGTCATCATCAACTTTAGTAGTTGGTCACCTTTGAGTGAAAAATCTTTTTTAGGATTTTTTTAAACCAATGATGTCTGACACGTGCACTCTGGTATGCATTTAGCACCATCAAATTCACATATCTCTTTGTGAGGCACTGCAGCTTCCTTTCCTTTTCAGAAATTAAATTGTAAAATATGCCGAAAATCTTCGTTCATGCACTCCATGTTAAAATTGAGCCTCAACAAACAGATACACACAAAATCACACACCGCGTGAGTCTAAATTTTCCTCAATATGACTGATATCAAAGACAAAAAACACAGAATTCATTAAAAAAACAAATTAAAATAATGAATGATCTGTATGACAACCGAAATTACTTTCTCGGCAAGCCAATATTTTAGGAGTACAGGAATTTGTTGCGGTTTCGCCGTATTATCCCCGACCGAAAAATCTTGGAAAACATTCGACGTCTTCGTGAAACAGGCACATTGATACGAAATGGAGGGCCATTAAGACTAATGATAGTAAGAACGGTACAACTGAAACAGAATGTGCTGGACATGATACAGGAAGAAGTACTTTTACGCGACAAATTGTCAATACTTTCAATGTAAGTCATTGGACAGTTTGGAAAATTTTGAAGGGCAATTTGTTAAGGATAATGTTGTATAATCTCGGTAATTCGGCGGTTGGTTAATCGGACGACACGACCAGTAATCCGGCGGTCTGGAGACCGCTCACGCTCGTCTCTCCTACCACTCTTTCTGATAATCCGGCGGTTGTCTGGTCCCATATGTGTCGGATTATCGAGATTATACTGTATATGCTAGTTTTCAACACCGCGTGTAAGTACGGTTTATTCTGGCAAGAAGCAGTTGTTCAAGTAGTTGATCAACTAGTCAAGTAGAGGAGGGCTAGTGTATGGGCTTTTCAGCTTTACGGAGAGGGACCAACCTGCTATCTTCCACGATATTCGGGAATTTGCAGTCTGAAATTATATTGTTCATAACTTCCAGAACAAATTCTGATTGTCTATTTACGGCAATATTTATAGCTTCCCGAGGGAGGTTGTCATATGCTCTGCCATTCTATTACTATATAATTAATTGTCTATATCAATAAATGTAAATTAGTTTTCGAACGATAAATACGATAATATGAACAACGATAAACCATTTCAGCGTTTCCACAAAAAAACACATTTGTACATTAATAACATTTTATTGACAAAATTTCTCATTAATTCGACAAAATGTTTTTTTTGGCTGTAACCTTCTGCGTCTGTTATCTTTCAATATTTGTATTTCAATACTGTATATACCGTACACATAATCTATTCTATTATATCTGGGAATCGATTTTCTAAACAAATATTGCAGCAAATTCTTGTTAGTTTATACAAGACATGGAAATCATTCCAACAATTCCAAAGGAGGAGAGTAAACAGTGGAATACGAACATATATATTTTTATAAGTCACAAAAGGTTCCATTAGTTTTACAAAAACAAATTTGCAGATAAACACATTATTTTATTGCTGACAAAGAGAGTCGTAAAAAAGATTAGCAATCAAGATTTAACTAGATATTTGTATCTAAACTAAATTGTTATGAATATTTTGGATTTGTTGAGATGTTATACTAAGAATGAAACATTTGGGTCTTTTCTTCAAAAATTATATTTGTAATATAAATGTATACAATTCGTTAAAAAGTTTATAACATGTTATATTGACGATTACATTTAAATTACAAATATATATATTTTTTTTTCATACTTAAATAGGTAATAGGTAATAGGTAAATGGCCTATCAAATTAGGGCTATAAATTCAAACAGTGCAAACAAGATTATTTAAACTAGTAAACAAGGCTAAAATGCTTTAAATCTTTAGTTTAAACAGATAAAGCTAGACTTTAAGAGGAGGGTCGCTATAAGTACAGCATTAGTAACTAAGTTGATTTAGGGAGTATTAAATCAATAACAAATATGTTTAATTTTAAAATAATTGATACATTTTCTCGAGTTTGAATTCGTTTTCATAAAAACAGCTTTTGTTAAAATTTTTAGGTAGTGGGAATTTTTAGTGGGAATCTTTATTTATTCTTGGTATATTTTGAATGAAAAATATTTATTTTGTGGGATGAACTACCATGAAATGTTTTCGATTGTGAAATTTTCCTGCGAAATTAAGAAATGGATTTTTATATGTATATTTTTGTGAAGCTTTTTTCTTCGGGCAAATGTCGCTTATAACGTTAAACAATAAAGAAACGGGAAAATAATATAATGGAAAAACGAAATAAATCCAATAATTCATTTCAAATCGTCTTTTCTTTCTCCCTTTTTTGTTATATAATCCGTCTCAAAGTTTTCTCGTTTAATAAGATTTAAAAACATCCCGGACGACTAAAGTTGGTATTTATAAAGACGTTTATGACCGAAATATATTAATCAAATTTCATATGTTCGCAAAATAAAATTTATTAAATCTAATTAAAAAAAAAAAAAACTGATTTGGTTGAGATGGATTGAATTATTTCTTGTAAGGCTTTACTTCAGTGCTAGTTAAAACAATTTCTTGCACTTCCCCTGAGACTTAATTTATGAAAATTGGATGAAAGTTTCTCGAGAAATCAATTAAGCCCTTCTATGGATTGATGGCTGGGTTGATGCGTCTTTTTAAATTTTCTGTTTTGAGTCAATTACTTTTGCAAGTTTTCACACCGTCAATATTATTGCTTAAATATCGTATTTCTGCCAATTTATTGATCGTCTAAGGCAGGAATAAGCAACCTGCGGTCCGCGGGTATAGTACCTGTGTTGGCTCCTCCACGCTATAAAAATTACTTCTATGTCCCATATTTTAATTAACGGGACCAATGTGCCTACCCTACGCTATATCGCCCTTGTACTCGAAGGAATAATAGTCATTTAGTCCTAGTTACCCCTAGCCTAAAAAAGGTTGCTCATGTCTGGTCTAAGGAGAATATCGTGCCAATAATATTGAAGTCAATTAAATTGAGACTTTTTTTTAACTCCTTCAATCTATGGAAGCAGTGCCAATATTTTTTGTACGTGAGAGCGGTATATTGACAATATTTTCATCATTTTACTAGTAGCGCTAGCAGTAGAAACTTGTGGAAACAATCTTTACACCAAAATATAATAACTTGTTCACATTCTGAACCCTTCGCGGTCTGTACAATTTTTACATTAAATCATGGATTTATTTGTGTTTTACTCACTATACACGGTGTTAGGTAACATGCGGTAAAAATTCAAAGGGTAATTCCTTGGCCTATTATAAGAATATTTTGTCCTATAATGATTTCTTAAAAACCATTTGTTTCGAAGATACTGGGTGAACAAAATTTGCGACAAACATATTCGATATACGTACAACTGGAACAGAATGTGCTGAACATGATAGAGGAAGATGCAAGTACTTCTACACGACAAATTGTCAATACTTTCAATGTAAGTCATTGGACAGTTTGGAAAATTTTTAAGGGCAATTTGTAAAGGCAAATACCTTCTGATTATCGTCCACGTATTACGTTATGTCAATGGCTTTTGCAAACATTAGTTATAATCCCTCAATTCCTGACACCGATTCCTTTCACCAATGAAGCCAGTTTCTCAAGAAATGCAATAAGGAATTTTCAAAAGAACCATGTGTGGGCAGATGAAAATCCGCAAGGTGTAGGTGAAGATCGATTTCAAGATCAGTTCTCCTTGAATGTTCGGGTTGGAATTGTGGGTGACTATCTAATTGGAGCGGTATTTCTACCAGCAAGACTTACTGGCGAGATGTATCGCAACTTTTTGGAAGAAACACTGCCCGAGTTTCTGCAGGATTTACCATTGGCGACAAGAATGGTTTATGCACGATGGTGCAGCAGCACATTTCAGTTTGGTTGATCGTGAGTTTTTAACAGCAACATACGGAGATCGATGGATTGGTGGAGATGGGCCACACGCATGGCCTGCTCGATCTCCTGACATAAATCTGCTGGATTATTTCTTATGGGGCTATCTAGTCATTAGTTTACGCTACTCCAGTGGAGAATTTGGACGAATTGCGAAATCGGATAATTGCTGGGTGTAACTCAATTAGAAACAACCCCGGTGTGTTTGAAAGAGTTTGGCACGCAATAACGAGAAGATTGAATACGTACCCAGGCAGGAGAAAGTCATTTCGAGTGAGCAACGATCTTACATAGAGAACATCTCAGTTCGGTGTGACTCTCGATGACATCTAGATCATTCATTTTACATTTGAAAGGGAGTTCACGCAGACCGTTGAGTTGAAGCAGGTGGCGCAGCAAGATGTAGGCGAAGGGTAGGTAAAGGTTTGGAGAAGGGTAGGTTTTTGGTGAAGAAGGCGGAGCAGACTAAGAAGGCTACTATTGTTTATGCAGAGGGTGACGCTCAGGATATCAAGAAATTATGTTAGCCAACGCGTTTGGGGATGCTGGTGAAGGGTTGGTTGAGTTGAGGCGTATTGAAGCTGCTGAAGATATAGCTATCAGTTATCCAGGTCTAGGCAAGTGACTTATCTCCCGACTGGGCAGAATTTATTGCTTTTATGTGCCTACTACTCATTTGGCTAATTAAATTTATTAAAATTATTATTATTAAACATTTATTGTAATTTGAGCAACTTTACATGTACTTTTTGATAATAAAATGTTGTTACTGTGGCAAATTTTGTTCACCCTGTATCTTCGAAACAAAGGGTTTTCCAGAAATCATTGAAGAAATTTTGGCGCTAGAGTAAAAATCTTTGGAAATGATGAGTTCGCAAAAAATCAGTTTTTTTATAGGGAAAAGACGTACTAAAAACGATTCTGGAATCCGTTTTTAATTATCAGTAACGGTTTTCGAGATATCGACTTATGATTGATGCACCACAAACATAACTCCAAATATTTGAAATTGATGATTCCGCGAAAAATGATTTTTTTCTTAGGAAGATGACGTCCTAATAAAAATGATGTTGCAATCCGCTTTTCATTATCAGCAACCGTTCTCGAGATATCGACTTATGTTTGATGCACCACAAAACATACCTAACTCCAAATCTTTGAAAGTAATGATACCGCGAAAAATAATTTTTTTTTTCAAAGCAAAATGATGTCCTAAAAATGATGCTATAATTCGCTTTTAATTATCAGCAACCGTTCTTGAGATATCGACTTATGATTGATGCACAACAAACTTAACTCCAAATCTTTGAAAGTGATGTTTCCGAGGAAAATATTGTTTTTCGTAGGAAAATGATGCTGCAGTCCGGTTTAAATTATCTGCAACCGTTCTCGAGATATAGACTTATGATTGATGCACCACAAACATAACTAACTCCAAATCTTTCAAAGTGATTCCGCGAAAAATGAATTTTTTTTCATAGGAAAATGACGTCCTAAAAATGATGCGGCAATCCGCTTTTAACTTTTAAAATATTTTTTTGTAGGAAAATAATGTCCTAAAAATGATACAGCAGTCCGCTTTTAATTATCAGAAACCGTTCTCGAGATATCGACTTATGATTGATGCACCACAAACATAACTCCAAATCTTTGAAAGTGATGATTCCGCAGAAAATGAGTTTTCCATAGGAAAATGACATGCTAGAAACCGTTTTTAATTAGCCGCAACTGTTTTGGCGACATCGACTTATGATTGATGCACCAAACATAACTCCAACTGCACACTTTTCTAATCTTTGCGAGAAAATGCGGGACTTTTTATAAAATGAATCCCTTTAATTTTAAACCTTAAAAATCCACGAAAAAAACACCAAAAAACTACCAAACATCGACTAGCGACGCACAGTTTAGAAAACACTGCCGTATATAATTACTAACATTCTGCAATCGAAGACCACCCAACTAAACGTGTCCATAAAGTGCACCGGTCTAACTGAGGGTTACAATTGTTCGTATTTTCGTTCTCGAGCAACGTTCTGTGTGTCAACAGAACAAACTCGACAATCTCGATCGGATATTCAAAACACAGCCGGAGGCGCGTGCGTTGCGTTTTTTATTTGCTAATTTCAAATTCCTTCTAAAACGCCGACTTAATCCACCGCTACATACAAATTGACGCATTAGAAGGTAATTAGAAGGACTTTTTTAAATGGTATTGTACAATCCTGCGGAATTGGGTCGTTTAAATGGAACAATCGTCGAAATAATTTAGAAGAAGAATTTCCCAACAAGTATTCCAACGGGAATTAAAAGCTAATTCAATATAGTCTCAAAGAACTAAAAAATAAGACTAGGCAAACATGACTTATTATTAAGTTGACTGTTTTATATAGGCAAGTAAGTTTTGACCAGGGGTGGACAATCTTATTTATTTAAAAGGAGGGAATATTTCTGAAATGCGTGAGATTGGTTGGAGGGGGTCTAATATTTGAACATAAAAATATTGGAGCAACATTTTATTTTTTTGGTTCCTTAACGTATAAGTTAAATTTTTTTTTGCACAAAAACCAGATGGAAAGAAAATGTGAATACTTTTGAATTCAAAATACGCAAAATAAACAATGATAATTATCAAGATAAAAAGAGCGCTCCAACATTTTTGATATATGTCGACCTGTGTCGACAACAATTAATTGACAAAAAATATGTCAAAAGGCGACTATAAATTAGTTAAACTAACCCGAAACAGTTCCAGTTTTTAATTTCATTTTAAATCGTAAATATACGATGATCCTCAGGGCAAGAGTTTTATTAACCTTTATCAGTCTGCGGTCACTTCAAGAGTAATAGACTGAAGAAGGCATGCTGGCACGGGGCCTCACAGGGTGCCCAACTCTTACTTATGGCTACACGTGCTGCACCCCGGTCAACTGCATTGACCTGCAGGCCAAACTAAGTAAGGGAAGCTTAGATATAGCGAAAAATGACTTGGTGTAGCTGCCAAATCATCACTGAGCTAAGGCGTAAGAGAAATGATCTCTGACCGGTCCATCATAAGAAAACCAGAGACATGGCCAGGATGGCTTCAATGGCTTTGGCACTGAACAAAGGAAAACTAATGCACTAGAATTTCCTAACACAATCAATATGGCAAATACAAATACATAAATGGCGGTCAGTCCGGAGCACCTCTTAAGTGGGGAGACAATGCAAAGAATCCCCCCGAGGAAACAAATCGACACACTAAATATAAATATTGATATAATGGGCGTGAGCGAAATGGGCATACTCCGGCAAATGCGACACCGAAAACTGTACATTTTACCATATAGGGAGAACTGATGGTCAACAGCGACACGGAGTGGGAATAATATTAAGCAAGGAAATAAACAAACACCTACTAAATGCCTTACACTATTCGGAAAGACTACACGGAAAAAAGTACACTTTAAAAATTACAGTTTAAATAGTAGCAGCGGCCTTACGTATACAAATTCATAAAGATTGCACTCGCAAACTGTAATTTTTAAAACTTATTTACTAATAATATCGGAAACTGTCATTTTAACAAAAGCAATTTCTAGTTTTTACAGTTTCAAATTCATAAGGCCGCTGCTATTATTTGGAACTTTAATTTTTAAAGTGTACTTTTTTCCGTGTAATATTACTCCAACTACAAACTGTCCTACGCAAAATGCACATCATACAGGCATATGCACCAACCGCTGACCAGGACGATATCGAAATAACATTCTATAGACAAATGGGAGCGATCCTCGCCCATCTCAAACCCAGAGATTACGGACTGGAACTGAATACGGCAAAGACAAAGGCCAAGCTGATTTCAAAAACCAAACGGCAGATCCAACTGCACGTCGACGGGGAACACATAGAACAGCTCTCCAAATACAAATACCTTGGAACCTGGATAAATGACGAGTGGACAAACCGTCAAGAGGTCTTAGCACGAACCGAACAGGCAAGAGCAGTATTCATTAAAATGAAAAAGATGCTGATGTCTGAGGCTAAGAATGACCCGCAGCTACGCCTTCCCAATTCTGTTATACGGATGAAAAGTTGTACCTTGACCCAGGAAACAACAAAAAGGATAATGTCCAGCGAAAAGTGTCTACCGTCGTATGCTGCGAATACCGTGGGTGGACAAAGTAACGAGCACAGAGGTACTTCGCAGAATGAACAAAGAAACTGAGATACTCACCATAAAGAAACAAAAGTTACAATACTTAGGCCACATCTCCAGAAACGAAAAATATGGATTTCAACAGCTCATAATCCAAGGAAAGATCCAATTGTTTTCGAAATCGATTAAATTTGCTTTCTCTTTAAAGACTGCTGTGTGGGTCATCAATCTGTTCGGAAGATAGGACAGATCTTGCGAACAGATTGATGACCCACACCAAATTTTGATAACCAAATGATAAAAAACAGATGGAAAATCATACAGAGAGGTTTTCTCTCATCTGTCTTCCACACTTCTGACTAGCATTTAAATTTGTTTGGAAAAACTTGGGCAGCAATCTTAGCCGTGAATTTTTAAGTTTTGTGATAGAGGTATAGGTGATTAGGTATAGAATTTAATTGTATGTAAAGCACGGCATTAGTAATGCTATCCATTGTCTTCAAGAGCCCATCAGGTAGAGCTTTGAAGCAAATAATGGATTGTACAATTTTGATTTTGGATATTTTTTATAAGACATGAGCCACGGAGCATTGTATGGATGTAGTGCCATCAGCGCCAATGCTTATACATTTTTGACTGCATCCCTCACTATACGACGTTTTGGGTTGTAGGGTTAAAGAACAACTGACTTCTGATTTTATTACTCTATCGAGAATGATATTAACTGAGCCTTGTAGCTGACAATTACCAACAATTTGTAAGGTCTGTCATGTGCAGTTCATTTTTTGCTTAAAAAAAATGTTCACAGAGCTGACCATAAAGGTGCATTCTAGGTATTCAAGGTGTTTTCTACCAACACAGTACTTTCGTGAGCAGTCAGAGTATACAAGTTTTACTTTCACAATGTAAAAGCGCAATATAAAGAAAGCACTTTCTGAAACTGTTTGCATAGTCTGAGTGCACCTTTAATGCCCCGCGAAATATCTTGATTTTACCAGAAATACGGGCTTACAAAGCTGTCCCTTAGCACATTTACGGTCCCGGTAACTACAATTTGGTATTCTGAGATATTCATGTTCGATTTTTCGTATTGAGATGCTTCAAAACTATAAAAACTATGTATTAGATTTTTCTCCTGTTGATTCCGATCAATAAACCATAAACTGAAATTATATATAAATTAAAGCAGATGCTTATAACCGACTTGAGGGTCAACATACAGAAGACTGAGTTCATCACCAATATCAAGCAGGCTTCTTCTACAATCCCACTAGGAAACAATAATATCTGTAAAGTTCCTGCAGTCAAGTTCTTGGGAGAATAGATCTCAACAAGCGAGTCTGACACCTTGGCCATAGACGCTAGTTGTACCAAGTTAGAGAGGGCCTATTTCCTGTAAGAACATCTATACCTTCAAGTACCTATCCAAGAACATAAAGCTGAAGCACTACAACTCGGTAGTAAGACCCTCTGCACTCTATGCCTCTGAGTGCCTCTTGATGAATCGAACTCAGGAAGGCCCTTTCAGGAAACTAGAACTTAAAGAGCGGAAGATCCTGAAGAGAATACTAGGATCTATAAAAGAGCAAGACGGTACCTACAGAATCAGGAGCAATATGTCTGAGAGGCGTTTACGAGCTCTACGAACATCAGGAATACATAGGCACATGTATGAGGAAAAGACGACTGACCTTCTATGGGCACATAACCCACCTGACCCACTCCAGGCGCACCAAGAGTGACTTTCACTCCTCACAGTAACAAGCAGGGGAAAGGCCAAGTGGTTCACCTCTGTTAAATCAGACTTAGAGGAACTGCAGATCCTATTACAGACAACTGAGCACCGAACTCATTACCGACAGGCCATCTTGCACGGAGTCTTCCCACTGTCTCTCACAAGCAAGAAGTGTACAGGCACTACCAAACCTAAATGGACGGATGAGAGGAAGCAGGCGCACAGCCAGAAGATGAAGGCATACTGGGCCAAGAAAATGCAGGAGACCCTAGCTGAGAGTTAAGACGAGTCCCGTGGTCCCTAGTAGGGCAAAACGAAAAAAAAGCGGATGCTTGGATTACGAGCAACTAAATCTTTCCTAAAGCAATTCCTGGCAGCCACAAGATTCTTATGGCTCGCGTACACCTAAACCGTTATCGGCCGAAATTTGCTCGGGCGACGACGGCGATTGAATCAAACACTTGTAAAAGAATGAGAGCGCGTACACAAACAGGACTGTCATCATCCAATGACGCCCGAAAACGGCCGACTATTACGATGATCCTAATTTGTTGGGATTTCTCGCCAGACCGCAAGACTGCCGGCGTCTACAGTGCAAATTGAGTGTATTTATAGTTAAATTGTGTTGTTATCTACCTAAACGACTATGGATATTGAAAAATTAATAAGTTGTGTTTAAATAGGGGTTGATAGGGTTAATAGGGTATTGTTTTATAGGGGAATAATAGGGGTTGGCCTTTTATAAAGACAATTTATGTGGGATGAACATTCAAGAAATTACAATAATCGACAGGATAGCATTGTTGGTGACACTGTTGGTTACACTGGTGGTAACTCGTCCGGGTAGTTCTGTCCGCCATCGGCCGACAAAATCTGTTTTGGTGTACGCTTAGCATTAGCCTTAACAATTTCCTCAGACTGTTTTTAAAGATTAATCTTTTACAAATGGTGTCTGTTTTAACCGAGGGCTTCAACTTAGACTGCGATGTATAATTTTTCCAGTCAAAGAAATCGTTTAATTCCATTTGTTGGACATGAACGTTCTTCCCTGCATAAGCGACTGCCTGAACGCAATCAAAGAAATCGAAAATGTTAGGTTGAGCTTTTATTCCGTTTTCAACTCTTGGCACTCATAAAGGTATGGCCAGGATCTCTGTATTTAAATTCTATACAATTAGTAGAATTTTTTGAGCTCTTTCGAATACATATTATAGATGATATGAGGGTCTAATTTTAATTTTGACCAGAACACTTGTCCATCCATATCACTACTTTTATTATAAAAATCACTTACTAAATCTTCTTTTAAGCGACATTTGATTCCCTGATGTCAGAGCATAAGAATCTTGGAAAAATATTTTTTTTCTCTCGCAGGAGAGGATGTCTCATTATAGACACTTAGTCGCGCTGTGCAAATGACAGATTTAAATATATCCAAGTTAGGCAACATTACAACTTTTTCCTAATCTAGTGTAGATTATAAATTGTCGTGTCAGGGCTAACTTTTTCGTTTACGTCCTGCTGGAATGCGTTTATTAAGTGCATTATTTTCAGCAAGTGGTATTTGGACGCGTTGTCTTCCTCATTTATTTTTGACAGTACGTGGTCTTTTTGAAGCAACAGTGACTCCAAAATTGACGGTGCGCTGTATCCCTGTTGGAAAAAAAATTACTACATGTTTTCTGTAAACTTCATGAGTAAATAGCTGCTATACGGATTGTTATTATATTCACATTAATGCTTATACATTTTATGTTGCGTTAAGGTCACTGGGTAGATACAACTCAACGGAGCCTGTAATAATAGTATATAATAGTATATTAAAGAACGAGTTCAATAAGCGTGATTTTTCAGCACGCGTCCATGTTTAGAAAACGACGAGCGTAGGGAGGAGCCTTTATGCCAATTCTAAATAAAAAAATCGCCGATACATATTGAGAAAATTGTATCGCACTAGGCGAGCCTTAAACGAACCCATATGAGTGCTTTAATAACTTCATTATAGACGCAAAATAGAAAAATTATTTTATGTGTTCTATATTTGGCCTCTAAAAATCAAACCTAGTCATGTAACCGCATAAGAAAGGATGATATATACCTGGTAAGTGTAACCTGGTAAGTGTAAATTTCGAAAGCTTTTTGTATGCCAAAACATTGTATCTACGAATTTAGGTTAGCACAGTCCTTGTAGTAGATACCACGTAATGGGTGTAAAATACAAATTGCAATTACAATAAAAATTCTAAGTTTTTTAGCCGTTTTTTTGTAGATACCGGGAGACCCAACTATTTTTTGTTAATTTAATAAATACATATTTTTTATCTACTCGCACACCAAAAAGGAACACATTAATAAGTAAATTATTGTATGTGAATGGTGTCATTATTATAATCTTGTAAAAGTATCCAAATCGTGCGTAAAAGTTCAATGTAAATCAAATGGAGTTTCATTATTAAAAAATTTCTGTTTGATGTTACTATGACAAGAACTCGCGTCATTAAACAAAAAACATAGACATTTTGTGACGTATATTAAAGTTGAATTAATTTTTCTTATTTTGTATCAAGAGTCTCGGCTACAGATGAGCATGGGATACCAACGATCCATGATTTGAACGAATCGTTAAAAAGTCCGAACCGCAAAGAAAGTCAGCTGTATGGAAAAAATGGGATGAATGGGACAGGCCACGCGACCGGGGTGGAATGGGACGAATGGGATGGGATTGGACGAAAATCCGAAACGGACGAAATTAGGTTTGTGGGATGGGAATTTTAGGTTTGTTGGATCCGTCCTACAGGATGGGATCTGGAACGAGAAACTCGTCCCATGCTCATCTCTAGTCTCGGCCTCTCAGTCTGGATTTATCTGGCTCTAATATAACTTAACATAACCTAATCTAGATTAAATCTAGAACCTAGGTTAACCTAGATAACGACCAAATACTGGTTGCGCTCATTGCGATTACTCATGCATTCCTCGCAACTCATGCACAAAAGCCCTTCTTCACACATTTGTATCATAAACTACTATTTTACGTAAAACACTTTGTTTATTTTTACTTATAATTACTCTTTTATAAATTCTATTATGATTTATAAAATTATATAGAGAATATTGATGAATAAAAATCTCAATTTCTCCAAAATATCAGTTAACAGGACTGTGCTAATGACGGCAGAAAGCAATATGAATTTAGTAATAGAAATTGAAGTTGTACTGAATTTTCTGATCCAGCAAAGTTTTATGTGCAATTGTTTACATATATCATGAAATCTTACTCGGCACAACTGCAACCTCATACAGTTTGGCGGACACTGATCTAGATTGTTCGTTTTGTAACTAGTTTAGTCAAATTGGTTACCTATTTAAAATATACGGAATTTCAACGAGTTTAAATAAATTATTTTTTGGTTAAGTATAATGTCAACAGATGTGAACTTGACACAAAGTGTAAAATTATTTCTCACTTTTCGTTATTTCGGTAATGTTTATTTTCGCATATCAGAATTTTCGCTCGCGCAACGAATAATTGACGTGCTAATGTTAGAAAATTGGTTGTGTTATTGTTGCTGAAATAAAAATAAAATATTAAAAAAAAAACGGCCGATCGATGTTTCTATGACGGTGAACAGTGACCTACATCAACAAAAAGCCGAAAAGTGAAAACGAGTGCGCAGTGCGCGTGTTTTTTAGTAATCGGAGCGCCGTTATAATGAAAATAAAAGTGAATATATCCACGACGAGCACGTGGTTGTAACTGGACGGGATTCCGACGAGAGTGAAACCCGTAATTTTAACGGAATTCATTGTAAAACATACTTGCGAGACCTCCATCGAGGCCCATTCATAAAATACCACGCTCATAATCCTTGCTCGCTCACTACAAGAAACATTCTAAAATCTCCATATATATTTTTTCCAACAATTTAAATACCAATGATAACGATGACAGTGAAGAACAGTTTGTCAAAACTAAATATTTCATAAAATGGTAATGAAAAGGTATCTAGTAAAATACTTAAAATTTCTAAATCTAAATTAACGACTTATTTATACAGTCTTGTCTTGTCTAGATCTAGATTTTTAGCCATAAATTTGAAACAGGTTGACTGATTTTGACGAAATTTAGTGACTTACTAGTAAAAGGAATACTTACTAGCAAGAGGAATAAGTGTACTAAATTTAACGTACGTATCTAGTAAACTACCTGAGATATCTAAGTCTAAATTAACGAATGAGTTGTTTAGACAGTTTTGTCTTGTCTAGGTTTAGAGTCTAGATGTTTATCCATAAATTTGAAACAAGTAGACTGATTTTGATTTGACTGATTTTTGATAATTTACTAGCGGAAACAGTGAGGAATAAGTGTACTAAATTTAAAGTGCGTATCTAGTAAACTACCTAAGACATTCAAGTCTAAATTAACGAATTAGTTGTTTAGACAGTTTTGTCTTGTCTTGGTCTAGATTTTTAACCATAACTTTGAAACATATTGACTGATTTTAATGAAATTTGGTACCTTACTAGTGGAAACATTGAGGAATAAGTGTACTGAATTTAAAGTGCATATCTTGCAAACTGCCTAAGATATCTAAGTCTAAATTAACGAATTAGTTGTTTAGACATTTTTGCTTTTTCTAGAATCTAGATTTTCAACCATAACTTTGAAACAAGTTAGCTAGAGGAAACATTGAGAAATAAGTGTACTAAATTTAAAGTGCGTATCAAGTAAACTAGCAAAGATATTATTTTTATTTCACATTTTTCTTGTTCCAAAAATTCTCAAATAACACGGAAACTAAGCGAAATCTTGATGTTTCAAATAAAACTTTCAGAAAAATAAATCAGAAAATTTAATTTGATGAAACCTTATAATCTATCAAATTTAAGAATGTGAACATAGTAAAATTTTCTTGCAAATGCATCAACATTCATCCAAACTAATAATAAATTTACCAAGAATTATTCAAAACACAGAGATAATCTTTGCACTTTGCGATACACACGAAAACTCTTCCAAATAACAATAATAAAATTCTTCAACTAAAACCAAAATTGAAACATTCTAAATTAACTCGTTGCAAATTATGCGCAATTCCTTGCAAAATTACCCAATTACAATGAAAAGCAACAACAAAAAAGCCTATAAATCAGTTGAAAACGGTTTTGTCACGATTTTTAATTGTTCAAGCTCTTAATGTTTTTCTCTTTCTAGTTATTTACAATTCACCTTTGCAAGGAAACGATTTTGTTGTGCGGCGTAAAATAGAAATGTAGGCGAGCGAGAAGATTCGCCGCGACTCGAAATGAGGTCGAAAAATGCGCGAGATGATCCTGAAATAATTTTACGCGTGAGGGTTTCTAGACTCATCGCCTATTATATAATTTCTTTCGAACGCGTATGCCAATGGGAAACTATGTGTCGGTGAAATTGCGATCTCGTCATTGCTGTAAATTACATTTATAGCTTTCAGAATTAAAATGAAAAAAAAAACATTCAACAAAATAAAAATAATATATGATCAGATCACTATATCAGAATAAATAAAAGAATTTAATAAACACCAAATGAATTACAATATATTAATTATTTTTCTTTTAAGGAAAAAACCCCGTCAAGTCTTGTTTGTTGTGCGTTTCTAGAGTTGCATTAATAACTAAAATAGACCTTTTCATAGTTGAATTTTTTTGTGCGCATGTGTCAATTGATGCCATGTTATACGTCAAAAAGTGTCCGAACTTGTTGACGTATAACTAAATATGTGCCAGAAAGTTTCATATTCCCGCCTTTCAAACTTGGCGCATGCGCATGCGCTTAACTATCCGTTAAAAAGTCTATTGTCTACTTATCTATTCTGCTCTGTAGTCTTGTCTTGTGTATAATCTTATTTAACTAGTCTTGTTGTTTATCTTATCTTGTCTCTCTGTCTAATCTACTTATCTGACAAGTATGATCACCTGCCTAATTTTGACTGCCTTCTAGTCTTGTTTTACCAAATATTCTTGACTGCCTATATATTCTTATTTGACTATTCTTGTCTGTCTATATATTATTGTGTGTCTATATATTTTTGTCTGAATATATATTCTTCTGTCTATATGTTCTTGTCTGCCTATATATTCTTTTACATTTCCCTATACATTCTTGTCTGCCGATATATTCTTGATGACTATATATTCTTGTCTGTCTATATATTCTTATCTGCAAATTCTATATATTCTTGTTTGTTTATACATTTATGTCTGCCTATATAATCTTGTTTGTCCACACGTATATTCCTGTCTGCCAATACAAATATTCTTGACTGCCTATATAGTCTTGTCTGCCTATACGTAGATTCTTGTCTGACTATGTATTCTTGTCTGCCTATTTTTGTCTGATTGGATATCCTTGTCTGCCTATATATTCTTGTCTGTCTATACATATATTCTAGTCTGTCTATACATATATTCTTGTCCGCCTATACATATATTCTAGTCTGTCTATGCATATATTCTTGTATGCCTATACATATATTCTTGTCTGTCTATAAATACATTGTATGTCTATACCAGTAATTCTCAATCTTTTTTTTTTTCGTGTGATATACTTTCAACAACATCAAAATTTGGCGGCAAACTGACAATAAAATGAGTTTAATAGTCATTTATTATGAAAGGGAATAAAATTAAGGTTTAACGAGCGGATTGATCAATTCAATTTAAATTCGCGACTTAAACCTTTAACATTGCGAGTTAAACCTTGTACCTGAAATACAAACTTTTATTCAATTTTGCTTTTATTATTTTTTTTTTGTTTATACAAGAAACAATTCAGAAAAGTTGGTTATGATTGTGGTGTTCTCATGGCAACGATAAAATTGTTGATTCGTGCGTCAAAATTTTGTTTGAATATTTATTGTGTTTAATTAATTTGTTTTATTAATTGTAACTGGATACATCCGAAGAATTATTGTTAGATGGTGACGCGGAAAAATTACTCCGGCAAAAATCATGAGATTTATACAAAAAAAATGTAGGTATAATAAGTTGTGTGATTGGTGATCAAAAAAGAACATCAGCGAACATTTAGGATTATGTTTACGGAGCTCGTAAGTGAGTTATTTTGATGCGTTTCCATGGAGACTTTTATTGCACTAGTGAATAAATCACTGTTTTATTGATCCGTCGGCAAGGAATTAAACATGACTTTATGTGGCAAAATTGAATAAATAGAAAACTCGGATTATAACGCATGTAAGGAGGGCGTCCAGGTCTCAAGGTAAATTATTTGATTTTTTTTCTAATTTTGGATCGAGAGGTCGCGCTACCGCGTGATATATGGTCTGGATTTATCTGCTCTAATATTACCCAATCTAACCCATCCTTAACCTAGGTTAAAACCGTGAAATCAGTAAAACATTGTCTTTTTTTACATTAGTTCTAATTTCTGCCATGGCTTACATGCATGGAACTACGTTTTAACCGAAAACTCAGCTAGTAAATAGTTTTGTTTGGGTTTAATCCAGATTTGTAGTAAAACTATACAAGCATGCTGTATCAAAGTACATACCAAATAATTTTTATTGTTTGCACTTCTAAAATTTGACGGCACATATCAAGAATTTGGCGGCACATAAAAGTTCAACGGCACAGTCGTTGAGAATCACTGATCTATACATATATTCTTGTGTGCTTATATATTCTTGTCTATATATTCTATATATTCTTGTCTGCCTATACGTAAATTCTTGTCCGTTTATACATTTTGGTTTGCCTATTTATTCTTGTTAGCCCATACATATTCCTGTCTGCCTATACAAATATTCTTGACTGCCTATTCTTGTCTGCCTATACATAGATTCTTGTCTGCCTAAGTATTCTTGTATAATCCGAAAAATATGAGACTAGACAACAGTATAATTTTGATAATCTCAAACATATGGGACCAGACAACCGCCGGATTATCAAATCCGGATTATCGAGATAATTTTTTTTTACATATTTTAAACGCATCACCGTTTGCTACAGTTCGCCGAGTTCAAACATTCAAGTCATCGTTAGCTTCATCGCCATCCGTGGAACAAATTAGGCTGAGGATTTCTTCGTCAGAAAAGGAATGAAAATTTTCCTCGCTTGTTCCTTAAAGCCAAACTATGTCATCATTTATCAGCGTAACACTAAAGCTCTTGTAAAACTTCCGAAAACAATTGTAGAGTAGAGTTAGCTTGGTCAGAATCACGAATCAAGTGTTCAGAGTTTAAGGGTGTCCCTTTTGACTTTATTTCAGCTGAGCGCGAGATTTATATCCGACGCGGGACAGTGGTAGGAAAAGACTTCTTTACCCAAAGCGCCGGACTACTGAACCGGCGGATTATCAAGATTATACTGTTAGTCTTGTCTGACTATATATTCTTGTCTGTTTATACATATATATATATATATATATATATATATATATATATATATATATATATATATATATATATATATTTGTCTGCCTACATATTCTTGTCTGGGTATATATTCTTGCCTGCCTATACAGATATTCTTGACCGTCTATACCAGTGATTCTCAACCACTGTGCAGCGGCACTTTTGTGTGTCGCCAAACTTTTAAAATGTGCCGCCAAATTTTAGAAATGTATAATATTTATTGGAAACGGAACGCGGCGGGAAAAGATATCTAAAGAGGAATGTCGCAATTTTTACAGCCTGTCGACGGAAATAGTGTTAGGCAGACTCAACTGCCGACAAAAACGCGTCGTACAACCAAATCGTACAACCAAGTATACGCCAAGGTTCTACAGTTAAAACTGCAAGGAGAGATGAAATGAAAAGCATTTTACCGGAATTCAAGCTTCGTTCCGACAAGGACGAGGAACAACTGACATGTAGTTACATTTAACCACATGAAACGTTTAGACACCTTCTCTTCCACTTTCACTTTATGCACTAAGTGCATAAAGAATCGCCAAAACCGAAGAGTAAAGCGTACGCCCTGCCCTCTTCGTTGACCTGAAGGCAGCTTATGACTCGATTATTATGGAACGAATAGAACGAATGTGGGAGTGCCTAAAAGAGAAAAACATATCTAGTCAAGTTAAGGGGAGTATTAGAAACTTGTATGGGAATACAAATTTTGGAGTGAAAGTGGAAGAGAAGGTGTCTAAACGTTTCAAGGGGTTAACAACTGACTAAAATTGCAAAAGAAAACTTAGTGCAAAAAAATTGCACAAGTCTGTTGCTGGTCAACATCTACATAGCAGATATGGAAAATATGTTACGCGAGAGGCAAGTAGAGTAGTCATTGGGAAAAAACGAGTTGAGTCTGGCTTATGCCGACGACATCGTTGTTTTGGCAAGCAAGTTTGCAGAAATGAGAGAGGTAAAAGGAAGAATGAAAATGTTCATGGAGAAAAGAAAGCTTGTGGTGAATGTAAAAAAGACGAGGGAAAAAAGAGGAGTAAAAAATTTAAATGATGAGGAAAGGGAATAGAACAGGTTAGCAGCTTCAAATACCTTGGATTGAGCACATAAATTACATAGTAAGGAAATCCTGGGTGGCTGCAAACGGCTTCTGGAGTGTATGGAAGAGTGAATGCAAGGAAAAGTTCAGAGCAAAAAATGGTTATATGAAAGACGTACGTGCGTAGTATTTTAATGTATGGTCAGAAGTATGGGGTGTGAAAGTAGAAGAAAAGGGGAAGAAATAGAGAGAATGCAAATGTTGAAATGAGCGTTGCAACTCGAAAAAATGGACACCGTGGTACATAGTGCCACGTTTGCGTTGTAGTATGAATGTAAAGTGGAAATAATGGAAGATGTGTTTAAAGCGGTTAGAAAAGAAGGTACCTTAGGTAATGCAAGGAAAACTAAATATGGAGTGAGAGAAGAAAAATGTATAAAAAGGGAGGCTGGTCAGGTATTGAATTTTGAAAGAATGATTAAGGGAGGCAGCAGTTTAGAAATGATTGTAGGAGAATGGTTGATAGAGATAGAGATGCAGGAAAAGTTAAAGGTATAGAACTCCGACGTTCCCGAAATAGTGATTGCTAGATTCAGGTGCGGTAGTGAAGAAAGGGGCAGGAAGTACTGGATAACTCCAAAGGAGAGAACCTGCCGTATATGTGGGATGCTGAATGAGGCATGGCATCACTGAGATGAGAAGATCGAGCTGGAAAAGGGGTGTAATGGACGGTGTGATGTTCAGTGGAAAGATAACAAAGGTGTACAACTGTAGAGTGTACCTATGTAATGTACTAATATCCATATATATGTCCTTGTAAAAATATCGATGAATGTCAAGATCGTAAAATATAAGTGTTATATAAATAAGTGTTAATAATAAATGCCAAAATTAACAGAAATTGCCAACGACAGTCAGATCACTCGTATTGTGATTGAAAATTAAAGATAAGTAAAATTCTTTTAAACCTATTTTATTGTTAGTGTGTCGCCAAATTTTGAAATTGTTAAAAATGTACCGCAACAAAAAAAAAGGTTGAGAATCACTGGTCTATACATATGTTCTTGTCTGTCTATACATATATTCTTGTCTGCCTATTCATATATTCTTGAATGCCTAAATATTCTTGTCTATATATTCTATATCCTAATAATGATCTAATAATGACCTTGGTCATTGATGTCGGGATCGCCTTTCGTGTCACTGGTATACCTATGTTCTTGTCTGCCTATTTTGCCTATTTTTGTCTGCCTATTCATATATTCTATAGGTATACATAGAATATATATATATATATATATATATATATATATATATATATATATATATATATATATATATATATATATATATATATATATATATATATATATTCATATATTCTATGTATGCCTATATATTCTTGTCTATATATTCTATATCCTAATAAAGATCTAATAATGACCTTGGTCATTGATTTCAGGATCGCCGACGAAGACGCCATAAGATGTATCCATGTTTTCAAAATGGGAGAAAAGCTGGAATCGGACCATCTACCACTATAAATTACCCTGAATGACGAGATAAGACATCTGGGGGAAAAAGTAAGGGTGTCGTTAAACAAACGGTGATGTGGAATGAATCGGATATTACGCGATACCAGGAAAACTTAGACATGATGGTAGGAGTGGAAGATTCGTAATTCCCGAAACTCACTGATATGATAAAGAAAGCAATAATTGTTAAAATATCGCACCCAAAGAACAATTGCGGAAATGGTTGGATAGACGAAGAGCTAATAGATTAACTAGAGCCGAATTTAGAGCCGGGAGAGAAGGAAGAACAACACTCGAAAAGCTCAAAAAGCAGAACAAAGAACTGAAAGAAGCAGAGACGACAAAGAAACGAGAGTGGGAGGAATGCCAAATACAGAAAATCAACCAGTTGAGCAGAGAGTCAAATATTTGGAAACTTATTGCTGCAAGGAAACCAAAAAGTGAGATCTCAGCAGTAATTTGTACAGAAAAGTGGAAAAATTACTTTTGCGAGTTGCTGGCCGGAGAGACGGAAAATAGGGAGTAAATATGGAGAGATTTAAGACCAGTGGAATCGCAATTACAAGAGATTAGAGAGGAAGAGGTTGAAACGGTTATGTAGGTATACTATGAACAGGTTACTTAAAAGAAAGAAAGCTCCAGGCCCAGACTAGGGGCTAGAGTTTTTCGGGTCCGAGTACCCGGACTCGGAGAGTCCAAGGGAAAATACCCGGACCCGATCTAAGACTCGCCAAGCCTCGGGTTTTGAATGTTTGGTCTTGTCTGAATGTTTGCAAACAACAGCATCCTCCTCCTGAAGTCGCTTTCACATTTTCTCTCTCCTATCCCCCAAATACACCCATTACCTTCTTTGCTTTCCTGGCTAACTCCCTCATATGCGCTTAATCCGAGGCCCTCTCGTTCAATATATAGCCTAGGTACTTAAACTCTCTTACTCGCTCTATTGTTCCCCCTTCCTACTTCAATTCCTTCTCAACATTCTTCCTCTTTCTCTAACTAAACACCATTATTTTCGTTTTCTCCGCATTCACTTCTATGTTTTTCTTCCTCACATACCTCTCTAGGCTTTTCATCATTTCATTCATCCCCCCTTCGTCCTTTGCCACCATGACAAGTTTCTTTGGTGGTTTAGCATCATAGAAACAGTGAAAAGTATAGAAGAATTCGGCGTTAAAGCCGGCTAAAAATTGTTTTATTTACCTATTTATTGTAACATTCACAAAATCCTTTGTTTAACCAATTCCCACTAAACTTAATCACGAAAAATGGATGCATTAAAATTTCGAGAAAGAAAGACGGATTAGACCCCGATCCTGACCCGAAAAATAATCGTCGGCTCGACTCCGACTCGCCGTCTAAAAAAGACCGGGTATTCCCAAACTTTGCTCGGGGCCAAATGAGGCGGTAGGTCTAGCCACAACAATTGTAAAGGACAGGCTGCGTGGTGAACTTAACAGCTTTTTCAAAGGCAGCAAACAAATTACGGACAGTTGGAGGGAAGGAATTATTTTACCAGTTTTTAATCAAGGTAGCAAGGAGGAACTAGGAAGCTATAGGGGGATAACTCTAATGGACACGTCATACAAGTTGTATGCTAAGATACTGAAAAAAGTTACAGGAAGAAGCAGAGGAGAGGAATCTAATCCCAGACGTACAAGCTGGCTTCAGAAAAGGACGCGGAACAACCGAACAGATATACATACTGAATTATAATAATACAGATATAATACAAATATATAATACAGAGAAATAGGTAAACCAAAGGGGAAATTGTACGTGGTGTTTGTTGACCTCAAAGCAGCATATGACTCAGTAGAGAGAAAAAATTTGGGAATATATGAGGAAGAAAGGTATATCGCAACAGATTAGGGAGAGCATTGAGCATCTATATGAGAGAACATGGTGTAGAGCAGGCCTTGGCAAATGGCGGCCCGACCTTTTATGCGACCCGCGAAGCATTTCATAAACTATTTTAATTACAGAAAATGAGATTTTTACCAGGTAATAAAACAAAAAGTTGGTTTGTGATCAACCAATGCATCAAAATACCAAATACACCAAAATATTGCCTCACTGATAAGACGATTACAAATTTATCTGTAGATAGCACCTATAATGAATGATATTAATTCGTATTCTAACATAAACAAAGCTACAAAAAATCCCGATAGAATACCTATAACATGTTTATTATGTTTATCAGATGTTTAGTTGTTTATCTACCTGTCACTATTTTATAGACTCTGCACATTTTTTCATTTTAGAAGCAGTGTATATTGTCCACTATGAGAAAACATAAGAATATTGATGTGTCTAGATGTGTAAATATGTGTAAATATGGCATGTAATAACTATAAAAATATAATTTTGTTTAATGAGGCCCGCGGTCAAATTTTCATACATAATGTGGCCCGACAGCCAAAAGATTTGCCCACCTCTGGTGCAGAGTGAAGATAGGTGAAAGGCTATCTGAAAGATTTGAGGTTGGGAAAGGGCTAAAACAAGGGTGTCCGTTAAGTCCACTACGTCGTTAAGGTAGTAATAGGGACAAAAAAGATTTGGGATCTAGCTTATGCGGACGACGTCGTTGTATTAGCAAGTACGAAATTAAAGAGGTGTTGATACGAATGGAAAAGTTTTTTAAGAATCGTATGTACTGAAAACAAAGTGGATGCTGTTTCGGAAGAGAAAAGGAAAGAGAGTTTTGAATGGGAAGCGAGTTAGATAGAACAAGTTACAGGTTTGAAATACCTAGGTTTTATGTTGCAACAAAATGGGTCTTGCGCCGCACATATCAAGTATATGGCAAAAAAGGCGTGGGTGGCTGCTAACAGGTTCTTGGATATATGGAGAGTATACCTGAGTGAGAATTTTATGGCGAAAATGATTCTATGAAAGGCTTTACGTGCGCAAGCCTTTCATAGAATCATTTTCGCCATAAAATTCTTCCTCAGGTATACTTTCCATGTATCTCCATGTATTAATGTATGGGGCAGAAATCGTGGATATGAAAAATAGGAAAACGACATACAGAGAGTGCAGCTACAGTTTATAAAGAGAGCTTTGTACCTAGAAAAGTCCACCCCTGGTACATCGCCCAATAAGAAACAAATTCTAACAAGGTCGCAAACAACAAGGCTATGAGAGTGGCTAAATTTGAAAGGAAAGTAAATAGCGCGGGATATGAAAGAATGGTGAAATATGGTCTGAAAGTGGTTAGAAAGGAATGTAAAGGGAGTTATAAGAAAACAAAATGGGGATGCCTGCGCAAGTTAATGTATAAAAGAGGGTAAACCTATGTGTACCTATAATAGAGACTACAGAAAAATCCAAGGGGTAGATGATATTGGATGGCCTAAACAGATAGGACTTGCCGAGCATGTGGAGAAGGGGAGGAGCTGTGGGAACATTGGGTGTCCAGTTGTGAGAAATGTGAATGGAGTGAAGAGGAAAAGTCTGTGGCGAAAAACTGGAAGAAGGTTATGAGAGTGGGTCGGGTTTTGTGTACATGGAAAAAATTTTCAAGTGTAAAGGACAGGGTTAAAGGCATTTTTATGTTTCTTTTTATTTTTCTTTCGTTCTTCGTACCTAAACAGGATCTAAGAACTTATGAGCTGTTTATTTTTCTGTATTAATTTGGATATTTTTTATTTTCCTTTTCATTCCTTTTTTTTTGTTTTTATTCGTTTGGATTGTCTGACTATTCATGTAAGCCTATACATATATTCATGTCTGAATATATATATATATATATATATATATATATATATATATATATATATATATATATATATATATATTTGTATGTGCCTATATATTCTACTTTCTATTTCGACTACTTTCTTTTTTTCTATCTATTTCTTCTTCTATCTTTTTTTCCCTGCCTAACCTTATCTACGTGCATAGTCTAGCTTGGCTCTCTCATCTATATGCATGATACAATTGAGAATTAAGTTATCTAGTTGAAAATAATAGGTGGTCCATGTAGATTTATAGTCGAATAGATAACTGCCGAAGTACGAAAGCGAATTAATGAAGCAAGAGAAAGTTCAATGTCTATCCAGATTGACCTTAAAGAAGCAAAATTTCACATTCAATAACAATTCAATCGCAATTATTCCATGATTTATCATTTGCACAGTTTGTTGAAATAAAACATAATCTAAAATATAAAATGATTTATAAACACGCGATAATTAAATTTCAGTTAAATAGATTTAATGCAGTTCAAGATTGAATTGAGCTTTATCACGCGCTTTATTTCATTTAAGCTTTTTTGAGTCAAGAATAATAGGAAGGGAACTCACGTATACAGGGGTCGACTATTTACATATTAACCGAATAAAAAGAGCAAATAAAAAACAGACGGGGAGCATTAGGCAGCAAATTTAAAGCTTGATGGATGTGGTGAAGATAAGTGGAGGTTCAAAATACGTTTCATTTTCTGTAAGTTTTGTGTTTGGATCGATTCGTTCAGGCGTTGACCTTTCAGTGGAAATGTACGTAGTTTGAAAACTGTTCAACATAGATATGCATTTACGGAAGATTTAGTGGATAACGTCAGGTTTTTTAGAGAGGAAACAAGAAGGTACAAAGAGAATTAAAAAAAAATCTTGTTTTTTATCTGAATCAAGGCTAGTGATTATAATGAAAAGTTTAGCTCACAACAGGTAGTTTGCGAAACGCGTGCGTGTCTATTTGTCTAATGAATTTGTGGGAGATATGTGTGAGTGCACGTACTCGTGCGTGAAGATATAAATTTCGCGATTGCGCAACCGTTTTTCCTTTGAAAATTACAGGGCTGACGTAACGCGGCGTGGGCGGAGAGTCGCGTGGAAAACTTCGACTCGTAACATCAAGAAAAGTATCGTATGTTCGAAATTGGTGTAATGTGCAATTTGCGTGTTGCGTGGCAAACTCAGACGGCAACTTCCCGAAAAAAAATGAGAAATAGTTTTGAAGATACAGATCAGATTTGACTAGGCCAGTGTCTGCCAAACTGTGTGTCGCGAAAGGGTGCAGGTGTTGATCGCGTAAGCAGTGGCTAAACTACGGGCTCGTAAAAGCACGCATTGCGTCGAGGTCCGTCGATCCTTAGGGCCAATGAGGACCCTCCAAGTCAACTTTTGCTGTTTTATTGAATTGCAAGGAATTGTTCTCGTACAGGGCCCTTATTTGTATGTGTAAAACGAGTTAGTATAGACATTGTTATTTAGTTGTCATTTTCAAATTTCTGTCAATAAAAAAAGGATCCCCCAACCAATTATACCCGCCTTATTGACATAAAAGCAATTTGCAGGACCTCGACAAGAAAAACGACAGCTTAAAGTGAAACGCCATTTTGATGAATTGGCGAAGAATTATCACATGTCATGAAACAATTAAGAAATTATTTTGGAATGCTGACCACATAAGTCATTCTTAAACAAATAAGATGTCTAGTCTAGGCTGTCCAGTTTTGTCTGTCTATACCTGCCTGTCTAGTCTTGTCTGTCTAGTTTTGTCTGTCCCGTCTTGTCTGTCTGTCTAGTCTTGTCTGTCTAGTCTTGTCTGTCTAGTCTTGTCTGTCCAGTCTTGTCTGTCTAGTCTTGTCTGTCTAATCTTGTCTGTCTAGTCATGTCTGTCCAGTTCTGTCTGTCCAGTGTTGTCTCTCCAGTGTTTTCTGTCTAGTCTTGTCTGTTTAGTCTTGTCAGTCTAGTCTTGTCTGCCTAGTCTTGTCTGTCTAGTCTCGTCCGTCTAGTCTCGTCTGTCTAGTCTGTCTAGTCTTGTCTTCTTTGTGTAGTCTTGTCTGTCTAGTCTAATCTGTCTAGTCTTGTCTGTCTGTCTAATCTTGTCTGTCTAGTCTTGTCTGTCTAGTCTTGTCTGTCTAGTCTTGTCTGTCTAGTCTTGTCTGTCTAGTCTTGTCTGTCTAGTCTTGTCTGTCTAGTCTTGTCTGTCTAGTCTTGTCTGTCTAGTCTTGTCTGTCTAGTCTTGTCTGTCTAGTCTTGTCTGTCTAGTCTTGTCTGTCTAGTCTTGTCTGTCTAGTCTTGTCCGTCTAGTCTTGTCTGTCTAGTCTTGTCTGTCTAGTCTTGTCTGTCTAGTCTTGTCTGTCTAGTCTTGTCTGTCTAGTCTTGTCTGTCTAGTCTTGTCTGTCTAGTCTTGTGTGTCTAGTCTTGTCTGTCTAGTCTTGTCTGTCTAGTCTTGTCTGTCTAGTCTTGTCTGTCTAGTCTTGTCTGTCTAGTCTTGTCTGTCTAGTCTTGTCTGTCTAGTCTTGTCTGTCTAGTCTTGTCTGTCTAGTCTTGTCTGTCTAGTCTTGTCTGTCTAGTCTTGTCTGTCTAGTCTTGTCTGTCTAGTCTTGTCTGACTAGTCTTGTCTGTCTAGTCTTGTCTGTCTAGTCTTGTCTGTCTAGTCTTGTCTGTCTAGTCTTGTCTGTCTAGTCTTGTCTGTCTAGTCTTGTCTGTCTAGTCTTGTCTGTCTAGTCTTGTCTGTCTAGTCTTGTCTGTCTAGTGTTGTCTGTCTAGTCTTGTCTGTCTAGTCTTGTCTGTCTAGTCTTGTCTGTCTAGTCTTGTCTGTCTAGTCTTGTCTGTCTAGTCTTGTCTGTCTAGTCTTGTCTGTCTAGTCTTGTCTGTCTAGTCTTGTCTGCCTAGTCTTGTCTGTCTAGTCTTGTCTGTCTAGTCTTGTCTGTCTAGTCTTGTCTGTCTAGTCTTGTCTGTCTAGTCTTGTCTGTCTAGTCTTGTCTGTCTAGTCTTGTCTGTCTAGTCTTGTCTGTCTAGTCTTGTCTGTCTAGTCTTGTCTGTCTAGTCTTGTCTGTCTAGTCTTGTCTGTCTAGTCTTGTCTGTCTAGTCTTGTCTGTCTAGTCTTGTCTGTCTAGTCTTGTCTGTCTAGTCTTGTCTGTCTAGTCTTGTCTGTCTAGTCTTGTCTGTCTAGTCTTGTCTGTCTAGTCTTGTCTGTCTAGTCTTGTCTGTCTAGTCTTGTCTGTCTAGTCTTGTCTGTCTAGTCTTGTCTGTCTAGTCTTGTCTGTCTAGTCTTGTCTGTCTAGTCTTGTCTGTCTAGTCTTGTCTGTCTAGTCTTGTCTGTCTAGTCTTGTCTGTCTAGTCTTGTCTGTCTAGTCTTGTCTGTCTAGTCTTGTCTGTCTAGTCTTGTCTGTCTAGTCTTGTCTGTCTAGTCTTGTCTGTCTAGTCTTGTCTGTCTAGTCTTGTCTGTCTAGTCTTGTCTGTCTAGTCTTGTCTGTCTAGTCTTGTCTGTCTAGTCTTGTCTGTCTAGTCTTGTCTGTCTAGTCTTGTCTGTCTAGTCTTGTCTGTCTAGTCTTGTCTGTCTAGTCTTGTCTGTCTAGTCTTGTCTGTCTAGTCTTGTCTGTCTAGTCTTGTCTGTCTAGTCTTGTCTGTCTAGTCTTGTCTGTCTAGTCTTGTCTGTCTAGTCTTGTCTGTCTAGTCTTGTCTGTCTAGTCTTGTCTGTCTAGTCTTGTCTGTCTAGTCTTGTCTGTCTAGTCTTGTCTGTCTAGTCTTGTCTGTCTAGTCTTGTCTGTCTAGTCTTGTCTGTCTAGTCTTGTCTGTCTAGTCTTGTCTGTCTAGTCTTGTCTGTCTAGTCTTGTCTGTCTAGTCTTGTCTGTCTAGTCTTGTCTGTCTAGTCTTGTCTGTCTAGTCTTGTCTGTCTAGTCTTGTCTGTCTAGTCTTGTCTGTCTAGTCTTGTCTGTCTAGTCTTGTCTGTCTAGTCTTGTCTGTCTAGTCTTGTCTGTCTAGTCTTGTCTGTCTAGTCTTGTCTGTCTAGTCTTGTCTGTCTAGTCTTGTCTGTCTAGTCTTGTCTGTCTAGTCTTGTCTGTCTAGTCTTGTCTGTCTAGTCTTGTCTGTCTAGTCTTGTCTGTCTAGTCTTGTCTGTCTAGTCTTGTCTGTCTAGTCTTGTCTGTCTAGTCTTGTCTGTCTAGTCTTGTCTGTCTAGTCTTGTCTGTCTAGTCTTGTCTGTCTAGTCTTGTCTGTCTAGTCTTGTCTGTCTAGTCTTGTCTGTCTAGTCTTGTCTGTCTAGTCTTGTCTGTCTAGTCTTGTCTGTCTAGTCTTGTCTGTCTAGTCTTGTCTGTCTAGTCTTGTCTGTCTAGTCTTGTCTGTCTAGTCTTGTCTGTCTAGTCTTGTCTGTCTAGTCTTGTCTGTCTAGTCTTGTCTGTCTAGTCTTGTCTGTCTAGTCTTGTCTGTCTAGTCTTGTCTGTCTAGTCTTGTCTGTCTAGTCTTGTCTGTCTAGTCTTGTCTGTCTAGTCTTGTCTGTCTAGTCTTGTCTGTCTAGTCTTGTCTGTCTAGTCTTGTCTGTCTAGTCTTGTCTGTCTAGTCTTGTCTGTCTAGTCTTGTCTGTCTAGTCTTGTCTGTCTAGTCTTGTCTGTCTAGTCTTATCTCACTAGTCTTGTCTATCAAGACTTGTCTGTCTAGTCTTGTCTGTCCAGTCTCATCTGTCTGCCTAGTCTTATCTCTCTAGTCTTGTCTCATTAGTCTTGTCTATCTAGTCATGTCTGTCTAGTCTTGTCTGTCTAGTCCTGTCTGTCTAGTCTTGTCTGTCTAGTTTTGTCTGTCTAGTCTTGTCTTTTTAGTCTTGTCTGTCTAGTCTTGCCTGCCTAGTCTTTTCTGTCTAGTCTTGTCTGTTTAGTCTTGTCTAAACTAAATATTTGTCTTTAGTCTTGTCTGTCTAGTCTTCAAATATTTCACAGTTAGTTACCAAATTTTAGATTTCGTAACTTATAGGGAACAATTCATAAAAAATATGAATGAACCCAGAAAGAGACTCTCGTGTCTCACCGTATGAGTTCCTGGTATTGCCTAAATAATTTTAAAAAATGTCTCGTTTCGGTCTCGTCTCGCTTTTACGAGACGAGACGAGACAACTATCGTTCTCGTTTGAAGCCCTATCTTCATTAAACCAGATATTTTAAATATTTGGTTTAGATAATAAATAGATGTAAGAGATATAATCCAATATTTGCTTTGTTGTGACAATTTAATAAAAGAATACTGTAAACTTTTCTTTGAAAATTATCGAAAAGTTTTCCGGCAATTGGTCTCGAAACTAAATGAGTTATGACTGCCCGTTTACTCGCATTTACCCTTATTGATCATCCGGCTGTATAATTGTCCTAATATCTCACGGCCGTGCGGAAGAAACACAAGAAGAAAAGAAACTTTTTCTGTTGCAATAATTTCGGTCGTTCCTTCTCGGCTTTTTATGCCGTCACGCGTTTTCAATTTATTTTCTGCCGCTCAAACAATATTTATACAGAGAACGGTTCATATCAGCTAGGGCTTATCTACTGTCAATTCCAATGCATGAATTGATACCCGCATTTTTTGTTAGAAACCATTTCACTAGATAAAATTGTCTACAAAAAATTGTTACCAAATTTTTATTTAAAAATAATAAAAATAAATAAATCTGTTTTGAATACTATCCATTTTTAGTGGAACTTATTCGCTTTCTTTTTCTGTTATAATGTGAATATATAGTTTAAAGAAAATATTATTTAAAATATATTGCCTTGAAGATAATAGGTGTGTAATGTGCGTAAATGGAGGGATTAATTATGAAAATATATGCGTAGCTTGAGAAAAAGTGAGCAGGTGATAAATGGTGTAATGGTCTAATTAAGTTTGGGTTGTTAGCGTGAAGTAAAATACTCGTGCGAATTTATTAACGCAAAAAATGGAACAAATTTGTAAAGTTTAAGCTTTTTGCTCAGAATGTAAAGTACAGACTTCAGAATTCGCTGAAAATTACGATTCGAAAAGGGCTTGTTCTATTAAGCCAACAAACTTTCTAAAACCTTATCAACAAAAAATCAACTAACTAATACAAAGTAGTTTTTGAATAAATAAATACTAACTAATACAAAGCTATGAAACTTCTTAAAATATTAAACATTTCTTAAAATATTTTAGTTTAACTTAAGTAACTTGAAGATTTCCAGATAATTCTGAGCGAAACTTTCAAATAAACTGTTAAGGCATGTATTAACTAGATTGCTTAATATTTCTTCTTCTGTAGGCTTTACAACAATCCAACTTTGCCTCTACAACAATGTTCTTCCATTCTGTCCTTTTGCTGTTTTTCTCTCTCCATCTCCTTACGCCTATCTTTTTAAGGCTTTCCTCTACGTCTTCCATCTATCTCTTCTTTGGTGTGTCTCGTTTCTTTCTTCCTTCTGACCATCTGTTGTAGATCAGTTGTCTTGACTGGTCTGTCATCATCCATAATGTACAGGTGTCCCAGCTATGCCATTCTTTGAGTTTTTACAAATCTCACTATATCCGCTTCGTTTATTAACCTGCTCAACTTATAGTTTCTTATACTCGAAATTCCATGCTCATTTAGCATTGGTACGTAGATATTTCTGCGGATCTTTCTTTCATAGATGTGTAGCGATTCCTCCTGTGCGGCGGTTAAGGGCCAAGCCTCGCATGCGTACGTTACTACGGGTCTTATGAGTGTAAGGTATATTTGTTGTAAGTTTGATTTTTTGGCTTAAGGGCATGGACGTTTTTGGCATCAGTTTTTGGTATCCGTAGTAGCATCGGTTTCCAGTAAGTATTCTCGATCTTATTTATTTAGTTATTACGTTTGTTTCCAGGTAGACGCAACTATCGACCTGCTTATAGCGATACTCGGCCAAGTTGATGTCATTGTTGTCGTGATGTTCTCTTCCTGATTGGAGGTATTTAGTCTTTACCTCATTATTTTCAATCCTCTTTTTTGCGTTTCATCGTCCAAAATCGATAGTGCTTCTTTTAGCGCGTGTTTGATTCCACATGTCAAACTGACATCATCTGCATATGTGTTGGTCGGTTGCAACATATATCCTGATGTATTCAGCTTTCTGATGTATGCCTCTAATGTTAGGTTGAATATCTTTCCTCATGCTTCCTCACACCATTGACACAACTGCTTGACCTTGAGACGGCGCCAGGATTCAATTCGCTTAAATCAGTTCAGGCGTGCAGTGCAGTTGAAATGCTAATCGGCAACAAAAAGCCCAGTGCATTGTGCATTTGGCTTGTGCAAACTGAATCTATTATAACTGTGCGACGTAATTTTAGAAGTCAATATGGTGTTGAACCTCCTATAGCAGAAACAATCCGTCATTAGCTAGATTCTTTCAAGGAAACCGGTAGTGTTTAAAAAGAGAAATCGCCAGGTAGGCCGAGAACTTCTGAAGATGTTAAACAGAGTCATGTTTCGTGCGTTCGGAGCCCAAAGTTGTCCAAAAAAAGTAGCCATTGCACTGCACTGCATGCACTGGATTAAGGGAACTTCTGGCAATTAATTTCTGGATTAAGCGAATCCCTGGCGCCGCCGTCTCAAGGTCAAGCAGGCGTGCCAGCTGCAGGAGAGCAAAACTTTGAACAGTTTCTATGTCACAATAAAAGTAGGGAGTTCTTTTTTAAACATCCTGCATAACTGATTCCAACAAAAAATTCAAAACTATGTTTAAGCTCAAGATTAAGCATATTAAGTTAATTTTAGACTACACAATTTAAGTATAGATTTCGAGATTCATATTTGATCTCAAGATTTAGACCAGGTTGTTCAAAAGTTAGGCTAATTAAGTTAATATTCAAGATAGAAATTCGAAATTTAAGTCTAGATTGATCAACAGTTTATGTATCAAAATTGGACCTGATATCTAGTGTGTACAGAAGCGTACACACGACAAAGAGCGTACATGTTATTCCTCAATCGAAATAACGTTCATATAGAAGCCTAATGGTTCTTAAATTACCTAATATTGTGTAAAGCGTCAAGCCATAAAATAAATGAGAAATCACAAGACACCATGCACGGATGCAATAGGAAGTGACCATTTAAAATATGGTGACGAAGATCTGACCAACCTAACACATAAACTGATAAGGATAATATGGAACAAGGAAGATATGCCGGCGAGTGAAATGAAGCCCTACGCACGCATAAAAAGAAAGGAGACAAAACAAGATATAATAATTACGGGGCATAGCGCTGTTAACGTAGGATACATAAGCCATAACAGGCTTATTAAATATGCAGAAGTGATTATAGGAGACTATCAATGCGGTTTTCGCCCAAATAGCTACCTACCTACTATCAGCTTAGCAACCTACTATCAATTAAATTTTTGGAGTAAGGCAGGTCCTCTAGAAATGCTAGAAGCAAAATATAGATATGCTTATACTCGAATCGGCGAGAGAATGTACCTCGTCTCGTTCTGCGCAAACCCGCACATTATTCCGAGCGCGCTGTATTTAGTTGTCCGCATATGTTTGAAAACCGTAACTGGCGCATGTTTCTTAACTCAAACTAAGTGCGCTAAAGTTAAAAAAGCGGCGCAGTACAACTGCATTCTCTTGTCGGTCCGAGTATAGATATACCTTGATTACAAGCAAGGGATGAACCGCAATGGGTGATGGTATGCACTGGAATATCTGAGCATCCCACCAAAGCTACTAGCCATCAAGAAGACTATAGATAACTCACAGTGTGTGGTGCAAATAGAGGAAACCCTGTCACAGGCTTTAAAAGTAAGCACAGGACTAAGGCAAGGAGACGGGCTATCAACAACACATCAAAATCAACTGTTCATTCTGGCGTTAGTTTATCATAGTGTAAAGCGGGGTACAAAAGACAAAGATCATTTACCACAGCACGAAACAAATTTTAGCCTACGCAGACTATACTGCGGTGCTTGCCCGATCAATACCGGACCTCAAAGAAGTAGTGCTAGCAATACAAAGAGAATCAGCAATTCTAGGCCTACAATAGAATACGGAAAAGACAAAATATATGTGCACCTCAAGGAAGTATATAGACAAAATTTTGAGATCAACGACAGGATATCCAATTGTTCGGTCTTAAGTATCTAGGTGTTATAATAGACAAGAAGAACGAGATCCGCAAGGACATCAAACATAGAATTGCACAATGAAATAAGGCATTCTATGCGCTACGACCATTGTTAACGTCTAGACCAGGGATGTTGAACCTATGACTCGCGGGTCAGACACCGACCCACACAGGCTTTTTAAGTGACCCACCCATTGATTTTCTAACTTTTATTATTTTATTATCAAAGTTTCTCAACCACAAAGGTATGGATATTAAAATATATCAAAAATAAATTTCTCCAATTATTGCATTTTAAATATGTTGAACAAAATGAACATATTAATAAGTAAATTATTGTATGTGAAGGACCATTATTATAATCGTGAATAAAAGTATAAAAATTGTGAGTAAAAGTCCAATGTAAATCAAATGGAGTTTAATTATTAAATGATTTCTGTTTGTTGTTACTATGGCAACAACTCGCGTCACTAAACAAAAAACATAGACGTAGTGAAAATTTTATTACCTCTATTAAAATTGACACGGCCCTTTCGGATTTTAAGTCTCGGCCCCTCAGTCTGGATTTGTCTGGCTCTAACATAACTTAATCTAATCCACAATAAATCTATGTTTACCTAGATTATATCGACAACGACCAAATAGTGTTCCCGTCACTGTGCGTTTTTACTAGTTAGCAACTTTTGCCACGGGGGAGCTGAACGTTCTAAGCAACATTGGTTCTACTCGATATCTTAAGCAGAATATTCCACATCCTTTAATTAGATTTCATTGTATAATACATCAGGAATTCTATGGACTTATTCATTAATACGACAGCAAAGGAGGTAAATTCTTATAAAGCATTAGAGTTATGTCTAAAGAGTTTTTGACTAACTTGTTTACTTCTCCTGATCTCATCCTTTAAAGTTGAATTGGCCCAAATTGAACCTTCACTCGGTTTTTTGCATTTTTTTGCATAATAAAGCAAAATTGCAGCAAATTGGTTGAAACAACTTCTATTGAGAATATTGCTTTTTAGAGGTTTTTTGTGTCGGGGTTGCTTAAAATTTTTAATTTTTTTTTATTAGACATCACTCCTTAAATTTGACAACCCAATGCAGTTTTTATGCCTCATTCCGTTTTTTGTAATTATCTGCGTAAAAACACGAAATAACAAAAAAATGTTGAAAGTAACTTTTATAGAGAATTAAATTCTTTACAAATTTTATCAACAAAAAATTGCCTAAAATTCTTAGTTTTTGAGTTATAGTCTTTCAAACTTTCAACTTTAACTTAAATTAAATTTTCGATTTTTTTCATTTCTTTTGCCTAATTTCTAAGTTACAACCAATCAAACTCAAAACTTAGTCCGATTTCGCGATGGCATAACTTTTGATCGCTTTATTGCAGTTACTTCTAGTTTTTACTAATCGATTCAGCATCCCAAAATTAGTCGGAAAACATGTATCAAGGAGCTTTTATTTCAAAAATACCATCGAACCAGCCATCGATCTGCTCGAGGACTCTTATACAGTATAATATCAATTAACCGACAAAATCTGGTCCCAGACAACCGCCGGATTATAAGACAGAGTGGTGGGAGGAAAGAGCGCGAGCGGTCTCCAGACCGCCGGATTACTGTACTTATTTTATACATTTTTTGATTTCGACCTTTATTTTTTGCTCTCAACTTCCAAAGTAGAAGTTAAAAAACAAGAGATAAACTAGAGTTTTGTAAAAGCCTTATAAGCGAGAACAAAATAAGTAGCCTTTGATCTCCCTCCTCTTTTCTAAGTGATGCCACTGGCCTAGTGACCCACGAACTAGTACGCAAAATATAATGAACAAAATTTTATCCACTACTCAAAAAGGTTCGCCATCCCTGGTCTAGACTAATACCGCTGAAAATTAAATTGAGGGTATATAAGACACCAATCAAACCAATAGCAATATATGGTAGTCAAACTTGGACTTTGACAAAAGTCCTAGAACAACAATTGCATAGGTTAGATTGCAGAATACTAAGGAGCATATATGGGTCGTTGCAAACACCTGACTGATATAGGAGCAGGATGAACCACGAACTAGAGCAACTCTGTGTCGGTGAAACAATAATAGGCAGTATTAGAGCTGGGAGGTTAAGATGGCTCGGGCAACCGGATGAAGAAGAACAGAGCACCAAAAAAGGTGTTTGGAAAGAATCGCATCCCACAGGGAACCGACTGGCAGGCTACCCGAGACTCAGATGGATAGATGACGTGAAGAGGGACCTGACAAAACTAAATGTGCGGAATTGGAAGCAGGTCCGTGTGAACCAGGACGAGTAGAGAGCTATTTTGGCGGCGGCAATGATCCTTCAAGGGACATAAAGCCTAGGATGAAGAATATTGCGTAAAATTTTTAGATTACCTAATATTCCCTAAGAAAATACCTAACAAATTACCTAATATTGCTTTTAATAAAATCATTCGAGAATGTGCATCTTGATTGCTGCATAACCAGAAAATTTCCTTGACCTTGAACGTTTTAATTACATATTTAAAACATAAATATATCAGAAAAATCTATTTTTTATAAAAAAAAATCTAAAATTAGATGAATTAGCTTCAAAGGTTCCGTCTAGTCTGGTACATTTATTTCGCGAAATCTTGTCATCTCGTTAGAGAAATAACAAGCACGAATTAGGATCAATTTCGTTCGCATTCAGAGAAGAAATTCTATTTCCAATTACCAAGAAAATTACTTATCATTCCTTGCGCACAAACACAATTATTCTTCAAAGTCCACAAACATTCAACGCTAATTATCCTGTAATTTTATGCGAGGACAAACGTATAACCGCACACTAAATGCCTCTGATTTAAATTCTAATTGCATATATTTATTTCAGTTTTTTCTTCTTCTGGTAACGTTTCATTTATATTTATGTTCGTTAATAATTCTCGCGCAGAATCATAATTGATTCTTGTAAGATGTAAATGAGTAATCTTATTAACCGAATAGGAATAAAATTAAGAATAAATTAACGCTTAAATTAGTTACACCATCGGATGCAACCTTTTTGCTATTGCACACTCCCAGATTAATTCTAATAAAGGATGACAAATTAAGAGCGTCCTATTTTTACTTAATAGGAACAAACAGAAGTACTGACTTATTTTCCATAATTTTAACTGTTTAATGTTCAGATATTAACTGTTTAATATTCAGATAAAATACTGCAAGGGAAAATCCCTTGCACCAAAGAAGGAGGATTTCTTGGCTAAAAAATTTAAGAACATGGTTCTCTCTGAAAACCCCCGAGCTTTTTAGAGCAGCCGTGAATAAGATCACGATAGCCAGAATGATAACATCCGGATCGGATATGTACCAAAAGAAGAAGAATATTCAGATAACCTTTTTTGGAAAATGAAGGTGGACGGTGGATTGAATAAAGAATTGCTTGCATAGCGCGTTTTATTAGAACGAACTCCATTATTAAAACTCAGAGGTGGTTTCGACGAGAGTTTAATCTTCCAGCGCCGCCAAATTGCACGACAATTTCAAGATGGGTCGAAAAATATTGTCAAAAAGGTTCTATTAAGGTTCCTAAACTTACAGAGAGGAACAAATCTTCTAGAACAGAAGTGATTGCTTTGCTAGTTTTGAACAGAATTGAAGAAAATTCTAATCAATCCATGCGCTGTTTATCGCAGCAAGTAGGAATTTCACGTGAGTCGGAAAGAGGGATTTTAAGGAATGATACTCTTTCGGCCTTACAAATAACAAAAACTCCAAAAACTTCTTCCAATAGACCGAAATTCACGTCTAGAATTCGGTCGGTGGATTTTGGGCAGAGCGGATAATTTTGTCAACAAAATAATTATGAGTGTCGAAGCACATTTTCAATTGCATGGGGAGAGGAAGAAACAAAATTTACGTTACTGGTCTGCCGAAAACCCAAAAAATACATTCGAAGAAGAGTTGCAATCTCAAAAGGTAACTAACTGTATGGTGTGGAATATGCTCAGCTAGAGTATTGGGACCGTATATTTTTGAAGATGAAATGGGTAACGCAGTAGTTGTCAATAGTGAATGCTATGTGTAGATGACGTAGCATCAAATTTATATATCCGGAAACATTTCATTGGAGGCGCTAAAGTCAGAGTTTACTCTGCCCAAAAAGCCAAATGCAAAACAATGTGGAGATTATCGTACGATAAGCTTGATGAGCCATCTCTTGACAGTGTTTTTGAGGGTGATAAATAGAAGAATATATAGACTATGTGAAGAACAGATAGCCCCTAATCAGTTTCGGTTTGTTAATGCAGTGGGTATGAGACTAATTCCATACGCCGAAGACAAAATAGGACAGACATCCAGACAATTATTGAAAAAGTTTGCGAATACAAAAAAAAGTCCATTACCTATTAATTGATTTCCAAAAGGCCTACCACTCGGTCCACAGAATACGGAAGTCCACAGAAACTAATCAGCTTGGTCAAAATGTGTATGGAGAAGACAGTGAGCAGGGTGACACACTGTGGCTCCATATCAAACAATTTTGAAAACAGAACTGGACTAGAACAAGGTGATACGCTCTCCCCACATCTCTCCAACATTGTTCTGGAAAAAGTAATTCGGGAAACCAAAGAAGTCACAAGACCTTAGAAGACAGAGACCTTACAGATAACAATCACAAAATCCTGGCATATGCAGATGACATATATAGCATTAATAGGAAGTAATTGAGGAAAAACTGAAACTCTATTCATGAAATTAAATGAAACCGCTGTTAAAATACGTGGTCTGTTAGAAAAGTATCCGACCTTTAGCGTCGAAACCTAATCACCCTCAAAGTAGTCTCCTTGGGACTCCACACACTATTCCCAACGGTGCCGCCATTGTTGGAAGCATTCCGAAAAATCCTCTTTCAGAATCGACTTTAGCTCGGCTGTCGTTGCAGCCCTAATGTCCTCTCTTGTCTGAAATCGCGTCCCTTTCAATTGCCTCTTGACTTTGTGGAATAGCCAGAAGTCGCAGGGGGGCATATCAGGAGAATAAGGTCTAACCAGAGGTATGTTTTTTGGCCAAAAAATTGTGAATCAAGTACGAAGAATGTGCTGGAGCATTGTAGTGATGGAGTCGCCAATTTCCTGATGACCACAACTCCAGTCGCTTGCGCCGCACAGCATCACTTAGGCGACGTAGGACATCCCTCATTTCACTTGTCGTCATTTTACTTGCATTGGAAAACCGCCGAGAGCACTACACACTACTTCACTCGAACACTGCTCGACAGCAACTGATGCAATCTACAGGCGGGAAAAAATTCACGCATGCGCACGAAGGTTCAAGGTTGGCTCGTGCAAGCGCGCTTGATACAAATCAGGTTTTCAAAATAAAAAATAAGTCGCATACTTTTCTAACAGACCACGTAGATCTAAAGAATAATGAATAGTAGACAGGATACATGATCATTCAGAGAGAACACATGACTACAAATCAACGCAATAACTTTAATATAGACAATTTCGCGTTTAAGAAAAATCCAAAGTTCAAATACCCCGTGGCAATATAAATGACAGCAACAGAAGAAAAGTTGAACACCAAATTAGATTACAGAACGCAAATAAAGCGTTACTTTTCCCTGCAGAAATTGCTTTCCTCCAAGCTGCTGACCACAAAAACTAAACTAAAGCTATACAACATGATCATCAGACCAGTACTGCTATACGGATCCGAAACATGGAGTGCGACCAAAAGGGAGGAACACGCTTACAGTCCTCGAAAAGCAGGGTACAGGAAAATTTTCAAACCCACTTTTGAGCAGGAAACTCAAAGATGGATTCTCAGATCAAACCATGAGCTGTACAAGTTAGCCAATCAACCCAGGGTCAAGAGCGTAAGAGGACAGCGGCCCCCATCCAGAATAGATGCTCCCAGAATAGTTCAGTCCCAGAATAGAATCTAAGAAGAGAAGATGGAAGGCTTAAGACCCCCTGGAAGTTCGAGGAGTAGATGGCAAGATGAGGTAACCTCTCACTGCAGACATATGGGTGTCACTGGATGGGAGGATGCGTCGCCGGATAGGAAGGAATGGAGGCAGATAGTGAGAGCGGCACGGGATCGTCACGTCCCAAAGAAGCAAACGGAGTGAGTGAGTGAGTCGGTACGAGAGAAGCCTTGTTCAGTGTACTGCTTCAGAGATGTAGAGATGTAAATAAAGATGTATTTGCTTGCCCAATAGACTTTTGACAGTGTAAGCGTAAGACCAAAGGCTTTTGACAGCGTAAAACACGACAAATTGATGGAAATTCTGAGAAATAATGGAATGGAAAAAGAGATTTGCGAATCATCAAGAACCTGTATTGGAATCAAACAGCGGTGTTGCGTGTTGATGAAGAACACACCGAAGCATTCAAAATTTTCGGAGGATTAAGACAGGTTGTATCTTGTGACTTATACTATCTAACATATATTCGGAAATCATATTTGGAGAAGCCCTGGGAGAATCAGAAGAAGGAATTTTGATAAATGGACTGAGATTGAAGAACAACCGGTATGCTGATGATACTAGTGTATTTGCTGATACTATTGAAACGTTATAAGTATTAATGGATAGAATTGTAAGAATCAGAGGTCAGTCTTCTTCTTCTTATCAGCCTGTTCTCATCCACTCCTGAATGTAGGCCTCTTCCATATATTTCCATTCCTGCCTGTCCATAGCAGCCCTCATCCAGTTTTTCCCAGCAATCTTCTGGATGTCATCACGCCATCTTTTTTGAGGTCTGCCAGCACTTCTTTTGCAGTCTCTTGGCCGCCAAGCTGTTAATTAGTATGTCAATCTCTCTGTGATTTGTCTTACAATATCCATCTCCCATCTCCATTTTAGCTGCGCTACTCTTTCGCTAACATCTGTTAATTGCGTTCTTCTTCTGATTTCCTCATTTGGGACTTTCTTTCGTAAACTAATCCCCAGCATAGCCCCTTCCATCGCCCGTTGTGTGACTTGAAGTTTATTAACTGCTTTGCATGCTAGCGAGATTGTTTCGAGGCCATAAGTGAGGACTGGTGAGGTCAGTATGGGCTTGAAATAAACACCACAAAGACAAGACTCATGGTCATAAGTAAGGGAAATATACCAAGAGTAAACTTACTCATAAACCAAAGAAGTATAGAAAGGGTAAAACAATATCCGCACCTTGGAACTATAATAAACGAAAATTGGGATAACTCGCAAGAAATTAAGATTCGTATCGGGAAAGCAAGAAATGTGTTGCAGAAAATGAGTGCTGTCTTCAAAAGCCACAACCTAACTCTAAGAACAAAAGTCAGACTTTTGCACTGCTGTATATTCTGTCCTCCTATATGGTGTAGAGAGATGGGCATTAAATAAAAGCACAGAGAAGAAGAGGCCTTTGAATTGTGGCTTTATAGACGGATCTTGAGAATATCGTAGATCCAGAGAGTGACAAACATAGAAGTAATGAGATTAATGAACTCTTTTTCATCTGCCTATCCACACCATTGGATGTTGGCGATCACATTTATGTACGATTCACGGTCTGTTGCTTTGTGTTCCAGGTCTCCTATACTTCTTAAACCAAGACATTTTCTTTCTTCCACTCCTCTTCTGCCTTCAATCTTGCCCTCAACTAACAGTTGTAGCAGTTGGAATTTTCGGTTTCTCATTAGGTGCCACCAACAAGATAAGCGACCATAGCGACCATAATCGCCAACTTCCGAACCGAATAGGCACCGAGAGAAGAAGAAGCTACAAACGTCCTTATTGGATGCTATCGCTGAACTCCGTTTACCAATACACGATATTTGGTCTCAGCAAGGTGGCACAAAGCTTCATATATCCAACATGTCTGTGGGAGTGTTACGACAGTTTCTTCCTGGTCGTCTGATTTCTCAGCGTGAGGATCAATTGTGTCCTCCAGGCTCTCCGGATTTGTTGGCTTTGGATTATTTCTTTTGGGGTTATATTAAATCTGAAGTTTATCAGAACCGACCTGAAACCCTGGAAGGCTAGGATTCGACAAGCAATTTATACAATTGGTGACATTTCGCCAGAAATGTGCCAGCGTGCAATGCGTTCATTGTGGCATCGATCTCAGTCATGCATCGAAGCAAACTGAAGTCATCTAATCGATGTAAGTTTTAAGTACTAAATGTTAATTTGAGATTAATCATTTAACTTATTATTAAACTTTAGATTTTACTCTATAATGTTCAATAAAAAATTTGGTGTCCAACTTATTTCGTCTTTTGATAATCGCAGTTTAAAATCAGGACACTCATTTGGACACAGGATTTGTCACCCTTTATTTAGATAGGTAGATCATAATAATCAGAACCATATAACATTTCAATCCCAGATTTATTATAACCCTATAATCATAACGAATTAAGAAAAAAAACCTATTTAGCCCTTCGATTAATCAATATCTTCGATCAATCTAGAAAACTAGTTTAACTAAACTAATTAGTTTGTTTAAAAGGTAATTAAATACAGATTAATTCTAGCCATAAAACACTATATTAAGTCTAGACAAAAAACATGTTTATCTTGAGTAGACGAACAATGTTTTTAAAAAAATCTTTGATTATTGAGAATTTGTTTAGCACGTGGTAGACAATTAAAAAAGGTAAACATTGCGGTCCAAAGAAGATTTATTCTGTTTATTCTGCAACTTTCCGTGCGTAATTGTGTTATACAAAATGTTATGTAATTAGGGCTGATGTGCGGGATGTTTTTGGTAAAGGGTGGATTTGGGTTTCGGGTCTCTCCTCGACCTGAACGAAGACAAGCCTGAGATTAGGGAGATTAAGAGATTTCAGACAGATGTTTAAGCCAATGGAATTCTGGACTGCAATGTTTGTGTTTATCCTTTGATATTTAAAGCTAATTTAACAAACATAATTTACAAGTAAATTAATTTTACAAGAAATGGAAATTTCCTATTCGTTTATGTTGTCATTTAATGGAAATTTGATTTTTTCGTTTTTTCTTTCATTTCGTTTGTTGAAAATACTTGCAAGTTTAAGCTGGATTAAAACGTTTGTGTTTATCCTTTGAAATTTAAAACCAATTTAACAAAATAATTTACAAGAAAATTAATTTCACAAGAAATGGAAATTGCAAGAAAATAATTTAATGTTAATTTCTCCTTTCCTGTTTCAATTTTGAAAGAGAGAGAATATATTTATTGCATACTTAATACATTATACAACGGGCTATCGACCAAGAGGTCCTTCTGCCTGGAAATACAGTTTGATTTAAAATGAAAAAAAGAAAACGTAAGTACATATTATTGATATCAATAGAGCAGTGTTTCCCAAAGTGTGGAACGCGTACCCCAAAGGGTACGCAAAAGGTTTGAAAGGGGTACGAGAATATTTTTAATTTTTTTTGTGCGCGACCAAGCGAAAATAAAAAGACAAATTTAAAAAGGCAATTGGTAAATTACATCAAAAATTTATTTCTTTTAACAACATTTTCCAAAAAATCTTATATTTTATTCCCCATTCTGGGGATTTACTATATTATTATAACTTTACTTAAGATTACTATATTTTAATTGCGATATTACTTGAACCATATCAGTACAGTTTCTGTTTTTAATAGCATATCTCAATTTTCTAGTATTTTCTACTACCCTTCGGGGTACGAAGGGATAAAATATGTTGGAAAGGGGTACACATTGGTGGATAGTTTGGGAAACACTGCAATAGAGTAATGGGAATTAATTTTGAAATTTTTAATATTTTATATTACATTAACGCAAAATGACTTTCGCGAAAATACGTCAACATTTTCCGTAATTTTTCTTCCACTCAATTCCATTATTTATTTTATCTCAATTGGTTTCTTTACTTTAATTCACTGTGCGGGTGATTAGTGTTAAAAATAGATATATTCACGTTTCGTGATTTGAGAAATCCAAAAGAGATTCCGAAATTGTTTCCCGAAGAAAATCAAAGCGGTTTATCTGCAACGTTTAAATCATGGTTGTTCGATTAGAAGCAATTTCACGAAAACAATAAAAACTTGCAACACCAACAGAAAACGAAAACAAAACCAAAACAATGGAACAAAAATAAAACTCTTAACAGAAACCCACGTCCTTGAAGTTTATCCAACTTTTTTCCAACGAATTTACAAGAAAACCAACTTCAATTTCTCTTTATAAATCGCATTAGAACATTCTGTTACAAAACAATAAAACATAGTGGAAACCATTTAAAATTTCATAATTTGTTAAAACTTCTTTTTTAGACCAAGTTTAGAATATCCTCAGGTGCAGTAATTCTAATAACATCTAAGTACACAGTTGCAAATAAAATAAATTCATTCCAGCAGAGAGAACAAAAAGCAGCGTACTATGTGTACTATACTAACTGTTCGCGAGAAGATTATAATGTTTGCTAGTCACGTACGCTTTTACTCTAGTTTATCAGATTTATTAGTTTAGTCAGACAGATCAAGTTAAGCTTGTTTAGTCTCACTCGTCCAGTGTAATCTCTATAGTCTCTATGTGGAAGAAACGTTGCTTTTGTGGTGTAAACAAGCAGATAGAAAGATTTTTGGATACTTCGTTTCTGAGGGAGACGTTTTTTTTTTTAATAAGATGTCTATATCTCTGAAACGGCAAATGTTACAGATATGAAACTTGGTATTAAGATTCGCTTTTTTAAAATAAAGAAACGTGTTTCCATTTTTTTTTAATTCGGTTAAGGGAGCGCTAAAAATTGGAGGTTGAATATTTATATAACCGAAATCTTTGAAATCGAAAATGCCACAATAGTAAAAAATATTAGTTAGATTATTTTTAGAAAATAGAGAAATACGGGACCATTTTTCGAAAATCTAGCTAAAGTTAGAGTTCCGAGCAAAGCGGCTCTGGCGTCACTAACGCAGCGATACTATGATAAATGTATGAGGCGCCATTCGAGCGCAGCGACACTGACGCACTGTCGCTGAGCGCTTCAATTGCGCTCGAATAGCGCCTCATTTCCATAGTGCATAATACTATCGCTATGTCGCGGCGGCTTTGAAACTGCGTTGGTGACGACAGAGCCGCTGTGTTCGGAAGTCTACCTTAAAGCTGCAGCAAATCCGCGATACTTAAATCTCAAAAACTGCCGATGTTAGAGATGTAAAAATTGGTATTTACATTTTTCTTTAAAAATGAAGAAACGGGTGTGTATTTCCCTTCTCCAAACACCTAGATAAAAGAGGTTGAAAAGAATTATTTGCAAAAGCAATGCCCATTTACACGGTATCCGGTACGTTCACCGCATTCGTTCCAGTGCAGAATCTTCACCATAGGAACTTTCACCGCGGGAACTTTCACCGCTGTGCAGTATCACCTCTGCGAAGTTTCACCGCCCAAGTTTCACCGTTCGGCAATTTCGCCGCATCCAATTCAAAAATATAGGAAAATAAATTGATACAGGTGAAACTGCTCAGCGGTGAAAGTTCCTACGGTGAAGATTCCGCGATGAGACTTGCGGTGAAAGTTCACTAAACGCCATTTACACATTTGACAGTTGTCAGCTGACATTTGAGTAATAGTTTCTACTTATAATTTAAAATGCAAATTGAAAATATAAATATAAACGGTTTGATGACTATACATATACAGTCATACAGTCATACTATTGTAGGTCGCCATATACAGTCGTACTATTGTAGGCGATGGGTAGTGCTAATTCCTGATGTTTCTGATCTAACGTTATGTGTGGTAGTCAAAATCTAGCTAAGGAGTAAGTATATGAACAAATAGTTGATTGTTTAATGCTGGGATGAATCCAGTGGTGTGCTGGAGTGGGCTCGCGTGGGCTCGCGCGCGCCCATTGTTAAATTTCGTATAAATTAGCCTTTTGTTATTTTTTTGAAAATTAGCCTTTCACAGTTTCCACTATGCCAATCTATGTATGTATAGTGCGTTTGAAAAAGAACTCCCTAGTTTTATTGTGTCATAGAAACTGTTGAAATTGTGTCATAGAAAGTTCGAACCCGGGTCTCCCGCATTGAAAGACGACGGGTAATTCACGAACATCCCGGTACCGCTTTTCGCATGTCGTCAGGATGCCGTACTCGTTGTTATGTCACGCATTTGTTGCCTTACATCCCCCATTTTACATCATGTGCTTAGGGGTTCAGACATTTTCTTAGTTTGGTTTGTTCCGGCCTTCTGTCCGGCACGTTCCTCTGTCTCTTTCATGCTCATAATGCTTCTTATCATATCATCCGTTGCTGTCCAGTTGTCTTCGGACTTTAACATGACCTCCAATAGTGTCTTTACTCCCAGTTCTGATTTTGTCTTCGATGTCCAGTCGTTCATCTCCGGAATCAACCATTCACATTCGAAAACCGTGTGCGCCACACTGTCCGTGTAGACACACAAATTGTCAGAGGCCCTGTCGATATTGTGCAGGGACTCTCTGAAGCGTTCGTGTCCGCTGAACGCTTGGGTGAGATAGTAGTTCATCTCCCAATATTTCCTTTCTACCCAAATTCCCACTTGTGGGATTAATAATTTTGTCCACTGTCCGTTTGTACAGCATGTCCACTACTTCTGTCACTCCTGGAAAAGATGTTTGGCAATTTTGTGCCACAGTGTTTAGTCAAGTTCTCTCTTCTGTCCGCTGTTCCGCTTTTTGTACAGTTCTTTTCTTCCTTTTATCTATGCCTGCCAGCACGAGCACTGCATCCGTTGAGACATTCTTGTAAGCACTGCACACACGTAGTGCCAGTTTTCTCTGCACTGTGGCCAGCTTATTTTTAATGGTGTCTTTGTGAGCGACTGAGCATAGTATCTTTCTCTTTAGCTACTTTAGCTACTTTTTGGTTAGCCGATATTGGGCATCATCTTTTCCACTGCTGCGGTTTACTTGAGGGATTTAGTCGCTGCTCGCATGATATGTGGTGTAACATAGCTTCTTATCAATAATCACACCAAGATATTTAACTGCCTCCTTGAGCGTTATAGTAACGTTTCTGACCTTAAATACTATCGGCCCTATATGCCTCATTCCGGTCAGTAGAACAGCTTCCGTTTTTTCACGGGCCAACAATAATTTACCAGCAATTCTCATAAAAATCGTAATGGAACTTGCGTACACATACAGGTGGACAAGGTACAAGCAAATAAGAGCAAAACTGCCCTTAATGGTCGTGTCTAGGCATCTAGATAATGTGTGTTAGGAGTCAGGAAGTGCCAGACCTTGAAATTAAAAAAAAAAAAAACGATTCCCTCCTCCAGGTCGCGGTAATCGAGCAGCGAACCCATTGTTAACAGTTTCCCAGCACACTACTGGATGAATCCTCTATAATGTCCCATGATTGCGATGTTGACAATAAGTGGGTGTCGTTGCGTATTTGAAACCTCAAACCGCTTAAGCTTCGAAACCTTGAAGACGAAGTCTACACACTCGGCTGGTTTAATAAGATTTGAAAATTACGATCAAATCAAGTTGAAAGGCAGATTCGGCGAGTGGGCCCGAGAAAATCGAAATCATAGTTTCGAGTCTCTCAAAAATTGAACGAATCGTTTTATATAAAATTTTAGAGGTTTATTTTCCTTGCAACTAACTGCAAGTTGATACATAGTTTTAATCTTTAATTTGGAAAAATTTATAAAAATATTCAGTCAATTTAGATTATTTTGGAAAGTGTTTCGATCAAAAATCGGAAGTACGCTATTTCGCGCGTTTACGCGATTGCATCCAAAACAGAAAAACATTATTAATTGTATGTTGTGTACAAAATTTCGCGTCTTTTGATGTATTGTATGTCTGTCACGGTAAAAGTACGTTGTTTGGAAAATGTACATATTTACCGGCATATGTACACATATACCTTCTTGGTTGGTAAATGTAAGTTCAACTTACATTTACCAACTATTTCCGGCAAATGTGTACACATAGCTAATGACGTTTGCAAATGTATTGAGGTTTTTAAATAATGTATAGAGGTTTTTAAAAATAAAAAATTAAAGGTAAATGCTTACATTTGCCGATTTTTTACTTTTACCGTAACATGTCCATATCCATGACATGTCAAAATTCACGATTTTTGAAAAAAAAACTGATTTTCGACACTTCTCCCATTTTAACTTATTGTATATCAAAACACAAGAATTTTACACAGATTAGGCTGATATAAATCATTATGCAATTTAGTTTATAATAAGTTAGGAAATATGCATAAATCAGGAGATTTGGAAATATGCAGGAAGATCAATTGATCCAGCAATACATATTGCTAGATAAAAATTGCTCTTCATCAGCAGCTTGTCAACAACTGGATTCAAGAAAAACTAAGAAAACACTCGACCCCAGCCATCATTCACCCAGTACGCAAAAAAGCAGACAAAGCAGATCCTAACAACTATAGGGGACTCTCACTCTTAGACGTAACATACAAAATCCTTTCAAGAATTATCCTTTATAGAATCAGATTACAACTTGAGAAGGAACTAGGAGAATACCAAGGAGGTTTCAGACGCTGGAGGAGCTTTCCTGACCAGATCATAAGTCTTAAACTAATAATGGAATACAGGAAGTAAAGAAAGAGGAAGAAAAATAGAGATATGGACATTTATAAACTTCCAGAAAGCACATGATTGCATCCACAGAGAATCCCTACTAAAAATTCTAAGGCACCTTGGGCTAAACCCCAAATTAATAAACATGACAAAACTGACCCTGGCCAACACCAACACTAAGTCAAAAGTGAAGTTCAGGGGCTAATTATCGGAACCATTCGAGATCAAAACGGGATTACGCCAATTTGATAGACTCTCACCGCTATTGCTCAACAGCGATCTAGAAATAGTAATGAGGGAATGATTTAAACAATAAATAAAAATAGGCCGAAAGATCAAAACGAGCTGCCATGGTTTTGCTGACGACTTGGCACTACTAGCAAATGACATAGATGAAACAAAAACTCAGATATCAGAACCTCAAAATATTGCAAGTAAAATTGGCCTCAAAATATCATTTGAAAAAACAGTAATTATGCCTCAAAAACCAACAGCATTGAAAGAAATAAACATAAATGGCAATAAAGTAAAAATTGTAGTCCAATTTGAGAAATAATAGCAATCTAAATGAAAAAAATTCGATCCAAATAAGAACAAACAAGTTAGCTAAAGCATAAAAATTAACCTGGAATATCTACAGAAAAAAAGTGCCTATCCATAAATGCAAAAATAAAACACGACAACACAGTTATAAAACCAGAAGCCACATATACGGCAGAAACACTATTTCACTTAAATGAACAATCAAAGACCAACAAACTTCAAAAGATGGAAAGAAGAATTGGAAGAACGTGCATCAATAAAAAATACCAGAGGGACGGACAGTGGCGGATAGTGCCCAACAAAGTCGTGTACAAATAACTAGAACCCATTACTGAAACTATGCGTAAAAGGGGACTGAGGTTCTTTGGACATATAATGAGAATGCCAGATCCGAGACTTATGAAACAACTGGTACAATACAATATCAACTCCAAAAATACGACAACAGGGTGCAGATGGATCAGACAAATAAGAGAGGATCTGAAATAAATTGGGCTTACACCAGAATACACCACAGACAAAATAAAATTAAACCAAAAAATCAAGGTCGCAAATCTCCGCTTCCCACTCACAAGGAAGAAATTTACAAGACGGGTATTTTCAGCTGAAGAACGGACACGAAGATCAGAACGTATGCAAAAGTACATTGCGGTCCTCGCTGTTAAAAGGCTCGAACAATCACCTCGGAGAGACTTACTTAATGGACTAAAGTGATCAAATGTGGTCATTAAACAAGAAGAAGAAGAAGTCAGGAAATCTAAAAAAACTAAAACAATGTTCAAACACCTAAAACACCATGTTATATTAACATCGATATCTTAAAAAGAAATAAAAGTTGCGGAATTAGTTTTAGATTTTCTGAAAGCTTAAAAAAAAACCTTCAAATTGTTTCTGTTATTAATATTGTTTCAAACAATAAGACTAGGTAGACTGTTGAAACACGACGTCGAAATTTAGAAAATTTGCCTGCAACAAGCAACTACTTTGAAACCAACCACTCGATTGCATCCCAACTTATTAATATCTTTAACTTGATTCATAAGTAATAAGTGTACAAAGTTTGAATAACATCCATGCAAAAATATTGCAAAAAATAAGTTATGCAAATGATTATTTTATTTTAACTTGATTTTATCCGGCCCTCGTAACAATTTCCAAATCTTACTTAAGGTCTATCTTAATATTAGTCTACATATTACTCACAAGATAATCAATATTTGGTAAACGTAGCTGATCTGAATTAATTTGAGCGAAGCCGTGGGTTATAAGTTTGTTTATGTAATATAAGTAAACAAATTTTCCTCAACATTGAGAGAGAGAGCAATGAAAGAGAGAGAGAATCTATTTATTGTATACTTTATGCATTATACAAAGGGCTATCGACCACAAGGTCCTTCTGCCCAGCGCGCAATGAATTTACAAGAAGTTCGGAAAATCGGATTTATTGTTGCATTTTAGTTTGGTAGATCCGACGTTGTAGACTGTAAGGAGCCGCGAAGAGTGATAATTGAAAGAAGATTGGGACATAAATACAAACGGTTTTAATAAGTTTGCAGAAGAAATTCCCTGTCGACTCGAGGATACGCGAAAACGCTGCAAAAAAGATATTATCGCCGGACAAGGTCAAGGTGAACCGTAGCGAAGTTGCAACGAAACCGTAAATAAGCGGCCGTTAATGATGGATCTGTGCAATCGTCGACGATAAAGTAAAACGTATTCAATTACAGTTTGTGTCGGGTGAATTTTTGTTTGTTTGCTCAATCTTACGCACTACGTGAACGTTTTTCAAGCCTCACGCATCACTAAAACCATTAAGGCAAACACAAAAAAAAATGTTATGACACATTTTGTGTTACATGTGCAGGATTGTTACGTAATAAGTTTTTTTTAACATCACGCTGTTAAGACGCATCGTTTTAATAGAAATAGACTATATAGGACGAAGTAAATTAGACAGACTAGGCATTAAACCAGGCCATTAACAAGACTAAACAGATAAGCTTGTTTTCAAACTTGCCCATCAAATTTTTCTTTAAAGTACTCAACAGAATTTGACACCGAAAATTTTGTAATAAGTCTGTCCTGTCCGTCTGGTTGCAACTAAACAATTCTAGATCGCTGCCTTAATATTTAAATTTCTAAATTTATTTCCTTTTTAAACTAATTTTTGTGACATTGAAAGAGAATTGACACACAAAATTTCGATTTTTTCTTTAAAATTTTCCACAGACATTTGAACAATTTGATATCGAAAATTTTATGTATGTATGTCTGACCGTTTAGAAGACAAAGCAATTCCAGTTCGCTGTCTCAATTTGAATTTCCAGATATTATTTATTTTTAATTTCCAGATATTTGCTACAATTTTTAAGCTTTTCCAACAATTTTTTCTTTAGTTCTTTCGTCTCTGAACATAAATAATATTCCAGAGTCAGAATAAACCTGGTTTTGTTGACAAATATAAAACCAATATAAAACGGTCGAATTGACCCAAGATATCAGTGGTACATATATTTAATCTTATCTCATATATTCTTCTCGAGTTTTGTTCTTTTTTTCCAATCTTATTCAGTTTTGTCAAATTCTGAGGATAGTCATATCCGATATTGTTCACTCATGTTCAATTTTTGTTCGAAAATGTCTTGTCCAGTATTATTGAATCTTGACCATACTTGTATATACCTATCTAGTTTAGTCCACTCTATAACTATCTTGTCCAAACTCCAGTCATGTCTTGTCATTTCGTCATGTCTTGTCTGATATTGCCCGCTATTATTTATAAAAACAATATCTGTCTTCGTGAATATAATGTCTGTAAATTTTTTCCAACGAGTACAATTTTAAAATTAAGTTTCGTTTGAAAATTTAGTGGGACGTATGTGTACCATTCGGGGCCAAAGGGTTAAAATATAGTTATAATTCCATAGACACTCCAGAATTGACACAGAAATTTTCAAATTAGTAAATCTGTCCATCTGTTTACAATTAAAACAATTTCAAATCGCTGACTGTCTTAATATTTGAATTTTAAATTTTGTTTCCAGACGATTATTCCAATTTTCAAGATTTTTCGACAAATTTCTCTTTAAAATATTTCGCGGATATTTTAAAATTGATTTTTAATACCACGCTTAAAGACGCTTCGTGTTTAATTGAAATAGACTATATATATATATATATATATATATATATATATATATATATATATATATATATATATATATATATATATAATAATTTTGGAAAAATCTTGAACATTGGAATAAATCTCTTGACAACAAATTTGAAAACTCATATATTCGCGAAATGACGCGATTTGATAATATTTTAGTTGTACAGACTGTTGGCAGGCTTAATAATTTGAAAATTTCTTTCTTAGTTGTGGAATATATTAAAGAAAAAAGGGTTGGCAAAACTTGAAAATTGCAGGAAATACTTGGAAATATATGGGGGAATTCAAGTTGAGACAAACTTACAAGCTTAAAATTGTCGGTGTCAAATTTAGAATGTCTGTGGAGTATTTTAAAGAAAAATTTGTTAGTTTCCGTGAAAAACGTTAAAAAAGGAAATTATGTATATGTAGAAACAAATTTAGAAATTCAAATATTAAGACAGCGATCTGGAATTAATTCAGTTTCAACGAGACTTACAAAATTTCTATGTCAAATTTAGAATATCTGTGGAGGATTTTGAAGAAAAACGATCATGGATTAGCTTTAAAAAACAAACTTATTTGTTTTGTCTTGTTAATGGTCATGTTTTATCTCTAAGTCTGTCTAATTTACATATATATATATATATATATATATATATATATATATATATATATATATATATATATATATATATATATATATATATATATATAATATTTCACAAAATATTTCACAGACATTGATACAGAAATTTTCAAATTTGTTGACTCTGTCCGTCTGTTAACAACTGAAACAATTTTCAAATAGCTGCCTTAATATTTAAATGTCTAAATTTATTTTGTTTCAAGATATTTTTTCAAATTTTCGAGATTTCCCAAGAAATGTTTCATTAAAATATTCCATAAACACTCCAGAATTAAAGAAATTTTTGTAATTAGTATGTCTGTCCGTCTGTTTACAACTTAAATTATTTCAAATCACTGTGTCTTAATATTTGAATTTCCACAATAATTTCATTAAAACATTTTAAAATTGATACAGCAATTTTCAAATTTGTCTGTCCGTATGTTTACAACTGAATCAGTTTCAAATCGCGGTCTTAATACAGTATATTCTTGATAATCCGGCGCTCTGGGAAAACAAGTGTATTTTCTTTCCGCTGTCCCGCGTCGGATATAAGCCTCGCGCACAGGTCAAAATAAGTCAAAAAAGACACACAAATCACACAATATTCCAGATCACACAATTCCAAATCACACAAATCGATGATATAGCTTGGCTTCAAGACACAAGCGAAGAAAATTTTCATTCCTTTCTGACGAAGAAATCGTCAGCCTAATTTGTTCCACGGATGACGATGAAGCTAACGATGACTTGAATGTTTGAACTCGGCGAAATGTAGCAAACGGTGTCGCGTTTAAAATATGTAAAATTGTTAATGTTTTGTTTCAATCCTGATAATCCGGAATTTTTTGATAATCCGTCGGTTGTCTGGTCCCATATGTGTGGGATTATCAAGATAATACTGTATTTAAATTTCCATATTTATTTCTAGATATTTTCTCAAATTTTCTAAATTTCTCAACAAATTGGGAATCGGTCAAATCAAATTGGTTAAAATATTCCACAGACATTCTAAAATTGATACCAAAATTTTCGAACTAGTAAATGCAGGTAATTAATAAGACTACAAGAAGATCACGTCAGCAGATTAGTCAGCTATTCACTTAATTTGAATAGAAAGAAATGATAACAATATTATTTATCTAGTACTTGTTAATAACAAGCTACATTCCGTCTTTAATAAGTTTATATGTCATAATGTCATATTATGTAAGTTTAATCAATCTTGCTTGGCCAAAAAGAATAAATACAAAAGAACAAGAATACCCAACTACAAAACTAAAACATAATTGAAAGGAATAGACAATAATTAAGGCTTTTGTGTTAGGCACACTAGAGCCTCTTTAAGAATAGACAAACTAGACAAGACTTGGTAAGGCTAGTTTAGACAAGACTAAAGAAGAGATTAGAGAATAACAAACAAAACCAGACAAGACTAGACAAGGCCAAATAAGGCCAAAAAGATCAAATAAGGCCAAACAAGACCAGACAAAAGCAGACAAGCCTAAACAAAACCAGATAAGACCAGATAAGACTAAATAGGCACGACTAGACAAACACAACCATCGATTATCCAACACTTAACAATCACAGACAAATTTAAGCAAAAAACAATACTAGATAAACTTGTTAAGACAAAACTCGGCATAAAGGGAGTAATAACAGAGTAGGACTAACCCGGCAATACTAGTCTACTTTGGACTAATTATACGAATTTATGTCTGAGACGAAAATGTATGTCTTCTAGTAGTAAAGGTGTCGAATTACTAAGTCCTAGTCTCTAAATCCTAGTCAAAAGTCGCATATTCAAATCCCGGGGGCACGAGTATGGAAATAAACCACCGTCTTCCTGTGTATGGCTCTGGCAAGGCCATCGCAGTAATGTGCAAAAAAAACCTCCCCCAAATACTAACCCCTTTAAAAACTGTAAGGATTACTTATACTTGAGTCTAAGATCTTGACACCAAGCACAAGTGTACGCATGGGGAGGAAGTCAAAGTCCGGTACATGGTAAATCGGCACCGGACGACTTGGAACTTCCAACTCGGCACCGGACAACTCGGCACCGGGAAAATTCGGCACTGGATAAGTCGGCACCGGGCAAATCAGCACCAGTCATTAGAGTATGAGTTTTGGTAATATCAAAAAACAAAAGAAATCTTTAAAGAGTCATTAAAGAATGTAACGCACGAACATTTAAAGTTGAATAAAATTGTAAACTATTCTTCAGAAGTCACCTTCTAGCTAACAGTAGAATTCATATTGACATGAAAACAGCTTTAAATTAAAAACTAATAAAACATAAATAACTTTATTAAAGGTTAAAAGGATACGAGGTTAAAAGAAAATTAAAAATACTAGTGCCGAAATGTCTCGGTGCCGATTTGTCTGGCGCCGACTTATCCGGTACCAAATTTTCCCGGTGACGAATTGTCCGGTGCCGACTTATCCGGTTCAGAGTTGTCCGGTGCCGATTTGGAAGTGCCGAGCCGTCCGGGTCCGGTCAAAGTCTACTAGGACTGTAGCATCACAGGAAAATGTATTTGTGTGCAGTCCTGTTTAGTCTTGTTTGTATAGAATAGCTGGTCTTAAAAAACTCAATTTGTATGTGATTTCTTGTTTATGTTGTTTTATTTGTCTAATTCTGTCTGTCTTCTGTTAAGTTGTTGATAAAATAAAGTGAACAAAATTGTTGTAAAGTAGAGGAAGACAGTTAATTAACAGACAATGGAGCACAAATACACAGAGAGGGGCCTGTTGTAGCTCAGACCACTCATTACCCATTAAATATCGATGCCGAATCAGAGCGCCAAGCCTAAGAGACTAGAGAGACTAAATATCGAGGCGTTACGAATAGAAGCAAACAAGCACAAACCAAAAACGAGCATAGATGAAAAAATAACAAATATAAATGTAGAGGAAGGAAGAGATATTGAGTCTATGTGGAACACGGTGAAGAACATAGTAAAGAACTCGGTACAGGAAGTACTAGGATTTAGACAGAATAAACAAAAGAGACCTGAGTGGTATGACGATGAATGTAGAGAAAGCGTTGAACCAAGAAACAACGCCCATAAGAGAATGCTTCAAATATAAACAAGAGGGCGAAGGGAGGCATACAAACGAGCACGACAAAAATCGGTTAAGCTCTGCAGACAAAAGAAGCGCAAATTCGAAAACGAAGAAATCCTAAATATGGAAAAAAGATTTTCGAGCATACAATGCTAGAGATGCGTACAAATACCTGAAGCAGAGAAGAAAAGGTTTCAAACCCCAAACAAGTTTATGCAGAGACGAAACGGAAAATATCATAGGTGATCAACGCGAGATAGAGGACACCTGAAAAAAGTACTTCGAATAGTTGCTAAATCCGAGCACTATGGAGACTAGACTGCAAACTATAGCTCCAGTAACACCATTAAGACAAGCAGAGCTACTGCCAATGGAGGAAGAAAGCGAACACGCGATGTACCGACTATAGAAGAAGTTATAATAGCAAGCAACACGTTAAAAGTTAACAAATCTCCAGGCATTGACGAAATACAAAGCGAAATACTGAAACAGGGCGGCGAAAAGCTAGCGTGCTACCTACACCATCTCCTAATGGAAATATGGTAGAAGGAACAGATCCCGCAAGAATTGAAAGAGAGCATAATATGCTCGATATAAAAGAAAGGCGATAGGATGACATGCTCAAACCACAGACGAGTATCACTGGTGTGCAACGAATACAAAATATTCACGACCATAATTAACAACAGACTCAAGCATTTTCCCTCAAATATAATAGGAGTATACCAAGCAGGTTTTAGACCTGAAAGATTGGTATTAGACCTAATACACTACGTGAAACGTACTCTCAGCAAAGCCTAGGAACGCAATGTCGACGTATGCAATGTGTTCGTCGATTTCAAACAAGCATACGACTCCATAAACAGAGACGAGCTATACGTGATGCTGACAGAACTGGGCATACTAGAAAAGCTGGTAAGACTTGTCCAACACACCATGTCAGAATGCACCGCACAGGTGCGGGTGCAGGGAAATTTATCGGAAAGCTTTACATGTGGACGAGGGCTGAAACAAGGCGATGGACTGGCACCGACGCAGATCAACCTCGCCCTGGAGCATGTAATAAGAAAGACTGGAAACAAATCTGTACAACTCGCAGCATACGCGGATGATATTGACTTAATGCGACACACAAAACGAACCACGGAGGAAGCTTATACAGCACTAAAATCAGCAGCCCAAACAATCGGCCTCCAAATCAACATCGACAAAACAAAGACACTAGAGCAAAGTAGAACGGGTACACCAAGAATATAAACACAAGACAACTTGGAACAAGTATCTGCGCGCAAACATCAATAGCAAAGGAAGACGCGGAAATTAGAGCCAGAGTTATGATGGCAAATAAAGCGTATTTCTCATTGGCGAATGTACTCAAGTCCAATGTGATACACAGAGACACATAAATTAAGTTGTACAAAACAATCATCCGACCAATACTCACGTACGGCTTCGAAGTGTGGATCCTCACCGTAACGAACGAAGAAAAATTCGACGCGTTCGAGAGGAAAATATTAAGAGGGATCCTTGGACCAATACGGGAAAGAATATAGGAGGCGATACAACAAGGAAGTATATCAGGCCCTTAAATACCAACCAGTGTCGATATACGTTGAACAGCAACGCCTCAGGTGGGCAGGCCACATTATAAGAATGTTATATGGTAGAATGCCCAAAAGAATCTTGAACGGCCGAATGGAGGGGAAGAGGCCGATAGGAAAACCAAGAAAAAGATGGGAGGATGAAGTAGACCAGGACGCCGGACGAATCCTGAAACTAAGAAGATGGAAGGAAGTTGCCCGGGAGAGAGAGTAATGGACGAGGAAGCTAGGGAAGCCCAAGGGTCAAATTGGGCTGTAGCGCCAGAAAAAGAAGAAGAAGAGGAAGAACAGGGGCACAAAACTAGACAAAGCACAACAATAGACAAAGCTACACAAAACTAGACCAACTAAACATGTCTGTTTAAGAATCAACAAACTAGACAAGATTAGACATGAATTGGCTAAGCTGGATAAGACAATACAAGAGGAGATTACACAACACCAAACAAAACCAGAGAAGACTAGACAAGACTAAGCAAGACTAGATAAACTCGACAAGGCAAAACTTAGTGGAGGGGCAGGAATAACAGAGCAGGACTAACCCGGCAAAACTAGCAATCTAGTTTTGTCTCTTTTTTTGTAGTTGTGTTTAGTCCTGTTTACTCTATTTTGTATAAAATCTCTGGTCTTACATCACCCATTTTGATTGTCGTTACTTGTATATGATGTGTTATTTGTCTAATTCTCTCCGTCTACTGTTTTATGTCCAGTCTAGAATTTTCTATAAGATTCTATCTAGACGTGATTTATTTAAATTATTTATTTACCAATCTAGATTTTCCCGCCTTGTCCATCTAAGCTTCTTAAGTCTTGTCTACCTCTGTCTTGACTATATGTTCTTTTACATCCAGTTTTCTCTGTCTAGTTTAAAGTACTCAGCCTTCTCTGTCTAATCCCAATCCATCTGTCCCAAGAAATGCCATGAACAAAATTTTTGTAAAGTAGAGGAAGACAGGAATAAAGAGAAATATTGGTAAAACTAGATATTGCTAAGACAGGAATATTGGTAAGACTAAATTAGACAATTAGGACTAAAGAAGACGAGATTAGACAACACCAAACAGAACCAGACCAGACTAGACAACTGAAAAGAGTACACAACTCCAGAAAATATCAAATAAAACCAAACAAGATCAGACAAGACCAGACAAAACCAAACAAAACTAAACAAGACCTGATAAGACTAAGTATGCAAGAGCAGACATTCACAACCGTCCATTATCCTACACTAAACAAAAAGCTTAAGCAAAATACTTGACAAAACTAAGCAAGACTAGATATACTAGTCAAGGCAAAACTGGCCAGACAGGCATTAATAACAAAGCAAGACTGACCCGGCAATACTAGCAGTCTAATTTTTAGTTATGGCTAATCCTGTTTACTATTGTTTATATGGAATTTCTGGTCTTACATAACTCAATTTGTATGTCATTTCTTGTTTATGTTGTCATATTTGCCTAATTCTCTCTGTCTACTGTTTCATGTCCAGTCTAGTTTTGTCTAGAAAGTTCTATTTAGATGCCTATCTAATCTTCTTTAATCTTGTCTAGTTCTATCTCATCTATTTATCCTTCTGTATCTAGTTTTGTCTTAACTACCCAGTCTTCTGTGTGTAATTCCAAGATAGTCTAAGTTTTAAGCTTGATTATTTAGTTTATTCTAGTTTAATCTTATCTACAATTATCTAGACCTGTTTAATTTTCATTTGCTTTATTTAACTTTATTTAAATGAAAAAAAAAATAGGTCAAATAAAAATAATCCGCGATGTAATATTAGATAAATCTGTTGGTAGATAACAGAAACAAGATTGTAATATTTTAAGTTGTTGTCAAAAAAGAAGTGAACAAAATCGTTGTAAAGTAGAAAATGTGTGAAGTAAGGTGAGATAACAAATCGTAAAGTGCGATTCGGAGTCGCGCACGCGCTCCTTAAAAAGAGAATAAAAAAAGTACGAATCTCGAAGCCAAGAAGTCGTCTTTCGATGCGCCACGATTGGTTATATTTTAACTAGATGACCTTAGGATGCAGTTAATCGTTTACATAATATAAATACATCGTCAAAGTCGAAGGTCGAAGGCACAAAAAAAATGGTAAAACGATAGTGACACACATTACGATGAAGAATTCACTATGCAAAAACGAGTTACAAACAGAATTTACCTTGCTGATAACAAATCCACGATAACATTATACAAATAAAATTGTGAGGATAAAATTATGGGTAATATAAATTAGTTAGATGCATTTGTTAAAAAGAGAATATTTCTTGTGAGTCACCGTGACGTAGAAATAATTTCGCGAGACTCGTGTGGTTGTTGCACATTGTACAAACAAATTTATTATTAGATTTAGAGAGAAAAAAAATCCGCTCCTCGGTTTTCATTATTATTATATTTTTGGTAATAACAAAATCGCGGTTTATAATTAAAATCAAAAGTTTAGTCGGTTGGAATTCGGCAGCGGTACCGCGTGTAGCACGTCAAAAGCTTAAAATAGAGCGCAGACCTTCTGGATGACTTAAGCTTGCCAAAAAACCAAGTCATCAACAACGAAACAATTAAATAATTAGATATTTGCAACGAAAAAAAAACATTGATTTAATAATTAATAAAGAGGAAAAGTGTTTCTGTTTGTATAAATAAAATTTACCTAAGTGTTGTTGTCGATGGCGGGCAAAAAATACATCTATATCCGTTCAGTTCGGTTTCGTGCGAGACAACGAGAGTTTTAACAGTCGGGCAGCAGCAACGTGTGCTTGCAGAACATCGAGCTCGGGCAGACTGCAGAAGGCGGCGTGATCCTCGAGTCTAGTCGCGCGTCAGCTTGTCTCTCTATAGACTCATCGACCGCACCCAGCCGAAGCAGCGCAGCACAAGAAGAGATGCATCAGCAACCATCCCGACCGACGCGGGCCCCCTTAAAAACCATGAGGGTCAATCATCTGTTTCAATTGATAACCCTCCGAGGAATTGTCGGATCTGAAATTAACATGTTAGACGCATTTTAAAAAGAGTATATGGAAGCCATCCAGTGGATTTTTATCACGTACTGATAATTTTTGAAAAAAAAAGTAGCGTGATTATTTTTTCAACAAACGTTTATTTATTAAATGAATATTATTTTTGTTATCAGTGTTGATTGCAATAGAAAAAAACTTTTTGGTAAATATTGTTTTTAACAATATTAAGATATCGATACATTTATTGGAAACATTTTTTAATTAAAATAAATTTCACTTGAATAATTCTCGATTTTTTTATAAAACTGCCATTTTTGTAAAATTCGCAATTCTGTCAACTTTTTTTATCATAAAATAAATAAAATATGCAAATTTCATTACATTGTCTATATATTTACTCTTAAACTCTTTTGTAAAATTTTTCTAAAATTCACAAATTTTTTACAAACTTTACAAAAAAGTCTTTAATTACAAAACTATAAAAAAAATGTCTAAATTTAAAATATATTGTGTTTATTTCATCTTTTTTAGACCGAAACGTTGGCAAAATATCAGTTTTATTAAATTTTATTCCTTTGCCCAATAATTAACTAAAATATAATAATTATTGATTTTTCTAAATTTTCAAATTACAATTTTTATAAAATTTCAAATTTCCAATTACATTTATTCTTTAAATATAACAAAAGGCAAGATAAGACGAGCCGAAACAAATAAGATTAAACGCGATTAGCCAAGACTGCACAAAGGTGAACATGACTAGACAAACCTAGACAAGACCTGCGATTAGAGAATACAAGACAAGACTACAAAATTATGGACAAAACTAGACAATACTAAATAGGATTACACAAGACTAGACAGTCATCAATTTTATAATATGTTTAAACTACTGTTCTACTAGTAAAGGGCTGTACAAGAATAGTATAGACTAGACAAGAACTGGACAAGCTAGATAAACTACAGAAAGGAACCGGATAAAGTTAATTTACTCTTAATTTTTTTTAAATTTAACTATATTGCATGGAACTACAAGCTGTTGCAGTATGCAATATTTATTAGTTTTCATGACGGTAGGAAGCGTGCAAGTAGAGAGTGCATCCTATGACACACGCTGCTCTATTTTTCTCCATGGGGGTTTTTGGGCTGGACGGTTAGGTTGTGCGGAATCGTGCTTGCAGGTCCACCGGCTTGAATTTTACCTTGTGTTATTGTTATTGTCTCCTTGTGATTGTCTCCTGAATACCGTATAAGTCCAGATTGGCATTAGTATGGTCTTGTATATGAGGACTTTATTATGCTTGGATGGCTATGTTCTTGACCGGGTCGATTCCCAGGTCTTTATGTAGCGTGGCATTGGTTACCAACCACGAAGCATTCTCTAGGTTTTTGGATTGGAATCTTTGTAGGATCTCTATGTTGGAGTTGATGGCCGTCCTCCAGAGCTGAATATCGTAGGTCCAGATTGGCATTAGTATGGTCTTGTATATGAGGACTTTATTATGCTTGGATGGCTATGTTCTTGACCGGGTCGATTCCCAGGTCTTTATGTAGCGTGGCATTGGTTACGAACCACGAAGCATTCTCTAGGTTTTTGGATTGGAATCTTTGTAGGATCTCTATGTTGGAGTTGATGGCCGTCCTCCAGAGCTGAATATCGTATGTAGTAGTATGTAGTATGGTCTTGTATATGAGGACTTTATTATGAAGGGATAGCTTGGATCTCTTTCCTATGAGCCAGAACATTTTTTTCAGCCGTACATCCAGTTGTTTCCTCTTGTTCCTGATATGGTTCGCCCAGGTTAACCCACCATCCAGGAGCATGCCTAGATACTTTACTTCTTCGACATTCGGGAGTGTTTGTTGTTGAGTGATACCGTTAGGCAGTCCTTTCTATTCATAGTAAAAGTGATGTGGATAGACTTGGTATTACTAGCCTTCATTCGCCACTTTTTAAACCATCTTTGGATCTTAAAAGATCCATGACAAGTCCGATTTGTAGTGATCTTGAGGCTGCGTCTGGATTTTCATGAGTTGATACGATGGCAGTGTCCAAGTTGACAAGATGGTATTGTGGGCTACAGGTAGGTCATCCGTGAACAATGTGTAGAGGATTGGTCCCAAAACGCTTCCTAGGGGCACCCCTGCCCGTATCGGACAGAGAGGTGATAGCTCAGTGCCACCCCGAACTTGGAATTGGCGGTTGCTTAAGTAAGACTTCAAAAGCAAGTAGTACTGGAGTAGATTAGGAGACTTTTAATTTTATAGAGTACACCTGGGTGCCACACTTTATCGAACAACTGTTTTATGTCGATTCTATATTCAAAGCCTATTCCAGCTTCTAAGCTATGTTGTTAAAGACTCGATTGACTTGCTCTTTCGTGGAATGCTTGGATCTAAATCCGAATAGAGGTTCTGGGATAATGCCTATGGATAAAGCTTGTGGATCAATTGTTGCATTAGCCTAAGCGGTAGTTTTTCAAGTAGCTTGGATGTTATGGGCAGGAGGCTTATGGGGCGATACGAATTGATATCATTTGGTGGTTTGCCAGGTTTCTGTATCATTGTGATTTGCTCAACTTTCCATTGGATAGGTATGTATGATGTACGAATTATAGCATTAAATAGATTAGATCAGGAGTACTATGCCCTTCTTTGGTATCTTCTTAAGGATTTGAGTATGGTGCCTGTGATCAGGTCGTATCCAGGAGATTTGTTCGGATTGATCTCGAGGCATATCATGCTGTATACCATCGGTGCGCAAATTATTTTCATTTGCGACCCAACATTTTCCGTAAAATTTTATCGCGACCCCTGGATAGAAGGAACGTGAACATTGTAATTCCCGAACAGTTCTACCAAACATCTCCACAAAATTTGAAACAAATCCCCAAATTAATTCTTGAGAAAATTAAGTTTGAAAATTTCAGTGTTTGCAAATTTGATTTTCTAGGTGATATTTACAAAAAACTGCAATATTTGCTGAAATAAATATAAAAATATTGGGAAAATTTGCTAATGATACCAAAACAGCTCTACCAACATCGCCGCAAAATTTGGGACATATCCCCAAATTAGTTTTTGAGAAAATTATGTTTGTAAATATTAATGTTTTTTAAATTGAATACTTGAACGCGAAATGGAAGATGGAATTTATAAAAAAAACTGCAATATTTTCCGAAATAAATATTAAAATATTGGAAAAATTTGCTAAATATTCCGAAAGAGTCCACAACCAACATCTCCACAAAGTTTGAAACAAATGCCCAAATTAGTTTTTGAGAACATTAAGTTTGAAAATTTCAATGTTTAGAAATTTGATTTACAAGGTGGAATTTATAAAAAAAAACGCAATATTTGCTGAAATAAATATTAAAATGTTGGGAAAATCTGCTAAATATTCCTGAACAGTTCTACCAACATCTCTATAAAATTTGAAACAAATCCCCAAATTAGTTTGTGAGAAAATTAAGTTTGAAAATTTCAGTGTTTGCAAATTTGATTTTCTAGGTGGAATTTACAAAAAAAATCAATATTTGCAGAAATAAATATTAAAATATTGGGAAAATTGCTATATATTCCTGAACAGTTCTACCAATATCTCCACAAATTATAAAAGAAATCCCCAAATTAGTTTTTGAGAAAATTAAGTTTGAAAATTTGAATGCTTGCAAATTTGATTTTCAAGATCTAATTTACAAAAAACTGCAATATTTGCTGAAACAAATATTAAAATATTGGGAAAATTTGCTAATGATTCCAAAACTTTATGTCTTTATGTCATCTATCCATCTTGTTTGGGGTCTTCCCTTGCTTCTTTTTGTTTCCCGGGGTCTCCAGAAGGTAATCTTGTGCCTCCATTCTTCTGTATGGGGTGTATGGGGTCACGCTGTAGAGGTAGTACCCTTTATCAATAACGGTCATATCAAATGTTAAAGACAGGAGATGGCTAACGATAACTGGTCCTCACAGGGTACCCAGCTCTCACTTATGGCTCAGGCCAAACTAAGTGAGGGTAGCCAGATATGGCGAACACGCAGCGTCGAAATCCAGAGGGACGGCTGCAAACGGCGTCTGCGTCCTGAGGATCGGCCGAAGTCCAAAACTCGTCAACACGCAGGGCAAGCGCGACGTTTTAACAGCCAAAACCTTTCAAAGTACCATATGAAATGTCTTCAAATATAACTATCGAATATTATAGGATGGCAATTTATACCAACAAAAGGTATTACAAGATAAGAGGAGCGAAACAAATAAGATTAAACGTGATTAGCCAAGACTGCAAAAAGATATAGCGAACTAGATAAGCGTAGCTAAGACTTGAGAAGATTAGACAAGACTAGAAAATAAAGGACAAAACTAGACGAACAGAAAGAAATAAAATTAGATGCGATAAGCCAAGACTCCACAAAGATGTACAGGACTAGAGAAGTGTAGTCAAGACTTGAGAAGATTAGACAAGACTATAAAATAATGGACAATTCTAGACAAAATTAGGCTATGAAAGGCTTATTAGTAGGCTTAGTCCATGAAAGTCAAATTTTACCCATTCTGTTCATATATTCCTATTTTAAAATCTTCAGTAAATTGCAATTTAACAAATAATCAAAATTTGATAAATTTCAAACTTCTTTTTACTAAAAATACTAAAAAATGTTTGACAACTTATGATTGCAAATTGATTACAAAATAAACAATTTGTGTAAATTTTATTGCATTCTGTTTATTTGTTTCTGCGTATAGAAGTCAAAAATTCTTGTTTTTTGATTCATTTTCACAATAAATTTTCAAAGGTTTAAGTTTCTATGTAAAAATATTTGCAAAAGCGAAATAAATAAATTATGCAAATTTCATCGAATTCTGTTCCTTTTTTACAGACTTGAGTAAATCTCAATTTTCATTTAGATACAAATTGTATTGTATTCTGTTGGTTTTTTATTTGCAGACTTGACACGATTTTAATTTTTGTAAAACTTCGAATTACAACTTCCTCAAAATCTGTTCTTAAGTATTAATCTGTTTCTGCGCTATGAATCTTCTCACGATAAATTTTCTGTGCGATAAATTTTCTGTGCGAAAAATTTTCTTATGATCAGTTTAGGAAACTCTTATTGGGGTCTGGAAAATTGAGAGCAAGAAATTATCCAAAGATAATTATATCGCAGAAAAAATTCATCGTAAGAAAATATTAATCGCAGAGAAATGACTTCATTTTTCTTAACGTTTTATTAACATCTTTCTAAACATGTTTCTAAAATTGTAATTTTTTCAACAATTGCAATTTGAAATTAAAATGTTATCAAGTCTGTAAAAAAGAAAACCAACGAACTGAATGCAATAAAATTATCATTAAAAAAAAATCGAGAATTTTTCATTCTGTGAAAATGGAACAGATTTGGACCATCGGTCCCCTTTGGGAAGCCCTGCCGTAAAACAAACGGAAATATTTATCACAGGACCTAGAGCTGGTTTCGTCAACTCAAATGGACCACAATGACCGGTAAGGTTACAGCGGGCCGCACTTTAGGTAAACATGCTCTTAAAAAATGTAAAATAAATACAAAATTGTATTGTTATACAGGGTGTTTCAAAAATAATATACATATTTCGCATGCACATATTTTTTAAACTTTAAGACATACGAATATGGAATTTAACACACATATTTACGAACCTCTCAAGTTTAGATTACAGATGTTCAATATGTCCTCCATCAGCGACACGAACAATATATCACCGATACTCACATTAGAACTTAGGGCCTACAGAACCCACATGCAGTCATTGAACATGTACGAGATTCGCCCAAGGTCAATGTGTTTTGTGCGATATCACGATCATTTGTTTACGGCCCTTTCTTCTTTGATGGAAACACGGTTAGCGGTCAGCAGTATCTCGCTATGTTACAAATCTCGTTGTTTCCGAGTCTGCACGAAGACTAATTTTTCAACTAGACGCCCTCACTGGAGCCGCGAAGTGCGTGAATATCTGAATGAAATTCTACCGAACCGTAGGATTGGTCGTCAAGGAGGTGACAACTTAGCATGTCTCAGCTGGGCTCCACAGTCACCGGATTTGACACCCTGTGACTTCTTCCTGTGGGGTTTCGTTAAAGACAACGTTTATGTACCACCACTCCCAAAGAACCTGGAAGAGTTGAAAAACTGCCATAACATGAGTGACGAAGGAGATGGGAAGAATTTGAGTATCGGTGTGATATTATTCGTGTCAGTGATGGAGGACATATTGAACATCTGTAATCTAAACTTGAGAGGTTCGTAAATATGTGTGTGAAGTTTCATATTCGTATGTCTTAAAATTTAATAAATGCATGCGAAATATGTATATTCTTTTTGAAACACCCTGTATTATGATTCACCCTGAATTATGAATATATTTAAATCTGGAGTCTTATTTAATGAGATATTTGTTTATCCTTTCTTTAACATAATTGTAAATCTATATTTTTGTCCGACGTTGCACATCTTAACGGCTTTTCTAAATTGGCATCAGTTAATGGAGCACGTGATGAACTCTGTAATTTTTATTAAATATTTCTTGTACACACAACGAGAAAGAAAAGCTTCAATAGTAAAATAAAATCGACCGGATAGCTGCTTCATTTAGCGTAATAGCGTGGGACACTTCTTAGCTAGGGCTGGTGTAGACCAGGGAGAAACCCAAGTGAGGCCCAAACGTCTTTAAAAAATTCAATAAACTGTGTTTGAGAAATTAATGGTTAACAACACGGTTAACAACAGTTTTGTAAAGTTTTCAAAATTTTATAAATGAGCTGACAATGAGTTATGAAACATTTGAGCAATTTGCTACGAGCGATCGAGCATCAGTTCAAAACGGTCGCCCTGAATTCGTAAATTCCAGGAATGCAGAATCATTATATCTTATCCCAATAAACAAACTCGTTTCCTGTTAAGATAAATGTATACTTGGCAATTGGTCTTTATTTTGATTAATAAATAAAAATTATAACTTATACGCAACTAATACCCGATACGTAAACACCGCAATTATTAATGTATCGAGATTACAATCTACTATCAATAATTATTGCATGTTTATTGATTATAAAACAAATAGCAAAAGTAAATGATTTTTGTGGAACAGGTGGAATGAGAGCATTTTGGGAAGAAAAAAATTGTAAAACTGAGTTGAATTCATTTTCAATGTTGAAAACATTTCAGTTGAGATTAAGTTTAAAAAATAAATCGAAAGAATTAAAACAGTAGAAGTTAAATCGAAATACCAAATTCAATAATTGTCGTAAAGTAGAGATTTCTTCAATAAACCATATATTCATTTGTCTACTAATAATAGTATTATTTATTGCAATTTAATTATTGCAATTTAACAAGTTATTATACAAATGACAAAAAGTCAAAAAACTTCTTCCAACAAACCGAAACTCACGATTAGAATTCAGTCGATGGATTTTGGGCAGAGGAGATAATTTTGTCAACGAAATAATTATGACTAACGAAACAAATTTTCAATGGCATGGGGAGAGGAACAAACGAAATTAACGTTACTGGTTTGCCAAAAACCCTCAAATTATATTCGAAGAAGAACTGCATTTTCAAATGGTAACTGTATGGTGTGGAATAAGCTCAGCTGGAGTATTGGGACCGTATTTTTCTGAAGATGAAATGGGAAACGCAGTAGTTGTGAACGTTATGAGGAGATGCTACACGTTCTTAAACGTTCTTAATGGATGCCATCGCTCAACTCTGATTACCAATAAACGATATTGGGTATCAGCAAGATGGTGCAAGGCCTCATGTATCCAACATGTCTATGCTAGTGTTACGAGAGTTCTTTGCTGGTCGTCGGATTTCCCAGTGTGGGGATCAGTTGTGGCCTCGCTCTCCGGATTTGTCGGCTTTGAATTATTTCTTATGGGGTCATGCTAAATCTAAAGTTTATCAGAACTGACTGAATCCCTTATGAATTGAAACAAAGCTATTGGTGAGATTTCGCTTTATTGCATTGATCTCAGTCATGCATCGAGGCAAACGGAGGCCATCTAATCGATGTAATTTTTAAGTATTAATTTAGGATTTAGAAGTTAACTTGTTATTAAACTTTAGAATTTACTCTACAATGTTTGGTGTCCAACTTATTTCAATTTTCAATAATTGCAGTTTAAAATCTGGACACTCTTAATGTGTCCTCCTTTTTAAATAAATATTACTCCTTCTTCTTCTTCTTTCGAATAGGCCTACTTTGGACCACGCTTGTTCAACTGTTGGGCTTTGACCTTTGCCCAGTATTATCGCATCTTCTGCCGGTGTAACTCCTTTCTCTCTTCTGTCTAGGGGGTACCTTTCTATCGAGGTTTTTCTGAAATCCACGGACTTCCTTTAGGGTGCGTCTCAGAGACTGTCTGTTTTTGAGATCTGTTATTCCCAGTTCTTTAATATCCTTCTCGGTTTCTGTCAACCAAGTGATACGAAGCCTCTTGTTTTTCCAGAAGGTGAACAGACGGTTGGTTAGTCGGTTTGGAGGCAATCTTGCAATGTGGCCATAGAAAGCTACCCTTCTTTTCCTTGCACAGTCAGAGAGCATCTCAATATGTTCGTAGAGCTCAGAGTTATGCCGTCTTCAGAATTCCCCATCTTCCTTTACCGGGCCTAGGGGCCTATCTTCCTGAGGATTCTGCTCTCTCTGATTTCCAATTTCTCTATTAAACCCCTTCGGTTCAAGGAAAGACACTCCATGGCATATAGGGCTTCTGGTCGTAAGACTGATGTGTAGTGCTTAAGTTTCAGGTTGCGTGACAGGCATTTCTTATTGTAAGTGTTCTTAGTCAGCCGATAGGCTAGTTCTAACTTGCTGACTCTCTTGGATAATGATGCTCTTTCCGATAAGTTGGGTTCAATCCATTCGCCGAGATACTTAAATTTCTCAGTCCTCTTGATGTTTCCCTGTTCTAGTAACAACTCTCTGTTTGCTTCTTTAATGTTGGTGAAGAATTCTGTTTTCTCCAGCGACACTTGAAGACCCACTTTGGCCACCTGTTTTCTGAGACAGTATACCTGAATTGTTGCCATCTCAAGAGAATCAGCAAACAGTGCCATGGTATCTGCAAAGGCCAGGCAATCTACAACCAGTCCATCGTTCTTACGTCCCAGGTAGATACCACTCTGAGCACCCAAATTGTTCAGTTCCTTGCGCCATTTGCTCTCATAACCTTTTCAAGGACACAGTTGAAGAGAAGTGGGGAAAGTCCATCTCCCTGTCTCACTCTAGTTTTTATTTCGAAGCTTTCTGAAATCTCGCCTCTAAATTTAACCTTGGAATGGGTGTTGGTCAAAGTTTGTGAATAATTAATGGGTTAATTTGCGGGTTTTGTTGTCTAGTGCTAGTTCCTGGAGTACTTTGTTAAGCGTTTCCCTATCGATGGAATCGTAGGCCTTCCTAAAATCAACAAAGGTGACGACCACCTTGCGGTTTCTCATCTTGGAGTATGCAAGCACAGTTTTAAGGCTGAGGATCTGTTCAACACAGGATCGGGTCTTCCTGAAGCCCCCCTGGTATTCTCCAAGTTGACTATCCAACTGATTTTCTGCCCTTGTTTGTAACACCTTCGAGAGAATCTTGTATGTTACCGGGACAAGAGAAATTCCACGGTAGTTAAATATTACTCCTTTTATATTATTATTTTTTTTATTCCTATTCCTATTAATTATAATATATTGTGCTTAATTTTAAATATTATATATTGTATTATATATTATATATGTGTGTTATATATGTGTATTAAATGAGACTGAGAGTGGGAGATGACACGCTCTATAGTTTATACTTTGATGACGATCAGGTTGTGATAGCAGAGGATGAAGACGATTTGGGGTATATGCTCAGAAAACTGAAGGAGAGATACGAAAAAGCTGGTCTATGCACAAACAACCAGAATAATCTTCTCTTAGAAAACGAATTCATAAAAGGAGTAGAAAAGTCCAAATACCTAGGGATTGTATTCAACAAAGAGGACAATAGCAGGGATGAGATAATAGAAAGGAATAATAAAGGTAAAAAAATCATAGGAGCCCTAAATTCAACCCTCTGGGAAAAGAATATAAGGAGATCAACAAAAAAGCGACTATATGAAAGTAGTGTTCAAAGTGTGATAACGTATGGAGCAGAACTACCGGATATAACAGAAACACTGAAGAGAAAACTACTTGCAACTGAAATGGATTTTTTAAGAAGAAGCTGTGGTGCGTCACGGAGGGCTAGAGTGAGAAACGAGGATATCCAAAGTAGAATGGGCAGGGAAAAGAATATTTCAGACGAAGTTGAGAAAAAACTACTGGTTTGGTTTGGTACACGAAAAGAATGGATGAGAATAGATGGCCTAGGAAAGTGTTGGAATGGATACCGCCGTAGAGGAGAAAGAGAGGAAGACCTAGAAGAATCTGGAGGGATGGAATAGATGAAGCGATGGAAACAAGAAACCTAACCGAGGAACAATCTCTTGATAGGAGAATATGGAAACTGGGGACTGAGAAGCGGCGACAGCGGTAGAAATTCGTGTAAAAAAAGAATATTATTATTAATATTCAATTTAACAGTTACATTATGAATTTATTTTATGCAATAATTCTACTTTACCACGTTTTTTATTGCTACGTTTTCTTGTCTGTATGTTCGCTTGTATGATATTAACTACGGATAAGCATAGATTTTCGTCCATAAAACTATATTTTCGCAAATTAACATGACAAAATATGTTTTCTAGTATTACTTTTATTTACTTTTATAGAAAACTGAGAATGACTAAAATGAGAATGACCTAGTAATGACGAAAATTATAATAGAAAAATCCATCGAATACCAATTATATCAGACGTCTATAGAATATATAAATTAGAACATAGAAACATACGCGGTCTATAAAGCAATGACAAACAGTAGGATCAATCAAATATCACTGTATCAACCATAAGATACGGTGACATGATCAAAGAATGCAATAAATTATAATAATATAAAATATAAAAATATTCAATTTAAAAGAGGAGTACGACAAGGTGACCCCTTTTCTCCAACACGTGTCACTTTAGAATTGGAAGAGATTTTTCAAAAAACTGACTGGAACGACAATGGTTCAACATCAATGGAACTCGGCTACCAATCCAATTTAAGATAAAAAAATAAAAAAGCCATTTATTCCATAACTTCAAAGAAAAAAAAAATCTATGTATTAGTAAACCTGCTTATTGTATTCTCTTAGTATGATTAGTCTTCTTTTATTGAAATAAGGACCCATTTTAGGTAAAGGCCTCTTCCAGCTTTTTCCACAAATCCCTGTCATTGCCAGTATTTGTCCAGTCATTTCCTGACACCTGAATAATGTCATCAGCCCACCGTATAATAAGTCTACCAGCATTCCTCCTCCTTTCCATTGAGTAGTTTATATGGTCCATCTTTTATCTGTATAACGTATTATGTGTCCAGTCCACCTCCATTTTAGTCTGAGTACATGTGTGTGAGTATCGGTTATTTTTGTTTTTTGCCTGATATGTTTGTCTTTTACTTTGCCTATTTTCCTGAGCTTCAACATGCACCTTTCCATATCTGTTTGGAACGTCGTACGTTTAATTTTTTGTTTGACTTTATTGGTATAAACCCAAGTCTGGTGGCCGCAAAGTAAACATGGTAAGAAACTTATATGAAATACTACCTTGTTAAATGTAAACTTTAGTTCCCCTAATTGACCAGATTTTTTTCCACATTATGTTGCTTCTTCGTGCTACTTCCTCCTCATTGTTGAACTTATTGAATGATGATAACTGCTTTCCCAAATATATACATGGTTACTTTAAAAGAAATAGACACCTTTGGAATTGTATAAAACAAAAGTTATTTGTGATATTCACATGCATTTTGCGCTGTCAGATGAAGGAACTGTAGAAGTTTCGATAGTAAAGTTGGTAGTACTGCTCAAGCATAATAGCTACGATGGCTGCAAACTCTACCGAGAAAGCAAATTGCGTACTTGAATTTGCCAAAACGAACTCCGTAACTGTTGCCCAACGACATTTTCGAACACGTTTTTGAAAATCAACACCTACTAGACAGTCGATGTAGTATTGGTACAATAGATTTGAAACGACAGGGTGTTTATGTAAAGCCAAAAGTTCGGGAACACCTCGTGTATCAGAAGAAACATTGGAACGTGTTCGTGCTGTTTACCAACGAAATCCACAAAAGTCAACAACAACAAGTTTTGAAGCAAGTTTTGAACTACAAAATCCGCAACCAACTGTGTATATTACATATGTTACACCGAGTTTGGAATGAACTAGGATTATCGCCTTGATGTGTGTCGTGCAACAGGAGGAGCCAATATTGAGAACCTATGAGTTGCCAAAGTGAAGTTTTGGAATTACTGTATAAAATAGTTTGAACGAATTCATAATAACGTTATTAGTTTTGGCTTAATAAAACATTGAAAGTGTCATTTCTTTTGTAGTAGCCCTGTATAACTGTTAACATATTCTATACTATTTTCTTTTATCGCAATAGGTCTTTTTTGCTGTTCATTTCTAAACCAATTTCTGAGCTTTAGTGATCCAGTAACCTCATCATTTCCTCGAGATCTCTAGAGGTTACGGCTATTATGTCCATGTAGTCAGCAAATCTTAGATGGTTTAGGTATCGTCCATTGAATCCTTTCTTAGACAAATCTAGTTTTCGAAATATATTTTCTAGCACTGCAATGAAGAGCTTTGGTGACAAGGGGTCTGCTTGTCTGACTCCTCGTTAGATTTTTATTGCGCTTTCTAAGATATGCTGACCATATTATCATCTTGGCACACAGTAGAGAAGATTTAAAAACAATGATTGCAGACCTACAAAGAGATCTAAGAAATTTTGGCTGAAAATGAACCTTTGAAAAACCCAGATAATGTATGCATGTAATGTGTAAGTAATGTGTAATAATGAACAGAAGAATCAATAATAGTGCGAGAACAGGAAACCAAAAAGGTGGAGGAATACCTAGGACAGAAACTTACTATCGACCGAACCAACCAGAAAGAAGAATAAAGAAGGAGAATAAGTCTAGGATGGGTGGCCTTCGCCAAACTATCATTTATCGTGCGAAATAAGAAAATAGCTCAACACCCAAAATCAAGATAGCATTACATGTAATGGCATATGGCGCAGAGAACTGGACTGCAAATTAAACAAAATATCGACGCACCCAAAACTGTACAAAGAGCAATGCAGAGGTCAATGATGGGGTATACATAAAAGAACAGATAACGAAACGAAAGAATAGGAACAATAACTAAAGTCACCGATATTGAGAGAAAATTGCAATCCTCAAATGGAGATTCGCAGGCAATGTTCCAAGAAGTGATAGTATGAGATGTAGAGCTTCACACTCGTGTCTCATTTCTGATTCCGTCGTTGCTCGGGTTCAAATTTATGAAGAAAATGTTATGCTAGTTCTGGGTTCGGGCAAGTTCGGGTTATTTATATATACTATTCTATACTATTTTCTTTTATCGCAATAGGTCTTTTTTGCTGTTCATTTCTAAACCAATTTCTGAGCTTTCGTGATCCAGTAACCTCATCATTTCCTCGAGATCTCTAGAGGTTACGGCTATTATGTCCATGTAGTCAGCAAATCTTAGATGGTTTAGGTATCGTCCATTGAATCCTTTCTTAGACAAATCTAGTTTTCGAAATATATTTTCTAGCACTGCAATGAAGAGCTTTGGTGACAAGGGGTCTGCTTGTCTGACTCCTCGTTAGATTTTTATTGCGCTTTCTAAGATATGCTGACCATATTATCATCTTGGCACACAGTAGAGAAGATTTAAAAACAATGATTGCAGACCTACAAAGAGATCTAAGAAATTTTGGCTGAAAATGAACCTTTGAAAAACCCAGATAATGTATGCATGTAATGTGTAAGTAATGTGTAATAATGAACAGAAGAATCAATAATAGTGCGAGAACAGGAAACCAAAAAGGTGGAGGAATACCTAGGACAGAAACTTACTATCGACCGAACCAACCAGAAAGAAGAATAAAGAAGGAGAATAAGTCTAGGATGGGTGGCCTTCGCCAAACTATCATTTATCGTGCGAAATAAGAAAATAGCTCAACACCCAAAATCAAGATAGCATTACATGTAATGGCATATGGCGCAGAGAACTGGACTGCAAATTAAACAAAATATCGACGCACCCAAAACTGTACAAAGAGCAATGCAGAGGTCAATGATGGGGTATACATAAAAGAACAGATAACGAAACGAAAGAATAGGAACAATAACTAAAGTCACCGATATTGAGAGAAAATTGCAATCCTCAAATGGAGATTCGCAGGCAATGTTCCAAGAAGTGATAGTATGAGATGTAGAGCTTCACACTCGTGTCTCATTTCTGATTCCGTCGTTGCTCGGGTTCAAATTTATGAAGAAAATGTTATGCTAGTTCTGGGTTCGGGCAAGTTCGGGTTGCTCGGGTTAAAATTTTTGAAGAAAATGTTGCGGCTGCCCGGAAAGAGATCAGAAACGAGACTCTCGTGTGAAGCGCTAATGAGATGGGACAAGCGAGTCATAAAATGAAGGCCGTATGAACACAAAAGAGGAAGACCATCTATGAGATAGTATGATGATCTCAAAGGAACAGTCGGGCTAGTACAGAATAGGGAAAGATGGTAACAATTGAGAAAGACCAATGGACATAGTGACATAATGAAGAAGATTATTTTAAAAATATAAAAAAAAAAACATTTAAACATTTTTCTTTTTAAATATACAATTATTCATTCTAATTTTCATTAAAATTATTCATTTCTTTTAAGTAATATTTATTAAAATAAATTATGTAGAAACATAAAAATATTTTTTAATTTGCATCTTTTTGCATATCAAATTATATAAAAACAACTCAAAAATTAGAAAATAATTAGTTTTCCACTTTAGTAATATACGACTACCAAATTGAAATAAAATCTTGGTATATGTAAACAGTGGATGTCACATTTTTTCAAATTCTATTTTTTTACCTTGAAAATATGTAAACAATAATCTATTTTATATAAATAATATTTACTAAATGAAACTAAGTAAGGAGACCTTGTTTGAGTATCTACACAAAAGAAAATTGAAAAAAAATAAGACTAAACAAATAAGAGATTTTTCATAACAAGAAAACCTTTCAACATTTCAAATAAAAAATATTTCAATACTTTTCACAACAAACAAACAAATTAAAGGTCAATTAGAGGATTCTTTTACTTTTTGTTAAGCTTTTAAACTTATTACCGATAATTAAATGTTAAATAATAACTTTTAAAATTTTAATTTCTAATAGATCACAGAATTTTTGATATGTTCATATGGTTCCGATACTAAGAAAAGAATGTAGAAATGCAGATAAATTCTTTATCTAATATCCAATTACTGATTCATGGTTGTAGGTGAAATGCACCAGTTTTTATTTATGTTTTATTGTTCATGAATAGGATGGTTGCTACTACTTACATTGAATAGTTATAGTTATAGTTGTAATGGTTGCTACTACTTACATTGAATAGTTAGTTACTACGTGGTAATTCATACTTACTTACATTGAATTGAAAAAATCACTATGTTTTTACCACACTTATATGTAAAATTGTAAAATATGTATAATTGTTATATAACTTCTTATTCACAGTTATATAACTATCTACACATATCACGACTCGAGTGTCGACGTTTGACGGTCATTTTCAAGTGCACTTGAAAATGACCGTCAAACGTCGAAACTCGAAGTTATAAAACAGCGGTGGTGAACCTATGGCACGCGTGCCACAGCTGACATGCTGGAAATTTTTATTGGCACGCGGGAGGAAGGAGCGTAGCGTTAACAGAGAGATTGTACATTGAACATCGCTCGTGATATCTTTTTAAATACCGGATTAATATTTGCTGCTGACCCCAAAATATCAGACCATATGACAAGCTAGATTGAACGATGGCGTAAAATATTTGCAGAATCAACATTTTCACATTCTCAGGTTTAGAATCAGATAACACACAGGAATTAATGTCGAACATGTTAGTACAATATGATAATCCCTTACTTCTGATCAAGTGTTAACCCTAGACATTTTATTGATTCGGCCCCTTTCAAATCTTAGACGTAAACTATAATCATGAAATAATTTTTGCGTATATTTAAAGTCCAATAAAGATTTATACATCATCCCCTAACGTTTTTGATTTTAAATTGCTACTTGTAATTGAATCGTGTATGTCTGGGTTAGATATTAAAATGTTGTTATCGTCAGCGTACAAAATATATTAACAACATTATTTGTTTGAGCCAGATCATTAACAAATATCAAGAATAGAGTTGGTCCCATTAGAGAGCTTTGGGGTACCACCCACTTCTTTAATTTTCTTTCCGATTTTGTACCGTTTACGATCTCTGTTCGTCCTCTTTGATGCAAGAAAGATGATACCCAGTTCTCGACGACGCCTCTAATTGCAATAACTTCATTTTTTGGTGGAAGGAGCTTGTGATCACAACAAATATCAAGAATAGAGTTTGTCCCATTAGAGAGCCTTGGGGTGCCATCCACTTCTATAATTTCCTTTCCGGTTTTGAACCGTTTGCGAGCACTGTTCGCCCTCTTTGATGCAAGGAAGATTTTACCCAGTTCTTGGCGATGCCTCTAACTCCAATAACTTCATTTTTTTGTGGAAGAAGCTTGTGATAATAACAAATATCAAGAATAGAGTTTTTCCCATTAGAGAGCCTTGGGTTACCACCGACTTCTTTAATTTTCTTTCCAATTTTGAACCTTTTACGGTCATTGTTCGGCCTCTTTGATGCAAGGAAAATTATAACCAGTTCTTGGCGGCGCCTCTAACTCCAATAACTTCATTTTTTGCGGAAGTAGCTTGTGATCATAACAAACATCAAGAATAGAGTTGTTCCCATTAGAGAGCCTTGGGGTACCACCCACTTCTTTAAATCTCTTTCCGATTTTGAACCGTTTACGATGACTGTTCGTCCTCTTTGATGCAAAAAAGATTTTATTCAGTTCTTGGCGACTCCAATATCTTCAATTTTTTGTCAAAGGAGCTTGTGATCAAAAGATTGAAATGCTTTACTTAGGTCGTAAGACAAAGCAAGAACCTCCTGATTACAATGTAGAGAAGTGATTATAAAATTAAAACTATCCAACAGAGCAGTATCAGTTGATCTAATTTTCCAGAAGCCGTTTTGACTGTTTTCCCGCATGTTATTACTTTCCAAGAAACTTGATAATCGAGGCAGAGATGCTAAAATTTATGAAAATTAGCTTTGAATACAGATTGGACTGTAGTTAAAGGGATCCCTCTGTGACCCTTAATTTTCGGGATGGAATTTGATACTTTTAAATGACGTAATCAAGCCGATATGGTATACATATATGGTAACTCAGGCAAAGTTATTGGGCACGTCAACATTTCATAATGTGGAAACTTAAGAAAAATGGCACGCGGTCATAAAAATGTGTCATAAAAATGGTCATAATACAAAATAAGTGTGGTAAAAACATAGTGAATTTTTCAATACAATGTTTTATTATTGTTTGTTGAATCTTTATATTAAACTTATTATCGACAATTAACTGTTACATATTAAAATAATAATTTGGAGTTTATTGAAAACATAAACAAGATTGAGGAAAACTACAATGTTTAGTCTTTACAAATTTCAATCGCTAATTAATCACAGAATTGTGGATCGGATACTAAGAAAATAATTGTAAAAATAAAGTCTGGATAAAGTATTTCTCGGATTCCTAATTGCTGATTCACGGTTGTAGGTGAAATGCGCCAGTTTTTGTTTAAGTTGAATTGTTTGTTGAATCTTTCGGTTTTGTTTAAATAATAAAATTCCGTCAATCAATGTATTCGTCATTGAAGATAAGTAAATCAGCGTTTTCTCATTTTAAACAAAATGCAGAAAAAAAATCAGAAAATCGGAGACAAAATCTACAATTTTCTGCTTTCTTTCACAAAATTCAAAAACTTCTTAAAAAAAAACTGTTTTATCAAATATCGTTCATTTTAAACTTGCCACGCTTTCACTTCAGGAATGCCAAATAAAAATTATTATTATAAATGACGATCTGTCTCAGTATAGCTTCCTGTAAAACACCCAGTATTTACAGAAACGTTCTTTGTAATTTATAAAAAATTGTGGACAAAATTTTCAGCTTTTTTCTACAGGTTTTAAAAACTTTACAGAAGTCAAAAACTTCTTAAAAATTATTGTTTAATCAAATATCGTTGCATGCTAAACTTGCTTTTCCTTCAGGAACGCCAAATAAATACTATTAAAACTAAAATATCAAATTCTAAATGGCTATCTGTCTATACTAGACAAAATCTACAAATTTCTGCTTTCTTGTACAGATTTTAAAACCAAATAAACATTTTTACCAAATAAATACTATTAAAACTAAACTACCACATGCGAAAAGGCGATCTGTCTAATAAGGAGAACTTCCAACGTCTGGATCACGGATTTTCTTCAAACTTTGCACACTTTTAGGATGACATAATGTGCAAGTAGTAAGGCGTATCACTTCGGCATTTTCGAAAAAATAGAAATTTTCTCTCTTCAAAGTTTTCCGGGTCGAACATATACATTTGCGTCTATGAAGATAGATAAGATGGCGTTAGACGAGTGGTTAAGCTCAAGCTTCGTAATTGCTTGATCGGTGGATCGAGTCTCATTCACATCATTTTTTTTTTCAGCGCTGGTCATATTTTTTCTTATAAATAACAATTCAAAGGTAATATAATGAATAAGATAGAATGATAAGATAAGAATAATAAATAAGAATAGATAAGATAAGAAATAATATAGAATGTATTTTGATAGAATCTTAATAGCACCTAAATTAACCGGCCAAATAACATTGAAAATTCAATCAAAATGCATGCAAATACACGTATTCATTATATTACCTTTGAATTGTTATTTATAAGAAAAAATATTACTAGCGTTGAAAAAAAAACTATGCATGGGTCTCGATTCACCGATCCAGCAATTCCGAAGCTATACATTTGATGTGGAAAATTTCGAAGAAAGAAAATTGCAATTTTCTCGAAAATGCCGAAATAGTACGCCTTACTACTTACACATTATGTTGTCCTAATGGACTACTAAAAGTTTAAAAAGTTTGAAGAAAATTCGTGATCCAGACGTCAGAAGATCCCCATGTAAGTATACCTTCCTGTAAAACACCCACTATTTACAGAAATTATCTTTATAATTAATAGAAAATTAAGGACAAAATCTACAAGTTTCAGCTTTTTTTACAGCTTTTAAAAACTTTAGGGAGGACAAAAACAACTCAAACAAATATTGTTTTATCAAATATCGTTTTATGCTAAACTTGCCACGCTTTTACTTCAGAAATGCCAAATAAAAACGATTGAAACTAAACTATCAGATGCTAAATGACGATCTGTCTAAGTATACCTTCCTGTAAAACACTAGTATTTACAGAAGTTTTCTTTATAATTTTTAGAAAATTGTGGACAAAATCTACAAATTTCTGCTTTCTTTTGCAGGTTTTAAAAACTATAGAGAAGTCAAAAACTACCTTAAAAAATATTGATTTAAGGAACATCGTCCCATGCTAAACTTGACACGCTTTAACTTGAGGAATACCAAATAAAAACTATAAAAACTAAACTATCAAATGCGAAATGGCGACTTGTCAAAGTATACCTTGCTGTAGAAAACCCAAAATTTAGACATTTTCTTCATGGTATATAGAAAATTGTAGACGAAATCTAAGAAAGCTTTACAGAAGTAAAAACTACTTTAAAAATATTATCTTTATCAAACATCGTTTCATGCTAAACTTGCCGCGCTTTCCCTTCAGTAAGACCAAATAAAAACTATTAAAGCTAAACTATCAAATAGAATTGGTGAAACCATCCCACGTTACAGATAATCATACAAACTTAAAACAAATGGAACACAGCCTGAATATATAAATATATTCAACCTTTCCGGAGTTCTATAACAATTATCGAGTCTTTTTAGGACTACCAAAAAAAATCTCACATGAAAATTGTAAGTTATTTTAAAGCTTACAGTCCACCTTCGTGGCACTCAACAAAAACCATAAAAATAACATTGTTTTTAAGATGTGTCTGTCATGTCATGTCTTTCCGATACCTTAAGTAAGTGGTTCTCAAACTGGGTGCCGCAAGCGTATGCCTGGGGTGCCCCAGCATTAAAATAAAATTTCATTAAAAGAAAATTACATGAGGAGGTAAACGTGTCTGAGTCTTTAAAACTGAAAGGTGACAAACTCACCCAAGCTTCTGAAGCGACTGATGCAATGAACAACCAACATCGTCGGAGGAGACGAAATATCCCAGCAGACACGAGTCTAAATCATTCAAGTTCCGTTGCTTCAGTTCGCGAAAACGTAACTCACGACCAAAAGATAATCCAAAGAAAAATTAGGAAATATAATCCTATCTACTTTACATTGTTTGGCTTTGTTTCTCTTGGAAACGAACAAGCACCGGAAGAGCAATGCGTTATCTATCATAAAATTGTTGCTAACAGCTGCTTGGTTCCATCCACATTAAAAACACATCTGCAATTAATCTGATTTAGTACATAAAGGTAAAGAAATCTTCAAACGCCGCGCTTTATCTCTTCAGGCAGGGTCATCCATGGTGGAGAGAATTTTAAAAAATGATAATAAAAACGCAGCTGAAGCTTCATTTATTGTAAGTTCACACACTGAAAAATCTTGAAAGCACCATACTATTGCCTAGACAGTGATTAAACCTTGCGTCAAGGATGTTGTAAGTTGCATTTTAGATCCAGACAAGTGCCGATTCTAGAATGAAGCAAGTGGCAGACAATGACACTACCAGCCACTATGTCATCCATCCATCGACATTCATTCCATCTCTGGCAACCAGAAGGATGCTGCAAGATTTAAAAGAGTGTTGGATGAAGTGAAGATAATTAATCATGTTAAGAGCCGCCCGCTGCACGTCTTTTAGAACTCACCGCCGAAGATCTGGGTATGGATCACTTCCACCTCTTTTTTTAGCCAGACTATTTGAACTAAAAGATGCACTAGTAGTTACATTTACAGAAGAGCCTGTTATCCAACAAATCACTGATGTCGATTGGCTGCTTAAATTGGGATACCTTACCGACATCTTTGAAAAACCAAATGAAACCGCCACTTCTCTCAATATTGCATTCTCAACGTACGCTTACATTAAACAAGTACAGAAGCAAACTCTCTGCATCTTAGAGGGAATATTAAAAAATCTTCCAAACAATTTCAATCATCCCATTGAGCATTAAATTTGTATTGTTTTTTTTTCCTAGTTTTCCAAGTTTTCAAACCGTTTTTAGGGTAGCTGTGCCGCAAAATTTTTGTAGCCCGATATGGGTGCAGCGAGATTTTTTTAGCTCGATAAGGGTGCCGCGGCAAAAAAAGTTTGAGAACCACTGCCTTAAGTGGATAGCCATCTGTGGAGGCGTTTCGAGATTTATCTCGTATCAGCACATCTTTGCTTACATGAACAATAATTTGTAAACTACTTACTTGGGTTTTCAACGGTTTTTGGTAGTCCTAAAAAGACTAATAATTGTTATAGAGCTACGGAAAAGCTGAATATATTTATATTCAGGCTGTGTTCCATTTGTTTTAAGTTTGTAAACTATCAAATGCTAAAGGGCAATCTGTCTTCCTGTAAAACTCGCAGTATTTATAGAAAATTTCTTTATAATTTATAGAAAATTGTGGAGAAAGTCTACAATTTTCTTTTAGAGATTTTAAAAACTTTACAGAAGTCAAAAATATTTCTCAAAAGAAAATTGGTTTATCAAATATCATTGCATGGCAAACTTGCAACGCTTCCACTTTTGGAATGTCAATTAAAAACTATTAAAACTAAACTTACAAATGCAAAATGGCGATCTGTCAAAGTATACCTATGAACCCACTATTTAGAGAAATTTTCTTTATAATATATAGAAAATTGTAGACGAAATTTATAATTTTCTGCTCTGTTTTACACGTTTCAAAAAACTTTCCAAAAGTTAAAAAATATTGTTTTTATCAAACATCGTTTTATGCTAAACTTGCTACGCTTTTACTTCAGGAATGCCAAATAAAAAACTATTAAAACTAAACTATCAAATGCTGAATGGCGATATGTCAAAGTATACCGTCCTGCAGAACACCCACTATTTACAGAAATTTTCTTTATAAGATCTAGAGCTTTCTTTTACATTTCAAAAATTTTTACAGAAGTCACAAACTACTTTTACAGAATTCAAAAACTACTCTAAAAAATATTGTTTTGTCGAAAATCGTTTCATGCTAAACTGCCACGCTTTCACTTCAGGAATGCCAAATAATAACTATTAAAACCAAACTAACAAATCCTAAATGGTAATCTGTCAAAGTATAACTTCCACAATATACTTACAGCAATTTTCTTTATAATTTCTGTTAAATAATATCAATAAAAACTGTTCTTGTTAGATTAATTAGAAACAAAATTTAAAGATTCGGCCGTAGGCACTAGGTGAAACATTATAAAAATAATAATAAATAATAGACATTAGGTATAAGTTTCACAAATTAATTTATTAAACACTTCATCGATTTTCTCAGGTCTTTTTCAGAAGATTATATTCTTCTGAATTAAATATTGTATTATATTATCTCTATAATTATATATCTTCTGAATATTATATTATATTCTTTATAATCTTCTGAAGAAGGCCTAAGAAGCCGAAATCGATAAAGTGTTAAATAAATCAATTATACCTTATATTATTTACCTTATACCTGTCTATTATTTGTTATTATTAATTAGAAACTAAATACCAGTGTCTATTATTTATTATTATTAATTAGAAACCTTTACGATTCAAAGTTTTTTTATGTTTAAATTAAGTTTAGCAATTACGTATAATTAATGGATCAATATTAGAGAAGTCGGTTGGAATTTAGTTTATGCTATTAGATAATTGTGTATTTGTGACTGTGATTGCCGTGGGTTAGGTTTACTAACAATATTGACAATGTAATCCCTTGCACAAAACATGTGATTTGCGTTCGAAACCGTATTTATTGGAATTAATTGGATGATCAAACGGAATTGATGTCCATCATCATCAACGACAGCAAAAAATAAGTCACAGCGGTTGAATTAAACTGCGTTTTGTGGCAAGGGATTTAATTAATTTTCTGAAAATATTAACAATGTTCGAAGCTAATTAGGTATTCAATGAAATCAAGTTATTTTAGTTATAGATAAAACAATATAATGAAACATTGAATTGAAAAATTCACTATGTTTTTACCACACTTATAATATGTAAAAATGTTATATTATATAACTTATTATTCACATTTATGTAAATTTGTACATAATATAGTATAATTAATATAGTATAATATAGTATAATTTCATTTCACATAATATAGTATAAAAACATAGTGAATTTCAATTAAAATTTTATATTTAATTTTAAATAAAAACATAGTTCAATTCAAAGTAAGTATGAATTACCACGTAGTAACAGTCGTAACCATCCTATTCATAATATAATGAAAAAATTGTGAAAAGTAATTAATGTAATTTTTGCTATTTAAGTAAAAAAAAACTAAACAAATTAAGGAAACGTGTATTTAAGAATCTTAGTTTAGTGCTTATCGTAATACTTTAAAATAATAATAGTTTGCGATACTAGTGCGTGAAGAAGGGCTTTCGTGCATGAGTTGCGAAGTTTTCATCGCAATGAGTGCTCAAAAGCCTTTCACACACGTATATCATACATTATTTTATCTACGCAGCATGTTAAAAAATAATTGGTCCTTACCGATAATATTGTAATTATAAATATGTATTTATAAAATTGTACTTAGACAGACAAAATACTTCAAATCACTGACAGGATAAGGTGAAAATGCACAGCGCCTCCGTAGCAAAAATTGCTAACTACTAAAAACGCACAGTGACGGGAACACTGGTCGATGTCGATGTAATCTTAGGATTCAATCTAGATTAGATTATGGTTAGGTTAAGTTATATTAAAGCCAGATAAATCCAGACTAAAAGGCCGGTTCAAAATAAGAAAAATTAATTCAATTTTAATATACGTCAACAAAATTATTTTCACTACGTCTGTTTTTTGTTTAGTGACGCAGCTGTTGCCATAGTAACAACAAACTGAAATTGTTTAATAATGAAACTCCATTTGATTTACAGTGAACTTTTACGTACGATTTGGATACTTTTATATACGATTATAATAATGGCATCCTTCACATACAATAATTTATTTATTGTGTTGATTTTGGTGTGCGAGTAGACAAAATTAATTTTTTATAACATTTTCATGTTCGATTTATAAACGATTGTAAATGTTACAATTGTTATGTGTAAATTAGTTGCGTTGGATTCCGCAACAAAATACCAAAACATTTATCGCAAAATCGGAAAAAAGAATCTAGAAATGCTAGAAATATGCACCTAACAAATGTTCTTTACATTCAAAAGCACCCTACTTAGAAATAGAAGGTCTACCAATGGGTGGACCTCTGTAACCGATTTTAGCAGACATATATATGGTTCATCTAGAACAGTGGTGCGCAAAATTTTCTCATGGGCGACCCCCTATTTTGTGTAAAATTTTGTCGCGACCCCTCGATCGAGAATAGACGTTTTTTAATCTTTAACGTAGGTAAATTGAAATTCTTCCTGTGATTTGTACTTACAGGGTGTTTTAAAAAGAGTTTAGGTGACCTCATTATTAAAAAAACAGCCTTTTTAATATAGAGCAGCAAACCTATAAACCATCATAAAACTGCTATAAAAGTTGTGACACCATAAAACTTCAGATAAAGAATCTCATGTCTGCCTATGGGAAGATGTTAGTGAAGTCTAGTATTAGTAGGAAGACGTATATTTAAAAACACCACGTATGTTCCTGCCTTATTAGAGGTTTGAATACAACACATAATTTCTTTTCAAATCGTCATATTCGTTTCCAATCGATAACCAAAATTTCTGGCAAATCTGAGACTTACATTGAATAATGCGCAGTGTTTCGCCGATTGAGACATCAATTACTTATCCTTTTTCATCTAAAGCAGGCCTGGGCCTGGGCGGCCCGCGGGCCACATGCAGCCCGCGTCGACCTTTTATGCGGCCCGCGAATCTTTTTATTAACTACTTTAATTGCAAACAACATCTACGCATAATAAAAACAAAAATAAAAAGTTGGTATTGAGATTGTGCCCTACTAGAATATTTCTTCTCTGAGACAGCGATTACAAATTTATCTATAGCACCCACAAAGAATGATCTTAATTTGTATTCTTTTTCTTGTGGTGCTACAGACCTGGTGTATTTGAACTGCTCCCCCTGGATACACTTGTGCTTGGTGTACATCTTAGAATCTGGGTGTCTACATCTTTAGGAAGGTTTTCTTGGCAGATTGCTGATGGCCTTGCCAGAGCCATGCACAGGAGGACGGTGGCTTATTTCCATATACGCGCCCCCAGGATTTGAACCTGCCACTAATTCAACCACCTCTAATTCGTATCCATAATTTAATTCGAACAACAACATAAAAAACTACAAAAAATCCCAAAAGCATGCCTATGATATGCTTATTATGTTTACCAGGCCTGATGTTTACTTTATTATATACCTGTCACTATTTTATAGACACTGTACATTTACGGGTGTTCTTTGAAATTATTTCGTTTTACAAGCAGGATATATTGTCCACTATTAACCCAAACCTAACAATATTTTTGTGTCTAGGCGAGTATATAACGGCCGTGGTGTACAAATAACTATTACAATTGAAAACATTTGAATGCGGCCCGCGGTCAAATTTTCAGACGTAAGGGCCACATTACGTCTGAAAATTTGACGCATACCAAAAGATTTGCCCACCCCTGATCTAAAGGGATATTTGAATGTAAAATATCAAACGAAAATGGATCCAACTTAAATCATTATCTGGAAATTTTTCGAACCTTTTCGTTAAGTTTTCTCTCAATTTTATAAAATGGGTGTTTTTAAATTATAAGAATCTATATTATTTTCTTAGTAAATTCCGAAAAGCACGGGAACATGTTAGAGTTGTTTTTTTTTATAATTTTTTCAACTTCTTTCTAAAAGCTTCAATTTTACTGCTTAATATTAAAATGTTTGTACTCTCTTCAAATCTTTAAGTTTTTCGAAAATATCAACCATGTATCTGAGTTCTCCGAGCCAATCTTTATTAATAAATGAGCGTCCCAAGATATGTTTCCTTTCTATTAAAAAAATGTAGACTTCATTTCTCATATCGAAAATAAGTCGCAATATTTTGCCGCGCGAGGGCCATCTAACTTTGGTAATAATGTCTCATAAGCAGAACACCTATCTCATTACAGACTATTGAAAATAAACTCCTTAGACTGCTGCCTTTATTGTAATTAATTGCAGTAATGGCATCCTATAATATCTTGCGATTCTTCATCAATATCTTTTGAAACTAGAGCTGGCTTATGTATCATGCAATGCAATACTATATTGTACTATATTGTAATACTATATTGGTTGAATACTATATGGGGAGCAAAAAAAATGCTACGGCTCCGATTAGGTAATAAAACAGACAATTGTCTTCGTAAAAAATATAGTTCTATTTTCATAAATAATAGGAGTATAATTTAATTTCCATATTTTACTGGTAAATACATTTCTTTGAATTCGGCGTCCCCGAAAATTCCTCTCGCGACCCCCCGAGGGGTCGCGACCGACGGTTTGCGCACCACTGATCTAGAAAAGAAGATTATAGAGAATAATAAATATTAATAGTATTTGCACCACTACAATAGGTATGTAGACGATATATTTGAAATCTGGTCGAGGACAGAACAAGACTTTGACAGCTTTGTAAAGTATATTAACAAACTCGACAGAAAAATACGATTCACAACCGAGAAAAAGAACGATGACGGGATAATTAACTTCCTAGTCCTCAACATCCAACTAAGAAACAACTCACTTGAATTTATCATATATACAGGCTTCGGGAGGAAATGAAATGAAATAAAATAAATGAAATAGTTTAAAGAAATGTCCAGGAAGCAAAAATTAGCAAAATAATCTCATATCTTTAAGTCCGATTTTCATAAGTTTCATAGAAAATTAGGATTTTCTTTTTAAAAAAGTTGATCAAGTTAAATTTGACAACGTTGTCCTAAATGCCATTTTGAAACAGGAAATTAAAGAGATAATTTACACTTTGAAAAATGACAAAGCACCGGGAAAAGATCAAATCACTGCAGAACTATGGAAAAATGCAGGAGAAAATCTCATCACAAAACTGAAAGAAATTATTGATGAAATCTGGCGAACTGAAAAAATCCCTGCAGAATGGAAAATGGCAATCATACATCCACTGTACAAAAAATGAAGCAAGACAGACCCCAACAACTATCGTGGAATTTTACTACTTCAATAGCCTATAAAATTCTGACAAGACCTCTCTTGAACCGTGCAGTAATCCATTCAGTGCAGTAATCCATCAACTGGATCCAGAAATCGACGAATACCAGGGAGGATTTAGAAAAGGTTTTTAACATGCGTAGAGCAAATTATAAATCTTAAGAACTGTAAATATTTCCACAGTTCATCAAACAAGAATTATGTCATCACATTCCTCGATATTAAGAAAGCAAACGATAGTATGACAGATAATTACTTTTATTAAGTATTAGTAGAATTTGGACTTGATCAGAAGACAACAAACATAATCAAAGATACACTCACGGAGACTAAATCCAAGGTGAAATTTATGGGAAAACTGAGCACAGAATTTCAAATAGACACAGGAGTACGATAAGGCGATGGACTATCCCCCCGTTGCTCTTCAATTGTGCGCTTGAGAAAGTTGTACGGGAATGGAGAAAAAGCTGGTGCACCATCACACCGACTGGGGTCAAAACTGAAAGGGGTAAAATTAGACTGCTTTAGCTGATGACATGGCACTAATTGCCCAAAATATCTCTTACGCGCAAAAGAACTACTTGACCGTCAACAAGTTGAACTATTACAAGAACAAGCAGCGAAAATTGGATTACAAATCTCGTTTGAAAAAACAAAATTTATGACTGACAAATGAACTTCAAATTGGCAACAACAAGATCTTTCGTGTAAAAGAATTTAAATATTTAGGTGGATGGATTACAGCAAACAGTAATGAAAAGAAAACAATTGAATCAAGACTTCAGAAAATGGAAACTGCTTTTCAGTCTATGAAAAATATATACAACAAAAAAAAAGTCTCTCCTGGAGCTGCAAAATCCGACACTACACAACTAATCAAACCTGAAGCTCTCTATGCTTCAGAGACCCTCAATTTCCAACACAAAACACTAAAACACCAAATAGAGAACGTAAAATAATGAGAAAAATTCTTGGGCCAAGAACAAAAGGTGGTGTACTTTATCCAAATGTAATTTATCATAATTTAACTCTAAAGAAAATCCTTTTAAAGAAAATCCCAAAATCACAGACAAAATCCGAATGCGAAGAACCCAATTCATAGAACATATAGAAAGAATGGACCCAAATAGACTGACACATAAAATACATAATTTCTTAAAAAGCAAGGCTACTAGATCGAATTGGTACAAAAACACAGAAAAAGACTTGAAGGAATTAGGTTCACCAAACTTACATGACCGGAATGAAATCAGAAAAATCACTCACACACGGGGTTTCAAGGAAGAAGAGAAGAAGACCACACAACATCAGTGGTCAGAGCAACGAAAACAGACCATTGAGCATGAAGGAATTGGACAATAGGAAGGCTAGAAAGTGTTGATTTCGCGTGGTCCTAAGCGACCCATTCGCGAAGAAGAAGAAGAAGAGAATATGCAGATATGGTGTTTGTTTATGGATTTTGTAATGGTAATTGTGTTAGTACAGTAGAAGGATATCGACGTCGTTTTCCGCATCGAAGAATTCCTAATAGGCAATTGTTTCAAACTGTTTTTACACGTGCTAGTGAAACTGGAGTGTTCCCAAGTGCACGTATTGTTTCTGAAAAACAGCTGTTGTATAAAACAATCCAGTGATAACTACAGGGCGCATTCATATTAAATTCCACCAACAATGGTTAGTAAAATATTAAAACCGCAAAGTTTAAACGATTTTCATCTGTAGAAGGTACAAAATCTCCAAGAAGACAATTATCCGTTAAGACTACAATTTTGTCAATGGATTCTTGAAAAGATTACTTAAATGCATTTTATTTACTGATGAAGTTCATTTTACTCGAGATGGAATTAATAATTGCCATAATAATCATCGATGGTCGGACGAAAACTCCGTGCCACGCAAGAACACAATTTCCAACATCAGCTTAGTAGTAATGTATGGTACGGCATTCTAAATGATTAATTGTTTGATCCTTTTGTATTGGATGGCCTTCTTACTGGGGAAGGTTATTTAAATTTTTTGAAGACCATCTAAAGGAAATATTGGACAAAGTACCTTTGTATATTCGACGACGTATGATCTTCCAACATGTTTGAGAACCTCATCATTATGTAAATATTGTGAGAAATTTTCTAAATTCTCATTTCGGCGATCGCTGGATTGGCCGAGGACGCCCGCACCCTTGGCCACCGAGATCACCGTATCTCAATCCCCTAGATTTTTGTCTTTGGGAATGGATGAAGTATACAAGGGATGCGCTACTACATCGCATTCTAATGGCGCGGCATTAATTAGAGCGAATTATCGTTCACTGAAACTGGCTACCAGGTCCATGTATAAAAGTGTCCATATTTTTGCTTCAGGCACCACGATCCAGAAGGAATCCGATCACCTCAGAATACATAAACTAGCAGCCTACAGCTTCAAAACACAGCGCCAACAGAATGCCTATACAATATGTAGAAGTAATGGAAGAATTGAACAAAATCAAGAAAATGGCAAATAAAAAGGGTTTCACAGAACAACTTGTCCCAATAATAGACGACAAGATCAATAAAAAGAACAGAAGAGGAGAAGCAGAAGAGAGAACCTACAATAGCAACATAGATGAAAGTAAACAGAACTGTAGGAAATTACATGATCATAACTTACAACTGTATGAGTTACATTAAAACGTGCCCTGCAAAGAGGGGAACTAAAAGTTGCTCTAAAAACCAACAACACAGTTGGTAAAAAGATTTTTTATTGACAATATGGAACAGCACGAACTTAAAAAGAGAAAGGAACAATAAAAGGAGGAGTATAAACTGGAATGTGGTGGCTGAAACGGTGAATATCTTGGCCGTATCATTAGAAACTTCAAAGTGAGACTGGCTCACTGAAGTGAGCATCTGTCAGAAACTGGAATCATGTATCCTAACTCTAAATTTGCAAGGGACATACACGAAACATAGCACCCCTTTTGCCCTACAAAAGTGACGAAAATCTTACACGTATGCTCTACGTATTGGAAAACTTATTATCTGGAGAAACTGCAAATAGGTAGATCGAGTTAGAACAGTGTTCGATCGAGGACGATGTTTGATATATTTTACGATAAGGTTGATGAAGACTTGTTTACACCAAGAAGTGAGTTGACAAACGACAAGCATGACCACCTACATGAATAGGACAAGATTTTCACAGAACAATTTAACAGTAGACATTAGTCAAGATAATGAAAGTTTTAGTTTTTATTTTTAGTTTAAGTAACAGCATTTCATGCTATATACTCCCTGAAGATGGCTATTTTTTAATTTAATAAAACCGAAACTAGTTGGAAGAAATATATATTTTATTACTCATGCATTAGAAGTACTATCTTGGCGCACGTTTTTTAGTACGAGAAATGCCACTTTTGGTTGTATTACCACATAAATTGGGTAACGCACGCAAATATTCAATATCGCTAGGATACATGAAAAAAACAAATAAATAAATTAAATAAACAACAATCAAGACCTTAATATTAAAAAAGAGACGTGAAACTGAAAGAATTTTTTTTTTCATTACAAAATAAATATTAATATTAAAGAAAACGTTTTAAAATGAGTATAAATTCTATGGTGATACCGGAGACTTAGGAGAGTTCTTATGACGAATCCACACCGGAGACAATTGAAAGAGCAAATTCTTTATTTTTGTTTATATTTGTTTTGGATGGCACCTGGATCCCAACCTTGTAAGATACATCCCCTCACATGGGTAATAAAAAATATTGTATGCAACACGGGCACAATTGTCAATTGACCTCTCGAGCTAATGTGCTAATGTCCAATTTCGCTCTCGTGTCCAATTAACAACCTACCGCCCTAGTTACAAAATATACTATTATTCCATTTCTTGAAGTAAATAAGTATTACCAAAGCAAGACGCAAGAAATCGGTTTCTGCCAAAAATCATTATTCGCATTTTCTGTTCTTACGTTCGCCCTTCGTCTGTCATTCCACTCCACAAAAAAAATCAGAATATTGCTGCTGATTCATGCGTTCCTGACCTTAATGCTTCAACAATCAACAATCGAATTCCCTTCCTTATACCATCGCCATCAACATGGCTATTGAATTTGTGTAATTCCATTGAATTTTATACATAATATATAAAATAGATAGATAAAGCAACACAAAAAAGTAAACACAAGACTAAACATACATGACAAGACAAGACAAACAAGATCAAAGAGACGATATACAAGAGACAAGACTAGACAATCAAGACCAGATACATAATACTGTATAGATATACACAAGACCAGGTAGACAAGCAGGACTAGATACACATTATTGTATACACTTAAGTATACAATTCATATATTCATGATACACTTCAGTTCACTAGAATTCAGGATACATTTCAGTCTCACTTTAAATACAAAGACCACATTGACAAACAAGACTATTTTCTGTTTAGCAAGGCTAGACAATCAAGACCAGATACATAATACTGTATTGATATACACAAGACGAGGTAGACAAACAGGACCTGATACACATTATTGTATACACTTAAGTATACAATTTATATATTCATGATACACTTCAGTTCACTAAAATTCATGATACACTTCAGTCTAACTTTGAATACACAAGACCACTTTGACAAACAAGACTAGTACACATAGACAAACACATAGTAAATAGGTAGATGTTATCTCACACCAGGTAAACATAGACAAATAAACAGTAAATAGATCCAAACCAAAAGGACAAGGGTTCCACAAGGGAAACTGTACTATATATGCAGAAGAATATGTAAATTTGATAGACAAGCCTTAGAACTTACGAACAAAACTTGATATACAATATAGAATTTTGATAAAATTATAAATATAAAACAAGATATATAAAAAAACTAGGTAAAGTAGATTAGATAAACAAGACTAGACAAAGTATAGTAAATGAATGAAGGTTACAACGAATGGTTAAACCATTTACTGAAACATTATGAATTCTAACATATAGCTGTGAATTTAGAATTGCGATTAGTTTTGTTTTTGTTACCTAATCGTGAGGTCTCACACATGTAAATGTGTTACAGTTGATAATTGAAAATTACAAATGCAGATTGTTGGTGGAAAGCTTGTTGCAAAACGTAAACTCGCATAAATAAATCCGCATTAGCAACAATTTACCTGGCCGCTGACTAATAACACTGTGCATCCACTCTGTGCTAACTCTGTGCCAAAACTAACCCGTGATAAAAAAATATTTTTAATTAATTCCAATTAAAAATAAACTAGACTAAATTTAACGGATGATTTTGTAGACGCGAATAGATGGACTTGACTAGACAAACAAGAGTAAAAAGATAAATACTAAGCAAGAGACTACACGGAGTAGACCACTTGACAGACCAGATGGACTTGACGGACTAGACCAAACATATAATATGAAACATTGAAAACTTTAGAAAGAGATTAGAAAACAAGTTTAGACGTAAAATTAATGCCAAAATAATCCTAGACATACAAAATTAGAGAGATTATATGACCTCAAATAACATTTTTAGTATTAATAATATCAGCTAATTTATTTGTTGCCAATACTAACCCATGATAACAGTATGCTAATTCACTATTTCATTACACACGAAATTTGTTCGTGATAGAAATTTGATACGATATAAATAATGAAACAAAATTAAAAATTTCGTGAAACTTGTCGAATTAAATTGATTTATTTCTTGTTATTTTTATTAGAAATTTTGATGTCAACCCAGACCTTAGGAAATGTTCATAAATCACGCATTATTGAATATGCAAAGCACATATTTGAGGATTTTATCAATTTTGGAAATATATTTTAATAAACACATTACATTTGCAAACCAAAACTAGACATACAAGATTAGACAGACAAGACTAGAACGACGAGACGAGACAGACAAGACTGGACAGATAAGTCTAGACAAACAAAACTAGACAGACAAGACTAAACAGACAAGACTGGACAGACAAGACTAAATAGACAAGGCAGACAAGACATTTTTTTAAACGGGATGTAGCAAGCACCATTGGTTAACTTGTCAAGTGGCACCCGAACTCCTCGAGCATCTTGGAACCGCTTCACGCATAACATCAAGATGTCGTTGTATTAGTTTCGCCTTACACCCCCCTTCCACGTCTAGCGATTAGGGGTTCAGATTCAGTTTCTTGTTGCTCTCGACTTGGAGCCTTTTCCTCTTCCTGCACTTTCAAGGTCAAGATGTTTGTTATCATATCGGTTGTTATTGCACAGATGTTTTCCGACCTAATCATATGGTCGGTTAGGCCTATGGGAGCTGCATGAAGATAGCACCCCGAAATTGAAAACATAAAAAATTAAATTGGGATACGTTTGACCAAGATTTGACCATGATTGACCACCAAATAGTTTTGTTTGCACACATTCCGTTCAAAAGATATTAATATCTTTAATAAGAAAATGATTGGGGGCCTAGCCCCCCAAAATGATTTTTTTCTATATTTCATAATGCCATCTTAAAAAACTTCGTTTGACCTTATTTGTCCACTATTTCTTTTAATTCATTTTTTTCTTGAAACCCCAGAATCGTTTTTTTTTTAAATATAATATTTTATATAATTTTATTTTTTTGTTTTTTTTTTCGTTTGGTGTTGAAAAACTTTAAGGTTTGACCATGTTTGACCATCATTTTTTTCAATTTAAAATATTTTTAAGAGCCCCAAAATCGTTTTTTATAGTGTTTTACTTGAAATGTTTTGTTTACATATTGGGCGAAAAATTGAAAGATATAGATTTCATGGAGAATTGATAAGCACCAAAAAATCGGCAAACCTCAAAAATTAATGAAACTTATTTCACGTATGCTAAAATAGTTTTTACGTTTGCCCACCCTTTCTTTTTTATATTAGACTTTACTACATAAGAGATGAAAAAATTGTGCAATACATAAATTTTAATAGGTCCTTCTATTTTCCGTGCTGGAAGCACATTATAAATATATCAGTAAGTACATCAAAGTCAATACTAAAGAACAGTTCAGAATATAAGTTTTTCCCCTGATTGCATTTTTTCGGGAATATCATCGACGGAAATCTTGTCCGGTGCATCATTGCTTAACTGCTCCTCAATGCCCATTCAACATCGAGAATGATGTTTTTACCTGGATGCATTTCCGCGATGGATGAATTGGGACAGTTGATGCAGGTCCGTGTTTTTTTTTTTTTAATCATCGACGAATTTTTGTATCCCGTCTTTGAATCCGAATTGGATGATAGATTTTACGTATACTTCGATTGTAATTTGCTTACGGGGTTTCGTACATGTCATTTGTTCTGGAGTTGGATTTACAAGAAATAGTTTTCGATAAGATGCTAATGTTTGCTTGGCAACAAAGGACGCCATTGTACTCCTTGAATATGCTTGCAAGAATTACTTCTCTTGCGTTGTAAAGTCTGGAAGGTCCATTCGATGCGTATGTTTTTATGAAAGATATAATTAGACAATGTTTCTCCAAATTGTGCAAATATTCTTGAAACAATTCATTATCTGTGTAATCTATCTTTGCAACTTTAACAATACTATCAAACGGGCAAGTGCTTTTCAGTTGTTATAGCCCCATCAATCTTTGTCCAATCCAAACTGGTCCCTCAATTCCTCCGTTTCTTAAAATCATCTTACTCTTGTCCCGCTTCATTGGTCGATCATGAATGAGTTGTACTTCTGGACACGGTGTCAAAAAATTTCCTCTTGATTTTTTTTTTTTTGGTGTCCAATTTTCCTCTTGATTTTTTCTTCGTCTTCTTCCTATTTGTCGAATGGTATTGGTTTCCGGTGTTGTCTGTGTAAAATCCAGAGAGGTGGAATCTTTGATCTGAAATGTGAATCTTCTAGTGTTTAGTGTCTAGTGTTTAGTGTCTAGAGACTAACAGGTTTTTGGGGATCTTGAATTGTTGATTGCAAAGAACTTTGTTGAATCGAACTGTCACAACCAGGGGATGAAAGAGCCGAAAGGTTTTCTATATTTGTTTCCGCGCTGGTTAATACTTTTTCCTCAATAATGTAATCGAGTTTTGTATTTTTTCCTTTCCAATTCTCCTCTTGAAATAAGTATTCGTTCTCTTGTAGAAATTTTACGTTCTTTTTGGATTTTTGAATAATTTTCTCATTGAATTTATATCGTTTTCTTTTGCAAACAGCTCGCTCAATTTTACTTGTGGCTTCGATGGAAAGTATATGTTTGACGATAAATTTATCCGGGCGAATTTGACCGGCAACATCACCCATGTCAATTCTTGAAGTACGCTTCAACATATGCTGAACTCCCTACATCGTCTTGTGACCCGAATTTCTTTTTCATTACATTCGTCCAGAGGGGAGAGAATCGGCCCAACTTTAATAGAGGTTCAATAAATTCCGCAAGATAATAAGCGTTTGGTCGATCAAAATTGGAACATTGTTTCGCCTCTTTTTCAGCGCAAATCCGAATGCTTTCTATGAAACGACGTACATGCCTCTCAACTTCAGAAGGCTCTCCATCGATACACTGCTCTCCAACTTCTATCGATGAGTCTTGTTCCTTGTAGGTGAACGTATTAATCCTGTCGAAAAGAAATACTGCGCTTTGTTTACTGGCAATTTCAACTCCCATTTCATCCTGACTATCCCATTCGCTTAGAGCAACTACAAGAACGGCGAGTAGGTTTTCGAATTCTTGCAATGTTTCACAAATTGTCTTGACTCCAATGCATCTGACGTAAAAGTCTTTCGATTTTCCGGATTTTTCATTAAAAACTTTATTCCGGCAGATCATACTGATGAGGTGGGCGCTATCCAGTCGAACGAAACATTGAAGCCGATGTTTTCATTATTCTCAGATTCTCATAATTGAAACTCAAAGTGATGGCGTTGAGTAAGGCCAAAGAAAAGTCACATGAAACTTCGTTTGGCACGTGATCTGCTAATTTTAAAAATGTTTTCAACCAATATTCGTGTTATACAAATGATAATGATCGTGATTGTGTCATGCTTAATTGAAATCATTTGAAAAATGGGGTTAATTTCTTCTTCGCCTCCCATAACCATTTGATACAAGGAAGAACATTTCGTTTCTCCATTAGGTTTTCTAATGGATTTGATGAAATTGAAACTTGTTTCACAGTCTTAATTTTGTTTCTGTACAGAGCAATTTGTAAAGGTGAAGCGTATATGCAGTAAAACTTGTCGAGTCCAATTTCCTTTATACATCCACTAAATTCACCCTCATACTTCATGTGGTACAAGGAAGTTATAACGTCAAGACCTTTTCTTATGGCAAGGTCGTGATTTATGGATTCTTCGCGGAGGTTTCTCAAAACAACAGGATTAGGAATGTGGCTAGGTGTAGGGTCGCCAAAATCCATGCATTTTGTAGCTTCGTTGTGCCATAAAGATGCTTTTTTGTTCAACAATGCTCTTTCAACATCGTAACATGCCGATCCTTTAAGTTGCCTACTTATTGAATGTGGAATACCTCTAGTATCCAATGTGGTGATTGCAATGCTGATTTCAGTTCCTGGTTGAGGTTTGAGGTTTTTAGGCAATGGCCTTCAAATATTAAGTTACATTCGTTACACTTGCCATTTATCCTTAACAATATGCTATCCTCTGAACTGCATATTTTTTCTCTTTTAAATTGGTATGCACATGGCAGTTTTGCTTTCTTGTAGCAATACATGGCTACAACATTAGTCCAGGATTCCCGAAGACATTCGTACGAACGTATTTCTTGTTCCTTGTACGATTTCGTTACATGTGATATTTTTTTCCAATTATCGTCTTCGATATCGACTACAAAGTTTATTGAAGGTAGCTTACTTTCTTTCTGTCTGAATCACGGAAAAAATAGGATCACTGTTTTCGTCTTCTTTCGTGGTCGATTCTAATGAGTCACTGAATGATATTTTGGGTATCTCTTCCATTCCAAGATTTTTCTTGACTTAGTCCAGTATTTGATTCCGATTCAATCTTGCGTAACAATTCAAATTCCTTGAAGTTGGTCTACCTCTAAGAATCACACTAGCTGTTTCCCATACTCGGCCTTTTATATATTTAAGGGTTCCTAATTCGTCGGTAAAAATATTCACTTCGCAGAATGCGTCAATTATTTCCTCGTTTGTAGCGTTTGGTTTTGCAGGCATTTTCAAAAATATTTACGGTATATAAACGGTATAACACTTGAACTGAACTGATTATATATTTTAGGGAAGTAGGGAAAGATGGTTCCTTCTAGACCCGCCTCCTTATGTGCAACTTACATATGAAATCTATAAGCTATTTTTGCATGTGTGAAATATCATCCTACGATGATCAAAATAATTATCAAAAATCGCTTATAATCCGGCTGATAGAAAATCACAGGGTAATTGGTATGCAACTTCGAGTATATTCGATTATCGTCGGAAAAGTTCGGCAATCAATTTCTTTTGGGGAATCGCTGATGTTCGATTTTGGGGCTGATAAAAATATTTTTTATTAAAAAAAAATGATAAGCAAACATGGTCAAACGAAGTTCTTCAACACCAAACGAAAAAAAAACAATAACAATAAAAAAATAATAACAAAATTTATATAAAAAAATTGATTTTGGGGTTCCCAAAAAAAAATTTTGTCGAAAAAAATGGTGGGAAAACATGGTCAAACGATTTTTTTTAAGATGGAATTCACAAATACATAAAAATATGCATTTTGGGGGGCTAGGCCCCCGATAATTTTTTTTATAATATCTTTTGAACGGAATGTGGGCAAACAAAACTATTTGGTGGTCAATCATGGTCAAATCTTGGTCAAACGTATCCCACTTTTTTAATTTTATTTTTTCAATTTCGGGAGGCCATCTTCACGCAGCTGTCTATGGGCTCTAGTTTGAGGTGAGTTTTCTTTTCCTAAGTTTCTCGTTCTGGTATAAATCTATTACAGTCAAAGATGGTGTGTCGAACGTTATCTTCAAGGCCACAGTATTCACAGAGACAATCGGTTGCCCTGCGCAAGGGACAGACAAGACTAGACAGACAAGACTAGACAGACAAGACTAGACAGACAAGACTAGACAGACAAGACTAGACAGACAAGACTAGACAGACAAGACTAGACAGACAAGACTAGACAGACAAGACTAGACAGACAAGACTAGACAGACAAGACTAGACAGACAAGACTAGACAGACAAGACTAGACAGACAAGACTAGACAGACAAGACTAGACAGACAAGACTAGACAGACAAGACTAGACAGACAAGACTAGACAGACAAGACTAGACAGACAAGACTAGACAGACAAGACTAGACAGACAAGACTAGACAGACAAGACTAGACAGACAAGACTAGACAGACAAGACTAGACAGACAAGACTAGACAGACAAGACTAGACAGACAAGACTAGACAGACAAGACTAGACAGACAAGACTAGACAGACAAGACTAGACAGACAAGACTAGACAGACAAGACTAGACAGACAAGACTAGACAGACAAGACTAGACAGACAAGACTAGACAGACAAGACTAGACAGACAAGACTAGACAGACAAGACTAGACAGACAAGACTAGACAGACAAGACTAGACAGACAAGACTAGACAGACAAGACTAGACAGACAAGACTAGACAGACAAGACTAGACAGACAAGACTAGACAGACAAGACTAGACAGACAAGACTAGACAGACAAGACTAGACAGACAAGACTAGACAGACAAGACTAGACAGACAAGACTAGACAGACAAGACTAGACAGACAAGGACTAGACAGACAAGACTAGACAGACAAGACTAGACAGACAAGACTAGACAGACAAGACTAGACAGACAAGACTAGACAGACAAGACTAGACAGACAAGACTAGACAGACAAGACTAGACAGACAAGACTAGACAGACAAGACTAGACAGACAAGACTAGACAGACAAGACTAGACAGACAAGACTAGACAGACAAGACTAGACAGACAAGACTAGACAGACAAGACTAGACAGACAAGACTAGACAGACAAGACTAGACAGACAAGACTAGACAGACAAGACTAGACAGACAAGACTAGACAGACAAGACTAGACAGACAAGACTAGACAGACAAGACTAGACAGACAAGACTAGACAGACAAGACTAGACAGACAAGACTAGACAGACAAGACTAGACAGACAAGACTAGACAGACAAGACTAGACAGACAAGACTAGACAGACAAGAATAGACAGACAAGACTAGACAGACAAGACTAGACAGACAAGACTAGACAGACAAGACTAGACAGACAAGACTAGACAGACAAGACTAGACAGACAAGACTAGACAGACAAGACTAGACAGACAAGACTAGACAGACAAGACTAGACAGACAAGACTAGGCAGACAAGACTAGACATACAAGACTAGACAGACAAGACTAGACAGACAAGACTAGACAGACAAGACTAGACAGACAAGACTAGACAGACAAGACTAGACAGACAAGACTAGACAGACAAGACTAGACAGACAAGACTAGACAGACAAGACTAGACAGACAAGACTAGACAGACAAGACTAGACAGACAAGACTAGACAGACAAGACTAGACAGACAAGACTAGACAGACAAGACTAGACAGACAAGACTAGACAGACAAGACTAGACAGACAAGACTAGACAGACAAGACTAGACAGACAAGACTAGACAGACAAGAATAGACAGACAAGACTAGACAGACAAGACTAGACAGACAAGACTAGACAGACAAGACTAGACAGACAAGACTAGACAGACAAGACTAGACAGACAAGACTAGACAGACAAGACTAGACAGACAAGACTAGACAGACAAGACTAGACAGACAAGACTAGACAGACAAGACTAGGCAGACAAGACTAGACATACAAGACTAGACAGACAAGACTAGACAGACAAGACTAGACAGACAAGACTAGACAGACAAGACTAGACAGACAAGACTAGACAGACAAGACTAGACAGACAAGACTAGACAGACAAGACTAGACAGACAAGACTAGACAGACAAGACTAGACAGACAAGACTAGACAGACAAGACTAGACAGACAAGACTAGACAGACAAGACTAGACAGACAAGACTAGACAGACAAGACTAGACAGACAAGACTAGACAGACAAGACTAGACAGACAAGACTAGACAGACAAGACTAGACAGACAAGACTAGACAGACAAGACTAGACAGACAAGACTAGACAGACAAGACTAGACAGACAAGACTAGACAGACAAGACTAGACAGACAAGACTAGACAGACAAGACTAGACAGACAAGACTAGACAAACAAAACTAGACAGACAAGACTAGACAGCCAAGACTAGACAGCCAAAACTAGACAGACAGGCCTAGACAGACAAGACTAGACAGACAAGAATGAAAGGGAGGTAGTTCTAGAAACAGAAGTTACTACTAAAACAATGAGAATAACCAGTGGTGCTCCACAGGGATCAGTACTGGCCACAAGCCTATGGAATATTCTGTATGACGGTCTTTTAAAAACTGAAATGCCACAAGGAAGCACGTTATTGAGTTTTCCAGACGACGTAGCGTTGGTGGTGACATCTTATTTTATTTATTTGTAAATACAATGCCGGCTCTCCGCTTTCGCACTGAGCCGAGTTGGTGGTGACAGCAATAGAGGAATAAATTCTAACGAAATGGACAATCACTGACTGCAGCGAGTTTTAAACTGATCGAAAGAATAAAAACTGGAAATGGCATCAGAGAAAACTGAGGTAGTACTTCTATTATAAGGAAGATATCTCGTATTAATTTTCACATACAGGGTTTTACAATTACACTCAGCAGAACTGTAAAGTACCTAGGGGTGCGGTTGGACCAAAAAAACCTAACCTAACATCTACTGAGCAGATTAGCAGAACCGTTCAGAAGGCAGAAAAGACGATGACTGTCCTCACTAGCCTTATGCCGAACATCGGATCCAAGCCATCCAAGAGGAGACTGTTATCGAGTGTGATACACTATCAACTATTGTATGCTGTACCGGGTTGGCATTTGATATCAAACAACCTAAGACTGCAACAGAGACTCCGAAGAACTACACGAATGATAGGTATTAGAGGTTGCTGTGCATATCGAAGTATTTGAGCCGAATGGGTAGGAGTCATTGCGGGAATTCCTCCTATAGAATTATAAACTAAAGAGAGGCGTGAGAGATATAGCGGAGTCGAGAAAACAACAGCCAGAGAAGAGTTATTATGAAAGTGGCAATAAAAATGGAAAAAACGGGGTTAATAGCTAGGAATTAAACACTACCCTTTATGAACAACGGGTGTCTTATGTAAAATTCCCCTTCCCCCATTAAAAAGAAAACAGACAAGACAAGACTAGACGGACAAGCTAGACAGACAAGATAAAACATACAAGAATAGACAGACTAGACAGACAAGACTACAGTCGCGTCCCGAGTGTCGAGTGGAGAGGTTGTGCGCGAGAGTACCGAAGTGACAATTTATTTCGCTTACTAGAAAAATCAATTCAACTCAAAATGCCAAGAGATCGAAGATCATCGACGGAAAAATGTCCTGAAAACGTCATTGATTACATCAGTAGCTCGGCTTTTGCAGATATTAATAGCAAAATAATAAAAAAAGAAGTTGCGCCGCTTAAAAAGCAGATTTCTGACGAATAGTGATAGAAGAAGTACAAAAAACTCTGATAAAAGAAGTACAAAATTTAAAAATGCAAAATATGAAGTTAACTCATATAATTAATACATCACAGCCAGAAACGGTAGAGAATAATATTGTTTTAAGAAAAGAATCGATAGTCGCAGAAGAAGTCGCTACACCTATCGCCGCAAAACATTTATCGCGGAGCGATAAACCAACGCCGACAGTGCGTAAAAACCCGAAACAACACAATAGACCAAATAAAAATTTCGAAGCCGAAAAAGTCGAGCCGAATCAAAATAGCTCAAACCAGGAAAACTGGCAAACAGAAAACACCTACAAGAGAAGAACCCGCAATAACGTTATAATTGGCACAAACGCTGATCACAAAATTATGGCAGTATCTAGATTCGCCCATCTATACGTATCGAGACTAGAGCCACAAATAACTGCCGATGATATAAGTGAATATCTAAAAACTAAGAATTTCACAGTATTTTGTAAAAAACTAATATCGAATCAGCCGGTAAAGTATATTCCTCATTTAAAGTATCGGTACCATTCAGGATTCAGAAAAAATCCTGATCTATGGCCAGTAGATACCTATAGTAACCGTTTTTCCTGCATTTGGAGCAGGCGAAAACAAAACAATAGTTACTAAACCGGAATTCTGGTATATTAATATTTTTAAATATTCAATCACTACGCAACAAATTATTGGAACTAGAGATATTAACCGAAGAAGAAAAACCTATTTTCATATGCCTAGCAGAAACTTGGTTATAAGCTGATGATATTACACTAATCCATATAAATAACTACCAGCTAGTCAGTCACTTTAGCAGAATAGAGTCACCATAAGGGGGGGGGGGGGGTCAATATTCGCTAGACTCCCCGTTTTTAAAAATAGTCAGGTAGAGGAAATTACACTAAACAATTTCGCTATTGGAAAAACTATAGATATATGCGGATTAGAAACAAACATGAACGATATCCGCACGATATTATTAAATATATATATATATAGACCCCCACTTGGATGTTTTGTCACTTTCATGGTGACACTAGACAATATCTTACATACAGTCCCTAAAAATAATAAACAAATCCTTTTGGCTGGAGATTTTAATATAAATTTTGCAGTTAACACAAAAGAACAACATAGGATCATTAATCTATTAGATGCATATGGTATAGAGGAATATATAAAAGAATATACTAGAATAACATTAAATTCCAGAACTCGAATAGACAACATCTTTGCTAATAGTGGACTTGAGCTGAAGACCTCTGTAGAAGATACCTCCTTGTCGGAGCATAGATTATTAAAAGTGAGCTCTAGTAACAAACAATTACGAGGTCAAAATCTGAAATTACCCAGGAATTTCTTACATGCAAATAAAATCCGTTTCGCCGAACACCTTTTAAATGAAACATGGCACAACGTATTTGAAAAAACAAACAGTAACAGCAAGGCAATCGCCTTCATTAAATGCATCCAGTAGCATTTTTTCGGCTGCTTTCCAATGGTTAAAGCCAAAGACAAGCTGAAATCGTGGGTCACTAAAGAAATAAAAACATCGGCTGCTCAACTTAAAGATATGTTTATATTGCAAAAGAAATATCCAGAAATAAGAAAACACTACTCCATTCAGAAATACGAACATCACAAATTAGTTTCATGTACTAAAGAATCTTTTTTTTTACCTCAAAAAGCTACAAATGGGTCCAAAGCCTTATGGGAAATCATACAGAAGCAGTCCAATAAAGCCAAATCAACCGGAAACACGGTAATCACGGTACCAAAACACGGTACCACGAGAAATTGCCAGTAGTTTCAACAATTACATTGAACGAGCTCCGAAAGTAATAATATATAGTATTACACCAAGAACTATTTCAAATGCACACATTGCTGTGAATGCGAATACTATGTAGATAGAGGAATTCACGGAAAACGAAGTACTCGGAATAATATTATCTTTAAAAAACAAAACGTCTAGAGGGCCAGATGAAATTCCGGGAAATATAATTAAGGAGTTCAGTCATTTACTAGTAACACCTATAACTAATATAATCAACGCCTCTTTTAGTGAGGAGCAGTTCCCAGAAATATTAAAAATTGGAAAAATCATCCCAATATTCAAGAAAGGGGAAAAACATCAATGCATAATTATAGGCCAATAGTTTTAACGCCAATTCTGGCAAAAATTATCGAATATTGTATGCTAAAATGAATGACTGGTTTTATAGAGAAATATAAGCTAATACCGACCCAACAACATGGTTTGTGCAAGGATAAGTCTACCACAACTGCTCTGGTAGAATTTTATAATGTATTATTAGAAGAGGTGGATAAAGGGAAACACTCCATAGGGATTTTCTGTGACCTGACCAAAGCGTTCGACTGCGTTTCGCACAACACCTTGATGAACAAATTATATGATTACGAAATACGAGGGAAAGCTCGGAGATGGATTAGATCCTACCTGACAAACAGGAAACAATATGTTACGGTGTCAACTACTAATATTACGGTGTCAACTAATGTTACGGTGTAAACTATATGTTACGAATTGGGCCAATCTGACATCATAGAGACAAATATTGGGGTTCCTCAAGGGAGCATTTAGCACCTACATTATTTCTATTATACATCGCAGATTTGGCAAACTACGTGAAAAGGCCGCATTGCACCTTGTATGCTGATGATACGAGTTATTTTGTCGCGGAATAATTTGGAAGAGAACACTGAACAGGCTACGTGAAAGGGCCGCATTGCACCTTGTATGCTGATGATACGAGTTATTTTGTCGCTGTATAATTTCTAAGAGAACACTGAACAGGCCCAGTTCCAGTTACTGTTAAAATCTCTGGTTGATTGGTTCTCTGAGAATACTCTGATCCTCAACACAGATAAAACAGAGTACATAATATTTAAAACGGTAAGAAGTTTACATATTTCAAACCTCGACCTTGAAATACAAAATCAACAAATAAAAAGGACTAAGCAGGCAAAACTGCTGGGTATTTATCTGGAGGAACACCTTCGTTCGGTAACAACAACGCAGAAAATATGTGCAACTATACATAAAAAAGCCTTTCAATCAAGACAACTGAGGAGACTTTTAAACACAGACGATCTCCGAATCTGGTACTATGCCGAGATACTCTCAAAAGCTGTGTTTGTCCAAAAGTGGTTGAATTATAAATTGAAAAAGCTATAGCATGAAACAAGCTACAGCCATCGCCGGGCATGAATATTACATCGTGTACGATAATGTTGTCATTAACGGTTAAATGAACTGTAGCCATAATTTATTGTGTAAGTAATGATATGCAGGAGTACGAAGTTATTGAATGCAAAACAACATTTCGTATGTCTGCCGCTCACTAGAAAAGGGCCGACCTGGGCCGACCTCCCGCCCTTGTACTTGCCCCGCGTCGCCCTGCTCGTGCGCGTCTCGTTTTATCCTAAATACAAGAGGTCACTGAGTAGTTAGTTAGGTACTTAAACACGAAATCTTACTTACTTATATGATATGAAATTCTTGATGAGAGACTCTTGATCAGATTCTTTTTGATTCTTGATCAAATTCCAAGCCAAAACTAAAATATTTTAAAACTTTTCAGTTCTTCAATTGACTGCTTTTAGGCAATTGACTACCAAAAAATATAGGAGGAGGAGGACCTAACTGTATGCAACCCATATGCTTCTGCTGCCTGACAATACCACGCAACACATTAGTGTTGTGTTAGTAGTAGTGTTATTTTCATAAGATTCTAATAGTAAATTCGCATTTTTTCTTGTAATTAAACTACATTTTTACGGTTTTCAGATTTTTCCCTTTACATGTGCTGTAAGACACCGCTTCTTGCCAAATTTCATGATTCTAGGTCAACGGGAAGTACCCTATAGGTTTTGATTCCCTTGTGAAATCGCAAAATATGCGACATAAACGGTCATATATTTTGATCGCGTTGACTTACAAGTTTGATTTTTTCACAGCTGAAAGAGACCGCAGACCCGAGTATTTGATACAAATTTCAACTTGTTACCTCTAGGCGTTCCTGAGAAAATGGTCTTGACAGACAGACAGACGGACGGACGGACACGCAGACAGACGGACAACAAAGTGATCCTATAAGGGTTCCGTTTTCGGTACGGAACCCTAAAAACGAAGACAAGCATAATTATAATTCCAGAGGTAAACATCTTTTAGATACCAAGAGAAGACACTTAACCCTATGCAGTCATGGAGTCGAAAACAAAGGAGTTCAGATTTACAATCATGTTTCAAATAATCTGAAAAATGAAAAATCCTACAAGAAATTTCGTAAGAAGTTGAAGGAGATGCTACTCCCTAATACAATATATTCACTCGGAGATTTTTTTGTTTTGTAAATTTAATTATTGATTTGTAAGATTTATGACACATCCTATAGATACTTGTATCTCAATTGGGAAATAAATATTTTGATTTGATTTGAATTTTGATTTGACTAGATAGACAAGACAATATATATATATATATATATATATATATATATATATATATATATATATATATATATATATATATATATATATATATATATATATATATATATATATATATATATATATATCTATATATATATATATATATATATATATTTATATATATATATATATATATATATATATATATATATATATATATATTTATATATATATATATATATATATATATATATATAGTATGCGTCTAACCGTTGACCCGCACGGACGCATATATCTCTTGAGAATGGCGAATGTTAGTTCGCCGAAACATCGAGAATCCGGTTCTCTTCAGAACCAACCCTCAACAACTAAATATTTTCTGGAAAAGAGTGTATATTATAAATGTGCCATTTGCAGTAATATTTAGCTTAGAAATCATAAAGAAAATGTGATGTATTTCAATTTATTCCCTGAATGAAGTGGAATCAATAGCAAAAAGGAAATTACGTGACCCAGATCGTACATTGGAACGAGGTTTCATAATTTTTACAATGAATTATGAATTTGTATAAACACGGTGTATTGTTTTATCGATTATTCACTGTTTAAAGAAAAGAGTTTGAATGTGAATTGTAAATATTTATATGTTAGGTTTTTGGGTATTTGTGAGAATGTTATTTGTTTATTTATATTTATTTATTGAATAACAATTGTTTAAATTTTTGAAAGCCTTCCTAACAATTTATTGTCGTAAATTAAAAACAAATTGGTTATTTCTTCAAACATATTTTGTTCAAATATTTTTCTTCAATCGATACACATTTGTTACTCTTACTATTTGTTGTAGATTATTATTATTATTGTTACTGTCATTATTGTTGTTACTATTATTGTAAGCTTAACAAATTCGGAACACAGCCTGAATATATAAATATATTCAACCTTTTCGGAGCTCTACAATATTATTGAGACTTTTTAGTACTATCAAAAAAAATCTCATGTGAAATTTGCCAGTCATCTACTGCGTCTCAGTCCACTCCCGTGGAAGAGAAGCAGAAAAAATAAACGAGAAGCAGAAAAATAACTTTTTTTAGGATCATATCTTTCTATTAACTTAAGTGAATAGACATCTGCAGACGCGTTTCGAGATTTATCTCACATCAGCGCAGCTTTGCTGTTATGAATTATAATTTGACAAACACTAACTTGAAAGTCTCGTGGTTATGGATGACTGGAGGTTAGATTTTGTAATTTTGACATTCCGTTAGAGAGACATGAACGTAGCAGGTTATTGATTTAAATGATAATGTGCTATTGGTAACACCATACTATATTATAGATAATCATATAAACTTAATAAAGTTAGAATAGTACAGTAAATAGTAGTAGTATTATTATTGTAATTATTATTTTAAAACAATCTTTATTTCTCAGCACTAGTGCTGGTAAAGTTAGGCTCGGATGACGCGAAAAGGGAATTGACTCTGGCCCGCTATACTAATTGAGGAAATTTTCGGACTATGTGGCATGTTTTAAGGAGTATGGCTTTCTGGTCAATTCTTGCTATGCTAGATGGTAATGCAAGTTCCTCGGTTGTCTTGATGAGTTCTTTAGACATTACACCTTCCGCGGAGATTACTATTGGATGTATTGTTTCTTTGTTTCTTTGTTTCTCGGTTTCGGTCTTCTTAATATTATGAATTAGAGGAACTCCTATTTCAATTATTTGTGCTGTTTTTGTTAAGATATTGATTAGTATGATATCTGGCCTATTGTAGTCGATTGTTCTATATATTAGCACGGGTCTGTCTTAGTAGAGTATTGTGTTTAAATTCTCGAGCACTGGTGCTGGACAATATTTATAGTATGGTGGTGTGTTCTTTGTGTCTAGGAGGCCGTGTTTCATTCCTAGTTGTTGATGCACTAGTTTTGCTAGTTGGTTGTGTCTCCCCAGGTACGCAGTTTCAAAGAGGGCCGAACACCCTCCCATTAGATGTTCAATCGTTTCTCCAATATTGCATTTCCTGCATCTATCCTCTGTTCAAATTTTCAGGACGTGTTTTTCGTAATTCCTAGTTCTGATTATACGGTCCTGAATGGCCATCATAAATCCTTCGGTCTCCGGGTAGAGCTGACCGTCTCTAATCAATTGATAGGTCGGAGCCTTGTCTATGTATAGCTCTTGTAGTAGCCTAGGGGGCTTTCCATGTAAGGCTTTCTTTATTAGTGGTTCAACTTCTCTCGTAGGGGCTTGGTGGTTTTCCTTCTTCAGGTTCAATGGAGTGTAGTTGTCGTTTATTTCCCAGGCCATCTGAATTAGGCGGTCATCGGAGGCGATTAAATGGTTCCTCATCTGAGTTTCCTGTCTTCTACACAGATCCCATATACTAATGAGTCCCCTCCCGCCATCTTTCCGTGGTAAATAGAGACGTGATACAGAGGAATTGGAATGTAGGCATCGGAATTTATTGAGTATCGTTCTTGTACTCTATCTAGTCCATTGAGATCAGTGTCAGGCCACTTAATAATACCAAATGAGTACTTAAATATCGGTACAGCCCACGTGTTAATTGCTGTAATTATATTTCCTTCTGATAGTTTGGTATTCATCAATTTTGTTACTCTTTTCTTGTATTTTTGGGAAAATTCCTTTTTCAAACTGGTGTGATCAATATTAACATTTTGTGATATACCCAGGTATCTGTACGTATCCCCATTTCTTAACTCATCGATCCCATAATAGGATACTCCCGTGTTTTCCGTTTGTTTTCCGTTTTATGTTGAAAGTCGTACACTTGTCTAATCCAAATGACATTCTGATGTCCTGGCTAAATGACTTAATCCCGTCGAACATCGCTTGAAGTTTGATGCGATTATCGGAGTTAAAGTAGTTTTATATCGTCCACAAATAGAAGATGGGTAATATTGTTGTTACAATTACGTTTTAATTTGTATCCTAGTTTCGTTTGTTTTAGGAGGGTCGATGTATTATTATTATAATTATTATTATTCTTTTAATTATTATTATAATTTCTTCAAATTATAATTTGAAGATTATTATCTTCATAGATAATAATATTTTAAAAAGAAATATCTTTCAAGTCTTTGAAAAAGTAAGCATTTCAATAACTCCACTAACTATAATGGTGTCATTTAACAGAATGTTATTTTATTTCAGGTTCTAGTTTATGTTGTTTTATATGATTGTATATACAGTTTACCAACAAAAATAACAATTCAATATTAATAACGTGTTTGTTAAGAGTTTGGCATTTTCAAGTTTATTGAAACTTAAAGTTCTTTTCTACGTTTCTATAAAAAATCTCTCGAGCAAACAACTTTAGTCAACTTGGACGAAAGCTCGAGGACACGAAAGATTAATGTTTTCAGTTTCAGAGTAGAAAATATCGTCTAGAAGTTTCATTAAAAAACTCGTAATTTAATAAATACGAATAATTTTAAAATGTGTGCGTAGTTAATTTTTAATTTTAAACGAATATAAGCATTAGAAATTTCAACTGTCTAGTCTAGTACTCATCTGCTCTTATCTTCTCTGTTTACATTTAGAAATGTGTCTTCTCACTTAACAGTTGTGTTAGCTTGTTAACACATGACGAGTTATTTTTGACATTTGTCTCACCTTTTGACATTTCTTCTGATATCCGTCTTGTCTTTTGACATTTATCTTGTCCTCTAACATCTGTCTTGTCCTCTGACATTTGTCTTATCTTTTGATATTAGGCTTGTCTTTCGACATTTCTCATGTCTTTTCACATTGTTCTTGCCTTTGCCTTTGCCATTTTTCTTGTAATTGGTACTCGTATACTGTTATTAACTTTAGAAATTCATAACAATTGTCTTAGTTAGTTAATATGTGACAAATTATTTTTGACATTTGTCTCACCTTCTGGCATTTGTCTTGTCTTTTGATATCTGCCTTGATTTTTGACATTTGTCTTGCCTTTTGAGATTTGTTTTGTCTATTGACGTTTGTCTTGCCTTTTGACATTGGTCTTGTTTCTGATATTTGTCTTGTATTGTGACATTTATCTTGTCTCTTCACATTTGCCTTACCTTTAGACAATTAGTACTCGTCTGCTATTATCTTGTCTGTTTACAAATTAAAAATTCTTAAAAGTTGTCATAACTTGTTAACATGTGACATTTTATTTTTGACATTTGTCTCACCTTTTTACATTTGTCTTGTCTTTTGACATTTGTCTTGTCTTTTGACATTTGTTTTGCCTTTTGATATCCGTCTCGTCTTTTGACATTTCTCTTGTCTTTTGACATTGGTCTTGCCTTTTGACAATTGGTTCTCGTCTGCTGTTATCTAGTCTATTTAGAATTGTATCTCCTCACTTTAAAAATTCTTAACAGTTGTCTTGGTTTGTTAATATGTAACATATTATTTTTAACATTTGTCTCACCTTTCGAGATCTGTTTTGTCTGTTAACAACTGCCATTTGTCTTGTGTTTTGACATTTCTCTTGACTCTTGACATTTGCCTTTTGATATCTGTCTTGTCTTTTAAACTCTGTTTACTCGTTTTAATACTTTTCTTCGTATTTTAAGCATTTAATCTAAAAATATCACCAGTGATTTTCGAACAAAAGTGAAAATTGTAAATTCAAACATACATTTAGTTATCTACGACCACTATTGTAAATGCCCATTATTGTACAGTTCGTGGACTATGTAAATACATACATATAATCTTGTGCGTAATTGCTTCATACAACTCTTACACGTAATTTACTATTACGTTACGTAATATACTATTTTATAATGCCAAAAGGCAAATTGCGACAGATTGCATACCGTTAGGTACTTGGGAAGTTATTAAAACAAAAATATCTTCAGAAAAATGTAAAAAATGTATGTAAGTCTAATAAACTTTAATTTACTAAACATTTAAAATAGGTTTTAATTTACAATTCGCATTTCATTTCTTTCCTGCAACGCAAACTTTTATATTCAAATTGGATCACCAATTTCAATCAGTTATAAATTTGCTGTTCAATTTATACCAACGAGATTAACTTCGCTCTGCAAAGAAATTTAAATTGCAAATTAAAACAAGATTCTATTCCATTTTCCTTCCGTTTTCCTCATCATTTGAACATAATATTCAATTCAAATTCACCTGCGATTTTCATAATTTTATATTTCTTAAACATGTTACATTTTTATTCTAGTCTTGTTGAACTCTTGTATTAGCCTATTACTCTAGTTCTCTAACATTGTTCTAGTTTGATATTAGATGAGTTTTGTTGATGTGATCTTGGTTAGTCTTGTTCATGTTTTGATAATGTCTAGTTAGCATTGTTCTAGTTTTTCTTCTTGATTTGTTCTTGCCTTTTTCCTGTCTTGCTCTTGTCTTGTTTTTGTCTTGTTCCTGTCTTGTTCTTGTCTTGTTCCTGTCTTGTTCTTGTCTTGTTCCTGTCTTGTACTTGTCGTTTTCTTGTCTTGTTCTTGTCTTATTTCTTGCTTGTTCTTGTCTGGTTCTTGTCATGCTACTGCCTTGTTCTTGCCTTGTTCTTGTCTTGCTCATATCTTGTTCTTGTCTTAAACTTGTCTTGTGCTTGTCTTGTTCTTGTCTTGTTCTTGCCTTGTCTTGTTCGTATATTGTTCTCGACCTTTTTTTGTCTTGTTCTTGACTTGCTGTTGTCTTGATCTTGTCTTATTCCAGCCCTGTTCTTGTTTTGCTCTTTATTGTTCATGTCTTGTTCTCGTTCTTGACTTATTTTGTTCCAGTCTAGTTCTAATCTTGTTGTACTTTTATTCTGGTCAAATTTTTAGTGTTATTCTAACTTGATACTGGTCTATTACTCTAGTTCTAATATTGTTCCAGTCTGATTTTAAGTTAGTTCTAGTATTGTTCTAAATTTGTTCATGTCTTGTCCGAGTCTATTTCCAAGGTTGTTCTAGACTTCTTCCACTTTTGTTCAAGCCTTGTTAATGTATAGCTCTATCATTGTTCTAGTCATGTTCTTGTCTTGTTATTGCTTTGTATTTGTCTTGTTCTTGTCTTGTCCTCATGTTGTTCTTGTCGTGTTCTTGTCTTGTTCTTGTCTTGTTCTTGTTCTTGTCTTGTTCTTGTCTTGTTCTTGTCCCGTTCTTGTCTGGTTCTTGTCTTGTTCTTGCCTTGTTCTTGTCTTGTTTTTGTCTTGTTATTGCTTTGTATTTGTCTTGTTCTTGTCTTGTTCTTGTCTGGTTCTTGTCTTGTTCTTGCCTTGTTCTTGTTATTGCTTTGTATTTGTCTTATTCTTGTCTTGTCCTCATGTTGTTCTTGTCATGTTCTTGTCTTGTCTTGTTCTTGTCCTGTTCTTGTCTGGTTCTTGTCTTGTTCTTGCCTCGTTCTTGTCTTGTTCTTGACTTGTTCTAATCCTGTTGCAGTTTTATTCTAGTATTTTTTAGCGTTATTCTAACTTGATTCTACCAGAACAAGACTAGAATAAAATTAGAATAATACCAGAATATTAGAAAATGACCAGAACAAGTCTAGAATAAGATTAGATCTCTAGAAGAAAACTAAAATAAGACTAGAACAGTAATAGCAATAATAATAAAATGAGACTAGAGCAATAATAGCAATAATATAACTATAGGTGCCCCTCAGGGATCTGTTTTAGAGCCGCTTCTATTTCTGCTGTTCATCAACAATCTTCCACTTTATGTAAGTGCAGAAACTATACTGTTTTCAGATGACATGAATAAGGCTGTCTCTGGGAACAGTATAGAAAAGCTTGAAAGCAGAGTCGGGATAATTGTTGACGAGGTGAATGCGTGGTGCCGAGCAAACCATCTTATACTGAATACGTATAAGACTGTATTTACTTTGCTAAACAGAGGAAAATTCCAATGCATTTTCAACTCAGTATTGACGGCAAAAACCATAAAATCGAAACGTATACCAACTTTTTGGGGGTACGGATAGACTCTACTTTTAGTTTGTCGACCATGTTTGCAAAAAAACTGGGAAGCGCTTACTTAGCAATTTTACAAATAAAAAAGTCGTTTAACAATTAATCAGTAATTAGTGTGTATTATGCACTGGTATATTCTCATCTATCTCGTGTTCTACACGTGTTACTTTGGGGTCAAGCCGCTACCGTCAATAGATGTTTTATTTTGCAGGATAGAATTGTTAGACTTATGTTTGGTCTAAAAGGAGAGGGCAAAGTTGTATTTTTTAAGTTCAATATACTTACATTACCCTCAATTTACATGTTAAAAGTGCTGTGTTAAGCTAGGTCCACAGTGGGCAACAAATTGTTGGCAACATGTTGTCAACACAATGTGGACAACATGTTGCTTTAAACAAGCAACATGTTGATGGATACTCGTCAACATTTGGCGGCATACATCAAAGAATTTTGTTGCTTGTTGCTTGTATCCGTATATCCCGTTTTATACGGGTAACATCGCTCTTATATGGGTAACATCGCTCAGTGTGGACAGTGTTGACAACATTTTGCGCGAATCCAGTGCTTCAGGTTTCATTTGTGCAGGTTAGCTACCTACTTCGTTTTTGTTATAATACTATTCATTAATTCTTAATTATGAAGTTCTTAATTATTGGTGAAGAAATTAAATATTCCTGGACCAAACAAAAAAGTACAGAACTGACAAGAAGCACAAACACCAGCAGCTTTCACGTCCATTTTCAACATTTGACTGGTTGTGGTGTGGAGGCACAACATCACAGACAACATGTATCCAGATACAATTGAAGCAACTTCATGTTGCCATGTCAAAGTGTTGGAAACATGTTGCCACCAAATTGTTACCTAGTATGAACATACCATTAGACAAAATATCATATAGGAAACTTTAACACTTTAGCGAATTACCACTAGTACCATACAAGACATATGGCTCTCTGCTATCGTTCCCAAAACATAACACGGCCTTCCTTGAAAATCCTTTTTTTATGGAGGAATTGAATTATTTAATAAGCTGGACAATGAAATAAAAACAAAGAACTTTAAGCAATTTAAAATATATGTAAAATGCATCCTTGCTCAAGGAGCATATTATTCAATATCTGAATTTTTGGAAAAATAATTTGTATCATTTTGCTATCGTAATGTTGATAATTTAGTGTCTAATGTATTTTATAGTAGTTGCATTTTTGTAGTATTTATTGTTTTTATTGTATTAATTTTATTAATGTATTACTGTATTAACGTGTCTATTGTAATGTTGTAATGTGGCTAACGAGGGGTCATCCACTCCCTGAAATGTTGCAATGTATTCGCAATTATCCTGATTATTTTTGGTAATTCGAGGTACTCGAAAAAATTGCTAGCGTAATGCGTAATAATGTCACGTAATTATGCTAATTCTTTGATAATGTGAAGTACTGGGAGAAATCACAAGCGTAATGCGTAATAATGTCAGATAATTTTTGAAATGCTTAGGTACTGCAAAGTAATGCCAAGTAAAGGAAGGAAATTTGAAATATTTACTTTTAAATAATTAAATAACTTTTAATGCACTGAACGTTAGAGTATATTTACTTGTTATTACTATGTGCAACCTGTAAGATAAGAGTGCTAGTAATGAAGAAGACATCACGTTAATAGTATCGTCATTAAATATCAAGTGTGTTGAATTTCTATACATTTATTGAAATTGGATTGAAATACAACAAAATTACAATACTCTAAACTACTTTTTGACATTTGTATTGTTTTGTATTGCCTATCAATATTAAATCATATGTTACACAACCGAATTTGCAAAAATATGATATTATATCGGAGTTCCTGGTAGATGAAATAGTTCTAGAGTACTCAAAAATGGAAAATACCAAAAATGAGCTAGCAGAGAAAAACTGTGTGTTTTGACATATTGCTGCACTTCGACCATAGTTCTGTAATACTTGATCAATTTTGCAAAAAGTTCTGCAAAAAATGACATTTTGCAACATTATTTTTTTTAAATTGCAAAAACAGTTCTTTTCGCGGATCTAAATAGCATCCTAAGAGTTCTATCGAAAATCCCTTTGACATTTTTGATCAAAACCTTGGTTGAAAAGTTATTTTCAATAATAAGGGACCCTTGGTTTTGAATGAAAGTTAAAAAAAATCGCGCAACAGTTATGTTTGCAGTTCCTGATAGAGCTCCTAGAGTTCTATCGAAAATTCTTATAACATTTTTCTGCAAAGTTAAAAATTGAAAAGATATTAAAAAATCAAACTTCACCGATGAGGCGAAGTGAAGAAAAAAAAATCGCGCAATAGTTCTGTTTGCATTTCCCGGTAGAACTCTTAGAATTCTATCGAAAATCCTTGTAACATTTTTCTCTGAAGTCAAACATTGGAAAGATATTCGAAAAAAGTTCACTATTCTTCATTGTGAACTACAGTGCACAATGAAGTTCGCGTTCAGCAATGAAGTGCAAAAAAAGTGGCGCAACAGTTCTGTACAAAATATGCACATTTTCTAATTAAAATTTAATAACTAATAGTATTTACTACAAGCTCGGCGCGTGGTTTTTCGTGCGGCCGACAAAGGAGAAGACGATCTATTGGCCGACAAAGCAGAAACATTCAAAACGAAATTGTTAAATAATGTACCCGCTAAAAGATCCCTTAAAATTACCCCTAAATAAATGTACCCCCTAAAAAAACCCTTTGCATCTTGGTTCCCCCTAAACTTGGGGGGTAAACTGGCATCACTGTTATGAGGAGTTTAGTAGGAGCTCACTGTCCTACTGCTGCACGGCGCATGATGAACTCATGCGGGTGTAGTGGGGAGGTAATGTGGCCGTAATGTGAACGTAATTCAGGGAATGCAAGAGTAATGCATGAGTACTTTGTGTACTGTGGTGTAATACTTACGTAATGCTAAGGAATGCAATGTAATGTGCGGTAATTTTCTAAATATTAACATGTATTGCAAGAGTGGATGGCCCCTCGGTGGCTAAATAAATCCTAGAATATACCTAGAACAAATGTAGAACAAGATTTTAATCAAACTGGTGCAAGGTTGGTACAAGTAAGACTATAACAAGACTGGAACAAAACTAAAAACAAAGCTGGAACAAGTCTAGAATAAGACTAGAACTACACTAAAACTATACAAGTCTCGAGCCCTGTTTTGTTCATTTACAGTTTTAGTGTAGTTCTAGTATTGTTCTAAACTTGTTCCAGCATTGTTTTAGTTTTGTTCCAGTCTTGTTATAATTTTACTTATACCAAGCTTATCTTATTCTACATTTATTCTCGAGATACTCCAGTCTTGCTCTTATCTTCTTCTAGTCTTATTTTAGTCCTATTATAGAGATATTATTATCCTAGACTTGTTCTAGTCATGTTCTATGATGTAACATGACCAGAACAATTATAACATAAGATTAGAACAATAATAGAATATCTCTACAAGAAGACTAAAATAAGACTAGAACAAGATAAGGTGGAAGACTATAATATGTTGAGAAGAAGTGTACAATAAGATTTGAATCCAATGTAGCAAGGTTGGTATAACCAAAGCTATAACAAGATTGGAACAAAACTAAAACAAAGCTGGAACAAGTTAACCCTTTCGAGACTACGGGTACACATATGTACCACCCATTAGTAACACAGGACTAAAAATACTTCTCACTATTTGAAACGGTGAATATTTGTACCACTCATTCCCGTTAAGAATCCTCTTGTCAGAACACGCACGGGAGACATCGCATAACCTCATTTTTCGATCATTTGCCATTGGTAGTTGCTCGACGCACGTGTTTCTGCTAACATTTTGCAAGAATTTGTGCAAAAAAATAGTGTTTTGTGTTAAAAACTGTACATAAACGACATCTGTGTCCACTTTGTGTTTGGTAAGTGTGTTTTTGTTTATTATGTACTGATCAAAAATATTGGAATGTATGGATGCAGAGCCCTGGTACATATATGTACCATCCGTCTTATGCAGTGGTTCGTTTGTGTACCAGTAGTTCAGTAAGTAGAAAGATATCTTGTTTGCAGATATGGATTGGAAAAGGCCACTAACGTCTTCCGAGCTGGAAGAGGCAGCCAACAATTTGTCAATCTGACTTTCCATCAGGATCGGATGATAGTGTTGACCCCTACGAGCCTTCTGATGATAGTGATGACCTCTGCGAGCCTTCTGATGAGGAATCTGATTCCCAAGATGTCTTGCAGCCTGAATGCTCTTCGAGGGATACCCCAAAGTCTCTGTTACTTCCAGAAACTGTAGCCTCTTCTTCAGATCCTTTTGTGCTGTTTACTAAACCTGGTGAATTATTCATTCCGAAACAAAAAATATCCCCTAAGCGGAACTGCAACTTATCTCCTGAATTTAACAGGATCATTTTGAATTGTTTCAGAAAATGTTTCCACACTCATTGTTTATATACATTGCTCAGTGTACGAACGAAAGAATAAGAATTCACAAAGAAACAAAACGCGATGCACGTTCGAAGGAAACCGATGAGGGCGAAATAAAAATTGCTCTTGGATGCATGCTGGTTATGTGTTACAATCATGTCCCACAAATCAGCGATTATTGGTCAAGTCATCCTTTAATGGGAAATACTGCAATACAGAATGCAATCTCCAGAGACAGAATCAAATTTTTGTCTTCAAAGATGTATTTCGCTTCACCACGCAAACCGCATGAATGCTCCAAGACATATTATATTGATGATGTCAATGAGTGTTTGAAACGCACATTCCAAAAGTGTCGTCAAGATAGTTGCTTTCAGAGCATTGACGAGTCTATGACTAAATTCAAAGGTCGCTCGTTAATAAAACAATACATGTCTCTAAAGTAAAGTGACCACATTTTCATCGAGACAAAGCGGGACAAACGGGATGAAATGAAATTTATAATTTAGTTATGAAATCCGACCAATAATTCAAAAAAATTTATTTTATCTACTCACACACAAAAATAAACACATTAATAAATACTTTATTGTCTGTGAAGGATGTCATTATTATAATTGTGTGTGCAAGTATCCAAAACGTGCGTAAAAGTCCAATGTAAATCAAATGGAGTTTCATTATTAAACGATTTCTGTTTGTTGCTACAATGGCAACAACTTTCGTCACTAAACAAAAAAACATAGACGTAGTGAAAATAAATTCTGACGTTTATTAAAATTGAAGTAATCTTTCTCAACGCAAGTTGTTGCCATAGTAACAACAAACAGAAATCGTTTAATAATGAAACTACATTTGATTTAAATTAGACTTTTACGCACGATTCGGATACTTTTACGCAGGATTATAATAATGGCATCCTTCACATACAATAATATATTTATTAATGTTTTCATTTTTGTATGTAAGTAGATAAAATATTATTTTCGCAAATATTATTTTTCAGAAAATGGTTACTAATATATATTCAAAAGATTTGTCTACATATTCCCATAAAATCTCATTTTATAATGTCACCCAATGAAAATTTCAAAACAAGGTGCCATTAAACGACCGGATTTTCTGAAAGCAGTCAGAAATTTTTATAATAACTGCTTGGAATATCTTGAAGAATGCAGTGTTCAATTCGAGGTTATCAAAAAATTTCATTAGGTGACATTAAAAAAGGAGATTTTATGGGAATATGTGGAAAAATCTTAGTTTATATATTACAGTACATTTAAAATAAGAAATTCCGGTATTTTCTAAAAAGCGGAACATTTTTAAAAATCGGCGGGACGCGGGACTGTCCTCCAAAAAGCGGGACTGTCCCGCCAAAATCGGGACGTGTGGTCACCTTACTCTAAAGCCAATGAAAAGGGGCATAAAAATGTGGCTTAGGTCCGATTCTTACACTAAGTATACGTACTACTGTAATATTTCTACAGGCCGAAAAACTGAACAATTTAGTAGTACACTTTTACGTTGTACGTAAACTTGTTGCCACAGCTAAAGAAAAGGATATAACGTTTTGCTTCGTTCGTTTCTTTACATCGGTATTATTACTTCAAAATTTAGAATACGCACTTGGTACTTGTAACCAGAACAGGAAGAATATACCTAAGATTACAGACAAATTAGATAGAGGTGGGTATGTATTTCGATGTAGCAGTGATGGACTAATGTTTGTGAAATGGCAAGATACTAAAGAAGTCCTTATGCTAAGTAATTGCCATAATGATGAGGTTGTGACTGTGAAAAAAACAATGAAAGATGGTTCCAAAATTGACGTGGCTTGTCCTCGAATAATAGCATTTTATAGAGAAATTATGGGGGGCGTCGACTTAGCAGACCAGATGGCGGGTGTTTATGGTTGAGACAGGAAATCAACGAAATGGTGGAAAAAATTGTTCTACCGTTTGTTCATGATGGCAGTTGTAAATTCCTGGATCATCTATAACGAACTACAGAAAAAGAAGCATCCGCTATTGCAATTTTTAGTGCCTTTGGCAGAAGAGATGATAAGCGAGGGGAAAAGATCAGCAGCAACACAACGGTATGCAAGAAAAGGCAGAGTTTCAAGAAAACGAAAAAGCCTTGCAACCGTGTCTCTTCATCTACCCTTCGAAGGTCCAACTAGAAAACGGTGTAGAAGATGTGCAGAGAGAAAGAAACAGACACGTACAAAATTATATTGTCAAGAATGCAACACTGCTCTTTGTAAAAGCTGTTTTGCGCTTTACCACATTTAATAATTGTTTTTTAACAATTGTTTGTTGTTTTTATGAGAATACCCGGACTACTGGATTATATACGTACCTCATACAAGGACTAGTGGTACATATGTTTACCACTACCCCCCACAACCGCCAGAGAAAATATTTTTTTTTCGAAAAGACAACTTATTGTAAAGTGCCTATTCTTACTATACAAACATGAAAAAAGTTAAATAATAAGGGCTAGTCTGCTTGAAAAAAAAACTGTCTTGAAAGGGTTAAAAACAAGACCAGAACTAGGGCTTTACACGAGACGAGACGAGACGAGACGACAGTTCATCTCGCTTTTACGAGACGAGACGAGAAAAATATCGTTCTCGTGTGAAGCCCTAACTAGAACTACGCTACAACTATACTAGAACAAAACAAGGCTAGAATTTTTCCAAGGCTCCAGTTTCAATCAAATCTTGTTATAAATTTGTTCTAGACGTATTCATCTATTTGCCAATTTTTACCAAGTTCTATTTTTTGTTATTTACACAAGTCTGAAATTAACAACGAATTTCTACTTACATCACAAAAATTCATTATCTTTTTTGACTTTGTGCAAATTTCGTGTTTTGGAAATTGTTATCATTTGAATGGTTGCTTGCTTTTTTGTATAATTTGCTTGGGTGCAACCGCAAATTAAATTTTATAATTGGGATTATATTATTATTTATTTGTCGATTTGTCGTGAATATCTTATTTAAAAATTGCCGACTTATTTTCATTTTGCAATGGATCATATAAATTCATTCCACCCCAACCTCGTTCGACAAGATTGAACAAGTATAAATAGGACAAGACAAAACGTAGGAAATTTGTTTAAACATTAGAATCAGTAAAATAAGCATAATATTTAAATATTAAATTAGCTAAAAAATTAATAAATTTGCAATTTGCAATTATTGGTAATATTAATGAAATTATTGATACAACTGGAACAATTGAAATAAATTTTCTAACCTTTTTCTCCTAATTTTCTCCTGCATTTCTCTGCCACTTGTCGACCCGAACAATTGAAACTCAGAAATAAATTTGAACCAATTATTTTCCGAAATCTAACAAAAAAAAACATCAATTTCAAATGAATTTTCATCTCCCAAAGATGGAAACAAACCGATAGAGAAATTCAACGTCACTGCTGATGAATCAGACTGAGATGACAATAGACTCTACCTATGAAACAATTCCTTTTGCAAAAAAAACTTTCGCCTTGACTGCGACAAAGACGGAGACATTTCACGAATGAGTCAGAGTGAGAGGAAACAATTTTAGGTGAGTGCAGGGCTACCACACAAATGTCAATTTGCTGTGACAGAAGAGGTTCTTAATCTTTGTTTTAATTGTTTCATCGGAAAACCCGTTTTAATTGTCAATTTAATTTATAAGTAAATTTAGAAAATGAAGAAACAACTAGTAGTGGTAGAATAAAAGATTAATGGTAAGTAGAATTAATGTTAAAAAGATTATAACAAAACAAGAATAATATTAGAACAACGACAAGACTAGAATAAGAGTAGAACAATACCATAATAATAATAGAACTAGAAGTCTAACATATTATAATTGAATAAGATTATAATAATACTGGAACTCCATTACTAAAATAATACTAGAACAAGATAAGATCAAGACTAGAATAATATAGGATAAATAATATTGTGGCTTTACCTATTGTTTTCAAGCTTCTTTGCATTTTTCCCTTGCCTTCCCTTGGTAATACCATGTAGGTAATACCATTCCACCTTTCCCTTGGTAATACCATGTAGTGAAATGAATGCTTTGAAACACACAGGCACATCTTTAATATTGTTTTCTTCATCTTTCACCACGCACTTTATAGCCGTATGCAGCTGCATGAAAAGTATCCTCACCTTCCAATTTTCTATTCTTCTTCGTTGGACATTACACACATTTATAAGCCCCGACAAATATTTTAATTTCTGCTCACTGACACTACCCAATGAATTGAAATATTGAATAATGTCGATTTCGATTATTTTCAGTCAAATAATCGAAACATTTGACCCTTGAACAGTTACACGGTGTCCCCTAGTTCATGGGAAGAAACTGCGGCGTAACCTTTTCATGCCATTTTCAGTTCTACCGTTCTTATTTCTTTTCTTTGTCGATCTGTTAGTAAAACTGTTATCGTTTTCATCAGCTTTTGAGTCAGAAAACATTGTTTACAAATTTTAAATTAAAATTTCAACGCAAACAAACAATATAAATAAAGGAAGCTAAGTCAAAGAACTCTTAACCTCAAAATCACAAGTTCTCAACTGTCAATTGTTTTGTTGTACTATTCTTCTTTGCCGGTATATCATGGCAGTGTTGCCAACCATACGATTTAAATCGTATTTATACGAGCTTTTTGGAGCCGATACGATGTACGATAAAGTGACCACATTTTCATTGAGACAAAGCGGGACAAATGGGATGAAAAAATTATAATTTAGTTTCGAAAGCGGATCAATAATTCAAGAAATATATATTTTATCTACTCACACACCAAAATGTACACATTAATAAATACATTATTGTATGTGAAGGATACCCATTATTATAATCGTGTGTAAAAGTATCCAAATCGTCCGTAAAAGTTCAATGTAAATCAAATTGAGTTTCATTATTAAACTATTTCTATTTGTTGTTACTATGGCAATAACTTGGGTCTGACGAAATTTTCTGACGTTTATTAGAATTGAATTAACTTTTCTTATTTGGAATCAAGAGTTCTCGGCCTCTCAGTCTGGATTTATCTGATTCTAGTATAACTTTACCTAACCATAACCTATTCTAAATTAAATCTAGGTTAACCTAGATTACATCGATAACGACCAAATAGTGTTCCCGTCACTGTGTGTTTTTACCAGTTAGCAATTTTTTCACGGAGGCGCTGAACGTTCTAATCTTATTGTCAGTGATGCTATGCACTCATGCACAAAAGGCCTTCTTCACACACTACTATCGTAAACTACTATTATTCGTATACTTGTCTATAAATATATAAAAATGTATTTACTACTAATATTAATTATTGGTAACTATAAAAATATTTGTAAAAAAACATAATTTGAACATTAAGATTATTATTATTATTTTATATAATTTTTATATTATTATTATTATTAAAAAAAAAGATTTTCTTTCACGGACAAATATTTGATCCGAGTGAATACTCGGATCATTTAATAAAATGTCGTGAAATTTCTCACATGAATTGGTCAAATTATTTCTACGCTTAATATAGATTTTAAAGTTTAATGTTCAACTGCGTTTTTTCAGTTTCCATATATTATTGATACTGGAAAAACACTGTTTGTTGCTGCATTTCTTCCTGGAAGGGAGAGCGAGTATTCTAAAATTTTCAAAATATTTTGATAAGGAATATTATTCTGTTTAAAATGAAGACTCTGCCCATTTTTTGTCTGTTTTCACATTTGCAGACCAGTAACATTTCATTTTTTCATCAGTAACGTATCTTTTTACCAATAACACCACATTAAAATATTCAAAAGACTTTTACACGTATTCCCGTAAAATCTCCCTTTTTAATGTCACCAAATAAAAATTTCAGCACAAGGAGCCATTAAACGACCGGGTTTTCTGAAAGATGTTAGAAATTTTTATAATAACTGCTTGGAATATCTTGAAGAATGGACAGTTCATTTGGAGGATATTCAAGAAAATTCATTGGTAAATAAAAATTGGTAAATATAAAAAAGTAGAAATTGGTAAGTAATAAAAAAGTAGATTTTATGGGAGTATGTGGAAAAATTTTATATTATATATTGCAGTACATTTAAAATAAGATATTTTCTAAAAAGTGGGACATTTTTAAAAATCGGCGGGACGCGGGACGATCCTCCAAAAAGCGGGACTGTCCCGCCAAAATCGGAACGTGTGGTCACCTTAATGTACGATCATGTATACGAAATCGTACGCAAAATACACGATCTTTCCAAATATTTCAATCTTTATAACATAATCGAAAAATAATAATGAATGCGTTCATTTTGTCGATATAAAATAGTATATTTTGTAACTAGGGCGGTAGGTTGTGAATTTGACACGAGAGCTAAATTAGGCTGCACGAGCGATTTTTTTAATTTCTCAAGCGAGGGGATGTATTTTACAAGTTTGGGATCCAGGTGCCATCCCCAAAAAAAATAGAAAAAAAGAAATAAGAATTTGCTTTTTCGTTATAAGAAGATTTGCTAGATTAAGATTCGTTATAAGAACTTTCCCAGTCTCCGGTATCACCATTCAATTTAGACTCATTTTAAAACGTTTTCTTAAATTTATATTTTTATTTTGTAATGAAAAATATTTCTCTCACTTTCACGTCACTATTTTAATATCGAGGTTTTGATTGTGTTTATTTTCTTCTTCTTCTTCTTTCGAATAAGCCTACTTTGGACCACGCTGTTTCAACTCTTGGGCTTTGATCTTTGCTGAGTATCCTTTCCCTCTTCTATCCAGGGGGTACCTTTCCTTCGGGGTTTTTCCTGAAATCCACGAATTTCCTTCAGGGTGCGTCTCACAGACTATCTGTTTTGTAGATCTGTTATTCCCAGTTCTTTAATATAAGTGTTTATTTTATTTATTTAATTGTATTTTTTTTTTAATGTAACCTAGCGATATTGAATATTGCGTGCGTTACCCAAGTTATGTGGAAATACAACCAAAAGTGGTATTTCTCGTACTAAAAAAACGTGCGCCAGATAATACTTTTAACGCATGAGTAATAAAAAATAAATAACAGCAGAATTGAACGGATTATGTATCGATGTATCGATTTTAAGGCGTTCGACGAGATGTTGCACAACTTAAATTTAAGTATGTAGAAAATAATGACTCTTGGTAGTGACTAGTATTGAAATAATACTAGTTAAAAAGAGACTTTCAGGGCCAGATTCTACAAAAAATGATAGATGGCACTGTGCAATGACCTGGGGTTTATTATACTATGGGTCGCGACCCTAAATGGGGTCGCGTAGTAAAGTCTTGGGGTCGCGAGATTTTAATGTAAAATATTTAAATTCATTTGTGAGAATTTGAAAATGGCGGGCTTCTGAGACGACGATTCATCAACACTAACTGTAGTTAAAGTTAGCAACCCTAGAGACAACGATTCAGCAACATTGACTGTAGTGTGACTGGTGTTGTCGCTTGTTGTCCAGTGCTGCATGCGCGTAGCCAGAGGGGGGGGGGGGAGGTTTGGGGCTTCAAATTCATTTTTGAGCAATGGATAAATGGCTGAACATAAGTAAAAAAGGTAATGTTGCAGAAGACAATGCTACAAAGTCTTCACAAGCAGGATTTATTATTGACAAACAGGCATCTAATGTGCGAGAAAGAAAATATAACGAGTCTTTTCTTCAATATGGCTTTACATTTAAAAATTGTAATGGTAAAACAACCTATTTGTTTGATCTTAAACGACACTGTCGCGAAGAGAATTTCTGAAATTAACAAGGATCAATTAGTGCAACTTATTACAATTAGTGCAACTTAAAGAAAGCCCAAAATTTTCAATTCAGTTGGACGAAACAACTGATATTACTAAATTAGCTCAGTTGTTAGTATATGTCAGGTATGTTTATAAAGAGAACGTGGAGGAAGAAAAGAAGAAAATAATTGTTATTTTGTCGTCCTTTGAAAGACCATACTAGAGGGAAAGACATATATTGTAAAGTTGACGAATTTTTAAAAGCTGAAGGGTTAGAATGGAAAAATTGCTGCGGAGTATGCACGGATGGTGCAAAAGCGATGACGGGCCAGAATATTGGTTATAAATCATTTTTTCAAGCTGATCATTATGATCATATAACTTTTACTCACTGCTTTTGTCCTCGTAGCAAAAAAATAGCACCAGAATTGGAAGATGTGCTTCAGGATGCTATTAAGATTATAAATTTAATTAAGAGTAATGCTCTTAACAGCTGCTTATTTTCAAATCTCTGTAAGGATACGGATTCTCACTATATAAATTTATTATTAGGTACATGCAGAAATAAGATGGATATGAAGAGGTCAAAGTTTAAGAAGATTATTGTTATTAAAGGACGAAATCGAAATATTTTTAAACGAACAAAAATCTGATCTTGCTAATTTTTTTCAAAATGACCTGTGGCAATCCAAGCTGTGTTATCTATCAGATATTTTCGAGAAATTGAACGATCTAAACTTGTCTCTTCAAGGATAAAATAGTAATATATTTACTTCGAATGATAAAATTGAAAGTTTTATTAAAAAGATCAACATTTGGAAAAGTAGGGTAGAAAAGAATTCCTTCGAAATGTTTTCCAGTATCGACAATTTTATATCCTAGAAAAATCATTGCAAAACTTTTATCGCAAAAATTAATATAGGTCACTTAAAAGCGCTAGAAGCACAGTTTTGTAAATATTTTACATCCAATATTGATTTTAAAAAGTTTTCTTGGATTTGAAAACGTTGGATTTGAAAGTTATCTTGGATGGAAAAACCATTTTTGATTGTCATTGATGAGATCACCTGCCATATAAAGCGCAAGAAGAATTTGCTGAACTTCCGAGTGACTCAAACCTAAAACTAGACTTTTCAAAAAAGCCTTTAACTTCTGGATCGGAGCTAGAACTGAATTTCCCACAATCTCTGATATAGCATTAAATATTCTTCTGCCTTTCAACACCACATATTTATGTGAAATTACTTTTTCAGCTTTAACATACATCAAATCCAAATATCCTTCATCGCTAAAAAATGTTGACGAGATTTTACGTCCAGCAATGTCAAATATTACAACAAGATTTAGTTTGTTATGCAGTAAAAAACAAGCACATCCGAAAGGACATGTTTTCATGAAAAATAGGTATATAATTTTCGAAACTATAATAAATACATTTTTACAACTTTATGTGCAATTTTTAATTTTTGTATGTTTCTAAGCAAATTCTAAAATTATATTGTTACTTAATCAAAAAAAAAAAAAAAAATGGGGTCGCGAAAAAAATCACAATCGTAAATGGAGTCGCGAATGAAAAAAGGTTAAGAAGCCCTGACCTATGCCAAAGGGGTTGTTCATTAATCACGTGATGTAAGACCACCCCCTTCCCCCTGGTGATATGGAAAATCGAGCGTTCAACGAGAAAATAAATACACGTGTTATCTCACTACAGCCACCCCCATTCATTCATTCATTCATTGTATTTATGGCAGAATGAGCTAGAAGCTCAAAGCTTTTTATATTTTTTGCTAATTAAAAAAAGATTTTAAAAAAAAAATATTAAAAAAAATATTTAAAAACCTTAGTTGAACTTTGTTGACAAATGTGTCCATTTTCTGATAACCAAGGTCCAGAAAATCACTCTCTATTTGAATCTAAATACCAATTGTTGTACCCTAAATGTTAAATATTGACTTAAACTTATATCAGCATTACTTATTTAAATCATTTACTATTGTTTTATGGAAAATTCAATGCGGTACTATTTTCATTTTACAAAATTCGTAGCAAAACACGATTTTTCCTAGTGCATGGTATGATCCCCTGAAAAATAAAATTGGCAACACTGTGTCATGAACATTCCCAGTTCTTTTCGCTTTGGACATATAAAAACGTAATCTGAACGACATTTGTTGAGTATTTGTAAAAACTTGTCATTTGATATGCAATTACCATAGACATAGATTTGTTACCAGTACAAAACAAACAAAAAATTGTGACATTCTGTTCTTTGCATGTATCTTTCATATCTCTAGAACAAATGTAGAACAAGATTTGAAACAAACTGGAGCAAGGTTGGTACAAGTAAGACTATAATGCTAAGCGTACACCAAAACCGATTTTGTCGGCCGATGGCGGATAGAACTACCCGGACGAGTTAATCGGACGTGTATGTGCTTACACTGCAACAGTGTTACCACCAGTGTTACCAACAGTGCTATCCTGTCGATTATTGTAATTTCTTGAATGTTTATCCCACATAAGTTGTGTTTATAAAAGACCAACCCCTATTATAAACACAATTTATTAATTTTTCAATATCCAAAGTCGTTTAGGTAGATAACAACAAAATTTAACTATAAATACACTCAATTTGCACTGTAGACGCCGGCAGTCTGGCCAGAAATCCCAACAAGTTCGGATCATCGTGATGATCGGTCGCTTTCGGGCGTCATTGGACGATGACAGTCGTGTTTGTGTACGCGCTCTCATTCTTTTACAAGTGTTTCATTCAATCGCCGTCGTCGCCCGAGCAAACTTCGGCCGATGACGGTTTAGGTATACGCGAGCCAAAACACGACTGGAACAAAACTAATGAAACTACGACTAGTAATAGTAGAATACAGTAATACAAAAATACTATAAGTGGAATTAATGTTTGTAAGCTAAGTTGTAAGCTTAGAACAATATCTGAACAGTATTAGACTGTGACTAGAACAAATCTAGAATGAGATTAGAACAATAATAGAACATCTCTAGAACAAAACTAAAATAAGACTAGAACAAGGTAAGAACAAGACGAGAATAGTCTAGAACAAATGTAGAACAAGATTTGTATCAAACTAGAGTTAGGTAGGTACAAGTAAGACTATATCAAGACTGGAATATCGCTAAAACAAAACCACGAACAAGTCTAGAACAAGACTAGAACTGCTCCAAAACTATATTAGAACAAAACAACTCTAAACTGGCCCTGTTTTGTTCTAGTACAGTTTTAGTGTAGTTCTAGTCTTGTTGTAGTCTTACTAACCTTGCACCAGTTGGATCCATATCTTATTCTACACTTGTTCCGGACTTACCCTAGTCTTGCTCTTATCTTCTTCTTCTTCTTTCGAATATGCCTACTTTGGACCACGCTTGTTCAACTGTCATTGATCTTTGCCCAGTATTGTCGCATCTTCTGCCGGTGTAAATCCTTTTTCTCTTCTACCCAGGGGGTACCTTTCCTTCGGGGGTTTTCCTGAAATCCACGGACTTCCTTCAGGGTGCGTCTCACAGACTGTCTGTTTTGGAGATCTATTATTTCCAGTTCTTTAATATCCTTCTCGGTTTCTGTCAACCAAATGGTACGAACCTTCTTGTTTTGCCAGAAGGTGAACAGACGGTTGGTTAGTCGGTTTGGAGGCAATCTTGCAACACGGCCATAGAAAGCTACCCTTCTTTTCCTTGCACAGTCAGAGAGCCTCTCACTATGTTCGTAGAACTCAGAGTTATGTCGCCTTCAGAATTCCCCATATTCCTTTACCGGACCTAGGATCCTCGTGAGGATTCTCCTCTCTGATTTCTACTACCAGACCTCTTCGGTTCAAGAAAAGACACTCCATGGCATACAGGGCTTCTGGTCGTAAGACTGATGTGTAGTGCTTAAGTTTCAGGTTGCGTGACAGGCATTTCTTGTTGTAAGTGTTCTTAGTCAGTCGACAGACTAGTTTTAACTTGTTGACTCTCATGGATAATGAGGCGCTTTGTGATAAATTAAGTTCAATCCATTCGCCGAGATACTTAAATTTCTCTGTCCTCTTGATGTTTCCCTGCTCTAGTAACATCTCTCTGTTTGCTTCTTTGATGTTGGTGAAAAATTCTGTTTTCTCCAGCGACACTTGAAGACCCACTTTGGCAGCCTGTTTTCTGAGGCAATTTACCTGCTTTGTTGCCATCTCAAAAGAATCAGCAATCAGTGCCATGTCATCTGCAAAGTCCAGGCAATCTACAACCAGTCCATCGCTCCAACGTCCCAGGTAGTTACCACTCTGAACACACAAGTTGACCAGCTCCTTGCGCCATTCTCTCATAACCTTTTCAAGCACACATTTGAAGAGAAGTGGGGAAAGTCCATCTCGTTGTCTCACTCCAGTTTTTATTTCGAAGCTTTCTGAGATCTCGCCTCTAAATTTAACCTTGGAATGGGTGTAGGTCAAGGTTTCTAGGATGAGTCTGCGGGTTTTGTTGTCTAGTCCTCGTTCCTGCAGTACTTTGTTAAGCGTTTCTCTATCAATGGAATCGTAGGCCTTCCTAAAATCGACAAAGGTGACGACCACCTTGCGGTTTCTCATCTTGGAGTATGCAAGTACGGTTTAAGATTGAGGATCTAAGATTCTGTTCAATACAGGATCGGGTCTTCCTGAAGCCTCCCTGATATTCTCCCAATTGACTATCCAGCTGATTTTCTGCCCTTGTTTGTAACGCCTTGGAGAGAATCTTATATATTACTGGGACGAGAAAAATTCCACGGTAGTTGTTTAGATCATTAAAATGTGCCTTTTTGTGAAGCGGATGAATCAGATCCGATTTCCAATCGGGTGGTAATTTATCTGTTTCCCAGATGTCTGGATGATCTCGGTTAGCTTTCGCACGGCATTGCTTCCAGCACTTTTCCACAGTTCGGCAACGATAGAGTCCTCTCCAGCTGCCTTATTATTATTAAGAAGTTGAATGATCTGGCCAGCTTCTTTCAATGAAGGGGGCAGCGAGTTCGGATTTCATGTGGTTTGTTTATTGTCGAAGTCTTCGCTGGGTGGATCACAGTTGAGTAGATTTACTGAGTAAAAAGGTTTCAGTTGTCCTTGTCGTCAAAAGCCAGTTTGCCTTGTGAGTCTCTGAAGTGAAGGCTTGGCGGAGCGTATTTTCTGAGTGTCTGCTTGAAGGTTTTAAAGAAATCTCTGGAGTTATTCTTAGCAACGCTATCTTCGATTTGGGTTAGTTGGTTTTGTGTGAAGGTTCGTTTGCTTCCTTGAATTATCTTGGGTGTAACCTTTCTTTGTTCCAAAAATTTATGCCAATTTTCCTTAGTCTTTTTAGAATTCCACTTGACCAAGACTGTCTGTCTTTGGGCTATTGCATTATCACAGTCTTCAGTCCACCACGGATGCTTCTTTCTTCTAGCGAGAGCGGTGAGTTCATTGACCACCCTTACAAGAGTCTCCTTCTGTTGGTCCCAGCTGTATAGATCTGTATTGTTCAGACTCTGACTTACTTCTCGACTGTTCTTAAAACGCTCTACGTCAAATGTTACCATTTTGGAGGTTCTGTGTAATCTAGTGTTTCTAAGCTGGAGTCCTATTTTGATCATTGAGAGGTAATGGTCTGAGTCCAGATTAGAGCTTCTTAGTACCTTCACGTTTTGTATTTCCTTTTGAGATTTTCGTGAAATGGCCACATGATCTGGAATTCACCCAGGTTGGTATTAGGTGAAATCCAAGTCTTCTGCTTGCTTGACAAGTGTTTGAAGGCTTCTTCTAGTTTTATTATAGAGATATCGAATTATTGTTCTAATCTTATCCTTGACTTGTTTTTAGATTATGTTCTAATATTCATCTAATCTTATTCTAGTCTTGTTGTGGTCTTGTTCTAATATTATTCTAGTTCTGTTCTAATCTTATTAACAATAAATCTACTTACCACCAATATTGTATTCTACTATTACTAGTCGTGATTATTCATTGCAAAATGAAAATACATCGGCAAATTTGAAATTAGATATTCACGATTAATCGCCAAATAAATAACAATATAATCGCAAGTATAAAATTTAATTTCCGGTTGCATCCAACCAAATTAAACAAAAAAGCAAACAACCATTCAAATGATAACAATTAAAAAAAAAACAAAATTTGCACAACCTCCTAAAAGATAATGAATTTTTGTAATTTAAGTAGAAATTCGTTGCTGATTTCAGCCTTGAACAAAAAATAAAACTCGGTAAAGATTGGCAAATAGGTGATAGCATTGTTTGATTCTGGAAAAAAATAAACTTGAACACACACCGATTACTTCATTCTGTGAGTTTTAATTCGTGTCGACTTGAAAACTGTTACAAATATTCTTATCTTATCACAAAATTATTAAAATATTTGAGTTCACTAATAACCTGGTTATAAACCTGCACCTTCTTTGATAACAAACAAATATTATATCAATTTCGAAGAATTGGCCAATTTTAAAACTTGAATCACTTGAAAATATTAATCTCCTACAAATTAAACATTTACAAGTGCAATGAATTAAGAATAACTGGTGAATTAAACTATACCAGGCCTGGGAAAATTGGGGCCCGCGGGCCTCATGCAACCCGCGTCGACATTTTATGCGGCCCGCGAAACATTTTATAAACTGGTTTAATACAAAAACAAAAAATATCTACGTATAATAAAACAAACCAAAAAAAGCCGGTTTTGTGTTTGTGTCCCATCAAAATATTACCTCTGTGAGAAAGTAATTATAAATTTATTTACATAGCAGCCACAAAAAATGATATTAATACACAATACCAACATAAACAAAGTTATAAGCAACATAAACATGGAATCCCTAAAGCATGGCTATGACTTATTTTATTATGCCTATGGCCTATTATGTTTCCAGGCCGGTTGTTTACTTTATTATCTACCTGCTACTATTTTATAGACACTGCACATTTGCAGGTGATCTCTAAAAATATTTCGTTTTACAAACAGCATCTGTTGTCAACTATGACAGAACCTAACAATATTGTTATGTTTGGCGAGTATATACGCTACGGTCGTGGTATAGAAATAACTATTACAATAAAAAAATGTTTAATGCGGCCCGCGGTCAAATTTTCTTACATAATGTGGCCCTGCAGCCAAAATATTTGCCCACTCCTGAACTATACAGACAAGACTAGACAGACACAATAAAATGACAGACAAGGCTGGACAAACAAAAGCAAACAGATAAGACTAAGCTGACAAGACGGACAAGACTATATGAACAAAAACAAATGGACAAGACTAGACGGACAAGACTATACGGTCAAGACAAGACGGATAAGACTAGGCGGACAAGACTAAACTGAGAAGACTAAACGGACAAGACTAGATGTGCAAGACTAGACTGACAAAACTAGACGGACAAGACTAAACGGACAAGACTAGATGGAAAAGACTAGACGAACAAGTCATTTTCATAGCTGGCAGCTGAGAGCTAAACAGACAAGTGGCTCTTATGAACACCTCCAATAGCATATCATCGGTGTGGTTGTTGTAGTTAAGATGGTTGTTACTTCATCTTATTGGGGTTTACTGGTTGATATTTCCATTGCGCCTCAGTTTGTCGTCGTTTTCCTTACAGGAAATAACGACTTTAAGCAGCCTGGCCCAATCCTATCCAAATTTTCTTTGTTTTTCATCTCATTACCGTTCTTGCGTTAAAGGGCATCTCCACATTGACTGTTAGATTCTCTCTTTCTGTTTCCCATCTCCAGCAATCAAATATTTCGTGACTTACAGAGTCCACTTCGCCACAAAATTCACTCACAATCAGATCATTTGCGGCGGCGCGTATTTGTTTCAAGTAGTCGCGAAAGCACCCATGCCCTGTGAGGAACTGAGTCAAGTAAAAGTTAGTCTCACCATACTTCCTGTTCATCCATGTCGTGATATCTGGTATTATTTAACTTTGTCCATTGGCCTTTTTCGGACGCTCACCATTTGCGATGCGATTCTGTTAGGAGATTCCTTCTAGCAGCAATTCTAGCTTGCCTAAGACAACCTACTTCTTCTTCTTTAGGTGTTCTCTCCATTACTGAAGGTTGATGGCAAATTCCGCATGGTCTTATTGCACTCTGAACAATGAGTGAGAGTCCAGACCAGTCCAGTCTGTTATGTTCTTTAACCAGGAGCACTTCCTTTGTTTTGGACCACGGCTAATACAACCGGCCTTATGTAATTCGGCTCCCTCCTTTACTACCATTTATTATGATTACCAATTGGCGATTACCAAAATTGCTTCCCACGATACGGTGTTATATGCACTACAGATTCTGATTGCAATTAATCTTCTGATTCTCGCTAGTTTGTAGACAATACTTTCTATTGCCATGCTCTTAGCCCATATTGAGGTGGCATATAGCATGGTAGATCAAGGATCTTACGTTTAGAGCTTTTCGGCCCGTTGGGCATAATCCTCTTCCATGCCGCCCTTACCTTCATACCTTCCTGCTGCCTTCGTGAGGTGTGGACCAAAAGAAAGGCTCTTGTCTATGATTACTTCGAAGAATGTGATATCGTTTTTTGAAATTATAAAGGGTCTTCCAATAATGAATTCCGAACTTTGACAGTTGGTAGCGGCCGAAATTTTGAAGCTACACCTGTCGAATTATCTGTCATTTATTCAGTATATTTTGCTAAATCACCTTGGACGGATATATCGTTCAACAACACGTGCAAATGATAAAATTGTTTTATCAAAATGGGTGTTCTGTTCCGCGCACTGCGCCCATTTCACGGTCGCCATAATCGTTCTACCGTCCCTAGACCACGGTCCAATTTGCAATGCGGTGGATAAATTTGAGTCCACTGGTTTAGTAAACAATAAACCAACACCAGTACGACGACGAAACGCTAGATCTGCCGAAAACATCGCCGCTATCCGTGAGAGTGTGCAGGAGAATCCGAAGTAGTCGATTTCGCGTCGCTCACAAGAACTCGGTCTTTCGAATTTTGCGTCGTAATTTGGGCCTGCACCCGTACAAAACTCAACTAACCCAGGAGTGTATCCGCTGAATGGGCCCTGGAGCAGTTGAAAACTGGCCCTAATTTTCATAAAAAAAATCATCTTCATCGATTAGGCCCATTGAGGATGAATGGGTGCATCAATAAACAAAATTCTCGAATTTAGGACGATACCAATCCACATGACATGAGTTCCAAGAGCCTCTAATGCATCTGAGATCTCAAAATCATTTGAGAGCCTCAAAGTCGCTGTTTTTTGTGGATTTTGGGCTGCCAGCGTCATCGGGCCATATTTCTATGCTCTTGCCACATTGGACATTCTGCACGAGCGATTTGTTGGCATGATCATCTCACGTAGAGGTGATGTGAACTGGGCACGAGTTCAAATCGTGCGATTTGATCCCGTTAGATTTTTTCTTGTGGAGTTTTCTTATGTCGCATGTCTATGTCGCATGCGAATAAACTACAAACCACAGGGGCTCTCAAAGCTCATGCCATCGTTCAAATTCAGCCTGATTTATGCGCCAGAGTCATGGAAAATTGGACATTTAGGATGCGCGCCACCCAGCAAAGTCGCGGCGGACATTTGCAGGATCTTCCATTCCACACAAACAAATAGAAAAACGCCTTACAAACGAATAGAAAATCTCGATGATACACACACACTTTGTTTTATTTCAATTTAAAGATAGGATGCGCTTAATGGAAGACGCTATATATTTATCTTGAACTGTAAACTGTATTGCATTGAGTCTCTTTAGGCCGGTTTAATAAGACTGCTTCAGACTTTTCGGGCACAAGGCTCAGGTTGTTTGATGTCATCCAATCGATTACTTGGAGTATTGCGCGGTTTGTCGTTTGCATTAGCCTGGATTCCGGTTTTGCTAAGACGACGAGCGCCAGGTCGTACGCGAAGCGAATGAGTGTGGCACGCTCCGAGAGTTTCAATCTCAGAACACCATCGTATAGTATGTTCCACAAAGTCACGCGTAAGACTGAACCTTGTGGGACCCCGCTACTCAGTTCTCTCTATCGAAACTCCATGTGCCTGAAGCAGCAGTGTTCTATTATGGAAGTAGCTTCTTACCATGCACTGGAGTTAAGGAACTATTCCTCTTTCAGTTAGTTTCTTCATTATTATTTTCCAGCTGGTACCTTTAAAGGCGTTTCTAACGTCGACTGTAATTTGTACACAATTCTTCCTTGTCCTTTTGGTGTCGCTTCTAGTATCTTCTACGAGTTTTAGACGAATAAGACTAGACGGACACGCCTAAACGGGCAAGAGTAGTCAAATAAGATTAGTCACACGAGACTAGATAAATACAGGAGTACATTCGGCAAGGCCATCACAGTAACCTGCTCCGAAACCTCCACTAAAATAGTGGCTCGCTACCCTAGTTAAAAACTGTAGGGGCTCCCTCCGCTTTTATCTATAATCTAGATATAAGTATAAATGTAGGCAGGGGAGGAGGTCAAGTCCACTTGGACTGTAGCACCATAGGATAAACATACTGACATCACTAGATTATTTAGTTTTATCTGATGTGTCTCTTCAGTCTTTAAATTTGTTCTTCTCTATCTACCTATGCCTATTTATAGCTTTGAAGCCTGTTTTTGAAGAAATTTATGACTATGTCGTAGGAATACTATAAAATAGACTAAATCTGTGCAAGAGAAAATCTAATGTGATTTTCTAAAAAGTTAACAATAACAGTATCTGTGAATATTTTTAATGGTCTCCGAAATTAAAGCAGACGGAGATTTGTTTATTGAAGATTTGCCAAGAAGACGGTCAGATTTCCGCTCAGTGCCAAGTATCAATAGTAGACAACGCTATCGAATCAAGGTTCTGGACGACTCGAGACTCCAAAGTTACGGCTGCGAAAAGAAAACGGTCGCGATTTTAAGCGTTTCCTGTTACGCAACCTCGTCTAAAAGAATTAAGAAACGTCGCTTCGCTGCAAATAAGAACGAAACATTGTTATCACCTAATACGATTTGTTTTTGAAATTTTTATTGCTTTATCTTATCATTCAAATTGACATTGGAACAGTTTTTACACTTTCCGTTTGTTTAAATGTGATTGTGTGTAGATTTTAGTTTGTCGTCTACGTTAATTGAAGTGTTTTTTTTTAAATAGAATTAAATAATAAGGAAATAGTCTTCTTTTAATTACATGCGGAAAAAAATACTTTATAATTCATCATAATTCTCTCATTATACTCTTTGCAAATTACATTTCTAACGATCTTAAAATATTTCAATTACACAACAAAGTCTCCGAAACAATTAAATATTTAATACACCATATATCTTAAGTAATCTACTAGGGTTAGTTATTGTCTAGAGTTAGTCTTGTCGGCCTCTAGTCTGCAGAGTTAGGTTAGGTTTTAACTTAACTAACAAATCTGGAGGTCCCCGGTTGGATCCCGGGAGCAAGTGTCGGCCGCATTTGTACCAGAAGACAAATGTGAAATTAATTAACGCTAATTTATATAACATCTAGGTTTCTGGGTCTATAAAGACAAAAATGTGGGCAAAATATAATAGAGCATTTGGCCGCAGTGTTTGAAGGGTTAATAACCCGCTATCCACATTGGACCAAAAAAAATGGTTGCTCATAATCTTAACCAAAATATTGAGATAAGAAAAATAGTGTAATATTTAACATAGGCATTTGTATACATGCATAGCTATTGGCCCCCCTAAGCAAACTTTACTTGTTTATACTTGATTTCTGAGGGCTCCACTATACAATTTACTTCAAGATATGTTGTTATAAGCATTTTAAATCTATAGTCTTTCTAAAACAACATAAAAAATGCTAACTTATGAAACCATTTTCGGAAATACAGACAGTTTAGATTTTTTTTTTTTCAGAATAGAGCTATTGGCCCCTCGGTTATAGTTGGCCCAATCTCCCCACAATCATAGACTCACCTGTTAGAAAACACATTCTTATTAAAGAACACCATAAAACAGGAGTTTAAGCAGTTTAAACTTGTATTCTTTATTTTTACTGCTAAGTGCCAATAACTATCTGACGGCCAATTACTACACACTTCACCCTATTTATTGCTTATTTTTTCCTGTGTTAATAACTGTTGAACATAATATTTTTTATTGGATATAACATCCAATTAAAATTAATTACGAAATATAGCTTGTATATATAAATATATTCAACCTGTTCGTAGCTCTATAATATTAAGAGTATGAACAAATCTCTTTAGGCTTAATAATTATAGAACTAAAACCTAATATTATAGACCTACGAACAGGTTTAATATATTTATATATTCAAGCTATACTTCGTCTTTATCGTTCGTTTGTATAATTGTATCTAATTATCATTTAATCTCTAATTATCATTTAAATCAATGACAACTTCATAACTAAGTTCATGTCTTTCTACGCAAAGCTCAAATAAAAATTATGTTCAAGCTAATGTACGTGTAATCCAATTTATAATTAAAAAAAAAACAAAGCTGCACTGATGAGAGTAATTTCGAAACGCGTCTGCAGATGGCTATTCACTTAATTTAAATAGGAAGAAATGATCATAAAAACAATGTTATTTCTCTAACTAGTGCTGCTAAACCTAACTAGTGACATGAAAATGTGCTAGGACTAGTAATAACATGAAAATCTCTGTTGTATAATTAAATATCCTGTGTGATATTAGCGACGAAGTAGATATCCTCACATCGGATTTGTCCATAGTCTTAATAAGGCTTAATATTATAGAGCTAGTTGAATATATTTATATATTTAAGCTATATTTCGTCTTTAATAAGTTTGCTATACAAAACTTTTTCTTGGTTATTAGGTATTTAGTTTATTTAAACTAAACTTATTTAATTGTCCCCAACAATTGCGACGAAAACAGTGGTCCCCAGGGTAGTGTGCTCTTACCAACACTGTTTATCGTATTTTTGGCAGATTTAGTGGCATATCTACACGAATGTGATTCCACGTTATATGCTGATGACGCCAGTTTTGTAATATCAGAAAACAATTTGCAATCCTTTATTTAAAAATCTAACACAATCATGGAATCTGTAACCCAATGGCTTTCCTGCAATAAACTGTTTATTAACATGGAAAAAAAAACTGAACTCATCGTGTTCCAAACCAACAGAAGCAAATACGTAGAAAATATCCAAATAAAAACCGGAAACTCGGCACTAAATCGAACAAAATACACAAAATTTCTTGGAATATACAGGGTATCCCAACGAAAATTTGACATTTTTTATGATTTAAGTTTATAGGAATTCAGACCTTTTCAAAATAACAAAAAATCAGTACTACAAAAAAAGTCGGTGTTTTTTGCTTGTGACCAAGAAATCTTTAGTTTCAGCCGTTATTGAAAGTATTAACGTGTGTTCGAAATGGTTATTCTATCGCGGAAATAGTAGAAATTGTTGCAATTTATTATCGAAATCACGATTGCGCTAAAGCTACAGCACGAATTTTTAATGCCAATCATCCTGAAAAAAATGTAAACCACCAGTACGTTAAACACCTGATTGACAAATTTGTTGCAACAGGTTCGCTTTTAAGAGAAACGTGAAGTAATTGGGCCAGTTCGAAATGAAGCAGTTGAAGTGGCAGTTTTGGGTCATGTACAGATGGATAATAAGCAAACGATTACAACTGTGTCTCAAGCTTCTGGCGTATCCAGTTCCAGTGTTCATCGAATTTTGAAAAAACACAAGTTTAATCGATTTAAGATGACGCTGGTTCAAGAGTTACATGAAGATGACTTTGATCGCCGTAATCAATTTTGCGAATACTTTAGTGAACAACTTCTACTGAATCCATATCTTCTCTACAATACATGTTTCTCCGACGAATGCACATTTATGTTGAATGGCGAAGTGAATAGACACAATTGTCGTTATTGGAGTGATACTAATCCGCATTTAATCAGGGAATTTCAAACTCAGACACCTCAAAAATTGAATGTTTGGGCAGGCATTCTGGGCGACCATCTTGTTGGACCATTTTTCATCCAAGGTAATCTCGATGGAAACACCTATCTAGAATTATTGGAAAGTACAATTGATCCTAGGATAACAGAGATTTTAGAAAGTGACGACAATTTACTAGAAAATGAAATAACCTTCCAACAAGATGGTGCGCCCCCGCACTATGCTGCTGCTGTGCGACAATTTTTGGATAACCATTTCCCGGGGCATTGGATTGGCAGAAGAGGTCCCGTCGAATGGCCACCAAGATCTCCGGATCTGTCCCCTTTGCACTTTTTTCTGTGGGGTCATTTAAAATCACGAGTGTACGCCACTCAGCCGGAAACATTGCAAGTGCTACGTCAGAGAATTGTAGAAGAATGCCGATTAATAATTGCGGATGTCTTTAATAATGTTCGAACAGAATTTGAAAACAGACTGTATTATTGTTTGGAAGTTAACGGGGGTCATTTTGAGCAATTCATCAAATAAATCTGATTTATTATTTGCTTCAGCCTTTTTATTTCATTTCTGACTCTTTTGTAAACTGATAGACACATCAATAACAATTAGGTAATGCGGTCATGTGTAGTAGATGAAAAACTTATTAGTGGTAGGCATTTGTGTAGAAATTACTACGCGTAAGTTGGTTTGTCATCTTTTCGTTTGTAACCAATAATTCTGTCAAATCTCAACCGATTTCTAAAAACGGTACGTCACTGTATTCGCAATGAAAAGGGCTTTAAAATGATGTGCCACAAGTGGGGTAGTTGCATTTGAAATTTTTAAGTTGGGGTTGTTGCTAGGCATTAGGGGGATGAACATATCGAGTTGGCTTGACTGTCAAAAGAACAAAAATCGAGGAATCCCCAAGAACAAAAATCGACGGTTCGAATTTTGAAATATTATTCGGTTTTCCAATTATAGGGGGGGTCAAATTTTCATTGGGATACCCTGTATATTGAAGAGCACTTAACTAGGAATCATAATCAAACCGAACTACTTAACTACTACTATGCTGAGATCCAGCCAGTGCTTTCTTATGGTATTGTAGTTTGGAATAGTGATAGGCACGGATACTGCACTCGAGGACACCTGTACCATACCCAAGTAAGGCTGGATATCTGTGGCAAAGCTCCGGATGTTAAAGGCATTATTATGTACAACAAGCTCCCAACGAGCTTCACTGAGGAGACCTCATATAAGAGGTTCAGCAACCTAATGAGAGAATTACTTATTTCAAAGTGTCCGCACGACTACAATGAATTTGTAAATTCTCTCAATTCTACAGCGTATCTGCAAAAGAATCATTGGCATTTAAAAATATATATTTCACAAAGTTTTAGATATATAATATTAAATGACACATAAAATTAAAGGTAAAATCTTCAAGTTTAAAACGCGCGCTAACAAACTTTGCTTGAAACGTCCAGATGGGAGTACGAACTATGTATGCAAAATGGCGAGTATGCTTCAGAAAGCGTTATGTGTGCTCGAATACGCAAGGTGTTCATCGGTTGTTATGGTGCAACTTGCATTTCGAGTACGGTACTGAACAGAACCGCCAAGTCACCAGAGCATTCTGCGATGGTATCGACTATTCCAGGACACTGGTTCCGTAAGTAAGCGTAAAAGTACCGGAAGACCACGCGTATCGGATGAAACAGTGGAGGCAGTTAGAGAACTTTTCACGCGTAGGCCGCAACAGTCAACTCGCAGGGTAGGTCGGGAACTTGGTATTCCATATCAAACGTATGGAAGATTTTGCAACGGCGATTGCAATTCAAAGTTTGCACAATCTGTAGACGATACGTCTACAGATGGTGCAAAGTTTCCGGCCATGTAAAACCATGTAAAGCGAGAACCAATTTTTGTATTACAATGCAGGAACCCATGGGAGATGACGAGTTTGATAAGCATCTAGTTTTCAGCGACGAGGCGGCATTTCATTTAAATGGAAAGGTGAACCGTCACGAAATTCGGATATGGGGCACGGAAAATGCTCACATCATTCTGGAACACGAAAGGAATTTCCAAAAATGTAATGTCTTCTGTGCAGTCTCCAAAACAAAAGTGTAGGGACCCTTTTTCTTTAATCAACTCGCTGTGACGGGAACAAATTACCTCGATATGTTGCAGTTTTGGTTGTTTCCCAAACTGACAGAGGATTCCAACAACTTCATATTCCAACAAGATGGGGCTCCACCTCATTGGCATAATGAATTGCATCGCTATCTAAACGAGGAACTCCCTCACCGCTGCATTGGGCGATGTGCTGTACAAGACTTGGTATTCAGTTGGCATCCCAAGTCACCCGATCTTACGGTTTCCAATTTTTTCTTTTGGGGTACATTAAAAATAGGGTTTACGTGCCACCAATGCCATCAGCACTGGGTGAACTCCGAGTACGCATTACTGCTGCAGTGAACAGCATGGATGGGGGCACATTGTAGCGTGTGGGCCGAACTGGACAACCGTTTAGACGTGTGTCGTGTAACCCGAGGAGCCCACATCGAACATTTGTGATGGTATAATTTAAAACTTGGACATTTTCCCTTTATTTTCATGTGTCATTTAATACAACATACGCAAAACTTTGTGAAATATATCTTTTTAAAACCCGATAATTCTTTTGTAGACCCTGTATCCTTTTCTGGATACATTCTTTCTTTTGAACATACCCATATGTATCTGTATATATTTACATCTTGTGGTTTATAAATAAATTAAATTGAATTTAAATAATGTTATTTGTCTAGTGCTATTAGTGACATGAAAATGTACTGGGACTAGTAATAACATGCAAGTGTCTGTTGCATAATTCAATATCCTGTGTGATATTAGCCAGGAAGTAGTTGTTTTACATTAGATTTGTGCATAATTTTAGTAAGACTTAATATTATAGAGTTACGAACAGGTTGAATATATTTAAGCTATATTCCAGCTATATTTCGTATTTCTAAGTTTGTATGATTGTATCTAGAATTAGTATGGTGTCAGCAATATTCGGATATAAAATCTTAAATTAGTTACGTTACGACATTAGTGCCCAATTGCCAAATAAATAAATTTGTTCGAAATTTAATCAATAATTTGTGTATTCTCAAACTTAACTGAAAGCGAAGCTATTGCAGCAAACTCCAAAACATTTGTTCTAATAATAATAATAATAATCTCTTCACAAATATATATAAGAAATATGGCAAAAGGAAAAAATACCCGATGACTGGAAAACAGCACTTATCCACCCACTACACAAAAAAGGGAGATAAATCAGATGTGAACTACAGAGGGAATTCTCTCCTGATCGCCCACAAAATTTTTCAGCTTGTTGCTTGACACGAACACAAGAACAGCTCGAACCAAAATTATCAGAGTTTCAAACAGAATTCAGACCAAATCGATCCTGCCCCGAACAAATCTTCAACCTAAAAACAATTGTCAAAATGCGAGCAATTCGAAATAAACCAGTGATGTGCACATTTGTCTTCAAAAAAGCGTACGACTCGATAGACAATCACTCTTCCAGATCGTTGAAGAAAGAGGACTAGACCACAAAACACGAAAACTCATTGAACAAACGCTGACCAACACAAAATCCAAAATATAATTTATGGCGGAAATCTCGGAACCTTTCGAAATTCAGACAGGCGTACGACAAGGAGCTGACCTCTTCCCCCTCTTGTTCAATATAATCTTGGATAATGTCATGGAAGAATGGGAAAAAGAGCCCAAGAAACAAAATGTCTGGAAACCAGTTACACTTGGCTTACGCAAAAACAATCTCACTATACCATACTTTGCCTTAGCCGATGACTTGGTTATACTAACAGAAGACCAAGAGACTGCAAAAAAACAAATATAATCACTCCAACAATGTGCCGAAAAAGTGGGACCTCGAATATCCTTCGAGAAAACTCAAGTGTTAAGTCACAAAGGTGAGAACATGCAAACAAAATACGGATTGATCAAAAGAGTCCCACATTTTAAATATCTGAGAGAATTTATCGAACCAACTGGATCCGAAAAAATCTCACAACAAAACCGTCTCTAGAAAACCAAGAGAGCACTCGGACTTATCCAAAACCTCTATAACAAAAAATGCATGTCAAGATAAACTAACTTACAACACTGTCATCAAACCGACAAGTCTCTAAGCTAGCGAAACACTTACACTCAATAAGAAATACGAACTTGAAGAAATCAAGAAAGATGAAAGAAAAATCTTTCGGAAAATACTAGGAGAAAGACTTACTCTTGATTGGTACCAACTACAGTCAATCAAGACAACTGAAAAATACTCAAACATCGAAATTGATATCAGAAAAAGACCAATGAAATTCTTAGAGCACATAGTATATAGTATATTGTAATCGTATATTGGCGACGACTAGCGAATGCCCGAATAACCAAAAGAATACTAGATTACATATCATCACTCAAAAGAACAACACCATGGATGAAAGAAGTACAAAAAGATATGCGAACCGCTAACATCACACAGATACTCCTTCCATAATAAAGTGAACAACTGTGAAGTCCAACCAGAGCTAACTTTTAGCTCTTACAGACCTAAATGTTCTGACGAAAGAAAATTGGCATTCTCCAACAAAATTAAAGATACTGGCAAAATTAACAAAAGAAAGTCAAGAATTGAGTCAAAATGCTTAACGTTTTCCAGTATTGGGAAAGTACGCTGAAAATAAATAAATAAAAAAATAATACTATTCTTTATTGTCACCAAGATTAACAAATGGCTTTCGACCATAAGATCTTTCTGCCATGATATTCGTTCTATTTTGTGCGAAATATCATATAACTTTGTCAAAACTTAGGTGTTGAAAAAGATTTTATTAATATTCAAGAACAAATCTTCAACTCAAATTATTTTTAATGAAATTTTATTGAAAGCGAATATATTTCTAAAATCTTTTCAGATTTACGGCTTCAAACTATGAATGCTCATAACTTTTGGTAGTCTCAGCTGAATGAATTATTGTTTTTAGAATTAATTAAATAATGTTAAAACTCAGCAGTCATAGTTTGAACCAAATTAATCATAACTTTGAAAGTAGGAGATTATCATTACGATAATTCATTAAGTAATTGAATAAGTAATTCCAGCTATTGACATATTCGAAGATATCGTAATGGTAATCTCCTACTTTCAACTTTATAAATAAGTAATCTTCACCATAAATTATTTTTGTTAAAACTTCGTTGAAAGCGAAGATGTTTCGAAAATCTTTTCAAATTTTGAATGCTTATAACTTTTTGACAATTTCAGCTGAATGAATAATTGCGCAAATGTAATTTTGAAACCGAAGAAAATAATTCTAAAGGTCCAAAACCAAAAGGTTTTGCTTCAGATGTCTTCATGAATTTTATGATTTTTTAATTCTAATATGATAAAGATATTAATATAAAAATTGAAGATATTAAGATTCTAATATGATAAAGACAATATTTTATGAATATTTGTAAAAAATCGAATAAGTAACTAACAATATTAATCCATAACTAAATGACTGGCAAATTTAACATGAGATTTTGATTATCTATAATGTAGTATTATGTTACAAATATTAAATATTAATCCATTTTCGTTTTTATTAAGCGATAATTTTTGCGGAATAAAATTATATGCGAAGACTTTCGGAGCAGGAAATTGTTACGAAATGTTTAACTTCATAAATTACTGCTTCAACAAAGTGTTATTTGTGTAAAACGCCGGAAATAAACAAAACGAATTAATTATTTTCTTATGTACATCTTATTTTTCTAACAGGAGAATGGAAAGTGTGACAATTGTAATAAGGAACAATTATTGCAAGAAGGATTTGTATCGAATTTCTAACACTTATCAACACTTGGTTTCATTAGAAAATACATCCTTTGTCTCAAAATGTTAATTTTATAATAAACGGATTTCTATAATCAAACATGACAAAATGTAACAAATAACGATTCTAACATTCACTAGAACCCACTCTAGACCTTCCTAACTAGACAACCAAGAACAAGTAATATGTAGACAAACGGATCTGGACTCGAAAACTCGGAGGCAAGACTACACAAGCAAGACTTGTCTTGTATATACTCGGGCCGGCGAGATATTTTAGCTGTACTGCGCCGAGGTATGAGGTACGCGCAAATTAGTTTGACAATGAGATAAGAAATATGCGTCAGTTTTCCAAATACGGACAACTAAACACCGCGCACTCGAAATAAAGTGGGGGTACGCGCAGAACAATGCTAAACTCGTCAAGACAAGCCGTATTCTCTCGCCGCGGCCCGATTGACTTGTCCATCTAGTCTAAACTTATCTATCTAACTTTTTCTACTTTTTTCTGCCAAGTTCATTTATTTATTCATTTATTTATCAATTTTATCTATTTCTATTCGAAATGTTTTTTTTTCTTTCTGTAAAGACTTCCTGTACTTTCTGTAAAGACTTATGGCGTGGCTTGATCCAAATACGCGATCATATCAGCCCTGTTTCTGTTTCTCCTTCAATCCGGCAAAGATCATCTTTATTCTGTGAATTAATTTATTCGGAACTTGCAAGAACGTCCTCCTACGTGTATCTGCTTCAGACGATGTCTTTTTTTATGTTGTCCTAGGAGTACGAATATCTGGGACTGGTTCCGGTGTTCCTGCCAATCAATATGTACAGCACTTTCTGCTTTCCGCCCGCTTCAACCGTGTGACACTAAGCACATGCCTTTTGGAAGATAGCCTTTACGGCGTCCGAACTCATAACTAGATTAGTTTTTAAGCTTTCCACATAAATTTACAACCAGAAAGAAAATTTGATGATTTAATGATATTATGTAATGTTGTATCTAATCTTATCGGCCTCATCTTGTCTGTCTAGTCTTGTCCATCTAGTCTTATCGGTCTAGTCTTATCTGTCTAGCCTTATCTGTCTAGTCTGTCTAGTCTTGTGTGTCTAGTCTCGTCTGTCTAGTCTTGTCTGTCTAGTCTGTCGGTCTAGTCTCGTCGGTCTAGTCTTGTCTGTCTAGTCTTGTCTGTCTAGTCTTGTCTCTTTAGTCTTGTCTGTCCAGTCTTGTCTGTCTAAACTTGTCTGTCTAGTCTTGTCTGCCTAGCTTTGTCTGTCTAGTCTTGTCTGTCTAGTTTTGTCTGTCTAGTCTTGTCTGTCTAGTTTAGTCTGTCTAGTTTTGTCTAGCTAGTCTTGTCTGTCTAGTCTTTTCTGTCTAGTCTTGTATGTCTAGTCTTGTCTACCTAGTCTTGTATGTCTAGTCTTGTCTGTCTAGTCTTGTCTGCCCAGTTTTGTCTCAACGGTCTTGTCTCTATAAGATTGTCTGCCCAGTCTTGTATATCCAATCCTGTCCGTCTAGCCTTGTCTGTCTAATTTGATCTGTCCAGTCTTGTCTGCCCAGCCTTATCTGTCCAGTATTTGTCCATCCAGTCTGATTTGTCCAGTTTTGTCTCTCTATTCTTGTCGGTCTCGTCTTGTCTCTCCAGTCTTGTCTGTCCCGTCTTGTCTGTCCAGTCTTGTCTGTCCCGTCTTGTCTGTCCAGTCTTCTATCCGGGCTTAAATGTCTAGTCTTGTCTCTCCAGTGTTGTCTGTCCAGTTTTGTCTGTCCAATCTTTTCTGTCCAATCCTTTTAGTAAAGTCTTGTTTCTCTAGTCTTTTCTATCGAGTCTTCTCTGCCTAGTTATTTCTGCCTAGTCCTGTCTGCCCAGTCTTATTTGTCTACTCTTGTCTGTCTAGTCTTTTCTGTCTGGTCTTGTCTGTTTAGTATTTTCGGTCTTGTCTTCTATATATATTATTGTCTGTCCAGTCTTGTCTGTCCAGTCGTAGAGAAGACGTGCAACTTTGTCTGTCCAGTCTTGCCTGTCCAGTCTGGTGTGTCCAGTCTTCTCTGACTAAAGCTGCTTGACGCCGGACTGGAGTTATTCGACAGGCAGTATAGTTTTAGAAAAGCCAGGTCAACTACAGACGCAGTCGATGCAGTTATAAAGATCGCAGAAAAAGCTATATCGAGCACAAAAAGGGCAAGGAAAATTTGCGCTTTAATAACTTTTGATGTGCGTAACGTGTTTATCATGGCCAATTGGGAACTAATAATGCGCGAACGGACAAAGAGACGCATAGCTCCGTACCTGTTGATAAAAAGTTTCCTTACCAACAGGAAATTAGTGCTGCAAGCCCAAAATGAGACGGTTGAAATAAAATCAAGTTGTGTGATCCCTCAGGACTCTATATTGGGTCCTACACTATGGAACCTCTTATATGACGACATACTAACGACTATATGACGGACTATATACTAAACTGCCGGAAGGCGCCAATTGAATTCGCACACGATTTGGGGCTAACAAAAGAAAAAAAAACGAACAAGAAATAATTCGTACATCTAATCGTGTAATAGACACTGTAACACAGTGTATTGTGGCAAAGAAATTAAAACTGGTGTCGGAGAAAACGGAAGCAGTGCTGCTGTAAGGACAAATAGACCAATCCAAACACTTAGACCAATAAATTTTAAAGTAGGAAGCATAGAAATAGTTCCCAAACCACATATCCAATACCTGTTTATTATAAATGATATAAGGGATAAGATTCGCTGCACACCTTGCTGAGGCTGCAAGAAAATATCTAAAAATCCTAGCAGCAATGAAGAAAATTTTTCCAAACGTAGGGGGAGTCAGAAACACTAAGCGCAAGTTATTAGGCACGCAATTATCAGGCGCAATCAGCGATGATATATGGTGTACCATTGTGGGCGAATAAATAAATGTTATTTCGGATTTGTTAATATTCTTACGAGAAGAAGAGGAAAACTTTGCCGAAAACTGCGCAAGCACTACTGCTTCTTCTTCATTTTAGCCAATTTTGCCTGTTCTAGTTCGATAACATTTAGAAGCTGTCTTTCAATCTCTTGCTGGGGCGTCCAACACTTCTTCTCCCTTGGGGTTGGCTGTCTCGTACTATCCTTACTAATCTTTCATTTTCCATTCTTGACACGTGGCTATCCCATTCCTGTCGTCTGGCGTTTACTCATTCCGTTATTGGTTGTATTTTACATGTTTCTCTTATGTGGTCGATAGGTATTCTGTCTCGCTACAGACGCAGTCGATGCAGTTATAAAGATCGCAGAGAAAGCTAGAACGAGCATAAAAAGACAAGGAAAATTTGCGCTTTAATAGCTTTTAATGTGTGTAACGCATTTAACACAGCCAATTGGGAACCTTAGAACAACAATCTCTTCACTAATATTGACCGATTCAAACTGGATCAGAGACGAAAACAATTGGGAAATAAAATCACATAAAGCTGGAACGCTAATAATCTACACTTATTTTATAAAAAAAATAGTTTTCGCGTTAACTATTTTGTAGAATAGTCTTGTCTCTTCCCAATCAATTTTAAGTATTAAACAATCAGATAGCGATTATAAATAGAATAATTTCTGCAAAACTTGGTCTATGATGGGCTTTAATGCTTGGCCGATGAACGGTTCTAATGCTTGGTCTATGATCGGCTTGACCGATCTATGTTTGCCATACCTGACCTGGCGTTATCATTCGATCTAAAGCCATGCCTGACTTATTGAAGGATCCAAACTGGTATGGAACTTAAAACCTAAACAAGCTTGGCAAAGAAAATAAAGTAACGCTGTACTGGGTACCAGGACACACTGGTATAGATGGAAACGAACAAGCCGATCACCTAGCAACCAAGGGATGAAGTAATTCCTTTATAGGTCCGGAACCCTTTTGCGGCATGACTGTGAACACCATCCACAAAAGTTTACATGAAGAAATTAGTAAACAATGGATGAAAACCTGGAGAGCTTCCAGAGTTGAGACAAGCCAAAGAGATGCTAGTTCTGGAAAGACCAGAAAAGAACAAAAGCTTGCAGTTTCAGGCAAACTTTAGAATTCTGACATTAGTCCTGACGGGACACTGCAGACTTAGAAAACATCTCAAGGTCCTAGGCCTAGAAGAGGATGACAGATGCAGATTCTGTGGTTCAGCAGAGGAAACCCCCATACATCGGCTCAAATACTGCTGAGCACTGCTCCGCAAGAGACAGATGTACCTCGGGGCCCAATCCTTGAACGCGGAGGAGTTGCAGTCCTTGAATTCCATGCAGATCCTGAAATCCCTAAAGTAATAAGGACTAGGAGAGGTGCTCTCAATAGGTAACTATACCAACGCTTAGAGGAAGAGGGTGGTGTACAATAGATCCATAAAGGTCGCAGTACAAGTCGTCACCACCATATCTACAATCTACAATCTATTGAAGGTTTCCAATTATTGTCCGATGATTGAACATTGGCCGCCACCCACGACTCAATAATGGACTGATTATCATTCTTTGTATGGGATGGGCAGTACAAATCGTACTGTGTCCGGATCGGCAGCAATAGTTATCGCGGGTATTGCACCTCTTAATCTGTTCACGAAAGAGAGAGCAATAAAAAAATCAGGAAAAAACTTATATGCTAGAAAGAACGCAAGAACAAACCTCCTACAAGAATGGCAAAAAAGGTGGAAAAATACGGAGAAAGGACAGTGGACTAGGCTATTAATCCCAGACGTAAATACATTGACTAAGCGAGAACATGGAAAACTAGTTACCACCTGACACAATTCATAACCGGTCACGGTTGTTTCAGAGAATCAGTCCAAACGACTGATTGGAAGAGCAGCAGATAGTCTGTGTGTATACTGTTGTGAAGCAGACACAGCATACCATACAATTTTTTATTGTTATAGATGGGAGAACGAATGGGACGAAGTTGTGAAAAACACACATGCTCCTTTTAATACACGAACAATTATTGGACATATGCTGGACGAAGTCTTCTCTACATCGTCGTGTCTGTCCAGTTTTGTCTGTCTGGTCTTGTCTGTTCGGTCGTGTCTATTCATTCTTGTCCGTCTAGTCTTGCATATCCAGTCTTGCCTGTACAGTCTGGTGTATCCAGTCTTCTCTGTCTAATCTTGTCTGTCCAGTCTTGTGTGCCCTGAATTGTCTATCCATTTTTGTCTGCCCAGTCCTATCTGTCTAGTCTTGTCTGTCCAGTCTTGTCTGTCCAGTCTTGTCCGTCTAGCCTTGCCTGTCCAGTCTTGCCTGTGCAGTCCTGCCTGTCCAGTCCTGTTCTTACAGGGGTGGCGCATACTAAAAAGCCAAGGTGGAATAGGGGGTTTAGTGAGAGCTTCCCCCGAACCACTTTTAGTCTTTCCTGTCCAGTCTTCTCTGTATAGTCTTGTCTGTACAGTCTTATATGTCCTGTCTTGTATATCCATTCTTATCTGTACAATCTTGTCTGTCCAGTCTTTTCCGTCTAGTCTTGCCTGTCCAGTCTGGTCTGTCCAGTCTTCTCTGTCTAGTCTTATCTGTCCAGTCTTATCTCTCCTGTCTTGTCTGTCCATTCTTGTCTGTCCAGTCATGTCTCACCATTCTTGTCTGTCCAGTCTTATTCGTCTAGTCTTGCTTGTCCAATCTTGCCTGTCCAGTCGGGTCAGTCCAGTCTTCTCTGCCTAGCCTTGTCTGGCCAATCTTGTCTGTTGAGTTTTGTGTGTCCAGTCTTGTCCGTCTAGTCTTGCCTGTCCAATCTGGTCTGTCCAGTCTTCTCTGTCTAGTCTTATTTGTCCAGTCTTATATCCTGTATATCCTGTCTTGTCTGTCTAGTCTTGTCCATCTAGTCTTGTCTGTCAATTTTTGTCCGCCTACTTTTGCCTCTCTAGTCCAACCTGTCTACATTAGCTTAGTCTGTTCAAACTTTTGTTTAATCTCGCCTGTCTACTCTTCTCTGTCTCTGTTGGCTTGCGCATTTGTAAAACATGTCCTGTAAACATATCAGATATGTAAACGTTCTCATAGGACTGAAGGTTTTATGAAATGGGTAAAACAAGATTAGAGTTGAGCGCTGAAACAACAACTGTTGGATATAATCTCTTCGCTAATATTGACCGATTAAAGCTGGATCAGCGACGAAAACCATTGAGAAATAAAATAGCAGAAAGCTGTAACGCTCATTTTCCACACTTATTTTATTAAAAAAATAGTTTTCGCGTTAACCATTTTGTGCAATAGTGGCTAGGCTTTCGTGTTTGAACTTGTTAATCTAGCATTGTTTGTAAAATCGATTGAGCTAGTCTAGATAATTAACTCTATCTTATCTAGTCTTATCTCTTCTTATTTTTCGTCCCAATCTATTCTTGTCTGTCTAACCTTATCTTTCTTATCTATCTAGTCTAGTATATCTAGGCTTATCGATTAAGTATTTTCTGGCTACAATTGTGACTGTTAGATATTGTTAACTGAACATGAAGTATTTTCAAAACCTTTGTAATTTTCAATTTTTCCGGGAAAATATTTATTGTTGTTTTTCTTGTGATATTAAAATTCTTTGAAACAATCCTCGCCAATCTAAATCAGCTCGCGGAAGTTTCTGCAACAGTTCGAAAAGTGTTGATTTAACGAGTTCAGCAATCACGGCTAACTTTTTCGTTTGCCGTTTCCCCCCGCTCATTTACATTTTGCCCGGTTTCGCATCGACGACGCCTCGTCGACGCTCTCTTAAGGTAATAATTATCGCGTCATAGGCATGTTCATCAGATATTCAAAAGGAAATATCCTAAAGTAAACATTTAATTAAATTCATGCCGCGCCACTATTTTGATGAAGTTTGATCATTTTATGGGAACTTGATGGGTTTAATTAACATATTCATTGCACGAGCATACAAGATTGTCTTTGTTAATTTCTACAGTTTAACAAGAATGTTATTCCAAATATTAAGGTATACTTAATATTTGATTTAAGCTTTTTAAGCATTTCTGACATGAATTTGCAAAATAGCTAATTTGTAACTCATCTTCTCTAATATAAGATGTTTCATCAACATTAAGAAGTTCCGTCTAACCTATCATTTAACTTAATTGTAATAACAATGTCTCTTTTTTTATTGAAAACATCCATTTCAAAAGTAACAAACATTTTAATACGATCATTGCCCCTATTTCGAGCCGAAACCCTAAACACAATCAACCGACAGAAACTTCTTTTCCTAAACGTCCCACTTCCCCACAAAGTCCTCGGTCTCGACGCCAACCGGAAATAACTGATTACCTAACTCACACACACACAACATGGATAGAAGAGAAGCCATACACACATATTACAAAACGTACACGAAAAATCCTCCATGAAGGTAAAATAAAAACGTTGGTGTCTGTATTCGCCAAATACTACTACGTTATGTAACACGTTTAATTGGTGACGTGGCCGGGTGGTAGTAACACTTGTTGAGGAATTGCATGTAACGCGAGATTAATGTTATTGCGATGATATTCGATTACACATTCGGTTGGAATATAGATATTTCTGTGACTGAATTGAAGATCGATCGCCGGTCTTGTTTTCGATTATACGGATCGTTGAATTTTCAAATACCAAACTATTTCCTTTGTTTGGAAAACGGAGCCTTTCTATTTGTTAGCGTCTATCAACTATCCGCCGAGTGGAATCCTCTTTCTTGTGACAAATATTGTTGATTTAACTCTTGTTATCAAGAGTTATATTCTTTGTATCCTATAACTTCCAAATAAACACATGTTGAAAAACAAACGCATCTAAAATGAAGACTGTGCATAGAAATACGCATTTAGATTAGTTAAATTCTTAGTATTGGATTAGTCCAGTCTTGTTTATACGATTTGGAATATATATCCTTTGATATCTTGTTTTGTTTGTCTAATCTTGCCTTGATAGTCTTGCACTGTTTGTGTCTATTCTTGTCTGTTACTAATCCTATCTGTGTCTAAGCCTGTTTGGGTCTGATACTATTTGCTTATAGTCATGTGTTTACACAGATTTTATTGTGTCTTTTCATATATGTGTCTAATACCATCTGTGTCCAACTCAATCTTCTGTCTGTCCAGTCTTGTCTGTCTAGTCCTGTCTGGTATAGTCTTGTCTGTCTGGTCTGTATGGTCTATCTGATCCGTCTGGTCTGTCTCGTCTGTCTGGTCTGTCTGGTCTCTCTGGTCTCTCTGGTCTGTCTGGTATGTATGGTCTGTCTGGTCTGTCTGGTCTGTCTGGTCTGTCTGGTCTGTCTGGTCTGTCTGGTCTGTCTGGTCTGTTTGGTCTGTCTGGTCTGTCTGGTGTGTCTGGTCTCTCTGGTCTGTCCGGTCTGTCCGGTCGGTCCGGTCTGTCCGGTCTGTCCGGTCTATCCGGTCTGTCCGGTCTGTCCGGTCTGTCCGGTCTGTCCGGTCTGTCTGGTCTGTCTGGTCTCTCTGGTCTGTCTGGTCTGTCCGGTCTGTCCGGTCTGTCCGGTCTGTCCGGTCTGACTGGTCTGTCTGATCTGTCTGGTCTGTCTCTCTTTTTTTTTTGTTTGTCTGGTCTGTCTGGTCTGTCTAGTCTTGTCTATCTAGTCGTGTCTGTCTAGTCTTGTATGACTAGTCTTGTCTGTCTATAGAAAAATTCTTCAAAATATTCTTATTAAACATAATGATTCATAAAATTCTTCCATTGCGTTCAAGTTCAATTTCATTAATCTATTTGAAAATTTGTTGTTTGTATACCTGTTGTTATGTTGTTATTGTTGTTTGAGTGTTGGTGCAGTTTATTGTATAACTTCATAGAGGTGTAGAACGAGCCTTTGCTACGGCCTCCTGCTACCGTAAAAATATTAGCTTTTTGAAAAGACTCTCTACATGTTTCCTGGTAGTTGAGTTTGAAAATAATCCGTATTGCCTGCTTTTGCAATCTGAAAACTTCGGAGGTATTTTTCCCATATCTCCATAAAATAATTCCAAACCGCAGATGTGAGTAAAAGTTGGAATAGTAGACCATTTTTAGTACTTCTGTGCTGATATGTTTTTGTAAGACACACATAGAGCATATGTAGTTTTATTTAGTTTTGACGACAGATTTTGTACATGCGTCTCCTAACATAAGTACATGTCTAATAGGGTGGGTTACTTATATATGGAGAAAAAAAAAACGTTTTTATACGGGCACAGTGACAAAACGGTGCTATATTATGAGTGTAAAAAGATTATGAAGTTTCATTGCAATCGGAATTTATCTTCTGCCTCCGGAGTCAGATATGTGGATATTGTCAACAAATATGGTTAAAAGAGGCCTAAGAGCATGACACACAAAGTTATACTAATGAACACTATTTATAATTAAGTCTTAAATCAATAGTAATGTTAGGTTAGGTTAATGTTACATTTGTCCCATCACATCCAATTGCAATCAAATGATCCATTAACACGTCCGCATTCAATAAAAGTTGAATATTTCTTGATCTATACACATTGCAGTACCTGAAGCAGGTGTAATGTAACCTAAGCACTTCGACTTCTTTTATTAAATAAATATGCTCTTCAAGTATGCGTCGCCTACTTTTTCCCATCTTTTGCACACATAATAAAAGTTTGATCCTTTCTCCGATCGAAGCATAATGCTGGTATTTGTGAAACAATGTGTTGTGAAATTACATTTTCTCTAGTTTTTTTTGTCTATTACTTGAGAAGTCGATGCAAGTGAGCTGCTGATGCAATTGTCCTGCTTCTGCCCTGTCTGCCACTCCGAATTTATCGTATGTTTTCGATAGCAAAGTATAATCAACTGCATTTTTAGTGTTACGCACCGATTCAGTACTTGAAGTCCGCAACTTCCCCCGCACCCCACCTCTCCTTCCTACTTTGTCTTTTAAATTAACCAAACAATTTCGTACTTATCATTACTAAAGACTATTACGCATGGAATCCGATATCAATTACTTGAGTGAAGTATAATTAAGTAGTAAAGTAACATCAAAAAACTACTTTAGTTAAATCGTTCTATGGTAGTCCGGAGGCAATAAACAATAAAACTTTACATATCAATTAACGGCACCATTTAGCATCTTTTTAACGCTGAGCGTTTTTGAAAAACGAAAATGACCCACCCTAATATCTAACTCTATTCCTAGGAGTGTTACGCTTCTACTAACATTTAAGCTATCATCACGTATGGTCACTTGGTTCGGGTAATTTTTAGTTGATCTATTACTTCTGAATATCATCAAGTTTGTATTTTTCTCGTTGACCGTCAGTTTATTCATATGGAACCATATCTTAGCTAATTTAAAATCTGTATTTGCATTGTCAATGACATCTTTTATCGTTTTAACAACTACCAACAATGTTGTATCATCAGCAAAATTTATTAAATCCATAGAATAATTTAATGCCATTGGAAGATCATTTAGATAAATTGTAAATAGAAGCGGTCCTAATATACTACCTTGTGGTATAGCCACTTTTTAATTGGAGGAGCGGACATCGTAAAGCATGGAAAGGCACTACGGTTACAATGGTTTGGACATGTTATGCGTATGGAAAGCACCCGAGGACCGAAAATACTGACGAACTGCAGTCCACATGAAAGAAGAGCTCGGGGTAGACCACATAAGAGATGGCGAGATGATTGCATCGATGACCTATAGATATTAGGTGTGAAACACTGGCTGCAATTGGTTAACAGCTGGGAGAGATGGAAGGATGTTGTAACTCAAGCCAAGGCCCACCTAGGGCTGTAGAGCTATAGAAGAAGAAAAACTTTTATAGTTAATGGTGTAGATTTGGCAGAGCCTTGTGTACAGCTCTACATTTTAGTATGCTGAGTCCTGTCCGTTAGGTAATTCCTAAATAATTCGAGAGCAATTACTCTTACACCATATTTCTCAAGATTGTTGAGCAGTATATTATGATCATATGCTTTGGAGAGATCAATAAAAATTCCACACGGGATTTCCTGTGCGTCCAAGCTCTTTACAACTTCTTTTATGAAACAGAAACACGCGGTTTTCTATTCTATGCTTTTTCCTATTCTGAATCCATGTTGAGTATCGCAAAGAATATTGTATTTATTAAAGAATGACAGAGTTCCAGTTGCGATGATTTTCTCAAAAATTTTTGCGAAGGAAGAGATTATACTTATTGGCCGGTAATTTTCTATTGATTTTCTGTCTCCTTTCTTAAAGATTGGTGTAATTACGGAATGTCTTAATGCATTCGGGAAGATTCCAAATGCAATGGCGTTATTAATTATATATTTTAATGGATCCGATATTTCTAGGTATACCTCCAAGATCAAATTTAAAGATATTTCATCGTCTTCGTAACTTTTTTTGTTTTAGTATCAAATATTAAGTTGACTATTTCTTCAGCGGTTACGGGTTCAATATTAAAAGAATAATTGTTTGAAAAGAATAATGCTTTCTTTATAATTGATATTCGGGATTGCTTTCCTTGGTAAATTAGGCATTTTGGAATAAAATTCCTTGTCTGTTTAGCTTTCTCATGTATATTGCCATTTTCTAAAGGGAATGTTGCGTTTTTTTGTTTTGTTTTTAAATTAATGATTTGTTTCACAACCTTCCAGGTTGCTCTTGTTTTCAATTGCGATTTGTTTATTTGAATTTCCAAATGAGTTCTTTTGGGCTTTCTGAAAAGTAGATCTTACTTTCTGCGTACTTTATTGTAGCACTTTTTACTTTTTTGTGATAACGTGCTAATATCTGTAGGATTTCCATATGATATTTAATTAGGACTATACTTGAATCTTTGTATATATAATTTGATTTATATTTCAAATTACGAGAGATTTTCGGAAAGCAGGTTTTAAAGGCACCAAGGAACAGATTCATGAACAAACAGAACAAACGAATGAACAAACAGAACCCATTGCTTGTTAACTTCACTTGTTTCGACTGAATTGATTTTCATCCACGATTCTAGCTTTAACCTACTCTACTACTCTTTAAATTTGGACAGATTATCTACAGTTTTCCCTGAACGTCTTGTATTCCTTCTTCATGTAATCTTGTGTCAGAAATAAGCTTATTATTTGAGACTTATGATCAGATACGTGGTATTCCGTTGTTTGTGTGACGTATTCTAAGTCTGTTTTTACAATTATATTATCAATTATATTGTCTGTCTAGTCTTGTCTGCCTAGTCTTGTCTGTCTAGTCTTGTCTGTCTAGTCTTGTCTATCTAGTCTTGTCTGTCTAGTCTTGTCTGTCTAGTCTTGCCTGTCTAGTCTTGTCTGTCTAGTCTTGTCTGTCTAGTCTTGTCTGTCTAGTCTTGTCTGTCTAGTCTTGTCTGTCTAGTCTTGTCTGTCTAGTCTTGCCTGTAATCTTCTCCGTCTAGTCTTGACCGTTCAGTTTTGTCCATCTAGTCTTGTCCGTCTTGCCTACTAGAAAGTCTATATAAGCAAATAGGACGATCACTTGACAAGCCCCACACAATATCTGAATGCTGTAGATGGGCCAACAAAGGGAGCTCCAAAAATCAAATATTGACATAAGTTTCGAACGAAGAAACGTTATAGACTACATGCTAGAAATTAAGGAAATCTGACACAAGATATATAAACTTGTCAAAAGTCTAAACTTGTCCGTCTAGTTTTGTCCGTTTAGTCTTGTCCGTTTAGTCTTGTCCGTCTAGTCTTTTCCGTCTAGTCTTGGTCGTCTAATCTTGTCCGCCTAGTCTGCTTCGTCTAGCCTTATTTTTCTAGTTTTGCCTGAATATTTAAATTATAACTAAACCATATAGACTAGCTTTAGAATGCAAACAAGTGTCAATAGTCTAAATCGGGAATAATTATAGGATGAACTAGCCCAATTTGATGTTAATATTTGACTGAAATTAATCAACTTACAATATTTGTCTTTTATTAAAATTAGACATAATTATATAAATGTTTTACGACATATTTGTGCTCACTCAAAATAATTATTAAATGTTTTAAAAATTTAGATTTGAAATAACACAAAATACAAAAAAGAAAATATTTTTTTAAGTAAGTGTAGTCGGTATTGCTAAGCTAGATCGATTGTGTGTAGCCTGCCAATATTTTATGCAGTTCATTCGTCTGGCGCTTTAAATTTATACACAATAAATATAAAAAAACCTATGGTCATCTCGTCCGAGATAAATGTCCAGCACTAAGTAGTTTCCACAAGCCGAAACCATCCTCCATTTCTAACATCAATATAAATTTCTTATTCCAACAGAATGTATTAAGTGAACTCGCTCGGACTTCTTACCCGTTGTACAAATATTTATTCCTAACTAACTACAAATCCACAATATTTCTAACAACAAAAGTTATATTACCTTCACAAATAAAATCAGATGTCACTAAACAGACACGACTAGACAAACAAAACTTGATACACAATTTGGCAAACAATACTAGGCTAGATCAGTCGGATAAGACTAGAGAGATAAACAAAATATAAGCCAAACTAGATTGTCAAGACTAGACATCATGAATGTCTGGTTATCTCATCGTCTGGTCAAATTTTATCTGTTTAGTCTTGTGTATACTACAATGAAAGCAGTTCATCTATTAATTATTTTGAAAAATTTTAACAATATCTTTTGTCTAATATGGCTAGTCTAGTCCATCTAATATATTCAGTGATCATATCCCAGCCTCATAATTTTTTTTCAATAACGGATTAATTTAATGCCTACTGATAGAGCATTTAATATTTGTAACTTCTAATATGTCTAATTATCTAATATATAACTACCTAACTATATAATAACTAATTTATTCTAATATATCAAATCTTGTTTCGGTTAATAAAATGAATTCATATTTGTTGTTATAAATGTAGTTATTAAGTTCTTTGGCGCGGCCGAAAACCAATAAATTTCGAAAATGGGAGCGGCGGCAGTCTCTATGACAGAAAAACACGGGCTAGTTCATTCTGGAGATAACGCAGTGTGCAACCGGAAATGCGATCATCAGCGTCTCCACCGTTGTTTCCGACGAGTATCCTGTTCCTATAGGAAATTACACCACCTAATATGATATTCCTCGACATTAAACAACGCCAACGCTTAATCTATTTAAAACAATCCCTTATTTGCCTTTCATAAAAATAAAACAAACACTTCTTGATTGCTTCTAAATTAAATAAGTCTAGTCTTCATTCCAAAATTAATTTATTTAAACCCGATCCCTTGTTTGTTTTCTCCGGATTCTAATAAATAAAAAAAAAGCTTTTGTCTGCTCTGCATAAAATGCAGACGGCATTATACCATTACGGCATTATAACAGTTATTTTTTCTTGGAGAGGGTGAGTTGTGAAATGGGGTTGGTTTTTGGACGCAGGGGGTTGCTGCATCAGCCTCGTCCGTCTGTGAGCTGTTCAGGCAGAGGGACAGGGAGTGGTACCGGTTGTAACTGTATTGATCCACTCTTCGGCGATGTTGTTAGAGCCCTTGTTGCAGGGGGTGTGTTCGAATCCTCCGGCCTCCTCGCCATCTACTACAGCACCGGATATTACCAACTTATATCATTCAAGAGACGAATAAACATATTAAGGATGGATTTTAAGGACATAACTTATGTTTCTTTACTTCTTGTGTTGCTGAGAATATTAAAGAGAGAATACTACTAAAAAGAGAATATTTTATATTAAATTCAGATGATTAGTTTCATAGATAAATTTAGACATGCAAGATTACACAGACAAAATTAGACAGATAAGATAAGACAGACTTTTATTAATATATTGTAGCAGTCAAACAGGCCGATTCTGTAAGAGAAAGGTTTAGAGTTGATTGAAAAGACGCCGTTTCATTTCACATTTTCTATTTCCGTTAGTAATAAAAATAAATAAATAAAATAAAGGAGATACTACTGAAGACCAGTATCTCTATTATTCTATTTATTTATTTTTAATATCCTTAATAAATTAGCGAACATAATAGTATATTACATAACGAGAGTTGTAAGAAGAATATTACGAGCGGAACAGTTACGCACAACCCGCGTAGCGGGGAGTCCGTAATTCCGCGGGTACGTAATTGCCTTACAACTCGAGTTATGTACTATACTTTATCTACGACCACTCTAATTTGTTTCTGTTATAAGAAAAATATCTGTAATAAGAAAAATATGTTTGATGTAAAAAATGTATTTCTTATTAGGTACACTATTTAACATTTTAATAAACAAACAGTTGTATTTTCATATATAACTGTTACTGGACATTATTTAACTTGATAGAAATGAAAATAAATACATTCTTAATGTTTACATACCTTATTATTTAGTACTTATTTGGGTTAAACTGGAATAAGATTGCTCATAGATATAGGCAACCCAATGTATTTCCGTTAGTTTTAATTATGGCACGGGAGCGCTGAACTTATGAGCAAGTAGTAGCAGATCTCAAGCAATCGGCGAATTGTAAACCAAACGCACGTGTGTGTTATCAATCATATCTTATCATCAATCGCGGACTGTTACATACGTGTGCGTTATGATGTATTTACATAGTCCACGAACTGTACAATAATGGGCATTTATAATAGTGGTCGTAGATAAAAAAAAATAACGGCGTCTTTTCAATGACATTTTTACGGTTAGTTAAGCGCATGTGCATCCGCCCTTCTTGAAAGGCGGGAATATGAAAGTTTCGAGCACATTTTGTTATTTTCACTGGTTATACGTCAAAAAAGTTCCCGAAAACTTGGCGGAAATTGACGCATGCGCATAAAAAATTTCAACAATGAAAGGATCTATTAACTTTAAACGTTTTTCTTGTAGAATCGGCCCGAATATAATGTAACTAGTATGTATAGCTTGTTTATTTTAATATCAGTCAAATTAACTCATTTCAGCTATGTTTACCAATTATTCATTATCCTATTAGCAATATGATGACTAATATTGAGATAGGCTTTATGTAAGATTTGAAAATAAACCTCCAATAATTTGCTACTTTTATTCCGTTTTAAGATATCGCTGTAAATAAAGGGTGACAAATTAAGAGTGTCCAGTTTTTACTTAATAAAAAAACAAAAAAAAGTACAGTATAATTTTGGTAGTCCGGCGTTTGGTTATTCCGGCACGTTCCGTAATCCGGCGCTCTGGGGAAACACGTGCCTTTTCTTTTTTCTTTTAAAAATCAATCTGCAACTGATGAATTTTTCTTTGACAAAGGCGGTACAAATTGGAATAGAAATGAACCAGCTCCTATTGGTTGTTTGCGTCATCATAATATTATGCGTTTTCGAGTTAGACGCAAAGAACAAAATTCAATTCCGATTTGGGTATTAAAAATTTTTTTTTCACAAAACATTACATTCATGATCATGACCGAAACGAACTTTCGTTATGCGAAAGATACATTTCAAAGATGTAATCTAAAAAATCCCGATAAAAAAACCAAGAGTTTGGAAAGAGCTAACGAGCACTGAATTAGATGCATTTATTGGAGTACTTTTGGCCGCACACAATAACATGCAAAAATCACAAATTCTTTGGCATGCAGACGGCCTACCCATATTCCGATCAGCTATGTATCATAAACGATTCCTAGCATTGCTACGATATATCCGCTTTGATGATAGGCGTACACGTGCATCTCGCCAACGAACTGAAAAAAGCCGCGACGATTCGTGATATATGGAATTTTTTTAAATGAAAATCTTGCGAAACACTATGATTCGCATGAAAACTTTACGGTTGATGAACAGATATTTCCATACCGCGGCAGAACAAAATTTACTCAATACATTCCATCAAAACCATCAAAATATGGCAACAAAATTTGGTGGGCGTGTGATTCCAAAGCAAAGTATCCGTTGCAAGGAAAATTATACACAGGATGTGAAGATGGATAAAAGCGTGAAACTTAAGGGTGAAGATGTACTGCTACAGTTGGCAAAGCGGTATTAGTTACACTGGTCGTACAGGCTATCGCTGAAATTTTTTTCACCACATTGGAAGGAGCAAAGCGACTTGCTAAAATTGGCATTTCTTTTGTTGTCACAATTCGATCCCATAAAAGATGTGTTCCTGAAAAAATGTAAGAGTCCTTCACGTTCTGTCCTTTCATTTCATTTTGGATTCCATGATACGGTTTCCATTTGCAGTTACGTGTCAAAAAAGTAGGGCCGTAATTTTACTTTCCACCGTGCACTACACTACACTACAAATTGTGTCGGTGGAGCAATGAAATCAGAAGCAATTTCATTTTACAATGCAAATAAAGCCGGTGTACGAACTCCATTGTTCAAACTCTGAGGTGGTATGGACAGCAATTTTAATTTTCCAGCGTCGCTAAATTGCGGGACAATGCAAGATGGGTCGAAGAATATTATCGATCAGGTTCTCTTAAGGATACTGAACTTGCAGAGAGGAAAAAAAATTTTTGCCCGTGATAGCGAGATTAATCATACTACTGTCCCGAAAATTCTTAGATCAACCAAGCTGCATCCTTACAAGATCCAGGCACTCCAAGAATTAATGGAGGATGATCCGGACCGCCGAATCGAATTTTGCGAGCAAATAATCAATCTGATCGACAATACCCAGATTTAAATAGCATCAATTCTTTTTTTGGACGAAAGTACTTTTACCTTACACAGTGAAGTTAATCGTCAAAATTGTCGTTGTTGGACTGACCATAACCCCCATTAGATGCGAGAAACTCCCGCAAAAAGTATAGGCTGCAATAATATGTGATCAGATTGTAGGACCAGTATTCATACATATCTTACATTATAATGAGAAATTAACTCATGCAGCAAATTAACTTTTTTTATTACTAAAAGGAATATGGTTATTGACAATTATCTAAATTAACACTTAATTTTTAATAATGGGTATGACCCCTTCTTGCCCTAACAATATCTCTCATACGAATAGGCATAGATCTAATCAAGTTCGCTATTGTTTCTAGTGGGATATTAAGCCACTCTTCCTCTACTGCAACAATAAGTTCTGGGATCGTGGTTAAGCCGCGAAACCAAACATAATCTCATCCCATAAATGTTCTATCGGATTTAGGTCGGTACTGCATGCTGGTCACACCATAACGCTAAAACCGATTTCTGTAACGTAATCAGCACGATTCTTGAAAAGCATATATACTGCCTGACAAAATCCCGAGCAAAAGCAACAAGCTATATTGAACAATATGTATATAAAGAGCAAGGAAGGCAAAAGATTACAGAGCAAACATGAGATACTCTGGCGTCAGCATTTTAAGGAGATCCCAAATATAGAGTTTTTGCATCCACCAATCCCTGAAGGTGTCCCAATTGAAGGGCCTATCCCCAAAATCACTGCAGAGGGAGTAGCCATTGCCTTCAAAAGCATGAGATCTCCTGGTCCAAAAAATCTTCCCGCTGACTTATGCAAGTTGCTAGAATTGCAAGCTTCTGCAATTAATTTGCTTGTTACCTTTTTCAACGCTATAATCAACTCTGGCCACATCCCTACTGACTGGACTATAACCATAACTGTACCGATTTTTAAGAATAAAGAAGACCCAGCAGAGTGCTCTAACTATCGCCGAATACGCCTTCTCTCACATACAATGAAGATCTTTGAGAGAACTATTGATCATCGATTGCGTGACATTTCCAACATTAACATCAATAGTGTGGATTTGTCAAGAGAGCTGGAACTACTTACGCCATATTTGTGGCACGATTACTCATGGAGAAGCATCGCGAGAAAAGGGAACCACTGCACATTGCCTTCTTCGACCTCGAAAAGGCCTTTGACCGTGTTCCTCATAAGTTAATTTGGTATGCGCTCCGAGACCATAGAGTACCAGAATCATTTGTTAATGTCATCAGGATGCTATACACAAACACCAGTAGCAGAGTACGTTGTGCTGTTGGCACCTCAGACAACTTTCCTGTTAATTTTGGGGTACACCAAGGTTCAGCACTATTACCATCACCCTTTGTTCGTGTCATGGACACCATCTCTCGTGATCTACAATGGAATGACCCTTGGACTCTTCTGTATGCGGATGATCTTGCAGATGTTTCCCACTAGAAACTCCCACTTCAAGTTGAAACATGGAATCACCGGCTCTCCCAGTATGGGTCTACGTCTAAACGTGAAAAAGACGGAATGTATGGAGTTAAATCCAAGTGACGATACCGTTCAAGACAGTGGAGAAAATCTAGTCAAGACCAAGTCCTCTAGGTACCTTGGCTCTCGTCTACAGAGTGATGGCAGATTCAGTGATGAAGTAAGAGCCAGAGTAAATGCAACCTGGATGCGGTGGGAGGAGGTCACGGGTGTGCTTTGCGACAAGAAAATACCACATCACCTCAAATTCAAGATATATCGGACAGTCATACGACCTGTTGCGCTATATGGAGTCGAATGTCGACCATCTGACAAGATTTCTGAGCGTCATCTGCATGCCATGGAAATGAGAATGCTTCGTTGGGCAATGGGCATCTCCCCTATTGACCGTGTCAGAAACGACACAGTTGGAGAGCAAATGGGTGTCGCTCCCATTGTGGACAAAATGAGAGAGAAACGACTCCGATGGTATGGCCATGGAACTGTTGTCAACTCTGCCCTCCATTTTAAGGTTGAGGCCAACGTCCCAGAGGAAGATAGAAGCAGCGATGGCAGGACACGATAAATAGTGACCTAAAGATCGTGGGAATAAAACCAAATGACACACAAAAGCGTGCAAAATGGCGGTCATTGACAAAAAAAGCGGACCCTGCACCAGTGGGACAACGCTAAGAAGAATAATCTTGCACGATTATTGCTGTGTGCGCTTTCACATTGTCATGCATAAAGATAAATTTTTCTGCAATGTAGTCGACGTAAGGTACTACATGAACTACTAAAATCTCGTCAATATACATATAATCCGTTAAACCTCCTCTCCCATGACCACGGGAGCCTCTAATGATGAAAGCGGCGGTTCGTGCTCGCCTAGAAATTGCACCCTTGATCATGCAGGAAAAACCTCCATAGGCTATCCGCTCTTCAAAGCGGCATTCTGCAAATCGCTCTATTTGTCTCTGATACTCTTTTCTTCTTCAGTCGCTACCATAGAGGTATATTCTAGTCTCATGTGAGAACATAACAGACCGCCATTGTTCCAATGTCCAATTTAAATGATCCCTTGCAAAAAACAGGCGTGCTTGACGATGAGTTGGGGTAAGTTTTTGACAAGCTGCAGTTGTCTTAGGGGTAAAGTCACTTTCCTGAAGTCTTTGTCTTACTGTCCACTGACTAATAGCCACTCTTCGTACTTCAGGGAGCTGTTATTGCAGTTGAACAGCATTAAGGTGCCGATTTCTTAATTATATTGACACAATGCAGCATGTTGCACAATGCAATAATTATATTGTCATTCCGAGCCGCCGTAAATCTACTTCTGCCGTCTATGAAAGGATCCAGTCTCTCCATAACCTTGGAACACTATTCGAACTGCGGTAAATGTTATATACACTAGTCGAGCAACACCTCGCAAAACTTGGGGGGCTTTTTGCGATGTAGTATGCATTAATCGAACACTCTTGAAAACTATTCAAACTATGAAAAACGAACAATGTGAAAATTTTAATTACAAAGCCAATAATTACAATCGTCACAAGTTTGTTATTTTCTTTATAACCACCAAATAAATACGTTCGTTTTTGTTTACCGGTAGCTACACCTATAAACGAAAAGCATTCTTGATAAATTTAAACTCGTATTAAGGCATATTAAATTGTCTTTCAAACATAATTTTTCTTTATTTCATCTCATAAATACTTTCTAAAAAAATAAGTTAATGTCAAAAGTTTACAGTGGGCCGATTTCTAAGCACGCAAGTTTAGTATTAATCAATTTATCAATTAACATTTCAACCTTAAATAGAGAACTCAATTAACATAAAGGAAGAATTTCTGAATTTGCAATTAAAACTTTATTGGATATTTTGTTAAAGTCGATAACTTGAGCAGATAAATTAACTAGGAAAAGGGCACCAAGTCCTTGAAATAGTAAAACGTATGGAAAAGTAATTACACGAAATGGAATTGGAGAGGAAGACAAATGTTTCCCTATTAATTTTTAATAGTAGCTTAAAGAGAAATAAGGAATGTTATATTAAAGAATACGGAAGAGAAGGAAGTGCAATAGAAGAATATAAGGAATTTTATAATTGATTGTCCTTATTTAATTTTTTTATTTTAATTACTTACAAAATGTATACGAGGAATCCACATTGCAAAATATCTAAAAATAACTGATGTTTTATTTTTACTAAAGTTTGGTCCATTATGGATACTGGGTTATGAACTACCCTTCACATTTTAGATAATCTTATCTATTTAATATTTCAAATCCTGTCTGCTTATCCATCTACCAACTCAATTAAGTGGATACCAACATCTTACCAACTCAATTATGTCTAGTCTTATATTAAAAATTTGCTCTCTGCTGAAAAAACTGCAAACAAAATCTTTGAAAAGAGGTTGGTTTTCTTTCCAAAGATTTTTTTCTCTCTTTATATTCTTGCCTTCTCGCCTCTGAGGGATCGTCTAAACCTCAAATGTAATTCAGAAAGCGTCAATTGTGGTTCAGAATAGTCAATTGAAATTCAGAAAGCGTCAATTGTAATTCAGATAAGTTAATTGTAATTCAGAAAACGTCAATTGTAAGTCAGAAAACGTCAATTGTAATTCTTAAATAATTAATACTTATAAATATTGATAATTCATTTATATTACAATTTAACACAATTAATTTAAAAGTTTAAATAGTTCAAAACCCAATTTTTGCATAAACCCATAAAAATGGAACTTAAGGAAAATTGCGCAATTTGTCAATCTGTAATGACAAGGAATGCAGTAGTACGATTGTTGCTCTGCCGACATTTATTCCACAAGAAGTGGGCACAACCTATAATCGATGTTGTAGATAGTGCTTGTCCTATCTGCAGAACAATAATGAATGGAAAGGAAGTAATTGAAAGAAGAAAATATAAAAAAATAGCGAAAAAGACCGCGAAAGGATAGTAAATTGTGGTAACAGAGGAGATTGAATAGCTTTGGCTGCAACACTAGAAATTAAATATAAGACCGCATATTATTGGATCCAATCTGGGATTGACAAAATGTTGCCAAAAGGTGGTACAAAGCCAAAAATTATTTCTGATGGTCAAATTGATTTGATGGTTTCGTGGACAGAAGAAGACTGTACTATAACATTAAAGCAATTAAAAGAAAAGGTTATGAATAATTTCAACAAATTGTTATCTGTGTCAACCGTAGGTAATTACTTAAAAGGCAGACTGTTGACTATAAAAGGAGTACACGTTGAACCTGTTACAATGAATTCTGAGAGGAACAAAACAAGACGAGCTGAATACGTAAATCCGTGAACCAGTACATACAGCAGGGGAAACAAATTTTAATTTGTTTTGTCGTCGAACGAGAGGACGTGCAAGAGTTGGGAAAAGAGCAGTACAACAACTTCCAGTATCAAGAGGTCCTAACATTCATTTAATTGGAGCAATTTCAACTACGGGAACCGTATACATGGAACGCAGAAGGGGTTCATTTACTGCCCAGTTAGCAAATGATTGGGTAGTTATTTTAATGCAAAAGTGGCAAGATATGGGAAATCAACTAGAAGATTTGGTGATTGCTGCGGACAACGCACCTTGTCATTCAAAGCTACATAGAAAGAGTAATCGATGATACGCCAGCTTCTCTATTGCGGCTAGGACCCTATTTTCCGATGCTAAATCCCATTGAGAATATTTGGTCTAAAGTAAAAGCCTATGACGAAAGCAACATTCGTGTCCCAAACGTAGCAGGTTCTGGCGTAATGGAACAAAGATTGATCTACTTGGAGGATATTATAGATCATGCAACGAACACCATAACTGGGGATTGATTGCGCTCGTGCTGTGCAACACTGTACAGTTCACAAAGCTACTGCCTTGGCAATGAATGACATGGCGGTCGGCCGTTAATTTATTTTTAAAAATACTACGAAATACTATGTATATACTTGAATCTTCATCGCATTTTTTTGATATAATAAAATAAAAATAAATAGCTAATAAAACTTGTTTTAATTCTGAATTACAATTTACGTTTTCTGAATAAGAATTGACTAACCTGAATTACAATTGACGCTTTCTGAATTACAATTGATTAATCTGAATTACAATTGACGCTTTTTGAATTACAACTGACTAACCTAAACTACAATTGATTAATCTGAATTACAATTGACGCCTTCTGAATTACAATTGGAGAAGGTGTAGAAATCCCTTTATGTCCAGCTTCTAAGTCTAATCTTACGTATTGAATCTTATTTGGCTTAGTAATGTATACGCAAAATTGTCTAATTTGTTTTAGACTAGTTTGTCTATCTAGATATGCTTTTTTTAGAAATGTTTGGTTCAATGTGGATAGCGGGTTAACCCTTCAAATACTGCGGCCAAGTGGCCTATTGTATTTTGCCCACATTTTTCACTTCATAGGCCCAGAAACCAAATTTTAATTAATAACACATTTGTTTTCTGGAACAAATGCGGCTGATTCTCGCTCCCGGGATCGAACCCGGACCTCCAGATTTGTAGTTAACGCTTTAACTCTGTAGGCTACGAGGCCGACGAAGTTATCGGTGTAATAAATTTTAATTAAATTCGCATAATATTTTTGCAATTTATTTTACTTGTGGTTTATTTATTTACATTTTCACCGCAAATTATTAAAATGTTTTTTTATAAACAAAAAAAAAACCGGCAGTTTGCAAATAGAATTTATTCAAAATTATTCAAATTGCAAACCGAAATTCTTACAATTATTCCGCGACCGACAAAGAAAACCCTATTTAGTTCTTAATCCCTTACAAAATTAAATTTCGTTTAAAACTACAAAGGGATACTAATTCTAAGCCTTTACGAAAGTAAAGCTGTATTTATAATGCAACGAGATAAGTTAGGTCTATATTATTAGAATGCAACAGGTTTTTTGAGGAAGTAATTTCTTCTTCCTTAGATTATATCTGTTCGTTTTTTCACTTCTCGTAGAAACTTTCTCAATTACCAGATCCAAATCACAAAAGTAATTAAACAAACAATAATGAATATTATAACAAAATAATTATTATAGGAATATGCATATATTCCTTTAATACGCACATCAAATGTTTTGTTAATTATATATTTTTCGAATTGGTAAAACTATACTACATTATAGATAATCATATAAACATAATAAAGTCGGAACACAGCCTGAATATATAAATATAATCAACCTTTCCGGAGCTCTATATATAATGAGTCTTTTTAGGACTACCAAAAACAAATCTCATGTGAAATTTGTCCGTTATCTTATAGCTTTCAGTCCACCTTCGTTAACAAAAACCAGAAAAATAACATTGTTTTTTAAGATAATGTGTTTCCGATACCTTAAGTAGATAGCCATCTGTAGACGTGAATTTATTTCCTGCCTGTATTTAGTTCGTGTAGTTGCCAATGGGTATGCTATATTGATTACTGAGAGGTCATGTTGGATGTCTACCATCCAGCGTACTTTGGACTGTTGGGTTCCATTGATGATGTGGAAGATTTTCTTGGTCGTACTATATGACTGTAGAATTTCGGACGTCTTTTCCGTACAACTGAGGAGACTCGTTCTGTCAGGGAATACAGTTCTTGTGAGCTTTTCCGCATCCAGATACCATCTTGTACCTTGGGTCCAAATATTTTTCTCAGTATCTGTCGATCTATTTTCTCAATATCATTGATGTAGATGGTTAATGATGAAGTCTCAATTGCATAGAGTGCTTCTGGAAAAATGACTGTATGGTAGTGACGGAGATTTGCTTTAGTAGAAAGTGATTTCTTGTTGTACATATTCCATGTGATTGTATAGGCTTTGCGTAACTTTTCTGCACGTGTTTAGTTAGCCATTCTTTCCTTGCCAGTGTTTCCAATTATTTCACCTAGGTACTTGAAGTGCTTAACTTGTATGATGTTGCCATATTTGGTTGTAAGATGTGTCATATTTGAGCTTTTGGAGTCTATGTATTGCATTTTCTCGTAAGAGATTTGAATGCAGGTCCTGATTGCGATTTCATGAAGTTCCTCGAAGGAGTGTTTGGCTTCTTCAGTAGTCCGGGTGATTATTGCAAGGTCGTCAGCAAAAGCGAGGCACTTTATGTTGATTCGTTTGTCCTTTGTTCCCATATATACTCCAGGTAGTTCTTTCTCCCATATTTTGATTATCTTATCTAGTACCAGGGTGAAGAGGAGTGGGGACAATCCATCACCCTGTCTTACTCCAGTACTGATTTGAAAAGGCTCGGAGATTTCACCCATAAATTTTACTTTAGATGTTGTGCCTGAAGTGACAAAGTCTGTTCGATTAACATGGTTGTTTTACTATCCACACCGTATTCATGAAGTATATTAAACAGAGTTATGCGGTCAATCGAGTCATAGGCTTTCTTGAAGTCTACGAAAGTGACAACTGTGCGGTTGGGCTGACGATGTTGCAGTATCATCTTCAGGTTCCAGATTTGTTCCGCGCATGATCGGTGCGGTCGGAAGCCTGCCTGATATTCACCGATCAGATGTTCTGTCTGTTCTTCCAGTTTTGTTAGGAGGGCATGTGAGAGAACTTTGTAGGCGATTGATAGAAGGGAAATGCCTCGGTAATTGTTTGGATCAATTTTGTCGCCCTTTTTGTGTAGTGTGTGGATCAAAGTATATTTCCAGTCCGTTGGTATGATGCCGCTCTTCCATGTATTTGCAATGATAGCTTGCTGTCTGTCAATCAAGAGTTCACTTTCGATCTTGAGCATTTCAGCGATTAAGTCGTCTTCCCTTGGTGCTTTGTTGTTTTTTAGCTGTAAAATGATGTTTCGTATTTCCTCATGTGTTGGTGCAACAGAGTCCTGATTTGGGGTGGTTATGTGGCATTGGAGTCGTTCTTCGGGGGGTTCACAGTTGTGTAGCTTCTCGAAGTACTGTTTCAGAATTTCGCAGTTCGCTTTTGTGTTGGTTTCAAGGGTTCCATCAGGCCGACGGAAGCAGAGGTGGCTTGTAGTGCATCAGTTCTTCCCTAAATGTTCTGTAGAAGTTTCGTGTCTTATTTCTTTTGAACTCATTGTCGATTTCCTCTAATTTCTGGAAATGGTATGTCCGTTTAATGCGTCTGATCATTTTGGATGTTTCCCTCTGCATTTTTAAGAAATTCTGCCAATTGTCTTGTGTCTTGTTGCTATGCCAAATCTTCCACGCAAGCATACGGGATTCAAGGGCCATGTCGCATTCCAATGTCTACCATCTGCATTTTCGTTTTCGTGGCGGTTGACCGAGTTTCCTTGCTAATTGCTGGATTGTCTGAAGAAGTTCGTCCCATGTTTGTGTGTCGGTCTGTAGTGATTGTGCGAAGTCCTCCGCGTGTTCTCTTGGGTATTTTGGATCTATACGCGGGAATTTAGATTTTTGACACTTCCTTCTGTTAGGTAAGAAGCAGGTTTTAATTTGTGAAAGATAATGGTCGGACTCCACGTAACCCTTGCGTACCCTCACGTTCGTGATTTCTGGGGAGGATTTTCTGGTTATCGCGACGTGATCGATTTGGTATTACCCGACGTGGTTGATTGGTGATTTCCAGGTTGTCATCTTGCGTGGTGGTTTCTTAAAGGGTGTGGACATTAGTTGGAGGTTAGCCATTCCACATATGTTGATTAGACGATGTCCATTGGCATTTGTCTTTTTGTTTGCCTAGAAATTCCCAGTGATGTGTCTGTGCTCCCTTTCTCTGCCGATTTGTGCATTGAAATCTCCGAGGAGGATCTTGATATAGTGTTGAGGGATCTTGTTGAGTGCCCGTTCTAGCAGTGACCAGAACTTCTCCACTTTGTTCTTGCCAGGGTCATTGTTAACAAGAGCATGTACGTTAATCAGTGTGTAGGCCTTGTTAGCGCATTCAATTCTGAGTAAGGAGATCCGTTCCCAAGGTGATGAGAAATCTAGCACAGAGTTCTGGATACTGTTATGTACTAGAAATGCGTTTCCCAATATATGTAAATTACTATTTCTATGATATTTCTTCTTGATATCTACCAGAGTCATAGTGATCACAATCACGAAATCGTGTTTCTTGTACTGCAAGTATGAGGATACTGAATTTATCGCAGGTGTCCGTAAGCGTCTTTAGTTTTCCTGTTTTTGTCAGCGTCTGTACGTTGAGAGTACCAATGAACTGCTTTGAGAAGTTTTGCGAAGCTCCGACTTTTCCCTGCATGATCTCCTGGTCCCCAGATTCCGAATAACCAGGTTTGCCTTCGCTCGTCATAGCTAGGGCCTGAGGTAGTTGCATTGTAGCTTGTGTTTCCATCATGCCAAGTTCGTGGTTGATTTTAGCTGGTGGGCTTGAGCCCATGGCGAGTGAGTCGCTGATAATAGATTCCATTTACTCTCATAACGGGTAGTAAGTCCGTACGGCAGCAGATGTTTCGCTGTGGTTGGCATTATTATTATCTCCTTTATCTCTTTTTGTCGGGAGGAGCAAAATTAAAAATCTGGCACATGCCAGAATTTCATGGCCAACACCAGTGAGAGTATATTCAAGTAAGTGGTTTACAAATTGTTGTTCATAAAAGCAAATTGTACTGATGAGAGATAAATCTCGCGTCTACAGATGGCTTATCCACTTAAGGTATCGGAAGACATGATGTTAAAAAACAATGTTATTTTTCTGTTATATTATTGTTGAGTGCCACGAAGGTCGAGTGAACTATAAGATAACTTACAAATTTCACATGACATTTGTTTTCGGTAGTCCTAAATAGTATTATAGAGTATTATAGAGCTCCGGAAAGTTTGAATATATTTATATATTCAGGCTGTGTTCCGACTTTATTAAGTTTATATATTTTTCGTTTCTAAAAAGTCTTTGCGAGATTAAATAACACTCAATCAAACACAAAATGTATAAAAGAAACCTATTAAGACCCGAGATGGAAACATTTCTTAACAGTTATTTATTTCCTTCTATTTCTGGATTACGATGATGACAGTGAGATATTGACGGTCCTCTATTTCAAAACGACACAGAAAGTCGAAAAACAAAAAGAAATGATTGATAATATTATATAGGGAAAGGTCATATAGCACAAGATTATATTAAACTGAAATTTGCAAATTTTGGTCTGTCCAAATCCATTTGCCTAGATTATCAACGAGTATATTTAAGAGTTAAGTGCAGTCTTATTTCCTCGTGTTATTTAGCCTTGCCTGGCTAGACTTGTCTGTTTAGTGTTGTCTGGCTAGTTTTGATTGATAATATTATTTAGAAAAAGGTAATATAGCATAAGATTACAACTACTAAAGTTAGGAAAGTTTTTCCAAATACATCAGTGTAGATTAATCTACGCGTATACTCAAGAGTTTAGTGCAGTTTTATTTCTTCGTGTTATTTAGTCTTGTCTGTCAAGTCTTATCTGTTTAGTCTTGTCTGGGTAGTCTTGTCTGTTTAGTCTTGTCTGTCATAAACATATCTTGTTTTAATTTTGAACAACATATTTATGAAAAATGTTTTGTATTGAAGACAAGTTCATGAGATTCATTAGGGATCATTATCTTAAATTTTAAGCAGACTTTTTTCGTAGAAGAGAAAAACTCGCCCAAACAATTAGAAACGTTTTTTAAAAAATAATTTGTTAAAAATAGACTTCAAGGTGAAACTTTCTGCTTAAAAAAATGTGTACAAACACCAACAAATGAAAATAATTCAACTCCTTCGGTAAGTTAATTGCAAAATTCCTCGTTCACGCAACTTGAATTAAAAATGCAAATTGATAATGCATGCAGGGAAGAAAACAATAATTTTCAATCATCGAAAAATATTAGCTATTTGTTTGACAATTAACAAGACACATAAAGACGAAATCGATCGAGCAATAAACATAATCCTCAAGGACATGGATTTAAGAGAAACACTTGACAAACAATGAATTTACAAAAAAAGCGTTATCTCTTAACGTCATCCATCTTTATTTACGAAAGGATCTAAATTTAAGTAATCTCAAAGACTTTTTATTAAGTGTAAAATTTTTGATATCGTCTTGAAAGCATTAAAATCGCAACCATTTCTGATAAGAGATAAGCAAAATTAGCTTGTTATAAAAAGGTACTCATGTAACACGTGCTGACATAACATAAGAAACACGATTACATATATTAGATTATACACTAATCTTGTCTGTCTAGTTTTGTCAGTCTAGTCTTGTTTATTCAATCTTGTCTATCTAGTCTTGTCTGTCTATTCTTGTCTGTCTAGTCTTGTCTGTCTAGTTTTGTCTGTCTAGTCTTGTCTGACTAGTCTTGTCTGTCTACTCTTGTCCGTCTAGTCTTCTCTGTCTAATCTTGTCTGTCTAGTCTTGTCTGGACCGCTCGCGCATTACTTCGGTGTGGTATCTGTATCTAGCCATTACCTTGCGTCTCCGTACTCTCGCGAGATTACGAGTTCAGGGGCTGGTCTCCCCGTGTTTCATTTAATATATCCGCTTCTCTTTCCTTTTCTATAATACCTCGTATGAATGTTTTCACCCGAGACCAATTTTGCTCGCTTTGCAGCAATGCAGGAACTAGTCTCTCTAGTACTCCCAATGAATCTTCAAGCTGAATTATTTCATCCTCATTGTTTGGGCTTTATAAAACCGTATTATATGCGTCGTCATGCCTGTGACCACACAGCAAGCAGTTCGTTTTCTCCCTCTTCTTGAACCTCTCCAGGTATGCGAGAGAATTAATTTAAATTTTAATTTAATTCATCAGGCCATATCTCCGCTCCATACCGCTCCATATTAAGGAGCCTCCTTCTCATTGGGTTCACCGATGTTAGGCATCAATCGCGACATCGATGTAGCTCTTGACGGAGCCTTTTCAGTGGTCCTGAAACCGCCGTGTCCTAAAAAAACTTGTCTCGGGTCATAGCACATTTGACAATGTGCTCTTTCGGAACAATCTCTCACGTTTGATATCAATCTATGTGTCCAACGCCCGACTGTGTCGGATTCCCATCTTGCCTGCCATCTCTCCATTAGTTTTCCCCGTGTCGCAGTTTTTGCTATCAGCTTTCTTGCTTTGCTTTTGTCCGGTCTACACTCTATATTTCTTATCTCTCCCGGACCAATAGGTTAATCGGTGGATTGCTAGCTAACAGCAAGACAGCTCCAACCAAGTTTGGACTACCATCAATTTTTTTCTCATCGTCGTCCACTCCATAGCATCAGCCCATATCTCCGCTCCATACAGTAATTTTCTAATAAGCCTCCTTTTAATCTCATTAGATTCACCGATGTTAGGCATCGATCGCGACATCGATGTAGCTCTTAACGGAGCCTTTTCAGTAGTCCTGGCTATATGTTCTGTATAACTTAATCGGTCGTCAATTTGTACACCCAGGTATCTGACTGATCTATTTTGTTTCCATCTATTTCCAGGCTTGGCGGCACGAATTTTCGGTTCCGTGTAAAGAGCACCGCCTCGGTCTCGTTCAACATTATTTCTAGTGTGTTTGTTTTCCTTGCAGTTACTACCATGCACCGCATCATCTGCAAATCTCACAATACTCGAAGCCTCCAGCAGTGCTAGGTTGAGTAGTGCATCATACATGATGTTCCAGAGAAATGATCGCAAGACCGATCCCTGTGTCACTTTATAAAATGTAGGTCCTTCAGACAAATAGCTATTGATTATCTGTAACAAATATTCCGGTGTTTCCTTTTTTGCCAAAGCTTCGATTATTTTATCCCACCTTGCTTGAAAGCATTTTTCATGTCTAGGGTGATCACTCTGCAGAATCTTTTTCTTTTCCAGGGACCACTGTAAATTTCTTTTGCAGCTTTGACAACAGTAGATTGCGTCTATTGTCGATAGCCCCTTTAGGAAGCCACACTGTCTTGGAGACAGCGTTAGGTTTATGTGCGTTTCGAGTCTATTCTTCAATAGTCTTTCGTAAAGTTTTCCTGCTGTGTCCAGGAGACTAATTGGTCTATATGGTGACTGCTCGTCCAGGGGTTTATTTCCCTTCCTAAGAAGAACCAAACGCTGTCTCTTTCACCTCCTTGGAAAGGATCCTGCACGAAGACAACTATTATACGTTTCTAAAAGCAGTTCTGGCCACACTTTCACTACCGCCACTAATACCTCATTAGGATATCGGGACATGTATTATCGGGACATATAGGATATGTTATCGGGACCAGGCGATTTTCCTATTTTCAACCATTTTGATGCTTCCTGTAGTTCATCGATTTTGAAGTCCCCTTCCGGACCTGTGACGACCCATGATCGTGTCCCGTCTGTTCGCTTTTCATGTTTTTGGGAAGAGTGTCTTTATTATTTTTTCTATGCATTTTGGACATAATATACCAGGGATTTGTAGCCTAGCTGACATTTTTTTAGTCACTATCTTGAAAGGCAATCCCCAGAGATCGTCGTCTATTTCGCTATTAAGTTGTAGCCAACACTCTTTCTTACTTCGTTTGATGTGTGATTTTTTTAGCTGCTTCTTGTATTCCTTATATGTGTTATGCACTGATTGAGTTTCGTTTTTTGCTCTAGTTCTCTGTTCTATCCAACGTTCTCTTAGACACTTCTTTCTCAGATTTGCAATCTCCTGCGTCCACCAATATACTGGGTTACGTCCTATTTTAGAATTTCTGCACCTGGGCATGACCGCATCACAGGCTGATATGACGGATTTCGTCATATATCTGACAAGATCTTCTTCGTCTTGGGTCCTAGCGATTTGTTGCAGTTCATCTTTTGCTTTTTCAAGGTATGCCTGAAGCCATTCTAAGTTTCTTCAACTGCCGTCCTTCCTGGCCATCCTTGATTTGTCGCTCCCTGCTGTTGTTTTATTTTCGAATATGTTGCTTCTCTTGTTCTAATAGTGAACTCTATGTACTGATGATCGCTGAGAGTTAGTTCTTCCCGTGTTCTCCAGTTTAAGACTCTGGCGGCAACCTTTGAATTTTCAACCTTTGAAAATTTTCCTTTTCCTTCATTTAGAATTGTCAAGTCTAATCCCCCGAATATTTCGGCCAGTGTTTCTCCTCTTCTGTCCAGTCTTGGAGATCCTCATTCTGGCGACTTACAATTGAAATCTCCAGCTATGAGTAGTTGCCTCATGGAGACTTCTTTCAAGTTTGTCTAGTTGAATTACAAATGCCTCGTATGGGTATTTGCAGAGCAGTAAATACGCATACCTCCAATATCTACCCAAACGTAGTTTTCTGCCTGTTAATCTGCCTCTCTTACTTGCAGGTTCGAATGGAAAACTGCGATCGCCGCTTTGCCGGTCAGATCCTGAAACAATAATCAGAACCCAAATTCTGGCTTGTTATGCTGCTTACTAATAAGCAGCACATATGTTTTTCTCTCCACGGCTGTTTCTATGAGGATATCTTGCGCTTCTCTGCCCCTACCTAAATTAATTTGTAAACACTTCATATTTTTTGGCTATCCTCAGTTTCTTTTGGAACGCCTCACAATTCCAACTACCTAGGATATGCTAGTTAGACTGGCCAGTTCTATTGCAGACCACGCAATAGGCTCCTTTCCGCATGTGCGGCAACGTTTTGAATTGTCTGGTCCCTTACAATCGCTTGCTATGTATCTGAGACCTAAGCATCTACAGCGTTTAGATATTTCCAAATTTTGTTACACGGTACCGAACCCAGCCAATTCGAATCCTTCCGTCCTTCAATACCGTAGCTGCGGCTCTTGGGGACATTATTATGTTACTATGGCTACTTGTGCTTCACCGTATCCTTTTCGAATGCTCCTCACTATAACAGACTCCGAATCTATTTCGCCTACGACGGCTTTAATCGAAGTAATCACATCAACCGCTTCTGTGTTACAATCTAGGTCCCTCAAAACTAGGGTAGTAGTCCTCTCCATTTTACGAACTAGTGCTTCTTCCCGATGGTCGTGGCCAGTGTATTTCAGTTACTTCCTCCTTTACAGTCACTTCCTCCTTTAATTTCAATTAGGGGTTCGCTTTATTCACGAAACTACCACACCTCGCTCATCCGGATTCACCGAAGTTTTAATACTCTTAAGAGCATCAATGTTGGACAGCGTCTTCGTGCGAACTGCTACCGCTTCAGTGCGTATTCGCCTTTTTGTCTGTCTAGTCTTGTCTGTCGAGTCTTGTCTGTCGAGTCTTGTCTCTCTTGTCTTGTCTGTCTAATCTTCTCTGTCTAGTCTTGTCTGTCTAGCCTTACCTGTCTAGTCTTGTCTGTCTAGTCTAGCCTGTCTAGTCTTGTCTGTCTACTCTTGTCTGTCTAGTCTTGTCTGTCTAGTATTATCTGTCTAGTCTTGTCTGTCTATTCTTGTCTGTGTAGTCATGTCTCTCTAGACATGTCTGTCTAGTCTTGTCTATCTAGTCTTGTCTGTCTAGTCTTGTCTGTCTAGTCTTGACTGTCTAAGCTTGTCTGTCTAGTCTTGTCTGTCTAGTCCTGTCTGTCTAGTCTTGTCTGTCTAGTCTTGTCTGTCTAGTCTTGTCTGTCTAGTCTTGTCTGTGTAGTCTTGTCTGTCTAGTCTTGTCAGTCTAGTCTTGTCTGTCTAGTCTTGTCTGTATAGTCTTGTCTATCTAGTCTTGTCTCTCTAGTCTTGTCTGTCTAAGCTTGTCTGTCTAGTCTTGTCTGTCTAGTCTTGTCTGTCTAGTATTATCTGTCTAGTCTTGTCTGTCTATTCTTGTCTGTGTAGTCATGTCTCTCTAGACATGTCTGTCTAGTCTTGTCTGTCTAGTCTTGTCTGTCTAGTCTTGTCTGTCTAGTCTTGTCTGTCTAGTCTTGTCTGTGTAGTCTTGTCTGTCTAGTCTTGTCAGTCTAGTCTTGTCTGTCTAGTCTTGTCTGTCTAGTCTTGTCTGTCTAGTCTTGTCTGTCTAGTCTTGTCTGTCTAGTCTTGTCTGTCTAGTCTTGTCTGTCTAGTCTTGTCTGTCTAGTCTTGTCTGTCTAGTCTTGTCTGTCTAGTCTTGTCTGTCTAGTCTTGTCTGTCTAGTCTTGTCTGTCTAGTCTTGTCTGTCTAGTCTTGTCTGTCTAGTCTTGTCTGTCTAGTCTTGTCTGTCTAGTCTTGTCTGTCTAGTCTTGTCTGTCTAGTCTTGTCTGTCTAGTCTTGTCTGTCTAGTCTTGTCTGTCTAGTCTTGTCTGTCTAGTCTTGTCTGTCTAGTCTTGTCTGTCTAGTCTTGTCTGTCTAGTCTTGTCTGTCTAGTCTTGTCTGTCTAGTCTTGTCTGTCTAGTCTTGTCTGTCTAGTCTTGTCTGTCTAGTCTTGTCTGTCTAGTCTTGTCTGTCTAGTCTTGTCTGTCTAGTCTTGTCTGTCTAGTCTTGTCTGTCTAGTCTTGTCTGTCTAGTCTTGTCTGTCTAGTCTTGTCTGTCTAGTCTTGTCTGTCTAGTCTTGTCTGTCTAGTCTTGTCTGTCTAGTCTTGTCTGTCTAGTCTTGTCTGTCTAGTCTTGTCTGTCTAGTCTTGTCTGTCTAGTCTTGTCTGTCTAGTCTTGTCTGTCTAGTCTTGTCTGTCTAGTCTTGTCTGTCTAGTCTTGTCTGTCTAGTCTTGTCTGTCTAGTCTTGTCTGTCTAGTCTTGTCTGTCTAGTCTTGTCTGTCTAGTCTTGTCTGTCTAGTCTTGTCTGTCTAGTCTTGTCTGTCTAGTCTTGTCTGTCTAGTCTTGTCTGTCTAGTCTTGTCTGTCTAGTCTTGTCTGTCTAGTCTTGTCTGTCTAGTCTTGTCTGTCTAGTCTTGTCTGTCTAGTCTTGTCTGTCTAGTCTTGTCTGTCTAGTCTTGTCTGTCTAGTCTTGTCTGTCTAGTCTTGTCTGTCTAGTCTTGTCTGTCTAGTCTTGTCTGTCTAGTCTTGTCTGTCTAGTCTTGTCTGTCTAGTCTTGTCTGTCTAGTCTTGTCTGTCTAGTCTTGTCTGTCTAGTCTTGTCTGTCTAGTCTTGTCTGTCTAGTCTTGTCTGTCTAGTCTTGTCTGTCTAGTCTTGTCTGTCTAGTCTTGTCTGTCTAGTCTTGTCTGTCTAGTCTTGTCTGTCTAGTCTTGTCTGTCTAGTCTTGTCTGTCTAGTCTTGTCTGTCTAGTCTTGTCTGTCTAGTCTTGTCTGTCTAGTCTTGTCTGTCTAGTCTTGTCTGTCTAGTCTTGTCTGTCTAGTCTTGTCTGTCTAGTCTTGTCTGTCTAGTCTTGTCTGTCTAGTCTTGTCTGTCTAGTCTTGTCTGTCTAGTCTTGTCTGTCTAGTCTTGTCTGTCTAGTCTTGTCTGTCTAGTCTTGTCTGTCTAGTCTTGTCTGTCTAGTCTTGTCTGTCTAGTCTTGTCTGTCTAGTCTTGTCTGTCTAGTCTTGTCTGTCTAGTCTTGTCTGTCTAGTCTTGTCTGTCTAGTCTTGTCTGTCTAGTCTTGTCTGTCTAGTCTTGTCTGTCTAGTCTTGTCTGTCTAGTCTTGTCTGTCTAGTCTTGTCTGTCTAGTCTTGTCTGTCTAGTCTTGTCTGTCTAGTCTTGTCTGTCTAGTCTTGTCTGTCTAGTCTTGTCTGTCTAGTCTTGTCTGTCTAGTCTTGTCTGTCTAGTCTTGTCTGTCTAGTCTTGTCTGTCTAGTCTTGTCTGTCTAGTCTTGTCTGTCTAGTCTTGTCTGTCTAGTCTTGTCTGTCTAGTCTTGTCTGTCTAGTCTTGTCTGTCTAGTCTTGTCTGTCTAGTCTTGTCTGTCTAGTCTTGTCTGTCTAGTCTTGTCTGTCTAGTCTTGTCTGTCTAGTCTTGTCTGTCTAGTCTTGTCTGTCTAGTCTTGTCTGTCTAGTCTTGTCTGTCTAGTCTTGTCTGTCTAGTCTTGTCTGTCTAGTCTTGTCTGTCTAGTCTTGTCTGTCTAGTCTTGTCTGTCTAGTCTTGTCTGTCTAGTCTTGTCTGTCTAGTCTTGTCTGTCTAGTCTTGTCTGTCTAGTCTTGTCTGTCTAGTCTTGTCTGTCTAGTCTTGTCTGTCTAGTCTTGTCTGTCTAGTCTTGTCTGTCTAGTCTTGTCTGTCTAGTCTTGTCTGTCTAGTCTTGTCTGTCTAGTCTTGTCTGTCTAGTCTTGTCTGTCTAGTCTTGTCTGTCTAGTCTTGTCTGTCTAGTCTTGTCTGTCTAGTCTTGTCTGTCTAGTCTTGTCTGTCTAGTCTTGTCTGTCTAGTCTTGTCTGTCTAGTCTTGTCTGTCTAGTCTTGTCTGTCTAGTCTTGTCTGTCTAGTCTTGTCTGTCTAGTCTTGTCTGTCTAGTCTTGTCTGTCTAGTCTTGTCTGTCTAGTCTTGTCTGTCTAGTCTTGTCTGTCTAGTCTTGTCTGTCTAGTCTTGTCTGTCTAGTCTTGTCTGTCTAGTCTTGTCTGTCTAGTCTTGTCTGTCTAGTCTTGTCTGTCTAGTCTTGTCTGTCTAGTCTTGTCTGTCTAGTCTTGTCTGTCTAGTCTTGTCTGTCTAGTCTTGTCTGTCTAGTCTTGTCTGTCTAGTCTTGTCTGTCTAGTCTTGTCTGTCTAGTCTTGTCTGTCTAGTCTTGTCTGTCTAGTCTTGTCTGTCTAGTCTTGTCTGTCTAGTCTTGTCTGTCTAGTCTTGTCTGTCTAGTCTTGTCTGTCTAGTCTTGTCTGTCTAGTCTTGTCTGTCTAGTCTTGTCTGTCTAGTCTTGTCTGTCTAGTCTTGTCTGTCTAGTCTTGTCTGTCTAGTCTTGTCTGTCTAGTCTTGTCTGTCTAGTCTTGTCTGTCTAGTCTTGTCTGTCTAGTCTTGTCTGTCTAGTCTTGTCTGTCTAGTCTTGTCTGTCTAGTCTTGTCTGTCTAGTCTTGTCTGTCTAGTCTTGTCTGTCTAGTCTTGTCTGTCTAGTCTTGTCTGTCTAGTCTTGTCTGTCTAGTCTTGTCTGTCTAGTCTTGTCTGTCTAGTTCTTGTCTGTCTAGTCTTGTCTGTCTAGTCTTGTCTGTCTAGTCTTGTCTGTCTAGTCTTGTCTGTCTAGTCTTGTCTGTCTAGTCTTGTCTGTCTAGTCTTGTCTGTCTAGTCTTGTCTGTCTAGTCTTGTCTGTCTAGTCTTGTCTGTCTAGTCTTGTCTGTCTAGTCTTGTCTGTCTAGTCTTGTCTGTCTAGTCTTGTCTGTCTAGTCTTGTCTGTCTAGTCTTGTCTGTCTAGTCTTGTCTGTCTAGTCTTGTCTGTCTAGTCTTGTCTGTCTAGTCTTGTCTGTCTAGTCTTGTCTGTCTAGTCTTGTCTGTCTAGTCTTGTCTGTCTAGTCTTGTCTGTCTAGTCTTGTCTGTCTAGTCTTGTCTGTCTAGTCTTGTCTGTCTAGTCTTGTCTGTCTAGTCTTGTCTGTCTAGTCTTGTCTGTCTAGTCTTGTCTGTCTAGTCTTGTCTGTCTAGTCTTGTCTGTCTAGTCTTGTCTGTTCTAGTCTTGTCTGTCTAGTCTTGTCTGTCTAGTCTTGTCTGTCTAGTCTTGTCTGTCTAGTCTTGTCTGTCTAGTCTTGTCTGTCTAGTCTTGTCTGTCTAGTCTTGTCTGTCTAGTCTTGTCTGTCTAGTCTTGTCTGTCTAGTCTTGTCTGTCTAGTCTTGTCTGTCTAGTCTTGTCTGTCTAGTCTTGTCTGTCTAGTCTTGTCTGTCTAGTCTTGTTCTAGTCTTGTCTGTCTAGTCTTGTCTGTCTAGTCTTGTCTGTCTAGTCTTGTCTGTCTAGTCTTGTCTGTCTAGTCTTGTCTGTCTAGTCTTGTCTGTCTAGTCTTGTCTGTCTAGTCTTGTCTGTCTAGTCTTGTCTGTCTAGTCTTGTCTGTCTAGTCTTGTCTGTCTAGTCTTGTCTGTCTAGTCTTGTCTGTCTAGTCTTGTCTGTCTAGTCTTGTCTGTCTAGTCTTGTCTGTCTAGTCTTGTCTGTCTAGTCTTGTCTGTCTAGTCTTGTCTGTCTAGTCTTGTCTGTCTAGTCTTGTCTGTCTAGTCTTGTCTGTCTAGTCTTGTCTGTCTAGTCTTGTCTGTCTAGTCTTGTCTGTCTAGTCTTGTCTGTCTAGTCTTGTCTGTCTAGTCTTGTCTGTCTAGTCTTGTCTGTCTAGTCTTGTCTGTCTAGTCTTGTCTGTCTAGTCTTGTCTGTCTAGTCTTGTCTGTCTAGTCTTGTCTGTCTAGTCTTGTCTGTCTAGTCTTGTCTGTCTAGTCTTGTCTGTCTAGTCTTGTCTGTCTAGTCTTGTCTGTCTAGTCTTGTCTGTCTAGTCTTGTCTGTCTAGTCTTGTCTGTCTAGTCTTGTCTGTCTAGTCTTGTCTGTCTAGTCTTGTCTGTCTAGTCTTGTCTGTCTAGTCTTGTCTGTCTAGTCTTGTCTGTCTAGTCTTGTCTGTCTAGTCTTGTCTGTCTAGTCTTGTCTGTCTAGTCTTGTCTGTCTAGTCTTGTCTGTCTAGTCTTGTCTGTCTAGTCTTGTCTGTCTAGTCTTGTCTGTCTAGTCTTGTCTGTCTAGTCTTGTCTGTCTAGTCTTGTCTGTCTAGTCTTGTCTGTCTAGTCTTGTCTGTCTAGTCTTGTCTGTCTAGTCTTGTCTGTCTAGTCTTGTCTGTCTAGTCTTGTCTGTCTAGTCTTGTCTGTCTAGTCTTGTCTGTCTAGTCTTGTCTGTCTAGTCTTGTCTGTCTAGTCTTGTCTGTCTAGTCTTGTCTGTCTAGTCTTGTCTGTCTAGTCTTGTCTGTCTAGTCTTGTCTGTCTAGTCTTGTCTGTCTAGTCTTGTCTGTCTAGTCTTGTCTGTCTAGTCTTGTCTGTCTAGTCTTGTCTGTCTAGTCTTGTCTGTCTAGTCTTGTCTGTCTAGTCTTGTCTGTCTAGTCTTGTCTGTCTAGTCTTGTCTGTCTAGTCTTGTCTGTCTAGTCTTGTCTGTCTAGTCTTGTCTGTCTAGTCTTGTCTGTCTAGTCTTGTCTGTCTAGTCTTGTCTGTCTAGTCTTGTCTGTCTAGTCTTGTCTGTCTAGTCTTGTCTGTCTAGTCTTGTCTGTCTAGTCTTGTCTGTCTAGTCTTGTCTGTCTAGTCTTGTCTGTCTAGTCTTGTCTGTCTAGTCTTGTCTGTCTAGTCTTGTCTGTCTAGTCTTGTCTGTCTAGTCTTGTCTGTCTAGTCTTGTCTGTCTAGTCTTGTCTGTCTAGTCTTGTCTGTCTAGTCTTGTCTGTCTAGTCTTGTCTGTCTAGTCTTGTCTGTCTAGTCTTGTCTGTCTAGTCTTGTCTGTCTAGTCTTGTCTGTCTAGTCTTGTCTGTCTAGTCTTGTCTGTCTAGTCTTGTCTGTCTAGTCTTGTCTGTCTAGTCTTGTCTGTCTAGTCTTGTCTGTCTAGTCTTGTCTGTCTAGTCTTGTCTGTCTAGTCTTGTCTGTCTAGTCTTGTCTGTCTAGTCTTGTCTGTCTAGTCTTGTCTGTCTAGTCTTGTCTGTCTAGTCTTGTCTGTCTAGTCTTGTCTGTGCTAGTCTTGTCTGTCTAGTCCTTGTCTGTCTAGTCTTGTCTGTCTAGTCTTGTCTGTCTAGTCTTGTCTGTCTAGTCTTGTCTGTCTAGTCTTGTCTGTCTAGTCTTGTCTGTCTAGTCTTGTCTGTCTAGTCTTGTCTGTCTAGTCTTGTCTGTCTAGTCTTGTCTGTCTAGTCTTGTCTGTCTAGTCTTGTCTGTCTAGTCTTGTCTGTCTAGTCTTGTCTGTCTAGTCTTGTCTGTCTAGTCTTGTCTGTCTAGTCTTGTCTGTCTAGTCTTGTCTGTCTAGTCTTGTCTGTCTAGTCTTGTCTGTCTAGTCTTGTCTGTCTAGTCTTGTCTGTCTAGTCTTGTCTGTCTAGTCTTGTCTGTCTAGTCTTGTCTGTCTAGTCTTGTCTGTCTAGTCTTGTCTGTCTAGTCTTGTCTGTCTAGTCTTGTCTGTCTAGTCTTGTCTGTCTAGTCTTGTCTGTCTAGTCTTGTCTGTCTAGTCTTGTCTGTCTAGTTTTGTCTGTCTAGTCTTGTCTGTCTAGTCTTGTCTGTCTAGTCTTGTCTGTCTAGTCTTGTCTGTCTAGTCTTGTCTGTCTAGTCTTGTCTGTCTAGTCTTGTCTGTCTAGTCTTGTCTGTCTAGTCTTGTCTGTCTAGTCTTGTCAGTCTAGTCTTGTCTGTCTAGTCTTGTCTGTCTAGTCTTGTCTGTCTAGTCTTGTCTATCTAGCTTTGTCTGCCTAGCCTTGCCTGTCTAGCCTTGCCTGTCTAGTCTTGTCTATCTAGCCTTGTCTGCCTATCCTTGCCTGTCTAGTCTTGTCTGTCTAGTCTTGCCTGTGTAGTCTTGTCTGTCTGGTCTCGCCTGTCTAGTCTTGTCTGTCTACTCTTGTCTGTCTAGTCTTGTCTGTCTAGTATTGTCTGTCTAGTCTTGTCTGTTTGGTCTTCCCTGTTCAGTCTTGTTTGTCGAGTCGTGTCTATCTAGTGTTGTCTGCCTAGTCTTGTCTGTCTAGTCTTGTGTGTCCAGTCTTGGCTTTCTTCTTCTTTCTTCCACTCCAATCAGAAACGTATCATACGCAAAAGCAACCTCTTCTCAGGATGATAAACCCGTAATTGACGTAAAGGAATTGACGGCAGCTCTTATTCCTTTAATTATGTCCACCGTGAAAGAGATCATTTCTAACGAGATACAAGAACAAAAGGAGAACAACCCAGTGCATAATATTCTAGTTCCTAGCACCGACCAAAATAGCTCATCCGAGGTTGTGGAAGTCATTGCACCATCACCACCCATTCCACAAGATCCGTTTAATACATTCAGGACACCCACTACGTCAGAAAAGGACAAACGGAAAAACACCGGCCTCCATATTCGCTCTCCGTCCATCTCTGAAGAGGGCTCAGAATCAGAAACAGACCCAAAGAAATGCTGAGTCAAGAAGAAGAGTAAAGGGTGGGAAAGAAACAGACTCCGCCCAAGAATACCATCTCCAGAAAAAGACACTGCCAAACACATTAATAGCAAACGATAACACTTTATACAAAATTGAAAATACTACAACTAAACCTAAACCGCTCTAAGGCAGCACACAATCTTTTGGAACAGGCTTTATACGAAAATGGTATAGATATTGTGTTAGGTCAAGAACCATATAAACATATAGCCGACAACTGTTTTCACGACTCAGATCGCGATTGTTTTGTTAGTATCAATAAAACATCGTCGGTAATATCTTACAACAGCGGCAAAGGATTTGTTTGTGTCGAATTACCAAGTTTTTATGTATATTCATGCTATGTGTCTCCAAGGAAAACTCCCGGGGAATTCTATCATATTAAAATACACCTACCTTCTCAAATCACAATGGTTCTTCTCTGATAGACGTTACAATGGCGATATTGTGTCTCGGCTGAAAAATTAGCGGTTGGAAAGTCGATTTGCAACAGGAAAACCTAAGTGATCATTGGTGGTACATAACGTAACCTCGGTGGCCTATGCCGACGACCTGGCAGTCATCGTCCGTGGTAGAAACACTTCAAAACTTCCAGAAGCCGCTCAAAACGCTGTAGAAATAATACAGCAACAGCTGACAGAAATGGCAATTAAAATGGCACCTGCTAACACCGAAATGGCAATTCTCACAGGCAGAAGGAAACTTAATAGTCTGTCGGTAAAAATTGGGAATACTATAGTTACAAGTAAGCCGGCTATTAAGTATTTGGGTGTATACTTGGATAAAAACACTCGTATGACTACTCACATCAAAATCAAGTGCGAGAAAGTCAATAAATCATTAATGGCTCTCACTAGAATCACCCCAAATCTATGGGGACCGCGCGAAAGGAAACGCCGATTGCTTATGATCGCTGCGTCCTCAACTATCATGTACGGGGCACCAATCTGGTCACAGGCGCTTAAATATTCCTTATACAGAAATAAACTAGAAGCCCTTAACGATAAATGTCTGTTAAAGTGATTTCGGCATACAGAACCGTATCCACGGCTGCAGTAACAGCTTTAGCCTCACTTCCGCCTATCGATTTGAGGATTCGGGAGATGGTAAGCATTTATCGGCAAGGGAAGAACAGTAGGTCTGATGCAAAAACCAAATGCATGGATGAATGGCAGCAGAGATGGGAAGGATACGACGGATGGACGAAAACTTTTATTAAGGACGTGAGACAATGGAAGGAAAGAAAGTTGGGAGAGGTAGGTTTTATACCTCATGGGGTTTTTGGATCATTCCTTTTTAAAATCAAAAAGCAAGATAACCCCATCTGTAGGTTCTGTATGGAGATCGACACCGCCGAACATACCATCTTTCAGTGCATAAAATGGACGGACAACCGACTAACAGCAAATCGGTTATGCGGCACAGTAGTTTCTACAACAAACGTGGTAGACTTACTCCTTAGAACAGAAGCAGACTGGAATGCAATAACGGCAATGATGAGGGACATAATGAAAGGAAAAGAAAGACACGAAAGAGAGACCCGGATCTAGAAACGGATGGGAACATTAAAGATGTTTCAGATGCGAGGGTAATACAAAACCGGTAGAGATACTAACAGGCACCCCGAAGTAATGCCAATGGCGGTTCCAGGGTATTCCTGTTGGAATTATATTTACCAGCTCAGCTAGTTCTCATATTATTTTGTTAAATAAAACTGTAGTCTTGAAAAAAAAAGTCTTGGCTTTCTAGTCTTGTCTGCTTAGTCTTGTCTACCTAGTTTTATCTGTCCAGTCTTATCTGTTTAGTCTTGCCTGTCTAGTCTTGTGTATCTAGTCTTGTCTTATAGTCTAGTCTGTCTACTCTAGTCTTGTCGGCTTAGCCGTTATATGCTTAGTCTGATTTTATCTGTTTAATCTTTTTCTTTCTTACCATCCCTATATAATTATGTCTATTTTCTGTCTTCTAATTTGTCTTATTTTAATGTGGCTATCGTAGTCTGCATACACGACTAGACCGATAAAACTTGTTTTCCGCGATTCTGAGAAAATGTATGTCTCTCTAAGTCGATATAAAAAACTCACGTAGTCTTGTTCAAATTTTCAAGAATAAATTGAGATTTTATCTCATGATTTATCTTGCTTTGTGAAATATAGGCGACCTGTTGATAATAAATGGCTGATCTGTTTACTCAATTTTTCAAGTTGGAGCAAAATAAATCCAAACGAAATATTATAAATGTATTTCACTCATTTGTTGCATTGTTTACTCTTTGCATTTCGCATGATCTAGTCTTGTCTTAATCTCCCCTGTATAGTTGTCTGTCTAGTTTTGACTAATTTGTTGTCACCTAGCCTGGAATACTTTTTTATCTTCTAGTGTAGAATGTAAACAAAGTTATCATTTCAATTAATTTATGTTGAAAGAATTTGATAAATCATGAAATTCAAGTGGTATGATAAATTGAAAAGATTTTCTCCTTAAATTGTTGATAATTGCAGGCAGAAGGAATAAAAAACTTTTATTTATTTGTTGGAGGGATTAGTTAACAGGATCGCGCATAATCAAATTAAGAGTTTTCCAAAGTGAAGTGAAAAAACGCGCTCGAGCCTACGACAAATATTGACCGAAAATTACATAACAGCAAACGAAAGAAACATCATCGTGTATACGAACTACATTTACACATAGTTGCTTCCCCTCCCGCCACCGCGCACTCTTTCCCGCTCCCTTTGCCCCGGCGGTCGACAAATATGAAGCTGATAGTGTTATCAGCGACTTCCAGCCATATAACTTTTTTCCAACAAGAAACTAAATTGTAACGTACAGTGAGTAAGTGAGGAGATTTAAAAGTTTCTTGCAAAGTTTGAAATATTTTGCGATTGTTGGATTTAAAATATAGTTTATTCTTACAATGATAGCTCATGTAATATTTAGCCATCCACCAGTGATTATTATAGACGTAAACATTTGTTTCAGAAATTTTGAACTTAATTAACAATATTAATTTAAACAATATTTAAAACACAATTTAGCAAAATATATTACAGACATTGATTGTGCTTAATAAAATTTCTTTCAGCAATTTTGAACTTCAATATTAATTTAAATGATAATTAAAACACAATTTTGCAAGAAATTTAAATATAATAATAGTTTATGATACAAGTGTGTGAAGAAAGGCTTTTGTGCATGAGTTGCAAAGTTTAAAACACGAGCCGGAGGCGAGTGCTTTAATCGCAATGAGTGCACAAAAACCTTTCATACACGTGTGGTATCATACATTATTTTATCTACGAAGCATGTCAAAATACTGTTGAATCTACAAAAAATGTTTCTTACCGACAATATTGAAAAATTGTAATTTTGACATACAAAATACTTCAAATCACTGACTCAATAAGGTTAGAAAGTTCAGCGCCTTCGTGGGAAAAATTGCTAACTAGTAAAAACGCACAGTGACGGAAACATTATTTGGTAGTTGTCGATGTAATCTAGGTTAACCTATATTTTATCTAGATTACGTTATGGTTAGGTTAAGTTATAATACAGCCAGATAAATCCCAATTGAGAGGCCGAGACTTCTTGAATCAAAATAAGAAAAATTAATTCAATTTTGATAGACGTCAGAAAACTTATTTTCACTACGTCTATGTTTATTGCTTAGTGACGCGAGTTGTTGCCATAGCAACAACAAACAGAAATCGTTTAATAATGCTCGTTTAATAACTTCATTTGATTTACATTGGACTTTTACGCACCGTTTGGATACTTTTACACACGATTATAATAATGGCATCCTCCACAAACAATAATTTACTTATTACTGTGTTCATTTTGTTATGCGAGTAGATAAAATGAAGTTACAATAGTAAATGTTCTAAATGAGTTAGATGCAATATTAATCTTATATTTGTTCATTTAAGATTCAATCTGAGCCTTCAAACTATTCACATTTCTTGTGTCTGGATGGCGGAGAAGAGAAGAAATATGTACTGAAAATATTCACATACGGCTATCGACCACAATATTACCTATGTAGTAATTTTATTGCATGATATTACCTATATAGACATGTATGTATTAGTTTTTAATTCTACATTATAACAGGTCGATAAACCAGAGTAACTATGTCTAAGATGAGAAGATTTTTGAAATTTTAAGCGTTTTAGCGAAACTTTATATATTTTCCGACTAATTTTGGCATGATGAATTCAATGGTAAAAACTAGAAATCTCTAGGATAAACCTTTCAAAAGTTATTCTGAGAATTCGGCGAAAATACAAAAATATTAATTTTGATAAAATGGTAAAAGTTCTTGCAAAATACAAAATTGCCTTTAATAGTATATTACGTTACGAGAGTTGTAAGAAGCATATTACGTACGAGCGGAACCGTGACGTAATTCGGCGAGTACGTAATTGCCTTACAACTCGAGTAATGTACTATATTTTACCTACGACCACACTAACATGCAATGTCAATTAGTTGTCAATTGTCCGTTAGTTTGAATTGTGGCACGGGGGGCGCTGAACGTATGAGCACGTAGTAGCAGCTCTCAACCAATCAACGAATAGTAAACCAAACGCGCGTGTGTGTTATCAATCATAACTTATCATTAATCGCGGACTGTTACATACGTGTGTGTTATGATGTATTTTCATAGTCCACGAACGGTATAATAATGGACATTTACAATAGTGGTCGTAGTTAAAAGCATTTTTTTGCTAATTACTTCTTCTTCAGCCTTTCTTTATCCACTACTGAGTATAGGCCTCTTCCAGACTTTTCCACGTGTCTCTATTTTGGGCGACTTAGTACCAGTTTCTGCCAGTAATTTGTATGATATCGTCAAGCCATCGTTGCTGAGGACTTCCAACACTCTGCTTTCTTAGTCTTGGTCGCCATTTTAGGATGCGTATTGTCCACGGGTCAAGGTTTTGTCTTGCTATGTGTTCAACCCACCACCATTTTACTTTTGGCCGCGTTCTTATTTCGATATTACGTTTCGATATTTGTAAGTTAAGCTTATTCCGAGCATAAAATTGATTTTTCTTCGTCTGTTTTATAATAGGTTGCTTCCGTTGTGTGCGTTGTTACCGTCAGTTAGGGTGGGTATTTCATCATGTTGTTCCAGAATTCTTTTGGTGGTTCTCCACATTCCTGGATCCTGAGGTTTGAGAGTGGCTATGTGGCTTTGATATGATTCGTGCCTGTGGTTATCGAGTGCCAATTTGATTTTGTGGGATAAGTTGAAAGATGTTTTTTATTTCCGGGTGTCTGTTAATTTGCCATTCGCGTTGCTTTGCTCTTCTTCTTTATTAGGTATAGCATGTGTGGAGGTGGAATGATTTCCAATTTTAGTAGATCACGTCTCGCTTAAAGAAATAGCTAGCAAAATGTAATTTGCATATTTATAATTAACTGAATATAGCCAAATAAACAAAACAATCCGCAATGAAATCCGAAAAGTCTTAAGAATATATAACACCAAACTAATTCAAGACACCATAAGAGACAATATGAATATACTCAACGCGAGCTTTAAAGAAGGCTATTTTCCAAAAAACTGGAAACATGAACATGCGCTCATGTTTTACAAACCTGGCAAAGAAAAGCAAAAAGAGGAAAGCTATAGACCTATAAGCCTCGTGCCGACTATATCTAAGATGTTGGAAATAACGATCCTTCAGAGAATCAATGAATTCCTGGAAGCGAATAACATCTTGCCACCCTTCCAGTTTGCATTCAGGAAATCACACTCAACGAACCATCAACTGCTTCGCCTAACTGAAACTATCGAGAAAGGATATGAGGACAAGAAATACTCCATTGTGGCATTTATAGACGTAGCTCAAGCATTCGATCGAGTGTGAATCGACGGCCTAAAATACAAGCTTCAACAGCTAAATCTGTCAATCAAGCTATCTACTAATATTATTATATTCCTTTCTCACAGAAAGAACCTTCGCAGTAATAATCCACGCGGAACTATCAGATGCCGGAACCATTAAGGCATGGGTCCCATAGGGAAGCATTCTTGACCCAACTTTATGTAATATATATATGCACGATATTCCCGTTCCTCCTCAAGCGCTACTCTCAATATATGCAGACGACACAGCTATTATAACCCAACACCACGACCTTGAAGTTGCAGCAGAACAACTCCAATTAACTTTGAACTTCATCAACGACTGGTTTTCTCAATGGCGGGTAAAAATAAACTGTATAAAAACCTACCGCCAATCGAATTAGGAGGAAATGTAATAAGATATAACCAAGAAGCCTTAAAGTACCTGGGTGTGCATCTAGATACTCGCATGGAGAAATGGAGCCTTCATGTAAATAAAAAGATCTACCAAGCATACGCCAGACTGTCTCAATTATACTCTCTAATAAATAGAAAATCGGCCCTACAACAAAAATCTTCTTTACTTCTCTATAAATCTCTTATAAGACCCGAAATAACATACGCGTGCCCCATTTGGTGCACCACATCAAAAACTAATTTCGAAAAACTGCAGACAGTTTCGAAGAAAACTCTACGAATAATCCTAAATGCTCCTTGGTTTAGCAGAAACAAGCAGATACATCAGGAATTAAATGAACCCACCGTCAAGGAGTATACAATAAATTTTTTTGAAAAAATCCACCAATGCCCCAGTGCCTTCTTCTACCAACTCGGACAACGTAACATCTACACCAGACTCAAAAGAAAACTCCCACAGGACATCACCGATCCCGACTCAGAAAACAGCGAAAGTGAATAAACAGTGATAGTGATTTAAATAGTGACAAATTACCAACATTAGAACCCTCAGCAGACAAAGCTGGCTTACGCTAAGTACCAACAGTCAAAATAATTAATTGTTAAAACTACTGTGATTGACAAATTAATTATGTCGAACCGGTATACTTATAATAAAAAAAATGGGAAACATGCTCTGTATTACTGGTTCTCAAACTTATTTTCGCGTAGTATTCATATGCAGTTCTGAGAGCATTTTTCCTGCTGAATACAAATATGCAAATTACATTTTGCTATCTATTTCCTTAAGGTCTGTTGAATTTGGGAAACGATTCTCTCTGTATGAACAGTTGTCAAACTTTTTTTTCGTGTACTATTCATGAGTAATTTTGAAAGCATTTTTCCTGTTGATTACAAATATGCAAATTACACTTTGCCAGTTATTTCCTTAAGCTAAAATTGCGAAACAATGCTCAATATCGGCTGTTCTCAAACTTGTGTTTTCACGTACCATTTATGTGAAACTCTGAAAGCATTTTGTCTCATAATTACAAATATGCAAATTGTCTGCTAAAATTGGAAAACGATACTCTATATCAGCGGTTCTTAATTTTTTTTTTGCATAACATTCATGTGTTATTCTGTAAGCACTTTTCCTGCTGATTGCTGACAAATACGCAAATTACACCTTGCTAGATATTTTCTAGCGAGACATGGTCTGCTAAAATTGGGAAACGATGCTCTATATCGGCGGTTCTCAAACTGTCGCAGAACATTTATGTGCCTTGTGGATCAAACGCAAACCTGTCTTCTGTGTACATATCATAGTACAATTATGTTAGAATCATGGTACAATATCAATCAATGATAATATAGTATGTAAAAAATATGAGAAATGTTAGATTATTAATAAAATTCATGTTTTCTTTTATTATTTGAGAGCAAGTACTTGAAAGTCTGATGTCTGCTCGCATACCACCATAGGAGGCTTTATGTACCTAGTGCTGTACTGTGTGTACCCTGTACTGATGGTACACGTACCACAGTTTGAGAACCGTTGCTCTGATTGCTAGTAAGTCATGCTCTGATTGCTAGTAAGTAAATAATAATGACTAGTAAGTCTACTCTTAAAATATAAAAAAAACCGTGAATTTAATTTGAATAAACAAACCATTACAATTTATTCTAGTTCTTCATTCACAAGTTTGTTTAGTTTGTCTTAATTATGATGTCTCCTTGACTTAACTACGACTGTTTGACCTTCTGTGTCCCTTAGCTAGACGCCAGCAAAACACGTCGCGTATAGTGTACACTCAGCGTAATAATTTGAGCTACTCACGCCAGCTATCTCTCCTGGCGGCTTCACCTACACGTGCCGCAGCGACAGTCCGCGATCAAACAATGGACTTAGTTTTCCTTTTCGCTTTATTATTAGCTGCGAATAACAAACAACAAGAGGCGGTTGAAAATGTGTTGGTAATTGTTTACTTTGTTGGGAAATATTCGTATTTTGGGAATTGACATTTTGTTAAGTTTGTGTTAATAATTATTATCCGATCTATCAGTGTTTCTGTAGCAGTACTCATTCATTAATAATGTATATATAATAACAAATTAATTAATTAGTAATTTATATTGTGTAAAATATATTATTTATAATTGTGTTCAGTTTTTGGTGGTTTGAATTAGAAAGGAATTTCTGATTTTTTTATTTTATTTCATTGTAACGGTGTAAGACGGTGACGGTGTTTCTTATAAAAAGTTTAAAACGAAGTTTTTTAAACAAATAATGTCTAAATTGTCTGAATCAAGTGATATTCTTATTAAAACAGAAAATTAAGACAAGAAAATGTAATGAAAATCTTTAAATCTTTTTCTTACAATTGTCCAAAAAAAGTGATCAAAACAGAATATTGAGACAAAAATTTTTAATGAAAACCTTCCTAATTTACGTTAAAATTAAACAAATAAGTTTGATTTAATTTAATAGATTTAATACAATAACTTGTATATAATAATCTTCAATCATAATGAGTTTTAATTTTTGATAAAAATTGAAACTTTTTTTTAAATTCTTGCTGCATTTCTTGTAAATAAATTAAAAATAGAATTTTGTAAAAACAGGAGGCACGTAAAATTTGCTTTAATGCATTTTGTTAGAAACTAGTTGAGTCGAAAATAGAATTTACACTTCACAGTGGTCAAGGAAAATTTGCACAAATCTATTTTTAAAAGTTCATTTATTAAATTTACAACCTCTGCAAAAACATATTTTCAACATCATCTTAATACTTTCATCCAGACCTATTTATCTAAATTAGTCTCATTCGTGTAGTCTATCTATCAAAGATTTAGTTTGGCACTCTCTTGTCTATCTAGCTGATCTATATATTTATCACGCCGATTCTTGTCCTAACCGACAAGTCTTATCCTTACAGCCTAGTCTTGTCCGAAAAATCTAGTTTTGTTCCAACTATCTAGTCTTGTCCGGACTATCTAGTCTTATCCGAACTATATAGTCTTCTCCCAACTCTCTAGTCTTGTCCCAACTATCTAGTCTTGTTTCGACGGTCCAATCTTGCCCTAATTTTCTAGTCGTGTGCTAATTCTTAAGCTTATTTTCTGATCTTGCTACCTGTTTATCTAGCTCTGTCTATCAAATATAGCTGGACACTATCTAGTCTTAACCCTCTAACTTAACCTGACTATATAGACCTCATTCCCTAGTATTAGAATTTACACTTCATATTGGTCAAAGAAAATTGCACAATTCTGTTTTTAAAAGTTCATTGCAACCTGTGCAAAAACATATTTTCAGCATCATCTTTAGGCTGTGACTCTCTTGTCCATCTAGCCTATCTGCCTAGTTCTTGCTGCCTAGTCTTGTCCGGACTATCTAGCCTTGTCACATGTATCTAGATTTGTCCCAATTATCTAGTCTTGTCCCAACTATCTAGTTCTGTCCCAACTATTTGGTCTTGTCCCAATTATCTGGTCTTATCCCACTATCTAATCTTGTTCCGACTGTCTAATCTTGCCCTAATTTTGTAGTCTTGTGCTAATTGTTTAATAAAACCTAATTTTCTGATCTAATTCTGTCTATCAAATATACTTTGACATTATCTAGTCTTAATTCTCTAATTTAACCTGAATATATAGACTTCATTGCCTAGTATTATAATCAGCTCATCCAAGTCTGTTTATCAAATACAATTTTATCACTTTCTAGTTTCCTAAGCCCTTCCGCTCACTAGGAAGCCTGGGTGCGCAGCCAGTCTAACACTTGACGGCGTATAGGAGCCCGCGCACTAGGTGGACCACAAATAGGCATGAAGACAGTAACCAAGAATCACAAAAATATTGTATTTATTAATGAGATGGGAATAATAGATTGTGAAAAATGTATTTATTTTCAAATTTAGTACGAGGTTGATAATATTTTTAATAAAACAAAACTACAAAATAAAACAGTCCGCCATGATAAGTTGAACACCAATCAGAGTGAATTACGTCACGTGTTTGTAAACCTCATATGAACTTCGACGATCTCTGCACTCTTTAATTGTTGTTATGTGCGTTTATAAAATACTTAGTGATTTCCATTGATAAGTTGCTTAGTTTGTGTTCTCAAAACATGGAACAATGTTTTACCAAAGCAAATAGCTCTAATTTGCCTAGAGTTGATTTCTTGATGTTTTTTGAGTTTTTAGCATCAAACAAAGACTTTTGTTTAGCAAAGTCAAAAGTTGAAAGAGTTTAGAAATGTCAAAACCGCACACCACTTATACACTTCATTCAACACGCAAAACGCAAAACAGCTGATTTATTTCTTTGGCTCCCTAATTTCTCGGTCGATTTACAAACGTTTTCGAGCAGATTTTAAACTTTGAATTTCAATAGCTTTTTTTTTAATAAAACTTTGTTTTCTGCAGAATAAATATATTTTTGCAAATAGTAGATACTTTAGAATAGTATAGAATACATTTTCAAAATCAGTTTCAAATCATGCCCACATTTTCAAATCATACCCATTTCTGGCTGCGTCAGCCATTAGAACACGCCCGATTGAACGGCAGCCCATTGGCTGCGCACAGCCAGAGCGAGTGTAGCGAATGTACGTGGCTGCCGTCAGTCTCCGCGCAGTTGTCGTAGCAGCGAGAAGTATTTTGTCTTCCTAAACTTTAAAGATTGTGCGGGAGACTAGTGCGCGGGAGACCTAAACTGTCTAGTCTCGACCCTCTATCTTAATCTAACTCTCTGATCTTATTCTTGTTGTTTAATATAGATCTGACTGCCCAGTCCTGTCATAACAATATAGTTTTGTCGCTGTTATTTGCTATGCATTATATAGTGTAGTCCTGGACATATAGCCTTGCCTATAGCTTGCCTGTACAATCTTGCCTTGAATATGTATCTAGTCTTGTCCCAACTTTCGAGTTTCCTGTATGTAGTATCCCCATTGTCTAGTATCCGTTGTGAATGTCTAATTTTCCCCGAATTGTCTATTTCACCAAGACTAGTTCGGATTGTCTAATATATCCCTGAATGAATACTTCTGTACTGTCTAGTTTTATTTATTTAAATTTGTTATACTCGTCATGAATAATGTAGTGTTAATATCTTTTTACCTGCCTAGTCTTGTGAGTCAGCGAAATATATCCTAAAGCTGATCATAAATGTTCATTGTTTAATCCTGCCTTACATGTCTATTCTAGTCTTGGCCCAACTTTCGACTTCTGTCCCGATTGTCTAGTGCCCGTTGTGAATGTCTAATGTTCTCCGAATTGTCTATTTCGCTAAGACTAGTTCGGATTGTCTAATATATCCCTGACTGAATTCTTCTGTAGGTACTGTTTTTCTTTCAGCCGTTTTTTATCCACTCCTGGACATAGGCCTCTCCGCTTCTTTTCCACGTCTGTCGATCTTGTGCCTTCTGGTACCACCAGAAGGCACAATTTTATGAATGGCACAATCTGCGGCCAATTTTATGTTATCTAGCCACCTTTTTTGTGGTCGGCCCCTACTTCTAGCTGTTGCTCTTGGACGCCATTGTGTTTTTTTTGTCATAATTCTGTCTTGCAACATGACCTATCCAGCTCCATTTTAACTTGGCTACACGCTCCACTATGTCGGTTACTCTTGACCTCTCTCTCACTGTTTCGTTCCTGACTCGGTCCTTCAGTGATATTCCCAGCATCGCGCATTCCATAGCCCTTTGTGTAGTTCATAGTCGCTTGAAACTGTTTTTTTTTTGTGAGGCTCATTGTTTCGAACACGTACCCCGCTACAGGTAGAACGCACATATTGTATACTTTGCTCTTGAGATTTATTGGTACGTTCTCGTTTTCTAAGATATACCGGAGTTTACCCAGGGCTGCCCATGTAAGTCCGATTCGCCTGGTGACTTCGGCCGTCTGGATCCCTTTCCCTAACATCATAGTGTCTCCAAGATGGTAGAGGTATATTGTTGCACGCACACGATGATATTGTTGTCTATGCAAATGTGGGGGTCGCAATGGCTCATAATCATGGTCTAGCTTAGGTTAATTTGAAGCCCAATGCTTCTTGACGCCTGATTGAGTTCTTGTAGCATTCCCTCTAGTTCATCAGGGTCGCTTGAGAAGGCAACGATATCGTCAGCGAAACGAAGGAGGCTAAGGTATGTCCCATCGATCGTTATACCTTTCTCTTCCCATCTTAGTTGTAAGCGTCTTCTAGGCATAGGATGAACAGCTTGGCTGAGATTGTATCCCCTTGACGTAGTCCTCTCTTTATATTTATTCTGTTGGTGATGAGTCCTTCCTGGATCTTGACGTGTAGTGTAGCTATCTTATAGATATTTTCGATCATGGCGGTGTATCTTGAATCCACTCTTGCATTTCTCATAGCTTTTAGGATTGATCAGGTCTCAACTGAATCGTGGATTAGGTGGATAGGGACATTATATTCGGTGGCTTCTTCGATTAGATTTCATAGTGTTTGTAGGTGATCGGTAGTGCTGTACCCTCTACGGAATCCTGCTTGTTCCACTGGCTGATAGAAATCCAATTTCTCTGTAGCTTGGCTGCAGATGATTTTTGTGAACAGCTTGTAGAGGTGTGGTATTAGGCTAATCGGGCGATAGTTTTCGATATTGGTAGTGTCTCCCTTTTTGAACAGAATTATCACTTCTGCGTTAGACCATTCGGTTGGGATTTGGCCGTCTCGCAGGCATTTGGTTATTAGTACCTGGACTGCATTTTCCAAGCTGCTTCGGCCCATTTTTAACATTTCCGTGATTTAGTCTTCTCCCGGACATTTGCCATTTTTCATTTTCTTAAGAACACCTCTTATTTATTCGACAGATATTTCTGGTATATCCTCTGACCCTACGTTTAGTTCTTTACATGGTGTTATCGTTTCGTTATCGGGCGTTTTTGACGAGTATAGGTCGGTGTAGAACTCTTGTATTACTTTTGGTAGTTGTTGTAAGTCTGAGATTTCCACTCCCTCTTTGTTCTTAAGTTTGGTTATTATTGTTTTCCCTTTGAGGGTTTGGATCTGAGCACTTTCATGTTGGCGTTTTCTCAAATTATCGTTTGGATCATGTTGGTGTTGAATGATCTTACGTCTCTACGGATATCTTTTTGATTTTTCTGTCGAGTATCTTGTACTCATTATTTCCCTTTAATTCATTTAATTCGTTGCTCTATATTTTTCTTGGTGGTTGTACTTAATTTTTGGGTACCCTACTCGTTTTACTCTCCCACATATTTTCTTTGTAGCAACTTGGGTCGCGATTTTTATCATCCTTGCAAGATGGTCTTCCTCTGATCCTATATTTGCCATATTCGTGAGATGTAAGCGTTTCTCCACTTCTTTCTTGTATTCTTCTTTGTTATTGTTTAACTCTGTGCGTGTAGAGAACCTCGATCTCTTCGTTAATTTGTTTTTCTCGTGTTTGAGGTCTATACGTAGTTTTGCTCGGACAATTCTGTGGTCGCTTCCTGTATCGAACCGGTCCAGGATTCCGACGTCCTTGCATATTGATTTGCTATTTGCGGGATTGTAGTCGATCTCATTTTTGACCGAGTTGTCCGGGCTCTTCCACATATATCTATGTTGTGGTGGTTTCTCAAAGAATGTGTTTAGGCAGTACAGATTCTCTTTTTCCAGAAAATTTGCCAGCATTTCTCCTCTGCTGTTCCTTAGGCCGAGACCTTGTTTTCAAATATACTGGGATTCGATGTTGCTGTTGGTCCACCCACTTCTGTTGGTCCATTTGGCATTGAAATCTCCTTTCACTAACGTGAAGTGTGTTTTCTCTAACTGTTTTGCTCTTGCTATATCTTCATACATTTGCTCTACTTCTTCGTGATATATATGACTCTGTTAGATATAGAAGCGTACTTCATCACTTTATGTTTCATTCGCGCATTGGCGAGAAATCCTATGCTTCCCAGATGGTCTTTATATGTTTTTCTGGTATAACACATGTCCTGAGTGTTTCCGATAGTTCTTCGATATTCCACTTAATGGATTCCAGCTCGTGGTTCAGTTCGTCATGGTATTCCTCGGATCTCATAGTGCTTATATTGCATGTAGCAATATGTTCTCGTTTGTGGCAGACTGACGGGTCAGTATGAGATTTCGAGTTAGACTTGCTACTCACCTGGGATATATTTGTAAAGATCGACGTGTTCGATTGTATTGTTCTCGTCGTGAGTAGCCTAGTGTTAATATTTTTCAGCTGCCTAGTCTGGTCCTGACTGTCTAGTCTTCTTGTGATTATTGTGCAATCAGCTTATCCTACATATATCCTAAATCTGATCCTAAATGTTTAGTATTCAATCTCGCCCTGCATGTTTACTTCAATCTCTAGACGTCCAAAATATTTAGCTCTTTTCTGATTTTCTGTGCCTGTCCTGTGACTTATCCTGAATGTGTAGTTTTGTACCGACTATCTTGTATTTTCAAATCTTGTCCCAAGTGTTTAGTCTTGTTCTGACTGTCTTCTCCCGACTAACTAATGTTATTAATTAGTAATTAGAGCGCCAGCCTCGAGCCGAGAGAGAGCATCCCAAGGTGTCTCTCGTATCGCTCTGTCTTCGTCTAGTACAGTCCAAAAGGAAAACTAAATATGTGTCCGACGTCCATTTTTCCTTACAAATACTACAATATTTTACCAGTCTTTTTGAAAACAACTTTCATTAAAATATATAAACTTCGGTTTATAATATGCTCACCGATTGAACGATCTAACTCTCTTTCTTGATACAACTCAATACAACTAGCTTTTCGCTCTGACTATATCACATCCTCCCACTCTCGACTGCACAGTTGGCTAGACAACGATGAAGGGAGGTCCTTGGGACCTCTCTCTCGGTCCGCACAAGCCAAGAGGCCAGCGCTTATTCCAGGTAGTATATATATATATATCAGTGGTCTCAACTGTCTTGTATTGATAGCCTAAACTTTTTTCGATTTCCGAGTGTCTACTCTTAGCAATCTAACAATTCTTGTTAGTCTTCCTAGTCCTTGGTCGTCTGTCTGGCCTCTGCTAGTTTTAATCTCATGGTCGAAAATTGCCCTGTTTGTCTAGCTGATTGTCTCGTCTTATTCAGACTATTTAGATTAGTCTTGGATATTATTCTCCAGTCTGTCTAGTTTTGGCAGACTGTCTAAATTTGTGCCGTCTATTATTATCCAGTCTGCCTAGTCTTCTTTTGCCTTGAATGTTTAGCCTAGTATCTAATTTTATCCTGAATGTCTAGTCTATTGTCAAATCTTTTCCCGACCGTCGAGGCTTATTCAGATTGTTTAATCTTATCTTAACTAGCTAGACTTATCATGCTCATTTAGTCTTATTCTAACTTTATTTCTAACTCATTCTCATTTAGTCTGTTAAATGTGTATGTCTAGTCTTGTTTAGATTGTCAAGATTATCTATCTAGCCGATCTATTTATTATGTTTGGCGATTCTTGTTCGGACTATCTGGTCTTGTCCCAACTATCTAGTCTTATCTCAACTATCTAGTATTGTCCGTATTGTCTAAACTATTTAGTCTAGATAGGCAGAACAAGACTTCATAAGGCTTGATCTATTTATCAAATACAGTTTTGTCACTGTCTAGTTTCTCTAATCTGTCTATTCTTGACCCTCTCTCATAATCTACCTTAAACTAATTTTCCGATCTTATTCTGATTGTTTCATGTAGATCTGACTGCCCAGCTAATATCGTTTTCGCGCTGTCTACATTCGAAAATCTGTCTAATCTTGACTTACTAACCTAATGTAAGCTATCGTAACTGTATAATATTATCCTTACTATATAGTCTAGTCCTAGATGTATAGTCTCACCTGTCTGTACAATCTTGTACTGAATATCTATCTAGACTTGTCCCAACTTTTTAGTTTTGTCCCGAGTGTCTGTTGTGAATGTCTATTTTTTTCCGCTGCAACTATTTAGTAATTTATCAACCGCGTAGTCTTGGATTGATAGTTTTAGATTGTCTAGTTTTAACTATCTGCCTAATCTTGCTAGTCTGTCTAATCTTAGCCTTTCGTTGTAGTCAGCGCAATCTGGGCTGTTAAGATGGGAATAGACAGTCTATTACGAGACTATATTGTTAAGACTTAAGACTCTGGAGGAGATTACACTATATAGCATATATATTATATTAGCGACGATATATTATATATTAGCAACGAATTAAATGAATTAAAGGGAACTAATTAGTACAAGATACTCAACAGAAAAATCAAAAAAGATTAGCCCTAGTTTTAATCTGAAGGTTGAAAATTGTTCTGTTAGACTAGCTTTATACTGATTGTCTCGTCTTATTCAGGCTAACTAGATTTGTCCCGGGTAATATTGTCCAGTCTATCTAGGCTTGGCAGACTGTCTAAATTTCTGCCGGCTATTATCATCTAGTCTGAGTAATCTTCTTTAGTCTTTAATGTGTAATCTAGTTTCTAGTTTTATCCTGCATGTCTATTGTCTAATCTCCCCCCGACCGTTGAGACTTCTGCCCGTTGCTTAATACTATATTAACTCACTAGTCTGGTCTGTCTAATCTTATTCCAACTGTTTAATGTGTATATCTAGTCTTGATCAGATTGTCAAACCGTATTTCTTGTTCTGGCTTTCTAGTCTTCTCTTGGCCCCTGAATGCATGCAAAATATACGATACCGGGGTAGCGCATTCTAAGTCTTCTCCTGGTGGTCTAACTTTGTCCCGACTGTCTAGTCTTCACAGTCTAATCTTCTCCAGAGTCTTAAGTCTTAACAATATAGTTGTAATAGACTGTGTATTCCCATCTTAACAGACCAGACTGCGCTGACTGCCTAATCTCATCCAGACTGTCTTGCTATGAAGATTTTGATCCTAGCCTTGTTGTCCCGATTTTTAAGTAGTATCGTGAAAGACTAGACTCATCGACACTGTCGAGTCGTGTCTGCTTAGTTGAAGCCAGAATTTTAGATAAAATATCAGGAGTAAATAAAAAGCAAATCTGCTATAAAAGACACAATAGGTAATAGATTCTTTTGCAGGCAATCGAGAATGATTTGTTTGGCGACGTTCCTCCTTTCACAGCCAATAAAAATAGCAAGTGTAATTTTGGAAACGTGAAGTTGCGATTTTATGGCTCTGGGGCAGATTGCGCAACCGTTCCAGATGCAAATTTTCGAGTATAACTTCGTTCCAATATCTTAAACGACCATTGGAATAAATAATTCAATTTTACATCAAATAGCTAATGACACAATAACTTACACCGAGTTACTTCAAATTCAGTTACTGTAGTTCACATTAAATTAGGTTAGGTAAGGTTAGGTTAGGTTATATTTGCCTACTTATATTATATATTTCTAATTCGTTAGTACTTACTAATAGTTGTTAATCATTTTTATCTACGACCACTATTGTAAATGCCCATTATTGTACAGTTCGTGGACTATGTAAAAACAATATATCATAACAGACACGTATATAACAGTCCGCGATTAATGATAAGTTATGATTGATAACACACACGTGCGTTTGGTTTACGATTCGTTGATTGGTTGAGAGCTGCTATTATATGCTCATACGTTCAGCGCTCCCCGTGCCACAAAACAAACTAACGAAAATTGACATTGCGTACATTGGCTTGCCTATCTATGAACACTTTTATTCCAGTTTAACCCAAATAAGTACTAAATAATAAGGTATGTAACCATTAAGAATGTATTCTTTTCATTTCTTTCAAGTTAAATAATGTCGAGTAACAGTTATATATGAAAATACTGTTGATTTTAATATTGATTAATATTGATGAAAATACAAGAACTGTTTGTTTATTATAATGTTAAATAACGATAATTAAATAAACATAACCTAATAAGAAATAAGTTTGTTACATTAAACAAATTTTTCTTATTAAACAGAAACAAAGTGTGGTCGTAGATAAAGTATAGTACATAACTCTAGTTGTACATAACTCGCTACGCGTGTCGTGCGTAACTGTTCCGCTCGTACGTAATATGCTTCTTACAACTCTCGTTACGTTAATATACTATTATGATAGTTTTTGCTCATCAGATTGGTATAGATTATTTTATACCTGTCTAGTTATAGCTCTCTGCTTAACAGTGCAGTCTCCTTTATATTTCTATATCTCAGGTTATACCGGTCTAGTTATAGTTCTCTGCTTGACTAATTGTAAGTAGTCCGCTCCAGAATGTCTTGTCTCATGTTATAAGTATATAGCGATAGCTATCTGCTTGACTGATTGTAAGTAGTCCCCTTTATAACGCCTGGTCTCAGATTATACCTGTCTAGTTATAGCTCTCTGCTTGACTAATTATAAGTAGCTTCCTTTATAATGTTTTTCCTCAGATTACAAGTGAAAAGTTATAGCTATATGCTTGACTAATTGTAAGTAGTCCCCTTTATAATGCCTTGTCTCAGGTTGTGCCTGTCTAGTTATATTTACATGCTTGACTATGTGACGCTTTTATAATGCCTTACATTTTTTGTTATTAATAATTAATATCCAGTTTCGTTTAGATTATTATTAATGCTTGGCTATTTCTATGAACTGTGAATAAAACTTAAATATCTAGAAATGTTCGAAAAGTTTGAATTTAGTTTGTAAGGTAGTTTTGTGTTATGATATTTCGTTTGGTGCAAATAATGCTTGTTTGCGCTTGTTCGTATGGCACGACAGTGACCCTCGTCAAGTAAAAGGCCAATTCTGGCATATTAAATGAAATAAATCCCTTTGGAGAATAGAGCACGTATGTGAAGGTACTTGAAGCGACATTTCATAAAGTTTCCTCGGCCGGTATCAACGCTAACAAGTTCATTAAAATTAGAGAGATTTCTAGTTATTTTAGAAGAAAGAGATTTTATTTAGATTTAGGAAAAAAGTGTGTTTTTGACAAGACATTTAAAAAAAAAAGTTGAAGATTTGTTTAAAAAAAGTAATTAAAACATGTTAAATGTCTTGTTACAAGCAATCAGCCCCAATTATTCGTTTTATTGTTGTTGTTTGGGTGATTTTTTATTGAGAACGTTTTATTAGGTTTTCTTTGAGATGAAACGGCAGAGAGGAAAAGTTTCAACGGGAAAATGCAATAGAAAGTTCGAATCTGCCGGGAAACTAAAACTATTAGACGAAAATATGTAGACAGTTACATACAATTGTTATGTGTAATGTATGTTGAGATTTTTTTTTTTAAATTTAACAAAACGAGCATTATTTAAGCATTAAGCATTATTGATAATCTAAAGGAAACTGTATATTAATTATTAATAACAAAAATATAGCGCAATTTAAAGGTGACACATAGTCAAGCATATAACTATAACTAGACAGGTATAACCTGAGACAAGACATTATAAAGGGGACTACTTACAATTAGTCAAGCAGATAGCTATAACTATACACTTATATACAAAAGCTATGTAGACACTGTATAGAAAACTGGTGTATAGTTCTGCTTTAGTTTGACTATATCCGTGTGACTACTTCGTATAGTTCAACTATACGAATCGTTTTGGACTATACGAAGCGGTCAAACAGCTATAGTCAAACCACACGCTAGTTTTCTATACCGTGTGTACGCAGCGTGAGACAAGACATTATAAAGGGGACTACTTACAAATATTCAAGCAGAGAGCTATAAATAGACAAGTATAGCCTGAGACAAGGCATTATACAGGGACTATTCATAATTAGTCAAACAGATAACTATAACTAGACAGGTCTTTCCACCTTTTGGGAGGTCGGCCCGTTGTTCTTCTGCCTGTTGATTTGCCGTCGCTGACGATCTTCGCAATTCTGTGACTAACCATTCTCGCGACATGTTCGTTCAACATTCCTCTTTTTTTCCGAGCCCAGCATACGTCTTCCACCCCACATTCCTTTCTGAATTCCACTGAAGTCCACTGATGGCTCTTAGCCTTCGCATCGCTGTTGTTCTGAGAGCCTGTTTGGTAATTGACGTGTCCGTTCGGGTTTCTGTCGCATACGTTAAGATGGGACGTATGCAAGCCTTGTATATCCGAGTTTTGCTAGGAATTGATAGCATGTTGTTCTTCCATATCGCGTGGCGCAAGCATCCCAATGCTTGCTTGTTGTTTGTTGTCTTGTTGCAGGTTTCCCCAACTGGATAGTCGAATTATACCAATGATACCATAAGTGATTAAAATAATGACAAATATAAATGAATGTGGAAAACTTTTATTTACAAGGGGGCCGTGTCATCGCCGATTTGGCCCAAATTTACAGTATATGTAGGGCTTGACTATAAATGAAAGTGACGCAAGCGGGAGGGCCAGATGGCCAAGCGTTAAAAAACTCATAAGCAACGACAATTCATAAGCCCGCTATGTTAGCATAAATTTCAATGGCCGAAATTATCGAAATAGCGATTCAAACTGAAAATCCTCAACTGCCTATGCAAATAGTAAACAACACTGAATGACAACGAGAGCTGTGACGTCATGCAAAGCGCGCGATAAATGGGACCATTCAAACAGGTCAAATTTAATCGGTATTTTATATATTTAAAAAAAAATTAATTAAACCACTTTCAACAGTATTTGTATTTTTTACTATGTTAAAACGAAGTAAAAAGTGAATTAAGCAAATAAAAAAAATTGATGCATATTCCCTATTGCCTTCAGAACCTTCAGACTCTGGCAAGACACAAGATCACGCTTGCTTACAATTATTGCTCAGACTCAAGACAAGAATCAGTCAAAACTTATTGAGGGACTGTAAAAATCATCAGTTTTATGATCAGGAGCACATAAATATTGACAATAAATGCTCTTCATTATCAGGTGTACTGAGAAACTAAGCCACATAATCGTGTCAGGCTATTCCAGCCTTTCATATGCCTGGTATCAGAGATGACTACAAAGAATTATTGGAACTTACACAAGTCTTTTTCGGGTTCATTCCCCCCACATACAAAATTCGTCCTCCAGGAGCAATGCATCACGCCAGATGGATGTCGAAGGCAATATATTCTTTGAAAATTTATCTTTTCAGAGAGCAATTTCAATTATCCACTCAGGATAAGAGAGGTTTGAAAGGAGTTTGTATTTTTATTGTTTTAATTTATGTAATAATTTATGTAAATAATTTATGAGTTTGGTTCAAAGCACCCATTGCAGCATCGGCCCCAAATAACGATTTGTCATTTTTAAAACAACTTCTGAAATATGAGTCTATTGACGCAGACATATCGAAAATAGCGCTTAAAAAGTTTATTAACCATATATGGTGTTTAATACAAGAAACCGCTGCTTTTTCTTTTTTAGATGAAGAAATATCTACTGGAATGAAAGAATTAATGGTTGCAAAATTGAATGTGGTTGATACTTTTGTATATGACAATAGAATCGTTATCCAAGCTAGAGATATCGTCAATTATAGAAACATTGAAATAGATCACTTTATAAATTCGAAATCAAAGGATATATCAAAGGGTATATCGCTCCATTTTTATTAATGGCTTAGTTTTTACGTATCATCTGTCAAGTATTTACAGGTTGATTCATGACAACTATTAAAATGGCGGTCTGTTGAAAATGAAACCTCTTATTGGAAGACCCTTTATAAAAGCTATTAAGTAGTAAAAGAAATAATTTTTATGCATAGACAAAAAAAGTGTATTATCAATTATAATTTGTTATCCGTATTAACCAAGTAATTATCAAATAAACGCTTTAATGCCTAGACAGCAAAAGTAGTCACTTTATGTCTAGGCAAAAGAAAAAGAACCTTGTCCACCAAGTTATAAAATAGATTATTTTAATGACAGTAAAAGTAATCTCTTTATGCCTAGGCAAAAACAACCTTTTCCACCAAGTTATAAAATAGATTATTTTAATGAGAGTAAAAGTAATCCCTTTATGCCTAGGCAAAAAACAACCTTTTCCACCAAGTTATAGAATATAATATTTTAATGACATTCAAAATCATCACTTTATGTCTAAGCAAAAAAACAAACGGGTACACCAAGTTTTAAAACAGATTATTTTAACGATGTTTTAACGATTTTTCTATTTATTTCAATAATCCACTGTTGTGATCATCAGAGGAATATGCTTTTATTGTCGGATATTCCACGTATTTCAATAGAAAATCCATTGATAAAGTAAATTTTGAAGTCAGATCCGTAAAACTAGATACTTACTCAAAAATAGTTTATATAACATTGTTTTGACACTTTTACACCTCATGTTATAATTTTTATGTAAATTGTTAATTTAGATAAAATATACAGAAATAGATATTAAGTTCACTCATTACAACTATCTTCTATAAACAATTATCATTATCACTCTAACTAATAGCTTCTAATATCACTAATCAATTTACACCAATAAAAAAGTATTTAAAAATTAATATTATATATGTCTACAACCTTGTCTAGTTTTGTTCTGACTAACTAATGTTATTGTAACTGTCAGGGTAACTTCTCAGCTGTCTTGTTTTGTATTGATAGGCCACACTTTTCTCAAGTGTTGAGTCTTGCCTAGTCTTGCTAGTGTGCCTATTCCTTGGTAGCCTAACCTAAACCTAAATAGGTTAAAACCTAACCTCGGCTGGTTTTAATCTCAAGGTCGAAAATTGTCTTGTTTGTCTAGTTCAGGGGTCGGCAAACCGCGGCTCGCGAAACACATTCGACTCTGTGCATAGTTATTTTCGGCTCTTCACACTCCGTCGCGCCCTTCGTTCAAGCAGTTAAGATTCTTTTATTTCTGCAACTTCTTGACTGTCTTTATCGATTTTTTATACGTTTTCAGTTTTTATTTAATGAACTAATTAAGATAAAAGCTATGATACAAGAATAGGACTCAAATGACTTACATACATGAATAAAACAAATACTTAAAATCTTACTCATGCTTATATCTAAAAATATATGAAATCTTTAAATAGACATAAATTTTCTTATTATATTCATTTGTCCTATTATTTTATAGGTATAAAGTATGTCGCCGAATTCTTGTTCCTGACCGTCCACCAATACAATTAGAGTAGTTCGAAGTGCACATTGCCAAGTACACATTTGTCAGTTAAGCTAAAAAAACAAGCGCAACGACTGTGTGCTTGCATGGTGACGAATTCTAGTGAAAATACAGGTAATAATTTATGTGCGTATTTTAATTGTCTTCAAGACCGCCCCTAGCATTATTATACGTTTACGTTATAAGTAGCATTATTATACGTATACGTTTTAATATTCTGTATTTAAGATTTTTTGCGGTAATTTTTCTCCCATATTGTCCGTTTACGAAATATATAACCCTGCTTTTGAATGATGAATTTTAGTTACTAAATTTGCCAAAAACATTCGCGTTTTCTTGACCGTCCGTTTTCCTGACCGCCCCTTCCCGAGCAAGAAGGAAACAAAGAAAAGAAGGCAAAGTCATAAAATTAACTAGATAAAATTAAAGAGATAAAATTAAATAGTGATAAACACTTGCAAGCTAAGAAGAAAGAAATGGAAATTTTAACAAAATTGTCATCACCACTTGCTCTATCTAGTAGATTTTATGCAATAGAAAACTAAAAGACCATTTTTCAATCAATGGAATAGCATTATTCATTTAAAACACGTTCCTTTTATTTGTAAGTGCATTTTATATTAAGTTTTTTTTGATAATTTTTTTCCATGCTAAATAAATATCTTCAATAATTAAAAAGATGCTTAGAAAGATCTGTTTTCTTAACCGTTTCACACTGAACCTAACCTTCCCGCTTTATTCAAGATCGTGTCCAAGTTTTCCACGACCGTCCCCTTGCAAAAGAGTGTTATTTTTCTGAGATTTAGCATTACATGACATATTTAATGCATAGCAATCTATATACTTCTATATAATATTTACTTGCATGTGTATTCAAATGATTGAACTATTCTAAACTCACAAATTATTATAAAAATTCATATTTTTATCAATTTACTATGTGTTTGCCGTTAATCATTGCATATTTTCTTTATCGAGGCTAGGTAATTTATTTTTGGGGGGTCGCGGTTGTTACACCTACTCAAAAAAATGACCTAACTCCATGTTTTCTACCAGATAAGTTGATTTCTAGATGAGGGACGGTCAGGAAATTAAGCTTTAAGCTAAGATTTTGATGGCTTTGAAAGCTTGTAAGTTTTATAAGGCTTCATATGGTTTATCGCCTTTACAGTTTTAACTAGTTTATATAAGGTGACCTGACGTACTGCTTTCGGCAGTACATTACTTCTTTGAGATAGCCTGTAGTGACTATTTTTTAGGCACTGCATTTGTACTGCCTTCCTTATAGAATGTACTGCTTGTACTACTTTGCATGATATTGTAAAACTAAATAAGTATAACTGTGTTTTTATGCATTTTTAAAGCGAATGCCAAATCAAGACAAGCTTTTGTATTTAATATCACTATTAAAGAAATTGAAAGCTCTAAAGCTTACCCAAACAAGTATCTGGGTGTAATATTAGATAGAACACTAACTTACAAGCAGCACTATCACAAAACCAGAAAAAAGTAGTTGCTAGAAATAAAACGGTCAGCTCTTCCGAGGTGAAAACTGTCTTAAATAATGTGTTGGAGCAAATAGTCGCTAGATATAATACGGGATTTGAAGAGTCAACCCCAGAAAGCGAGGCGAAATTGATTAAAGAAATTAAATGTTTTTATAAAAATTCCTTTGAATAAGTAAAAAAATGGACTGATTGTTTTACATTTTTTGATGGATATTATTAAAATGCCAAATGAAAACGGTTCATTATGTGAAATAAAACCACAAAATCAATGATAATGAACTCTTCGATAAAGGTAACCGGAGTATTGCTCCACGGAAAAAATAAATGAATGGAAGAACTTAAAACTACTTGTTGAATTTGCAATGCGTTTGCCGGGTAGCAATGCGGCAGTTGAAGGAGTATTTTCAATCATCAATGATTTCTGAAGAGCTGCACATCAAGATTAAACATAGAAACCTTATCAGCAGTGGCATTAGTGAAGGCGAATCTCCAGTATACATGTGGAGCATTTTGTAATGTTTTAAATGAAAATGAAACATATTGACAAAATTCATTCAATGAAAAATATAATTTCAGAAATAAAAATGACTCAAATATTTCATTTCTCCATGTTTTTTGTAAAGCACATGCACAACCATTACCCCAACATCCGTCTTAAACCCTGCTTATCAAAGTCTACAAAACCACAAATGACTGCGAACTAACAAAGCACTTCAAAATAAAAAAGCCGCTGGAAAATCCAAAGAAACGGTCTCCCACAAGGAAGTGTTCTGGCCCCCACTCTATTTAATATATACCAGCTGATGACTAGCCTATAACAGAAAACGCCAAACACTACGTGTACGCTGACGACCTAGTTATCAAGGTAAGACATTCGGGGAGATAGAGGTAAGGTTGGAAGACGCAATAGGAACTAATGTCCAAATACTATAGAAAAACTCGCTAAAACCGAACCCATCAAAAACCCAAGTAAGTGCTTTCCATTTAAATACTCACAAGGCTCACAACAAACTAAGAACTAAAGAACTAAAATCCGCCGAAACACCAGAACAAAACCCAAACAAGTATCTGGGTGTAATCTTAGATAGAACACTAACTTACAAGCAGCACTGTCACAAAACCAGACAAAAAGTAGTTGCTAGAAATAAAACGGTGCAAAACCTCAAGTTCAAGAGAACATCCGCCCTCTGTTTTTCAACTGCAACTGCCCAGTCTGGTGCAGATCAAGCCATGCAAAACAGGCCGACATCGCCTTAAACCAAACCAAGTGAAAGAAGAATATAGAGCACGTAGAAAAATTTAAGCAAACCTTCGACGATCGCCATGTCTATGGCCAAGAACAGCAACGAAAAAGACTCAAATCAAGGAAAAAATTCTTCAATTTCTTCAATGTGCTGAATCGCTTAGTGAGGACTAGAAGTCTCTGTGAAGCCGCTCAAAAGTTATGACAGCGTCAAATCAGTCAGAAATCTGAGATTGTGTACAGCAACAAAATATATAAAACATGTTTATTTGTAACTTTAGAGCAATAGACTGGAAAACCGTTCTCAGCACTTCGATTTCTTTCGGGTAACCAAACAAAAAAAATTTAAACAAAATTTTCCATCTTTTCGCTCGAAAAATATGTGCTTTATCGTTTAAAAATAGCGAAATCGTTTTCGGCACACAGAAACTACACGACAAGACTGTCGATGTGTAAATTGTCCAGAAAGATTCAATAATTAGTCGAGAAATTTCAATCTGAAATTTACCCGATTCTCGATTTGCTAAGTAGATATCTCGAAAACGGTTGCAGATAATCAAAAACAGATTACGGCATCGTTTTCAAAAGCTCATTTTCCTATTGATACCCTAAGATTGTCTGCGGGGGAAATTCAGGACTATCCGAGATCTCTACTCGAGCGCAGAAATTTCTTAAAAATTTCTTCAATTCTTGCAGGCGGTAGTGAACGGAAATAGCTAGCTAAATATAATTTGCATATCTGTAATCAGAAGGAAATATGCTTTCAGTAACGTTTTTAAATCTTGCTGTGACTAAAAAATAACGATTTTGACTATATAGATTTTCTCACATTTCGTCGTTTCCGCGGTCTAGACCCTCCGTGTCGATGGTATTTCTTCACTGAATGTTTCCTAAGGAATATTATATACGTCTTCCGACTAATATTGGGACGTTGAATCGATTGGTGAAGACTAGAAGTCTCTGTGGTGAGCCGTTCAAAAGCTATGATAGCGTCAAATCAGTCGGAAATGCAAGTTGGTGTACAGCGAAAAAGTATATAAAACTTTGAAGCATGGAACCACCCGACAACTTCCCTTTCAACGAAAGCCCCTGTGCAGGGTCACATTTGGACTGGAAGACATGGAGAACGCTAAACAGAATACGAACCGGTGTGCCACCCGTAAAAACAAACAAACGAAAGTGGAAAATTCAGGAAGACCAACAATGCCTCTGTGAATGTGGGGAGATACAAATCATGGGCCACCTGCTGTGATGCACATTATGCCCCGCAACGTGCTCCATCGATGATATGTGGATTGCAAAGGAAAATGACATAGACGTAGCCCGGTAGTGGTCTCGAAAATTTTGTTCTCGAAAAAGTAAAGTAAGTTATACAATGTACTGCTTTCGCGTTTAAAAAATCTGGTCACCTTAGTTTATATATCCTTGAACCAGAAATAAACTACCAAATCTTGATTTTAATTTTTTTACTTTTTAGTATATCATCATTTTCTAATTTGAAAAGGTAAAATTTTGGTTGAAATATACATACACATGTACACACTCATGCCGCAAAAGGGTTCCGGACCTATAAAGGGACTACTGGATTCCTTGTATGTTAGGTGATCGGCTTAATCGTTTCCGTCTATACCAGTGTGTCCTGGTACCCAGTATAGCGTTACTTTATTGTTTTTGGCAAGCTTGTTTAGCTTTCCCACACAGTCCCATACCAGTTTGGATCTGATGGTATATGAGCTAATGGCCTTGATGGCTGCTTGGCTGTCTGACAGGATATCAATTCGTTTTTTCTGATAATTCCTGTCGAGGTTAAACTGTGCACATCTTTCGATTGCGTGTACCTCTGCTTGGAAGATACTTGGGAATGTTCCCATGGATTCTAAGTATTTGGTACGAGGTCCAAACACTACTGCACCAGCACCTTCCTTTGTCTTCGAATCATCTGTATACCACTTGATTGCATTTTGCTCTATGTGGTATGCTGAAGATTCGTCGGCTCCAATCGGCTTTACTACTACACATTGCTTTGTAGTTTTCTCGAAGTGGTATTTGCATACCATTTCGTCTTTTCGTGCTTCCAGCCAGGGGATCAGGGGATTATGTTACGCCTTGTAAGAGAACGTCCTGTAAAACCTATTTTATAAAATTGAAAATCCTAACTACGCACTGTCTATAAAAACAAATCTCAATTACCAACAATCAGGGACCAACATCACCACAATACGAGAGACTGTTCAAATCTAATAATTGAAAAATCAAATCCAATCTGTGTAAAATCTCCTGATCGAATAGGTAAATCTTCCTACCAGCTGAGACAAGATCCATCGTACTCATCATTTAGGAAAAAAAACTAAAAAATGCCCTAACAGAACAACCATTCTACAGTCTAGAAGTATTTTATAAAGATGTAAGAACATATACTTAATTTAATTTTAATTTTATATCTTCCTATTGTGGCATTTTTGAATTTGTTCGAGCTACATCTTTCTGAAATAAATTAATATTGATTTTGATATGGTATAAAAGAGGCCTGGGCAAATAGCGGCCCGTGGGCCGCATGCGGCCCGCGCCGACCTCATATTACCAGACCTGATGTTTACTTTACATAAATTTATTTTCTACCTGCCACTATTTTATAGAAACTGCACATTCAGGGGTGTTCTCTGAAAATATTTCGTATTACAAGAAATATATAAATTGTTCACCTAACCTAGCAAGAAAACCTAACAATATTGTTCTGTCTAGGCGGGAATATATGCATCGGTGTGGTATACAAATAAGTAAATAACTATTCAAATAGAAAAAAAAATGCGGCCTGCGGTCAAATTTCCTTACCTAATATGGGTCGACAGCCAAAAGATTGGCCCACCCCTGTTCTAAAAAGTAAATCGGACCAGGCAATAATTTCTTGCCTCGTATTATTTAGTTTTGTCTGGTTTTGTCTTATCTGATCACTTCTGCTCTTGTCTTGTCTTTTATAGCATGCTCTAAAACATGCTCTAAAATGTAAATCGGATTAAAAAGAAATGTGTTGTATCATATTATTTAGTTTCCTCTGGTCTTATCTAGCCTTATTTGGTTTAAAAAGTAAATAGATCAATCATTGAGATTGACTATTTATAGTGAAATCTAAGGAATATTAGACAACAAATTTCTGTCTGATCTAATTTACTTTTAAAACCAAATAAGGCTAGATAAGACCAGAGGAAATGATATTAAAAGTAAATCAGATTAGACAGAAATTTCTGTTATACAATGTTTTTTATCATTATACGATTTACTCTTGGATTTGTAGAGTGTAATCTTCATTACAACTAACAATTAAACTGTGGTTTACTTACACAATATATTACCTAAAATGAAAAAAGATGTATTTGTAGAAGAATAAGCGTGTTTGAACGGTTGTTAAATACAATCTTAATTGTGCAAGAAATGCGAATTACATGACAAATATTTAAGTGGAAATCTGTCGAGAACGCTTTTTTGATACCACACATGTTTAACAATTCGCTTGAAATTTATTTAACAATTTGTGTTTAAATAATCTAAATAATAACCAAGAAAAAGTTGTGTATGAACGTTGTTTCTAACAATATGCTAGTTCTTAAAATAATTAATAAGAAATAATGGAAAGCAGTGAAGGAAACGGCGCTGAAAAAAATTTGAAAATTTTTGGAAAGAGTGAAAAGTTCTGAATATTATTCTTTTAAAACTTAATTACACAAAAAAGGAAATGATTTTTCAAAAAAGAATTAATCGAAATAGTAGTTTGTGATACAAGTGTGTAAAGAAGGCTTTTGGACATAAGTTGCGAAGTATAAATTTATGTCTATCTTTTTGTTTAGTGACGCGAATTATTACCATAGTAACAACAAACATAAATCGTTTAATAATGAAACTCTGTTTAATTTGCATTGGATTTTTACGCACGATTTGCATACTTTACACACGTTTATAATAATGGCATCCTTCACATACAATAATTTACTTATTAACGTGTTCATTTTAGTGTGCGAGTAGATAAAGTAATTTACAACATTGATTAGTATTAGAGCTAGTATTTAAGTATTACATACATGGCAGAAAGACCTTGTGGTCGGCATCCTTTTGTTACATTTATTGCGTTGCAATAAATATTCACTACTATTATTACACATAAACGCTGCTGCGTGAAAGAATAAAGATTCTTTATTTGTTATCAGAAGCCCTGGCGAATTTATATTTTCGCAAATAAGATAAATCCCGCGACGTTCGTAACAAATATTTAAGTGGAAACCTCGAGGAAAAGCCTGGAAATTTTTCTCTCAATGTCACAACATATTTTCCCGGCCGACCGCAGGTTTGCGACATTCGGAAAAACGTTATCAGCAATCAAAAAGATTTCTCTTGCAAATATTTTATATGAATTTTTGTAGTGAGGGCCCTTCCGAGCCATTCCAGCGGGTCGATCTATACCTCAAATATAATAATATATTATAAGAATAAGATAAATCCAACGATGTTCGTAACAAATATTTAAGGTGAAACCTTGTGGAAAGTATGGCAATTTTTATCACAATGTCCTAACATTTTTTTTCTGTTTCGCGTCTATAATTAAGTCATTAAAGCACGCAAATGGGTTCGTTAATGGCTAGCCGAGTGCGATACAAATTTCTCAAAATGTATCGTCTATAATTAAGTCATTAAAGCACGCAAATGGGTTCGTTAATGGCTAGGCGAGTGCGATACAAATTTCTCAAAATGTATCGGCGATTTTTTAATTAAAAAATGGCATAAAAGGGCGCAAAATAAAAAAAATAGTTTCCAGGTCGACTGCAGGTTTGCTGCACTCGGCAAACGGTTATTCGCGGTCTCCAAAAAAAGATTTGACTTGCAAATATTTTGATAGTATCTTCCAGAGCCTCGATCTGTGGCCCGAATAATCGACGTTTGAGTTGGCTATAAATTAATTTTTATCATTTGTGATAAGAACTGAAAAAGATTTGGTACGATAAATAGATTTGCATATTATTTAACCCCATCCAGTCTATTGGGACATATATAACCCATCCGTCTACAATGACTTGAGGGTTATTATTATATGTCTGATTGTACACAATGTGCACAAAAATTCTGTGTACAACACTAGACATTAAAATAATCAATTAAATTAAACAAGAGCAATATAATTATAAATCCTTACTAATTATGAAAAAAATTCCAATTTGCAAGGGTTAAAGGTAAAGTGTTAATTATGCATGGAAGGTGAATCCAAAGAAGTTGATAAAATAGTAAAGTGGAACACTTTCCGTTAGAATTTGTAATATTTGTTATCCATTGACATAGAATATTCGCATGAAAAATAATAAATAAATGTTTGTTGTTTGTTATCAGAAACCGGCGAGGACTTTGAATATGCATAGAGTAGAAGTATGTTGTTATAATAACTAGAGCACGTGGTCGAGGTGACGTATGAAATGGTGGCTTACCTTGGTTGGCGTTTTCTGGTGGGGGGAGGAATAAATGAACAGAGACGGAAACAGCCGCTGGAGTAGGAGAGTTGGTAACGCGCGCGTCTTCGCTGAAAGACGCCCGGCGTCGCCGTCGATGGTGCTGCCTTGGTAGATGGAAACTCAAACTGCAGTAACTGGTGCTGCTTGCCACACGCCATCCACTTCTCGATTGCGGCCAGTGGATGGCCCAACCGTGAGCTCTCCTCCTGCTTGCGTCCGTCTCCTGCTCCCCCTGCCGTGCCCACAGTGCTACGGTTGCGTCACTACAGCGATTGCTTATCCAGGGGCGTCCCTCAACCAATTATGCATACACACATACTTCTTCGTCCACTGAAACAATTTTACCATCCATGCAACAAATACTTAACTCATTTCAATTTGTTTATTCACACTCGAAAACTTCAACAATATTCTAATATTAACACTTATTACTTCATTTCCCATCGAGAATATAACACGTCTTGAAAGAAAACTCATATTTTTCAACAAAACCTAAACTAACGTTACCAGTCAAACATTTATCCTTAAATATAGGGATTTAATTAACAAAATATTAACAAGAACTAGCCATCAAGTTCTTGTTAATGCATTACATTGCTTCAGTAGTTTTGAATTTTGAAACATTAAAATAATTCATCCAGATTACATTCTTGAATCGTAAACAACTTCAGATCTAAAACTTTATTTAATTCATCTTAAAAGTATGTACCTTGAATGATAAAAATCTTGGATTGATAGTGGATAATATTAATAAAAAAGTATTGGATTATGAATTATCGTTCATCGATTTAACTAAATTGGAATAATTTGTAACATAAATCGTACACCAAATGCATAAACTAATACGAAATTTTCTTAAGTTTTTCAAAATTGCAATCACCAAGAATAAAAAACTTTGATTTAGTTTTGATTTAAAATTATTCAAACTTCAGACAAAGCAATTGCTGATGACTGATGACAAAGATGATAGCTTTTTGACATTTAGTCTTCATTTTAATTTTTTTTTTCTTAAATTTTTTAATTTGAAGATTATTGATTTCATTTTGAACCAATTTATTAAAAAGTTGCACCATTTGTGGTTCTGTATAAAATTAAAGAACAAACTTAGTTTTGTATTTGGTTATAAATTCTTTCGAAATAACTTTTGTTTCAGCAATGAATATATCTTCTGCAGTATTGAACAATATGGCATCAACATCTAAACTCTAAACCATTCCAGTTAAACAAACAGCCAAAATTATATCGCTTTTATTAACAAAATATCAACTAGAACTGTATAGGCTATTTCAGTAGCTTCGAATTTTGAAACATTAAAATAATTCATCCAGATTATTACATTCTTGAATCATACACAACTTAGTATTTACAAGTATTTACTTTGAGTGATAAAAATCATGGATTGATAGTTGATAATATTTATTGAAAATTATTGGATTATGAATTATCGTTCATCAATTTAACTAAATCGGAATAAAGGGTATAGCCAGATATACATATGAAATTTGCCCCGGGGAGTTTTTTCTTCGTACTTTGAGGATCCTTTTGGTACCAAATAAAAATAATTCTGACAAAATTTGAGCTCTTTATCTCAAGCCGTTATCGAGATATACAAAAAAACCTATTTATTAGATTTTATTTATTTCCCCATAGAAAAATTAAAATCTAATAAGCGCCTTTTTTTCCAATACCTACGAGTACTAGGCATGAAAAAAATTGTTTGTTATGATTCCCAGATGAAAAGCCGAGTTTTAAGAAAAGATATTTTCTTATTTTCATATTTAACACTTATGTCAATACCCAGTCGTTAGTACGTTGTTCAATACCCGGGTACCCGTGTACCCGCATGGGTTTTTCATTCAATAAAACAAATTTAATACCCGGAGACTTTCTCATTACAACTCGGGATTACCCATAGAGTATTCCACTACCCGAAAAACCCTATTTCTATAAATAAAATATGGTGGATAAGCGACGCCAAAAATTCATATCCATTGAAAGGTCAAATATAAAGGATCCGGAAGAAATATTACAATGGATAATTTTTTTACTACTTTACCTTTAGCAAAGCATTTATTGTATGGAACCTAACAATTGTAGGAACATTGAAAAAAAAATACATTCTAGTTGATATGCTAGCATCTAAAGATCGTGAAGAATTATCTTAATTTGGATATTTCGATATTTTGGATATTTTATTTCTCTATTTTTCATGAACAAGTTACTCTATGCTCTTATGTTCATAAAAAAAAAAAGTTGTTATACTTCTATCTACGATGCACTCAGATTTGCAGCGAAGACAATAAAAGAAACCAGAAATTGTTCAGTATTATAATAAACCAAAAATTGGTGTGGATATTATGTTGTAGGATCATGTCATATTTGTTACCAAGATGTCTACAAAAAACGGAAAAAAACCGCGAAAATCGTGTAAAGAATGTACATGAATGTAACCAGTTTGCGATGAAAAGTTAAATAAATCCGTTTATTTATATATAAAGCAATATTTTTTATCGCTAGAAATAAATATAATTATTTATTTATATATGGGTACCCGGGTACCCCAGGTATTGAACAACGGGGTATTTGACTTTAAGTCCAAAAAGTTTACATATTTTTTGGCACATTTTATTATTTATGTATATGAATCGATGTCAATAGACTCAAATAACGAGGATCTGAAAGGATTTGATGATTTTTCGTTAAATAAAAAAGATATGTAAGTGAGAACATGCAAAAGGGTACCCGGGTATTGACATAAGTGTTAAAATGTCTTCTATACTCCTTTATACTCAGATTTTTTTTTATGTGGTGGAACAATGTGAAAAAAATTAAAAACGATCTTACATTCCAATGAACATATTTTATTATTGCTACAAGAAGAAGAAATGTTTATTGATTGAATATTTCGGCAGGTCTTATTATTTTAGCCAAATATCGAGCATCGGAAAGAGCTATACAATGTTAGAGCAACATCCAATAGTACGCCTTCCATTAGCACAATCACAACAATATCCTCTAATACCAGAGATTTCATTCTTTTCCCAGAGAGATTTAATGAATGATTAAGGGAGTAGTTTATGATCTAAAAGCTTGAACTTTTGTTTGATTTTACCATTAACTGGTTCAACTACCCAACGCACTTTGGTAACAAAACGGGATTGATTTGACTCGACTGTAGTAAGCTGATTTCGTTTTCCTTTAAGAGAGAAGAAAAAAAAATATTTTTTTTAAGAATTCTAGTTCTTCTAAATATTCTGTTATATCACGAAAGCATTGATCTACTACGAATATCATCTTTTTTAGAAACTTAATGAGACCATTAGGATTGCTCAGGACGATTTTTATAATTTCTGAAAACTTTAACTTTTTTTCACATTGTTCCACCAAATCAAAAATATTCAAAAAATTCCTGAGTATAAAGGACTACAGAAGACATTTTCTGACAAAATTTGGCGTATGACACTTTACAAAAATACGGTAAAAAAAATGATTTCAGTTTTATTTCTTTTCTTAAAAATCGACTTTCGATCGGAGAATCGTAACAAACAATTTTTTTCATGCCTTTTACTCGTAAATATTTCGGGAAAAAACGGCGCTTATTAAATTTCAATTTTACTATGGAAAAAAAAATAATATCGAAAAACTTATTTTTTTTTTAATATCTCGATAACGGCTTGAGATAAAAAGCTCCAATTTTGACTGAATTGTTTTTATTTGCTAGCAAAACGATCCACTAAATATGAATAGAAAACTCCGCGGGGGCACGAAAGATATGATTATTTCAAATTTAATATCGGGATAAACAGTACAGTGATCGGCCCCTTTAGAAATTGAACAAAGGAAATAATAGATTGCATGCTTGTACAAAATTAATTTATGTATTATTATATTGCTAGTAATTGTAAAAACGATACTTTTTTAATTAATAATTCGAATCAGAAATTAAAAATTTTATAGAAAATAAGTAGATAAATGTTTGATACATCCAAAAACATAGTTATCGGTCAAATAAATATAGTGGTTGTCCAGTGGATTTACAGTAACTGGGCTATATTTTATAATAAATAAAAATAATTAAAAAATATTTACAACAGTTTTTTATAAAGTCCTATAATATGTCTGTCTAGTCTTGTCTGCCTAATATTGTATGTCTAGTCTTGTCTGCCTAGTCTTGCCTGTCTAGTCTGGTCTCTCCAATCTGGTCTGTCTAGTATTGTCTGTCTAGTCTTGTCTGTTTAGACTTGAATGTCTAATCTAGTCTATCTAGTCTTTTCTCTCTAGTCTTGTCTGTCTAGTCTCTTCTCTCTAGTCCTGTCTGTCTAGTCTTATCTGTCCAATCTTGTCTGTCTAGTCTTGTCTGTCTATTCTCGTCTTTCTAGTCTTGTCTTGTCTCTCTAGTAATGTATGTCTACTCCTGTCTGTGTAGTTTTGTCTCTCCAATCTTGGCTGTCTAGTATTGTCTGTCTAGTCAATTTCAATTTCATTTTTATTTCATTATAATATAAGCTTTATATTATAAAGCTATACATAACAGGTATAAATACAGATAACAGATAAATAACAGATGTAAAACTTAATGAAATATGTCCTGACAGAATAATTTAGGTTGGGTGGGTTTTTATATTTTCATAATATTCCTTCAAATTGTAGTTCTTTTGTATTTGTACTTCATGTTTACGAGGATATTGCGGATTTCTTTTATAAATTGTCTTTGATTTTGTATCAGCTTTAGATTTCTTGGCAATGAATTATATAGTTTTAAATTTATGTAAGGTACTCTTTCCATCATTGTCAAGTTATGTTTTGGTAAAATGAAGATTTAGTTTTGATTTCTTGTGTTTCTGTGGTTAGAGTTTTGTGAAGAGATGTTTGTTCTTCACTAAGAAAATTATGGTTTCATAAATAAATATCGTTGTAACCGTTAAAATATTTGCAGCCTTAAACTTTCCACGGCAAGATTGATAGTATTTCATTTTGTAAATGATCCTTATTGCCTGTTTTTGATCCTAAACGTTCGATAAACATCTTTGCTGCAACCCCGAAATAAAATCCCAAAACGTAAATGGGAGTGAAAGTTAGCGTAGTATACAATTTTTAGGACTTCTGGACTTACGCTTCGCTGTAAAATTCTTATGGCATATGTTGTTCTATTTAATTTTGCTTCTAGTGCATTTATATGAGCATTCCAATTTGCGTAGCAGTCGATTTCCATTCCTAAAAGTTTCAAAACAGCTATAACGTATTTTCCTATTGTAACTCGTTTGGGATAGTTAAGTAATGATATACTTGTTTTGAAAATTGTTACGTTGGTTTTCAGGCTGTTGATTGTAAGTTTGTTTATGTTGAACAATTCGGTTATTCTTGCCATGGTAATATTTAAATTGGTATATAAGTCTTCCAGTCTGATGTTAGATAATAAAAGGGAAGTGTCGTCTACGTAATTGACCATTTAATGAGGTGTAGATTTTATTGTTGAAGGTAGGTCGTTAATATATAGAGTGAATAATAGGGGTCCTAAGATACTACCCTGAGGTATCCATATTTGTGTGTCCTTGATTTTTGATTTTTCTTGGCATCGTATGGTATTTATTCTGGTTTGCTGTGTACGGTTAGATAAGTAGGAACGAAACTACTCATGAGCTATCCCTCTAACGACGTATTTGAATAATTTATCCAGAAGAATCGTGTGATCTACGGTGTCGTAAGATTTGGAAAGATCGATCAAAATTCCACATGGTATGTTTTTATTTTCCAATTCTTTATGTATATATTTTATAAAATTAAAACATGCTGTGTCGATGCTCCTTCCGCTTCTATAACCATGTTGTTCGTTGCTAATTAAGTGATACTTTTCAAGAAAATTGATATTCCTGGATGCAATAACTTTTTCGAATATTTTGGAGAAGGCAGATAGTGTACCTATTGGCCTGTAATTTAATATTAAATTTTTATACACCTTTATGTGTAGCGGTATTATGATGGAATGTTTGAGGGAGTCTTTAAAAATTCCACGTTCTATGGAGTTGTTTATTACGTATTTTAGCGGTTCTACAATTTCCCAGAAAATATTTTGAATTAATATAGCAGGTACTTCGTCCTGTCTGTCTAGACTTGTACGTCTAATCTAGTCTGTCTAGTCTTGTCTATCTAGTCTTATCTGTATAGTCTCGTCTGTCTAGTCTTGTCTGCTTAGTCTCGTCTCTCTAGTCTTGTCTGTCTATTCTTCTCTGTCCAATCTTGTCTGTCTAGTCTTGCCTGTCTATTCTCGTCTGTCTAGTCTTGTCTGTCTAGTCTTGTGTCTCTAGTATTGTATGTCTAGTCTTGTCTGTCTGGTCTTGCCTGTCTAGTCTTGTCTATCCAATCTTGTCTGCCCAATCTTGGCTGTCTAGTATTGTCTGTCTTGTCTTGTCTGTCTAGACTTGTACGTCTAATCTAGTCTGTCTAATCTTGTCTCTCTAGTCTTGTCTATCTAGTCTCGTCTGTCTAGTCTTCTCTGTCCAATCTAGTCTGTCTAGTCTTGTCTGTCTATTCTCGTCTGTCTAGTCTTGTCTGTCTACTCTTGTCTCTCTGGTGTGGTACGTCTAGTCAGGTCTGTCTAGTCTTGTCTGTCTAGTCTTGCCTGTCTAGTCTAGATTGTCTAGTCTTCACTCTCTAGTATTGCCTGTCTAGTACTGTTTGTCTAGTCGTAGCTTACTGCCTGTTACTGCCCTAGTGTTAGCCGGCATACCACCCATAGAACTTATGGCAGAAGAGAGGGTAAAAGTCCACAATGGCAGATCAAACGGCGATAGCACACAGGCCAACAAAAAGGCTCTAGCGAAAGCCCGAATGTACCAGGCCTGGCAAAACCAGTGGAGTCTATCCACTAAGGGATACTGGACCAGAATCCTAATCCGTGATATGGAGCGTTGGGCAACTAGAAAACACGGCGAAACAAACTTTTACGTCACCCAAGTTTTGAGGTGACATGGCTGTTTCAGGAACTTTCTCCATAGCATCGGTAGGGCCACAGATTGCCTCTGTACTTACTGTGGACTCACAGACAACGCGGCGCATACCGTTTTTGAGTGTGACAGGTGGATACCTAAAAGGGACAAATGAAAGGATAAGACTGGACAAACACTAGATCCATCAACTATGGTTGAACAAATGATCTCGTCGGAGGACTTATGGGCAGATACATCAATCATGATCCAAGACATCATAACAATAAAAATGATAGACGAGCGGAAAGGGAAAGAAGCCGCAAAGATAAAACAATTTAGTACCTGAACCCCTAATCACTGTAAGTGGAGGGGGGGCTGTAAGGGTAACACTATGCAGCAACATCTTGAAAGGTATGCGAAAAGCGGTCCCAAGGTGTTTGTGATATTCCAGAGGGTCCACTTGCTAGGTTAACCGTGAGATGCTTACTACGACCCCAACTTAAAAATAAAAAAATAATAAAAAAGTCTTGTCTGTCAAATCTTTTCTGTCTATTCTTGTATCTCTAGTCTTATCTGTCTAGTCTTGACTTTTATAAATTCTTAGGCTATAAATATAAATCCACATGTTAATCAAAACCATAAAGGCCGGTCCAGATGCTCCGTTTTGCACAACGTTTTGTCTGCACAGTTCGACACGTTGCAGATAAAACGTTGCGTGTGGATAGGAAAACTGCGTTTTCCAGTTTTGACAACTGCGCGGAGACGGTACAGTTGCAGCGATAACTAAGCTAAAGAGCATAGATATCCATGAACTATACAGACAAGTCGGCACATATGGACGGTAGCTTCGTTTTACGATCCATTTTGTTCCTCAGTTTCTTTGTACGTGTTTATTTAATATATTATTATTAATATATTATATCTCTATAAAGAGCAACTTATATTATTAGTAATAAATTATAAAAATAATACCATGATAAACTCTATGTTAAGACCAAACAATTTTATTTTATTTGGACTTAAAACCACTTTTAACATTTTGTTTCTAAAAGTAGATAATATTAAATTACATAAAGATTATATTAAACAGTTTCCTAACAACACAGCAAGCCAAAATTAACCAGAGTCCTCCATGGCGATGCCACTAAAACTGTGCGAAATATACAGATATAACTGCACTGTGTGGACGCTCTACAAATTGCAACGTTTTCATTTCAAAACGTTGTGCAAAACTGAGCTTCTGGACCGGCATTTATGCTTAGCTTCTTATGTTCTTATTTAAATTATAAATGTAAGTTAATAAGTAGTCTTTCCATTTCTGTTTCTTTATTTTTACTTATTTCATTACTTCCTCATTTCACCAATTCGTTTGCTTCTTAAATTCGATAAATTTGCTTGCTCCACATACTTCTGTTGCTATTTTTAATAGCATGTCTTTGATATACTTCCATAATTCTTCCAGCGTTGTATTGTATGTGGTAATTAAGTTTTTAGCTAACTCAACTTCTACTTTTTGGTTGAATTCCTTTGATTTCTCCTCTTCTTTTAATTTATATGTCTTGATTTACTCTTTGGCATTGTTTCGCATTTTTTCCTGTATTATTTGGTTGTTTGCTTGTTCCAACTTTAATTGCATTTTTGACAACCCTAAATGATGGTCCGAATATAATTCTGGACCTCTTTTCACCCTTGTATCCTTTACCTCATTTTTAAAATCTCTGTTTATTATTATAAAATCTATTATCGATCTTTCCCCTCTGCTCTTTACTTCTCTAGTATATTTATGTATCTTTGTGCGCGTAGAATGTATTCGTTATTATTTATTTGTATAGTATTGTGATGGTAATAGGAAAGGAAGACTTGGAAATATCAATAAAAATAGATGGATAAAAATTGGAGCAAGTGCAAACATACAAATATTTGGGAGTGAAGATTCACAAAAATGGAAAGATGGACGCAGAAATAAATGATAGACTGGAAAGTGCTGCTAGGTTATATAATTTACTGAACAACGCCTTAATAAGGAAAAAAGAAATATCCAGCAAATCAAAAATTACGGTATTTAAAACTATTTTTAAAACCGTATTAACCTACGGAAGCGAGAGCTGGGTGTTATCCAAACAAGCAAAAAGTAATATCCTAGCAATGGAAATGAGGTACCTACGAGGAGTGAAGGGGATTACACGAAAAGATAGAATCAGAAATGACTTAGTAAGAGAAGAACTGGAAGTAGAACCCATCATATAAACCATCAAACGATAACAATTAAAACGGTTTGGACACCTAATGAGGATGAAGGAGGAAAAATCAACAAAACAAGAGGCAGACAAGGGGCAGACCAAGAAAACCATGGGATGGGGCGGTGACAGAAACTTTAAGCGAGAAGGGACTGTCATGGAACGAGGGAAAAAGGATCAGTAAGGACAGAAAGGAATGGGCTAAACTAGTCCACAACTAATATGAGTTTGTCATTTAGGTATGTAATACTGTACCTGAGTCATATAGATTATTACCTTAACACCTAACGGTACTCTAAGGTTTGAAATAAAAAAAAAATGTAAGTTAATAATAATAATTATAAATGTTAATTAATAAATGTAAGTTAAAACTTACTGCTACTAATTGTCACATAGTTATTCTAATCACAGAATAGTAATTGACCATTCACTATTTTTACCTTTTATTGTGTGATATTTATTGGTCTGTGAAATTTTTCACTCACTCAGTACTTTTTTTGCATCGAATTGAGCCTCTATGGACTGCATGGTAACCAATTTCATTTTAGTGTCTAGGTCTTATTTTTGTTCCAGCTTTGACTTGTTGCCTGTATCTTCTGAGCCCACCAAGAAGTGCCTGTTTAAGCTCTACGGACTAAGATCCTCTCCGTCTTGTGGACGTTTATACCATTTTAAAACCTTGGTAGTTGTTCACCAATCTTTTAAATTTGTTCCTATCATGAACGTTTCTCTGTGAGATACCAATCTTCCTAACATCATTTTCACATTCTTCGAACCATCTCGGCCTTGTTATCTTAGATTGCATGAAACTCCATATTCTTTTGGTTAGTCGGTCACCGTCCATCCTGAAGAGATGACCGTAAAATAACAATCGTATCTTCTTAATGGATGGTGTAATAGGTTCTGTCTTGCTGTACTAGTACAACCCATCTGTTACCTAGTATTTTCCTGAATATCCTACGTTCTCGTTTTTCTAGCCGCTCAGCTTGACCTTGCCTATTCATCGTCAACGTTTCGGACGCATGTAAGCCCTCAGGGTTTAGAACTGTATTATAATGTCTGAACTTGGCTCCAATACTCATAGACTTTTTGTTATAGGTATTCTTTGTCAGTTGGTATGCTTGGCCTAACATCCTTATCCTCACATTAATTGCTTCTTCTTCTAATCCATTCTCCTGGATTCACCGAGGTACCTAAAATTCTTGACTCGTCCAATTGTTTTCGGATTGGTGATCATCCATTTAGGTCCATCGTAGATATTCGTCATATATTTGGTCTTTTTAATATAAATCCAACCTTTTCAGCCATTTCTGACAGCCTATTGATCTTGCTGACTGCTGACTCAAAGTTGTTAGCAAAAATGGGCAGGACATCTGCAAAGGCCAGGCCGTCAATGTACACCCCTTTGTTCTTAGGACCCAGTCTGAATCGCTCTTCATTTGTTTCTTCTTGGGCTAACAGCTTTCACAACTCTCGAATGACCTTTACCAAAACACAGTTGAAAAGGATTGCGGACAATCCATCTCCTTGTCTTACGCCCGGTCTGATTGTAAAGGGTTCTTAGATCTCACCCATAAATTTTATTTTTGACACTGTGTTAGTGAGAGTTTAGCTGTTTTGATGTAACATCCACCCCAAACTCTTACAAAATATTCATTAATGAATCTCGTTCGATGGAGTCATATGCCTTGTAAAAATCAAAAACACGATCACGTAGTCATTTCTTCCAGTTTTTTTATATCTGATGTTTTTTAGGTTAAAGATCTGTTCTGGGCAAGAACGGCTCTTTCGAAAACCAACTTGATATTCCCTAATCAGTGGGTCAAAATGACCTTCTATTCTGTTCTGTATTTCTTTATAGAGAGTCTTATATGGAACAGATACTAATGAGATTATATAGTTATTGACATTCCTTTTATCACCTTGTGTAGAGGATGGATTAAAGCTGACTGCCATTCAATTGGTATCATCCCAGTTCTCCAGATTTCCTCAAAAAGCTGGACTAGTACATCTAGAGTTTCATTATTTGCCAGCTTCAGTAGTTCCGCCACTATTGAATCCCCTCCAGCTGCATTATTATTCTTAAGGTTGTTGATGATCTCTTTGATCTCCTCCAAACCAGGTGGATATGAGTTTGATAGTTTGTGGATCGGGGCGCATGCAGGAAATATTTCTTTCGGTTCATCACAATTAAGTAGGTTTTCAAACTAACGAGACATGATCGTGGAGTTTTCTTTATTGGTCAATCCAGGTTTTCCATTTTCGTCTCTAAAACAAATATTTGGGGCTTGTTATTCTTTCAAATTAGACATGAACGTCTCACCCCCCCCCCCTGGCTACGTCCATGCTGGCAGCAAGTCAAAGGTGAAACAAGAATAAGACCTAAACACTAAAATGAAATTGGTTACCACGCAGTCCATAGAAGCTCAATTTGATGCAAAAAAAGTATTTTGTGCAAAAACAATTATGAGATTCAAAGGTCAGTTGCTGGTGGTATTGTTCTAATTTGTTTTGATTGATTTTAAGCTTTGCAACATCGAATTTATGAAAGTACTTTATTTAAATCAGTACTTTATTTTTATTAAAATACTTTAGACATTTAAATTTAAACAAAGACAATTATATCACCAAAAGATTGTCTTATAATTATATAGTTAATATGACCTAATGAGTAAAATATGACCAATCACTCTCGACTGACCAATAACTGTGCTATTTTCCCCTACCAGTTAAAGATGCATCCAAAAATATATCGCTTTGATTAACTAAATATCAACAAGAACTGTATGGGCTACTATAAGCTATAAACTATATACTATTCTATAAACTATATACTATTCTATAAACTATATACTATTCTATAAACTTTAAGCTACTATATTGCTTCATTAGTTTCGAATTTTGAAACATTAAAATAATTCATCCAGATTATTACATTGATGAATCATACACAACTCTAGATCCAAAACTTTATTAAATACATGTTAAAAGTATTTACTTTGAGTGATAAAAATCATGGATTGATAGATAATATCAATTGAAAATTATTGGATTATGGATTATCGTTCCTCAATTTAACTAAATTGGAATAATTTTGTACATAAATCGAACACCAAATGTTTAAACTAATACGAATTGTTATTTAACTTTTCAAAATTTCATTAATATTGCTTTAAATGTTTATCACCAAGAACAAGAAACTTTGATTTATTTCTGATTTAAAAATGTCCAAACTTTGGAAAATATATGGCTATTTGAAAAAAGATTTCCAATTTAGTCTCTTCTATTTCAGAAATTTTTTTCTTAAAATTTTATGGTTTCAAGATTATTGATTTGATATTGGACTTTATTAAAATGTAAAAATTATTGGTACCATCAGCAAAGTTACGAACATTTAAAATTCTCAAATTCTCTTCAGCTTCAAGAAAAAACTTTTGGGTTTTGAATTTGGTTGTAGATCTAAGTAATATTGCAAATTTGTGCCAACACCAAAGTTACGACCATTTGAAATTCTGTATAAACTTAAAGGCCAAACTTTTTTTGAAATAACTTTTGTTTCAGCAAAATATCAGCAAAGTATCTCACATCTTTCAGTATTTAATAATGTGGATCTTTAATTCCTGCCATTAATTGAAATTGTTAACAGGGACCATTTTCTCAAATTTTCAATATCAATTCGCATTTGATAATTGCCGTTACTTCAAATGAACTAAATTTAATCAAGAATTTTCAGGTAAGATATTCTAAATATTCTATGAATATCTCACCTAAAAATTCTTGATTAAATTTAGTTCATTTGAAGTAACGGCAAATTTGAAGCTATTTTTTGTTTGTTTTTGGAATATCTTTGGTTTCATCTAACTTTAAGTAAACGTGCTTGCATATGAAGATGTTTGACTTAATTTTGAATAAGATGCCGAAACTTTCAATTACGAATAACAGAGATATGGTTTTTTGAAACATAGATATTTTTTCTTGAAATTTATTGATTTGAATTTTTGTCATTTAATTGGCTCAAAACGTTGCAGAAAAATCAAAAGATTCATTGTTTTACGTAAACAATAATTACTATTTCTAACAAAGCTTAGTATTGTCTGCTAGTTTTATCAGTCTAGTTTCATTTCTCTATTTCTCTTTAGTCGTTTTCACATTCACATTTAAAATAAAAGGAGAAAAAATAACCCCAAAGGAATCGCTAAAATATCTAGGTGTAACCTTTGACAAGAGCCTATCCTTTAATCGCCATATCACCATAGTGGCAGCCAAAGCACTGAAAACTGCAGCAGCCTTAGATAAATTAATGCCCAACGTAGGAGGACCCCGCAGTAGTAAGCGAAAACTTCTTTGCTCGGTGGTTCACTCCACAATGCTCTACGCAGCCCCGATTTGGGCAAAGGCTTTGAGAAAACAAGTGATTCGACAAAACTTGGTAACCGTTCAAGGGATGCTGCCCTAGTGTTAGCCGGCATACCACCCATAGAACTTATGGCAGAAGAGAGGGTAGAAGTCTACAATGGCAGATCAAACGGCGATGGCACACAGGCCGACAAATATGCTCTAGCGAAGGCCTGAATGTACCAGGCCTGGCAAAACCAGTGGAGCCTATCCACTAAGGGATACTGGACCAGAATCCTAATCCCTGATGGGGAGTGTTGGGCAACTAGAAAACACGGCGAAACAATTTTTTACGTTACCCAAGTTTTTAGCGGACACGGCTGTTCAGGAACTTTCTCCATAGCATCGGTAGGGCCACATATTGCCTATGTATTTACTGTGGACTCACAGACAGCGCGGCGCATACCGTTTTTGAGTGTGATAAGTTTATACCTGCAAGGGATAATTGGAAGGATAAGACTGGACAAACACTAGACCCATCTATATTTTCTTATTCTACTAAACCCAAACTATGGTTGAAGAAATGATCTCGTCGGAGGACTTATGGGCAGGTACATCAAGCATGATCCAAGACATCATGGCAATAAAATTGCTAGACGAGCGGAAAGGGAAATAAGCAAGAAGGGGGGAAGTAAGGGCAACACTATGCAGCAACATCTAGAAAGTTATGCGAAAAGCGGTCCCAAGATGCTTGTAATATTCCGGAGGGTCCACTTGCTAAGTTAACCGTGAGGTGCTTACTACGACCCCTCAAAAAAAAGCTTAGTCGTTTTAACCTTGTTTATCCAGTCTTGGCTGTTAAGTGTTGATCGTATAATCTTATCTGTCCATTCTTGTTTTTTTCGGTTTTGTTTATCTAACTGAAGCTTAGAAAGTTATGGCTTTAATTAGTCACTTATTGTTAGTAAGCTAATCAAAAATTTCACCAATTGCTATAAAAAAATTACTTACTGCAATAAAGCATTATCCCACTCACGTTTCCCAGCATCAAGAACAGACCAGATAAGACTGGACAAAACCAGGCAAGACCAGACGAGACAAGACCAGACCGGACCAGTCAAGACCAGACAAGACCAGACAAGACCAGACAGAACCAGACAAAACCAGACAAGACCAGACATGCTCAGACATGACCATACAAGACCAGACAAGACCAGACAAGACCACAGAAGTCCAAGTAAGGCCAGAAAAGTCCAGACAAGACAAGGCAAGACCAGACATGACCAGACAAGGCCATACAAGACCAGACCAGACAAGACCAGACAAGACCAGACAAGACCATACAAGACCAGACAAGACCAGACAAGACCAGACAAGACCAGACAAGACCAGACAAGACCAGACAAGACCAGACAAGACCAGACAAGACCAGACCAGACAAGACCAGACAAGACCAGACAAGACCAGACAAGACGAGACAAGACCAGACAAGACCAGACAAGACCAGACAAGACCAGATAAGACCAGATAAGTCCAGACAAGACCAGACAAGACTAGACAATATTAGACAATACCAAACAAGACCAAACAAAACCAGAAAAGAGCGGATAAACCCAGACAAGACCAGACAAAACCAAGCAAGAACAGACAAGGCCACACAAGATTATATATACCATGAAGACTAGGTAATTAGCAAACTTACTGCGTCATTTATCATTATTTTATTTAAATATTTTACATTGTTTGTTGTTTAATTCATATATATTAATAACCAAACTATTGATGCAGACATTAAACAACACTGGCATTTCTTTACCATCTGTTCAATGTTAGTTAGAATTCTACATCCAGAAAAAGCTACACCAGCAACTACAGCTATATGACTGGTACACTATCCTAATTTTCTAGCAGGTTTTGACTAGAAAATAAAGCTACGTAAGACTTATGAACATGGAAATGCAGACTACTTTTCAAGATTACAAAATTCCTCAAATACCAGTCAAGACAATCGTACAGATGATGATGCATTCTACTTAAATCAAATAGTTGAAATGCCAATAACAAGAAATTAAAGAAGCTACGAGTAATGACACAGAACTACAAAAGTTATACGTAGACATACAATCAGACAAAGAAGATTCCAAAATACTTCATGAATTTTCCTTACAAGGCAACTACATATTTTATAGGATATTAATAGAATATACCTAATACACTACCTAAGACACCTAAGACACTAGACACCAGAATACCTAAGACATACAACCGAAGATTTTAGAAGAACTTCACACTGCACATACGAGATTTGTTAAAATGAGAACACTAGCAAGAGCTATGTGTGGTGGAAAAATATTGATGCAGACATTGAACAGATGGTAAAGAAATGCAAAGAGTATTGTTTAATGCAGAACAACCGTACTAAAGTGCCGGTACATATATGGGAGTACCCAAAAAAACTATGGAGTCGCATTCATATTGACTATGCCGGACCGTTTATGAACTAGTACTCCTGATTGTTGTAGATACATATACAAAGTGGTTAGATTGATACCCACTACATCTACAACAGCTACAGCTACTTACCAATCACACAAGTCTCTGACAATGGAAGACAGTTCAGATCAGAGGAAATGCAAGGATTTCTGAAAGAAAACGGAATCCAAACTATGAATTGGTAAAACCATACAACATTATAGATAATCAGATAAACTTAATAAAGACGGAACAAAGCTTGAATATATAAATATACTCAACCTTTCCGGAACTCTATAATACTAATGAGTCTTTTTAGGACTACCAAAAACAAATCTCGTATGAAATTTGTCAGTTATTCTATAGCTTTCAGTCCAGAGTCTTTGTTCCAAACTAAGTTCTAAGCACCTTTTGGCCAAGCTGAGAGATATGTGCAAACATTTAAAAATAAGATAAAAGCTATAGAAAATGAAGAAGGATCACTAAAAGATAAATTACTGAAATTCGTGATTATGTACAGGAAAACACCCAATAGTACAATGGGGTTGAGTCCAGCTGAGATAATGTTTAAAATACTGTATAGAACAAGGAATTATTTGGTAAAGGGACCACAAACAAAAGAGTACAAGAACGAAGAAATTAAATTAATTAAAGAATTCAAAAACGGAGACAGGGTACAGATAAGAATATATGACAGCAATAAATGGAAATTCGGAAATATAAGAAGCAGAAAAGGAAAATTACATTGTCGGGTAGTGATTAATGGCAGGATACACCAAAGGCATATGGATCAAATCTTAAAGACATCATGTATGAGAGACAACCCCGACATGATCTACACTTACAACTCAAAGCAACCAGAAGCTATACCGACTCGAAGCTATCACAACTTGGAGTCAGTTGTGGAGCCTAGCCCTGTGAGGATGAAAGATACATCGCCTGTACAGGAGACAACGAAGTCGCTAGTTGCTGACACAATAAAAATACCTATAGAAGTTCAACTGGAACCAAAACCGACAGAACCTGCGAGTACATTGCCTGTGGAAGTTATACCTGCACCCACAGAGATTGCACCAGGCAGTAGCAGGAGAGTCATGAGACCAAAATTGCCAAATCGCTTGAACCTGTAAGGAAGTATTTATAACGAGGGACAGAGTGTTAAGCTCAGTACTAGTCGACGTCAACGCCTCCAGCGGAAAAAGATCTAGAATGACGATCGATTCATACATACATATATATATATATATATATATATATATATATATATATATATATATATATATATACAGTTAAACAAAATACAATTACAATATTAGATACTACATACACAACACAGACAAAATTATGGAAGGCTAGACAAAACCAGACTAGACCAGAGAAGGCCAGACAAGACAAGACGAGACCAGAAAAGACCATAAAAGACCAGGCAAGACCAGACAAGGCCAGACAGGACCAGACAAAACCAGGCAGGAGCAGAAATGACTAGACAAGAGCAGTCAGGACCAGAAATGATCAGACAAGACCAGGCAAGACCAGACAACACCAGACGAGACCAGACAAGACCAGACAAAACCAAACAATACCAGACAAACGGGACGAGACTAGATAAGACCAGACAAGGCCAGGCAAGACCATACAGCTACAGAGAAAACCAGACAAGACCAGAAAAGACTAAACAAGACCAGACGAATTAAGACCAGGCAACACCAGACCGGACCTTGCTGCATGTTCGAAGTCATCCATTCATTCCCATTCATTCACATTCCCATTTACAAATTAAGTATGTCAGGATGTGTTTGTAAGGTTTTACAAGCTTTGTCAACTTTGTTTGCATTTCTCTAAACTAAGAATGTTACGATTAGATCCTTCCTCTTAATTTTAAACTAAAACTGCCAATCCTCATTAAATCATTGATATTTAAATTAGGGCAAGCCTCAATTATTTAATTTATCTTGCATTAAATCTGAAACTTCAATGGGTTCTATTTCATTTTGCCCTAAAATAAAACAGCTTAAGACATTTCAAAGACATTGCAACAAAATTCAGTCAGTTTTGGATTCTCAGCTAAATTTATTCACTACCGGCCTCAAATATAGTACTAGTCTCACTAATCCGGCACTGCAATAGTTCGGCACGTTTAATAATCCGGTGCCTTCCGCCCGTACCTCCATCATATTATTTCTTAGGGTGGTAACATAAAGCGGTCTCAAAGAATTGAACTTCTGGAGAATCTCTGTTTCACCTGACAATCCAATCATCTTGGATAGGGTGGTTCACCGTAGTATGGCGATAAAAAAAATTACAGGTAGAAGTTACGCCAACCCGTTGTTTTGTAACACATACGTAAGGTATTATCTTTTTAAAATTCCAGCCCCCTATCTTATGTACAAAGGGGTGCTCATCAACTTTGAAATATCTGAATTTTATGAAAATTTTATAAAAGAGGACAAGTCAGTAAAAAATAGATTGTTTTCATTCCAAATATTATTTAAGAACACACAACATATTATTAACAAAGTAGGACGTAAAATATTAATAATACAGTTCTGTATCTTCAACCATAAATTAAGTTTGTTAACGCTTTTTTGATGTTTCAGTAGAAACGATTATTCGATTATATTCCAAATGAAGTATAACTTGTTTTTCTTCTTCGTTTTGGGCAAGTATCGTATTATAATCCTCAAATAATTTCACACCTCTTTCCGCAGTATCGTTGATCACACGTAAGTTTCTTACACAACTTTTGCCTTGAAGGTAAATTATCGCCCCAAGTCTCAGGAGGTAATTCCAAGAATCTGTCATTGATTTTCAGAACAGAGAGCGTTTGCAATTATTGGAAAATAAAGCAATGGCTAAGAGCTCATCAGATAAATACCTCAAGTGGCTCTCTAAGTTCGTTTTGGGCAAGTATCGTATTATAATCCTCAAATAATTTCACGCCTCTTTCCGCAGTATCGTTGATCACACGTAAGTTTCTTACACAACTTTTGCCTTGAAGGTAAATTATCGCCCCAAGTCTCAGGAGGTAATTCCAAGAATCTGTCATTGATTTTCAGAACAGAGAGCGTTTGCAATTATTGGAAAATAAAGCAATGGCTAAGAGCTCATCAGATAAATACCTCAAGTGGCTCTCTAAGATACCCCAAACCTCGATCCAAACATCGGTGTAAATTAGGGCACCGAAACCTACAAATCGATTACTTTGTTTTTATTCTCTTTTTGAATGCCAATGAATCCTCGCAGGTGGCTTGTTCATCATTCACTTCAGCTATATTAGATCGTTTTTCGTTTATGATAATCCTCTTCTAAGTCACTACAAAATCCTCTTCTAAGCTAGCGGTACTGGAAGTGCTACTAAAGCTGGAATCAAGTATTAGTTCTTCACTTTATACAAATGAAGTCAAAGCATTATTTTTAGGTGCATTTTGTTACTCGACTCTTTGTTTTCGCTATAGAGAACGTTCTTTGGCCTTTTCTAGCTTCTTGTCAATTAAAATCATCTTGGACTCATCTCTTTGGTCAATAAGAAAGTTAAAGACACTAAGAACTAAAATAACAACTAGAACTCTATCTTCCGAAATTATAATTGAATTTATGGCATTTGAATGGGCAATATCAAAAAGTTTGTCTAGCTTTGCTGTGAACAAATTCTCAATTTTTCTCTGTGCATCTGAAGCTCTACTTTTATTTTTTTCAAAAGCAGCCAGTTCTTATGTAGTATTGCAATGCAGTGATACAATTGTCTTCTCGGAATACTAGACTTGTTCCACACCTCTATTAATTCTTGAATGATTATATGCGCAGAATCCTTCATATTTTTTGAGACATATAATATCTGGTGATTACGTAATAAAACTTGCCGCAGTGTTGGAAGTTGGTTTAGCCTTAGTCGTGGATCAAGATCCCGACATCCACGTAGAAAATGTCATCTTTATAACGTGTTGAATAACACATTCTAATGAAATGGTACTACACTGATTCACAGTCTAGTAATTAGGTTTCTTCGACGTTTGTTTATTAAAAACCATATGCGTTCTATTTCATTATTAATATGATTTATTTAGCACTGAAAACCTAATCTGCAAATAAGAAATGAAACTATACAATTTTTCAAAAATAACACTCGTTTGAACACCCATTTTAGCTAAAGCTAGTCACCTGAAATTTTACAACTTTATTACTATAGATACGTGTTACAATTTTAAGGTGGCCAAACTGAAAAACAAAAATAATTTTTTTTGGACCACCCTAATCTTGGAAAAAGGTATGACCTACAATGAATGCTTTATCACAAGAAACAGAAGAATGGGATACTGAAGATAATCTACCTATTGCCGATCGGTTGCAAAGTTTATCAGAAAGAGAATTCGAGACAAGCGAAGAAGATTTAAATTCTTGGCTTGAAGGAACTGAAGAAACAAAGCAAATTATGGCAGATGTCATATGTGAAGAAGTGCCAAAAGAAGAAATCCTTGTAGAAATATTGGAGCTATTCGACTACTACAATTGCAAAAATAATACCAAAAACAGCATTTAATTGTTAAAATACCAGCATAACATGGACTGAAGAAAACGGCGTACCTGCTAAAGATATTATAATTCTTCGAAACATGCGAGAAAAAGTTTTTAAACAAAGACTAGAAGTTGCAAAAAAACAAACATCAATTAAGGATTATTTTAAGACTAATTAGTTAATTGTTGGATATGTCACTGTAATAAAAATACCTTTAATACATGAATACAAAAATATATGTTATAAATTCTCTTTATGAAATGCTTTATTTTATTTATTATGCATTTTTCTATGCAATCCACTAATTCGAACATTAAAATAATCAGACACTCCCTAGTTTTTAATTAGTGAGACTCTTCTGTAATGAAAATTGCTATGCATGCTGTTATTTTTTGTTTATAAATTTTTCTACAACAATTCTGATCTAAAATGGTGATAAAATAATTTTTCTTTATTTCGAGAAGAAATGAATTAGACAGAAAGAATCTAAATACTTCAACAAACAGGAACTAGTCGTTGTGCTTTGGTCTTTGTTGTAGTCTGGCCATGTCCGGTGTTATCTAGTCTTATCTGGATTCGTCTCGGCTCTTTGTCTTATTTAGTTTCAATTAGTTTTTCCCAGTCTTAATTCATAATCTTAGCTTACTTTTTATTACATTATTTTGTTCCGGTTCATTCCCAGCTCGTGTACTCTTGTGTGACCTTATATTATTACATAGTATATTCTCCAATCTAACTTATAATAATAATCTTGACATATAATATAATAATCTTAGCTGATGATGTTTGGCACTATACAGTCTTGTTTGGTCGTTTGTGACTTTCAGCTCAAGTGCGGTATTTAATTTGTGTTGCTGTCTGGAATTCTTTGGTCATGTTTGCTCTTCATTAATCTACACTTATTTTGTCCTATCTATTATTACCAGTTAAGATTGTCTACTTCTGTATTGTTCTTTCTACATTATATGGTCTTATCCAGCCATGTCCAGTTTCGCCAACATTTTAATAGTCATGTTAGACAGAGACAAGTTTGGTCCTAGTCTAATATAATTGCGGCACTGGAGATATATCTGGTATATTGTAGCCTGATCTTGTCTCACCTTTTATGTACCAAACTAAAACTTTTCAGACTTTTTTCAAACTTTTTATAAAACATAAGTTAGTTTTTCTCGACAACAAAACAATATTTTAGATTAAAATCAGACAAGATGAAGGCAATTTTAAAGCAGGATTTAATTAAAATATGCATAACTCTTCGGTAATTTCTAGTTGTTTTCCCGTTGCGGTGAAGAACAAAGAAAATGCTATCGATTGTCTCGCGGAGGTAATCACGTGGTTTCCTGTGTTTTCCAGCATGGGATTTGCGGAATTAGTCAAATTCAGCTACGCGTCTCTAATTTATCGCGTTTTGTTTGTTATTGAACCCGTCCAATTAGTTTGGCAATAATATGATAATATTTTCCTTCTACAAAATAAACTTATCTTCAAGAAGAATTTTTCCAACTTTGTAATCAATTTCGATAACTGAACAGACCACACAGGACACTATTGACGACTAAACGGACCATACAGACAAGGCTAGTAGACAAAACAATAAACGGATAATATTAGACAAGATGAGATAGGATTTAACAAGTCTGGAATAGAGCAAACAAAAACGGACAAACCAGACAAGACCAGACAATACCAGATAAGATCAGATAGGACCAGACAAGACCAGACAAGATCAGACAAAACTAGACAAGACCAGATAAGACCTGATAAAACCAAACAAGACCAGACAAGACCAAACAAGACCAGACACGAACAGACAAGGTTAGCCAAAGCCAGGCAAAATTATGTAATGAAGACTAGGCAATTAGCAAACTTTCTGTGTCATTTATATATTAGAAACCAGACCCCACAAGACCAGGCAAGACCGGACAAGAGGGAACAAGACCAGACAAAACCAGATAAACCAGTCAGAACCAGACAAGACTAACCAAGACAAGAACAGCCAATACCACACAAGACCAGACAAAACCAGACAAGACCAGACAAAACCAGACAGGATCAGATAAGACCAGACAGGACCAGACAAGGCCAGGCAAGACGATACAAGACCGGATAAAACCAAACAGAACTAGACAATATCAAATAAGACCAGTCAGGACTAGACAAGAGCAGATAAGACTAGACAAGGCGAGACAAGATTATACAATGAAGACTAGGTAATTAACAAGCTTTCTGTGTACTTTATATATTATAGACAGGACCAGACAAGACCGGACAAGACCAGGCAATATCAGATAAGAACATTCAGGACCAGACAAAACCAGGCAAGACCAGACATGACCAGATAAAACCAAGCAAGACCGGACAAAACCTAACAATGTCAGATAAGACCAGTCAGGACCCGACAAGACTAAACAGGACCAGAGAAGGACAGACAAGACCAGACAAAACCAGACAAGACCGGGCAAGGTCAGACAAGATCAGAAAGAACCAGATAAGTTCAAGCAAGAACAGAGAAAACCAGACAAGCCAAGACCATACCAAACCAGACACGACCAGACCAGACCAAAGCCGAAATGACCAGATATGACAAGAAAAGACCAAAAAAAGACCAAAAATGTATACAAGGCCAGACAAGAACAGACAAGGCCAGACAAGCTTATATAATGAAGAGTTAGGCAATTAGCAAACTTACTGTGTCATTTATATATTATTTTACGTAAGTATCTTATATTGTTTGTTGTTTAATTAATATATGAGACGCCATTAATCATTCATGTGGTTCTAACTAGTTTGCAACTTAAGTTATCTCCACTGATCATTTCTGACATTGTGCAATTTGCTAATTAGCAAAAATCTACGAAGTTTTGTGCAGATAATTTAATATTGCGTAATCTTTGCGGTCCAATCAGGCATTATAAAGTAAATCTATTATCACTTGCAATTGACTTTGAATTAGTCGATTTAGTCAAATAGTGTGTGATTCCTAAAATAAATGGAAATCTTTTGTAATATCGTCCATGAACTTGATTATTTCGCATGCGATTGGGATTGGTTGCCAAAAAATATTATTTTTCGGAATCGTACAGCATGTTTCAACATTCGCGCCTTCATTGATATAGACCCAAATTTTACACACATCTGGTCTTCGAAATATCACATTTATTACTAATATAGTTATAGAATAGTTTTATTAAAACTTAATCAAACTTTTACTATTATACAAAATATTAAAACAAATATAAACGAAAAAAATATTAACTAAATTGTCTATTTAACTTCGTATTGTAGTACTTAAAACCGTTTAATGCAATACTTTTATATCTATTATATAGTTACATAACGTAAGTATAAAATTTTCATGTTTTTACCCAATTTATTGTTTTAATAACAAATTTCTAACTAATTAGAAATAAATTTATAAATGATTTATTTTAACTTTTGTTCCTTTAACTTTTGTCTATGGTTAATTAACTTTTCTCGAAGTAATTTGTGTCTATATGATTATTCACTTTTTATTTTGATCCATTTAACTGTTGTCTACATAATTTATTTAACTTTTAGCTTACGTCTATATTGTTCTGTAACTTTTAACTTATATTTATAGTTATTTAACTTTTAACTTTCGTCTAAATAGCTCTGTAACTTTTAACTTTTATCTATAGTTATTTAACTATTAACTATTGTCTATATAGTTGTTTAACTTGCAATACCTGATTTTACTGTAGGTACTGTATTTTACTGTAGGTCTGTATTGAGAAGGAATACTATTTAAAAAAGTATTAACTATAACTGTCTAACCTAACTTCCGATTGTAGTAATTAAGTTTTATACAGAACTTATATAGGGTTTTCCAATAAGAGGTTTCATTTTTATATGTAAAAAAATGAGTATTTTAAGCGAAGTCATCGGACATTTATTTAAATGCAAAGAAGAGGGTATGCCATTAATAATTGAAAACAATATTAGCCAAATGGCTAGGACCATATTCTTTTTATGGAATTTTCCATTACCAATTCGCAGATTTGCGGCTGTTTGTCCTCGATAACTTCCCGAATTCCAACTTTGAGGTCTGGAATCGATTGTGGACCATTGGCATAGACCTTATCTTTTACGTAGACCTAAATAAAAAAGTCTACACGTGTTAAATCACAACCTCGCGGGGCAATTGTGATCGCCTCTTCGAGAAATCACACGGTCAGGAAACTTTTCAGCAAAAGAACGATGGCAGCGTTACTTGCGTGGAACGTAGCGCCGTCTTGTTGAAAATAAACGTCTTCCACAATATCTTGCAATTTCGGTCATACAAAATCATTAATGTTCGATAGCGCAATTCATTCACCGTAACAGTTGCTCCAGCCTCATTTTCGAAGAAGCACGGACCAATGACCCCGCCAGACCAAAAACCGCACCAGACAGTCACACGTTGAGGATGAAGAGGCTTTTCAACAATAATTCTTGGGTTTTCAAAGCCCCAAATGTGACAATTCTCCTTGTTAACGTATCACTCAAGATGATTTTTCGATAAAATTCCAGATCAGTTTGATGCATTTGAAGGACCCAATCAGCAAAGACACGACGTTGTTGATGTTCGGCAGGCGTGAGTTCTTGTGTTAACTGAACTTTAAAAGCTTTAAAACCTAAGTCTATGCAAAATACGCTGTAATGTAGTTTGTGGAATGCCCAATTCCAAATATCGACTATAAATGGACAAACCTGGGTTTTCCTCAACAATATGGGTTACAACAGCAATATCTTCAGTTGTTCTTGAGCGACGTGCACGATTCATTACTTCACATCATTAACTTGTTCCAACAGCTCACGCTTTTCCACCAGTTTCACAATTGCTTGTCGAGAAGGTGTTTCACGACGACCAGACAAGACCAGACAAAGCCTAGCAAAGTATGTTAAATAGGACTTTATATGCCAAAAATGCTTTAGTTTTGCGAACGGTGAACACGAAATTTTCATCATTTTTGTAGTGAATTTCAATGCGTTGTTTAATTAATGGCGTAGTTTTTACTTGTCATCTGTCAAGTAGTTACAGGTTGACTCATGACAACTGTTAAAATGGCGGGCTATTAAATATGAGACCTCTTATTGGAAGACCCTTTATATCCAATTTTTACTTCTTCTTCTTCTTCCTGAGTCTCTACAACCCTAGGTGAGTCTTGGCCTGCTCTACCACTTCCTTCCATCTTTTCCGATCCTAGGCTATTGTGGCGTAATTGGATATGCATCCTGTATTTTTCTAATTCTTCCGCAATGTCCTGCATCTTTCCTGGCTCTAGTCTAAATCGTACGTTTCATGTTCCAATGCGAAGTTCCAGTCTCATGTCCTTGGTTCCTAGCAATGTTCCCCTTTATTTCGTCTGTTCAATCCGAGGCGTGTGGTTTTCTTTCTTAACTTTTGTATTTTTGGCAGGATATGGTCGTTAGCCTCAAGCTGAAGTTCCTGGTGATCAGACCATATCTCCAGCTGATCTCCCTTTCCATACGGGTTGGCTAACTCTAGAACTAGCTTAATCAGGATTCACCAACCGTAATGAGGTGTAATGTTAGTTTCTTCCACGGGAGGCGCGTTGTGCACCCCGGATAGCGTTTTACTTCATAAAACGTGAACTAAATAAACTACCATCAGCTGGTAATCAGACTATCCTATGGATCTCCTGATTATGATCATCGCCTAAGAACAACTGTAGACCTGTAAGACCAGAGAAAAATATCTAAATATAAATTTTGACACATTCAAGAACTGAGGTCCTACCAATGACAGCTTATGAGTTTCTAAACCCAAACAACCCTGCAATCGACTATATCCTATTAAATTTTATTTGTATTACTATCAATATTGTGATGAGCCAGAGTCTAAATAAATAAATAACACCCACTAATACAGGTTTGTCGAGGTAAGAGTGGAATTGGGTAGGAGAAGCTATGCGGCTATCTCTTCCTTTGCGATAGCCGTGTCGTACGCTTGCACTAACCCATTTGAACCCCTCAGTTTTTACTTGCATACCTTACATGTATAACTTACATAGTTTTCACCTAGTTTATCGTTTGAATAATTCGAATATCAAACTGTTTTATTAATATTTCTTATAACATTTGTCCATTTATCTTTCGTCTAAAGTTAACCTTTAATTTTAGGTCATGTAAGTGTTGTCTATCATCATCATCTGTGGCGCTACAGCCTTGGGCATGTCCTGGCCTCCCAAAGTGTCTTCCTCCATTCGTCCTTGTTTTGTGCTAGTCCTCTCCAGCCTCGAAGTCCTAACTTTGATGCGTCTTATTTCGATGATGCGTCTGTTATTCCTTCTTCCCATCTGAGTTTTGGCCTGCCTCTTTTTCGTCCTCCCTGATGTTGGGCGTCTATTAGCCTCGTTGGTACGCTTTTGTCCGGGGCTCTTGCTACATGTGCTGTCCATTGTAATCGCATTGTTTTTAGTCTGCTTATAATGTCAGGTTCTTCGTGATTTTTAGTAAGTGTTGCAGTTCTAAATTCTAACTACGTCGCCATGTACCTTTGTTGCATATCCCATTTAAGATTGTGCGTAAGATTTTCCTCTCAATAATGCTTAGGAGGTTGGCGTCTTGTTCGCTGATTGTTCATGTTTCCGCGCCATATGTTACTATAAGCAGTATTAGAGTCTTGTATATGATCATCTTCGTCTTTCTAGTAATTCTAAAGTTTGCTAGTTGTTTTCGTAGTGCGTTGTAGCACCTGTTATCGAGCATTATTCTCTTTCCTATTTCAGCCCTGTAGTTATTTTTTTAACGTTTACATTGACGCCCAGATACGTGAACTAATGTACGATTTCGAATTTTTTTGTTCCGATTGTAAGTGCTTGATTGAGTTCATGCAGGGTCCTTTGTGAAGTGGTTACTGCATTATTTTGGCTTTTTCCTCGTTTATTTGTAGGCCGAAGTTATTGGCCGCCTTCTCGAGAGCTGAATAAGTTCTAGTCATCTGCGTATGCGAGTAATTGTGCAGGTATAGTTACAATCGTGCCTCTTCTGTTTGCGTTGGTGTCTCTTCACGGCAGCACGACTGTTAAATACCAGTCGCACTACCTTTGTTGTTATTTCTAGGGCCGTTAGAGCATCAGTTTGGTTCGTATAATACTCTCATATGCTGTTTTAAAATCGACGAACATATGGTAAGTGTCCATTTGGTGTCCCGTTCCCTTTTCTAATATTTCTCCAAGCGCAAATATTTGGTAAATTGTGGATAATTCGGCAGGGAAACCCCCCTGATTGCACATGAGTTTTTCCACCTTTGGAAGTAGTGTTCCCTAGAGTATGTTGGAGAGGACTTTATATGCTACGTTTAGCAACGTATTCCCTCTGTAATTCTTACAGTTTAGAGGGTCCCCTTTCTTGTGTATGGAGCATATTACTCCTTCGTTCCAGTCTTCGGGCATTTCTTCTTTCGCTCATATTTCAGAGTATATTATTTGAAGCTGGTTAATCAGCTTATTTCCTCCCTCTTTGAAGAATTCTGCAGATATTTGGTCGTTGCCAGGCGACTTATTGTTCCTCATCTTTTTAAGGGCGTCTTCTTTGCCCATTCGTTGTCCGATTTCTGGGGTTTCGTTTGCTTTTGCTTTCGTGTTTAGGAGTTATTTAAAGTGCTGCGTCCACCTAGTTAGTATCTCCTGTGGGTCCGTTAGTAGGTTTCCATTGGCGTCCTTACCCAGTACGTTTCTGGGTTTGTATCCGTTTCTTTGCTCATTTATCTGCTTATAGAAAAGTATGGAATTGCTGTTTTGCTGAGTTTTTCTAAATTCGCTATTTGTGCTTGTTTAAGCTCTTCTTTATTTCTCTGTGTAACTTTTTTTCACGCCTTCTTGATCTTCTGTATTCTTCCACATTTCCCCTCGTTATTCTTTGTGTCATCTTCTTATATACTGCATTCTTTTCTGCTGTTTGTCTTTGATCCAGTGAAATCTTTGATCCCTTTGAAACCAGTCGTTGATCTTAGGCTGCCTGTGCAGGCCCAAGACTTCTGAGCCGGCTGAGAGGAGTTCTTCCTTGCATTTCTTCCACCTTTCTTCTATTGAAATATTTTCGTCCATGGGCAGCTTTGCGCTTATGATATCTTCCAAAAGCTTTTGTTTGTTCTCGTTCTGTAGTAGCTCTGTGTTAAATCTGAGTATAAAAGATACCCCTCTGAATTGTTTGTTGTTTCAGATTCTCGCTCTTAATATCGATTTTAGCAGGAAATGATTCGAGTCAAAGTGTTGTCTATATAGTTATTTAACTTCTTTCGACTATAATGTAGAATAGACTATAAACTTTTAACTTTCGTCTCTATAGTTATATAACTTTTAACTTTTGTCTAAATAATTTGTCTATATGAATATTTAACTTATAGTTTTAGTCAATTCAATCGTTGTCTATATAGTTTGTCTATATAGTTGGAGGACGACTACAGAATAGCGAGAGAAAACTCCGTCATAAGTGGGGAGAATGGTCAAGACTCACTAAGAGAGGAAGTAAAGCAACTGAGAGAAATAGAAGAAAGAAGAGAAAGAAAGGAAATAAAAAATAATGTTGTGATTCATGGGGTAAAAGGAGAGAGATGGTTAGAAGACGCTATGAGGTTATTGGAAGAAATATTTGGAGTAAAAGAAGGTGTAGGAAGCATGTTCAGGATAGGAGATAAAGGTTGGAACCAAGGGCCAATTGTCGCAAAATTGATAAGTTGGGAGGAAGAGAAAGAGGTCATGAGAAATAAATATAAGCTGAAGGGGTCTGATATTTTTATCCAAGACGATTTTACCAAAAAAAGAACGGGTAATTCAAAAGGATTTGCGACAGAAAGCAAAGATTCTAAAAGATAGAGGGTACCAAGTGAAGATTGGTTATAAGAAGATGGAAGTGGATGGAAATTTGGTAACATGGGAGGAGTCACAGAAAATTACCAGGTGCGGGATGGGAGAATGAAAAAGGGGGAAAGAATTAAAATTTTATTTTGGAACGTGGCTAGATTACCAAGGAAACTGAGAATAGGAGAGAAAGAATTTCCAAGTTATTAACTTAGTGGAAACTTGGACAAAACAAGAGGAATGGGAGGAGTGCATTAAGAAGTTGCCGGAGGGCTATAGATGGAGGCCCCAATTTGTAAAAAAAGAAGTTCGGAAGGGCAAAAGGTGGAATAGTAACAGGGGTGGACAATGCACACAGGGAAAAAGCTTCCGCAGATATATCCAGAAGAGAAAAGTATACAGCGAAAGATGTCTGTGAAGGTCTGGTGATGAGGGAAATAGAAATTGAAGGGGAATGGTGGGGGTAATGACGGTGCATAATAATAATAGATCAATGGAAGTACAACAAAAAATAGAGGATTGCCTGAACGAAGGGGAACACGAAATACTGCTGATAAGAGGACACTGGAATGTAAGAATTGGGGAAGGTCAGTCGATGGGGATTAGCAGTAGTGGATGTGAAATTACGAGAAAATCTAAGGATAAAGTAAGGAATACTCAAGGAAAGCTCTGGTTGGAGCGGTTGAAGAAAAACCAGTGGGAAGCGCTAAATGGGTGCTGTGTAGGAGACTGGGACGGGGAATTTAGTTTTGTGGGAGGTAGTGATGAATCCGTTATTGACCTAGTGGTGTCAAATGAAAAATCAAGGGAGCCAATAGAAAGTATGAGGATTGGTATTAGAGGGGACTCCGATCATATGCCGATAATTGTGACCTTGAAAGAAAAACACGAAGTAATGAGCCACTTTTCCAGGGGGAAAGGATAATATTTAGAAAGTGTGGGGTCTGGCGTACGCAGATGATGTGGTAATACTGGCAACATCGGCGGAAGAATTGAAAGAAATTGGAGATTTTTTGAAAAAAGGAAACTGACGGTAAATGTAGAAAACAAAATGGACGAGGTTTAAGAAAGGTGGGGTGTGCAAAAAGGAGAGGTTCGAATGGAAGGGAATGGAGATGGAGCAGGTTGGGCATTTTAGGTATTTAGGGTTTGTATTTGGGAGTGGATGTGGTAATAAAGAGCATATAGAATACGTGGCTAAAAAAGCGTGGGTGGCGGGAGAAAGGTTCTTGAAGGTATGGGGAAAAGAGTTTAGCACAAATTACCGGGCGAAAGAGATGATATGGAAGGCTTGTTGGCGGAGTATATTGATGTATGGAGCTGAAATATGGTCGGTGAAGGCGTGGAAAAAGTGGAACTATAATTCATTAAAAAGGCCCTGAAATTAGACAGATCAACTCCTTCCTACATAGTACTGCAGGAGCTAAATGCATTTAAATTGAGAATTGAAGCAAGCCGACGAGTAGCAAGGTATGAATGTAAACTGAATGGAATGACTGAGGAAAGAATTGTAAAAGAAGTATTCAGGGTAACAAGTTTGGAAGGAATGAATGGTAGGAGAGAGACAAATTGGGGAAAGAATAGAAGGAAACTGTATGAAGGAGGTGGTATGTCTATCATGGAAATGGAGAGGTTTAAGAGGAAAGGTGTGCGAGTTGACGAATGGCTATTGGTAAGGCTGAATGTAGTTGAACTGCAAGAACGTCAAAGGAAAATAATGGAGAGTAGATATAGTAAGGACTATGGGGAAATACAAATATTTGAAGATCTACCCAAATACTTGGGCCGATGGACAATGGGCCTGAATGCCCAGCCAAGTTTAGATGCGGCTGTGAAGAAAGATTGCGAAAGTATTGGATCGATGGCAAGTATAAGAGTTGTGGTGTATGTGGGGTAGGGAAGGACGTGTGGGTGCATTGGTTTGAGGAGTTCAAAAAAGGAAAGTGGACCGAAAGATAGAGAGAGTGTTAGGGAGGAAATGGAAACAGTGCATGAATGAGGATGGTAGAGGTTTGGTAATGATGGAAAGAATAAAAGGATGGAAGGAACCGGGTACGGAATATCCCGAAGAGGAATATCCCAGTGTTGTTTTTTTTTCTCTCTTTTAACTTAGACTTTATTTTTATGGTGTGCTATAATTGATTTTGTTTCTTTTTTTTTTGATGGTTTTGGTTTGTTTGTTTTTTGGTATTGTAAGATGAAAAGTTTATGTTTTGTATGACAATAAAGGTTATTATATATATATATATATATATATATATATATATATATATATATATATATATATATATACATATATATATATATATATACATATATATATATATATATATATATATATATATATATATATATATATATATATATATTATTTAATCTAAATAATTTTGACTACATAAGAAGAACTTTTGACTATTCAATATTTCTTGAAATAGTATTATTTCTTTTCTGTGTTAACAATTTATTATTTCATCTTCACATGATAATGCATGTTGTTCTAAGAACAATTGACTGGATTAAAGTAGACAGTTAATTAATTATGTTGAATATTCAATTGCTTGTATTTTTCTAGCCGGTATAAGCAGCGTAAATAGAAAAACCGAAAGTAGTTAGCTATGTAATGTTAGTAAGGTGTTATAAAATTTGCTGTGAGCAAATATAGATTGAACAAGATTGGATGCACAATTTAGATGTTGGTAACATTATTTTATTCTTCTAAAGATTCTTCTGATCAATTAATAAAATAAACTAGAATCAATTTAAACTTAATAAAGTCGTAACCCAGCCTGAATATATAAATATATTCAACCTTTCCGGAAGCCTATAATATTTTTGAGTAACTTAATAAAGCCGGAACGCAGCCTGAATTTATAAATATATTCAACCTTTCCGCAGCTCCATAATATTGTTGAGTCTTTTTAGGATTACCAAAATAAATCTCATCTGAAATTTGCCAGCTATTGACTAGTTATCAGTCCACCTTTGTGACACTCAACAAAAACCAGAAAAATATCATTGTTTTTTAAGATCATGTCTTTTTATTAACTTAAGTGAATAGCCGTAATCTGCAAACGCGTTTCGATATTTATCTCTCATCAGTGCAGCTTTGCTTTTATGAATAATAATTTGTAAAACACTTACTTCCCACTAAAAACCCACGTGGAAACCCATGTACTGGTTTTTGTTAAGTGCCACGAAGGTGGACTGGAAACTAGTGAATAACTGGCAAATTTTACATGAGATTTGGTTTGGGTAGTCCTAAAAAGACTCTACAATATTATAGAGCTCCGGAAAGGTTGCATATATTTATATATTCAGGCTGTGTTCCGGCTTTATTAAGTTTATATGATTATCTATAATGTTGTATGGTTTTGCCAATAGTAAATTATTATTTAAATCAATAACCTGTTAAGTTCATGTCTCTCTCATGAAATGTCAAATTAAAAATATCTAACCCCTAATGAACCTAACCCCTATTGAAACGTGCGTTTCAAGTAAGTGTTTTAGTGAAGACCAGACAAAACCAGATAAGACCAGACAAGATCAGACAAGACCATCCAAGACCAGACAAGACCAGACACGACCACACAACACCAGACAAGATCAGACAAGACCAGACAATACCAGAGAAAACCAGACTCAGCAAAACCAAATAAGATTAGTCAAGTTTAGTTTTTCTACTATATATTTGACAATAAAATTTTAATAAAATAAAATTTTGTACAAATAAAATATTAAAAAAAAATCCCGGAAAAACACTTGTAAGCAAGAAAACTTTTGATGTTTAACAGTATGGTTATACACTTGTAAAAATTATCCAAAATATAAAAATCTAACCAACATTTGAAACATTGTTATTAAGAAGTAAGTGATTCGTCAGTTCAGAAAGAAATAAAAATGTTTCATTATACCTTATCACAAAATACACGAGTTTTCTTCAGCCATGCAAACATACAAAAACCATTATCGGCGCGAATAACCTTGAGCATTTACTACGTACAATATTATTGCACAGGAATTCTAGAGGACGAGTGTGGATTTATATACAATGTTGGAAGCCATAGTGAATAGTTACAAGTCTTAAGAACGAGGGAGTATTGATTCGGTTTTGGAACCAGCGCCGTTCCAGGAACACATCGCATGTAACAAACAACTTCCACGAATGGGCCATCAAATTCATTTATTTAATATAAAAAAAAACAACGGGCACAAGTTGGGAAGAAAATGTATGCACGATATCTCGTTTTAGGTCGGGATTATTATCGCAGATTTTATTTTCATAAGTTTATTGAATTCTTACCCAACATTAGCTGTAAATACTTATTCCTTTGCAAAAATTAACAAATAAATGTTGGTTTTTATCATCCCTAGTATTCATAAATTGTTTAGTTATTGGGAATGGGTTCATTAATAATAACCGGAAATTATTACTCAACGTTTCCTTATTTTTTTTTAAATACCCATTCCTGATAACTAAACAAATTAATAAATAATTGTTTCGTGTTTTAATAAATTTATCTCTCCATTCTCTTCTATTACATATATTCTACTTATTGTTAGTATTAATTAAACCTATCTGTGAAAGCGTATACGATAAGAATATTAAGTAAATAATTATATTTTCGTACTTGAAAGCTTATAATTGAAACTGTTGCTGTTTTAGTTTCTATGAAAGTAAACCAAGGAAAACTTGTCCAAGATCAATATTTGAAGCCATAAAGTTTCTTTATTCTGATGAACTGTTATGTTTAGTCTAGATTTGTCCACCGTTTGCAGGGATTTTCTTGCCCCCGATATTTATCCATTTAGGTCTTTAGGTCTATTTATATAGCGAAACAATACAGAAATTACTTCAGGAAGGAAGCTTAAGGTGGTGAAAGAAAACTTGAAAATTATGTTGATTGTTCAAACTTTGTTAATGAGTCTAGTATTCATTGTGTTTCTTTTATTGTTAATAAAATAATGCATATCAAATGCATAAGAAGTATTTATTTAATTTATTTAATCATTATGATTGAAATAGTAGTTTCTGATAAAACTCTTTGAAAAAGGTCTTCTATGCATAAGTTGCGAAGTTTAAAGGTAGAGACACACTGGTGTCACGTACGCAACGTATGCAACTCATTACGAAATCTGGACTGAAAAACAATGCCATAGAAACACACTTATCGTATGAAACGAAATCACACGCAACGTCGATCTGGGATGTCCACATCGGTGTGGACAGGTGAGGGGATGTTCGTACGTTATCCACGCATGTGATCAGTATGTTTCTAGAACTCATGCGTAGCACGTCAGAAACAAATAGACCTTTGATGCAAGCGTTCTCCTCAAACTGCATTTTAGACATGCGAAAGTACATAAAGAATCGTTCTTTATGAAATCCCAGTTTCTGCATTAATGTATGGTATTTTCCAACATTTTCTCTTTGTTTATTCATGTCACGAACCCAATATCTTCTCTTCTTAACTTTGGTTTTTATTTTTGTGGCGCGGAAATATTCATTTAAAAATAGTAAATTCAATAAAACATCCTCAAACTCGCTATCAGAAACAGAAAACATGACTTATAGACGCACTAGTGCACCTTCTGAGTAATTACAACAGCGTCTGGTGCAAAATGTACGTTGCATACGCAGGACGAGTGTGCACACCAATTCTCCCACGTTGCATCGCATACGTTGCGTACGTGGGACCAGCGTGTCTCTACCTTAAGGCACGAGCCGAAGGCCAGTGCCTTAATCAGAACGAGTGCATAAAAACCCTTCTTCACACACGTATATCATACATTATTGTGTCAAGGGAGGATGTTAAAATACTGTTGAATCTACAAAAATAATTGTTTCTTACCGATAATATTGAAAAGTTGTAATTTTTGACAGACAAAATACTTCAAATCATTGACACAATAAGGTTAGAACGTTCAGCACCTCCGTGGTAAAAATTGCGAACTAGTAAAAACTCACAGTGACGAGAACACTATTTGGTGGTAGTCGGTGAAATCTAGGTTAACCTAGATTTAATCTAGATTAAGGTTATGGTTAGGTAAAGTTATATTACAGCCAGATAAATCCAGACTGAAAGGCCGAGACTTCTTCATTAGAAGTAAGAATAATTATTTAAAATCAGAAAATTTATTTTCACTACGTCTGTGTTTTTTATTTAGTGACGGTAGTTGTTGCCATAGTAATAACAAACAGAAATCGTAGAATAATGAGACTCCATTTGATTTATATTGGACTTTCACGCACGATTTGGATACTTTTACACACGATTATAAGGTAAGATCGGCCAAGTGCGCGCGCGTTTATTATCAATTTAGCAAATATCAATTATTTAATTAAATTATTTAAATAAATTATCAATTATTTGGATTTAAAATTTTAACTATAGACACTTTAAACATTGTTCTTCTTAGATCTAGAAACAAAAAAAAAGTAAAAATGGAATAACGAAAATTAATATTTTTCGTTAGATGTGTACAGGGCGCGCACTTCCACGACAAAGTGGGGTAAGTGCGAGTTCGGCTCCCTTATACTATTATGTTTATATGAGTGGGGTACGTGCGTAGAATCAGCATTTCATCCTGAAAAGTATCCTCCAAAAATTTTAAAATTTGATGCACGGATAGGCTAAAAATGAACTTGGGAAAGGACAGTAGATGGTCATCAAATACTCGGCTCTGCGGTTTCTTTCAGCTGTGAAAAAATCAAACTTGTAAGTCAACGCGATCAAAAGATATGACCGTTTATGTCGCATATCTTGCGATTTCACAAGGAAATCAAAAGTTATAGGGTACTTCCCGTTGACCTAGAATCATGAAATTTGGCAAGAAGCGGTGTCTTACAGCACATGTAAAGGGAAAAATCTGAAAACCGTAAATATGTAGTTTAATTACAAGAAAAATGCGAATTTACTATTAGAAACTTATGAAAATACACTAATGTGTTGCGTGGTATTGTCAGGCACCAGAAGCATATGGGTTGCATACAGTTAGGTCCTCCTAAAGATACCTTACTTACAAGTTTGTACGGAACCTTCGGTGCGCGAGTCACAACTCGCACTTGGCCGGGTTTTTATTTTATTGTATTCAATTATACTTAAAAACCATAGATGGTGTGGGATCTTAGTGTAGGTGTAGAACTAAGTATCAACTACGGCCACTTAGCTGTTTTTAAAGATAGAGGAAGTCCAATTCTGGCACTGAAAACATGTTCCGAGTTTTGCTGGTCTTCTTTGGTTCCTTAATATGGGGAACCACTAATTCCCATTGGTATTTCAGCACATTGGGTTTGTCTGGCCATTTCCAAAGGCGACCACTCTTCTCCATAGATGAAATTGTGACTTCCTTTTCATTAGTCTGAATTATTTTTCCGGGTAAAAATGAATACTTATATTTAAAGATGATGTTTTCGTCGACAATTTTTAGGACCGGCTGCCAATTATGTTTTCCCTTCTTATTTTCATCAGATTCGTGCAAGACACTTTCTCCAGATGAAACATCGACACTGGAATCCGAGCTGTCTGAAGAAAATACCAGCTGCCTTTTTTTCACGTTTTTTTGGTCTTTTCTCTCTTTAATTTGTTTTTTCCTTTAAATTTCCTTTGACTGTCGAGTGATTGCTTAGAATTTATAGGCACCTGACTGTTTGGCTTCATTAGAGACGAAATCACCTCAGCTCCACTAACCAATTTCTTCTTCCTTTTAGGCGCTTCTTGCTTTCCACCCTGTACGGTTTTCAGCAATAAACTTTAAGGCCTTCGAATTCCAAGGCTACAGAATCCTTAAAGGAAAAGTGGGTCAGCGGGTAATGAAGAACGTAGGTTCTTCATTACCCGATTAGGTTCAGGATTTATAATCAGTCACAGGATACTGGATTCAGTCACCTCCCCAAGCAGTCGTGTATCCATCCTCTCTCTCTCAAATGCGCAAACAAGGGCTACAGTATAGTCAATGTACTTGCCCCAATCAACTAGGACAACAGACGCAATCCAGACAAAACTGATAAATTCTGGGAAGATTTAGAAGATATTATCTCTAAACTTCCAGAGAGGCAAACCGTCATACTGCTTGGCGGCCAATAAACCTTCTCTGAATGTAAAGCAATACTTAAGAACTCATTACATGAGTACTCACATCCGAATTTTTGGGGCAAATGCGTGACGGAAGGCGCACTTATCCCAGCTCAAACACGAATTTACCCCACAGACAGAAAATGTCTAGCCAAGTGCGAGCCTACCTCTAAAATTAAAGTAGAAAGAGTTTTAGACATAAAAAGGTTTAGACTCACTAATTTTAAAACAATTATGGTATAGTAAATCAAAATGTACATAATAAACACAACTGATTGAGGAAATAATTTAGGATAAAAAAATACCTACCTAACTGTTCTGATGGTCCTCAAACACTGTGTACCACTTTCATGTCTGCACTTTTTGTTTTCTTGCTCAGGCGTAGGTACCAATCAATTACTTACTTATTTAGTATGTTTTTATTTATCATGCAGCAAAATGGGGTCAAAATATCCACATCCCCTTAGTTCTTTTTTTGTCAATATTGCGCAAATAACTCAGAAGCTACGCAAAATTTTGAAAAATGTTTCGAATAAAACTTGAAGAGAATTATGTTTTCTATAAGAAACCTTATTATTTGATATTTTTTTGACTGTCAATTTGTTTGTAAATTTCAACATTTGTTGAAACATTTTTCTTGTCTTAAAGATTCGAAAATAACTCGAAAACTAAACGAAATTTTAAAAAATATTTCAAATAAAACTTGTAGAGAATTAAATTTCCTACAAGAAACCTAGTTGCTAGTGTATCAATTTGGTAAATCAACCTTGAACAAAGCCGAAACCTCGTTTTTGTTTTATATTTTTGTTCACTACAAAATGCGAAACAATTCGCGCGAAAACAATTCTGAAACGAAGCGAAATTTTGAAATATATTGCAAATAAATGTCACAATTAAATGTCTTATAATAACTCTTGTTTCCTACTGAGTTTCTGCCTTCAATTGGTAATAAGCTAATAAGTAACCTTAACAGAAAGAACTTTATTTGTTTAAAAAGTATTCTAAAAACTGAAATCAACGTTTTTCTATAATTTTTACTCATTCTTACCTTATTCTATATACACAAATTTTAATTTATCTACACGTTATACTTATAAGAATTGTTGCAGTATTTTGTAATAGCTTATATTTTGGGTACATTTCACACTTTGCAAGGGATCAATTTATTGTTTTTTCTCTAGTAGCATAAATTGATCGCTTGCAAAGTGTGAAATATACCCAAAATATGAACTATTACTTATTAGAATTAGTTTATTCTTTTTCTCATCTTGTTCCACTGGACTTATTATCAACAAGAGGGTTTGTCCATGACATTTAATTGATCGTACTGTAAAGCAATAAATAAGTTTATGAGAACGGCCATAAAATGAATTCCTCGGGAGTTTTCTAAATAAATATATAAATAGTCATCACATACATGTAAGTAATGAAATAAAGCTTCTTCAAAACTTAGCTTCCTATTGAACTCCACCTAATACGTACAATTAATACTCTCATAGGTCTATAATCTTAACTTAACCTAACCTAATATTCATTACGAAAAATCATTAGAGTCGGTAGCCTTTTGTTACATTTCCATGTTACACTAAATATTATTATTATCATCATTACAGTTTCATATTTAAATCAACATCAAAACTTAAAACATAAGAGAGAGTTTAGCAAAGATTTTATAGAGTTCTTAAAGTTTTTTGTCATTTCTCAAATAATTTCTGTTCTAAAACTTCTGTTCTAAATGCAAACTGCTGCATTTATATTTACGAAGATATTAAGCCGCAGAAAATGTACCAAAGATCAATACTTCAAGCTTGAAAGTTCTTCATTCTGCTGGTCTGTTTTGTTTTCGTTTTCCAGATGTATCACCCATTTGTGCGGATTTTCCTGTCTATTGATATTTATTTACCCAGTTTTTTCAAACGCTATTTATTTAGTACGGCAGTAAAGGAATTATCCGATCAATGAATGAAAACTGTCGAGTCTAAGCGGTTTTAATGAACCACCAAAAATTGAAAAATTTGATCTATTCAGTTTTTCATTATATTGCTATCAAAATTATTAAAACTAACAGCTATAACTCTAAAAATATAAGTATAATAATTCTTTTAATTTATATGATCAATATAATTAAATCTTAAGGGGGTATTACCGTCTAGAAACTTTACTATTAAAGTAAAACCATACTACATTATAGATAATCATATATACTTAATAAAGTCGGAACTCAGCCTGAATATATAAATATACTCAACATTTCCGGAGCTCTATAATACTATTGCGTCTTTTCAGGACTACCAAAACAATTCTCATGTAAAATTTGCCAGTGATTTACTAGCTTTCAGTCCACCTTCTTGGCACAACAAAAACCTGAAAAATTACATTGTTTTTTTAAATCATGTCTTTCTCTTAACCCTTTCAAACCCTGTGTACATGTGTATGCATAATGACTCTAATAATTTTTGTAACCAATAGCATATATTTGATTTGCAAGTTTGACTATTTTAATATCAAAATGAACTCATGTGTAAACAGTATCTTGAACATAAGGTTCCATCTGTGACCATTTTGTAAAAGTGACAACTCTTTAGAATATGCTGTCTAACCTAAAATTATTACAGCGAATTGCATTGACACCATATTATAAATTCTAATTCTAATTTGTGAACAATATTTATAAATCTTTGAGGATTTACTGAAAATAGGTAAGATTATAAAATTCAATCATAAATAATTCTTAGTTCATGATATTTTGATCCTTAATTCATGACGTTTTAGTTGTACATAGGGATGTACATATGGTCTACATGAATTTATAATGTTTTATTATAACAATTCTTTATTTCAGTATACAGATTTGAAAATGAACAAATATAGAAAAAGTTACGATTTGGAAAATCAAAAGCATGTTAATAAATTATTAGATATGTTAGAATCTGGCGATCTGTCCGAAATTGATGATGTAGGAGTAGATGGAGATAGTTCAGATGAAGAGCAGCTGGATACTTTTCAAAGTGATTTATTTAGACGACCAGGTGCAGATTGTGTGAATAGACGTGAAATTGATATTTTCGAGAAAAGTAGCAAAGATTGATATTGAAAACTGTCAGGAAGAAATCATTATATCAGAAAAAGAAAATGTCAGTAAAAATTAAGATAGCGAGAACAACGAGAACTCAGAACTGGAAGAAAATTACATGTCCGAAGATGAAGAAATTACCACAAAAAATAAAAAGCGAAAAAGGTCAACGAAACCAGTAAAGCCAATAAAACAAAAAAGAAAATCTAAACAAAACAAACGTGATGTGAGTTGGAAGAAGGAACCACTAAACCTGCCAAAAAATGAATGGACTTCTCCAACAAATGCTAATATCATACAGTGGCTATGCTATTGAAGATTTTTTATTCGATATATTCCAGATCTGTTTGAGAGTATGGTAAGTTTATAACACGAATATATATGCATTGCAACAAGGAAGAACGTTTAAAATGACAAATACTCGTGAGATAAAGGTCTTTTTTGCTTTACACCTCATGATGGGGAATCTAAATAAATTTCCCAAAATCAGAATGTATTGGGAAAAAAGTCTTTGTATTGGAATGTTTTAACAAAATATGTCAAGAGATCGCTTTTTTCAATTGAGAGCCTGCTTACATCTTGTATACAATTTGAAAAGGTCGAAAGATTGCATTGATAAATTGTCAGTTATCAATCAATTGTCTTTGATTGATAGTGTCAGAAATAGATGTTTGCACCTAGATCTTGAACAAGACCTTTGTGTAGACGAACAAATGATTCCTTTCAAATGGAATTTATCAATCAAACAATATATCAAAGGCAAGCCTTGTCCATGGGGTTTAAAAATATTTGTGCTATGTGGAAAAAGTGGTCAAGCATATGACTTTATTTTTTACCAAGGAAAGACCACTGAACTAAATGAAAACAACTTAAAAGAATTTGGTCAAGGGGCATCAGTAGTCCTTCATTTAACTGAAAGACTTGGAAACACAGAAGGTCACAAACTTTATTATGATAACTATTTGTCTTCATATGAACTATTAAAATTTGTAAACAACAAAAATATATTTGCTGCTGGCACTATTAGAAGAAATAGATTTTGTAAACCAAATCTAATACCGGATAAGGAAATGCATAAACAAGATAGAGGTTATGTAGAGGAAGTTGTGAATGAGGAAAATAATATTGTAGTAGTTAAATGGCTAAATAACAAAACAGTTTCTCTAGCTTCCAATTATATTGGTATAGGAACTGAAGACATAGTAAAAAGATGGAACAAAAAAGAATCTAAATACATCGATGTCAAAAGACCAAAAATTATAAAAGATTACAATCATGGAATGGGTGGCGTGGACTTTATGGACCAAATGATTAGCTACTATCGCATATTTATTCGATAAAAAAATGGACTCTCCGCGTAATAATGCACATGCTAGATTTTGTTTTGGTTAACAGTTGGATTGAATACAGAAAGGATTGTGACAAATGTGAAGTGCCAAAGAAAGGAAGGATGGACTTGCTGGTGTTTAGGACAAAAGTTGCAGAAAGTTTAATAAATATGGGTAATCCAGTCGCCAAAGTACAACGTGGCCGACCAATTTCACTTTCATCGTCTATTCCGGTAGCAAAAAGATCATTTGGAGAACGACGACCCCTAGCTGAAATTCAAAAAGACAATGTAGATCATATCCCAAAATTTGACGATAACAAGGAAGCAACGCGTTGTAAAAATCCAGCTTGCAAGGGCCGGAGTCATGTATATTGCCACAAATGCAAAGTTCATTTGTGTTTACTTAGAGGAAGAAATTGTTTTGCATTATTCCATTGACGTGGAAATTAATATAGATAAATAATCACTTGAGACCAAATGTACATACACATATACATTTTTTTTTTCTAAGAAATAAACTGTTTTTTTTTTGTTTTTACAAAAAAAAAACGTGTTTTTGTAGGCCTCTTGAATAATAAAATACAAAAAAATATTTTTTTTGCCAAAAGGATTTAAATCAGGTCTGAAAGGGTTAACTTAAGTGTATAGACATCTTCAGACGCCTTTCGAGATTTATCTCTCATCAGTGCAGCTTTGCTTTATAAATAATAATTTGTAAAACACGTAGATGCCTAGGGGTGTCTGGTTTTTGTTGAGTGCCACGAAGGAGGCTGAAACTAGTAAATCACTGGCAAATTTCACATGAGATTTGTTTTGGTAGTCCCGAAGAGACGTAATAGTATTATAGAGCTCCGGAAAGGTTGAGTATATTTATATGTGTTCGGACTTTATTAAGTCTAGAAACTTGTTTTTTAAGTAATTTTCAGGAATTAATTTTGTGAAAACTATCAAACCTACAGTGCCGGGGTTTTTGACGCATTATAAGACATGTTTCAACTAACAACACAATTTTTTATGGAATACTTTATTGAAATCTATACAAGTTATGCGCTGTCATGCAGGTCGTGGCGTTAGACTCGCGTCGTCCAATCGGGCACACAGGTTGTGGCGGTTCTAGTCGTCTTAAAGAAAAAAACAGTTTTCTTGATATTCTATATGAATGTGGGTATCGTTTGAACTAGAACAAAGTAAGTGCAAAGAACAAAGCAAAAACTCAATTACTTAACTGAATATGAGAGGAGGGCTAAACTATTCAAGCTATCGGTATCATTCTACTTCAGACTATAGGTTAAGGTTCCCTCGAAATGTGTGCAAAACCAGAAGTCAATGAGTCCAATAGTTCCTTAGAAAAACGTACGTCTGACTTGAAAGATGTCGTTTCGAGAAAATCGCGTTTAAAGTTTGCCATACATTTAGCACTAATGCGACTGAACATATGATGGATAATAACTAATTTAATCAACTTACATTTTAATAGATATGGTAATTCTAAATTTTACCAAAATCTTATTTTTATCGATTTTTTTTGTAAATATTTAGTAAAAGCGACGAAACAGCAGCGGTCAGACTGACCGCACCTTCCGACGAACGGGAGCCTATACGTTTCGAACAGTGGCGAGCTTTCCCTTGGTCTGAATGAGCATTTTGAATGGGCCCACGTGCCGGATAACTTGAAATGTCAAAAACGCGACATCCTGGTACTCTAAATCGATATTCAAGTTTTTGTCTGGGCAGATTAACAGTTATAACTGGACGTGGGCGTCGCGACACGATTTTGCGACGTCCAATTATGGGTGCAGAAAGTCAAAAGACCATTCCACAATCCACAGCAAAATCCAGAACGTTCACTAGGGGGCTGCAGAAATTTTGACGTTTTACTTTCGTCATTTGTTTCTTGCAATACGGCGAGTTTTGCCGGGCGTCGCGACGGCTGCAAAAGAAGCAGCGCCATGCCGCTTGAACTAAAAAATGGAACGTTCTCTAGCGGAATCGCGTGAAATCGCCATCGCAGAGTTTAAGTTGGCGATTCTGTGCAAGTTTACCTGGACGTCCAAAAAGTCGGTTTTTATAGTGTCGCGACGCCATATTAAACGCAATCGGGATTAAACTCACAAACAAACTAAAAGACACCATGACGAACCGAATGGCGCTAGTCCTTTGGTGATCTGAGTGGCGGCTTCGGAGGAGTTAGAATCCTCGCAAATCGTTTTGAAAAAAATCGCGTTTTCCAGATTTTTCGCAATGAAATTGACATGGAGCGGGAACAGGACGTGGCAGTTACCGGATTCTTTCACCGGCCATTGCGGGCAACCCTCCCGCATTGACCGAACCCATTTTCAGACCTAGACCTATTCTAATAAAGGAACCGCGTCCAAAAATGTAAACGTAGAAGCGAAATTTTCTTGCCGCTGTATAACACGAAACGGCTGTCGCATACTTGTCCGCCAAATGTTGAAAGACGTGCCAGGGACGCGGCCAGGGGATGCAAGAAAAAAATCGAGCAGTGGTCCAAAGCTGCTCCTCAAATTTCACGGAAAGCAGATTTTAGTTTTTCGTACCTGGAGGACGCTCTGTGGGACTTATGCCAGGCAGACTGACATTGATTAAAAGCCCATTCTGTCCTACGCCGGAAAATTATATTTTCCCGTTTCGCTATGCAAGAGGAAAGGAGTTTTCGCGTAAAATATGAGGAAACTTGTAAACGCGTAAAATGTGGGGAAAATGTTAAAACGCACCTACAACCGCCTCCTGTGGGGGCGGAACGTTATAAAACTCGTAGTAAATAACCAAATTTTTTTATCGATCTGATGGATAAAAAACTCGAGAAAAACTGCATTCTAACCATTAAAAAAACATTAATTTTCAATAACATCTTAATTTTTGGACCCCTTTTGACTTCAGTGACGACTGGTTTAGTACATCGTAATAATAATAATAATTATTATTATTAAGATAATGGCTATCTAGTTAAAAGTTTCTTCCTAAGAAACATTGTTATTTAATGCTTTTCTACCTGTTAAGTTGGTAATAATCAACTTTGGAACTAAGTCAAATTTTGTTTTTGTTAATTTTATTAAAATAATAGTAATCTAGTTTAAACATTCTTCCTTTTTTTCTCATCAAACAATGTGGGTCCAAGGAGGTTAGCCCTTAAAACACTGCGGCCTATTGGCCTATTGTATTTCCCCACATTGTTCCATTCATGCAAATAGGTCCAGCTCCTTAGAACAAGGAGTCTATTTGCCATGTTCTTCATGGGGATGTTTCTTGCTGTAATGTTAAGCTTGTATATCCTACGTGTAACTGCTTCGCAATGGGATATGATATGGGAGGCAGTTTCATCCCCCTCAAAGCTTAGTCTGCATAGTGGTTCATCTTTCCTGGTTCCCATTTTGTACAGATGTTCTCGTAGAGGGCACTGTCCTGTGAGTAGGCCTACCACAGTTTTAATCTGCTTCCTTGGAAGTGTCCTGTGAGTATGCCTGCCACAATTGTAATCTGCATCCTTGGCTGTTGCAGGATTGCTGTCAGCAGTTGAAGTGTCCGATAAATCTTCTAGCATTCGGTTGCTGGGTTTCTGACCATTTATTTTGTCCCACTGTAGCCGGTGCTTAGTAGCTACCCATTTACAGATTTTATTTCGGGCCATGATTTAGTAATATACAGTCGCTGCTAGCACTGATGTTTGCTTTGTGAACTCCATCGTTTGCTAAGTTGTATTTTGTTTCCTACCAGTCTCTTGTGGCTCGGTACTCAAGCAAGTGTGACCTTGTTGTGTTTCGTCACGGTCTTAAGGTTCTGCAGGCAGTTCCATGTTGTTTTAGATTTAATTTCATGGCATGCAAAAGCATTAGTAGTAACCTGACTCTCCGTGAAAATGCGGATGTTTCTACTTTTGTAGTTCATCTTTAGACTTTCACTGGCACAGGTCGTGATGGCGGGTTTTTCGTCCTGGAATGTTGTGGCAAGGAATCCCAGGGGCACCGATAAACTATACGCGAGGGTTGCTCCGTAGATTCCTGCTCTAGTTCCACTGTCGTTTTTGGAGCCGTTGTATACCAATCCAGCCCACCTTGACATGTATTTGGTTTCTTACCTCCCGTCCAAGCTACTTGTGTTTTCAAGGGTAGATCGATTGATAGTCTTTTTGGCACTTGATGATTTTCTCTGATATTCGTTATTGTGGTGTGGCCAAACCTCGTCAGAGCCTCCTATGTACCATTACAGTTGCATGTAAAGCCTCCCATCCTTGCCTCACACATGATAAAGATATCCAGGAGAGGAAAGCCTATCATGACCTCCAGAGCTGCAGTTGAGGCGGTTCTCATTGTTTCCGTAATTACTCCTTTTTGGAGCCCTTGTATACCATTCCAGTCCACCTTGACATGTATTTGGTTGCTTGCCTTCCGTCCAAAGTAGTTGTGTTTTGAATGGTAGATCGAATGATTTGGCATTGAGTCTTCCTCAACATTGAGGTTTGGCTCTGAAACTACATTCGTTTCGGTGGTGTGTCCAGACCTCGCCAGAGCCTCACATTTACCATTACACTTGCATATAAAGGCTCCCATCTCTGCCTAACCCATGATAAAGATATCCAGGGGGGAAGACCTCCAGAACTGCAGTTGGGACGGTTCTCAGCGTTTTCGTAATTACTAAGCAGGCCAATCTTTGAACATTACGGTTCCTTTATGTTTTTGTTTCACTTTGGTCCACCATATAGCATCTTCTTATAAAACCTTGTCATTTAATGATATTATCTCTGTCAAGTTGGTAATAATAATCTTTGAAACAAGTTAACATTTTGTTCTTGTCAATTTTACTAAATAAATAGTAATCTAGTTATAATCTTCTTCTACATAACTTGTCTTGACCATTACTTAATTAAAATACAAATTGATCATAATATACAAACATTTCATTTTGTTCATAACTGTTTAACCATTTCTACTAACATTACAGATATTTTATATTCACGCTTTTCTCCATTAGAAAACCAAACTACATTAGTTTGTATGCTTCTTGTTGGACATAGACCTGTTCTTGATCTATGATAGTGCCGCTGTTGCTTTGAGGTTGTTATACCGTCTCATAGGTGTACTTCTTCTTCCTCATTTCTGTTCATACTGACTACATTCTATGATTCGCCTATCCTACCTCATCCTATCACTTCTTGCAACGTGACCGTATCTTTGACCTTAGTAATTCCTCGTATTCTTTCGTTTCGATATCTGTTCCTTTTTGTAATCCTCGATCCCGACCTTTCCATCGATCGTTGCAGTTTTTAATGCGTTAATATTTTGTTTAGTTGTAATACACTAGTCAAACGCTACTGATTGTTTGGTGTCGAGCTATTTTTTTATTTCGTAGGATGAATGATAGTTTGGCGAAGGCTACCCACTAAAGGCGGCTACACACGATCCCGTAGTTCTCCCATTTCGAACTGAACAGTCAACCTGAAGGCCGGTCGCCGGATGGACTGGCGACCCTCTAAACCAGTGGTTCTCAAACTGGGTGCCGCGACACCCTCGGGTACCCCGAGGCAGCAATAATCAGGATATGTAAAAAATGTTAAAAGAAAATTACATAAGGAGGTAAACGAATTTGAGTTTCTACTTTTATTGCTGAATTATGGACAATTGGCTAAAATTTGGGTCTTTAAAACGGAGAGGTGATGTAGTCCGACATTTTTGTAGCCCGACAAGGGTGCCGCGATATTTTTTTAGCTCGATAAGAGTGCCGCGGCAAAAAAAGTTTGACAACCACTGCTCTAAACGTTTAGGTGATTCTGAAATATTTGTCAGTTATCATCATGGCTTCCACTGACAACGACGTCTTAGCACTTTTCGGTTTAGCAGTCGCTTCTTTTTGTAAAAGTCTGGGTCACGTTCAGGTGACCGGCCTTCAGGCGGACTGTTGAGTTCGAACTGGCAGACCTGCCGGAACGTGTGTAGCCGCCTTAATTCTCCTTATTTCTTCTTTCTGGTTGGTGCGGTCGATAGTAAGTTTCTGTCCTAGGTATATGCATTCTTCCCACTTTTTGATTTCCTGTCCTCTCCATATTGTTGGTTCTTCTGTTCCTTGGTACATTATCCGGGTTTTTCAAAGGTTCATTTTCAGCCCTATTTTTTAGATTCTCTTTGTAGGTCTACAATCATCGTTGTTCTTCTCTACTAGTTCATAGTTCTTCTCTACTATGTGCCAAGACAATAATATCGTCAGCATTTCTTAGATTGGTTAGTCGAGTTCCATTGATGTTGATACCTTTGTCGTTCCAGCCAGTTTTCTTAAAAATCTCTTCCAATGCTAAAATGGAGAGTTTGGCTTATATACCAAATAGACTGCATACTCTTAATCGACCAAAAATATATAATTAATTGATTCTTTTGTTGTTAATCTTCAAGCGCCCAAGTGTTGAGGCGCGCATATTTCAACGCTAAAAGTTACGCAGTCTTTAAGTCAGTTGACTTTTGAAGTGAAATACAAAAGCTAGTTTATTTTAATTTACATGTACCATAATTCATAGATAAAGTTCATAATTGGATCCGGAAACAAACCTTAAGTAATAATTAGCTGTTACAGTAAATATTGTGGTATTATTTAAGACGGAAATAAGGCACAGAAAACCAAGATCAATAGTGGAAGCTTTCAACGTCATCAATCTACTGATCTCCGGATTCTTTTTCCTCGATTTGTAAGGATTTTCTTATCTCGTGATATTTATTTACTTAGGCTTTTAAGCTGTATTTATTTAGCTCAACTATAAGGATTGTAAGTAAAAAAAAATTGAAATTGGTTTTAAACCCCCAACAACAAAAAAGTATTAAATCTTTTTCCATTTTCTTCTTAATATCTTCTTGTTTCTTTGTTTCTAATTCTTTCTTTGTTTCTAAAGTTGCAATTAAAAATTATTTGTTTAAATTGTGAAAAATGTTTTTTTCCATCCCTGATCCCATTATAATTAAAATGGTTGAATTAAAATGCCGACCTTATAAATTCATTAATAATAATATTCAGTGTAGACAATACTATTTATTACAAAACTGTTTGATTCATTTCATTCACTATTTGAAACATTTTTATTATGTCAATATCAATAACATTTTTCAATCGTATATTTTCATATTTACTGGATCGTTTACAAGTCGGTAAAAGGGCTTAATAAGTACAGTTTAGACATTTATATGATATGGCGCATAAAAGTTTTGAAATATTATTTTTTGTCTGCGCAAATGATCCAAATTTATGATTTGAAAATTGTTAAATGTTTTAAAAGTTTTTATTAATAAAACGGGTTATGTCTAGTTATGTCTTTTAAACCATCGCATTTCCTTGTATTGGGTATCATATCTTTTTAAGAAACCCCGATTGTAACATTTTTCAGCTTAAATACGCTTATACCGTTTTAACAGATCGAAAGAAGGCTATTTTTTAAACATATCTGACCAAAAACCCTATTTTTTTTTAAATACAACTTATGACCTTTTAAGCGCCGACCACAAAAGTATAAAATAATACGAACCGAACGCAATTTATCAAGACTAAACATTTTCGGATTTTATTAAGTTTGATGAGGCAATAAATCATAATTCGGAGTAATGTATATTAAAATGCTTTTTCCAGCAAACGGACGGAAAAGCATATTCATAAATGTCCAAATATTGTAACCAAATTGAATAAGAGTAATAATAAATAATAGACACTAGGTGTAAGTTTCACAAATTCTTCAGACGAAAACCTAAAGAAGCTGAAATCGACGTGTTACTAATTTGTGAAACTTACACCTAGTGTCTATTATTTATTATTATTTTTATAATGTATCAGCTAGTGCCTCAAGCTGAATCTTTAAATTTTATAAATAAGAGTGTTTTGCAATCTTAATTTTAAGTAATAATAATGGCCACAGGTCTTTCAGTCAAACTTTTGAGTTAAGAAAGGGAATGAAGAAAGAATGTTTTAAATCTTTGCTAAAATTACAATAATTGATGCGTTTTATCACAATATTTTATCAAATGTCTTTTTGTCTAAGTTTTGAAATTTTGTCTTAGTATTGGTATTTGAACACTAAAATTAACTCTTTTTAAAAAATATTGCTTTACCAGAACCTTTGTGAAACCAATTTAATTCATATCAGAAAAGTAAAATATTCTTTCCTAAGATAAAATAGAAGTACTAGAAGTAGTTATCCCCTGCCTTATACCTACTTTCTAGTATAAAACATAATTAAACACAATTTGATTCCTTCTACAAACTGCTGATAATATATTATTAATAAAAGCGCAATGCTATTCATTGATTGAGTGAGTTGAGTATTATTTTATCATTTGATACTATATAGGAACACAGTGATAACAATCTTCTGCAACCAAATACACAAACCCACATATTTTTCTTTCTTGCAAGTGTCTGTCCTTATCTGGAAACCGATTGATACGTTATCAAAGACTAAGTGGATTTGTTTCCTGTTATTCACTTTGCAAATCTTTTGATTCGTCATATTTCGATATTAATTAATTTGTTTTTAATTGAACAAATATGTGTTAATATTAACACAAAGCGATATTATTTATCAACTCGTTCCGAAAAAAAAAACTTTTACAAACAGATTTTGAAAAATATGACCAGACTAGAAAACAAGACTAGGCAGACAATTCTAGACAGACAAGACTAGACAGACAAGACTAGACAGACAAGACTAGACAGACTAGACAGACAAGACTAGACAGACAAGACTAGACAGACAAGACTAGACAGACAAGACTAGACAGACAAGACTAGACAGACAAGACTAGACAGACAAGACTAGACAGACAAGACTAGACAGACAAGACTAGACAGACAAGACTAGACAGACAAGACTAGACAGACAAGACTAGACAGACAAGACTAGACAGACAAGACTAGACAGACAAGACTAGACAGACAAGACTAGACAGACAAGACTAGACAGACAAGACTAGACAGACAAGACTAGACAGACAAGACTAGACAGACAAGACTAGACAGACAAGACTAGACAGACAAGACTAGACAGACAAGACTAGACAGACAAGACTAGACAGACAAGACTAGACAGACAAGACTAGACAGACAAGACTAGACAGACAAGACTAGACAGACAAGACTAGACAGACAAGACTAGACAGACAAGACTAGACAGACAAGACTAGACAGACAAGACTAGACAGACAAGACTAGACAGACAAGACTAGACAGACAAGACTAGACAGACAAGACTAGACAGACAAGACTAGACAGACAAGACTAGACAGACAAGACTAGACAGACAAGACTAGACAGACAAGACTAGACAGACAAGACTAGACAGACAAGACTAGACAGACAAGACTAGACAGACAAGACTAGACAGACAAGACTAGACAGACAAGACTAGACAGACAAGACTAGACAGACAAGACTAGACAGACAAGACTAGACAGACAAGACTAGACAGACAAGACTAGACAGACAAGACTAGACAGACAAGACTAGACAGACAAGACTAGACAGACAAGACTAGACAGACAAGACTAGACAGACAAGACTAGACAGACAAGACTAGACAGACAAGACTAGACAGACAAGACTAGACAGACAAGACTAGACAGACAAGACTAGACAGACAAGACTAGACAGACAAGACTAGACAGACAAGACTAGACAGACAAGACTAGACAGACAAGACTAGACAGACAAGACTAGACAGACAAGACTAGACAGACAAGACTAGACAGACAAGACTAGACAGACAAGACTAGACAGACAAGACTAGACAGACAAGACTAGACAGACAAGACTAGACAGACAAGACTAGACAGACAAGACTAGACAGACAAGACTAGACAGACAAGACTAGACAGACAAGACTAGACAGACAAGACTAGACAGACAAGACTAGACAGACAAGACTAGACAGACAAGACTAGACAGACAAGACTAGACAGACAAGACTAGACAGACAAGACTAGACAGACAAGACTAGACAGACAAGACTAGACAGACAAGACTAGACAGACAAGACTAGACAGACAAGACTAGACAGACAAGACTAGACAGACAAGACTAGACAGACAAGACTAGACAGACAAGACTAGACAGACAAGACTAGACAGACAAGACTAGACAGACAAGACTAGACAGACAAGACTAGACAGACAAGACTAGACAGACAAGACTAGACAGACAAGACTAGACAGACAAGACTAGACAGACAAGACTAGACAGACAAGACTAGACAGACAAGACTAGACAGACAAGACTAGACAGACAAGACTAGACAGACAAGACTAGACAGACAAGACTAGACAGACAAGACTAGACAGACAAGACTAGACAGACAAGACTAGACAGACAAGACTAGACAGACAAGACTAGACAGACAAGACTAGACAGACAAGACTAGACAGACAAGACTAGACAGACAAGACTAGACAGACAAGACTAGACAGACAAGACTAGACAGACAAGACTAGACAGACAAGACTAGACAGACAAGACTAGACAGACAAGACTAGACAGACAAGACTAGACAGACAAGACTAGACAGACAAGACTAGACAGACAAGACTAGACAGACAAGACTAGACAGACAAGACTAGACAGACAAGACTAGACAGACAAGACTAGACAGACAAGACTAGACAGACAAGACTAGACAGACAAGACTAGACAGACAAGACTAGACAGACAAGACTAGACAGACAAGACTAGACAGACAAGACTAGACAGACAAGACTAGACAGACAAGACTAGACAGACAAGACTAGACAGACAAGACTAGACAGACAAGACTAGACAGACAAGACTAGACAGACAAGACTAGACAGACAAGACTAGACAGACAAGACTAGACAGACAAGACTAGACAGACAAGACTAGACAGACAAGACTAGACAGACAAGACTAGACAGACAAGACTAGACAGACAAGACTAGACAGACAAGACTAGACAGACAAGACTAGACAGACAAGACTAGACAGACAAGACTAGACAGACAAGACTAGACAGACAAGACTAGACAGACAAGACTAGACAGACAAGACTAGACAGACAAGACTAGACAGACAAGACTAGACAGACAAGACTAGACAGACAAGACTAGACAGACAAGACTAGACAGACAAGACTAGACAGACAAGACTAGACAGACAAGACTAGACAGACAAGACTAGACAGACAAGACTAGACAGACAAGACTAGACAGACAAGACTAGACAGACAAGACTAGACAGACAAGACTAGACAGACAAGACTAGACAGACAAGACTAGACAGACAAGACTAGACAGACAAGACTAGACAGACAAGACTAGACAGACAAGACTAGACAGACAAGACTAGACAGACAAGACTAGACAGACAAGACTAGACAGACAAGACTAGACAGACAAGACTAGACAGACAAGACTAGACAGACAAGACTAGACAGACAAGACTAGACAGACAAGACTAGACAGACAAGACTAGACAGACAAGACTAGACAGACAAGACTAGACAGACAAGACTAGACAGACAAGACTAGACAGACAAGACTAGACAGACAAGACTAGACAGACAAGACTAGACAGACAAGACTAGACAGACAAGACTAGACAGACAAGACTAGACAGACAAGACTAGACAGACAAGACTAGACAGACAAGACTAGACAGACAAGACTAGACAGACAAGACTAGACAGACAAGACTAGACAGACAAGACTAGACAGACAAGACTAGACAGACAAGACTAGACAGACAAGACTAGACAGACAAGACTAGACAGACAAGACTAGACAGACAAGACTAGACAGACAAGACTAGACAGACAAGACTAGACAGACAAGACTAGACAGACAAGACTAGACAGACAAGACTAGACAGACAAGACTAGACAGACAAGACTAGACAGACAAGACTAGACAGACAAGACTAGACAGACAAGACTAGACAGACAAGACTAGACAGACAAGACTAGACAGACAAGACTAGACAGACAAGACTAGACAGACAAGACTAGACAGACAAGACTAGACAGACAAGACTAGACAGACAAGACTAGACAGACAAGACTAGACAGACAAGACTAGACAGACAAGACTAGACAGACAAGACTAGACAGACAAGACTAGACAGACAAGACTAGACAGACAAGACTAGACAGACAAGACTAGACAGACAAGACTAGACAGACAAGACTAGACAGACAAGACTAGACAGACAAGACTAGACAGACAAGACTAGACAGACAAGACTAGACAGACAAGACTAGACAGACAAGACTAGACAGACAAGACTAGACAGACAAGACTAGACAGACAAGACTAGACAGACAAGACTAGACAGACAAGACTAGACAGACAAGACTAGACAGACAAGACTAGACAGACAAGACTAGACAGACAAGACTAGACAGACAAGACTAGACAGACAAGACTAGACAGACAAGACTAGACAGACAAGACTAGACAGACAAGACTAGACAGACAAGACTAGACAGACAAGACTAGACAGACAAGACTAGACAGACAAGACTAGACAGACAAGACTAGACAGACAAGACTAGACAGACAAGACTAGACAGACAAGACTAGACAGACAAGACTAGACAGACAAGACTAGACAGACAAGACTAGACAGACAAGACTAGACAGACAAGACTAGACAGACAAGACTAGACAGACAAGACTAGACAGACAAGACTAGACAGACAAGACTAGACAGACAAGACTAGACAGACAAGACTAGACAGACAAGACTAGACAGACAAGACTAGACAGACAAGACTAGACAGACAAGACTAGACAGACAAGACTAGACAGACAAGACTAGACAGACAAGACTAGACAGACAAGACTAGACAGACAAGACTAGACAGACAAGACTAGACAGACAAGACTAGACAGACAAGACTAGACAGACAAGACTAGACAGACAAGACTAGACAGACAAGACTAGACAGACAAGACTAGACAGACAAGACTAGACAGACAAGACTAGACAGACAAGACTAGACAGACAAGACTAGACAGACAAGACTAGACAGACAAGACTAGACAGACAAGACTAGACAGACAAGACTAGACAGACAAGACTAGACAGACAAGACTAGACAGACAAGACTAGACAGACAAGACTAGACAGACAAGACTAGACAGACAAGACTAGACAGACAAGACTAGACAGACAAGACTAGACAGACAAGACTAGACAGACAAGACTAGACAGACAAGACTAGACAGACAAGACTAGACAGACAAGACTAGACAGACAAGACTAGACAGACAAGACTAGACAGACAAGACTAGACAGACAAGACTAGACAGACAAGACTAGACAGACAAGACTAGACAGACAAGACTAGACAGACAAGACTAGACAGACAAGACTAGACAGACAAGACTAGACAGACAAGACTAGACAGACAAGACTAGACAGACAAGACTAGACAGACAAGACTAGACAGACAAGACTAGACAGACAAGACTAGACAGACAAGACTAGACAGACAAGACTAGACAGACAAGACTAGACAGACAAGACTAGACAGACAAGACTAGACAGACAAGACTAGACAGACAAGACTAGACAGACAAGACTAGACAGACAAGACTAGACAGACAAGACTAGACAGACAAGACTAGACAGACAAGACTAGACAGACAAGACTAGACAGACAAGACTAGACAGACAAGACTAGACAGACAAGACTAGACAGACAAGACTAGACAGACAAGACTAGACAGACAAGACTAGACAGACAAGACTAGACAGACAAGACTAGACAGACAAGACTAGACAGACAAGACTAGACAGACAAGACTAGACAGACAAGACTAGACAGACAAGACTAGACAGACAAGACTAGACAGACAAGACTAGACAGACAAGACTAGACAGACAAGACTAGACAGACAAGACTAGACAGACAAGACTAGACAGACAAGACTAGACAGACAAGACTAGACAGACAAGACTAGACAGACAAGACTAGACAGACAAGACTAGACAGACAAGACTAGACAGACAAGACTAGACAGTCAAGACTAGACAGACAAGACTAGACAGACAAGACTAGACAGACAAGACTAGACAGACAAGACTAGACAGACAAGACTAGACAGACAAGACTAAACAGACAAGACAGACAAGACTAGACAGACAAGACTATACAGACAAGACTAGACAGACAAGACTAGACAGACAAGACTAGACAGACAAGACTAGACAGACAAGACTAGACAGACAAGACTAGACAGACAAGACTAGACAGACAAGACTAGACAGACAAGACAAGACAGACAAGACTAGACAGACAAGACTAGACAAACATGACTAGACAGACAAGACTAGACAGACAAGACTAGACAGACAAGACTAGACAGACAAGACTAGACAGACAAGACCAGAAAGACAAGACAAGGCAGACAAGACTAGACAGTCAAGACTAGACAGACAAGACCAGACAGACAATACTAGACAGACAAGACTAAACAGAAAAGACTAGACAGACAAGATTAGACAGACAAGACTAGACAGAGAAGACTAGATAGACAAGACAGACAATACTAGACAGACAAGACTACACAGACCAGACTAGACAGACAAGACCAGAAAGACAAGACAAGACAGACAAGACAGACAAGACTAGACAGACAAGACCAGACAGACAAGACTAGACAGACAAGACCAGACAGACAAGACTAGGCAGACAGGACTAGACATATAAGACTAGGCAGACAAGACAAGACAGAAAAGACTAGACAGACAAGACCAGACAGACAAGACTAGACAGACAAGACTAGACAGACCAGACTAGACTGACAAGACTAGAAAGACAAGACAAGACAGACAAGACTAGACAGACAAGACTAAACAGACAAGAATAGACAGCCAAGACTAGACCGACAAGACTATACATACGAAACTAGACAGAGAAGACTAGACCGACAAGATTAGACAGACAAAACTAGAAAAACAAGGATATACTCGCTTGGTAGACAAGGCTACACAAAGAACTAGATACACAAGACTTTTTCTTAATGGAACGTGGCAAGCACATTCAGACTTGTCAAGCGGCCACCTAAAAGAACACGAGCCTCATTGTTAGCGCCTCCTGGCATTTAGCCTTCAAGGTGACGTTGTCTATTTATCAGTTTCTAAAGGTGTCTGCAGTTTGGGTCAATTTAAGGCCTTACTTCCCACCTACACCGGGGGTGATTAGAGGTTTAGGTATTTATATGCGCGTTCCGTTCGTCGCTTTCTTTTTCTTGTAATATGTCGGTAGCCATGGTTACCGTTGATATCCAGTCCTGCTCCGATCTTAGCATTATGTCCATAAGTGTTCACACTTCCAGTGTTGCTAGGGTTCTGTCTGCCTATTTGTCTCTTTTTGATGTCCACCTGGGGCAATCGACGATTGTGTGTTGTACATTGTCCATTTCCCCACGGTAGACACACGAGCCGTCCGAGGCTCGGCCTATGCCGCTCAGGTACTGTCTGAAGCACCCGTGGGCGGATAGTAATTGTGTCAGGTAGTAGCCCACCTCTCCATGTTTCCTTGTCGTCCATGGTTTAAATTGGGTTTAATTTAACAGTCGGGTCCATTCTCCTTTGTTTGAGTTGTTCCACAGTTGTTGCCAGCTGGCGTAGAGTTGTGACCTCGCAGTCTTCTTTCTCAGACTTCTGTCTCCAGCCTGACTACTGTTTTTTGTGCTGGTGGTAGTATTGGTGGTATCCACGCTATTGCAAGTGCCACGTGTCCTGACACCGTCCTGTATACACTACAAGTTCTCAGTGCCATCTTCCATGCCATTCCTTTGAATTAATGCAAACTTTTGTCTCGCGGTATACTTTTCCATGTCCTTGTTCCATACTGGGGCACCGCACAGCATAGTGGAGTGGACTACTGTGCATAACACTCTTCGTTTGCTGCTTTTTGGTCATCCCACGTTTAGCATGAGCCTTCCGAGTGCAGCACAGGTTTTGAGGGCCTTTGCCATTGTTGTGGCAATGTGTTGATTAAAAGAGACACATTGGTCTACATTGATTCCCAGGTATTTTATAGTTTTCTTGGGTATGAATTTTTTCATGTTCTATTTTGAACACGATGGGACGTATTTTCCTACTTCTTGTAAGTGAGACAGCTTCGGTTTTCTCTGGAGCGAGCTTCAATGTTTTCCCGTTCATCCACCTTGCCACTAGTTTAATTGCCATGTTCCCTCTGTCCATTACTTGTTATTCGTTTTTGCCCGTCACGATGAGAGCTAGGTCGTCCGCGAAGCCTACTATGCTACTCAACGCCCTCTGGTAACCTCAACCTTAGAATACCGTCATACAGGACGTTCCATAGGTTGGGTCTCATCACTGAACCCTACGGAACACCACTGTAAACTTCTCTTTCGACTGCTTTACCTTCCGCCTCCAAAATGATAAGGCGCTTCGATAGATACCTGCTCACCAGTTTCAGTAGGCATGGGGGAAACTTCTGGCTAGCAGCTCTTCTACGATGTTCTGCCATCCAGCTGAATTAAAGGCATTTTTGACGTCTAACGTGATCAGCGCACATATCTGCCTTTTCCGTTGGGCGACTGCAACCTGTAGCACCCATAATATGTTGGTGTAACCGTTGGTGAATAGCCCTTTTCTAAACCCAAATTATCTGTCCGAGAGTCCTTTACCTTGCCTGAGCTCATTTACCGAGTATCAGATGTTCTAATAGCTTCCCTACGACATCTAGGAGGCATATGGACCTATAGGAAGAGGTTTGTTCCCTTTTCTTAGGAGGACGAATCTGGATATTTTTATCAGAGAAATTTCCATCCTTCATTATCGCATTTTCAGTTTCTAAAATAAAGTCAGGACATATCTTTGCGGCAATTTTAAGAGCTTCCGGCGAGACACACACAAGACTAGACAGACAAGACTAGACAGACCAGACTAGAGAGACAAGACAAGACAGACAATACTAGCTAGCGGTTATCATAATCAGGCTATCATATCCTTACCAGGCATAACCTCGGAGTGACGGATGACTTATAGAATTAGTTTACTTCATTATTAGTTTACTACAAGTTTTTTTTGGGCTTGCATCTCGTTATTTTCTTTTTCCATCATTATTGAATGAATTAGCCATTGTATGGTGTTCCAGTTTGCTTTTCCTTGTAGCATATATGGAATTATTGTTCTGGGGCCAATAGGTTCTTCCATAATCCTTTCAACTTCCTCTATTTCCGTTTGCCATCTCCAACAGTGGAAGACTGACGCTGTCTCTTTCCCCACAGTTTACACATAAATCGTCCGTTGCTCTGCCAATGTTGTGGTGGTAATCCCTGAAGCAACCGTGGCCGGTTAGAACCTGGGTAATATGTAATATGATTATATAGGACCAGTAGTTACCAACAAAGGTGGATCGATGGAAGAAATCCGCAAATGAATAGCGATTGCCAGAACGTCTATGGCAAAACTGGTGAAAATTTGGAAACATCGAGCCATTACCAAAAACACAAAACTTCGGCTGATACATAGCCTGGTCTTCTCAATTGCAACTTACGCTTGCGAAACGTGGACTATTCGGACCCCAGACCAACGCAGAATAGAAGCGTTTGAAATGTGGTGCTATAGAAAAATGCTGCAAATACCATGGACAGCCCACCACACTCACGGCTTTATTATGCAACAACTCGGTATAAAGACCATACTATACTAGACAATAAACCAACGGTATTTGGGATACCTGGGTCATCGCAAGAAGTTTCGACAATATTGAACGACTCATAGTTGAAGGCAAAGTCCAAGGCCGCCGCCCAAGAGGAAGATCGCCGACACGATAGATAGACCGGACAAAAACCCTGACGGGACAAAGGATGCGGGAAGTAATGAGGTCTGCCCAAGATAGGGAGCGCTGGCGAGGAGTCATTGCGAGCGTTGCAAATTGATGTCACCACACCCTGCAGAAGGGTTATGGACTGAAGATAGAGAGTAGTAGTATGCTTCTACTGCTGAGGTAGCTTCTTATTATTCGTAGTAGGTAAGGAGATATGCTCCTTATTGTCAAACTGTCCATAATATATTTCCAGCGTGACAAGACTGTTAAAGGCAGACAAGACAAGACAGACAAGACCAGACAGACAAGACCAGACGGACAAGACTAGACAGACAAGACTAGACAGACAAGACTAGACAGACAATACTAGACCGACAAGACTAGACGGACAAGACTACACAGACCAGACATACAAGAGTATACAGACATACAAGAATATAAGACTAGATAGACAAGACTAGACAGACTATGCAGACAAGACTATGCAGACAAGACTATGCAGACAAGACTAGACAGACAAGACTAGACAGACAAGACTAGACAAACAAGAATAGACAGAAAAGAATAGACATACAAGACTAGACAGACAAGATTAGACAGACAAGACTAGACAGACAAGACTAGCCAGACAAGACTAGACGAACAAGACTAGACAGACAATACTAGACTAGACTGACAAGGCTAGACTGGCAAGACTAGGCAGACTAGAATAATAAGATTGGACAGACAAGTCTAGAGACATAAGATTAGACAGACAAGGCTAGGCAGACAAGACTAGACAGACAAGACAAGACAAACAAGACTAGAAAGACAAGACTAGACAGACAAGACTAGATAGAGAAGGCTAGACTGACAAGACTAGACAGACAAGGCTAGGCAGACAAGACTGAACAGAAAAGACTAGACAGACAAAACTAGACTGAGAAGACTAGACCGACAAGATTAGACAGACAAGACTAGACAGACATGACTAGGCAGACTAGTCTAGACAGACAAGACGAGACAAGACAGACATGCATTGATATTTAAAATTATGTTACCATTATGTGAATTGAAACTAACTAGAAGTGATAAGGGTCCTATACAATATAAATGTAGAATGCTCGGTGCAAGAATACAAGTATTTTTGATACGTAAATACGGAAATCGATAGATTGCGTTTATGTACAAACTCTAATAAAAATGAGAATTTAATGGGATTCATTTAAAACGAGTTAACAATTTCGAGGAGTAATTTTACATTTCAGAAAAAAAAAATACTGAAAAGAGAATAGATTGAAATATGTGCTTCAAGATTAATTATGTATTTAACAAATTTTCATTTGCAAATGAACAAGGACTTGTATAGAACAATATAATTCAAACTGTCGGGGAAGACAAAACTCGAGAAACATACTTAAACAAACAGGAGTAGTTGAATCAAATTAGGCTTATATATTAACTAGCTATGGCACGCGGCTTCGCTCGCGTGGATTTTTATTACATCAAATTACACATCTTCCAAATCTCTAGCATCTGCAGTTTATGAAATATAAGTATCCTGCATATGAATGTCTTACATTTTGCGTTCTGAAAGTCATCATTGGTTTTTCAAATGAGAACATGTTTGTTTGTTAAAATGTTGTAGATGATTTCAAACAAATTCAACGAGGTATGATATCATGACCTTGAAATGATTTTTCTACAAAATACACGTGTATAAACGATAAATCGTAATGGTATTGGCAATAAGAATATTTATTCTAACAAATCTTCGCAGTGATGGCCATTAATCTCGACACATTTTTTAAGAAGCCGGATGAATGATTCTCTTGAGCTACGAATATTTTCTGGTGTGATAGCGGTGTGATAGCAGGCTCTTGTAATTTGTACTTGTATATTCACCGGCGTCGTCGGAACATCTCATATTTATAGTTCTCCATATAAATAAATCAATTGACGTTTAATTATGCGAACGAACAAACCAAGGAGTTACTGCACCTCTCCCAATCCAGCGTCCAAGAAATTTTTGGTTTATCACTTTGCGAGCTTTAGCTCCCCAATCAGCGGGATACCTCATGTTGATATCTCATTCGGCATCGTTGAGCTAACGAGACATCTTGCAGCAATTCCCACAAAGTGTGAATTAAAAAAATTGAAATGACGTGCCTATTGAATATTGAATTGACGTACCTATTTCCTTCTATGAAAAATGGTCTAATAATCCGGACCTCAATTAAGTCACAGCACATTAACACTCCAATTTGGCAGAGCAACTTCGGATTTTCCATTAACCAATAGTTCATGATTGGTAAATGTTTATTCGTCATTAAACAAAACTTCGGATTCATTTGTATCTGACGCAGAGCCATTCAAAGAACTAAACCCTATTTGCAAAATCGTCACCTGAAGGTTCCGATCACGTCTTAATATTCTCTTAAAACACTCGTCTTGCAATTGGGATCATCAACTACTGCAGCCAAAGCGACAATCTCTGCTTATTCGTTGTTTTAGTCTTGCGAGGTTTCCTTTTGAGTGGATGGAGGACAGCGTCATCCTTTTCACGGAATAAATGAAACATTCCATCGAAACATCGACGGGAACGATGATTTCTGATAGGATAAAGTTATACACTGTCGGCAGAAATGCTCCCGAGGATGTTCTTATTGTAATAAACAATGTACTCAAAGGAGATAACTTTCCGGCACAATGGAAAAAGGCTAGACTAGTCCTCCTTAGGAAAGGAGATAAGCCCCTTAATGAAACTACTTCGCCCAGGCCAGTATGTCTACTAGACGTCCCAGTTAAGCTGCTTGAGCAACTACTGCTAGACAGGGTCAAAAAAGCGCTACAAACAGGGACTGATCTCTCTGAAAAACAATATGGATTCAGAGAAGGAAAGTCCACTATTGACGCCATTAAGAACTTCCTTGAAACTGCAGAGGAAGCTAGGGTTGACACACGTAGATATAAAAAATCTATGCCCTTATAACACTTGACGTGCGCAACGAATTTAATTCGGCGTGTTGGCAAATCATCCTCGACGAGACGACATCAAGGGGTTTCCTCCCATACCTATTGCGGATGATACGCAGCTACCAGTCTCAGAGTAAAATTATTATGGAAGGGCACAATAAATTAGTGGAGCGTGAGGTCTACTGCGGTGTTCCATAGAGCTGAGTGAGGGGCCCTACAATGTGAAACATTGTATACGATGGATTGCTTCGCCTGGAACTACCGGAAGGGGTGGACAACGTCAGTTTCGCAGACGACCTCGCGCTCGTCGTGGGTGGGAAAAGTGAAAAGGAATTATTGTGGAATTATTGAGTCTAAAACAAATGAAGCTATAAGAATAGTGGATGAGTGGATGGAAGGGAAGCAACTGCAGCTGGCCCCTGTGAAAACGGAGACTGTACTTCTGACGGGCAAGAGGTATTATAAAGCCAATTTCTTACAAAATAAGGAACCTTACTACCTATAAACCCTATATACCCCTATATACCCCTATAAACTTACTTAAAATACTTAGGCGTTGTAATCGACAAGAGCATATATTTCAAGCAGCATATTACTAAAGCTTGCGACAAAGAGCTAAAAACGGCTGCAGCCCTGGAGAGGCTCATGCCAAATGTACGGGGACCCAGAAGTGGTAAGCTATGCTATATGGAGCCCCTATATATAACTAATAAAGACGAAATGATTAAGAAATAAGCTGGCATCCGCGGAAGCTAGCATTAAGGGTGTGCAGCAAGTACTGAGTAGTGTCCAGAGAAGCCGCTTTAGTGTTCCATGAAATTGTTTCTATAGAATTAATGGTACGTGAGAGATTGGACATATACACGACGCAAGGAACAACGGACAAGGACTGAAAGGAAAAAAGCAGCAACATCTAAATCATTTAAAGAATGACAAAACGCCTGGGACAGAACAACAAACGGACAATGGACTAGAAAATTAATTAGGGATGTGAAAATTTGGACCACGAGGACACACGACGAAGTGAACAACTATGTAACCCAGGTACTTAGTGGCCACGGGTGCTATAGGGATTACCTTTACAGAATTGGTAAAGCAACAGACACCTTCTGCGATAACATATGTTATCTACCACCATATTTATTTATTTTATATGTTGTATTTCAATAAACGTTGGAAAAGGATAACCTAGTGCATAAATGTCCCTGCGCTTGCAAAGAGTTTCCGCTGATCTCATCATAAATCAGAATAATTTCCACTCTCTCTCTGCTTGAGAGATTACCATTTGTGATACGGTTATTACATCTTACTTTGTTACACTTGTCAAAACATTTTAATGTCATGACGTCATAGGTCGTTAGTATCGTCTGAATATCAAGAAACAACGTCTTAATAAAAAATTAACATGTTCCCATTTGAAAAAGCATTGATGAGCTTTAGAACGCAAAAGCTATGATCTTGACAAAAAAATATTTTTCACCACTGTCAGCCCTTCGAACTCAATCAAGATAATGATATGAAATTTGAGTGAATAGGACTAGATAAACTAAATTGGATGAAAGTAGAAATACACGACATGTCTAAAATTATAAACGGGGAAGGCTCTACAATGTAGACTAGATAAAATTAATTTAAACGAACAACTTTTCTGATTTAGAAAAAAAAAATCACGTTCCACCAACAATCAAGACCACATATAAAAGACTAGATAGATAGCACTAAACAGACAAAACAGCACAGATCTGACTAAAATGACAAAACTCAATAAACCCTTCCAAAGAAATAAGCAGATAAAGCTTTGGGTCTAAATGCGTTTTGAATCTATGCGAACTTATCGATATAATTAGCTTGAAAGTATTTGTGGAACCATTTGTTGGTAACGCGCATTTGAACTAACAATAAGCTAATTTTGGTGCCCATAATAAGTTCCAATAATTTAGTACAGTAGAATCTTGATAATCCGGCGGTTGGTTAGCCCGGCATGTCATGTAATCCGGCGCTCTGGGAAATCACGTGTCTTTTCTTGCCGCCGCCCCGCGCATGATACAAACACACCTTCTCTTGCTCTTCCCTCCTACCCCTCTTTTTGTATATCTACTCCTGTTCGTACTCATTACATCTTGTTTTGTATTGGTTCGTCGTTTATCGCGTGTATCTAGTGTATGTAAGTGTTTTTCAACCTCTCTCATTGACTGGCACCCCTGACTGAAAAACAAAAATCCGGATTGACTAGCGGCGGATCTAGGATCTGAATAAGGGTGGGTGTTAATGGGACATTCCAACTGATAATTTTAACTTTTTAGCATTTTAATGAAAAAAAAGCTAATCTTAAGCTACATTTATGTAAATTTTCAAGAAAATGCCTAAATTTTGCGACACCCCAATCGTGGCGCCGTGGCACCCCAGTTGAAAAACCACTGATGTAGTTATTTATGTAGTGTACAATGTCAAACAAACGGAAATACGTAACTTTAAGTTGCTCATAAACAGGAGATCATCAATAAACTTAATAAAGGAGAGACCACGGCAAATCTAAGAAACCAGAAAAACCACGTAGAAAAATTATCAATTGATGTTTCGGTCCTTTTCAGAAGAAATTGGAAGAAATTACCAGTCTCTTACCAGAACCAGAAGTTTACAGCGCAGATGAAAGTGTTTTGTTTCTAAAAGATGTTTCCGCATAAGACGTTTGTACACTTTTCCGAAGAAAGTGTCTCAGGGAAAAAAATAGATTAACATTCATGCCTTGTGCAAATTTCATGGGCACACACAACTTTTCTTATTGGTTGTAGCAAAAGCCAAGCATCCGAAGGCTTTTAAAAATATAACTTACTCACCAGTTATATATAAAAATCAAGTCAGAGGATGGGTTACCAGACATGTGTTTAAAGAATGGTCCAAGATTTTCTTCCGGCGGTAAAAGTTTTTCCAAAAGTTCGCAATGTCTGCTAAAGCTTTGCTTCTATTGGATAACGCTCCTGGACATCCTAAAGAATAGGAACTTACGCGGAAGACCAACAAATTCAAGTCCACCACCACATGCCTCCAAATACGACACCACTAATTGCTAATGGATCAAAATGTAATCCAGCAAATAAAAATAAATTTAAAAAAACCTACACTCTGCTTTCAAGCATAATCAAAGAGACTGATGGGATCATTTATTTTTTGGAAAAACCAAATATTAAAGAAGTCATTTTTATTCTCGCACACATCTATAATAAAGTCAAAAGGGACACCATAAAGTGTTCTTGGAAAAAGGCCAATATACCCTGCTTTTAACTCTGAAACCTAATTGACTTATCTCCACTCTACAATTGTCTGGATTTTTTACAACAAACATGGAACCGATAATAAACGATAACATGAAAGATTGGCTTCAAGAAGCACCCTTCTGATGAAGAAATACTCATCCAAATTTGTTCCACGGATGACGATGAAGCTAACGATGACTTGAATGTTTCAACTCGGCGAACTAACCAACGGTAACGCTTTCAACGCACTCAATGTATGTACAAAATGGGCAGAATAAAAAGCCATTTGTACATACGCCATGTACACATTTAACGATATAGTTACACATTTTATTCTTTCTGAAATACAATTGTACATAAAATAAATATGTAAAATTGTTATATTTTTGTTTTACTCCCGATAAACCGGATTTTTTGATAATCCGGCAGATGTGTGGTCCCATATGTGTCGGATTATCAAGATTGTACTGTATTAATTTCAATTACAAAAGAAACTCCATTCCAAGGACAAATATTCTCATTTTTTTCATTATTTTGTGTCTGAAACATACAAACGTACAGTTGTTATACATATAAGGGTAAAACTGTCTAATTATATAACACGTGCCCAATACTGAGCAACATCCATGGCGCGCAGAGTGGCTAATAGAAGATCTTCCTCTGAACAAGATGAAGGGCACAGAGGGCAATGAAGCATGTGTCTTGTGGTTTGTTCTTGTCCACATTCGCAAGACGTGTCACATGTACTGAGGCCCCATCTCCTCAGTTTGTCTCGGGATCTTCCCACTCCTGTTACATGGAGTAACTCCTGATCGTAACCTGTTTAGGGATTTCCATTCCGACCAGCTTTCGTAGTGTGCGGGTGGTAGTTCTTCAGCTACTGGCATCCAACCACAGGGGTGCGGGGTCGACTTCTTCCATATATTCAGCCTTGCCTTCTCCGGTGAGATGGTAAGCATCTCAGATGTCTTCAGGAAGCTCTTTCGAGACCTCAGCCATTGCTGAGGAGGATTATATCCATGCAGTGGGTGGGCGCTGTTCTCTTCCACTCTTAGCCTCTCAGCCACCTCTCTGCGTACACAAGGTGGTGCTATTCCAGCCAGGTAGTATAGCTAATCTGTTGGGGGTAGGTTATAAGCAACCTGTTCAGAGCTGTATCTACCTGTCTGGCATGAGATGACCTGTACCAAACTGGGGAAGCAACTTCAACAGTAGAAAAGCACAATACCATTGCAGAAGTATGAATAGTCTTTGGATGTGAGCCCCATTGTGTCCCTACTAATTTGCGAATCAGGTTGTTTCGTGTGGAGATTTTCATTTTATTATTCTTACAGTAGGTTTTGAATCTAAGTGCTCTATCAAGGGTTACACCCAAGTATTTAGGGGTGTGACAATGCTTCAATCGGATACCTGACCATTCTATGTGTAACTCACGATGAGCTTCCCTGTTCCTTAAGTGGAAGGCGCATACTTGTGTCTTAGATGGATTTGGTCTGGAAATTGATGGATTTGGATGAGTTGGTTCTAACTGTAATAACTTGATAAATTTCTCAGGGCAGATGTCAGATCTATTTCCACTGTCGTCTGCATATAAGAAGCTTCTTGTGTCTGGGGACAGTGGCTGATCGTTGGTATAGATGTTGAAGAGAGATGGAGCCAGGACGCCTCCCTGAGGTAGGACATTTTTCTGTACTCTCCAACGACTGCGTTGCTCCTGGAAGTCCACAAAAAACCTACGCTTTTGAAGGAGAGTGCTGATATGTCTAACTAGATGGAAATCCTTGGTCATACTGTAACTTGGCATGGAGTAACCGATGATGGACAGTGTCGTACGCTGTTGAAAGATCCACGCCTGTCATCTGCCGAGTTTCCTCTATAAACCTATCCTCTTTCTTTGAAAACCATCCTCTATAAACTGAGTAAGCTTTAAAAGTTGCCCTCTACTGCTTTTATTTGATCGAAATCTTGCTTGTTCAGGTATAAGAGGATAAATTACACTTAGAATTCTATTTAAATCATCAAAACGTTCAAATAGTTTATAGAGGTGACTCAGAAGACTAATTGACCTGAAGTTCTTAGGATGGTTTGCTTACTAACCAGGTTTGAGAAGGGCTATCACGCTGCACTTTCGCCAGATCTTTGGAATTTGGCACTTGCTCAGGCCATTATTGAAAAGCTGCAGGATTCACTTTCTTGTCGCTGGCCCGAAATTCTTACTTTGTTCCATACGGATGTCATCTAATCCGGGTGCTTTACCAGATTTGCTCTCCTTGATAGCTTTTTTGTTTAGTTGTGATATCTCGAATGGGAGTGTAAGATGACACCTTTGCGCCTGGTCCTCTTGGTGTATTTTAGGTTTTAATTCTGTGACTGCCTTTCCCATTCATGAGTAACTGGTGGGCAATCTGATCTCCAGTGATGTTGGAATGTGCATTGGATCTAATTGGGTCATTATTAAGTCGTTAATAATCTCCACGCATTATGGCTGTTTCTGCATAGATCAAGTTCTTCTAAATTTTTAATTCAAGAATCCCTTCTGGATTCTTTGGAGATGTGACGAGTTTATTCCCAGCCACCAATATTGCCTCGCCGAAAGAATCTTCTTCAAATAACACCTTATACTCGGTATATTGAGCAGTAAGTTCTGAAGTAAGACCGGGGATGTATGATGGTTGACAACCCCGAGGAATGGCCATTCGGGAGCATCTCTTTACAGCCTCCACGAAAGTATCATATGATTCAGGTGTAGATTCTATAGTGGAAACTGCAGTATCCAGCATATCTATAAACTTCGGCCAGTTGGCTTTCCGGAAGTTAAACCTCCTTCTGAACGAAACTGTCTGTGGTCTAACTGTTGCGTATATTTCGCACATGTTAGGCTTTTGTTGTGTATTTGGAATGGGGTTGCAGACTGTTTTTATGCACTGTTGTAAGATGTTTTCACTGCTGAATATCAGATCTATATATTCTAATGCTCCAAATTGACCAACTAAAAATAGGTTTTTGTTTACTTTTCCCTTATATTGATTCCATGAAACAATTTAATTAAAAATAAAGTTTCCAAAGTTTTACAAAAGATGAATAAAAGAACTACGAAGTATAGGAAAAATAATATCAATTTTAAATGTTGATTTGTTTCTTTAATCCACAAAAATATTTCATTACAAACCCTGATTGTTAAAATCATTTATTTTACTAGCACATTTTTTTTATACCTTTATTACAACTTGCATGATTCAAATCACTATTATACCCGCTCAATTATTGCTTGAAAATTTATTTTCACAAGTTTTGTTTCGATTAATAAATTTCACACATTCGAAGTTTCTATAAATACTGTCGTTTCAATAAGTTCAAAGAGATACAAATCAAATGACAATTCTGAAATTCACGTTTAAAATTACGTTTATTAATAAATATAATAGTCGTTTATGTCGTAATTTAGTTTGATAATTGGAATTTGCTTATTTTTGTCTTACTAATTTAAACTATTGGCACCTGTAACAGGAATATTTCTCGTCACCACACAAAAAAAATACTTCCGTCAATTTTCTCTAAATAAATATATTTTGTAAAATTCAAATTAATGCGAAATATTTAGGGTAGACAAACAAAAAAACAATATCGAATGTCTCAAAACAATATTATGTATTTAATACATCATTTTTTTTTCAAAATATATTTAAAAAGAAATTTAAATTACAATTTACTCTGTAAGTATCATATAAATAAATCAAAATTGTGTAAGTAAATCTGTACAGTACAAAAAAAAGAATAGTGACATAATTAACAATTTCTCTAGCCTTTTTTTTATCTAAAAAGTTATACTACTATCGAATGCAGTCCTTAAAAAAATATTATTGCATTAGACAATTAGTTTATCGTCTAAACAATTATTTTCGCATTCAAATTTGATTATTTTTTAGCACAAAATTCTTTACCAAGCCACATCCAAACTCTTACATTCAAAACATAAAATATTTTTTTTTACACATTCAATACCTTGCGTAAGTTGTTACAATACTTTTCATCTACAAATATCTCAAAAATATTTTGTTATTTCATGTGTAAATGATATGAGAATGACGAATTTTTAAGATCAGAATAATATAATCTTGTATCAGTTACGTTTAATAATGTAAAAACCTATATGGATGGTTTTTTCTTATAAGAATTTGGAAATGGCCTGAATTGAACGTTTCTAAATATATTTAATATAAACATTTCTTTTATACAAGTCTCATCAAATCAAAGTGAGATTTCTCATAATAAAAATTAAAACAAGTTCATGTCTTTCAATAAATAAACCAATTCCTGCTGCATCTGAATTGAAGTAGTTTTAAAAAAAAATGTATAGTGTATAAATAACCTTATTTAGAGAGAAAAGCAGAACAACTGCGTGTATTAGTAAAAATTGTTAAAATAAAACTAAAATTGACTATTGATGGGCGCATTGTAAAGTTTGTCCTTCGTCGTCGCTTGCGTAGGCTTCACCTCTTTCGGGTTGTCCTCTTCTATCAGTAGGATCATAATCGTGTAAATCTACTTCTTCTACGTGTTCTCCAGTTGGCATAATAAACGCAGGCCGTGGAGAAAGAACAGCTTCCAAAATTTGTAGTTGCTCAGCTGATGTGAAATTGTTTGGAGGGAATTTGACATCAAATCTAACATACATGTTTCCCTTCTCGAAAGGATCCTTGGGGAATGGCATGCCTTCGCCGGTAATAACTTTTGTATCACCTGGTTTGATGATTTGACCGGGAGGGTGTTTGATTAAAAGATCGCGGCCGTCTAATTGTCTAACGAGGAAGGAAAATCCGCAAAGAGCTTCCGTTAATGTAATACTGTGTTCCATATGTAGATCGTGTCGCGATCGAGTGAATTTCTCGTGCTCTTTTTGTTTAAGGATTATTATTACGTCTCCGGATTCAATCCCAGGTTGTTGGTCTCCTTCGCCTCTGAAGAAGAGTTTCTGGTTGTCGGACATTCCTTTTTCAACGTGTACTTCTAATATCTTTGTCTCATTACAAACTTTCTTTCCGCGACAATTCTTGCAACGGTCTTTCATATTCGTTACAGTTCGTGCTCCTTCACATTCAGGACAACGGGATTGCATTTGCTGGGTCATTCCAGGGCCTATGTGCCAAGAAGAAAGTTTGATTCCTGTTCCGCTACATTTAGGGCAAGTTTGTACGGCTCCTGGTTTTCCTCCTTTTCCATTACAAGTCACACAAATAACGTTTTTACTTAGCTGCAATTTTGTAGTTTTTCCATTATACAAATCCTCTAAAGTAACTTTCAATGTATGAATAGTATCTTCACCGCGTTGCCTGCGGGGCATTCCGCCGCCCATTGGATTGAAGCCCCACAATCCACCCAACAGCGACCCGAACATATCCTGAGGATTGAAATCTTGCGGTGTACCATCTTGCATTCCCTTTAATCCGTACTTGTTATAAATCTCACGTTTCTGTGGATTGGACAAAACCTCGTAGGCGTACGAGATATCTTTGAATTTATCGCCCGCTTCTGGGTTCTTATCTGGATGGTACTCTTTTGCAAGCTTGCGGTATTGCTGTCAAAGAAAAACAAATTTAATTAGTACACTCGGGAACATATCAACCGCAATTACATATTTACACAAAGTATTACAAATATTTACAATATTCAAATAACACATGCAATTGAAGTCATTCGTTACTATTTATAAACTTAAACCTAATTACTAATAAATCTAATTATTTGTTAAAATTTAAATAGGACATGCTTTGTAAAACTCGTTATAAACTAGTTATTGGTTCTATTGTATATTGTATGTAGGTAATAGATTACGTCGACTTAGTCCATGAATTTAATAAATCAATTATGGTAAATCAATTTTATTTACGCTTAATTTATTATATTATTTTGTTGTATTGCTTTATTATGTTTACATTCAAGCATACATACAACCTCTCCCTTTGGTAATAAAACATATTTTGAGAGATATCAAGGAATATTCGAGGATAATAGGTTGTAAGACAAACTTGAACACTCAAATTTCCATTGATTCAAGTTTGTCTTATAACCAACTATCCTGTCTTATAACCTATTATCCTGTCTTATAACCTATTATAGTACAATAGTACGATTTAAGTCAAATTATATATTTACCCCTAAATTGCAACACAGACTACCTAAATTACAACCCTCAACAAAAACCAATCTTCGTCCAGATTATCGTATTCCAATTTCTAAAGTAACTTCTTAAGAAAGTGGCACAAAATAAAGGTACTCTTCACTTTACGACCTACCTGTTTAACAACCGTTCAGACTTACGACCAGCTCTCTCATTACTTTTTGTAGGTTTGTTTTTTCATTGAACATGAATCCATTGATGAGGAGTAATGAATAAATTGGTTTATAAATTGACAAGAAAACTTAATTTTTCTTTAAAATAAAGATTATTGCAAATTAAATTCATTCCTTTGTGAATGAAGTCACCCCTTTTGCAAACCAAGTATAGTAGAAAACCCGAATGGAGGGACGAATCCTCAGCATACCACATTAAACAAAGTGCCTTAAAATGGTATACAGATGATTCGAAGATGAAGGAAGGTACTGGTGCAGGAGTATTTGGAACCCGTACCAAATAGTGCAAATCCATGGGAATCTACCCAAGTATCTTCCAAGCGGAGGTACATGCAGTTGATTAGCGATTAACGCACAATGAGATTTAACCTGTACAGGAAGTATCGAGAAAAAATGAATTGTAATGCTGTCAGATAGTGAAGCGGCGATCAAGACTATTAGCTCATACACCATCAGATCCAAACTGGTATGGGATTGTGTGGGAAAACTAAACAAGTTGGCAGGGACAATAAAGTAACACTATACTGGATACCAGGTATAGTACACACTGGTATAGAGGGAAATGAAGAAGTCGATAATTTAGCAAACAAGGGATCTAGCAATCCCTTTTTAGGTCCAATATAACACCATCCACAAAAACTTAGATGGAGAAACAAGGAAACAATGGATGAAAACCTAAAAAGGGCTTCCAGGGTTAACATCCTTGGCCTTGAGGAAGATGACAATGGCAGAGTCTGCAGCTCAGCAGAGGAAACAACTTTATTACGATTTTCAACAAAATTTAGAGGACGTGTGGGACATCGGCTCGAGGACGGCGGAGCACTGCTGCGCAAGAAAAAGATGTAACTTGGGACCTACTGCTTAAACAAGGAGGAGTTGTAATCTTTCAATGCCTCCCAGACCCTATTTTTTTTTCGGAATCAGGACTACAGGAGGCGCTCTACAGTAAATCATTAGATCTATAAAGGTCGCAGTACAATAAGCCAGCACCAAATCTATAAACCAAGTAATGTTATATATTCTATTAAAAACAAAACATCAAATAATGTAAAATTATATAGAAAGAAACCAAAAATTTGACACTTCCTGTGTCTTGTATATACTTGCAATGTCCAAAATAATAAAATAAATGTCCAATAACTTCGTCCAGATTATCGTATTCCAATTTCTAAAGTAACCCCTTAAGAAAGTGGCACAAAATACAGGTACTATTCTCTTTACGACCTACCTCCTTAACGGCCGTTCAAAGTTGCGACCAGCTTAATTTTTTTGTAGCAATCTCTTTATAAACCGATCACGTTTAAGAATAAAATAAAACATAAACCTCTAAACTCACTTAACGATTCCAGTTGAATCAGTGAGTATTTTCGTGTAGTGTAATTCAAAATTAATAAAAAAGGACGGTCCTCGCTTATGGACCGATTCTCTTAACGACCCTGTCGTACAGTGAGAACCTGTATTTGAGCTATTTGCAGAATTTGACTGATGAATTACTTTCATGTCTATATATAATTATGTAATTTAACTGCGCCATTGCCCGGTCCCAAGTCAGGGATGAGAAAGGAGGAGGGTTCGATGGCAGGCTCAGCAACAAGCCGGTCGGTAAAACAATTCCTGTTGTATCTCAATGCACTGGCCAGAAGCATAAGAAGAAGAATGGAAGAAGAATAAGCAAGAAAGAAAGAATATGAAAGACTGGCCTGATAAGCAGATGGCGAGGATCCGGGCGAAAACGACTCACTAACCAAATAGATGATCGCTTTTTCAAGAAGTTAGACATGTCAATGTTAGTGAATGGACCGTTAGAAGAAGGCTTTAAGCTGCTGGATTATCTTGTAGCAGGATGGCTACATATCCACCATTAGAATGCATCGAATTGCAAGATTGGCTTTTGCCAAAAACCACTTGGCATGGAATAATGATGACTGGAGCAACATCATATTTTCAGATGAGTCGCGTTTTTGGCTCACTGGGCCAAACGGACGTCAATGAGTATGGAGCAGACCCGGAGAAAGATGTGCTACAGTTTGCATTTACAAGGAACTTGCATTTGGCGGGGGCTCGGTTATGCTTTGAACAGGAGTTTCTTCACGAGCACGCACTGAGTTGGTCTTCATACAGAATGGTTCTCTGACAGCTCACAGATACATTACGGAGGTTCTAGACGAGCGTGTTATGCCTTTCATGGTCACTATAGATAAGCATGGCAAGTGCAAATGCAAGATAATGCTAAACCTCGCACAGCCAAAGTTGTCAGCGTACAGTATAATCTCGATAATCCGACACATATGGGACGAGACAAGCGCCGGATTACAATAAAGAGTGGTGGGAGGGAAGAACGCGAGCGGTCTCCAGACCGCCGGATTACTGGAAGTGTCGTCCGATTAACCAACGGCCGAATTACCATTTATTATACTGTATATCTGGGCGAGGTGGCAATTAGGCGGTTCGAATGGCCAGCACCCAGTCCAGACATGATTTCCATCGAACATGCCTGGGATGAATTGGGACCACGTATCCCAAGGCAACCACCAGCTCCAAGAACTGTTCAGGAGCTAAGAGAGTTGCTATTGCAGGAATGCAATAACATTGACCAAAATTTGATTCTTAATTTAATTGAATGTATGCTTCCGCGCTATTAACATTATTAATGATTATTATTTTTAATTTATGTTAATTTTGTTTTTCATTTTCATAGTTCCTCATAACAAAAAATCGAACTACATTTTAAACGTAAATTTGTTGCAATTTCATAATAAATCGTAAACCAAAAAATATGCTTTTCAATTAAATACTGGATATTTAATTTAGCCTACAAATTTATCGATTTATTAATTTTTAAAATTTACGAAAACAGATAGGTAGATATATAGATAGATAACAGATATATGGTTTTGCAAAAGTGATTGTCATTTACAATAGAGTTTATTTACTCTATTAAGCTGGTTATCATAAGCATGTAAACCCTTGAATATACTAATTCTTTTTAACGAATTTAAAGTTGAGATAGTTTTAATTCATTCCGAAGCCACTAATTTTGGAAAACAAAATAATACAGTAGAGGCCCGCATAACAAATACTGCGATCTATGAATCCTCGTTATAGGATCCCATTCTATTATCGTTCATATCTAAAACTAAAATTGTTATTTATGGGTTTATTAAAGGACCAATATTTTAAAATCGACAAAAAAGGACTTATACCACTTTCAAAAAAGACGGCTCAATTGAAAAGATTTAATCCAGTATGTATGTAATCTGATAATTCAGGATATGATATTTATATTTGAAACCAATTTTTATTTTATGAATAGGATAGTTGCGACTGTTACTACGTGGTAATTCATACTTACATTGAATTGAAAAATTCACCACACTTGTGGTTAAAACAAGTGTGGTTAAAACATAGTGAATTTTTCAATTCATGTAAGTTTTATTTTATTATGACAAAATAAATAAAGTAATTTGTCACAAAAATAAATCTAGATAAATATATTAACCATATAACCTTGATAAAAAAGTATAGACTAATCAAGTATTTTTTTCGAATATTGTCTTCCTTTGTAGTGTTTCAAACTTCCCCAAAATAACCCACCTATTATGTTTTTCATTCTATTTTGTGTGCTTCAGCCTTGTACAGTATAATCTTGACAATTCGGCGGTTGGTTAATCCCATATGTTCAGTAATCCGGCGCTCTGGGGAAACACATGTCTTATTATCAAGATTATACTGTTAATAATAATAATTTCCTATATAGTCTAATCACACCTAGTCCAGTCTAGTGTTGACTAACATCTTGTTAATTAACTTACATTTAAATATGTTGCCAAATTAAATAGAGATATTTCTGTCACTAAAATAAACCTAGATAAATATATTAAAAAAAAAAGTATAAACTAAACTAAGTATTGTATATTTTTCTCGATATTGTCTTGCTTTGTCGAGTTTCAATCTTCTCCAAACTAACCCACCTGCTATCTTTTTCATTCTATTCTTTGTGCTTCAGCCTTGTATAGCAGCAGGTGGGCCATTGAAACGAAACAGATTTTCGGATAGTTAAAGATGAATTCTAAAATAACACTCCGGCACGTCAACTTTGTTTATGAGGGGGACACCTTTTATAAGATAATTTGTAGCCAAATCACTTAACACCTTCGCGCACACAACCCCTAAATTTTAAATGACATGGTGGGGTAAGTGATACCTCACCTGAAAACCCTTTTTGCGCGGAATACTAAACGGTTAACATTTTCCAAATTTATCGATTTGTATTCTAGATTTTTTAATTCCAAGTTAAGAACGCATTTTTCGTTTATGTCGTTGAAAGGAAGTCCAATAGGGAATATGCATCAATTTTTTTTATTTGCTTAATTCACTTTTTACTTCGTTTTAACATAGTAAAACTTATAAATACTGTTGAAAGTGTTTCTATTAATTTAAAAAAAATATATATAAAATACGATTAAATTTGACCTGATCGAAACGCATCACCATTGGTCAAGTGATGTGACGTACATCTTGACATCAATCGGCCTCCACGATATTCACAGATGTAGGTAGGGTGGACTAAAAACTTAAAGGTGGAGATACGGTTTGACAGTCATCGTAACACTAAATAAGATTTTCACGGAAGAAATTAATGACAAGGAAAATAACACGGGAGCTGTGAAGTCTCTGGGTAAAGCATACAGGAAAAGCACACCACTCTTAAGGTGCGGAGAAGACTATAAGTTGCCCTACTGGTGGTCAGAAGAAATACAAAATCAGATTTCAGAAACAAAGCGTAAAAGGAGGCGGTTTCAAAGGAGCATAGAAGTGGGAGATAGAGGGAATAGACGATCTGAATACAAACAAGCAAAGCGTGCGCTCAAAAAATCAATATCAGAGGCAAAGAAAAAAGCCTGGTCCAAATTATGTGACAGCCTAGAAACTGACATTTTCGGAGAAGGATATAAAATCGTCAGATCCCAATTAAATGCACCAAACCCGAAGATCACACTACCGCTGCAGGACCGTGAAGAAGTTTTCGACCAACTTTTCATCACTAGCGGGGAAGATTACCATCGATGAGATGGACCTCTCCACACTTCCTCAAACGGCCATGATCTTAATGAAGACGAGGTGATAAGGGCATGTAAAAAAATAAAGCTGGGCAAGTCTCCCGGCCCGGATGGAATACCGCCTGAAACAGTATTTTGTAACCCTCTTCAACAGCCTTCTGGAGTCGAACCGGTTCCCCGATACATGGAAACTCGCAAAATTGATCCTAGTTGAAAAACCTAGGAAAACAATGGACGAGGTAGTTAAATATAGACCAATATGCCTGATCAATGTACTAGCTAAGGTATACGAAAATATTGTAAACCAGAGAATTCAGGAGGACATTGAGACCAACGGGGGTCTACATAGAAATCAGTACGGATTTCGTAGAGGGAAAACCACAATTTGCGCGGTAGAGCACGTCATCCACAATGCAGAAAAGGAAATGCAACAAGGCCAATGGAGTGCCATCGTCCTTATCGACGTACAAAACGCTTTCAATTCTGCCCCGTGGCACATAATTCTGTCCAAACTTGAAAAATGCGGAGTTAGCCAGTACCTAATCAACACTGTGCACTGTGTTTCAGAAATCGCGTCATCCAGATAACATCCAAGATGAAAAAGAAAATCCTGGGAGGTGTACCGCAAGGTTCGGTCCTCGGGCCAACCCTATGAAACGTTTTGTATGACGATGTCATGTCTGTGGATACGGAGGAGGGAGTCGAACTTGTGTGCTATGCGGACGACCTGGCCGTATTGGCATCTGCAAAAAATCCAGAAGAACTGGTACTTAAGGTGAATGTTACGTTAAAAACTATAGACAGATGGATGAAACGGAACGAATTGAAAGTGGCCGTGAATAAAACCGTAGCAATAATCCTAAATAGGAAAAAACTACCTCCTATAAAGTTTACCATGGCAGGAGAAGATATCTATCCCGTGCGACAGATAAAATATCTGGGCATGATAATAGATAGGGGACTATCGTTCGGACGACATATCCACTACGCGTGCGAGAAGGCGAAACGTACAATGAAGGCCCTAGGAAGCATACTGCCTAATATTAGAGGTCCAGGACAGAAGAAAAGGAAGGTACTAGCGAACATGAAACATCTGCAGATGCCGCGCTCGTAGTGGCAGGCCTCGTACCGCTACACCTCCTTGCCGAAGAGAGAAAGCGACTATATGACCTACACAGGACAATAACAATAACAGACCGGAAGGAACAGAGGAAAATGACTTACCAGAAGTGGCAGACAGAATGGAACCTCGCTAAAGTCGGAAGGTGGACCCACAGGATGATACCGGACATCAAGAAGTGGGTAGAGAGGAAGCATGGATCGGTAAATTTCCTCATTACACAGTGCCTTACAGGACACGGAGTCTTCTGCTCCTACACGGAAAGAATTGGAAAGAGGGAAAGTGCACAATGCCGATACTGTCCAGAGCAAGTAGATGATACTCCAGAACACACAATATTCCACTGTGGGAATTGGGATAACGAAAGGGACAATGTAAAAAGAAACCTACCTGCGACAGCCATGTCCCCTGAAAACATAATAGAGGAAATGATCGGATACAAGGACAGCTGAGAAACTGTGAAGAATTTTGTAGAAGAAGTGATGTGGAAAAAGGCAAAAGATGAATTAGAAGAACAGAGCAGAGAAAGAGACGACAACCGATAAAGGATATTAAGACCAAACCTGTAGGATATAAGGCTGAAAGGCGGGAACACTACAGGAGAGAAATAAAGAGGAGATGGTTTTAGTGGGTATGACTGCCTTAGAGGGTTGGTGAGTCCCACACTCTCCAAAATTGAAACCGTATCTGGGGGTGCGTAAAAGCATTTCTTCTCCTCTGTAGAAAAACAAAAAAAAGGTAGGGTGGACTATACACCTCGATAGGGACTATATCAAACACTTTATCTGGTGTACTTATAATAGTGTTTTTGCAATCCTGTACTATACAATATCTATAAAATGGCTTTTTAGTTTTTTCCATTATCAAAATAGCAAATATAAACTGAAAATCCTCAACTGTCTATGCAAATATGCTATGCAACACATGTATATGAATGTTATGTGTTAGCTAGCAGTGTTGCCTAGCATATTTGCATAGACAGTTACGGATTTTCAGTTTGAATTTGCTATTTCGATAATGGAAAAAGCTAAAAAAACATTTTATAGATATTGTACAGTACCGGAATGCAAAAACACTATTATAAGTACACAAGATAAAGTGTTTGATAAAGTCCCTATCGAGGTGTATGTCCACCCTACCTACATCTGTGAATATCGTGGAGGCCGATTGATGTCAACGTGCACGTCAGATCACTTGACCAATGGTGATGCGTTTCGCAAATATGAATTTGGCTCCCATATTTTGGAATTTTTGATTTAACTTTTTGGAATTAAATTTAAACTAAATGAGAAAATAATGGTATAAGTGTAATGTCAAGATCATAAAGTATCGGCGATAGAAAAATCAAGTAAATTTAAATTTCTTGCATATTCCCTATTGTTCAAACAGTTCAGTCTTCACTTCGCAAAACTCCTGTAGCCTATCGAAATCATCATCATTCAGTTCATGTACCAAATGAATTGTAGATGGATGAAATTTATGTTGTTTTAGAATTCGACGAATAATTGTTCTAGGGATGTTAGTTACCGTGGCCAATTTCCTCGTACTCAGAGTTGGGTCTGCAGCAACTTGCCCCAAAACTCCAACCACAGTAGCCTTATTTCTCACCGGGAGTTCACGTTGAGGGTCCCGTTTTCTATTGGCTACTGAACCTGTTTCTTGAAATTTCGTGACCAACTCGAACACTTATTTTCTGCTTAAGTGTTTATCAGGATGATTAAATAGTCTGCCGTACGATTGCCGTTCTCACCATTTTTGAAAAATAACGCGATCATATGAACCCTCTCCGCAATAGAGTATCTACACCATTTTTGCACAACCAATGTTTATTTTCAAAAACGACAATTCAAAAAGCAGCTTAAATGGAGATCCCATGAGATCTGTTGGGTGGAAAGAGACTAATAAAAAGTAGAAGTAAAAAATTATGTGTAATATTCCGATAACAGAACAAAACCCACTGCTTAATAGAAAAAAATGTGTACATGACTTAAAAAGAAACAATTTGAGTATTTGTTGGACTAATAAAAATCTCTTCTGGCGTTGAATTTTTTTTCAACACTTTTCCCAGTAAGAACAGATTGAACAATTGAACTTAACGACAACGAAAAACGCGTTCATAACTTGTAATTGAATACATTGAATTGAAAAATTCACTATGGGAATCAAGAACACTTGAAAATAACCTTTGAAAATGAGTCGTGATATGTGTAGAAATGTATATAACAGTGAATAATAAGTTATTTAACATTTTTACATAATATAAGTGTGGTAAAAACATAGTGAATTTTTCAATTCAATGAAAATTTGAATTACACGTAGTAACTGTCGCCAACATTCATGAAATTGAATAATCTCTAAATCAAATCGATAGATTTAGAAAATGTTAGCCGTTTAGTATTCAGCTAAACGGGCTTTCAAATGGTATAACTTACACCAAAGTGCCATTTAAAATTTTAGGGGTTGTGGTGCCAGAGCGAAGGGGATTTCGCTTCAAATTTTCTAGTAAAAGGTGTTTGAGAATTCATCTTTAACTATCCGAAAATCCTTCCATTTCGCTTTCAATGGCCCACCTAGTATAATTTCCTATATGTTCTTCAATTGTGCCTAATCTTACCCAATCTTGTTTAGTTTAATCTAAGCTTACCTAGCCCTGTCAAGTCTAGGTTTGACTAATATTGAAAGATCTTATTAATTGGTTTAAATTCCAATATGATGCCAAAGTAAATAAAGTTATTTCTATCACAAAAATAAACCAAGAAAAATATATTAAAAAAAAAAGTATAGACTAATCAATTATTGTCTATTTTTATCGAATATTGTCTTGCTTTGCCGAACTTCAATATTCTCCCCACTAACCACCTGCTGTCTTTTTAATTCTATTTTCTGTGCTTCGGTCTTGTATATAATTTCCTATATCTTGTTCAATTGTGTCTAGTCTTGCCCAATCTTTTTTAGTCTAATCTAATTGTAAGCTTACCTAGCTACTAGCCCTCTGTCTAGTCTAGTGTTGACTAATATTCAAATATTTCATTAATTGACTTAAATTCAAATATGATTCTACAAAATGTCTGTATAAGTTGAGTTTATCTGCGAAACTAAATTACGTAACCTACTCTTCTGCTACAAATATGTACGAAAATGTAATTAAGAAAATTAAAGAAGCAGCAAAAGAAGCCCTGCGAGAAGTAGACAACTAATATTGACTGTAAGAGTAAATATACTCATGGTGGACTGACGAAAAAAGACTATGGTGGCAGAAAAGAAACGCCTGTACCATGTTTGGTTAACATCTAAAGATTGGAGTGATAGACAAATGTACAACAGAATAAAGAGAGAGGTCAAAAAGACAGTATAAAAGCAAAAAATGAGACGTGGCAGAAAAAATGTGATCAGGTTGACAGACATATAGGGAGCACTAGATCCAGTGAAGCATGAAAGTCAATTAAAAGCTTAAGAGAAAATAGCACAATTTAAATTAAATTACAACCAATAACATTATAAAAATTGGAAAGAGCATTACAACGCACTATTAAACGAACACCGTCTGCAGTTTCAAACAATTGGTAACGATGAAAGTAAAGAAGAAAACTTTTCATTTACAGAAGAAGAAATTACAGCAGATGAGGTGAAACAGGCTGTGAAAAATGGGAAAGCTCCTGGACCTGGTGGAGTTCCCATAGAACTTATAAAATATGGAACTGAAAACTTAATGGAAATACTTGCATGTATATTCTTAAGAGGTGAAGAGATACCATACTACCTTTTCTCGAAGCGACTCACGGCACATTTGACCGCAGGAAATTTGAATTTTTATATATCAAGAGACATACTATAACTGGCTATATTGCCAATATACCTAATAATTATACCTTATAGTTTACGAATTATCGCCAGTCAAATTTCTTAATTTTGTAAGTGACACACTCACCTACTCACCTCACAATTTCATTATCGATTAAATGAAAAATAATGATTATTTAAAAATTTCTTAATTTTGTCACCGATCATCAAAATTCTAAGGTACTTCTAGCAATCTTACAAACTCCGAGTTTTGAATTTTAGTTAGCCATTAGCCTATAAAGGAAGGAAAACATGAAAAATCCCGAAATTTAATTTTCTATTAAATGAAAAATAAGGATTATTAAAAATAATATTCAAAGAACGCATCGCGCTTGTACGTATGGTTGCTAACTTTAAAATAGAGACAGGGAGTGGACTTTAAGAAAACCAGTAGCTGACGGACACGGTATATTACCCGAGAAAAAAAAGGAAAGGAGATCCCATCGAAAACATTAAATTTAAAAAATGCCAAGTCTCGTAACGCAGTTCTTTCGCGACAAAAAGTTGTGGGATCTCATGTAAGACCAAGTTAGTTATTTTAGTTACTGTCTATGGAAGTAGCTATTTAAGAACTTTGTTATAAATTATTATCTAATAAATTACCTATCAACATTTATAAGTGACCGTATTAATATTAGACACCTTTATTTCTATTATAATTATAATGACTTGGCAATTGCACGGCAACGTAATTATAAAAGACTAATCTACTAATACGATTACAAGTAAATCTAAACAGTAATAATAATAATAAATTTATTTCCGTAAATACACATTTCGAAGGATCAAATACAAAATAGTTTTGATTAGGTAACAGGTGATAATAAAAAATAGTGTATCAGAGTTCCTGTAGCAACGAAAAACATTGTATCAGGGGCACCAGTAAACCTAAGAATAAAGTATTTTAATTAGTAGAATATGTTGCCGTGCAATTGCGAAGTCATTATAATTATAGTAGAAATTAAGGTTCTAATATTGCTACGGTCACTATAAATGTTGTTAGGTAATTGATTAGATAACAATTTATAACAAAGTTGTTAAATAGCTACGTCCATAGACAGTAACTAAAATAACTGACTTGGTCTTACAAGAGATCCCACAACTTTTTGTAGCGAAAGAACTGCGTTACGGGACTTGGCATTTTTTACATTTTCTTTTTTTGATGGGATTCCCATTCTTTTTTTGATGGGATAGAATTTACGGAAAAGTCAGGTGACAAATGGAAATGAAGGATATAGAGGAACAATAAGGATTTCGGGCTGGCCGTTCCTGTATTAATAGTATATTCTGCCTTAGGCAAGTAGTAGATAAACGGCTCTCTCGTAATCTAGAAACACACATGGTATTCGTGGACTTGCAAAAAGCTTATGACAGCATTCTGCTGTGCAAATTGTGGCAAGTCATGAAGGAACAAGGCATTAAAAGAATACTTATACAAGCTGTGCGGAATTTGTTTGAAAATATGACGAAAATACGAAGCTGCATCAAAATAGGACAACGCGTATCAAGTGAAATAAGAGTAAACAAAGGCCTTCGACAAGGATCCTGTATAGCTCCGACACTTTTTAGGATGTATTTAAATGCAGCGCTTGAAAAATGGAGACGCAAATGACACTCCATGGGAATACCTGTTGACAATGATACAGTAGACACTACATTTCGCAGATGATCAAGTCATCGTGGCTGAAGATGAAAATGATGAATAAACGATGAATATGGGGAACTGGGGATTAACCACCAATACATCTACAACAGAATATGTAGTGGTAAGAGGTACAGGAGATCAGCTAAAACTGGAAATAGATACCATTATAAACGTTAACTATTATAAATACCTAGGAGTAAAAATTACTAACACTGGAGGAAGTAATGACGAAATTAAGAATAAAATTGGAATGGGTAGAAAAGTAACGAGATAATTAAACAGGGTATTGTGGAATCAAAAGATCAGCAAAAAATACAAAAATAAGGATTTACAAAAAAATTGTTGAAAGTGTGGGGATATATGCAGCAGAATTGTGGGAGATAAATAAAGCAAATAAATCTAAAATTATAGCTATGGAAATGGATTATTGGAGGCGGTGTTGCGGACTTAAAAGAATGAACCATGTGCGTAACACAGAGATAAGAAATAGGGGTAAATAGTACAGTTGTTGGTCAGTAGGTAGTGATTATTGGGCATAATTTGAAAACTATATAAACTATAAGACAATCTTTTGGTGACATAATTGTTTATTAACAGAAGAAAATTCTATATTCTTTTCTGTATTGGATACAACCCATAACTTTGTTATAACTTAAAGTTTCATGTGTGTATTTAATTAATAAAATGACCAGTCCGAGATTTACGTCATTTTAGACAGAAATGTACAAAAAGTAACCTTACTATTTCTAGATATTTTCATGATTTAAAAATGATTTTTGTCCTGATTTTTGACATTTGTAAATGAATACAGGTTTAAATTATCGAAATAAAAAGTTTTTTGATAAAAATAAAGTACTGACTGTGAAAAATATGATAAGACAATAAATATCGCACGATATAAAGTTTTTATAGTGATAGATCATCAGACCATTAGTATTTTGACGTTAGAGAAACTATGTGACAGTTATTCCTAGTGTTTAACCTACAAATAAGAGGACAAGAAAATTTATTCAGTACACAATTTTAAAGCAATTAAAAATGAAAAATCGACTTTACTTGAATTTATTTATGTATTTGTTACTGTAGTTAGTGAAAATACTATATTTCTAGGTTTAATACGCGAGTGTTAATATACATAAAATGGCAAACGTAAGAAAAGGTACAATCTTAAAACAATCGGAACACAGCCTGAATATATAAATATATTCAACCTTTCCAGAGCTTTATAACAATTACTGAGACTTTTTAGGACTACCAAAACAAATCTCATGTAAAATATGCCAGTTATTTACCAGTTTTATAAAAAAATATACAGATAATCAAATTGAAGGTGCTATTAATGCAGTTTAAAATGGGATGTCACAATGCACATCTTCAAAAAAGTATGGTATTTCCAAACCAAGAATTCTATTTAGCTTAGTAATGCATTCATCAAATCTACTACAGGTCCGTCTCCTGTATTACCTAGTATGTTGGATAATTGATTGTCAACGAAGAGGATTTCCTAGAAGAAATCAATATACAAGCTATTGTCAAAGAGTTTTTGGATCAAAGTAAAATAAAAAATCCTTTTTGTGACAATGTTCTAGGAAATGGGTGGTATAAAGCCTTTCTTTAAAGGAATCCGATTCTTATTGAAAGATTTCCAGAAAGAGCAACTAAAGCCAGCTCTTGTGTAAGTGAGAATGATATTAAAAAGTGGTTGAGTGAAATATATGATTATTTATCAAAAATTAAATATTTAAACATATTAAAAGATCCGACTCGTGTTTCCAATGGTGATAAAACTTATTTTATGGTATGTCCAAAAATGAAAAACATAATAGCCCCACGTGGGGCACAAACTGTTTATGAAATTGATCACAGCAATTTCAAACTTAATGGAAAGACATCTTAAAAACAATGTTATATTTATGGTTTTTGTTGAGTGTCACAAAGGTGGACTGAAAGCTATTAAATAACTGACAAATTTCACATGAGATTTGTTTTGGTAGTACTAAAAAGACTCAGTAATTGTTATATAGCTTCGGGAAGGTTGAATATATTTATATATTCAGGCTGTGTTCTGATTGTTTTAAGTTTGTATGATTATCTATAACGTAGGATAGTTTTACCAATTCGAAGAAAAGAGAAAAAGAAAAACGGAAAACTTTAGAAAGAAAAAATACTGGCAAAAAAAATCATAGAGTTGATTGAGGATCAAGAAAATATTGTTTTTTTTTTTAAATTAAGTGAATTAATTATAAATTTATGTTTGAATTGTTTTATTTTAACAATAATTAAATATTTTTCTTTTATTAGATCACTGGAGTGTTCATCACTGGAGTGACCACTAGTTCATGATAGTTTTTCATATTTTCAAATTACTTTTATTTATTATAAAGCGTTGACTAATTACTGTACATCCACTAGACAATCACTACATACTTATGATCAATAACTGATGTTTCTTGATGAATCAAATATTTATCTTCTTATTTTCAATGAAATTTTAAATTTTTGATTCGAATTATTATTTAAATAGAAAAGTGACGTTTTTTACAATTACTAGCACTATAATAATTCGTAAATTCATTTTATAAAAGCATGCAATTTATTGTTTTCATTGTTCGATTTCTAAAATGACCGATCACTGTACTGTTTACCCCTAGAATGGTTATTGATGTCGATATCATTGAGACTATAGAAGTAAAACGCTTAAGATGGTATGGACATGTAAATATAATGACAAATGAACGCTGGACAAAAAGGGTATTAACTGGAACCCGGTGGAAAGGCAAAAGAGAGGACGGCCCAGAAGAAACTGGAGAAATGAAGCTGAAGAAGCTATGGCGAGTAGAATTCTAGAAGATGATTGGGCAGAGAGACGAAGATGGAAGCTAGTATGCGAGAAACGGCCACGGCTGTAATGAAATATGTTGCCAAATTAAATAAAGTTATTTCTGTCACAAAAATAAACCTAGATAAATATATTTAAAAAAAAAATTTACACTAATCAAGTATTGTCTATTTTTCTCAAACAATGTTTTGCTTTGTTGAGTTTCAATCTTCACCAAACTAACCCACGTGCTATATTTTTCATTCCATTTTCTGTGCTTCGGCCTTGTATAGTTTCCAATAAATTGATCAATTGTGTCTAGCCATGTTCAGCTGTGTTTAAATTTCCTATAAGTTGTTCAATTCTGTCTAGTCTTGCCCAATCTTGTTTAGTTTAATCTAAGCTTCGCTAGTCCTGTCTAGTCTGGTGTTGATTAATATTCAAATATCTTATTAATTGCCTTAAATTCAAATATGTTACCAAATTATATAAAGTTATGTCTCTCACAAAAATAAACCTAGATTAAATATAAATTAAATTAAGAAAGTATAGATTAATCAATTATTGTCTATTTTTCTCGAATATTGTCTTGCTTCGTTGACTTTTAATATTCTCCAAACTAACCCACCTGCTATCTTCTTCATTCCATTTTCTGTGCTTCAGTCTTGTATAGTTTCCATTAAATTGATCAATTGTGTCTAGCATTGCCCAATCTTGTTTAGTCTAATCTAAGCTTGTCTATCCTTGTCTAGTCTAGTGTAGACTAATATTCAAATCTCTTATTAATTATCTTATATTCCAATATGTTGCCAAATTAAATAAAGTAGTTTCTGTCACAAAAATAAAACGATATATATATATATTTAAAAAAAAGTATAGATTAATCAATTATTGTCTATTTTTGTCGAATATTGTCTTGCTTCATTGACTTTCAATCTTCTCCAAACTAACCCACCTGCTATCTGTTTCATTCTATTTTCTGTGCTTCAGCCTTGTATATAATTTCCTATATCTTGTTTAATTGTGTCTAGTCTTGCCCCCTGTCTAGTCTAGTGTTGACTAATATTAAAATATCTTATTATTCGACTTAAATTCAAATATATTGCCAAATTAAATAAAGTTATTTCTGGCACAAAAATAAACCTAGATAAATATATTTTTCAAAAATTGTAGACTTATTAAGTATTGTCTATTTTGCTCGATATTACCTTGCTTTGTTGAGTTTCAATCTGCACTAAAGTAACAACCCACCTGTTATTTTCTTCCTCATTCTATCTTCTGTTTCTGTCATATATATATATATATATATATATATATATATATGTATATATATATATATATATATATATATATATATAAATAATAAAATATATATATATATATATATATATATATATATATATATAAGACAGAAACAGGAGATAGAATGAGGAAGAAAATAACAGGTGGGTTGTTAAGTGCAGATTGAAACTCAACAAAGCAAGATAATTTAAAACTTCCTATACATTGTTCAAATCTGTCTAGTCTTGCCCAATCTTTAGTCTAAATAACTAGGCTTACCCAGCCCTAAAATACAGGACTTAACGTAAACTAGTCCTGTCTAGTCTAGTCTAATATTACAATATCTTAGTAACTGACTTAAATTAAATTCTAAGAATAAAGCAATACATTTTTATTGTACCCCCAAACATTTAAATAAAATTATAATTTTGAATAAAAGCAGGTGACAATTTTGACAAATATGTGCAACTAACTATTTGTATTATAAATAAATTTAGTACCTAGAAACTAGCTCTTGATTCAAGTTCAGTAAACCTTGCATAATATCTGAAAACAATGAGTAACATGCCATCCTATATGAATTGCTAATTCAAAAATATAAAAATATTGCTAAAAAAAAAACTTACAGCATTAATGATAAATTATTGCTTTGTCATGCAATGTATTATTTATAGTACTTCTATAGGATTTAATATCTTATTTGCAAAAGGTTTATGACACTGTTTTTCATGCTGTTCTATTTCATGCATTATTTTCTTTGGTCCCTCTGATTTCGAAAATTAAGTTTTGCTAATTGAAACTAGAAGAATAAAGAAGACAAAGAATTTAGAGCGAAATTTTATAAAATAACGTTTAACATGAAAAATATTTATTGCACCGCAATTTCTCATAGATCCAAGTCATAGCCTATAATTGAAACTACGTTTATTTTATTTTTAATCTGCATTAGTAACAGTGAACCTTCCCACGAAAAGGGGTTAGAATTTTGCAAGAAATTATCAATTAACACACTAATGACAGCCAATAAAACCGACGTCCCTGTCAAATCCAAACAAAGCAAATTAGTTAAATTAACAAATTTTGAAACAAGCTTCGCAAAAAAAACGTGTATTTTAAAATATAATGACCATTTCAAAGATCGTTCGGGGATTGGCCTTGACTACCAAATTTCACAAACACTTCGGCACAATCCGACACAATTTCTCCAGAAAATTCCACCGTCATTCGAATCATATTTACCTTCTTAATCTCGTTGTCTGAAGCCTTTCTGCTTACACCCAGCACGTCATACAGCTTGTTGTCTGCCATCTTTCTAAACGAGGAATGAGAGGGATTTTTGTGCGCAACTCCAAAACTGTCGCACGTCAAACCAATGCCAACATCCTAACAAATATTTACACTGGATACCACACCGCTAAATTTAAAAACATTCTCAGTTTATTGAAAATGAAATAATAAAGTATTAGACTAGCTTTATAATATCAGGCTTGAGAGAGCTTTTTAGGTTTATCAATCTGGAAACAGACTACACAATTTAGTTGGACTTAATAAAAAGTATTGGCCAAAAAACTGAGATAGGTTAATAAGACTAAGCAGACAAAATTTGGCAAACGAAGCTAATCAAACTAGACTAGCCAGACAAGACTAGACAAACCAGATTAGGCAGATAAGACTAGACAGACATTACTAGACAGACAAGACTAGGCAGACAATACTTTTTAAAGTGGTTCGGGGGAAGCTCTCACTAAACCCCCTATTCCACCTTGGCTTTAGTATGCGCCACCCTGGTATCGCATATTCTGCATTCATTCAGGGTGGGCAGCCCGGACGGTTTACTGAAAAACCGCCCTAGTTGTTGTCTCCCCGAAGGCAGACAATACTAGACAGTCGAAACTAGACACCCAAAACTAGATAAATAAGCCTAGGCAGACTCAACTAGAGAGACGAGGCTAGACAGACAAGACTAGACAGATAAGACTAAACACACAAGACTAGGCAGACAGGACTTGAAAGACAAGACTGGTCAGACAAAACTAGACAGACAAGATTAGACAAATAAGATTACAGAGAAAATGCTAGACAGATAAGACTAGGCAGACAAGACTAGACAAACAAGATAGATAAGACTAGGCAGACAATGCTAGACAGGCAAGAATAGATAAACCAGACTAGACAGACAATATTGGACAAATTACTGGACAATACTGGACTACACATACAAAACTAGATAGATAAGACTAGGTAGACAAGACTAGACAGACACAACTAGACAGAAGATACTAGACAGATAAGTCTAGACAGACAAGACTAGACAGATAAGACTAAAAACAACAGATTAGACAGACAAGACTAGTCAGACAAAACTAGACAAAAAATACTAGACAGACAAGACTAGACATACAAGAAAAGGCAGACAAGACAAGACTAGACAGACAAGACTAGAGAGACAAGACTAAGCAGACAAACTAGACAGACGAGAAAACACAGTCGAAACTAGACAGACTGTCCTCCTTGATAGTGTAGTGGACAATATACCCGCCTGATAAGCGGAAGACCGGGGTTCGATTCTCCGTCGAGAAGGCATTTTCAACTAGGGTGTCATTAACCGTTAATCCTGCAGAAATGCGAAATACGCGATACCAGGGTGGCCCATATTAAAAGGCTAGTGGAAAAGGGTGTTTAGTGAGAGGTTCCTCTAAACCAAGATTACACAGACTAGACTAGACAGACATAACTAGAGATACAAGACTAGATAGACAACACTAGACTGACAAGAGTAGACAGACAACACTAGACAGAGAAAACTAGTTGAACAAAACTAGACGGACAAAACTAGAGAGACAAGACTAGGCAGACTCGACTAGTCAATCAAGACTAGATGGGCAAGACAACACAAACATGTCTAGACAGACAAAACTAAACAGGCAAGGAGAAAGGTTCTTGAAAGGAGAAATTGTCCTTGGAGTTGCACATACTTTCGCAGTTTCAATGATACGTTTATATATGTGACCGATTTATCTGGAAGGGAAACCATTTCAAGAGTCACCGGAGACATGAAAGTTAAAGTCAACAGAGATGAAGCTTGTCCTATGATGCTATGTTAGCCGCTGAAGATGTTGCGGAAAATTGTAGGTCCTTGGGTATCACTGCTTTACATATTAAAATGGGTGCCACCGGAGGAAACAAAACTAAGACTCCAGGATCAGGAGCTTAAAGTGCTTTGAGAGCTTTGACTCGTTCTAACATGAAGATTGGACGTAATGAGGATGTTACCCTAATTCCATCTGATTCCACACACAGGAGGAAGGTAGACGTGGTCGCCGTTTGTAAACCCATTAGGGTCATAGTCATAGAAGGACAAAATAAGACGAACAAGACTTGACAGGCAAGACTAGACAGACGATACTACCCGGACAAGACTTGACAGACAAGATTAGAGAGACAAGACTAGACATACAAGACTAGACAGAGAAGACTAGACAGACAAGAGTAGGCAGACAAGACCAGACAGACAAGACTTATTTTTGATTGTCGCTGGGGGTTGTTCTACCAGCCTGAGTGTGGAGCTCTCGCCCGCTGAACCCCTAGTCCACTTGGCGATATTGTTTTCCCACCCCAGAATCATTATTATCTTCAGGGTGGATAGCCCAAAGGAGCTTTTCTCTTTCACCCTAGGTATTAAGTCTTGAGATTTTCCCGACAGTTATTTCTTCAGTTTCTACTATTGTTAGGATGTTATTTATATAGTTATGTATGCGCGCCCATTCCTCTTCACTATTTTCCATCTGCTCGATGGTGTTTGCTATAGTCAACTTTCCCACCTGGGGCGACCCACTAAAAAACCCCCACCATTCAGGCCCCCCCAACCCAAACCGGAGACAACGTGAAGGAATCCAAAATTTGGCATAACTTCATCATGTTCCTTTATATAGCCCAGTTCTTTATGAGCTCCTTCTTGTGCACCTGTAAAAGATGTGCTCTGGTGCCTCCTTCACGTTACAATGGGGAGACCCGGACTAAGAAACTCATCAGAGTCTTAGTCAAATGGAAACACCAGGAAGAACGGTATATTTACTACCATCTCACTCAATTCCTAAGCGGACACGGGTTATTCACAGCATATCTTAAGCGTTTTAAGATTACGTTTAAGATTTGCGTTTTAAGAGCAGTGGTCATCATTGGTAATCTTAAAACGCTTAAGATATGCTGTGAATAACCCGTGTCCGCTTAGGAATTGAGTGAGATGGTAGTAAACATACCGTTCTTCCTGGTGGCTCCATTTGACTAAGTCTCTGATGAGTTTCTTAGTCCGGGCTGCCTTCCCAGTGTCCCGCGTCCATTTCCTTTGCCATTTCTGAATTGATGTCTTCTTTTTCTTGCTTGGTTTTCCTCTTTGCCCTTATCCTTTGTTGGACCATCTCAAAAACAAAACAATCATCTTTTTCTGCAGCTATAAAAAAAGTTAAATATATGTTTGAAATCTTCAGCAAACTTCGACCAAACTTCACTAATGGCGTTATATGGCAGCCTGCACCAGCTTCGAAGAATGGATATTTATGAGTCATTTTGCAACAAGAAACTTTCCATACTTGTTGCTACTGATCTCGCAGCAAGAGGTTTAGATTGTCCTCAAGTCAATTGGGTGGTCCAAGCTGATTTTCCAGATGATCCTGAGACATATATTCATAGAGTAGGAAGAACAGCTAGATACAAATCTGGTGGCGAAGGTCTTTTATTGTTGGTGCCCAATGAGGAAGCGATGGTTGCAGCTTTGATCGAAAAGAAAATTCCAATTGAAAAAATTGATATTAATCTGAGATGTTGAGAAATCCTGGAAAATTTAAACTTATTTGGCCAAAAATCCAGCAATTAAAGAATCGGCACAAAGAGCTTTCAAATCTTATGCGAAAGCAGTTTACTTGATGAAAAATAAAAAAGTTTTCCGGTTACAAGACATCAATACAAATCTCTTTGCAAATTCTCTAGGTTTAGCAATTCCACCAAGGATACGATTATTAGAAAGACAAAACAAACTTAAAGCAGCAACATCTAGATAAATAGAAGAAAATGATGAGAGTCAAGAAGAAGAGGAATTGGAACATCCAACCACACAAAGCACAAAATGACCTTTCCAATTAACTGAAGGTTGTGATGATAATGATATATTAAAAGTTAAAAGATTAAATCATGATATTGAAGGTTTCTGGTACAATGAAGTAATTATACCTCCAAGAGTAAGCAAGAAGAAACCAGTAACGAAAGCAGCAATTGTTAAGAAAATTTTAAACAGAAACATTATCCCCAACAAGAAGATACCTTTTGGCGATAGTGAAGCCGTCGATTCTTCAATGAACAAGAAACCGGAATTGGCGCAAGAATACGAAAAGGAATATGTTGGCGGAATTGATATAGAAAAAGCCAAATTAATCTTGCAAAAGAAGGATCAGATTGACAAACAAACGTTTAAGGAGAAAGTTCAAGCGAAACATAGAGAGGCCATGAGGAAATTGAAGGAAAGTTCGATGGGCGTGATAGATGCGATGGCCATTATAGCTTCCGTTGATATAGTTCGTTAGCCACATGATAATCTTATAGCTAAAGGGGCGACCCTCTAAAAAAAGCCCACCATTCACACTCCCAAGCTATAACCGAAGTGAAATTGATGGAATCCAAAATTTGGCATAACTTCATCACGTTCCTCCCCCTTTCATGTTCAAAGCATACATCCGCATTCACTCACTGTGCCGGGCGCGCCGTTAATCGCCGTGACCCCCCCCCCCCGCCCCTCACATTAGAGTTTACAATAAATTTGTGCGCCCCCTTCGCACTACGGGGGTTGTCACGCGTTGGCACACACGGCTCGCGCGTAGCAACCCCTCGTCCAACCTCACGCTCATCCCTTTCATCTTTCTCCTCATTATATATCCAATCATACCAGTCAGCACGCCCCATCCATACACACTGCTCTCCTCACATACTCTCCTTATTTACATTCCCTCCCACCTTGCATTCTGCTGCGCTCCTCATTCTCTCCCATCTAATACACTATCTTATCTCATACCCACAAAGATGGTATGCTCCGCTGTGTCATCAGTCGCTCCACAATACCCACAGAGCGCCACAACCAGTTTCCCGATGCGCTTCACGTAATACCCAAAGCATCCATGCTCCGTAAACGGATTTGTGAGGTGATAATTCACCTCCCCGTGCTCACGCTTGACCCATTCATCGATCGGAATCAATTGACTGGTCCAGGTCCCTCTATTTTCCGACCCCTCCCATAGCTCTTGCCATACACGCATTGTTTTTTCCCTTTCAGTTCAAGGGTCTCACCGTTTCATGCGCCATCTCAAACTCTCAAATTCAAAATCTTTATTTCCCAAATGAGATACATAATATCTATAGGAAGTGTCAACAATTGTATAAGATAAATAGTATAAAAATAATTAATACAAATTACAACAACAACAAAAATTCATCAACAGAATATACTGGATTTGATTCTAACAAAACTTTTAATTTCATACGATTTTTTTTATCGAAGGTTTCATTTCTAAGGTCTGCTGGAAGCTTATTGTAGATATGGATCCCTTTATTTTCTACACCTTGGCTACAGAGGGCTAAGTTTCTTTTTTCTGTACAGAGAAGATGTTTACATCTTGTATTGTAATTATGTTTGTCTCCATTTTTTTTGAACTTATTACTGATTTGTGACGAAGCTCCCCATAGAATAATGCCGTAGGACAGCAAAGACTGCACTTCTGCATAATACCACTTTAGAAGATCTTCTCTGTTTAGTAGTTTCCTCAGAATAGTTGTTTGATAAGCCTTCTTATGTAGTGCCGAACAGATATTCTGTGTCGTAGTTTCCCAGCGAAGGTGCTCCTCTAAATAAATATCCAGAAACTTGGGATGTTTGGTTCTGTTGATTTTGTAGTTTTGTATTTGTAGGTCTAGATCTGTGACATACGTACTTCTTGCTGTTTTGAATACTATGTACTCTGTTTTGCTTTTGTTGAGGTGTAGAGTATTTGCGGAGAACCATTTATTTAGAGATTCTAATAGTAGCTTTACCTGATCCGTAATCTCGACGATGTTCTTCCCCGACAGAATGAAGCTTGTGTCATCGGCGTATAATGTGCAATGCGGCCCTTTCACATATCCCATCAGGTCAGCAGTGTATAATAGAAACAACGTTGGTGCCAGAATGCTTCCTTGGGGGACCCAAATATTTGTAGTTAAAATGTCCGACTAGTCAACTACATTACCACTCCTCACAGAAACGTACTGTTTTCGATTTGAAAGATAAGATCGAATCCATCTCGAAAGTTTCCCTCTGATTCATTAGTTATGTAGTTTATTTATTAATCTGCTATGGGAAACACAGTCGAAGGCCTTGGTGAGGTCACAGAATATTCCAATGGGCTATTTCTCATTATCTACGTCGTAAATTAGTTTGCTGTGAAATTATACCAAGGCGGTTGTGGTAGATTTGCCTTTGCAAAACCCATGCTGTTGCTTTGGAATTAGATTATATTTTTGCTAGAATTGGAATGATACTTGGATACCTGGTACTGGGATGATTTTACCTATTTTTAATACCTCTGGAAATAGTTCTTCGGTGAATGATGCGTTAATTATATTTGTAATAGGTTCTACTAATAAATATTTCTCTCACCCTTTCGTGCGGGAGAAGGTCTAACGGGATGACTCCAGCAACGACCGCCACGGCGTCGCCATAAACAATCCTGTATGCGCTGCACACACGCAGCAGCATACTCTCATCAGTCTCGCTCATTCAATCCTGAACACATTTATCCATGCCGGGGCACCCCATACAGGAGAATGGAATGCACAACCGCATTGGAGGCCAACGGCCCACCTATGTTGGGCATCAGCCGTCCAAGGGCTCTCACACACGCTGTAACCTTACTCACCACCCGGTTGACCTGATCGAATACCCTGAGATTTCGCTGAAGCTCTACTCCAAGATATCTTACAGATTCTCGAGCCGGTACATCAACTGTTCCCATTCGCACGCTCAGTTCACGCAGCTTTCTTCTCCAAATTAGAACGACCGCCTCTGTTTTGTGGGGAGCCTGAGCAAGTCCTTTTTCCCCATCCACCGATCAATCCCACTAATTGCCTAATTCATTATCGCTTTCAGCCTTTCTTCGTTCTTGCGACAGCGATAACCGCTAAGTCATCAGCGTACCCGACGAGAGTAACCCCGTCTGGCAGCCTTAATCTCAAAACCTCATAATACAATATGTTCCACATTATGAGCCCAAGTACCGAACCCTGTGGAACACCCGCACTAATGTTGAAGATTTTGCCTTCTACAGTCACTCTCTCCCTATCATTCACTATCAGTCACTATCTCCGTATCATTCAAGTAACTCCCCACCATCTTTCGAAGGTAGGGAGCTACCCCCTGCAGTTCAAAAGCCTTTATGATTCTGCCCCATGGGATCGAATTGAATGCATTTTTCACGTCACGTCTAGGGTTACTAGTAAGCAGAAGCTAGGGGTATGACATGGTCCCGAATTGGCTAACCTTGCCCACTCTATCACACGCATCAATGCGTTCGTCGTAATGCGGCCGCCTCTGAACCCATACTGTTACTCTGAACGACCGCCTGCCGTCTCTAGAGATCCTTATTTATCCTAGCTACGAGCATACTCTCAAACATCTTCGCTATCCCATTCCGTAAATCCCACTTATAAGCTCCATACCAAAAGCAAGATGGAATTTTAATAAAGCAGACTGGAAAAAGTTTAATTCTCGACAAAACTCTCCATTGGATCCCAGCCAAATCGCAAAACTATGATAGACTCTGTGGGGCTATATCGGCCGCAGCAAAAAAGTCAATTCCTAGAGGATATAGAAATGAATTCATTCCAGGATGGGACGACAACAGTCAAACCCTTTACGAAGAGTATCTAAACAACGAAGATCCGAAGCTAGCAGATAAGAAACTACAAAGCCTCGATACTGCCCGACGAGACAAATGGTCCCAAAATGTTGCCAAAATGGATTTTAATCACTCAAGTAGGTAGGCCTGGGGCCTCCTCAGAAAACTTGGATCAAGCACGCCACCCGTAAGAACTGACCTGGCAGTGACTCCAGACCAGATAGTAAACCACATTGTTGCTACATCCAGAGCACCTAGTGACGGAATCCATACAACCACCATTAAAAAAGAGCTATCCCAGCTTAAAAAGACATCGTGGAAGAATCTGAATACTCGGAGCCTTTTTCAAAAATGGAAATAGAAAACGCAATAAAAGAAATGAAAACTGGAAAAGCCCCCGGCTACGACGGAATACAATAACAAATAGTTGGCTGGCAAAATTTTACTCAGAGATCCTCTGTACAGGCTATATTCCTCCAAAACTCAAATATAATATCAATACTTAAGCCTGGAAAAGATAAGGACAGGCCAGAGAACTACAGGCCGATCGCTCTGCTGAGCCCCTGCTACAAACTACTTGAAAGACTTATTTATAACCGCATAAGCGAGACTACTGCGATCAATTTCTGAGTCTTACAACCTTCATAGAAGCAGGCTTCCAAAACCAAGAAAAATCGTCAGTAGTATTCATAGACTTAACAACAGCATATGACACGGTCTGGCGCCAGGGCTTAACGTACAAGCTACTCAAAACCGTCAGATGCAAAACAATAACAAAGCTCAATGACAACATGCTCAGTAATCGCACCTTCCAAGTATATATGGATGACAAATCAAGCAGAAAGAGATTACTACAAGAGATTACAACAATGGTTTGCCGCAGGGGTCCGTTCTCGCTCCGCTCTTGTTCAATCTCTACGTATCTGATCTACCTGAAACTCGATCTAAGACATTCAACTATGCTGATGATATGGCTCTTGATTTTAGACACAAAAACCTACAAATAGCAGGGAACATCCTGAACGAAGACCTAGAGGCCATGAACAAATTCTTCATAAAATAGAGACTCAAACCTAGCGTAACTAAAACCGAAACATCATGTTTCCACTTAAATAATAAAATGGAGAATACAGAACTACATGTCGAATTTAACGGGACCCGACTAAAGCACAATAAATACCCCAAGTACCTGGGAGTAACTTTAGATCGCACACAATCATTCAAAAAACATTTAACCAATGTAGCTGCCAAATTAAGAACAAGAAACAACCTTATCTCCAAACTAAGCGGCACGAGTTGGAGTGCCTCAGCTGAAACGCTCCGGTGTTCCCCCCTTGCGGGATCTATCGGCCTTGTGTTCTCCGCAGCCGAGTACTGTGCACCAGTCTGGCTAAATAGCCCTCATTCAAGTTTGGTAGATGCCCAACTAAGCAGCACCCTACGAACAATTAGCGGCACTATAAAACCTACACCTACATACTGGCTACCAACTCTGTACAATATACCCCCAGCCCACCTACGACGCTCAGACGCTCTCTGCAGAGAATATAGAAAGATCTTAAGCAACCCACAGCTTCAAATCCATGAAGATATTGACCAACTTAGTCACAGACTACGTTCCAGAAAACTTCCAATCCGAACAGCCGCAGTTCTTATCACAAGAAACTTTAAACTAGAAGAAGAGTGGGCAAAATCCTGGAAAAACAGTGTGCCCCTAGATATCCTTAACAATCTTCATATCACATAATGAATCAGTTCCTGGATCCTCACTTCCTAGAAAGACATAGTGCTATCTAAACCGCATCCGTACCGAATGCGGCGTAAGTGCAGACTGCTTATACAAATGGGGAAAAGCCCATGAATGAGTAAACCAGCACATAGCCTATGAATGAGTAAACCGGCACTGCTCGACCAGAGATTTCTTGGGAGCCACTCCATCGGCTGTCACCAGGATCGAAAGCTTAAGATAAAGACATTAAGATATAAAATATATAATATTAGAGATACATGTAATGCCATACGATAAATAAATAAATAATCCTATTCCGTAGGCAGATTGGCCTGTATTTGGCTTCCACTCCTTCCTTTCGCTCTTTTTCAATCATCACCAGTCTTTCCACTCCTTGGGGATACGGCCATTCATCAACAATTTCATTCATCATGCTCAAGCAATTGTCCTCGCACACATGCCCAAACACCTTTGTCGCTTCGGGTGGAACACCTTCAGGACCCTTCGCTTTTCCGTCCTTCATCCGGCCAACTGCGGTCTGCAGCTCGGCCGCCGATCTCCATCCCACGGGTTCCAGCCAGTTCACTCGCTCATGTACTGGGAACAGCTTCTTGATTTCCGTCATTAGGCGGTCCCCCCAGAGAGTATTAACCCTTTGCGCAATTATAGTGGTGACGATCTTATAGTCGTCACCCCAGATGTTATTATTCACCTCATCGCAGAGCACTCTCCAAGCTTCTTGCTTGGAGTTCGCGATGGCTCTGTGAAGTTCCATGCACGCCAGGTTATTATACCTTCTTTCTCCACTCCTCACGCAATTCCTTATTTGCTCGCCTATTATTCTTTACCATGCATCTCCTTTCACGCAAACAGGTTTTACACTTTTCTGCTATCTGCTCATTCCATCAGTAAATTGGTTTCCTGCCTCTTAAGCACTTCTGTTTTCTCTGAAACACCGCATCACAGGTCCCGTGAAGAACTGCTTCGCATGAGTTCCGCAGTCCATTTTCAGGGCCTGTTCTTTCAGTCAGCTCTTTCATGACGTCTCCCAATCTTTCTAGTAAACTCTTGTCCACTCCCCATCCATTCGTTCCAATTGCAACCGGTCCCTCAGACACATCCTCTCGTATGTCGAAGAGAATATCCTGGTGACCACTCAGACTAGACAGACTGAAAAGACTGCACAGACTGGACAGACTGGACAGACTAGACAGACTAGACATACTAGACAGACTAGGCAGACTAGACAGACAAGATAAACTAGACAGACTAGACAGACTAGACAGACTAGACAGACTAGACCGACTGGACCGACTGGACCGACTGGACCGACTGGACAGACTGGACAGACAGAACAGACTGGACAGACTGAACAGACTGGACGGACTAGACAGACAAGATTAAGCTTTTGAACTTTTCTATAATTTATTTTTCCAAATGTAGAGCTAGAAAAAAATGTTAAAGGGATAAAATGATTATGTTGTGTTTTTTTGAAATAACATTATATTACATTACGAATTACAAGTACTTTTTGTTGTTTGTTTAGATATAAATCGAACTACAATATTTACAGACAAACTTTGTTTTTACTTAAAAAAAACAAAAACTTTTCAAATATATTTCAATTACAAACTAAATGTATTTTTTACTCTTTTTATTCATTCAATGTACATAAATAATGATGATAATTACGAAAATAATGCAGCTATTACACAGTCAAGTAAAATATAAATCATTAATTTGCATACGCGATCAAATTGTGTAACATAATACAATGCCATGCGCAAATCAAGTTCTAATATAAAATTGTTGATTGGGTTTTAGAGGTTTTGTGTATTTTTTGTTCATTGTGTGATAATTGTATTCATACATAAATACGAAAAAACTTTGAATTATTTTAAAAAAATATTTAAAATGTTGTTAATTTAATGGATGTGATAGATTTTCAATTTATTTTGCAAATTTGGACAAATCTATCTTTATACTCGTGGTCGCAGCCCTTTGTATATCATGTATACAATAAATATATTTCTTCTTCTTCTATTTTTATAAACTCTTATAGACTATTTTGTTTAAGTGAAAACATTGTTTCCCCATTTATTTATGATAAATATATAAAAAATTTAATTGTAAAATATTTTTAAATTTCCAGGAAAAAATATAATAAACTATTTACGTATTAACTTATCACAGGAACGTTTCAACGAAAATTTTGTTGTTTACAGGCAGAAGGACCTCGTGGTCGGTAGCCCTTTGTATATTATACAAAGTAGCCCTTTGTATATCATACAAAGTAACCCATTGTAGCCCTTGTAGCCATTATATACAAGGTAGCCCTTTGTATATAATAAATATATTTCTTCTTTTTGTAATACTTCAAAAATAGTATATTAGGAGTTAAAGTGAAAATATGTAGTCTTTGTGTGGCGAGGATGATCATCAACAATCAAAAATTACTTTTAGTGCATAAAATAAATGAAACGTATCTATGAATAAGATGGCTGCGACTATTACTACGTGGTAATTCATACTTACATTGAATTGAAAAAATTCATTGCATTTTTCAATTCAACGAAATGTACGTGGTATGTTAGAAAAGTATCCGACCTTATTTTTTATTTTGAAAACCTGATGGATTTTAATCAAGGGCGCTTGCATGAGCCGACCTTGAACCTTCGTGCGCATGCGTGAATTTCTTCCCGCCTGTAGATAGCGTCAGTTGCTGTCGAGCAGTGTTCGAGTGACGTAGTGTGTAGTGCTCTCGTCGGTTTTTCAATGCAAGTAAAATCACCAAAGAGTACTATAGGGATGTCCTACTTCGCCTACGTGATGCTGTGCGGCGTAAGCGACTGGAGTTGTGGTCATCAGGAAATTGGCGACTCCATCACGACAATGCTTCAGCACATTCTTCACAATTGGTTCACAATTTTTTGGCCTTCTCTGGTTCGACAGGCTCCTTACTCTGCTGATATGGCCCCCTGGCTATTCCCCAAAGTCAAGAGGCCATTAAAAGGAACGCGATTTCAGACAAGAGAGGACATTATGACTGCAACGACAGCCGAGCTAAAGTCGATTCCGAAAGAGGCTTTTTCGGAATGCTTCCAACAATGGAGGCACCATACTTACTGGCATGCATGGCGGCACCGTACTTTGAGGGTGATTAGGTTTCCAACGCTCCAGGTATGCCAGTTTTTTTTACGGGCTAAAGGTCGGATAATTTTCTAACATACCACGTATGTGTTTGTAAAATATGTATAAATGAAAAATGTAAATAAAAACTTCGATTATTGTTTAATGGCCTTAAAATAAATGTAAAATAAAAATAAATTAAAATAAAATGAATATATTAATAAAATATGTATAAATGAAAAGTGTAAATAAAATCTTCGATTGTAATTTAATATTTGCCTCCATAAAAGTGATTACTTTTATGCCTATACAGAAGTAATCACTTTTATATCCACTTTTATATATAAGTATAAAATACATGGCTTTGCCTTTTTGTCTTAAAAAATGTTGTTTTTATAATGCTTGACAATAAAATATATTTAAGGAAATGTATTTACAACTTTGTAAATTTTAATCAAATAGCCTTTTAGAATTTAATAAAGAATTTTCCAAAAAAGTCTTATTTTACATTTTTTAGGTTTGAACCTTGGATCGATTTACAACAAATTAATTTATTTGTTCGGAAAATTAAAAAATATAAATAGTTTCACCGAAGAATTGGTAAAACCATCCTACATTATAGATAATCATACAAACTTAAAACAATCGGAAAACGGCCTGAATATATAAATATATTCAACCTTTCCGGAGCTCTATAACAATGACTGAGTCCTAAAAAGACTGTAATTGTTATAGAGCTCCAGAAAGGTTGAATATATTCATATATTCAGGCTGTGTTCCGATTTTTTAAAAGTTTGTTTCACTGAAATTTAAAACGAAGAATTCAAGTTGAAAAATGGTTAAAAATATATTATATGCGTAAATTTCTTATTTTTATATTAATATTTTACCTCGACCTCAACGGGCAATGGTGGGATTATAAAGTAATCAATATAAATTAAAATATCTCAACAGATTTTCTTTTTAAAAAGAAAACAGATTGTTAGGATGTTATGTTACTGTTAGGACAGTAAAATTATTAATTATATAATGTTCATCAATAAAAAGTAAAATATCTCAACAGATTTTCTTTCTACAAAATCATAGAAAATCAAGAATAATCTCGGTTTAAAATAATTCAAAGATCAATTATTTTTTATAATCTTAATGTACAATGATTTGCACAATTCGATGCAAATATTTGCGTAATTTATAAATAGACCTAAAAAATACACAAAACTTTCAACAAAATATTAGAAACAAATAATAACACGTCGATATTTACATGAAATATTGCCCATCAGACAAACATTATTGCTGAAAAAAGGTTTTTCTTTGTTCCTATAAATGAAAAATATATTTTCGTTTATGTTTTTGAAGGCATTTAAGGGCCAAAATATTTCACCTAAACTTATACAACCACTAAAAAACTCTAAATTAGCCTAATTTAGATTTGCTCGCCTAATCACTAATTTGCTTTCTTGTTACTCATCTCTCACACAAAAACCGAAGAAAAAATAAATAAATTATCGATATTCGCAAACTTACTTTCAGGCATATATTGTTTTGTTTTTATACATGGCTTGCATAAAATTTATTGCACGTGTGATTTTTGTTTTTTGTTTGTAGCAATTTTAAACGGGAAATTATAAGTTGAACAATTGGGCAAAGAATAGACCTGAGGTAGGTGCTTTATAATAAATATTTCACAGCATACATTTATGAGATTATGTTTTGGATGGAAAATGAAGTTTTTTTTTTTTGATGAAAAGTTTTCGTTATAAATAGATTTCTTCGCAAAGTATTATACAGAACAATGTATTTATTTTATAGAAGGAAATGATATTTAATATGAAGATTTATTAATTGCACCAAATTTGGGGTTTTTAATTAATTTCTTTAATTTATTAAAAAAAAATGTAAGATTTAAGGTCGATTGCCTTATGCGCGACACTCAGCTACGCGACGTCCTGCGACATCGCCTGTCAAATAATGATTACATTGTTTTAAATGTGCACGTCGCGTAGCCATAGTGATAACCTGCCCATTTAAAACAATGTAATCATTATTTGACAGGCGATGTCACGTAGCTGAGTGTCGCGTATATGAGAATCGGCCTTAATACATAAAAAATATATTAATGAGTAAATAATGGAATCGTTTTTCATAGATTCTATTTAGCACAGTTTTAAGTGTTAAAGGTTAGTACCTATATATAATTTCATATTTTTTTTATTAAACTACAAAGATATTAAAAAATATTACTACAAAGTTATTCAGAATATAACAAAATGTTTAATAATTTTGTTATATTTTGAATATCTTTGTAAACCGAAAATAAAGTACAACACTATTAAATATGAAAAAACTTCACAAATTGTAAAGGATGATTGCGACCGTTACTACGTGTTAATTCATACTTGGGTTTTGACCACTAATTTTTGTGAAAATATATTATAACTTGTGACGTTCTACAACTCTACACACTTAACACGACCCGAGTTTCGACTGTTGAAGATCATTTTCAAGTGAATTACAAATTGATGAGACGTTTACGTTAGATTAACACGTTGACTGCCACGGTACTTTTCAGGATTCCGGCCTAAAAAGCCAATTTAATTTAATCATATTATGTTAATAAAAACTATTTATTGTACATAATAATCACCAAAAAGAATTTAGGATGTGTTTTTTTGAATAAAAAGAACTTGCGAATTATCTCGTAGTTGGCGTATGTAACAGAAAGCTCTTCACGGAAGCCAACTACAAGATTTATATATATATATATATATATATATATATATATATATATATATATATAACATACAAGTTTCGACCTGTAGCTCGCTACAGCTGAGCTTGCGATATGCGTCTGAATTCGTTAGTAATGGCTTGTTCACACGTAACGAGTACAGTGGCGAGACAGTAAAATGTCATTCGGCCGAGAGAGTAGAGTGGGCGAGTAGGTGTTCACACCCTTTAATTTTTTTGCCGGGTAAGTCAGTCAGTGATCATAATGGATAGTAAAAGGTTGATTCAAAAATGCACTAAGATGCTTATACCTCATTTAATTGAGGAGTTAAACGAATTGTTGCGAAACGATAAGAAGCGCGTTTGGACAAGGCCTCGGATGTTGAGGAAGCCCGAACTTGGAGCAAGTAACAATCTACTTCGGGAATTGGAATTAGAAGACCCAGGGGAATTTAAAGCGCTACTGAGAATGGATGTAGAACATTTTAATGAATTATTAAAAAATATAAGTCCTCTAATTCAAAAACAAAATACTATAATGAGGGAATCTTTACCAGCAAAGATTAAGCTTCAAGTTGCTTTAAGCTTTTTAGCCTTCAATATCCATTTATCTCGAAATGGATACGTATGCCGCGTCTCTTTTTGGCTTATTTTTGTAGTCCTGTGAACTAAAGTCCCACAGACATGGATTCACTTTATATATTTGAAAAAATTTCATTGTTTTTTCATTGTCCCATTTTAACGACACATTTTCTTTTCTTTTTTAAAAAACGTAAAACCAAAATTAATTAATAATTAAATAAAGCAATACTTCATTCATCAAAAGTTTAAATTGTAGTATTTAAAATTAAAACAAACAAACTAGCCACCGTCACCGTACTGACAAAATGAGGAGAGTACTTGTTCAGACATGCCGAGTGGGACAGCGAGTCAGTAGCGGTAGGAGTGGGGGTAGCCACTCGGCCTAGTAAATAGAAAGGGGTCCGAGTGACTGTCTAGCCATTTTACTGGGCCGAGCACTCGGCCGTGTACTCGGTGACATGTTTACACGTACCGAGTACTCGGCCGAGTTTACTGTCTCGCCACTTTACTCGTTACGTGTGATCAAGGCATAATAAAGATAGTAGTAGTAGTAAAGATAGTAGTAGTAATAAAGTTAGTAATAAAGATATATATTTGTCTCTGGTAATAAAACAGATATAGAGTCGAGCGAATTTACGTCTTTCTTGAGTGTGTTGTCTTATAACTATATGTATAATTATAAATACCACAATATGGATAGGAAACCTAAACGAATCAGGACTAGAGCAGGCGCTCGAAATGGGTAAGTAAACCAACGCTTACAGGAAGAGGATGGAGTACAATAGATCTATAAAGGTCGCAGTACAAGTCGTCACCACCAAATGTACAATCTACAGTGTATAGGAAAAGACCGCTGACTGAAAAACAACTTGAGTACTACGCTAATCTAATTGATTCAGAATTTGAAGAGATTTTTTGATGAGGACTGTAACGACACTAGCGAGTATGTACCATCTGAGGAGTCAAAGTCTGAGGACAGTGATAATGAAGTCGGCTCCGAACCTGAAGATGATACTATTCTAGAACCCGAAGAAAATCATGATTCTTCTCAAGCAACCACATCAAATACAAACGATAATTTGTGGACAGAAAATCAACAAAATCCTGAACTATTTATTTTTCAAGAAAATATTGGTTTGAAATTGAATACGAAAAATCTTACAGTGCAAACGCTAGTCGACTTATTTTTTTCGGAAAAATTTATTTCATTACTCGTTGAATAAACGAATTTATATGTTGCGCAAGAAATTGCAAAACAAAAACAAATAAAAAAGTCTAAGAGGATATCACGGTGGAAAGATGTCAACGCTGCAGAATTGAAAGTTTTTATTGGACTTTTACTTCGAATGGGTCCTTCCACTACTGGAGTACAAAGATATCTGTATAATGTAATGTATTGGCGATCACGTATGAATCGAAATAGATTTCAATTATTACTGCGATATTTTCACTTAGTTGATAACTCAATATTATCCTCCGACAGATTATACAAGTTGCGACCTATACTAAATCATTTCAATAATATTATGCGGCAAAACTTTGTGCCAGATAGAAATATATGTATCGACGAATCAATGATGTTGTGGCGTGATGATTGCATTTTCGCCAGTACATAAAAAATAAAAACACAGATACGGTATCAAACTGTATGAACTATGTGAATACGATGGTGTTGTTATGAAAATAAAAATTTACAGCGGAAAAACTGTGGAAAATGAGAATATTTTAGGTCACACTAGTGATGTTGTCTCACACTTATTTGAGGACTATCTCGATAAGGGATATACGATAACAAAATAAGTTCCACGGTTCTAAATAACACAATCAGGAAGCATCAACGGCACAATTAGAATCAGAAATACGCTAAGGGGAGAAGAACAATCACGCCCAAGCAAAGCAATCAATATTTCACAATTCATAGAACACCACAAGTTAGCAATGTTGAAAGAAGAAAACGTTAACGAAATACCCATCCTAGCACAAATAATTAATGAATCGAAGGAAAACAGAAACTGGACAAGACGGCGGAATAAAGCTTGGTATGACGAAGAATGCTGGAAAGCTAGGGTTAAATGTACACAACTTTACAACAGCAATAATTTAGAGGGATACGATGATGCTCGTAAAACTTATAGACAAATCATTAAACGTAAAAGAACCTCATACGAGGAGCTGAAGATACTCCAAAACATATCACCCATTAGCCAAATAAGCACAATCACCCCGTTACCTATATTCAAAGCAACGAATTGGAAAAGCGCTTTGTAGAACTGCTTGCAACAACACTAAACGACCTAGCCCAGAGAGAAGCTTTACTGAAGAGGACCACGAATGGTATAACGAATCAATATCCGAGGAAGAATGGATGCTGTTAGTAACTTAATGAAACGGAAGGCAGCAGGCTTAGTCAACATTTGGAACGAAAACATCATAGAGCTATACCCAATGCTATCATCCTGGTGGCTTAAAATATTTAACACAATGTTGAAAAATGGAACAATCCCAGAATCGTGGAGGATTTCCAAGTTGAAAACCCTCTATAAAGGCAAGGGCAGTTTAAAGAACCCAGACTGCTACAGAGGGATGGCTCTAGAACCCACCAAACTCAAGCTTCTAACAAAAATAATTAACACCAGAATGGACATGGATGACAAACTGCCCGCAGAGCAATATAGATTTAGAAAAAATAAACGGTGTGAAGACGCCTTGTGCAAACTAAGCACAGAAATAACAACAGTCATATCGCAACCGAAAGGCAAGTTATATTCCGCATTTATAGACTTCCAAATGGCCTTTGACTCGTTCGACAGGAAAATCTTGTGGGAAAAGACACAGGAGCAAGGGATCAAGGATAAATTATTTAACATGATTCATGAACTTTTAAAAACGAACTATGTCAAAATCGACAAAGGGATAGAACTAACCAACACGATCTCACAAAAACAAGGCGTCCTTCAAGGCGACACATTAAGTCCAACACTCTTTTGATATTCGTAGCAGACCTAATAGTCGCAATTACAGTGCCAGAAGCAAATTCTATTATGTATGTGGACGTGAATCTATTAATCTACACCAGAAGTTTAGCGGCGCTACAGATGAGCTTATTTAGACAAACTCCAGCACTGGTGCACAAAAAAACTCACAATAAACATCGGGAAAAGCCAAGTACTAAAATTCAGGAAAGGGTGGCGACTGAAACGCCTGGACAAAGTACACATAGGTAGCTGTCAGTTAGAGTTATTACACCAACGAATATGAGTATTTAGGAGTGACACTTCAGACTACTTTAACCATAACCAAACATATTAACAACAAAAGAGATCGCACAGTTAATTGGAAGGCAGAAGTACCTACAGAGAGTAACCTTAGAAACTGCACTGAAAATTTACAACCTTATGATATGGCCTGCGGTAACGTATGGCATCAAGTCCCTATGTCATCGAATGGAAAAAATCTGGTCCTCCTCAACAAAATCAAAGCACGCTTTCTGAAGAGAGTCCTCGGCCTCCCGAAGAACGCGTCTAACACTTTTACTTTCATTTTAGCGGAAACCAAGACCGTGAAAGAAGACCTGATAAACAACTTTGAAGAGATCCCAATACTAACAAGGATGGAATACAAGAGAATTATAGAGGACAAGCGATGGGACTTTGTGAAGGACCAGCTTTCAGCTCCAAGGCTGGAAGAAAGGAATCCAAAATGGAAGGCACCTACTAACGTGTGTGACATTGCATGGATTCCATCATCTTAAGAATATAATTCTACATCGCTCTTGTAAAGCAATAATAATTTTAAATTAATCAAAATACATTGTTTTTCTGTAACTATTATTGCGAATAACAGCGGAACGGGAAATGACGTTTCAGAAAACAAAGAAGGAGGAAGCGCTGGAAAGAAAAAAGACCATAAAAACTGGCAAGATAAATGGAAGAAAACAGACACGGGATTATAGACCAGGACGCTAATTAAAGACATAGAAAAATGGTACAACCGAAAGGAGGGAAATGTAAGCTACCATCTAACACAAGTACTCACAGCAGAAGGATTTGGTTTCGGCAGGTTCTTCAAAAAATGCAGACTGCAGGAAGAGGAGGAATGCATGTATTGCAAGGATAAAGACAACCCACAACACATTTTCATATGCGAAATATGGAAGGAGGTGAGAAAGCACGTGGAAGAGCAGGTTGGAAAGATAATAACTAAGGAAAATGTAATAGAAACTAACAAAAAAACGAACAACATTACGTACTATCTGAACATTACGGCATCCTAATAACATCCTTCATAACCTGTCCAATGAACTCCTTTACAGACTCGCCCAAATTCCGTGACTTTGCGATTCCTTCAGGGTGCAAGCCCGGTCGGCTAGTGCCGCGCTAGTTTTGTAGGAGTTGTCTACTGGCCTCTTTTTTCTTCCTTTTTCAGTTTGTCTCAAAATATGTCTTTTTGTGTCATTATTTTCTCCAGGTGGTCTTTTAAGTGCTTCCAGTGGTCTATGCTCCATATCATTGTTTCTATTACAGAAGAAGAAATATTTATTGACTACTACACAAACGACTACTGACCAAATACAAAGAGACCAACACTCACCATTGGAAATTTTTGACCATCACAAACTCCCTATGCATCAGACGTGACCCTACCAAACCCTCCTGCAGACACCCACTCAAGACACTCCACGAATCACTATATTACTAAACTGCTCTTAACCTATTGTTCCTGCATTTTTTTTTTTAAATCTTGTCTTGTATATTTTAGAATAACTATTTTTTTGTATATATTAAATCATTCAACTATATCTCTGTATAACTCCCGGGCGGAAAGACCTAGTGGTCGATAGCCTTTTGTTGAATTTTGTTTTCAATAAATATTTCTTCTTCTGTAATAGAAACAATGATTGGGAGCACAGACCACTGCAAGCACCTGGAGAAAATAATGACACAAAAAGACATATTTAGAGACAAACTGAAAAAGGAAGAAAAATCTAACCATTGTCTAGAGCAGTGAACCTTTTGTAAAATTGTACCTCCTAAAATGAACTGCTAAAAATTCTGTACCCCTCCCCTATTTTTAGAGGTAAGGGAAAAAAAGTTTGAATATGTTTAGGCTAAAAACAAAATAAAATAATCTTATGATAAAACAAAGTTTTATTATAATTATAATTTATAATACATATAAATTCTAATTATAAAATAAAACTATAAATCTCTCAGAAGGCAACGGAAAACCCTCAGTCTCCGGCTCAACGAGGGTGCTAAGAATCCCCGGAGGTAAAACAAAAAAATACATTCAAATCGGGACATGGAATGTCCACAGCCTTTACGAAGCAGCTAAACTCGCAAACACCATCAGAGAAATGAAAAGATTGAACATTGACATTGTTGGAGTAAGCGAAATATTCTAGCCAGAAATATTACTCAGGAAATGATACTCATAGACATAGAAGAGGTGTTGGTATAATTGTATCAAACTACATAGCTGATTCTATAACTGCTTTTATACCTAACACAGATAGAACAATGCTCTTAAAAATAAAGGCAAAACCCTTCTCTATGAACAAGTTAGAGCAAGGGATCTAACATCGGAATCGAGTGAGAATGAAATCGAAGAATTTTATTCCCAAATCTCCGAATTATTACAACACACAAAATCGCACGAACTGACCGTGATTGTAGGGATTTTTAACGCAAAAGTTGGATCTGATAAAATAGATGGAATAGTTGGTGCGTTTGGACTAGGAGATAGAAACGAAAGAGGAGACAACTTAATACAATTCTGCCAGGAATAGAACTTCAAAATAAGCAATACTTGGTTCCGGCTCCCGTCCAGAAGTCTATACACCTGGAAATCTGCACAAGACAACCAACAACATATCGTACGTAAGCAAATTGATTACTCAGAAACTCAGAACTAAGATTACATCAGAAGGCGAAACACCAACCAAACAAAAAAATTATCTTGAACTGAAAAATCCAAATATTCAACAAAATATATCAATGAAACAACAAGTTGAACGAGCTTGATTGTCAGCACATAAGCCATCTGGAATTGTGGAGTCAAACAGCCGAAATTTTAAAACGCGCATTAAAGAACTCCCTACTAGAAGATATCAGCCTAAAACTAAATGGATAACTGAGGAAATCCTTGAATTAATATATGAAAGACGAGTCTACAAGAACAAAGATGGTGCAAAATGCAACAGTTGGCATAGAATCATAAGATCCAAAATTCGACAAGCAAAAAACATCTGGCTTGAACAAGAATGCTCGGAGATAGAAAGGCTCCAAAACTTGCACGATGATTTTAACTTACATAAAAAGATTAAAGAGGCATCAGGCATATACAAGAAAAAAAACACGAATATGCACGAATATTCGATAACTACAACAAATTGATAACTGGTGCCGAAGAGAAGTCTGATGTTTGGGTGCACTACAATAACAAGCTATTTGAAATTACGCAAAAAATTAAGCTCTTCATAAGAAATTTCTTGAAATTTCTATTGTACCCCTTGCAACAACGCAATGTACCACCAGGGGTACATGTACTCCAGGTTGGGAACCTTTGGTCTAGAATGTAATCGCAAATTCCCCGAAGTAGATAATCTAAAAATCTTGCCCGAAGGCCCGAAGCTTACTTATATATAATAATCCTTTATTGGCATAAATGTAAATACACGACCGTTCGTACATTAGTGTTGTGACAAGTATAGAACAAAAAATAAAAACAAAGAAAACAAAAAAAAAGCTTACTTAATCTCCTGGAGTCAATAGACGTTTTCAAACTAAGTCGTAATCCTTCAGTTAACCCCCTTAACGAGCAAACCGCATCTTCTTTCAACTTTTTAATCTAACGCAATCGTCTCCAGATAAGTCCCCAAATACAGACAGACACTTGGTATAAAGTCAACATCATCAATTTGTAATCCACTTGAAAATGAGCTTCAACAGTCGAAACTCGAATCGTGTTAAGTGGGTAGAGTTATATAACTTTTATATAACTATACATAACTACTTCTAATATATGACTTAAGTTATATATTTTCGCAAAGTAGGGTAGTTAGTGGTTAAAACATAGCGCTTTTTTTAATTCAAGTTCAAATTGAATATTTGTAAACAGAAAATAGATACGTAATTTTACACATCGTCAGCGTAGAAGGAAACCCCGTTTTGCTTAAGTCCAGTTTTGGCTCAAAATAAATTTTTGCTTCAAAGTTATGTATGTGGTCTCCTTGAAAAAAAAACAGCTGTTCATCATCGTCTTTTAGAGAAGCTCATTTCCGCTAAGTCCCGAAAAAATCAATTTTCGTATATGTAAATCCGCTAATTCCAATCAGGTGATTTTCCAACTGATCAACGTCCAGAAAAAATCTCAATTCTCGCATCGTATATAAAAAAATCAATTCTTGTCATGTCCATTCAGAATGGACTTATGACAGGTTTACGATGAACTTAACGTAACGGGACGCGACGGGACGTAACGTAATATTAAACTAAAACACATTGTTTGTATGCGGGTGATTACGATCGACGTGGCGTGACGTATTAGAACTTAATGTAACGTGAAAGCTGCCAATGTACGTTACGTTAAGTTGGGCTGTTGACAAGACTCTTTTAGCCAATAAATGCTCTCTATTCTTGCGCGCATGTACTTGAATTCAAGAGTGAGTATGTATACGTTAAGTTCAGTTCTCGTCACGTCCCGTTGCGTTAAGTTCATCATAAACTCGGCATTAGCAGTTTTTCCAACTGATCGTCAAGGGAAAATCCGCTAAGTCCATTGCAATTAAAAAAAAACTTGCTGAATCGAGGAATAATTAATCGCTACCTAATCGTTTACCAGCATTCTTGGTGAGATAAGCTTGGTGCCATTTTCTCATCTCATCTCAAGAAATGAAGAATTAACACATTTACTGGTTCTTTATAACTATGTATACACTTACAAGAAAAAAAAAATAAAGTAGAAAAAAAATCCTTGGGGAAGTTGGCTTAAGTTTTGAACGCGTGAAGATGAGTGAGATCTAGAAGCGCGACATCCTGATCCCGCGATGATCAGGGTGTCGAGACACCCTAATCATTTAATGTTAATCGCCCAAATTGTTCAAATTGTCCATATTATACAGAGTGCAGCAGCCAAACACGCCTTTTTGAAACATCTGTAAGAAATAAACGGTTGCGCGGGCCGAGTTGGCAACATTGACGTTGCGTTTCTCCCTTCTAAGCGTTTCAGTACAATGAAGCAGTGGTCCAAGCGAGAACGGTCCTTCGCCACAAAAGCATTTTTTCAAAACGATAGTTATGCAGCTGCGCAACGCCGTTTTCGGACTCATTTCCAGATTAATCGTAATCGGCCCGTGCCTTCTGTTAACACAATAAAGTTATGGGTACAAAATCTTGAAAACATCTGTGAAAAGAGCAACAGAAGAGGTGGCAGTGCGGAATGCTAGACTCCCGCAAATGATGAACGCGTAAGAATCGCTGCGACAAGAAGCCCTCGGAGGTCGGCGCGTCGACATAGCGCTGCGCTAGGAATTTCAAATAGGAGTGTCCGAAGGATATTGAGGTTAGATTTGTACTCCTGCAAAATTATCACTCCTACAAAATTCAAGTGGTTCAGGCTATGACTGCAAACTATTTCGCTACCCGACGGCGGTTTTGTGCGACATTTTCGGAGAGGATTGAAGATAACCAGGAACTTGTCCACTTCCTCTAGATGAGCGACGAGGAGCATTTCCATCTTTCGGGCTACGTGAACAAACAGAATTTTAGGTGCTAGAGTGATGAAAACCCTTCAGAACTTTCCATTCGGCCATGGTAACTGTTTGGTACGCAATGTCTTCAAAATGGAATCGTAGGCCCACTTTCTTTTTTAATGAAAGGGAGCAAGCTATTACCGTTAATGCGGAGCGCTACTCGGAAATGTTACGAACATTCTTCATTCCTCGCGTTTGTCAACATGGACTGAATGATAACACCTTATTTCAAGAAGATGGAGTCACAAGCCACACGGCCCGTGTGAGCACGAAATTCATCAATGAAGTTATCCCAAATCGGGTCATATCCCGGAACGGAACGATTTCTTGGCCGGCCCGTTCTCCCAATCTTACCGCAAGCGATATTTTCTTATGTGGTTTAAGTGCAAAGTTTTCCAAGAACGGCCGCGTACTCTTGAAGAATTAAATCCGAGAATCCGTCAGGAAATCGAAAGAATCCCTTAGCAGATGTTCCGTGATGTAATGATCAATTTTAGACATCGCCTGCAAGAATGCTAAATAGATCGAGATGGACGACACTTTAATAATGTTATTTTTAACAAATGATTGATGTTTCTTAAATGATTTTTAACGTAGATTTAAAAAAAACTTGCTGAATAAAGGAATAATTAGTCGCTACCTAATAGTTTACCTCCATCCTTGGTGAGATAAGCTTGGTGCCATTTTCTCATCTCGCCTCATCTCGCCAACATGATATCAATTATTTTTTTAAATTGCAGCCTTTTTTTCTTACAGTTATTTAAAAAATGTAGGTTTGGCTACCGCACCTTGTACAACTCAGTTTTTCGTGTTTTTTAGTGAAGTGTTTTGTAGATCTAGAAGCTGATTAATTATCACCCGATACCCTGAACATTCAATGTAAATCGCCCAAATTGTTTAAATTGTCCATATTATACAGGGTGCAGCAGCCAAACCTGCCTTTTTGAAATAACTGTAACAAATGAACGGTTGCGCGAGGTGAGTTGGTAACATTTCCGTTGCGTTCCTCCCATCAAAGCGTTTCAGTAGCCATGGAGCAGTGGTCCAACCAAGAACGGTCGTTCGCCGTAAAAGCATTTTATCAAAACGGTAGTTATGCAGCTGCGCAACGCCGTTTCCGGGCTCATTTCCAGATTAATCGTAATCGGCCCGTGGCTACTGTTAACTCAATAAAGTTATGGGTACAAAATCTTGAAAACACCGGTGAAACGAGAAACAGAGTGCGAGATTAGTGCGAACTCCCGCGAATGTAGAACGCGTAATAATCGCTGTGACAAGAGCCCTCGGAGGTCAGCGCGTCGCCATAGTGCTGCGCTTGGAATTTCAAATAGGACTATCCGAAGGATATTGAGGTTAGATTTGCACTATTACACCTACAAAATTCAAGTGGTTCAGGCTATGACTGAAAACGATTTCGCTGCTTGACGGTTTTGTGAGATGTTTTAGGAGAGGATTGAAGAAATTTGCGACGAGGCGCATTTCCATCTTTCCAGCTATATGAGCAAACAGAATTTTAGGTACTGGAGTGATGAAAACTTTCAAGAACTCCTTCAAAAACCTCTCCATTCGGCCAAGGTAACAGTTTGATGCGCGGAACTCTTAAACGGAAATCATAGGCCCATTTTTTTAATGGAGCAAGCTGTTAACGTGAATGCGGAGTGCTACTCGGAAATGTTACGAACATTCTACATTCCTCGCGTTCGTCAGCATGGACTGAATGATAACACTTTATTTCAACAAAATTGAGCCATAAACCACACAGTCCGTGTGAACAATCCCCTCAATGAAGTTTACCCAAATCGGATAATATCCCGGAAAGGAGCGATTTCCTGGCTTTCACCCAATCTCACCGCATGAGAGTTTTTCTTGTGGGGTCACCCAAAGTGCAAAGTTTTCCAAGAACGGCCTCGTACTCTTGTAAAACTGAAGGCGAGAATCCATCAGACGATCGAAAGAATCTCTCATCAGATGATTCGTGATGTAATGAGCAATTTTAGACATCGCCAGCAAGAATGCATCGATCGAGATGGACGACACCGCAATAATGTTATTTTTAACAAATGATTAAATGTTTCTTAGAAGCTTGTTAGCGTAGATTAACATGATATCAATAAACATTTAAAAAATGCAACCGTTTCTTTCTTACAGTTATTTCAAAAATACAGATTTGGCTGAAGCACCCTGTACAATTAAGTTTTACACCTTAATAATGTTATTTTTAATAAATGATTGTTTCTTAAATGCATTTATCTACGACCACTATTGTAAATGCCGTGGACTATGTAAATACATCATAACACACACGTATGTAACAGTCCGCAATTAATGATAAGTTATGATTGATAACACACACGTGCGTTTGGTTTACGATTCGTTGATTGGTTGAGAGCTGCTATTACGTGCTCATACGTTCAGCGCCCCCCCCCCCCCCTGCCATAATTCAAACTAATGGAAATTTACATTGCTTACATTGGTTGCCTATATCTATGCGCTCTCTTATTCCAGTATAACCCAAATAAGTACTAAATAATAAGGTATATAACCATTAAGAAAGTGTTTCTTTTCATTTCTTTCAAGTTAAATAATGTCGAGTAACAGTTATATATGAAAATACTGTTTGTTTATTATAATGTTAAATAATGATAATTAAATAAACATAACCTAATAAGAAATAGATCTGTTACATCAAATATATATTTCTTATTAAACAGAAACAAATTAGTGTGGTCGTAGATAAAGTTTAATACATAACTCGAGTTGTAAAGCAATTAAGTGCTCGCGGAAAAACAATTATTATTACAATTAGTAACTGTTCCGCTCGTACGTAATATGCTTCTTACAACTCTCGTTACGTAATATACTATTTAACGTAGATGAACAAGATATCAATGAAATTTAAAAAAACGCAACCGTTTCTTTCTTACAGTTATTTAAAAATTGCAGGTTTGGCTGTCACACCCTGTTTTTTTTTTAGTGAAACTAACGCTTCTTTCTGTTCCTATCATTTATGTACGTGTTCTCATAGTCCACTACTTTCAAATAAAAATATTTTAAATAAAATCGTGTGTGATTTTGATTTTTCCCTAGACTTTGAGTTTTTACATCCATTTATTTCCTAGCCATGTTTTGTGGACTTGTGGGTTTTCCTTCTACGGCCACGAAATATTGTTTCATGGATTAAATAAATCGCAATTCCATAATAATTCTATACCTGAAAAATATTTAGAATTTTTTTTAAAAAAAGAGATTAAAAATGTTTTTTGCAATCAAAATTTTTGATGTGCCAATACAAAAATATGTTGATGTCTAAAAAATACAAAAATTCATATTTTTATCAATCCACAAGATTATTTATAGGAAAAAATCTATTTACGTAACAAAACTTTTGAATTAAATGTGCCTTGGTGCAAACATAAAAAAATATCGATAGTTACCTAGCAATTGGAAGACTATATTTTTGCTAATCCAAATATCAAATTTTCTCAAACTAAATGCACAAAGTATTATAAAAATAAAACCCTAAAAAAGTACAAAACTAAGTCTTAAACCCTCATTTCCAAATATATTACTCATACACTTAACAACAATCAAATTAAAAACTTGCTTCAAAAAAGAATAAGAAATTCAATTCGGTGAAACTTAAAACATAATCAATTATAATATTTGTGCATTTAATATTAAACAGGCAACATCTGAATTATGTGCATGCTAAGAGAGAGCTGAAACTGAAAAAAAAATGAAAAAAATAAAAATTATTCGAAATATCAATAATATATGTATATATAAAAAAATAAATACGTACAATTTTTTATGTATTAAATACTAAAAACAGAAAACTTATGTTTTAATAATCACTATAAACGAAGTCTTTTCAGTTACAGTATAATATTTATATATGTATATATAAATAAATAAGTAAAAAATATATTTTGAAAGTCACCAATGTAATAAACGCACTTGAGGATGCATTCTTTTACCATTATCATTATTTTTCTTTTAGTTTTACTTATATTAATAAATAACTGCATTGTAAAACCTATAAATATCTATATAACATAAAACTTGTATAAATAATATTTACAATAAAATAATAGTGAAATGAGATACAGGTTTATTTTTTATTTTCTTGGAAAATATCCCTAAGAAATTTTAGATTCATGCTTTAAAAACAACGCTTGATATAAAAAATCAATTCAATCTTAGTAGAATAAAAAGCTTTTGTCAGATTTTCCATAATTACAAAGAACATTTATTAAGAATTAGGTTTAAAATTCGCAACTAAAATATTAGTTCTTTAAACTGTAAATTGAAGAAACTTTAAGTTAGCAGATGACGAGTCTCACTTGTCAAATGAACCCAAAGGATTAAAACAAAAAGTTTATTGTTTTAATCCTTTGGGTTCATTTGACAAGTGAGACTCGTCATCTGCTAACTTGGGCAAAGTTACGGTGGACGAGTCTGACTCGCCATCATAATTTCAGAATTTACTGTTGATTTTTGCGGTACCTCCGCCTGTAGGCGTTGATCGCGAACAATTGCCTGCGATATGTTTATGACATGTTATAGTTGTAAATATGTTAATTCCATTTATCTTTATTGTTAACCCCTGTTTTTAGATACGCTATCCTAAGTTGTCTGAAACAAAAAAATCCTTTTATGACAGCGATAATGTTAGATCCAATGGAGTAGAAGTAGAGCTGTATGATAACAGTGATTAAGGTAAGTTGGGGTATCTGGGTTCAGGGGGTAACTGGGCCATGGGTTATTTCCATAAAACTTGTGAAATGAATTTCACTTCACGTGGTTGGCAACACTAAAGGACAATAGCTTCTCCCTGTAACAACCTGTCGCATGCCTCTGAGTGAAAGGTATCCATAACAATGTGGTGTCATCTTGAGTTTATGTAATATCTACAGATTCGCAGTAAGTATTATCTACTTTATAGTTAATTCAGCATAAATTAGAAGCATAATAGAAACTTGAAGTGTTATTGCCAGCACGAATTCTCTTTTAGGTTATAAGCATGAGTAGGTGGGCCAGTTACCCCCAAAATATTAAAAAAAGGGGGTAAGTGGGCCAGGTGCTTGGGGTATCTGGTCCCGCCTTGAACCCAGTTACACCAGCATGTCCCAGTTACCCCAAGCATATTAACTACCATCATTATTGTTATTTTTTGATACATTAATACTTATTTTCTATATTTTTCCTTGTGAATTACTATGTTAAATTATTTTTTTTTTCCAGACAATGATGAGAACATACGTACGAAAAACCCAGAGAGAAGCTGGCTTAAGTTGCTCAGAAGAGGACTCAGAAGAGAAAAAGCAGTCGATTTTTCGATTTTCGAAAAAGCTACATTTTACAATATTCCTAGGTCTACGCTAAAACACCGTATTCTAGGAACACGTGGCAAAGGATTCACTTCCAGAAATGGTAAGGGCGGTGGTGGTGTTGAATCCTTCTTGTCTGCTGCTGAAGAAGAAGAGATAGTGAACTGCTTGAAAGTGATGGTTTTGGCTTATTTCGGCGCTAGGTTTTGGATCTTGTTCAACTATACATCAGGCAAAACAACATCCAATGTAGATTCAGAGACCAGAGACCAAGTGTAGATTGGTTTATTGCTTTTAGAGGTAGGCATCGCTTGTCGATTAAAAAAGCACAAAGCATTGAACATTTAAGATGCGACCAAGTCAACCCGTGGGTAGTGTACAACTTCTTTGAAGTTTTAGCAAAAACTTTGAAAGAGCTGAATCCTGATGGAAAACCAGAGAGAATCTTCAATTGTGACGAGACCTCATTCTGTCATGACCCGTCGAAAACCAGAGTTGTTGGGGCCATTGGTGCAAAAATCAAAACGAGTACATCTGGTCGTGAAAACACATAAGTGCTGTTATGCTGCTCTGCAGCAGGACAAATGCTTTCACTCCTCGGTGTATTTAAAGGGAAATATGTCATGGAGAATTGGATTGATCAAGATGTTCCATCACAAACTGCAGTTTCAGCAAGTTCACGGGGATGGATGGTAACCACATTATTCTTTCAATTGGTTTCATGATGTGTTTTTACCAAATATAGGTAAAGAAAGGAGCCTTTGATCTATGATGGTTATACTACTCATATTTCAACTCAATGGATTAGATTAGCACAGTAAAATCAAGTCACAATTATGAAGCTACCTCCCCATACCACACACCTATTACAACCCCTGTATGTGGCGGTTTTCAAAAGCCTCAAGATCAAGTGGGACGGCGAATTGTGTAAATGGCAAAGAGCAAATCCACGCAAAAAAAATCCTAAACAGGAATTTGTTTCACTTCTAACCAGACTGGTTCAAGATGTGCCCAGAACAAATATAATCAATGGATTTAAGACTACAGGAATTTATGATTTGAAAGTGTGGGGGGTCAACAAAGAAGCAAACCCAGCTTCAGTATTCAAGACAACTGACCTGGAGAGGTACAATTTTTTTTTCCCAAACCATAATGTTGTTCCGCCAGAAATAGCCACGGTTCCACAACAAATAGACTCTCACTCAACAGACACAGTGCCTTCGGAAATGGCTGCTAAACCTATAGACTATAGACACTCCACTGGACGTAGTTACAACCCCCACTTTGAGAAACTAACTGTGTGAAAGAACATAAAACACATGAAAAAAGAGCTTACTTGCCTCAAACTAAAAATAAGAGAGGCCAAATTGTTATCATCCCACGGTTTGTTAGAACTAAGATTGTAAGATAAGAAAGATGTATACATGCTTATCACAAAACATTCAAATATTGATTTATTTGATATAGGGATGCGAAAAAAGAAAAATTACAATTTTGACAATATTTTCAAACCATTATCTGTAGTCGAAAATAATACAGGTACATGAGGCGTTGATAAACATGACCAATTGCTAGCGTACTTTCCTGTTATGAGAAAATACGTGAAAGGTTAAAAAAAAAATGGCGTTTTATTTAATAGACATGGCTATTTTCAATTCACATGTGCTACATAGTAAAGCCAATTGTGAAACCAAAACTAGCATTGTCCAATTTCGTTTAGAAATCGATGAAGAATTATCGGCGCAAGTGGTCCTGCCAAGTTATAGTGACCGTGCCTCCTCTAAGTTGCGATGAAAAATTGGGCACATTTTCCGGATATTCCGGCAACGGAATTAAAGAAACACCCAACAAAACGGTTTCGCGTATGTTATAAACATGAAATAAGAAAAGAAACCACTTGGCAATAAAAACCATGCCAGGTTAGATTACCATTTACGAACATGTTTTGAAAAATACCACACAGTACAAAATTATTAGTCTTTAAGTTGTTTCTTGTTCTATATAAATATTTCTATTTTATATAATTGTTCTATTTAATTGTTTCATTTATATAGTTATTTATATTTTGTAATTGAAATGTTGTTTCAAAAATATATTTTTATTACTCATACGGTATAAATACTATCCTGGCGTCCGTTTTTTAGTGCGACAAATGGCTTTTTTTTGGCTGAATTACCACATAACTTCGGCAACGCACGCAAATATTCAATAAAAATCGCTAAGTTACATTTAAAAAAAAAACAATTGACTAAATAAAATAAACACAATCAAAACCTCAATATTAACGTAACGTGATTTTTTTTTTATACAAAATTAAAATTAAAGAAAACGTTTTAAAATGAGGGTAAATTCTATGGTTATACCGGAGACAAAGAGTTCTTATGACGAATGCACACCACCGGAGGCAATTGAAAAAACAAATTCTTCATTCTTGATTCTATTTTTTTTATGGCTCCTGGACCCCAAACTTGTAAGATACGTCCCCTCACATGAGTAATAAAAAATATTATCTGCAACTCGTGCGTTATTGTCAATTGTCCACGAGTCCAATGAATTCTATATTAATTTACCAAAAGCTTAATTTGAATAAAATTGTAATTTCAAAAAATTCAATAAAGCAGATATTAATAAATGCCTTAATCAGAGACCCAGCCATGCTCAACCATGTTATTAAATATTTTATTTTAGATGTATAGACAAAAAAGAAAAACGAGACGCAGGGTCTGTGTCACGCGGTTCGATAAACTGTATATGTATTCACAAGACCGCGTGTCGCAGATATGGTCTCAAACACGGTACGCATCTTTATGGTTCATCTTGCCAAAGAACTTTTGAAGAGAAAAATACATCAAAGAAAATTGAGTTGTACTGAAGTAATAAAGCAAAAATTGACAAAAAAATTTGCTCCTCAGAATAACGATGGTATAGTAATGATAAAATGGGCATGATAAAAGAGAAGTTCTAATGCTGGCAACCAAACATTCTGATGAAACTACAACAATTTGACGATGGGGAGGAGAAGCTGAAAAGCCTAAAGCAATGGTGGATTACAACAAATTAAGTCTTTCAACGAAAATAAGCTGTAAAGATATCAGGATGCTTGCGTCACGCTTTATGGAAGAACAACATGTCAATACCCAGCAAAACTCAAATCTACAAGGCGCCCCATGGATGCGCCCCATCTTAACGTATGTGGGAGAAACCCGAGCGGACACGTCAATTACCACGGTCTCAGAACAACAGAGATGCGAACGCTAAGAGCCAACAGTGGACACACTCTTCGGGATCGAAAACGAAACACCGAAATCAGAAAGGAATGTGGGGTGGAAAACGTTGTACGCTGGGCTCGGAAAAGACGATGAATGTGGAACGAACATGTCGCGAGAATGGATGAGCACAGAATTGCGAAAATAGTCAGAGACGGCAAACCAACAGGCAGAAGAACAACGGACCGACCTCCCAAAAAGTGGAAAAACAGTTGGACTTCTATGTCACAGGAGAAGCGTCAGGATAATACAGGGGATGCTGCCTCAAATAAGAAGAAGAAGTAAGTCTTTCATTGATCTTTCAGATCAGATGAAATCATATTCTCATTGCCCACGGAGAGGAACAAAATGGAATAGGAAGTTGGCAATGGAATTTCTCTTTGGATCTGCATTGATAAATGGTTATATTGTACAAAGAAGTGGAAACACAAACAAAACTTTCATTTGGCGAATTAAAAAAAGAAGTTGTTTAACAATTACTGGATCGAAATAAGGTAAATACTTTAGCACGTTGGAGAAAACCAATCAAGCTATAGGCTAGAAGAAAATAAACGCACAAGATGTACGAAATGAAAAATGAAAAAAGAAAAGGCAATATCTTTATAAGAAAACTTAATCAAGAAAGGTGAGAATTCAACTGATTCACCATTCACAGCGAGCCATGGTTGGTTTCAGATATTTTAGTAATTTTCATAACATGGATCTGGAACTACTGACGCCATGTTTGCAACACGATTACTCATGGAAAAGCATCGTAAGAAAAGGAAACCACTGCATATTGCCATCCTCGACTTAGAAGGCCTTTGATCGTGTTCCTCATAAGTTAATTTGGTATGCGCTCAGATACCATGGAGTGCCAGAATCATTTGTTAATGTGGTCAAGATGCTATACACACACCAGTAGCAGAGTACGTTGTGATGTTGGCACCACAACTAACTTTCCTATAAATGTCGGGTCCACCAAGGTTCAGCACTATCACCATCCCTCTTTGGTATTGTCATGCAAACTGTACACCATCACTCGCGATCTACAACGGAATGTCCTTTGGACCCTTCTGTATGCGAATGATGTAATGGTTGCAGATGTCTCCCGCGAGAAATTCCAACGTCAAGTTTAAGACGCCTGTCCCAGTATGGTCTACGTCTAAACGTGAAAAAGACGGAATATCTGGAATTAAATCCAAGTCGGTGGAGAAAATGTAGTCAAGACCAACTCCTCTAGGTACCTTGGGTCTCGTCTACAGAGTGATGGCAGCTTCAGTGATGAAGTAAGAGCCAGAGAACAAGAAAATGCCACTTCACCCCAAATCCAAGATATATCGGACAGTGATAAGTCCTGTTGCGCTATATGGAGTCGAATATCGACCATCTGACAAGATTTCTGAACCTCATCTACATGCCATGAAAATGGGAATGCTTCGATTGGGGAATGGGCATCTTATTGACTTATTCATCCCTTATTGACCATGTCAGAAACGACACAATTCGAGAGCAAATGGGTGTCGCTCCAATTGTGGACAAAATGAGAGAGAAACGACTCCGATGGTATGGCCATGCACTGCGAGCAGCTCCTGGTTGAGCTCACTGTTGTCAACTCAACCCCTCCATTTTGAGATGGAAGGCCAACGTCCCAGAGGAAGACCAAAGCAGCGATGGCAGGACACGATAAATAGTGACCTAAAGATCGTGTGGCCTAAATGACGCACAAAACCGTGCAAAATAGCGGTCATTGACCAAGAAAGCGGACCCTGCACCAGCGGGACAACGCTAAGAAGAAGAAGAATGAATTCACATTACGTTGAGATAACAAGCGAAGTTGCCAGTGCCGATATCACCGCTGCTGTTGAATTCCCAAAAGTTCTTGAAACTATAATAACGGCTGAAGGATACATCATAACAAATTTTCAATGTTGATGACAGGTTGATTTTCTTTTTTTTTTGAGACAGGTTTATTTTCGAAGAAAATGCCAGATCGATCATACATAGCGAACTCATAGAAATCTATGCCAGGATATAAGGCTGCAAAAGATAGGCTTACATTAATGATTGGGTGAACTGTTCAAGAGATTACAAAGTTAACCTCATTTAGTTTATCGCGCTAAAAATACCAGAGCTGTAAAAAATATTCCTAAAAATTTATTGCCTGTTGTCTGGAAATCAAACAGTAAGGCTTGGGTAACTTTGGTGGTCGAAGAATGGTTTTCCAAAAATTTTAAACCCGAGTTGAAAAAATATTGCAAGGAGATTGCCTTTTAAGATATCACTCTTGCTTGATAATGCTCCAGATCACCCACAACACTTAAATGATTTGCACCTGACCGTCAAAGTTATTTATTTGCCGCGTAATACCACGTCCTTGTTGCAGCCAAGCATGGATCAATGCGTTGTTATCGCTTCTGTAAAAAGCAGTTAAGACTTCAAACACGAAAGGTGTATGTATGGAAGACACTGTGCCCATTGTAATTTACAAATGAATGGCGATAATAATTCTGTAGAAGAAAATGAAGAAGAGGTCATCAATAATATTTTAGATCTAGGTAACTAGTTGAATTCGGAAGTTTTTCAGGCCATTCACAGGAAGAGTTGACAAATGAGAGTTGCTCAAACCAACAGACCAAAAAGAAGGACCAATTGATAATGGAACTGAAGAAGAGAATCCTAAGACATTTACTGCCAAACAACTGACAGAAGGTTTCAGTTTAATAGAAAAGGCGCTCCCGTGTTTCCACAAGACTCAAACGAAAACAGATTTTCTAAAGTTTGAACAACTGAACATGATGCCTTTACGTGTTATAAAGGGATGATAAGAACAAGATTTTAGCATTCTCCGAAGACGAAGTTCCACTGTCCTTGTTACAGTTTTACTACGGTAAAAACAGAACAAATTGGCGCGCCAACCTGCAAGAAGAGCAGGTAGAACCTCTCAACACGACATTATAAGACGGACACATTCTTTACACCTAAAGCCTGGTTTACACGGGTATAGAAATGGTCAGAGTGGAGTAGGGAGTAGAGTAACTCTACTCCTAGAAACCCCCAACAACTGTCCGAGTAGAGTAGAGTGCAGAGTATCTAGTAGAGTAGAGTACTATACTGCGTGCAGTAAAGTGGACTCTACTCTACTTACCCCACCACAAGTCCCACTCTACTAGCCTCTTCACTCTAGCATCTTCTCCCCTACAACAGCAAGTACCAGTAGAGTTTAAGTTGCAGTGTGCACGTTGTTGCGCAATATTTTATTTTAAAAATGGTTAAGTTCTCGGAGGATAAAACAATTAAACTTGTTGATTTATTTGTTGAACAAGAGTGTCTGTGGAATTTAGGCAGTATACACTATAGAAACAAGGACATGAGGAAGGCCGCGGAAAAAGAAGGTCTTAGGCCCTAAATAAATGTGAAAGGCTTCCTCTGTAGCTGTTCCCAGTAGCTAGAAAGTTCAATGTAACTTGTAGTTTGACCTCAACTTTTATAGCATCTCTCATCATCGTATATTCGCGTTGAATTTTGTCTTTCACTATGCTCAACAGCTGTTCTGGTGTCATTCTGAGACATCGTTTATATTCTAACTGATCCTATACGGCTAACTTTTTTAGTAGAAGCGATGTTGGTCCGAGTGAATCTCTTCTTTAGAGCCATTCTCTCACCCATATTCTTTCTTCTCTGTTTATCTTCTCATCAATCGCTTTCGCAAATTCCCTAATCAGAGCTATTAAAACTCTAGGTAAATAATTGTGCTTCAATTTCTTAACAACCATTTTGCTTCATATAGTTTAGCACTACTGTACTATACTTGTTTAAACGTAAAAAAAATCAAAAGTGGTAGAGTAGCTAGTAGAGTGAACTCTACTAGATACTCTACTCTCCTGATTACTATACCCATATAAACCAGGTTTAACAGTAAATGAACTAAAAGACCCTATTATTCTATGTGGCATAACTACGTGGACGATGATATGCTGCAAGAGATACTCAAGTGGACTAATGAAAAGATGAAGGAATATCGGACCAAATTTGAGAAAGAAAATCCCTCAGAACATAAAGATTTAGACATGATCGATTATGATTTAGACATGATTTATTAGTCTTTTTTTTTCACACAGCGGTTTTGGTGTTGCAACATATGAAAAGAAGAGTGAACACAAGACTGGCACGTGAACTACGTCTGAGTTCGACAAGTACTGGGATCTGATATGCCTAACCGTCTAGGTTTTGATTAACCTTTAAGAAGAAGAGCTGAAACAAAAGAGAAGATGGTATACTGAAGCTTCAGAGGAAGTCTACACACATGTTATTTGTGTAAAAAACATGTTTGCCTTCATTGTGCGAAGGCAGTTTGCCTTGAAATTTTTTATTCCGCTTATAGTACGAAAGTAGATTATTATATAGTTCATTAGAGACACTATTGAAGTTTTATAATATAAGTTTTTATCACTCATGCACAATAGTACCATCTTTGTGCACTTTTTTTAGGGCGATAAATTGTCAATATTAGTTGTATTTTACATAACTTGAATAACGCAAGCAAATATTCAAAATCGCTAGGTTACATTAAAATAAACAAATAAATAAAAATAAAATGGATACAATCAAGACCTCTGTATTAAAAATCAAGATCTTGGTATTTTGTTATGAAAAAATAAAAAAAAATAATGTTTTCATAATAAAATAATAATAAAAACAAAAGAATAGTTTTGAAGTGAGTGTAAATTCTATGGTGATACCGGAGATTGAGGAGAGTTCTTATGACGAATCCACACCACCGGAGACAATTGAAAAAGCAAATTCTTCATTTTTGGTTCAATTTTTTTTGGATGGCACCTGGATCTCACAAGTCCCACTTGTAAGATACAACCCCTCGCATGAGTGATAAAAAATATTGTTTGTAACACGGGCGAAATTGTCAATTTCACTCTCGAGCGAATGCTAGTTACAAAATCTACTATAATTAGATTATTTTGTTTAAAATTGTATGACATATAAAGTGATTTCTGCCTTTCAAGTACTTTCTGCCAAAGAAATCTAAACTCTACTTTAATTAAAAAAATATGACTCATTTAAATAAAAAATATAAGATAATTCAGTTTGTTTTATTAATAATATGCGTATTTATCGTAGTTATTAATTAATTATCTATACCAATACAGCTTCTTGATTCATTAGCAAAATCAAATTAATGTACGGGCCTCTCAAGACCCTCCCCCCTCCCCCCAAGTCACTGCTTACGTAAAAACCAAGTCAGTATCTAAAGGTTAATTCAAATTAAATTCAAGTAAACATTATTCAAATAGCCTTGAAAAGCTGATTCCTTCTATTCCCACCTCCACCTATGACCCTGACCTTGACCCAACCTTGATTTTGATCCGACCTTGACATGACCCTGACCTGAAGTAGATAGGCTAGGACATTTCTAGGGCAAAATCCCACAAAGATTTACATAGGAGTCTGAATTAACATTTATTCCGGTCACGTGTCTGTTTCTAGCGCATGCGCAAACCGACAGTACCTGTTCATGCAGTATTTTCTATGACAGATTTAAACAGGTAGTAATCAGCTAATAACAGGTTTAATCAGCTAACAAACAGGTTTAAACTGGTAGTAATCAGATATAATCAGCTAATCAACAGGTATTGGCGGTTTGCACATGCGCTAGAACCAGACACGTAACCGGAATAAATGTTAATTCAGACTCCTATGTAAATCTTTATGGGATTATGGGATCAACTGTAAAAATAACGTTGTATTTGAGTTTTTCCGCCAAACATTGTCTTTTCGAGTTACGAACTTTTCGACTTGCGAACGACCGCTACGAACGGATTAAGTTCGTTAGTAGACGAGTGCCTGCACCAGCAGAACTACTCAAAAGCTGATACAAAGAGAACAGATACATGTACTAGCGATTTATTCAACAAAATATACATGGCTTGCAGACTATCGGAAGAATGGATACTGTAATAGGAGACCCAGCCATGCTCTCGTACAGTCAAGACAACAGTATCGGCGATATAAAGGACATACTAAAAACATGGCAAAAATACGCGCAAGAACTTTTTGAAGACGACGGAAATCAATCCTGCGTCGAAGAAGTGCAAGAAGAGACAGGTCCAAGAATAACAGAAGAAGAAGTGATAAAAGAATCTATAAAATCATCAAAAAACAATTAGACGCCAGGACCAGACGAAGTACCAGCAGAACTACTCAAGCTGATACAAAGAGACCAGGTATATCTCAGATCCACATGACTAGCAGAATACCCCAAAAATGTTTAATGTCAACACTTGTCACTATCCAAAAAAAACCACGCCAAACAGTGCGGTGACTATCGTACGGGTATTCGGTACGTTCACCGCATTCGTTTCACCGCGGAACCTTCACCGTAAGAACCTTTACCGCAGGAACGTTCACCGCTGAGCAGTTTCACCTCTGCAAAGTTTCAACGCCCACATTTCACCGTTCTGCAATTTCAACACATTCAATTAAAAAAACACATAAACAAAAATATAGGAAAATAAATTGATACAGGTGAAGCTGTTCAGCGGTGAACGTTCCTGCGGTAAAATGAATGCGGTGAAAGTTCACTAAACCATCGTACGATCAGTCTAATAAGACCACACACTAAATATCCTCCCTAAAATCATTCAAAATAGAATTTACAGGTAACTAGAAGGATATCTAGGTGAAACTCAATTCAGATGTCGAAATGGATATGGAACCTGAGAAGCATTGTTTGCTTTTAATGTACAAGCCCGAAGATACTTAGATGTAAATCACGAAGTGTTTGCCTGTTTTGTTGACTACAATAAAGCATTTGATAAGATCAGACATGGAACAACTTGTCGAGATATTAAGGACAAAGCAACTAAACACGTGAGATATAGGAATAATATACAATCTTTACTACGGGCAGAAAGCAGTAGTTCAAGCGGTGAACGATGAAATCAAGAAAAGGTGATAACGATGAAAATAATCAAAAACAAGAAAGATGAAAATAATCAAAAACAACAGCGATGAAATCCAAATTCAAAGAAGAGTTAGGCAAGGATTTGCGTTGTCGCCATTACTGTTTAACATCTATTCTTAGGAGATCATGTAAAAAGCGCTAGAAGAAGTGATAGGGATAAAGATCAATGGAAAGCATATGAACATTAGGTACGTCAACAACAGTAATACGACGGTAATAATAGCGGAAACTTTAGAAGACCTACAACACATTCAAAACAAAGTAGTGACAATCAGTGAAGAGAATGGTGTGACAATGAATGAAAAGAAAACGTAATTCATTATTATCTCAAAAACACATAGCGTTTATGGGAATGTCTACATTCATGGTCGTCCCATGTACATAAATATAACTTGCTAGGAACTAATGCAAACAACAATAATGATTTAACTCAAGAAATAATAATAAGGATCGAAAAAGCCCGCGCTGCGTTCATAAGTATGAAGAGCGTTTTGTGTACTCGTGACATCAATCTAAACCTTAAAATGCGATTAGTTAGATGCTATAATTTCTCCATACTGTTTTATGGTATGGAGACATGAACATTAAATAAGAAAGACACTAATAAACTAGAAGTCTTCGAGTTGTGGTTATCATCGGAGGATACTTGGGTGTAGGGATGTTGCGAATGCAACCGCAATTGAAGACCTTGCTGCAAAAAGGGGATAACTCATTTTTCACGGAAATAAAAGTCGTACGTTACTTTTTGTTAAAATTCTGATGTCTTTTATTTCCTCTCGTCTAATAATTTTAGACGAAAAAAAATATTAGACGAAAGGAAAGAAAGGACATCAGAATTTAAACCAAAAGTAACCAAAAGTACGACTTTTATTTTCTTGAAAAAAAAATGGAGTTATCTCCTTTTTGCAGCAAGGTATTCAACTGCGGAGCTTCCGCATCGATTTGAACATCTGCACCCGCAATAATCATTGCGGATGTTCATGCAGATTTTATTTTTATTGTGGTCTTAAACGTAATAATTAAAAGGTTTTCAATGGGATTAAGATTATGGTAAAGCGACCAATAGGTCCCAATATCTGGTCGTGGTGTCGTGAATGATTTTTAAGTGCGTTTTAAAGCTCTTTATGACCGCTAGGTGTTTGGAAACTGTTTAGCGCTAATGGTTTTTGAATTGCAGAAAACTTTGATAGATCATCTATTATATTGAAATGCGAGACATCCAACGGCCCTCACACTGGTGACATCATTTAAGAGAAATTTAACAAGATGATTTCTGAATGAAAGATAAAAAAAGAATAAGTACATTGCCTACATCGAGACGAAGGATATAATATGAAAAGAGCTGTGCGATTAGCAGCATTTAATGACATAGATTGTACAGTTCACAAGATGCAACTTAATATTCGCAGATGTTTAGATTTGCAAGAAAACATAAAAATAGTCCAACAAAAATGTAAGAAAGTTTCGACTCGTTTTAATCATTCCACATAGCTCATTCGCAACTGCAAGCAATTCAGGACAGACTAAATCAACCTCATCTCAAAGTGTGCCAAGATTGTATAACGCGATGGAATTGTACATTTTACTCGTTCGAGCGTAAAGGATTCCCTAAGTCTTTACACCAATGACAGTGAGATTAGGTTAGGTTGGGTTTTTTGGCATCTATATTGATGAACGTCTAATCTTTGTTGACCACATAAATAGTGCATCTTTGAAGGCCTCGAAGATGTTAGGCTATATTTTAAGGAATTGCGATAATTTCTCCATTTGCGCTGTAAAGATTTTTTACATGGCATTGGTTGTCTCCCACCTGAATTATGCCTCTGTTGTGTGGTCTACCCACTATCAATCTCACAAATACACAATCGAGAAGATTCAAAACAAGTTCCTGAGGTTCTGTGCATACAAACTCCTTGTAAACATTGAAAATCATGATTACTCTTCTATTACTAGAATGCTCAACATGCATTCCTTAGCTAACCGTATAATGGTTAATGATATAAGCTTCATTTATAAGTTACTGAATGGATTGATAACTAGCCCTGAATTGCTCCAACTGATAAACTTTAATATGCCTAATAGAATTCTACGTTGTAACAATACTTTCCATATAAAGTTTCATGCCAGCAATTATGGTAAATCTTCACCTATTGAAAGATGCTTGAAATTTATCATAATATAGATATGTTCAATGGTTCGTTGCCAACTCTCAAAAACTCATATCCTCTCTTCGACTGTGATTTCAGCACATTATTTTAAATAAAAACTAGTCGCTCTATAGTTATATCTTTCTGCACTCTATAGATTTAAGATTTCACCTAGCCGATTATTGTTTATATGTGTTCATGTTGAGTGTGTGTATGTATGTGTGTGTGTATTTATAGGTGTACCTATAATATAATGTGTGTGTGTGTGTATGTGTTTATGTATATATATATATATATATATATATATATATATATATATATATATATATATATATGTGTTTGTATATGTATATATGTTTTATACTTATTCTGTAATGGGGCAACCCGTATATTTCTTACAATAAAAATTAAAATAAAATAAAAAAATAATTCAAATACTTGAAAAAAAAGTTGATGACTGTTTAACAAGATTTTGATCCAATTCGACAGGCCGTCACGATTCTGAAAAGTGAACCTTCAACAAAGTATTCCAATTTGGTAGGAAACAATTTATATATCATCGCCACCTACTTAGACCCTCGCTATAAACAAGTTTTTTTACACCAGTGACTGAGGAAAAGATTAAAGCAGACATTTTTATGATGAGAATGAGAAATAATGAAAAATGACGGTTCTTTTAATTCTGTAGGGTCTAAAAGAACGAGAATGGCAGATTCCTTCGAAAAAGACACGGAAGAACTAAGACCAGGGACGTTCGGTTTGGTCCATGTTTGAAGGACAATCTTGCTATGATGTTGGATTCGTCAAGTGAAGATGAGAGTCAAGAAACGAAAAAAAAAACAGGGCCAATATAGACGAGAATCCTTGTAAACGGTCGAGCGTTCATCGACAAGAATTTATATATAACTATTATCACCAATAGCACGCAGATTTTTAGCGACATCACCAGCCAATGTTCCTAGCGATCAATCGTTCAGTAGCGCGGGTTTAATTTATGAACCTCTGCGTTACAGACTTGACTCCGAAAAGGCGAGAATATTACTTTTTATTAAATATAATGCTCCAATTTTTTACATTAATTACTAATGACTTGATGAAAATATTAAAAATTACTACATATCTACTTGGGTGTCATGGCCCGACAAAACTACTAATGTTGAGAACTTCAGAAGAACGATTAAGACACGAGAAATCCTAATAACCATCAAAAGAGGAAAACTTAAGTACTTGGGCTACGTAAAGAGAGGACAGAAATACCAACTACTGCAGCTGGTCGTGCAGGGAAAGATCGAAGGAAGGAGAAGTATTGCACGCCGAGGTACCAAGATACGAAATTTGAGAGAATGGTTCACATTTGTGTGACATTGCACATTTATCGAATTTTTCAGAACAGCTGTTTCAAATATATAAATAGCATTGATTGCCAAGCTTCGCAACGGAGAAGGCACTTAATGATGAAGAATCATCGTTGTCTTGATTACTTCTGCTGAAGTTAAGAAGTATTCAAGTAGTAATGAGCTTGTGGAATTATTCTCTTTCACAAGCTCTGAATTTTACTTATTACTGCTTGAAAACTTCTTAGATCCAGCAAAAGTAATCTTGACATTGATGATGATCTGTTATTAACAAACTAATATTTGAAGACCAAATGGAAAGAACGTGATAAAGTCACTTTTCAAATGTCAGGAGAGTGTTCTTTAGGTTAAAAACCTGAATGCTTCAATACGAATTTAATTTCCTCTAGAGGCAAATCTCCTGACTCGAAACATTCTAACCCAGTACAAATATGCCATGTGATAGCATACCCTGGCATAGAAAAGGTGGCATGGAAATCTCGAGTTGTGACAAAATGTGACTTAACACGTTCTTTCCCTGAGGTCTTCATTTGCTTTATTACATCTTCAGTCCATCATAAAATAACTTATTTGAAAGTTAGGTTTCCAAATCTAGGTAAACAATATGATGTGCAGTAATTTCTGCATTCTGCAAAAACTAAATATTTGAGAATTCGTTGATAAAGGCTATCTTTAGAAGTAGTAATAGTCTCACAGGAAGTAAGTAGCAGATTGTATGGTAAAGCTAAAATATACATAATATTAAACGCCTCTTCAATACAAGATGCAAAAAACTATTGTTGTGTGTCATATTGCTGCATATATTTCAGCTATAAAAACTGTAACCTCATTTCAGAAAATTGATTATGAACGTGAAACAAAATCTTCTTTGCCTAATTTCTTGAAAAACATTGGCGTAACAAAATGGGGTACTTACGTACTAACGCCACCACAGCTACAGATTTGAACAAAATGGATGGTTAGATTAGGTTATAACGGAGCAGATAAATCTAGACCACATATCGCGCGGTACCGCGACCTCTCGATCCGTAATAAGAAAAAATATAGGATAAGGGTTAGATTAGGTTATATTAGAGCAGATAAATCCAGACCACATATCGCGTGGTAGCGTGACCTCTCGATGTGGTGGCGTTAATACGTAAGTACCTACAATGGTATTACCTTGAATACACAACTTTAAGCGGAGAATTTTAATAGTATATTAAAGAACGAGTTCAATAAGCGCGATTTTTCAGCACGATTTTTTTAATAGACAAGTGTGAAAAACGCCTTATAAACGAGTTTTTATGCTATTTTTTATATTTTGTGTCCTTTTATGCCATTTCTAAATAAAAAAATTGCAGAAACATGTTGAGAAAATTGTATCGCACTCGGCGAGCCATTAACGAACCCATATGAGTGCTAATGACATTATAGACGCAAAATAGAAAAAATAAATTTAAAAATTGTTTCAACAGTTTTAGCATTTTTAGTCTAAAATTATGCAAGTTTTGATTAAAAAATTCAGGCTCTTTGTAATTATGGAAAAAAATAATTGTAAATTAAATATAAATATAATAAATTGTACATTAAAACTTCTTAGGGACATTTTGAAAACGTAAAAAAGTACTTTGTTTTTCTTTGTATATATATATAATATGTATAAAATAAGAAAGTTGAAAAAATAAAGCTTGAAGTCATTTCTACCTACCGTATAAAGCACGTGCTGCAAAGCTTATTGGGAGATATACAATCGTCGTGACAGAACGCGCCGCACTTGGTGCACATCACCATCGCTTTCAAATTGCACGGACACGCGTCCGCCTTCTTCGGCTTCAAAACCGCCGCGGGATGATCAACCATCACATTGTCACCGATTATAGTGTAATTCTGCAACTGATTCTCAACACCCACATCACCATACACAATGCCTTGCTGGAGTCTCGGTCTTCTGGTCACGGCTTGCGTGCCCGGATTCGGACACTGCACTAAGAAATCGTTCGAGGGTTGTAACGCTGGATGCTCTATGTCGACACTCGCTGGACGGCCTCGACCTCCCAAAGAGACCATTCCGCCGGTGTTTATCGTACCTATCTGCTGCTGGGATGGAGGAGCGCTGGAGGATCGAGGTATGTGGGGGTCTCCCACGCCAGCTCGTTGCACTAATATGTATTGGCCCACGTGGCTCATCTGACTTTGACCATCAACCACCTAATATTTTAACAAACAAAAACATTGGCTTTTTGCAGATTACAATCAATTTTTACAATACACAACATATAAACAATAAATAAATACTAGAAGTCAAACAGAAAATATAACCGGTCACAGAAAGCTTCTACACTAATACAGCGTTTCTCAACCTTTTTTTACTTGCGTACCCCTTGACCTATCATCGCTAATCCACGTACCCCTACCCTACCCCCCATTATGTAAAATAATGATGTAAAACTTGTTCAATAAATAACAATAAAAATTGAAAAACAGTTCGGAGAATTCCCTTAGTAACATCTTTTGATGTTGTTATCTTTTGTTACTTTTTATCTTTTCTTTTACGTTCAATTTATTTATCAATGTCCGCCATTAGGGGTCGTCCATTAATCTCCCTGGTGATACGTGGTGAGGTTTTAGAATAACATGATAGACTAAAACGACAGTCAAAGTTTTAAATGGAAATAACATGAGGAAAATTCTTTTCTTTGTTTGGAATTTTTAAGGGAGTTGACAAATAATACGATCCTAATAAATTTTTCATTTTCCATTCATATTCATGTAGAAAATTTAAAGCTCTACAAAAAAGGTCTCTAATGATTTTTCGCTAACTCTACTGGTTCAAAAGTTATTCGAGGTCAAAGTTATAGTTATAGTCAATATTGGCATAACCTCAGTAGTGTTAGCGAAAAATCATAGGATCTTTTTTGTAGTATACACTTATAGTGTTGAATCGTTGCCTGCCAACGGCGAGTCGCGAGGCCGCTATTCGATTAAAAAATCACGCGATCAAAGAAAATAGTATATTTTGTAACTAGGGCGCTAGGTTGTCAATTGGACACGAGAACGAAATTGGGCCTAGTGGGCCTTACGAACGAAGTGAGTGCGCACATTCGCTCGAGAAGGCAATTGACAATACCGCCCGTGTTGCAAACAATATTTTTTATTACTCATGCATGTATCTTACAAGTTTGGGATCCAGATGCCATCCAAAAAATTAGAATCAAAAATGAAGAATTTACTTTTTCAATAGGGAATATGCATGAAATTTAAAATTGGTTGAAATATTTTTTTTTCGAATCTTTATATTCACTGGACATTTGAACTAAACCATTATTTTGGTAATTAATATCTTCTTAGATACTTAAAATTAATAAATAAAAGCGAATTTACAAATGAAACGAGGGAAATTGAAATTTATAAAACGCAACATTGGTTAAAAAGAAAGTGACATAACATACCATGTAAACAAGTTCGTATTGTTTACATTTGTATGTAATTGCAAGTCTTTTGGTTAGAAAACAAACGTCAAAAACAGCTGTAGTAAACAATGGACTGAACTGTCAGTAGTAATTGACGTCATCAACAAGCCGCGCGAAAATGGCGGCGTTTAAACAGCTCAAATTTTTTTTCTATTTCAAATATTTTTTTAAACTTAATTACACCATTTTTAAGCAGTATTTATGTTTTTTAACATGTTATAATGTTGTAAACAGTGAATTAAGAATATAAAAAATGCATATTCCCTATTGTCTCCGGTGGTGTGGATTCGTCATAAGAACTCTCTTCAGTCTCCGGTATCACAATAGAATTTACACTCATTTTAAAACGTTTTCTTTATTTTAATTCTTATTTTCTCAAGAAAAAAAAAATCTGTCACTTTTACGTCTCTTTTTTAATATTGAGGTCTTGATTGTGTTTATTCTATTTATTTAATTGTTTTTTTTTTAATGGAACCAAACGATATTGAATATTTGCGTGCGTTACCCAAGTGTGGTAATTCAACCAAAAGTGGCATTTCTTGTGCTGAAAAACGTGCGCCAAGATAGTACTTTTAATGCATGAGTAATAAAAAATAAATACACATGATATCTCACTGCACGCTCCCTCCCCCTGTAATATTTCGTGATTTTTCACAAACCACCTCCCCCCACCCCTCTCAAGCCTCACTTATTTTATGGACGATCCCATACATAATTTTTTCTGCGTACCCCCGGAGATTATTTCACGTAACCCCTGGGGTACGCGTACCCCAGGTTGAGAAACGCTGCCAGCGAAACCAGCTATGACTATAATAAATAATAATAGCCTAGCATTTCCTCCTAGCATTTACATGCCTTAAGGGGATAACTAAGCAAGGGTAGCTATTTTTCAGCCTCGGGTTATGTTGGAGATAGGGTGGCCGGCCCTACGCTCCTACGCCGCCTATTATTACGCCAGGTTTAACCCCAGCTCCTCATTTTCATAGGCTGAGTGAACCAGCTATGACTGGACAAGCAAAACCAAAGGAATATTTATCTACTCACATCTATCTATCCTCAACTTCTTAGTCTTATTTGCTGAAGTTTCAAATGTCATGTCCGACAAGTACTGTCTTAAGTATTGTCTTAAGGAAATAATAATTGGACAACTAAGGAGTTGAAATGAAAACTGAGTTAGATTGTAGATTTTGGTGGAAATGTGTACTGCGACCTTTATAGATCTATTGTACCCCATCCTCTTCCTCTAATCGTTTGTATCTTACCCATTTAGAGTTTTTCTAAGTCCTTTTCTAGTCCCGATTCATTTAGGAATCCCGGGATCTGCGTGGGATTCAAAGATTGCAACTCCTCTTTACGCAAGCAGTGGGCCCCAAGGTACATCTCTTACAGAGCAGTGCTCCGCAGTAAAGACTAATAAACTACTTTCCAGTGCATTTGAACATAGCTCGATTTTTACGGGACTTGGCATTTATCTCGCATTTGGTAAAAAGAACAAATTGGATTTTTTGGCACTTATCTCGGTTTTCACTACAACTCCTCAATTGTCTACTCTATCTGGTCTTTTCAGTCTCTCTATCTTTGTGAGTTTAGTGTTGTATGTCTAAACGTGCCTGTTTGGTCTGTTTAGTCTTGTTTTTCTAATCTTAACTATATAGGGTGTTTCTAAATGTCCTGCAGAAATTCTAGGGCGTGTTCTAGAGCAGTGGTGCGCAAACCATTTTCATTTACGACCCAACATTTTCAGTAATAATTTATCCCGACCTCTGGATAGAAGTAACATGAACATTGTGATTCCCAAACAGTTCTACCAACATCTCCACAATGTTTGAAACAAACCTCCAAATTTGTTTTTGAGAAAATTAAGTTTGAAAATTTCAATGTTTAGAAAATAGATTTTCAAGGTGTAATTTACAAAAAACTGCACTATTAGCTGAAATAAATATTAAAATATTGCAAAAACATGCTTAACATTCCGGAACAGTTCTACCAACATCTCCACGAAATTTGAAACAAGTCCTCAAATTAGTTTATGAGAAAAATTAGTTTGAAAATTTCAATGTTTACAAATTTGATTTTCAAGGCGGAATTTACAAAAAAACTGCAATATTTGCTGAAATAAATGCTAAAATATTGGGCAAACTTGCTAAATCTTCCGAAACAGCTCTACCAACATCTCTACAAAATTTGAAACAAATCCCCAAATTAATTTTTGAGAAAATTACGTTTGAAAATTTCAATGTTTACAAATTTAATTTTCAAGGCGGCATTTACTAAAAAAACTGCAATATTTGCTGAAATAAATATTAAAATATTGGGAAAATTTGATAAATCTTCCAAAACAGCTCTACCAACATCTCCACAAAATTTGAAACAAATCCCCAAATTAGTTTTTGAGAAAATTAAGTTTGAAAATTTCAAAGTTTACAAATTTGATTTTCAAGGTGTAATTTACAAAAAACTGCAATATTTGCTGAAATAAATATTAAAATATGGGGAAATTTGCTAAACATTCCGGAACAGCTCTACCAACATCTTCACAAAATTTGAAACAATTCCCCAAATTAGTTTTGGAGAAAATTAAGTTTGAAAATTTCAATGTTTACAAATTTGATTCTCAAGGTGTAATTTAAAAAAAACTGCAATATTTGCTGAAATAAATATTAAAATATTGGGAAATTTGCTAAACATTCCGGAACAGCTCTACCAACATCTTCACAAAATTTGAAACAATTCCCCAAATTAGTTTTGGAGAAAATTAAGTTTGAAAATTTCAAAGTTTACAAATTTGATTTTCAAGGTGTAATTTACAAAAAACTGCAATATTTGCTGAAATAAATATTAAAATATGGGGAAATTTGCTAAACATTCCGGAACAGCTCTACCAACATCTTCACAAAATTTGAAACAAATCCCCAAATTAGTTTTTGAGAAAATTAAGTTTGAAAATTTCAAAGTTTACAAATTTGATTTTCAAGGTGTAATTTACAAAAAACTGCAATATTTGCTGAAATAAATATTAAAATATGGGGAAATTTGCTAAACATTCCGGAACAGCTCTACCAACATCTTCACAAAATTTGAAACAATTCCCCAAATTAGTTTTGGAGAAAATTAAGTTTGAAAATTTCAATGTTTACAAATTTGATTCTCAAGGTGTAATTTAAAAAAAACTGCAATATTTGCTGAAATAAATATTAAAATATTGGGAAAATTTGCTAAACATTACAGAACAGTTCTACCAACATATCCACAAAATTTGAAACAAATCTCCAAATTAGTTTTTGAAAAAAATTAGTTTGAAAATTTCAAAACCAACATCTCCACAAAATTTAAAACAAATGCCCAAATTAGTTATTGAGAAAGTTGGAAAATTTCAATGATTATTTACAAAATAGATTATTAGGGTGGAATTTACAAAAAAAACTGCAATATTTGCTGAAATAAATATTAAAATATTGGAAAAATTTGCTAAATCTTCCGAAACAGCTCTACCAACATCTCCACAAAATTTGAAACAAATCCTGAAATTAGTTTTTGAGAAAATTAAGTTTGAAAATTTAAATGTTTACAAATTTGATTTTCAAGGCGGAATTTATAAAAAAAAACTTAAATATTTTCTGAAATAAACATTAAAATTTTGAGAAAATTTGCTAAATCTTCCAAAACAGTTCTATCAACATCTCCACAAAATTGGATACAAATCCCCAAATTAGTTTTTGAGAAAATTAAGTTTGAAAACTTCAATGTTTACAAATTTGATTTTCAAGGCGGAATTTACAAAAAACTGCAAAAAAATTAAGTTTGAGTACTGAAATAATATTGGGAAAATTTGCTAAATACTCCGGAACAGTTCTTTCAATATCCCCGCAAAATTTGAAAGAATTTCAATATCTCCCGAATTTCGCGGAACAGTCCAGCTTTTTGGAAGACAGTCCCGGCGATTTTTAAAAATGTTCCGCTTTTTAGAAAATATCTGTATTTTTATTTCAAATGCACTGTGAAAATATATTATCTATTATTTACTAATTATTATAGTGAATATAAAGAAATAAAAAATACATAAAATGCATGCAGAGTAAACTGTATTAGGAGATGTAGGTAGTAAAATTTACTCGGTGGTGTTCGACTATTGTCGTTCGTCTTGTCTTAATGCAGATAAGTGCGGACAGTGCGGACTGCCGTTAGACAGTGCGGTTTGTTGTTTTCAATTTGACTGTCGACTCATTATTTGATTGACAAAGGTAGGGCAATAGTTGCCACATCGTAACTGTTAAGAATTGATAACGATTACGTTCCTTTAGTTATTCCAAAGGACATCACTAGGTTGGAAGAACAAGGTGCCATTAACACCTAACCACCTGACATACGTCTCTCAGACCCAAAGTAGCAGTAATTTTCTCACCTGAGACGTATGGCAGGTGGTTAAGGGTTAAACGACCGGATTTTCTTAAAGAAGTCGGAAATTTTTATAGTAACTGTTTGGAATATCTTGAAGAATGGACAGTGCTAATAATATCTTGAAGAGTAGACAGGTGACATTAAAAAAGAAGATTTTATGGGAATATGTGGAAAAATCTTTTGATTATATTAATTAGTAATTAATTTTCCGGAAAATAATATTTACGAAAATCTTTTTGATGAGGTCATTGGTAAAAAGATACTTTACTGATTTAAAAAATTTAAAAAAAAATTAAATGTAGGTTGTCTGCAAATGTGAAAACAGTCCAAAAATAGAGTTATTCCTTCATTTTAAACAGAATTCCTTATCATTTTTTTTTTAAAATCGTAGAATACCCTCCATCCAGGATTCCCTTCCAGGAACAAATTCAGCGACAGAACGTGTTTTTTCTGGTATCACTAAAATATGAACATCTGAGATAAAAAATATGACCGTTAAAGAAAATCATAATTTTTTGAATAAAATATGTAAATCAATTAAAAACCATAATTCAAAAAAAATCTATACTTATAGACAAGTATATGAACGTATACAATAAAATATTTTACAAAAACTGCAATATTTGCTGAAATAAATATAAAACTATTGGGAAAATTTGCTAAATATTCTGGAACAGTTTACCAACATCTCCACAAAATTTGAATCAAATCCCCAAACTAGTTTTTGAGAAAATTAAGTTTGAAAATATCAATTCATTCCATGTCAAGTGGTCTAATTTTAAAAAAGTGCCCCGCGCGACCAACACGGATTTGGCTGAAATTTTTTGTGAAGGACTCCCTATGTCCCAAATAAACTTCGGTAAAATTTTGCGGCCAATAATAGGGTATTTTCAAAACGATTTTGCAAAAAAGAGTCATCCAGAAACTTTTTGAAACCTATTCCACTAGAAAGAGCATGTTTTAAACGCCCTAAAAAAAGTTGGATAGATGTTTCAACGCGGATATATAAGGCCTTAAAATCAGGTGCAAAGCAGAGCGTCATTGCCACGACGTTGCCACATTCCACAACATGCAATCTTTTATCTTTCAGATTGTTAGTTGTTTTTGTACTATGTACAGGTACTGCATAAGTACCCATGTCTTACTCTCCTACTGACCTCATTGCAAAACTACAAGAATTTTGTCAATTTGTGCAACCACAAAAATGATTTCAACATTGAGACCGAATGGAATTTTTTCGGTACAAGCCATTGAAAATCGCCCTGTGATGGAGTTGATGGCCCTGTGATGCCCTGTGATGAATAAACGCATAGCTGCTCGCGCAAGCATCCAACGGCCATCAGCTGACCAAATATTGACACCAAAAGATTTGTTCGACTTTTGTGACCAAAACATATATGGAATTAAGAACGTGTATGTTCCAAAAGAAGAAGTTGAAGAAAGCAAGAAAATTCAAGAAGAAAGGTGGAAACAAAGTAGCACAATAGCTGGAACGAGAGAACACCATCAATTTATACCTGTCGATTTGAATTCAGTTTGTGTCAGCAGAATTTCAAACGATTCAATAAATTTTGTTGCCAAAGTTTCTGCTGCCATCTCGAGTTTGAAATTACCCAAGCTGTTTCCTGGCCGTTATGTTGTCTGTATTTACGACAACAAATGGTGGGTCAGTAACATAGTGGAAATTTCAGTAGAACAAGACGATGCACTGGTAAAATTTATGCACCCACATGGTCCGACTGTTTCATTTTATTGGCCAGAAAAACAAGATGTTTGCTGGGTTCCTGAACAACATTTCATTTGCATGCTTCCTGCTCCTTCTGTTATATCATCTGGTCGACAATACCAATTTGCAGAAGCCGAACTGAAGAACGTGGCTAGTAAATACAAAAAGATGTAAAAGAACTGTTGGTGGCTAAAATCAAATTAGACTTCGGCTTGGGAACCCTATAAGATACCCAATTTAGGCTTGGGAACCAAGGATAAGCAAAAGAAACCAGAAAGGAACCAGAAAGATACCCACACAAGGCTTTGGAACCTCAACAAAGAAACCGAACTACAGGCTTGGGAACCTGGATGAAGAAATCCACCCGTGGCTGGTATTGCACAGCTATTGGGCGTGACCCCTATGGCGATGTGGTTTCCAGTTCAAGCTTCTGAACTGGTAGTGACAAAGTCATCATGGACCATTGCAAGACATACACTTATTTAATGTACCTTTGTTAAAACAACTGACATCTTGAAACATAAATTATATGTTGTTGCGTTCAGCGTCGCCACGGCAATGACGCCGTGCTTTGTACCTGACTTTAGGGCCTTATATATCCGCGTTGGAACTTCTATCCAACTTTTTTAGGGGGTTTAAAACATGCTCTATCTAATGGAATAGGTTTCAAAAAGTATCTGGATGACTCTTTTTTGCAAAATTGGTTTGAAAATACCCTATTATTGGCCGTATTACACAAATCACAAACTTTACACTCAATTTGTAAGCTAAAATGAGTAACTAGGAAGTTCAAACTGCACATTCGAAAACACAGTTATACAGAGACACTATGCACTATCAAGCCTGTAGCTTAACTACAGCCATAGTTGTGGAAACCTAATCTTTACATTTTTTTTTTAAAGGAAAATTTTAGGCCAACTTTGAAGCACTTTACACTTTTTGGGTGCAATGCATAAAAGTTGATTAATTTCATTGAATAAAGCCCATAAAGTTGTACGAGTTGGCAAAATTTCATGCATTTTGAAAAACTTGTGAATGAGATATTGGGATTCAAAGTTGTTGAAATCTCGCTGGCATACTGTAGACTCCTGTAACTCCATGAATATTCTATCAGTGAACCTAAAATTTTACCAAAGTTCATTTTGGATATAGGTAGTCCTCTACATAAAATTTCAGCCAAATGCGAGATGGTCGTGCGGTGAGCCCTACACCACTTGACATGGAATGACCCTGCTACCCAATACTTACACACGAAATGCCTTAAATTTTTATGAATCCAACGACCCAAAAAAACACAAAGGCCGTTCCCCGTATTTACCGCCACCGGTTGGTTATCAAGACGAAAATAATCACAAACGGTAGTTCGGCACCAGTAAGGAGTACGCACAAAATTTGAATCAATTATCATTAGTTGCAGCTGAGTTATTAGCAAAACTGTGGGGCCATCCCCTTTTAAGGGATGTACCTCAGTTAGGAAGTTTTCGGACACATCTTTATAGAGACTTCATTTCTTATTTTGGTATCTAAGAACACGCTCTAGAATTTCTGCCAGACATTTATGAAACATCTTGTATATTTTTATATGTCTATAATTCTTTTTTCTGTTATATTTACCTTGTCCAGGCTTGTAAATCTAATTTTGCCTATTAAATCTCGCTCTCTTTCAGATCTAATATGATTGATAATAAACTTAATACTAGAACTAATTAACACTTATTCTAGCCACAGTCTACATATTTACATGCATAGACCGCAGGTGTACTCACTCACTTCTGGACTGAGAGCCTGAGCTTGTGGTAAAACGGCCATAGTTACAGGAATTCCTTGGCCTGAAGTAAAGACGTGCCTGACCACGACCGGCGGACTTGGTTGTCGCTGTTGCTGGTAAGGCCCCGGCCGAGCTTTCACCTTCACACCGTTGTTGTTCGTTACCATGTTAAAATTACCTAAAAAATAGATTTATTTTTCAGTCTGCGAAAATGCGTTGAGAATATTTGTTGAACAAACAGCACAGAATGTGAAAAGTTGCAGAACAAATGTAATTAATTTCAGATGCGAATTTGTGAAGATTTTCCTTCGGTAAATTTCATCAATACATCTATGTATGTTAAACCAGAAATACATGCTCAAATTTTGGTATTATCATCAACAACTTTGAAATATATTTTGTGCTTGTTTGTTAGAGATTCAATTATAATTAATTCAATATTTCCATTTAACAAAAATAATCTATTTGAAAACCACAAAATAACAAAGCAAGCAACAACTACAATACTTATCAATACCTGAAGCTGTAAATGTTTTGTTGCCCCGAGAAGAACTGACATTCCCATACTGCGTCCTATTATTCTCAACCTTTTTAGCGTTATTCGTCGCTGCTGCAGCTAGTAACGATGGAGGCGGCTTTAACTGACACCTAAGTTGATCTCGGTTCGGACTGTTTTGTATAACCGCTTGGCAGATTTGATAACTACGCTCCAAATTGACTGCTCCCGGTGGTGGTTTGTTGTTGCTTCGGCTGCGATTGCTGGAACCCTGTGTGGATTTTGGTTTAACTTTGGCATGGGTCGACACTGCCCTAATTGGTTGACTTGTGCTCAGAGCTAAATAAGGGAGAGCACTTGAACTCTGAACCATACCTAGGATAATTAAAACAAGCAACATATAGAGAATATTTATTAAGCTGAAATGATTATTTTTTGGTTTCTCAAATAATTATTATTTTCATATATTCATGTAATTAATTTTAATTTGCTTAAAATTTACAAAATATTCGTTACGTAACTTACCTGCCCTCGGCAGCGAGACATGAGGTGTGATATGTGCAGAAGTCTGTGCTCCTTGATTGGCCATTGGTGAAGTACTAACAACTGAAGGTAGACAAACAATAGTAGTAGGCGGAATTACGGTAGTAACACCTTTACTAACTGAAGGTGTGACAGTTGAGCTGGAACCATTCCCTGAACCACCAACAGTACTAGTAACTAAACTATCTGGGCTAACAATTTCCGGAGTCAAAGTAACTTCCAATTCTAATTTCACTTGGTTTCCTTGATATTCGATATACTGTGTTGTTTGATTTGCAGTTTCCACAGCTGTTGCTGGTGTGTCTGTGTTTCCTAAAGCCGCTGCTACCATGTCCGAGTCCATCTTAACGCCATAAGGCCAATCTGTTGGTACTGGGAAAGTTCCTTCTTCTAATCTAACTTCTAGTTCTTCTTGCATTGGAATTACTTCAACATGTTCTGTTGTGTTCTCTGTACCTACCATACCTACAGGTACAGAATCTAAAGCATGCAATGGGACATCTAGGAGTTTCTCCGTACTGGAATCCACTACATCCCAACAATCCTCAACTAAAAATAAGAAATCACAATGGGATTAAAAACATGATAATTTGATCTGGTTTGTTTTGTTAAGGTATTATTGTAAATAAATATTTGTAAGATTAGCAAATTCATTTGAAAAAAAAATAAAGGGAAAACTTTGCTGAATATTTGTTTATCAACAAATGGCTGACGCAAATATTTAATTGAATCATAGAATTAGTTTAGAATTCCAATTCAAAATAGGAATGTTCTCACAGTTCTAATTAATAAGTTAAACATTTATTGTATAACAGTAATTTTTGTCCACTGGTGGTGCATTTTATCCAATGGATATTATTAAATATTCTTCAGATTCTTTTGAATTATAAAATTCATTGAACACATTCTCCAAGTTTAAACATTTTAATTACATTTGATATCTTTATAAATACCTAAATGTTTATAAATAAGTATAAACAAATCGAATTCTCGACATCTTTAGCATTCCTAACACATGAATATATTTGGTTTAATTGATTATTAAATGAAAGTCTGGACAGATGGACAGACAAAATAGACAGAAGTTGGAAAATATTGGTTAAATTTGCTAAATTTAATTGACTATATAGCTATTGTCTACTATATTAGGCTAAACAGATAAGACCAATTAATAAGACAAGATTTAAATAAGCAATAGCATAATGTTGATTTTTGAAAATGGACTAAAGTTTGGATTAATGAGCCAAGTAAGTGTTTTGATAATGATTTTTATAAATTCAAATATTAAAAATGCTAGCAATAACACAAAAAATATATAAGGGTCATTTTATGTCAAATCGACCAATAGTTGGAATTGACCGCTTTTCTATGTAAAAGAATTTTGGTGGAATGTTTTCTTTCATCATAAGACGAGGTTCTACCAAAGAAACAAAAATAATTATTTTTTTAGTTATGCAAAATTCAAAATTTCTATATTTTAACCGTTTTTCAAGTTTATCTTTTTTTTAATCTAAAAAACAAAAGTTAGTTATAAAAAGTAATAAAGAAGACCTTGGGTTCGCTTTAAAGAGAATACTTGGGGCTACAAATTTAAAAAAAAAAAAATTTTTAATCAAAAATTTTGTAAAATTGAAAAATTCATATCTTAAAATACATTGCTGTCCGTTAACGTACTAATACGTTTTTTCTTAATAAGTGGATTTATAATAAAAAACAACGTATATCCGCTGAGATCCGCTGACGTAGTAGTTATTTTGAAATCTTTCCTTGATTTGAAATCTGTCCTACAAGAAAGCCGATTGCAGAACTTTCGGCAGTTTTCTGTTTCGGCCTCAAATATTTACACACTATCTCAAAGTGGATGGGAGAAATGATGAGAACCAGAACGGCGAAGGCACAAGTTGGAAGAAACACCATCAAGGTCTCCACAACTTGAGGGTGCCCACAGGGAGGTGTGCTATCACCACTGATGTGGTCCTGGTAGTTGATGAATTACTGGCTAGGCTGAACGACCTAAATATCAAATGTCAAGGTTACGCCGATGATATAGTCATCATAGCCAGAGTGAAGTTTGAGGGAACGCTCTAGTAGATGATAGATGGGAACAGTAACTAGTAGAAGATAGTAAAAGTAACTAGTAGATGATATCAAACAGTGGGACTGAGAGTCAACCCGAGCAAAATAACAACCCTACTGCCCATACTGTTAGATAGGAGGGCAGCAGAATACAAACAGGAGATAAGGTATCTGGGTAACACACTAGATAGCAAACTCCTATGGAATAAACACGCTGTAGCAGCGGTAGGTAAAGCCAAACGCGCTCTAATGGTGTGCAGAAATCTGGCAGGAAAAACCTGGGGTTGTAACTCCACAATCCTGCGATGGATGTACACCATGATAGTGAGACCTGCGATCACTTACGGGGCAGTTGCGTGGGGAAGTAGAACCAAGCTGGCCTCTATGAGGAAGCAGCTTGAGAAGATTCAAAGACTGGCGCTTGTCTGCATCACGAATGCGATGGGGTCGTGCCCCACACAGCACGCAGCAATGGAACTACTGCTGGATCAGACTCTGTTACACCTTGTCGTAGAGAGGGCCAGATAGGCGATTGTAGGGTTAAGCAAGGTAGGAATAGGCAGAAGTAAAATAATATGGGAGCAGAGACCGGAACAGCCTAGCTGCCAAGATCCCCTGGCTGGAAGTACCAAAAGACGAAATGGTATGCAAAAAACTCTTCTAAAAACACTACACAGCAATGTGTAGTAGTAAAGTCGATTGGAGCGACGAATCCTCAGCATACCACATACAGCAAAATTCTATCAAGTAGTATGCAGGTGGTTCGAAAACAAAGGAAGGTACTGGTGCAGGAGTGTTTGGACATAGTACCAAATACTTCAAACCCATGGGAACACTCCCAAGTATCTTCCAAGCAGAGGTACACGAAAGATGTGCACAATTTAACCTCGACAGGAATTATAGCAAAAAACGAATTGCTATCCTGTCAGACAGTAAAGCAGCCATCAAGGCCATTAGCTCATACACCATCAGATCCAAACTGGTATGGGACTGTGTGGGAAAACTAAACAAGCTTGATAGGGAAAATAAAGTAACGCTATACTGGGTACCAGGACACACTGGTATAGATGGAAACGAAGAAGCCGATCACCTAGCATAAAAGGGATCCAGTAATCCCTTTATAGGTCCGGAATCCTTTTGTGGTATGAGTATGAACACCATGCACAAAGTTTAGATGGGGTTGGGGTACAATAGATCTATGAAGGTCGCAGTATAAGTCGTCTGCACCAAATCTACAATCTACAATTGAATATTTAGAAAGAACGGAATTGGAAAATTGGTTTCGTTTTCTGGGGTTTGCAGAAATTTTCTTTGGAAATGCTTGGAAATTTTTCTTGGAAAAACCAAAATTTTTGGAAGGCATAGACCAGACCATGGGGAACTGAAGAAGTTTGGAGATTTTCCTTAGTTTTCGGAAAAATCTTCATTAACAGTTGGGTTAGACCATGAGGAACATAAGATGTCATTGTAAAATTTGAACATTTCCCTTCATTTTGGACCAGTGGAGTTTTTACAAGATTTTCAGATTATGGATCAAACCTTGGGAAACTGTGAAAGTTGTTGAAAGGTTTGGAGTTTCCCCTAGATTTTCGGAAAAATCGATACTTGGATTATCCCTCACGTGGAAGTCACCTTGTCGCGATGTGAGGGCTAAGTTTCACAATGAACCATTGGACGATACTGACTGGAGTCCTACTCCGGTCAGAGCCGTCAATAGGGAGCGAACAACTAAGAATTTCCAAACCCTTAATCCAAAGATGTCATGCGACCGGTTGGGACCGGTCAAGTGACCGGTTGGTGGTCAAGGGTAACCGGCCACCTCAAACGGAGCCTCCCTGATACCTGACGACCTCAGTGAGTATCGAGCCTTGCCATGTCAAGCGGACATCTCTGACATGGCGGACCTTTAATTCCCTAGCCATTCGTGGCATTCGTGGTGCAGAGGTAGTAGCGGCAGCTACAGAGGTCTATCCCTCGGAAGTTACTCCCGCAATAGAGGCCACTTCCTTGGTTGAAGAGACAGCAACAGCGGCCACTCTCTCTGTTGAAGCCACAATGGCGGAGAACGAGGATGTCAGCTCGGATTACCGAGAAGACGACCTACACCTCCCACTCGTAGACATGAGCAGTCCTGCCATATTTACTGAAGACGTCATTCTGGCCAAGACAGAAGAGGACTAGCCGCCTCCTGTCATAAAACAAAAATGACCAGCAAACGCTCAAAAAATAAAGCTCGAGCTGAATAACAAAAATAGCTCAAGTGAACATCCACCATGCCAAAGCAGCTTCGGATGTGATGGCTAGGATGTTCACACTTACGGCTAGCACTGCTACAAGAACCTTGGGCTTATGGAGGTAAGAACAGAGGCTTCAGCAACAGGGAATGTAAGTTGGTGTGATTTAACCAAGAGCTCTCCTCCAGAACTTTCATTATGGTAAGGAAAGGCATAAATTATTTATGTCTTTCAGAGTTCCTAATGCGGGATCTAGTTCCAATCCAGGTCCTCATCAAGACCAAGGGCCTCCACTGAGAGGTAGTGATCGCATCAGCATACTTCCGCGGAGATGGTAACAACATACCACCTCTAGAAATACATAGGCTGGTAGAACACTGTATTAGGAGAAGGCTGTGACTCATCTTAGGATGAGATGCAAAGGCCAACATCGAGATGTGGGGCAGCACGGACACTGATATACCTTTTAGAATACCTCATTAAAGAAAACCTAAATATGTAACGTTGAAAATACACCAACATTTGTCTGTAAGGTTAGTGAGACCTTACGGGAGTGAGGTACTGGATATAATGCTAGGTAGCACTATTGTAAGTAAGCTGGTAAGGTGAAGAGTTTTAAGTAAACCCTCAATGTCAGACCATAGGATCATGTAGTTTGAACTGGAAGGAGCGAGTGAGGAAAACACCCCCATTCAAAACCCCAGACAAACAATGTGGCCTATGTTTAGTTCCAAACAAGTTTAGTTCAAAACAAAAGAGAAGCTAGAGCGAATGACAGTGCGGGGTAGTATCAAACACTACACTACACTGAAGCAAGCTGTATGAGAAATAAATGTAGCAATCACCACGCCATTTGAATCCAGCTGCCCAGTAAAAACCGTGAAGGAGCATAAGGATGAAAAATAGTGGAACAAAAACTTGCCTGCATTAAGAGCAAAAGTACGTAGGCTTTTTAACAAAGCTAAGCAATATGGAAATTGGATAGAATACTCCAAGGTGCTCACCAACTACAAAAAACTACCAAAGTGATCAGAAGGGCAAAAAGAAAAAACTTTACGACCTACTGTAAAAACATATAATCCACCCCGGTGGCAGCTACATTGCACAAAGCACTAGCGAAGGATAGAGTGGAAATGACAGCCACTCTTAAGAGACTGGATGGTAGCTACACAGAGGACGAAGAGCAGAGAGCTCTCCTCCTAAAAAAAACATTTTCCGGGATGTAGAAAATACAATACGGAGACCGAGTCGGGCTGACTGTAGGAGGGCCGCGCCCATCTGTACGGAAAACCGAATCAGAGGGGCTATCAGCACTTTCAAGCCATTTAAGGACCCAAGAGTGGACGCACTAATTCCCGCCTTCCTACAAAAAGGAGGGAGACTAATGCCGTACCTTCTAACAATATTTAGAAATAGTTTAGAGCTCGGATACATACCGGAGCTATGGAGAACGGCCAAGGTGTTATTCATACCAAAGGTGGGGAAGAAAGACACCACTCAACCGAAGTCATTTAGACCCATTAGTGTAACATCTTTTATGTTAAAGACAATGGAAAATGTAATTGCCAATTACCTTAGAACAATAGTGCTGGTAGGTGCATCACTACACCACTGTCAGCATGCATACAGAGCAGGGAAATCCACAGAAACCGCCCTGTATCAGCTGATAAATAAAAAATATATAAGAAATATAGGCAGCACTAGAGACAAAGGAAGTAGCAATATGTGCCTTCTTGGATATAGAAGGAGCCTTTGACAACACCTCGCATGAGGCTGTCAAAGCAGCTCTCGAAAGAAAAAATATCGACAACACTCTCTCTAAGTGGATCGGAGAAATGCTGAGAACCAGAACAGCGGAGGCACAAGTGGGAATAGACAACATTAAGATCTCCACAACTCAAGGGTGCCCACAGGGAGGTGTGCAATCACCACTGATGTGGAGCCTGGTAGTTGATGAATTACTGGCTAGGCTGAACGATCTAGACATCAAATGTCAAGGTTACACTGATGACATAGTCATCATAGCCAGAAGTCATCATAGAACATCATAGTCATTATAGCCAGGATGTTTGAGGGAATGCTCTGTGAAATCGTACAGAGAGGTCTCAAAGTAACTAGTAGATGGTGTCAAACAGTGGGACTGAAACTCAACTCGATCAAAACCACAGTGATACCATTTACCAGAAAATGTTAACTAAACTGCCTACAGCCCATACTGTTATATGGGAAGGTAGAATACAAACAGGAGATAAGGTATCTGGGTATAAAACTAGATAGCAAACTCCTATAGAATAGACACGCTGAAGCGGCGGAAAAGCCAAACGCGCTCTAATGGTGTTCAGAAATATGGCAGGGAAAACGTGGGGTTGTAACCTCATAATCCTACGATGGATGTACACCATGATTGTAAGACCTGCGATCACTTACGGGGCAGTTGCGTGGGGAAGTAGAACCAAGCAGACCTCTATGAGGAAGCAGCTTGAGAACATTCAAAGACTAGTGTGTGTCTGCACCACGGGGGCGATGGGGTCGTGCCCGACAGCAGCAATGGAACTGCTGCTGCATCTGACTCCGTTGCACCTTGTCGTGGAGCTGGCCGCCAGATGGGCGATTGTAAGGTTCAGCAAGAAAGGAATAGGCAAAGGTAAAATAATCGGGAGCAGAGACCGGAACAGCCTCGCTGCCAAAATCCTCTGGCTGGAAGCACCAAAAGACGGAATGGTATGTAAATACCATTTCGAGCTACACAGCAGTGTGTAGTAGTAAAGCCGATTGATGCGACGCATCCTCAGCATACCACATAGAGCAAAATGCTATCAAGTAATGCGCAATCAATGCGCAATCGAAAGATGTGCACAATTTAACATCGACAGGAATTATCGCGAAAAACGAATTACTATCCTGTCAGCCAAGCAGCCATCAAGGCCATTATCTCATACACCATCAGATCCAAACTGGTATGGGACTGTGTGGGAAAGCTAAACAAGCTTGGCAGAGCAAATAAAGTAATGCTATACTGGGTACCAGAACACACTGGTATAGACGGAAACGAAGAAGCCGATCACCTAGCAAACAAGGGATCCAGTATTTATATGTTCGGAACCCTTTTGTGGTATGAGTGTGAACACCGCCCACAACAGTTTAGATGAAGAAATAAGAGAACAATGGATGAAAACCTGGAAACAAGTTCCAGGGTTGAGACAATCCAAAGTAATGCTGGGATCTGTTAACCAGAAAAAAACAAAAGTTTGCCTAAAACTAAACAGGAACACGCTTAGAATTCCGACAGGAGTCCTGATGGGACACTGCAGACTTAGAAAACCCCTCAAGATCATAGGCCTAGAGGAAGATGACAGATGCAGATTCTGTGGTTCAGCAGAGGAAACCCCCATACATCTACTCAAAGACTGCAGAGCACTGCTCTGCAAGAGACAAATGTATCTTGGGCCTAATCTACTTGAACGCAGAGGAGTTGCAGTCCTTGAATCTCACCCAGATCCTGAATTTCCTAAGGGTAACAGGACTAGAGGAGGCGCTCTAAATGGGTAAGTATACCAACTTTTATAGGAAGAGGATGGGGTACAATAGATCTATGAAGGTGGCAGTACAAGTCGTCACCACTAAATCTACAATCTACTTGGATTATGTACCAGACATGGGGAACTCAAGAAATTGTAGGAAAATTCAATCCTGATTTGTGGAAAAACTACAGCTAGGACCAAACCTTGGGGAGCTGAAGAATTTACCGAAAAATTTCGACTTGTCCCAATTGTTGTTTGGGAAACAGCGAAACCGAAGAGAAATTGGGTTTTGGGAACTATTGAGGGTCGGATTTTAGATTTCGGCGCGAAATTTTGTAAATTGTACATTATTTTTTTTTATGTTTGTAAATGTTATCAATATATCACCCCATTGCTTGTGTTACTGGTAAAACTTTTTTGTAAAGCGTTTTTGACCCTATATGTATCCCAAGAGTTTTATACTTATTTGGAATCATAGAATCAGCCCTGAAGCTTTGTGGGTGGTGTTCTGACACACCCGGTATATTTTTTGTAGCCCCACATATCCCCTTTAAAGCGAATTCGAGGTCTTTTTTCCAACTATTGATAAAACGTACCGTAAAATTTACGTTTTCTAGATATTTATAAAATAAACTTGAAAAACCGTGTTGAACAGATCCTCAATCTTAAAACTGTACTTGCATACTCCAAGATGAGAAACCGCAAGGTGGTCGTCACCTTTGTTGATTTGAGGAAGGCCTACGATTCCATTGATAGAGAAACGCTTAACAAAGTACTCGAGGATCTAGGGCTAGACAATAAATCCTGCAGACTCATCCTAGAAACTTTGGCCAACACCCATTCTAAGGTTAAATTTAGAGGTGAGATTTCAGAAAGCTTCGAAATAAACACTGGAGTGAGACAAGGAGATGGACTTTCCCCACTTCTCTTCAACTGTGTCCTTGAAAAGGTTATGAGAGAATGGCGCAAGGAACTGATAAATTTGGGTGCTCAAAGTGGTATCTACCTGGGACGTAAGAAAGATGGACTGGTTGTAGATTGCCTGGCCTTTGCAGATGACATGGCACTGCTTGCTGATTCTCTTGAGATGGCAAGAATGCAGGTAAATTGCCTCAGAAAACAGGCAGCCAAAGTAGGTCTTTAAGTGTTGCTGGAGAAAACAGAATTCTTCACCAACATCAGAGAAGCAAACAGAGAGATGTTACTAGAGCAGGGAAACATCAAGAGGACTGAGAAATTTAAGTATCTCGGTGAATGGATTGATCCCAACTTATCAGAAAAAAAAAATCGTTTGTTAGAACTTTGTCTTATGATGAAAGAAAACATTCCACCAAAATTTATCCATCGATCCATGGGTATCTCCAGACGGGAAAACCTTCAACCAAATCTATCACCTAGTCCCACGTCATAGGTCTAACCCTATGAACGTAAAAACCTGCATATGAGCAAATATTGACTCAGACCATTTCCTGATAAAAGCAAAATTACGAGCGAGAATCTCATACACCAAACAAATCAGAGTAGAAAAGATACCCAGATTTAACACAGAGCTACTACAGAATGAGGACAAACAAAAGCTTTTCGAAGATAACATAAGGGCAAAGCTGCCCATGGACGAAAATATTTCAATAGGAGAAAGGTGGAAGAAATGCAAGGAAGCACTCCTCTCGGCCGGCTCAGAAGCCTTGTCTTAGGCTGCCTGTAAGACCATGGACTGGTTCGACGCGGAATGCGAAAGACAAACAGCAGAAAAGTATGAAGTATATAAAATGACACAAAGGAGCACGTGGGTAAACGTGGAAGAATACAGAAGAGCAAGAAGGAGTGAAAAGAAGTTACACAGAGAAAAAAATGAGCTTTTGAACAAGCAAAAATTGCGAATTTAGAAAAACTCCGGCAAAACAGCAGCTACAGACTTTTCTATAAGCAGATAAGCGAGCAAAGAAACAGATAGAAACCCAGAAACGCACTGCGTAAGGACGCCAATGGAAACCTTCTAACGGATCCAAAGGAGATACTAACTAGGTGGACGCAGCACGCAGCGAACAACTCCTAAACGCGAACACAAAAGCAAACGAAACCCCAGAAATCGGACAACGAATGTGCGAAGAAGAGATGGAACCATCTAGCAGACAAGAAATTATAGACGCCCTTAAAAAGATGAGGAACAATAAGTCGCCTGGCAGCGACCGAATACCTGCAGAATTCCTCAAACAGGGAGGAAATCAGCTGATTAACCAGCCACAAAAAATATACTCTAAAATATGGGCGAAGGAAGAAATGCTCAAAGAGCAGAAAGAAGGAGTAATATGCCCCATACACAAGAAAGGGGACCTACTAAACTATAAGAATTACAGAGGCATTACGTTGCTAAACATAGAATACAAAGTCCTCTCCAACATACTCTACGGAAGACTACTTCCAAAGGTGGAAAAACTCATAGGGGACTATCAGGGGGGTTTCCGTCACGGAAAATCCACAATTGACCAAATATTTGCGCTTAGACAAATATTAGAAAAGGACACAAAACACCAAATGGACACGCACCATATGTTTTTTTTAAAACAGTATATGAAAGTATTATACGAACCAAACACTATGGTGCTCTAGTGGCCCTAGAAATACCAACGAAGCTGGTGCGACTGGTAATGATGACAATAAAGAACGTTAAGTGTAGCATAAAAATTCAAAACAATATCTCAGAGCACCTAGAAATACACAACGGGCTACGTCAAGGAGACACGCTGGCGTGCCTTCTATTTAACATATGCTTAGAAAAAGCAATCAGAGACGCGAACGCAAACAGAAGAGGCACGATTGTAACTAGATCTGCACAACTACTCGCATACGCAGACGACGTTGACATAATTACCAGGACGACAAGAGAAATGACTGTAAATTATTCAACCCTCGAGGAGGCAGCCAACAACTTCGGCCCACAAATAAACGAGGAAAAAACAAAAATAATGCCAGTAACCACATCACCTAGGGCTCTGCATGAACTCAGTGAAGCACTTACAATCGGAACAAAACAATTCGAAATCGTACAAGAGTTCACGTACCTGGGCGTCAACTTAAACGCAAAAAAATAACTACAGGGCTGAAATAGGAAAGAGAATAATGATCGATAACAGGTGCTACAACGCACTACGAAAACAACTAGCAAACCCAAGCATTACTAGAAAGACGAAGATGGTCATATACAAGACTCTAATACTGCCTGTAGTAAGATATGGCGCGGAAACATGGACAATAAGCCAACAAGACGCCAACCTCCGAAGCATTTTTGAGAGAAAAATCTTACGCACAATCTTCAAAGGGATATGCGACAACGGTACATGGCGACGTAGATACAATTTTGAACTGCAACACTAACAATAAGAAAGCACGAAGAACACGTCATTGTAACCAGAGTCAAAATAATGCGGATACAATGTGACAAGGACCCGGAAAACAGAGTACCAAAGAGGCTATTAGACGCCCTACACAGGAAGGACGAAAAAGAGGCAGGCCAAAACTCAGATGGGAAGACGCATCAAAGTTAGGACTTCGAGGCTGGAGAGGACTAGCGCAAAACAAAGACGAATGGAGGAAGACACTTTGGGAGGCCAGACCCGCACAGGGCTGTAGCGCCACAGATGATGATGAAAATTCATCCAAAGTGAAAGGGGTCGATTCCAACTTTTGGTTGATTTGACATGGAATGACCCATAATGCACTGTTCATTAATGATCGTCACTAAATGAAATGAAAAGTGTGCAAGTAGAAAAATGAAAAGTCTACAATCTACAATTGTACAACAAAAGAAAGTTGCCAGTCATTATTGACACAGTATATTATTCAGCAAGATTTTTGCAACAAAGTTTACAGTCCAAAGACACTTCTTATAAAAATATTACTAACACAAACCAACTTTTAAACTAGTAAATAATTAATATATAAAAACCTGTATTAACAGAAGAAAACAACGTGGCTTGAATGTCTTCCTCTGGTGCAATCTTCTCTTCTCTTTTCTCACTCGTTGAAACCGAAATCTGTCCCGACTCCAAAACATAAGTCTCAGCGTCCAAAAATCTGTCCTCATTATCAGTACCCTCGTCTTCCTGATTGAAATTACTCTCCGTCAACTGAGACAAAACCAACTCCGATTCCTCAACACTGTCCAACTTAACATTATAATCACTTTCACTAGACTTTTTACTAATCACAATAGACTCTTGTTGCAGAATTAGTGTGTTAGGTAGTACAGGGAAATCTTCAACAGGAATTTCCAGTGAGTGCTCTTCTTTTGGAGATAGTTCAGGTATATCAGTTTTTGGTGATTCTATTGTCTCTTCCGCTGGTGGGGTTAGTAGAGATTTTTCTTCAGTTAAGTTATCTATTTCAATGGGAGTCCATTCAGTTGTCTCAGTGGTTACTACCTCAGGAACTGGTTCTTCTATTGGGTCTTCTTCTACAGGTTTAGATGGTTCTTCTTCTTCTTGAGGTTGAGGTGGTGATGGTGAAGGTTGTGGAATAACTGCAGGTTCTTCAGGCGGTGTAAACAGGTTTTCTTCTTCTAATTTCGGTTCTTCCACATTTATTTTAGTTTCTTCTATTGTTGTATCTTCAGTTTTCGTATTTTCAACGGATTCTAAAAAACGATTGATTTAAAAAAATTGATAAAACATTAGAAAGGAGACAATTTTAAAAAAAAGTATTTATTTATTAATTCTTAACGTTGCAGTATTAAAACTAATGTAGTTAATTATAAAAACATTAATCAAAATTATTTCTATGTAATATTAAAAAAGTCTTTAATAAATAAGATATGAAAGACAAACCTTCTTTAACACCTGAAGATTCCTCTTCAGATTCAGCTTTTGTATCAATTTCACAGTCATTTGTAGCTTCAACGATAGGTTCAATAGCAAATATTTCGAGATCATTTTTAACAACAGGTATGGGGCTTGGTGTTTTCCTTTTCGGCGATCGCAAGTCCTCTGAACTGTGCGACCTCCGCCGCTTCTCCGTCTTGGTATAGTTACTGCTAATGATTGTCTCAGTATTTGTATTTATTATAGAATCACTAATATTAATTATTGATATCTCTGGCAAATTACTTAAATTACTTTGTGTTTCTAAATCTAATTCAGTTTCATTTTGTGTGGGTGTTAAAACTACAATTTCAGGAGGCTTTTTGGGTTGTCTGATGGGTAACAGATCAGGAATTTGGGTTTTGGGTTCGGAATCTTCTTTGTTGTAGTTGGTACAACTTCTTGTCATGGCACCAACAGTGCGAAGTCTTTTTACAACTGGTGGAGGTTTGGGCTTGTTTAAGGAGGTTGAGGGACGTAACTTGATTGTTGTTCTTATAGGAGGTCGGGTGTTTAATAAATCACTTTCTGGTTGCGTTCTATCGCCCCAAATTGGTTCGAAATGTTTTAATTTCCATGGGTCTAGGCGACTGCGTTCTTTATCTGCTTCGGATTTTAATTTTTGTTGGTTTTCAGGGGTGAATTCGCCTTCGGATAAACGTTCTTGCCATTCCAGACAAGCCCTTGCGAAGAATTCATTGTTTAAGCTTGAGGAGGTTACTCGCACTGAGTCTGTTGTATTAGTTAAGATTTGACGGTCTACACTAGGTAATAATTGCACTAATTTATGTTGGTAGAGGGGCGGGAGAGCCGCAAAAGTATATTTATTTAGTAAGGCGCGAAGGCTTGTGTTAACTAAAATAGAATCAGGGGTTTCTAAGTCTATACAGCCTTCTTTTGTTTGTTCTAACTGAGCTGCTGTCGACAATTTTTTATTCGATCTCTTCCTAGGTTTTATACTAAAACCGGGAATTGAAGCTAAAACTTCCCTCATTGTAGGTGTCTTCACTGGATTCACGGGGCTTATTTCTTCTATTGGTTGGGGTGGTAAAGGCTTTACTATGATTCTGGGGACAGACGCTGTGTTTCCTGAAGCTATTGTCGTATTTTTTCTTCTTCGCTTTGCTTGTTGTCGTAATGCATGTTTAATTACTTTCTTACTATGCTTGCTGTACTCTTTTTCCAAAGTACTAGAAGCGACGTTATTAAAATTTACATTCTCTTCTGACACGGTCTCCTGGATTATTTCTGGTTTATCCTTTATTATCTCTGGAGTCACGTCGATTTCCATTACGGTTATCACCCCACTAGTTCATTTAATCAACTGGAAACAAAAAAATAAATAAATGTAAAACACAATGGCATTAAAATTTTTTTGAAAAAAAAAAATTGTTATTAAAAGTTAATAACTATATAATATGAATCTTTTTTTATAAATTTGTATTTTTTTTAATTTGTGTATTTTGAGAATAAAAGAAATACTTATGAAAAAATCAAATCTATTATATATAGAACAAAATGTAAGCACCTAAAAACAAATATGAGATTTTTTGTTCCATAGCTTACTCTAACTATACCAGTTTTACAAGAACTTGAAAAATGTTAATAAAACACGGATTTTAAATACATTTCAATTTACTTTTCAGAATGTTCCAATAATGAACAATTTAAATTTTTATTTTAAAACATTTATAATTAATTATTTTATTGAAGAAATTCAAGTTTGTATAAATGCTACAAAATTCATATAAAATTTACTGATTTACATTTGTTCCAATTAAATATCATATTCTAGTAATAATGTTACAAACAATACATACAAACAAAATTTGCATAATATTACTACTACACCGAAAAAGTGTAAGAAATAATAAAATTGTTGTTATTTTGATATATTTTAAAGTTATCTCGGAATAATCGGTTATAACGGAATAGGATTTCGTGCCTATCGTCTTAAAAAAGACACATCTCTAACCATTGTCTAGAATTTAATCACAAATTCCCCGAAATAGCTAATCTAAAAATCTTGCATAATTGCAAAAATTGCCCGAAACTTAATCTCCTCGAGTCATTGGAAATTTTCAATCAAACCCATAATCCATCAGTTAATCCCCTTAACGATCAAACCGACCTAATCCTTTCCCAACTTTTTAATCTCACGCATACCTCATGCAGATAAGTCCTCAACTACAGACAGATACAACAAGAGGGGTACGTCAAGGATGCATAATGTCACCAATGCTATTTATGCCGGGCGCATACGTACGGTTTACGGATTCGGTTTCCTGATCAGGATTCCTGATTCGGAGACCCGAATGCTCGCCTTACATATATAATGTTCAACTGGGCGCACACGTTAGTACATTTTCCTAACGGAAAAAAAACCTGGCGTTCGTTTCGAAAATAAACCGTGCGTTCGGGTTATTCAGAACGGAAAAAAACCGAATGACATCATCCCGAACGCAGCGCTCGCATACATTTTTGATAATCCGCCGCACACGAACGGAAATTTCCGTTCTGAAAAACTCTTCTTCCCTATCCAAACAACCTCATGCACGTATTTTGTTTTAAATTTTCTCATTTATGCCATTGTGAAGTTCATCAGAGTATTTCATTGACTTCCTATACAATTTGAAGAACTCTTCTGGGTGTGCTCGCAATTTTGCTCCTTTTAGATGGAATTGACTCTTTTTTATTCTTTTGGTGTTTAGTGGGTGTACCCAATATAGACGTTTCCTTTTTTTCTTATTATTATTTCTTATTATATTATGAACAAAATCCAGAATCTGACTGAATTTTTTTAGTGTCCAACTATGTTTGAGAAAATTTTAATATAAAATTGGAATTGGAATTAGCTTGGAATTGGAATTAATTATTATTAATTAATTAATTTATTATAGTTGGAATTAGCCGTGGAACAAAATATATAGCAACAACAATTATTTACTGAAACTTTTTATATATATATATATATATATATATATATATATATATATATATATATATATATATATACTATGAAATTAGCTTGAAAATTAATTAAAAAATTTAAAAAAAAATGAAAATTAATCAAGAAACATCAACAAACTGGCAGAAAACATCGCTGGTGGAATGCAATTTTCGATCGGGCAGTTGACAACCGAATGATTGCGTGGAAAAAGTATAACAGCCACAAAACTGAGGAAAACTGGGAGAACTTTCTTACAACTCAAAAACATGCTTCTAAAACAATTAGGAAAGAAAAACGAGGACAACAGAATCCAACAGGACTTCAAACAAAATAATACTAGAAATTCTACAATACATTTAAAGAAAACTTAAAGGGGTATCAGGCGCCTAGCTTGTGCTTCAAAAAACCCGATGGCACGTTGGAAACTAATGCGAAAGAAAACTGTAAATTATTAGCCCAATACTTCAACTCCTTTCTTAACTGCGAATCACCCCAAAAAAAACTTGCGTTCACCCCTCCGGTTTCCACAAACCCAGACTCACAAGCCCCTGACCTAGAAGAAATTCAGGAGATCATCCAAAAGCTCAAAAATAACAAAGCACCAGGAGAAGATGGGATCATTGCAGAATTCTGGAAACTGAACGATCCTACACTTACGCAGAAACTTCATAACGTCATTTCAGACATATGGATGATGGAGCGAATACCAGGAGACTGGAAATGTGCTCTAATTCATCCGTTACACAAAAAGGGTGATAAAACAGCCATCAATAACTATAGAGGAATCTCCCTGCTCCCGATTGCTTATAAAATCCTCTCCAAGGCACTTTTAAACAGGCTAGAACCCCAGATGGATCCACTAATTGGTGAATACCAAGCCGGATTCAGAAAAGGGCGATCATGTGCTGAACAGGTGTGGAGCTTAAAAACTATATTACAAATGAGAAAATGTAGAAATACAGTAATTACATTCGTCGACTTCAGAAAAGCGTATGATTCTGTAGACCGTGAAACACTTTTTATAATCATGGAAGAATTCGGGATAGACAGAAAGACTCGAAAAATCATTGGACAGACGCTTACAGGAACTATGTCCAAAGTTAAATTCATGGGTGAAATATGGGAGCCCTTTGTAATTAAAACTGGAGTTCGACAGGGGGATGGATTATCCCCAATGCTCTTTAATATTGTTCTAGAACAGATCATTAGGGAATGGGAACCTCATGTGAAAGGCATTCTAATTGGTATAAAAAAAGAGAACCGTCTTACAGTCAAGTGCCTCACTTTTGCGGACGATATTGCCATTATTACTAACACCAGACATGAAACCATACACGCAGTGGAAAAATTATATGAAATTGCGCAAAGAACCGGACTACAAATTTCTTATGAAAAAACCCACTATATGGAAAGACGACCAGCAAATAACTTAGCTTTAATCACACAATACGGTAAGATAACATAAGTCCCCCATTTTAAATACCTTGGTGAAATCATACAGTCATCGGGACTAAACCGAATCGCCAATGAACAAAGAATCACCAAACTACAGAAGGCCTACAAGCTAACGTGGGCTCACTACAACAAGAAGTGCATCTCGTTAGATGCAAAATTAAGGCACTATACAACGGTGATTCTTCCGGAAGCAACTTACGCAGCCGAAACAATGGTTATCGACGGTCATTCCAAAATTAAGGATATAGAAAAACACGAAAGAAAAATTCTCATAAAGATTTACGGGGCAGTTAATGTTAACGCTATTTGGATGAAGAGACCTCAAAACGAACTCTACCAAAAGATCCACACGATAAGGGACGTATTCAGAAAACGTCGAGCACAGTTTTATACACACATTTACAGGATGGAAAACTCCAGAACGGCGAAGAAATTGCTCAACGTCATAGCACAAGTAAATGTGGCACTGAGTGGTTGACCGAGGTTCAGAGGGACTTACAACAGGTCAACATACAAAATATCGAGGACCGCACTGAGTGCCGGAATAAAATAAAAAATGTTAAGTTTGAGGATAGACCAGCACAACAGCCTGGAAGAAAATGGACAGCTGAGCGGAAGAAGGAGCATTCTGAGAGGATGAAGACATTTTGGGAAGAGAAGCGGGAAAACGCCAGAAGATGAAATCATGTACAATCAAGTTCAATCGCTCTCCTAAAGGGGAACAATCGATTAAATAAATAAATAAATATATTTATATATTATTTTTTTTCTTCTATGAAGCCTAGTTGCCAATTTAAAAGCCTTTAAAGAATTTACGAAATTTGAAAAAATTTTTGAAAGCTATTGCTACTATTGTTACATCCAAAATGATGGGAAAAAGTATGTAATATTATGTGATTAATTTGTAATTTGTACTTTTTTTAGAGAAAATTATATGTTCTTGGTATCTATTATATCAGTTCGAAATTTGATTTTTTGTTTCGTATAAAAAACCGAAAATAAACATTTCAATCAGATTTCACTTAACTTCCGTATATGTTATTTTTTTAATTTTTATCTAAAAATTTAGCTTTTGTTATATAAATAATACGCTTGAAGTTGTTGAATGGGATCTGCATTCGTTTTGAAGATATATAAACTAATGTGCGAGGGCGCGTACTGAGCGCCGGCCCGGCGAATTCTCAGGTTGACTGGTGCACAAACCAAAGGTTTTAAAAACACTTCAATGTCAATATTAATGCGTATTACAACTATGTTTTGGAAATTTAATATAATAATTAACCTCAAAACCATACGCAAACTACGAATCCTCAGACAAATACCCACAGCATGCACATTTGTAGACTTCAAAAAGGCATACGATTCGATAGACAGATCCTTACTATTCCAAATTCTAGAAGAGAGAGGACTAGATCCCAAAACCCTAGGACTCACTGGCACAACAAACACTCACTGGCACAACAAACACTCACTGGCACAAAATCTGAAATTTATGGGGGAAATTTCAGAACCCTTTGAGATTCGAACAGATGTGAGACAAGGTGATGGACTCTCTCCTATTCTGTTCAACGTCGTGCTAGACAAGGTTATGGAAGCATGGGAGAAGGAACTCAAGACATACGAGTCTTGGAAACCGATCTGATTGGGTTATCTGATTGGGATTGCCCAAAAACAACCTTTACGTACCATACCTAGCCTTTGCGGATGATCTGGCGATACTAACAGAGAATGGGGAGACTGCCGTCAAACAGCTTGAGATACTTGAGGAATTTGCAGAAAAAGTGGGACTACAGATCTCATTTGAGAAAACTAAATTCTTGTGTTCGAAGACAGATATCACGTGCCTGAGAACAAATTACGGTAAAATCGACAAGGTCCGGTACATTAAATACCACGAGCCTGAGAACAAATTACGGTAAAATCAACAAGGTCCCGCACTTTAAATACCTCGGAGAATTTATCGAACCGACAGGTTTTGAGAAGATCTCTCAGCAAAACCGTCTCCAAAAAGTAAAGAAGTGGGACGACTACAAATCTCATTTGAGAAAATTATGGTTAGTCCAAGACATCTATAACAAAAAGTCTATGTCAAGACAGACAAAAATTCGGCATTACAACACAGTCATAAAACCAACAGTTCTTTAGGCAAGCGAAACATTGACACTTAACAGAAAACAAGAACTAAAAAAAATCAAAAAGGAAGAGAGGAAAGATCATCAGAAAAATCCTAGGAGCAATATATACCAAAGACGGCTACAGGCTACAATCAATCAAAACAACAAAAAGGTTTTCAAACATTGAAATTGACAATAAGAAAAGATGAAGTAAATTCTTTGGACATCTAATGAGACTACCAGAAAATCGACTGTCAAAAAAGATATTAGATTATGTTAGCTCACTAAAGAATTCGACACCTTGGTTAGACGAACATCGAAAGGACATCAGAAACGCAAACAGATGTACAACAGACATTTTAAAAAGAGACACCTTCAGACACACAGTAAACAAATGGGAAGTTACATCATAATAATCCCATCATTTATAAACCCGTAAAGGGTAATAAATATACATAATACCATCAGAGCAACCAAAGCAAAAGCATTAAAGACCGAAGTGGTCGGAAGAACGCACACAAGCCTTCTCGCAAAAAATGAAAGCTTATTGGAAAAACAAGAAGAACTCAAAGAAAACTTGATTGAGTTGTTTGCTTAACATCATTCCAGTATTCCATTATTGAAAGAATACGCTAATGATAATGTTAATAGTTAAAAAAATTGCTTGTTTAAAGTTATAACGGTCAAAATGTCACAAATATGTAACCGAAAAAGTACGGTTTTATTTTATAATTATAACTATGCACTTCACACAATAACATGTTCGTTTAACAGTAAGGCCATCGGTAGTTGGTATAAAAGCGTGATACTTTTTAGTGCCAGGAATAGTCACGGCACAACCAAAACGTTGTTGCAGTTGTTGTTGAAGGTCCTTCTTGGAACAGCAATAAACAATCGTTTCGTGTAAAGTCGATTTTGCCCAATAGTATAACTTTCTGGAGATGTATAGTGATTGCCCTATTCGCTGGCAACTGTAGGCCTGCGCTTGCAAGCCGGATTCGAAAAACGGAATTCGACTACGTATTTGTTTAATTTTGACCATTATTACTTTAAACAAGATAATTTTTGGAATTCACTATATTAATTATAACAAACTACAAACACATAGCTATAATAAGCATTAATATTGACGTTGCAGTGTTTTTAAACCGTTGGCTTGTACACCAGTCAAACTAAGAAATCGCTTATGCGGCGCTCAGTACAGCACCTTCATACTTTAGTTTATCTATCTCCAAAACGAACACATATCCCATTACAAAAACTTACACGTATTATTTATACACAAGCTAACACTGAAACGGGGTGTAAGTATGGATTACCACGTAGTAACGGTTGCAATCATCCTATTCGTACTACAAACTACATTTTTAGATAAAACTTTAGAAAATACCGATGTTAAGTAAAATCCGAATTCAAATATTTACTTCCGGTTTTCAAAAAAAATCAAATTTCGAATTTGTAATAACCGCCAAGAACATTTAATTTTCACAAAAACACATTCTTCCCCTACGTCCTACAGCTTTACGTCCCTTGAAGAGACATTGCCGTCACCACTACAGCTTTCACCCGGACACTTGTCCCGGTTCACACTGGCCTGCTTTAAATTTCGCACATTTAATTTTGTCAGGTCGCTCTTCACGTCCTCTATCCATCTGGGTCTCGAACGCCCTGTTAGTCGATTTCCTGTCGGATGCGATTCTAACACCTTCTTTGGTGCTCTCTTCTTCTCCATCCGGTTAACATGCCCGAACCATCTTATCCTCCCAGCTCTAATACTGCCTACTATTGTTTCCCTGGCACAGTCCACAGCACTAGTTCGTGGTTCATCCTGCTCCTATATCCGACCGGTGTTTGCAACGAACCATATATGCTTCTTAGTATTCTTCTTTCTAACCTAAGCAATTGTTATTCTTGCTCTCATGTTAAAGTGCACGTTTCACTACCATATATTACTATTGGTTTGATTAGCGTCTTATATACACCATCACTTTGATTTTCTGCGATATTAGACTAGACCAGGGGTCGGCAAAGCGTGGCTCGCGAGCCGCATATGGCTGTTGGCGTAGACATTTGCGACTATTCAAGCATGAAACACTCCGCCGTCCTTCGTTCAAGCAGTTAAGCATCGAGTTCAGATATCATCATATTTAGATAGTCATTTATGTAAACTCGTATAAAACTATCTACAAAATGGGATATTACACGCTACAATTGATTTGGAACTGAGATACAAGCTATTCAAACTAATTAGTGTCACAAAAAATATTATCACAAGAAAATGACAATATTTTTTAAATTACAAAGTTTTTTAATGAATTAATAGAATCCATAAACTAAATTAAATTAACTTTAAAGTTATATACAATACATCTATGTTGTATTAACACTTGATAACAATCGTTATTGACTATGACGCATATGTAATAATTTCGAAAATTACAAAAATATTAGGTCGTCATAAGTAACTTCCGGTTTTTTTTATCAGACATTTTATTTTACTTTCACTGAGTAACAAAATTATATTAATTCATTATGTATTCACCACTGTTATCTATAACCTTCTCCCATCTTCCTGGCAGTTTATCAATCAATCCCTTCCTTGAAAAATGTGGTTGGTTTGGACTGGACAAGTTTTCGACAGCTTGCATGACTAGCTCAGACCATCCAAGCTCAAGATTTTTTTCACCCTTGCTGTATTGTCGTGTAAAAGAATGACGTTTTTGCGATTGACTACGCTTTTCATGGAATTTCTCTCGCACTCTTTGCAACTGCTGAACGTATCTATCCACAGTAATCGTTAAATTTGACTTCAACAACTCGTGGTGAATTATTCCATGACAATTCCATCATACAATCTTTTTGCCACGGATGTTTGCTTTCGGATCTGGTAGCGATGGTTGATCCTTATCAGGCCACTGTCTTTTGCAAACTATATTGTCGTAGGTGACTCATTTTTCATCTCATTTCAATGTTTCATTCCTGTTCAAAAAATTAAGATTCTACTTAAAGAGATTAAAAAGATTCTAATTGTAAGCTGCATCGGAAGTTGCTTATTACTCGACCTAATATTAACAATGTTTAAAAGAGTTAATATGTGCTTAAACTAGATTCAGTTATCTACAAAATAAAATTGTGATCGAAGTAACTGTAAGTATAAGCTAAACAATAGTATATTTTGCAACTAGGGCGGTAGGTTGTCAATTGGACACGAGAGCGAAATTGGGCGCACATTCGTTCGAGAGGGCAATTGACAACTTACCGCCCTAGTTGCAAAACAATATTTTATATTACTCATGCGAGGGGACGTATCTTACAAGTTTGGGATCCAGGTGCCATTTAAAAAAAAATAGTACAAAAAAATGGAGAATTTGCTTTGTCAATTGTATCCGGTGGTGTAGATTCGTCTTAAGAACTCTCCTCAGTCTCCATAGAATGGTATCACCATTACACTCATTTTAAAACGTTTTCTTTAATTTTTATTTTGTTATGAAAAAAACTCTCTTTTCAAAAAAACTCACTTTCACGTCACTTTTTTAATACGGAGGTCTTGTTTATTTTATTTATTGTTTTTTTAATGTAACCTAGCGATATTGAATAGTTGCGTGCGTTACCTAAGTTATGTGGAAATACAACCAAAATTGGCATTGGCATTTCTCGTATTAAAAAACGTTCGCCAAGATTTTTAACGCATTTTTAATGCATTAATGCAGTAATAAAAAAATATTTTTAAAATTGGAAGCTTCTGAGAAAAATGAACATTTTTTTCGAAAATATTGGCTCTGTGATACTTTTGTAATCTCATTTACTTAATAACTTAGCTCTTCTAACTTGAAAGTCTGCCGACCCCTGGCCTAGACGTTAACAATGATTGTAGGGCATAGAATACCTTAGTTCCTTGTACAATTCCATGTTTGATGTTCTTGCGGATCTCATTCTTCTCCTCAATTATAGCACCTGCATACTTAAAGCACTGGATATTCTCAAAGATCCTGTCATTGATTTTCAAATTTTGACTATATACTTGCCTTGAGGTGCACATATATTTTGTCTACTCTGTATTCAATTATAGGGATAGACTTGCTGATTCTCTTTCTATTGCTAGCTTCTTCTTTGCTACTTCTTTGACGCGGTATTGATCAGGCAGGCAGGCACCTCAAATCGTGTGCGTAAGTTAAAATTTCTTTCGTGCTGTGGAAAATGGTCTTTGTCGTTTGTACCCTGCTTTATTATAAACTCTAGCGCCTGGTTGAACAGTGTTGTTGATAGTTCATCTTCTTGCTACAGTACAGTGCTTAGTTTTAAAGCCTGTGACAGGGTTCCGTCTATTTTCAGTACACACTGTGAGTTATCCATAGTCTATAATACTGCTATATTTTGCTCACAACATTTCTTGCAGACCTGTGGTGGGATTCCCAGATATTCCAGTGCATGCCATAACCCATTGTTGTCCATAGAGTCATATGCTTGCTTGTAATCAAGATATATCTGGTGCACTGCTATATTTCGCTCCCTGCATTTGTTGTGAACCTGTGGTGGGATTCCCAGATATTCCAGTGCATACTATAACCCATTGCGGTCCATGGAGTTGTATGCTTGCTTGTAATCAAAGTATATCTGGTGTACTGCTATATTTTGCTGTCAGCATTTCTCGAGGACCTGTAATACTCCAAAAATTTGATCACCAGCACCTCTATTTGGGCGAAAGACGCATTGATTGATAGTCTTCTATAATCACTCCTGCAAATTTAATAAGCCAGTTATGCGAGACTTCAGAAAAAAAAATTGTACTCTGCATTTAGCAGCGCTATGCCCCTGTAATTATTACATCTTGATTTGTCCTCCTTTCTTTTTATATACAGGTTCACAGTAAAATAAGATGACATACTTTTTTCCATCTTATTGAATAATAGCAGCAAAGGCTTTCAAAAAATCTATTCATCAAATTTCGTTAATTCTTTAAAGGCTTATAAATAGACTTTTTTACGGTTAGTTAAGCGCTTGTGCATCCGCCAAGTTTGAAAGGCGGAAATATGAAAGTTTCGGGCACATATTTAGTTATACGTCAAAAAGTTTGGGCTTTTTTTGACGTATAGCATGGCGGAAATTGACACATGCGAACAAAAACATTTCAACCGTGAAAAAGTCTATTGGCAACTATAGTCCATTTTTTTTAAGAATGCAGTACAGGGAAGATAGGGCTTATTTAACCTTGTTCTCTAATTGGCTTAAATCGAGGAGAAGTTCACACCGACGATATTTACTTCTCCATCTCAACCTCATTTCTCTCTTTCTTTTCAGCTGCTAGTTGTCAATGGCTGCCGTGTCAATTCACAATTATCATCTGATCTGTTTGTATCATTTAGATTTTTTGCGTTTTTCTCCATTTATTTGTTTGTATTTTATTACTACTGTTGCCATTTGGTGTATTTAATCAATAATAATAAGATATTCAATGAAACCATTAGTAAATTACCAATTTTATATTCAAGTAACTATATTTGAATTTAGCGCCAAATTTTGTAACTAGATTGAACATTTTTCATAGTGTAAATCAGGTTTCTAGTTACTGCATTCTTAAAAAAATGAACTATAGGCTTCATAAAAAACAAATGATATACATTCATTCAGGTCATATAGAAGTACAATTAATCCAAATACACTGCCGAGCATAAAATTCGGGTCACTCCAAAATTTGAAGTTATTTTAAAAATTTTTAGTTTTTTACGTGTTTTTCCGGTTGTATCAGTTTACTAACTGCTTGAATAAAAGTTTTTGTTCAAAGTTTAATGAAATTAATTAAAACGAACAATTTTAATTTGATATGCTAAGTAATGAAAATTAACTAGTTTACTTTGATATGCTTTTGTGGAAACAAAAGAAAGTTTAAGGACAGCATGGCTTTTGTTTCTGTGGCGTCATCTGTGTTGCAAATTGTTTGTGTATTGTTGTCATTGTTAGTGTTTTGCAATGAGCATACATTCTGTTGTTGCGGCACGAATTGTGGCGGCTTTAGAAGACGGCCGCAGTCAGCGCGAAACTGCAAGAAACGTTGGTGCAAGTCTCTCGAATGTGCAACGAGTATGGTGGCGGTATGAAGAGACTGGTCTGCTCACTCAACCTGGTTCAGGCCGACACACGACTTCTCGTGGAACTACCTTATTGGTATTACTTGAGAAGGATGTTTCGCCATGTTTCCTTATAGATCTTGTGTTTGCTTAGCTGTTTCCTCTTCTTTTTCTTTCTCTCGCAGTATATCTGTCGCAAAATCACTTATTGCCTTCCAATTCAGAACTTTAGCATTTCTCCAACCACGCTTTCTGGGGCCAGTTTACAATGAATTATTTTTTCCACATGTTGACGTTTGACATTCCATCTGGAGCAAACAAAGAATGTGTGGTATGCGTCGTCTTCTGCATTTTTACATTGTAGACACATTGGGCTTTCTCGTAGCTTAAACCTATGTAGATAGGATCTAAACCATCCATGGGCAAATAACATTTGAGACAAGTGGTAGTTTAGCTCCCCATGATCTCGTCATGATTAGCTCTCCCCATGATCTGCCCCTCTAATTTTTTCCCAGGCAGCTTGTCAGCTCTTTAGGGTGTCCTGTCTGAGACTCTCTCTATTCCTATGTCGGTCTTTATACATTTTCCTTTTTTTTCCACCATGAGAAGTTCGATGGGGATGATGGACGCTGCTACCATTACAGCATCGGTGGAAGTTGTTCTATATGATGCACTTATACGTATCGCCATCGATCCCTGTACCCGAGTTAGGTTATTTCTTCACTTTTTGTATTTTAGTACGTCTGTCCATATCGGTGCCGCGTAGAGCATGGCTGACGTCTCGACAGAAAAAAGAAGCCTCCGTTTGCTCGTTTTTGGCCCTTCAATGGACGGCATCAGTGTGGAGATTGCCGCGGTAGTTTTTGCAGCTTTCGCCAGGACAGCTTCTGTATGTTTTGTGAAAGTCATTCGGTTATCTATTGTGACTCCTAGATATTTGACCTGGTTCCTTGGTTCGATAATTATTCCTATGATGTTGAAGTCCACTTTTTTAATTTTTTAAAAGGCAGTTAGCAATACTGCCTCCGTTTTTTGTGGTGCCACTTCTAGTTTGGTTTTTTCCAACGCAGTCCGTCTTATTTTTAAATATCCGCTCATTTCTGGCCGTCGCTATGAGGGCAAGATCATCTGCATAGGAAATCAAATCTAGACCGTCCTCCGGGCATATTCCGAGAACATCGTCATAAAGGACGTTCCAAAGGGTGGGTTCGAGCGACCCTTGTGAGACTTGTGCATATATGGGGATGCAGGTCTTTTTTTGCTGAGCTTCCAGGACTAGATGTCTGTCGTCTAGATAGCTTCTGATTATTTTTTTCAGTGGCTAGATCAGAAGAATGTTGGCCGAGGCAAAACTACAACAGCTAGAGATGACCGCTTTCTCGTTTCTAGTGCTTTGAGAAATCGAATGGTCACGGCAGTTTCCCTTCGAAATCATCTGCAAGAAGTGAGAAATGTAAACATAAGTGAATGGGCAGTTAGAAGGCGACTTCATGCTGCTGGATTATCTTCTTAGAGCTACTGGACCGCCGCTTTACCGCGATTGCGAGGTTGAATTTTGCACGAGAAAACTTGGCTTGGACAATATTTTAATTGGCTTGGGAGTCGCGTATTGTTTTCCCATTAACCGCGATTCTTTCTTACCCGCTCAGATAGACATGTAAGAATCTGGCGACGACAAGGCGAAAGATATGCGCAAGCGTGTATTGCCGAGCGACTTCCATTTGGTGGAGGATCAGTTATGGCATGGGGACGCATATCTTTTGACACTCGCAAGGAGTTAGTCTTTATCGAGAATGGGATGTTGACTGTGTATAGGTATCTGATGGAGGTTCTAGAAGACCATGTTTTACCGTTCGAGGTTATTCTTGGAGATGATGCAACATTAATGTATAACGCACGGCACCATACTGCTCGGATAGTTAATAAGTATCTTGACGAGTGTGAAATCACGTGATTTGTTTGACCAGCTCACAGTCCAGATTTAAATCCAATTGAACATATTTGGGATGAGATGGGAAAACGTTTATGGAGACATGTGCTAGCCCCCAGAAATTCTAGAGAGCTTCACAACATACTGTTGCAACAATGGGACAATCTTCTGCGTGATGTGATCCAAAATCTGATCCAGAGCATGCCTCATCGTTTGAAAGCTGTTGTCACTACCAGAGGGGGGAATACTCGCTACTGAAGTCCTTAAACTTTCTAATGTTTCAACAAAAGCATATCAAAGTAAACTTGTTCATTTAAATTACTTAGCATATCAAATTGAAATTGTTCATTACTTTCAATAAACTATAATAGAATAACAAAAACCTTTTGGTTTATTCAGTTAGTAAACTGTTATAACTGAAAAAAAACGTAAAATTTCTAAAATAACTTGAAATTATGGAGTGACCCTAATTTTATGCTCGGCAGTGTATGAACAAAATCCAGAATCTGACATTATTTTCAGTGTCCACTTCATATGAAATGCCTATTCTAATAATTTCGTAAAAAAATCATTTAGAAATAATTAAAATTTAATTAAGTATATTTTTAGCAAATCTGTTTTTGTCGGAACAATATATGTAAATATTATTTCAAATTTGTTTACATAGAAAAATTGATATAATTAAGTTCATTTTATAGTTTAAGATTCAACAATTAGTAATCAATTAAAACAATATTATTTTTTAAATATTTCCAATTCAATATTTTCAAGTTTATATGTGTTTATATAAATCTGAAATCTAACATAACCCTAAATACATATGTCATATGTAAATATTGCATTTATATTGTATAATGATTTTCTTTTGTTCTGATCTTATTAAAAAACAAATGGGCAGCAATAGTGGGATGTTATGACTTAAAATTTGACCTATTGAATAATCAAAATTGTCCAAAAAACGTACACAAGAGTTAAAACACAAACAATTTTTGTTTTCTTTAATTTTGTTCCAGGGCTAACTGCAACTGCACCAACTTTCCAAAATTCTCACACACACTCGAAAATAGTAAATAAAAAAAAATATCTCACCCAAAATTATAAAATCTAGTATATTTTATTATATTTTTGGAGTTCATAAAAAACGTTTCCTCAACTGAATGCACTCGTTCCGGATTTTCCCATTTTCATCCCGATACAATTCTCTGTATGCTAATCACTTACAAAAAACAAAGACACATCTTCTCATTAGTTGGTGAAGGCACAAAAAAAACAAACGTTTTCAGCCCATTTTTTATTGCAGCCAAGATCTTTGTGCTTTATTTATCTCTTTGGGGTCATTTCTGACCTCTTGGTTTTTCCATTCATGCGGGTCTGGTGGACTTAAATCGAGGGTGAATTTTTTATAGATTTTGTTAACACAATAGCATTGACAGTGTAATTTTATCCGCCATTTCAATAACAGGGTGAATGTTTTCTTTTGTGCAACCCCGACGAACGACATCTCTTGACCGTTCGGTCAACGCCGCTCAGTTGGATAGCACGCAAACATTTTTATCATCCAAATTCTTCAAACGCAATTTTTAAAACGAAATCGACTGGAAATGTTTTGAATTAAAACGCGTTTTTATTTCGAAATCTTATAAAATTAGAGATTTCATTGTATATGAATTATTTTGTTACTCATTAAGTATTGATCAGGAGAATTAAAACTAAAATTGCGCAGAGAAACCAAAAATGAGTCAATTTATTAAACAATTTATTACTAGTTTATTGCATTTTCACATAACTTCGTTAAGATAAGATCAACATCGTTATTTATTTAATATTAATCGACTAAAAGGAATTTTAAATTATATAAATTATTCATAATATTGAGATCTGATCCCATTAGGAATGCATACACATTTACAAGAGTTACCAGCATAAATAAAATATCTTTCCAAGATATTTATTAACCAGTATTACTGCACATAAACTTTAGTGTACCTAAATATAAGGACCTATAAAGACTTTTATAAACTGCCTGCCTATAAAAAAGAGGTAGTAAATAGAAATTATTGTTCGTTCCTACAAATAAATTTGATGTTAGAGCAAACAAGCAATTCTAAACTACACTAGACAGACAAAACTAGTTAGAAAAGAATAGAGAGACAAGACTAGACAGACGAGACTAGACAGACAAGACTAGACAGACCACCGAGCATAGGAGCCTTCGCTTGCTGCTTTTGGGGCCACCGACGTTGGGCATTAGTTCGTCTAATACTGCAGAGGTTTTTGAGCGCTTTATCTGCAATTGCGATGATGTGGATTTTAAATGATAGACATTTCGTTCGTTTGGATGGACAGGGTATTAACTCATTGTGTTCTTGCCTGCAGAATTTCTTTTTTTTCTGCTCATTAATAGCAAAATTGACAAAGTCATGAAGTGAACAAAAACGTTATCAATAAACGTTAATCAATAGTTTAAGAGATAATATCAGAGAGATTAACCAATTATTTACAGAAATGGAAATATATTGATTTGAAAACTTCAAATCGTTCTTGAGGCTTTTTTGAGTTAATACCCTGTTCATGTGGACCGACGATTTGTGGATCGTTACACCCAGGTATTTAATTGATTCTTTCGGGACTATATTTTCTCCCTTTACAAGGAAAGTAATGGGACCGATTTTTATGAATCCTGTTAACAATCCTCTGTCTTTTTGGGGACCAATTCTAGTCTCTTTCCTTCCAACCAATTACCAACTTGACCTATAGCTGTATTTGCTCTAAGAATTATGCCATTTTCTGTTTTCCCAGTCACTACCAGAGCCAGGTCGTCAGCGATGCCTACGATCTCCACCCCCTCTTGCAGTTTGAGGACTCCATCGTACAGGTTGTTCCACATTGTCGGGCCCAGAACCGAGCCCTGTGGAGCACCACTGCTGACATCGCGCTCTTCTCTTAATTCCCTGCTTGCAGAATGATTTTTCTATTTCTCAAATAGCTGCTAATTAATCGCAGTAGATACGGTAGCATACCCTTTCTTGCCAGTTCGTCCAAAATGTTTTGCCATGATGCAGAATTAAAGGCATTTCTAACGTCGAGTGTTATAAGTACAAATAGCTTTCTCGTTCATTATGAGCCTTCTTGGGATTTTTGCGCCACTTCGACGACCTTATTATCTATAGGATCTACCTTATTATCTATAGGAAGGGAAAGTCGACAGACTTTCCCTTCCTGAAACCATGTTGCTTCTCTGAGAGATTCTCACCTATCTCTAATGCTTGTTTTACTCTTTGTAACTGTAGTTGCTCTATAAGTTTTCCTGCTACATCTATTAGACACAGGGGTCTGTACGAGGAAGGCTTCTCGATGGGCTTATCGCCTTTCTTAATTAAAACGAGTTTGGCTTTTTTCCATAAATCTGGAAAGATTCCCTAAGTGACTATATGGTTCATTATTTTCAGAACATCGTTTGGATACTTTACCTCAATGTTTTTTTATGATCTCTGATAGGAGTCCATCTATACCTGGGGCTCTGCCATTTCGAAGGCGCTAATGTTTTGTTGCGTTAATTTCAGACCTCTCATTGCAATTTGGAATGCATCCCCGCAGATGTCTTTGTTGATCTCGTGGCATAGGTTTTGTCAGTGGTCTCGATTTGATTTGTTGATTTCCATTCTGAGAGTCTTTTTCGTAGCTGTGTAGGTTTTTTTTAAAAAAAACCTACTCCTGCTTGAATTTTTGCTGGTTGTGTTGGGCTAGGTTTTTTTAGCTTTACGTTGGTATATGCGTCTGGCTTTATTACAGGCTGCCCTTGCTTGAGTGATAGTATCATTCCACCAGTAGACCCGCCTTTTTTGTCTGCATTCCCTTTTTGGTGGTAAAGCGGCATCACAGCTTTTCCATATAGTTTTATAAACGAATTTGCTGTATAACGTTCGGTCTTGTTAATTTCTGCTTCTAGGTTGCTATATAATCTTTGTACGTCTGTTTGCATTGATCTGTTTGTCCAGGCGTTTTTGTTTGTGCATTGGGTTGGAATACTTCCATTATTTTCATCTACTACGTAGCCGAGATACTTAAGGTGACTTACTGACTCCCTCTCTAGTACTTGCCAGTTCTTTGTTCTTGCAGCGAGTTCGCTTGCTGCGAAAGTTCAAGTCAAGTATTGAGAATGAGTCTCCACGTTCAAAAGTTGGTTTAGCACCTTCGTTTTTGATGAAGAGGTCCATGCTCGCCGCCTAATCCATGACCATAAGCCCACGTGGATCCGTTTTTGAGGAGCCCCAGTGTGGCGACTTTGCGTTGAAGTCGCCAGCTATAATTTTACCTTTTCTCCCCTGGCCCCTTATGGTTTGACTGGGAGTCTTAGAGATTCTGACAGCTGTTCCATTTTTGCATTGGGGGAAAAGTAGCAGCTGTATATAATGAGTTGTAGCAGTTCAACCCATGCAAAACCCGGTCCATGTCCAGTCTTTAGAACAGTTACTTTGCTGATATTTATGCATATCGCTGCGTCATTTTTGTCGTCCGTGAACCATTTAGAGATAGTAGCAATTTTTTTATTTGGTTCACTCACTAATAGTATGTCTGCTTTCAGTTCTACGGCGCTGCACGGCTCAGATCATGCGCTGCACGGCACCTCATTAGGTTAATTTAGATGATGTTATCCATTTTTGTTTCCTTGCCTTCTCTTGATCTCCTCCAACAAAGCTATTTTGTATTCTGTACAAGTTCCAGAATACGCCTGGTGCCCCTTTGTTTTGCAGATTGGGCAGTACATATCTCCTTGATATTCTTTTGCCTGATGTCCCTCTTTGGTGGGCCCTTTAAATGCATTAGCTAGATGGCTTGGATCCCAGCATTTATAGCACCTTTCTAGGTTAATTCTCTTCCTCACTCACAATTGATCCATCTAACCTTTATGTAACCTCGGTCTATTAGCACTTTCGCTTGGTTTTTTGATAGTGTCACGGTGGCTATCTGGCTATGTCCATAGGCAGGTCTAATGAGACAGACAAGACTAGACAGACAAGGCTTAGACAGACAAGTCTAGACAGACAAGACTAGACGATAAGATTCGACAGGCGCGACTTTTTCATTTTATTTTCCCGGGCGTAGCTGGCATCAGGGAGCTGTACAGACTAGTGGCACGTAGGAAGTCAGCCTGGTCACTGGTACCGCAGATTGCATAAGTTCAGTGTGATGGCTGTATTGAAGTTGGCACTCATTGTGGCTTTCTCGAGAGTTTCAGTCTGTCATCAACTCCCTTGTTTGTTAGGATGTCATTAACCAGCCTGTCAAACTCCAAATGTTCTCTCTTTTCCAGCATGTACTGCATAACTTTGCCTGGAGTTAATTCCATGTTGCCTGTGTACTTTGCTTTTCTGAGTTCTATCTGCAGCAGTAGAAGAATGTTTGGATCACAGAATTGGGTAATATGGAAGTTTGGCATGCCATGTTTCTTGTTGAGCCATGCATTGATATCTGGGATAATTAGCTTTGTCCATTGGCCTTTGTCAGACGCCCACCAATTCACCTGCCATTTTCTTACTTATGCTTACTTGCCTTTCTTGCTGTAGTGTTTGATTGCCTGAAATTTTGATTGCCTAGTGTTTGCTTTCCTCGTACAGCTCAGCTCTCTCTTCCGTTAGTAGTTCTATAGGGGTATACCCGCAATTACTAGTGCAGCATTCCCCGAAACGGTTTTTTAAGCACTGCAAATCCTTATTGCAAGTTTCGTTTGAACTATTGCTAACTTATTCGCATTTCTGTTAATGCTCATAGTTTTTACCCAGATTGGGGCGGAGTATAGCATATTTGATTGAACTACAGTGTCCTACGTTTGTTGCTTTTTGGCCCCCATACATTTGGTAGGATGCTGTCTAAGACGCAGAGAGAGACGCTAAGACGTAGAGCAGCTAGCCCTTGAAACGTTCGAAGGAGAGTCTCCTGTAGATTACAACACCGAGATATGTAATTTCCGACTTACAACCTATTCACCTTAGTCCAGTTAGTAGCACTGCTTCTGACTTTTCGGGCGCGAGACTTAGCTTGTTTCTTGCCAACCATTCAATAACTTGGTTTATTGCGCAGTTTGCCTTTTTCGTTAGGAAGATCTCTGTTTTTGCTGAAACCACGATTGACAGGTTGTCAGCAAAGCCAATAAGTGATAGGACAGGCAAGACTAGGCAGACAAGACTAAACCCCTAATCCATTTTGGCTTTTAGTATGCGCCACCCCAGTATCGCATATTTTCAAATCAAAACAAATCAAATAAAAATATTAATTTATCCATAGGATGTACATTGATAAAACATAGACACATAAGTGAGTATATGAGAATACAGTTAATATAGGCATTTTATACAAGTTTATTTATGCTGTAAAAATTCATCGATGTCATAGTAACACCTTTCAATTAAATGTATTTTAAATTTTTTTCGGAAAACCTTGTATATTCTTTCATCTTTTATGCCGGCTGGTATACAATTATATATTTTAATACCTAATCTATTAGTTGTTCTATCTATTAGAGTTAGGTTGCTTCTCGGTGTATAGAGTTGTAAGCAGCTTCTCGTATTGTATACTTATGGTTGTCTTTATTCATATTGAAATGACTTTTGTTTTTGTGCATATAGCATTCGACTTCCCATATATATATATATATATATATATATATATATATATATATATATATATAAATATATATATATATATATATATATATATATATATATATATATATATATATATATAAGGCTGGTATTGTTAACAATTCCAGCTCTTTAAAACAAGGCTTGCAGGATTGTCTTCTTGTTTTACCTGATATTGCTCTTACTACCACTTTCTGAGCCAAAAATACCCTGTTCAGCTGTGTAGAACCTCCCCATATTAGAATCCCATAGGATAAAAATGATTTAATTTCCGCTTGATATAGATTTAGAATCGCGGATTTGGGTAGAAGTGGTCTAATCCTTCTTACTAGGTATGTCTTTGTATTTACTTTTTTTATAATATAGTCCACCATAACATTTCATGTGAGATGCTCATCCAAAAATATACCCAGAAATTTCAGACATCCTGTTCTTTGAATGTTGGTATTTTCGATTCTTAGATTAATATCGTCAGTTGGTTGCCTTCTGATGGTTTGACATCTTATATACCTTGTTTTGTCACCATTTAGGTATAAGTTAATGGCAAAGAACCATTTATATAAATTTGAAATTACCTGACTGCCTTCACGCAGCATCGTCGGCATACAGTGTGATTCGCTCTTCTCCAATATAATAGATTAGGTCAGAAATATATAACGAAAATAATATAGGGGCTAGTACACTCCCCTGTGGCACCTCAACGGAAGTTGGCAGTATCTGCGATCTACTCTGTCCAATTCTTACATATTGTTTTCGGCTATGGAAGTATAAATGAAATCATTTCCCAGCTTTTCCTCGTACTCCATACGTATGCAGTTTACCTAAGAGCTTGGAGTGGGACACGCAGTCGAAAGCCTTACTGTGGTCGCAGAATATAACTAGTGGGCAATTTCCACGATCCACTTCCGATGTTATCTTTTCATAGAGTTCTTGACAAGCTGTGATGGTAGATTTGTTTTTGCGAAAACCATGTTGTTGAGGCGGAATCAGTTTGTATTTTTCAAGAAATGGTGTGAGTCTATCTTCCATGCAATATTCAATTATTTTGATAATTATTTTGTTTTATTAATTAATTATTTTATTTTGATAATTTTTAATATTGTTTCTATCTCCTTTTTTGAAGATCGGAATTATTGAAGATATTTTTAAAGTATCCGGATACGTCTCTGTTTCAAAAGAGCAATGAACTATGTCAGTTATTGGTTCGCCTAATTCCGTAGCAAATTGTTTAATCAAATTACATGGTAAATCGTCAGGTCCGCTACTTCTTTTGTTTTTAATTTCTGTATTATCGACATCATTTGCTGTGGAGTATCACTTATGGTCATCTCTTTAATCTTTGTGGCAACCAATTCCGAGGCAGTTTTGAAGAAGTTGTTGAACATGGTTGCTATCGTACTTGGATTATCAATTATCTCGTTGATTTCTTTTAATTCTATTGTAGTCGTGGGTTCTTCTTTATTCGATAGTTGATTTAATATTGGCCACATAGTTTTTTGTTTATTTGGAGAATTTTCAATAATTCCGCAGTAATACTTGTTTCTTGTTTCCCGTAACAGTTTGTGATGTTTTTTCTTTTCCTGTTTATATATGTCTTTCAAAAGTGGATGCTTTTTCTGTAGAACAAAAAGATCTCTTAATTTACAACTGGAAATTTTACATTCATTCAGGGCGGGCAGCCCGGATGGTTAGTGAAAACCGCCCTAGTTGTCCTCCACCCCGACCAGGATTTGAACCCGGGTTTCCTGCATTTAAAGGCTGGTATGTTGCAAACTACACTACCGAGGAGGACAGGCAGACAAGACTAGACAGATAAGACAAGACAGACAAAACTAGAGAGACAAGAATATATAAAGATGTTCGGGGGAAGCTCTCACTAAACCCCTTATTCCACTTTGGCTTTTAGTATGCTCACCCCGGTATCGCATATTTTGCATTCATTCAGGGTGGGCAGCCCGGACGGTTAGTGAAAACCGCCCTGGTTGTCGCCTCCCCGACCAGGATTCAAACCCGAGTATCCCGCATTGAAAGGCGGGTATGTTGTCAACTACACTACCGAGGAGGACAGACAGACAAGACTAGACCGACAAGACAGGCATCACTAGACAAACAACATTGGACAGACAAGACTAGACAGACAACACTAGACAGACAAGACTAGACTGTGCTCTGGAGAACACTTTGCACATACCGAAATAAGGACACATGGGGACACGCGTTCCAAATTATAAGAAGTAACATTAAAATTCGGCCGCAAAATCTTGTGCCAAATGCCTATGGAAGGAGTACGTCAGGTAGCGGACGTACTATTCCCGAAACATACACTCTTTAATTGGGTACAACCTGAAGTTCACACAACGCCCCCCCCCCTTTACGGAAGTGGAACTATCGCTGGCGAGTAAACGAATTAGAAATTGCAGAACACCGGGTCCCGATGGCATACCACCTAAGATTGTCAAGTTAACCGTTAGACATCAACCTAAATTCGTCTTAGACGTAATGTTAACTGCCGGGAACTTCCCAGTCATATGGAAACGTGCAAAACTCTCACTAATTAGAAAAGGAGATAAACCGATAGGAGATCCCACATCCTACATACCCATCTGCCTATTGGATGTGTCTGGTAAGCTACTTGAGCAGCTCTTGCCACCAAGGCTTAAAGGAGAGATTGAGGCGGGAGGCGGTATGTCCGAAAACCAATATGGGTATAGAGAAGGTAGATCCACCATCAATGCCTTAAGCGCTGTCCTAGAGATCGCAGAAAAGACTAAAAGCGGAACCCAGAGCACCAGTCGTATGTGTGCCCTACTAACATTTGATGTTATAAATGCTTTTAAGAGCGCATCCTGGAAGCATATCATGGACAGCCTGACAAGAAGGGGTATATCTCCGTACCTGTTGCGCATGTTAAGAAGCTACCTCAGCTGTCGAAGCATTATACTGCTAGGAGACCAGGAAAAAGAAGAGCGACAAATCAACACTGACGTCCCACAAGGTTCGATACTAGGCCCTGTGGAACGTGCTATATGACGAAGCACTTACCATGAGGCTGCCATTAGGGGCCACCGTAATCGGCTCCGCAGACGATATCGCACTAGTTGTCACAGCAAAGACAGAGCAAGGCTTAATGCGACCGGAAAAACAAGCAACAGAGATGGTCAGCGCGTGGATGAAGTCGAAGAACCAAAGTCTAGCTCCAGAAAAAATCGAGGCTGTCCTCCTCACAGGCCTAAGACAACTTAGCCCTGTAAAGTTTAAAATGGAAGAGGCAATTATAACACCAAAAGAAACGCTCAAATTCCACGGAGTAGTGATCGATAAAAGGCTATAATTAATGGCGCACATTACCGAAGCAGCAGGAAAGGCAGTGATAACACTAGCAGGCATTCAGCAGCTCATGCCAAACGTAAGGGGGCCTAAGAGCAGCTCTCGGAAAATACTTAGTTCGGTAGTCCAGTCTACCATGTTGTACGGAGCTCCAATATGGGCCAAAGAACTAGCCAAGAAACGAAATCTCCACCAACTCGCAACCGTCCAGCGGAAAATGGCTCTACGTGCATTCAGCGCTTACCGGGCAGCCTCAAAAGAGGTCGCCCATGTCATCTCGGGAATACCCCCCATAGACTTGCTCGTAAAAGAGCGGAAAAAGCTGCACGATGCAAATTACTGCAAACAGGAAAAACAACTGGCCAGAGAAGAGCTTATCGAGGAATGGCAAAAAAGATGGCAGCTAAGCGACAAAGGACAGTGGACCCAAGTGCTAATCCCAAATATATCGTCCTGGGTAAATAGAAAATTCGGCGAAACTAGATACTACCTTTACTACCTTACTCAAGTACTGACTGGCAGCGGCAGCTTTAGGGATTATCTCTTCAAAATTGGCAGAGCAACATATCACCTATGTGTTTACTGCCGGCAAACAGATAGTGTAAATCACACTATCTTTGATAGCTGGAGGGGGGAAACTGAAAGAGAAGCAGTCGAAAAAGTCATGGAAGAACCCTTTAGCGCCAGAACAATAATCCCATACATGCTAAAAGGAAAAAAAAACTGGGACAATGTTAACGGACTGATTGCACCAATAATGAAAGATACAGAACACGATGAGATGCAGTCCAAAAGGGGAAAAAAGGAGGAAAGAAAAACAACATGTAGACTAATTTAAAAAAAAAATACCATCCGTCACTCCGAGGTTATGCGATAAGCGGGTCCAGAGTGTACGGAGGTGATTCGAGGGGGTTCACTTGTCTGGAAAAGTTATTTTATTAACACCAGCTACGCCCTTTTAAAGGTCGTCAAAAGCGTGTCTATATTGACATCGATCTCGGTTGGGTTACCTCTGGGAAGCGTTTTGGCCCCTATCTTGTGTTCTATATATGCACCAGATCTGGTAGGCTATATTCGAGAAGACCATATATGCGGATGATATCAGTATAACTGTATAATTATTGTGTCTAATGAAAAAACGGGCGAATTGTAACAAGAAGCGAATGAAACAATATGAAAGTTATATACATGGTTCTCCGCCAATAACCTATTTTTAAATGGATAGAAAACAAGGTATATTATATGCCAAACAGTAAGGAGAAAACGAATAGCGGATCGATCTATCATTAACAATCGGACATTGTAAGATAGAGAGAACCGGATCAAATTTTTTGGCATACTACTAGAAGAGAATTTAAACTGAAATATAATGGCCGAATACATAATGAATAAAACTAATTGCAAAGTATATCTTAAGTTTTATCGAAGTAAGTTAATTACTGAAGTGTATGGCATATTACTGAAACCGACAATTTTAAACGTGTACCAGCTAAGACCATACCAATCGCATACCAGCAATTTTTAAAGAAGAAAGAACCTACAAATCAATTAGAAAAAAACGTTTCTAATTGAAAAATGCTATTCCAGCATAGAAGATTAGACCGTCAAGACTAGACAGACAAGACTGGACTGACTAGGCAGACAAGAATAGACTGGATACTGGATAGACAAGGCTGTTTGTTGTTTTATAAAGTATTAAGGAACTTTATATAGGACACAACTTCTTTATTTTCCTTACATCGCATAAATAGGTCATGTAGGGCATTGATCCCCAGTATCTTAGATTAAGAAAAACACGGAAAATGTACATTCAAAGTTGACATATATTTACACAAGTGATGGCAAAATTGTTTTTTTAGGCTACGGTTTGTTATGGTTGAAGCACACTTCATCTTTCCGAACCGTTCTTATCCTTTTCGTGCCTTTGTAGATTTTTAAAGTTAAAAAATTAGGAATTCATTCTTTAATGAACAATTTATATTGTCACAATAATATTTGTACACAATTATAATTTATATTGTCACAATTTATGAAGTCGTGTCCCTTATAAAATTCCTTAATATATCGTAAAACAGCAAACCGCCTTGTCTGTCCAGTCTAATCTTGACATGAAAGAATATATCGACCGTTCTAAATGAATGACCGTTCTTTATGAAGGACGGTTCATTTTAACCCGGTCATTGTGACCGGTCCAAACGATCACTTGAAATGATATTGAGCAACATTCGTGTTTTCCTTATTTCCTTGCCAACCCCAAAATTAAAATTTAGAAGCGGAGCTTGAGGTTGTCTTTGTTGTGCTGATTTTTGAGAATTAATTTGAAAATAAATTTTTTCACTAATATTGGTCAAGTATATACTTGTTATATTATATTTGTTGACTATTGTAAGGTAAGTATTGGAGAAACCAATACTTACAATAATCAACAAATTCATCTTATACATAAAAAATAAGGAAAAACTCGAAATATTGGGATGTCTGAACAAGTATTATGGGATGTCTGATACAAGTATATCAAAGAAGACTAATTATTATTTTCGTTTAGTTTGCCTGATTTCTCTTCTGGTCTAGATAATTAAATTAGACAAATAAGAAAAAAATACTAGTTCAACTATCTAATAGTTAATACAAGACAAATAAAAAAACTTATTTGACTAGTTTAACTATCTAAGTAATCTAATACATTTTAAATCTAATATAAGTCTTATAATATAATACAGTGGACTACCGTATAACGCGAATTCAGATAACGCGAATTATTTTTTGCTTTACTACTAAGTAAAAATAGATTATTTTCCTTTTTTTATTTTTCTTGTGCAAAAGAAATAAACAGTATCTTCTTCTTTCGAATAGGCCTACTTTGGACCACGCTTGTTCAACTGTTGGGCTTTGACCTTTGCCCAGTATTGTCGCATATTCTGCCGGTATAACTCCTTTCTCTCTTCTGTCCAGGGTGCACCTTTACTTCGAGGTTTTTCCTGAAATCCACGGACTTCCTTCAGGGTGCGTCTCACAGACTGTCTGTTTTTGAGATCTGTTATTCCCAGTTCTTTAATATCCTTCTGGGTCTCTGTCAACCAAGTGGTACGAAGCTTCTTGTTTTGCCAGAAGGTGAACAGACGGTTGGTTAGTCGCTTTGGAGGCAGTCTTGCAACGTGGCCATAGAAAGCTACCCTTCTTTTCCTTGCACAGTCAGAGAGCATCTCAATATGTTCGTAGAGCTCAGAGTTATGCCGTCTTCGGAATTCCCCATCTTCCTTCACCGGGCCTAGGATCTTCCTGAGGATTCTCCTCTCTCTGATTTCCAATTTCTCTATTAGACCCTTCGGTTCAAGGAAAGACACCCCATGGCATACAGGGCTTCTGGTCGTAAGACTGATGTGTAGTGCTTAAGTTTCAGGTTGCGTGACAGGCATTTCTTATTGTAAGTGTTCTTAGTCAGCCGATAGGCTAGTTCTAACTTGCTAACTCTCTTGGATAATGATGCTCTTTCTGATAAGTTGGGTTCAATTTATTCGCCGAGATACTTAAATATCTCAGTCCTCTTGATGTTTCCCTGTTCTAGTAACATCTCTCTGTTTGCTTCTCTGATGTTGGTGAAGAATTCTGTTTTCTCCAGCGACACTTGAAGACCCACCTTGGCAGCCTGTTTTCTGAGGCAGTTTACCTGCATTGTTGCCATCTACAGGCAATCTACAACCAGTCTAGATACCACTCTGAGCACCCAAATTGTTCAGTTCCTTGCGCCATTCTCTCATAACCTTTTCGAGGACAAAGTTGAAGAGAAGTGGGAAAGTCCATCTCCTTGTCTCACTCCAGTTTTTATTTCGAAGCTTTCTGAAATCCCGCCTCTAAATTTAACCTTGGAATGGGTTTTGGTCAAAGTATCTTGGATTAGTCTGCGGGTTTTGTTGTCTAGTGCTAGTTCCTGGAATACTTTGATAAGCGTTTCTCTATCAATGGAATCGTAGGCCTTCCTAAAATCAACAAAGGTGACAACCACCTTGCGGTTTCTCATCTTGGAGTATGCAAGTACAGTTTATAGATTGAGAATCTGTTCAACACAGGGTCGGGTCTTCCTGAAGCCCCCTGATATTCTCCCAGTGACTATCCAACTTGTTTGTAACGCCTTCGAGAGAATCTTGTATGTTACCGGGACGAGAGAAATTCCACAGTAGCTGTTTAGATCCGTAAAATCTCCCTTTTTGTGAATCGGATGGATCAGAGCAGGTTTCCAATCAGGTGGTAATTTTTCTGTTCCCCAGATGTCCTGGATGATCTCGGTTAGCTTGCACACAGCATTATTTCCAGCACCTTTCCACAGTTCAGCAACGATAGAGTCCTCTACAGCAGCCTTATTATTCTTAAGAAGTTGAATGATCTGGCCAACTTCTTCCAATGAAGGGGGAAGCGAGTCCGGGTTTGGTGTGGTTTCTTTATAGTCGAAGTCTTCGCTGGGTGGGTCACAGTTGAGTAGATTTTTAAAGTACTGAGCCAACAGGTGGCAGATGTCCTTGTCGTTATAAGCCAGTTTGCCTTGTGAGTCTCTGAAGTGGAGGCTTAGCGGAGCGTATTTTCTGAGTGCCTGCTTAAAGGTTCCAACGAAATCTCTGGAATTAGTCTTAGCAAAGCTCTCTTCGATTTGGGTTACTTGGTTTTGTGTGAAGGTTCGTTTGGTTCCTCGAATTATCTTGGCTGTAACCTTTCTTTGTTCCAAAAATGTAGGCCAATTTTCCTTGGTCTTTTTATTTTCACCCAGGCTTTCTGTCTTTGGGCTATTGCATTGTCACAGTTTTCAGTCCACCACGGATGCTTCCTTCTTCTAGCGAGAGGGGCGAGTTCATTGGCCGCCTTGACAAGAGTCTCCTTCAGATGGTCCCAGTTGTTTAGGTCTGTGTTGTTCAGTCTCTGACTTAGTTCTTGACTGTTCTTGAGTCGCTCGACGTCAAATCTTACCATTTTGGAGGTTCTGTGTAATCTAGTGTTTCTAGGCTGGAGTCTTATTTTGATATTTGAGAGGTAGTGTTCTGAGTCCAGATTGGCGCTTTTTAGTACCTTCACGTTTTGTATTTCCTTTTGAGTTTTTCGTGAAATGGCCACATGATCTATCTGAAATTCACTCAGGTGAGTATTAGGTGAAATCCAAGTCTTCTGCTTCCTTGGCAAGTGTTTGAAGGCTGTAGACTTCATGATCAAGCGAAAAGTCCTACACCGATCCACCAATCGTTCTCCGTTGCGGTTGGTTCGCTTATGCGCCGGAGTTCTTAGTTTATGTCCGGTGATTTCGGGATGCTCCGACTCATCCTTAAAGCATGTTGGTGCGGACTCCCCAGAATCCGAAGGTCCGCTAACGTCACCATAGGTGACGGTGGATTGGTTACCACCGGGGGTTGTGCATGTAGCGAGATTTTCCTTCATGCTCAGTTAAAGAATATTCTTCATGGGACAGTAGCGAGTCACTGTCCAAGATACTACCCAAGTTGTTATCTTGGGAGGCTTATTATTCGGGGTTGTCACCCGTAGACAGGTCGCCTTCACTACGGCTAAGAAGTCCTATCCACCCCATAAACAGTATCTATTATTCTTATTTTGTCATTACAATTAATTTTCAATATCCAAGATTATTTTGTAGATTTTAAATTATAAAAAAATTGTCTAAGGGGCCCAAACATTATTTTTTGCCCTGGGCCCCGCACTTGCTAGGGACGGCCCTGTATAGCGCCATAAACAGTTTCGTATAACGCGTAAGATAAATTTAACATTTTTACTCATTTTATGTTTAGAGAAGCAAATGTATAAACATAAGTATCTGTTGTTTACATATGAACAATGGTTTAGAAACATTCTTAAACTCGCAACAATTGGTCTGATAATGTGTGTTCCGTATAACGCGATTTCCAGTTACGCGGAACGTATCCCTCGCGTTGTATAGAGTCTAATGTATATAAAATAATCTTTTTATGATATTTTGTTGCAAAGAAAATATATGAATATCAGAAATAATAATAAAAATATGATAATAAAAAAATATGATTCTGTTAAGCGTATGTATAATTTATCTATAAATAAAGTGATAAAAGCTATAACAATGGGCCATGTAAAGTGCATTGATGCTCGTAAAATGCTCGAGGATTATTAAAACGGTGGTAATTGCGTTACGTAATGATCAAAACAACGCCAACGCCGCTAAGTAGATCTGACAGCGGCGCTATTTCAGTATGGCAACAGCGTCCGCAAACGCCATAACAGTGACGTCAGTGTCAAAATACTCATGGATCTGATAAAAGTAATTTCAATTGGTGCGAATTCAAGAAGAAATTAGTTTGTAGTTTTATTAATTAAAGTTTAGTTAAAATATTTCCAGTGAGGTATATAAGTGTGGGAAACCGGCGTGAAATTAGTTATGATGGAATCCGTGCAAAACATAAATATAACTGTATAGAGAGAGAAGAAAAGAAACAGTAATTGAGAATCCAAATGATTTACAAAAAGTTTTTATGATCTGTAACTGAGAGAAATTAGTGGGTGTGATTTGTATATCTTATCTTCAAGCATATGCTTTAATCTGTTTCAATTCAAATGTATGGAAATGGTTATGATAAAGGAGCCAAGTAAAATGTGTTTGAAATCGAAAAGCTGAGAAACAAAGTCTTTAAAACCCATCGAAAATGGGCAATAAAAATAGCTGCTGTTCCTATTCAAGTCCTCAACCTAGTCACAGAGTAATAATTCCAATAGAAGATGGCTTACATGAAGGCGAAAGCAGTGTCAACAATCTCCAACATATTAGTGAGCGAGAAGAAGCTGATGGAGATGCTGACCCTTCTCAAGACCCAATGGCTAAAACGATTTTCATGGAACGTTCCAAAGCAGCTCTAGAGAATGGTTTGATTCGCAGGAAAAGCCAACACCAAATCGCTGACTTAAGACCTTTGAAGAAAAGCAGCTCTTGTTCCACTATCTACTTAGATGACAGCACAGTCTCACAACCGAATCTCAAAAACACAGTGAAATGTGTTGCTTTAGGCATTTATTATCATATTAAAAACAGGGATTCTGAGAGGCAAATTGAAATCTTTGATGAGAGAATGCATCCGTTAACCAAGGAGGCTGTCGGCGATGACTACGATAAACACAATCCTGAGCACAGACAAATTTATAGATTCGTGAGGACACTTTTTAACGCCGCTCAACTGACTGCTGAATGTGCTATTATTACTTTAGTATATTTAGAAAGATTATTGACTTACGCCGAATTGGACATAGCACCTTCCAATTGGAAAAGAATTGTATTAGGTAAGAACAGTTTTTATTAATGTAATGCTAAATGAGTAGCAAATGTGTAAATTTACTAGTCAGTGTATACATTTAACTTAGATTTTAGTTATTATAAGAATAATATTCCTAGAAATGTAACTACTATACAAATGACTTACTAGACAATGTATACATTTGCTGCTGCAGATAGGTAAAAGTGGCAAGTGAATATTATAAAAAAATGGATTTTAATAAATAATGGCAACATGTGATACATACAGAATTTGCTTGATTTTCATGAAAAATTTGGTGATTATGATTTTTAACTGTAAATTGCTGCTATGATGATTTAGGTACTCTGACCCACTTGTTTAGTTATTAAAAATATGTCTTCAATATTATCATTTCCTTGAACAATTTTACTTAAACAGATAATGCATTTATTTATTGTGAATGTATTACACATTATGTATTAATGTAGCACACATTTACCCTAACATATACACTGACTAGTAAATCTATACATGTACTGATTAATTGCAATTTCTGCAGCATCTCAATTATACAATTGAATTCTAAAATATACCATTTTATTTGTTTCCATAATTAGGACCTAAATATTATTAATAACAAGGTTTTTTTAATTTAAGTACCACAAGTTCCAGGTTCAAATCCTGGGGCCAGAACTATCTGAGGGCCAATTACTACCCACTTTACCCCTATTTGGTTTTTTTTTGGTTTGTTAAATATTTAACCCTTTCGCTGCGAATTACTTTTTTGAACTGATGTGATTGTGTCCTCAATATTCTAAACATTATAGTCCGTGCGGAATACTTTTATAACTTTCTATTATTTGCAATAATTTGTTGCAAATATTACCAAATTTTCAAAAACCAAGAACCCTCTTTGATTTGATTTTTGTTGATTTGTGACAAAGTTTGCAAAATTCTTTTGTTTTATGTCAAAATTTGACGAAAATGTAAAAATAATTGGCAAATATTGCCAAATTTTCAAAAACTAAAATCTCTATTTGAAGCAAAATTTGTTTTGTTTTGTTGATTTGAATTGACAAACCTTGCAAAACCTTCTTTTGTTTTGTGTCAAAATTGGACGAAAACGTCAAAATAATTTTCAAATATTACCAAATTTTCAAAAAACATAATCTTTATTCAAATCAAATTTTGTTGATTTGAGTTGACAAACTTTGCGAACTACTTTTGTTTTAATTTAAAATTGGACGAAAACGTCAATCAAATTTGCAAAAATTGCCAAATTTTCAAAAACCAAAATCTCTATTTGAAGCAAATTTTGTTTTTTGTTGATTTGAGTGGACACACTTTGCAAAATTCTTTTGTTTTATGTCAAAATTGAACGAAAAGGACAGAATAATTTGCAAGTCTAGTCTTGTATATCTTAGTCTTGTCTCTCCTTGCTTTGTCTGCCTTCGTCTTGTCTGACCTAGTCTTGTCTGTGCTAGTCTTGTATGTCCTAATCTTGTTTGTCCTAGTCTTGTTTACCATAGTCTTGTAAATCCTAGATATATGTATGTATGTCCTATTCTTGTCTGTTTTAGTCTTATATATCCTAGTCTTGTATGTCACAGTCTTGTTTGTCCTAGTCTGGAATGTCTGTCTTGTATGTCCCAGTCTTGTCTGTCCTTGCCTTGTCTGCCCTAGTCTTGTCTATCCTAGTCTTGTACATCCCAGTCTCATCTGTCCTAGTCTTGTATGTCCTAGTCTTATCTCTCCTAGTATTGTATATTGTAGTCTTGTCTGTCCTAGTCTTGTCTGTCCTAATCTTGTCTGTCCCAGTCTTGTCTGTCCTAGTCTTGTATGCCCTAGTCTTGTCTGTCCTAGTCTTGTCTGTCATAGTCTTGTATGTCCTTGCCTTATTTGTCCTAGTTGTGCTTATCCTAGTCTTGTATGTCCTAGCCTAGTCTAGTCTGTCCTAGTCTTGTCTGTCCTAGTCTTATCTGTCCTAGTCTAGTACGTCGTAGTCTTCTCTGTCCTGGTCTTGTCTATCATAGTCTTGTATATCCTAGTCTTGTCTGTCCTAGTCTTGTATTTCCCAGTTTTGTCTATCCTACTCTTGTATGTCCTAGTCTTGTCTGTCCTATAGTTCAATTTTTTTAAGAATGCAGTACAGGAAAGATAGGGCTTATTTGACCTTGTTCTCTGATTGGCTTAAATCAAAGAAAAGTTTACACTGACGATATTTACTTCTCCATCTCAACCTCTTTTCTCTCTTTCTTTTCACATACATATGCACCTGTTAGTTGTCAATGGCTGCCGTGTCACTTCACAATTGTCATCTGATCTGTTTGTTTCATTTAGATTTTTTGCGTTTTTCTCCATTTATTTGTTAGTATTGTATAAGTTATTCAATAATATTAAGATATTCAATCAAACCATTAATAAATTACCAATTTTATATTCAAGTAACCATATTTGAATTTAGCGCCAAATTTTGTATCTAGATTGAACATTTATCATAGTGTAAATTAGGTTTCTAGTTACTGCATTCTTAAAAAAAAAATTGACTATATTCTTGTCTGTCCTGGTCTTGTATGTCTTAGTTTTGTCTATCCTAGTCTTGTATGCCCTAGGCTTGTTTGTCCTAGTCTTGTATATCTCAGTCCTGTCTGTCCTAGTCTTGTCTGTTCTAGCCTTGTATATCCCAGTCCTGTCTGTCCTAATCTTGTCTGTCCGAGTCTTGTATGTCTTGTCTGTCCTGGTCTTGTAGATCCCTGTCCTGTCTGTCCTAGTGTTGTCTGTCCTAGTCTTGTATGTTCTAGTCTTGTCTGTATAGTCTTGTCCGTCTAGTCTTCTCCGTTTAGTCTTGTCTATCCAGTCTTGTCCATCTAGTCTTATCCGTCTAGTCTTGTCCGTCTAAACTTGTCTATCTTGTCTTGTCTGAAAAAATTCAAGTTGAAACAACTTCATGTTGCGACAAATTCATGTTGCGCTTCGTTTTGCAACTTCATGTTGCAACAACTTCATGTTGAACCGCCTTCATCGAAACAATCTATCTGGTTTCAACTACGAGTAGAGATTGTTTCGTCTCGAATCCTCATTTCATCTTTAAATTCACTTTGAACATGTTGCGACAACTTCATGTTGAAACAACTTCATGTTGCGGCTTCGTATTGCGACAACTTCAAGTTGCAACAACTTCATTTGGACTTGAATTAGACTACAAACTTATAATAAATACAGTCAAACTTTCCTAAGTCTAATTGCCATAGTTCATAAAAAAAAATTGTGTTATAGAAAATTCGAGTTAGAGAAATATTTAACTACAAAATGAGTAAAATACACTTTACACAATTTATTAAAAGTAAATATGTATATATTTATTAACAAAAAATTGATAATTAATTTATTAGTAATTTTTTATTACATTTTTATACAACATTTTCGGCTTTGTTCAGAATTTCTTCGAGGTTTCTTATAATTGAAGAAAGTGTACTTCGAGGAATCCCAGGAAGTCTTCAGCAATCACTTTTTTCTTTTTAATACCTTTGTCAACTTCACTTATCAACCTCACTTTGTTAGATAACGACATCGTAATGAGTTTTCTTTTCTGGCCATTCATATTTGCAATTCTAACGGCAGAGGTAGGAAGAAGGAATGAGTTCAAACTCTAAAATCAGTAATATATAGCACCTTTACTATAACTATAAACAAAATGCGGTTTATGATAGGTAATATCCGGCATCATAAATTTTGGAGTATTCAGCGCTTAAAAAATTTGAATTTCTGAAACAAATTTTTTTTGGAAAATTCGAGTTAAGGAAAATTCGAGTTATGGAAGTTAATTTATATGTAAAATGCTATCTAAACGTACGGATTTCTAAAAAAATTGGAGTTATAGAAAAATTGGAGTTATAGAAGTTCGAGTTATGGATGTTCGACTGTAAGTGGAAAATAGAAAACACAATCTAATCCATCTAGTGTCTAGTGCAATTCAGTTAGCATTGTAGAGAATGCATTAAATTAAGTACATTTTAATCTAGTAGACTACATAGACAAGACAAGAAAGAGACAATTCTAGATTCAGACAAGAAGAAGACAAGACTAGACAAAACTAAACAAGACTAGACATAAAAAATAAATATATGGTAATCCGCACAGTTTATAATTATTTTTTGGGATTTTTTGAAATATTCATCTTTCCAACGATAAGACCCTAGGTGCAGGGGAGTCCCGAATCTCTCATCCAGGTCAACGCAACGCTCCAATGAGAGTGTATATATTTATTAATCTCTTTGTTATGTTTAAAAAGCCTTTATTCGTAAAGTCGGTAGACTGCTATAGCAGTCCATAGCATCTGGCCGCAAAATCAATTGTACTATAATATAACAGTACATAGCACCTAGGCGTCAAATCAATTGAACTGCTATAGCAGTCCATAGCAGCGAAAGGGTTAAACTAAATGTATAAAATTATGATAAAAATACTACACCATACACATACACTTACACCAATTGCACTGCTTACCCATAAAATATTAAAAATGTCAAATACGTATTAATTTCTGCCAACGAACTTGCAAACCGCAACATGTCTACCTGTTTTCCATGTGTCAACACTGCAGTAATTTCTTAACCATGTATTGAAATAAGCCACCGTCCTCCTGTGCATGGCTCTGACAAAGCCATCACAGTAAAAAATCTGCCTAAAAATAGTGAACTCGACTCGACATCCGAAAGGGTACACAATATATTCAAAAGATTATCTAAGCCATTTATTTACCAAATATTTATTGAATAATATACAGTTTATTAAATCATTATTTTTATTTCAATGATATGCCGGTCCACTTATTATGCCGAACAACAATGCAGAAATTAGCATGAAACCTGTCATTTTGTTCCATTTGTAAATTGGATTTATTTATTTAACATTGGATTTCTTTATGGAAAAATTGTCAAGAACAAACAAAAAATTGTGTCACGTTGTTTTGAGTGCAAAAATTAACAAACCAAATATGTGCGAAAAACACAATTTAAAAATAACTATATTGTTTTTTTTTTGTTTGATAAATATTTTCTAAACTAATTGCGAAAAATTATGATAAATATACTGGCAAATTTACATCACGGGCATTGTTTCCCCATTTAGATGAATTGTTAAAATCACTTAGAAAACTTTTAAAAGTTATAAAAGCCATAAAAATGTCCAAATATAATTTCTGCTAACGAACTTCAACATCTGCAAACTGCAACGTGTCTTCCATATGTCAGCACTGCAATAATTTCTTAACCATGATTCCCAATGTTCGCCTGTTAATACGTTGAATGCCAAAAGTTATAAAAGCCATAAAAATGTCCAAATATAATTTCTGCTAACGAACTTGAACATCTGCAAACTGCAACGTGTCTTCCATATGTCAGCACTGCAATAATTTCTTAACCATGATTCCCAATGTTCGCCTGTTAATACGTTGAATGCCAAATGACTTGCTACGGCGCCATGACTTGCCCCGGCGCCATAACTTCACATGCATGCCCACGGCGCCAATTTAAATGATCTATTTACAGTAATTCTGGCTTCGCCGGTCATGGGTGACCCCCACGTGTTAAACTACACTGGCGGGAAAAAAAATTTAGTCATTTGTCACTTAAGAAATTTTAACTAAGACTGGCCTAATAAGCAGAGACCCAGATCCGGCCGAAAACGACTCACCACCCAAAGAGATGACCGTTTTTTGGTGCCCGCAAGTTTGAGAAATAGAACATCTTCTTCGGTTATGCTACGAAATCAACTTCAAGAAGTTAGAGATGTCAATGTTAGTGAATGACCGTTAGAAGAAGGTTTCATGCTGCTGGATTATCTTGTAGAAGGATAGCTACAGGTCCACCATTACTATGCCGATATCGGATTGCAAGATTGGTTTTTGCCAGAAATCATTTAGCATAGAATAATGATGATTGTTTTTGCCTCACTGGGCCAGACTTATGTCGACGAGTATGGAGAAGACGGTATGAGTATAAGATAAGAATATATAATGATAAGAATGGTATGAGTTGGGACGACGTATCCGAACGCATACACCAGCTCCAAAAACTACTCAGGATCTAAGAGAGTTAATTTAATTGAAAGTATGCCCCTTCGCTATTAAGGTTATTAATGATTATCCTTTTTAATTTATGTTAAGTTTGTTTTTAAGTTTCTTAGTTCCTCATAACAAAAAATCAAACTTCATTTTAAAGGTAAATCTGTTGCATTTTTATAATAAATCATAAACCAAAAAATAAGCTTTCCAATTCAATTCTGAATATTTAATTTAGCCAACAAATTTATTAATTTTTAATATATTTTGCATTATAAACTTTACACGGAAGATTCCACTAAAGCATTATATTATTCGCAATTTCTTAAGTGATCTAAATTTTTTGCTCGCCAGTGTATTTACTATTTTGGTTTTATTCAAAGACGCTTGACGTTTCCTTTCTTTGGTAACTAATTGTAAGCACCGTTACTACAAATCAAACAACATCTTTATATGATAATAGTAAAACTTATTTTACTTACTTTAAAACAACTTATTTTAAAACATCAAAAATGAAATAGTTTACTGTGTTATGTCAGAATTGTTCAGACAATAATACGTTTACATACAAGTTAAACTCTTTAAAAGTTGTGTGGAATTCTTAAATCGGGGCCGGAAGGGTGAAATTACGTGCTTATAGAAATGGTTGTACTTGTTGGGGCTACGAATACATCCCCTCTGAAAATATGTTTGATATTTTATTGGCGATCGATCAAAAATCCTCACGCGTTCGAAATTATTGTCACCATTGGCATACATAGACACGCAAGACTATATAAACAGGAAAAGAAAACTAATATTTGATAGATGTATAAAACTAAAAACTATTAATACTTGAAAAAATTACAGACATGGATTGTAAGTAGAAAACTGAAAAAGCTAGACCTGTTTCTTTCAGCAGAGTTTCACAATTTTTGTCTGCCGACTTTTATCTCCCTAGTTTTAAAGGTTTAAATTGGGAGTCTAGGATTGTCGGATACCCCGGTTCCTGGGATTGTGCCGATTTTGCGTCTAAAATCCCCGAGTTTCGGAGACGTCGAATGTCCCGGATTGAATCTTATCTGCATGGTTTGAGTGGTTTATGTTGATAAGTCTAAGAGTTTGTCGGATGTCCCGGTTTACTGGGATTGAAACGATTTTGCGTTTCAAATCCCTGTGTTTCTGAGGCGACAAATTTCCCGGAATAAATCTTATCTGCCTAGTTTTAATGGTTTATATTGATGAGTCTAGGATTGTCGGATGTCCCACTTCTCTGGGATTCTCCCGATTTTGCGTCTCAACTCCCTGTATTTCGGAGGCATGGAATATCTCGGATTAAATCTTATCTGCCTAGTTTTAATGGTCTATATTGAGGAGTCTAGGTCCCGGTTTTCTGTGATTGTACCGATTTTACGCCTCAACTTCCTGTTTTCGGAAGCGTCGAATGTCCCAGATTAGTCAAAGCTATGTTTATATTGATAAGTCCAGGATTGTCGGATGTCCCACTTTTCTGGGATTGTCCAGATTTTGCGTCTCAACTCCCGGTATTTCGGAGGCATCGAATATACCAGATTAAATCTTATCTGCCTAGTTTTAATGGTCTATATTGATGAGTGTAGGTCCATATTGATGAGTGTAGGTTTTCTGTGATTGTACCATTTTACGAATCAAATTCCTGTGTTTCGGAAGCGTCGAATGTCCCGGATTAATCAAAGCTATAAAAAAGCTATTTTTTGTTGTTAACAGTTCTTCAATATTTAGCGCTTACTAAACTCTACTAGCATTGGTAAAGTGATTCAATTGCTAATCTATGGTGATAACTGTAATTACACCGTGAATTCATACTACTGTTAGTAACATTTTTTTCTCGTAGCACCTAATTCAAGCAACAGATGAGAAATACGTTTACAATCTTTAATGGTAGATAAATAGTCTTCCAACAAATGTAAATTTGGAAAGGAATTATTATGAACTCTATAATTACTATAAACTTAGAATATAATATATATAAACTATATTCAACCTTTCCAGAGCTCTATAACATTAATGAGTCTTTTTAGGACTACACACTTTAGACTATATTGGTAAAACCATATTAAATTATCATTTAAATCAAAGTCTCAAGTCTCTCTCACTAAATGTCAAATAAAAAATATCTAACCCCTAGTTATCCTAACTATAGTTATATGTGGGTTTCAAGTAAGTGTTTTACAAATTATTATTCATAAAAGCATATTCATAAAATTCATAAAAAAAAAAACTGATGAGAGATAAATCTTGAAAGTGTCTCAAAAACTTTTTACTAAAAACTTAAAAAAACAATGTTATTTTTCTGGTTTTCGTTGAGTGCCACAAAGGTGGACTGAAAGCTAGTAAATAACTGGCAAATATCACATGAGATTTGTTTTGGTAGTCTTAAAAAAGACTCAATAATGTTATAGGGCTCCGGAAAGGTTTTTTCGGACGAAAGGCTGTGTTCCGACTTTATTAAGTTTATGCGATTATCTATAATGTAGTATGGTTTTACCAATATTCCATATTACTGGTTAACATAGAATTACACAATAGGAAAAGCGAAAAATAAAATAGTGAAAATTGCGTGTTTGTGCCGGTTTGGAATGTCAAAATATAACCCTTACTGCCACGTTTTGTTTGTCAAGTTTTGAATAATTATATTTTTTAATTTCCAATAATCATTAATTTAAATAACAATGTTTAAGCAATGTTTGTGCTCGAAACTTTTACATTGCAGGGATCTCGGTTTTGTTTTGAATGTAAGTTTAAATAAAGAAGAATATTATATATATATATATATATATATATATATATATATATATATATATATATATATATATATATATAATATTCTTCTTTATTTGTTTCTTCCAACCTTGGGGTACATGAAATCAAGATTTTTTTTCCTCATCCTTTCAGATATTGTTTCCCTTTCTTTGGCAAACATGTGGATGTGGAACATAACCTACAAGACTTGTGATACGCTTTTGTTTGATTTTAACTTGGAACCTTTGATTCTTATCCTTGGTTGGTGATGCTTTTGGCTGTTTAGTCTTTCAGCGTGGTGCCTGTAATTTGGAGTACTACGAGATCTTTCTCAGGTTCCTTAAACCAAAGGGGTTTTGTGTTTTTGTTACGAAAGTGGTCGAAGATCGTTTTAGTTTATTTGAATTCATTCGGAGGATGTGCACATAAAAATCAATTCTCCGTTTTTTTTATTGTATTCGAGAGTTTTTCAGTCTCTTGGTAAAGATTTTCGTTCCTGACATGAATTAATTTGTTTGAATTTGGGGCCTAAGATTTTGCGTAATATCTCTCTTCCCTTGATCCCCAGCCTTTCAAGCGGTCCTTGTGTGGTGAGAGAGTAGTGAGTTTCGGCTGCATATAAGGCTTCTGTTTTAACTACCTTGTTATAAAGTCCTAGCTTGGTATTCCAGGAGAGACTTCTTGTTACAACTGACCTTCGTAAATTCGAAGGCCAATTCAACTTTATTTCTTCTTGATTTCATTGCCTTTTTCTCCAGCTGATCCATTACTCCTATGAATTTAACTTTGGAGAATGTATTAGTTAGTGTTTCTCTGATTAGGTTTGTAGTTTTGTTATCGAGGTCTAGTTCTTTCTGGACCGAGAATAAGGATTCCCTGCCAATTTCAAGCCAATGAAAGTGATAACATACGATTTAGCCCTTGATTTTTGGTGTTCATGTTATGTTTGAGGTTGATAATTTGTTCTCGACAGGATCTCCCTTTCCTGCAACCCGCTTGGTATTCCCCAAGCTGATGGTCTAGTTGAGGTTCTGCCCTGTGTAGTAGGACTGTGGAGAATATCTTGTATGTTACGTCAAGGAGAGATATCACTCTGTAGTTGTTAGGGTCTGTTTTGGAATCTTTCTTATCAAGTGTATAAGGGCTGTTTTCCAGTCATCTGGAATTCTTTAATGTATCCAAATTTCTTCAAAGATATTTCTGAGAGACTGTATAACATTTTCGTTAACATTCATCCAAAGTTCGGTTGTGATTTGATTTTCTCCCGAAGCCTTATAATTCTTAAAATTCGATTATTATAATAAAATTATTTTTTTGTTAAATAAGTATTCCAATTGAACAAAAAATCTATGAAAGGTAATAAATATGCCACAGTGAATAAATATGCCAATAGTAAAAATTGGTAGTTATATTCCTCTTAGACACTAGAGATAAACGGATTTTACCATTTTCCGAAAATCTAGCTAAGGGAGCTGAAAATTAGGGAAACTTATATCTCAATTTTCAGATCTCTAACATCTCCAGTTTATGTTAGAGATATGAAAATTGGTATTTAAAAACCCAATCAGCTTAAACTTCTAAACCTTGAAGACACACTTGACCAGGTTTAATAAGATTTTAAAATTGTTACGATGGTCGGATAAAATCAGGTTGAAGGGCAGATCCGGCCCGCGGACCCGATAAAACCGAGTCTCTCAAAAATTGATCGAATTGTTTTATAGACAATTTGAGAGGTTTATTCTCCTTGCAACTGGAAGTACCTTACATAGTTTTAAACTTCATTTAATATAGAATAATTTAAAAAAAGATTCAGTCAATTTAGATTTTTTTGGAAAAAGTTTCGGACAAAAATCCGGAAGTACGCTATTTCGCGCAATTTATAATCGCTAATTTTAGGCTTACGTTTCACCAAAACAGAAAAAGGTTATTATTTGTTAGTTTTATACAAATTTCTACGTTTGATGTATTATATAACAATATCCACGACACCTCAAAATTTGCGATTTTTTTAAAAAGGCCTTGAAAAAAATTTGATTTTCGACACCTCTCCGATTTTTACATATTGTTTATCAACACATGCATAATTTTACACAGATTACGCTAATATAAATCATTATGAAATTTAGTTTACAGCAAGTCAGATAATCTTAAAAAACTAACCAAGTTTCAGTCGCCTAAAAACCCAGAGATTTACAGAGTTATCTCAAAATTAAATAAAATTAGCGGAATAGGTTTTGGATTTTCCGAAAGCTTAAAAAAACTGTAAAGTTTTGAAGTATAATTTATTAATTTTGTTTCAAACAATTTTCAATCAAACTAGGTAGACTCTTTTAAAACGACGCATAGTAGGCAAAACTCCCAAAAAGCTGGCCATATTGCAAAAAATTGATTTTTCGGTAATTTAATGTTTCAATGATTGCAATGATACCCTTAACATCATTTGAGATCATTAGTTGAGAGCAGGTAGTGCCCTGAACCACTATTTTTCGTTCTCATTTATAGACGTTAAATACGCCGTAACCGGTGCACTCGACAAAAAAATTTTGAAAAGTGTATAGTTTTTATATCCAGTAACCAATTTAAATATAAAAACATGGATTTTTCTAGTGAATATAAGTATATTCGTTAGTAAATAACTAATCATAAATCTATATCACAACCATGGTTTTTCGATACTTAAATTATTTCACGCTGATAAAAATAAAGGTTTAAAAAAAAGTCCTGCTAGGTCCCGCCCTGTTTTAATAATCCATGGTAGGTTACTTATTTATTCAAAACATGTCTGAAAATTAGCTGCAGAACATTGAGATTTTTGCAATTCTCATTGTAGAATGCGAAATACTCTAATACTGTGAATTTTTATTCGATGTTATATAAATCCTGATCAACAAAATAAAAACCTATTCGTTAAATAAACGAAATGTTTTCTTATTAACAAAATATTAAAACAATATACAGTATACTCTCGATTATCCGGTTGCGGATTATCCGTGCTTTTTTACTTTAATTAATTTAAATATTATAAATATAATATAATTAAATTTCACACTTTCTAAACGATCAATTTATTGTTTTTTCTCTAGTAGCATCGGACCTCGTGCTATGTTATTAAGATTTTTTTTTTAATCTAATAGTTTTATAAATAACTTGACTTTTTATATCATAATTTAATTGTATTTCATTTAGATTATGTACCTTTGGAAGTTTATCTTAGTAACCCTGAGTATTTCATTTTGTCGAAATCTGAATATTTTTGACTACTATCCGTCTTTTTCTATATGGAGGATTCTTTTCTTTTGAAACTAATATCGGATTCGTACTTTGCAAACGCAAATACCCCTAAATAATAGATTTTGTTTGAAAGACATTAATATTCATAAATAGCATTCGCCATTTTGTAACCGCCTTTTTGTTTTTTGGAAAACCAATATCAGATTCGTAATCAGCGATCCCAAAAACCCCCGAGCCAGAAACCATCATCATCAATCAGGCATTTGTGTCTACTGCTGGATATAGGCCTCCTTTAGATTTCTCCATTTCTCTTTATCTTGTGCCTCCCGTATCCAATTTCCAGTGATGCGCTGAATATCGTTGGACCATCGTGTCTGGGGGGACGTCCTCTGCTTTTTAATGCAAGTTGTCTGGGAGGCCATTCGAGTATCCGTTTCGTCCACCTATTATTCGCTACCCTGGCAATGTAGCTGGCCCAGTTCCATTTCAATGTTGTAATCCTTTCACTGCATCTGTATAGCCTGTTCTTTGTCGTATTGGTAGGTTTGGGACTTTATCTCGTAGTGATATTCCTAACATCGACCTCTCCATAGCTCTTTGGCAGACTTGTATTTTTCTGATTGATTTTCGTGTTAGTGTCAGCGTTTCTGCTCCATACGTCATTGCGGGCAATACACATTGGTTGTATACCTTCCGTTTAAGGCATATCGGAAGGTCGGATTTAAAGATATTTTTCTGTTTGCCAAACGCGGCTCAGGTTAAACTAATTCTTCTGGTGATCTTGGTCGTTTGATTATCGCGGGTTATTCCATTTTCATGGCCAAGGTATTCGTAGGAGGGCACCTATTTAATTTCTATATCGTTTACTGAGATATTACCGCTTGCGACGAGGTTGGCCATGAATTAAGTTTTGTTGGTATTTATCTTGAGTCCAACCTTGCGGGAAGACGCGTATATCATCTCCAGCATCCGTGTAGCCTCGCCTAGGTCCTCCGCTATTATGATGTTGTCTGCAAATTTTAGATGGATCAGTTTTTCGCCGTTTATATTGATGTCTTTTGTTTCCCAGACCAATTCCTTACTCATATACTCTAATAACGCCGTGAATAGTTTTGGGGAGATTGTATCTCCTTGACGTACTCCGCGTTTTACTCTGAACTAGTTCGTATTCTCGTGTAGTTTTACGCTGGCAGTTACCTTTTCATAAGATCCTTTTATTAGTGAGGAGTAGCGGTGATCTATTCTACATTCCGCGAGTGCTTCAAAGATTTTATGTTGGTCTATTTGGTCGAAAGCTTTTTCGTAATCTATGAAAACTAGGACCAGTGGCTGGCTTGTTATACTCTATACACCTCTCGATCAGCGTTCTAATCACTTGCAGCAGGTTGTCGAAACCCGCTTGCTCACGCGGTTGATAGAAGTCCAACTTAGGTGTTATGGGCTTCGTTATTATCTTGCTGAAGAGTCTATATATGTGTGGTAGCAGACTGATAGGACGTTAATTTGCTAATGCCTTGGTGTCCTTTGTTTATGATTACCGCATTGTTCCAGTTTGATGGGGTTTCTCCTTTCGCTAAACATGCGTTGAATGGCTATTTGAATGCTTTTATGGCCATTTCTCCGCTAGAAAATTAGCTAGAAAATTAATTGCAAAATAATGATATTTTCGAATTAGGTTAGGTTGTTTCCGATTGGATTATTTGGGATTTTTGTCTACTGTGCGACGTCGAAATTTATAAAATTTGTCTGCGGCAAGCAATAATGTTGAAATCAACTACTCGATTGCATTCAAACTTATAAACTAAGTAATAAGTGTGCAAAGTTTGAATAAAATCCATTGTACACTTATTACTTAGTTTGAATAAAATCCGTTTAGAAATATTGGAGAAAATAGGTTATGCAAATATTTTATTTGAACTTGATTTTATGCGGCTCTCGTAACAATTTTTAAGTCTTACTGTCTATCTTAATATTAGTCTTCATATTACTGACAAGATAATCAATATTTCGTATAAACATAGCTGAGCTGAATTAATTTGACTGATAAAAATCCACGCGAGCGTTGCCGCAAGCTATAGCTGGTCGTAATATAATTTATCTTGATTATAATCTAACCCCTTTTACAAGGTGCGTGAAATATTTCCTTTATTCATTTCCTTTTGTATAAAAGCCACACACCTTTTTGTTGTGCCTTTTCCTTCCGTTAATTTTCTGTAATAGAACTGATGCTTGAAAAATGGCCAAATTTATGGTACTATTCTAAATAGTACCATAAAATTAGAATTCAAAATAATTTCAACAAATTTGTTATTACAAATATTCAATAATATTTAATTGCAAATATTTGTATCATATTAATATTTTATTATAAATTATAATCTTATATTATGTTTTTTTCGACATTTGTTTTTAATATTTACAAAAATTTGTATTTCATAAAATATTGCAAGGAATATTAAATGTTTTTTTTATGATATATTTTATGTATTTTTTGCACATATAATTTTTTATATGGAGTTTTATATTTGTACCTGTAATACATTTTTTTATTAGTTCGAATGTAAAAATTGATTTATTCACGTAAATAAAAAAAAATCTATAAATGCATTTTAAAAACATAAAAAGAGTTATAAAATTTATTAACTTAATTGAAAAAATAAATTCTAGTTTTTATATATGGTTAAAACTAATTTATTTTATCATCATTGCAACTTCATGTTGCATTTACACATCATTTTTGTTACCTGTAACAGTTAGCAGTTTATCTAAATAAATTAATAAATTAGGCAAGGATAAGGATGATCCGATATCTCTCTTATGCCATCTGTATAAGGTTCTTGAAAGAATCACCCTCAATAGAATAATGGGAAAGTTGGAAGCAGTCTTTATTCCACAACAAGCCGGTTTCAGGTCTGGGAAGAGTTGTACATCTCAAGTGCTGAAACTCACACAGCATATTGAAGATGGGCTTGAAAAGAAATATATCAAAGGAGCTGTATTTATAGATCTAACAGCAGCCCACGTCACAGTTAATCACAAACAGCTTATTCTGAAACTATATAAGGCTACCAAAGATTACCAACTAACCTGTTTCATTCGCTACCTTCTTGAAAATAGGAAATTCTTTGTTGAATTTCAGGGGCGAAAAAGCAGATGGAGATCACAGAAGAACGAATTACCCCAGGGTAGCTTGCTCCGACGCTATTCAATATCTACACCAAAGATCAACCATTATCTGAGGGGTCGCAGAGTTTCATTTGTGCAGATGACTGTGCCATTACTGCCCAAGCCAGTTGCTTTGATACTGTTGAGCAGAAGCTGACCAAAGCATTAATAGAACTATCATACTACAAAGAAAATTAGCTGAGACCAAATAATAGTAAAACACAGAGTTGTACTTTTCATCTTAAGAACCAGCAAGCACCCACAACTCTCAAAAGTACCTGGGATGGAGTCATGCTAGACCACTGTATGTTACCAAAATATCTAGGAGTCACCCTTGACCGCTCTTTAACTTATTGGAAACATTGCTTGAACACCAATCAAAAAGTGGCTGCCAGAAATAACATCATAAGGAAGGAAGCTAATTGGCACAACATGATATTATATAAGCACACCCTGGCATCGTCAGAACCTCATCTCTGGCTCTATGTTTCTCTGCTGGAGAATTTGCCCAGTATTGTCCAGATCTAGGCACGCCAAAATAGTCGATGTGGCTTTCAATGATACACTTACCGTATCATCACCGGCTGTCTAAAACCCACTTCACTGGATAAGTTATACAGCTTAGCTGGTATTGCTCCACCTGGCATTCGTCGAGAGATTGCGGCCAATTATGAGAAAAAGAAGGCTCTAACATCTGAAACACACCTCTATATATCAGCCAGCAAATTCACGACTCAAATAAAAAAATAACTTCCTGAAATCAACAGTCTCTCTCGCCGGGACACAAAAGCAATCCCGTGTGTATTTGTGGCAAGCAATGTTTAATAGATCTAGAAGACTGGCTGAAGCCAAGTGAGAAACTACCTCCTGGCTACAGAGAGAAATGGAGTACATGTAGATCACTCAACAGACTACGGTCAGGAGTAACAAGATCTAAAACCACCTTGATAAAATGGAGTTTTCAAGTGGAGTCCTTGTTATGTGAATGTGGGGAAATCCAGTCGACTTCCCATCTGCTCCAGTGTAAGCAGTATCCGACAACATGTACTGTGAATGACTTACTGCATGCCTCACCAAATGCACTAGAAGTTTCCAACTTCTGAGCGGCAGTAACCTAAATGAACTATGTATTATACACTGTGGGATTTTAAATAACTAGACGTCCTTTTTATATCTAATGTTTTAATTGTATCCTTTCATGCTTTTTTTTGCAAATGTAATTGCATACTACACCGCAAAAAACCGTCCAAGCTTTTGTTCTAATCGAAAATTGACTTAGTCAGCGAGCTGTTGCTCGACAAATGGATATGACACGCGCCGCGGTTCGAAGAGTGTTCCAACGTTATGGGGAGACTGGATCCTTTCATCGACGACCTGGTACAGCGAGAAGGAGATTTACAACGGCTCGGGATGACCGTAAAGACCTTAGACATGTAACATCACTAAGAACTCGTCACCTTAATGCTGTTCAACTGCAACAACAGCTCCGCGAAGTACAAACAGTGGCTTTTAGTCAGTGGACAGTAAGACGACGCTGCAGGAAAGTAACTTGACCACTAAGACGCCTGCAGTTTGTCATAAACTAACCCCAGCTTATCATAAAGCACGCCTTCGTTTTGCAACGGATCATGTAAATTGGACGTTGGAACGATCTGGTCTTTTCTCAGATGAGACCGGAATATGCCTCTATGGTAGAGATTGAAGAAGAAAAGTGTACCGGAGACCAAGAGAGTGATTAGCAGAATGCTGCATTGAGGAGCGGACTGCTTATGGACGTGGTTCCTGCATGATCTGGGGTGAAATTTCTATGGGAGCACGAACCGAACCTGCTTTCATCATTAGGGGCGCCCGTGGTCACGGGAGAAAAGGTTTAACGGTTGCTAGGTTAGGTTACAAGAAGCCTTGAAGAAGAAAATTGTACCGGAGACCAAGAGAGCGATTTTCAGATTGCTGCATTGAGGAGTGGACTGCTTATGGAGGTGGTTCCTGCATGATCTGGGGTGAAATTTCTATGGGAGCACGAACCGACCCTTCTTTCATTATTAGGGGCGCCCATGGTCACGGGAGAAAAGGTTTAACGGGTGCTAGGTTAGGTTACAAGATGCCTTGAAGAGGAAAAGTGTACCGTAGACCAAGAGAGCGATTTGCAGAATGCTGCATTGAGGAGCGGACTGCCTATGGAGGTGGTTCTTGCATGATCTGGGGTGCAATTTCTATGGGAGCACGAACCGACCCTGCTTTCATCATTAGGGGCGCCCGTGGTTACGGGAGAAGAGGTTTAACGGCTGCTAGGTTAGGTTACAAGAAGCCTTGAAGTCTTGAAGAAGAAGACTGTACCGGAGACCCAGAGAGCGATTTGCAGAATGCTGCATTGAGGAGCGGACTGGTTATGGAGGTGGTTCCTGCATGATCTGCGGTGCAATTTCTATGGGAGCACGAACCGACCCTACTTTCATTATTAGGGGCGCCCGTGGTCACGTGAGAGGGGGTTTAATGGGTGCTAGGCACTGTAATAAATACCAGGACTGGACATCTGTGCCATTAGCGCACATTCCAAAATGTGCCCTTAGTCCAACGGTTTGGATATATGGCAATAGTTTTATAGTTTTTCCAGAAACGTGCGAAGGCCCATAAAATCTTCCCATACAGATTGGACAACAGTGGACTAGACATTTTCAGTATTTAGAGAATTTAAGCCTTGATTGTTTATGGGAGCAGCCAAGTAAATTCAATCTCCCCCTTATTTGAATTAGAGGGATGATTTAATCTCTCTCTCTATTTTAAAGATATATTATATAAGGAATGGTATAAATACCATTCCCCAGTTGTCAGTAACGAGAGTTGTAAGTTATTAATGTATAAGTTCTTAAGTCTTAAGTTATCTCGTGATATTGTATTATGGTTTAATAAAATTGTTAAAACCAACTCGACTATTATTCGACAAACTACGTGCCTTGCGAATGCCGGTGAACATTACTTTACAAGATCTCCAGATATTTAGATATATCTCAGAGACCGAAGAATTGGAATTGGCCAGTAGTCCTTACTCCTTACTCCAACATTGAAGACAGCGGTTATTTCCATCCACCCCTCTTCACAACAGTTCATCCAGGAGATTTTAGCAGTTCATGTGGTACTTTACATCGACTACAGCGGAGAAGAATTTAACTTTATCCATGACAATGCGAAGCCGCACACCGCAAGAATCGTGCAAGATTACAGTACAGAAATCGGTTTTCGGGTTATGGAGTGGCCAGCATGCAGTCCCGACCTAAATCCGATAGAACATTTATGGGATGAGTTTGAACAAAGAATTGGAGCTAGGCTTCGTGCTCCAACCTCGATCCCAGAGCTTATTGTTGCAATAGAAGAAGAGTAGCTTAACATCCCACAAGAAACAATATTAAACTTGATTAGATCTATGCCTAATCGTATGAGAGATGTTATAATTGCAAGAGGGACTGATCCCCATTATTCAAAATTAAGAGTTAATTTAGATAATTCTCAATAACCATGTTTCTTTTAGTTATAAAAAAAGTTCATTTGTTATGGGTTAATTTCATAATGTTACACAGAAGAAACAAATTTTAATAAAAACTTACATGAAAGCATATCAAATTGTCTTTCAAAAGGCATATTTCTCTATTTTATCTCATAAATAGTTTCTAAAAAAGAAGTAGTTAAAGACAAAAGTTTTTAGTGGACCGATTTCTAAGCACGCAAGTTTAGGTCGTTAAACGAATTGGCCGATAAGCGAGGACCCTTTTCTCTTTGAATTGAGATGTCAAAATGGATTACACAACTTATAAATATAATCTAATTACAAGCTGATTACTGATATAACTGGAATTATTAATTATACAGAAAATTCGTCCAGAAAACTTCGTCCAGAAAAATGTGAGAGGCCGTTAAGTGATTACCTATATAGTTAAATTGATTTTTAGAAGAAACAATTCATTAAGCTTTTATATTTATCAACAAAAAAAAACAAAATATAAATTCAAAGATGTTCATAATTGAAGATGAGTTTTTAAAATAATTGTTTAATAATTATTGTGAAATTCATGGTCTATAACCTTACGTGAAATTTAATGAAATATGAATTATTCTTTCAATGTCTTCTATTGAATTGCTCACTGTGGTTTAATGTTGATACCATATTTTGAAACTGTGTCATGCTTTTAATTTATTAATTTATTTCTATTTCCTGTTCTGGAATATTTGTGGTTTCCTTCTTGCGTTTTGATTTTTTCACGGTCAAAAACAATCATAAAAATTTAAATATATTTATTTGTTACTCAAATATTTAGTTTTTTTAATTTAAATATAGAAACTGTTTATATTTAAATAACATAGACTTTTAGTTTCTCCAAATATGCTAATTAAACATGTTTTAAATTCAAGATGATATAATTTCATGAATACTATTATTATTTATCATATCTAATTATAATGAAAGAAAAACATTTTTTATTCTTATCAAGTTCTTTTTTATCAACTAAACAACTGCTATTTTTATAAACTGGGTTATAGAAACAATGAGCTTCAGTAATATACAGGAAGCTGAATATTTAGATAATACTAAATAATTTTATTTTTTTTAAATAATTTGAAAACGAGAAAAATAAAGTTAATTATCTATTAGAGCGAGAGATGGTTAATTAATTGTTTTTCTATAAATGTATGCAGAATTCTTAGTTAGCTCAATAATATACTGGTTGTTCTCGACATTAATAAGCATTCGACAGTGTTTGGCACACCGGACTGCTTCATAAAATGTACCTCCTAAAAATCTCCTTAGCTACTCTATATCGTCAACATCTAAATGGCTAAATATACCAACGATTAGAGGAAGAGCGTGGAGTACAATAGATCTAGAAAGGTCGCAGTACAAGTTACCACCAAAATCTACAATCTTTACAATAGTACAGTGCTCTTCAACCTTTGCCATCCCGCGGAACCTTTTTTTGAGAATTTTTTTTATGGAACCCTCTCTTTAGAAGAACTTTGATATAGGTGGGGAATCGCATTACATGTTATGAACAATTTTAGTCACTGCATTTGCTATAAAACTTTTGTATAAGTTGCATAATAAATAAATTTGCATTTATTCAAACAAAATTATAAATTCCGTATGAAATATAAAATATTTTTACTATACATACATAGAAATATAAAGATTACAATTTCGTAATCAAAAGCAAAAAATATTTAAAAAATTAATGACTTCGTTGTGCTTATTTATGACTGCATAATTTATCAATATCTGGATGGATCGTTCCAAAAATTGCTCTCTTTCCTTAATTGGAAAGGTATCCACATCTCAACACTCATTAAAAGGATTTTTGATCCAACGTAAATTATTGCAAATGGGGGTGAAATATTCGAAAAAATTCTTTAGCAATTCCGTTAAATGTTACAAAATATGATTTTTTTAAATTCTGGTCGAATGCGATATTATTGGTTTCCATTTAAATTAGCAAAACATTCTGTATTATTTTTGGTGATGCATTCCTCCCAAAGCTTGATTTTCAAGTTGATCGAGTTTTACTATGCTATTGACCTTAAAAACTGTAGTATTTGCTCCTAGAAGTGAAAGATTAACTGCGTTATGTACGAAAATATATCTGCAAGGTAGGCTAGATTTTGAAGCCAATTAGTGTCATTAAATTTTCCAGAAAAGATAAAAGATTACTTCAGTATTAGCGTTTCTGAATTAGCACTTTTTAAAAACCGCGGTTTTCGGTTTTTGAAAATTAAAAACCGCGGTTTCGGTTTCGGGTTCGGTTTTTAAGAACTTTTGGTAGTAGTGCCTGATATTTAAACTGATATTTTAGTTTTGTACAAAAGTAGCCGCTAAGGGAAAATGATCTTTCGGAGTAGGTGGATGTAGCTTTAATTGTAGAGAGTACTTGAAACAAAATATTTAATCTTTTTGTTCTCTCAGAAGTTCTTTTATATTTAGCAAACTCCTTTTTCATAGAATTAGGATAGCGTTTTGTTTGCATATAAGTATTTTTATTTAATTCTTCTTGAATAGCTTTTTGTACTTCGTCTTGCAAGGACTAATTTGGATTGGTCACTTCTTCTAATTCTTTTGAATTTGCCTAATTCAACATTCATCCTCGACTTCAACCTTATTGCTGTCTGGATAAAGTTGTTCAAAAATAAAATCAATATTAAAACAGACTTTGTTGGAACTTTCGAAGGATCTAGTAAGCATCTAGCCAATTCTGATAATTCCAAATTTTCACGGGTCTTCAAACGTTCCATGATATTTTTCATTGAAGCTTTGCTTATATCAGAACCAATTAATTTTATTTTATTTAATCTTCACTGCTGCAGCTGTTTTCTACTTAAGATGATTTCTTGTAAAAAGTTTCACACACAGCGAGATGAATTGTATGCTTAATGCAAATTTTTGCTTCATCAGGACAATCTGTACCACTTTTTTAATTACCCGGGCATCGTCATGTGTAGTATCTTACTCGATAATAATCCCACGGCAAAAAATCCTAGACTCAATTAAACTTTGAGGTTTTTGCGACCAGAAATTGAAAACCGCGTTGAAATCGCTTGATAACTAACGCCGCGATGGCCCGCCAAACTTAGATCTACCGAGGATTGGTTGCATTTGTTTTTTCGAAATTTCGCAGCTGCCGCAACAAATTCGATATTTTGTTGGAGCAAAACGGGGTCGGAAAGCGAGACTGAAAACCGCGTTGCGAAATCTTTGATATCGACGTCGCGACGTCACCGCAAAGTTCAATTTTCTAATGCGCCTGGTGTTTTTTCCGTCGTAGTTTTCAGGCTAGCGAAACAAGTACGACGTATTGTTGAAGGTAAAGCTTGCCAGGAAGCGATAGTGAAAACAGCGTTGCAAAATCTTTGATAACGGTGTCGCGACGTCGCCGCATAGTTCAACTTGCTAATCTAGGTTGAATTTCGGGAACTCGCGGTGATTTCTCCGCTGTAGTCTTCGCAATTTTGCAGATAGCGAAACAAATTTGATGTTTTGGTGAACGGAAAGCTTGTGGCAAAGCGTGACTAAAAACCGCATTGTGAAATTTTTGACAACAGCGTCGCGACGTCACCGCGAACTTCTACTTGCTAATCCAAGTCACCCACAATATCATTTCTGAAACTGATACTAAATGAATCTAAATGTTTTTCAAACCTTATTACGATATTATTTGCAGAACAAGTTCCTTCATTTGGCACAAAGCCTAAATTGCAATAAAAATTGTTTTCTCCATGAATATTAATGTTTCTTATCTTCGGCGTCTCAAACTAGTCCACTAATTCTTGAAACTTTAAAATCTAGTCCACTAATTCTTGAAACTTTAAAATCATTGCTTTCTTTCTTTCTTCGTATTCCTTTTGAATTAAGGTCATAACATCTGAAGAACATTTTGGCAAGATTTGGTTGTGAAACCGGCCAGCTATTGCTTTCCGAATAAATGCAGTTTTCGAAATTGCTCGAACACATATACCATCGATGGATGCCATTTTTGCAACAACAGATTGCAATGTTTGAAAGAGCACTAATTAAATCTACTTTATTTTTATTTAACTTTAAATAAAACCGAAAACCGCGGTTTTGTATGACTTTTATGCGGTTTCGGTTTTTGCACAGAAAACCGCGGTTTTGCGGTTCGGATAAATCCGAACCAGAAACCCTATTCAGTATGAAGAATATGTAAGCTTCTCAGATCATCGCCCAAATCAGATCAGGGCAAATACATACCAGGGCATTTAAGGTATTAAGGGTCTGGATTTGATTAAATTAACCACCTTAGCGGCCTCATTGAGAAATTCGTGCAATGCTTTTGGTATCCGTTTAACTGCGGGAGCATGTCGACGAAGACAGCAATGGCTGGCTTTGATGTCTGAAACTAGTTTGTCTACACTTGATATTACGCCCTTTATAATACCAACCATAGCTTTGGCTCCATCAGTGCATATATGATGACATAAATTCCAAGAAATTCAACGTTCTCAAAATATGCATTAAATAAATCAAATATTTCTTCACCTGTTGTTTGAGTTGGCAGAGCTTTACAAAAAAGCATATCTTCCTGAAAATTGGATTCGTGTATGTATCTCACGAAAACTAACAAAATTGCTAATCCAGCCACATCTGTAGATTCGTCCATTTGCAGAGTAAATCCATCTTTTGCATTTTTCAAACGACTTACTAGTTCCACATCGCAATAATCTGACATATCTTTAATTCGTCATAAAATCGTCGTATCAGACAATGAGACGAGGTCAATTTTGCTTGCAATTTTTTCACCGATCATGCATTTGATTAAATCTTTTGTACCAGGTTTAATTAATTTTTCTGTAATCATATGAACTACGCCTTCTTTAGCTACGCGTAAACTAACTAAATAAGATGATTTAGAACATTTTTATTATTATCACGAACATACCTTTCAAATGAAATCTTTTTCTGCCGTAGTTTAAACATTTTCTTTTGAAATATTCGCTTTTACCTTTTAAAGTCGGATGTTTATTTTCCAAAAGGCGCTTTAACTTTGCAGGATTTGCTCCAATCCATGTAAATAAAAAAATTCAAATAATCTTCATCATACTTTCGTATTTTTCGGCTAGTAGATCTTGATTTATTTTTTCCTTCAATACTATCCGTCACCTCCAATGTTGTCGGAAAACTTGTGGAATTTTCAATATAGCAAGAAGCTTGTTCTTGGATTTTGATTCCAATTTCCCAGTTTTAAGCCAATTCTGCATTATATTTCTAAAGGATTTTAGGATCTCAACTCAATTTATTATAAAATAATTAACTTACAACCGTTTGCCTTTGTAAGAATAACAATAAATCTACTACCAATCCTCTACTACCAGTCCTCCTCCAATATAAGCGACTGAGCAAATGAATAGTTACAAATTGAAACTTCAATCGACACACCTGTTCCAGAGAACGCCGCAACGCATCGTCTCTAGTTGTAATCATATATTTTTAGCATTGATTTGCGGAATCCCTGAATGTTTTAGTGGAACCCTAGGGTTCCATGAAACACCGGTTGAAGAACACTGCAATAGTAAATAATGTTTATTAACACCTCAGAGAATGATTGAACAATTTTCTTAGGTTCTAAAACTTATACATTAAATAATAATCTATTTATTATGGTTTGATATTATTGAATAAAACAATTGTCGAATTTTTATTATAGAACTATTTCTTTAATAAATATATTTATTAAAACAGTTACTACAAATTTTTACGTAGAATGTTGAACATTTAGATAATACTAAAAAAAATCATATTTATTTAAATAATCTATAATCCAATTTATTTCAATAATTTAATTATGAAAAGGTAATGTATGTATCTATTAGAATTGTAATAGAATTATATTTCTCTTAAATTTAAAATTCTTTTTGTGTTCGATCAATTTCTTGGTTGATCTTATAGAACTTATATAAAAGTTTTCGATATTTTTGATAGCATTTTCACTAAAACTTGATCTTTAATCTGTAAAACAAATTGATATTTTGTAAAAATAATTTAATTAAAATAAAATAACTTGTGGGTGATTAGAGTAACATTCTAATTTATAAAAATTGTATTTAAAGTAGAGTTTTGTACAAACTATGACAAGATTGTTATGTATGACTTGGCTTTCTTAGAACAAATATTTAATCATTTTCAAGTAAACTTAAGTCATAGTTACTCAAACGTGAAAAGTAAGTGCAAATCATGAATTCTTATTGCGTACCAATTTTTTTTATTTGCGAGTTGACCACTTAGGATCACGCTACAATTTCACTATTTTAGTTATAATTTCCTCTGCCTCCAGTACTCCTTCTTATGATCGCTGTGTTGCTGCCGTTGTTCGACCGTCCAAGCTCTTCCTGTCTTTGCAACCCGTGTCTCGTTATGAAACCCTTCAAAATTGTGTATGCTGTTTCGAAACGTGTCCCTTCCCGACATTTGGGCGTCAGGGATGTTAGATTGTTAGATGTTTGTTAGAGGTCTTTCCGAGTTTCTTTAATACATGATATAATTTTTTGGTTCCAGAAGAAGTCAAATAATTACTTGGTTAATCTGGATTTGTTTAATCTGTACATATGCCCAAGAAATATTAGCCTCCGTTTGCTCATGGTCGCAGAGATTTTTTCTACGTTCTGGTAGACTTCGGCGTTGCTCCGCAGTGATTCTCCTTTCCAGGATCTCCAACTTCTCAAGCCTGTGGTTCATTGAAAGGCATTCTCAGGCTACAAGCATTATGTTTTGACTGCAGTGTCGCAGTGTTTTATTTTGGCGTTTCAGGAAATGCGTTTCTTGTTATAAATGTTTTTTGTAAGCCCATACACTCTCTCCATTTTTGAGATCTTAATGCCTACCGCAGCTTTCACTAGACCATTTTCTTTTCATTCTTGTACCGTTTCACCGAGATATTTAAATTTCCTTCTTTTTTTAATTTTGTTCTTTTTTTCACCGAGATATTTAACTTTCTGAATCCGCCCTATCTCCGTTTCAAGAAATTTTGGTCCTTGTGCGTCATTTATCATGAATTTTGTTTTCCATTTTTGTTTTGAGTCCCATCTTACTAGCGATCTTTCCGAAGAGGTTATCTTTCCTGAGTGATCGCTTCCTTTGGGCTTTCCGAGAGTATCACAAAGTCTTATGCAAAGGCCAAACAATTGAATTTAATTCCTCCTGATTTCCTCCCTAAGCAGATTGAGTATATTCCTTGATTTATAAGCTCTAGGTTCCACATTCGTACGATCCTTTCCAGGATACAGTTGAATAGTATTGGTCGCCTTGTCTTGATTTCCAACGACAGTTTATTGGGACTCCTATTGTTGACCGGGACTCCCATGAACTTTACTTTGGATTTTGTGCCTGTTAATGTATCTTTGATTATGTTTGACAATTTTGGTTTCACCCCAAATTCTCGAATGATACCGATCAGGGTTTCACCGAATCAAAAGCCTTTTTGAAATCTACGAAAGATACTACAATTTTTTTGGAGCTCATCATTCTATGGCGGATTATTAATTTGAAGTTGAAAATCTGCTCTGCGCAGGAGCAACCTTTTCGGAATCCTCCTTGGTACTCTCCAAGTTGTTTATCGAGGGTCTCCTCTATTCTCTTCAGGAATATCTTGAAGAGGATTTTATAGGCGACCGGAAGTAAGGAGACGCCTCTATAGTTATTGACGTCCTTTTGTCCCCTTGCTTATGGAGCGGGTGAATCTATTGTTCTGGTATCTTCTCTGTCTCCCATATTATCTGAAATATTTGATGTGTCGTCCAGGATTTCCGGTTCCGCCCATTTCAACATTTCTGCCGTTATCGAGTCTTCGCCTCTAGCCTTGTTGTTTTTCAGACCGTAAGGAATGCTTGATTTCTTCCCTCGCTGGTAGTAAGTCCTCTTCTTGGTCCTCCTGTGGCGGCAGAAGTTCTAGTTTGGAGCTCGGTGGTGGTCAGTTATCAAAATACTTTGCAAGTATCTCGCTATATTCTTGGTTGTTCAAACCGATTTTTCCGTGTTCATTTCTGTAGCTCGTACTTGGTGATTGGTATCCTTTGAGTCTGATCTTACAGGACTGATAGAAATCTCTGGAATTGTTTCTGGTGAAATTAGTTTCAAGTTCTTCCAACCTTGTGCCTTCTCAAATGATCGATTTGACCGTCGAAATACAATGGATGTTTCTTTCCTTTGACGTCTGAATTGTTCCATCAATTGTACCATCTTCCTGGAACGTTTCCATATTCTCCATTTCTCAGATCTTTCCTCGAGTGCTTCCTCGAATGCTTCGTTCCACCAGATTACTAGATCCTTTTTGCCAGTCCTAGTGTCTTAATCCTCGTGCTGAGGTCTTGCAAGCTCTTCGTATTGACAGTGTGGATTTCTTCCCTAAAGTTCTTAATGATATTTTCTGTGATGTTTATTCGATTATTGTTGTATCTGGTCATACTGCGTGGGCGGTTCTTTTGGTTGGATGGGAGAAAGCGGATTTTAATTTTGGAGAGGTGGTGGTCCGAATTGAATTCACCATTTCCGATCACTGTGACGTTCATCTCCTCTCTGGTGCTTGTTCTGGTTATCGATATGTGGTCCAGTTGGAATTATCCTAGGGTGGGATTTTGAGATTTGCAGGTTTTTGCTTTTCACGGAAGTTTTCGGAAGTCTCAACTGAAATGATTTGCAGAGTCCAATGAGTGTTTCCCCGTTCTTTTTAGTCCTCTTAAGTGCTGGGTAGTCTCCTATTATGGTTCTGTATTTTTTCTCTGTCCCTACATGTGCGTTGAAATTTCCTAGAAGGATTATTATGTGGTTTTCTGGTATCCTGGCGATGTAAGTTTTCATAAGATCCCAAAAATCATCCACTTTCTGGGGGTTTTGCTTGTTGCCTTCGTTGATGGGAGCGTGGGAAGCTCAAATGATCGTTTTGATCGTCGAAATAAAATGGATGTTTCTTTCCTTTGACGCCTGAATTGTTCCAAGTGTACCATCTTCCTGGAACATTTCCATATTCTCCATTTTTCAGATCTTTCCTCGAGTGCTTCCTCGTATGCTTCGTTCCACCAGATTGCTCGTTTTCTTTTTGCCAGTCCTAGTGTCTTAATCCTCGTGCTGAGGTCTTGCCAGCTCTTCGTATTGACAGTGTGGATTTCTTCCCTAAAGTTCTTAATGATATTTTCTGTGATGTTTATTCGGTTATTGTTGTATCTGGTCATTCTGGGTGGGTGGTTCTTTTGGTTCGATGGGGAGAAAGCGGATTTTAATTTTGGAGTGGTAGTGGCCCGCATGGAATTCACCATTTCTAATCACTTTGACGTTCATCACCTCTCTGGTGCTTGTTCTGGTTATCGCTATGTGGTCCAGTTGGAATTATCCTAGGGTGGGATTTGGAGATTTGCAGGTTTTTGCTTTTCACGGAAGTTGTCGGAAGTCTCAACTGAAATGATTTGCAGAGTCCAATGAGTCTTTCCCCGTTTTTGTTAGTCCTCTTAAGTGCTGGGTAGTCTCCTATTATGGTTCTGCAATTTTTCTCTGTCCCTACATGTGCGTTGAAATCTCCCAGAAGGATTTTTATGTGATTTTCTGGTATCCTGGCGATTTCAGTTTCCAGAAGATCCCAAAACTCATCCAATTTCTAGGGGTTTTGCTTGTTGTCTTCCTTGATGGGAGCGTGGTAGTTGATAAAAGTATACTTCTTATTCTTGCACTGAATAGTTAGTAAATAAAATCTTTCAGATTTAGATGTGAAATCTTCGACGCTGTTAACAATCTTCTTATGTATATAGTAGGCAGTTCCGAACAGGGGCATGTTAGACATTATCTTTACCGGCGTCTCTCCTTTGAATACCCCCGCGTACCATATTATTGTTATTATCTTTATTTTTGCAAAGCTTATAAATTATATTAGTCATAATAAATTGGTCATAATATATAATATTACACAATATAAATAATTTGGCATATTTTGCAAAAAACAAACAAAATGTTCGAGGGCGAATAAAAGATATAAAACAACAAATACAAAACTGAATTTACTCTTCTTTTTGTTTGTTTAGATTAGCCTGGCTAATATTATCACTTGTCTAAACCAGGGCTTGTCAAAGTTTTACTATTTGCGACTTCTGATACACGAGCAAATATTTTCGTGACCGTGAGTTTATAAACTAGGAATACGACATTTTCTGAAAAGATGTCAGAAAGAATATTTAATTTGGAATTATTTATACGGATATTATTTTACCTTTCGTTAACCCAGACTGTACGGAATTACTATAGTTATATCTGGGTTACACACATGTGATTTAGATATAACTTTTATCTTGGATGAATATTTGATACTGCAGCTTATTCGAACGTTTTGTTAAGTTCTAGTTAACCCCTATAGAGTTAATCCATCAATTTTTGTGTATTGTTTTAAGGTAAAAAATTCATATTAGAGTAATTTAATGACTAAAATGTTTGATCATGACATCAAACTTTTACTTTATCATTTAGGTCGCCTGATGCAGATAAGAAAGAAAAGACCGTCTATAGGTGGAGTTGTGCAGTAAATGAGAATTTTAGATAAGTATTGCCTTAAGGCAATTGTGTGTATTACAGAGTTAAACGTCAAATCAAAATGCTTTATTTAATTATTTAAGCTCCTGCGGTTACAATAGAGTACCGATCGGACTAAATGAAATTTGTCAAATAAAGAAACTAATACAGCAATATAAAGAAACAATTAACACAAAATATTGAACAATATCCAGAGGTGGATTAGTATTTTACATCCCAATTCTTAAATTAAAATTATAAATTAAATTATAAATTAAAATTACAAAATTAATTAATAAATACACGAAATGACACCGTTTGGAAAAAAATCTTCCGGGTCTAATTCCGGTTTCAAATTCTTCCATGTTATTATGGTTCCATATTTTTCCTTCCTTAGTATTTTACAATTATTTATTGATTTTAACTCCTTTGGGCAGGTTATTAAATAGTTTTATCATACTATATATGGTTGAGTTTTCTCTGTGATTATTAACTTATGTCTGGGAAAGATGTAGTGCAGCGTTTCTTAAAGTGGGCGATATCGCCCCCCAGTGGGCGATGACGTCGCTTTGGGGGTCGCTAGGTAGCCAAGGGGCGATATAGGGGGCGGTAGGTAGCAAGGGAGCGATATAGGGGGCGGTAGGTATTACGGGATATACAATGTATTTCTGTTAATTTTAAATAAACAAATACGTTGGAAGTATGTTACCTGGAAATGAATCATTACTGCTAGGATATGTTCGGTTTATACATGATATACAAATGAAAGAGGAATTATTATTTGCAAGATATTTAGAAACAGATACGAAAGGGGAATCAATATTTCGAGTAATTGAGCAATATTTTAATGAATATAAAATTCCACTTAATAACGTTTTTGCTTGTGCGACTGATGCAGTAAAGCTATGGTCGGCTCTAATATAGGTTTTATAGGAATACTTAAAAAAACTCTTCCAAATATTATAACTATGGCCCGGATTTATGTAAAAACATATTTTTAATTAAATTATTTTAGGTCCTTATTTTGTTTTCCCCACAAATTATGTATGACATTTGGAACGAGAAAATGTAATATTTATTTCCAAATATCATAATTTGTGTAGAAAACAACATAATTTGAATTAAAAATATGTATTAACATATAAATTCGGGCCACAATTATAACCGTTCATTGCAAAATACAACGCAAACATTTAGTTGCTAAAAATTTAAGTGAACCTCTTCATCAGTCGATGCAGCTTGTTATTACTACAATAAACAAGAATAAGGCACATTCATTGAATGATCGGCTATTTCCTAAGTTGTGCGAGGAAAATGAAGTTAACTACAGACGTTTATTACTCCATACTGAAGTTAAAAAGTTAGTAATTTTTAATTGTTTTCCATAATATATAGCACCCAGTCTCTTTTTGGATTACCGATTCTCGGGAGAATAATATCCTGTCGTAATCTTCCTAAATCACACCCGCTGGTAAATTCTTAGTTTTGCTTTATTCGAGTTTTTGGTGATCATAAAATATGAAAAATAAAATGTTTGGTAATCTGCCCGAGGATTACACTATCGACGGTTTATGGTAGGCAATATCCGGCATTATAAATTTTGGAAAACACGCGGCTCCACACGGTTACAAAATTGGGGTTATAGAGATTATTTTGTATGTGAAATTTAACCATTGTACAAATTTTTATTACGAGTTATGGAAAAATTCGATCTAAGGAAAATTTGAGTTATGGAAGTTAATTTATATGTAAAATGCTATCTAAACGTATGGATTTCTAAAAATATTAGTTATAGTAGTTATAGAAAAATTGGAGTTACAGAAGTTCGACTGTATATAGATTTGGGGGGCGTTATTAACTTTAGCTATCAAAGGTGGGCGATGACACAATTAAGTTTGAGAAACACTGATGTAGTGCATAGTCCCTTTCATTGTGTTTTAGAAAACCTTTGAAAAAATGTCTGTGGTTGGATAAAAACATACTTTCGTACACATATGTTGCCGTGGTTGTTAGTAAATTTGCCTTTAAAACTTTTCTCTGCACGAGTCATTATATTTTAGGGAATGTAGAATGCGTATTGCTTGCTTTTAAATTCGAAAAATTTGTTTTATCTGCGATGCGTTACCCCAGAATGTGATTCCGAAACGAAAGTGACTGTGAAAATTTGCTATGTATACCGGCATTAAAGTTTACGTATGGTTTTAACATTCTCAGGGCGTAAACTGTCTTATTTAGTTTTTTTGTCAGCAATGTTATGTGGTCTGGCCAATTCAGCGTATTGTCAATGTGGATTCCTAAAAATCTTACTGACTGCTGAATTTGTAACAAATGATTTCCTAGTATAATCTCTAGGGTATATTTTTTCGTGCTTCGTGTAGTCTTAAAAACGATAACACTAGTTTTTTATTCTTGAAAATTACTTTATTTCTGTTAAACCAAATTAACGGTTATGTCACAGCAACGTTAATATTTGGGCATATTTCCTCCACCGTTTTGTTGAAAATCAGACTGTATCGTCTGCATATTGAATTAGTTCATTATCGATATCTATATGGTTATTGCGCAGGTCGTTTTATATATGTTAAATGGTAATGGTCCCAGAATGCTTCCTTGTGGTATGAAGAGGTTTATGCTTCTTGCTTAATAGTTTATATATCCTTGTGGGCTCGCTATTTTCGCTATTTGCTTACGGTTTCTGAGGATGGATGTTACCCAATATAGCGCTGTCCCTCTGATTCCATATTTTTCAAGTTTGATTAGTAATATGTTATGATTTATGATCAACGCGGTCGTAGGCTTTTTTACACATACATAAACATTCCGCAGGGGATTATTTGAGTCTTATCTTTAAGGGTATTTCCGAAATTCTGTCTTATCTCGAGGCAAAATTTATTTAACGATTCTTTGGTATTCTCAAGTTTTAGATCTGTGTCCCTCGATGTTCTTCTTGAGTGTTAATAATAAATGTCTGACTTTAATAATTCTAATTGAGTTAATGAATATTAATTAATTGATAATAATAATAATTGCGTTTGTGAGCCGAGTTTTCTTTTTTAATAATAACATTTTCAAGAAAGTACTTTTGAAATTGTGTCTCCCACCACTTCAAATAATCAATAATAACTTTTATTAACCAAAGTTCTTTCAAAGGTTTTCCAATAAGAGGTTTCATTTTGATATGTAAAAAAACGAGTATTTTTAAGCCAAATAATCGGATGTTTATTTTATTGTAAAGAGGAGGGTGATGCCATTAATAATGGAAAGCAATATTAGCCGCCACGGCTACGCTTGCGGGACCATAATCTTTTCATGAAATTTTCCATCACCAATTCGCACATTTGCGGCTGTATGTCCTCGATAACTTCACGAATTCCATCTTTTAGGTCTTTAACATTAGATTGCCTAACGAAGTCATTTTGACTGCTTTTCAATTTCAATTAGAAAAACAATTATGTATATACACAGCTTCTCATAAGTTTGTGACTTTTTGTACATCAATCATTGTAGTTGCCTCCCCTCCTTCATTTCCGGTAGATATATACGTGTTATACCTGTATTGCCTAAAAGCAGTCATTTTGACTGTTTGTAAAATTTTAAATAAAACGACTTTTATTATTGAATTGAGTAAATTTCTTATATGACCAGTTTGGCTCTGGATTGGCAAATTTGGAATCAAATTCTGGCTTTGAATGGTTTTCCTTACTTGGGGAAAGATGAACAACGATCGTCAATGCTTCTCAGTGAACACGTTGTTCTGAAACTTGTCGAGCCATATACACGCTGTGGCAGGAATGCCCCAAACAAATGAAAGATAACATGTCTCGCTTTTCCACTCCCCTATATAAATCAGAAAATTGTGTCCTTACAATATATAAAAGCAAACCGAATAAAAGGGTAGCTGTTCTAAGTTCCAGGCATAAATTTGTGAAAATTGTTAAAATGAATAAAAAAAACTTAGCTGACTATTCAATTTTATAACAAAATAAAATTTGGAGTTGATGTGTAGAATAGAGTTCTTGAAGATGGTCCCTCCAAATATTTTTCAATATTTTAGATTTGGCTGCTTAAATGCTTGGGTCTTTTACAAAGAAGCGACAGCAATACAAATACAACGGAGACAGTTCTTGTTTCAATTAGCAGAACAACTTTCCACAGATTTACAGAGTTGCAAGACAGGACTAGAGGGACTAGACGGACTAGACAGACTGGACAGACAATAGAAGGCAGCCAAGACTAGACATAAAAGACTAGACAGACAAGACTAGATGGACAAGATTAGGCATACAAGACTAGATACACTAGACAGACAAGAGTATACAGACAACAAGAGTATACAATATCATCAAATACAACATATTCTAACAAACGAAAAATTTGTACGACTTTGTCTCAATAACAAAACAAATAATATATGTGAAAAATGTCAAAAGTATGTTTGCGGAAGATATAGACATAAAAAGATTTACACATTTCATTTGCTTAAAATGTACAAATAATGCATACATTATTTTTTTTTCCAAGTGAAGTAATTTTTTTTAAATTGTTCCTTCTAATAACTTGCTGTAAAATAGTAAATAATATAAAATTATTAAATTAATTTTAAACAAATTTCTTTACACATTAGTTATTCTTTCACAATGCAGTCATTTTGACTGCTTTGAGACAATCTAGGTATATACTAAGTTTCAGTCCTTCTAGTGTTAATCGATTGTGGGCCATTGACATAGACCTAGACCATCTTTTTTTCTAAAAAAGTCTAAAGGTTTTAAAACACAGGATCTCGGTGGCTAATTGTGATCGCCTATTCAAGAAATCACAAGGTCAGGACTTTTCACGCAAAAGAGCGATGGAATCGTTACTTCTGTAGCACGTAGCGCCGCCTTGATGAATATAAATGTCGTCCACATCAATATCTTCCAATTCCCGCCATACAAAATAATTATAATCATCATTCGATAGCGCGATCCATTCTCCGTAACAGTTGCTCCAGTCTCATTTACGAAAAGTAAGGTCCAATGACCCCGTCAGACCAAAAACGCATCAAACAGTCACACGTTGAGGATGGAGAGGCTTTTCAACAATAATTCTTGGGTTTTCCGAGCCCCAAATGCGACAAGTCTGCTTGTTAACGTTGCCTCCAAGGTGAAAATGGGCCTCATCACTTAAGATGATTTTTTGATGAAATTCCGGATCAGTTTGATACATTTCCAGGACCCTATCAGCAAAGACACGAACTTATTGATGGTCGGTAGGCGTGAGTTCTTGTGTTAACTGAACTTTAAAAACCGGGTGGGGGGGAGATCTAAGTCTTTTTGCAAAATACGGTGTAATGTCGTTTGTGGAATGCCCAATTCCAAAGATCGACGGGAAATGGACAAACCTGGGTTTTCCTCAACACTATGGGCTACAACAGCAATATTCTCAGTTGTTCTTGAGCGACGTGCACGAGTTCGGTTCTTCACATCACTAACTTGTCCCAACAGCTCAAACTTTTCCACCAGTTTCACAATTGCTGGCTGAGAAGGTGCTTCACAACGGCCCAAAAATGCTTCAGTTTTGCGAACTGTGACGGCGAAATTTTCACCATTTTTGTAATGAATTTTAATAATTTCTTGTGCGTTGTTGAAGCGTATATCGTTCCATTTTTATTAATGGCTTAGTTTTTACTTGTCATCTGTCAAGCAGTTACAGGTTGACTCATGAAAACTGTTAAAATGGCTTGCTATCGAAAATGATACCTCTTATTGGAAGACCCTTTATTTTCCACTTCATTTTTCCATTTTTCACTTTTTAAACAAAACTTTCAATTTTGTTTATTGCCTGTCTGGTTTAGTCTATTTGTCTAATTTGGTTGTTTTTTAAAAGTCTGTTTGTCTAATCTAGTTCTTGATTCTTATTAATTTTAAAACAATAACAGATTTTCTATTTTTGTTGTTACAAAATTTACTAAATACTTCATATTCCTCCATTAATGTTGACCTATATAAAGTACGAAAAGGATGTTGACCTTATATTTTTGCTTTCTTATTAAAATCTAACGAAATTTAAACGCTCCGTTTGCTAAATATATTAATTAAACTTAATTTTTTAAATTAACGCCATGTAAAATATTTTCAATTAAGTTGCAAAATTATTTCATTCGCACATTTTACTCAACATAATAGAATCATCAAAAAAACGATCATCAAAATAGAATTTATATCAAAGTTTTTACCATTTTTATAATAAATATGTTATAATTGTTCTTGACTAAACTAAAGTCAATGTACAATAAACACGATTCTTTTCATCTGAATAATTTGGTCTCATTATTTTATTTTTCTGGAAAAGTTCCAAATATGAAAACCGTGTCCAAATAAAATTGCATTTATGCCACAATAAAACTTACTATAGTCCATTTTTTTTTAAATGCAGTAACTTGAAACCTGATTTATACTATGATAAATCGTTTGTTTTATTGGGAATGGGATATGAAAAGTTTTTTTTATAATTAAATATATATACCTTACTAGTTTCGGCGTCTTACTGACGCCTTAATCATAGGCTCTAAATTATTTGTTTTAAATTAAAAAATCTTATGTTTTATGTTTTTATAAATGACATAAATATGTTTTATGTTTTTATAAATGATATAAATTTAAATGAAATGTGATGTACAATTTAATCTATGATAAATGTTCAATCTAGTTACAAAATTTGGCACTAAATTCTAATATAGTTGCTTGAATATAAAATTGTTAATTGTTAATGGTTTGGTTGAATATCTTATTATTATTGAATAACATATTATAAAGATATGAAATTGAACAACAGCTGCTGCAGTGAGTGCCACAGCTTGAGTGTTTGTTGCACCCTTACTTTTATGAACCAAATTATGGGCTGTAGGCCATTAATTTTTTTCAATGTTTTAAAGATTTCCCTTCGGATTTTTCTTTATATCTTTGGAAGTGCTGGGGCACCAACCTCAAAATCAAAATTACACGACGGTGCCCACTTTCTTCAATGAGATAAAACAACAAAACCAGAAAGAACGAATTCTTCTATTGTTTGTATTGAAAAATACAAATTAAATACACCAAATGGCAACAATAGTAATAAAATACAAACAAATAAATGAAGAAAAACGCAAAAAATCTAAATGATACAAACAGATCAGATGACAATTGTGAATTGACACGACAACCATTGACAACTAACAGCTGCTAATATATGTCACAAAAAGAGAGAAAAGAGGTTGAGATGGAATAATAAACATCGTCGGTGTGAACTTAAGCCAATCAGAGAACAAGGTCAAATAAGCCCTATCTTCCCTGTACTGCTTTCTTAAAAAAATGGACTATAGATTGTGTTATAACCATATAAAATGCTATCAACTTAATATATATATATATATATATATATATATATATATATATATATATATATATATATATATTTATTGGGTAAATATTACTAAATATGAAAGTAAATTCCGTTTTCTGAACGAGTTTTACATATTTTCTGTAAATTTGCAATCCAGTGAAAAGCAAAATATTTTACTACGATTATGGAAATTGACTGTTTAACACGCAATTTTTATTTTTGAAGAATTTTCATGTAAATAAGAAAAATGGAATTACACATTAATTTAATGTGTGATGACGTGACGATACAGTTTTGTGTCGCCATTTTTCTGCCCATCATTCAATTCACTAGATTGTAGGTTTCGATGGTGACTTGTACTACGACATTTATAGATCTATTGTACCGCACACTCTTCATGTAATCGCTGTTACACTTACCCATTTAGAGCGCCTCTTCTAGTCCTGATTCCTTTAGGAATTTCAGGATTCAAGGATTGCAAATCCTCTTCGTTCAAACAGTATGCCCCAAGGTACATGTCTCTTACGAAGTAGAGCTCCGCAGTCCTTGAGCAGATGTATGGGGGTTTCTTCTGCTGAGCTGCAGAATCTGCAATTGTCATCTTCCTCTAACGTTTCTCTTGCAAAATCGGCCCGAATATCCGATGTTATAAAGAGAATATTGGAATATTGGCAAATAATATCCAATATTTCTTATATTCTCTCAATACTACGTTATTTTATGTAAAAAGTCTGATCGATATTCTTGTAGACCTAAAATCTTAGTCTCCAGATAATCTTTATTGAATTTTCTGACACAAATAATGATTGATGAGTTCCAAATGAATTGATACGCAAAGCTGCAATTGCTGCTCTATTCAGCGTTTACTACATACGAGTACCAAGTTCTTGTAAAGAATCAATAATAAATTTGCTCAATATTCTATCTACCTAAATGTGTTTCCCCGAATTGCAGAATGCAATATAATATTGAGCTTTTATTTTGTTACAACCAAAATCGAAAAATATTTTTCTGAAATGTTTTATACAGTGGTATTCGGAGCGTAATTTATTTGGTAAGAATTTATTATGAAAAATATTATATATAACTGTATATAATAATTTTATTACATATAATAATTATCCTAGGGGAATTTCAACTTGATCATGTGACAATCAAGAAAATTTCTCACAAAGAAATCATGAATGTTATTGAAATCAACTCAGGGGTGCAAACTGGGATTCGGTCCACTACCTTTCTAAAATTAAGTGCAATGTAATCCCGAAACAGGAAACGCAGGAAACAGGAAACGCAACATGACACAAATTAAGGGTCGGAAGTACAGCACGGAAGAAATATTAAAATCAGATGAATTCACAAAAGCAACGGAAACGATTCAGACCAAAAGTTGGGAGTACATCAAGGAAATGCTCATTACAATAGAAGAACGGATACCATACGGAGACTATAAAAAATAAAAAACATAGCCTGGTGGCCGCTGGAATGTGATGTCTTCATTGAAACAAGAAAGCAGGCATAGCAAAATTGGCATCACAGAAAACATAATAAAGCAGATTAAATTTCATTAGAGTTAGAAAACTGGTACATAAAAGTATAAAAAGGATTAAGAAGGCACATGATAACAAATCTCTTGCAAATTGATGAAGAATTTACTAAGAACAACACAAGACGCTTTTACAGAACTTTCAAACAAAGGTTATCAAAATACAAAGCACCAACCCTCCAATTTCGAGATGTAAATGGGACCAACGCTCACAATAACACTGAAAATTGCAAGATACTAGCAGGCTACTTTGAGAAACTCTTGAACTGTGAACCCATCCTTGAAAAATTTAAATCCGTCCCAAATAACTTTGAGAAGCCGGATTCTGAACCACCAACAACTGAAGAACTACTAAAGGTTATTTCAGAACTTAAAAACAACAAAGCATCTGGAGAAAACCAAATAGTGGCCGTACTATAGAAGAAAACTGACAAAAATGCAATTACATCCCTTCAATGTGTTTTCAATAAAATCTGAAAAGAAGAAGAATTCCCCACAGAATGGAGAACAGCTCTCATCCACCCTATCCACAAGAAAGGCTTCAAGACAGACCCCAACAATTATAGAGGAATATCCCTGCTGGATGTAACATACAAGATCCTTTCTAAAGTCCTTTTGAACAGGACAGAACCACAATTCGACCCGCAAATCGGGGAATACCAGGGAACTTTTAGAAAGGGTAGGTCATGCTCGGAACAAATACTAGACCTCATAAACACCATTGCATACCAAAAATCAAGTGCAAAGACGTACGTAATCTCCTTCATTGATTTCAGAAAAGCATATGATTCGATTGATAGGGAATCTCTGTTATCAGTCCTAGAAGAAATGGGGTTGGATAAGAAAACAACTAATTTAATAAAAGTGACCCTTACAAATACATTTTTGAAAGTTAAATTCATGGGTGAACTATCGGAACCCTTCGAAATAAAAACAGGGGTGCGAAAGGTAGATAGACTTTCACCGTTGCTGTTCATCTGTGCACTTGAGAAAGTAGTCAGAAAATGGAACACAAATATAAGGAGTGGTATAAGATTGGTTTACAAAAAGAAGAACCTAAAAGTAAATTGCATTGCTTTTGCAGATGATATGGCCCTCTTTGCTGAAACAATGGAAGAAGCACAGGAGCAAATCCTAAAAAAACTATAAAAACAAGCAACTAATCTATATAGGTCTTCACATCTCCTTTGAGAAAACTAAGATGATGACAAACATCAAACACTCACGTATTCCTCAAAGTCCAAGAACAAAAGATTGAAATAGTAAAAGAATTCAAATATTTCGGAGAATCGATTAGTTGGAATGCTGGGGAAAGCAAAGCGATTGAATCCAGAAAAAATAAACTTGAACTGGCCTTCCAACCAACAAAAGATACATACAACAAAAAATCCCTTTCACTGGGGTCCAAAATTACACATTACAAGACAGTAATTAAGCCAGAAGCACTGTATGCAGCAGAAACACTAAACATGAACTTCAAAGGCCAAATTGAGAAACTTGAGTTGAAGGAAAGGAAAATTTTAAGGAAAATCATAGGACCAACATTGCAGGATAATAAGATAGTATACATCAAGAATGAAATTTTGTACAAGAAAATTGAAAAACTTTCAGATACTATGCAACCAGAATGAACCCCAACAGATTAACCAAACAAATCTCTGACTTTTTTCGTAACCGAAAAACGAAACCGAAATGGTTTAAATAAACTGGGAAAGACCTAGCACTATTAAATATTTCAGAAAATTCACTAATCAATCGAACAGTTAAATTAATTACTAAACATGAAAACATAAGGTTCCAAGACAATTCCACACAAAAACCCAAACCCAACATTTCGGAAGAAGAGAAGAAAAGAAGATTAGAAAGATTAAAGAAATTCGGGACACTAAGAAAAGAACAACATACAAAGAAATGATTGATTCAACGTACCCCAAAGAGTGTGAAACGCAAAAAAAATATACTACATATGCTAGCGGTTGATGCCAGAGTGGCATCTCATATTTTAGTAAAATAGCGGTAGAACTAAATGAAGCCTTGTAGTGTTAGAGGGAAAACAGAAAAATCACAAAAGCCAAAGTGGCCCAGGCCACAGAAAAGCAAGTTTTCATGTGCATTAGAAATTTTTTCAAGAAATGTGAAATAATTCTCGTGAGTGAGTGAGTGATGTGAAGAGTAGCACGTGTACAAAGTTTTATGAAAATAGGAGTTTTGCTCCAAATCTAAATTTTAAAATCGTAAAAACTTAATTGATCTCCATTTAAAAGCGATTAGGCTTGGCCCACTCTGGCATCAACCGCCTCATATTATATGTATCATCTTACCAGATTTTACCCAAGCCATACACTAGCGTTCAATCCACGAGGCTCTCAAATTAGCTCTCGAAAGAAGGAATATCGATTACATTACATCAAAGTGCATGGGAGAAATGCTTAAAAATAGAGCGGAGGAGGCACAAGTGGGAAAAGACACCATTAAGATCTCCGCAACTCAAGAGTGCCCACAGGGAGGTGTGTTATCACCACTGTTGTGGAGCCCGGTAGTTAATCAATTGCTGGCTAGACTGAACGACGTAGATATTAAATGTCAAGGTTACGCTGATGACATAGTCATCATATCCAAAGGGAAGTTTGAGGGAAGGTTTTGTAAAATCGTACAGAGAGGCCTCAAAGTAACTAGTAAATGGTATCAAACAGTGGGACCGAAACTCAACCCGAGCAAAACAACGGTGATACCTCTCTCTCTTTCTCAATCCGAAGATTGGTTGGCAGCAATTATTCTCCTCCACTCCTCTCTGTTCTCTGATAGTCTTTTCATTTTTTCATATGATTTTACTCCTATATCTTCTTGAATTTGTTTCATGTATTGTAATCTGGGTCTTCCTCTGCCTCTTTTTCCTTGTACCATTCCTTCCATAACATTGATTATAAAATCATTGTGCCTATACAGATGTCCTATTAACTGGTCTCTTCTCCTCATTATTGTTTTCAATAGGGCTCTTTTTTCACCAACTCTTCTAAGAACTTCTTCATTTGTCAGCCTTGCCGTCCACGGTGATACCATTTACTAGAAAAATAACACTAAACTTCCTACAACTCATACTGTTAGATGGTAGGGCAGTAGAATACACACAAAAAGTATCTGGGTATAACACTAAAAACTCCTATGGATCCGACACGCTGAAGAAGTGGTAGGAAAAGCCAAACGCGCTCTAATGGTGTGCAGAAATCTGGCAGGAAAAACGTGAGATTGTAACCTCAGAATCCTACGCTGGATGTACACCATGATAATGAGACCAGCAATCATTTACGGGGCAGTTAACGCTATACTGAGTACCAGGACACAGTGGTATAGATGAAAACGAAGAAGCCTATAACCTATCATACAGTAATCCAGGGATCCAGTAATACCTTTATAGGTCCGGAACTCTTTTGCAGTGTGCGCATGAACACAGTCCACAAAAGTTTAGATGAAGAAATAAGAGAATAATGGATGAAAATCTGGAAAGAACTTCCAGGGCTAAGACAATCCAAAGTAGTGCTGGGATCTTTAATCCAGAGAAAAACAAAAGCTTGTCTGAAACTAAACAGGAACAAGCTTAGAATTCTGACAGAGGAGTCCTGACGGGACACTGCAGACTTAGAAAACACCTAAGGGTCTTAGGCCTAGAGGAGGATGACAACACCCATACATCTGATCAAAGACTGCGGAGCACTGCTCCGCAAGAGACAGGTATAGTTTGGGGCCCACTGTTTGAAGGCAGACGAGTTGCAGTCCTTGAATCCAACCCAGATTCTGAAATTCCTAAAGGAATCACGACTAGAGGAGGCGCTCTAAATGGGTAATTATACCAACCATTACAGGAAGAGGGTAGGATACAATAGATCTATGAAGGTCGAAGTACAAGTTACCACCGAAATATACAAATCTATCTTCCTCTAGGAAGAGCGAATCTCTAAACGCAGCGTGTTTAGAAAACAATTTGACGCTTATGTTTAGATAGAATAATAGAATGGCACGAAAGAACGTTTGTATGTGGTGAAATTAATTTATTTTTTGCTTTTTATTTAAAAAAAATGATCAAATAAATTATTAAAAAAAAGGGATTCTAATAAATTTATTGGAGATATTGAATTTAAAGATTATTTCAAAGTAGTTTCTATAAAATCTTTCGAGAAACGTTTCTAAATCTTAATCAAATTCGTCGAGATTTTCCATTTGGCTGTATTTGAAGGAGGAAATTATTTGCCAATTAAATACAGCTTGTCCAAACAACGTAATTTAATTAACTGGCTTGTAATTAATACAAACATTAGATAAATTGCTAAACAAATGTTTGTCTGTAAATTTACAATCCACTAAAGCAAAAAAAAATCTTTTATGCAACTAAAACTTGCTGATATTAATTAAATTTTCCACATCGCTCTCACAATTCTTAACTTGATTCTTAAATAATTTTCAAATGAAGAACAAACAAATTTTGAAGAATTTTAAAATCTGATTAATTGTAAGATTAACATTTAATGCGACATAAGGCAAAACTAATCACCCAAGAATAGAAGGTTACTCGGACCAGTCTAGTTTAGTTAGTTAAGAATAACCAAAGAAAACTAGATTAACACGTTGAATGCCATTAAGGTCACCAGTGACTAGCAATAAGTTTTGTTGGTAGCGCCGCGAGGGTCACCATCGGCGAAGGTAGAATTAGTAGAAACAATGTGATATTCAAGCGTGTTAAACATGTAGGTATGAACAGATAATTATTAGATAAGACCGGACAAAGAAAACTAGATTAAACATGCATGCAGAAGGATAGAAGTAGAGTTCTTCTTCCTTTAGCTGTACAAAATTTGTTTGATTTTGGTTTTCTCAACAATTTTCGTCCATTCTGCTCTAAAATCGTCTAAATGTTTCCAGTTGTTGACATTTAGCCTTTTGAGGTCTTTTTCGACGCCAACTAGCCATTTGATTCCCATTCTACCTACTGACTGGTTTCCGGTAGGTACTCAATTGTGATCTTTTTGGTGTTTCTATCATCATTCATGCGGTATACTTGGCCTAGCCATTGTATTCTTTTCGCTTTGATGACCCTTACTATATTTGCCCATGTATTATGGCATCCAGTTCATGGTTCATTCTTATTCTATTCATCTTGTTCTCTTTTCGGGCCATATATTTTTCTGAGTATCAATCGCTCAAACCTTTTAAGTTTTCTTCTTCGCGTAGGAGACTTTTCTTATCATAGCTCTACTTGCACTAGCAATTCTTTCCTTTATCTCATCTCCGACCGTATTGTTCTCATTTAGGGATGATTCTAGGTATATGAAGTTCGATATTCGTTCAAAATCATAGTAATTTATAATAATCATCATCATTGGTCCTACAGCCTTGAGAGAGCCTCGACCTCCCTTAGTCTTGTCCTCAATTATTTCCTATTCTGTGCTGCCCTGCGCCAGTTTGTCGCGCCTATTTTCTTGGCGTCCTCTACCCCGTCTAGCCAGTGCAGTTTGGGTCTTCCTCTGCGTCATCTTCCCTCAGGTTGGACCGTTAGCATGCGGGTCGGGGGGTACGTTTCCGGCGCTCTTGCCAAACGCCCGGCCCACCTTAATCTTCCCACTTTTATGCGGTGTACCACGTGGCTTCCATTGTCTATACCACGTTACATGTGGTAGATTTCGTGGTTGGATATTCTTCGCCAAAATCCGTCCTCGCATGTGGGTCTAAATATCGTTCTTAGAATCTCACGTTCATATGTTTATAGTAGGTTTTCATCGGCTTTTGATATCGTCCATGTTTCTGACCAATATTTGAGGACTGGTAGGATAAGTGTTTAATGTTAAGTTTAATTAAGTATACAATGTCATCGGCATATGCCAATATTTGGGACGATTTATTAAATATTGCTCCTTTTTTGGTCTATATGGGCTTCTCTAACGGCGGTCCTACGGCAAAGTAAAAAAAGAAGACACGCCAATGCGTCTCCTTGCCGTTAGCCGACTTCGGTTTTGAAGGGGTCTGACAACTTGCCTTGTATTTGTACTTTGCATATAACGCTATGCATTGTTTTTACAGGCCTTATTATCTATCAGGAATGGCGAGTCTGTACATTACTTGGTACAGATTGTCCTTTAGCACGCTTTAACTCAATAAATAGATGATATGTATCGATGTTGAACTCGTTCGATTTTACTAATACAGTGTTGCGCAGTGTTGCGCGATCAGACCTAAAACCGCTTTGGTATTGTCCTAGTAATTCGTCCATATAGCTGCTTAGGCGTGTGTACAGGATGTTTCGCGTGTAGAGTGTTACGCCGCTATAGTTTTTACTTTCCAATAGGTCCCTTTTCATATGTAGAGGTACCATAATTCCTGCACTCAATTCTTCTGGCATTTGCCCTTCGTGCCATAACTTCGTAATAATTTCATGTATTTTTTTAATTAGTGAGTAGCCTCCTAATTTAATGAGCCCGCACCCGGGCACTTGTTATTTTCGAGTCGCTTGATTGCCTGTGCTACTTTCTGAGTAGATGGAAGTGCTATTGGGTCATTGTTCCCTTCTGCTGTCTCTGTTGCTCTGGGCGCGGGATTGATGTGCGCCGCTTTGGCATGAAGTAGTTCCTGAAAGAGTTCAACCCATCTCCGGAGGACTTCTTCGCTTGTACTCACTATATGGCCGTTTTTGTCCTGTCACATGCTCATTTGTGGTTCATATTCTTTTCTTGCGTTATTTAGAGCTTTGCAGAATTTTCTTGTCTCATTCTGGTTCTTTAGAGCTTCTTCTAGGTTTAAAGTCAATGAATAGATGATGTATCGATGTTGAACTCGTTCGATTATTCTAATATCTGTCGTATATAGACATAGATTTGGTCCGTTGCTAAGCGACCAGGCCTAAAACCGCTTTGGTATTGTCCTAGTAGTTCGTCCATGTAGTTGCTTAGACATGTGTACAGGATGTTTGAAAAGATTTTATATATTATATTCAAGAGTGTTATGCCTCTATAGTTTTTACATTCCAACAGGCCCCCTTTCTTATGTAGAGGTACCATAATTCCTTGACATTATTTGGCCGATTTTGTCCTTACACATGATCATTAGTGGTTTATATTCTTTTCGTGAGTTATTTAGAGATTTGTAGAATTTTATTGTCTCATTCTGGTTCTTTTGAGCTTGTAGTTCTTTTAGGGCCTGAGTTTTTGCGATTTTTAGTTATTTATAATCAGTCTGTTATTTGCGACTCTTTTTCTTCTTTATGTTACATATACTTCGTTTTGTCTTCTTTGATTGATAGCCCTACCTTTTTGCATTTGGTTCCAAGCACTTAAAAGTCTCTACTACTGATCGTTCTGTTCTGTCCATTATGGCTATGTCGTCCGCTTAGGCTCCTCTTTGCCTAGACTTCGTATTAGTGTGCCTTCTTCGTCTATTAGAGTTTGTAGTGTTAAATTAAACAGTAGGGCGGATAGGGAATCTCCCTGCTTTACACCAGTCTTTATGTGAAATGGTTCGGTCTTTGCATTTTGTATTATTACCTCCACTCTAAATCTATTTAACGTGAGTTGCTCTAAGTTAACTAGTTTCTTCGCTATTCCCATTATTATTAGATTTTTTATTAACCTATGTCTACTGAATCAAAGGCCTGCTGGAAGTCAATCAACAGAAACTGTATATAAAAGTTATATTCTTAGCCTTTCTCCGTTAACTGTCTTGCTTGGTGCAACTGGTCTGTTGTTGGACAGTTGGGTCTAAACCCACATTTGTAGTCACCTAAAATGTCATCTTCGTAGATAAATATTCTCTTATATATCATACTGGACAGTATTTTGTATGCTACTATGAGTAGTGTTATTCCTTCAAAATTTGTACAATATTTTTAATCACCTTTTTATGAATGGGGTGTATGAGCCCTCATTTCCATTCTTCCGGTATGGTTTCGCTGTTCCAGATCATCTATATGAGGTTGTGTAGGCGCGTCCACAAAGGGAATCCGCCCGATTTTATAAGTTGTGATGTTATTGTATCTGTTCCCGGGGCCTTTTTATTCTTCAGATTGTTGATAATCTTTATAACTTCTTCTAGTGTTTCTTCTTCTATATGAGGTTCAGCAGTACGTGCTATATTGTGGTTCATTTTGATTGTAGTCTGGTGCTGGTTGGGGAGGTCGTGGAAGTGTTCTTGCCATCCCTTTAGGATTTCGCCCTGGATAGAAGTAGGCAGATAATTAGAATAAACACGAATGTGCTAAGAAACCCAGAAGACAAGACTAGATATTCTAAATTACAATACTAGATTATCTAAATTTCGTACTAGCGTCTTATGGAATGCTCAAATATGTCTACCAATATACAAGGACAACAGTAAAATCAACCACGCAGTTAGACAATATTTTTGCAAAGTCTAGACAGTACTTATACACCTCAGTCGAAGACACTCCGATATACGACCATCGATTAATACGTCTATATGGCAATACGAAGAATAGTCAGAAAAACGAATATATTCTCACCAGAAACATGTCGACGTCAAACGAAAATCGCTTTGCAGAACGAAACCTGGGAGGAAATCTATAAAAACCCGGATTGTAATGGAAGGACAGTTTCGTTCATCAACATCTTACAATATTACTTCTTCTCGTGCTTTCCCATGGTGAAAATCAACCAAACTCGCAATTCTTGGATTACGAAGGAAGTAAAACGGTCAGCCAGAAAACTAAGGGATATTGTTCACTCTCCAAAAACAATATCCAATATTTAAAAGGAAATACTTCAGACAAAAAAAAGAACACGTTATGCTTATTAAATCGGCAAAAGAGACCTTCTTTCGTCATAAAATAATTGAAGCACCAAATAGGCAAAGAGCCTTCTGGAAAGTAATAAAAGAACAGACGAATAAACTAGCGCACCGGAACCTATTCAAATAGAGGAAAATGACATGCTAGTTACTCAGCCAAGACAGATTGCAAAAATCTTCAACAACTTTTTTGATCAAGCACCGAAAGTAATCCGCCAAAAGATCCAACCAACGTATACCACTGATGAGCATATCAGACTCAACTCGCAAACAATATTCCTGGAAACATTTACAAAAACTGAAATCCTACAGATTATAGAGTCACTAAAAAATACAACTACTTGTGGCCTTGACTCACTGCCTCACTATCATTCTCAAAGAATGCAGACATGTACTGGTACATCCAATAACAAACATTGTTAACGCCTCCTTCGATAATGAAATATTCCCAGAATTACGAATTTTAAAAATCGTAATAATAATACCCGTCTATAAAACTGGAGATAAGTCGCAAGCAATTAACTATCGCCCTATAACCATAATATCGGTTTTAGCAAAGATATCAGAATTTGCATGCGGATTGGAATTTTGCCCTTCATAGAAAAATTCCACCTAGTGCCAAATCAACAGCACGGTTTCTCCAGATGTAAATATACAACAACAGCCCTAACCGAATTCTATAACAAAACTTTATATTAAGTAGATGAAGGAAATCGCCCGATTGGTATCTTCTTCGACTGTGTGTCGCACAGGCAACACGCAACACGCTTATCTGCGCGCGGTTTCCATTTCAACAATCTTTTCGTCCACCTGTCGTCCTTCATTCTGGCCACGTGACCGGCCCAATTCCATTTTGATGTCTCAATTCTTCTGCCTGATGGCCCTGATTCGTAACGTGGTCTCTTAAACCTAAACCTAGCATTGATCTCTCCATTTTTCGTTGTGCCACTCTATGCTTCCTCGCTGATGATATCGTTATTGCTAAGGTCTCCGCTCCATATGTGAGTACCGGCAGAACACCTTAACAAAATTATTACGGAATAACAGATAAATCTGCTAGATGTCTCACATCTTTTCTCACAAATAGGAAACAATTCGTGAAAGTAAAATGCGGATGAATAACTGGCCAATCCGACTTCAGTTGTGCAAACATGTGTATCCCGCAGGGCAGTGTCTTGGCTCCGACTCTATTTCTACTATACCCTGCAGACTTGGTCAGCTACAACACTGCACCTTATATGCTGATGACGCTAGATTTATCGTCTCCGAAAAAAATGCTTCCACTAACCCACTGCGTACCAACAGGCTCCTGGATACACTCAACAAATGGCTCGCGCACAACAGTCTCTTAACAGAAATAAAACAGAATAAGTTATATTCCATACAGCACGCAGCAACTACCCCATAGACATCCAGTTAAAAATAATTAACGACAAAATTAAAAGTACTAAGGTGCTTAAATTGCTGGGAATTTATTTCAAATGGAACTTCAATGGAACATGACCATACAACATATGTGCTCCAAACTACATAGGAAGCTCTTACAAATAAGATATCTTCGACGATTTCTAAAAATCGAAGATCTCTTTATATTCTACTTTGCGGAGATCCAATCGATAATTTCATATGGTATTCTGCTTTGAGGATGCTCGTCACAAATAGAATACATCTTAATAGTGCAGAAGAAAATTATCAGAACCCTAATGGGTATCAAAATGAGTATCAAGTGATACCTGTATAGCCCATATCAAGAAGCTGGGTATTCTGTCAGTCACAAGTTTATATATTCTAGAACCAACATGCTACATCCATAAATAGAAGTACACCTTCCAGAAACATTTGGATAAACATCAATATGACACAGAATTAAACACCAAATATACAGGGCCAAAACACTCAATGTGGAAAAGGTCCAAACTACTAGGGAATAATGGAAAGCAACAAAGCAAACCTCTGCAGCACAATCTACAACCTCGAAGAATTAATACTAAATACTAAAATATAAACTCTAACAGTATATTGTAAAGATCTAATGTTTGACACGTCCTTTAGATTCTATATATCATGGGCAATAAATTATTTGCCTGATTTGATTTGAATTAGACTTGACAATTTGGACGGAAAAATATGCTTTCATAATTTTTTGTCTCTTAAGTTTTGCATATTACATTTTGCCGTTGATGTTTGTTTCATGAATTATATATAAATTTTAAATTATTTTGCTTTGAGAATTTTAAAGTTTTTGAAACGAAATTTGTGGAACATCAGTTATACAAATTGACCAGTTTAATATTTCAGTTTGTTGGATATTGATTTTATCGTAAACCAAATTTAGATTAATTTGTGAATACATAATTATTTTAGATTCAGTTAAATAACATATTGTGAAACATCAAGCATGAAAAATTATCTATAAATTATTTCGTAATAATAGGCAATAATTGATGTTCCATTTATTTACGCAAATTCAATTAACAAACAGTAATACTAACATTGCAGCAGATGCATTGGCGAAATGTTTATTTCTGAAAGGAAATTACAGAAGCAATACTAAAATATTTATCATCCAATACGGCGCAGTTGGTATTTTATTTCTTCGGGAAAGGATAAATGAACTTTTATTACTTTGAACTATATGGCCCAGCTTTTCACGACCTATATATTTTCCTACGTCTTTTTTATCATAAAAAAATTTGTTTATGGTCGACGTTAATAAGGAAAAAAGTCGTGGAAAGTTCAAATAATAAAATAATTTCAGTATTAATTAACAATAAACCAAATTAATTATGCTGCTTGGATTGAAAATAATACTAAAATTAATGATAGATTTATAAAAAAAATCATTTGTTCTACATTTACAGATTTAAAAAACTATTTATTATACAAATCATCATCATGCGGTCTTTTCGTGCTCCATTCTTGGATATATGCCTCTTCCCTTCTTCTCCATTCCTGGCAGTTCTGTGCTCATCCAGTCACGTCCTCCGTGTTGTCTGACGTCGTCTACCCAACGGTTTGTTGGACGACCTCGTCTTAGGGTGTAAGCTCTAGGTCTCCACTCTAAAACTCGCCTGGTTCATCGTGTCGCGTCCATTCTGGCGATGTGTCCGGACCATTCCCACTTACTCTTTGCTATGATGCCCATCACGTCACTCACTTTAGTTTTGCTTCGATCCAGTCGTTACGTTTTCGGTCTCGTAGTGTTATTCCAAGCATTGCTCTCTCCATACCTCCTTGCGCCACTCTGAACTTCTCGGCTGTTCTTTTTTTTCAGGGTCATGGTTTCTGTGCTATAGGAGAACACGGGCACACTGCTCGAAAACTCTGACTTTGAGATGCAGTGGCAATTTACCACGTATTGTTTGCGCCGAATGCTGCCCAAGCTTGTGCAACTCTGCGTCCCATTTCCACAGTATGGTTTTCGTAGCCCAAAGTTATTTTATGACTAAGGTATTTGTACTCTGTTACCGTTTCCACTGGTGGCCTGTGATTAACTATGTCTGCCATGATGGTAATAATTTTAGTTTTGGATTTATTCATTTTGATGCCTGCTGTTGCTCATGTCTCAAGTCTTCGGTCATAGACATCATGTTATCTACATTATCTAATCATCATCATCAAACAACCTTCGACGTCCACTGCTGGATCTAGGCCTCCCTCATGGTTTTCCATTATTGTCTGTCTTGTCCCGCCTGAATCCAGTTGGTTTCAATTCTTTTTAGGTCGTCGGTCCAACGTTCAAACCGAGTTCGAATTCAATAAAAAATAAGTAATTTTCGAAATTGTTCTACAATGGACCTGATTTTATTAATCGTTCTGATTGAACTGTGGACATCCGAATGAAATTCTGAAGTTGCAAAAATTTTAATCGGTGCATTCGGACGGTATGGCAACTGAGGCAATATAACTGAGGTATGACGACTGCGACGTGCGGAACGTAAAGCAAAAGTTTCGAAAAGTGCACATGCTTAAAACGAAAACAGAACTGCAGAAAGTAGGGAAAGTGGTCCTCCTCTGTTTCGCTTATCAGCGCGTGGTCTCCATTCCAACAATCTTTTCGTCCACCTGTCGTCCTTCATTCTCGCCAAGTGACCGGCCCAATTCCATTTTGATGTCTCTATTCTTTTGATACTGTCTGTCACCCCGGTCGTAGGCCTTAATTCGTAACGTGGTTTCTTAAACCTAAACCTAGCATCGATCTCGAAGTTTTTGTTGTGCCACTCTATGCTTCCTTGCTGATGATATCGTTAGTGTTAAGGTCTCCGCTCCATATGTGAGTACCAGCAGAACACACTGGTCGAACACTTTCCTCTTTAGGCAGATGGGAATATTACATTTAAAGACATGTTTTAATTTTCCGTAGCCTGCCCATCCAAGGTTGAGTCTTCTATGTAATTCGTATGTTTGGTTGTCCTTAGATATTCGTATTTCATGGCCCAGGTATTTCATTATCTGATCCAAATCGTCAGAAAAACGCAAGGGAGAAAGTTTTTCCCCATCCACTGTTAGCCCTATATTTCCCCAGTTCATCTGTCGAAATATGTATTCCAACGATAGTTTTGGAGAGATTGTATCTCCCTGTCTAACTCCTCTTTCTAAACGGAATTTGTTTTAAGTTTTCTTATAGAAGGCAACACAAGCTGTGGCATTCAAATGGAGGTTGTTTAGTATTTGTATATATCTCTCGTCTATTGGACAGCTAATCAATGATTATACAAAAATGAAAAGTAAAATAAGTAATTGTTAAAATTCTCTGAATTGACTTTGTTTTGCCACTATTTTTTTCTGAAAATATTATATAACTTGTGAGGTTATGTAAATCTACGCACTTTACACGACTCGAGTTTCGACTGTTGAATGTCAATTTGAAGTGAATTATAAATTCATGAGATTCAATTTATATGAAGTGTTTTGGTGGAGTAGGGAGGTGTAGTTGGGAACGATTACGTTATATTAAAAAGTTGTGAAAAAATTACGTGGGTTCGTTAAGGAGATTTACTGATGGATTTGTCTTTAGCATTAAATAAAATGTGGCATAATTTAGAAGATTAAAATGCTACTTGCAGATTTTGTTGTCATTACAAACTTTCAAATAAAGCCGTAATCCATCATTAAATCTCCTTATCGAGCAAACCGACCTAATGTTTTCACAACTTGTTAACCGTCCGGTCACCCAGGTATTTATTGCAGTGTCAAATATATAATTTATTAGCTTATTAACCCCTTAAGAGAATTCTACGACCGCCAAATTTAACGCCAATTTTTCGTGAAAATGTTTCTAATCCATTCATTCAATAGTTATTAACTATCAAACTCTATACCTCCTCCGTTCAATGACCGGGAAACCGGGTACGATTTTTAACGAATGGAGTGCATAGTTGTCTGCCCAGTTACCGATAAAACAATCGTCGTTCTTACGATCTATAAAAATTGTTCAGAGATTACAGCAATGACCCTATCATAAAACTAATTCCTTTTTTAAAGGTTTTCTTATGAACGGTCCGTTGCCGCTACTCTCCGCTACTCTCGAAGAGGTTCGAAGCGAGTTCGAATTCAATAAAAAATATGTAATTTTCGGACAATTGATCTACAATGGACCTGATTTTATTTATCGTTCTGATTGAACTTTGGACATCCGAATGAAATTCTGAAATTGCAAAATTATTACTCGGTGCATTCGGACGGTATGGCAACTGAGGCAATAGACAATTAAGGTATGCCTAATGCGAAGTGCGGAACGTAAAGCAAAGGTTTGGAGAAGCTATGGAGAAAGGGAGAAGGGCTCAACATACACGTGCTCGAAGCGAAAACAGAACTGCAAATGTACAGAAGCAGAAAAGGGAGCTTTGGGAAGAAATGGAGAAGCAGCGGGTACGGGAAATTAAGACGGAAGCTCAGCTGTGGAAATACGTTAGAGAGAAAAATGGAAGGAAGGAAAGAATACCCAAGAGCATTGCGATAGAGGGGTGGCAGAACCACTTCATAATGCTGCTAGGAGGGGTGGAGAAGCGGTCAGGGAGAGAAGATAATTTAGGAGATCGACAAAGAGAGCAGGAAGAGCTCGCCGATGATATCACATAGACGGAGGTGGAGGAAGTTATTAATTCCCTAAAGCCAAGAAAATCGAGAGGATTAGATGGGTTCCGAAATAAAGCATGAAAAGCACCTGGAATCTGCAAGGAAAAGACGAAGAAATTGAGAGGGATAGGTAGGGGAGACAAAGGGATACCAGTCATCTGGAAAGTAGTGATAATTCAAATTGTGTTTAAGAGTAGTACAAGGGAAGCGCTAGCAAATTATAGAGTGATATCTTTGATGAACTCCTCATACAAAATATTTGCTAAAATCCTGGATTGTCGCTTGAGGAAGGAAATCAATGAAAGGAATATTTTGCCTGAAATACAAGCAGGGTTCAGAGAAGGAAGGAGCACGCTGGAGCACTTGGTGACCATAAGAGTCATCATAGACCAGGATACCTGTTTGCTGTTTTCATTGATTTTAAAGCTGCCAGCGGTGAATAGGAGGAGATTGGATGCGTGTTTGGGCAAGCTAGGTATCTCAGAGAGTGTGAGAAGGAACGTCAGGGACTTGTAGGAGGAAACCGTATGTAAGGTAGTAGTGAACGATTAAGAATCTGACTATTTTGAGGAAGGGTCTGAGACAAGGCTGCCCTCTTCATTCTGTATGTGGCGGATATGGAGAAGGTACAGTCAGGTCAAGCTGGAGAAGTGGTGATTGGGAAAAAGAAGGCGAGAAAATTGGCGAGTGAGAGAAGGACGTGATTGAAAGGCTCTGTAGGTATTTCGAAAAGAGGGAATTAAGGGTGAATGTTGGAAAAACAAAATGGATGCGCTCTAAAAGGGGGTGGGCGATATAGGAAAGAAAGATTTGAATGGCAGGGTACTGAAATAGAGGAAGTGAGTAAATTTAGGTATTTGGGGTATGTCTATGGGACTGGTTACAATAATAAAGAGCACATAGAGTATGTTGCAAAGAAAGCATGGGCGGCGGCGGGTCGTATCTGGGAGGTTTGGAAAAGAAACTTTGACGGAAACTTTAGAGCAGCCGAGACGATATGTGTGCAAAGCGTGTTACTGTATGGATATGAGGTCTGGGGAACGAAAGAGGAAGACAAGATCGATAAGTTGCAGATAAAGTTTTACAAGTATTGAAAATTGATAGGTCGACGCCTGGCCACATTGTCCTTCAGTAAGTGAGTGCGTGTAAGGTGGCGGTAATTGCAGGAGAAAGAGTGATCGAGTTCTAGGGTGGATGGGTTAGGACAGAGATCCCCAACCTTTTTGCACTCAAGAGCACATTCTAGAAAGTCGACGACGGGCATCTTGTTCCTTTCAAGAAGTCTTCATCTCATACATTGGAGTTTAGGAAAATGTCGTTTTGAAGGTCCAAAATTTCTTTCTGTTCTTATTTGAATAAGTTGCTATTTTGGTTGCGTTTACTTTTGGCCGGCACACGTAAAACGGTCGGCGGGCGCCACGGTGCCCGCGGGTATAGGGTTGGGGACCACTGGGTTAGGAGATAAAAGGATAATAAAGGAAATCTTTCGAGTAGTGAATAATGAGGTGTTAAGTGATAGAAGAGAGAGTGGTTGGGGGTTGAATAAAAGAGAACTGTATGAGAGAGGCGGGTTATCATCCGAGGGATTGTAAAGGAAAAAAGTGTGGATGCTCAGTGGAAAATGAGGCTAAGAAACAGATTATTAGAAGTGGACTGCCAAGAGCGCCAATCCAAATAGAGGCTAGCAAATAAAACAACAGCTACAGTCAGTTATAAGTGCACGGCCGTCTTCCTGGTTATTTGAGCACAAGTAAAGGGTGGGAGGACCAGTCAGTGTTGGCGAGATTTAGGTGTGGTAATGAAGAGCGTGGCAGGAGAAATTTGATGAATGAGGAAAGTAGAAGGTGTATTGTGTGTGGGATCAAGGAGGATATGTGGAGTCATTGGTTGGAGGAATGCACGACGGCGGAGTGGAATGAGCAGGAGAGAAGGCGAGGGAAGGATTGGAGTGAGTGCATGAGCGAGAGCGGGAAGGGACTGTCGTTTTTAATCAGAGTGAAAAGGTGGAAAGAGCAGAACCTGACAGCATTAAATTCATTTGAAACGAATGAATTATTAGCGAATATTTTGTGGAGCAGCTGCAGCTGTGCATCTTGCAACTCCCCTTATTTTTCACACAATTCTGCTTACACTTTCATATACAACTTCACGTTCCACATATATCATATGGCGCTGAAAGCGCCACAAGTGTCACTATTTCATTTCTTTATGAAATATTTGAATGAATGAAATAGTTTAGCAACTATTTCATTCTTTTCAACTCTTCCATCCACAATAACTATTCCATTCCAAAAAAGTACGATCCACGTGTACTAGTTTGCTTATTCTGTATGTTTTATAATATGGTTTTGTATTATTTTTTTTTTAATTATGCCAATAATGGTTATGGAAGTAAACTGAGGCAGTAGGTGGGTACCCGGGTGTCCGTTTATTGAACGAATAGCAAAGCCTTGATTACTGACCGGCCGGTAATTTAACGCAATCGTCTCCAGATAAGTCCCCAACTACAGACAGACCAAACCCCTCCCCACCAAAACTCATAGTATAAATTTATCCTTATCAATTTTGTAATCCATGTAATCCACTTGAAAATGACCTTCAACAGTAAAAATTCGAGTCGTTTAAAGTGTGTAGATTTATATATCATCAGTAGTTTATATTCTTCTTCTTCTTTCGAATAGGCCTACTTTGGACCACGCTTGTTCAACTGTTGGGCTTTGACCTTTGCCCAGTATTGTCGCATCTTCTGCCGGTGTAACTCCCTTCTTTCTTCTGTCCAGGGGGTACCTTTCCATCCAGGTTTTTCTTGAAATCCACGGACTTCCTTTAGAGTGCGTCTCACAGACTGTCTGTTTTTGAGATCTGTTAATCCCAGTTCTTTAATATCCTTCTCGGTCTCTGTCAACCAAGTGGTACGAAGCTTCTTGTATTGCCAGACGGTGAACAGATGGTTGGTTAGTCGGTTTGCAGGCAATCTTAGAAAGCTAATCATAGAAAGCTACCCTTCTTTTCCTTGCACAGTCAGAGAGCATCTCAATATGTTCGTAGAGCTCAGAGTTATGCCGTCTTCGGAATTACCCATCTTCCTTTACCGGGCCTAGGATCTTCCTGAGGATTCTCCTCTCTCTGATTTCCAATTTCTCTATTAGACCCCTTCGGTTCAAGGAAAGACACTCCATGGCATATAGGGCTTCTGGCTTCAGTAAGACTGATGTGTAGTGCTTAAGTTTCAGGTTGCATGACAGGCATTTCTTATTGTAAGTGTTCTTAGTCAGCCGATAGGCTAGTTCTAACTTGCTGACTCTCTTGGATAATGATGCTCTTTCTGATAAGTTGGGTTCAATCCATTCGCCGATATACTTAAATTTCTCAGTCCTCTTGATGTTTCCCTGTTCTAGTAACATCTCTCTGTTTGCTTCTCTAATGTTGGTGAAGAATTCTGTTTTCTCCAGCGACACTTGAAGACCCACTTTGGCAGCCTGTTTTCTGAGGCAGTTTACCTGCATTGTTGCCATCTCAAGAGAATCAGCAAACAGTGCCATGTCATCTGCAAAGGCCAGGCAATCTACAACCCGTCCATCTTTCTTACGTCCCAGGTAGATACCACTCTGAGCACCCAAATTGTTCAGTTCCTTGCGCCATTCTCTCATAATCTTTTCAATGACACAGTTAAAGAGAAGTGGGGAAAGCCAACCTCCTTGTCTCACTCCAGTTTTTATTTCGAAGCTTTCTGAAATCTCGCCTCTAAATTTAACCTTGGAATGGGTGTTGATCAAAGTTTCTAGGATTAGTCTGCGGGTTTTGTTGTCTAGTGCTAGTTCCTGGAGTACTTTGTTAAGCGTTTCTCTATCGATGGAATCGTAGGCCTTCCTAAAATCAACAAAGGTGACGACCACCTTGTGGTTTCTCATCTTGGAATATGCAAGTACAGTTTTAAGGTTGAGGATCTGTTCAACACAGGATCGGATCTTCCTGAAGCCCCCCTGGTATTCTCCCATTTGACTATCCAACTGATTTTCTGTCCTTGTTTGTAACGCCTTCGAGAGAATCTTGTATGTTACCGGGACGAGAGAAATTCCACGGTAGTTGTTTAGATCCGTAAAATCTCCCTTTTTGTGAAGCGGATGGATCAGAGCAGATTTCCAATCCGGTGGTAATTTCTCTGTTTCCCAGATGTCCTGGATGATCTCGGTTAGCTTGCGCACGGCATTGTTTCCAGCACCTTTCCACAGTTCAGCAACGATAGTCCTCTCCAGCTGCCTTATTATTCTTAAGAAGTTGAATGATCTGGCCAACTTCTTCCAATGAAGGGGGAAGCGAGTCCGGGTTTGGTGTGGTTTGTTTATAATCGAAGTCTTCGCTGGGTGGGTCACAGTTGAGTAGATTTTTAAAGTACTGAGCCAAAAGGTGGCAGTTGTCCTTGTCGTTATAAGCCAGTTTGCCTTGTAAGTCTCTGAAGTGGAGACTTGGCGGAGCGTATTTTCTGAGTACCTGCTTAAAGGTTCCAAAGAAATCTCTGAAATTATTCTTAGCAAAGCTCTCTTCGATTTGGGTTAGTTGGTTTTGTGTGAAGGTTCGTTTGGTTCCTCGAATCAGTAGTTTATATTATTATATTACATTTTCACAAAAATTAGAATGAATTTTTCATTTCATAGTAAGTATGGATTACGACGTAATAACGGTCGCAACCATATTTTTCGTTTTAATTATCCATTTACATAAAATACATATTAGAACTGTGTTGAAATTGTTAAAATTATATAACTGTATGAAAATTGTTGATAATTCTGTTTTTAAAAATAAATTATTTTTTAGGTGCCATTCTATTAGCTTCTAAGGTATGGGACGATCAAGCAGTATGGAATGTCGATTATTGTCAAATTCTAAAGGACATAACAGTGGAAGACATGAACGAATTGGAAAGACAGTTCCTAGAACTGCTGCAGTTCAACATAAACGTTCCTTCAAGTGTTTATGCGAAATATTATTTCGATTTGCGTACGTTAGCCGAAGCAAATGATTTATCATTCCCAAGCGAGCCTTTAAGTAAAGACAGAGCGCAGAAACTAGAAGCTATGTCTCGAGTAATGGAAGATAAATATGCAGCAGAAGCCTTGAAAAATGGATTCAAGAAGTGGTCCAGCTTGGATAATATTAATACGAACGGAGCAGGAATTAGAAGAAGTGTAGCTATTTTATCGTGATTGGAAATTTTTGGAGAGAAAACGAGAGACTTGGACAGTTTCGTATATATATTATATTTTTCAATAACCAAAGTGTGTCTAGTGAATGTATAATTATTTTTTTTATTAATTTCTTTCTTTAATATTTTTTTTTTAAATTCAGAGATTGAAAACACCAAAAAAAGACTTTTTAAAAATAGGTATCAAATTAATCGAAGGAAAAATATATTTAAAATGACTTAATCGAATCGCTTAAAAAATAAAAGTAGTCAAAATAATGAATTTACAATCTGCCACGTTAAGCCTACTTCAACTGTTTTTATATTAAAAAAAGTAGATTTAATCACTTTTTTAATACAATAATTATAAAAGAAATATTTTGATATCTAAACAAAAAAATATTGATAAGATATATTTTAAAAAATCCTTTATATATATTTTTTTTAGTTTTTACAATATAAAAACTGTTTTTACAAAGATTTTGTTTAGTGGAGGAAGGTTGATTAAAGAGTTCGTTGTTGAGAAGCAAAATTATATTTAAGTTGAAGCAGAAGAGAAAGTGATATAGTATTGGCCAAAAAGAAAAACGAAATATATTTATTTTTTTGCAAATGGTAAACTGTGAGGTTTATTGGAAACTTGTGTTTAAAATATTTTTACAAAAACAAAACTATGTTTAATCCTGTGGCAAATATTATATATTGTCTTCCAAATATTCAGGATGTTAGAAACAAAGAAAGCTATGTGACTAAGTTTGTTATTAATTTTAAAATGAGAATAATAACAAATGTATTTACAAGTCAATAACACTAACTTAAGTTTATTAATTTAGAATTTAACAAAGTTTTTTATTTTATTTATTTAAATAAAAACTAAAATTCATAATATTTTTGGCCACTTTTATACAAATATTAATTACAAAAAAAAAACATAATTTATTTTATATAAAGATTGAAGATGAAAAATTGTGTATTTAATAATTATATTTTTTAAAGATCTGCTTTGAATATATTTTCTTATTTTTTTTGCAATATTTATATTTTTATATTATTTCCTTATATTAGTATATGAAATTATATATGTTGTATATTATTATTGATTTGTTGTAACAAAGAAGAAAAAACTGGTATCAGAAAATTTATTATAAAAATAAATCGTGTAGGATTTATTTTTTCAGGAAGAAAAGGAAATGGAATGAAGAAAATTCTAAGACGAACTCCTAGATGCATGCATTTTTGATTCTGAAGTGCTCTGGGTATAGTCTATAAAATATTATGAAAAAATAATCTATTCGCACATTATTTCCGCTAAATCACGTCCATTTAATTGTAAGTAAAATTATTATAGGACAATCCCATAGGCCTATTTTCAATTTTTATACCAGCTTTGACTAGAACAATTGAATAAAAATAATTGAAAAATATACAACAACATATCTTTATCTATATATAAATGTAAGTGTCCTAACTGTTTATCCTACGTAAAATTTGGAAGGAACAAATGCTTTTATGATCAAATTGTTACAAAATTGAGCGCATTTTTAACTTTGGATTTTGACTTGTGACAGACGCACATACAGTCAGATTTTTATGAAACTCGTCAAGATCCTTGCAAGGGTCCTCTAAATAGTTGCTGCAATTTTTAAAATTCTAGCTTTAAATTTGCAAATTGGAGTAAATTTTGAAAATTGTTGCAAAATTGAGCGCATTTTTTACTTTGGATTTTGATTTGAGGCAGACGCACAGACAGTCAGATTTTGATGAAACTCATCAGGATTCTTGCTAAAGGTCCTCAAAGGTTTTTAAGGAAGGATTTTTGTAAATTTCGTTTCTATACAGTAAAAAGGGGAGCCAAATTTTTTTTACGAAGATATCTATATCATAAAAACGGAAATTTTATTAAATTAAAGATGAAACACGAGTCGTTTCATCACTTTTTGAAAATCCTATTAAGGAGACTGGTTATTTTAAAACCTATATCCACAGAAATAAAATATGCCACAATAACAATAGTCAAAATTTGCAGTTAGATTTCTCCTACAAAATAGAGAAAGACCAGTTTTACATTTTCAGAAAATCTATATAAGGGGACTGCAAATGCGGTATACTCATATCTCAGAAACTGCAGATGTTAGAGATGTGAAAATAGGCATTTAAATTTTTCTTTAAAAATATAGAAATGGGTGTATTACTATTTTCCAAAAATCCAGTTGAAAGATGTTCTTTTAGGTTTCCTGTGGATACATTTTGAGACAAAAATCGAAGAATTTTTAGAATCACAGTATAATCTTGATAATCCGATACATATGGGACCAGACAACCGCCGGATTATCAAAAAAATCTGGATTATCAAATTTAAAACAAAACAATAACAATTTTACATATTCTATGTACATTGTATTTCAGAAAGAATAAAGTATGTATCTATATAGGTAAACGTGTACATACAACAAAATATATACAAACTTATATGTACAGAACAGATAGTAAGACTATTGTAGAGTGGAGTTTCAAAGGAAATGGAATGAAATATGGGAAACTTGGTCAGAATCGTCAATCAAGTTATCAGAGTTAATAGCAGCGTGTGTTGCAGGTGTGACCTTTTTCCAAGAACACTGGATGGTGTTGTTTTTGACTTTATTTTAGTTGTGCGCGAGGTTTATATCCGGCGCGGGACAGCGTAAAAAAAACATGTGTTTCCCCAGAGCGTCGGATTACTGAACGTACCAGATTAGCCAACCGCCGGATTATTAAGATTATACTGTATTGTATAACATCTGAGCATGAACTCCTCAATCGTAAAAGAGAATTCAGCCAGAAGACACCATGAGGCACCGAATCCAAGAAATTTAAGAATTATTGTATAATTTCTACACTAAGATACTATAAGGCACCTCACGATCTTAACCATCGAGTTGTAACTTTGTGATCATTCCAGTATGATCACCCACTGCTTGGTATTTTTCAACTTGCAACATTAGCATGATGGATAACACGTTATCACAGCAACTACCCCCGGCTCCAGGCACACCAAGTCCGGACTCTCCTGATCAACGGATGCTGGGGGTTCGGGGCATAATGCAGAGAATAATCCGAGCTTCTCAACAGTTCTATATAAGTTCTCAAATAGTTCTCAATAACTTCTCAAGAAGACCTTTTTAGTTACAATCAATGTCAACACCCTACTGAAACCAGGTAAGCTTAAACAGGTAACGGACGCTTTGGTCAAGTTTGACATTCAAATAGTATCACTTCAGGAAACACGCTTCCAAGATGAAAACCACTTTGACTCAAAAGAGTACAGAATTTTTCCAGACAATTTCCAGACAGGAAAAGAAAAAGAGTCAACACAGGGTGGGAGAAATAGAAGAGATAACAAGAGAAGAATTAGAACAACAACTGAGTAAACTGAAAAAGAAAAAGGCACCGGGGAGGGACGGTATACAGAATGAATCGTGGATATATGGAACTGAAAGGGAAGCTGACAGGCTGTTGGAGATAATGAATGGAGTGTGGAAGGGAGAGGGCTTCCCACAGGAGTGGAAAGAGGGGATAATATGCCCCATATATAAGAAAGGAGAAAGGGAAACAGCAAGCAATTACAGGGGGATCACCATGCTCAATACGGCATATAAGATATATGCAATGATTGTAGAAGAGAGATTGACGAAGGAATTGAAGGAGCGAGGTGTGATACCAGACGGACAGGCGGGATTTAGGAAAGGGAGAGGGACCATGGATAATGTATACATCTTGAATCACATAGTAGGGAATGAGATAAAAAAGAGGGGCGGCAAGATGTATGCATTATTTGTGGACCTGAAGGCAGCCTTTGATAATGTAGCAAGAGAGGCACTGTGGGAATGCCTGAGAAAGAAAAGGATAAAGGAGCATCTGATATCAAAATTAGAAGAGATTTATGAAGAAACAATAAGTAGAGTGAGAGTTGGTGAAAGGGTGAGCGAAGGTTTTAATACGCATAAGGGAGTGAGACAAGGCTGCCCACTAAGCCCCAGCCTGTTTGCAGCATTTATTGGAGACATAGAGGAGATGTTCAGCAAGGCACAGACGGGTGGGGTTGTGGTGGGCAAAGAAAAAGTGTGGTCCCTAGCCTACGCGGATGATTTGGTGGTGCTAGCGAGAGACGAGAAAGGGATGAAAGAAATGATAAGAAACATGGACAAATATATGAGGAGGAAAAATCTGACAGTGAATGTGGAGAAGTCCAAGATGATGGTGTTTAGAAAAGGGGGTGGCAGGAGAAGAGTAATTGAGTGGAGATGGGAGAAGGAGAAAATTGAAGAAGTAAAAGAATTTAAATACCTAGGGTACGTGTTTAATGAGAGAAATACTGAAACAGCACACGTGAGAGAGTTAGTAAAGAAAGCCAATAAAATACTAGGAGTGGTATGGGGAATAGGAGAGAGAAAATTTGGACACGACTATAGAAGGAGAGTGATGATGTTTGATAGCCTGGTGAAAAGTGTGATGATGTATGGAGCGGAAATATGGGGATGGAGAGAGCAAGAAGGACTGAAAAGGGTGCAAGAAAAATATTTGAAATGGGTGCTAGGACTAGGTAGAGAGACCCCGGGGTATATAGTGATGGAGGAAACAAAGAGAGATGGAATAAGAATAGAAGCAGGAAAGAGAGCAATAAGTTTTGAGGAGAGAGTGATAGAGAGAGGAGAGTGCAGAATTCTGCAAGAGTGCCTCAAAGAAAAAAGAAAAGAAATAGGAAAGGGGGTGTGGAAAGAGAGGGAAGCATATCTAGAAAGAAACGGGTATGCAGGAACGGAGATAGAAAGAATGAGAGAGAGAGGTAGAGTAATGACAGAGGAATTGGTCCAGAGAGATAGAGATGTGCAAAGGCAAGAAAGGAGAGCAAGAATTATGGAGTCTAGGTACAATGGGAAATATGAAAAAATAATTAATAACGGAAGAACTGCCAAAGTACCTATGAAGAGAAAGTAGAAAAGAGAGAGTGACTAGCAAGATTCAGATGTGGAAATGAAGAGAGAGATAATAAATTTTGGATGGAGGATAGGAATAGAGTATGCAGGATGTGTGGAGAAAACAAGGAGACAATAGAACACTTGCTGAACGAATGTTCAGAAATGAGAGAAAGGGACGAGTGTAGAGAAGAGATTTTAAACGAGGATGGAAGAGGGATAGATTGGATGAAGAAAGTTGAGGAGAGAAGAAGAGCAATATATGGGGAGGGAAGCCGGTAATCGGGGTTTAGGGATAAGAATTAAGTGACTTTCTTTTTTTGTTTTTTTTGTTTTTAGTTTGAGCAGCATATGTTTCTTTTTTTTTTAATGTGTATTTTTTCTTTTTCTCTTTTTATTATTATTCTTATTTATATTATGTTCGATGTTAGTTTTAGTAAATTTTGGATTCAATTTATAAACCCGTAAGGGCAATAAATATACATAATACCAGGAGTACAGAATTTTTAAGGGCAAACCTGAGATAAGAATCCACAGGAACTTAACACAACTAGGGACAGCCTTTGCGGTACAAAACAATATCACCAACTCAATACTTGACTTCACTTCCCCATCTGAAAGAATCTCAGTACTTACTGTGAACTCTGGCAATAAAGCATACTCCTTAGTCAACGCCCACGCTCCAACAAAAATTGACAATAATAAAAAACGCAGAGAAAGTTGAAGACTCCTGGGAACTCTTAGAAGAAACCACTAACAAGATTCCAAAACATCATGTGAAAATCTTAGTAGGTGATTTTAACGTACAGGTTGGCAAAGAGAGGAAATATAAATGGATTGTAGGTCATCATTCGGCACATTGGAGGACGATTAGGAACGGAGAACGTCTATAAAGCTTTTACTTTAAAACTTATGTCTACGCATTTTGTGAAAGCCCCACATAAAAAGAAAACGTGGAAATCACCGAACCCGTTATTAGGGGAATTTCAGATCGATCACGTGGCAATCTCCAGAAAAAATATGTGCGAGATCCAAAATGTTGGAGTACGGAAGGGAGTTGTCGAATCGGACCATTACGTAACACAAATCAAAGCGAGATTGCAGCCCAAGAGATGCAGTCCTAAATTCAACAGATCTTCAAGAGTTGACCCAGAAATCAACCTTCAAGACATACGGGAGTGGGACGCCACGGACTGGTCAGGTCTTCATAAAACACTTCAGACTTCAGCCAGGAAATTGGGACAGCCTCCAAGGAAACGCAAACATAGGTGGTGGAACTTGACTTGCGATAAAGCCATTTATGACTGGACAAAAGCATGGAATCAGTGGAATGGACATCAAACAACTGAGAAATGGAACACCTTCCGAAAGGTGCAGAAAACTTCCTTAAAAAATAATCCGCCCGGAGAAACGAGCCTATGACAAAAATAGACTCATAGAAATCGAACAAGATTTCCTCAAAAACAACACCAGGCATTTCCCGGTTATCCAGTTATCAAACACCATCTTTTTATTTCCGTCGAGCAAATGGAACATTAGAGAGGAACACTAAAGAGAACTGCAACATTCTAACTGACTTTTCCGAGGCCTCCTCAACTGTTATCCTCCAAAGAAAAGACTGAATTTTGAGAAACCCGGTTCCCAGAAACCCCGGTTTTTGAGAAACCCCAAACCCGATTCCCAACCACCGACGATACAGGAAACAACACAGATCATAGGATTGTTTAAAAAGCCCCACGAGAGGACCCCAAGTGTAAACTTGGAGATGACCTTGTAAGCAGAATTCATGCAATCTTAATAGAAATATAGGGAGCAGAAACGATCCCGCAAGATTGGAAGTGTGCATTAAGACATGAAGAAATTATTATACCATCAGGACTAGCGAATAGAGCTAACGTAGAAAGAGCCACCAAACTCCATAAGGCGTACAGACTTACATGGAATTACTATAACAAAAGAGTCATATCGCATTATGCAAAATTACTACACTACAAGACTCACAAACCATATGCTTAGGTGATCACTCGAAAACTACAGAAATCGAAAAACATGAGCGGAAAATTTTACAGAAAATTTATGGTCCCAAGAGAGAAAATGGAATGTGGTTTAAGAGAAGAACAGCGAAACTCTATTCCTTCACTGACAGGTTTACTGATGCCGTACGGAAGAGACGCCTGAATTTCTATGGGCATATATATAGAATGGACGACGAGAGACTAACTAAAAGATTATTCAACTCAAAGTAATCAACTCAAAGAAGGTCAAAATAAAATGGCTGATTTTTTTTTTTTGAGGGCGAAAATGTCGGTAAAATACCACCTCCAGATAAGCGTCCCTCCTGGAACGAATCCGAGCACTCTGCAACCTCTTATAACATAACCTAGGACGTCTGATGACGCACTTTAATTTTTTAATTACTTTTTTTTTGTATTTACTTTTTTCGGACTGCATCTCATTTAGTTTTCTTTCGCGGCATCTCGCAGTATTTATCTGTAGTATTAACCATGTTATTCATTTCCCGACATTAGGATTACTTATACAAGGTTCATGAGGTGTGGGGAATAAGTTACTAATTACAAATTAACATGTCAATTTGTAATCTCAAAAGAATAGTTGTTTATGTAAGAGGATATAACAATATTGTTTTTAACACCCGTGTTTTGTTTGTAGTCTGAGGAAGGTGAAAATTATCACCGGAACGTTGCATTAACAACAACTTTTGTAACTTATTCCTCATGAACCTTGTATAAGTTTATCTGTAGTATATAAATCATTTTCGTTATCTTGCTTCCGCTAACGCTCTCCTGTATACAGGACATGATCCTGTGTCAGCTCGATAACCGTTTTACCGTTTTTATCGCAGATGGTGCAATAAGGTTTTTCTTCATATTCCTTTGCCCTCTGCCCCCTTACACATCTAAGGCACAATCTCTGACGATCTGGGTCCTTGCAGTCAGCTGCGTTTGCCAACGTCTATAACATCTCTCCACTTTTAATCTTTCAATGATTCTGCAGTATATCCATCCTAGTTTAATTTTTCATTCTTCTATTAGGATGCTTGCGAGATATTTTGGAAGTACTAAGTGGGCAGGCCTAAGGTTTTTTACATTTACTTTATAGTCCTTATAACCAGTAGATTATTTATAGATTGCTCAATGTCATCTGAGGTCATAATGGCATTAATATCTTTGTGTGTTTTACTGTGTATTTTTCGTACGAACATTTACTTCAGCCAGTTTTTGGGCTATTTGTTCTTATTTATGCTTATACCCCTTCGATCTCAAGTAATAGCTCTCCTTATTTTTTTCCTGCATTCCCACTATTTGTGAGCTTGAGCATTCGGTGTTTACTCCTTGTTTTACGCCTTTAATTAGCTCGCCATATGTTTTATCTTTTGCCTTTATAAATACTGCTTCAGTTCTTCTTTTTCTCCTCTTTGCATCAGTTGCATCTTTGCTCTTTGTTGAACGTCCCTTCATTCACTACTTCTGTCCTCTCTTTCACCTTTCGTCCCTTCGGCGAGTACACCCTAATCTCCATTTCTGTGTCGAAAAAGATATCATCTATTTGCTTTTTAAGCATTGACCATTCGTCCACAAGTGGCTGGACAAAACCTAGTCTATTTCGACCGTTTTGTATATGTAGCTTTTTCATGGTTGAGGGTTTCTACTTTTCTCGCGCGACTATCTAGTAGATATACTAATCAGCGTTTTTTATATCTCTTATGTTTGTTGGAACTCAACCCAAGAAAAAGAACCCGGAAAAATCGTTTACCAAACACTCTCTATTAGTGTTTGGTAAACGATTTTTTCGGGTTCTTTTTCTTGGGCTTACAGCTCTTGCGGTCTAGTATATGCCTGACTGAGCGACCAAGGAACTGAGGTCATCAGCTACGTACCAGACCAGATCCCAGTCTAGTGGCGCTTCAATGGGATTTCTTTATCGACGATGTGAAGCCCTGTATCGGCCCTGCTCGGGATTTTCTGTATTGCAGGCGATTCCGGAGACATCGGTGAAGAACGCTAATCTTATTCTAATCAGTGACTTTTCTTGGTCATCTTTCGGTGGTGCATCATTTTGTGGGTTCTTTTTAGAGCTTCTCTCTTCAGGAAGGGGATTTCCTCTTGGTCCTTTCTAGGTATCTCTTTGTTTTCCGCTTTAGAGATTTTAACACACTTATCCCAAGATTATGAAGGAGATTTAAACTTTTAACAACATTAGCAAAAGGAAAGGAAACCATGAAGTAAGGATAAAATTATTTTTTACAAGAAAAAAAAAGAAAAATAAACGTATATATAAAAATACGTGTACCCTATTTATTCGAATCCTTGTCTGTCTAATCTTGTCAGCTCAGTTTTGACGCAGAGAAGACAGAAGCTTTGTTCAATGGTAAATCTCCCAGGTAAAGACGACCGGTCTTTTCCCAAAGAAATGCAAAAATTCGATGTCCTCGAATATATAAAGTACTTAGGAATTATAATTGACAGGAATTTAAATATCAAAGAACATGCACATGACTCAAGCAGGGTAACCTTAGAATAGGCATTGCATCTAGGAAAGAATTGGTCTTAGACATTTGCTTTGTCTTACATCTATAGAGGGGCCATAGAACCGGTGTTGCTATATTGAGTATTAATATGGAACAACTCTTGAAAATCCAAGGAAAACTTAAAGCTACTAAGTATACAACGCATAACGACGTTGAGATCCGCAAAAGCTTGCCGTGCTGTTTCAACAGAGACAGCTTGTGTAATTTCCGGACTTACCCCTATAGATTAAACAGTTAAGTTTAACTTTATCTTTAATATGCACTTTATGGGAAAAACAATATTTAAACAAGTTACATAATTAAACTATTCTGCGAAGCTAATCGAATAAGAATTTACTAGAACGCTGTCATCCATCGTAGCTATGTGACTTTAATTATCTTCTAACCTTGTCAAACACGATGCCGATTCGAATCTACACAGAGGGCTCCAAAGTCGGAATAGAGTGCGCCGTGGTTGCCTACAAGTATGGTGATTAAATATACCCGCTGAAATATATACTAACTGGAACGAGCTCTGGCCTCTATAGCCATTATGGCTCCTCTACGCTATGGCTCATTGTGGGCCATCATGATGTTCACCATTATCATGGCCCACTATGATGGCCTGAATGGGCGCATCCACACAGTGGTCCATCTAGATGGACCATTCTAGATGTGCATGAATGGGCCATAGTGAGCCATGTTGAGCCATGTCTTATGTGAACTAATTATTTCAACAAACTAATATTTCAATAAACTAATATCTCAATAAATTAAATATTTCGTTATAATTACATAATAATAATTACTAAAATCAGTGTTATCATGACAACAAGCAGCAGGCACTGATAAGCGTGCGATGAAGGAAATAATGATGGCCCATGGTGTGGACATGCCACTTTAGCCACTGCGCAGCTTACTTGCGCATGCTGGCCTCCTTTGATGTGTGTAGTCGGATCGCTCCCAATGCCATCCATGGCCATCACCATCTCCATCATCCGCCATCTACCCCTCTACACAATGGTGATGGCTCACATTGGCTCAAGATGGGCCATAGTGTAGAGGAGCCATTAGGCCACTACAGGCCATCAACCCCTCTTCACAATGGTGATAGCTCACAGTGGCTCAAGATGGGCCACAGAGTGGAGAACCCATTAGGCTACTACAGGCCATCTACCGCTCTACACAATGGTAATGGCTCACAGTGGCTCAAGACGGGTCATTGTGTAGAGTAGCCATAAGCTTGTGCGGGCCGAGAGAAGTCCCAAGGGGATCCCTTCATCCTTGTCTAGCCAACAGTAAATTCGAGATTGGGAGGATGTGATACAGTCAGAGCGAAAAGCTAGTTGTATTGAGTTGTATCAAGAAAGAGAGTGAGATCGTTCAATCGGTGAGCATATTATAAACCGAAGTTTATATATTTTAATGAAAGTTGTTTTCAAAAAGACAATGGTAAAATACTGTTGTATTTGCAAGGAAAAATGGACGTCGGACGTCGGACACACATTTAGTTTTCCTTTTGGATTGTACTAGACGAAGACAGAGCGATACGAGAGACACCTGGTGATGCTCTCTCTCGGCCCGCACAAACTAATTGTAAGAGGCAGCGCTCGTTCCAGGTAGTATATATTACAGTGGATATACCAGATAAAAGGTCGCCTAGAGAGCTACTGCTCTATTCTTCACGCGGAACTTGTCGCCCTAGAACACATCGCCGACAATCGGGAAATACAGTACTGCTCCATCATATGCGATAGGCGGTCAGTTTTAGACTCCTTAAATTTCCTATCCAGACCAACAAAACTAATAGTAGAGACGTGGAAGGTGGCAAAAGACACTTCAACCAGAGTTAAAATACGTTGGCGCTGGCTGAAAGCGCCCGCAGGAATAATGGGAAATTAACACGCGGATTTCCTTGAAGAGCAAGCGTCAGGAAGTAACCTAGCGGATGAAGTAATGCAGATGCCGATTTCTAAAACTGACATTCTTAGAGAGGCAATAAAGAACACGATCTCAGCGTACATACTCAAAGAATGGCAGTTCAGATGGGAGGCTTTGTACTAAGAATTTCATACCAGACTAGACCATTGGACAAAAATTACTTTCACAACAACCCACCTATGCACCAGATCAGATCCCGCTCTAGAGGTCTAGAGGCGCTGCCATGGCTGCCATGTTATATCCTTGTCCCTACCGGACCCCAATGTATGCAACTTGTGACCAGGTTTCGTTGCAGATTTCTTGAAACTTCTTTAAATACTTTCCTCTTTGTAGCACCACAGAGTATTCCTGTCGTTTTTCTATATTCATCTTCGATTTTGAACTGATCGGAGGCGCTTGGATCGGTTTGGGAACTTTGGGTTACCTTTATTTGATCTGTGTTAATATTTCCAGGAAAAAAGTTTCCCATTGAGGCTAGGAGAGAAAATAGCTCTTCTGCCGGCTTTTTAATTTCTGGTTTGGTGTCTGTGTTGGCTATTACGAGTCATTTCAATTCGTGGGCTCTTGCAGCCAACTTCCTAACTGCACCTTAGATATCTAGGTTTTTGCCGTTTTTGTCTAGTCGCGTGTGTATAGTCTTATCTGCCTAGTCCATGGACGTATGAATACTAGTATTTATAGATCCATGGCCTAGCCTTTCCTGTCTAGTCCTCCTCGTTGGTGTAGTTGACAACATACCTGCCTTTCAATGCGGAAGACCCGTGTTCGAATCCTGGTCGGGGAGACAACAACTAGGGCGGTTTTCACTAACCCTCCGGGCTGCCCACCCTGCATGAATGCAAAATTTGCGATACCGGGGTGGCGCATGCTAAAAGCCATGGTGGAATAGGGGGAGAGCCACCCCCGAACCACTTTTAGGTCTTTTCTGTCTAGTCTTATCTATCTAGTCTTCTCCGTCTATAGACTTGTCTGTCTGTTTATACTTGTCTGTCTCTTTTCGTCTGTTTTATCTACTAGTTTCTATTATTAGTCTACATAATGTTATGCAATTCAGAAGAAAATTAAATATGATATGAAACTGTTGTAATTGAAATTTAGAAATATCCAGTGACTAAATTATTTACTAGATTATTTTGAAATAATAAACTTGAATATTAAAATAAAATTAATTTGAATAAACAAAGATTAAAATAAATTTCTATGATAGTTACCAAATCAAAATGGAAATACTATATTAGAATTTAATTCAAAACATGATATTTAATTTATTAATTAGCAACCTCTCTTTTTTGCAGGAAACAAACTTTTGCAGGAAATTGCGAAGGAATTTCAAGAACACGCTAGTTTCAGTGTTACCAACATAATATAAATGCAAACAAAGATTATCTCAATTTTCTTCTATTACAAGAAATGAATTTCTCTCAAATGCTAATTTAAAGATAGTTCGTCGATTTCTTTAATTAAAATTATATTTTAAATTTCGATTAATCTTTAAATAATTAATTTAATTTATTATGTTATGAACTTCAGTTCGTACACGTTTAATGTCCCCCACCAATAAAAATTCCTGCAGCACATAGAATGGCTACCATGTTTTAAATGATATTTTGACAAATAATTGACAGCTCAAAGAGATTTTTTTGAAACCGTGATAAAAACACTCCCATACAGTGAACTATATAGATATTTATTTAAGCAGAACGGGATATTTAAAAACCGGTAAGATCGCATCGAACAAAACTCGTGATCTAAACAGTTCCGTGGAAAAGAATTTAACAGGAAATTGTTTATTGTCAGTTGGACAATAAGTGCAATTATTTTAAGGATAAGGATATTATTTATCTTAAGCAGTTTTGCTAAAATTATTGGTAAGTGCTTTTTTCTTATCAAACGTTTCTTTATCAATTTAATTTTTGCTTTGATGTAATTATCTCAGCATAATCAGTATGTATGACACATACTTCGCAAATTATTTGTTTATTGGCAAAAGGGAAATTTGCCATGCAAAATGTTATTTACTAATATAAACACATTGTTTTAAACACAACTTGGTTATTTAGCAACAATATTTACTTTCCTGCTAGTGTTTTAAAATAAATATTTTTATTGGAAATACAGGAAAACTTTCATTGTTAAAGTCATGGGTAATAGTTCAAGTTCAATAACTTCAGATTTACCAATTTCACTGTGCAATACTTTTTGAGATTTCATGCTAGCAGATTTTCAGATTTTACTGTAATAAAAGTGTAATGCTTCTTTTATGCTTGCACGTACATGAATTTTTGTGGTTATAGTGTAAATAGTCATGTTGAGCAGGTAACAATTTTAAATCACGGCACAAATAAAGCAGCTTATACACATTGCAGATATACACATTTGAAATAAAGGGTTACGCTTGTTTTTAGGTCACCACTTTTCTATTGTTGGTCTGCCCAAGTGATCAAAGCCTCGTATTGCAAATTAATAATAATTTTGATCTTTTAGTTATAATTAAATCTAAATGTAAATAATAAATACCCTTTTGGTAGGTTAAACAAAACTTGAAATGCGGTATGAAACTTGAAATGAAGAATTAGACAGATCAAGTTTGATTTGGCTTCTTTGTTGATGAAATGATGAATGGGCTTTACAATAATATTTATGGTACAAATAATATTTAAATGACAAATCAAGAAATTTGAGCTGAAATAATATACTAAGATAAATAGAATTAGATTTAGGTAAACCTATTCGAAACTGTTAATGCATGTTAATAAATATTGGCAAACGTTAATCAATCCAGGTGATTGGGATGAAACTTCCATCTCTTCATCGGTATTGGACCAATGATTAGTCTTATCATATTTTTTTGGGCTGAAACCAGGACATATTTTTTAAATTACATAAAATTATAAGTCTTAACAGTTTCTTCTTCTTCTTTCGAATAGGCCTACTTTGGACTACGCTTGTTCAAGCGTTGGGCTTTGACCTTTGCCCAGTATTGTTGCATCTTCTGCTGGTGTCTGCTTCTGTCTTCTTTTCTCCTTTCTCTCTTCTGTCCAGAGGGTACCTTTCCTATGGGGTTTTTCCTGAAATTCACGGACTTCCTTTAGGATGCGTCTCACATCACTGTCTGTTTTGGAGATCTGTTATTCCCAGTTCTTTAATATCCTTCTCGGCTTCTGTCAACCAAGTGGTATGAACCTTCTTGTTTTGCCAGAAGGTGAACAGACGGTTGCTTAGTCGGTTTGGAGGAAATCTTGCAATGTGATCATAGAAAGCTACCCTTCTTTTCCTTGCACAGTCAGAGAGCATCTCAATATGTTCGTAGAGCTCAGAGTTATGCCGCCTTTGGAATTCCCCATCTTCCTTTACTGGGCCTAGGATCTTCCTGAGGATTCTCGTCTCTCTAATTTCCAATTTCTCTATTAGACCTCTTCGTTTCAAGGAAATACACTCCACGGCACACAGGGCTTCTGGTCATAAGACTGATGTGTAGTGCTTATGTTTCAGGTTGCATGACACTCATTTCTTATTGTATGTGTTCTTAGTCAGTCGATAGGCTAGTTCTAACTTGTTGACTCTCTTGGATAGTTGCTCTTTCTGATAAGTTGTGTTCAATCCATTTTTCGATATACTTAAATTTCTCAGTCCTCTTGATGTTTCCCTGTTCTAGTAACATCTCTCTGTTTGCTTCTCTTATGTTGGTGAAGAATTCTGTTTTCTCCAGCGGCACTTGAAGACCCACTTTGGCAGCCTGTTTTCTGAGGCAGTTTACCTGCATTGTTTGCATCTCAAGAGAATCAGCAAACAGTGCCATGTCATCTGCAAAGGTCAGGCAATCTATAACCAGTCCATCGTTCTTATGTCCCAGGTAGATACCACTCTGAGCACCCAAATTGTTCAGTTCCTTGCGCCATTCTCTCATAACATATTCAAGGTCACAGTTGAAGAGAAGTGGGGAAAATTTCATCTCCTTGTCTCACTCCAGTTTTTATTTCGAAGCTTTCTGAAATCTCGCTTCTAAATTTAACCTTGGAATGGGTGTTGGTCAAAGTTTCTAGTATGAGTCTGCAGGTTTTGTTGTCTAGCCCTAGTTCCTGGAGTACTTTATTAAGTGTTTCTCTATCAATGGAATCGTAGGCCTTCCTAAAATCAACAAAGGTGGCGACCACCTTGCAGTTTCTCTTCTTGGAGTATGCACAGTATCTATGAGTAAGTACAGTTTTAAGATTGAGGATCTGTTCAACAGAAGATCGGGTCTTCCTGAAGCCCCCTTGGTATTCTCCCAGTTGACTATCCAACTGATTTTCTGCCCTTGTTTGTAACACCTTCGAGAGAATCTTGTATGTTACTGGGACAAGAGAAATTCCACTGTAGTTGTTTAGTCCAGTAAAATCTCCCTTTTTGTGAAGCGGATGGATCAGAGCAGATTTCCAATCCGGTGCAAGAGAAATTCCACTGTAGTTGTTTAGTCCAGTAAAATCTCCCTTTTTGTGAAGCGGATGGATCAGAGCAGATTTCCAATCCGGTGGTAATTTCTCTGTTTCCCAGATGTCCTGGATGATCTCGGTTAGCTTGCGCACGGCATTATTTCCAGCACCTTTCCACAGTTCAGCAATGAGTCCTCTCCAGCTGCCTTATTATTCTTAAGAAGTTGAATGATCTGGCCAACTTCTTCCATTGAAGGGGGAAGCGAGTCCGGGTTTGGTGTGGTTTGTTTATAGTCGAAGTGTTCGTTGGGTGGGTCACGGTTGAGTAGATTTTTAAAGTACTAAGCCAAAAGGTGGCAGTTGTCCTTGTCGTTATAAGCCAGTTTGTCTTGTGAGTCTCTGAAGTGGAGGCTCGGCGGAGCGTATTTTCTGAGTGCCTGCTTGAAGGTTCCGAAGAAATCTCTGGAGTTATTCTTAGCAAAGCTCTCTTCGATTTGGATTAGTTGGTTTTATGTGATGGTTCGTTTGGTTCCTCGAATTATCTTGGCTGTAACCTTTCTTTGTTCCAAAAATTTATGCCAATTTTCCTTGGTCTTTTTAGAATTCCACTTCACCCAGGCTACCTGTCTTTCGGCTTAACAGTTTATTAATTGTATTTTCCACTGTACATGAATTTTTGTAGAAATGTTTTTTTTTATTAGATCAGGGGTGAGCAACCTTTTTTATCAATGGGCGAATCGAAATTTTGAAAATTTGTTGGCAGGCTGCAGACAAAATAACACATATTATTAATAAACATAACACAAAATACACATAATAGAAAATTTGAAGAACAAAACACTCCATAAAGTGTAATATAAAAAAAAACAAAAAATTAAAAAAATTCACATTGAAATTAATTGTTGGTTATTATTATCCCTATTGTTTATCATTTTTTATATATTATTGGTAATGGGAAATAAAGTTCTTTTATAATGTAATAATTTGCCTTTTTAATAATTTATTTGAAATTAATATGAATTTTAATGTGAAATTTGCCACTGTTTCTTCGCCACAAGTTGGTCAATATTTTTCATTGCTCAGTCTTGATCGGTAGTCGTTCTTAATTATCTTCATTGTTGAAAATAGTTGTTCGCAAACATATGTACTTCCAAACAAAGACATAAGTTGCTTTGCATTTTCCGTCAAAAGGAAAAGGAAATTTTTTAGATCACATAACATTTATAAAAATTATCGATGGTCCGTAAAAAAAAACCGTATTGTACTGCATGTCTATTAATTCCATTTGCAGTTGTTCTGGAACTGTATCCACGTCTATGTTGAATGGAGTCGAAAATATTTTTATAAACCACTGTCTGCTCGACTTCAAATATTTTGAATCGTGCTTGGAATTGGCTTATTCTATATATTCAACATATTTTGACAACTAGGTGTTCAATTTGTTTTCAAAGCCTTTAAGTTTATCATACAAATTGTGGACAAATTGTCCTTTGTCTTGAAATTCCACATTGAGATCATTGAGATGCTGAGTTATATCGATAAGAAACACAAAATCGCACATATAATCTTAATCATTGAAATGAGGAAAGGTATCCCTTCATGTCCACAAACAATAGGGAATATGCATGTTTTTTTTAATATTTTTAATTCACTCTACACCGTTATAACATAGTATATATATATATATATATATATATATATATATATATATATATAGACAGACAAAACTAGACAGACAAGACTAGACAGACAAGAGTCTCACCAAATCCCCTATTCCACCTTGGCTTTTAGTATGCGCCACCCCGGTATCGCATATATTGCATTCATTCCGGGTGGGCAGCCCGGACGGTTAATGAAAACCGCCCTAGTTGTCGCCTCCCCGACCAGGATTCGAACCCGGGTCTCCCGCATTGAAAGGCGGGTATGTTGAGACAGACAAGACTAGACAGACAAGACTAGACAGACAAGACTAGACAGACAAGACTAGACAGACAAGACTAGACAGACAAGACTAGACAGACAAGACTAGACAGACAAGACTAGACAGACAAGACTAGACAGACAAGACTAGACAGACAAGACTAGACAGACAAGACTAGACAGACAAGACTAGACAGACAAGACTAGACAGACAAGACTAGACAGACAAGACTAGACAGACAAGACTAGACAGACAAGACTAGACAGACAAGACTAGACAGACAAGACTAGACAGACAAGACTAGACAGACAAGACTAGACAGACAAGACTAGACAGACAAGACTAGACAGACAAGACTAGACAGACTATATACTGCTTAAAAATGCTGTAATTAAGTTTAAAAAAATATTTAAAATTGAGACAAATTTTGATCTGTTTAAACGCCGCCATTTTCGCGCGGTCTGTTGATGACGTCAATTACCACTGACAGTTCAGTCCATTGTTTACTGCAGCTGTTTTCATTTTTAACTTGACGTTTTCTTACCAAAAGACTGCAATGACATTACAAATGTAGAAAATACGGACTTATTTATAATATATGGCATGTTACGTCACTTTCGTTTTAACCAATGGTGTTGCGTTTTACAAATTTGAATTTCGCTTGCTTAATTTGTATTATTATTAACAAGTATTTTAAAAGATATTAATTACAAGAATAATGGTTTAGTTCAAAAGTCCGATCAATAAAGATTCGGAAAAAAAATATTTGAACCAAATTTAAATTTCATGCATATTTCACTTTTTAAGTTGTATACTCTTTTTAGCATGGGCGTAGCCAGGGGGGGGGGGTTAGTTTGGTGGTTCAAACCGATCGATTATTATGATATTATAGGTATATCATAATAATCGATACAACAATGAATTTAACTTAACAATAATCAAGTGACCGGCAAAAAATTTAGGATATCAACAAAATAATGATATTTTACTACAATTTTCCAAATGCTTGGCGGGCCGCACAAATTTGTTCGGAGGGCGGCAAGCGGGCCGCGGGTTGCTCAACCCTGGATTAGATCATAAAATTCGCAACAAGAAAGTTCTTAATTAATTTTAACATTTAGGACATGTTTAACTGTTGATGCTAAAAGCATCAACCTAATCAGAACCAAATCTTCCCCATAATCGAGAAAATTCTCTCAGCTGGAGCAGATGTCCCAGCAAACACATTGAAAACTCGACCATTTTAGAAATATTGCAACATGAAATATCACTCTTTTGAAGCACCTTAAAAATTTGCTTTTCACTTCTCTTAAATAGTATCTTGTACTTTTTCAGTACTTGAACCAAAACCTTCCCTTTCGTGTTATATTGGTTCAACAATGTACGTTCATCAAATAGGGCATCAATATTTATGGAATCTTTAATAATTTCATTACTAACTTGTGCACTTTCTTTTAAATCAGACCAGGCAATATTAGTTCGCAAATGTATCTACTTTTTTTTTAGCTGTTGTCTGTACATTACGCATAAGCCTCCCTCTTGCTCTTCCACGTAGTCCTGTTCTGGGCCGCTTGGTACCTTGGTAATGCCTTCCGTTCGTTTCAGGTCGTCGTTCCATCGCATCTGTGGTCTTCCTACACTCCTTCTGTTGTTCCATAGTCTCCATTTTATCCATTTGTCTTCATTTCTTGCAACCCAACTCTATTTCTGCTGTAGTATTTCATTTGTTACATCCCTTACTTTTGTCTTCTCCCTGATCCAATCGTTTCTTTTCTTGTATCTCAGTGAAATTCCTAGTATGCGTCTTTCGATTGCTCTTTGATTGACCCTTAGCTTTACCATTATTGTTTCGGTAATTGCCTAGGTTTGCTAGGCAAACATAAATGGTCTCTGGTAGTATGCACTGATTGTATAGGTTAGGTTCGTTAATTGCCTAGGTTTGCTATCCATAAATGGTCTCTGGTAGTATGCACTGATTGTATAGGGCGCTTTTTAACTCGAGGGGGATGCAGAACGCTGGTATATCTTTTATCTTGCTGTAAGACGCCCAGGTTTGTCTGCTCCTCTCGTTTGCCTCTAGTTCTTGATTTGTCTTAACTAATGTTAGTGTTTGCCCAAGATACTTATATGTTTGTACTTTCTCAATTAAGTTGCCTTCGATGGTCATTTGTTATTCATCTTCTCTATCTGACGTCATGTACTTGTTAATTTTCAATCCTATGCGTTTCGTGGCTTTGTAGATATCGTCGATGAGTGTGATGAGTTCTTCCCTGTTGCTGGCTATCAGAGCTATATCGTCGGAAAAACATTAGTCGGCTGAGTTTCTCACCCACGGGCATAGGAAGGGTTTAGTTTGGGGGAGGGTGGTCGTTGGGGTCTTGTTGACAAAAAAATAATAGCCAATGAGGGCGAAAAATGCAATAGCCCAACACAGAAATGCGCCAATATTTATGTTATATTTTGCACATTACGGGGTGGGTTTGAAACCACAACCCCTCGCCCCGTTTGTCCAGTCTTCAGGAGTGCTCTCTTCTTTCAGGCATTTGTTAAACAGTTGTGTGGTTAACGTGTCTCCTCCTTGTTTTATTTATCCACTGAAACTTACTAAATTTATTAACCCTTATGTCAATACCAGGGTATCCTTTTGCATATTCTTACTTACATATGTTTTGCATTTAGCGAAAAATTATCAAATCCTTTCAGATCCTCGTTATTTGAGTCTACTGACATCGATTCACAGTAGCGTCGCTAGCGTCGGTCAATCGGGCGAGTGCCCGGGGCCCACAGGCTATGGGGCCCCACAGAGCCACCTTATTTTAATCAACAATACAGATGATTTGAAACCGTTTGCAAACGTCAAAGATGGGCAAATATTTTTTGAAAACATGTAATAAATAAATGAGGAGATAACTTTTAAAACGAATTATTTAACTCTTAGTTTTATTTTTCTGTTTTAATAGTCTCATTGTAACTTTCGGATAAAGATTTCTTAATGTTGTGTCATTATTAGCCATTCTACCACAATTGCATGTTGGTATATAGAAAATTAAATATTTGAATTAATAACGTAAGGGCAAGGATTTACAGAAAAACAGATTTTTGTCAAATACTGCGTTTTGAAAGTTACCTCCTCAAATTATTAAATCAAGCGAGTATGCAATAATTATTTATTTAATTTGCATGCAGAGTACGCAGAAATCACGTTGCAAACTGCTTCTGCGAACAGACCTTTTAAAAAGTAGACTCGTCTTGTCTAGTTTTATAATCTGTCTAGCAACTCTGTTCCCAAGTCTGCTGTTTACTTAGATGGTGCTCGTTTTCAAAAAGCACAGTTTTCTAACAGTAAATGACAAATACTACTACAAATACGCCTACTATAAAGTGACCACACGTCCCGAATTGGCGGGACAGTTCCGCTTTTTGAGAACAGTCCCGCGTCCCGCCGATTTTTAAAAATGTCCCGCTTTTTATAAAATATCTGCATCTCTTATTTTAAATGTGCTGTAATATATAATATAAAAATTTTCCATATATTGTTATATTATTTCCATAAAATCTGCTTTTTTAATATCACCCAATGAAAAAGTTTAATATTGCAGTTATTATAAAAATTTCTGACTTCTTTCAGAAAATGCGGTCGTTTAATGGCACCTTGTCCTGAAATTTTCGTTGGGTGACATTAAAAAAGGAGATTTTATGGGAATATGTGGAAAAATCTTTTGAAAATATTAGTAACCATTTTCTAAAAATAATATTTGCGAAAATTGATGAAGTGTTATTGGTATAAGATACGTTACTGATTGCTGAAATTAAAGCAAGGAAAATAAAGTTCAATTAATTTTGTTTTTCTTGTATATTAATATATTATTATATTATATTTCTTCTATACATGTGTTTCATATCTTGTATGTATAAAAAATTAAAGAATTTATTTTTTTATTCACTTTTTTTTATTTACTGTGGGGGCCACCTGGATATTTATGCCCGGGGCCTCAAAATCCAAACGACGGCGCTGTCGATTTATGTACATTAATAATAAAATATGTCAAACAATATATAAACATTTTGGACTTAAGTCAAAAAATAAGTCAAAAACCCCATAGATCAATACTCGGGGTACCCGGGACCCATATATAAATAAATAATTAAACTTATCTCTAGGGATAAAAATATTATATAATATATAAATAAACGAATTTATTTAACTTTTAATTTATTTTATTATAAAACTTATTATAAATTTTACTTAAAATATTTTTATATTGCATTTTCTTTTGAAAACATGCGTCACATTTTATAATTGCATTTGAATGTTCATCGATCGCAAACTGGTTTATTACATTCTTTACATGATTTTCGCGTTTGTATCCGTTTTTATAGATACCCTGGTAACAAATATGGTCCTACAACAATTTTTCGTCCGGGAATCTGTCTGTTGAGTAGACCCGCCTGACTCAATTGATGTTGTTGCCCTGCTTTAGTGGTTTTCCATATGTGCTTTCGATCGCAATCCCAGTGGGGAAATTTCTCAAAATTTTAATATTTTGAGATCGTTCTTCAATCGCTGGCATACATAATCCTTCACGTAATTGTCGCAAAAATATTCGGCGATTGTTTGTCTTTTTTTATCATTTTGTTATTTTGATGATAAATTATGTAGCTTGCAAGATTAGCGACATCCAAGATATTAAAAAAATGCGAAAGACCATCGTTTATAAGATGTTAGTGATCAGCGTTCCTCAACCTGGGGTACGTGAAATGATTTCCGGGGGTTATTAAAATTATGAAATATTGAAAAAAATATGTAATGACGGTCATTGATAGATAAATTGAACATAAAAGAAAAGATAAAAAGTAACAAAAGATAACTACATCAAAAGATGTTACTAAAGGAATTCTCTGCACTATCTTTCCATTTTTATTGTTTGTTATATATTGAACAAGTTTTACATCGTTATTATACATAATGGGGGCTAAGGTAAGGGTACGTGGATTAGCGATGATAGGTCAACGGGTACGCAAGTAAAAAAAGGTTAAGAAATGTTGGCTTAGTCCGTCTGTGGGTTGTGTAATGGCCCGGGTACCCCGACTATTGAACAACGTTGTGGTGACTGGGTATTGACTGGGAAGGTTAAAGCAGTTTCTCCACAACTCGTAAGAATTGGAGTCTAGAATTGTTAGTCTAGAATTTGCGAAATTGTGTCTAGAATTTGCCTACACTTGAGAAGAATTTTTGCTCATAAACATCAATATTTTCTTTTAGGGTGCATTAGTATATTCATTAGTAGAAGATGAAATCGACAAATTAATTCAGAATATGTCTGATATGCTTCTGATGCTTTTGTAGACTTAGCTTCCAATTTCAGAATAATTTTGTGCTTTTGTCACATAAGTATGATTTTAGGCTTTCAAAAATTTCTATGTATGAATCAACTATTTTGAATGGACCTATTCCACTTTAAAAAATAAAGTTTTTGACGAAAACATTTTATAGATAGATTTTTTTTATTAATTCAAGCCATCGTGCGTAAGTCCTATGAAGTTAGCACCAGAATTTTCAAAAATATAATATTTCATCAGAGTTCCTGGTAGATTTGATGTAGAGTACTTTATGCAAAATTTCAATGGTTTTACAGAATTTCGCAAAAAAAAATGGAAAATACCGATAATGTGCGTTTAACCAGTTGTGAGAAAAACTGCATTTTTGACATTTTTCTGCACCTTGACCATAGTTCTGGAGTTCTTGACCAATGGGCATGATGACAGTAACCAAGAATCACAAAAATATTGTGTTTATCTAATGTGATGCGAATAATATGTTGTGAAAAATGTATTTATTTTCATATTTAGTACGAGAATGATAATATTCTTAATAAAACAAAACTATAAAATACAGCAGTCCGCCATGATAAGTTGAACACAAATCAGAGTGAATTACGTCACTCGTAAGTAAACGCGTAAAAATAGTGGAGTATTCATAAAAAAAAATTTAGAAAAAGGAAAGTAAACAATTGTCAGTTAATAAAATACGAGAAAGACTATGTTTGTGATACATTAGAAAGATTATCCATGCACAAATTGATACTAAAATACAAAGAAAAGTCCGGTGACACTTTCTTGCAAAAACTTTTATTTATTAACTATTATTCTGCATGCTTGAATCCCCTATCAGCCATCAGACACATACCTGACTGCCAACCTTTTATAGAATCACACCATTGTGGAGCCATTGAAAAATCATCAGCGAGCTCTCTAAATGAGTTATTTAATCTATTTTTTAAATAACACATAAATATATGGCTAGCAGAAATATTTGTATCTTCTTCAATTAAACCTATAAAGTAATAACGTGTTTTAGGAATACCAATGCAAGAACGTGGATTCTTGATAATATTTTGTAAAGTATATTCTACAATTTTTGATGCCTCTTGTTTTTTTATCATCTTCCATTAACTCACTGCATTCTGAAGTTGATGGTGTATGATAGTATACTGTAGATGGTGTATATATAACAAATATCACTATTAGATTGTTCAGTATTTGTATAGTCGAAGATCGATGTAGATGGGTTGGTGGTAGTACTGCATCTTGTAATCCTGAATGGTGATGTACTAATAGATTGGACTTTATACTAATACATTGAGTTTTAAAGGGGATGTCATCTGGTTTACTAATTTAATTTTCGTTTGGATGCCTTTACTTCTAAACTTGTGAGTCATGTGTACTTGGATTAATGTATCTGCTTTTGTTGATGTTCTTCTTGTCTACTATTTTCTTTGTTTTCATTCAAAACTGAAAATAAAAAAACTGCATTAGACACAGAAAAAAATAACTATCAAGTACTCAATTAAAATAGTATCAAGTACTCTGATTAAAAATACAGAGATAATTTCCAATTTATTTATGATTGAATATAAATAAATAGGTACCTGAATTTCCAGATGAGGTTTCTCCAAGCTCCAAATGTTGTGTAGTAATACTTCTTTCTTCTAAATCGTTCACACAGTCTTCAATTAATGTCTTTCTTTGTTTCTTGAGAATATATAGTCGTTCTGTAGTATTAGATGTTCGTTTTCTTCTACCTGCTTGACATTCAAATTTTAGGGGAATACATCCTGATTTCATGCGAACCTGCAAGACCGACCCCATAACATAATACTCCATAAAATTTTCCTCCATAAAACTTTCCTCCATAAAATCATTTGGCAACTGGAAAATGAAGAAAGTACCCATTAAGAACAAAAGTGCTGAATATTTTCAAGACGAAATCTAATTTCAAAAGGGATGAAATTTATTATTACATTTAGTTAAACCATTTTAGAATATATAAAATAAAGTAAAAACGTCAAAATGATCTTCACATAAATAAATTGGAGAATTTACACTCACAGCAGTCGGATCTTGCCGAATCTTGCACAGCGAAACTTATGTCGCATTGTTTTGATGCGTGGAACGAAAACAAATAATTTGCTTTTAGTTTTTATTGACGTATTAACGCACTGAGGGACCGCACACCACTTATACACTTTAAAATTCATATTTAACACACAAAACAGCTGATTTCTTTCTTTGGCTCATTAATGTTTTCGGTCTATTTACTTACAACTGACGTCACAAGCAGACGCCATGACACCAGCGATCGTTTTCGAGCGCATTTTACACTTTGAATTTCAATTGTTTTTTTTTTTTCTAATAAAACTTCGTTTCCTGCCGAAATAATATATATTTTTGGAAATAGTAGGTACTTTAGAATATTATAAAACACTTTTTCAAAATCAGTCATCATGCCCATTTCTGCAAAAATTGAGGTTTTGTACAAAAATCGACTTTTGAAAATTGCAAAAGCCGTTCTATTCTCGGATCTTAATAGCACCAATGAAACGAATAGCATAATGGAAGATCATGGACATTTTTTTATCAAAACCTTAGTTCAAAAGATATTTGCAATAATAAGGGACCTACTGTCTTGAAAGAAATTTAAAAAAATCGCACAACAGTTCTGTTTGCAGTTTCCGGTAGAACTCTAATAGCTCTGTCGAAAATCCTTGTTGCGTGTTCTTTTTTTTCTTTTTCACTTCGTCGCATCGGTGAAGTGTAATTTTTAGCATATATTTCCAATTTTTAACTTTACAGAAAATTGTTATGAGGATTTTGGATAGAACTCTAAGAGTTCTATCGGGAACTGCAAACAGAAATGTTGCGCGATTTTTTTAAATTTCCATTCAAAGCAATGGTTCTCTTATTATTGCAAATATCTTTTGAACGAAGGTTTTGATCGAAAAATGTCAAAGGGATCTTCGATAGAGTCTTATGCCCGCCATACACGCTACGGTCTATGGGAGAGGTTACATGTGCAGGTTTGCCTGCGCAGGTCAACTGTACGCAAGAAACTGCAAAGGTCTATTCCCACACACGCTCCGGTCTATCTGCGCAGGCCTGCACAGGTAGACCTCTCCGGTGGACCGTTGTGTGTACGGCGGGCATTAGGGGGCTATTCAGATCCGTGAATAGAACTGTTTTTGCAATTTAAAAAATTAGTCAAGAACTCAAGCACTATATGGTCATGGTGCAGAAATATGTCAAAAATGCATGCTCAATATTTGTATTTTCCATTTTTTTCGCAAGATTCTAAAAAACAATGGATTCATACATTCCTACTAGTACAATGATTCCCTAATTATTGTTACTCCAGAAATAAGTTGCAATTGGTTGTGACCAAATTGACCTAAATTTTTTGCTCGCCTGTGTATTTATTTCGTATCTACCACAAACTCTGATGAAATATTAAATTTTTGCAAATTCGGTTGCTAACTTCACAGGACTATCGTGAATTGGTGAACTGAATGGGTGACTGACTATGAATATAGAAGCAGGATACCTATTGGTTATGTGCACGACAAAAACCGGTTTTGAAAGTGTAAAACACAATATAAATTGTTGCTCGTACACTGGCTCTATGCGGCCAAAAGACTAAATTAATTATCGGTTGCAGAAGCTAGATTTTGTAAGATTGAATGAAATATTTGTGAGAGTGTGGTTCTATGTACACCAAATAACATACACAATGCTGCAAATGTCAAGTATTCATTTTCATTAAAAAAATTAGAAGTCGGTTTTTAATGGAAACATAGAAACATAATGTACATTTTTTCAAAGTTAAGGGGCTATACATACCACTGTGACCCCTGAAAATTTGGGTGATTTTCGCGAATTTTTTTGGAAGAAAAGTACTCAATTAAATGTTTCAGAAAATTAAGAAAATATTTGGAGGTTTTTGACTTTCATTACATCATTTTTTCATAGAAAAATATTAAGATCCAAGCGACTTATGCGCCTTCGGAAGCGCAAAAAAAAGTTCCTCCGCTGCCCCCCTCCTTGAATCTGATTGAGTAGCTGAACCCGAAAAAAAAAATTGTCGTTAAACAGGAAGGTATTTTCTGTACTATGAACTAGGAATTGCGAAAAATCAAAATCCAACAAAATTTGCTTAAAAAATGGTAGTTTTTTCAATGCCAAATCGTCAATTTTCATCCAATCAAAAATATCCTAGTTGACGGTATAGTAAATATATTCAAGAGTACTCAGTCCAAATTTCAAGTCAATCGGATAATTTCTCTTCGAGTTACAACAGGGGCATATTTGAAAAATGTCATTTCGAGAAAAACGCGTTTAAAGGACGTTCGGCCTATATTTTCTCAACCTCTCAAGTTTAATCTGATGACAATTCATATACTTCCGAATGCGACAAAAATCTGAAAAAAATCTCATATATATTAAAGATGTCGGAGACATTGCTTTTACATAAAAATAATGTTTAAAAGTTATTAACAAATGGATTTTATTTGAATATTTTTTTAACCATTTTTTGGAAAACCTATTCTTTTTTGTTTCAAATAAATGAATTGATTTTTCAGAATCCGTCTAAATTTTCCCAGATTTTTATTTTCTTTTTGACTTTTTTTTCTAATTTCGAAAAATGATATATATTAAAATATTTTTCAAATATATAAGAAGAATCCAAAAAAACTCATACGAATTCAGAAAAATCGACCAACTTAAAAATATCAAAAAGAAGTTTTCCAAAAATGTATTGCCTCCATATCCAAAAAAATATTTATCGCCTCGAGGCAGGTGCAGAATTTTATTCCTGCGAGCGGTTGCGCTTTAGAAGGCTGCCATTCGGGGAGTATTAGAGATATGGCGTTGAAATTTTCACAGGATATTCTTGAAAGTGTGATCTGTTAAATAAGATCAAAACAAAAAACTATTTTTTTGAAAGTGTCACAGTGGTATCCTCTTAATCTTGTTAATAGAAACCCAAAATTGCTAAATGAAAATCAAACCAGCAAGATCTAGTGTTCTCTAGAGTTCTTGATTATATTTTATTGACCATCAAATTATTGGCTTTTTATTTCGGTAGATTGATCCTCATACGATTTCTCGTCAGTGCAACAACTTTTATTTTTTTTTTCTTGTCGTTAATTATTTTTCGTTACAATTCTTAAAGATGTTATATCCACTTGGATTTCTCCATCACATTCATCATTGTAAATGAATCTATTACAAACAAAGGTTGTTTCCCTTAAATTTGATTAAGAAAACACATTGACTTTACATCCTTGTTCCACCACAAAAGGTTGATTTCAATTTAATTCATTTCCTTCTTCAAGTCTAACTTGATTTGATGTAGTATATAAGACTTTTGAGGTTCTTTGTTTTTATCAGACGTGTATATCTAGCTAGGACTTATCACTAACCTTCTTCTTTCGATATACTTTAGGGAATATCGTGGGAACATTACTCGTACTTGCTTGCGCGTCTGAATTTTTGCCTCCAATAAAATGTTCACTACAAATTTTGTCTTGAGGTTTAGGAGATCACGGCGACCCATCAACATTGAAATAATAAAGACAATAATTTGTATCACATAAAATATAGCGCAAATAAAATTGATTTATTTATTTGATCTAATTTTCAGGCCACTATATAGGAAAAAATATAGAATTTACACCGACATTTCATAATATAAACAAATTGACTATCCTGAGTCTTTGCGGATTTATGCCACGGCATGCGCTAGGATTGCTTTACTATACCCCCACCATGCACCTCGCACATAGCGAATATGTCACTTTTCATAAATAGACTTATATCACTTAAGGCTCATTTTATAAAATTCTTCTTTTTGTGTAAAACTAAAAGTTTTATCACTTTGATCTAGATTTATGTTAATGGTTTTTAAATCTGTTCCATTTGCTAATTTTGTTATTGTGTGTAAAAACATTGCAAAACATAATTATGATGGTGCTAAGGTTGATTTCTAAATTGCAAAATAAAAAAATGTTGTGGATAATCTTTAAAACAGTATTTATTTATATTTATGAAATGACTATCTGTATTTTCTATACTAGTTGTATTATTTAGAAACGCTTTGTATTAGTTTACATTGCTAAAAAATATATTTTTTTATTTTGCGTCTGTAATGGATTCATAACAGCACATGGTATAAAAGCACATGGTATGAAATGGCATAAAAGGGCGCAAAATAGAAAAAATAGTATAAAAAACTCGCTCGTAATGCGTTTTTCAGCACTTGTCCGTTAGAAACTTGGACGCGTGCTGTAAAATCACGCTTACTGAACTCGTCCTTTAATATACTATTTTTATATTTTGCGTCTATAATGAAGTCATTAAAGCACTCATATGGGTTCGTTAATGGCTCGCCGAGTGCTATATAATTTTTATTTATATTTATTTTTTATTTAGAAATGACATAAAAGGCGCAAAATAGTATAAAAAAAACGTTCTTAATCCGTTTTTCGTCCATTCGAAAACTCCTCACTGCGCTCGTATACTATTGTAACAATTTGAACTATGGAATAGTAAAGAATAAAACATAAAATGATTTGTTAAATTTTTGAAAAATCAAGGCTTAAAACCAATAACAAACTTTTAATATACCTTTAAAGCAATAAAACTTAAATATGAACAAAGTAATATGTTACTGTGTTAACGACAAATTAGTCGTGTGTTCTAATGTAACTTTTGTTCTAAGTGTCCTTGAATTTTGCAAATTTTCGGATTATTTAGTTTTCCTTATATTTCATGATTACTCGCAACATTAACAAAATACTTCTGTATTTTGTTTTAATAATTTAAATACGCAAATAATAATAATATTCATATTAATATTCTTAAACCATAATATACAGGGTGTGTCAGAACTCCACCGACAAACTTTCAGAGATGATTCTACACGGAAAAAGTACAGTTTAAAAATTACAGTTTCAAATAGTAGCAGCGACCTTACGAATTTTAAACCCGAAAAACTACAAATTGCTTTTGTTAAAATTACAGTTTCCGAAATTATTAGTAAATAAGTTTTAAAAATAACAGTGTGCGATCTTTTCAAATTCGTATTCGTAAGGCCGCTGCTACTATTTAAACTGTAATTGTTAAAGTGTACTTTCTTCCGTGTATGATCCAAAATAACCATAAAACTCTTAATGCATATAAGGTCAAAATTGCTTTACCAACACTCTACAAAAAAGTTTTACCAGCAACACAAGCAATGGGGTGGAATTTATTGATAAAATGTACAAACACAAAACAGAACTATGTACAAAATCAAAAAATCAAAATTTAGCTCCCCCGTGTTCAATGCACAGCCGACACCGCTGCAATAAAGAACGACGAACGCGTCCAAAAACCACGGGCATGTTTATAACTATTCGACACGCTTCAGTTACATGTGGCAGTACCTCCTCGACTAGAGTGATCGCTAAGTGCTCTGACAGGAGTTTCGTACACCATGGTTTTCAGATGACTCCATAAAAAATATCTAGGGGATTCAAAAATCTAGGGGAATACCTCGCATCGAGTCATGCACGGGCCTGGCGACTAAAATGTGCTGGTGCACCGTCAGGCATAAACCACATTTCATGTCTCAGTTGTACATCAACCGGGTCTAATCCATTGAAGAAGTCATTTTCCAGAAAATTTGTGTAAGCCGTCCCCGTTAAGCGATCCAACAATACAAACGGACCTATCAAATAGTTGACAACAATACCACACCAAACATTAAATGAAAATCTGTTATGCTAACCTCTACCATGTATTGCTTGAGGAATTTCTTCAGCCCACAAGTGTATGTTATGGCTCGGTGTCAATATAAATGACTGCTATCGAACATTCCTTCACTTGTAAGCGCAACCTCATCGGTAAAATGTTTCAGCTCTGGAAACCGTTCATTCACTCGAGGAGCAAAGTCATTACAATTACAGTGACTGGACTTTGTGAATTCTGAAAGGGTGTAAGAGCTGTTCGCGAAGAACTCGCTACAATGTTGAAGCACTGGTTCCAAGTTCGTGTGGTACAATTTGAACACTAGCTCTCGTATTATTGGCAATAGCATCCAAAACATTTTCTTCTAATGCAACAGTACGAAACGTTCTATCACGTCCTGTATCTCTCACAGAACTCTCAAATTTTCGACGTTCTCGAAGAAACGATGAATTCGAATTGCTGCAAAAGTTGTATGGTGAGGCTGCTGTCTATTCGGAAAACGTTCTCCATAAAGCCTTGCAGCTGCTTGGCCGTTGTCGTTAGCAGCACCATAAGCTAAATACTTATCTGCTAGTTCTTCGAAAGAAAACATTTTTGAAACAATATTGGGTAGATGTATGAACACAAAATTTTTAATAAAATTTCAACTAAAAAACTATTTCAACTAAAAGTGGACATATGATTTTCGTAAAGCTATGGTAAATTGATATTTTTGGGGGTTTTATCGTAACGGGAAAGAAACACCGAATATTTTGTTCACATTCTTCACATTATGTTTTGTGTATTTGTGTCCGTTTTCTTGAATAGTTTTTTCGTTTTTTTTTTTGTCAAGTAGCTCGCAAACTAAGCGTTTTTGACCCAATATGTATTAAGAGTAGGGTTTCTGAATATCCGCACTTTTTCAAAACTTAAAAAAATACTATAAAAACCGCGGTTTAGATTTCGGGTTCGGTTTTTAAGAATTTTTGATAGTAGTGTCTGATATTTAAACGATATCTTAGTTTTGTACAAAAGTTGTCGTTTAGGGAAAATGATTTTTCGGAGTAGGTGGATGGAGCTTTAATTGTAGAGAGTGCTTGAAACAAAATATTTAATCTTTTTGTTCTCTCAGAAGTTCTTTTATATTTAGCAAACTCCTTTTCATAGAATTAGGATAGCGATTTGTTTGCATATAAGTATTTTTGTTTAATTCTTCTTGAATAGCTTTTTGTACTTCTTGCAAGGAATACACGCACACAGCGAGATGAATTGATGGTTATTGCAAATTTTTGGTTCGGCAGGACAATCTGTACCAATTTTTTAATTACCCGGGAATCATTATGTGTAGTATCTTACTCAATAATAATCCCACGGCAATAAATCCCAGACTCAATCAAACTTTGAGGTTTTTGCAACCAGAAATTGAAAACCGCGTTGAAATCGCTCGATAACTAACGTCGCGACGGACCGTCAAAGTTAGATCTACCGAGGATTGGTTGCATTTGTTTTTTCGATATTTCGCAGCTGCCGCAACAAATTCGACGTTTTGTTAGAGCAAAACGTAGTCTGAAAGCGAGACTGAAAACCGCGTTGCGAAATCTTTGACATCGGCGTCGCGACACCACCGGAAAGTTTAATTTCCTAATGCGACTGCTGGTTTTTCCGCCGTAGTTTTCAGAATTTTCAAGCTAGCGAAACAAGTTTGAGGTTTTGTGGAAGGGAAAGCTTGTCATGAAGTAGTAGTGAAAAGCTCGTTACAAAATCTTTGACAACGGCATCGCGACGTCACTGCGAACTTCAAGTTTCTAATCCAAGTCACCCACAATATAATTTCTGAAACTGATACTAAATGAATCTAAATGTTTTTCAATACTTAACAAGCTCCTTCGTTTCGCAGAAAGCCTAAATTGCAATAAAAATTGTTTTCTCCATGATTATTAATGTTTAAGTATCTTCGGCGTCTCAAACTAGTCCACTCATCTAGCGTAATACTCATTTTTTGTCTCATTTGCTTTTAATTCTTGAAACTTTAAAATCCTTTTGAATTAAGATCATAACACCTGAAGAACATTTTGGCAAGATTTGGTTGGGAAATCGGCCAGCTATTGCTTTCCGAATAAATGCAGATTTTGAAATTGCTCGAACACGTATGCCATCGATGGTTGCCAGTTTTGCAACAACAGTTTGCAATGTTTGAAAGATCACTAATTCAATGAATTTTATTTTTATTTATCTTTAGATAAAACCGAAAACCGCGGATTTTTATGACGGTTATGCGGTTTCGGTTTTTGCACAGAAAACCGCGGTTTTGCGGTTCGGATATATCCGAACCAGAAACCCTAATTAAGAGTTGTATGCTTATTTTAGATCATATAATCAGCCTTGAAAGTTTGTCGGTAGAGTTCTGACCCACCCGGTATATTCATAAAAATATTCTTAAATAATATTCCACACGACTTTATTTACCACTTCTGTATTTTACTTCCACTATACTACCTTATATATTATTCTGGTTTCATCTACAATTCTTTACATTTTGTTTTCGTTCAGGTGGATATTGAGCCAAAGGCCTTTGCCAAAACATAATTCATTTATTTTGTGGGACAATTTCCCTGCGAGCGCTCACGGCGGAATTTATTTTTAAAAATAATTGCAAAATTTATCGAAGAAACTCGGGGTGTGCCTGTCCTGCCCGTGGCGGCTACGCGACCTTGATAAGGAAAGTAGGACGACACGAAATATAAATAATATAAACGGGGGATTCAAAATAATTTCGGCGATAATATGTTGTTTTATAGCATAGTATTGGTTATCGGTGTAATAATAAATTATTGTTTTAATCGCTTGTATCTCGTCTCAGGGGAAAAACCAAATATTGCAATTCTTTGATATTATTTTTTAACAGCGTGGATTTTATGTCATTGAAAATTTATCACACAATCTTTTAGTTTGAATGTTCGATAATTATGACTTGCATTTTTATTATTAATAGTTCATATTCATTTAATAATTAATAGGAACTGCTCCTATTAATTTAAAAATTAATAGCAATTATGAATGACTAATAAATTATTCTAATAATATTAATAAAATAGCCGGTTTTGTGAACGAATTATTCATACAATGACAAATTAAGAGTGTTCTGTTTTTACTTAATACAAACAAAAAGAAGTAATGACTTAGTTGCCGTAATATTCATTGTCTAATATTCAGTGAACCAAGTTTTTTTGAAAACGGAGCGCTGGTCGAAGAACGAACTCCATTATTCAAACTCAGAGGTGGTTTCGACAACAAATTCGTTTTAATTTTTCGCCGCCGTCAAATTGCAGGACAATTGCCAGATCGCACGAAGAATTTCGCCGAACAGGTTCTCCTCTTAAGGATACTAAAATTACGGAGAGAAAAGAAACGGCTGGATCAGAAGTAAATACTTTGCAAATTCAGGAGGAAGGACCGGAATTGAAGAAAATTCAATCAATCAATCCGTGCGACGTTTATCGCAGCAAGTAGGCATTTCAATTGAGTCGGAAAGAACAAAGAGAAATTTTTTAAAGAAAGATTTACTTTTTCGGAATTACAAGTGGCAAAAAACTTATTCGAATAGACCGAAACTCACGTTTACAATTCAGTCGGTGGATTTTGTGCAGAGGGGATAATTTTGTCGACAAAATAATTATGAGTGACGTAGCACATTTTCAATTGCATGGGGAGAGGAACAAACAAAATGTACGTTACTGGTCTGACGTAAACCCTCAATTAATATTCGAAGAAAAGCTGGATTCTTAAAAGGTAACTATATGGTCTAGAATATGCTCAGCTGGAGTATGGGGACCGTATTTTATTGAAGATCAAATGGGAAACGCACTAGTTGTCAATAGTGAACGTTATGTGGAGACGCTACACATTCTTAATAGTGTTAATGGAATGTAGCTCTTTCATGGAATGGATGCCCATCGCTCAACTCCGATTATACGACCAATAAACGATATTTGGTATCAGAAATATGGTGCAAGGCCTCATGTCTATGTGAGAGTTACGAAAGTAGGGCTTCACACGAGAGTCTCGTTTCTGATCTGGTCTTTAATCTTTGACTCTGACAGGGGCAGCCATTGCATTTTCTTCGAAAATTTGTACTGCTCTTTCTCGGGCAAGTTCGGGTTGCTCGGGTTCAAATTTATGAAGAAATTGTTATGTCTGCCCGGAACGAGATCAGAAACGAGACTCTCGTGTGAAGCCCTATACGAGAGTTCTCTCTTGGTCGTTTGATTTCCCTACGTGGGGATCGCTCTTGTAATCGTTTGTCGGCTTTGGATTATTTCTTATGCGGTCATCTTAAATCTAAAATTTATCAGAACCGATCGGAAACCCTGGAAGACTTAAAAAGAAACATTCGACAAGTTATTGGTGAGATTTCTCCAGTGATGCATCGAAACAAACGGAGGCCATCGATGCAAGTATTCCACAAAATTCCACGATTATTTACATAAAACTCGTTCAGATCAGATGAAGAAAATAAAGAAGAAGCGGAGTTGGAAGATTTGCAAATGCTCAAAGAACGGCGGATATTTCTAAATTTCGCTGAAGAAAACGAACGATTAGAAAAGGTCGCAATATTCGTCGATAAACTCAAACAAGACATTAAGCAATATTTGCAATGCATCGATATCGTGACGGGGTTTCAAGAGGTCCAACTCACCTCCATTCCATCCTCCAGGTTAAGCGAAAGACCTTTCCATATCATCGAAGCCTCAAAAACAATGGAAAACTTGTCTGCAATGTTTACTAAATCGAACATTCCAATCGACAATTTGGATACTTTGAAAAACATTCTGAACAGCGAAGAGTTTAATGAAGACTATCTTCATGAGTCGTTACAATCACTGTTGGAAAACTAATTTTCTTTGGTTTTTAAAGAGTATCAGTTCGTCTTGAAATATAGAGAAGGTGCTTTAAAAAAGAGGGAGGAATCTTTACAACCCGATTCTTTAGACATCGAGGATTTAGTGGCTTCGTTTAAAGCGACCATAGATGATGCTGAAAAGAGTATCGATTTGACCCAATCAAGCAGTTTTGTGATTGATGATTTCCCTGTAAACATCGGTTTATTAGAAACGCTCAAAAACGAAACATTCGGAAACCTAATTTACATTTGGAGGGACAATTCGGAAGGATCGTCGTTCTTAAAGGAACGTTTTCAAACGAAACAGGGCAATCGAATCCTGAATTGCTACGATTTATTCTCCGAAAACGCTTATCAATATATATCGGATCAATTAATATCGAAATCCGGAGATTTGTTTTTGTCTACGATGAAGTCGAATCCACACAGAAAATACAATGGAATATGAAGAATAAACTCAATAAAGACGGTACACATCTTGAATAAATAAATATATTCAAACTTTCCGGAGCTCTATAACATTATTGAGTCTTTTTAGGACTACCAAAACAAATCTCATGTGAAATTTGCCAGTTGTTTAATAGCTTTATGTCCTCCTTCGTGGCACTCAATGCACTGATGCTGCACTGATGAGAGATAAATCTCGAAACGCGTCTGCAGATGGCTATATTCACTTAGGTTAGTAGAAAGACATGATCTTAAAAAACAATGTTATTTTTCTGGGTTTCGTTGAGTGCCACGAAGGTGGACTGAAAGCTAGTAAATAACTGGAAAATTTCACATGAAATTTGTTTTGGTAAAAAGACTCAATAATATTATAGAGCTCCGGAAAGGTTGAATATATTTATATATTCAGGCTATGTTCCGACTTTATTATGCGATTATTATGCGAGTTTATGCGATTATCTATAATGTAGTATGGTTTTACCAATATTAGAAGATGTAGAAGTTTACGCAAATTTAATATAGACTGCGATCATTTGATCCAGTATCTTCATGAATAAATGTTTCCTTTTAAGGTTTTTAACCTTACATAGAGACTATCAAGGAATTGTTGTTGGAGGTGGTGGGCGATATCCAGTCCAGGTTTTCACTAAAAGTTCTTTTTCTTTACTCCCGATGATAGAATTGAAGAGATGAACGAAAAACGTTTGGATATTGGTCCAAATCACTTTATTCACTGCCGCTCTGAATAGAGCTGTTGATGACATTCCGGTCCATGTTCGTAAATTTCGCAGCCACGATATTCGTTTGCGCCCTGCTGACCTTCGACCCTCTATTTTCCCCTGCAGGATGAGTTGAAGAAGATGATCTTTAAACTGATATGCCTAAATATATGTAGAACATTTTATTATCACGGACTTTGATGAACGATATATAATGATCTAGTAATAAATTATTATCAAAATAAGGATTATACATGATTGTACACGAAAAAGTATTAAATATTGCAAAAATATATAAATGTACTAAAATTGATTGGACCTGACTGGACAGAAAAAAATAATAAGACTAGATAAGATTATTTTTTTATGAGACTAAACAAGCAATATTAGACTCGTCGAGATAAACAGGCTTATAGATGTTAAATAGAGTAAGTAATATTCTAATAATAAATTATTATCAAAGGGTCATACATGATTATACTCGAAAGAGTATTAAGTATTCGAAAGATATATAAATCTACTAAAATCGATTGGACTAAGACTAAACAAAAAAGACTAAGAATAAAGTCGGGAATACACATGACTGTAGCTGGCACACTTGCATAACACCTCTTTCCACGTGCCACCTACTGTCATGTGCACTAACTGGCATGCCTGTATTTGGCAAGCAAGTAGATAGATCAACATTTGGTTTACTGGCATGCAATATGCGGGAGGGGATGCGGGGGCTTCAAAACCGGCACGTGTGAACGTACGCGACAGCTACAGGTATGCTAGTAGGTGACGAGTTGTTGCCGTTGGTGCACATTGTTTGTTTGGTAGCTTTTGTGTTCATTTCAAGTTTTTGTATTTATCATGTCAAGATGGTTGTCTTCTCAACTCCCCATATACAGTTTATTCATTTCTACAGAGAATACGAATGTCTTTGGGAGCCGAGTAGCTCTATTTATAAAAAGAAAATAGCCCGCGACAATGCCAACACCAAAATTGAAGAGGAATTTAATGTGACTAGTAGCCACACATTCTACTGCTAATAGCAATACGATACTATTTAATTCATTTCAAATGTTTTTGTACTTTGTATTCGTAATGACACTTACTGTATCGTGAACTTGCACATTGTGTATACGTCTTGCAAATACAGCCATGCGAGAACGCAAATTGCATGCAAGTTTAACTTGCAAATGTATTCAGTGTGCCAGGTACTTCTACGTGCCATTAAATAGTTTGCACGCTACTGTTTCGTTTTACTGGCATTTGTAACCCCCCCTTAAGACAAATTTATAAGATTAGACAAGCAATGTTAGACTCGTAGAGATAGCTTATAGTAGTCTAAAAAGACATTGTAGTTCAATATTATTGGAATGGTAACTTCGTATGGAGGAGGCTTTTTGTGTTTAAACAAAATTACGATTTACTCATCGACGTTTCGCCTTTATTAATTTAGGCCTCTACAGGATGCTAGAACGGATCAATCATTTTATCTATTCTTAAAAAATCTATTACTCTTACCTATCGTCTAAAACTACAAATTATTGATAACATTAAAAATTACAAATTAAAAAGTTAAAACTTAACTGTAGAGGCCTAAACTAATAAAGACGAAACGTCGAAGAGTAAATCGTAATTTTGTTTTAACACAAAAAAACTAACTTCGTAGGGAGGAGTTTTTTTTTGGAGGAGTGTTTTCATTAGCGTTCCAATAATAAAATAGTTTTCAATATTGTAGTTCATGTTCAAATACGCTCTTTAGTTCAGTTTTCTCTTTATACATTTCTAGCTTTTTTTTTCTTAAAAAAACGATATAAATTGAAAAATTAGACTTGACTCATTGTCGGAGATAAATGTTAAATTGAGTTTAATAAATTCAACATTGGATTAAACACAATGTTGAAATGTTTAAAATGTTAAATATTATATATTAATAATAATTGGCTGGGGAAAAAGAAATTAATTATTTTATTGTGAACTTCAAGACTTTATTAAACATGTTTCAGATTACCAATTTTGGTAAAATATGCACCGTTTTGTTCTATAATTTGTTGCCATTTTAACACATTCGGCTCCCAGCGTGATTCGGTTGAGTTTATCGCGGGCCCAAAATGCACATATATTGTATCAGAGAGCTACACAAAAAATAGAGATAAGAAAATTCTGGGAACTTTTAATCACAGCATGGTTGTCCGGGTAAAATACTATGCACGACACTTATAGACACAAATCTCACCACATGGAGATTTGTAAGAAACAGCAGTAGAAGCCTGTAAGAGAGATGTGCGTCCTGTCTTATCAAAAGAAGAGGCAAGTCGACAGCCAACAAACGAGAAAAAACGTTAAAAAGCGCCAACGTATTGTTTGAACAGCCAACATCGCCACAGATCTGCTTGGACTGTTTCCACGAATATCATAGATAATTGAATTTTTTATCCTACATATACATTAATAAAAAGTATAGTATAATATGGATATTTTTGATATATTAAATTCCTTTTTAAAATCCAACTGAAAATCTTATTTAACATGAACAAGAAGAGCGGTACCCATATTTGGGCGACGGGCCCCCCACAGAAGAGTAACCGTCACCCAAATATGGGTGACCTGGCGCCAAACGTGTTAAAGGTAGTTTCCTAATAGAAGTCCAGGTCCCTATTGCCGAAAAACTCTAGTAATTGATTTTCACAATCTTCTCTTGATGCCAATTTCTTATCACTAGGGAAGTTTTGCAATGCAAGAGAAACATGGTAATCACTTGGTGGTACTATATGGTGGATGCATCAAAACTTTAAAACCAGGCTCCCGGAGTTTCTAGCAAGTCACTATAGACGTGTGTGATCTCGTGTTGACCAATTATGGCTGTTTCTGGTAAATCGCTAGCTTCAAACGGTCCAGTTCTTAACAGTAGAGATCCGAATTTAGTGTTTGGTCATATGGAAGCAACTCATAATAAATAGTTCCTATCCAGTAATGCACAGCAGAGCCTTCCTGGCCGTTAACCCTGGTTTGGCCAGTGTTTGAGCTGCTTCGCCGCGGTTTGACCACAATCGTTTTACAATGTTGCCGTATGTGACCCATTTCTCATCCCCAGTCACCATCCATTGAAGAAATGGGTCGATTTCATTCCATTTGGCCAAGGCTTCGCAGATGGAAATTCGGTCCTTCATTTTTTTTTGGTTAATTGGTGTGGCACCCTAACATCATCAAGCTTCTTTTTGAAGCTATGTGCAAATGATTTAAAACTGTTTTTAGGTCGATCTTTAGCTCCGGGGCTCCTGCTACGACTGCTAACAAGCCGCTCAACTTCGATCATTTCTGTGCTTTTATAGACATTTTCGGCGACGGGCCTACCTGTGCGAGGTGCGTTTTTAACATCAAAAATACCTGAATTAAATTGACGAAACCGGAATTGCACATAGTTAGTTGACTGCTACAGTATCGGGACCATAAACACCATTCACAATTTCAGCTGTCTGTCTTGCATTTTCGCCTTTATCAAAGTAAAACTGTAAAAAGTACCGAATTTGCTCTTTGAATTCCCTGTAACTCACAATATTTCACAACACAAGATTTTTTTTAGTTCTATATGTCAACGAGCATACTTTTCAACGAGCATAAATCTGAAATTTTGTTTGATCGATACCTTTTATTATTAGTCCATAATGTAAAAACTTCTATTATTGAACTTATTATATAATAAAATGTCAAATACTTTTTGTACAAATACACAACTTGCTAATCGAAATATTAAGAATAACCAACTATTTATTTTGTTATTGGGAATGGGATATTATTAAAAGGCTTTTATAGCATTACTATTTATTTGCCTGACAAGTTTCGGTGGCTTTCTGTCACCTTAATCATAGGCTCTAAATAAGTTATTTTTACTTAAAGAGTTTAAATTAAAAAGCACCAGGTTTTTTGACAATTTTGACAATCAAAACAAACATTTTGACAATTGACAATAAAAATAATTGCGTTTAAACCTGGTGCTTTTTAATTTAAACTCGTAAAAATAAGTTACTTAGAGCTTATGAGTCTGCTTACACAGAAAGCCACTGAAACTTGCAAGGCAAACAAATGTTAAATTGTAAAAGCCTTTTAATAATATCTCATTCCCAATAACAAAATAAATAATGCATATTAGTGATGATTAGAACCAACATTTAATTAAGAATAACATTTTTAATATTCTCTATTTTTTAATAAAATGTTTTGTTCCTTTTTAACTTGTTGGTCAATGCATTTATAAATAAAATTAATATTATTTACATTTTTCTATTAATTAGTGAATACTTGCAATTATTAGTAACCTTCCTTTGTACAGGAAAATACAATGGATAACATTGAGGCAGGAATTTGTATTACTTTGAATTAAAACAAAGAACATTTAGTTTCTTTTCTGTAGATCTGTTTGTCAAAACTAAGAGAATTATAAAATTAAGTTTGTAATAATTTTAGAATAAAAAAAATGTTTTTTTTATATACAGATTAAGCAATTTATTAATAATTGAAAGATTATATTTATTTATTTATTGATTAGACCCATAGAGGATCACATAAAGCAAATTATGACTTGTTGCTGTTATTTTTCTTGTTCTTCCAGAAATTGTTTCATCATCTCGCTATGTTTAGCTCGACGTTCATCTGTCCATTTTCCTCTTGGTATCTTGGGTTTGCCCTCTGATACAATTTCCCAGCTGTAGACCTTGAAGTCTGAAGATGTTTCGACTTTCGATATCTGTCGCTGATATGTTGGCGTTTTTTAGATCAATTTGGACCTGTTTTACCCACACTGTTGTTGTTTTCAGTTTCTATAAGTACATCAAAACTCTCCCTGTTATTCGGTTGTCATCTAGCCTCATAATGTGCCCGTAGAATTTCAATCGTAGTTTGCAGAAATCGGTTTCGATTTTTCTGTGAGAGTGTGTAATTGTAGACGATATCTTTCGTCTATGAGTTTTGTGCCAAGGTTTTTTCGGGTAATTTGTTTCAGCCTTCTCTATATTGTCGAGGTCTCCTTTGTAATTAAGGTTTAGGGTCTCGCTGGCGTAAAGTGTTTCAGGTTTGATAACAGTCGTGTAGTGTCGAACTTTTGTGTTAATATTTATCCATATTTTATTGTAGATGCTCGCAACTTTCCCATATGCTTTCTGCATTTTGAGTTCCCAAGCTTTTTGTGCTAATCTTTCTGTTCCTGTAGGTTCATTAATTTTGCCTAGGTGTTTGAAGTGACTAACCTTGTTTATTGTGCCGTATTGCTGTGCCGTATTTTATAATTACTGTTTTTCTGTTTTGATGTGTTTTGTGGCCATGAATTCGGTTTTCTAAAAGGAAATTAGTAGTCCAACTTTCGTGACATATTCTTTGAAGACTTCGATCTGATGTATTGCTGATCGATTTCTGAATCGTATTGCTGATGTTTGTTCATCTTCGGAAAGGATCGCGAGATCATCAGCGAAGGCTAGGCATGTGACGTTGATATTATCCTGTTGTTTTCCTAGTCTTATGGGTCTCCATATGTTTAGATTTTCCAGTTCATGTTCCCATGCTTTGATGACTTTTTCTAAAAAGATATTGTAGAGTAATGGGGAGAGGCTATCATCCTGCCGGACACCTGTCTTGCTGGAGAATGGTTGTGAGATTTGTCCGTTGAATTTGACTTTGGAACTTGTGCTTGTTAGGGTTTGTTGGATGAGCCGTTGTGTTTTTGGATCCAGATTGTTTTCTTCGAGTATATTAAACAGGGATTATCGGCGAAGGAGTCGTAAGCTTTCCTGCAGTCGACAAATGTGCAGATGTTTGAGAGTTTTTGTGTAGCTCGAATTTTGAGTATAGATTTTAGGTTGAAAATTTGTTCGGTGCCTGATCTGTTTGGTCTGAAACCTGCTTGGTATTCCCCAATTAGTGGTTCGAGTTGTTCTTGTGCGTGTTGTAAGAGGCAAGCTTAGAGGAACAGAAAGGAGGGAGATTTTGTAAGGAACAGAAAGGAGGGAGATTCTTCTGTAGTTATTCACATCAGATTTGTTTTTTGTGGAGTGGGTGGATGAGTGCGCATTTCCATTTCGTCTGTAAGTTTTTCACTTCCCCAGATTTCCTGAATAATCTGTGTGATTTCCTGTAATGATCGAGGTCCAAGATTTTTCAGTAGTTCTGCGGTGATTCCATCTTCTCCTGATATCTTTCCGTTCTTCAGTTTTGTCATGAGGTGTCGGATTTCTTCTCGTGTCGGTGGATTGGCGTCGGGTTTCGTGTTTCTTGGGGTTGTGTGTGGAAACCGTTCGGGTGGTTCGGGGCAATTAACGAGCTCGGAAAAGTAGTTTGTCAGTTCTTCGCAGTTTTCTTGGTTGGTGAGTGCAAGTTTTCCATCATGTGTCTTGAAGATCAAATTCTGTGGTGAGTAACCTTCCATTTTGTTTGCAAAAGCTCTATAGAAATTTCTGCTGTGTTAGGTTCTGAAGTTATCCTCAATTAATTTGAGCTGTTCGGTGATGTATTGTCGTTTTGTTTTCCTGATGGTCCGGTTTGTTTCTTTATGGATGTGGAGGAAGTGTTGTAGGGTTTCCGGCGATTTGTTGCTGTTGTATTTTTGAAAGGCGAGTCGGCGATTGATGATGGCTTGATCGCAGTTGGAATCCCACCATGGGTGTTTTGCCTTCTTATTAAGTGAGATTAATTCTTTGGCTTTTCTGATTATTTTGCTGCAGAAGTCGGTCCAGTTTTTTGTCGGTTCTTTTTCCCATTCTTCTGTGATCTTTGTTTCTTGAATTTTGGATGTGTGAAACTTTTGGATGTACGGTTTTTTGTGCTACACACTTGAGAAAGAATTTTACTTTAACTCTGGTGAGTAGTGGTCTGAGTCGATATTCGCAACTCTACGGACTTGAATGTCGTGGATGATTCTGTAGTGGGCGTAGGAGATGGCAACGTGATCGATCTGATATTCACCAAGATGTTGGATCGGGGATCGCCAAGCTTTCTGTTTTTGTGTGGGCTTGCTGAAGTGGGTAGACATACCTGTGAGATTGAATTGTTGGCATATGATAATCAGACGTATGCCGTTTGTGTTAGTATTTTGGTCTGCAGAATTTTTGCCGATTATATTTATTATAAAATCAGTTTATTAATATTTATTATTATATCTAAGTCATCATTAATATTTATTATAACATCTACTCTATAATACAGGGGTTTTCAAGCTTATGCAGTTCGAGGACCCCTTTTTAAATATTTTTTCATTTGCCGACCCCCTCTTGAAGCCTATTCATTTCACGTCGTTTTTGAGACTTCGCTCAATAATCTCATAGACACTACGTTATAAAAAATATTTGTAAAAATGTAACTTTTGTTATTCTAATAAATGGTCTTTAATGTTGGTCTTTAATATTTAATGGTCGTGCCAATTTATTTTTCCATGTTTTTAAATGTTTATACAAACATTTTAATTTGGATATATGATTTTATTGGGATATAACAAAACCGTTTATTTTGAAAGTGGTGTAAGTCCAGTTTTTGTTGTTTCGAGAAAATTGAAGTTAAACATATTAGTTGCTATGCAATTCCCTATGTTGGCCAATTTTAAATTGAACAAAACATTGCCATTTTTTAAGATATTAAATACTTATTAGTAATAAATAAAAAATTTACACTGAATTAAGCATAAATTGCGTAATATCTCATTTTTTTTAAATGGACTTACACCACTTTCAGATTAAACGGTCCATATAATAAATGAATAGAAATATTAACACATTAAAGGCGCGTGCGGGTATTAGTACCCGTTTCGCCGACTGCTGTCTATCAGCGGGCCGTGTATTAGTACCCGTTTAAAAATACGTGCGTTAAAAGCGGGACAAGATATTATTACCTGCTTAAAAAGGGCATATGGCCATAAAGGAGTAATGAATTTAGTATTTATTTTCGAGATTATTGATTATTTAGCATATTTAATCCGGATATCGCCCTGCAATAAAATATTACCACTCATTCTTTGTGTTCCATAAACATTTGTTAAATTATTTCATTTTGCAACTTACACAGTATTTATTTTTTTGGGTCTTAAACCAATTTGTTATTCTCACCCTCCCCTACATTTATCTGTATATAAACGGCCTATCTCGTCAAAATAAATCAGTTTGTAGTACCACTATTTCAATGCAACAATATTTCATTAAAAATTTAAAAAAGCACATATATATATATATATATATATATATATATATATATATATAAATTGAATAATTTTATTTGCAATGGATTACGATAGTGATGTCTATGTAGATGATTTGTCGCATATTTCAAGCGATGCAGAGATTCCCGAATTTGTTAGCGAAAGTGACGAGGAAGAATTGATTCGACCAAGAAGAAACAAAGCCTTGCCAATACCTTCTAGCGACGAAGAAAGTGATGGTGAAGTATTGGACTGGTCGGAAAGTGATAATGTGACAATTATCGAAGATTTCTTAGGACAAAGTGGGGTTTTCGTGATGCCAAATAATTCAGAAAATGTAATTGATGTGGTTCAGTTATTTATTGGAGACGATTTATTTGAATATATGGCGACAGAAACAAACCGCTACCATGTACAGAATGAACATTTATTTAGAGATCGTAAAGTGGAAAGATGTATCTGTGATAGAACTAAAAAAAATGCTCGGATTGCTTCTACTAATGGGAAGAGTTCGTAAGGATACGAGGGATAACAGGTCGACAGATGAAACAATTGAAACTCCAATTTTTCCTCAAATAATGAGCAGGGATCGATTTAGGCAAATATGGTATTCATGGCATTTTTCCAATAACGATGACAAAGATGATAGAGATCGCCTTAAAAAAATCCGCCCCATTATTTCATACATATTACCCAAATTTCAAGAAGTTTATAAACCACAGAGAGAATTAAAGCAATTTAGATGAAAGCATCATGCTATGGAGAGGTCGTCTAGCATTCAAAGTCTACAATGCTTCAAAAATAACGAAATATGGTATTCTCATAAGAATGGTTTGTGAAGCGAAAACCGGCTACATATGTAATTTCCGAATATACTGTGGTGAAGGAAATCGACTGCAACACACAATTTTGAATCTTCTTCAGCCATATGTAAACTTATGGCATCACATATATATCGACAATTATTACAATAGTGTGGACACTTGTGAAATATTTCTACAATATAGATTTCGGAGTTGTGGCACTATTCGCATAAACAGAGGCCTTCCTCTCTGTTTAAAAAACGCGAAATTGAATAGGGGGGAATCTATGTTTCGTCGACGACAAAACATTTTGTTAAAATGTTGGCATACATTCAGCTGATATTGTAGAAAGCCATAATATTGATTGGGCGACAAAAGAAAAAATCTGGAAACCAATATGCGTTGCGGATTACAATAAATTTATGAAAGGTGTAGATCGCGCCGATCAATATTTATCATATTATTCGATAGTACGTCGTACGAAGAAATGAACAAAGAGAGCTGTGATGTTTATTATCAACTGTGCACTATTTAATGCTTTTAGAGTGTATACAACATTTAATCCTCATTGTAATAACAAATACAAAATATTTTTACATAATGTGGCAAAAGAGTGGATAAGCGAACCGACTACGGAAAATGTGAATGAAGAGCATCCTGTTCCTGGTACATCAGCTACACCCAGAAGGGATGACCCTCCAGGAAGGTTGTCAAAGGATACCAGAAAGCATAAATTAGTTAAACTAATTACATGCGGCATAAAACTTAAACCCCAGAGACAGTGCCGCGTTTGTGCCGCGCATAAGAAGAAAAGTTTGACATATCATATGTGCCAATTTTGCGAAGTGCCTCTTGACAAGGAAGATTGTTTTTTTAAATTCCACACTTTAGAAAAATATTAGTGACTGGTTTTATTACATAAGTTTAAAAACGACAAAACATTTTATTTGTTTATAAATTGTTTGCCCTTCCGTCAACAGTCAACAACTTTACGTACACCTGCGCATCCACCATTACGAATCCATCCGGAGCATCCACCATCAGGATCAGCGATCCTGGCTCAACCTCCTAAAATTTGTCTTCAAAATTTTGAAAATATAGCCAGTTTTACCTTCACAAACTTTGCTTTTCAAAAATTTGTATTGTAGCTTACAAAGAACCTAAATCATCCCCTATTTTACCCCCTTCAGGGATGATATTGCAAAAAAACGATGAAATACGTATTTTTTTTAATTTCTTACCAAAAGCCTAAATATTAATTTTCATCTCCCTAACTTGAAAAATGATCGGTTCCTCATACATCCCCCATTTCATCCCTTTCAGGTTTTTTTTTTAGAAAAAAGTATCTCAGTTTGCAATCATAAGTCCTTTCTCAGGGTGCAATCGTTCAAATACCCAACTTTTGATATAAAAAGGCCTCGAAAATTACACCCGCTACGCAGCACAGTTTCATATCTTAAGGATACCCGCTCAAAATGTGTTAATAAAATGAACTAAAATGTGTACAATATATCATCGTCTTCTTGAACTGAGGGTTATGATAAAGTAATGCACAAAATTCATAAAACGCATTATGTTAATTGTTGAAAAAAAAAATGCAAAAACACGTCAAACAGTTTATTTTATTCCGCGTCCTTTAATTAACATAAGAATACAAAGTCGAATTTGTCAAAGTTATGACGTTATCAATATTTTTTTTAAATAGGAAGCTAGTTTTTAGGGTTCCGTACCGAAAACGGAACCCTTATAGGATCACTTTGTTGTCCGTCTGTCTGTCTGTCTGTCTGTCTGTCTGTCTGTCTGTCTGTCTGTCTGTCTGTCTGTCTGTCCGTCTGTCTGTCTGTCAAGACCTTTTTCTCAGGAACGCATAGAGGTAACAAGTTGAAATTTGTATCAAATACTCGGGTCTGCGGTCTCTTTCAGCTGTGAAAAAATCAAACTTGCAAGTCAACGCGATCAAAAGATATGACCCTTTATGTCGCATATTTTGCGATTTCACGAGGGAATCAAAACCTATAGGGTACTTCCCGTTGACCTAGAATCATGAAATTTGGCAAGAAGCGGTGTCTTACAGCACATGTCAAGGGAAAAATCTGAAAACCGTAAATATGTAGTTTAATTACAAGAAAAATGCGAATTTACTATTTGAATCTTATGAAAATTCACTAATGTTGTCGTAGTGGTATTGTCAGGCTCCAGAAGCGTATGGGTTGCATACAGTTAGGTCCTATTCTAGGTTTATTCTGAATTTTCTTTGTTTATATTCGTTATGCATTTCATCACGTACGCTTTATATACATAATATATACAGTGTATATATTATGTCTAAATTTTGCTTTTTTATAACCGACATGCGACATACTCAAGTCCCGTAACATCCTGTATATATTATATTTCGTCTAATTTTTCTTTATAATCTACATAATATGTTAATAATCTACATAATAATACTATACTATACAAGTTTGTACGGAACCCTCGGTGCGCGAGTCACAACTCGCACTTGGCCGGTTTTTTTTTTTATATTATTTGATAAAGCTTGTTTTTCTGCATTATAAAAAAAATAATTGAAGTAGGGGTCACATAAGAAAAACATACGAGAAAATTAATAAAAAACGAAATAAACTTAATTTTAGTAATAACTTTTAAATTAACTAAACAGTCCATTAAACCAAAACTATTTCTTACAGGAATTGTTCAAACTGTGTCCCGTTCACTATCTGACATAGGCCAAGTCGATGGTAGAACTGATTTACAGAGTTTTCGATCATCTGCGGAGTTATACGAGTCATTTCATAACTAATTCGTTCCATTAAGTCCTCTAAATTGTCTGGTCGGTTAACGTAGACCCGACTTTTTAAATGTCCCCACAGAAGAGGTCAGGTGACCTAGGTGGCTACTCCATTGGTCCACGTCTTCCAATCCACCTTCCTTCAAACTGGTTATCCAGAAACCTTCGAACATTAAGACCATAATGTGGTGGTGCACCATCTTGTTGGAACCAAATACTGGGATCCAAGCTTTCCCTATTATTTGGATCGGGAAATGCCGCAATTAGGTCCGGAAGCACTGCCATAGGAAGATGTTCCAAATATCGCTCAGCTGTTACATTCCCGCGAAAGAAATAAGGACCAATAAATCTTCCCCTGACGATTCCTACCCAAACATTATTTTTTTGTGGGCGGTGGGTGTGTTTTATCTGAATCCAGTGGGGATTTTCCCAAGCCCAGTAGCGACAATTGTGTCGATTTTCTGTACCACTAAAATAAAACGTTGCCTCGTCTGAAAATACTACACTATTAAGCAAATTTAAATTTTCGTCACAATGCCTCATGAAGATTTCACAAAATTCCGAACGTCTGTCCGGATCATCTTCTGAGAGTTCGTGAACAAGTTGAACTTTGTATGGGTGCAGTTTTTCTTTTTTTTTAAACTTTACTACAAACGACTGACTAACAGTTCTTTGTAAGGCAATTTCTGTTCTAGTAGCGTGACGGTTGTCTTCTAATGACAGCAAAATATCTAACTTTGCATCGTCGCTTATTTCTGGTCTTCCAGATTTTGGAGCATCCCAATATCCAACAATTCTGCTTACTGTGCTTCTAGGAATTGAAGGGCTTTCAATATGTGTTTCGTTAAATAAAGCACATGCTTCTTCATGACGAAGTCTATCGCCGTAACCTACCATCATTAGAGTTTCTATCCTTTCTCTTTCGGTTAAAGGAGCCATCATAATAAAATTGGTATGACGCTAGTTGTAAGACTGACACTGACAAACAGTTGTTTTATTAAAACAATTGAAAAAATTGATAAAAAACAGATGTTCTTACTAGGTAACTTTAAGTTTTAATTCTTTTAATATTTAGTTCTTTTTTTCATAAATTCAAAATTCAAGTTTATTTTGTTTTTTATTAATTCTCTGTTTTTTCTTATATGACCCCTACTTCAATTATTTTTTTTATAATGCAAAAAAAAGCTTTATAAAAAAAGGGGAAAAAAACTAGCTTCCTATTTAAAAAAAAAATAGATGACTTTGATGTCATAACTTTGACGTCATAAATTTGACGTTTTATTTTTTTGACATTATAATATCTATTTATTAATATTTATTGTATCTATTAAACAAGAAAAATGTGTAAAAAGCGATAAAAATCTAAGCTAGACTATATTTTATAGTAAATCTTGTTTCTTTAAATACTAGTTTCCAAATGTCATCTGCCGCCTCCTCCTTGACTACGGACACATATTCCTTTCAAACGCTAACGACAGAATACTAAAGGGCCGGGCGAGCAAAAAAATTAGGTCACTTAAGAAATTGCAAATAATTTGATGTTTCCTTGGAATTTTCTGTTTGTAAGGCTAAATATATTAAAAATAAATAAATAAATAAATTTGTAGGTTAAATTAAATTATTCAGTATTTAATTGGAAAGCAAATGTTTTGGTTTATGATTTATTATGAAAATGCAACAAATTTACGTTTAAAATGTAGTTAGTTTTTTTGTTATGAGGAATGAAGAAAATGAAAAACAAACTTAACATAAATTAAAAAGAATAATCATTAATAACGGTAATAGCTACGAGGCATACTTTCAATCAAATTAAGAATCATATTTTTGCCAATGTTATTCCATTCCTGCAATAGCAACTCTCTTAGCTCCTGAGCAGTTCTTGGAGCTGGTGTATGCCTTCGGATACGTCGTCCCAACTCATCTCAGACACGTTAGATGGGATTCATGTCTGGACTGAGTGCTAGCCATTCAAACCGACTAATTCCCACCTCGTCTAGATATTCTCTGACAACACTGGCTCTGTGAGGTTTAGCATTATCTTGCACGAAAATGCCATCATCCATAGTGACCATGAAAGGCGTAACGTGATATGATCGTCTACATCCTCCGTAATGTATCTGTGAGCTGTCAGAGAACCATTCTGTTAGATGGGGTTCAGTCATTATGAAGACCAACTCTGTGCGTGCTCGTGAAGAAATTCCTGCTCAAACCATAACCAAGCCACCGCCAAATGGAAGTCGCTTTGTCAATGCAAACTGGAGCATATACCTCTCGGGCTCTTCTCTATACTCGTCGAAGTCCGTTTGTCCCAGTGAGGCAAAAACGCGACTCATCTGAAAATGGGACATAGCTCCAGTCATTATTATTCCATGACAGGTGATTTCTGGCAAAAGCGAATCTTGCAATTCGATGCCGGCATTGTAATGGTGGACCTGTAGCCATCCTTCTACAAGATAATGCAGCAGCATGAAACCTTCTTCTAACGGTCCATTCACTAACATTGACATCTCTAACTTCTTGAAATTGATTTCGTAGCATAACCGCAGAAGATGTTCTATTTCGCAAACTTGTGTACACCAATAAGCGGTCAACTCTTTGGGTGGTGACTAGTTTTCGATCCGGGTCTTCTGCTTATAAGGCCAGCCTTAGTTGCAATTTCTTAAGTGACCCAATTTTTTTGCTCGCCAGTGTATATTGGAAGTGGCAGAACGAACTTCATTACGATCCTCCCAACGATCTTCTATATAGTCTCTCCCAAGTTCCAAAACTCTACGGACAAAATTCAAAGGCAGCAACAACTACTGGACCATTGTAGACCTGCTATGCATAAAACGAGACATAAAAACCACTTCACGCAGACACCCAACTAACAAAAAGACTCTTTACGAAACAATCTACGACGACTAAACTCGTCATTTCATATCATTTCATTCCTATCACTTTATTGCTATCTATATATTAATATATACATACGTTTTTTTTTTCCTTTTAAATCAAATTGTATTTCCGAGCAGAAGGACCTCATGGTCGATAGTCCTTTGTATAAAATATACAATAAATATATTCTCTGTCTATGTAGTTTCCAAATATGTATTAGGTAAATTAAATAAAATTTAATATTGTCGTGTTTGAAATATTTTCGTTATTCGTGACTAGCTACATCAAATTTAGTTGAATTTGCATAATTATTTGTTATGTAATGAAATTTTTGTAAATGATTATAATCCTTATAAAACGCACAAATAACGATCTAATTATACAAAAAAGGACGAAACAAATTGATCGAAATGCATTTCTTTTTCAAATTAGGTCTTTTCATCAATAATATTTTTGATTTAATAATAAAATGAATTATTAGAAATTGCATTGAAACGTGTTTAAAATATAGTAATCAAGGTTTTATAATATGCAAATAATTATGCAAATGCAAATATTATGGGAATAAAATAATTTTATTTTTATACAATACGAAGTGATTTAAAATAAACTTGCTCGATGTATCGAATTTGTCTGATTTCTATTTATTTTTCTTCTAAAATGTTAATAAAAGCACGATTCCTAATTTGAAATGTTAACTTAATTATTTTTAAACTATTGCAAAATCGCATCTAATTAGAACATTTCTTGAATTTATCAAATTAAAATTAATCGATAGATTTTAAAGATATTTAAGAACTCAAAATGGATTTTAAAACGTAATCTTTTTGTTATATATTTGAGGCACGAAAATTTATGGATTTTTAAACATCCCGCCATGCACTGTCCCACCATGTGGGCAGTGGCGTAGCGAGCATAACTGGCGCCCGGGGTACGATACTTCATTGACGCCCCCCTCGCACCCTCCAGAAACACATATGATAATATAGTAAATAGAATTTACTCGATGCTAATAGATACTAATAGAAAGTACTAGGTATACATGTTTCTTGCTTTAGATGAAGTAAATGTATCAATTACTTCATCAAAGTCGATCATTTCTATTTTTTCACTTTCTACACTTAAAAATGCCAGATCACTTAGGCGATCTTGTCTCATCTTTGATAGTAGATATGTGAAAATTAATTTTAATTTGTTGAATGAACGTTCACAGCCAGCAATCGATACTGAAATAGTAAGGAGTATTTGTAGCGCGACTCTCAGGTTTGAAAAAACATCTTCGCCATACGTGGTTATAAAGGTATGAAGCTCTAATGGAGTTTTAGGTTCAATTTCTTTTCTACTGCGGAGTAATATCTTGCAGTCACATACTTCGACATAGAGTTATGTTCCATTAAAATTTGTACTATAAAATTCGCACATATTTTTACAATTCTGGTCAGACTGTTATCATCATTATCCTTGTTTAGAAAAATTTCAACTTCCAGTAAAAATCCAAATTTGGAATTAAGATCACTTAGTCGTGTAAATCGTGTACCTACTTATTTCTTGCTGCAGACGATCAAGAATTATAACGCGATTACTTTTATAACGAATTATAACTTTTCATAACGCGAGAAATATCACTTTCTGCGGAAAGGGCAACATAACTACCCAATTCTCATGGCATTTTTCGGCGTCTTCTAAAACGGATTGTTATATCAATACCCCATTTTTTACAGAGAGACTTAGCCTTTTCTATTGCCTGTTCGCAGACCTCTTCTCGAATTGCTACAAGTTCAGTCACTAATGATTCAAGATCATGGAACGCTTCTTTAAAATTCATTTTAGGATCTTGTAATCTCAACTGAACTCGATCAATTCTCCTCAAGATTTCATGCAAGAAATGAACAAAATATTTAAAATTCAATATATATTTGTAATAAAATTGTAATTGTATAAATGTAATTGTAGCTTCACTTCTGGTATCATTTGTAGTAGTACCGCCCTGTGCTAATTTTTCTAATACTTCTACTAACCCTTCGAGCCCATCGACAATAATGCTAACCGCTTGTGCTCTGGCACTCCATCGTGTTTCATGATCCACAAATACTCATTTCGGTGCGAAGTTGATTCGATATTATTGGAAGATTAATATTGAATTTTAAATAAGCAATATCTCTGAAACTCCAAAACGTCTGAGACTACAGTAAGTGTTTCTGTTTGAATTTTCTGTACTTTTTATTAAATATGGACACGGATTTGGAACTTCAGATGTACTTGGGCTACCATATTCAACTTCAAAGTCTTGTATTTGTTGTAATGTTGTTGTGATTATTAGTTGTGATGATTATCGCATACAAGTTTAGCAGAAGTAGGAGTACAACCTGAATCTGATTCTGATTTTACTTTTTCGTGCTTCATATCTTCTGATTTTTCTTTTTGCGATTTTTTTACTAAATAGGATTTCATTGTTATTCTGGATTTCTCAGTTTCTTTTTCTTGCTTTTTTTTTTATTCTGGGAACCGCTAAGTATTTTTCCAGGTATTGACATGGTCTAAATAAAATATACTAAGATATTACTTTTGAACAACTTAAAGCATAACGCAAAACTGTTATTTGCTAGCACGAAGGAAACCACAAGTGGTGTCGTAACGTCGACTTTGTAAATAATAAAGGATTTTTGAGTGAAAACCCGATTATTTTTATCTACGTCTATATTTATAACTCGGCCGCAGTTTAGGTTTTTGGACACCATTTGGCGCCCCTCTGAGAGTGGCGCCCGGGGCATGATACACCCCCTGTGTGTGTAAACCGCTGTGCCACAGTTAATTCAAAACCTATTGTTAATATCATAATTTTTTTTTATTAAGATTGTATTTTTTGGTTTCAGGTAAAAATGTCGGCTGGACCATATAATTACTCGTATATATTCAAATACATCATAATTGGTGATATGGGAGTGGGAAAATCTTGTTTGTTGCATCAATTTACAGAGAAAAAGTGTAAGTATTGTTAATGAACATTATCCAATAGATCAGTGGTGCGCAAACCATGGGTCGCGACACCCAAAAGGGTCGATAGAGAATCTTTTTGGGTCGTCGAATTCATAAAACATTTGAGGCATTTCGTGTGTAAGTATTGAGTAGCAGTAAATAGTGAAATGTCAATATAAAGAAATTTTATTTTTAATAACAATGATATTTTCAAACATAATTTTCTCAAAAACTAATTTTGGGATTTGTTTCAAATTTTGTAGAGATGTTGGTAGAATTGTTCCGGAATATTTAGAAAATTTTCCCAATATTTTAATATTTATTTGAGCAAATATTTCAGTTTTTTATAAATTACACCTTTAAAATCAAATTTGTAAAATTGAAATTTTCAAACTTAAATTTCTCAAAAAATAATTTGGGGATTTGTTTCAAATTTTGTGGAGATGTTGGTAGAACTGTTCCGGAATATTTAACCAATTTACCAATATTTTAATATTCATTTCAGCAAATATTGCCGTCTTTTGTAAATTCTAATTTGAAAATTAAATTTGGTAACATTGAAATTTTCAAACTTAATTTTCTCAAAAACTAATTTGGGGATTTGTTTAAATTTGTGTGGATATGTTGGTAGAGCTCTTTCGCAATATTTAACAAATTTTCCCAATATTTTAATGTTTATTTTAGAAAATATTGTTCTTTTTTTACAAAAACTCCGCCTCGACAATCAAATTAAACTTATTTTTCACAAAAACTAATTTGGGTATTTGTTTCAACTTTTGTGTAGATGTTAGTACAACTGTTTGGGAATTACAATCACACGTTCACGTTAGAAAATGTTGGGTGGTCGCAAATGAAAATAGTTTGCGCATCACTACAATAGATAACCAGACTAGATTACATTAAATTTAGCTTTAGTCTTCGCTTTACTGTCTAATACAAACATATCGCTGTTCCCGAAGAATAACGACATAAGTATAGTAATTTTTTAGTCGTTCCAACACACAATCTAAATCCCTTTGAGCTTGAATGTGCTAGAAAAAAATCTAATTCTAGTTTACGTGTTTACCGGCTCAGAGTAGAAGTGTTTTTCTATAAGTGCTAGGTGTCTAACCAGCTATCTAGAAGAAATACACATTAAGGTCACAAGAATTTTTTACTTGTGTCCTTGTGTAATTCTTTACTTGGCGATATATCATGTATGTTTACAGAAAGCAAGCAATACGCACAGAGTGTAAACAGAAAAGGCTAGAGAGACAAGAAGACTAGACAGACAAGAATGGACAGTTAAGATTAAATAGACCAAACTAGACAGGCAAGATTAGACAGATAAAACTAGACAGCGTATTTATTTTTTACATCATCATCATCATCAGCAACCAGCCCGTTCCGTTCACTGCTGAACATAGGCCTCCTCTATAGCACTCCATCGTCTTCTGTCTTGAGTTTCGTGGATCCAGTTGTTTGCGATCCTATTTAGCTCATCGGTCCAACATGTCGGTGGTCTACCTCTGCTACCCTTATCGGCTCTTGGTCTCCACTGTAATATTTTCTTCGTCCATCTTTCGTCCATCTTTCGTCCTATCTTTCGTCCTTGATTCGACCCACGTGGCCAGCCCATCTCCATTTGACTTTAGTTATACGCTCGATCCCGTCTGCCACTTTAGTTTTCCTCCGTAGGTCCTCGTTGGTGGTATGGTGGTGTAGGGTTATTCCGATCATTGATCTCCCCATTTTTCGTTGGTTATTTTAAGTTTTCTTGCCGTATTGGCGGTTAGAGCTAAGGTTTCCTCCCCATACGTAAGGACAGGCAGAATACATTGGTCATGTACTTTCCTTCCCAGACATGCTGGAATTTTGCTTTTAAAGATATGAGTTTCCCATATGCTGCCCGAGCGAGGTTGGTTCTTCTTTGCAATTCGCAAAGGTCTGGTTATCTCTAGATATTCTGATTTCATGACCACAGTATATGTATTTGTAGACTAACTCTACGTTTGTGTTTCCGATATTAAAGTGTTCGCTCGGTACCAAAATAGTTATTACTTTTGTTTTCGAAAAGATGATCTTCAAACAAACTTTCAAGCATACGATATGAAGTTCTTCCAGCATTTATCTGCCTTAACTCTCCCAATTGTCGGTTGTGTGGACTATGTCGTCCGCAAAACGAAGGTGGTTTTTTTTGTCATCTATGTTAATGCCTCTTGTTTCCCAATTTAGCTTGATGAGAACATTCTGTAGGAACTTTATAAATAGTTTTGGAGACATGGTGTCCTCCTGTCTTACTCCTCTTCCACATTCAATGGCGTTGGTGTTTTCATGTAACTTTACAGATATTATAGCATGCTGGTAGATGTTATAGATTAGTTCTGAGTATCTGTAGTCAATGCGTCACTCTTAAGGTGTCCATGATGGCGTTAGCTCTACAGTATCGAAAGCTTTGTGGAAGTCCACGAGGCCAGTGGTCTGTTATACTCCACTGACTTTTCAATAAGGACCTTGATGCTTTGTAAATGGTCGTTTGTTCCAAACCCAGAGCGGAATCCAGCTTGTTCGTTTTGTTGGTAAAAATCTCATTTCTTCTCTAATCTTGATGTTATTACTTTTGTGAATAGTTTGTAGAGTTGGCTCTAAAGTGTTATGGCTCGGTAGTTTTGTAAGTCGGCCTTGTCCCCTTTTTTTGGAGCAGGGTGGTAATTGCGTTGCGCCACTTGTATGGAATTGTGCTATCGTGTAGACAGAGGTTAAATAGTGTTCGTATTTTCTTCACCAGAAACTGCAAGAACTGCAAACCTGCTTGTATTGCTTCTTTAACTATTTTTTCTTCGCACGGCGATTTGTTGTTTTTTTTTGTTTTTGACCGGGCGAGCCCGATTTCTCCGATAGTGATGTCTAGAAGCTCTTCGGATCCTTGGTTGACGATGTTTTCTTGTGGTCTTGTTATTTCCAGATCTTCTGCTTGACGGCTTTTCTATAGTTCGTGATAGAACTCTTCTACCGTGCGCAGTATTTCCTCTCTGTTCGTTGTGTTATTCCCTTGCAAGTTCTTTAGTCTTGTTATTTCTTTCCTTCCTTCACCAAGGATACTGTGTAATACCTTCTTGCTTTTGTTTTGCTCTATTGTTTGTTGGATTTTTCCGCTACGCTATCTTCTGGTGTCCCGCTTGATGGTTTTGGAGATTTGCTTATTTATTTCTTTTAGTGCCTCTCTTGTTGTATCTGGGTTGCTTCTCATTTCGCTTCGTTTAGATATTAAATTTTTAGCATCTTGGCTGATCCTTTCTTCTTTCCTGGATTTAGGGCAGTTGGTATCTTGACTTTTTTGTATAGCTGCCGTTATTGCGTCATTTAGTTTTTCTATGTTTGTTTCTGAAAGATCGTTATTTCTTAATGTATCGGCATATCAGTATTCTTTTATCTGTGCCCAGTGGGGGTGCCCATGCTCGATTGGTCATCTTTGTTAGTTTGTACCTATCTTTTCCCATGTCTATTTGGATTTTACTTCTTACCATTCTGTGGTCACTTCCCGTTCTGCAGTTGCTGAGTACTGTTACGTTTTTGACTATTTCTTTAGTATTGGAGATTATAAAATCAATTTCGTTGCGAGTTCTACAGTCTCGGCTTTCCCAAGTCCATCTTCTATTAGGTTTTTTGTTGAAGAAACTATTCATGTGGTAGAGATTGTTTTGTAAGAGAAAGTCACCATCGTTTCACTGCGAGCATGTCTTCCCTCTGATCCGAAGTTTCCTAGACATGTCCCCGACTGATTTTTTTTAATACCGGTTTTTGCGTTAAAATCGCCGCATACTATGGTGAACTGGATTTTCATGTCCCCCAGAGCTAGACATATATCTTTGTAGAATATATCTACTTCTTTGTCTGTGTGGGATGACGTCGGTGCTTATACTTGTACTCTCTTAGTAGTGTATCTCTTATTGAGGTTTAGTTTTAAGGAAGTTACTCTTGTTGAGAATTTCTTGACTGATAGAATGTGGTTACTCAAGCGTCTGTGGATTAGAAAGCCAACTCCTTCTTCTGATTTGTCTGGTTCTCCAGCATAGTAAAGGAGATGCCCAGATTTTCGTTTTAATAGATCCTCGCCTCGCCTTCTGACTTCACTGAGGCCAATAACGTCCCATGTTATTTTCTCCACTTCAGTCTCCGGTTCGATCAGGCTGTCTTCGGAAGTAAGTGTTCTTGTGTTATATGTTCCCATTTCTAATTTTTGTTGTTTACTTCTCTTTATAGCTTTCATCTTAGTCGATGAAAGCGAATCTTTGCCTCCCCCATATTCCTCGAAGCAGATTTTTTTCAAGGTGTGGGATTTTAGCCTAGGTGCCGCAGTCACCTGGTGACTTCCATTTAATTTAAAATTCGCCATGACAGGGTGTTAAAGTCGTAATCTACCACGCTGACTAGACGGGTTGTAAGATGGGTAGGAATTGCATTTTCTCAATTCACAGACTTCTTATGGTTAACCCGCCAATATTCGGTCGCCAGAGCCTCGTTTGTTATCTAGCAGGGTGTACCGGGTGACCTAAGTAGACACCGCTCGTGCAAGTGAGGTTGACATTTGGGACACTTTGTTGTTAAAGATGTTGGTTGACGTCTCCCCTTACACCCCCTATTTATTACATATATACTATAAAATATACATGTATATCCGATGTTCATATGTAACTCCGTCGTAACGACACTATGTTGATATAAAAAAGTAGACAGAGACTAGGCAGACTTAAATACATAGACTAGACAGACGGAAATATATAGACTAGGCAGACTGAAATAGATAGACTAGGCATACTGAAATAGATAGACTAGGCAGACTGAAATAGATAGACTAGGCAGACTGAAATAGATAGATAAGGCCAGTCAAACAGATATATTTGACTATAACACAAGACTGTAAGAGATAAGTTTAGAGTTATTAAGTCTAGACATTTTATATATTGAAGTAAAATGCGCCCTCATAGACCTTTTAAGGTCAAATTAATTCTTGTAAATGCCTTCATAATAAATTAGGTGCAACGGGGAAGAAGTTAATTTGAAATTAATAAGTTGATATTATCTGTCTAGTTGAGTTTTCCGCCGAGCTACAGAAACCCAACAAATTTAATCTGTCTTCGTCGAGGAGATTATTTTTTACGTGTACGCTGTTGCACAATAAATCATATTACGAATATTTCATGTAGTCTAGGATCGTGCCGACGCTTGTGGGTATTTAATTTTTTTTTTTTTAATCAGTAAAAACCTTTGTTACCCTAAGGTGTAAAGGTACTTATTACAATATCTTAATTTACCATAACAATAAATCAAATTTAAACTATAAAATAAAATCAACCCATTTCATGCATTTCATGCATAAATAAATTTTGCCCATTCTTTCTTGTTTTTTGCCAACCCATCTTCAACCCCTCATTCCAGGATATTCCTCGTTCCTCCAACGAATCTGCCACTGCTTGGTTCCATGTTTTCCTTGGTCTTCCTCTTAGTTTTTTCTGTGTAGATTTAGCTAGCCACATTCTTTTTGTTTGTCTTCCTTGTTCCATCCTTACTAGATGCCTAAACCATTTGAATCGCCTTTTTTCTATGCTTTCTAGGACTGGTTCGACATTAAGTTCTGCTCTAATTGTTTCATTTCTTATTTTGTCTCTTTTAGTAATACCTTTAGTACTTCTTAGGTATTTCATTTCTAGCGCCTGTATTTTACTTTTCATTTGACTACTTAGCACCCAGCTTTCACCACCGTATGTCAGAATTGGTTTGTATATAGTATTGTACACTGCCATTTTCGTTTTCTTCGATATATCTTTGTTTCTTATAAACGTGTTATTAAGTGCATAGAATAGTTTTGTTGTATTTTCAATTCTGGTGTTGATTTCAGCCTCTTCCTTTCCGGCATTGTGTATATTTACTCCTAAGTATTTAAATGTTTCTGTTTGTTCTATATCTTTTCCATCTATTTTTATCGTTATGCTTGGTTCTCCTTTCCCGATGGTCATTACTTTGGTTTTGGCGACATTTATTTTCATATTTTTGTTTTCTAACGCTGTCTTCCAGATGTCTAGGTTCGTTTGTAAATCCTTTTCGTTCTTTGCATAAATCATTAGGTCGTCGGCAAAAGCACATTCCACTATTTCCACCCTCTGCATGTTTCTATACCCTACTTCTAATTTCTTTGTTTTTCTCTTTGTTTCTTTTATTATGTCATCCAGGACTACATTGAATAGAGTTGGGCTCAGTACTCCCCCTTGTCTTAATCCCTCTTTGGTTACGAACTCCTCTCACTGTAAGTTTCCTTTTCTAACATAATTTCTTGTATTTTTATAAAGACTGAAAATAGCTTTTCCTAGCTTGTTACTGATTCCTCTTTGTCTAAGGCTGTTCCATACTTCCATTCTTGGGATGCTATCAAATGCTTTTTCAACGTCGACAAAGACTACATTTTGGTGCGGCTTACGTTCTTTTCTATTAGTTGCTTCATGGAAAATATGTGATCTTGTACTCGTCTACCTTTTTTTTTTTAAATCGCTCTGAGCTTCTTCCATCTGGGCTTCAGTCACATTTTTTAATCTTTTCTCCAGGATTCTATCAAATATCTTGACCATCGTATTCATCAATGTTATACCCCTATAATTATTGCAATCTTTGTTGTCTCCCTTTTTATGGAGTGGTAATAGTACTCATATTTCGCAGTCTGCAGGTATCATTTCTTCTTCCCAGATTTTGTTAAAAAAATTTACTAATACTTGTACTCCATTGTTGCCTATGTTCTTTACCATCTCTGTTGTTATTCCATCATGTCCAGCAGCCTTTCCCCGTTTTAACATTTTTATAGCTTCAGTTACTTCTTCTGTCTTTATGTCTTCATCTATCATATTCTCCTTGTTTCCTATGTATTCATTTTTTTCTTCTGTTTTATTTCCTGTAATATTTTGCTTTGTATTTAACATATCTCCAAAGTACTCCTTCCATCGTGCCATTATATTTTTCTCGTTTTCTATTAAGTTTCCCTCTTTAGATTTGATGGCTATACTGTTATTTGGTTTTCCTTTTCGTAGTGTTTTTAAGACTGTAAAATAACTTTTGATTTCCTTTGCTATCTTCTTCCATCTTGCGTCCGAATTCTTCCCAGGATTGTTGCTTCAATGTTTTCACTAATTCTTTGACTTTTATTCTCTGTTCTTTATAATTATTATAGTTCTCTGTAGTTCTGTTCGTAAGGTACTTTTTCCATTGTTGTTTTTTCATTTTTACTTCCATTTTTACTTCGTCGTTCCACCATCTAGTTTGTTTTTTGTTTTTGTTGATTTTAATATATCCACACGTCTCTCTCGCTGTTTTCGTTATTATTTCCTTGATATTTCTCCATGCATCTTCTACTGACATGCTGCTCATACTTTCTTTGATTTTAATAATCTCCGTTTCTATTTTCTCTATATATAAATTAGCTGTCTCATCTTCCCTTAATTGGTATGTTTTAATTACTTGCTTATTTTCATACTTTTTATTTATATTTGCACTGGTATTTTCTTGCTGCTTTGTGTTGCCTATTTTTTATTTTGTCAAAACTAGATAGTGGTCCGAATATATTTCAGGTCCTCGTCTTACTCTTGTGTCCTTTACTTCTTTTCTAAATTCTCTGTTGATTATTATATAATCGATTATTGATCTTTCTCCCCTACTTAAACATTCTCTCATATATTTATGTGCCTCTTTATGTCCGAAGAAAGTATTTGTTACTATAAGATTATTTAGCATACACAACTCTATCAATCTGCTTCCATTATTGTTTCTAGTGATTTCTCCATGTATACCTATTGTCTCTCCAGATTCATAGTCTTTTTTTCCCTACTCGCCCATTTATATCACCTATTATCAACATCCTTCCCCTACTTACTTCTATTACTTCCGTCAGTTGATTCCAAAATTCATCTTTTATTTTAACCCTTTCGTCTTCACTTGGACCTTATACTACAACTGTTAATAATGTGTTTTTATCAATTTCTAATTTCATCTTCAAGATTCTCTCAGTTATTGCAGTCTACTTTCATATATATTTCACATTTTCTCTCTTTATGTAGCATGCTACCCCTTCTCTTACCCTGTTCTGTTCATTTACTCCGCTATATATTAGTACATGCTCTCCAGTCAGCGTTTGTTCTCCTTTTCCTTTTTTTTTTCGTTTCTGTAATACCCACAATATCCATATCCATCTTTTCTAATTCGTTTATTAGTTCCTCCTCTTTTCCCGAGGGTATTTAAAATACCCATTATATTATCTCTACAGATACAAAATATCATTGTATAATTTATTTGTTTTACACTTTGTAAACGATCAATTTTTTGTTTTGCTCTAGTAGCATCGGACCTCTCTCACATCCCTTCTAATAAAATTCTAATATAATTTAAAAATTGCTTTATTCATTAAAGTTATAAGCTTGTTGTCTTAATTTACATAACAATTTTAGGAGTAATTCATAAATTTGAATCCTCTGCGCAGACAAAAAATAATATTTCTAAACTTTCATGCGCTATTTCCATAAATGTCCAAACAGCACTTAAGCCTTTTTAAGCGCCGACCACAGATTTAGAAGCTGTTAGTAATGATTAAAATATAAAGTTCGGTTTAGGGTACCTCATACAGGTACGACTTAAGATACTGCACACTAAAATTTAAAGCTAAACATAAACTAACATTGAATAAAATTAATACGATTCTGTTTCGTCCAAACGATGATGTAAATTCTTCTGAATTTATATTTATGATTTATATTTATAATATATATTTATATTTTTTATTTAAGAAACATAATTTTATCAATAATTTACTTTGCAAGATTAAAAAAGAAAAGAAACGTTCGGCAGCGTATGCAACAAATTATAAAAAAATTGAAATAAACTTACTTGTTGAGAAAATTTAAAACTTGGCTAGTTTACGTCAAGTAATTATACGTCACGCAACTTTACGTTCACAACAATTAGTTGTGTCAGATTAGTTGTCTCAGATGTCTATTTGACTGCCGACGTATGTGCTGTTGTCGCCGTAGTTTGTTCAAAATACATGTGGTACGACTTAAGCACTGGTACGATTTAAGCAACCTTACCTTATTACTTTTTTGTTATACATATATTGACTCAACTTATAGAACACAAAAACAAAATTTTCTCAATTTCTTAACTACTTTAACTTAACTCTACTCCTTTAACATGGGGTTCCCGCTTCATGCAGCTGTCTATATAAATACCTAAGTATTTACAGTTTTGAACCCTTTTAATATCTTTATCATTTATTTGTTGTAAGACATATTTATCTTAAGTTTAATCTCTGTTGTAATACTTGCCACAAGCGTCAAAGAACTTACTTACTTCAACCGCACGTGAAGCTTACACACTAATTTTTTGCTCGTTACACTTGAAGTTTTTATTTTCTTATAGTTATGTCCGATTGTCCACACACAATTGGAGTAGAATTCGGGACGCGAATCATCGAAGTTGCCGGTCAAAAAATCAAACTGCAAATATGGGACACCGCGGGTCAAGAGAGATTCCGCGCCGTCACGCGATCATACTATCGCGGAGCGGCCGGAGCACTTATGGTCTACGACATCACCAGGCGTTCCACTTACAACCATCTCAGCAGCTGGCTCACTGACACCAGAAACCTAACGAACCCCAGCACCGTCATCTTCCTCATCGGCAACAAATGTGACCTCGAGGGACAACGAGATGTCACCTACGAGGAAGCTAAACAGTTTGCCGACGAGAATGGACTCATGTTTGTCGAAGCTAGTGCCAAAACGTATGTACAAAATAATTGCCAGTAAAATATTACACTCCAGCAACAATAGTAACACAACTCCAACAATAGATTTCGTTGGTGACTTGTACTGCGGCCTTTATTGATCTATTGTGCCCCACCCCCATCCTCTAATGGTTGGTATACTTACCCATTTGGAGCGCTTCCTCTAGTTCTGTTTCCCATAGGAATTTCGGGACCTAGATGGGTTTCAAGGAATGCAACTCATCTTGTTGTAGGCCTAGTCATCTTGTCATCTTCCTCTAGGCCTAGGGTGTTGAGGTCCTCTGGGCCTACGGTGCTGAGAATTCTAAGGCTGTTCATGTTTGGTTTCAGGCAAGCTTTTGTTCTTTTCTGGTTAAAAGATCCTAGCATTACTGTGGATTATCTTAGCCTTGGAAGTTCTTTCCAGGTTTTCATCCATTGTTTCCTTATTTCTTCATGTAAACTGATAGTGTTCATATACATACTGCGAAAGGGTTAGCAAAAGGGATTACTAGATCCCTTGATCGCTAGGTGATTGCCAGTATAGCGTTAATTTACTAAGTCTCTGCTAAGCTTGTTTAGCTTTCCATCACAGTCTCATACCAGTTTGGATCGGCTGGTGTATAAGCTAATAGCCTTGATAGTTCCTATCAAGGTTACTTTACTTTTTCGTGCCCGGAAACTATAATTTCTGAGCCCAGTATTGGGCTGTGTCCAATGCTTGCTGGTTGTGTGTCCATAAATCGTCGAGGGTACAGCTGTGTGGGCAGTTAGGGCAGATAAACAGATGTTATATGTCCTGTATGGCTCCACAGTCGCACTTGTTCTCATTTCTATCCAACATACCCCACCTGATGAGCTTGGTCTTGACGGGGGCCACGCCAGTTCTAATGCGATTCATCATTCGCCATGTTGTCCAGTCGCTTGATATACCGCTTGAGGCGGCTTCTGATATTGGGTAACAGGCGGGAGGTAACTCGTCTAGTGGAGTGTTCATGAAGCGCTTTCATGATTTAAGTCTGCCTAGGTGTGCTTCATGGCCGAACAGTGGGTGTTCCTCGAGGGTCTGTCTGGTTTTCTCTGTGAATTCATTCACAGCTAAAACCTGATTCTGATCCTGGTTCTGATCAGAGTCGGGCTTGTGTTTACTTTTTTGGCGTGGCTGGATCTGTTACACGCTGGACAGGCATACTCCGCAGTTGAAAAGCATAACGCTTACGCTGATGTTCTCAGCACTGTTAGTTTTGCGCCCGACTTGCTGTTGTCGAGTTTTCTCAGAAGGATGTTTGGCGCTTCCACTTTCTGCCGGTTTTTTTCGCAATGGGACCTGTATGTTAAGGAGCGATCCAGTATAACTCAGAGGTATGTGGGTTTTTCAGTGTGCTCTAGCATGGTGCGCTCTAGCGGTGGTGTTATTCCAGGTAACGTTGAGTTTTCTGTTTGAGCTGACTTGAGTCTTCGACGGATTTGGCTTAGTTGACGGTAGTTGCTTTCATAGTAGGTAGACATGATCAGGGCGCTTCTAGTTTTTGTTCTATTTCTTCAAAATTTGAGTCTTGAGCTGTGATACCAAGGTCATCTGCATATACGAAATTTCTGATGAAAGCTGGTGTGGGCTGGTCGTTGGTGTAGAGATTGAAGAGAATTGGTGGGTCGAGATTAAATTGTCGACGTTAAATTCTGCACATCTTTCGATTGCATGTACCTCTGCTGCGAAGATTCCCATGGATTTGAAGTATTTGGTACGAGGTTCGAATACTGCGGCACCAGTATGTCTTCGATTCCATCTGTATATCACTTGACGGCCCTTTGTTCAATGTGGTATGCTAGCTTAGGGGTCGTCCATTAATCACGTGATGTTTTTTAGCAACTTTTTAAGCCCCCTTACCCACGGTGATACGTGGTGAGGTTTTCGGTTAAGCACCGCCACCGTACCCAAAAGCACGTGTATTTTTTGTTACAAGTCGCGCGCCGCTTTTCGGTTTAAAAATTACGCGTTCAACGAAAAAATAAATACACGTGATATCTCACTTCACCCCCCACCCTCCACCCTACTTCTTCTTAATGGTGCTACAGTCTTAGTAGGACCTGGACCTCCTCCCACAGCCTACACTTGTGCTTGGTGTCTTCATGTTAGACACAAGTATAGAGAGCCCTTACAGTTTTTAAAGTGGTTGGCGAGCCACTATTCGGGGAGGTTTCAAGGCAGATTTTTACTGCGATGACTTTGCCAGAGGCATCTTCAGGAGAGCGGTGGCTTATTTTTACCATGTCCAGGATTTGAACCCACGACTTGTGGCTCCGAAGTCTGACTACTGGCCCCCCACCCTACCCCATGTTATATTTCGTGATTCTTCACAAACCTCCTACTATCCCTCTCTCCCCGTTTTCGAGTCTCACGTGATTAATGGACGATCCCTTACACTACAGTATAAAGGTCAAATTAGAACCGGATAGTAGCACAGGTTAAAACCTGATTTTTTAATTTAGATATTCTTTTGTACAAATTTATCACTTTATTTTGTTTTCAGTGGTATAAACGTGGAAGAAGCATTTTTAGAGACAGCAAAGAAAATATTCCAGAGCATTCAAGATGGTAGATTAGATTTGAATGCTGCAGAATCCGGTGTGCAGCATAAACCATCGCAACCGGGTCGCAATAATTTATCCGGCGACCAACAACCCCCTAAAGATAATTGCGCTTGCTAGTTTAGATTAAAGAAAAGAATACAAGAAAAAGAAGTATATATAAATGTATTTTAATTTGGAACAGGACTGTGCAGATTTCAAAAATGTTGTACAACTTGTTTAGTTTGTTTTGTATTTTTGGGACCCAAAGAGTTGCATTTCAAAGGTTTCGTTTTGTTTCGGTTTCGCTTTAAATAAGATAAGAATTTAAAAAGTAGAGACTAAGAAGTTTCTTTCATGAATAAGTCCACAAAATATTATTAAGTTTCGTTTTATGATATTTGAAATTCTTCTGGGTTCCACTTAAAATTCAATTTATTCCTTAATAAGAACACACACGTTTGTCCACAGAAAATAAAGTTTTCTTTGTTTAAGCTAAAAACTAGAGAATGTTTGATAATTTACTCAAAAAACTTGGCGTATAATATTTACCCAAAAAAAATTGTCCCTTTTTTCCTTTTAAATTTATATTTATATGAAATAGTTTATGGATATTTAAAATAAAAGTAAATAAAAAAATGTTATTAATATCAGCATAAACAATAAATAATTAGGATTTCTAATGATTAGGCTAGAGGGGACAAGACACTGTTTAGATTGTGCCGCTAATAAGCTAAAGCAAATTAATTTCCAAATTCTCAAAAATGTTGTGTAAATATTTTGCCCTCCACGTAAAATATACTTTTATAACATATTTTTTTGCAATATATGTATTTACTACTTTGTATAAATTATTCTTTTTTTGTATTGTGATTGCTAATTGTTACTGCGATTTTATTATTATGTCACTTAATTATTATTACTTTCTTGCTTAGGATAAATTGAAAAAAGAATTCCAGGTTATCAATGTTTGTATGTGATGTAATTATTATTAAAAAATATCATATATTAATATAGTTTTTAAGTTTTAGTTTGCTCTACTATTATTTTTTTGTCACCTATTTGTTACATTTTATTTGAAATAACTATTTTTAAATGATATTTATTAGAATTTAAATTAGTGATAAAAGTTGACGTTTAAATAAAAAGTCGATTTAAGTTTATATTTTGGAATATGTAATGATAACCTGGTTTAAACAAGTCTCAGTGCAATTTTAAATTCATTTTTCTTAATATTTCTAGCTTAACGATTATATGGTAATATCAATACTATATTTGCAATCATTTTTTTGCTGTTTATAGGCCACTGACCAAACAATTTTCTTCCCAACCAGAAACAAGTTAATGGTGAAAATGGAATTCTGGTACTGGATATCACGAATTTATGGAAAGCGCTTTGAGCTGATAGAAACCTTCCGTTGGAAATTGCTTAAATGTTTTGTTTTACAACATTTCAAATTGATTTTTCACGATTGTCCTATTCACAAGCGGAAGTGAATCATGAAATATAAGATAATCAAAAACGCATTGTTGAATCATTTTCAGGAGGAGTATACATAAATTTTCCAAGATTTTCTACCCAGGCTTCAAGCAAAATTCGAGAAATTTCTCTAGATTTGTTGACGGCCTCCACGGACAGGCTCCTGGGACAAACCGATGATCGATTAAGCAAAAATTAAAAAAAAGAATGTTTAGTGAAAATATACACCCTTTCACCGCCGCTCCGGGAGATGTGTCCCGGGGCCCTAAATTTATAACAGCGCCGTCCCGCGATCTAGCCCAGGGTTTCTTTTTTTTTACCAGCGCCATCTAGTTATAAAACGATGAAATTATTTAGATATAAACTATGATAATTATTTAGAGTTTAAGAAATTTTAAGTTTTACAAAAATGTCCCGACTTATTGTCCTTGATTTAAAGGTTTTTTTGAAAAAATCGCCCCGCACATATTATAGGCCGCGGAAACTCGCAGTCAGTTTTCTGGATAGACCACATCTTGGTGGTTTGCGGGCCTGTTGAAAAAACGGCGAGAAATCTCCACGTCTTTGTTCGTCCATAACTCTGCGTCATGATGCACGGCAGCGGCGCCGGTTACACAGTCGCAAAGCCAAAGGTTCAATCTAAAGAACTGCCCGAAAAATCGCGCGTCCGCCTCGGCACGTTGAACGCAGACGGCGGCAAACTAGAAAGTGCACCATGAACATTTATGAAGATATTTCCGGATCGGGAGCCCTACTGAAGTGCGGACGTTTTTTTAGATTCCCGCATCTATCCTGTGCGATGCGAACGCAAATTCTGGTCGATGACCGTCGAACTCGCAAATTGCCGGCCAAAGAGGCGGATGCAAAGTTTTTTTCTCCCTTTCCGGGCGAAGGGAGCGATGCAGGAATCCGAGAGTGGTACCAAAGAGTACCGAGAGTGGTACGCGGTAAGAGGGGCAAATGTAAAAAAATCGTGCAAAAAAAAAGGTGATGTTTTCCAGCGTCGGCAGCTCGTCGGAGAGGGCTCGGATCGCGAAGCCTCAAGAACAAAAGTGGCGCGGGAATCCGTTCCCAATCGAACGAGCGCGGTTTCTAGTCGTTGTGCCCAGAAATGGCAAAACTGCAGCGGTTAAACTGACCGCACCTTCCGGCGAACGAGAGCCGATACGTTGCGAACTGTGGCGGGCGACTCCGTGGTCGCAGCGACGCGGCGCCTGTACGAAAATGCGTGTCTTGGCGTGCCCACGTGCCGCTCAACGTATATTCCAACGTTTGGAATGTAAAAAACCCGACATCCTGGTGCCCCAAATCGACATTCAAGTTTTTCTCTGTGCAGAACAGTTATAAGTGGGCGTCTTTATCGTTATAAGTGGGCGTCTTTATCGTTAGAAGTGGGCGGCGCGATTCCGCGACGTCCAATTATGGGTGGGAAAAGCCAAAAGACCATTCTACAATCCACTGAAAAATTCAAAACATTCACCGGGGGGGCACAAAAATATGGACGTTTTATTTTCGTCTTAGTTTCTTGCTATAGGGCGGGCGTCGCGACGGTTGCAAACGACGCAGCGCGATGCCGCTTGCACTAAAAGATAAAACGTTCAATTTTCTGCTGGAATCTCGCAAAACCGTTACCGCAGAGCTTAAGTTGGTGATTCAGTGCGAGTTTTCCTGGACGTCCAGAAAAACGTCGTTTTTATTGCATCGCGACGCCATCTTCAACGGAATCGGGATTAAACTCTCAAACAAAGTAACAAGTTCTATGCCCGATCGAACCGCGCCGGTCCCGTTCCGATTCGTCAATTGGTTCGGACGTTCTAGCTACCACCGCAAAACGCCTCTGGGTTTTTTTTTCACTTTTTGCTCATTTTTTTCTTTAAACTTTCGCAGATTCGCAATAAGTCGTTTCAGTTTAAAAATTTCTTACCGAAATAGTTGCGGGCAAGTGTTCTGAGGAGAACGAACCCAATCGGCGACCTGGAGCCCTTTAAATAAGTTTAGATCGTCCGTGGCAGTGATTCCAAATCGGCAAAAAAGTTGCATTTCCTCTTGCACGAGGTGAACGGGACGTCGCAGGGCAAGCAAGGGCTCTAAAAACGCGGTGCGGCGGCAGCTAAAGCGTCCGGGAAGAATTTTTGAGATCCGACGAAAAATGCGCCTCGTAGGTAAAAAAGTCGTGATTTTAGTTTTCGGTCTGGTGCGCCCGAGCCTGGAGGAGTTGAGTCGCGAAAATGGCACCGCTCAACGGGGCTCTCGGTTGTACACCAGAACACCCTCTGGCAGGACCCTCTTGACCCTCTGGCAGGACGGAGGACGAAAGCTGGGGATAAACAACGTTCGGACGGACATTCGCAGTTAAAGCATCGAAGACGCGCGGTTAAAACACCGAAGATTTTTATACCGCCCTCGGCGGCATAAAAAAAGCCGAATTTGACCTTTACAAAAACCCACAATCGCCCAGTGCGATCCCCCAGATGAAATTCTGGAAACACCAGACGTCAGTAGTCTCATAATTGATCGAAATTTCCGATTCCGTCGTGACCTTTCGATTCAGGCCGAACGCTTCCCCGCACGGACCCCAAAAGTTTGCTTTAGAAAAATTACCACTTTTACGGAGGTCACGGCGAAGATCAATGAAATTCACGCAAGGATTCCGGTAGAACATTTCGAGACGCGTCCTACGACACCACTCTCGTCGCTGTGTGACTTGTCGGCGTTATTCACATTTTTCTGCGAATCTGGGTCCTCCGACTAAAACCCCGCCTCCGGCGAACCACGTGGTCTGAAAAAGTCGGCGCAGCAGATTCTTGAAGCCAAGGATTTGACGAATGAACCCACGTACGGCGATTTTCGATAAGACTTCCGGATCGCGTAGTTTAGGCGACAAAAAATGACGAATTTTTTGCAAGAAAAAGTGAGTTTTTCCACTTCTCAAAAATTTTAAGCAAAAATATCGAAAAGTGAGGTCGTGTGACAGTCGGACGTGTGGCGACGTTCCGGACACACCGACACCGGAACCCTCATATTCTTAGGATTAGTGTGTTGTTTCCGAGCATCTCACGCTCTCTGTCAAATTTGGACACTCAAAACTCATCTTGGAATCATAGATTTTGTGTATAACACTGTCGATCAAACCGCAGTCATCTGTAAAAACTGAATGTGTACATTATTCTTATTCCATTTTGTCGTTTTTAATGGTAAACCTAAAATTATAGATAAAGCCGCGTTTGTGTTACAAAGGCGGCTAAATTGGCCAAAGATGTTTGCAGTAAGAAACATAATTTATTGTTTTATGAAAGTAAACATGATCCCTTCGAATATAGAATTCCCAAAATCAATCCTAAATACGTACCTCTTATTTCTCCCGCCGAACCCAAGCAGATAGGAATATGTACTTGTGATGAATTAAAGAAAATGTATCCCTCAAGACTTTGCAAATGTCCAAAGGATACAGGGGCAGAGAATCTCGGAGTCAAAGGAATTTTTTGCCATAGCTTTATTTTATTGGACTTACGACATTGCTCTGTGGGGATCATCGGAGGAAACTGAAAAGCCATATAAAGGTATGTGCAATACGATTGCACCCATGATTTGTCCCGATGAAGAAAGGATCATAACGGAAAGCACAAGGAAAAACATAGATCAAGTCTAAAGTTTGCAAAGCCTAGGAAGAACTGAAATGTGTGATTTATATTTTATTGTGTTTGTGAGTTATACGAAGACCTGTCAATGTCACATTGTAACATTACCGTCCATCGTATTTCGCATGTATATAATAAATACATACAACCCTTGGATTTATTTTCATTTACTCTTGCTCAATTTCGATCTTCGTGTTCTGATGTGTTATTTGTGTGATCTCTCCTTTCTATATTTTTATTTTATTTTAGGTATTTATATAACGTATTTAATTATACTTAATTATTTATTGTCAATTTTAATGTCCTTATGTACTTATATGTGTTATGGGCTCTGGTGTTCGCTGGGTTATTAAACTTTATTATTATTATTATGAGCGGTCTCAAGCCCGACTGCTCAAGCTAGACCAGGAGGGTGGTCGATCTGCCGAAATAACCAGAATCGGGATACCAACCACAATTGTGAAACTTGATGATGGAAAATCGGCTTCCACGTAAACTTCTCTGGTGGAAGCGGCGCCCGACTTGAGGATTCAACGATCAGCACCGAATAAGATATGGACAAAACATGTAGAAGACGGCCTCAAGAACCGACGACTGGACCTCGATGGGGCCAGGGATATTGCCATTGATCGGAAAGTGTAGAAGCAAATCGTAAATTAAGCTAAAAATCCAGCGGCACCAAGAACGTATTGGTTACGAGAACCGTCCTCGACAATCGCCAACTACTAGAGAGAATGAAGAACAGGAAGCATCAGTTTGCGTCAGATGCTCTCCCGATGTTGTGGAGATAATATCTGAAACATCCATGACTTGGGTCAGGTGATAAATTATTTCCCCTTGTCGTCGACTATTTCTTGTATTGATGTCCGGAATAAGAATCTTCGTCATTGGCTTTTTGTTGAGTTGTTCCACGGTTCCTCCTATGCTTCAGTCATAGTGGTACGAGCCATCTTCCTGAGGATTTGGTTTTTAGCTGCCTCGTAGCAATCTGTATTTTATGTGTTAGGATACCTGCAATAGGGCACATGCATGAATTTTTTGTATTTGCTTAATTCACTTTTTACTTCACATTTTAACATAGTAAAAAATATAAATACTGTTGAAAGTGTTTCAATTAATTTTTAAAAATATATATAAAATACCGATTAAATTTGACCTGATTGAACAGTCTCATTTTTTGATGACGTCGCATAACACATGACATTCAGTTTTGCATAGCACATTTGCGTAGACAGTTAAGGATTTTCAGTTTGAATTTGCTTTTCGATAAAGGAAAAAGCTAAAAAAACATTTTATAGATATTGTATAGTACCGGAATGCAAAAACACTATTATAAGTATACCAGATAAAGTGTTTGATAAAGTCGCTATCGAGGTGTATAGAACTAAATGAGAAAATAATGGTATAGGCGTAATGTGAAGATCATAAAGTATCGGGGATAAAAAAAACAAGTAAATTTAAATTTCTTGCATATTCTCTATTACCAGGATTGCATCGCGAGATACTGTTCGGAATGCACTGCAGACTCGAATGGCCATTTTCCTTTATATTCCGGTATACAGCTGTATATAGCTATCTGGTTTATTTTCACTTTATTTAGTCCATCTACACATATAGGATCATATAGCGTCATATAACATCTCGGAATGAGTCACAATGCTTAGAAGTATTCGTTTACTGCTTCTGGGAACTCCCATATTTAGCATAAGTTTTTCGAGTGCCGCCGTGGTTTTCATGGTTCTTTCCACCGCTTTTTTATGTGGTCCGTGAAAGACAGGCTTTTGTCAATAATGATCCCAAGATATTTTAGGGAATTATTTGGCTTTATATCCACACCCATCACTTTAAAGGATATAGATGTCAAGTTTCTATAACTAGTTAGGATGCTAGCTTTAAAACCTTACTTTTCTGGCGCTAGGTGGAGGGAATTTTTTTTACACGGATTTCTACGGCTGTCGCCGCCTCTCCGTCCCCAATTTCCATATTCTCCTATCAAGAGATTGTTCCAAGGTTAGGTTTCTTGTTTTCATCGCTTCATCTATTCCATCCCTCCAGCTTCTTCTAGGTCTTCATCTATTTCTCCTCTCCGGCGGTATCCATTCCAACGCTTTCTTAGGCCATCTATTCTCATCCATTCTTTTCGTTTGACCGAACCATGTCAGTTATTTTTTCTCAACTTTGTCTGAAATATTCTTTTCCCTACCCATTCTATATCGGATCTCATCGTTTCTCACTCTATCCCTCCGTGACACTCCACAGCTTCTTCTTTAATAATCCATTTCAGTGGCAAGTAGTTTTCTCTTCAGTGTTTCTGTTATATCCCATACTTCTGCTCTACACGTTATCACACTTTGAACAATGTATTTAGCGTATGGCACAACACATGGTAAATTTATAAGATATGTAAAAATTAACGAGTGAATAAGACATTACAATGTACGAGTTACAAACAGACATATAAGTAGTTATAAAATTGTTATATTAAAAGATCTAGTTCAGCTATCCATTCAAGACTTGATTGTGTGGTGTGGAAGAAGTCCCTCAAATCCCCTTGATATGTCCTCAGTTCACACTCTGTCACTGTGTGCCCAATTGTTTGGTTTGGGTCGCCGCAGTCGCCGTCTGGGTTGGGTCGTTTTCCCCATTTATGCAGGTTATGGGCACACACACCGTGTCCTGTTCTGATACGGTTTAACGTCTTCCATATATGTCGTGGTTGGTCGAAGCCATCGGGTTTTACGACTGGGTCAATGAGATTTTGTACATCGGGTGGGGCATTTTCAGTACAGAGGGTCTGCCATTCGGAGTTGATGTTGAAGTTATTGGCTGCCAGTTGTTGTGCTGATAACATTGGCGGTTTCCTAGATCGAAGCCGGTTTATTGTCAGATCTGAGATATCCTCATGGATAGGGAGTTGTGTGTTATTAATTATTTTCTTATATTCTTTTATTAGGGCGTCTTGTCTTCTTAGGGCAGGTATATAATAAGATGGAGTAGTTCTGATGCAGCCACTAATCTCATTGCTATATTAGCTGAGTAATAAAAAAGCTGAATATTTTAACTTTGAACAATACTTTCATAAAATCGCTTTTTTGTTGTTCTCCTTATATTCTTTTCCAAGAAGATTGAATTTAGGGCTCCTATGATATTTCTAGCTTTATTATTCATTTCTGTTATCTCATCCCTGCTATTGCCCTCTTTGTTAAATACAACCCCTAGGTATTTGGACTTTTCTACTCCTTTTCTATGAATTCGTTTTCTAAGAGAAGATTATTCTGGTTGTTTGTGCCTATTGCCAGGTATTCGCATTTACTCATGTTCATCGATAGACCAGCTTTTTCATATACCTCTTACAGTTTTGTAACCATATACCCCAAATCGCCTTCATCCTCTGCTTTTACAATCTGATCGTCAGCAAAGTATAAACTTTAGAGCGTGTCTCTAACTCTTCCACTCTCAGTCTCATGTGTACACACTTTCTTGTCCACCCTCTAAGGGATCGATCAAGGTGAATTTTAAAAAGAGTAGGGGATATAGCACCCCTGCCTGAGCCCCTAGGAGGGCTTAAAACTCTCTGCAAGGTCTGGTCCTAGCTTCACTCTAGCAGAATTGTCCCTATAGTAGTTTTTAGTAGCCTGTAGTAGAGTTGGTCTGAACTCTAGTTCCTCCATTCTTTCCCATAGTTGTGATACCAGGACGTTATCGTAAGCCTTTTCTAGATCAGCAAGGGCAATATGTGTTTCTCTGCCTCTTTGCATACGCTTCTCTAAGGCTATTTTAAGGCTGAAAAGGTTGTCTTTTGTTGAGCGATCCGCTCGAAATCCAGCCTGTTTGTTCTTCATGTTATTTATCTTTAATATGTTCTTCTATTAGGGTCTTCAGTATACGAGACGGACTTTGATGTCATTTGGTAATTTATTCTATGTCTTCGACAGAGAGACAAGACTAGACAGATATAACTAGACTGGACAGACAAGACTAGGCAGACAAGACTAGACAGACAAGACTAGACAGACAAGACTAGACAGACAAAACTAGACAGACAAGACTAGACAGACAAGACTAGACAGACAAGACTAGACAGACAAGACTAGAAAGACAAGACTAGACAGACAAGACTAGACAGATAAGACTAGACAGACAAGACTAGACAGACAAGACTAGAGAGACAAGACTAGGCAGACAAGACTAGACAGACAAGACTCGACCGCCAGCCGTCAACGTGAGTGGTCGTACGCGTATAGTTAAATAGAACTGAATATATTTTTAATTTTATTACAAATCAGTACATATAAATAAAATGCCAACGTTAAGATCAACCGGTGCATCCGAAAAATGCCATGAGCAGATTATTGCATACATAAACAGCACAGAATTCGCCGGATTAATTAGTGAGATAATCAGTAAGACGATTAAAAAGGAAGTAGAACCTCTGAATAATCGTCTGTTAGAACTAAGTAATCAAATTGAAACTCTCAAAAGTGAAAACATAAAATTAAATGAAATAAACAAGAAAACACTACCGAAAAGTATTGAATTAATTAATATTGAGGAACAAAATTCATCGAAGGCGAGTGATAGCGCGCCGAGTCGCTCGACTGATAAGGCTGAAAAAACTAATCCCCAGACGAATGGATATGATAGCGCAAAAAAGAACAACACACAGACCGATATGGAAGCGATAGAAAATCGACCGCTTCGAAATGTAAATAACGATAAATGGGAAGAACAACGACACCAAAAAAGAAGAGTCAGGAAATCTAAACTCATTTTTGGAACCAATGACGAATCAACTCAAATACGAGCCGTTACGAGATACGCTCATCTGCATGTATTTCGTCTGGATCCGAAGCTGTCAGCGGATGATGTAATCCAATATTTAAGTAGGAAAAAATTTGAGCAGGTTATCTGTACACAAATTATTTCTAAATACCCCGATAAGTACTCATCTTTTAAAGTTTCAGTACCGTTCGAATACCTTAACGAGATATCCAAAGCTGAAACTTGGCCAAGAAACGCCTGTGTGAACCGTTTTTTGTCAAGACTGGAGAAAAACTCAGAGAAAAAATAACATCTCCTACAGAAAAATTACCGAGTGGCACAGTAAACCAAAACAAGCTTTCGAACATTAAACAAAATCATACAAAAATTACAATAGAGGTCCTATATTTAAACATCCAAAGTTTAAACCAAAAAAGTAGTGAACTTGAACTATTAACAACCTTCTACGAACCGGAATTATTATGTCTTACGGAAACATGGCTGAACGAAGAAAAGCTGCAACATCTACATGTAGAAAATTACAAACTATTAAGCTTCTATTGCCGAAGAATGTTCACTGGTGGAGGGGTAGCTATCTGGGCTAGAAAAGATCTAACAAAGTTCAAAGAAAATATAAATATATCCAACAACACAATTGAAAAACACATAGAAATCTGCGGAATAGAATTAATTGAAAAACATAAAAAGAAAATAATAATCAACTTATATAGACCACCAGCAGGATGCATAGACACCTTTTTATTAGTAATAGAAAATGTGCTCGAAATCATCTTCAATAATTATGGGGAAATAATCATCGTGGGTGACTTTAATATACATTTCGAAAACAACTCAAAAGAAACCACCAATTTAAGAAATATAATGAGATCCTACGGTCTAACTGAACGTGTGGAGCAGTTCACTAGGATAACCGCGACCAGTCAAAGTCGAATTGACAACATTTTTACGAATCTACATAATGTAAGACAAATAAGTGTAAAAGATACAACAATATCCGACCATAGACTGATACTAATGAGCAATACAACCAACAAAACTGAATTTCCCAAACAAACCAAAAAACAAACCAGGAATTTTGGAGAAGCTAATAAAGCGCGATTTGGACAAGCTCTACTACAAGAATCTTGGGAAAATGTGTACAACAATCAAGATGCCAATGGAAAAACGATGGAATTCTTAAAAACTCTGAGAAATCATTTTGAACTATGTTTCCCGTTGGTAAATCTAAATAATCAAAGAAAACCCTGGGTAAATTCGGAGTTAAGATACTCTAGTAATATATTAAAAGATCTCTTTGTTCTACAAAAAAAGTTTCCATTTCTTAAGGATAAATATATGCAGGAAAAGAAAAAACACCAAAGACTGATACGGGAAACAAAAAGGAAGTACTATTGTGGGCTTATTGTAAATTCACCAAATAAACAAAAAACTATTTGGCGAATAATAAATCAGTTATCCAACAAAGAAGAACGCACGAGTACCATTGAATTAAAAGAAAACAACAAGATATTAGACAAGCCTAGCAGGATAGCTGACACCTTCAACAATTTTTTCATAACTGCCCCAAAGATTGTTGCAACAACGATTAAAGGAACAACTTTAAGAGATGTGCACATGCAGCACAACGACAATAGCATGTACTTACAAGAATTTACATCGCAGCAAATGAGTACAATTTTACTAAAATTAAAAAACAAAAGAAGTAGCGGACCTGACGGCCTGCCATGCAATTTGATTAGACAATTTAGTATGGAATTAGTGAAACCAATAACCGACATAGTGAATTGCTCTTTTGATACCGAAACGTTTCCGGACATTTTAAAACTGTCCTCAATAATTCCGATTTATAAAAAAGGAGATAGAAACAATATCAACAATTACAGACCTGTAGCTCTTATCTCAGTCTTGGCGAAAATAATCGAATACTGCATGGAAGACAGACTTACACCATTTCTCGAGAAATATAAAGTGATTCCACCTCAACAACATGGGTTTCGTAAAAATAAATCCACTATCACAGCTTTTCAAGAACTGCATGAAAAAATAATATCGGAGGTGGATAATGGAAAATGCCCACTGGTTATCTTTTGCGACCTCACCAAGGCTTTTGACTGTGTGTCGCACTCCAAATTACTAGGAAAACTTTATACTTATGGAGTTCGAGGAAAAGCTGGGAGATGGTTTCAATCGTACCTTCATAGTAGAAATCAGTATGTGAGGGTTGGGAATAGCAGATCCAAAATACTGCCAACTTTCATTGGTGTGCCACAGGGGAGTGTCCTGGCCCCTATACTATTCTCACTGTATACATGTGATTTAATTAAATATATTGGAGAAGATCGGATCACACTATATGCCGACGATGCTAGTGTTTTCATATCCAAAGCATCCATGGAAGAACTACAATCTGAAGCAAGTGAAGTTATATTGAATTTACACAATTGGTTTTCGGGAAATAACCTACGCTTAAACTGTGATAAAACAAAGTACATTAGATTTCAAACTCACAGAAGAAAACCAACCGAGGATATTACTTTAGGAATCGAAGGAAACATCATTCAAAGAACAGGGTGTCTAAAATTCCTAGGTTTGTTCCTGGAAGAGCATCTCACCTGGAATATCATGGCAGACTACATTATTAAAAAAGTAAATATAAAAACATACCTCATAAGAAGGATTAGACAACTCCTACCCAAATCTGCAATATTAGACATATACCACGCGGAAATAAAATCAGTGATATCCTATGGGATTCTAATATGGGGAGCTTCCACACAGCTGAAGAGGGTATTTATAGCCCAGAAAAGGGTAGTAAGAGCCATATCCGGGAAAACAAGAAGGCAATCTTGCAAACCTTCCTTTAAAGAGCTGGAATTGTTAACAATACCGGCATTATATATATGGGAGGTTGCGTGCTATATGCATAAGAACGCAAAGCACTTCAAGTTAAATATAGACCAGCATATGTACAATACCAGAAGCTGCCTAAATCTATATACACCGAAGAGCAACCTAACTCTATGCTCTAAAACAGTTAACAGACTAGGAATTAAAATATACAATCACATACCAGATGTCATAAAAAACGAAAAAATATACAAAGTTTTCAGAAGAAAATTAAAAATACATTTAATTGAAATGTGCTACTATGACATTAATGAGTTTTTAATATGTTAATAAATTATAAAAATTTATTATTAATTACTTAATAATCTATTAAGTAATTTATATATATTACTTAATAAATTATTAAGCTATATATACTTTATTTATTTTGTGTCTGTAGATATATTTTAATTGTAGATATTATATTGTCATGCTTTTTTTCTGTGTTAGTTTTTGTGTCTTGCACGAGCACGCTTTTTTCTTTGACGTATCAAATATGTATTGTACTGTACATCCAAAAGATAAATAAATATTTTGATTTGATTTGATTTGATTTGACTAGACAGACAAGACTAGACAGACAAGACTGTTATTATTATTACCTTTATTGGCATATTTACAACAATTACTATAAGACTAACAATACAACATGTCAAAACAAAACAAAAAACACATGGAAACAATAAAAAAAAAGAACAAAAAAATAGAACATAACTAATAACCCGACCCAAAAATATCCCAAATACTCAAACTTAAAAAAAATACTACACTTTAAAGAAAAAAAAAAAAAAAAAAAACAATAATTCTTCGCCCGCACTAACTTATCTCCCTCCCTAAACTCTTTCGACAATCACTCCCTTCCGCTCTAAAATTTCCCGCATTATGGGCCACCCGCTACCTGACTCGTCCATGCACGCTTCCCAGTCTTTACATTTATTTTTCTTTCCTTCTTCCCATGTTAGCCCTTTGCACTCTTCCATCCAATGTGCCCACCTGTCAGTACCCTCTCCGCATATGGTACACAAATTCTCCCTTTCATTCAACCAGTACCTTCTTCCCTTTTCTTCGTTGCCGCACCGAAACCTGGCTATCCTATTTTGGCTACCGCTGGACCCTCTGCTTAGGTACAAAGGGAGTCTGCCGTACACTTGTACCTTGTTGTACTCCTGATTGTACCTGCTTTCGTCTATACGGCTTTGTCGTATCTGCAGCTCTATCTCCCTACTCCTTTCACCCAACAATTTTTCACACTTTACGCCTTCCCTTTTCATCCTTTCTAACTCCTCTTTCGACAACCCTACTCGTTCATACATTTTTTTCCATTCATTTCCCCATTTTGTTAGTCTAATCCCTCCGACACCTTCCTTCCTTAAACTATTGAACACCTCTTTCACTATACTCTCATTCCCTAACCTATACACTTTCCTTTCGTATCTTGCCACTCTCACTGATGCTTCTATTGCAACTTTATATACATTCGCTTCTTGTAGCACCAGGTACCCTGGCGTACTCCTGTCTAATTTCAACGCCCTTTTTATAAACTGAAGTTGTACCTTTTCTACTTGTTCCATTTCGTTCATACCCCATATTTCCGCTCCATACAACAAAATACTCCGAACACACGCTTTCCACACTGTCATTTTTGCCACAAAACTATCTTCAAATTTATCTTTCCAAGCATTCCAAAACCTATTAGCAGCCACCCATGCTTTCTTACATACGAACTTAATGTGCTCATTATTGGACCCATTACTACCAAACATAAATCCCAAGTATTTGAACCTGCTAACCTGCTTTATAACTTCTTCCCCCCACATCAAGCTTTCCTCTTTCTTACCAACTTTCTTTCTAAACACCATCCACTTAGTCTTCTCTACATTCACACTTAACATTCTTTTCTCAAAATATCTTTTAATCCTTCCAATCATCTCTTTCATTTCCCCTTTTGTTCTTGCTAAAGCAACTATGCCATCCGCGTAAGCTAGAGACCACACTTTCATCCTACCTATTACCACTCCTCCTGCCTGCCCATTTTTTAAAACCTTTTCTAAGTCATTTATAAAAACATTAAATAGGACAAGGCTAAGTGGACACCCTTGCTTTAACCCTTTCCTAACCCAGAATCTTTCGGATTTTTTTTCACTTATTCTAACTCTGCAGCTTGTCTTGCCATATAGATCTGTAACTGCCTTCACAAGCCACCCACTAATTCCTTTTGCTCTCATCATTTCCCATAGCATGTTTCGGTTTACTGTGTCATATGCCGCTTTAAGATCTATGAATACAGCATACGCCTTTCCACCTTTCTGTGCCAGCTCTTGCTCTATTACGTATTTTAAGGTAACCAGCTGGCCCGTTGTTCCCCTCCCTTTTCTGAATCCCCCTTGTACTTCCGGAATCACTTCGTTAATTTCTTCCTGTATTTTCATCTCCACTACTTTTGCATATATCTTATATGATGTATCCATCAGTGTGATGCCTCTGTAATTTTCTGCTTCTCCCTACTAGACAGACAAAACTAGACAGACAAGACGAGACAGACAAGACTAGACAGACAAAACTAGACAGACAAGACTAGACAGACAAGACTAGACAGACTAGACAGACAAGACTAGACAGACAAGACTAGACAGACAAGACTAGACAGACAAGACTAGACAGACAAGACTAGACACACAAGACTAGACACACAAGACTAGACAGACAAGACTAGACAGACAAGACTAGAGAGACAAGACTTGACAGACAAGACTAGACAGACAAGACTAGACAGACAAGACTAGACAGACAAGACTAGACAGACAAGACTAAACAGACAAGACTAGACAGACAAGACTAGACAGACAAGACTAGACATACAAAACTAGACAGACAAGACTAGACAGACAAGACTAGACAGACAAGACTAGACAGACAAGACTAGACAGACAAGACTAGACAGACAAGACTAGACAGACAAGACTAGACAGACAAGACTAGACAGACAAGACTAGACAGACAAGACTAGACAGACAAGACTAGACAGACAAGACTAGACAGACAAGACTAGACAGACAAGACTAGACAGACAAGACTAGACAGACAAGACTAGACAGACAAGACTAGACAGACAAGACTAGACAGACAAGACTAGACAGACAAGACTAGACAGACAGGACTAGACAGACAAGACTAGACAGACAAGACTAGACAGACAAGACTAGACAGACAAGACTAGACAGACAAGACTAGACAGACAAGACTAGACAGACAAGACTAGACAGACAAGACTAGACAGACAAGACTAGACAGACAAGACTAGACAGACAAGACTAGACAGACAAGACTAGACAGACAAGACTAGACAGACAAGACTAGACAGACAAGACTAGACAGACAAGACTAGACAGACAAGACTAGACAGACAAGACTAGACAGACAAGACTAGACAGACAAGACTAGGCAGACAAGACTAGACAGACAAGACTAGACAGACAAGACTAGACAGACAAGACTAGACAGACAAGACTAGACAGACAAGACTAGACAGACAAGACTAGACAGACAAGACTAGACAGACAAGACTAGACAGACAAGACTAGACAGACAAGACTAGACAGACAAGACTAGACAGACAAGACTAGACAGACAAGACTAGGCAGACAAGACTAGACAGACAAGACTAGACAGACAAGACTAGACAGACAAGACTAGACAGACAAGACTAGACAGAAAAGACTAGACAGACAAGACTAGACAGACAAGACTAGACAGACAAGACTAGACAGACAAGACTAGACAGACAAGACTAGACAGACAAGACTAGACAGACAAGACTAGACAGACAAGACTAGACAGACAAGACTAGACAGACAAGAATAGACGAACAAGACTAGACAGACAAGACTAGACAGACAAGACTAGACAGACAAGACTAGACAGACAAGACTAGACAGACAAGACTAGACAGACAAGACTAGACAGACAAGACTAGACAGACAAGACTAGACAGACAAGACTAGACAGACAAGACTAGACAGACAAGACTAGACAGACAAGACTAGACAGACAAGACTAGACAGACAAGATGAGAGACAAGACTATACAGACAAGACTAGACAGACAAGACTAGACAGACAAGACTAGACAGACAAGACTAGACAGACAAGACTAGACAGACAAGACTAGACAGACAAGACTAGACAGACAAGACTAGACAGACAAGACTAGACAGACAAGACTAGACAGACAAGACTAGACAGACAAGACTAGACAGACAAGACTAGACAGACAAGACTAGACAGACAAGACTAGACAGACAAGACTAGACAGACAAGACTAGACAGACAAGACTAGACAGACAAGACTAGACAGACAAGACTAGACAGACAAGACTAGACAGACAAGACTAGACAGACAAGACTAGACAGACAAGACTAGACAGACAAGACTAGACAGACTAGACAGACAAGACTAGACAGACAAGACTAGACAGACAAGACTAGACAGACAAGACTAGACAGACAAGACTAGACAGACAAGACTAGACAGACAAGACTAGACAGACAAGACTAGACAGACAAGACTAGACAGACAAGACTAGACAGACAAGACTAGACAGACAAGACTAGACAGACAAGACTAGACAGACAAGACTAGACAGACAAGACTAGACAGACAAGACTAGACAGACAAGACTAGACAGACAAGACTAGACAGACAAGACTAGACAGACAAGACTAGACAGACAAGACTAGACAGACAAGACTAGACAGACAAGACTAGACAGACAAGACTAGACAGACAAGACTAGACAGACAAGACTAGACAGACAAGACTAGACAGACAAGACTAGACAGACAAGACTAGACAGACAAGACTAGACAGACAAGACTAGACAGACAAGACTAGACAGACAAGACTAGACAGACAAGACTAGACAGACAAGACTAGACAGACAAGACTAGACAGACAAGACTAGACAGACAAGACTAGACAGACAAGACTAGACAGACAAGACTAGACAGACAAGACTAGACAGACAAGACTAGACAGACAAGACTAGACAGACAAGACTAGACAGACAAGACTAGACAGACAAGACTAGACAGACAAGACTAGACAGACAAGACTAGACAGACAAGACTAGACAGACAAGACTAGACAGACAAGACTAGACAGACAAGACTAGACAGACAAGACTCGAGTCGGCGTTCCTCGCGTGGGCGTTCAGCGAGAGTGGACGTTAGAAAAGCTATTGAATTTTAAAGTTAAAGTGAAGTTAAAGTATTGTGAAACTTTCTTTCCACATACTACGTTTGATAATGGCTAGGGAATTACGATCGATCATACCCCTGACTAAGCAGTTCGAAATATTAACAACTTTTCTCGAAAGCCCTAATTTTGAGGACCTTATTACGGGTATAATTAAAAAGGAAATTGTGCCTCTGCATGTTTTGGTTGGAGATCTAACTAATCAAATTAAAATATTGACAGAGGAAAATGAAAATCTAATAAAATCAGTGAGTGCTACTGCGTGTGAAAATCCAATTATTCCGCCTAAATCGACGAGCAAGCTACACCGTATATCTGTGATAGTGGTTCTACTAATCGGCCCGATAAAGAGAAAAAAGCAAACTCTGTCAAGGATGGGCGCACATGCGAAAAAAACAATAACAAAGAAATAATAGTAGAACAGACAAAAACAAATGAAAACAAGGAGAAGTGAGAAACACAACCTTGCAGGAAGAGGAGATATCGAACATTAAATATAATACAGGGAACTAACGATGATACTACACAAATAAAGGCTGCTACCAGATATTACCATCTGCACGTTTTCCGGTTGCAGCCAGATTTGTCTACAAAGGACCTGACAGAATATCTAATTAACAAAAAATTTAATAATGTCACGTGTAAAACGCTGACGTCGAAGCACCCTGATGAATACTCCTCATTTAAGGTAACGGTTCCATTTGAATGTCTCGATGACATTATGAAACCAGCGACTTGGCCTAGAAACAAATGCATAAATCCTTTTTTATTAAGGCTAGAGACGCCCCGGATTGTCAACACCCACATATAAAATCAGTAAAAAAAAGAAATCTATTAATGAAGAACTCAGCAGCCAGAAATCAATTATTTACGTTAATAAATCAAAATGTGCAGACTAGGAAATTCTATTGATAAAATAGAATATATGGATGAAAATATCAATAATTGCAGACTGTTGATCATCACGGAACACTGGAAGAACCCCGAACAACTGGACATACTAAAAATAAAAAACTTCAATCGGTCCTCCTATTTCTGCAGAGCAGAAGGATTATACGGAGGATCTGCTATCTACTGTAAAAATGATACAACATTCACAATTAGGGAGGATATCAATAAAATGGCTGAGGAGCATGTGTTTGAGTGTACAGCTATAGAAGTTGTGATAGACAAGAAGGAACTAATAATTGTTGAATTATATAGAGCTCCGCAATCAAATATTAAATATGAATAGGATAGTTGCGACAGTTACTACGTGGTAATCCATACTTACATTGAATTGAAAAATTCACTTTGTTTTTTACCACACTTATATTATGTAAAAATGTTAGATAACTTATTATTCACAGTTATATAAATTTCTACACATATCACGACTCGAGTTTCGACGTTTGACGGTCATTTTCAAGTGTTTTATGTTTAATTTGTTAAAAACTTACTTGAAACCCACGTGGATGAGTTAACATGAGGTTATTGATTACCTGCTAAGTTCATGTCTCGCACGAAATGTCAAATGTCAAGTCAAAAAACCAAGACTTCTTCTGTTACTAATGTTCTGATCCAAACTGTAAGTTAGGACCGAACATAAAGGAAAATTTCCAAACTTCTTCAGTTTCCCATGGTCTGGTCTAAAGCCCCGGGAAAACCCGAAAATCGAGGAAGACTCCAAATTTTCCACAAGACCAAAGATGGTATTTCAATTAAATTTCCCAGGCTCTTCAAAACGAGCATTTTCTTAAACTCCAGGGAACCAAACCTTTCCAATCTTTCCAAAGATTAGAGGAGGAAACTGAATTTTACTCCGAAAAAAGAAAATGCCGAATACAAAATAGTTCCCAACGGGAAGGAGCGGAGCAGGAGAGTTTAAATAAATTTGAAATATAATCTTCATTTTTAAATCAATTTTTATACAAACAAATTTACTTAATTTTAAATTAAATGTATATGAATGCATTAAAAAAAAATCTTAATATTAATCAGGGTCCGTCAGAAGAACAACGCTGAGAAAGAGTATGATTCTTTAAACATTCATTGTTAAATGTTTTTTTTCCAATTTTAAGGGGCCCTCACACGGTCAATATAATTGTTTCAATATTAATGACTGAATTTTTTGATAGAAAAAATATTGAAGATGCGCTCGCGCGGTCAATTCAATTGCTTCAATATTTGCTCAGTTACTATCTTGCATTCAGAATAGAAAGACGTACCGAAAGATTGTTTTCACAAGTTCCCACCGCTAGAGCCAGTAGGCGAAATGATGAAAATATTGTCAATATGCCCCTCTCACGGACAATAAATATTGACACTGTTTCAATCATGGACCTATGAATACTATATAGTATTCATAGGCCCATGGTTTCAATACATTCAATAAAAATCAAATTTATTCGATATGACTCAAATTAATTGACGCCAATCTTATTATGACACAATATGTCCCTCAGTATTCCTCAGTTATCCCTCCTTTGAAGGGTTGGATAAGTTTATATAGTAAAAATTGATCTTGTTGAAAAACAAAAATGAAAAACTTAATCTTTCAAAAAAGCGGCACTGACGATAAAACATTAATAGATCAAATTATTAATAGTCGGTACTGTTCCGCCAAGGAACTTTCTTCAGCTCACCTTAGCTTCAGACGACTAAAATGTATCTAGAAAACGACAAGTGAGTTTAATATATTTAAATATTTTTATTTAACTATAACAAAAGTGGTATACAAAAAGAAATAAAATAGAAACTTAAGTATAAAATTTCTAATAAATAGTAACTACATGTAATAAAAAATATTAATAATTTACACTTCTCATCTTACAAAATAAATTCTCGTTTGCACTAATTTTAAAAATACACCGTTAAATTTGTGTTGTCGGTAATCTTCGGCGTAGTATCTATGTTGTTCAAATTATCCGTGCTGTCTGAATCAGTCTGGAAAGTAAACAAAGAATTAGAATAATTTTTCACACGGTCAATTGGACGAGTATAAAGTGAAATTACCTAGAACTAATTCAATTTGACACAGATTCATCAATTTTTCTCGTTTTATATTTGGTTTTACGCTTGACTAGAAGCTATTATTTTCCCATAATAAAATTGTTAAATTATTGATTGATCGCAGCAGTGTCGACGCGAACATAACTCGCGCCCGGGGCAAGACACTTTATTGGCGCTCCCTCCCTCATCCAGAAGGATGTGTAATTATATATTATTTATAACATATTTTATCAGACAAACTAAGATATTATTAATTATGTTACAATGATTATTAATACAAAAATCCTTTTCCCAAGAATAAGCTACAATAAAATGATTATTAATTTAAAATATTTTTTACAGAAATGGATCTAAATAGCAATTAATATTTTCTGGAAAATCTTTTGTAAATGGTGCCCGAGCCATGATGTACCCCCATAACCTCCGCTACTAGATTGCGGAGATTGTAGCAAAGTTAAAGGAACAAATTAATAAAAAATTTATTATAGTTTCGATATTTTTAGGTATTTACCTTGTCGTCGCCCCAACTTAATTTTTTCACCCTCTGCGAGGAAGCAGATTGCGGCCAGTTGGGGGGTTGTGGAGCCGGGTGAACCTTAGGGCTCGGAATTCTTGATTTAACAGTTGCCAGCGCATCTGTGGGTATTCCCCCCATTGCCGTAGCAGTTGGAGATCGAATGTTCAAAGGGCGCACTCCCGCGAACATGGGGTTACTAATTTTCTCCACCATCGGCGGCGAAGTCGATGCAGATTTTTCAGGCTCCAACGTTGGTAATTCCTCCCTGTTACGTCTACGTTTCCTAACAGAAAAAAAAACAAATTTAGTCTAATTTTGTTTAAATTTATTAGTAGCTTGGACTAATACCTTGATGAAAATATAACATGCCGAAGTGTCGGTAATGCGCCAACGAAGTGTCGTCAAAGTGTGTTTTGGAACACTGAAATTTCAACAGTGAAGCTTCGTTGAACTGTTTTATTGTGAAGTGTCGTCGAAGTGTTGACATTTGTGCCGCCCAACACTTCATTTGTCCCGGAAACAGTTTGACGACACTTCGTTTGTCTCGGAAGCGACACTTCTTACGATACTTGATTTTCTCCACGGTCTCCTCTCATCTTATATCAATATGAGATGAGACCGTCTCATAATATTTAATATTTTTTTGTTTTATTTCATTCGTAATTTGAATACTTACGCTTTGCAAATGTACGCTATTAATAGAGCAATAACAAATGCTAGAACCAATAAAATTCCTCCAAGTCCGGCTAGAATTAAAGGTCCCTCATTAGCTTTAGCATTGACAACAGCTCCGGTTTTCCCCAGCAAAGGAAAATGTATAGTAACAGGGACGCTCGACCTCTTTGGCGGTTCTCCATTGTCTGCAGCAACAACGGCCAAAGTTGCAATCCCTTGGTGTTTCCCAGTGAATTCCTTCAATTTCAATTCTCCGTTTTGGCTTATGGAAAATAGGGATGCATTTACACCGGTAAGGCTAAGAGTTATTTTGTCACTTTTATCGCCATCTGCTGCTTCAACTCTTCCTACAATCTCATTAGATTGACCAGAGACAAAAAATTCGTAATGTGGGTAGCGAAAACGCGGTTCCCATTCATTCACATCTTCTACTGTGACATTTACAACTGCAGAATCATTCTGAAAATTGATCGAAAACTTAATAATTTTCATTACGTAATCTGATTGAATACTTACTGTAACTCCATCCGTAGCAAACACTTTAAAAATATATTCACTCCTCTCCTCAAAATCCAATTTCTTCCTCAACCCCAATTCCCCTCTAGTATTGATACTAAAAACCTTCAATAACGCTTGCTCCGACACAAAATACCTCAAGTGTTCTCCAGGTCTATTATTTGATAACATACTTAAAACAGCACCAGGAGGCAGAGCCTCCGACGCTCTCACGTAAAAAACATGTTTCAAAAACCTCAATCCTGCGTGGGAAGTTCTTGAAACTGTTAAAGTTGCTAATGCGTAGCGATCAGGATTATCTTCTTGTGTAGCTCGAATTACTAAGGTTGCAGGATGTAGTAAGTCATTTTCGGTTAAGTCTTTAGCTAAAGAAACTCTTCCTGTATTCCTATTTATTTTGAAGAAGGAATAATCTGTGGCGGCACCATTAAAAACGTAATAAACCGGGGAGTTTATCCCCAAATCTTGATCAAAAGCTTTGATTTCTCTCGGTTTAATGACCAAATTTGCTCCGTGAATTGGAAGTTCTGGTAAAGCCGCCGTGTACCTATCGTCCAAAAACTTTGGATTTTGATCATCAGCATCAACCACGTGTACAGTCAAAATTGTGTCCGTTGATTTCGGTGGTTCTCCATGATCCTGTGCCCTTATATTAACATCGAAACTGCGCAAGGTTTCATAATCCAAAGGTTTCTTCAAAACCAACGTCCCTTCTAATTCATTTTCAAATTCGAAGTAATCAGAATTGTTGCTTGACAGAACCGAATACCTTACACTCGAGAAAGGACCCTGTTGGTCTGCATCGACGGCATGAACACCTTGCAGAACTCTTGTACCGACGACAGTCACCTCAGAAATGTTCAAAACATAGGGAGCATTGATAAACTGAGGCGCATTATCATTCGCATCTGTAACTCTTATATTTACTGGAATCACGAATCCAGGATCAATTGTATGCAAGCGTTCACAAATCAAATTTATGAAAACTGATGAAGGACCATCGATCCCTTCTTTGTCTAAGCGGCGGCGTAAGGTAATGTTGCGACTCCCGGGGGTAATTGAAACGGGACTGTCGGGTTCTTGAATGTGGAGGGCTATTGTCCCTCCAGGTCTCGGGTCGCCGTGAACTCTTACTTGACCTATTGTTGAAGTTATGGGAAGATCTTCGGACACGAAGAAACTTTCAGATGAAGCGCCATTTTCTAAATAGCATCGATTGTCTGGAAGACCTAGAAAGAAAATGTAGTATTAGTATAATAAATTTGACTTAATGTAAGAAGGTAAGAAGTTAGAGTAAATGGGTTTTATCTTGTGTTCACCAGGAAGTGGAATATTCTTTGTGTTAATGAAAGCATGACATGGCGATGACTGAAAATTGCAAATTCTTATGATATCTATTGTTAATTGTTCAAAAAGTGTTTTTTTAATAGTAGTGCAAAAGTTGTGTAAGAATGGCTTGCGTAACAGTTGGCGAGCATTTTAGATAACGTGCAAGAAAATTATAAATTGGACTGAAAAATGTTAGTTATTGAAATTTATTTGTTTCTGTAATTGCGCTGAAATATTTGCACTAATCTAATTAATCTTTTGCAAAATAATTAACTTTTCTAACCGATTTAATATTTGATCGTTTTTAAAAATGATTGGAAATTACATAATTGTTTTCTGTTTGTTTAAATAACATAGACAGGGCCCTCTTTCCCACTGGGCACTCGGGGCACGTGCCCAGGGCCCAGCAATCGTAGGCGCCCCCTAGTTCCTGCCAGATCACCAAACGATAACCGATATTTATTACCGAAAAACATATTTAATTCGGAAAAATAAAGCGTAATGAATCTGCCTACAAGGACCTATCTCAAAGAACACGACGTAGAAGCTCAAGCCAGATTTTTTTTGCCCAACTGAATGGAAAAGAGAAACTGAATGTCTAAACGAGTTGAGACAAAGTTACAAAAAATTTGCTGAAATGTATTAACGAGAAATAGTTGGAAATTGAATGTCTGCATTTAACAGAATACTTGGAAATATTTTGAAAATGAAGGAACTAATAGTATATTGGAAATACATCATCTTTTGAAAGAAAACAAAGCAATCTATGTCGTAGCTCTTGTCTCCAATGGTGCGAACGAAAAGAATATGGAAAAGGCATTTGATAAAATAATGGTATTCGAAGACACTGAAATTGAGAAAGAGGATCAATTGAATGATCAAGAACTATTTTTTTTAAATAAAATTCTGGTCGGGACTGCCGCGAGCTCCGACCCTTCGCAGCAGCCGCGCCAGTGTCCAAAAGTTATTTCTACAACTGCTCCTCAGCGCCTATCGGTGAACAGCTGTAGGTTCCAGAATCGGGTGCCCTCGGCAGACGAAGGGTCCACAGGACGACAGCTTTCTGCATCCGACCTGCCAAAACACCAGCGGAGTTTCTGCATGCCGGAATGGTCTTCAACTCCGAAAGCAGCGAAGAACGGATTCCCCCCAGAACACCCATGATTAGGACGACCAGCATGACATCATGGACAGGGTAAAGCGTGCGGAGCTCGAAAAGGAGGTCTTGGTATTTGGTCCGTTTTTCCTCCTCTTTCAGGACTATGTTCTGTTGCGCTGGAGCGGAAAACTCGATGACGAACATAGTCCTGGTCTGTTTATCGAGGAGGACAATTTTACCGTCGGTTTACCGTCGGGAACGGATAGTTCCAAAAAAATTGGCATTTCTCGTTCCCGACAACGGACTCAATATCTCCCGGTAAGTAAGGAGGCACAGGCTGCTGGCCCATCTCATACGAGTGCCTAAGATGGTAATAGAGCACTCGCAGTGCCGCGTTATGTCGATGGATGTACGCCGAGACAGCTTTTGTCGGACAAGCCGACAACAAGTGCATCAGTGTCTCCGGCGCCTTGCGACAGGCTCTGCAGGTGGTATCAGGGACCTGTACACCCATCAAGCTGCGACGATAGACCAAGGTGTTCATAACGCCATCTTTACAGGCCGTAATGAATCCCTCGTCTCCGATGTGAGCCCGGCTAACCTCAGATAACCGAAACCACCGTGCATCGGTCTGTCGACATGCCGCCCGAACAACATATCCTGTTCGGCGGTCCTAATTTGGGCTCTTGGACGATTCGTCTGCAACTCGGGGTTGCCACCTCGTCCGCCTCCTCGTCTAATTTGGAATTGGAGACCAAGTTCTTCAGCGGCCCTGCTTGCCGCCTTGAAAATAAACGCCCCCGCTCCCATATGTTCGTGATCCATCACGAGAGATAGGATCGGCTCCGACACTCCAGGCTCAGGAGTCCTATGCTTCCTCGATGACGTGAGAGGTACATCCGGGGAGCGGACGATCTCGGATGCACTTCTCGGTGTATGTGCATCATTTTACGGGTATCCCTGTCGAGTTGACGCAACTCATCGACTGTCCACTTCACTACTCCGTAGGAGAAGAGCAGGACTGGAACGGCAAGTATATTAGTGGCAGACACCTTATTCTGTATGGATAATTCGGAAGACCAAATCTTCCGGACACGATGTCTGTATTTGCCGCGGGATCCTCTTTCGCCCGGGGGACATCATGAGCATAGTGCTGCTCAATCCCCAGGTATCTATTGGTCTCTCCAGCATCTAGATGTTTCAAGATGCTTCCATCGATGAGCTGCATATCGTCAGGGAGCTCCGGTGATCGTCCTCTCCTAAGATGCATCTCTGCGCACTTATCCAACCCTAGCTCCATGTCAACGTCCCGTGTGTACTCCTGGACCACTGCGAGAGCCAGGCCGAGGTCCTATTATAAGAACTATTTATATATTATTATTTTGCTTTTAATTTGTTTTTGGCTTTTCTTTCCTTTCATTGGTGCTGCAGTCTCAAGCAGGACTTGGATACAAGTATAGTCTGAATGTGTTTCTAGACAGACAAAATATGAAAAATTTGGACAGACAAACAATTCCAAGAATTTCAAAAATATTTGATTTGGTTTTGAATTTGTGGAAAGACAAATTTCTTAGGAATTTTTCTTTGGAAAGACAAAATTTTCAAATTTCGCGTCTCAAAATAATGTTCTAATTATGGGGCCTTGAGGAACCAAGACAAAAATTTTTAAATTCGCATTTCAAAATCGTGTGTTACTTGTGGTGCCTTGAGGAACCAAGACAAAATTTTGAAAATCGGCGTTTCAAAATCTTGTCTTAGTTGTGGTGCCTTGAGGAACCAAGACATTTTTTTTAAAATTGGCGTTTCAAAATCGTGTCTTAGTTGTGGTGCCTTGAGGAACCAAGAAAAAATTTTTAAAATTGGCGTTTCAAAATTGTGTCTTAGTTGTGGTGTCTTGAGGAACCAAGATAAAATTTTGAAAATTCGCGTCTCAAAATCATGTTCTAATTATGTGGACTTGAGGAACCAAGACAAAATTTTGAAAATTCGCGTTTCGAAATCGTGTCTTAGTTGTGGTGTTTTGAGGAACCAAGACAAAATTTAAAAAATTCGTCTTTTAAAATCGTATCTTAGTTGTGGTGCCCTGAGGAATCAAGAAAGTTTTTTGAAAACTCGCGCTTCAAAATCGTTTCCTAATTATGGAACGTTGAGGAACCAAGAAACATTTTTGAAAATTCTCTTCTCAAAGTCATGTTATAATTATGGAGCCTTGAGGAACCAAGACATAATTTTGTAAATTCCCGTCTCAAAATCATGTCCTAATTATGGAGTCTTAAGGAACCAAGGAATAATATGCTCAAAAACATAGATTTTGAAGAAGTGATTAACGATTTTGCCCATCTCACATCTAGAAGGGTACCTCTTCAATCAACATAGATTTAAGCACTAACTTGTGAATTCCAAAAGTGTTACTTTTGTGGATAATATTATATTATTTATTCATTTAATGTGCCTATAAAGAAATTTAAAAAAAAACTAGAGCTTAGCTTATCTACTTTCTTTGTCTATTCTAAGAAAATAGTGCCCTGTCAAGGTCATAGGGGCCCCATTATCGTATAGAGACCCAGGGCCTCCCATAGGTTAAAGACGGCCTTGAAAATAGAATGGGAGTTGCAGATGCGGTAGAGCAGGCCACGTAGCAAGAATGACGGATGGAAGATGGACGAAACGTATCATTGGATGGAGGCCTAGAGAAGAGGCATACCGAAGCAGAGGTCGTCGACCGACGAGATGGAGTGACGATATAAAGCGCATCACATCTAATTGGATACAAGCAGCGCAACAACGAAATGAATGAAAGGAATTAAGGGAGGCATATGTCCAGCAGTGGACGCTACAAGCTGATTAATGATGATAATGAATGATAATGAGAGGTAATGAACGTCTAGCTGAGAAATGGAGTCTTCCCAAATAAGTAGAAAATATCACGGCCAGTTCTATTCGAGAAACCAAAGAAGTCAAAAAAATGAAATTATCAAATACAGACCCAAATGCCTACTGCTCATAATGGGCAAAGTACTAGAATACCTTTTGTTAGCAAGAATCATCGGTTTTAGAACGGGCAAATTGACGATTGACGCAATGAGATGAGTCGAGGAGATTATAGAAGACACTAGAAAAGACAGTTACAAACGTAGGAAGTACACACTGCTAATAATAATACTAGACATCGAAAATGCTTTTAACAGCGCAAACTGGAAAGGCATATTAAGAAAACTCGTAAAAATGGAAGTACAACCATACTTAAGGAAAATTATAGCAAGTTATCTCACGGACAGGTACATCAAAATTGGAGCTAAAAGTATGATGAAAATAAAAGGTGGGGTGACACAAGGGTCCGTTCTGGGACCAAGGCTTTGAGAACATATTCTATTACAGCATATTAAAAATTGAAATGATATATGTAGAGATGATGACACAGCATTGATGATAAGAGATCGCAAAGTAGAAGGGATAAGAGAAAAATCAATACAAGCAACAACATCCTTAGGAAGAGAACTAAAGGCAAAGACCCTAAAATTTGCACGGAATAAGACAGTTATTGTCCTCTTATATGGAGGAAGAAAACTAAAATATGTTAATATAAGTAAAGGTTAGAAAGTTAGGTTTAAAAGGTTAGTTAAGGATTAGAAATAAACAGCAAGGTACAACCAAATTATTTAGGAATAACTTACGGGAGGAAAGGGATAAGAACTACAGACATTGAAATAGGGGAAGGAAACATGAGATAAGACTAGAGTCGGAAGATAAATGGTGCCAAAGATGGAGTACTGATACAGGAAAAGCGGGCAAAAAGGTGGACAAAAAGGTTGATTAAGGATCTCAAACAATCGGTTCACAGACAGTCTGGAGAAGTGGGTTTCTTGGGCAATGGGTGTTTTGGAGAATATCTTTGTAGATTTAAACTAAAAGACAGTAATCAATGCATGTACTGCCAACAGATAGACACCGCAAAACACACTATATTTCACTGTGATAGGTGGTCCAATAATAGAATGTTTACAGAGACAAAGATTGGGGAAGAAGTTAATACTGACAACATAATTGAAATTATGTTACAACCAGAGGAAAAATGGAATTACATAAAAACAATGATTCATGCAATATGAAAACCAAAACTGATGATGAGAGAACAGAAAAGGTCTCGTCAGTTTTTTATGTGTAGTCTTGTCTGTCTCGTCGTGTCTGTCTCGTCTTGTCTGTCTCGTCTTGTCTGTCTCGTCTTGTCTGTATAGTGTTAATCACTTCTTTTATATAGAAAGTAGTACAGGCAACGCATAAATAAAAAATAATAAGTAAAAATGTTTAAAAACATAATAAATATTTTGCATCCTGTGTGTGCAATTACGGTAATCATTCACAATAAATTGCAATACAACAACAGAAATTTCACCTATATCCATAATTAATTTCATAATAATGTTAAAAGAAAACCATCGAAGATTTCACTTGGAATAGATTTTATATCTGTAAGAATTAAAACGAATAAATCGAAGCAATTAGAATAGTCGGTTAATGGAGAACGTGTTGTTCTCTTGGCCGGAAAGGTGTTCAAGACCATGCTTCCGGTGCTTCCTGTTTCAACCCCGGTTGGAACGCTTCTTGCACGTCGCTCTTTTTTATTGTGCACGAGATTGGTTTAGAAACTAAGAGGGATCGCACCTGACCTTGTGGGAACCTCAACGAATTTCTGTTTTGTATGGTAATTTTCGTATATCTTACAATTAAATACCAAGACAACAGCTGAGAAAATTAAGTTTAATTATGTTTTTTTTATATTCTGTTGGCTTGGTAATGTAGACAATTGTAAGATTTTCTTGGAGATTTTGTTGTGTGATATATGGATAAATTAAGTGAATCTTTTTTTTAACAAGAAGTCATGTACAGGAATGTTTTTTTTTTTATTATGTGAGATCAACGTAGGTTAAGATGAGGAAATTAGAGTAAACATTTTTAACAATTTATTTTTACATAGAGTTATACAGGAGCAGACAAGACAAGACTAGACTAATATATCAGTGTTACAAGACATCAACATGTTTCATAAAACATATATAAGACATAAGATGTCTTACATGTTTGAAGTTTGTTTTACTTACGATGTAGAAGTTCGTTTTAACTAAAGTGACCACATTTTCATTGAGACAAAGCGGGACAAATGGGATGAAACGAGAATTAATCGACGAGATCGAAATCGAATAAAACGAGAAATAATTTAGTGATGACAGCAGACCAATAATTCAAAAAAATATTTTTTATTTACTCACACACCAAAATGAACACCTTAATATAGTATTGCATGTTTTGCCATTATTATAATAGTGTGTGAAAGTATCCAAATCGTGCGTAAAAGTCCAATGTAAATCAAACGTAGTTTTATTATTAAACGATTTCTGTTTGTTGTTACTGTGGCATCTTTTTACCAATAACGCCTCATAAAAAAACCATTTTCGCAAATATTATTTTTCGGAAAATGATTACTAATATATTCAAAAGATTTTTCCATATATTCACATAAAATCTCTTTTTTTTAATGTCACCCAATGAAAATTTCAGAACAAGGTGCCATTAAACGACCGGATTTTCTGACAAAGCTCAGAAATTTAAATAACTGCTTGGAATATCTTGAAGAATAGACAGTTCAATTCGAGGATATTAAAAAATATCATTGCGTGACACTAAAAAAAGGAGGTATGGGAATATATGGAAAAATCTTATTTTATATATTACAGTGCATTTAAAATAAAATATTCAGATATTTTCTAAAAAGCGGGACATTTTGAAAAATCGGCGGGACGCGGGACAGTTCTCCAAAAAGCGGGACTGTCCCGCCAAAATCGGGGCGTGTGGTCACTTTAGTTTTAACTCAAGTTTGTCCATTTAGTTTTGTCTATCAAAAAAAAAATTGTGCAACACAATTTTGTCCATTTAGTTTTGTCTATCAAAGTTTGCGCAATTCATTTTTGTCATTTTAGTCTATCCAGGTTTGCGCAAAACGCAATTGTGTCTATTTATTTTTATCTATCAAGATTTACAAAATCAACAAGTGCGACAAGTTTGCATTTACAACTAAAATCATAATCTCAACATTACAGAAGAGGTGTTTAAATATAGTCAATACTAGATAGTAACTCTATGTTACTCTATGAACTATGGCAAAATAGCAGGACTAATTGGGTTGTTGAACAAAAAAAATTATCGATTTTTTTAATGTATTTTAAAACCTTATTATAAATAATTCGGATGTGCGATGCAATAAACAATTTAAAAGTGATAAAATCTTGAAAAAAATCACGTGACCCCAAAGCCATAATTTGTTTATGAAAGGGTGAAACTTCATTCAAACATAAACATTCTTTATAAAATCGTCGTTTAAGGATTTTTTCGGCGTATTGTTTAAAACAATTGGTTTCGACGTTTAACAATGTGGGACATTTAAAAACATTTCTTGATGAGTTCTTTTTGTAGTACTCCTACACGATGGTACGAAACAAGCACGATAACTTTTATATTTGACATATTTGACATGTCTACTACAGCTACTGTATCAACAAAGTCAGACGCGGGTAGAATTTACCCATTTTACGTCACAACGCGACAGGCTTGTTTTCGGTACCGAGTTTAAAAATATATTTTCAATTTGTTATAACTTTTTAATTACAACAAAAAAAAGGAAACAAAAAAGAGTTTTGCTATAAAACTTATATATGAGCTTTCGTTTTATGACAAAAAAAAATGATTCAAATACTCAATTGAACAAGATTCGACCAAACTAGACACTCAAACTATTAGAACTCAAACTATTAGACAAGAAAGAGTAGATCTGAACCAAAACCAAGCTAGACAAGATTAGATTTGACAAAACAGGGCAAGATGGAAATTAGACCAAATGTAAAAGAAACTGGATTGGATACTAAACAGGACTTTACAAGACTACAAATGACTATATTGGCTTTGACAAGACCGAACGAAACTTCTTCTTCTTGTTTTAGCCCATTTTCGTCCACTCCTGAACATGGGCGTCTTCGAAATTTTTCCATATCGATCTTTCCTAGGCTAGTTTCATCCAGTTTCCTCCCACGTGACGTCAGATGTCGTCCCGCCATCTTGCATGAGGCCTGCCAACATTCCTCTTCGATCTTCGCGGCCTCCATTGTAATAGGATTTTAGTCCACTTGATATTGTCTCTCGCTATTTGACCCGCCCATTGCCACTTAAGACGCACCACTCGCTCCACCACTTGTTTCGATCCGCAGAACAGGACCCTTGTTCTGCTCCGGATTTCTTCATTCCAAATTTTGTCCCTGAGGCTGCTTCCCAGCATCGCTCGCTGGCAGACTCGTCGATTGCGCTGCACATCGTTAGTTACAGTCTCGAGCCCATACGTTGCGGCCGACAAGATGCATGTGTCATAAACTTTCCCGGAGAATGTAGCTGAGCCTGCCAAACTCCGCACAGGTCAAACCGATACGTCTGGTGATTTCGGATGTCTGATTGTCCTTTACCAACTTGATGTTCTGTCCCAGATATACATACGACTTTCTCAAGAGTATGATTACTGATGTTGACCATTATATTGCTCGGACTCATGAAAAAGATTAATTTTCAGCCCATCCGATTTGGAGACTTTTTCGAGTTCACGCAGCATTATCCCTCTAGGGTCGCTGCTGGTAAGTACAATATCGTCGGTAAAGTCGGTAAAGCGTAGGTGGTTAAGAGGGCTTCCATCGATGTCGACTACCTTTCGCCAATCGAAAGATTTTAAATACGTTCTCTAACGCTAAGGAAAAAAGTTTGGGTGAGATGGTATCGCATGTCGATATTTCTCCCATAACACAGTTCCGTTCACAGCTTACATAGCATACCAATGTTCGGTCCGATCCGTGCTTTCAACGCTCAGCGTTTCCGCTGCAAACGTTATGACATCATGCTCAGACGTTCACGGTGCTCACGGATCGGACTGTTAGCATTCTGTTTTGAATTACTGGTATTGCGAACAGCCGTTAGCGCACTCTTTAAATCGGACCGTAACTTAGCACTTTGTACGTCGTAAGCACTGTGAGCGAAATTCGGACCGTGGTCTAGACTTCACGCACGTGGAGTCGCATGTCAATATTTTTCCCGTAACATAATCCTCTTCTAGATTGACATACAAGGTGGCATGTTGGTAGATATATTAAATCAAGCTTGAGTATCTAGATTCTACGAGACCTATCCATCGCTCGAAGCACTGCCCAGGTTTCAATCGAGTCAAAGGCTTTCTGATAGTCCACAAATGCCATGTGGCGAGGAATTTTGTATTCCGTCCATCTCTCTATTAATGTGTGCACCGTTTGGATATGGTAAATCGTGCTGAATCTCCTCTTGAAGCCAGCCTGTTCGATGGGCTGGTGAAAGGGTCTATAACTTACAAAGCCCGATTTAAAAAAATGAAATCAACAAGATCTGCTAGACCTAGCTGTTGCAACGCGGAGCCCTGGCGTGATTCCACCCAAAGTGGTTGAAACCGAAAAATTTTCTCCGTGTAAGCTTCACGAAAAGCCTGAAGATCCATTAAACCATTAAACCGATTTACTAAAGCTTCCCAAGTGTAACTAATTGGCGTAATAAATTGACTTATTCTTGGCATAATATTTTGACATATGCTCAACGCAGGCACTGACAACCTTGTTACGAGGAGGTGCATCTTTACCAGATTGGACAAACGAGTATCTTCATGCACCAAGCTACGAAACAACTCATAAAATAGCTTAGTCCTGTGAAGTTAGCAACCGAATTTGCAAAAATATAATATTACACTGGAGTTCCCGGCAGATATGAAATAGTTCTACAGTACTTTATGCACAATTTCAATAGTTCTGCAGAATTTGGCGAAAAAAATGGAAAATACCAAAATTGAGCTAGCAACCACTTTTGAGAAAAACTGTGCGTTTTTTACATATTCCTGTTCCTCGACCATAGTTCTAGAGTACTTGATCAATATTGCAAAAAGTTCTGCAAAAATTGACATTTTGCAAACAAAATTGAATTTTGAAACTTGCACAAACAGTTCTATTCGCGGATCTGAATAGCACCATAAGAGTTCTATCAAAGATCCCTTTGTCATTTTTTGATAAAAACCTTAGTTCAAAAGATATTTGCAATAATAAGGGACCCATTATTTTGAATGAAAATTAAAAAAAATCGCGGAACAGTTCTGTCTGCAGTACCCGATAGAACTCTTAGAGTTCTATCGAAAATCCTTATATATTTTTTCTGTAAAGTTAAAAATTAGAAAGATTTGCGAAAAATTAGACTTCACCAATGCGACGAAGTGAAGATGAAAAAAAATCGCGCGACAGTTCTGTTTGTAGTTCCCAGTAGAACTCTTAGAGTTCTATCGAAAATCCTTTCAACATTTTTCTCTAAAGTTAAAAATTCGAGAAATATGGGAAAATTTATACTTCACCGATGCGACGAAGCAAGGAGAAAATAATCGCGCAATAGTTCTGTTTGCAGTTCCTGGTAGAACTCTTAGAGTTCTATCGAAAATCCTTATAACATTTTTCTGTAAAGTTAAAAATTGGAAAGATATACGAAAAATACAAGTTCAGGATTTAATTTCGAATTCACCATTGAAGTGAAAAATTTTACCATATCTCTCGAATTTTTAACTCTAATTTTTCGGATATCTTTCGAATTTTTAACTTTGAAGACAAATGCTATAAGGATTTTCGATAGAACTCTAAGAGTTCTACTGGGAACTACAAACAGAACTGTAGCGCGATTTTTTTTCAACTTCACTTCATCGCATTGTTGAAGTCTAAATTGAAGTCCTGAATGGCCGTATCAAAAGTTGGCTAGAATTTCTCATCAATATTTAATTCCAACTAATTAATTAGCATTTCGCGTTCATTTCGCATTTTTAGCAGGTCGCGTCATACTCCGACAAAGTTTTAGACAACATGACGTACGACGTGTTAAACGTCATTTTAAAGCAGTAGCAACGCTAACCTTGGCTATAAAAATCGTAAATGCATTGTACCTTCGCGGAGAGGGTTTGTTTATTTGTAGTTAAAATTTTGACTAATTTTTCTTCCCTCTTCATTATGAAAACTTAGACAGACAAATAAGAAATAAAATAAAATATGTTCTTCCAGCCAATAAGAACCGAAATGACTACAAAAACGTGACGAATAAAATGAGAAGGAAAGAAAACGCAAATTGACAAAAAAATGATTCCAGCCGACAAATTTAAAATAACAAAGCAATAACACGGCACGTGAGGGCTTCAACAAAAAATCCTCGAACGGCCGCAGCTTATAAAGGGTGACTGATTGGCCTATAATTTTCGGTATTCGTACAGTCGCCCTTCTTGAAGAACAAGATAACTTCTGCGTTTAGCCAAGGGTCAGGGCTTTCATCGAGACATCTGTTCAGGAGTTTCAAATTTGCTTGTTTTGATATGAGACTAGGGAAGCATAAACAAGACTGGACAAGAGTAGGCAAAACTAGTATAAACTGGGCTAAAGATAGAATTAGATGAGGTTATACAAAACTAGTTGCGAAAAGCGACATTTTGTTTCTCTTTTTTGCTCAATTTTTGTTTGATGGTCGAACGATTCAATAGACTACACACGACTATAGAAGACTACACATGACAATATTAGGGCTTCGGTATGAATTGCGTTCACAGCTTACATAGCATACCAATCTTCGGTCCGATCCGTGCTTTCAACGCTCAACGTTTGCGCTGCAAACGTTATGGCATCATGCTCAGACGTTCACGGTGCTCACGGATCGGACTATTAGCATTCTGTTCCATAACATAATCTATCGTACATAACGAGTGGTCCGAATTACTGGTATTGCGAACAGCCGTTAGCGCGCTCTTTAAATCGGACCGTAACTTAGCACTTTGTACGTCGTAAGCACTGTGAGCGAAATTCGGACCGTGATCTAGACTTCACGCACTTGGAGTCGCCTGATATACGGAGGCTAATATTGAACACCCCCATTTGCTGCCTATCGAGGTGGAACACGGAATTCATACTTTCACAATGAAACTAGAGGAGATTATAATTACCAACGTCTATAAACCACCTAATGTACGGTAGTTTTACAACGTCATACCAGCCTCCGACGGCGACGGCGACATCAATATACGCAGGCGACTTAACATCCACGACGAACAATTGAAAAATGCTGTTAATGATGAATGTGGAGTTACAGTCATCGACTGGGCTGAGTGGCTGCTTTTCAGAGAGACTATAATCCAGACCTCTGCTTCGTCTCCTGTAACAGTAATGGTGACTCAATTTCAACATCTCCGAAAGTATTTTATAATTTCCCACACAGTCAGCATGGGCCTGTTATTCTTAATATCTGACTCTCGTTGCACCTTGTCAAATCCGTTTCACGTCCAAGATGAAACTTTCTAAAGGCTAACTGGGTAGGGTTCTTCCCACCTCGAAAAATATATCTGCTCCCCAACAAACAAACTATGATCGCATTGCGAATACCGTCATTGCTTCTGCCAGGAAACATGTCCTCCAAAGCTACAGGGAGGAGTACATTTCGGGGTGGAACCAGCAAACCGAACTGTTATGATATTTACTGTGTATATATCATATTATCTTCTACCCATTATGATATCAGCAATTGGGAATATTTTGGGGAGCACCACCAAACAATTAATATTGTTTAGATACTTTCTCAGCTTCCAACGTCCCTTCCCAGCCTTGTTTAAAAAAGGTCATTAACGCTACTCACATCCAAATAATATTCAAAATACAATAACAAGATAATGATAATTCCCTACCCGGCTTTCTTGTATAAATACAAGAAAGCCAGTCATTCCGGGAGTCCGGTAGACAACCGGTAGTCATCCCGTAGTAAGTAAGAAGGAAACCTTTATAATTGAGCTATAAAAAAGAGCTTTATATAGCTATTTAACCACCCATGTCAACTCAGCAATTGGCGGAGGTAGAAATTTATCTCTCCGAGCTTGCGTCCCCCTTTTTCGTTGCCCATTATCGTCGACAGCTCAAGGCCGCGAGAAGGCACTCAATCTTCTCGAGTTCAAGGAAGAAACATTGGTAACAGCGGTGGTTCTCAACCATCGCAACCATAACATTGGTGGCTGTGGTGCTTCTTCGGAAAAGTACCCCCATCATAACAGAACAACTTTATGCGGAGTTTCACGAGAGTGGTTATCCCGAAATTTCTGATGATCTCCTAAACAGCCTAAACACAAGTAGGAAAGAACACTGGTGTAAGACAGTAAAAAGGTTAATAAGGATATACAGGACTAAACTAAATTAGACAAGACTTGGCACGGCTATATAAGACTACACATGACTATTTTGGACTAGAACGAGACTAGCCTAAACTAAACAGGACTGGACAAAAGTAGTCAAAAGTGGATAAGGTTAGACAGGATTAGACAAGACTATAGAAGACTAGTTCATACATAATTGGTACATCACCAGATTCGTTTAAAAGTCTTTTTTTATTCAATCTTTGTTTCTGCAAGTCAATTTTTGTTTTGCGGATTTTGATCTTATTGGTCATTGGGGGTACAAATTCAAATTGAAAACAAGTTCCTGGTGAATTTAACAAATTTTAGAGAAAAAAAAACATGATTTTTACGAAATTGTTTGATTTTCAAATTTCGAAAAAATATCCTCAGAGGAAAAGATTTAGTACAATAGCTGTAGAGAGCTTCTAGTGTCTGTGGAGGATGGGCTAATTGCTTGAGCCTTCTACCTATCATGTAATACACATGTTCGATGGGCGAAAAGTCGGGAGATTTGAGTGGCCACGGCAATATATTGACGTTAGCTTCTTCGAAGCGCTCCATAAAATGCCTTGCAATGTGGGCACGGGCATTATCCTGTTGGAAAATCGGTTCCTCCGGCTCCTGGAGGAATGGAAAGATAAGGGGTTCTACCTCTTCATCAACATATCAGTGTGCACTCATATTGCCTCGGTTGAATACCAACTGAGACCTGCTTCCGCAAACAATAGCACCACAAACCAAACCTTACTGTGTACATGTCGCTCAACAGAAAACTACACATGGCGACTTTCTCCACGTTTGAGGTGCTCACGTTTAAGTTTCGCTGCCGCAGCCGGTGCGATATCGCGGCGGATCAACTGACACGGAGGCTTATGTACCTACATGTTGAGATCGAAAAGCGGGATTTCCTTCATATTCGCGGTAGTGCAGCGTTGCACGACAAGGACGCTGCATGCGCGATTAGTTTCGCTGCCGCTGTATTTTGAAATGGTGATCTCTGTAATCACATTGATTTTATGAATCCATGAACCCAAGTTTAATTCTAAAGTGAGTTTTATGTCTTTTAGAAATCCAAAGTAAATACACAATGACATATTTCATCTTATGCAATCAATGCTTAAAATACCATAACGTCTTGCTCTAAGGGCGTCATGACTACTATATACACGTAAAAATCGCGTTTTGATGTGGGCATTGCCATTTCGTTGCCGCGCCGCTAGCGAATTTTTTGCTGCGGAAATTTCGCGACGCATCCGCTCCGCGCCGGTATAAAGGAGCCTTTACGTCTGTCCCTCATGCGACCATCGTGCATTCCCAAACAAAATCGGGATTCGTCATTGAAGACCACTCTATGCCATTCCACGTCCCATTCCAGTCGCAAGGTAAGATACACCACTCGAAACGTTGCTGTCGATGACGAGCCGTCAGCGGAAGCACAAGGTATGGTCGATAGGACTATAGCCAAAAGCTTTAATTCGTCGGTAAACTCTACGAAGTGTTACAGGACGCCGTTTGTTTCCAAACAATTGATCTTGTACTCGAGAATTGGTCTTTTAATGCCATTAATCGGAGATGGCGGTCCTGAACCACATTTGTCTGTCTTGGGCGTCCACTTCATTTTCTACGACGTTCTTGATCTTCTGTAGACTATGCTTGATAACAGCGTACTACAGAGGATTGGTTACGGTTAAAACAATTAGCAATTTATCTATGAATGAACAACCACCTTCGCGTGAGCCAATAATGCTATCTCTGTCGAATTCACTCAGTCGATAATTTTCACGTTGCCCTACTCTAGGCATAATCGCAACCTAATAACGCAAAGAAGATATCATAAAGAAAGGAATTACAACCAAAAACAATATCGAAATCGATTTAAAATACACCCGATAATTTCGATTGTAACAACCAGTAAAGCGTCAAATTTGCTAATGGCTTATTTTGAATGATATTTTAATGAATAGACCTTTTCATAGTTGCATTTTTTTTAATGCGCATGCGTCAATTTCCGCCATGTTTTTGGACACTTTTTTTACGTATAACCAGTGGAAATAATAAAATGTGCCCGAAACTTTCATATTCCCGCCTTTGAAACAAGGCGACGCGCATGCGCTTAATTAACCGTAAAAAGGTTTGGTCCATAAATTTTGGTCCCTTCCTAGTGTTGCATTTTTTTTGTCACAGTATAATTCGTTTTAAGTAAACTAATTACAACTTACCTTGATTGTTAACTGGAACTGGATATAAACCAAAAGCCCAAAGGGCCAAAAAGAAGGCAGTTTGACCAAAATCCATTGTTATAAATCATCTGAAAATAAAAGATTGCTTTAATGTACTTTCATATTTTTTTTTTAACCGTTCTTTAAATCTAAATTTCATTATAATTCATTTTCAAAATAATATTAGTTGCGCGTTTTGCTTTTGTGGGTTACAAGCATTAATTGTATCAGTCATAAATCTATGTTTTAATTTGCTTTTTATACCGCTTGGATTTTGGCACTTTAACCGTTACTTGTGGTAATCTGAAGAATCTCTCTTTTAACGCCCGCGCACGTGATTTAGTGGTTTTAAATTAAATTATTACGGTAACGCCATAAATTCACAAACAAAAACTTATTGGTTTTGACTGATTTTATAAAATGATTCAATTATATAGATCGTTGATTCTCATACTTTTTTATTGACTTTTCGAAAAGTCCAACTAGGTAATAAGTAACCAAATAAGCTATTAGCATTTGAAAACTAGACAACTTTAACAACCTAGCGAAAACTTTTTGAAGTGAAAACTTCTATAGCCGCGCTTAATGACATTTAGAGGGTAGAGGGTAAACTCATAGATTTACGTCATCGTCATCATTAGCTGCTCAAAAATTTAATGTGTTATTAATACGTATATATTTAAAGTTGGCTCTGAACGTTAAAATTAATACTCAAAGTTGTTGGCAGTGTTGACAGAACGCAGCGCTTCTCAACAAATATCAACCCGTAGAATCAGTGTGCAGTGCAAGAGCAATACTTTTACCGGATGTATTAGTATATGTACTAGTGCCGGACTATTGGAAAGTTTTTGGCAGTGTTGACAGAACGTAGCGTTTCTAAGGAAATATCAACCCGTAGAATCAGTGTGCAGTAGAAGAGTAAGTACTTTTACCGGATGTAATAGTAGATGTACTAGTGCCGGATTATTGGAAAGTTTTTGACAGTGTTGACAGAACGCAGCGCCTCTAAGGAAATATCATAATATAAAATTATAAATTATAAAAAATTATAAATAAATCAATAATATTCTAAGGAAATATCAACCCCTATAATCCGTGTGCAGTACAAGATTAAGTACTTTTGGCGGATGTACTAGTAGATATACTAGTGTCGGATTATTGGAATGTTCAAATTACTGGATTGTATCGAAGAATTCATGGTAAATCACGAATAAGAACCATCAACGATTTAGGCAACCAAATGTACTTGTGTGTTCTCCAAAGGAAGGAAACTCTTAAATAAAATTAATAGTCAGCGATATAGAGATAAGAATAAGAAAAAAACTCTTGCAATAGTTAATTCAGAAATTTCTAAACATCGAACAATCACAGCTCGAGAAGGAGGGAAAAATTAAACGTCGTAAAGAATATTCCAAACAAAAATTAATTTACATACAGATAAATATTCAAAAGCAGTTATAAGGCATGTTTCTAAAAGTCAAAATTTCCAAAACTCACAAATTGCAGACCCATTAACAAGAAATGTGCCTACCAATTCATTAATACCAATACTAATATATCCAATACCAATATATCCTACCAATTCATTTTGCTGACCTATCAACACAGAATCAACCAAATATTCCGGATTCAAATTCATATTATGATGATGACATTAACAGTCATTCTCCTTCAGAAGTGAGTTATGTTCCAGAATTACATAAAACAATACTAACAAACTATGTACCAAATTTGATTAATTAACATACTGATAAATCCTCAAAACAAATTTTAAGCCTGTTTTTTTCAAAAGTTTTCACTTCAGTCGGCAGTGCCTTGACTGTATATATTTTTTCTTGATATTTCGATAACTAGTTCAACTACGCAATTGACACTACTTGGCACTATAAAAACTAACTAAATAAGCTATTTTTTCGATATTTGGGCACTTTGGAAACAACAAGAACAGTATGTTTACAATATTTATTAATATATTATTTCTTATTTCCAGTTTCTTTCTTCCTTTTCTCCCAGTACTTTTTCATCATTTTGCTTTGTCTTTTCTTTCTTTGATGGTCCCATTTCGTGCCGCTTTGTCTCCCTTGCCTGGAAATTGCCGTAGGTTATCTTTTCTCTTGTTGATGTCCTTTTCCGTTATTCCCATCAATGCAAGGTCTTTTACTACTTCCATGTTCCATTTCCCTTGATCTTTTAGGATTTTCCGGGCCATTCATGATTCTTTTGAGGAGCTTGTCATTACTCATTCGGATTATGTGGCATAAAAGGATGCTCTACCCTTTCTCATGGCAGTTGATAGTCGTTCTGTTTGTTTACTGCTATTAGGTCCTCGTTGCTTCTGAGCCTCCAAGACTCTCCCACTTTTACAGGCCCTAGAATTTTCCTTAGAATTCTTCTTTCTCAATTTTCTATCCAGCCTGCTTGATCTAGCGTTAAACATTCTGCGGAATACAGTACTTCTGGTTTAAGCACTGTATTTAGAAGATGTATCTTCGCGTTTATGAAGATGGATTTCTTGCTATAAATACCTCAGTATAAAAAGTATGCTCTATTTAACTTTGAGTCCCTAGTGTCGTATGCTTCTTTGGCGTTTCCATTTGGTGTTATTATTTCTCCTAAATACTTAAATTTCTGGACACGTTTTTTTCTCCGTACCTAGTTTTAATTTTTTTCTGTAGTAAAATACTTTGTCTTTTCAAAAGATATCTGTAGGGCAATTTTCTTCGCGATTTCTATGAGAATTTAAATTTTGGCCTTAGCTTCCTCCTCTGAGTTTGCGAGTATTACTATATCGTCTGCAAAGGCCAGGCAGTCCACTGTAATGGGTTTTTCTATGTATTTATCTTGTATTTATAACTGTATAGTTAGCTTTATGCTTTGTAAGTTTTTACCTCCAACTTCATTCTCCATTCTCTTATGATCATTTCCAGCACATAGTTAAACAGTAATGATGAAATTCCGTCTCCTTGCCTGACTCCCGCTTTAATTTTGATTAGTCTCGATAGTAGTGCCTTAAATTTCACCTTGGAATATCTGTCGGTAAGAGTTACTTCTATTAGTTTTTACGTGTTTTGTTGTCCAATCCCATATCCTTTAGTACCTTGAATAACGCGTGTCTGTCAATGGAGTCGTAAGCTTTTTGGAAATCTACGAATATTGTTACCAATTTTTTTCCGATTGATATGTAGTGTTTTTGTATCATTTTGAGAAATATTATTTGTTCTATGCATGACCTTCCTTTTCTGAAGCCGCTTTGATACTCCCCGATTTGGTCATCTACTTGCGCCTCTGCCCTTTTTAGTGTTGCTTTGGATAGTATCTTGTACACTACCGGTAGTAGAGATACCTCGATAGTTATTAACTTTTTTTGTCTCCTTTTTTTATGTATCGGTTGTATAATTGCTTTTTTCCACTACCCTAGGATCTCTTCTTGCTCCCAAATCTTCTTGATCATGCTACAGATGTTTTCTACCATTCTCGGGTTCCATGTTTTTAACATTTCAAAATACCAATTATTAGTTTGATTTCATTTATATCCGCTGGCTTAGAGTTAACTCCTGTTTCGGTTGTTATCCAGCATGGTGGGCAGTGTTCCCTCTAATTTTTATTAGTGCTGCGCGGTCCAAAGTGTAGGGTGAGCAATAAAATTAAAATTTAAAAAAAATTGCGCAATTTTTTTTATACTTATTTATTCAAAACATAATATCAAATAGTCTGAACTCCAGAGCAGCGGCTACAAACAGCGTCTGTCTTCCATGTTAGGAGCGGCTGAATACACACTCTGGAACTTACAATCCCAGTTTTAACCTCGAAATGGCATAAAAAGCCATTTCTCCCCTAAATTTCAAACAACTATACACTATGTCAATTTCTCTGAATGGAAACAACAACAACAGAGGCGCAATCAGACCTAAGGATTCTGCAGAGCCTGAAACACTATGTCGTTCAAGAAATTCAAAATCACCTAAACTAAAGAAACCCAACATAATTTTTTTTTGAACTTTAAATATTAACTCGCTCTTGAAGCCCGGCAAACTGAAGCAGCTCACCAAAGTTTTGAAGAAAGTGGGAATTACTATGAGGAAGAGAAGGGTAAGCTTATATGCCCATTTGAAAAGAATGAATGATGAAACCTAGAAAATATTCATGTTTCTTGACAAAAACCCCAGAACCCAAATCACATGGTTCAAAGAAGTCAAAGCAGACTTAGTGGGCGTGGGTATTGGAGAAGAAGACATAACAAACAGAGACCTGATGAGAGATAAAATTCTCAATTTTGAAAGATTTTAGGCGAAGAAGAGAAAAACTGGAGTAACAGTGTGGACAGAAGACCGAACGGAACAGCATAGAGAGAGGATGAAGATATATTGGCAAAAGAGAAAAGAGGATGAACGCAAAAGGAGAAATTTACATTGAACAATAGTTGTTTATCGCGGTCCCTAGACGGCCAAGATCGCAAAAAAATCAAATAGCAAAATAATAGTTTGGATATTTCCAATGAAACTTTCATTTATTGCTCTTTTGTACTAACCCACTCTATAAATTTCTTCGGTGTTAATTGTTTGCACATTTGATACATTAATGTAATTTTATTCTCATTAGATCACCGAGGTTAGGTTAGGTTTCGTTGTATGGCGCTGCAGGTCTGTTTGTTGATCATAGTATTATCTTGCTGGTTACAATAATATATTAATTAATTAAAGAACCCAAGCAGAGATGGATGGAAACGGAATGTGCAGAAATAGAAGACCTCTGCTCCAAACATGATACTTTTAATATGTACAGAAAAGTAAAGGAAGTAGCTGGAATCCACAGGAAGAGAACGACTATGTCACTTACAAATGATAGTAACCAACTAATTTGGGATGAACAAGAATTACGAAACACATGGACCAGTTATATAGAGGCCAACTTTAAAGATATTCTATACGTGCATGAGGGCATGGGACCAACAATTCTTAAATTTGAGGTGATACATGCATTCTCTATAGCAAAAAATAGAAAAGCATCTGACCCTGACGACATTCCGACCGAGGCTCTAAAGCTCATTACAGAGGAAAATATTAGCTTGGTAGTTAACTGTTTAATAGTATCTATGAGACAGGTGAAATTCCATCTGACTGGTTATCATCAACCTTTACTACTCTACCTAAAAAACATCAGCCAAAAAAATGTAGTGATTATCGCTTAATCAGCTTCATGTCCCAGATGCTCAAAGCATTCCTACAGATCATTCACGCAAGCATCAGACGTAGATGTGAGGAAGATCTTGATGATTCTCAATTCGGCTTTAGAAACGCTTTCGGAACGCGAGAAGCACTTTTCGGAATGAACTTTCTCCTCCAAAAATGTCGCGATCAGCGAAAAGATGTTTTTGCATGCTTTATCGATTACGAAAAAGCCTATGACCGCATACAGCACGATAAACTTACAGATATACTATGGGGGGTTAGAATAGATGATAGAGATATCCGCATAATTAAAAATCTATACTGGAATCAAACGGCACAGGTAAAAATAGGCAATATTATAGCAGACCATATTGAAATAATAATAACGTAGAGTAAGCCAGGGTTGCATACTGTCGCCCTTACTCTTCAACCTATACTCTGATCGAATTTTGAAGGAAGCATTGGAAGGAATATCACACCTTGGCATCAAAATAAATGAAGAGCCAATAACAACAATCAGATATGCTGACGATACAGTGATTTTAGCAAACACAAATCGAGGCACAGAATGGGTGGCCTGGGAGAGATACAAGGTCTATAAATCAATATAGGAAAGACCAAATTTATGATAATCAACAGGCAACCACACAATGGCACTATCCTAGAACTTAATGGAAGCCAAACTGAACGTGTCTCTAAGTTCAAATACCTTGCTGGTATTATTACAGAGGATTTAAACCCGGACTGCGAGATAAAGTGCCGAATAGAGATTGCTCGGGCAACTTTTAATAATATGAGATCCTTTCTTTGCAATGACCTGAATCTGAAGCTAAGACAACGCATGGTTGAATGCTATGTATGGTCGGTATTGCTGTACGGAGTAGAGACGTGGACTCTGAAGGTCAGGACGATGAACCAACTGAAAGCATTCGAAATGTGGCTTCACAGAAGAATGCTTCGTATTCCGTGGACACAACCTGTTACAAACGAGAATGTACTACGAAGAGCATCGAAAGGCAACTTTTGACGACCGTAAAATGCCGAAAGACCTTATAACTTGGACATATTTTGAGAGGTAATAAATTTCGTTTATTACAGCTCATACTAAAGGGCAAGATTGAGGGGCGCCATGGAGTTGGAAGAAAGCAACTGTCGTGGCTCAAAAATATACGGGACTGGACCGGCAAAAGAACGGCTGGTGAACTTTTTCGCTTGGCGGAGGACAGCCATGGTGATCGCCATCGTCAGGGAGACCGGACAAGGCACATGAACGAAGAAGAAGAAGATTAATCAATCTAATATTCCCAACTTCGAAAACGAAATCAACTTTTCGTAATTTAAGTGCGCGGAAAATAAATTTGTCTGCGCAAATTTTAAAATATCACGAAAACTACTGCGCATCCGCGCAACCGCGCAGCTTACAGGGAACATTGATGGTGGGAAACCTTCAGCTGCTTCACAGTTGACGATTTCCTCGAAGTGTTTTGATAATAGTTCACAGTTCACAGTTCTATATTGTTAACTGCTAGTTTGCCGTCTGGTTTCCGAAAACATATGTCCGGTGTCTGGTATTTTTGGATTGAGTCCCTAGATGTGCTGTAATAGTCTCTGGTTTTTTTTTTTCTTAAAGTTTTCTTCTATACTCTCTGTTGTGACTTTATCGAAATTTCTTTTGGTTCTTCTAATTATTTCAGCCGTTTTTTTCTGGTTTCTCGGAAGTTTCCATAGTCTATCTCCAGCTTCTTTTTTTTGCCATTTCCTCCAATGTTTGTCCCTTTGTTCTATTGCTTTATCGTAGGCTAAGTTCCACCACCGATGTCTCTTCGTCTTTTTGCGGTGTGCCACCTTCTTTGCTCTTTCTGCAATTGTGTTCCTTATGTTTCCCCAGTTTGTTGTTTTTACATTCTTCATTTCCTTATATTTTTCCTTGTTGGCTTCTAGAAGTTCATTGTCCACTCTGAAATTTCTGTTAGGATTTCTTTCTGTTTTGTGCCTGTTTTGAAAGATTTCATTTTGGTTAGGTAGTGGTCCGAATCTATGTTTGCCGACCTTATGACTTTAACATTTTGTATTTCTCTTGTTTGCGATTTTAATATTGCAACGTGATCAATTTGGAACTCACCCATTTTGTTCCCCGGAGATTACCATGTCATTTTCTTCTTCGGTCGCCCTTTGAAATATGTGCTCATGATTTAGAGCCCGAAGTTTTTGCATATTTCCATTAACCTCTTCCTATTTTGGTTGGTATTTTTGTACACTGGGTGTTTGGCCACTACTTCCCTGTAGTTCCTTTTTTTACCTATTTGTGCATTGAAATCTCCTATCAAAATTATTGTCCCGCTTTCTTTGATTTTTGTTAGTTAGTCTTCCAGATGGTTCCATTCGATTCTTACTTTTTCTGGATTGGTTTTGTTGTCTTTATTTGTTGGAGCATGGAACTTTATCATCGCGTATTTTTTGTTCAAATCAAAGACAACATGAATATGAAAGTACTCCGATCAAAAAGAACAAAGGGAAGGTCGCTCATATACAAAATTAAGAACCAACAAGGACAAGATGTGACAGAAAGGGAACAGATCACATCCACTATCCAACCCTTCTATCAGGAACTTTACAGACAATCGGTACCTAAGCCAAACCGTATAGACCAGACAGTCCTGAATGTGGGCTCCGAGGACATCCCGGAGATTGATACTGCAGAGCTGAGAATGGCACTGAAGCAGATGAGAAACCGAAAGGCCCCAGGACAAAATCGCCTTACAACAGAAATGGTGAAGCATGGGGGAACAACTCTGGAAAAAGCAATGATAATCCTTCTTAACAAATGTATGGAGGAGGGAAAAATTCCCGACGCGGAGAAATGCCGAAGTAATAATTCTCTTCAAAAAAGGAGACCGAACCAATAACGAAAACTATAGACCGATCAGTTTCTTGTCCGTTCTGTATAAGCTCCTTACCAAAATCATAACCAACCGACTCAACAAAAAGTTCGATTTCTACCAACCAGTGGAACAAGCCGGTTTCCGAAGCGGCTATAATACGAAGGATCACATTCAAACGATACGTACTCTTATTGAGAGGTGTACTAAATATAATATCCCATTACACCTCGCATTCGTCGACTACAAAAAAGCTTTCGATTCGCTGGAAACCTGGGCGGTGCTGGAGGCAGTGTGCAATGCGAGGATTGATTCAAGATATACCAACCTCATTAAAGATATCTACAAGGATGCTACAATACATGTCAAAGTAGACGAAAACATAACAACCGAAAAAAACCCTATACGGAGAGGGGTAAGACAGGGAGATTTAATCTCTCCAAAATTATTTACCCTGGCATTAGAAGACGTGTGTAAGAACCTGACATGGCAACAAAAGAGAGTCTACATAGATGGGAGATTTTTGAGTCATCTCCGATTCGCCGACGACATTGTGATCATGAGCACCGACCAGGACGAACTTAACACCATGATATGCGAACTAAAGAAGGAGTCACAGACTAGAAATAGTAGGACTAGAAATGAACCTCCAAAAAACGAAGATCATGAGGTCAAACAACACAAACATCAATGTCAATATCGATAACCACACACTTCAACTAGTGGAAGAATATATTTATCTGGGACACAGCATCAGGCTAGGCAAAGACAACCAGACAACCGAGGTAAGGAGGAGGATCAGTTTGGCATGGGCAGTATTTGGAAGACTCGCATATATCCTCAAAGAACCGAAGATACCAATTAATCTGAAAGGGAAAGTATACGATGCCTGCGTACTGCCAGTTATATTATACGGACTCGTAACAGTCACCATGACAGATGAAAGAAAGAAAACAAGACAGATGAAAGAAAAGTGCACAACAACTACGGGTTTGTCAGCGTAAAATGGAACGTGCGATGCTGGGAATTAGCTTAAAGAATAAACAAAGAAACGAAGATATTAGGGTAAGAACTAAAGTAAGCGACGTCATAGAACAAACTGCAAAAAACAAGTGGCGTTGGGTAGGACACGTTGCGCGAAATGATGAGAAATGGACAAAAATTATTATGCAGTGGAGACCACGGAAAACAAAGAGAAGCAGAGGCAGGCCCATGCTAAGATGGCAAGATGAAATACAAAGAAGAGCGGGAAAGAACTGGATGCTCCCAGCACAAGACAGGTAAACATGGAGGGAAATGGAAGAGGCCTATGTCCAGGAGTGGATTAATACAGGCAGTTAAAAAGAAATTGTTAGCACATTAGAGTTTTAACATTGCCAGTCTTGAGGTTCTTGATTCGAACTCCGTTACGGAGTTTAATACTTTGTGATTTATTAAGAAGCCCGTTCCTAAACATGTTTTTTTTACCCTTTGTCCTACTTTCCCCTTTAGTATTCGGTATCCATCTGAGTCTAAAGCTTCTTCGTATATGTATCTAGTTTCTTGTACTGCTAAAATTATTATATTCTGCCCAGTAAATGTTTCGGTTACTTGTTTTGTTGTCCCTGTTTTCAACAAATATGTTGTTTGCATAGGTTTGAATTTACCTGTTGTAGTTTTGATTGTGTTACTTGTTGCTGCTGTTGTGGTTGTTTTGTGAGATTGACACTCATGTCCAACCTGCGTGTTGCAACTCTGGTTGTTAGCCAGAGATAGCTTCATTTTTTTTAATTTCTTTCCTTTAATTCTAGTATTTCTCATTTCTGTGTCCCTTGCAAGTATCGTCTTCCTATTGTCCTGTCCGGTTCCTGCTACTAGTTTTTTTCTTCTCTTGCATGTCCCTTAAATTCTTCTGGTTTCCTCTTTCTGCTGGTGTTAGATCGTTTTCGATGAAGATATTTTCTCCCTTTAGATTCTGTTTATTATCTTCTGTTTTTGCTCCCAATTTTTTATTGTAGCGTGTATTTGTTTTTCTTTCCGGTTTACGACTTAGTACAAAGGCTTCCGTTATCGTAACTTCAATGCCTACTTTATCTCTGATAAATTCTTCCACATCAGTTTTTGTTTGGTTTTCCTTTGTTTGTAACCCTTTTATTGTTATATTAAGCTTCCTCCTCTGTTTTTCCTGGCTATTAGTAGTTGAAAACTGGAAGTTTCTAGGTAGTATAGTCCTCTAGCTATGAAATCTCAAAATTGATTTATCTAATTTGCGATCTAGCAAACTAGTCGATCTATCTCGACAAACTAGTCGATCGATCTTATCTAATTTGCGACCTTTGACAGTTTTTATATATTCTTAATATATAGAAAACTAGTCTAACTACGTAATTGACACTAGGCACAACAAAAACTAACTAAATAAGCTATTAGTAGTTGAAAACTGGAAGTTTCTAGCTAGTATGGACCTCTAGCTATGGAACCTCAAAATAGTCTTATCTAATTTGCGACCTTTCACAATTTTTTCTTGATACTTCGAAAACTAGTCCAACTACGTAATTGACACTGGGTACAATAAAAACTAACTAAATCAGCTATTAGTAGTTGAAAACTGGAAGTTTCTAACTTGTATAGACCTCTAGCTATGGAATCTCAAAATAGACTTATCTAATTTGCGACCTTTGACGTTTTTTTTTTGCATATTTCGAAAACTGGTCCAATTACATAATTGACACTTACTACAATAAAAACTAACTAAATAATCTATTAGTATTTGAAAACTAGAAGTTTCTAACTAGTATAGTCCTCAAACTATGCAATCTTAAAATTGCAACTTTTGACGGTTTATTTTTGCACATTTACATTACACATATTATACAAATTATATTATAAACATTGCATTACAATACATTACAATATAAACATTGCATTACATTTGATTTAAATTTGTAAAACCTATCAGACATTGCTTATTTTAATTTTATCCCACAATAATTTTATAATAACCATGTATTCATTGAAACAAAAAAATAATTGATTTTTGCCTTGTTTATATTTGAAGTAAGAATTAGAACAGGTATGAAATGAAGGTAAATAAAGTTGCATGAAGCAAGGAAAATTATTGTGAAAATAGCTGCGTGCAGACACAGCAATCAACATTCAGAAATATTAGCAATAACTGATGCAAAAATCTATCGAGCGTATCAGTTATAAACTCATAGGTGCACTCATAGGTTAATAATAAAATGCTCTAGTTACTCAGTTAAGTTATAGCTTGCTTAAGACTACGATGTAATATAGACTTCCTTTTTATTAAAATCATTCTTTTAAAAAAATTGAGAAAAATCGTGTAATTTACAAATCTTTTTGATTGGGATGTGAGATAACCTATTCCTCGTTATACACGGTTCCAGCTTTTACAGGGTTTCAAAAATAAGTTATAAATTAAAAAGTAAATGTTATTTTTTAGTTCAAATTTTATAAAATTTATTATTTTATTTAATTATTTTTTAAAACGCGTAAAAGCGAAAAAGTGTAATAATATATAATTGTTTTTTTTAACAATTAATTTTTGATAAACATATTTTAAACTTAATACAGTCGGAACACAACCTGAATATATAAATATATTCAACCTTTCCGGAGCTCTATAATATTATTGAGTCTTTTTAGGACTACCAAAACAAATCTCATGTGAAATTTGTAAGTCTATTTACTAACTTCCAGTCCACTTCAATGGCACTCAACAAGAACCAGAAAAATAACATTGTTTCCAAGATCATATCGTCGGTCCAAATGAATAGGGTATTAACTCAAAAAAGCCTGAAGAGCGATTTGAAGTATTCAAATCAATATATTTCCATTTCTGTAAATTATTGGTTAACCTCTCTTATAATGTCTTTTAAACGATTGATTAACGTTTATTGATAACGTTTTCGTTCACTCCTTACTTTGTCAATTTTGCTATTACTGAGAAAAAAAAATAAATTCTGCAGGCAAGAACATTATAAGTTAATACCCTGTTCATCAAAAGGAACGATATATTTCTACTAACGTAAGTGAATAGCTTTTCTGGCTAGAGCTCCGGAAAGGATGAATATATTTATATATTCAGACTGTGTTCCGACATTATTAAGTTTATATAATTATCTATAATATAGTATGGTTTTACCACCATTTCGTGTTTATATGTTGATTTTATATAAACATTGTTTAACGATTTTATAAATGTTTCTTGAATTCTGAATTAAGCTTAAAATTAAATTTAAGTTTAAAATGAAAACACTATTTCCGGAATATTTAATGGCATATACATTTCCTTTACTGGTCCAATAGATTAGTTTCAAAATATCTAAAAAAGTGAAATTTCGTAGTCTGTTACTTAATTTGCAATTTCCTCTCTACTTTCATAGTACACAAAACTAGCAATCCAAAAAATATTGACTATTAATAAAAATATTACATAATAAATAAAGTGTGAGTCATTTTTTAAATCGACGACTGCGACTTTCTTCTATATCAGATATTATTTTCCTAACATTGTCTAACTAATCTAGATTTCTTTGTTTCTCCGGTTTAATGCTGCTAGTTTAGGATTAGCAGTCCTAGAATTTTTCCTGCCTAGTTTTGTCCGTCTTTTTCAAAAGTTTACCAAACTCTTTCAAAAAATTTTCTTTGTGAAACTTTTTGCAAACCTTGTACTGCAGGCTTGGTTACTTTGTACTTTGGTTAACATCAGTTTATTGGTATGTTTGTTCAGAACATACGAATGGACTGATGATAACATTCCAAGCTTCAACACTTATTCGAAACATCTCGAAATACTTGCCTTCGCCATAACCAAAAAATTGTGGATACAAATTTGGTCTGACTGAAAACACATCAAAATTAGTATGAATAGGATGGTTGCGACAGTTACTACGTGGTAATCCATACTTACATTGAATTGAAAAATTCACTTTGTTTTTTACCACACTTATATTATGTAAAAATGTTATATAACTTATTATTCACAGTTATATAAATTTCTACACATATCACGACCCGAGTTTCGACGTTTGACGGTCATTATCAAGTGATATGTGTAGAAATTTATATAACTGTGAATAATAAGTTATATAACATTTTTACATAATATAAGTGTGGTAAAAAACAAAGTGAATTTTTCAATTCATCAAAATTAGATTCTGCCAATTTTGTTCAAAATCCGTCCGCGTGTTTATTTTCACCAGAAATTTTTAATATACAATTTGTTGCAAATGTTGAATTCGCATGTATGTTTGTAAAAAATCTTATTTATTTCTATTCCTCAATCTACCAAGAAAATGTTTCTAAATATGAAAATTATGACGAAAACTAACTCCACAATCAATGTTTCCCTAACTTGCAAAATTCCAAAACTGTTCTAAATTCACAAAATTTCTTCCTGAAACTTTCTGTAAATTATGTTTTTGTAAATCTTGAATTACCGCAAATACGCTGTTACAACTGTTAGAGCTTGGATGTGCTACTGCACCTATACTTTTCGTCAAATTGGACAGTTTCACTTTAATAGAACTCTTTAGACAACAAAACAAAACGAATTGGTAAAAAGTCACGTCTTGTCCATCCAATATTGTCTGTCTAGTTGTGTCTATCCATCTCATTATTTATTGTTCATTTATTCTTATTCACCTAGTCCAGGCCTGGGCAAATACCGGCCCGCGGGCCGAATGCGGCCCACTTCCACATTTTATGCGGCCCGCGAAGTATTATATAATTAACGATAATTTACAAAAATGTTTAATAAAAACAAAAAAATAAGTTGGTTTTGTGATCGTGACCAAATTATTACTTCACGGAGAAAGCTATTACAAATTTATCTAAATATAGTAACCTCTAGATCTTTATTATTATTCCAACATAAACAAAACTGCAAAAAGTGACTATGACATGCCTATAAAAAAGCCTATGACATGCTTATTATCTTTACCAGGCCTGATTTTTACTTTATTATCTACCTGCCACTATTTCATAGACACTGCACATTGACGGGTGTTCTATCAAAGTATTTCGTTTACAAGAATTTCGCTGTCATGGTATACCAATCTCTATTAAAATAGAAATTTGCTTAATGCGGCCCACGGTCAAATTTGCATCCGAAATGCGGCCCAAGAGCCAAAGGATTTGCCCACCCCTGATCTAGTCCTTTCCGTCTAGTCATGTGTGTTCAATCTTGTCTTGTATTGTCATGCTTGTCTTGTGATGCTATATCTTGTCTTTTCATACCTTGTGATGCTTTGTCTTCTCTTGTCATGTCTTGTTATACTTTGTCTTGTTATGCTTTATGCTGTCTTGACATGCCTTGACATGTTTTGTCTTGTCTTGTCATGCCAAATTATGTTCTTGAAAATCTTGAATTACCGCTACTAACTACGCTGTTACAACTGTTACATCTTCGATGTACTGCCGCCTCTTTTTCGTCAGATTTGTCACCTTCACATTATTAATTATTCCGGTTTTTACTCTTTATATAACAAAACAAAAGAAATTGATAAAAAATACAAGTTGATAAAAGTTTGTACTTGTCCATAAAATTCGGCCAACACTCACTCCTGGGACCTCCAGATTTGTTAGTTAACTCTGTAACTCTTTAGACTACGAGACCGACTGTTTTGTGATGCCTTGGCTTGTCTTGTAGTAGAGATAGATAGTTCCTTCTGGGCTCTCCTCCCCACCTTCCCACCTGCCCACCTCCGCCCAAACAACTTTCAAACAGCTTTAAACAGCTTTCAATCAACTTTAAACGGCTTTCAATCAGCTTAAAACAGCTTTAAACATATAGCTTTCAATTGTCTGGCGGAGGTGGGAAGGTGGGGAGGAGGGCCCAGAAGGAACTATCTATCCCTACTTCTTGTCATGCTTTGTCTTGTGATACCTTGTCATTCTTTGTTTTGTCTTGTCATGCTTTATCCTGTTCTGGCATACTTTGTCATGCTTAGGCTTGCCTTGTAATTGTCTTCTCTTGTAATTGTCTTAATAATGTAATGTAATCTTAATAATAATGCTTTGTTACGCTTTGTCTTGTCTTGGTATGCCTTGTCATGCTTTGTCTAGTCTTGTCATGCCTTGTTATGCTTTGACTTGTCTTGACATGCTTTGTCTTATTTTGTCATTCTTTGTCCTATCTTGTAAAGTTAACCTAACATTGCGGCCAAGTGGTCTATTATATTTTGTCCACATTTTATAGGCCCTGAAACCTAGGTATTATTTTATTTGGCGTTAATTAAATACATATTTGTCTTCTGGTACAAATTTGGCCGACACTCGCTCCCGGGACCTACAGATTTATTAGTTAAAGCTCTAACTCTTTAGACTAGGAGCCGACTATCTTGTCATACTTGACAAGACAATTACCTTGTCAAATTATCTTGTCATACTTTTCCTTGTCTTGTCATGCCTTGTCACACATTGTCTTGTCATGCCTTGACATTCTTTGTTTTGTCATGTCACGTTTTATCCAGTTCTGTAATGTCTTGTCATGCTTAGTTTTGTCTTGTTATTGTCTTCTCTTGTAATTGTCTTGTCTTATAATGCCTTATCACGCTATGTTTTGTCATGCCTTGTCATGGTTTGTCTTGTCTTGTTAATCCTTTTTACTTTTTACGCTTTATCCTGTCTTGTCATGCCTTGTCATGGTTTGTCTTGTTATGGCTTGTCATGCTTTGTTTTGTCTTGTCATGCTTTGTTATCCTTTGTATTGTCATGTTTTGTCTTATCTTGTCATACCATGTCATTTTTTTAAATGTTTGGTCCAATGTGGATTGCGGGTTTTAACTACCCTCAAACCCTAAAGCCAAGGGGCCTATTTTATTTTGCCCACATTTTTCATTTTATAGACCAATGAACCTAAGTGTTATTTTAATTGGCGTAAATTAATTAAACATTTGTCTTCTAGTATAAGATTTGTTAGTTAAGTAGACTACGAGGCCGACTATCATGTATTGTCCTGTCATGCTTTGGCGTGTTTTGTCATGTTTTGTCTTGTCTTATCATGCCTTGTCATTCTTTGTTTTGTCCTGTCATGCTTAGTATTGTCTTGTTATTTCTTGTCTTGTAATTGTATTATAATGGCTTGCAAGCTTTGTTTTGTCATGCCTTGTAATGCTTTATCTTGTCTTGTCATGCTTTGTGATGCTTTTTCTTGTCTTGTCCAAACTGTGAGGATATTTGTTTGAGATTTGAATGGCAAAATGGAGAATAATTTTTACAATCAGAAAGCGTTAGAATTCCATAAATTTCAGTTTTAACTTGCGCAATCGTCCATTTTCACGGAGTTACAGTGTGTGTCGAAAAACAAGATAACTGGAGTATAACGTGAAAATTTAAATAATTATAAGATTGCATTAAATTATGTTATTGTTAGACATCTTTTAAGAAACAACGTACCGAAGGCATACTGTACAAACAAGACTGGATATCCTAAGTAGGCAAAACTTAGCATACAAGATTAAATCAATAATAGGCTTGATATATTAGATAGGCAAGGCTAAGCATACACGATTAGAGAGATAATAGACTTGATATACAAAAAAAAATTGTTTTGGGTCTAAGTTGTCAATAATAGTTGAACTAACCAAAACACATATATGTGACAAACACTAGGCAAATAAGACTATCTATACTATCTTTGTAATGTCTGGTTTACTGTTTTTGTTAGCCAAATCTTCTCTATTCTAGTACAGTCTTGTTTTATCTAATATAGTTTAATAAAATCTAGTTAAGTTGCATACAGTTTAGTGTTGCAGAATCTAATATAGTCGCTTAGTTTAGTATAGTCTTGTATAATCTAATTTAGTCGCTCAGTTTAGTAAAGTCTTGTATAAACTAGTTTAGTTGCATAGTTTAGTATAGTCTTGTAGAATCTTGTTGAGTCGTATAGTTTAATATAGTCTTGTATAATCTGGATAAACTCCGCCTGGGACAGCTGTCGGGTGGATTGAGTATCTCGACAGTTGTCACTGCCGGTCCCAAGCCCGGGTAAAGGAGGAGGGTTGTAGCGGTAGGCCTACTAAAACCTAATCAATCGCCTCGGAATAGGACATAAAACACACAAGGACGAACCAAGCTAAGAAAACGGACAACGATATGCGGTACATAGAATATACAGGGCCTCTCCAATAAAATAAACGAAGTTGCCATGAATTGAAAAATCTCCAAGTAGACATCGCAGTTCTAACAGAGATGAAAAAAAAAGGAAAGGGATTGGAAAATTGGGGGAGTTACGACCACTTCTACAGCGGAGTACCCAAGGAAAACAGAGCTAAGCAGGGAGATTCCATCATAATGAATTAGAAAGTATATCTCCACATGGGAACCGATCAATGAGAGGACGATAAAGATGAATCTAAAAATATTAGGCTATAATGAGACTATACTGGGAATATATGCCACAAATAATGATGAACTAGTATACAATAAAGACTCATTCTATGAAAAACTAAATGATGAAATGGGAAAAATAGGAACTTCTAGGAGACCTGAACGGCAGAATAGGAAGAAAGAAAAAGGACCTGGTAATGTGAAAGTATGGAGAAGAAGTCGTTAACGATAATGAAAGACGGTTAATAGAAATATGCGAACAAATCAGTTGACCATTCTCAATGGGCATTTTCAACACCGCGAGATTCATAAAGAGGTGCCACATGTGGAAGTGACCACTACCTTCTAAAAGGAAAAATAGTGTCACCAATAAGAGCAAAAGAAGAACCCGATACTTCCAAAAGTAAGGATGAAATAACAAACGGATAAACCCCAAAAGAAGTTAGTCAACAGCCTCTAACATGAAAGTATAAAAATACTATACAACTCTAGATTTGACAGCAAAATTCAGAATATTGAATTCACATATAAGATAAATACGAATATATAAAGAGGGACATGCACTCAGCGGCAGAGGAAGCATTGGGTTATGAAGAAAAACGAGGAAAACAGAAAAAAAAAACATACTAGTGGGACGAAGAAATTGAAAACGAAATATAAGAAAAAAGAAAAAGGTACCATATATATTTAGGTTCGAAAACTATGGAAGACAAGATAAAATACAAAGAATCACAAAAGAGAGTACGGAAGAAAATAGGGGATAAAAGTACAATCAATGGGAAAGGACGTGTTCAAGACTCAATGCGTACAATGGAGGAAGGAAGAGTACAGAAACTTGCAGGCTCCTCAAAAGTATGAGAGGAGGCCGAATAAAGGACATAATCTCACCTATAACACCTAAAAAATGGAGCCAATACTTTGAATATATGCTGACAGAAGAAAAACCCCAATTTACGAGTTTTATAACAAAACTCTTTTTTGTTTTCTTTTTTTTCGTTATAACTAAAAAGTTATAACAAATTGAAAACATTTTAATAAAATTTAAAGATTCAGCTGTAGGCGCTAGGTGAAACATTGTAACAAAAAAATAATTATTAATTAAAACACTCGGTGTAAGTTTCACAAATGAGTTTATTAAACACTTTATCGATTTCGGCTTCTTAGGCCTTCGTCAGAAGTTTACGAAAAAACATACACATACGAAAAACATACACATACAAAAAACATACACATACGAAAGTTTTCGTAAACTTCTGACGAAGGCCGTAAAATGGGTAACGTAAAATGTTGTGACGTAAAATGGGTAATTACTACCTGCACCTGACTTTGTTGATACAGTAGCTGTAGTAGGCATATCAAATATTAAAAGTTAAATATTAAAAGTTATCGTGCTTGTTTCGTACCATCGTGTAGGAGTACTACTAACAGAACTCCTCAAAAAATGTTTTTAAATGTCCCACATTGATAAATGTCAAAACCAATGGTTTTAAACAGTGTGCCGAAAAAATCATAAAAAGACGATTTTATAAAGAATGTTTATGTTTGAATGTTACAATGAAGTTTCACCCTTTCGACGTCACACGCAAATTATGGCGCGTTTGGTGTCAGGTGATTATTTTAAAAATGTTATCACTTTTAAATTGTTTATAGTTAATTGAATTTTTTTTTTAACTTTTTCGCATCGCGCATCCGAATTATTTACAATAAGGTTTTAAAATACGAAAAAAAAGTAGACATTTTTTCTTATTCAACCACCCAATTAGTATAACTGTGGCAGAGGTTAAAGAAGTCTGTAAAAATTTAAAAAACGGAAGAGCCCAGGACCGGGTAATATTACTATACGGGGCATTAAGAAATATACTATACGGGGTATTAAGAAATTTTTCCAAAGTTGCCTCAACAGGCACGAAGTACCAATAGAAGAAGACCTCACACCTTTCGACGATATACAAAAAAAGGCGAAAAGTGTAACTGCAGCAACTATCGTGGAATAGCCGTTACACACGCTATAAGTAGAGTCTATTGGGACAATCTTAAAGAACAGTATACAAAAATAATACGCAGATATGGAGGGAGAAGAACATGCAGGCTTCTGAGAAGGAAAATCCACAGTCGACCACCTGTTTACGCTAACTCAAATTTTAGAAAAGAAAGCAGCACGAAATCAAGAAGAAAATCTCTTGTACGTAGATCTGCAAAATGCCTACGACAGTGTACCTTCAGTAAAACGTTTTGAGGCTCTCCAACATAGCAACATAAACACGGAAATAATAAAATCTGCGAAGTCTTTATAAGCGGGCTCAACATCCAAAGTCACAACCAACAAAGGATTGACATCCGGATTCACAGTAACCAAGTGTCTTAAATAGGGTTGTTGCATATCTACGACACTGTTCAAAATTGGAAAACTTGGAACACGCCCTGAAGACATGGAAACGGACATGCATTTTCGTATATATATATATGTATATATATATATATATATATATATATATATATATATATATATATATATATATATATATATATATATATTTAGTCTAGATCCTCAAGAACAATCTTGTCTATACTATCTAGTCTAAATAGCATTAAAAATAGCAAATATGTAATTTTTTAGTCTTAATTACGCAGCTCTTGCATAAACAAAATCCTGATCTACGAGAAAATTTAAAGATAAAAAGAAAATTAAAAAATTAAACATTTTTTTCTGCAATTCTGCAGTTGCAAAATTACAAAACTTTAAATTAAGAAATTTCCGTATTGTTTTTAAAAGTAAAAAATTATTAATTTTTTAATTGAAACAAATTGAGGAAAAAACAATTAATTAACAACGCACAGGATATTCATCTAAGCTTGTATCTTATTCTTAGCAAAGCATCTCAAAGCCGATCTCCGTTGTTCCCCGAGAAATATCTAATTGTCCTTCGTACGTCCAATTATTCTTCAACCACTTAGCTCAAGATGTTATCTTCGATTCCATTTCCTGTCATTTATTCTCTTTATCTACCTTGTACTTGTTTACATGTCTCTCTTGAAATTTAGACCAACAACAAAATCAGCAATCAAGATAACATTCAGTAAAAGTTACGAGAAAACAAAAAATTGGACAGAATCCATTAAATTTTACAACATGGTCGATAAGATAATTTTTACAATACTGTTCTGTCTAGCCTGGTTTATATTTTATACTTAAAATAAAACGAACAACGGATGCAAATACCTCGGAATCATCGAGATCAGAAAAAGCGATGATTTAAGGAAAAAGTTAATAAGAAACAGTTAATAAGATTGGAAATCTTAAAAAGAAAACTCTCTCTTTCCGTGCGGAAACTCTCAAAAGTAGAGTCCGTATGCAAAACCTGTTTGAGTGGTAAAAACATCATAGCGGCAATCAACGAATCAGTGATCAATTACTACATTGGAGCAGTACCGATGGAGCATAAGTACTCAATAATTGACAGAGATGTAAGAAAATCGTTAGTCAAGCATAAAGTAACTTTTAGCCTGCCAAAACAGAAAGGTTGTATCTTCCTAGGAAGGAACTCTGAAGAGGACTGTGCAGCATTTAAGAGAAGAGTGAAAGAATAGATCTACAGTTTTTCAAAACACGCCTGAATGCAAAGAACATGTATCTCAAAAGAGTTGCATCTTGAAAGTAATGCTGGAGAACTCCTACACAACAAGTATAGTCCCGTACCTGGCTTTAAGGTACAGCATCCAAGGTGAGATTGACAATTGTGTCCTAGAAACTGCTCAAAGGAACAATCTGTACAGCGAGATTAAGACACGACATAAAAAGCTGTATCAGTCCGAGAGCAACGTATTAGTAGGCATTGAAGGATCATCAACCTGGCTCACAATGGGAAACATTAGTGCAAAGGAAGAAGCGCGTTTGTGCTACTTACAAGATAGAAATCTATCTATTGTCATCTATCTGTATGCTAGGTAGCATTCAGACAATTAAAACCCCAGGAGGGCTTTACTAATTCGCATCTGGATATTGCATTCTGTACCACCGGCTTCAGTTATCAAGCTCCTTAGATAGGTAAACGTTTGCACGTTCTTAACTGGGCAATCATTAATCGTAAATACCATCTTCTTTCTATTTATCTGCATGAACTTGGTTTTAGCGATGTTGATTTTCAAACCAAACTTCTGTGCTTCCGCTGAAAGTGCCGAGAGGTTTTCTTGGACGTCCTGGTAGTTATGCCCTAGCAGGCATATATCGTCCGCATACTCTAAGTCACTGAGCTGTGAGTTTAAAGTCCAGCGTATACCTTTAGAGTTATTAATTTTCTCCAGGACGTGGTCTAGTGCTATGTTGAAAAGTAGGAGCGATAGCACGCATCCCTGTCTTACTCCAGTTTTTATGAAGAAACTTTCACCGCCTCTCCCTTCATGAGATACGCAACAGTTTGCTTTGTTGTACAGCGTCTTTGTCATTGCGATTAGGTCTGGGCGGACGTTTTTGGCTTTTAGAACTACCCATAATGCATCATACGACTTCCCAGGACTTCCCACAACGCGATATACTATCAAAATACTGTCTCTCTTGAAATTTAGACCAACAACAAAATCAGCAATCAAGATAACATTCAATAAAAGTTACGAGAAAACAAAAAATTGGACAGAATCCATTAAATTTTACAACATGGTCGATAAGATAATTTTTACAATACTGTTCTGTCTAGCCTGGTTTATATTTTATACTTAAAATAAAACGAACAACGGATGCAAATACCTCGGAATCATCGAGATCAGAAAAAGCGATGATTTAAGGAAAAAGTTAATAAGAAACAGTTAATAAGATTCGTGCGGAAACTCTCAAAAGTAGAGTCCGTATGCAAAACCTGTTTGAGTGGTAAAAACATCATAGCGGCAATCAACGAATCAGTGATCAATTACTACATTGGAGCAGTACCGATGGAGCATAAGTACTCAATAATTGACAGAGATGTAAGAAAATCGTTAGTCAAGCATAAAGTAACTTTTAGCCTGCCAAAACAGAAAGGTTGTATCTTCCTAGGAAGGAACTCTGAAGAGGACTGTGCAGCATTTAAGAGAAGAGTGAAAGAATAGATCTACAGTTTTTCAAAACACGCCTGAATGCAAAGAACATGTATCTCAAAAGAGTTGCATCTTGAAAGTAATGCTGGAGAACTCCTACACAACAAGTATAGTCCCGTACCTGGCTTTAAGGTACAGCATCCAAGGTGAGATTGACAATTGTGTCCTAGAAACTGCTCAAAGGAACAATCTGTACAGCGAGATTAAGACACGACATAAAAAGCTGTATCAGTCCGAGAGCAACGTATTAGTAGGCATTGAAGGATCATCAACCTGGCTCACAATGGGAAACATTAGTGCAAAGGAAGAAGCGCGTTTGTGCTACTTACAAGATAGAAATCTATCTATAGTCATCTATCTGTATGCTAGGTAGCATTCAGACAATTAAAACCCCAGGAGGGCTTTACTAATTCGCATCTGGATATTGCATTCTGTACCACCGGCTTCAGTTATCAAGCTCCTTAGATAGGTAAACGTTTGCACGTTCTTAACTGGGCAATCATTAATCGTAAATACCATCTTCTTTCTATTTATCTGCATGAACTTGGTTTTAGCGATGTTGATTTTCAAACCAAACTTCTGTGCTTCCGCTGAAAGTGCCGAGAGGTTTTCTTGGACGTCCTGGTAGTTATGCCCTAGCAGGCATATATCGTCCGCATACTCTAAGTCACTGAGCTGTGAGTTTAAAGTCCAGCGTATACCTTTAGAGTTATTAATTTTCTCCAGGACGTGGTCTAGTGCTATGTTGAAAAGTAGAAGCGATAGCACGCATCCCTGTCTTACTCCTGTTTTTATGAAGAAACTTTCACCGCCTCTCCCTTCATGAGATACGCAACAGTTTGCTTTGTTGTACAGCGCCTTTGTCATTGCGATTAGGTCTGGGCGGACGTTTTTGGCTTTTAGAACTACCCATAATGCATCATACGACTTCCCAGGACTTCCCACAACGCGATATACTGTCAAAAGCCCAATCGAAGAAGCAAAATCGACAAAGATATATCGCCAAGTATAAGTTGGGAGTTAAGTTCGTTTGATTGTTGCACAAAAATATTGATCGTGTTGATGTGGTCAATGCCCGACTTTGCTGTTCTAAAATCAGCTTGGATGGGCCTTAGGTCTATTTTATTTGGTATTCTAGTTGGAGTAATGGCTGCTAGGATTTTATTTAGCACGTTTAATATTGTTGTTAACATTATGTCACTCCAGTTATCGCATTTGTTACATCACCCTTCTTGGAAGTTTGATGATTTTTCCCTCTTTAAGACCTTCCGGGATTTTTTTTATTCACCCATATTTCCCGTATTATGGGACCTAGCAGGTCTGCGATGCGTTGCGGATCGACTTTAAGAAGTTCTGCGGGCACAGAGTCTGTTCCCGGCGCCTTGCTGTGTCTTGAGTGTTTTAATTGCGCTAACTATCTCCGCTTTTGTTGGAGCATTTGTGAACTCCGCGCGGTCGGTGTTCGTGGTTGCGATGTTGCGAGTTGGTTCTGGGCTGTTATCTCCCCTCTTACTCAACAGTTCGGCAAAATATTCCTTCCATCGATTTAATTAGTTGTGTTTTTGGCTAAGAAGTTCGCCGTTTTTTTTTTATCTAACGATTTGATTTGTTTGTTAGCCTTTGCGTGAGCTGATAGAGGTCTCTTGTACTATTTTGGGTTGCTGCTCACTCAGCTTGCGTTGCTAAATCCCGAGACCATGCCCTCTCTTTGACCTCTCTGGCGCTCGTTTTCAGCATGATTTAGTTTTGCGTAATCGGGTTTGGTTACTTGCTTTTGCTTTTCAGTTCTTGCCTGCAGTAGTTCAATGTTTTTAGCTTTACGTTTTATAATTAGGTCCCAAGTGCTGTCAGAGATCCAGTCTTTGCGTTTTGACTCTCGTTTCCCGAGCTTATCATTTCTGTGAGATCCATGGCGATTGATTTCCACAACTGTAACACCAGAATAATACTTTATGTTTCAATATGGGATGGAATAGTGACCAAGTTCCATAAATCATACGCCAATAACAACAAAGATCCAATCCTACAACCAATCCGTTCTTCTTAAGAAGAACCTGGAGAGCATCTCCTATGACTATGAGGGGTGGAGAGGAGATCAGATAGCACAGAGAATGTGGTGTTGACTAGGGCATCCAAAACACCGATGAAATTTCAAAAACCGGTTTTCGTAAAGGAAAAACCGGTTAACCGGTTAAAAGCCGGTTTCAAGTATAAAAATAAATAAACTGATTATTACCTTTTAAAACTTATTTAAAAAATAGTGCAGCTGTAAACCAAAGAAAATAAATATTTATTTACCATTTATAATTATTTAATAAATAAAACATTATATGTTTGTATTATTTCATTATATTTACGTAAAGAATAAAAAATATATTGTTGTTAGAATAAAATATTTACTAAGAGATAACTGTACATAGTAGGGAAAGATGATATGTTCTGGACCCTGCTTCACTCCTAGCCCTCCACCACCATCCCCACCAGCACAAGAGTACAAATAAATCCACAATATAATACTTTATGAATAACAATACAAAAATAAAATTATTTTCCACTTGAAAAAAATAAAATTAAAAAAAAAACCGACTTTCGGTTTTTCAAAAAAATCCCGGTTTTACGGTTTCCTAAATTTTAACAGAAAACCCGGTTAACCGGGTTCGGTTGTAACCGGTTTGGATGCCCTAGTGTTGACAGGGAAGAAAGATTGCAGTTTAACCGAGACAGACAGTTTAACCGATGAACGTGGAGCAAGAAGTCAGAATTATAAAGTTTTTTGTAATTTTGATAAATTATTTGCAATGAGTATATATTATTTCAATTTTGCAATATCGTTACATCATTATACATGACAATAAATGCTAATAGCGAAGGATTATGAAAATAAAAATGATAGATAATATCTAGTGAAGATTGTGAAATATTGATGTGTGTATAATTTTTAATAAATTTTCTTTTCTAAATTGGCGTAATTAATTGCATTCCTCACTACCTTTGTAAATGCAAATGTGTTCGTTCCGATGAACAAAAGATTATATTAAATAATTAAATAAAATAAATAAATATTTTTGTTTATTTATTAAAATAATCACTTTTTCTTACAATGTTAATAAGGAATCAAAGTTTAATATGGGAAATTTATAAAAATATTTGATAATATTTATCCTTGTAGGGCAAAAGTACATCGTGGTCGATAGTCCTTTGTATACCATGTATGCAATAAATGTATTTCTTCTCTTCTCTTATCCTTGTTGTTTCGTTTTTTCTTTATTCTTTTTCATTTAGTTGTTTACTTTTAGTTTATTTCTTTCTTAAAAAAAAAGAAATAAACTAAAAAACTAAACGTTTCCAAAAATTATCCATTGCGAGCAGAAATGGTAATTTAAAAAGAATTATAGGGTCTGTCACTAGGGACTATTATATAAAATAAAAAAGGTAATACTCAGATCATACTTACACAATCGACAGTTCAAAACCAGATTCAACGAAGAAGTATCTGCAGCATTTCCGATCAATGCTGAAGTCCCACTAGGCACTGTATTGGGCCCTCTACTGTATGTGCTGTCATCATCATCATCAAGCGACCAATCGCGTCCACTGCTGGACAGTAGCTTTCTCCATCCTGGCCGATCCTGTGCTGCCTCTATCCAGTTGGTCTTTATGCTTTTGATGTTGTCGGTCCATCTGGTTGGTGGACGGCCTCTACTTCTGTATGCGTCTTGGCGCGGTCTCCACTCAAGAATCGTCGTTGTCCAGCAATTGTCCGTAAGTCGTGCCACATGACCAGCCCAGTTCCATTTTAAGGTTGTTATACGGGTAACCGCGTCCGTCACTCCGGATCTCTCCCTTAATGTTATATTTGGGATCCTGTCTCTTAGTGATACACCTAACATCGACCTCTACATTTTCCTCTGCGCGATACTTATTCTATTTGTAGTGTTCTTCATGAGGGTAAGTGTTTCAGGCGCGTATGTAAACACAGGCAACACGCACTGATTGAATACTTTTCTTTTTAGCCATATTGGAATGTCTGACTTAAAGATATTGCTCAGTACGTGCTGTACACCTCATATATCCCCGAAACACCAAATAGAACCATAGGAACATTTGCAGACGACACAGCTGCACTAACTAACGACTCAGACTCCAACATTTCCACAAAACATCTCCAAGACTACATACATCTACTGGAAAAGTGATTAAAACATGGAAAGTTAAAATCAATGAAACCAAGTCCTACCATGCAACATTCACGTTACGAAAAGATCTCTCTCCTCCAGTTTATTTAAATAATATAGAAATCCCCCAATACTAGACAGTCAAGTACCTAGGAATACATCTAGACAGCAATCTCAATTGAACCCGTCATTTCGAAAAGGGCATGAGTCCGTGAATTAAAACTTTTCAGAATAAACAAAAATATGTTTTTTGTTAAAAAAGTCATTGATGCTGAAGAAACTGAATATAGAGATTGTTAAATAAAAAACATACACGCTTTTGGGAAAATTTATTTATTAAAAAAGAACAATTTTCATCAAGATATTTTGAATTAAAATTTTTGGACTTGCCTTTTTCGAAATGACCAAAATTTTAGTTAGTTAATCATCATTTTCCAGCAAGAGAGACTCTTTTTCTAGGTTTAAAAGTATTTTCGGCAAGCTCACGATAAAGTGATATTATCTCATATCTGACAGCTGCGTTTCGTTTCACTTGAAAGGGGCATAAGTCCAGGACTCGTGCCCTTTTAATTGCCTTTTAAGTTGACTTGTGCTGTATACACATGTGCTCTTTTCGCATGGAATATGTAAAACCCTTCAATGAATAAAATGGCGTAAAAAAGTGATATTTCAAAAAAGTGTGACTCGTGCCCTTTTCGAAATGACAGGTTCAATTGTAAGAACGACTAATCACCAAAAAGAGAAAACAGATTGATCTCAGACAACTCTGCTGGCTCATCGGCAAAAACTCGAGTTTAACGCTAAGCAACAACATACTTTTAAATAAAACTATCATCAAACCTATTTGGACTTATGGCATTGAACTCTGGGGATGTGCCAACAAATTCAGTATATTGTGCCAAAATATTGTGCCAGATCATGGAAAGATGTCAAGCTAGAATATTAATATCACTTTCCAACGCTCCATGGTACGTAACAAACCACATAATCCAATAAGACCTGTAAATTACGAGAGTGAAGAAAGAAATTAAGGAGAGACGAAAAATGCATCAAGAAAAATAGAATCACACATAAATCCACTAATAAATTCGCTTCCCCAAGACCAGTTCCAGAAGACTCAAGAGACGCTGGCCAACTGACCTTTAGTGCTACTCAGAGGTCCTATCGTAGGATGGACATCTCAGCACGCCAATTCATATATCATAACATAACTTCAGCTCATATAATAAAAAATTGTATATATTCTGATTAAAAAAAACTTTTCAACAATCAGAAAATATAAATTTTTTCTCTAAGTATATGGGGAGCACGGAAGGAGCCTCCACGCGTGCATTTTCTCCTGTATATGCAGAACATGCCGGCGCTCCCTGTTAACACTGTCCCACCAGACAGTGGCCAATCCTTCCAACACCGGAATCCACCGGACACGAAAAAGTAAAGTAAGTCTATGAGTATAGCAATAAAGCTGTATTATTATTTCTAAGGTGATCAAGAATCAAAACCTACCTTAGTTTTAAATCTAGTACGTTGGATAAACGATAAACGAACAAACCGGTTTCGCACCCGAACGCGCATGTCCCGACCAAATAAACACGGTGCGTATAATCGTTGAACAGTCACACGAATTCAACTCACCGCTCTACCTCGTATTCGTCGACTTTGAGAGAGCCTTCGACACATTACATCAGCATTACATCAAAGCAAGAACTTGTAGAAGTAACCCAGGCAATCTACCAAGATAACTCCTGCAGAATATCACATGCCAACATGGTCAGCGGCCCAATACCAATCAAGTCCGGCGTGAAGCAGGGACGTCGGACTTAATTGGCATTGGCCCGCTGACCATGCTGGCATGTGAGATTCTGCAGGAGATATCTTGGTAGAGTATCTAAGTTACTGCATCCTCTCACCCCTCTTATTCCACATTGTTCTTAACACCGTACTAACTAGAACAAACCGCCTATAACGAGGCACATCCTGGAGTCTAGCTCGCTTAGAGGATTTGGACTACGCTGATGAAATCTGTTTCCTCGCGCACACTTTTGAACATGTGCAATCAACACTAGCGCCGGAGGCTGAAAAAGTCAGGCTACGAGTAAACCTAAGCAAAACCTGTCGAGGTAGTTAGTGTCAGTAGGGAAAGATGGTGTCTTCTGGACCACTTCCCCCTTTGTTGTCGATAATGATCCCCAACTTGGTAACATTTTCGACGATGTGTCCATAGAGGGTAAATGAAGATGTGTTGTCGTTGGACATTAGCTGGGAAAGATGGTATGTTCTGGACCACTTTCCCCATCTTATGGGAAAACACATGCAAAGTCTAGCTCCCCCTTCTGATGGGTAGTAATCAGGTTTTGTCAGGTAGTAATCAGGTTTTTTTATTTCCGAATAAAAGAATTAAAAATCTATTGATCGTTAATTCAATATTATTAAAAACCTGAATACTACTTAAGTAAACCTGATTACTTCATGAGGTGAAAAACCTGATTACTAGCCATAAGAAGGGGGAACTGGACTTTGCATGTATTTTCCCATAAGAAGGGGAAAAACCTTCATTCCCCGCTATGGACACACCGTCGAAAATGTTATCAAGTTGGGGAGCATTATAGACAACAGTGGAGAAACAAAAGAAGACATACAAGCACGGAATCTTAGGGCACAGTACGATTTCAACAAACTCCAAAACGTCTGGATGTCACAGATTCATGCGAAACATCCGTGTTTTCTGACCACAAGTGATCAGCAATTAGGGTTTGGGTATACCCGGTCTTTTTAGACTCGGCGAGTCCGAGTCGAGTCCGAGTCCGATTTTTCGGCTCCGGGTCCAGGTCCGGGTCTAATCTGTCTCCCAATTTTAACAAAAACACGAAAGGATTTTTAATGTTCACGCATATGGTAAAGCAAGCGATACTGAACGAACTTGCCGATTGAGTTAAGTGGGATTAAGATAAACAAGGGATTTGGAGTATGGTAAATAGGTAAATAAAACAAAACTCCACAAGAGGCTAAGAGCGGAAGGCAAATGGATGAATTCCCTTCTAAATTGTCTAAAGTTAATTCAACTTGTCCGTATTCTTCGACGTCATAGACGCTCTCGTCAGAATAATAATTTTCATCTTGGTCGCCATCAATACCATCTAGACCAGGGGTCTCCAAACTTTCCAGCCTTAGGGCCATACTGATTACTCCAGTAAGTTCCGAGGGCCAAAACCATATTATCATTGTTGCCGGTGGTAAAAAGTGAAATAGTCCACTGATGAAAAAAAAAAGTCCGAAAAAGTACGCAACGTTTAAAAAAGGCTGCAAATCGGACTAAAGTCCGCAAAACGGCAACACTGCATATTATTTTCCGGTCATTATCTGTAATTTCTAGATTAGTCGTAGAGTACGAGCCATGAGGAGTAACGTCACACGATATCTGGTGGACACAAGCGGAAATAGGTAGTACCTTCTATCGCTAACAGATGGCGCTAATAGCACGTACAGAATAATCTCGTTGGTTCGAGAAAGTTCTGGTGTCTTGCACACACTTCTAGATGGCAGTAATTGGAATATATAAGAAGGCTAGTGGCGCAACCACAAGTCAGTTCCTATGACACTGTTGTGAAATAAAATTGTGCGTACCTCCTTAAAACGGGTTTGTGCGTGTTTAAGTTTAAGACATCTTTGTAACAGTATTTTGATTTGAATTGTTGCTTTTGTGTGTGATTTAGTAGTATGGAAAAGAAGCAAAAAATTGATAGTGAATGCAGAAAATTCAAAGATCAGTGGAACATTCAGTATTTCGTAATTGGGTCCAGTAACAAGGCGCTATGTTTAATTTGCAATGAAAGCATAGCCGTTCTCAAGGAATATAACATTAAACGTCATTATGAAACAAAACATTTTCAAAATTACTCAAAATATACAGGAAGTTTGCGGACAGAAAAATTCGAAGCTATGAAGCGCGGATTTAAATCGCAGCAATCTTCATTTACAAAACTCAAAACTGAACAAGAGGCTGCAACTCGTGCCAGCTTTCGTGTGGCTCTTGAAATTGCAAAACGTGGAAAATCATTCACCGATGGAGAAATGATCAAAGAATACATAATTGCAGTAGCCGAAGAAATGTGCTCTGAAAAGGTTTTTTTTTAATTTATTAAAAACTGTCAGTATTTCAGCAAACACTGTGGCTCGAAGGGTAGAAAACATCGCTGAAAATATATCCTCTCAACTGTTCGACAAAAATGGACATGTTGAGTCGTTTTCTTTGGCCTTGGATGAGTCAACGGATGTGTCAGATACTGCTCAGGTGTTGATTTATATTCGAGGAGTAGATAAAAGCTATGAAGTGCATAAAGAACTTCTTGATATGTATAGTATTCATGGCACAACTACTGGTACAGATATTTTTAAAGGAGTTGAAATGGCCATTAATCAAAAGAACCTCCGATGGAAAACCTTGAAATGTATTACAACTGATGGAGGCAAAAACATGAGTGGGAAAGATAAAGGAGTGGTCGCTCTTGTGTCAAAGGCTGTAGAAAATGACGGTGGTTCAAAACCATTAGTCTTACGTTGTATCTTACATTGAATTGAAAAATTCACTTTGTTTTTTACCACACTTATATTATGTAAAAATATTATATAACTTATTATTCACAGTTATATAAATTTCTACACATATCACGACTCGAGTTTCGACGTTTGACGGTCATTTTCAAGTGACTTAACAAATTGATAAAGTTGAATATATACCCTTATAGTTTTGGTGGGGTGGGAGGGCGGTGTTTGTCCGAAGATGAGGACTTATCTGTTTGAGATTGGGTGAGATTAAAAAGTTGGGAAAAGATTAGGTCAGTTTGCTCGTTTAGGAGATTAACTGAGGGATTACGGGTTTTTTTGAAAATTTCTAATGACTCTAGGAGATTTAGTTTCGGGCCTTTGTTGCAATTATGCAAGATTTTTAGATTATCTATTTCTGGGAATTTATGATTGAATTCGAGACAATGGTTTGAAAAAGAACTAGTGTCTTTTTTCAGACGAAAAGCGCGAGAATGTTCTGAAAACCGTGTTGAAAAACTTCTTCCTGTCTGCCCTATGTACACGCTATTGCATTCGGAACAATGAATTTCGTATACGCCGGATTTTTTAATGTGATCGATTTTGTCTTTGGCATTAAACAATATGTTGGACAACTTAGAGGAGGGTTTAAATGCTACCTGAAGATTTTGCTTTCGAAGGACATTTGCGATGTGTTCGCTTGTTTTGCCAAAATATGTCAGGGAGATGAAAGTTTTGTCTGAATTTGAGGTTTTCGGATAAATTTGGGCCATTGCGAATTGGGTTCGTTTATTATTGATAATGTTTTGGATGAGTTTTGTTGGGAAACCATTCTCTGTAGCGATTGAAATGATGGTACTTAATTCTTTGATTCTCTTTTCTGTGGAAAGGGGGATTGAAAAGGCTCGATGTATCATTGAATGATAGGCCGCTAATTTGTGTGTTATCGGGTGAAATGATGAATACGGGATTGTAGAGTTAACATTGGTGGGTTTTCTGTATATATCAAATTCTATTTTGTTGTTTTTGTGAATCAGAGTAAGGTCTAAGAAGTTTATTTTGTTGTCTGTTTCTACCTCGATGGTGAATTTAATTTTGGGATGAACGTTGTTTATTAGGTTGAGAAATTGGTCTAATTGACGTGTTGTACCACTAAAACACGCTATTACGTCATCGACATACCTATACCAAAATGAAATATGTTTTTTGGAGAAATCTAGTTTGAAGATTTTTTCTTCGATAGTTGACATGAATAGATCGGCTAAAAGGGGACTTAATGGCGATCCCATTGCTAGACCTGATGTTTGCTGATAGTAAGTGTTATTAAATTTGAAGTAATTTTGATTAACACATGTTTCCAGGGCTTCATAAAGTTCAGATTTTATAAGATGATGACAATTAGCTTTATCAATTAAATTTTGTATGATTTCGAGACACTCTTTAGTAGGTATATTAGAAAACATACTACTGACGTCAAAAGATACGAGTTTGGAGTTTATTGGGGTTGTTATTTGTTTGAGGAGTTCCGAAAGGGCGAGTGAATTTTTTACAGAATATTTTGGGGTGAATTTGGTGTATTTTTTGAAAAGAGTATTCAGTTTAATTGCCAAAACTCTTGCTACACTGTTAATATAGGAGACAACTGGTCTAATGGGAGAATCGGGTTTGTGAGTTTTAATGAAACCATAGAGTCTGGGAGCTGTGGGATTCTGATTTATGATTTTAAATTTCTCAAATTCGGAGAACAAAGTTGTAATATTTTTCAAGAGACTTCTAATTTGAAATTGGAATTTTTGTGTAGGATCCTTTTTCAAGGGAGTTAGTTTTTCTGTTGAAATGAAAGAGTTCATTTTATTAATGTACTGTTCTCTTTCCAGGACGACTATCGAATTGGATTTATCGGCTTTTGTAAGGACTAAAGAATTGGACTCAATTTTTGTTTTTATCGATTTGATCACTGCGGAGTCTGTGGTAGAATTACGGGCGTACGATTTTATATGATCGGCTATTTTGGCTCGGGGTATAAGAGGTTCTTGCACTTTTTTTAGCGCGATTTCTGACTCTACAATTATTGTGGATTTATCGGATTTGTTATTGATGAATGGGGTGTAGTTGGGGTTTTGGGAAAGAAAAGATTGTTCAATAGGACTGAAGATAACTTTTGAGAAGTTGATGAATTTAGACACTAGATTCGGTTTTGACATTACTTTTTGAGGTTCGGACTTTTTGTTCTTTACGAGAACGGATAGTTTCTTTTTTAAATTTAAATATTTTAGGTGGTTGACCCTACTTACATTGTCACGAACAAAGTCATCAAAGATCGTGAATTCTACTGGATGTAATAATGGATGTAACAAAACCGAATCTAGTGTCTAAATTCATCAACTTCTCAAAAGTTATCTTCAGTCCTATTGAACAATCTTTTCTTTCCCAAAACCCCAACTACACCCCATTCATCAATAACAAATCCGATAAATCCACAATAATTGTAGAGTCAGAAATCGCGCTAAAAAAAGTGCAAGAACCTCTTATACCCCGAGCCAAAATAGCCGATCATATAAAATCGTACGCCCGTAATTCTACCACAGACTCCGCAGTGATCAAATCGATAAAAACAAAAATTGAGTCCAATTCTTTAGTCCTTACAAAAGCCGATAAATCCAATTCGATAGTCGTCCTGGAAAGAGAACAGTACATTAATAAAATGAACTCTTTCATTTCAACAGAAAAACTAACTCCCTTGAAAAAGGATCCTACACAAAAATTCCAATTTCAAATTAGAAGTCTCTTGAAAAATATTACAACTTTGTTCTCCGAATTTGAGAAATTTAAAATCATAAATCAGAATCTCACAGCTCCCAGACTCTATGGTTTCATTAAAACTCACAAACCCGATTCTCCCATTAGACCAGTTGTCTCCTATATTAACAGTGTAGCAAGAGTTTTGGCAATTAAACTGAATACTCTTTTCAAAAAATACACCAAATTCACCCCAAAATATTCTGTAAAAAATTCACTCGCCCTTTCGGAACTCCTCAAACAAATAACAACCCCAATAAACTCCAAACTCGTATCTTTTGACGTCAGTAGTATGTTTTCTAATATACCTACTAAAGAGTGTCTCGAAATCATACAAAATTTAATTGATAAAGCTAATTGTCATCATCTTATAAAATCTGAACTTTATGAAGCCCTGGAAACATGTGTTAATCAAAATTACTTCAAATTTAATAACACTTACTATCAGCAAACATCAGGTCTAGCAATGGGATCGCCATTAAGTCCCCTTTTAGCCGATCTATTCATGTCAACTATCGAAGAAAAAATCTTCAAACTAGATTTCTCCAAAAAACATATTTCATTTTGGTATAGGTATGTCGATGACGTAATAGCGTGTTTTAGTGGTACAACACGTCAATTAGACCAATTTCTCAACCTAATAAACAACGTTCATCCCAAAATTAAATTCACCATCGAGGTAGAAACAGACAACAAAATAAACTTCTTAGACCTTACTCTGATTCACAAAAACAACAAAATAGAATTTGATATATACAGAAAACCCACCAATGTTAACTCTACAATCCCGTATTCATCATTTCACCCGATAACACACAAATTAGCGGCCTATCATTCAATGATACATCGAGCCTTTTCAATCCCCCTTTCCACAGAAAAGAGAATCAAAGAATTAAGTACCATCATTTCAATCGCTACAGAGAATGGTTTCCCAACAAAACTCATCCAAAACATTATCAATAATAAACGAACCCAATTCGCAATGGCCCAAATTTATCCGAAAACCTCAAATTCAGACAAAACTTTCATCTCCCTGACATATTTTGGCAAAACAAGCGAACACATCGCAAATGTCCTTCGAAAGCAAAATCTTCAGGTAGCATTTAAACCCTCCTCTAAGTTGTCCAACATATTGTTTAATGCCAAAGACAAAATCGATCACATTAAAAAATCCGGCGTATACGAAATTCATTGTTCCGAATGCAATAGCGTGTACATAGGGCAGACAGGAAGAAGTTTTTCAACACGGTTTTCAGAACATTCTCGCGCTTTTCGTCTGAAAAAAGACACTAGTTCTTTTTCAAACCATTGTCTCGAATTCAATCATAAATTCCCAGAAATAGATAATCTAAAAATCTTGCATAATTGCAACAAAGGCCCGAAACTAAATCTCCTAGAGTCATTAGAAATTTTCAAAAAAACCCGTAATCCCTCAGTTAATCTCCTAAACGAGCAAACTGACCTAATCTTTTCCCAACTTTTTAATCTCACCCAATCTCAAACAGATAAGTCCTCATCTTCGGACAAACACCGCCCTCCCACCCCACCAAAACTATAAGGGTATATATTCAACTTTATCAATTTGTTAAGTCACTTGAAAATGACCGTCAAACGTCGAAACTCGAGTCGTGATATGTGTAGAAATTTATATAACTGTGAATAATAAGTTATATAATATTTTTACATAATATAAGTGTGGTAAAAAACAAAGTGAATTTTTCAATTCAATGTAAGTATGGATTACCACGTAGTAACTGTCGCAACCATCCTATTTACGTTGTATCATTCATCAACAATCTTTGTGCGGAAAATGTTTGGATATGTCTGAAGTTCTGAAACCAGTCATATCAACTGTTAATTTTATCAGATCTTTTGGGCTGAATCACCGACAATTGCGACAATTTATTGAAGGGATTGGAGAAAATGACTTACCTTATCATACTGCCGTACGTTGGCTTAGTTGTGCGAAAGTCCTTCAGCGCTTTTTTGAACTTCGAGCAGTGATCGAAATTTTTTTGAATGAAAAGCATCGCCCTCTTACTGAATTACAAAGCAACTCATGGCTGTGGAAGTTAGCATTCTATGTTGATTTGACAAAACATGTGAACGAACTGAATTTGAGATTGCAAGGAGAAAACCAGCATCTTCCTGATTTATACACTAATATCAAATCATTCCGGAAGAAATTGATACTGTTTCAATCACAACTACGAAGTAAATGTTTTTCACATTTTAAAACGTGAAATATTCAGCCACACCACTGAGACTGAGTTTCCTATCGATTTTGCAATCGAAACTTTGAGTGCTTTGAAAATAAATTTTGATACTCGTTTCTCGGACTTGATGCCATTGCGAATCAAATTTAGATTTTTCAGAATCCTTTTGATACTGACATTAAAACCCTAGCCCCGGCACTTCAAATGGAAATGATTGATCTACAGTGCAGTGATATAATTAAGAACAAATATCAAAACTCATTTTTGTTGGAATTTTATAAGAGTCTTCCACTGACACAATTTGATAATTTGCATAAATTTGCTCGTGGGCTGTTTTCTGTTTTTGGTACTACTTATTTGTGTGAGAAGACCTTCTCCAAAATGAAGTACACAAAAAATGTTTACAGATCAAAATTAACTGATGAGCATCTTAAATCTCTTTTAATAATTGGTACAAGTAAAATTAGTCCAGAACTACAAACAATTGTCAGTGGAAAATCTCAATTACATAAATCTCATTAGTATTGCATATGTCATTATGCTTGTTATAAGTTATGTTTTTATTTAAAATGTATAAAATGTTAGTTGGATTCATTTCAATAATTTGTTAGTTATTATATACTGAAGTTAAATTTTCTGCATATTATACATGTCTTTACTCATTACAATTCTGTGTTTCTTTATCCAACTATCACAAAAACAATAACAATAAGCCTACAACAATGTTATGAGTAGTTAGCCCATGACCATATCAATGTAGACATCATATTAATAATTATTCAACATAAAATTAGAATACTTCAGTAAACTAAATTTAATATGCTATATATGTTCTCTAAAAGGAGTTTTCAAGTATGCCTTCTCTCCGCGGGCCGGACTAAATCTGTCCGCGGGCCGGATGTGGCCCTCGGGCCGTAGTTTGGAGACCCCTGATCTAGACCATGGTCATCTTCATCTTGCAAGCCGGTAATATTTTTCTTTTTATATACTACATCACAAACAGATAAGTGTATAGTGTGATTCAAACAGAAATTATAAAGACTAGAAGATTCTCGTCCAAATCTCATCATTACACTTGCACCGTCGCCGATTGAACCAACTATATGTTTTAAATTTTATATTAAATGTGTTTAGGTGTTGTTCTACTTTTTCGACTAATTGTATAGCACATGAGTTAAAAATTCTCAATAAACCAAGATTATAATTTCAGAGCCAATTCCATGCAAATTGATATTTAGATATGTTCGAATTTTCATACTCGCCCGTTCATCAAGTATACTAGACGATGCCAAACATTCAAGACCCGAGACTCGTCGAGTCTTAGATCGGGTATCGGGTATTTACCCTTGGACTCGTCGAGTCCGGGTCCGGGTACTCAGACAAGAAAAACCCTATCAGCAATGTCAACTTATCGCAGAAAACAAAGCAGGCACCCTTAGCACGTACTATAACAAGGAAAAAATGGAGATGGCTGGACCACATCCTACGCATTGCTTATCAAATATTGCAAGGGTTGCAAATGAATGGAACTCTCCGGGAAGGCGCAGTAAAGGGCAACTCAAAATTACATGTTGACGCACAGTGCTGAGCGAAGCAAAATTAATCGGGAAAATCTGGGGTGAGATATTATTATACATAATGTTATCTAATTTTAATTTAATTAGGAATCTTGAAAAATAAATTTGAAAATATTACAAATTATAAATTAACTTTTTTTAAATCAAATTAGACTCGTTATTTCCTCAAGTATGATGAAGATAATTTTTCAAGATATTAGAAACATAAAACATGTTACATTTCCTTTCACTATTCACAATAATTCATCTAGATATTAAAATCCTTGCAATCTAGAACGCGATTAAAATATCTCTAAAAATAAACAATTTACATCAAGCAAATCTCATTTCCTTCATTACATCCAACTCATCGACGCGTAAAATATATTATTCCAATTAAACACAAGTTTTACAATTTCCAATCTCTTTCCAATCGACTTTCAACCAACGCTCCACAAAATAATTCAACAAATTTCTAAAACAAAGCGTCCATTTTTCCACAATTGCCATATGGTAATTCCATTTACGACAGGTTAATTCCATGGGAACTACATAAAAAATGTTTCAAGAATTCCAGACTAAATATGCAAAGTATAACAGATGGTTATAAGAGAAAAAAATCTGTTTTTATTAACTACTTTTTTATTATTAATTTTATAATATTGCTAGAGAAACAAGATTAGACAAATAACAATAATAATTAATTAATCCACAGACAAGACTAGACATATCTGTAATGTGTCCAGTCTTTTCTAGTGTCAAGTATGACCAGGCAAACATGCAAGACTGGGCAAGAATACAAGACTAGCCAGACAAAACTTTGTTGCAATGCTAGAGAGACAAGTCTGGACAAACAAAAATGAACTGTAAAGGCAAGATTAAACCAAATAGAAATAATTATACCAGACTAAAACAAAATTAGATCAAGATTAGATATATAATAATAATAATGTAATGTAATAAATAAATAATCTTTTCTAGTCTAGACTAGTCAAGACTGGGAAGAATACAAGACTAGCCAGTCAAAACTTTATAATAATGCTAGAGAGACAAGATTAGACAAACAAGTATGAACTTGAAAGACAAGATTAAACCAAATGGGAATAACTATACCAGCCTAAACAAACAGAATTTGATTTGAAGATGAGGTATATAATAATAATGTAATGTAATGTAATAATGAAACATCCACAGATAAGAGTAGAGAGACTAGGCAGATTTCTAATCTGTCTAGTCTTTAGAAGTCTAGTCTCTAGACTAGGCAAGCAGATAAGACTAGGCAAGAATACAAGACTAGTCAGACAAAACTTTATTATAATGCTAGAGAGACAAGATTGAGGCGGTGCTTATCTAGTAGTCAAGGTCTCGAATAAGTCCCAGGTTCAAATCCCGGGGGTACGAGTAAGGAAATAAGCTGTGCATGGCTCGGACAAGGCAATCACGGTAATCTGCCAAGAAAAAAACAAACCTCTCTTAAAAATAGTGGCTCCCACCCACGTTAAAAACTGTAAGGGATACTTGTGTCTAAGATCTAGCCATACAGCAAGCATTAAGAATTCTTAAGAAGTGTAGTCTTTTCTAGACTCTAGAATGACCAGGCAAACAGGCAAGAATACAAGACTAGCCAGACAAAACTTTATTATAAGGCTAGAGAGACAAAGTTGAGGAGGTGGTGGCTCTGTAGTAGTCAAGGTGTCGGATTAAGTCATAGGTCGGGTAGTAGGGTAGGAGTATTTCGTAGGGCACGAAATAAGCGACCGTCCTCCTGTGCATAGCTCTGGCAAAGTCATCACAGTTATCTGCAAAAAAAAAACGTATGCGGGCATTTTTGGAACGAAGTTCCTTTAGAGAACTGGAGTGTTCCTGAGGGCTCTGATTTTCAGGGTAGTCTTCAGACTGAAGATTTGTTCGGTACAGGAGCGACCAGGGCGGAAGCCTGCCTGGTATTCGCCGATCTTGTGCTCCAGCTGTGACTTATTATTCAGCTGTGACGTATTAGTGAGATGCTCCTCATTTGTTTACAAATGTTAGGTCGCCTTTTTTGTGCAGAGGGTGGATCATTGCACATTTCCAGTCGTCTGGTAATTTTTCTGATGTTCATATGTCTGTGATGATCTGTGTAGATAGTTCTCCAAGTGAGTTCGATCCGAAGTAATTAAGTAGTTCGGCCACTAGGCCGCCTTCACCAGATGTCCTGTTGTTTTTGAGTCTGAGGATGTGCCTGTGAACTTGTGTGGGGGTGGTGAGTCTGTGTGTCTATCGGTAGGTTCTTTGTCTGGGAATCTTTATGTGGGTTCTGGGCAGTTGAGAAGTTCTGCACGCGTTCGGGAGCACGCACTATTGAAATATACACTGAGAGAAAGAGAAGGCGTATAACGTAACACGGCGACTAACTCAACGCGGTGTATAACGTTTTCTGCCGAATCACTCATACCGAGACCTCTCTAAAGGAACATCATTTCAAAAAAACTCCCATAAAAACAGTGGCTGTAAACCCACGTTAAAAACGGTAAGGGTTCCCTATACTTGTGCATAAGATCTAGACACCGAGAACAAGAGTAGGCAGGGGGACGAGGTCCGAGTCTACTAGGACTTGTAGCACTACAGGAAAAAAAGAGGCAAGATTAGACAAACAAGAATGAACTGCAAAGACAAGGTTAAACCGAATGGGAATAGCCATTCCAGAGTAAACAAACAGAATAAGGTAAAGATTATAAATATAATAATAATGTAATATAATAATTAATGAACGCACAGGCACGACTAGAATAACTAGACAGATCTTGAATCTGTCTAGTTTTTAGAGGTCTAGTCTTTTCTAATCTCTAGAATGATTAGGCAAGCAGGCAAGATTGCAAGACTAGCCAGGTCAAAATTGGATATATAATTCTAATGTAATGTAATAATTAATGAATCCACAGACAAGACTTAAAAGACTAGACAGATCTCTAATCTGTCTAGTTTTCAGAAGTCTAGTCTTTTCTAGTCTCTAGAATGATTAGGCAAGCTGGTTAGACTAGGCAAGAATACAAGACTAGCCAGACAAAACTAGAGAGAAAAGATTAGACAAGAAAGAATGAACTGTACAAATAAACAAAATTAGATAAAGATGAGATATATAATATTAATGTAATGTAATAATTAATTAATCCACAGACAAGACTAGTTAGATTAGAGTAGAATGACTAGGCAAACAGGCAAGACTTAACCAGAATAAAAAAGTAGACATGTAAGGCAATAGACAAACTATTGACTAAAAAAATAAGTTTTATAGACAAACAAGACTAGAATAACCAGGTAAACAAACAAGACTAGTCAAAAATACATCTTTAGTCAGAAAAAAAAACAAGACAAGATCAATTCTAGGTAAACGAGACAGCTGAGGCTAAATGTTAGATAGGTAGGAGACTAAACGAACAAGACTTGATATATAAACTAGTTCTAAATAGACTTCCATCTTATATATGGAGAAGAGGATAAGTTGAATTAAAGAGATAAGACTGTTGTATAAATAGATAGATATAATTACAATTATTAACATTGTAGTTTTAGAAAACAAAGAAAGTTTCTAATTAAGCAGATTGAAATTCATAGATAAGTGAAACAATTATTTACAAGAGAAGAGAAATTTGCAAAATTTGTAAGATTACATTTTGTTTAAATATTCTTAGTAATTCGGTATGTTCTATATTTTTTGTGTCTGTCTATATTCATTCAATTGTATTTATCCAGTTCAATTCGCACATTTAAATATTGCTTTATTTTCTTTTTGTTTGTTCTGAGGCCAGACTGAAAAATAATGTAATAAATTTTAATTATTTTCTTCTTAATTACCTTCTTGACTGCTTTAATTTTTGGGAATAATGATGGAAATTGCACGCGAATAATTTTATTGTAGACTTTTTACAGTAATGTAAATAATGAGTAACAATAAATCAAAATAAATAAAAAGTCTTGAGTATTCATTAAAAACATATTATTTGGTCGGTAGCCTCTTGGAACATTGTCATGTTATAAATATTTATATTATATGTAATAAATATTATTATTGTTAATATTCTATTTAGTTTTGGTTATGGTGGAAATTTCTTGCGATTTTTTTTGTAATTTGCCGCACTTTTAGAGCCGAATTATACGTCAGAAAAATTACTTTTTATTACTCATGTATTAAAACTACTATCTTGGCGCACGTTTTTCAGTACGAGAAATGCAACTTTTGGTTGTATTACCGGACGCAAATATTCAATATAGCTAGGTTACATAAAAACAAACAATTAAATAAATAAAATAAACATAATCACGACCTCTATATTAAAAAAGTGACGGAAAAGTGACAGAATTTTTTTTCATTACAAAATAAAATAAAAAATTAAAATTAAAGAAAACATTTTAAAATGAGTGTAAATTCTATGGTTATGCGGGAGACCGAGGAGAGTTCTTATGAAGAATCCACACCACTGGAGACAATTGGAAAAGCAAACTCCTCATTTTTTATTCTATTTTTTTTTATAGCACCTGGATCCCAAACTTGTAATATACATCCCCTTGCATGATTAATAAGAAAATATTGTTTGCAATACGGGTGGTATTGTCAATTGCCCTCTCGAGCAAATGTGCGTCACTTCGTTCGTGCGCCCAATTTCGCTGTCATGTCCAATTAACAACCTACGTTACGCCCTAGTTACAAAATCTACTGTTCACTAATTATTTTGTTATTGGTTATGGGATATAATATCCCATTCCAAATAACAAAATAAATAATGAATATTAGGGATGATAAGAACCAACATTTATTTTCAGTTCGTCTGTGTTTTTCTTTTAGTAACACAAGTTCTTGCCACACCATAGTAACAACAAACAGAAATAATAAAACTCCATTTGATTTACATTGGACTTTTACGCACGATTTGGATACTTTTACACATGATTATAATAATGGCATCCTTCACCTACAATAATTTACTATTTAATGTGTTCATTTTGGTGTGCGAGTAGATAAAATAATAATATGACTATTAGACACACAAACAGTAATTGTAAGACATTATTGCAAAAGAAATCAACAGGTTATGTGTTATCAGGGGCGCGTTTACATTACTTGGCCCTAGGCGCAAGGTGACTATGTGGCCCTAGTCTAGGGAGTCCCAATTCTCAATATGCGAGATTATAGTAAAACCACATTAAAAAATATCAATTAGGTACGTAAGAGTATTTATGTTACGTGTATCGTACAAAGTTTTACCTACAATATAAATTAATAATTTACTTAGATTTATAAAAAAAGTAAAAATTTGATAAATGTCAAGCATGACTTTTAATAAATTAATCAATGAAACGTAAACATTTCAATCGCGAATTGTCATGATTTTTTTTCTATTTTGCGTCTGTAATGGACTCATAACAGCACTCATATGCGTGCGGTTATGGCTCGCCGAGTGCTGTTATGAGTTATTTTTTTCAAGGTTGGCACTGAAATTCAGAGCTGTCAGTGTCAAATTTTCGACGAGATAGTTTTGAGGTTAGTGATGTGTGGAAATCGCGAATACACAAATTTAATTAATTAATTGTAATAAACGATATAACACATGTGTAATTCAAATTCTGTCCATCAATGGTACTATCATTAAAAACGTTACATTGGATGTTTCTTGTCCATTAGAAAACTCCTTGCTACGCTTGTCGTTTTCTAAACTTAGAAACGACGTGGTGGAAGGGACAAGAACTATATTCTTTGGGTTTGAATCCTCTGTAAGATTCTGTGGTGTCCTTTAGTAAAAACATGTCATGCGACAAATTTTCAATAGCAATTCAAAAAATAACAACAATGCAATTATACTTCTTTAGTTTTTTTCTGAATATTTTTTCCACTATTAACCACCGTAAGGTGCCAATTTATTCACCACACTTTGTTAAATTTTGCGGCTTATTGTCGTCAACCGCCAAAAGTTGGTTTGACCTTGCTTAGTTGGAAGTTTGTGGCCCCCTAAAATAGGACGCCCTAGGCGCGCGCCTAGTGCGCTTATGCCTAAAAGCGCCGCTGGTAGTTATGTTATATAAATTATAAAGCAACCTTTCTGCATTTTTGTGCTGTAAATGCCTTTATTTGCTCATCAGAATCACATTGGTTCATCAAGTGCTTTGTTAAATCACAATTTGTGAAAAAACTGATAAATAATTTAGTCTCTAGTTTTACGTTATTGTCCTTTATTTGTTTTCTATATAGGACAACCTGTAGAAAAAAAGCCAACCCTTATGCTATATTTTTTTTTTTATTTCAGATTTTTTTTCATTCACAATATTGTCCATTGTCTTCAATGGTGGTTGTGGTTGTGGTTGCCCAAAAAGCCCTTATATAGTTGCGCTTCTGCTTGCTCTACGAAATTCTCTAAAGAGTGTGTTTCTTAATTTTTTTTTTCTTACAGATCTGAATGCGAAAATTCTGTTAAAATATTGGTTTTCTCTCATCAATCCACAAAATAGTTATTTATTATTCAAGCGGATAAAATTAAGCTTTATCAAGCAGATTGTTTAAAATTCGCGAGTTAAACCTTAATTTTATCCACAACAACATACAAGCGAAGTCATCATTTAGGGTTAGGTTTACGGAGCCCGTAAGTGAGTTATTCTTATGCGTTGCCAGGGATACTTTTATTTCAGTGGTGAAATAAAATTTTTATTTCACTCGTGAATAAACCACTGTCTCATTGATCCGTATCGAAGGAATTAAACATGACTTTATAAGGCAAAATTGAATGAAATATTATGAGAAATATTTCACATTGAGGATTGTCATCTCGAGAAATTTCGATAATTTTGTCAAATGATACCCAAAGATTTCCTTTAAAATTTAATTTATTTTTCTTATGAATCAAGAAGTTTCGGTCTCTCGGTTTGAATTTATTTGGTTCCAATATAACTTAACCCTCTTCTTCTTCTTAATGGCACTACAACCGATTGCCGGTCTGGGCCTCCTTCAGCATGTTTCTCCAAGCGGACCTATCACTCGCCAACGTTCTCCAGTCCCGTACTTGAAGTTTTTGTAGGTCAGTTGTTACCGCATCCTTCCATCTCCCTCTTGGCCTTCCGGCCCTTCTCCTTCCCTCTGGTTGGCCATTGAACAACTTTTTCGGAACCCTATGATCACCCATTCTCTGCATGTGTCCGAGCCATCTCAATCTTGCCACCTTGATGAAACTCACAATATCTGGTTGATTGTAGAGCTGATATAGTTCGTGATTATATCTTCGGCGCCAGATTCCTCGTTCTTGGGTCGCTCCAAATATTGCACGTAGCATTCTTCTCTCAAATACACTTAAAGCCTTCGCTCTGTGTTAAGCTCCATGCTTCTGCAGCATAGGTTACCACCGGTCTTATCAGTGACCTGTACAGTGTGCACTTATGCTTGGGGTGGATTGTTTTGGACCTAAAAAGTTTAAGTAGTCCATAATAGCACCTGTTACCAAGAGTTATCCGCCTTCTAATCTCCTCGCCCATCTGGTTTACGCTGTTCAGTTGCGAGCCCAAGTACACAAATGTATCTACTGTGTCAAAGTGCTTTCCGTCTAGTTCTAGCGTTGGTCCTACCTTCCGATGAGTTTCGTTAGCCACCATGTATTTCGATTTGTTTACGTTGACAGTGAGTCCTAGGTTACTTGCTTCCTTCTCCAGCAGCGAGTAAGTAGTTTTGGTCGCCTGTTCGCTTCTGCAAATTATATCAATGTCGTCTGCGTAAGCCAATAGTTGTGTTGACTTAAAGTACACAGTGCCGTTAGTATCCACTCCACAACTCCTAACGGCCTTTTCTAGTACGATGTTAAACAGTAAAGTTGCCAGTGGGTCTCCCTGTCGTAGTCCTTCCTCTGTTATAAAAGTCTCAGACAACTTGTTTCGTATTCTTACTACAGACGATACTTCAGACAGTGTTACTCTGGTTAGGGCTGTCAGTTTTTCAGGGAATCCGAAACTTGTCATTATCCCCCACAGTTTGTGTCTTATAACGCTGTCGTATGCTGCTCTGAAGTCCACGAATAGATGGTGTGCCGTGATATTGAACTCATTACATTTCTCCAGGATCTGCCTAATGCCAAACAGTTGGTCTGTGGTTGACCTGTTTGTGCGGAAACCGCACTGGTATTCCCCGATATTCTCTTCTGCGTATGGTAGTAAGCGACGGTACAACACATTAGCGAATACCTTGTATGCAATGTTTAGCAGCGTTATCCCCCTGTAGTTAGAACAATCTAACTTATCACCTTTCTTGTACAATGGGCATATTATCCCTAGCTTCCATTCATCCGGTAGCTTTTCCGTTCTCCATATGTTTAATATGAGATCATGCATGCACGATATTAGGGCTCTACCTCCATACTTCAACAATTCTCCTGGAATGCCATCTGCACCTGGCGCCTTATTGTTCTTGATCCTGCGCACTGCAGTCTCTACTTCTTCTAAGGTGGGTTCCTCCACTTGCTCAGTCCCTAATATTGATGTTGATGTTGGCGTTATACTTTCCTCTTGGACTACGCGAGTGTCCTGGTTGAGCAGGTCCCTGAAGTACTGAGCCCACCTCTTGATACACTTTTCTGTGTGTCCGATTACTCTGCCGTCCTTACACTTACATAGAAGTGGCAGCTGTTTGTAGCCAAGTCTCGCATTTCTGACCTTTTGATAGAGTCCCCGAGTTTCGTTGGCATTACTCATTCTTTCTATTTCCGCGAAATCTTCTTCATCTTTTTCAGATTTCTTTCTTCGGAAGAGTTTTTTCTCAACTTTCCGTTTGTTTCGATAATCCTCTACATTCACTCAAGTGTATGTACAACTTAACCTAACCATAACCTAATCTAGATTAAATCTAGGTTAAGTTAGATTAAAACGACCAAATAGTGTTCTCGTCACTGTGCGTTTTTTACTAGTTAGCATTTTTTGACACGGAGGCGCCGAACATTCTAACCTCATTGTTTTAGTGATTTGAAGTATTTTTTCTGTCAAAATTACAATTTTTCAATATTAATGGTAAGAAAAAATTATTTTTATGTAGATTCAACAGTATATTTACATGCTTCGTAGATAAAATTTGTGATACTCGTGTGTGAAAAGCTTTTGTACACACACTTGTATCACAAACTACTATTATTGTTCTATTTTCCTAAAACTGAAACCTTGAATATCAAGTGTAGTCTGCACACTCAGACTAGATATCTGAAAGTCTAGTCTAGATTAAAGTGACCACCGTTCCGATTTTGGAGGGACAGTCCCGCTTTTTGGAGGACAGTCCCGCGTCCCGATGATTTTAAAAAATGTCCCGCTTTTTATAAAAGATCTTTTCTTTTTTTTAAATTCCTTATTTTAAATGTACTGTAATATATAATATAAGATTTCCACATATTCCTATAAAATCCCTTTTTTTAATGTCACCCAACGAAGTTTTTTCATTCTTCAAGATATTCCAAGCAGTTATTATAAAAATTTCTGACTTCTTTCAGAAAATCTGGTCGTTTTGCCATTAAAAATTTGCCCTTGTTCTGAAAGTTTCATTGGGTCACATTAAAAAAGGAGATTTTATGGGACTATGTGTAAAAATCTTTTGAATATATTAGTAACCATTTTTCATAATATTTGCGAAAATGATGTTTTTTTATGTTATTGGCAAAAGATACGTCGCTGATGAAAAAAGAATTAAAAGAAAGAATTAAATGTTGGTGGTCTTCAAATGTGGAACAAATTCTTGTCTCAAATTCAAGTCTCAACAAAGTCCCTTCCAGGAACAAATACAGCAACAAAAAGTGTTTTTCCTAGTATCAATAAAATATGGACAACTAAAAAAACGCAGTTGAACATTAAAATCTATATTAAGCGTAAAAAATAATTTGAGCAATTCATTTGAAAAATTTCACTACATTTTAATAAATGATCCGAGTATTCACTGGGATAAAAAATTTGATCGTGAAAGAAAAACCTAATATTTTTTTTAAATTTAAAATTTAAATTAATTCAAAATATTGAAATTATTGCTTTTTACAAATATTTTTAGAGTTACCAATAATTAATAATAAATAAATTTTTGTATATTTATAGACAAGTATATGAATGTATACAATAATTGTAGTTAATGATACAAGTGTGTGAAGAAGGGCTTTTGTCCATGAGTGCACAAAAGCCTTAAGTACGCCATACACACTTCGGTCTACCGGATAGGTTTGCTGTGCAGGTTTGCCTGGGCAGGTCAACCGCACGTCGTTAGCGTGTATGGGGACGTTCCGGTGTACCGGAGCGGTCTTCTGTTCTTTTTGCGATGACATCGATTGGAACGGTGACTCAAAATCATATCTAAGCCCAACAACTTATATAACAATACATTCAAAACCACTACATCCCACACTAGAAACAACTGACGTGACCTGCAAAGGTCCACCGTCGAAAGAATTCATTTTTAATCTTGCTCGGGCCGCCTGCGCAGGTTCAAAAAACTGCACAGGTCTATTCCCACACACGCTCCGATCTACCTGTGCAGGCAAACCTGCATAGATGGATGTTGTGTGTATGGCCAGCATTACACACACGTGTGTCATACATTATTTTATCTACGAAGCATGTTAAAATACTGTTGGATCTACAAAGAAATAAGGTTAGAATGTTCAGCGCCTCCGTTGAAAAAATTGCTAACTAGTAAAAACGATGGTAAAAACAGTGATGGTAACACTATTTGGTCGTTGTCCATATAATAGGTTAACCTAGATCTAATCTAGATTAGGTTATGGTTGGGTTAAGTTATGTTATTTAAATGTTTCTATATCTTTTTTTCTATATATTTTCCATCTAGTTTTATTGCTATGTTTTGTAATTTGGTTTTGGCGGCGTTTATTTTCAATTTTTTTTTTAATTAACTTTAAAATCTATAATTGTCATACATTATTTTATCGTGAATCCAAACTGAGAGGCCAAAAACTCTTGATTCCAAATAAGAAAAATTAAAACATTTATTGTTCAGTGACACAAGTTGTAGTCATAGTAACAACAAACATAAATCGTTTAATAATGAAACTCCAATTGATTTACATTGTACTTTTACACACGATTTGGATACTTTTACACACGATTATAAAAATGGCATTCTTCACATATAATAATGTATTAATGTGTTCATTTTCGCGTGTTAGTAGATAAAATATATTTTTTGAATTATTGGTCTACTTTCATAACTAAATTATAATTCCCATTTCTTTCCATTTGTCCCGCCTTGCCTCAATGAAAATGTGGTCACTTTAGTCTAGATGAAACTTTGAAGACCAAGACTATTCTACATATTCAGACTAGATTGCCAAAACTGCAATCTAAATGAAACATTGAAGACGAAGTCCAGTCTACACACTCAAATTAGATTATTAAAAGTCTAGTTTAGATGAAGACTAAGTCTATTCGACACACGAGTCTAAATAAAACTTGGAAAAACAAGTGTGGTCTACAAGTCCAGATTATTTTATTAAAAGTCTAGACTAGATGTAACCTTAAAGACCAAGTCTAGTCTACACAGTCAGACATGATTATTAAAGTGTATTCTACATATTCATACTAGATTATCAAAAGTCCAATCTAAATGAAACATTGAAGACGAAGTCCAGTCTATAGACTCGGATTAGATTATTAAAAGTCTAGTCTAGATGAAATCTTGAAGATCAATTATAGTATATACACTCAGACTAGATTATGAAAAATTTAGTCTAGATGAAACTTTCAGGATGAAGTCTAGTCTACACAATCAGACTAAATTATCAAAAGCCTATTCTGGATAAAACCTTCAAGAATAGGTCTAGTGTACACACTTAGATTAAATTATTGACAGTATAGTCTCGATGTAATCTTGAAGACCAATCTTGAAGACCCAACTTCTCTAAGTCGAATTGCCATAGTTCATGAAAAAAAATTCGAATTATAGAAAATTGGAGTTATAGAAATACATCACTATAAAATGAGTAAAATACACTATTCACAATTTATTCAAAGTAAATACATATGTACAATATACATATGTTTATTAACAAAAAACAAAAAAGAAATAGGTATACATTATTAATATGATATTATATAATTATAATTAATTCAAAATAATTTTAATTAATATACCTTGTGGGTGATCTTCGATTATATAGTCTCTTTTTGGTTTACCGATTCTCGGGAGAATAATATCCTGTCGTAATCTTCCTAAAATACACCCGCTGGTAAATTCTTAGTTTTGCCTTGCTGATCATAAAATGTGAAAAATTAAATGTTTGGTAATCTGCCCGAGGATACACTATCGACGGTTTTTGGTAGGCAATATCTGGCATCATAAATTTTTGAAAATACGCGGCGGTTAAAAAATTGGAGTTATAGAGATTATTTTGTATGTAAAATTTAACCATTGTACAAATTTTTACTACGAGTTATGGAAAAATTCGAGTTAAGGAAAATTCGACTTACGGAAGTTAATTTATATGCAAAATGCTATCTAAACGTATGACTTTCTAAAAATATTCGAGTTAGGTTTTTTTAGATTAGTTTTTTTAGTTAGAAAAATAGGAGTTACAGAAGTTCGAGTTATGGAAGTTCGATTGTAGTTGATTAATTAGGCAGGCACCCAATAAGTATTAGACCAGGGCCCAAGAAACTGACGCTCTGGTCCTGAGGGTCTGATTTGCTTGACGTGAAAACTGGTTAAAATTTAAACGAACGGGCAGTTGCCAAATAAAATGTGATAATAATTATTTTTTGTCGCAATTTATTTGCTAAACTTATTTTTATAAAATATGTGAGTACGTAATTATTACGTTAATCAGTTAGGCTTTTATGATTTTTGAATTACGTACTTTATTTGCAATGTTTATAACGGCTTTTTTGGTTTTAATTAAATTAATTGCATTGTTAAACTTTCTTTTTTTTAATTTTGGTAATTAATATTCCAAAAAATGAATTTATTTCATATCCTCTGAGCATTTGTGGTTGTAATCTCGAGAAATTTTCAAACAGATTTGGACAATTTTGATGCGAAATAATGCAAAGATTTCCTTTAATCACATATTAAAAAAACTCTGTAATTATTAATTAGGGCATTAACTAAACAGATTGAACTTAAAGAGAGCCTGGTTATCGGCGATAGTGTTTCGAACCCAGAAGATAATAAAAAGAAATAATCTACAAGGATTCGCGCTCAAACATAAAAACTATAGATAAACAACAAGAACCCCAAAACAAAAATAATACCATTAGGGACAACAGGGACAACGTGGACCCAAATACAGAACTTATACACACCGAAAACCAAGGGTTCGTCGAACCTAGAAGAAGGAGAAGACACGAGACACGAGAAGACAGATATTAACACTGCTTTTGTAGGAAGTTGAGGCCAAGAAAATATACATTGGCTATACATTGCTAGGGCAAGGGACCATGTCACAGACGACATAGTACGTAAATATCTCTCACAAAAAAACTGTTCATGATGATTCAGGTTTCATAGTTGAAAATATCATACCAAAAGTAAAGAAGCCTAACAATAATAGTTTCATAAAGTGTTTCATGTCGGAGTGGATCTCTCTCTGAAAGATCTCTGAAGTATATAGCTCTGATTGCTGGCCGGAAGGGATTTTGCACGAGAGGCTGATTTTCAGCCGCTTAGATAGAAACCGGCAGGCAAATTTTACACGGGCAATCACTCATCCAAGAGTAAGATAAAGAAACAGGAGTTCAAGTACAATCACAATAACAAAAATACCAGTACACGGGTCGGACTGATAAACATATACAGTCAGTCATTAGGAAACTCCGCAGACAAAATGGAGTATATGTTAAGCAAAAATAACGAATGCCAACTCCTAGTTGTGACCGAGTACTGGAAAAGAATAAATCGAAATAATTAAAATTAACAGCTTACAACTAGCCTCATATTTCTGCCAATTCAAAAGATAATTGCAAAATAAAAATCGCAAACAAATCTTGTCTAGCAAGTCTCAGAGCAAACTGAAGGGGGAAATTATGGTTAGCATTTTGGTTTTTACATGTCAGATTTAGTTCATTTACTTAATTACGGGTTTTCAACAATTTTTTACCATTTTTCCTGAAAAAAAAGGCCGATTTGAATTTTTTCAAGTTTCCTCTCAACCCGGAACTCACAACATAATAATTTTCATCGCTTAACAAGACGAATAAATCGATGTTAAAATTTGAAGGAAAAACTTTTACTATTGATACTACATTATAGATAATCATATAAAGTTAATAAAGTCGGAACACAGCCTGAATATATAAATATATTCAACCTTTCCGGAGATCTATAATATTTCTATATTTCTTTTTAGGACTACCGCAACAAATCTCATGTGAAATTTGCCAGTTATTTACTTGCTTTCAGTCCACCTTCGTGGCACTCAACAAAAACCAGAAAAATAACATTGTTTTTTAAGTCTGGAAAATTTCACATGAGATTTGTTTTGATAATCCTAAAAAGACTTAGTAATATTATAGAGCCCCGGAAAGGTTAATTTTATTAATTTATTTTATTAATGATTATCTAGAATGAATATCTAGAAGTTAAAACAATAACTTAGCTAAGTTAATGTCTCTCTCACAAAATGTCAAATTAAAAATATCTATCCCCTAGTCATGGGTGGGTTTCAATTAAGTGTAAAAGCAAAGTTGCACTGATAAGAGATATATCTCGAAACGCGTCTGCAGATGGCGATTACTTAAGTTAACGGAAAGACATGATCCTAAAAAACAATGTTATTTCTCTGGTTTTTATTGGGTGCCACTGTAGGTGGACTGAAAACTAGTAAATAACATGCAAATTTCACATGAGATTTGTTTTGGTAGTCCTAAAAAGACTCAGTAATATTATAGAGCTCCGGAAAGGTTGAATATATTTATATAATCAGGCTGTGTCCCGGAAAAACTTTTGTATTGCAACAGGAAAATTTTGTATTTAAATGTTCGCTCCTAATTTCAGGACGATATCTCAAAAATGGTTACAAATATTGGAAAACCGATTGCGTAAAAGTTTTCAGTAAGCTATTTAGAGATTTTGAGCTTATTGCGAAAAATTTCATATTTTTTCCGATTGTTACGTGAATAAAAATTATTTGCAATTATTCTAAAGATTTTTAAAATTTCGATCGATTTCGAAAATTTCCGACCAACGAAATTTTCAATTTTCACTCTCTTCAAACTATTTCGATATTTTTATTAACTATAAATGCAAATTTAATATTATAATATAGACAAAATATGTCGAATCACAGTTTTGAAAGATCACTCAAGACGAAAGCAAGTTTTATTAAAGTTTTTTATGAAAATCAATTTTGAATCTTTAATATTTGCTAATATTTTGTCTTGTTAATTTTTCAAATCTTAATTGACATTCTCAGTTGACATAAGAAACATTTTCCTTTACCTAAACTAAACAATAAAATCTCTTTAAAACGTATTTTCAACGAGCCATCAACACATTAAAAGCAAAACATCAATAAAACAAATTACCTTTTATTTCTTAACCATTTTAAAACCACAATCCTAAAAGTTCCCACAAATTAGTCCAAAACAAATATAAATAGAAAACACAGCAGTTTTTCTCTCAAACAAAAATCCCGCACAACAATTTTCCAGTTGCCGTTTTTTTTCCACCCCGGCGATTACGCTGAAGAGGCCGCACAGACACAGACACACAAAATAGACGTCCTATTATGCCTTCCACCTGTCCAACACAGTATTGTTTGCTGGTTACCGTAGAAATGAAGTAATTCGCGTCTGACTGCGTGCACCTGTTTCGTGTGCACACACCGTGTATACAGAAAGAAAGAGGAAGAAGAACTTTCCTTCTATATCAATCCCACAACAACACATTTAATAGCAAAAAGGAAATGAACGCTTCGAGACGGTGAAACGGACATCTTTTAGAAATAATTGGAATTGACGGTGGTTTAGTGCTCTTGACTTAATGAAATGACGGTGATTTAGTGCCCTTGACTACAAGAACAAACAAATTTTGTTGATGTAGAATATAGTGGAATATACACAAGTCTTCAGTATCTATATTCTTACTGCATAGTTCCAATTTGATTCTACTGACAACTCCTAAATTTAGCCCAACCATATCTGGAAATTCCACTATCGGTAGAGATTCCACTAAGTTTCTCTCAAGTCTAGTCTACACAATCAGACTAGATTATTAAAAGTATCCATATACAGCCTTAAGGAACAAGTCTAGTCTACATAGTCAGATTATATTATTTAAAGTCTAGTCTAGATGAAATATTTAACAATAAGACCAAGTCTATTCACACAGACTAGATTATCAAAGTCTAGTCTAGATGAAACCTTGAAGACTAAGTCTAGCATACACACTAGTCTAAATAAAACAATTATAGTCTGCACGTCCAGATTAGTTTATGAAAAGTCTACCCTAGATGTAACCTTGAAGACCAAGTCTAGTCTACACAATCAAATATGATTATTAAAAGTCTAGTCTAGATGAAACCTTGAAAATCAAGTCTAGTCTGCACACTCACACTAGATAACTGAAAGTCTAGTCTAGATGAAACTTTAAAGACAAAGTCTGTTCTAGATATTCAGACTAGATTGTCAAAACTTCAATCTAAATGAAACATTGAAAACGAAGTCCCGTCTGCACAATCAAATTTGATTATTAAAAGTCTAGTCTAGATGAAACCTTGAGGACTAAGTCTATTCGACGCGCTAGTCTAAATAAAACTGGTCTGGTCTACACGTCCAGATTAGTTCATTAAAAGTCTAGACTAGATGTAACCTTAAAGACCAAGTCTAGTCTGCACAGTCAGACATGATTATTAAAAGTCTAGTCTAGATGAAACCTTGGATTTCAAGTCTAGTCTACACACTCAGACTAGATTATTGAAAGTCTAGTCTAGATGAAACCTTGAAGTCCAATCCAAATGAAACATTGAAGACGAAGTCCAGTCTACACACTCAGATTAGATTATTAAAAGTCTAGTCTAGATGAAATATTTATGACCAAGTTTAGTCTACTCACACAGACTAGATTTTCAAAAGTCTAGTGAAGATGAAACCTTGAAAATCAAGTCTAGTCTGTACACTGAGACTAGATAAGTGAAAGTCTAGTCTAGATGAAACTTTGAAGACCAAGTCTATTCTACATATTCAGACTAGATTGTCAAAACTCCAATCTAAATGAAACATTAAAGACAAAGTTCAGTCTACATACTCAAATTAGATTATTAAAAGTATAGTCTAAATGAAACCTTGAAGACCAAGTCTATTCGACACACTAGTCTAAATAAAACTTGGAAAAACAACTCTGGTCTACACGTCCAGATTAGTTTAAAATTCTATATACTTAGTCTATATACTTAGATTAGATTAATGAAAGTGTAGTCTCGATATAGTCTTGAAGACCAAGTCTAGTTTATGCTATCAGACCAGATAATTGTAAGTCTAGTCTAGATAAAACAAGTCTAGTCTACACGCTCAGATTAGTATATTAAAAGTCTAGGTTATTAGTCTAGTACTAGACTGTCTAGTCTACACAGTCAGATTAGATTATTAAAAGTTTAGGGTACATGTAACCTTGAAGACCTTTGAAGACCTTGAAGTCCAGTCTACACAATCGGACTGCATTATTACTACTCTAGTTTGAACGAAACTTTGAAGAGCACGTCTAGTCTACAAACTCAGATTAGATATTGGATAAAAACTATTGCGAATATGTATTTTTTTGGTTTTTCTAAAATGAGATTTGAATGCTATTAAGAGGGCCGGATAAAATCAACGAGGGCCTGATAAAACCAACGAAGGCCGGATAAAATCAAATAGGGCCTACTAAAACCAACGAGGGCCGGATAAAATCAACGAGGGCCTGATAAAACCAACGAGGGCCTGATAAAATCAACGAGGGCCTACTAAAACCAATGAGGGCCGGATAAAATCAACGAGGGCCTGATAAAACCAACGAGGGCCGGATAAAATTAACGAGGGCCTACTAAAACCAATGAGGGCCGTATAAAATCAACGAGGACCTGATAAAACCAACGAGGGCCGGATAAATTCAACGAGGGCCTACTAAAACCAAAGAGGGCCAGATAAGATCAACGATGGGCACTTGCCGAACATTGAACAAGTTTAATATAGACTAGCCGTTCTCAAAATGAAGTTCGTGCTCCCCTTGGGGACCGCGAATCGTTTTTGGTAGAACTGCGAAAACAAACACCATCGTTTTATCCCCAACCCCAGTGGCATAACTATAGAGTGGCAGGGCTGGCAAAATGCCACGGGCGCCCGGCCCGACGGGCCCCCAAGGCCGCGAGCTCAGAAGTAAACTAACATTTTTAACAAAATTTAGTGAAAATTATAAATAAGTACTTAAAATTAATTAAAGTTAGACACAACTAAAGACTACATACAAATTCAAATAAATTATTAAGTTACTCTCTGATGTTACCGTAACACTTTCAACGTGTAATTTAGCTTTTCGTGGCGACAGAGAAAACGCACATAGCAATGATTCAAGTTCCCGAGGAAACTTTTTGAGCATGTTGAGTTATTAGCAAAATACGATCCGATTTTACAAGAATTGTTAAGTAAACCAAAGGGCCAGATAAAATACTGTCCAAAATAAAGTCCAAAAATACAAATTGAGGTCATTTTTATTCCGGTTCTAAAAGTAGAAAATAAAATAAATGAAATAAACGCCGCACCATTTTACTTTATCAAATTCGATACGACTCCAAATATTCCAAAGACAGATCAAATATGTGAACTTTGCCATTATTCTACGATTTAGAAAGACGAAAATGGAATACCAAAGGCGCTCATCATTAAAGAGTCATTTTTAGAATTTCATGAAATTACGTACCAATTTGCCTCAGCAATGTCTAACCAAATTATTAAATCCATAAATGACAAAAATATATCTCTAAATAAGTGTCGAGAACAAGGCTCTGATGGTGCCACAATGAAAGGCATTTATGGTGGAGTTCAAAAACTCATAAAAGATATCGAGCCTAACGTTCATGCATTCACTGTGCTGCTCATAACTTAAATCTAATACTTAGTACATTTAACATTTTGTTTAAACAGTTCAACAAATTTATAATTCTTTTTTTGCATAGTATCAAAAGATGGAATACCTTATCAAGTGTGCAGAAGGACCTTGTTGGTCGATAGCCCTTTGTATAAAGTATAAAATAAATACATTCTCTCTCTCTCTCTTATCAAGTTTTATATCTGATAAGAAAGGGAGTCTACAACTGGATAACATTAAAAACATTGAACCCTATTAGATGGGTAGGTCCTCCTGATGCAATTTTTGCTTTGAAAGTTCGGTTTGTTGAAGTCCAGAAAGCACTAACGAAAACAAATCTGTGAAATTGCAAATCAGATGAAATAAATGAAACTATTTCACTTAAGCAGAAGATCGAGATGTACAATTTCATAATATTATTGGTTTTCCATTGCAAAATTCTACAAACCATCCATGCAGCCTCTAAAGCACTTCCGTCTAAAGCTCCGATCTTTCAAATACCTTAAAACAATCTCAATGGGGGCCCCATCCAATGAATTTTCCACAGGCCTCAGATGGTATAGTTACGCCACTGTCCCACTGCCACTAACCCATTCGAACTTTCCATTAGTGATCTGCCTTCGATGGACAATTTAATTCAGGAACAGTTTATTGATTAGATAAATGATGGGGGTGTAAAACATGTTTTCCGTGAAACTTGTAGTCATTTGGTAATTCAAATGACAGTTCTATACTGATGATGCAAAGATGGGTCTAAGAGTCCTGATTACATTCGCAAGTAAGTAGCGTAGAAAAATCCGACTCACGAGTCGGAATTTTCTACGCTACTTACTATCAAGACAAAATCTCGAAATAGATTATACACCACAAATGACATGAGACTTGCACTAGCCAAAAAAAGCCAAACATAGAAAAACTAGTTCAGGTAAAGCACGGGCATCCATCGCATTAAAATTATTATTTAAATTTATCGATTCCATAACTTGCAATATTTTCTGAATAGGGTACATAACTGTTTGTAAAAAAATGTTTTATTCACTTTTCTTTTTTTGTTAACAGGCGAATTATTATATATTTTTAGGGTTCCGTACCGAAAACGGAACCCTTATAGGATCACTTTGTTGTCCGTCTGTCTGTCTGTCTGTCTGTCTGTCTGTCTGTCTGTCCGTCTGTCTGTCTGTCAAGACCTTTTTCTCAGGAACGCGTAAAGGTAACAAGTTGAAATTTGTATCAAATACTCGGGTCTGCGGTCTCTTTCAGCTGTGAAAAAATCAAACTTGTAAGTCAACGCGATCTAAAGATATTACCGGTTATGTCGCATATTTTGCGATTTCACAAGGGAATCAAAACCTATAGGGTATTTCCCGTTCACCTAGAATCATGAAATTTGGCAAGAAGCGGTGTCTTACAGCACATGTAAAGGGAAAAATCCGAAAACCGTAAATATGTAGTTTAATTACAAGAAAAATGCGAATTTACTATTACAAATTTATGAAAATATACTAATGTTGTCGTAGTGGTATTGTCAGGCTCCAGAAGCATATGGGTTGCATACAGTTAGGTCCGAAGGTTAAAAAGTATGTGTTGGCACCAAGCTGTTTATTCTGAATTTTCTTTGTTTATATTTGTTATGCATTTCATCACGTACGCTCTATATACATAATAAATACAGGGTATATATTATGTCTAAATTTTGCTTGTTTATAACCGACATGCGACATACTCAAATCCCGTAACATCCTGTATATATTATATTTCGTCTAATTTTTCTTTATAATCTACATAATATGTTGATAATCTACATAATAATACTATACTATACAAGTTTGTACGGAACCCTCGGTGCGCGAGTCACTCGCACTTGGCCGGTTTTTTTTTATTTAAACGAACTTATAGCAGAGTAAATACGTTGTAAAAGTGGAAAATCTTACGCCAAAACGTAATATTTATGAATATGCAAAGGCGTAAAGTACCAAAATATAAACTCCGCCTTGAAAAACGGACTTGCCCATTAAGATGAAAAAGATAAGGTAAAACACAAAAATATGTAAACATTTATTAAATGTAATATAAAAGAAACAAGTTTTCAAATACGTTTATTATTTTGTATCACACTTTTTGGTAGGTGAAAGGCATAAATTCAAGTTACATTGTGTGCAAAAAACTTGAGTTTCTTTTTTGCACCCTTTTTTCTTGCACGACCTTTTCCCACATCTATCAGAAACTTCTGGCATATGATCCATAGCATCAAACCGTATATCCGAATCTGGAATATATATCCTGATATTAGGCCTTAGGCCTACACTATCAGAGTACAGGGGTAGTACTCTGTACTACACTATCAGTTAGTACAGAGTACAGGGGCTACTTGTGCCTGAAAATTCGGTGAAACAGGTGACTCGTGATTGCGTAAGCATTTACCATTGCCATATTCACTAAGTGGTAAAACAGGCTTAATGTCCATTTACGATTCTTCAGGCGAATGTGATACCTTCCAATTAATCCATTCATTAGATCCACGCCTCCCATACATAATATCCTTCCATACGCCTCCCATATAAAGATAATTGTATTCCTTTATAATGTTAGGACAATCGATTTCCTTGTAAGTTTTTGTAACTCGGTCAAATCTCGTAGCTTTTAGCGGCTGCTCATCATGAAAACTGCTTTTGAACGGTAGAACTCCAACATATGTAAATGTCAAGCGCATGTTTTTGTTATAATTCCACAAAATAGTTGGCAAATCTACACTATTTGCATTTCCACTATATTCAACGGAAAACCCCTTTTGTGCTTTGACTAGCTCTGTATCTTTATCACTGGGCAGCTTACAATTCGCAATCCGACCGGACCTTATTAAGCCCAATGCATAAATTCCTTTACTTCTAAGATACACAAGCAATGGCAGTGTTGTATAAAAATTATCAAAGTGGACAATATGATTTTCAAAATCTGGAATTGTTTGAGACAAATATTAGTTATCTATTTTATTTATTTATTACCAAATTTATATTACAATGCTTTAAAGTATATATAAATAGTTCCAAAGAACTACTACAGAGACTAAAGTCCGTACGCGGTTCGGTATATATCTTAAATCTAAAATTATGAACTAAAGCTTATTCTAAATTTACGCTAAAAAAAATCAAACTAATAATTCAGCTTATGTGCATTTTACTCAGTTGAACACAATCGTAGCACAATATGTTTTCAATGGTTTTTTACAATTGTTGTTTTGTAGTGTCTTAAGTTCATTTGGCATTTTGTTAAAGTTATCTCTTCCAAGATACTCTGATTTTCTTTTTCCCACTTCTAACTTTGGTTTAGGTATTTTGATAAACTTATTTCTTGTTTTTACTGCACTGGATTTAAATTCATTTGGCATATTCCTATAATAATATAAGACTGCTTCATAAATATATTTTTAACTCAAATCTAATGGTAATTTCACATTATTGTTAGTTTTAATTAAGATTTTAATAACTTTTTTATATATGTTATATAAAATGACATTATAGATATAATAATGACATTATAGTCTTATTTGCAAATCTCCATGCTATAATACCATAAGTTATAACACTGTAGTAGAGATATATTTAGATAGTATAGATCAGCGTTTCTCAAAGTGGGCGATATCGCCCCCCAGTGGGCGATGACGTCGTTTTGGGGGTCGCTAGGTAGCCAGGGGGCGATATAGGAGGGCGGTAGGTATCACGAGCTATACATTTATTTCTGTTAATTTAAAACAACCAAATACGTTCAACAAAATTGTTCCGTGTTCAGTATTATACAACTGGCCACACTTGTCTGCTATTCGCTGCTAGTCGAGTATCAATAATCGCATGCACACACACACAGCCAGCGTTACTAACTCTACCAACTTTCTGGCAGATCTACCACCTTTTAGTGTCTTGCCCAAATCTACTACCTTGAAAAAAAATCTTTTCAAGTTACTGAAAAAAAAAAAAAAAAATTATATAATTTTATTTCTGTAAAAATTATAATGCCTTCTTTCTTTTCACGAATTTTTCTTTCTCCAGGGATCCCTGCATGTTAATATTTATTTGAAATATTTCAAAAACTATCACAATTATTGTTGCTAATTATTTAAGAATTCCTTTATTATTAATCTAACTATTCTTTATATCTAAAATTAAGTTGTGCGAGATAAATGAAGATTTATACAGACGTTTATTACTCCATACTGAAGTTCGATGGCTTTCAAAAGGGAACACTTTTCAATGATTTTATGAACTTCATAGTTCATCAAGAGATTCAAAGATTTGTTTGATTTGGAAGTTCCTGATTGGATAATAACGCCATTTTCAAGTTATGAAAACGCAGGCCCAGTGTTGGAAAATGAATTAGTCGAGTTGCAGAATGATATCGACTTAAAAGCAACATTTAAAACGTCATAAAAGTCAAAAAACCTATCCATCTTTGTGGAATGTCGGAAAGAAATTATTAATAGCTTTTCCAACTTCATATTTAGTCGAACGAGGGTTTAGTGCTGTTTGTCAGCTTGTGGCAACGCAAAGAAATATACTGGATATTGTGAGACGTGGGGATTTGCGTTTGTTCCTCAGGAACATTGAATCTCAATTAGATACATTGATAACTCAACATCAATCGCATACTTCCTATTAATTATATATATATTTATATAGATTTGGGGGGCGTTTTTAACTTTAGCATATCAAAGGTGGGCGATGAGACAAATAAGTTTGAGAAACACTGGTATAGATAATATTTTGCTTAAAGTAATCAATATAAAAATAATATATTTTGTTCTACTAGTTAATTTAATAATTTGTTCTAAGTTGCGTGATGAATCTTTGAAGAGTACATATATATATATATATATATATATATATATATATATATATATATATATATATATATACCCAGATATTTAACACTTTTCACTCTCTTCAAAGATTCATCACGCAACTTAATATCAATTATGCCCGGTACGCTATCACAATACGTACCAAAAGTTATGTAAACTGTTTTATTAATGTTCAGTGTCAATTTATTTTCATTAAGATAATTACTAATTTTAATTAATTGTAGATTCAAAATTTGTTCCAATAACTCCCATGTTGATGCTTGGCACAATACTACCGTATCATCAGCATACGATACTATATCACAGTTCATAGTACACTCCATGAAAATATCATTAATATATATATATACAGGGTATCCCAAGGAAAATTTGACCCCCCCTATAATTGGAAAACCGAATACTATTTCAAAATTCGCCGAGACCCGTCGATTTTTGTTCTTGGGGCGAGCTTTTTTGACAGTCAAGCCAACTCGATATGTTCATCCCCCTAATGCCTAGCAACCCCAACTTAAAAATTTCAAATGCAACTACCCCACTTGTGGCACATCATTTTAAAGCCCTTTTGATTGCGAATACAGTGACGTACCGTTTTTAGAAATCGGTTGAGATTTGACAGAATTATGGGTTACAAACGAAAAGATGACAAACCAACTTACGCGTAGTAATTTCTACACAAATGCCCACCACTAATAAGTTTTTCATCTACTACACATGACCGCATTACCTAATTGTTATTGATGTGTCTATCAGTTTACAAAAAAGTCAGAAATGAAATAAAAAAGCTGAAGCAAATAAAACTAGATACTAAAATAGTTATTAGTAGAAGATACTTAAGTTTATAGGAATTCAGATCTTTTCAAAATAACAAAAAATCAGTACTACAAAAAAAGTCGGTGTTTTTTGCTTGTGACCAAGAAATCGTTAGTTTCAGCCGTTATTGAAAATATTAACGTGTGTTCGAAATGGTTTATTCTATCGAGGAAAGAGTAGAAATTGTTGCAATTTATTATCGAAATCACGATTGCGCTAAAGCTACAGCACGAATTTTTAATTCCAATCATCCTGTAAAAAATGTAAACCACCAGTACGTTAAACACCTGATTGACAAATTTGTTGCAACAGGTTCGCTTTTAAACAAGAAATGTGAAGTTACTACGCGTAAGTTGGTTTGTCATCTTTTCGTTTGTAACCAATAATTCTGTCAAATCTCAACCGATTTCTAAAAACAATACGTCACTGTATTCGCAATGAAAAGGGCTTTAAAATGATGTGCCACAAGTGGGGTAGTTGCGTTTGAAATTTTTAAGTTGGGGTTGCTAGGCATTAGGGGGATGAACATATCGAGTTGGCTTGACTGTCAGAAAAGCTCCCCCCAAGAACAAAAATCGACGGGTCTCGGCGAATTTTGAAATATTATTCGGTTTTCCAATTATAGGGGGGGGTCAAATTTTCGTTGGGATACCCTGTATATATATATATATATATATATATATATATATATATATATATATATATATATATATAAATATATATATATATATATATATAATAAACAGGAGCGGTCCTAAATGAACAACATTAGCTGCAGCTTAGAAGTTGCTTGTTACAGCAACGTTAGAATGTTGTTGTATCATTTTACAGGCATATTCTGTAAAATAATATTTCTACCTGCACCTACATACAGTTCGAAGCAATAATCGAAGATATCCACTACTATCGCAGAGAAAAAATACATGTATTGCCTAAAAGAAACATTAATTTTTGTTGAATACGTTTGCTCATCTATACACAAGCGAGGCAGTTTTGGAACTTTACCAAATCGTGCATTGAAATGTTCCACTAACGGTCGAATACTCAGCAAGGATCATACCCAGGCTAATCTCGTTTTATTTGTTTTGTCATTGAAATGAAGATACTTACTTATCATGTATCAAATCGCTTAGAGGTCATTGCTGAGCGAATTGGTTTAAAGGAATACGGACCACAGTACTCTGCAACATTTGGATACCGATATATTAACATAAACACCTAACCACCTGACATAGGTTTCTCAGACCCAAAGTAGCAGTAATTTTCTCACCTGAGACCTATGGCAGGTGGTTAAGGGTAAAGATCAATATGCCGATGTAGGTATTACATATATTTATTACCCTTACGGGTTTATAAATTGATTCAAAAATTTACATATATAACTAAAACTAACATCGAACATAATATAAATAAGAATAATAATAAAAAGAAAAAAGACAAATTAAAAAAAAAGAAACATATGATGCTCAAACTAAAAACAAAAAAAAGAAAGTCACTAAATTCCTATCCCTAAATCGATTACCAGCTTCCCTCCCCACATATTGCTCTTCTTCTCTCCTCAACTTTTTTCATCCAATCTATCCCTCTTCCATCCTCGTTTAAAATCTCTTCTCTACACTCGTCTCTTTCTCTCATTTCTGAACATTCGTTCAGCAAGTGCTCTATTGTCTCCTTGTTTTCTCCACACATCCTGCATACTCTATTCTTATCCTCCATCCAAAATTTATTCTCGCTCTCTTCATTTCGACATCTGAATCAATATGCCGATGAATTTGTTGATTTCGGTAGCAGTGACGTGAAATTTCGTGTTGGTATCCTGCTGACAAGCATATAAATTCGTCTGATGTGCAATATCTTCAAGTAGTTCCATCATTAAGAAACGAGTGCAACATTGGTAAGGAGTTTTCAAATCGGCAAAACTTTGTGGAAGCTTTGAATTTCCACGAAATACCACTTCATTTTATGCAGTTGCAAATGTCTTTCCCTTCCAAGTACCTTTACAATCTTTTGCTGTAAGTTGAAGTTTATCTCTAGTAAATCCACCAGCATTAGGCTGCGAAATATCAGTCACTACTTCAAATTCCGGTAGCGGTGAACGAGGCCGTTTCTTGCGGCGATAAAAGGTATTAGGTGGCATAGATGCAATCAATGTTTGAGGATTAGATGACGTAGTTACGACTAAAGATGGTTCAAATTCCGAATTTGTGGCAGGTAATGTTGATGAATCCTCAATAGATAAAATTAATTCTGGTGAATTAGGCTTAGATGGTTCTTTGTCAACGATGGGGATTTGAAATAAAGAATGATCTATCAATTCATTTAGTTGATCTCTTGGCAAACTGAAATCCGCATCAGCAACACTTTCATCATCGTCAAAATCATCTTCTAGTCCATCATCATCATCAGTGTTGTCGGATATAAACTCTAAAAGGCCAAATGCGTCAACTCATACAGTTCTTTAGTGTTGCTTGAACAATGACCCTTTTTTTTGACGCCATCTAAAATAAAATCTTGAACTTATCGCCATATAAAATAAAATCTTTGAAAAAAACAAAAATTGAGTGAAAACCGAAATTTGAAAACAATGTCATTTTTTTGACATTAGCATCATTTAAAAAAGATTTCATTCAAAGAAGTCTTTGTAAGTTTTAAAAACTTTTTTCTATGAAATTTGACATTTTTTAACAAATTTGCACATTTTTATGCCAGTTTTGACATTTTTTCTGACAATTTTCTATTTATGTAGACAATTTTGTCTTTGCTAGTTTTAACTTTCCCCTGCAAATTTTGACATTTTTTGTGACTATATTTTTTTTTTTAGACAATTTTGACATTTTCCTAACATATTTTGTCAATTCACAAAAAAAGACAAGTTTTGACAAATTCATAAAAAAAGATTTAATTCAAAGAAGTCTTTGTAAGTTTTAAAAACTTTTTTCTATGAAATTTGACATTTTTTTTTAACAAATTTGGACATTTTTATGCCAGTTTTGACATTTTTTCTGACAATTTTCTATTTATGTAGACAATTTTGTCTTTGCTAGTTTTAACTTTCCCCTGCAAATTTTGACATTTTTTTGCAATGTTGAGGCACGTTGAGGTTATTAGTAAATATAACAAAAATATACGTACCACAAAAAATTATTTATGCGATAATTTATAGCAAAAATTAAAATCTACTTACCTAAAAATATTGAGCTAAATTATATGTCTAATAAAATTTTTGATAACAAAGAATGACCGTATTGTACTGGCGGACTTCCCATAACAAACTGATCGTATCGCTTGCGCGCGGGTAACAGGATCAATCAATGGAAGGTTATGTCAATAAAAAAAGGCATGGGCTGCCTGTTAGATGCTAAAATATTTTATTCAACCCTGCCTTAAGGCGGACATGCCTTATAGAGGTTTAAAGTGGTCCGCGAGCTATCGAATAATTTATAGGGACTCTCACGCAGGAAGTTTTAAAAAGTTTGAGAACCGCTGATATAGACAATGCTAGGTAAAATAGACTAGTTCTAATACCCAATTTCCTGGACTCGCAAGACAATAACTTAAAATCCTCCTGTTATTTAAATCCTCCAGACTGGACAATAAAACAATTTTATAATTTAATAAATATTAATTTCGACTTTATTCTCCAATTAGATTTTTGTGTCAAAACTTTTTTAATTAAAACCTAAGAAAAATTAATGATTGTATTAATTTCACAAACAAAATAAACAATTGTCAGGTCAACTTTCTCAAAAAAATAACGGTAATGCTAAATTTAGTAATTAGTTAATTTCTTAATAAACAATTATTTTTATTCTTTAGCAACAGTTTCATAGTAATTCTAAATGTGCTTGTTCATTTAATCTAGCCTGAAGAGTGTATTATCTCTATTAGGGGTCGTCCATTAATCATGTGATGCTTTTTAGCAACTTTTTAGAAATCGCGCGTTCAACGAGAAAAAATAAATACACGTGATATCTCACTACAAGCCTACCTTCTTGCCCCCCTTGTGATATTACGTTATTTTTACAGAACTCCCACCCCCCCAATTGAGCTTCACGTGATTAATCGACGATCCCTTATTGAATTGTCTTGAATAACTATCAAGATATCGAAGATGAGCTTCACTTTCGAAGTCGTCGGCAGGAGACCAAAGGGACGACCTAAACAGAGGGAAATGGAGGAAGCAGTATCGATACACGAGTATCGAACATTATATCAAACCATTAGGAAGTTGAGCGGGAAGACCAAATCAACATAGGATGATATCAAGAAAGTAGATGGAACTTTTGTTAGTTCTCCAGACGGGCGTCTACAGCGGTAGAGGGAATTATTTAACAAACTGTAAAATCATAATCCGCCACAGGGACCAGCGTCGACACCACTGATCATCGATGAACCAGTGATCCCATTCCCCATGGTGACCCAACGATTGTTGAAGTCAGGACTTAAAAAATGGGAGAGCGTCGGGCATCGATCAAGTCACTGCTGAGATGATCAAAGCCGGGGGCAACGGCTTTTATTACAACGGCTTTTTGAACCCCTACTACAAATTTTGCATTCAGAATAAATACTATCGACGTGGAAGAAAGCGATCGTCGTTCCATATTAAAGAAAGGCGATAGCCGGGAATGCATTAACTACCGTAGCATCAGCCTCCTATCGATTGTTGGGAAGGTATTTATGAAGGTCATTCAATCACGACTACAGAAACACCGAGAGGAAACAAGTCGAGAGGAGCAAACAGGATTTCCGTCAAATCGTGGCAGTATTGATCAAATATTAGCACTTCGCCAATTGATGGAAGAACGTATTCGACGTGGAAAACGGACAATTATCGTTTTGTCGACTTTAAATAGGCCTTCGACTGCATCCACTGGCCTTCTGTATGGTCAGTATTGGAACGAGCCGCTGAATGATTCAACCAGCTGCGTACGGATCCGGAAAGATTTTAATACCAGACGGTTTTCTGATCCAAACGGGAGTCCGACAGGGAAACGTTGCTTCTCCACTACTTTTCAACGTAAAGGATTCAGTGGTCGACCAGGCGTACGATGACAGGCAATACGATGACAACAACTTCATTTCCGATCTGATGTACGCAGATGATAGTGCTATATTTGCCGATACAGATGCAACAGATATTCTCTATGACATTTCCCGGACCGCCGAATCCTGTGGACTGAAAATGAACGTGGACAAGACATAAGTCTTGAAGACTGATGGATCACAGGCCAATGTTCATCTTAATGGCACTCAAATCGAACACGTGAAAGAATTCAAATACTTGGGTTGACTTGGGAATACTTGGGTGCAAGAGGAAAAAGTTACGTCAGCCGCTGCCCTTCACAGCCGGATTGGTCAGGCATCAGCAGCATTTGCGTCACTCAAATGGTGCATATGGAAGAAGACAAACATATATACTAATATCAAAATTCGTCTATTTCGGAAGCTCATCCTACTAATTTATTTTGTATGGAGCTGAAACGTGGATGCTACTTTAATTGGACCTCTGCAAACTCGAGGTGTTTCAAATGCGTTGCCTAAGTCCGATTACTGGTGTTTCGTTTCGCGATCGTCTGCGAAATTCGTGCCAGATGCGATCAGCAATCACCGAACAAATACAAACACGCCGTCTACAATGATTTGGTCACATATGCCGAATGAAGGAAAATCGCCTTCCACGCAAACTCCTCTGGCGGAAGCGGTCGCCCAACTGGAGGATTCAATGATCAGCGCCGAAGTAGATATGGACAAAACATGTGGAAGACGATCTCATGAACCGACAACTGGACCTCGATGAGGCCAGGGATGTTGCCATTGATCGGAAAGTGTGGAAGCAATTTGTAAATGAAGCGAAAATTCCTGCGGCACCAACAGCAGAGTATTGGTTACGAGAACGATGTCCTCGACAATCGCCAGCTACGGATTAAAAGAAAAGAAGAAAATAGACCATTCAGCGCTATTCAACTAATAAAGATAATAGGCTATTCAAACTAAATTAAATGATTAAGAACGTTTACAATAACTCTATTAAATTCTGAAGTCTGAATTCTGCGATACAATAAAAATAATTGTTCATTAAAAAATTAACTAATTACTGAATTTAAACATTACTGTTATTTTTTGAGAAAGGTGATGTCAGGTCACCTTTAGGGTCAAATCAAATCAAAAACTTTTACTTCATTATTTAAGTATATGTTACAAGTACAATATGCTAAATGAAATATGTCCAACACCTTATTCTAGAAGACTAATGAAAGTGATAGCTAGAATTAATATGATTAATTTGCTGAGAATTAATATGAGATAATAATAAATAATATCAAGATCAAATATCATATTAATAATATCAAATAATGCTGGAATATTTTTGGAATTGAAATAAAGTCATTGAATTGAAAAATTCACTTTGTTTTTTACCACACTTATATTATGTAAAAATGTTATATAACTTATTATTCTCAGTTATATAAATTTCTACACATATCACGACTCGAGTTTCGACGTTTGACGGTCATATTCAAATTTTTCACTTGTATCTACACATATCACGACTCGAGTTTCGACGTTTGACGGTAATTTTCAAGTTTTTCACTTGAAAATGACCGTCAAACGTCGAAACTCGAGTCGTGATATGTGTAGAAATTTATAAAACTGTGAATAATAAGTTATATAACATTTTTACATAATATAAGTGTGGTAAAAAACAAAGTGAATTTTTCAATTCAATGTAAGTATGGATTACCACGTAGTAACTGTCGCAACCATCCTATTCATGAAATAAAGTCAGTTTATCGGGTTGATAATTTTCAAATAATACTCGTCCACATTATATGGTTCTATCTCAACAATTAAGTCATACAGTTCCTTTTTAAACTTTATAAAGTTTGTTATATGCTTAATATATACTGGCAATTTAATATTTCTGCATAGTGGGCACCTCTCAGTCATCACCAGAGTATATTTGGGTATGTTATATAGTTCTTTGTTGTACCTTGTATGACGTTCACTCGGTTTGTGAAAACTTGTGAATAAGTGCCTGTGTTTGACTATGAACGGGGTACTATGAATAGGGCCCTTTTAAAAACACCCCTGCATGATTCGCGGTATTTTAGATTTCCTAGAATACGGAGGCAAGCCCTTCTGTATCCTGAACACGTTCCTAATGTAAATGCTGTTATCCCAGAAGAAGTTTCCAAATTTTATATATGATTGGAAGTGAGAGAGCCTAGCCTATACACTAGCCTCAGAACTTGATCATCTACGTATCGCTGTAGGACTCGCAATGCAAAAACTGCCCTGTTCAGTTTATTAGTAACATGGTCAACCTGTGACGATCACTAAAGTGTATTGTCAATTTACAGTCCAAGGAGTTTTACTGATTGGCCTACATTTATTACATCATTCCCCATCCGGATTTCTTGAGGGTAACTCGTGGTGCTTCTATTAGTTTGGAAAATGATGGACTTCGTTTTATTCTTGTTTAATACTAATTTATTATTAGTAAACCATGCGGTCATCAATGACATTGCTAGACCAGCATTCCGTCTAATGTCCTCTACTGACTTGTTAATTAATAGCACAGTCGTATCGTCGGCATAATTTACCATTGTATGCTGCGGGATGATGGGTATTCCGGGCAGGTCATTAATAAATAATGTGAAGAGCAGTGATCCTATAGTTCTACCTTGTGGTATCCCAATATTGATTGTTCTTGCGTTTGAATACACATATCCACAACTGGTTTTTAGTTTGGTAATGTGTGTTCTATTTCTCAGAAATGATGAAATCCAGTTCAGTGCGATTCCTTTGATACCATATTTAGTTTAGAATGGTGTGACCCATTAGGTAGTATGCTTTCGATAGGTCCATTAACATCCCGTATGGAATATTTCGAGCTTCTAGCTGGAATCCTATGTCGTTGATGAATTGATAGCAGGCCGTATCCGTATTCTTCCCCTTTATGAAGCCATGTTGTTGATGGCTTATGATTTCTTGCTTCTCACAGAAGTAAAGTAATCTAGAACACATAAGTTTTTCTAGAATTTTAGAAAACACCGACAACATATTTATCGGTCTGTAGTTCCCCATATCCGCTCTATCGCCCGATTTGTAAACAGGAGTAATTTGACCCAGTTTTAGCTTCATTGGAAATTTTCCCGAGTAAAAAGAGTTGTTTATTATATGCTGCAGCGGGGAGATAATATAGGGGAGCACGTTTTTTACAATTATAGATGAGATTTCTTCATGGCCCATGATTGTGTTACCAAGTTACTAATTGGGGTTAGAAATATAGACTTAGTATTCACTGGAATATTATCTTCATTCTGGATATTATTATTAAAGTGTATAGGAAGGATACACTTTATTGTGGATTTCAGCTAAGGATTTTAGCTAAGTTGGCAAAGAAATTATTTATATTTGGGATACTTGTGAGGGGATCTTCGTTGTGGTTTATATATAGATCATTTTTCTTCTTCAGTTCGGTGATTTCCCTAATTATACTCCATGTGGTTTTTTTGTCGATTTGATGATAGTTGTATTTGTTTTTTGAAACGCTCCTTTTTATCCGTCTTGAATAAGGTAATGTATTTTCTGCGTAGGTTATTATACCTATTTTTAATATCCGGATTATAGGCTGCTAATGTTTGAAGGAGTTCCAGGTTTTTCTCCAACTAAGCCAACAATGGGTTGTTATACACCCGTTGAGCCCTATGCTTCGTGGGTGTAGGAACTTGGTCACCCAGTAATTGTTTATGTTTTTTCGAAATCTTGTTGATTTAATGTAGTTTATGTGTGAATATAATAGATTATCGTCGTCGGCAGGAGAGCAAAGGGACGACCTAAACCAAGATGGGTCGATTCTTTTCATAAAGATCTGAAATATATCAATATCCATCCAGACATGGCCTACGACAGAACCAAATGGAGAAAATTAATCCAAGTAGCGGACCCTTCCACCAAGAAGGACAAACGCCAAAGAAAAAGAAGAAGAAAACTAGTCTTGAATAGCCTGAATAACTATTAGCTTCACTTTCGAAGTCGTCCGCAGGAGACCAAAGGGACGACGTAAACCGAGTTGGGCCGATACTCTTCATAAAGATCTGAAGTATATCAATCTCCATCCAGACATGGCTTATGACAGAATCAAATGGAGAAAACGAATCCATGTAGGGCCCTGCCACCAGGAGGGACAAACGCTAAAGAAAAAGAAGAAGAAAACTAGTAACTTTATAACTATTAAGTTATCGAAGACGAACTTTCCCCCTAAACCCAGATGGGCCGATATTCTTCATAAAGATCTGAAGTATATCAATCTCCATCCATACATGATCTATGACAGAAACAAATGAAGAAAACATGAAGGACAAACGCCAAAGAAAAAGATCTATTAAGATACGGTGGCGTAGCTAATCATAAATGGGCCCTGTATCAAAATTTGTTTGGGGGCCTTTTTACGCGATTTCGGCGAAGCCCAAAAGGAGGGTAAGTAAGGATAAGTGAAGCTAAGTATTCTTCCATTACGGGCCTCTTATCAATAAGAATTTGAGGTTCTAGGGAAGATTTTACGATTGTTTGCTTACACATCGGGGCCCCAGTAGCTCGGGGTCCCGGATTCACTGATATGGCGGTATCTACGCCCTTGTTAAGATGTTTAGTTTTATACAAAGTAAGTTTAAACTAGTATAATTAGGTTATTGTGTTTAATATGATATTCAATATGAACTAACTACGTTGCATTAATTATAAATAATTTCAATTATTTCGGCAAAAGTTTGCACATTGTAGTCATTGTATTTCAGTTCCATTGCATGGAACACGTGCAACACCACGCATAAGTTTAAAAAATCTCCTTTATCAACTTCGCACTGAAAAACGTGTGTTATTGTCTCCGCATAGAACAAAACAGATAAATATAAATTGTAAAATTTATCAATATATTGTGATATCTTGCTTTACATTACCTTGCTTTGTCTTGCCCAGTTTGGCTGAAAGAACTAGCACCGATAAAAGAAATTGAATTTATTGAAGCAACTATTGTCTTTGTTTTCATTTACTTAAAGCAACAATTTTCTTGCGACTTATAGACTATAAATTAATAAGCCAAAAATTATATTTAAACCATTTGAAAGTCTAAAAATATCGTGCAATGAATTTAAATAAGATTCTGTTCTGACTTCAATTAATCATCTTTCTTCTTGCATATTATCAAGATTAACCTACATAAATAAATCTCTAGAAACCTAAACAACACTATTTACATCTGAAGCAAATTAAACTATCGTTACAATTCCTTTGCGCTTTTAGCACAATCACAATAAAAAAGAAATAATTTAAGTATGCACGGCTAATAAATCCGACCTATTAGTGGACTGTGTGCATCCAGCATGGCACAAGACAACTAATTGCATTTCAATTTACAATTGTCGTCTTCCTTTTAAACTGTAACAAAATTAAATCGTCTAATTAAAAAATATATAGAATGGAAATAACAGAATAGACAAATAAAACTAGACACAAACCAAGACGCATAAAGTCAGAAAGATAAGTCAAAGAATAATAATGTTAAGTCAATAAACAAAAGTCTTGTGTGATTAATCTTGTTTGTCTAGTCTTATATGTCTAGTTTGCCTAGTCTTGTTTATCTAGTGTTGTATGTCTAGTCTGAATAGTCTTGTCTGTCTAGTCTTGTCTGTCTAGTCTTGTCTGTCTAGTCTTGTCTGTCTAGTCTTGTCTGTCTAGTCTTGTCTGTCTAGTCTTGTCTGTCTAGTCTTGTCTGTCTAGTCTTGTCTGTCTAGTCTTGTCTGTCTAGTCTTGTCTGTCTAGTCTTGTCTGTCTAGTCTTGTCTGTCTAGTCTTGTCTGTCTAGTCTTGTCTGTCTAGTCTTGTCTGTCTAGTCTTGTCTGTCTAGTCTTGTCTGTCTAGTCTTGTCTGTCTAGTCTTGTCTGTCTAGTCTTGTCTGTCTAGTCTTGTCTGTCTAGTCTTGTCTGTCTAGTCTTGTCTGTCTAGTCTTGTCTGTCTAGTCTTGTCTGTCTAGTCTTGTCTGTCTAGTCTTGTCTGTCTAGTCTTGTCTGTCTAGTCTTGTCTGTCTAGTCTTGTCTGTCTAGTCTTGTCTGTCTAGTCTTGTCTGTCTAGTCTTGTCTGTCTAGTCTTGTCTGTCTAGTCTTGTCTGTCTAGTCTTGTCTGTCTAGTCTTGTCTGTCTAGTCTTGTCTGTCTAGTCTTGTCTGTCTAGTCTTGTCTGTCTAGTCTTGTCTGTCTAGTCTTGTCTGTCTAGTCTTGTCTGTCTAGTCTTGTCTGTCTAGTCTTGTCTGTCTAGTCTTGTCTGTCTAGTCTTGTCTGTCTAGTCTTGTCTGTCTAGTCTTGTCTGTCTAGTCTTGTCTGTCTAGTCTTGTCTGTCTAGTCTTGTCTGTCTAGTCTTGTCTGTCTAGTCTTGTCTGTCTAGTCTTGTCTGTCTAGTCTTGTCTGTCTAGTCTTGTCTGTCTAGTCTTGTCTGTCTAGTCTTGTCTGTCTAGTCTTGTCTGTCTAGTCTTGTCTGTCTAGTCTTGTCTGTCTAGTCTTGTCTGTCTAGTCTTGTCTGTCTAGTCTTGTCTGTCTAGTCTTGTCTGTCTAGTCTTGTCTGTCTAGTCTTGTCTGTCTAGTCTTGTCTGTCTAGTCTTGTCTGTCTAGTCTTGTCTGTCTAGTCTTGTCTGTCTAGTCTTGTCTGTCTAGTCTTGTCTGTCTAGTCTTGTCTGTCTAGTCTTGTCTGTCTAGTCTTGTCTGTCTAGTCTTGTCTGTCTAGTCTTGTCTGTCTAGTCTTGTCTGTCTAGTCTTGTCTGTCTAGTCTTGTCTGTCTAGTCTTGTCTGTCTAGTCTTGTCTGTCTAGTCTTGTCTGTCTAGTCTTGTCTGTCTAGTCTTGTCTGTCTAGTCTTGTCTGTCTAGTCTTGTCTGTCTAGTCTTGTCTGTCTAGTCTTGTCTGTCTAGTCTTGTCTGTCTAGTCTTGTCTGTCTAGTCTTGTCTGTCTAGTCTTGTCTGTCTAGTCTTGTCTGTCTAGTCTTGTCTGTCTAGTCTTGTCTGTCTAGTCTTGTCTGTCTAGTCTTGTCTGTCTAGTCTTGTCTGTCTAGTCTTGTCTGTCTAGTCTTGTCTGTCTAGTCTTGTCTGTCTAGTCTTGTCTGTCTAGTCTTGTCTGTCTAGTCTTGTCTGTCTAGTCTTGTCTGTCTAGTCTTGTCTGTCTAGTCTTGTCTGTCTAGTCTTGTCTGTCTAGTCTTGTCTGTCTAGTCTTGTCTGTCTAGTCTTGTCTGTCTAGTCTTGTCTGTCTAGTCTTGTCTGTCTAGTCTTGTCTGTCTAGTCTTGTCTGTCTAGTCTTGTCTGTCTAGTCTTGTCTGTCTAGTCTTGTCTGTCTAGTCTTGTCTGTCTAGTCTTGTCTGTCTAGTCTTGTCTGTCTAGTCTTGTCTGTCTAGTCTTGTCTGTCTAGTCTTGTCTGTCTAGTCTTGTCTGTCTAGTCTTGTCTGTCTAGTCTTGTCTGTCTAGTCTTGTCTGTCTAGTCTTGTCTGTCTAGTCTTGTCTGTCTAGTCTTGTCTGTCTAGTCTTGTCTGTCTAGTCTTGTCTGTCTAGTCTTGTCTGTCTAGTCTTGTCTGTCTAGTCTTGTCTGTCTAGTCTTGTCTGTCTAGTCTTGTCTGTCTAGTCTTGTCTGTCTAGTCTTGTCTGTCTAGTCTTGTCTGTCTAGTCTTGTCTGTCTAGTCTTGTCTGTCTAGTCTTGTCTGTCTAGTCTTGTCTGTCTAGTCTTGTCTGTCTAGTCTTGTCTGTCTAGTCTTGTCTGTCTAGTCTTGTCTGTCTAGTCTTGTCTGTCTAGTCTTGTCTGTCTAGTCTTGTCTGTCTAGTCTTGTCTGTCTAGTCTTGTCTGTCTAGTCTTGTCTGTCTAGTCTTGTCTGTCTAGTCTTGTCTGTCTAGTCTTGTCTGTCTAGTCTTGTCTGTCTAGTCTTGTCTGTCTAGTCTTGTCTGTCTAGTCTTGTCTGTCTAGTCTTGTCTGTCTAGTCTTGTCTGTCTAGTCTTGTCTGTCTAGTCTTGTCTGTCTAGTCTTGTCTGTCTAGTCTTGTCTGTCTAGTCTTGTCTGTCTAGTCTTGTCTGTCTAGTCTTGTCTGTCTAGTCTTGTCTGTCTAGTCTTGTCTGTCTAGTCTTGTCTGTCTAGTCTTGTCTGTCTAGTCTTGTCTGTCTAGTCTTGTCTGTCTAGTCTTGTCTGTCTAGTCTTGTCTGTCTAGTCTTGTCTGTCTAGTCTTGTCTGTCTAGTCTTGTCTGTCTAGTCTTGTCTGTCTAGTCTTGTCTGTCTAGTCTTGTCTGTCTAGTCTTGTCTGTCTAGTCTTGTCTGTCTAGTCTTGTCTGTCTAGTCTTGTCTGTCTAGTCTTGTCTGTCTAGTCTTGTCTGTCTAGTCTTGTCTGTCTAGTCTTGTCTGTCTAGTCTTGTCTGTCTAGTCTTGTCTGTCTAGTCTTGTCTGTCTAGTCTTGTCTGTCTAGTCTTGTCTGTCTAGTCTTGTCTGTCTAGTCTTGTCTGTCTAGTCTTGTCTGTCTAGTCTTGTCTGTCTAGTCTTGTCTGTCTAGTCTTGTCTGTCTAGTCTTGTCTGTCTAGTCTTGTCTGTCTAGTCTTGTCTGTCTAGTCTTGTCTGTCTAGTCTTGTCTGTCTAGTCTTGTCTGTCTAGTCTTGTCTGTCTAGTCTTGTCTGTCTAGTCTTGTCTGTCTAGTCTTGTCTGTCTAGTCTTGTCTGTCTAGTCTTGTCTGTCTAGTCTTGTCTGTCTAGTCTTGTCTGTCTAGTCTTGTCTGTCTAGTCTTGTCTGTCTAGTCTTGTCTGTCTAGTCTTGTCTGTCTAGTCTTGTCTGTCTAGTCTTGTCTGTCTAGTCTTGTCTGTCTAGTCTTGTCTGTCTAGTCTTGTCTGTCTAGTCTTGTCTGTCTAGTCTTGTCTGTCTAGTCTTGTCTGTCTAGTCTTGTCTGTCTAGTCTTGTCTGTCTAGTCTTGTCTGTCTAGTCTTGTCTGTCTAGTCTTGTCTGTCTAGTCTTGTCTGTCTAGTCTTGTCTGTCTAGTCTTGTCTGTCTAGTCTTGTCTGTCTAGTCTTGTCTGTCTAGTCTTGTCTGTCTAGTCTTGTCTGTCTAGTCTTGTCTGTCTAGTCTTGTCTGTCTAGTCTTGTCTGTCTAGTCTTGTCTGTCTAGTCTTGTCTGTCTAGTCTTGTCTGTCTAGTCTTGTCTGTCTAGTCTTGTCTGTCTAGTCTTGTCTGTCTAGTCTTGTCTGTCTAGTCTTGTCTGTCTAGTCTTGTCTGTCTAGTCTTGTCTGTCTAGTCTTGTCTGTCTAGTCTTGTCTGTCTAGTCTTGTCTGTCTAGTCTTGTCTGTCTAGTCTTGTCTGTCTAGTCTTGTCTGTCTAGTCTTGTCTGTCTAGTCTTGTCTGTCTAGTCTTGTCTGTCTAGTCTTGTCTGTCTAGTCTTGTCTGTCTAGTCTTGTCTGTCTAGTCTTGTCTGTCTAGTCTTGTCTGTCTAGTCTTGTCTGTCTAGTCTTGTCTGTCTAGTCTTGTCTGTCTAGTCTTGTCTGTCTAGTCTTGTCTGTCTAGTCTTGTCTGTCTAGTCTTGTCTGTCTAGTCTTGTCTGTCTAGTCTTGTCTGTCTAGTCTTGTCTGTCTAGTCTTGTCTGTCTAGTCTTGTCTGTCTAGTCTTGTCTGTCTAGTCTTGTCTGTCTAGTCTTGTCTGTCTAGTCTTGTCTGTCTAGTCTTGTCTGTCTAGTCTTGTCTGTCTAGTCTTGTCTGTCTAGTCTTGTCTGTCTAGTCTTGTCTGTCTAGTCTTGTCTGTCTAGTCTTGTCTGTCTAGTCTTGTCTGTCTAGTCTTGTCTGTCTAGTCTTGTCTGTCTAGTCTTGTCTGTCTAGTCTTGTCTGTCTAGTCTTGTCTGTCTAGTCTTGTCTGTCTAGTCTTGTCTGTCTAGTCTTGTCTGTCTAGTCTTGTCTGTCTAGTCTTGTCTGTCTAGTCTTGTCTGTCTAGTCTTGTCTGTCTAGTCTTGTCTGTCTAGTCTTGTCTGTCTAGTCTTGTCTGTCTAGTCTTGTCTGTCTAGTCTTGTCTGTCTAGTCTTGTCTGTCTAGTCTTGTCTGTCTAGTCTTGTCTGTCTAGTCTTGTCTGTCTAGTCTTGTCTGTCTAGTCTTGTCTGTCTAGTCTTGTCTGTCTAGTCTTGTCTGTCTAGTCTTGTCTGTCTAGTCTTGTCTGTCTAGTCTTGTCTGTCTAGTCTTGTCTGTCTAGTCTTGTCTGTCTAGTCTTGTCTGTCTAGTCTTGTCTGTCTAGTCTTGTCTGTCTAGTCTTGTCTGTCTAGTCTTGTCTGTCTAGTCTTGTCTGTCTAGTCTTGTCTGTCTAGTCTTGTCTGTCTAGTCTTGTCTGTCTAGTCTTGTCTGTCTAGTCTTGTCTGTCTAGTCTTGTCTGTCTAGTCTTGTCTGTCTAGTCTTGTCTGTCTAGTCTTGTCTGTCTAGTCTTGTCTGTCTAGTCTTGTCTGTCTAGTCTTGTCTGTCTAGTCTTGTCTGTCTAGTCTTGTCTGTCTAGTCTTGTCTGTCTAGTCTTGTCTGTCTAGTCTTGTCTGTCTAGTCTTGTCTGTCTAGTCTTGTCTGTCTAGTCTTGTCTGTCTAGTCTTGTCTGTCTAGTCTTGTCTGTCTAGTCTTGTCTGTCTAGTCTTGTCTGTCTAGTCTTGTCTGTCTAGTCTTGTCTGTCTAGTCTTGTCTGTCTAGTCTTGTCTGTCTAGTCTTGTCTGTCTAGTCTTGTCTGTCTAGTCTTGTCTGTCTAGTCTTGTCTGTCTAGTCTTGTCTGTCTAGTCTTGTCTGTCTAGTCTTGTCTGTCTAGTCTTGTCTGTCTAGTCTTGTCTGTCTAGTCTTGTCTGTCTAGTCTTGTCTGTCTAGTCTTGTCTGTCTAGTCTTGTCTGTCTAGTCTTGTCTGTCTAGTCTTGTCTGTCTAGTCTTGTCTGTCTAGTCTTGTCTGTCTAGTCTTGTCTGTCTAGTCTTGTCTGTCTAGTCTTGTCTGTCTAGTCTTGTCTGTCTAGTCTTGTCTGTCTAGTCTTGTCTGTCTAGTCTTGTCTGTCTAGTCTTGTCTGTCTAGTCTTGTCTGTCTAGTCTTGTCTGTCTAGTCTTGTCTGTCTAGTCTTGTCTGTCTAGTCTTGTCTGTCTAGTCTTGTCTGTCTAGTCTTGTCTGTCTAGTCTTGTCTGTCTAGTCTTGTCTGTCTAGTCTTGTCTGTCTAGTCTTGTCTGTCTAGTCTTGTCTGTCTAGTCTTGTCTGTCTAGTCTTGTCTGTCTAGTCTTGTCTGTCTAGTCTTGTCTGTCTAGTCTTGTCTGTCTAGTCTTGTCTGTCTAGTCTTGTCTGTCTAGTCTTGTCTGTCTAGTCTTGTCTGTCTAGTCTTGTCTGTCTAGTCTTGTCTGTCTAGTCTTGTCTGTCTAGTCTTGTCTGTCTAGTCTTGTCTGTCTAGTCTTGTCTGTCTAGTCTTGTCTGTCTAGTCTTGTCTGTCTAGTCTTGTCTGTCTAGTCTTGTCTGTCTAGTCTTGTCTGTCTAGTCTTGTCTGTCTAGTCTTGTCTGTCTAGTCTTGTCTGTCTAGTCTTGTCTGTCTAGTCTTGTCTGTCTAGTCTTGTCTGTCTAGTCTTGTCTGTCTAGTCTTGTCTGTCTAGTCTTGTCTGTCTAGTCTTGTCTGTCTAGTCTTGTCTGTCTAGTCTTGTCTGTCTAGTCTTGTCTGTCTAGTCTTGTCTGTCTAGTCTTGTCTGTCTAGTCTTGTCTGTCTAGTCTTGTCTGTCTAGTCTTGTCTGTCTAGTCTTGTCTGTCTAGTCTTGTCTGTCTAGTCTTGTCTGTCTAGTCTTGTCTGTCTAGTCTTGTCTGTCTAGTCTTGTCTGTCTAGTCTTGTCTGTCTAGTCTTGTCTGTCTAGTCTTGTCTGTCTAGTCTTGTCTGTCTAGTCTTGTCTGTCTAGTCTTGTCTGTCTAGTCTTGTCTGTCTAGTCTTGTCTGTCTAGTCTTGTCTGTCTAGTCTTGTCTGTCTAGTCTTGTCTGTCTAGTCTTGTCTGTCTAGTCTTGTCTGTCTAGTCTTGTCTGTCTAGTCTTGTCTGTCTAGTCTTGTCTGTCTAGTCTTGTCTGTCTAGTCTTGTCTGTCTAGTCTTGTCTGTCTAGTCTTGTCTGTCTAGTCTTGTCTGTCTAGTCTTGTCTGTCTAGTCTTGTCTGTCTAGTCTTGTCTGTCTAGTCTTGTCTGTCTAGTCTTGTCTGTCTAGTCTTGTCTGTCTAGTCTTGTCTGTCTAGTCTTGTCTGTCTAGTCTTGTCTGTCTAGTCTTGTCTGTCTAGTCTTGTCTGTCTAGTCTTGTCTGTCTAGTCTTGTCTGTCTAGTCTTGTCTGTCTAGTCTTGTCTGTCTAGTCTTGTCTGTCTAGTCTTGTCTGTCTAGTCTTGTCTGTCTAGTCTTGTCTGTCTAGTCTTGTCTGTCTAGTCTTGTCTGTCTAGTCTTGTCTGTCTAGTCTTGTCTGTCTAGTCTTGTCTGTCTAGTCTTGTCTGTCTAGTCTTGTCTGTCTAGTCTTGTCTGTCTAGTCTTGTCTGTCTAGTCTTGTCTGTCTAGTCTTGTCTGTCTAGTCTTGTCTGTCTAGTCTTGTCTGTCTAGTCTTGTCTGTCTAGTCTTGTCTGTCTAGTCTTGTCTGTCTAGTCTTGTCTGTCTAGTCTTGTCTGTCTAGTCTTGTCTGTCTAGTCTTGTCTGTCTAGTCTTGTCTGTCTAGTCTTGTCTGTCTAGTCTTGTCTGTCTAGTCTTGTCTGTCTAGTCTTGTCTGTCTAGTCTTGTCTGTCTAGTCTTGTCTGTCTAGTCTTGTCTGTCTAGTCTTGTCTGTCTAGTCTTGTCTGTCTAGTCTTGTCTGTCTAGTCTTGTCTGTCTAGTCTTGTCTGTCTAGTCTTGTCTGTCTAGTCTTGTCTGTCTAGTCTTGTCTGTCTAGTCTTGTCTGTCTAGTCTTGTCTGTCTAGTCTTGTCTGTCTAGTCTTGTCTGTCTAGTCTTGTCTGTCTAGTCTTGTCTGTCTAGTCTTGTCTGTCTAGTCTTGTCTGTCTAGTCTTGTCTGTCTAGTCTTGTCTGTCTAGTCTTGTCTGTCTAGTCTTGTCTGTCTAGTCTTGTCTGTCTAGTCTTGTCTGTCTAGTCTTGTCTGTCTAGTCTTGTCTGTCTAGTCTTGTCTGTCTAGTCTTGTCTGTCTAGTCTTGTCTGTCTAGTCTTGTCTGTCTAGTCTTGTCTGTCTAGTCTTGTCTGTCTAGTCTTGTCTGTCTAGTCTTGTCTGTCTAGTCTTGTCTGTCTAGTCTTGTCTGTCTAGTCTTGTCTGTCTAGTCTTGTCTGTCTAGTCTTGTCTGTCTAGTCTTGTCTGTCTAGTCTTGTCTGTCTAGTCTTGTCTGTCTAGTCTTGTCTGTCTAGTCTTGTCTGTCTAGTCTTGTCTGTCTAGTCTTGTCTGTCTAGTCTTGTCTGTCTAGTCTTGTCTGTCTAGTCTTGTCTGTCTAGTCTTGTCTGTCTAGTCTTGTCTGTCTAGTCTTGTCTGTCTAGTCTTGTCTGTCTAGTCTTGTCTGTCTAGTCTTGTCTGTCTAGTCTTGTCTGTCTAGTCTTGTCTGTCTAGTCTTGTCTGTCTAGTCTTGTCTGTCTAGTCTTGTCTGTCTAGTCTTGTCTGTCTAGTCTTGTCTGTCTAGTCTTGTCTGTCTAGTCTTGTCTGTCTAGTCTTGTCTGTCTGTCCTCCTCGGTGGTGTAGTTGACAACATACCCGCCTTTCAATGCGGGAGACCCGGGTTCGAATCCTGGTCGGGGAGGCGACAACTAGGGCGGTTTTCATTAACCGTCCGGGCTGCCCACCCTGAATGAATGCAATATATGCGATACCGGGGTGGCGCATACTAAAAGCCAAGGTGGAATAGGGGATTTGGTGAGAGCTTACCCTGAACCACTTTAACAAAGAAAGTCTTGTCTGTCTAGTCTGTCTAGTCTTGTCTGTCTAGTCTTGTCTGTCTAGTCTTGTTTATCTTCAATGCGGGAGACCCGAGTTCGATTCCTGGTCGGGGAGACAACAACTAGGGCGGTTTTTCAGTAAACCGTCCGGGCTGCCCACCCTGAATGAATGTAAAATATGCGATACCAGGGTGGCGCATACTAAAGCCATGGTGGAATATGGGGTTTAGTTAGAGTCTTGTTTATCTAGTCTTGTCTGTCTAGTCTTGTATGTCTAGTCTTGTGTATCTAATCTGTATAGTCTTGTCTATTTAGTATGTCTACTCTTTTCTAAGAATCTTGTTTTATTCAATTGAGGTTTAAAGAATTTTCTGCAAGGATCATTATGAATTAGAAAGAAAACTCCGCTTCACCTACAAATTACGTGTTATTTCCACTTTCATTGAATTTGCAACAAGTTTTTACAACCATTTAACTAGAACATTTAATATTTATTTTTCCTATAAATTGATCCAAAGTAAAAAAGTCTTAACTTCATTTACACACCCAGCTATCACTCTTGTTAATTAATGTGTCCAATTCCCTTTAGGAAAAGTAAGTTTCTCTTCAGGCTCTAAATCCAGATTGATCTCATTTTCTACTCGGAAGGAAAAAAAACTAAGAAAGAAAAGTTTTTATGGATCGACGAATGTTGTGGGAGCCCCAATTTAATTACTTCCGGAAATATGTTTGGATGACGTGGCAAACCCTCGAAACTGACCATTAACGATCAGTTTCAGACATAATGACCGTGGGGTGCTCTCTACTAGAGGATATCTTTTTAAATGCATTTTGAAAACATTTTAACTGAAATAATAGTTTATGATGTCTCCCATTAAATTCCTTTTATTTAAATATCACTTGAATATTAGTAATATACTGACATTTAAGTAGGTAACATTTAAATAGGTAACACGAATAATATTTATTATAAAATGCAATATTGAAATGTGGCATACAGATATTTGATAAAAGATAATCACAGTTAGAAGGGACATAGCAGACAAAATAAGACCAGACAAGACGAGACAAAGACCAGGCATGGCCAGGCAAGACCAGACAAGACTAGACAAGACCAGACACGACCAGACAAGGCCAGGTAAGACCAGACATGACTAGACAAGACCAGATAAGACCAGACAAGACCAGAGAAGACCAGACAAGTCCAGACAAGACCAAACAAGACCAGACAAGGCCAGACAAGACCAAACAAAACCAGCTAAACCAGACAAGACCAGACAAGACCTGAAAAGACCAGACAAAACCACACAAGACCAGACAATATCAGACAAGACCATAAAAAAACCAGACAATATAGAAGACAAGACAAGAAGGAACTGATCAATTTGGGTGCTCAGAGTGGTTTCTACTTGGGACGTAAGAACGATGGACTGGTTGTAGATTGTCTGGCCTTTGCAGATGATATGGCACTGTTTGCTGATTCTCTTAAGACGGCAACAATGCAGGTAAATTGCTTCAGAAAACAAGCTGCCAAAGTGGGTCTTCAAGTGTCGCTGGAGAAAACAGAATTCTTCACCAACATCAGAGAAGCAAACAGAGAGATGTTACTAGAGCAGGGAAACATCGAGAGGACTGAGAAGTTTAAGTATCTCGGCGAATGGATTGAACCCAACTTATCAGAAAGAGCATCATTATCCTAGAGAGTCAACAAGTTAGAACTTGCCTATCGACTGACTTAGAACACTTAAAACAAGAAATGCCTATTACGCAACCTGAAACTTAAGCACTACACATCAGTCTTACGACCAGAAGCCCTATATGCCATGGAGTGTCTTTCTTTGATCCGAAGACGTCTGGTAGAGAAATTGGAAATCAGAGAGAGGAGAATCCTCAGGAAGATCCTAGGCTCGGTAAAGGAAGATGGGGAATCCCGAAATCGGCATAACTCTGGGCTCTTCGAACATATTGAGATGCTCTCTGACTGTGCAAAAAAAGAAGGGTAGCTTTCTATGGCCACGTTGCAAGACTGCCTCCAAACCGAGTAACCAACCGTATGTTTACCTTCTGGCAAAACAAGAAGGTTCGTACCACTTGGTTGACAGAAACCGAGAAGGATATTAAAAAACTGGGAATAACAGATCTCCAAAACAGACAGTCTTTGAGACGCACTCTGAAGGATGTCCGTGGATTTCAGGAAAAAACCCTAAGTAAAGGTACCCCTTGGACAGTAGAGAGAAAAGAGTTACACCGGCAGAAGAAACGACAATACTGGACAAAGATCAAAGCCCAACAGTTTAACAAGCGTGGTCCAAAGTAGGCCCATTCGAAAGAAGAAGAAGAAGAAGACCAGACAAGACCAGGCAAGACCAGGTTAGACCATACAAGACTAGAAACCACACAAGATCAGAGAAGACCAGACAAGACCAGACACAAATGGAATGAACTGCAAAATATGGGTTTGTGGACAAAAAAACTGTTCCCGGATATAATAAAGTGGACAAACAGGAAACATGGAGAGTTGGGATACCACATTACACAAATTCTAGGTGACCATGGCTGTTTTTCAGCCTACCTCAAACGGTTCCTTCTGCAGGAATCAGAAATCTGCACCTACTGTGAGGAGGCAGACACAGTAGAACATACCACTTGCTACTGCACCCGCTGGACAAGCGAAAGACTTGAGATGCAGGTACACACAGAAGAGACCTTAACCAACAGAGACATGACGGCACTCATGCTGAGGAGTAATGAAGACTGGAAGGTTGTAGAAAAAGATATGAAGAAAATTATTGATAAAAAGGAAGAGGAAGAAAGAAAATGGAATAAACAACTAGTGTAGAAGGAAATATTAGAACAGCCCTCCCTTGAAGAAATGCTTTTGCGATGCCGAGGGATGCAAGCAGCATTCCAAGGGGACCATTCGAGCCAGCTAGTGCTGGCTACGCCCAATGTTAATGGATCCACAACAAATAAACGAAGAATGTTAGCATCCGTAGTTTCCTCCATCATCCTCTATGGAGCTCCAGTGTGGACGAGTGCGCTAAAATATAAACACCATGTTGCCAAACTAGAAAAAGTAAACAGAAGAATGGCTATAAAAATAACGGCAGCATACCGAACTGTCTCTACAGAGGCCGCGCTGACTATCGCCGGGACCCGCACCATAAAATTCCTCGTGTTCGAACTTTACCAGCTGCACCAGAAAGGAACGGCTAACAGAAAGGAAGCGTTCTCCTAGTCCTCCCTACTTGATGTCATCATGGAAGGACCTGTGGAAGAAGTACGATGGCTGGACCAAAACGTTCATACAAAATGCCAGAGCATGGTGCGAGGAACCCTGGAGCGAGTAGACCGCTACATAACCCAAGCCATGACAGGAAACGGCGTTTTTGGCACATACCTGTTCAAATTAGGAAAGAGGCAAAATGCAGCGTGCTGGTATTGCTCCGAAGAAAAGGATGGGCCTGAACACACTCTGTACCACTGCCCTAGATGGGACGCAGAAAGACAACGCGTAAAAGGCACAGGCGGCATCGTTTTGATAGGAGGAAATATCGCTGGACAATAGCCACCAACATGTTGAGGAACATAATGTCCCAAAAAGCGAGAGAAGAAAGAGAAATGGCATAGATTATTGAATAATCAAAAATGCAGAATCTCTTCTTTAAAAAATAAAATTTTAATTTGTTTCTCTTTCATCTGCTCGGCCCTTGTGCACATTATAATGTACATAGATTTATTGCCTTTTTCAGTAATTTTTTATTTACTTTCAGCACTCAAGTCAAATTATACATTATAGTAGATTTTCTAACTAGGGCGAAAGGTTGTCAATATTACTCAAGAGCGAAAATGTGCGCACGAACGAAGTGTTACAAACCCATTACAAGCCCGTGTTACAAACAATATTTTTTATCACTCATGCGAGGGGAGGTATCTTACAAGTTTGGGATCCAGGTGCCATCCAAAAAAAATTGAACCAAGAAAGAAGAATTTGCTTTTTCAATTGTCTCTCTAAAAAACTCTCCTCAGTCTCCGGTATCACCATAAAATTTACACTCACTTTAACGTTTTCTATAATTTTTATTTTTATTTGTGACACTTCACTTCACTTTTTTAATACCGAGGTCTTGATTGTATTCATTTTATTTTTATTTATTTGTTTATTTTAATGTAACCTAGCGATATTGAATACCCTATTTGCGTGCGTTATTCAATTTATGTAAAACACAACTAATATTGACAATTTGTCGCAATACAAAAAGTGCACCAAGATAGTTCTTTTGTGTATGAGTGATAAAAAAATATTTATTTGTGTATTTGACCATCTTGGTGTTGAAGTTAATATTTTGGTAATATTTTGCTTGTCAGAGCTTAGTGCCGCCAAATTCAGACAAGTTCAGACAAGACGAGACAATACCAAACAGGAACAGACAAGACCAAACAAAACCTGACAAGACCAAAATAATTAATTAATCAAAATCTTTGCAATTTATAAATGTTTACAAATATAAGATAAAACTCCTTTGTGTTCTATTGTTGTTTAAACAAATATGGGTTTCATAACTTGCATAAGCTCCAGATAATCGAAACGTTTTGAGGATGTTTTGTTCGTTCGTGAATCTATAATTACAAGCCTGCAAACTGAAACGTGTTTGGGAAGAGGGAAACATGCGTGACATTTACCGAAAAGAAGCGGAAACGGATTACTTAACTTCCACTTTCTCCCAAAACAAAAAATTAATACACAACAAGAAACACTCTCTTCCTCGGCTACTTCCTTCCTCATTAACAAAATAGATTAAAGTTTATTGAGGAGAAGCTTTTGTTAATGAATCTTAACGAAGAGGGTTAAATTAAACGAAAACACACCGCGTGCAACGTGACCTGTAACCCACGTTACCTATCCAACCAATCCAAGTTGTCCATTGGCGGGCGTCACGTTGCATTTGCCGTGTATCCGTTCAATTTCCTCGATTTGCACTTAGTCTCCGTTTGCAACTGCGCGAATCAAATATTCGCGTTTTTGCTTTCGCGATTTCTACGAACTCAAAAATAATTCCTTGTGGATTAATAAATATATAAGACTATTAAGAATCGATTTCTTTTAATATACTTAACATATAGTTCATCATATATAAAGTTCATTAAATTCTTGTATATTTATGTTAGATATTGTGTTTTCTAAGAAAAGGTAAGATAATTAAATTGTTAATGTATTTCATCTATATTATATTGGACTAGGCTATACAGTAAAGGTCAGGGAGATGAAATTACTATGTAGTTACCATTTTTAGACTATATATAATATATACTATATAGGCTATATAGGTAAAAACACAACAACTTCAACACAACTTGACTAACAACACTAAATAGACAAAGAACTAACTTGAAAGAGAAGTAACTTGAGAGAGCACTAACTTGACAGAGAACTAACTTGACAAACAACTAACTTGACAGAGAACTAACTTGACAAAGAACTAACTTGACACCCCAGAGAACTTGACAGAGAACTAATTTGACAGATAACTAATTTGATAGAGAACTAACTTAAAAGAGAAGTAACTTGACAGAGAACTAACTTGACAAAGAACTATATTGACATAGAACTAACAATATAGGCAATACCAAAGACTGGACACATAACGACATAAAGTTTTTTAACAAACATTCTTATCTAATCTTTATAGACAGAATTACAATATTTTTCATTACAATATGGGAATATTTTGGTTCCCCTAAGTCTCTAACAAACAAAATCTTCCCTTCTAGATAACGAAATCACCTCAAGAAAAACTAAATCGATTCCTGCAAATACATGTAAAATGGTCTGGTCTAGCATAGGTACATGAGTTCCCAGATGGGCAGTGGTCGGGGTGGCACACCCGACAAGCACATGGTGCATTGGTTCCGAAAAGGGCTTCGCCTACATGACAACCCCTCACTCAGGGAAGGCCTAAAAGGCGCCACCACTTTCAGATGCGTTTTCCTACTTGACCCTTGGTTCGCCGGTTCATCAAACGTCGGCATCAACAAATGGAGGTATGTTTAGACTTAACACTTAATGGCCGCACGTCTAATAGTTACTGGCTATCGCACCAATGTCGTGTGAGCGGCCATTAAAGTATTAATGAGATATAAAGTAGTATGACAAGGCAAGTAATAGTTAAACAAGATAAGACAAGAGATATAAGAAAGAATTGATAAAATCATACTACATTATAGATAATTATATAAACTTATAAAATAAACTATAAAGTCGATAAATCGATAAACAATAAAGTCGAAACACAGCCTGAATATATAAATTTTGGTAGTCCCAAAAAGACTCATTAGTGTTATAGAGCTCCTGAAAGGTTGAATAAGTATATTTATATATTCAGACCGTATTCCGACTTTATTAAGTTTTTAAGAGATATAAGATTCGACAATCATTTAAGAACAAACAGGACTAGGCACAGACAAATAGGTAGACGATAATAAAGTTTCTTTGTTTGGCTATTTTCATTATGCAAATTGAATAATTTGTATAGAATTAAAAAAAATAAACATTGCTAACATACAGGAACTGTGCGCGACTTTTACAATCCGAAGGGCAACGCTTACATAACGAACAAGTCTTACATAATCGTTTAAATATAAGTTTATTAATTAAATACAATTTGCAATTGCAAGTCCCCCGGTCGATAATGCTCCAAGCGTTTTACAATTTTTATAGTGAGGTAGTTGAACGACGCATTAATTAATTCCATCTGTTGCATAATAACAAATAAATAGTTAAAAATATCGCAGACATTCGGATTACAACGTGATTACATTGTTCTACAAAAAAGTCTTGTAGATCTTCAAACAATAAATTTGTTTCAAAAGTTTTAATAACCATATTTAACCTTCACCTCCTGCAATATATTTCCTTCTTTCTAGGTTCCTATTACAATGCCTAGAGGACTTGGACTGTAGTCTTCGTAAGCTAAACTCTCGCCTATTCGTGATCCGCGGGCAACCTGCGGACGCTTTACCAAAACTCTTCAAAGAATGGGGAACGACAGCGCTAACCTTCGAAGTAGACCCAGAGCCCTTTGGCCGAGTCCGCGACCACAACATAACAACCCTCTGCAAAGAACTGGGGATAACCGTCGTTCAAAAAGTCTCGCACACCTTATACCAACTGCAAAAGATAATTGACAGGAATGGTGGAAGGGCTCCGTTAACTTACCACCAGTTTCTTGCTGTTATCGCTGGGATGGGAGCGCCTCCAATGGCTGAGCCTCCAGTTACAGCTAGGACTTTAAACGGAGCCCATACGCCGTTAACTGAGGATCACGATGAGAAATACGGAGTTCCTACTTTGGAAGAGTTAGGATTTGATACGGATGGTTTGATGCCGCCGGTTTGGCAAGGCGGTGAAAGTGCGGCTTTGGGAAGATTAGAAAGGCATTTGGAAAGAAAAGCGTGGGTAGCTTCGTTTGGTCGACCCAAAATGACTCCTCAATCTTTGTTGCCTTCACAAACTGGACTCTCTCCGTATTTAAGATTCGGATGTTTATCGACGCGATTGTTTTATTATCAGCTGACTGATTTATACAAAAAGATTAAAAAAGCGTTTCCTCCTCTATCCTTGCACGGGCAATTGCTGTGGAGGGAGTTTTTCTACTGTGCAGCTACCAAAAACCCCAATTTCGATAACATGATGGGAAATCCTATTTGTGTGCAGATTCCTTGGGACAAAAATGCTGAAGCTCTAGCCAAATGGGCAAATGTAAGTTGCCTTAAGTTAAATGTTATGAATTATGTCATACTTTTTATTTCAGGGTCAAACTGGTTTTCCGTGGATTGACGCCATTATGACACAACTTCGTGAAGAAGGTTGGATTCATCATCTAGCACGACATGCAGTGGCGTGTTTTCTTACACGTGGTGATCTTTGGCTTTCGTGGGAAGAGGGAATGAAGGTATGGCCATGAAAAAAAAGAGCAATATATTTAATTGTTTTAATATAGATTAGTCTAAGATATTGTGGCTCTTAGGTTCAAGATTTCTGGAGAGGATATGATGTTTCAATATTTTGTTTATTTAGAAACATTTTTTTCTCAAAATTATTCTCAAAATAATAATTCTATTTCTTTAAAAAAAAGTATTAATTAGTGTCTCAAACTCAATTTGATAATTAGTTTTGAGTCAAATTTAGACAAAGAGAAATCTTGATTACTAGCTAATTAGTCACTAGTCTAAGCAGATCAGTAATTTCAATTTTTATTTTTTTTTATTAGTCAACGAGTTTTATAATTATTTTTTTTTTTTGTATATGACTATTTTATGTCGTCGATGTGCAACGAAGTGTTGTCGAAGTACAAAGTGTTTCTGAGGCAAAAGAAGTGTCGTCAAAGTGCAACAAAGAAAAAGTCAAAGGATGTGTCGGGCGGCACTTCCCCGACATTTCGTCGACACTTTACAATAAAACAGTTCAACTGATAATTCGATTGCACGATTGCCAACACTTCCACTACTTATCACAGAAAATCAATTCAGCGATAGATAGATAGTTTGTAGATAGGTAACTTGTACTGCGACCTTTATAGATCTATTGTACCCCATCCGCTTCCTCTAATTGTAGATATACTTAGCCATTTAGAGCGCCTCCTCTAGTCCTGGTTCCTTTAGAAATTTCGGGATCTGAGCGGGATTGAAGGATTGTTAAATCCCCATAGTCTTTGAGCAGATATATAGAGGTTTCTTTTGCCGAGCCGCAGAATCTGCAACTGTCATCTTTTTCCAGGCCTATGGTCTAGGGTTTTGAGGCGTTTTCTAAGTCCGCAGTGTCTGGTCAAGACTCCATTAGTTTCAGGAAAGCTTTTGTTCTTTTCTGGTTAAAAAAATCCCAGCATTACTTTAGATTGTCTTAACCATGGAAGTTCTTTTCAGGTTTTCATCCAGTGTTTTCTTATTTCTTCATCGAAACTTTTGTGGATGGTGTTTATACTCGTATCACAAACGGCTTCCGGACCTATAAAGGGATTACTAGATCCCTTGTTAGCTAGGTGCTCATCTTCTTCGTTTCTATCTATACCAGTGTGTGTTGGTACACAGTATGGCGTTACGTTATTTTCTCTTCCGAGCTTGTTTCATCTGATGGTGTATGAGCTAACAGTGCGCATTAAATTGTGCGCATCTTTGGATTGGGTGTACCTTTGCTTTGAAGATACTTAGGTAGATTCCCATTGATTCAAAGTATTTGGTACGAGGTCCAAACACTCCTGCACCAGTACCTTCCTTTGTCTTCGAACCTTATGTAATCCACTTGATAGCAATTTGCTCAATGTGATATGCTGAGGATTCGTCGTTCTAATCAGCTTTACTGCTACTCATTGCTGTGTAGTTCTCGAAATGGTATTTGCATACCATTCGTGTTTTGGTACTTCCAGGCAGGGGTTTTTGGCTGCGAGGCTATTCCTTCTTTGTTAAAACTTACAATCGCCTTTCTGGGGGGATCAACAGGAAATGGGGGGATCTATGACAAGGTGCAACAGACTCAGATTCAGCAGCAGTTCCATTGCTGTAGTTGGACATGACCTAATGGCCCGCGTGTTGTAGGCACATGCCCGTGTTTGAACCTTCTTAAGCTGCTTCTGCATAGAGACCAGCTTTGTTCTACTTCCCCACACAACTGCCCCTTAAGTGATCGCAGGTCACACTATCATAGAGTACATCTTCGCAGGATTGTAAGGTTACAACCAGTGTTCCTTCTAAGCTTGTGCGCATGTGCGCGCACATAAATTTTAAACGTAGCGCACATGAAAAATATTCACGAGCACAAAATTTTTTTTCGTGCAGAAAATAAAATTGCACCTGCATATGAAATCCATAATTGATAATCTATTATTGACAATTAAAATGAACAAATCTTTACTTTCGGTTCGAGAAATAAATAACCACATGGCAAAATATGTACATATTCCAGAAAGTTGGCGTAATAAAGACTATGCTTTATCATTTACGGAAGTGGTGGATACTGTAGTAAAAACTGAAATAATAAATTAAGTTAAAATGGCACATTTTCATACTTGTCGATAAGAGCAGACGTTTCAACAACCAAATGTTTAATTTTATATTGTAAGTTTACAAAATCTAATATAATAAATATAAAACTGTTTTCGGTGGGATAATCCAATTACAGGAACTGCATGTCTCTTCAATTTTTTCTGCAATTTTACAATTTTATTAAGATAACCAAATTGATTTGCAAAAGCTGGTTATGTTTACATCTGATGGCGCATCCGTAATGCTTGGAAAACGACATGGTGTAGCAGAAGTATAAAATAACTCTATAGCTTTCCAAGCTATTAATGAGGTCACTCAATAATCAATCGCGACATTTTGCAATAAAAGCAATTATTAAATTATGAATCATTAATTGAATACTTTAATCAAGATACAAATGATCCAATTTCCAAATGTTGTTTAAAAAAGTTAAACATTGAATTTCAAATAAATTGAAAACTTTTATCTTTAATTTTAGAAAAACTCTATGCTTTATGCTCTCTATGCTCTCTATGCTCTAGTGCTTTATGTAAAATTTCAACAACAAAACGCCGTGAATGAACTCATAGATGCTTTTCAATTTTCTCATGCAAAAATTAATAAAATCAAGGACAAATCTTGGAAACATGGCATGGAACAAAAAAATAAGCGTGCTTTATAAAAGGCTAATGATTTAAATATACTTAACTATAAAAACAGATGATACGTTAAAAATTATTAATTTATTATGTGAAAATTTGTATGAAAGCTTTCCAACAGATGAAGTAGAAAATTGGATATCATTTGATGGATGGATGACCATAATTTAATTATGGTCTAGCGGAAATTGAAAAATTGTGTTTAAAAAATAATTTTACTTTTATAAATACAATTTTACTATTCTTCCAAATAAATACAGCACTCCGAGTGCAATAGCACTAGCACCAAAGGTGATACTTTTAAGAACTTCATGACAGATATACGAAAAAATATATTTCCTTAAAATCATTATTTTATCAAGTGAATGGAACATTTCAAAGTGAGTAAGTGTTTTCTCTGCTGGTTGTAAATATATAAAATGCATTTTGCTAACAGCTTCCGTTCGCGATACATGACTTGGCAAAATAAAATTGGCAAAATCGAGCGAATTTTCGCGAAATTTGGTCACCCGATGAGAGAACTTTTCCTCGGGCGACCAAATTTATTAAAATAACCTATTAATATTTTTAAGCAAGCCTGAGTGCAGCCGCAGGTAAATGACCTCCTGAAAACAGTTCTCGAGATACGGACGTGTGATAAGTCTCCAGATAAGTTGAATTTCCGCAAAATTTGATTTTAGAATTTCTCAGTACAAAATTGAATTTTTCCAAAAGTTTACACATCGATTTTCTATTCTTGTCGTCTAATTTCGGTGTACCGAAAATTATTTCGCTAGGATTTGTTTGTGTAACTTATTTCCAGATCTAAACTATGGATTTTTGTGGCGGTTTTTCCGAAAATTTTAGGGCTTTCAGAAAATTTTTGCTGAATACGATTTTCCAGTTTATTCGGTTCAAATGCTCAAAATACCAAAGATATAGGCTATACCTTGCTTATTTGTATCTTTACAGCGAAATAAACGAAAATCGAAATCAAAAATCGTTTTCAGCACTGCGATTTCCTCCGGGTAACCAAAAAAAGTCGCAACAAAATTTTCCAAAAAAATCGTTTTTAAAAAAAAAAAATTTTCATCATTTCGGTCGAAAAAAATGTGCATTTTTGATTTTTTTTTCTGAAAAACGGTAAACAGCAACGAAATCATTTTCGGCACACAGAAACTACTCGGCAACACGAACTATATGTAAATTATTCGGAAAGATTCAATTTTTCATTGAGAAATTTCAAACTGAAATTTTACGATTGTCGATTTGATAGATAAGTCGATGTCTCAGAAACTGTGATAGATAATTAAAGGCGGTTTGCGGCATAGTTTTCAGATCATTTTCCTATTAACACACACAAATTATCCACGGGAAATTTATTATTTTCCAAGATCTCTACTCTAATGCCGAAAGGCCATCGTGAACGAAAAGAGCTAGTGAAATATAATTTACATATTTGTAATCTGCAGCAAAAATGCTTCTAGAAACGTTTTTACATTTTGCTAGAACGTTTCAAAATAACGATTTTACAAAATCGGTTTTCTATAATTTTATTCGTTTCCGCAATCTTGACTTCCCAGTTCGATTGTATTTTTTAATTAAAAGCCTCCTAGGAATATGATATACGTTTAATTTTGAGATGCTGAACCGATTGGTGCCAACTAGAAGTGTCTGTGACAAGCCATTCAAAAGTCATGATATCGTGAAATTAGGGGAAAATACGAGGAAATGTATTTCCTGAAAATCATTATTTATCAAGTGAATGGAAGTTTGTCTGAAAGTGTTTTCCTTGCTGGTTGTAAATATACAAATAGCATCCTGCTAGCCGCTTTTGGATTCCGAATATAAACGGAGGACAATTTTTGGTTTTCATTTTGCTGGCAATAAAAAGTCCGAAAATCCAGAAAGCCTAAGTTATAATCTGACTTTTTTTACAATTCAGTAAAGGGTTTGCAGAGATCAAAATCTTTAGTAAATCGGTAAAAGAATGTATTGAATAGAAGACGATTTTAAATATGCAGTGTGGGGAAAAATAAAAATTGAATAATGAACAATTTTAAGATCTATCCAAATTACTAGATATCGGTGGCACTTTTCTAAAACAAAACAAAGAAATCGATTGCAAGAAAACCATATGCTGATGAGAGAAAAATCATTTATGAATGACGGAAACACTGAAAATGTAAGTAAAGTCTATACAGATTGGTTAAAACCAAAAGACACGAGAGAGAAGTTGAACATAAAATAAATGGCATTAATTAAAAATGTTAATTAATTCTAAAATTTTTCAATAAAAAGTAATTGTGATTTGTTGTTATTGTTTGTTTGTTTTGTAAAATGTGTTAATTGAAAAATTTAGACGAAACAACGTATTTATTAAATTTTCTTATTTTTCATTTGAATGAAAAGGGGAAGCCACAGTAATCAGCTAAATTCTGTCTTCACGAACTAATGATTTGACTTGATTTTAGAGTAGTTTTTTCATTGTGTTCCGTTGAAATGTTAGTAGTAAAGTAGTACAAGTGGTGTGTGGTGTGCTGTATGATCGAGTCAATGCGTATAAGTAGGTAAAAAATATAGCTGAATATTAATTATTATTTATTAGTATTGTATTTTTTTATTATATGCGTTTTTTTAATTGCCGCAATTTTTTTTTATTTTGGAAAAAACTGCACACACGTAAAAACACACAAAAAAGTGCGCACACAGGTCACAAAAATGACCACGTCACTGGGAACACTGGTTACAACCCCACGTTTTCCCTGCACGATTTCTGCACACCATTAGAGCGCGTTTGGCTTTTCCTACCACTTCCAAGCGTGCCTGTTCCAGAGGATACTTCCATAGAATTCAGCAATACTTACCTGTTCAAAGCGTCACTCCGACATTTCGACACTTAAAAATAAAACAGTTCAACTGATGTGTGTTTGTCAACACTTCCACGACACTTCGAAGAAACTTGACAGAAAATCAATTGAGCGAAACTTCACTCTTCAAATTTCAAAAGGACACTTCTCTGACACTTTGACGACACTTCGTTGGCACGTTACCGATATTTCGTCGACGCTTCGATGACATATCATTTAGACTTTTCATTTTGGCTTTAATTACTAATTTCTAGGTTTTTGAAGAATTACTGCTGGACGCCGACTGGTCAGTAAATGCAGGAATGTGGATGTGGCTCTCGTGTTCCAGCTTCTTCCAACAATTTTTCCACTGTTACTGCCCAATAAAATTCGGCAGAAAAGCGGATCCGAACGGCGACTATATAAGGTAAACCGTCAGACTCGTTTTAAATAAATAATAATCCAAATCTTTTAGGAAATATCTTCCGGTTTTAAAAAACATGCCCGTGAAATATATTCACGAACCTTGGACAGCTCCCGAAAGCGTCCAAAGAGCAACGAAATGCATCATTGGCAAAGATTACCCTTTACCAATGGTCAACCATACAGTTGCCAGTAGAATCAACATTCAAAGAATGAAACAAGTTTACCAACAATTAGCGAAATATCGAGCGTTGGAATATCAAAATTGCAGTAGTTCAGTTGACAATTACAAAGATGGGTATCAACCGAGAGTTATTGCCGTTGGTAACTCCAACAACGATCAGTAACTAGAAGTTTATGGTGTTTTACTAGAAGACTTAATTCATTACAAACTAAAAGACTGATGAAAAAATATTGCTATTTCTTCTATATTTCCTGATATTCCTTGTTTGTGTTTAGGAAGAATCTCAATGTTTTAATATATTTTTATGGAAATTTAGCATGCTTATAAGATTCTATCTAGCGAATAGCTTGAAATGGTTCTAGTACACTATTTTTTTTTGTCTTCTATAAAATATTAATAAAAAAAATTATTAGATCTTTATTCGTTTTTACAAAACACAGGATAAGAGACATTGTCAAGGTTTAAAATGGCCAGATGGTGCCTTCCGCTGATCATTGTTGGGAAATGGGGATGTTTGAGTTAACAGGTAATGTCCGTGACGAATTGGCACAATGTCCGATTCCTTATTTCCCTGCAGGATAGATTTTTTTTTCAGCGGTGATGTTTTTCAGCGGTATTTTTCAGCAGAGGCAGCATATGCAGATTTTCTCTGCTTGATGAAATTGTCGGTTGACGCATGGAGGTGGTGAAAGCCGTGTCAGCTGGTGCGAGTTAATATCTTTGATTTTGATCGGTGTTTTTGATTTGCACCCTTCCATTCGTGTATTTGGAACGCCCATCGGTATATCTCTCAACCGGAACACCATATTTTTCTCTTCTATTTCCTTCATGTGTGCATCCTTAGTTAAGAGTGGTACACCTTCGAAACCCTCTTGAATATTCTCCCCCATTGTCGCAGAACCTGATGGTGGAATGTGAAGGTATTTGATGTGTTTTTAGGAAGCCCCATTGCATATTTAAGGCATCTTGCTTTAATTGTATGTAGCTCTAGCAGGTGGTTTGATGTTGGAAATGGGCTTATAGTTTTGAAGCAATAGGTTATTGCCGGACAGGGTTTCATGTTAAATAATTTTTAGATCTTCTTAAAAATAGAGACTTAAGGTTCATATATACCTCGATAATCGGTGGTCCAGCGCCCGAACCACCGAATATCGAGCAGCCTACGAATAAGTTCTCCGGCACCGAACCGACAATTACCAAGGTGAAGACGGCAATAAAATCACTGAAAACGGTAAAGCGTCAGGAGGAGATCAAGTAAAGGCCGAAGAAGACGTCTTATTGCAACAACTTCACGTTCTCATAACGAATATATGGCATTCGGATCGTATACCGTCGACGTGGAAGAAAGCTATCATTGTGTCTATTCTGAAGAAATGAGACAGTCGAGAATGCAAGAACTACCGTGACATTAGCCTCCTTTCGATCGTCGGTAAAGTATTTATGAAAATTATATAATCGAGGCTAAAGAAACAACAAGCTGGATTTAGACCACATCGAGGATGCTTCGATTAGATATTCGTTCTCCGCCAGATAACGGAACGTAAATAACGCAAACGAACCGTCATCGTCTTCATCGATTTCAAATGCGCTTTTGATTGCATCGACTGGGCCAGTTTGTGGAGAGCCATGGAGACCGAACACGTGCCGCTGAAAATCTTCTGAAACTTCTTCAGGCATCGTACGACGGTTCAACCAGCAGTGTACGTATCCGAAGAGTTTCCGATTCGAACTGGAGTACAAGGAGACGTTGCCTCGCCACTACTCTTTAACGTTGTGGTTGACGCCAATATGCGGAATGCATTCGATGAACGACGCGGAGTCCGATACGGCGACGGCGACGACAACTTCCGATCTGATGTACGCCGACGACAGCGCCGTCTGCGCCGACATGGATGCCGAAGCAACAGACATTTTGTACGACATTTCCCGCATCGCCCAGTCATACGGATCAAAGATCAATGCGGATAAAAGCAAAGTGCTCACAAGGGACGGTTTGGAAGCGAGGATTTACCTGAAATGAATTCGATGAAACCCAAATCGAACAGGTACCACAGTTCAAGTATTTGGGATCGCTTGTGGCAGAGAAGGAATTGGTCGATGTTCATAGCCGGATCGGTCAAGCAACAGCAACATTCGCCTCGCTCAAGTGGTGCATATGGAAGCGGACGAATATCACAATCAAAACCAAAATACGCCTATACCGAACATTAATCCTTCTTATTCCTTTATGGATCGGAATCGTGGACACTGCTCAAACCGAACCTAAACAAGCTCGAGGTCTTCCAAATGAGTTGTTTGAAACAAATACCCCGTGTCTCTATCCGCGACCGACTCCGAAACGAGACGATTAGAGAAAGCTGCGATTAACTGACACCGAAGAAGAAATGAAAAAAAAATGAAAAAACGAAGACTACGTTGGTTTGGCCACGTCTGCCGGATGAATAACACCCGGCTTCCACGCAAACTCCTTTGGCGGGAGCGACCGCCAGACTGGAGAATACAAAGAAACGCGCCAAAGAAGACATGGTTGAAACAAGTGGAAGATCTGAGAAACCAAAAGCTGGTTACCCATCAAGCCAAGGGCAACGCAATCGATCGGAAAAAGTGGAAATGTATCGTGAATGGAGCAAAAAATCCTGTGGCACCGGCAGCAGCGTATTGGTTGCGAGGACGACCCCCCTCCTCAATCGCCGGCTACGGATTAAAATATATATATATATATATATATATATATATATATATATATATATATATATATATATATATATATATATATATATACCTGAGGGATCCAATAGTTTGAGCTGCTTTTTTACTTTTTTCTTTAATGCGTTTGGAGAAGGTTAGCTTCGTCTGGAGGGTTACTCCTAGGTATTCATAACTATTAACGAATTCCAGCTGGTGATCTCCTATTTTAACTTTGTCGCACTTTCGGAGCCGACCGCCTTAAAATTCATTGGTTTACTTTTCTCATAGTTTATAGCCAATTTGTTTAGGAAGCATCATGTGTTTAGATCGTTCAAGCTTCCCTGGGTTGCTCAGGTTCTTGGACTATATGACCAGGTCAGCGTACATTGGGCACGAAACTCCCAACTACTATGATGTGGGTTGGTAGATCATGGACGTAGATCAGAAACAGTGTGGAGCTCAGTGTGTTGTTTGATTTTTATAAAATTCATGGCAAGGGTGTTACGTATAAGGTTGAATGTTTTCTCTTTGACACCTACCTTGATTAGTTTCCCACACAAAATCTGACAAAGGCCTGACGGAAGTCGACAATTAGAGCATAGTGATCCGCGGGAGAGCGTCACGGCAGTTTGTTTTTTGGAGGTCAATTGGCCAATTGCTTGCACGCAGCTTTAGTTTTTTGGGAATCCGAACTGTTCTGGGGGGTAGTACCTGTTCTAAGTGATCATTAAGGCAGTTGTTGATGATCTTAGTCAGCAGTTTGCATTTTTTTAATTAATAAAATGTTAATAAAAAGTATAAAATGTTAATTTCATTTTCCGTTTGAAAAGTACCTAATGGAATTTCAGCTAAAAAGCTTAATTTTTTTTTTTTTTTTTATTTGATAAAAATTTGGTATCAAAATTGCACAAACCCAACACAAAAACATTAATTCATATAATAAATAACACTGTAATAAATTAACACTTATTCTGATCTTTATCTAATATATACAAAACAAGTTTTCCTTGTTCTATTGGCTCCAAAATGTTTCCATTTTGTAACATAAAAGTATTTTCTCCTACAAAAAATAATTGACTAAGGCAAAATATAATTGAGTTGTAAATGGTTACCTAAACTAATACTTTGGTCCATATCGCCCAATTCAGGCATGGATAAACAGACTTGCTGATTGGCTTCCATGTCAGTTGATTGGATATTTTTCTCAAATTCCATTTCTAAACTATTGAAATCAAGAACACTATCCAAATTCTTTTCGTTTTTATCAGAAAAATTGTTATCCATCAAATTTGTGTCGTAATTATTAACAATATAATCTAAGTTGCTATCTAGATCTTGTAAAGTATCTGAATCTCCTTTTTCTTTTAAATTCAACAAACCTACAATATCATCACAGTCATTTTCCTTCTCATTCGAATTATTATTATCATTATCAGTATTTTCTTTAAATATTTGTTTTTCAATTCTTCGTATTTTAGTCATATCAATTTCATCATGTGAATGCTTCTTCTTCAAATGTCTCAACAACGAGCTTTTTAATTTAACTATGTGTTTACAAACTGGACACTCATAACACTTTTCATAATGAATAATACTATGTTGCTTCAATTTTTCCGTTGTATCAAAAACTTCATCACAAGTTAAACACTTTTTTCGATGCATTCGATTATAGTGAGTATGCATATTCGTTTTCTGTTTGAATTTCTGAGAACATTTAGTACATTCATATTTAAATTCGTTGCTGTGGATTGCCATATGTGTGGTCAAATACTTCTTCACTGCAAACTTTTGATCACATATCTCACATTTAAAATTCGACTAAAACAAAAATATAAAATACAAACAACATAAAACAAGAAAATATCGACTTACAGTTTCTTTATGTATTTGCATATGTTCTATAAAAGTAAGTTTTCTGATGAATTTCTTATCGCACAAATTACAATGAAATTGTCTCTCCCTATGAGTTCGCAAATGTTGATTTAACACCTTCTTTGAAGAATACTGTTTGGAGCAAATTTCACAAAGATGGGGAACAACATTCTTCTCCTTAATAGCTTTCGAATAATGTATTTGCATATGCCTTTTCAAATTCTTGTTATTATGAAATACCTTCTTGCACATACTGCAAGCTAAAATGACTTTTTCAGGAATACATTTGTGTTCGTCCAAAGTTTTCTTTGACGTAAAAACTTTCTTGCAATCCTTGTTACAAACAAAATCTGTATTATGTTTCGTTGCTATATGTCTTGTCAGGTACTTTTTCAAAGAAAATTTCTGTTCACAGTAATCACACTTGATAGGCGCGGAATTGCATCGATGTGAAACAAAATTTTCTTTCCGAGAAAAAACCTAAAAAAATATACAATTACAGTAAAATCTCTTTTTGTGCGGTCCTTTTTATGAAATTTTATTTTTATGCGATTTGTTTTGTGCGATTTTATTTTTGTGCGATTTTTCTTTATGCGGTATATCAATATCAGCGGCGTTTCCTGTACATATACATTGTATGTGCACTTCGCCACGCTCTGTCCCTTTGTTTCAAATAGCCTAGAGAACTAGAGAACAGTGGATTAACCCTGACTGAAGTTACCCTGACATAAGACTGCATAAACCGCACTACTGCAGCAATTGATCAAATAAAACAACACACATTAAATTCGTGCTGGAAAGCAATCTGGCCTGAATGCGTCATTAATCGAAATATAACCGAGAAGGCGTCCACGTTATTATCAGAAACAAAACTGTAAATGATAGTGACATTATCAATAATTCGATAGATTATGAGGACGAACAAGAAAAACAGGATTCTATTACTGCAGATAAAATATATGCAGGAAACCTGATTTCTAAAAAAATGCATTCAATGACTACCGGTCCCCCTCTACCAAGTGCCAACGGCCTCTTCGGAGGGCGGATAAGCGGGTAGAGGTAACCCTCTTGCAGTTGGGGTGGGAAATTGTCCCTAAAGGCGGAAGAGCCACTTGATGGCCAATGGTGTAGGATGGAGAGGGCAACGAGAACTCCATTATAGATTCGTTTGGATATCTCAGGCATCAGCAATTTATTCATGGATGAAGTGCGCTTCAGTGAAATTAACCGCAGGTAAAATGACTCCCCCGATCGGATCTCGTGATATCGCGTGAGGGCTGCTCAAGAGACTACATCTAAGAGTTGTGAAAGAGTTGTTGTGTATCCAAACAGACTAGGAACGTGGAATGTGCAAACCTTATTGCAATGCGGGAAACTAGAGATAATTACACCTTGACAGTAAGAACTGCATAGGGAGACTACGACAGCAATACATTCACCAACTAATTCGAGATGCTGGATGCACAACATATCATGAAATGAAGCGGAAATCTGAAGACAGAGCAAAGTGAAGAATTGCTGCAAACCATCTTCGGATTAAAGACCATTGATGGTGCATTCAATGAAAAAATCAAACATAACTTACAGACAAGCTAGCACCTACCCATCTGAAAAATTGGGATACCCATACCAAATAAGCACTACAATTATGTGCACTTTATATACTTTTCGGGTACCCCGGGGCAAATTCGCCAACTCAACCCCTTGTGTGAAAAACTCACCCCGAATGGAATGAGGCAAAGGTGAAATCTTTAACGACGAAGTACAAAAAATTTAACTGAAGCGAAAACGTTGCAATAATTATGTGCTCTTAAGATATTCTATACGCGATTTTTGTGCTCGCACCCTTGCACGAATATTCACCCAAAATTGTATGAGCCAACCGCAAATTGTATGATGAATCTATAATAATTTTTGAGAAATTTTAATCGACGCAAAATCGTTGTAATTCGCTCCGAGCGCAACAGCACTAGCGCCAAAGGTGACACTTTTAAGAACGCCATGACCAGTTAGGTCATTATTTAGCATTTATTTGTATATTTGACATGTATTTCATTGTATTGTATCATATATCATGACATGTATCATGTAAATAAAAAAGTGTTTTATTATTTTGCGTAAACTAATAAATTGAGAATGGATTTAAGGCCAAGATATAGTCTATATCTTGCTTATGTGTAACTTTAGAGCGAAATAAACTCGAAAATCGTTTTCAGCACTTCGATTTCCTTCGGGTGACCTAAGAAAAAACCAGGGAAAATTTTGAAAAAATTCGTTAAAGAAAAATTTTTCATCATTTCGGTCGAAAAAAATGTGCATTTTCGTTTTTTTTTCATTTTTCTCAAAAACGGCAAACAGGAACGAAATCATTCGGCACACAGAAACTACTCGACAAGACGAACAAGTCGATGTGTAAATTGTTCGGGAAGATTAATTATTCATCCAGAAATTTCAAACTGAAATTTTACGACTGTCGATTTGATAAATCGATATCTCAGAAACGATTGCAGATAATCAAAAACGGATTGCGGCATCGTTTTCAGAAGGTCATTTCCCTATTAACACACTCAGATTATCCGCGGGAAATTCATTACTTTCCAAGAATCTCTACTCGAGCGCCGAAATTTCTTAAAATTTTACTCAATTTTAGCAGGCGATAGTGAACGAAAAGAGCTAGCGAAATATAATTAGCATATTTGTAATCAGCAACAAAATTGCTTTCAGAAACGTTTTTAAATTTTGCTGAAATTAAAAAAATAACGATTTTAGCAAAATCGATTTTCTCGCATTTCGTCGTTTCTGCGGTATTGACTTCCCGTGTCGATGGAATTTCTTAATCGAAAGCTTCTTAATGAATATTACAAACGTTTTCCCACTAATTTTGGGACGCTGAATCGATTGGTGAAAACTAGAAGTCTCTGTGGTAAGCCGTTCAAAGGTTATGATAGTGTGTTTGCCGAAAACACGTGATGTGTATACGAGTTTGTGTATTTTAGTGTATATATTGTACATTTTATTAAATTAATTATTTTTTGTTTTTGACTGTTGTTTTTATAGACTTTTATTGGAGACGAAGTTGTCTTTTTGCCCACGGGTGGCGCTAAGCGCAGTTATGCGCGGAGCGAATAATTATGTGCTCCCGAGATATACCGATATATATATATATATTCGTAGTTTTTGTGCTGGCATCCTTGTACGAAAAATTTACCCCGAGCTGTATGAGCCATAAGCGGTGGAATCTATAATAATCGAGCACAGATATTTTAACCGATGCAAAATGGTTGCAATAATTGTGTGCTTTGCAGATATGATATTCGCGACTTTTGTGCTCGCACCCTTGTACCAAAAACACAGCGCTGTGAAACGAGTCTCTTCTGGACTGTTACATTCGTAGAGACGTGGCACATTTTATTAAAGATTATTGAATGTTCCTGATAGGCGAGAGACCCAGGATAAGAAAGTTGTACATCCCGATGATCGGACAACTTATTTTGGTCGGACAAGTTATTCGAAACCTTGATCAAGCGGCTTCGATCGTCAAGTCCATTCTGATCATCTCGAAGAGCTGGAGACTGAGAATTTCTTGCCAGATGAAAAAGAATCTTTTTGTGAAAGAGAGAGAGAGAGAGAGAGAGAGAGCGAGAGACAGGGAGAGAGAGAGAGAAAATAGAAAATGAAATCTCTCTTAGCTGGAGAAACTTTATGAAATCGAAGAATCAGACATCAGATAAATGTGACGCGAAATTCGTTTTTTTTTTAATGATTTCATTTATTTACAGGTTTCTCTTTGTTTAATAGACGATTATGAATTCCCCGATATATCCAGTTAGGATAACTTCTGGTAGGAATGGGGCAAGGACTTGGAGACAGCCGAAGGTGCGCTAATAAAAGAAGAAGGCCGCAAAATCGTGCAGAACATGCCCATTTTCTGCACGATTTTGCGAGACGCTTGTTGCAGAATATAGCACGGCTACCTCTGTGGTCGGGTATAAAACGCGACGACTTCAGATTCCGCAAAGTTTCCGCGTCGAGTTCCAGCGTTCAAAGTGATTTTAATGACTTGAAAAACAGGGTGTTGAAAAATGAACGTTTGCCGATTTCCTCGCGATTTATATCGATTTCCTTAATGGCAAATTGTGTATCGTTAACGCTGCTCTCACTGATCAATCAGAAGAGTCTGTAGTCCTACTCTCTGCGGGCAAATACGCAGAATTCCAAGCACGATGCTGAGGCTATGATACCAGAGGCTTTACCGTCTATTGTGGCTTCAACCGTGTCACGAAATGACTCATCGAAATGGGCATGGTCGTTTCGACGTGTGATTTCGGTATGTACCGATGGAAATATTGGATGAAGTCGATACGATGGTTTTGAGCCAGACATACATGTGAACAGTTCGGTGTGAATTTTTCGTTACAAAAATCGCAAATATCAATAAGTTAAAATTAAAATTTCTGTTCTCGTTTATTATAGATTTCACTTCTCATAGCTCATACAGTTTGGGGTGAATATTTGTACAAGGGTGCAAGCACAAGAATAGCTAATCTGGAGAACACTAGCTCTCGGCTCTAGAAAAGCACAGCTATTGCAACAATTTCTCGTCGATTAAGGTTTGTGTGCTCGATTATTATAGATTTCACCTCTTATGGCACATACGCTCTCTCTCTCTCTCTCTCTGGTCGTTTACTTCATGGCTGAAGTGTCGTAATCCCATGCTGGGGTTTTATTATGTCATAGCGGAGTTAGCGATCTTCCTCCATTTAACACTGTCTGCCGCCGTTCTTATGTTTTCTTGTAGTGGTGTCCCGTTGATCCCTTGTACCTGGTCGATCCAGCGTTTTGGAGAGCGTCCCCAAGGTCGCGTACCTTCAATTTTCCCTTGGATGACCAGTTTTTCGAGATTGTCACCCGTTCCACGATTGACGTGTTTAAAATATTAAAGTATGTGTCGATTGATAACGGTTGATAACGATCTTATGTCAATGTCGAGTTCTTTTAGTATAGATCCAATAGTTATATGGGCTGTCCAAGAGATCCTTAGTATCCTTCTGCACGTCCACATCTCGAAAGAGTCTCTTTTCTGCCGATCTGCTGCTTTCAGAGTACATGCCTCGGATCCGTATAGTGCAATTGGAAACACCAGTGTGTTGACGAGCCTTCGTTTTGTTTCTTTTGTGATGTGGTCATCTTTCTATACTTTGATTAGTTTCGTCATGGCTATTTTCGCAAGAGTTATGCGTCTTCTAATTTATGTGGACTTATTGCCGACACTATTTATGCAGGAGCCTAGATAAATTATGTTGTCGACGCTTTCCATGTTCATTATATAGGATGAATTTTCTCTCCTGTTGCCACGGTCTACTACCATCAACTTTGTTTTTTGGCGATTTAGTTTAAGTCGTAATTTTGAGCTTTGTCTCTCGACTCTTCCCAGAACTTCGGTCATTTCTTCTTCGCTTTGTGCGATGATTGTGGTATCGTCGGCAAATCGTAAGTTGTTTATTTTCCTACCCCAATGACTATTCCGCCTTCCCAGTTCTCCAGAGCTAATCTTAGTATAAATTCACCGTATATGTTGAATAGTGAGGGTAATAGGACGCATCCTTGACGAACTCCTCGTCCTAACCTAAAGGGTCTGGAATTTCTTCCCTCGATCTTGATGATTCCTTTGCTGTTGTCATATAAAGAGGAGGGGGAGGGGGATATAAAGGGAGGGGTTCCCATGTCTACGAGGGCATTCCATAATTAGTGCCAGTTTACACAGTCAAACGCTTTGCTGTAGTCGAGAGAGCATAGATATGTGGGTTTTGCAAAATCTGGCTTCTTCAATAACTCGCTGTACATTCATGATCTGGTCTGAAGTGCCTTTACCAGCCACGAATCCAGATTGTTCCTGTGAAATTGGTCAGTCTAAGCAGCTTCTGAGTTATAGCAGGATTCTGGGCATAACCTTGCTTGGGTGGGAGAATAATGTGATAGTTCTGTAATTACTGCATTTCTGGCTTGATCCTTTTTGTGCAGTGGATTGAAGATAGATGTATTCCAAGTCAGTTGGCCATTGCCCTGAGTGACATACCTTGTTGCAGCTTGCCCACAAGAGGTGGATGCCTTTTGGTGACAGCTGTTTTAGCATTTCTCCACTGATATCGTCTTCCCCTGTACTTTTGTTGTTCTTGAGCATGTTGATGGCTTGCTCAACTTCGGCTTTTAAGATGTCAGGTTCCTGTTTTACTTGTGTGATGGGTGCGAGACAAACTGTTCCCTGACGATGACCTTCATCAGCGTAGAGGTCTTCACAGTACTGTCGCCATACCTCTGCTAGGTCGTCGATGTTTGCTATGACTTTCCCATCCTTGTTTTCTATTTTCCGCGTTCTTGGTTTGAACTCACTCGTGATTTCTTTGAATCTTCGGAACAGATCGGGTGTTTCGTTCGCATTTGCCAATCTTTCAATCTCATTGCATGTTTCCCGGAGGTGTTCGTTTTTGTCTCGTCGATATCGCCTTTGTATTTCGCGGCATAAAATTCGATATTCTGTCTTCTGTTATTACACCTGTCTGCCTGATGGTTTTTCTTCTCTTCACTCTTCACTACATTCCAAGTTTCGTCAGTCAACCATAGCTTGTTTTTACCCTCCCTAGCACTCTCGCGTAGGACTTGCATGCTCTTTGGTTGTGGGTGATGGCTCATACAGTTAGGGGTAAATTTTTCTTACAATGGTGCGATCACAAAAATCGCGAATATCATATCTGGAGAGCACATAATTATTGCAACACTTTCGAGACGGTTAAAATTTCTGTGCACAATTATTATAGATTTCACCTCTTACGGATCATATAGTTCGGGGTGAATTTTTCCTACAAGGGTACCACCACAAAAATCGCGAATGGCATATTATGAGAACACATACTTATTGCAACGATATCGCGTCAGTTAAAACTTTAGTGTTCTATTATTATATAATTCACCTCTTATGAATTTACACGGTTGGGGTTGAATTTTTCGTACAAGGGTGAAAGCACAAAAAAACGCGCATAGGATATCTCGAGATATATAATTATTGCAACGATTTTGCGTCGGTTAAAATTTTTGTACTTTGTCGTTTCACCTCTAGTGGCTCATTGGGTTCGGGTGGAGTTTTTCGCACAAGGGTTTGAGTTAGCGAATTCGCTCCAGAATGCTACAAAAGGTCCTCAGGTCCATTCTATGGTCCTCGAAAATTAACATAAACACAAAAGTCCAGTTATACCGTACTATCGCGGAACCAATAACAACATATGGGGCAGAGTGCTGGCAACTAACATAAAAAATAAGGAACCAACTAAAGCAGTAGAGATGGATTTTTTACGCCGATCGTGTAGAATATCCAGGTTAGACCATATCCGAAATGACGATATAAGGCAGGGCTGTCCAACCTTTTTGTAGTGGCGATCTACTTTTTTGTATATATTGTTGCCAAGATCGACGAAAACGCGTAGTGGGCCACCGAGGGTCTGGGATCATGGAGTGCACCCCCCAGAAAATTTTAAGAAAATGCATAACATATTGCCATTTAAAAGCTGTTTTTCATGTAAAAATAACCTAATACGAACATTATTAATTTTTTAAAAGTTTAATTTTGAACGAATGTCTGGCAAGAATGACATATCAAATAACCACTCGTTGTTTATTAACTGTGGGTAACTGTCACCTCTTTTAGAGAAGAAACTTTTTACGACTGCTAATAACTCTTCAAACTGCATGAGAAATCGACTTCTACTGAGCCAACACACATTAGTATGCAGCAAAAGTTCGTTATCATTATTCTCATTTTCTAATCTAAACAAACGTCTTTGAAGGGCACTGCCACGTATAGAATTGACTATTTTAAAGACAGCATAAAACTAGTTGCTGGATAATGCAGTGGTATGCTAAAAATTTAGGATAATTATCAACTTGTTGGCATAAAGCAACCAACTTTTGCAACCGGTCATACATGGGCACCACCCGTCGTAATCGAAAACAATTTAAAAATAGGAAACGTCGTTTCTTTCATAAATTCATTAAAAATCCTAAATATGTCTTCCCCTCTCGTCCTTCCGTGCATATGAATTTAAGTATTTCTTCTTTTACTGTACAATCATCAAATACCATCCGGATAAATATCACTAATACACCTTTTTACGGATATTTAAGTGTATGCGCATCCGCCAAGTTTGATAGGCGGGAATATGTAAGTTTCGGGCACATATTTAGTTATACGTCAATAATTTATTCTAAGCCTTCTATCGTGGAAGCCAGCGAACATATTATATGCAAGCCGTGGTAAGGCTCATAATAGCTGCGTATTTTCGTATTTCTTGCGCATCGGCAGTCAACGGAAGCTGTTGTACTGCTTGTGGCCGGCTTGAGGACCAGGAAGCAACATTTGAACGTAAGCTAGCGAGAAACGTGTTTTAATTTTTACTTTAGGCCTAGGCCGCACTACGACTAAACCGTCGCGGTTTTTAATCGCGAGATTTTGAGACTCAAGTAAGCAAATGCAAACGGCCTCACTTGCGGTTTTTTCTCGCGACTGATTTTTTCCATAGCATACTGTATGTTTCTCGAGCATTTTCGCGGTTATAACGGTTACCGCTCGTGGGAAAAAACCGTAGAGCGGCCTCTGCCTTATATTTATCGAAATGTATTTTTAAGTAATTAGAAGCGTGGGGAAACTAAAGATCGACTCAAAATCACGCCGCGATCGACCGGTAGATCGCGATCGACTGGTTGGACAGCCCTGATATAAGGCAAAGGGCGCATAGAAGATACCATTATGGATCGGATAGAAAGCCGACAACTAATATGGTACGGCCATGTGATGAGAATGAGGAGTGAAAGATGGCCAAGAAGAATGATCTTACATCCTTACATCCCAACTAACAGCAGGAAGAAGGGAAGGACAAAAACATTATGGAGAAAAAGGAATAGAGGAAACCATGAGGAAAATGGGATTGATAGAAGATTGGGAAAATAAGCGGCAGTAGCCGTAGGACCCCCATTTAAAAAAAATCATTGAAAAGCACATAAAGAGCACATAATTGTAGTGCTTATTTGTTATCGGTATCCCATTTTTTCAGATGGAGAAATGCGAGGTTGACTGTAAAGGTCGATTCTCATATACTCGACACTCAGCTATGCGACGTCACGCGACATCGCCTGTCAAATAATGATTACATTGTTTTAAATGGGCACGTTCTCACTATGGCTACGCGATAGCTAAGCGTGCCCATTCAAAACAATGTAATCATTATTTGACAGGCGATGTCGCACGACATCGCGTAGCTGAGTGTCGCGCATATTGGAATCGACCTTAAGTTGGCACACCCATTAGTCAAATTTCATTTTTTCGTTGAACGGTTCGAGCACAAAAATCGCGATTGCAGCACATAATTAGCATATAAAATGCATAATTCTGGTCTACTCAAATTTGAATTTTGAAGAGGTGGGGGTGTCAGCTTTATAGACCTTCGCTATCCTGACGTTTAAAAGCAACTGATCACTTGACCGTGAAACGAAAACGATCACTGACTTTATGGTGCCACAAAATAAATCAATTGAAATCGTATCTTGAAGCGATGTAAGCGATTTTGAACCAATTTATCACAAGAGGATGCGCGTTTTGGATTACGAGTAGCAGGGAATTATTTAATGGGCATTTTTTAAACTTCTCTCTAGTTCTCTTCTGTCTATACTAGGGCCGGCGAGAGAGTGCAGCTGTACTGCACCGAGGTATGAGGGGCAAGGGAAGCGTCGAGGTACGCGCAGACTAGTTTGAGTTAAGAAATATGCGTCAGTTTTTCAAATACGAACAACTAAACACCGCTCACACGAAAAAAAGTGGGGGTATGTGCAGAACAATGCTAAACTCGTCTAGCCGAGATGCATTCTCTCGCCGGACCCAGTATATTTCAAGTACTTTTTGTACGATTTCTTTTATACGGTCCCTATCCACCGCACAAAAAGAAGTATTAAGGTAGGCGTCCACATTTTCGCATTGTAAGTATCGGACGCATCGCATCCTATTGATGCGATGCGTCCGATTGATTATTTTTTTACATTGCGTCCACAGTATCAGCAGCGATCGGATTTGCCGACGCAACTACCAGCAAATACCATATTCCGTATGACGTCATCGACACGCATCGTAAAAGTTGCCCCTCGGAGCATCGGCATCGGAGACGGGTAGATTCGTGCGATCCGTACGATGCGGATCAGAGGACGCACTTGTATTACTTTCTATAGAAAGAATACTACGATCCGTTTGATGCGATGCGTCCGATACGTACGATGCGAAAATGTGGGCGCCTACCTTTACTGTAATATTATTATAAAAGAAAGTAAAAAAAAATCTTACTGTAGCACAATTTCTGCAAGTGAATTTCCCAGTATGTCCAGTTAAATGTGTAATTAACAATTTCAACTTATTAAAATGCTTTAAACAAATATCACAAACAAATTTTTCGCTGGTTTCTTCTATATTAAAATTGAAGTTTTCCGAATCATTCAGCAAATTTTCCATGCCAAGGTTTAAATTATCACCTTCTAACATAATGTTCGGTTGGTCCATATCAAAGTTGGATAGCATCATGTGATCTAAAAGTACATTGGTGTTTTCCAAAGTTTCTGAAAGCATTTCATTCAATAATGGCCCTCCAAGCATCGTATCAACTTTATCTTTCAAGTTTTCTTCTTTCTGATCACTCGCAGACTTTTCTAGAGATATATTATTCGCATAACTTTCATTCGAGTGAATTAAAAACATGTGTTTTTTCAAACTCTAAAATCATCAACAAATAAAAACATTTTCGATCTAATAATTACTACCATTTTACCTTTCTTGTTTGGAAAGTTTCTTTACACATCTCACAAATTTTACGTAATTGCATATTATAATGTTCACTAATGTGGATTGCAAACACAATTACATCATCTTGTTGTTTGCCACAAAATTTACACATCCATATCTTCCTATCTCCAATACCTTGTTGTTCTTTTACTAACTTATTAATATCTACAATAAAAGTAAATCGATTGAATTTAAAATCAAAAACTTAAAATCTTACTACTAATACTCTGAATTGAAAAATTAACTGTTTTTACCACTAATTTTCGTGAAAATTTTATATAAATCTACACACTTTACAGAACTTGAGTTGTGACTGTTTAAGGTCATTTTTAAGTGGATTACAACTTGATGAGATTGAATTTATACCAAGAGTTTTGGTGGGGAGGGGAGGTGTCTGCCTGTAGTTAGGGACTTATCTCGAGAAAAAGTTGGGAAAAGATTAGTTCGGTTTGTTCATTAAGAAGATTAACCTTCCTATACACGCGTTTTTTTTTTATGACACAAATACACGCGTCGGTCTGAGACACAGACTTGTGAAATATTATGAATTTAACACTAAATTTTAAATACAAATTCAGTTTAAAATATATCTATGTGACAACAGATTATATATTTTATTACATGGCTAAAAAAATAACAATAATAAAATAATGAAAATTAAAAAAAAAAAAAGTAACATATATATTCAAACTAGACAGAATAAACACAAAGTTTTGAGAAGGTATCATGAACATGAACACTCAAGCGGGTCTAGTTTTCTCGGAATAAGCAGTCTAAGAACCCTTCGGTCTGTGAGACTGACACGTATGTATAGAAAGGTTAACTGATGGATTACAGCTTTCTTAGAAAATTTCTTATGAATCTAGGAGACAGCTTCGGGCCTTTGTAGCTCTTATACAAGATTTTTTTATTATTTTTAGAGTAAATATGGATTACTATGTAGTAACAGTCACAACCATGGGCATAGCCAAGGGGGGGTTTTCGGGGTTCAAACCCCCCCCCCCTTCCCCCAAAATATGCAAAATGTAATATACATATTGTATTAAAATAAGGAGGGATGAGTAGAGATGACTCTATTCAAGAGAAGCAGGGTAGATGTTGAGTTTAGGAACCCTAAACTGTGTGTCACTTTTAGAAAGTAAATTGGTGCATTTCTGTTATTGTATTTTCTTAAAACCCCCCCTGGCTATGCCTGTGGTCACAACCATCCTTTTCATTACTACTAATATATCATAATAGTTTTATATTTACCCAAACTTTCTTCATGTTCGATAATTTCAACATCGGTATTAATCAATCCATTAATATTCATCATTTTCCCATAATACTGTGAATACCAAACTTTCAAATGTTCTCCAGTAAGAATTTTCCTAATAGAAACATAATAAATCTTGGATTCGTCTTCGTAACACACCAAATTCTGTTCTTCAGTATTACTAGCTGCTTGAACAAAATACATCCAATTACACTCAAATTCATCGGAAGTGTCCAAGTAATATTCTTTGAAATAATCGCATTGGAAAACTTTGAGTGGAAAGTGGACATTGGGATCTAAAGTAAATATTTTTTTAGCTTCGAATGGACCAAACCGTGTCCCTTCTTGGATTGTTTCTAATGCTAAGATTGAATGAGATCCTTCAGACATCGCTACAATTTTGAGATTGTTTGGGAGCGAGAGTCGAGCCTTGGAAAGAACCGGCTTGTCTTGAATGAACTGTTTTATTTTGATGGTGTTGCATGCTGAACATTTGTGGGCTCTGCCACAAATTCCGCATAGAGAGTTGATTTCATCTATAAACAATGATTTATTTAAATTATTGTTAATGGAACCTGGAATTTTTTCAATTGGAATTACCTTCAGGTTCTGGATCTAGGACCATTATTGAACTCATAAGTAAATTTTGAAGGTTATATTATATCATAACATAATATTATTCTGTTATGATTTTTGAAGGATGTAACAAAACAGGAGTACCAATATAATATTAGTTTCAGAAATTGTTACTAAGATATTTAAATTTATAACTTGTAAGTAAATGACTAATATTTTTAGCATTTGATTTCTTTTTGGAGCTATGACTGTGTTTATGCGTAAATTTTTGCAATTATGTTAATGAAATTTGCATAAATACATCAGAAAATCTTTACAATGTTGGTATCAGTGTATACTTTCTTAACACCATTTTTTAAATTTTGTTATATTTCCCTATGGGGTGGAAATTTAATGCACACAAATATCTTAATCTTTTGTCATTAGTGCGGCAATATTTATCAGTTTCTCCCAGTAGCTGCGCTACTGAGCAATTATTTGGTGGAGCTAGTCTTATCTATGAAAACACCGGGACAGATTGTTAAAAAACGGCAAAACTACTGTTCATAAAATATAACTTAATTTTGAATATCAAATTATTTAATTGAAGAATGTTATTTTTTTAATTTAAATTAATAGTATATAATAGTATAAGTAATAACGGTCGTAAGCTTCCTTTTCAAATATCGAATGTTTGTCTTGGCATTTTTGCAGTATAAAATATATCAAATCCAAACATGTTTTTTCATGTAATTTGTAAACGAAGTAATTATTATTAAAATCTTATGAATCAACTAATTATAGTTTATCAAATTATTACATAAAAGAAATAACAGTAAACTAGTTTTTTAAATAATTAGCATAAATTCAAATAAGCCGATTTGAATAACAGAGGTGAAGGTAGGAATGTAAGAATGGTGGCAAAGTGTACCAATGTATTGTTGGTAGTAAAATATTCCTAGAAAGAAAATGACATGTGTTTAGGTTTAATGTTGGCAATTACTTTGCAAAAATCACGACGTGCCTGCAAAAAATAGTACTGTACGTCAACAAGGGAGAATTTTTATTGTAGTGTTCATAATTGCATTTTATTAAGTGTTCAAATAGTTGTCGGATGGGAGAGGTGGCTCCGATTGTGATGGCTCTGAATCGTTTTGGTGGATATTTATAGAATTTATTTTTTAATCGTTAATTTTGGGCGCCATTTTGTATGTGCCGGTTTTACTTTTACGTACACTTGTCAAAAAAGAAAAGAAAATATTCGCAGTCCCGTATTTGATTTTTTTCATTTGAGATACGTCTGCTTTTTAAACGAGGATTTTCCAAGGAGATCGGCCAAACGGAATACTCAGGTGAGTCAATTAACCCCATCCCCCAATCAAACACCATTTGATCTGTCACTTTCTGTCACTCCCTTATATATATTTTTTTGGCTTATATTTGACACTTGTCATCCTTAAAATCTACCCTAGATTTTATCATTTTTTACATTCTTTATATCTACTTTACACAAATCTCATATTCATATTCAACATTCGTGCTGTTTCACATTATCACCTAAATTCTTAAGGGTAAGTCACTATTTTTTAACTCCCTCATCTTACACATCAATCAGTATTACATTTAACCACAAAGCTTTCAATTATATAAATATCTTATCCATCATCTAGATAAATTTTTCCAAATTGTGTGGGATTTTATATACACAATGCTTTCTATTAAATTGTCATTATATGGTCACTTGCATCTCGTATTACTATTTTAGGTCATAATTTTGTATACAATAGCATATTCATTCACTGCACTTACCCAACTTGTCATTTAAAAATCATAATTTATAAATAAATATTGAAGCTTTGCTTATTTACAACTTATCCAAAGATGAGTCAAGCTAAAATTTATCAATAACCTACACAAGCAAATAGTGTACAGATAAAAGTGTATGTGGTATTTAATTTTGAATACTTATAATAATAATCTCTTTATATTAACGACATTGTAATTATAATAAACTTGTTTTCGCAAAACAAACCTTAACAACAAAATTTTTTAATTTTAATTGCACAATAGTTATTTTTAATTTTATTATTGTTTACAATTATGTTATAACTTCAAAATTTGCAATAAAAATGGTAATAATCTTTATTGCTACAAAATGTTACAAAAGGCTGTTGACAACAGAAATTTGCTATATTTAAATAATTTATTAGTTTTTTCGACTCATTGGTGGCATAGTAGACATGGTATCAGATTCCTAAGCCATTCAAATCCTGGAGCACATGTATGGAAATAAGCCACCGTCCTCCAGTGCATGGCTCAGGCAAAGCCATCACAGTCAAAATCTGCCCAAAAATAGTGACTTGTCACCCACGTTAAAAACTGTAAGGGCTCCCTATAATCTCAACACTCAAAACAGTATACAAGAGATTCAAAAGATTATATTATACAGGGTGTTAGGTAAACATGCAGCAAAAATAATTAAATAATTTATTGGTTTTTTCGAGTCAGTGGTGGTGTAGTAGACAAGGTATCAGATTTCTAAGCCGTCCAAATCTTGGGGCGCATGAATGGAAATAAGCCACCATCCTCCAGTGCATGGCTCTGGCAAAGCCATTGTAGTAAAATCTGCCTAAAAATAGTGGCTTGTCACCCACGTTAAAAACTGTAAGGGCCCCCTATAATCTCGACACTCAAAAGGTTATACAAGAGATTCAAAAGATTATATTATACAGGGTGTTAGGTAAACATGCAGCAAAAATTCAAGGGGTTATTCCTTAGCCTATTCTAAGAATATTTTGTCTTAAAATCATTTCTGCAAGATACAGCCTGCACAAAATTGGCAAAAGCATTTTATTATCAAAAAATACATGTAAAGTTGCTCAATCTACAATTAATGTTCGAAATGACTTCCGCCAGCCTGGATATAAGCATTCAATCTTCTCGTTATTGAGTGCTGACTCAATAAGTTTGTTTACTCTTTTAAACACACCACCGTTGTATTGACTTACACCCCGCAATTACCCGATTTCACAATTTGTCCAAATTCTCCACTGGAGTAGTGTAAACTAATGACTTCAGATAGCCCCATAAGAAATAATCCAGAGGGTTTAAGTCTGGGGATCAAGCAGGCCAGGCGTGTGGCCCACCTCAACCAATCCAGTGATCTCCGTATGTTGCTGTTAAAAAATCACGTGCAACCAAACTAATATGTGGTGGTGCACCATCATGCATAAACTACCTTGCAGTTCTTGTCACCAATGGAACATCCTGCAGAAATTCGGGTAGTGTTTTTTTAAAAAACCGAATATGGTTGTGGCAAATTTTGTTCACCCTGTATCTTCGAAAAAAGGGGTTTTTCAGAATATTCATACGACAAAATATTCTTAGATTAGGCCAAGGAATATCCCATTGAATTTTTGCCGCATGTTTACCTAACACCCTCTATATTAGTTTTTCTTTCCAATTTTCCTTATAAGTAATATTATTTTATTGGTGAAAAATTATACAGGGTTTTCAAATTAAATTCACCATTTTGCAAATTATATTAATCTATTTGCAAATTAAAATCATCCTATTGCAACTTAATTTCACCCTTTTGCAATCTTGCAAATTGTGTGGAGAAGTGGAAAAACCTGAGAAGTTGGAGAAAATGGAGATCATGTATTTACAAATGAAATCCAGTTCCAATTTCTGAATTAACCCTTTAAGAAAGGTGTATAAAATATTTGAGTTGTAAACTGCTCAATTTCTTCATGAGGTATATTATTATTATTATTGAATTACATATTAATATTATTGAATTATCTGCACACTGTTTTCATATATACTTTCAACACCATATGTAATAGACCTTTTCATAGTTGAAATTTGTTGTGCGCGTGTGTCACTTTACACCATGTTATATGTCAAAAAGTGCCCGAACTTTAACGTATAACCAGTGAAAATAACAAAATGTGTCCGAAACTTTCATATTCCCGCCTTTCAAACTTGGCGGACGCGCATGCGCTTAACTATCCGTAAAAAGTTCTATCGCTCTATAGTTCTATAGTTTATACTTTGCTGATGACGATTTGGGGTATATGGTCAGAAAAATGAAAGAGGGATACGAAAAAGCTGGTCTATCGATGAACATGAGTAACTGCGAATAACTGGCAATAGGCACAAACAACCAGAATAATCTTCTCTTAAAAAACGAATTCATAAAAGGAGTAGAAAAGTCCAAATACCTAGGGGTTGTATTTAACAAAGAGGGCAATAGCAGGGATGAGATAACAGAAAGGAATAATAAAGGTAGAAAAATCATAGGAGCCCTAAATTCAACCCTCTGGGAAAAGAATATAAGGAGATCAACAAAAAAGCGACTATTTGAAAGTATTGTTCAAAGTGTGATAATGTATGGAGCAGAAGGATGGGATATAACAGAAACACTGAAGAGAAAACTACTTGCAACTGAAATGGATTTTTTAAGAAGAAGTTGTGGTGTGTCACGGAGGGATAGAGTGAGAAAAGAGGATATCCGAAATAGAATGGCCTGGGAAAAGAATATTTCAGACGAAGTTGAGAAAAAACAACTGATTTGGTTTCGTCACACGAAAATAATGGATGAGAATAGATGGCCTAGGAAAGTGTTGGAATGGATAGCGCCGGAGAGGAGAAAGAGAGGAAGACCTAGAAGAAGCTGGAGGGATGGAATAGATGAGGCGATGGAAACAAGAAAGCTAACCGAGGAACAATCTCTTGATAGGAGAATATGGAAACTGGGGACGGAGAAGCGGCGACAGCCGTAGTAAAAAAAAGTCTATCGTATGAATTGTAATAACATTTTTGATTTCTTACTATGTAAATAACATTATGTTTTTAATTACTCATGCGCGAGAGGTACTTCTTGACGCACGTTTTTTAATACGAGAAATGCCACCTCTCGTTTTATTTAGCAACGCAAATATGCAATATCGCTAGGTTACATTAAAATAAAACAAAATAAATAAATAAAATCTGATTGAACAGACGATTAACAATACTTTCTCCAAAATAAAGTTCCGGGGGAGTTGTCAGAGCCTTTCGAAATCAAAACTCCCCGTACGACAAGCCGACGGGCTTTCGCCAATATTATTCATCTGCGTCTTAGAAAAAGTTATTCGAGAATGGACAAAGGAAATTTCGGATAAAGAGGCTTTCAGGTTAGGGCGAGGTAAAGAAAGTATAAGAATGGATTGTTTGGTATCCGCCGACAATGTTGTGATACTCATTACCGGTGTTCAAACAGCGATAAAAAGAACTGAAGAACTCCAAATGATAGCCAAGAAGACTGGGCTTCAAATTTCTTTTGAGAAGACTGTCTTCATGACCAACATCAAAGACGCTGCTCTCCACTTGAAGACAGAAGGAATTGTATCCCTAATGAGAAAAGGAGAATACAGTTTTATTGCACTTGATGAGGATGAACAGTACCAGACTGACAAAGAGGATTTTTGAAATTTTCAGGAAGAGGAAGACGGAGTCGAAATGGTTTCGGGAAGTGAGATTGGACTTGGATCGGATGGGGGTGAAAAAAAGAATACATAATGGACAGAGAGAGATTTAGGCGACTAATTAAGGAGTTTACAGGTTTCCAGGAGACATGGGAATTGTCAGTGGGAAAAGGAAGATCTTACACGGAGGAACAGAAGATGGAACTGGGAGAGAGGATAAAGAGATATTGGCAGAGAGTGAGGACAAATAAATAATGTAAAACTGTCAAACGTGGTCCATAGTTAGCCGTAACGAATATAAAAAAATAAAATAAACAATGAAGTCCTCGATATTAAAAAAGTGACGTGAAAGTGTCCATAAAAATTAAAGAAAACGTTTTAAAATGAGTGTAAATTCTATGGTGATACATTCGCTCGAGAGGGCAATTGACAATACCGCCCGTGTTACAAACAATGTTGGATACTGGAGACTAAAGAGAGTTCTTATGACTAATCCACACCACCGGAGACAATTGAAAAAGCAAATTCTTCGTTTTTGATTCAATTTTTTTGGATGGCCCCTGGATCCCAAAGTTGTAAGATACAGGCCCCTCACTTGAGTAATAAAAATATTGTTTGTAACACGGGTAGTATTGTCAATTGCCCTCTCGAGCAAATATGCGCACTTACTTCGTTAGTGCGCTCAATTTCGCTTTCGCGTCAAATTGACAACTTACCGCCCTAGTTACAAAATATACTTTTTTTTGAGCATCAGTATTCTTAGTGCAACAAAGTCGAATATTACAAATGATAATTTTAAGAAAACTAGGATTTAATCTATATTATTATAATAAACTATTTAATTGTTAAAAAACTATTATCGTTCCTTAACTCTTCATTTTTTAAGCGTTTGCCAACACTTATCTGGAGATTAATAATTTTTACAATAAAAAAATAACACTGTTTAATTATGTTTAAGAAGAAAACTTTTCCACATTTTTAAGACTCACAACAAACAAAATTGCGCTCAGACTGCAATATGTAGTACTTGAAGTACTTGAAAAAGGGTGAATTTGTTTTGCGAAAGGGGAAATTTCATTTGCAAAAGAATGATATTATTTTGGAAAAGTGCGAATTTCATTTACAATAGGGCCAATTTAATTTGCAAAAGGATGCATTTCATTTGCAATAAGATGAATTTAATTTGCAAAAATATAAATTTAATTTGCAAGAGGGTGGATTTAATCATATCTTTATTATTTATTCGCATTATTTTATTATGGTTATTAATTTTTTCAATTCCTTTGTGTTAAAATTTAAATATAATGAATAAAAATATTGTTTATAAATCAAGTTTTAGACCAATATTTGATCATAATTTTAGATAATTGAAGTCTAAAGTACACAAAACACAAAATTGTGTACTGGAAGTAGTTAATATTGAGATATGATACTTTAACATTTTTGTTTATTTATTTATTTTATTTATAATTTCTGGTATTACATTTCTATAGGGATGTGAGAACACCTGTACATAGAACGAGTTCAAATATATATGTATATATATATATATATATATATATATATATATATATATATATATATATATATATATATATATGTATATACAGGGTGGGCCATTTAACGTGACCACCATCTCCGTTTCCTTTAGAGTGACGGAAAAAATATCGAAAGGGAGTTTTATTGATTTCAAAGGGCTGACACTGGTTAAAAATACTTTTTTGTCAGGGTCATAGTTTATGCGTCCTCAAGGTCATCAATGGTTTTTCAAATGGGAACATGTTATTGTTTTATCAAGAAATTGTGGCCACTATTCACACGAATCCAACGATTCATAATATCATGACCTTTGACGTTTCTTTTTGCGTGGATTAACACTGGCCCCTTTCACGGAATAAGTGAATAATTCGGATGTGAAAAACATCGACGGAAAGATGATTTCTGTCAGGATAACGTTGTGCATAAAGTTCCTGCGCTCGCACAGAGTTCCTACACTTTCTCTGCTTGACTGTGAAATACCATTTTCGATACACTTGTCAAATAATTTGAAGATACGTCTGAAAAGTGGCTACAATGTCTTGATACAAAAATATCCAATTGTGAAAAAAATCATATCCAAATGTTCCAATTTGAAAAACCATTGATGACCTTGAGGACGCATAAACTGTGACCTTGACAAAAAAAAATGTTGCCCAACGTGTCAGCCCTTCGAAATCAATAAAATTTCCTTTTGACATTTTTTTCTTCACTCTAAAGGCAACGGAAATATTTTGGGTGGTCATGTTAAATGGACCACCCTGTATATACCCATAGATCCCTTGTGAGGTGTTGGCCACTCCATTCTGGAGCCCTTTGATTCTTTTGTTGCGGTGGATCAGTCCGCGTATTCTATTTTCCATTAATAGCTTCTAGTGTGTTTTTGTTTCTTGAACTATTTTCGTCCGTTCTTTTCTGTCTTTCACCTTCTTCTATTCTGGGACTTCCTTTATTCGCATGTCTTCGTGTATTTGGTCCTGCCATCTTATTTTCGGCCATCCTCTTGGTCTACTGAGTGGTGGTTTCGAGTTTATAATTCTCTTCGTTATGATGTCTTGGGCTTTTCTTTGTATATGGCCATACCAGCTGAGCGTCCGTGCCTTTATGAATTTCACTATGTCTTCCTCTTCTAGGATAGTGGGGTCGTAGTGAGATATCACGTGTATTTATTTTTTCGTACGCTCAATTTTTAAACCGAAAAGCGGCGTGCGACTTGTACCAAAACAATACACATAAACCCGGGTGGAGGCGGCCGGTAGGTGTTTAAAAAGTGGGTAAAAACATCACGTGATTAATGGACAACCCCTTACTCTTTTTATATGCGCACCTTATTTGTTTTGCCATCTCCTGTGATAATCTCTGCTGTTGCATTGTTCATTATCATTTTTGTTAGGTTCATCAGCTTGTTCGGTATTCTCATTTCTTCCATTTATTAGTTGTTCTCTTTTTACGCTGTCAAATGCTTGTTTAAAGTCTATAAATAGGATATGTAGCTCCATTCCGAATTCGTAGCTTTTTTATAAGTTGTGTCAACACGTGAATGGCGTCTAGTGTCGATTTTCCTCTGTTGGTATGGATCTACCCTATATGTGTTGTGTTAGTCTACTCCTTATCAGTTCTGTTAGTATTCTGTTGGTTGTGTTTAATAGCATTATAGGTCCGTAATTCACACATTTCGTTCTGTCTCCGTTTTTTGTATTTGTCCGTTCTTCCATTTCGTGGGCATTTTTTCTTCTTTCCATATTTTGTTTATTAGGCCATGTATTCTCTGGGTTAGCACTGCTCCTCCCTTTTTTATCAGTTCATTGTTTATATCGTCTGGCCCTGCTGTTTTGTGTAGTTTTAGCTTTTCTATCGTTTGCGTGATTCTTCGTAGTTAGGTGGTTCCTTCGTTTTCCGTACTAGTTACCAATACCTCATCATCTGTTTGTGTTTCCTGATATATTTTCGTGAAGTGTTCTTCCCATTCCTGCTTCCTGATTTTAGTGGCAGGCTTTCTTTTGTTGTTCTGTCGTTTGATATATTCGTGTAACTTCCTGTTGTCCTTGTTGTTTGCTTCTATTTGCTGTAGTTCTTTGTCTAGCCAGCCTCTTTTTTTCTTTTTGTAGTCTTTCTTTGCTTCGTATTGTGCTAATCTATATTTTTGTAGGTGTTCTTCTTTTTGTGTGTTTATCCATTTCTTCCTTTTTTGATATTTTGATGTGCTTTTCTCCTGGCGCTCTTCGTCGAACCATTGTTTTGTCGATTTGTTTTTGCCCCCGGCCTATTATCTGCTCAGTCGTTTCTATTATGGTGTTCTTTATTCTGCTCCAGTCTTATTCTATTGTTGTCCCTTCGTCGGCGAGTTTGTTTTCGATTGCAGAACTATATTCCCTTCCTGTCCTTACATTATCTAGCTTCTTTAGATTCCATTTCCTTCCTCTCTCTGCCTCTTTGTTGTTCCGGATTATTCTTTCTTTCATTTTTGCTATTGCCAGTACATGGTCTGTGTCCGCGTTGGCTCTTCTGTACAACGTCTTGTATTGTTTTCTTCCATTTCTTTGATATGAGTCTATTTATTTTCCGTTCTTCGTGGTACCATCCATGTTATTTTTTGTTCTCTGTTGTGTGTGAATGTTGTGTTTGCTACAAATGTGTTTGTTGCTGCTGCTAGGTTGCATATTCGTGAGCCGTTATCGTTTGTTTTGTCGTGTATTGTTTCTTTTTCCTGCAACGTCTCGGTTTTGTTCCTCTTTCCCGATTTTCCCATAAAAATCGCCGATTATAATTAGAATATCGTTTCTGGTTATTTCCTCAAAAATATATAAATAAATTAAATTCTTAGACTAAGATTAAGGTTAAATACAAATTACAAAATAATGGGGTACAGTGCCATGCAAATAGTGTCGTTCATCATAATAAAAATTTCATATGAATAGGATGGTTGCGACAGTTACTACGTGGTACTTCATACTTACATTGAATTGAAAAATTTTCTATGTTTTTACCACACTTATACTATGTAAAAATGTTATACAACTTGTTATTCACAGTTATATAAATTTCTACACATATCACGACTTAAGTTTAGACGTTTGACGGTCATTTTCAAGTGACTTAACAAATTGATGACGTTGAATATATACCTCTATAGTTTTGGTGTGGAGGGGGGGCGTTGTCTGTCCGTAGATGAGGACTTATCTGCTTATACATGCTTATTCATTGACTTATCCATGATACATCGAGAATTTTCCACCCCTCTCACCGCTGACAACCGAACATAAGAGTTAAACACCATCAAGTCAATTGCCACTGAGAATGGCTTCCCAACGACCCTAATCCAAAATTTAATTAAAAAAAAATGGAGCCAATTCACAAAGTCCCAAATATATCCGAAAACGCCCAATTTAGAAAACACTTTCGTTTCCCTCACGTACTTTGGCAAAACTAGTGACCAAATAGCTAACGTTTTGAGAGAACAGAACCTACAAGTGGCCTTTAAACCTTCGTCCAAATTATCCCACGCTTTATTTAATGCGTCTTAAAAAAGACACAAGCTCATTCTCTAGTCATTGTCTTAAATGTAATCACAAATTCCCCGAATAGCTAATCTTAAAATCTTGCATAATTGCAACAAAGGCCCGAAACTAAATCTCCTAGAGCAGGGGTCCTCACTAGGATTTTATAGAGAGACTAATTGTTTTTATCAGATTTTCCTGAGGGCCGCAAGTAAAAATTGTAATATATGTAACATTATGTTTATTACATAAGTAAAAAAACTTTTACATATTACTACACATATGTAATTAAATGTCTTTTACTTAGCTCCAGGCATACTTGAATTCGTTAATTCTTTGAAGTTGATGGGCGAAATCTTTCACAGCTCTCTAATATAGCATATACATTAGCAGGTTGGAAAGAAACTGATATTCTCAAAATGTTGTCAACGTTAACCTAATCAAAAACCTAACAGCCGAGGGCCGCAATAAATCGTTCCGAGGGCCGCATGCGGCCCGCGGGCCGCGTAGTGAGTATCGCTGTCCTAGTCATTAGAAATTTTCAAAAAAAAAACGTAATCCCTCAGTTAATCTCCTAAATGAGAAAACAGAGCTACTCTTTTCCCAACTTTTTAATCCCACCCAATCGCAAGCAGATAAGTCCTCATCTACGTACAGACACCGCTCCCCCTCCCCACCAAAACTATAGAGGAATATATTCAACGTCATTAATTTGTTAAGTCACTTGAAAATGACCGTCAAACGTCGAAGCTTAAGTCGTGATATTTGTAGAAATTTATATAACCGTGAATAACAAGTCGTATAACATGTTTACATAGTATAAGTGTGGTAAAAACATAGTGAATTTTTCAATTCAATTTAAAAAATTCATAACTTATACAGTTACTGTGCACCTTCTTAACCAACTAGTAAACTTTATTTTAACAATTTTTAAAAAACATTTAAAATTTCGTCATCATGGTATTCGGTAATTTATTGAAGTATTTTATTGCCACGTAGTAGATATTCTTAGTATTTTTGTTGTATGTAGTTTTGTTAATTTTTGGAAGAATTAAATATTTTGGAAGAACATTGATCTCGTATTAGTAAATCAATCTAAATAAAGATTTTTACAGTCTCGATAGTATAAAATTATTGCATTGACAATAAAAGCATCTCTTATTACTAAAGGCAATTCATTTGCATTGTTTAGACGCATTTTTTACCTGTTTAATAGAATTATTATATAAACCTCCCCATGCAGCAATACCATAATTAAATACTCTTTCAAAAAGACCATAATAGATCATTTTAAAAACTGAACGATCAAGTGATTGACCAAGTTTATAAAACAAGAAAGTAAAATATTTGAGTTTTTTTGACAACTCAGTTCCATGTTTATCCCATTTCATGTGTCTATCAAAAAACAAACCTAGGTATTTACAGTTATCAACACTTGCTTATGATTAATACTCAGGCTGAAGAAACCTTTTTCCGGTCGCGTGCCATTTTTTTTAAAATTTTCACATTTTGAAATGCTGACGTGCCAGGTAACTTTTACGATCAATAAACATTTCTTATAGTGAAAATCAGTTACCGTGTTAGCCTGAATATAACACGTTCAATATTTTACACGTTGATGTTGCACAAAAATAGATTGAGAAACTTAAATACAACAACATAAATATCTTTTAGAAAAACAGAATGTTTCAGTTTAAGAAGTTTATAAGGCACGCGTGAGAAATAGTTGTGTCTATACAATATTCCTACGTGTCAGTTAGGACACGCGTGCCATAGGTTCGCGACCACTGCTATAGGAAGACTATCAGCGTAACTACCACATGTAATGAAAGTTAATTTATTTATATTAAGAGATAGTTGATTTACCCTAAGCCAAAAATCAATCTTATTAAGCCATTCAGATAATCGACTTCTTTCCAGTTCTTTCTAGAACTAAAATTTAATATCATATTATCATATCACCAATATAAGAAACTATGGCATTATTCGGTAAAACATTGTAATTATCGTTTATATAGAGGATAAAGAGTACCGGAGTATTGTACCTTGTGGAACCACAACTCTAACCGTTCTGGTTTCACTTACACATTTGTTCACATTGACACTCTGATTGAGTTCTATTAGACAAATAATTTTCCAACAATTGCTGAGGAATACCCTTGATTCCATATCTCCAATTTCCATTTTCAGTTTTAATTAAAAATTGACAATCACAAAGTTCGCTACTGGAATCTTTTAATTACTATTGCAATATGAGTATTGTATGTATTGTTGAATACTACAGTGGAGTTTTAGATCAATATCTGACCATAATTTTAGATATTTTATACATATAAGCAATAATACAAAAGAAAGAACATATTTACAACAGAAAAGAAAAATTACTAAATAAATTACATTTTAACTTTAAATAAAAGAAAAAGCACAAATTTTTCTTGAATGATTTAAGTCTGTACAAGAAATTCATCTATTGAATAAAAACATGTTTTAATTAGGAACTTGTTCCTTAATTTTTGAAAGGCTTTGTTTGTTTTTCTTCTTTGTCTGTAGATAACTGACTACCTAGGTTGGACACGTTTGACCTTGTATTAACGTTATGTATATCTTTGTTTGTAGTTAAACTTAAATTTGTTTTTAAAGATATGACACGCTGCTTCCCATAGGTAAATGGATGGAAGGTTTAAAATATTTAATTATGTAAATTTAGGTTAACGTGATATATTTGAGTTTATTCCTGTAATTATCCTAATAATTCTTTTTTGTAAGGCTAAGAACGCCCTTTTTGTGACTGAAAATGATCCCGAAACGAAAATACCATATGCAAGAATAGATTGCACTTCCGCATGGTATACTTGCATTAAAACTGATTTTTCTATTAGTTCTTTCGCCCTTCTAATTAAGTATGCTTTCCCATTTAGTTTTTTTTAATAAAGCGTCCTTCATGACATCCCATTTTCCCATTTATTTGAACTCTAAATTAATAAACAAATAACATTTCCATTTTCAATAATATCTTATGAACATATTTTATTTTTGTACCAACTTAATTTATTCATAAATATTTTTAACTTATCTATAACCTTACAGTAATAAATATTTTAGAGATAATACAAAAGGTTAAGAAGTATTCAATAATCCACAACATATAAAGAAATTTATTTGAATTAACAAAATCGTAAGAGAATTTAATTAATAACACACTTTAATGTCTGAGAATATTACTAATTAAAATAATTATTAGCAATCGTTGTTTTCAGTTTTTCTTTTGCTTAGTTTTATTTTTTCTTTTACAAAGAAGAAAAATCAAACAAAACCTTTCGAAAATTAACGAAAAAGTTCCTAATTAAAAAATGTTTTTATTCAATAGTTGAATTTATTGTACAGACTTAAATCATTCAAGAATAATTTGTGCTTTTTCTTAAAGTTAAAATGTAATTTATTTATTAACTTTTCTTTTCTGTTGTAAATATGTTCTTTCTTTTGTATTATTACTTATATGTATAAAATATCTAAAATTATGGTCAGATATTGATCTAAAACTCCATTGTAATATTCAACAATACATACAATACTCATATTGCAATAGTAATTAAAAGATTCCAGTAGAGAACTTTGTGATTGTCAATTTTGAATTAAAACTGAAAATGGAAATTGGAGATATGGAATCAAGGGTATTCCTCACCATTGTTGGAAAATTATTTGTCTAATAGAACTCAATCAGAGTGTCAATGTGAACAATTGTGTATGTGGAACTAGAACGGTTAGAGTTGTGGTTCCACAAGGTACTATACTAGGTCCGGTACTCTTTATCCTCTACATAAACGATAATTACAATGTTTTACCGAATAATGCCATAGTTTCTTATATTGGTGATATGGTAACATGATGTAATATGAATTTTAGTTCTAGAAAGAACTGGAAAGAAGATATTAGTCGATTATCTGAATGGCTTAATAAGATTGATTTTTGGCTTAGGGTAAATCAACTATCACTTAATATAAATTCATTAACTTTCATTACATTTGGTAGTTACGCTGATAGTTTTCCTATAGCAGTGGTCGCGAACCTATGGCACGCGTGTCATAGCTGACGCGTAGGAATATTGTATAGACACGCGACGCGAACTATTTCTCACGCGTGCCTTATAAACTTCTTAAACTTAAACCTTCTGCTTTTCTAAAAGAAATTTATGTTGTATTTAAGTTTCTCAATCTACTTTTGTGCAACATCAAGGTATTTTAACCAGTAACTGCTATTTATCTGGTCAATTTGACCTTTTCACTGTTGTGTACGCAGTTAAAGTACACAAACATAGTACCAGTTAAAAATTATTATTTCTGAAGCTTGTTATTATTATCTTATATTTTTTCATACAATAATAATCTTCTTCCTCTTGTTGCCGTTACGGCCTGTTTAGGGTTTTGGCATTCTGAGAGTTGTCCGTCTACTTCGGTTTCTTGCAGAGAGTTTCCAATTTGCCATCAATATTGCTCTCGCGTCTTCCTTCGCGCTGTTCAGCCACCTTGTCCTCGATCTACCACGCGGCCTGCGTTATTCTATAGTGACATCCAGTCCCTGTTTGGGGTGCCTAGTGTCCTCCATTCTGTTTATGTGTCCCGCATATCGAAACCCACCGTATTTAATTGTCGCTACCAAATCTGGTTCATCTGTCAAAGATCATGTATCATTCATATCCGCAACACCCGGTTTGTATTTACTGGGCCAAACATCTTACTTAGTATTTTCCGTTCGACGTGTTTTTTGAATTGCAGTTCGTTTGCATTTGTAAGAGTCCAAGTTTGTCATATGTCAAGACTGGTCTAAATAGTGTCTTGTATATTCTTAGTTTGGTTTGTGCGACAGGTCTTGGCTGCTTAGTATTGGGTGAAAACTATACAGGCAACGATTCCCTAATTGTATGCGGGTTGTGACTTCTTCGGATATTTAGTTTTTGCTGTCTATTATAGATCCCAGATAATTGAAGGATTCCGCCACTTCAAACTGTCTTCCGCCTATTTCTACCATTGTGTTGGTCCGATTTGTGTTCCACTCCTAGTCAGCGCCATATATTTGATTACGAACTTTTAGTCCGATTTTCCTCGCAGTTTCGTCCAGAGGTTCGTATGCCTCTTTTATTGCCTAAATGTTCCTGGCTACTAGATCTATGTAGTCCGCGAGCGCCAAGGATCACTTTAGATTTGCTGAATATTTGTTCGCTGTTTCCCATCGCCCTCAACGCTTTTCTAGGGTCAGATTGCATAGTATTGTTGAGAAAGCAAAACTTGTCGATAGCTGGCCTTGTATCCGCAATTTGCCTCTATACTCGGGCCGGCGAGAGAATGCTGCTGTACCGCGGACAGGCCAACAAGGACCACGCACATATGTATCTTTGTAGGTCTAGTTTCCTTCTTTCTCTTCCAGAAGTCTTTCATCCTGGTCGACTGCGCAGCTCTTCTTTCAGCAGTCCATTCTCCTCTGTTGAGATTCTTCTTCTCCCCGACAAGAATTTTGAGGCCAACATTTTTTTTTCTGTACTCTATTCGGTTTAGACAATTTTCTTCAGTAATTTTGAATTTTTGAACTTCTTCCTTCATTTTAGACGTTTTACATAGCCCCCTTGCCCTTTATAGTTCCAGATTTTATCAAAAATTTGTTTGTTTAACCTTGAGCAATCCATGCGGACCATACGACTGAAGTCGCCGTTTTCTGATCATCACTTCAAGGTTGTCAATTTTACTAAAAATTTCTGCATTGGATCTCAGTCTATAACCTTGCTGTGTTTTCCTAGGTTCATAAATCCTTCTTAAAATTCTTCTTTCTATCTTGAGCAAATTCTCCATTCCGGTTATATTTGTAGTTTCCATGCCGTACAAGATGACTGGTGTAACACCTAACAGCTGTATTAAAATGTTGTAATGTTGCATTGATAGACAAGTTTTATTGTATATATTTTTTGTACAAAAATTTAATCTTTCCAATTTCCCTTTTTTGTTCTCAATTGCCAATTTCTCCGTCCCATTGCTACTAATTATTTCTCCAAGATATTTAAATCGGTCAGTGACCCTGATGCTCCCATAATTTGTTTTTATCATTTTCTTAGTATATTTCTGATCACTTGTCATCATCTATGTTTTTACCAACGAAATCTGTAAGCCCGCTTTTTCTGCCGTTTCTTTTAACTGATCAATTTGGATAATAGTTTCTTGTTCTGATTCTTTCTACCAATTTTAGCACTTGAATCGTTCTTCTCCCAAAACGTCTTCATTACTTTATCCAAGACCAAATTGAAAAGCAGTGGTGATAGACGGTCCCCTTGTCTTAGCCCTGTTTTAACCTCGAAGGGCTCGCTAACTTCACTTAAAAATTTGACTGGAAATCGTATTAGTTAACGTAAGTTTTATTAAATTTATGGTTTTTTGATCAACTTGGTATTCCTTCAATGTATCAAAAACAATATCCCTATCCACTGAATCATACGCTTTCTGAAAATCAACGAATGAGATAAAGATATTCTTTGGTCTGTAATTTTAAACTAAGAATTTGTTCTGCACACGATCTATTCCTTCTGAAACCACCTTGGAACTCACCAAGCTGTGGTTCGATCTGTGGTTCAAGTCTGTTTAGAAGTAATTTGGCAAATATTTTATATGTGACAGACAACGATGACACCCCCCTATAACTATTGACATCAATTTTTGAATTAAGGCGATTAACCAGTCTTCTGGAATTGCTTCCTCAATCCAAATTTTCTGAAATAGATTTGTCGTCGCTATTAAAAATTCATTATCTACAAGTTTCCATATCTTTGCAATTATCCCATCCTCGCCTGAGGCTTTATTATTTTTAAGTAACAAATTTAAATTAAATTAAGAAACACTTGTATTATTATATGGTTTGAGTTTTGAATGTGTGGGGTATGCGCACAACAATCCTAAACTCGTCGAGACCAGATGCATTCTCTCGCCGGCCCGAGTATAGTATCGTTTAATGTTATCCGGGTTAATTTGACAAGCTTTGCTGGTATTCCAACTCTTCTATTAACCTAAATAATTGGTTCCTATTTATGCTGTCATATGCTTGTTTGAAGTCTATGAAGAGTTGATGCATCTCAATACTATGCTCCCAGCAATACTCCAATTATAGCGTATACAGAAGATCTGATGTGTTGTTGACCTGTTCCGCCTTAACCCGCAATGATAGTCCTCCAGAATCTTCTCGGCATATGGGTTTATACTGGCTGTTAATATACTGTCGAGAACCTGCATTAGGTAAAACCTATGATTCCTCTGTAGTGCTACATTCTTTGCGGTCTTCCTTGAGTATTGGTATGATTATGGGATATTTCAGTCCTCAGGCATTCGCTCCTGTCTCCACACGTCCTTTATAAATCATCATGTGGGTTATATTTAAATCTGGAATTAACTGCTGACGTTAGCACAATGAAAGAACAAACTGTTTAAATTTATTAATAGATACTATCTGTACTATAAATACTAGAATCGCAGAAACTATAAATCGCAGAAACTAGTAGCTAATTGAAACTAGTAACAAATTTAAACAGTTTGTGCTTTCATTGTCGCATTATCACCAGTTAATTCTACATTTAAATATCCTTTATAAGTTTACAATAATAATAATAATGATACATAAATAATTCTTATTTATTGGTACAAAACGACCGGAAAAAGAAGATTCATTTTCACTTGTAACGTGTTTTGTAAAATATTCTGTTATTTGTTCTGGTCTTAAACCATTTATATATAACCATTTATATTAATCAATTTTAAGTGTGTTAAGTGTATTATTTACAATATCTAAAGATAATAATATGTTAAAGCCTAATAACAAAAGGAATAAGTTATGGGGAATTTTCTCCCTTAATTAGCATCCGTAAATAAAATTGAAGGAAGCATGTCCAAAAGGGCCAAAACTAGTGTCTCTTTTATTCACTTGTTATTTCTCTTACTATCAGTTATTCCGTTCAGTCTTTCTGCTTTCCACTTCTGCCAGCATCTTCAAGTCGTCATATCTGCTTTACTTACTATAATATTATACTTAATAAAACCCAATCCATTGCAGTGATTCTATTATATTATGATTTTATACAATATTTCTTATTTATCTTATTCTTATTATCGCTACTTATTAAAAAGGTTTTTTATTAATAACAAAAAGTGTTTGTGTTTTTGGGGGGCCCAGAATAACCGATTAACAGCATTCCAATTCATTTTAACGAAGTAAATTGTTTCCGACATACGTGTAAGGGCTAGGCCGCACTATGGTTTATTCCAGCGAGCGGTTAGCCGCTAAAACCGCGAAACCGCTCGAGAAGCACACACTACGCTATTAAAATCAGTCGCAGGTAAAAACCGTGGCCGCTTGTATTAGCTTTTTTTGTGTGGGGGTCGTTTGGCTGCAAAGCCTTTCTGCACCGCGACCAACTTGATCTATTGTGCTTGACCCTACTACAATTAATCTCCCAGGAATTCAACTTCGTGAACGGAGTCTAAGATATTTCTGAGAGGCTTGCTACTCAGCTCCAAGGTGGTCATTCTTGCGACCCCGAAGTGGGCAAGCCTTATGTGTGCTAGCGCTACACATGTGCACATTATGTGTTCAGCGGTTTCTTCGTCTGATTCACATAATCTTCAGACATCTTCCTCTACCTTTCCCATTTTGTGTAAGTGATATCTCACCGGACAGTGTCCTGTGAGTATGCCTACCAAAGTTCTGATTTCTCTTCTAAAAAAGCTTAGCATCTGCTGCGTTTTTACGGCAGAATAGTTTATGAGCATTTTAGCTTGCCTCTTTCCTGGTGTGTTCTTCCAGTAGGTTTGTTTTTCCTCTTCTTCCCATTTCTTAGCCACCTGCCTTACGTGGGCCTTTGTAAGCCCACAAGTTGGCTCCGAGCCAAGCAAGGGAGCCTCCGCCCCTCTTTTGGCGAGTGCGCCAGCCATTTCGTTCCCAAATATGCCCTGGTGACCCGGTGACCACATTTGCGTGAGTCTGTTACCTTTCACCAGTTGCTTCAGGGATTGTTTACAGTTCCACGTTAACTTGGAATTAAAGTTGTGAACTTTTAAATTCCTTAGAGATACCTGGCTGTCCGTTAGGATGTAGATTTGCACTCCTTTAAGACGTTTCTTTAGGCAGATTTGTGCGCAACTTTCAATGGCTATAATTTCAGCCTGTAGTACCGTGGGAGCCTGGCCCAATGCCGTGTACTCCCTGTGACTCCGGTTATACATGCCAATTCCTGTACAATTAGCAGTTTTTGATGCGTCGGTGTACCACATCGGTCGGTGGACGCTTTGTCTTTCAGATGTTCGATTCTTTGAACACTGCTTGGGCGGTCATTAATGACCACTGCAACGGCTGGGTCAAAGTCGTATTCTGTAGACATCGTATCCCAGGGATGCTCCCGAAATTTCTTTCCGATTTGTTCCCTTATTTTCATGTGTCTCTGAATAGGCGATGTAAACCTTAGTCTCAGAGCACTGAGAAGACCTTCTTTTTCTACCTGTTTGTTCAGTGGGTTTAGGTTCAACAAAACTTCCATTGGTGTGGTTGGAGTATTTTGCATCGCTCCTGTTATACCCAAGCACGCGAACCGTCGAAGCTTTTGTAGCATGCTTTGGGGTCATTTTTCCTTTGTTTTGTACCACCATACGAGAGAACCGTAGGTGATAATAGGTACCACTGCTGTGTAAGACTATAGGACCATTTTGGGTTTTAGTCCCCATGTTTTCCCAAAAAGCTTACGGCAGATCCAAAAGGCCGTTGTGGCTTTTGAGAGCGTTTTGTTCAGATGCGAGTTCCAAGTGAGTTTCTTATCCAAGGTTACCCCTAGATATTTCACCTCCTCGGAGAACTGTAATGTCTGACAATCAATGCTCGGAGCTTTCAAGTTTAGTTTCCTCTTTCGGGTAAAGGGGACCATTACTGTTTTGCTCGGGTTAAAACTAAGGCCCTACTTCTTGCTCCAACAGTTGATGATGTTAAGTGCACTCTGAGCAAGGTTCATGATTGTACTACCAAACTTACCCCTTATTATGATAGCAACATCGTCTGCATAACCAACCCGTTCTTTGTTACGATCATCAACGACCAGGCACCACAGCAGAGGCGATAACATCCCCTCCCCTTGTGGGCAGCCTCTCTCTGTAGTTACCGTCCTCGTTGATCCCCCCAGTGCCCCCAGTGGTTATTTTACGATTGGTCAGCATGTCTTGAATCCACTCGATGATAGGGTGTTTGTTGATCCGTTTGTTGGTGGCTGCATTCTTTATTGATAAACGGGCTGTGTTGTCAAACGCTCCCTCTATATCTATAAAGATACCTACTGCAATAGTATTAGCTTACTTGACTCACAAAATCACACGATTAAAAACTCCGGAGGTTTAGCCGAAGTACGACCTAGCTCTAATTCGAGTTGTGAGCTCCGCCGTTAAACTCGTAAGTCGAGGTATTTCCAATTTATTTTCTGCTGTTTTCTTTTAAGTACTCAAGACTCAAGAAATTATGCAAAATATTTATTTATAGTGTTCAATTTACATATTGATTTTATATTTGTAAATCATATTTTGTATTAGAATTTTCACAAAATGCAAATACATAGTTATAATGAATGTGTATTACAGGTTTTAATTGAATGGAAAACATTTTCGAAAGCTTTGATGTTTGTTTAGTGGTTTCAATAAAAATATTTACGATGTACATTTTAAGAATCATATAAATAAATAGAATTTTTGTTTATGTTATATTTAGTTTTATAAATTGAAATCACAATTATTTTAATGTAATAAAATAAATATGAATCATTTATAAACAATCTTTATAAATATTCATTTCCGTTTGTTTATTCTTTTTGCTGCATTGAATTCCATTGTATTTTGCATTTGAATGAATCTATATATTTTTTGAAGAAATCGCATTCTTAACAAACATATTGTTAATCAAAGAAACTAAAATGAAATACACATTTCAAAATTATAATAAAAAATAACAAAATCTTACTTCTTCTATACGAGTTTGTTCAATTTATTCGTAATCTTTTATTATTTTGATATTGATTTATTCTTATTTTCATTATTTTATTGTAGGTTTTGTAGATTTCGGTGGGGTTTAGTACATTATTATATGAAAAAATAATGAAAATAGAAAACAATTCTAATAATAATCAAATCGATATATTTTTATCTAAATTTATTTATTTATTTACATTGTTTAGAGTCAATGGCATGTCAAACTCATGTCAACTATGAAAGGCATGTCAAACTCATATGATATTGCGGACCACATGATCTGTTTTGTACTAAGTTGAGGGCCGCATGTTTTTACTGTACAAAAAAATAATAAAATACGATTCTTTATTAATAATTATATTATGTATTTATTAGGCTCAATGTTTTTTTTATATTATTACATACATAGACATTTTATATTTCACATTATTTTTTACACTGAAACTATAAATATTCTATATTTAAAATAAAAATAAAAGTTATAATAAACAAAATCACAGTATAATATTACTTTTTAGAAGATATTTGACATCGTTTGTTGGAAAGCAAGTCATAAATATTTCTAGCTAGCTTTCAATCCACCTTCGTGGCACTCAACAAAAACCAGAAAAATAACATTCTTTTTTAAGATCATGTCTTTCCGATAACTTAAGTGATTAGCCATCTGAAGACGCGTTTCGAGATTTATCTCTCATCAGTGCAGCTTTGCTTTTATGAATAACAATTTGTAAAACACTTACTTGAAACCCACGTGGACTATGGGTTACATATTTTTAATTTGACATTCCGAGGAAAGGTTGAATATATTTATTAATTTAGATGATTTAAGAAGTTTTTTTTTCTATTTGTTCTTGCCAAAGTAGGTAATAATTTTTGTTTGAAAGCGTTAATATTATCAAATAGCGTTGTAACAATATGATTTCTGCCTTAAAGCTTAATACCGAATTGTAATATCAACTGAGAAAGCCAAGTCCTTTCTCCATTGTCCATCTTTTAATTCAGCACATTCATAATTTTTTATTTTCAAATTTATGATTTTCGATTTCCAAAATTATGATTTCGTCCAGCAATTTGAAGAATCGCTTTAACACTTTAATTATGTCTTGAAAGTCATCGCCATCATATTATATGGAGTATCGTCATTCCATATAATGTGGTAGATCTGAGTATTCTATATCTTCCAAAAATAAAACAAATTGACCATGATTAAGTCCACGTGCTCGAATATAATTTACAATTTTGGTGACATAGGAATTGGTGACTTCCAAAAGTTCGCAGCCGCGAATAAAAACGGCCAGCTGAGCAACAGAGTAGACTTGAAATGTTGATATTAAATTATGCTGATTTCTCAAATTCTCGGCTATTTCATGAACTGTTTGGTACAGTATTTCGTCATTAAACTTACACTTTTTTTTTATTTGAGCTGGATATAAATAATACTTCCGCTGTTTATCAAAAAAAAATAATTAAAACGTCTCGGCGGGCCACAACCTATGTATTGTCGGATCGCAAGCGGGCAGCGTGTTTAGGCCGACATGCCCAGTTTAGACCCATAGAGGATCACATAAATCAAATTATGACCTGTTGCTGTTATTTTTCTCGTTCTTCCAGAATAGTTTCACTATCTCACTATGCTTAGCTCGACGTTCATCTGTCCATTTTCCTCTTGGTATCTTGGGTTTGTCCTCTGATACAATTTCCCAGCTGTAGACCTTATGTCTGAAGATGTTTCGACTTTCGATGTCTGTCAGAATTTCAGTGGTCGTTTGCGGAAATCGGGTTCTATGTTGGTGTATTTTTCTATGACAATATGACATTGATTGTAGACGATATCCTTCGTCTGTGAGTTTTGGGCCAAGGATTTTTCGGATAATTTTTCTTTCGGTCTTCTTGATATTCTCGAGATCTCTTTTGTAATTAAGGTTTAGGGTCTCGCTGGCGTAGAGTGTTTCAGGTTTGATAACAGTCGTGTGGTGTCGAACTTTTGTGTAAATGTTTATGCATTTTTTGTTGTAGATGCTCACAACTTTCCCATATGCTTTCCGCATTTTGAGTTCCCGTGCTTTTTGTGCTAATCTTTCTGTTCCTGGAGGTTTAATAATTGTGCTTGAGTATTTGAAGTGACTAACCTTGTTTATTGTGCCGTATTTTGTAATTACATTTTTTGTTTTGATGTGTTTTGTGGCCATGAATTCGGTTTTCGAAAAGTAAATTTGTAGTCCAACTTTCTCGGCACATTCTTTGAGGACTTCGATCTGATGGATTGCTTTATCTTCGTTTCGTTTGTTCATCTTCGGAATGGATCGCGAGATCATCAGCGAAGGCTAGGCGTATGACGTTGATGTTATCCTGTTGTTTTCCTAGTCTTATGGGTCTCCATATGTTTTGATTTTCAGTTCTTGTTTCCATGCTTTTATGACTTTGTCTAAAACAATGTTGAAGAGTACTGGGGAGAGGCTATCACCCTGCCGGATACAAATCTTGATGGGGAAAGGTTGTGAGATTTCTCCGTAAAATTTGACTTTGGAAGTTGTGCTTGTTAGGGTTTGTTGGATGAGCCGTTTTGTTTTCGGATCCAGATTGTTTTCTTCGAGTATATTAAACAGGGATTGTCGGTCGATGGAGTGGTAAGCTTTCCTGATGTCGCCAAATGTGCAGATTGTTTGGAGATTTCGTGTAGCTCGAATTTTCAGTATAGATTTCAGGTTGAAAATTTGTTCGGTGCCTGATCTGTGTGATCTGAAACCTGATTGATATTCCCCAATTAGGGATTCGAGTTTGTAATGGAATTTACATATAATGGATTTTGTAAGGAACGGAAGGAGGGAGATTCCTCTGTAGTTATTAGATTTACATCAGATTTGTCTCCTTTTTGTGGAGTGGGTGGATGAGTGCGCATTTCCAGACGTCTGGGAGTTTTTCGCCAGATTTTCTGAATGATCTGTGTGATTTCCTGTAATGATCATGGTCCAAAATTTTTCAGTAGTTCAGCGGTGATTCCATCTTCTGCTGATGTGTATGGGGATCGTTCGGGTGGTTCGGAGCAATTAAGGAGCTCGGAAAAGTAGTTCTTCGCAGTTTTCTTGGTTGGTGAGTGCAAGTTTTCCATCATGTATCTTGAAGGTCAAATTCTGTGGTGAGTACCACCTGTGGTGATTTAAATTTGTTTGCAAAAGCTTTACATAAAGGGGATATAAAGGGGATCAAATTATGACCTGTTGTTTTTATTTTTCTTTTTCTTACAGAATTGTTTCATCATCTCGCTATGTTTAGCTCGTCGTTCATCTGTCCATTTTGCTCTTGTTATTTTGGGTTTTTCCACTGATATAATTTCCCACCTTATGTCTAAAGATTTTTCGACTTTCGATGTTTCTCTGTGAAATGTTGGCGTGTTTTAGATCAATTTTGACCTGTTTTACCCAGACTGTTGTCGTTTTCATTTTCTGTATGTACTTCAAAACTCTCCCTGTTAGTCGGTTATCATCTAGTCTCATAACGTGCCCGTAGAATTTCAGTCGTCGTTTGCGGAAATCGATTTCGATGTTTCGATTTCGATGACGATATATCCTGCGTCTGTTAGTTTTGGGCCAAGGATTTTTCGGATAATTTTCCTTCTTGATGTTCTCTATGTCTCCTTTGTAATTAAGGTTTAATATCTCGCTGGCGTAGAGTATTTCAGGTTTGATAACAGTCGTGTAGTGTCGCAATTTTGGTGCTAATATTTATGCATTTTTTATTATAGATGCTTGCAACTTTTCCATATGCTTTCCGCATTTTGAGTTTCTTTGATCTTTCTGTTCCTGTAGGTTTATATAAATATTATTAATGCTTTTTATATTGTTTCAATCTATGATAATATAAATCGCCAACCATTTCTTGGACCAGGGTTAAACTACCATTAATTATTTGATAATTTCATGACCAAAATAGAGTAATTGATTCCATTGATTGACGATTGCGGCAGTGGACTCATTTTCAAAGTGGGAGGAAGCCGGCACAGGCGCTTTAAATGGCCCGCGGGCCAAGCACGATATAAATGATTTAAAAATCTATGATATCTTCTTTCTTCCGGGTGTGTCAGAACTTCACCGACAAACTTTCAGTGCTGGTTCTATGATCCAAAATAAGCATAAAACTTAATGCATATGGGTTCAAAAACGCTTAATTTGCGAAATACTCGACAAAAAAAAATGGAAAAACAATACCGTTAAAGAAAAACGGACAATAAGACATAAAACATAATCTGAAGCGATTGATTTGTACCAACAAATAATCGGTGTAAACCCAAAAAATATGAATTTACGATTGCTTTATGAAAATCATATGTCCACTTTTAGTTGAATGAAAATTGTGTGTTCTGCTCATAAAACTACCCAAAGGTGTTTCAAAAATGTATTCTTTCGAAGAACTAGCAGATATGCATTTAGCTTATAGTGCTGCTAACAGCAACGAGCAAGCAGCTGCAAAGATTTATGGAGAACGTTTTAGATTCTAAAGATACAATTTTTTCTAGCGACTGATTTTTCCCATAGCGTACTGTGTGTTTCTCGAGCGGTTTCGCGGTTATAGCGATTACCGCTCGCGGTAAAAAACCGTAGTGCGGCCTCAGCCTAAACAACGCTTCGCGAACAACTCTTACACACTTTTAGAATTCACAAAGTCCATGCACTGAATTGTAATGACTTTGCTCCACGACTCAATAAAACTTTTACTAAATGTAAGTATCCACCAGAAGTATCAGCTGACAAAATTTGAGTACAAAATTTTCCACTGGGGACGGCATGGAAAATCATTTTGTCTTAAGAGCTTTTTTGAAAATATGTCGTCAACGCCTCAAATTAGAAAATCATAGCTGGTATATTCGTATGTAGTACGTAGGTGTCTACAAAAAGTATTCTTTGCAAATTTTGTAAAAACCTTCGGTTTAGTCACAAAAGTAAAAATATAAAATGCAAAAAAAAAATTCAAGGGGCTTTTCTGAATTTCGATTTTCAATTTACATGGGTTTAAATGGAGAGCGGAGAGGTTTAAAAAAATCCTTTTGAAAGTTGAAAATGACAGACTATATAGAAGAAAATCTGCTTTATCACACAGTGTAAAATACATGTTCGGCAGAAAACAAGCACGACTTACAGTTTTGTAGGTGGTTCTTGAACGGCACACAACAGAATGAACGGTTTCCAGAGTTGATACTTTTTACCGATGAGGCTACGTTTCCAAGGCAAGAAATGTTCGTTAGCCATAACATGCACGTGTGGGCAATGAAGATCCTCTCGAAATATATGGTATAGATATCAACACCGATTATCAATTGATGTTTGGTGTGGGACTGCTAGCAAATATTTGATAGGTCTATTTGTGTTGCCGGATCGCTTAACGGGGGCGGCTTATACAAACTTTCTGGAAAATAACTGCGTCAATGGATTAGACCTGGTCGATATACAACTGAGACATGACTTAACGTCGCAAAATAAAATTAGTCGGAAAATATGTATCGTATCCCTGGCTAAGTTTTAATTTAGAAAATCCCCCGCAGCAGCCATCGATCCGGCGGAGGACTTACATTTTAATTCACCTCTCGGTCAATTTTCAACCGATTTCTACAAATTTGGTCTCGAAAGCTGCGTGAGGAATTGGACTAAATTATTCTGCAGGAAAAAGTTGCATTAAGTGAGAGGATATAATAGGAGCAAGTAGTGAGAGGATATAATAATAATAAGTGTAATATATCCCATATCTTGGGCAATTTGAACATTTGAACGAAATAAACCGGAACATCGTGTTCAGTACTTCCATTTCCTCCGGATGAACTGTAAAAAAAAGGTCCGAAAATTTTCCGAGAAAAATCAATCGTTTTGATCAGGAAAAAGTGAGTTTTCGGTTTTTTGACAATTTCTCTGAAACTACAAATCCCAGCGAAACCATTTTCGGCACGCTGAGACTAGACGACAAGACGAACAAATTCATGTGTAGATTGTATGGAGAGATTCATGGCGAAATTCTGAATTGAAATTTTCTAGAATTTCGATTTCAAAAGTCTATATCTCGAGAACGGTAGCAGATAATTAAAAACCGATTACGGCATCGTCTTCTGGAGGTCATTTCTCTGCGGGTTCACATAGATTTCCTTAAAAAATATCAATTAGTTTCCGAGATCTGTGCTCGCTGGACCGAATTTCCCGATATTTCGCTCGATTTTTCCAATTACGTCGAGTCATATCTCGCGAACAGAAACAGCTAGCACAATGCAATTTGTATATTTACAACCAGCAGGGAAAACACTTTCAGACGCAATTTGAAATTTTCCAAACGCCTGATAAATAACGATTTTACGGAAATACGTGTTATCTCATTTTACGCAGATTTCACGGAGTCATAACTTTTGAACGGTTCATCACGGAGAGTGCTTGATGTTGCACCAACACATTTTAGTTGTCAGGCCCGTGTATGATACGATGCGAGGTATCCTGGTAAATGAAAAGGCAGGAACGGTGCGATACCATGGCCGGCCCGGCCCGCTCCCCATCTGAGTTCCCTGTTTTTTTTTTAATTTATGGGGTCATTTGAAAACCATGGTGTACGAAACTCCAGTCAGAAACAGTTAGAAACATGCCCGCTGTTTTTTTGACGCATTCATCTTTCTTTATTGCAGCGGTGTCGGATGTGCATTGAACACGGTGGGCGAAATTTTGAACATTTTTGCAAATTGTACAGTAGTTCTTTTTGTTTGTAAATTTTATCAATAAATTCCACCCCATTACTTTTGTTACTGCTAAAACTTTTTTGTAAGACGTTGATTTGTGAAAGATAGACGAAAGCATTTGTGACCATATGTATTCAGAGTTTTATGCTTATTTTGTATCATAGAAACAGCCCTTAAAGTAGGTTGAAAAACTAGGTTGAAGCTAATGCCTTGTGTTCAATCTAGCTATTGCACAAATTTAATAGATCTTTGGATTACTCCTATTTCTACAATATAAAATATTACCTTATTATCTTAAAGGTTATTATTTCTGTGAAATATAGTCATTAAAACAAATAATGTTTGTTATAAAACATTGTGTTGGTAATAGATTCAAATATTATGTAATTTCGAGCTAAATTAATGTAATTTTTTTTTTATTAGTAGTTTTGTTGCTGGCAGTAATTTTAATTATATTTTAAAATATTAAAAATATTTCAAAACAAATTATTAAATGTTATTAACATTTTAAAAACGAAATAATTTGTTGTGTATAATTTTATTTCATGGTGTTTCTTTATTTAAATATTCCTGGTTGGAATAGCAAGTGTTCTTGTTAAATGTAAAGTTTTGAGTTTCTATCGTAATTTTTAGGATTATACTAATTGCGTTATCAATTAGAACTTTTATCTTGGCCGTTTAAAACTTTTGAAATTTATCTCAATTGTATAAACTACGAGGCTTGCTAATTTAAAATTACGTTTTACGAAAATTACGTTTTGGCGAGATAGTTTTGTGTTTAAAACTTTGCATTTATTTGTTTATTGTACAGTTAGGTAGAAAAAAAATGAGGTAAAAAAGGAGATTTCAAAAATTATGACAAACTAAAACAAAACCTAAAATGAATATTGAAAGATTTTATTATAAATTTTTCGTTAATTTTACGCAAATTTATTTCTTTCAAATTGAAATTAATAACTTTTTCGATCTATTGTTTAACTAATCTTTGCAAGGGTACTTTTGTTAGGTAAGGGATTGTATTAATATTGTTTCTTAAAATTTAGAACAATCATTAAATCGATTTTGACAAAACAAAAAATATATATTAATCGTATATTTAATTATTTGTAAATTTAAGTATTACTGTAATAGTTGCTCGCAATTTTATGTTAAATCAATCAATACTTCATATAAATTTTACCTAGTGATTTAAAGAAAGGTTTGTAGATTTGTTTAAAGAATGCTAAAAAAACTGTTTCTGATGAATATAATGCCAAGTATAATTACTAAATGTAAAGAAACGCCAATAAAAAATATTTATGGGATATTTTCCCCTACATTTTTTCTATTTTTAACAAATATGTTTATATTTAACTTTTTTCAAAACATTCTTTCCCAAAATTACCAAATTTTATATGCAGATATTTCATTACATTTTAATTTTGTCTCTGCTTTAATTTCCTCAATTTATCGTGACAATTGTATTGTATTAATAATTTTGTTTTTTTTTCGTATTTTCAGGAACAGTGTGTAATATGTGTGTAACTGCATAAATCAAAATGACTATTGCAACTAGAGGACAAGGCATTCCCGGCGATTCTTCTGAAAATCAGGTAACAAAAAATTACTTTTATCTACTAGCACACCAAAATGAACACATGTATGGCCTAGGCCGCACTACGGCTAAACCGCCGTGGTTCTTAATCGCGTGATTTTGTGACTCAAGTAAGCTAATACAAGCGACCTCACTTGCGGTTTTTTCCCGCTACTGATTTTTCACTTAGCGTACTGTGTGTTTCTCGAGCGGTTTCGCGGTTATAGCGTTTACCGCTCGCTGGAAAAAACCGTAGTGCGGCGTCGGCCTATAAGTAAATTATTACATGTGAAGGATGCTATTATAATAATCGTGTGTAAAAGTATCCAAATCGTTCGTAAAAGTACAATCCAAATTAAATGGAGTTTCATTATTAGACGTTTCTTTTTACTATGGCAACAACTCGCGTAACTAAACAAAAAAACATAGACGCAGTGAAAATAATTTTTCTGGATTATATTAAAATTTAATTATTTTTTCTTATATTTTATCAAGTCTCGGCTTCTCAGTCTATATTTATCTGGCTATAACTATATATACCATAACCTAATCTAGATTAAATCTATTACATCAACAATGACCAAATAGTGTTCCCGTCGCTGTGCCTTTTTACCAGTTAGCAATTTTTGGCACAGAGGAGCTGAACGTTCTAACCTTATTGTGTCAGTGATTCGAAGTATTTTGTCTGTCAAAATTACAATGTTTCAATATTATCGGTAAGAAACAATTTTTTTTTGTAGATTCAACAGTATTTTAACATGCTTCGTAGATAAAATCATGTGTGATACACGTGTATGAAAGGCTTTAATCGCAATGACTGCTTCTTCATACAGTTGACACAGACAAGTCACAAAAAAACTTAAACCAATTTAAATATAAAATATGTAATAAATTTATCGATAAATTTCATAGTTTTGGCGATCTTGTACAAAGGCCGATCTTAGTGAATATGCATAGTACATATATGCGTGGTATAATAGAGAAAATGCATTATTTTTTTTTATTTTCTTAACCTTCGAGCGAGCGCGCAGCCGTAAAATTTACGGCGAACTTATTAATTTTCTAATGAAATGACTGTACGCGTGTAATTTTAAGTATAATCCCTATCTATTCTTCGAACAATGCTTATAGGTTATGTTGGTGGGGATTATTTGCTTTTGTACCATAAAATTTGGTCTGCACTGAGTCATAAGGGAATGAAACTGTTGGGAATAAAGTCTATAGCGCGCGACTACTAGTGTAATTGTAGTATAAACGTAGTGTAAATATTGATATTTTCTAATAGAAATTTGATGACAGACAATTATTATACAAGTGTCCCCCTCGCTGACTATTTACTGGAAAAAAAAAATTAGGGTTATTGGAACCTTGAAGAAGAATAAATGTTAAATTATATCAGAATTTCTGCCTCACAAGAGTAATGAGATTGAGAAGAATTTATTTGGATTCCAAAAAGACAAAATGATCACTTCTAATGTGTCTCGAAAAAATGCTGTGTTGACACAAAATGTGCTCGACATATTCTGTTTTCAGAATAACTAGACGATGGCCTTGTGTGGTTCTTTTCAGCCTTATTAATATATGCGGAAATATTCACAAATTTTATATTCCTTTGCTGACCAGTCCGATAAAAAACTGCACATAAGGATATTTTTGCAAAATTTAGATCCTACCCTTATGAAAGAGCATTTGACATTCCGAGCGAGCCTTCAGAACTTTCCATCAGATGTGCAGGAATTTTTGAAAAGAAATTATGGAATGCCTAAAGAGTGAGTTCGAGATGAACAACAAAGTCCAAAACGCGATACATGTTGTTCGTCGTGCGCACGGGACGAAAAAAACTTCATCATCAATGAAATGCATCCATTGTCAGACATTTACATGTAAGCTTCACAATTTAACAAAAATTGTCTGTTGATTATACGAATATACGTAAATAGTGAGTTCAATTCTAACTAAAAATTTGTTTTTGCCTGTGCTTTTTTTGTGTTTATTTTACTTGTTTATTAATAGTTTTGCAAATAAAATATATTTTAAGCTCAAATACTATTTTTCTTTAATTATTAATAAATACAAAACTCTATGTTATCATAAAATAGTGAATATTTGTTGTAAACTGTATGACGTAAAATTTACGGCGCACGTGTTCGCCCGTGTTAAAATAAAATGCGCGCCCGCTCGAAGATTAATTCACTTTTTACTTCGTTTTAACATAGTGCAAATATAAATACCGTAGAAAGTGTTTCAATTAATTTTGAAAATAATATATAAAATACCGATTAAATTTGACATCTTTGAACGGTCCCATTTATCGCTCGCTTTGGATGACGTCGCATAACATATTGTGATTCAGTGTTGTTTACTATTTTCATAGGCAGTTAAGGATTTTTAGTTTGAATTTGCTATTTCGATAATGGAAAAAGCTAAAAAACCGTTTTTTCTATTTAGCGTCTATAATGAAGTCATTAAAGCACTCATATGGGTTCGTTAATGATTCGCCGTGTCCTTTAATAATTTAATTTTTCAAGGTTGGCTCCGTTGAAATTCAGATCTATCAACCTGTCAGAAGTGTCATATTTTCGGCGAGATAGTTCTGAGGTTATGTGATCTGTGAAAATCGCGAATACACAAATTTAATTAAATAATGGTAATAAACGATATAACACTTATTTAATTTAAATTAATTTAAACCACTTTCAGCCATTGTTCTTGATAATATATAATCTCACCTTATACCCAAATCGTACTAAGTAATGGAAAACACTACATAAATATTTCACAGCAATACAGAACAGTGAAAATCGACGCCGATAAATGTCATAATGTCACAGAGCATATTTCGATTCGGCCAATGGTGATGCGTTTCGCAAATTTGAATTTTGTTGGTATGGCTTGTATTCTAAATTTACAAACTAGGTATGTATATATAGGGTGTTTGAAAAATAACTCCCTATTTTTATTGTGTCATATAAACTATTCAAAGTGATACACACTATTCTAGTTTGTGGTGTTTGATTCATTAACTGTACATGTTTTGCTTCCCTGCAGCTGGCACGTCTGCTGAACCTTGAGACGACGCCAGAGCTCAGTTCGCTTAATTCAGTTCAGGCGTGCAGTGTGGTGCAATGGCTAATCCGCAACAAAAGCGCAGTGTATTATTTGGCTTGTGCAAACTGAATCTGTTATAACAGTGCAACGTAATTTTAGACGTCAGTGTGGTGATGAACCTCCACAGCAGAAACTATCCATAATTTGCTACATTCAAGGAAACTGGTATTTTAATAGGAAATTCGCCAGGTAGACCGTGAAGTTCTAAAGATGTTGTTAAACAGATCCGTGTTTCGTGTGTTCGGAGTCAAAAGTTGTCCAAAAAAGTAGCCATTTGCACTGCAATGCATGCCTGAGAACTGATTTAAGGGAAGTGAGTCTTGGCACCGTCTCAAGGTAAAGCAGGTGCGCCAGTTGCAGGGGAGCAAAATTTGGACAGTTGAGGAATCAAATACTACAAACTAGAATAGTGTGTATCACTTTGAACAGTTTCTATGACAATAAAACTACACGGAAAAAAGCACACTCTAAAAATTACAGTTTAAATAGTAGCATCGGCCTTACGAATTTGAAACTGTAAAAACTAACAATTGCTTTTTTTTAAATTACAGTTTCCGGTATTATTAGTAAATAAGTTTTAAAAATAAAAATTCTAATTACAGTATGCGTCTGCAATCTCTACAAATTTGTATTCGTAAGGCCGCTGCTACTATTTAAACTGTAATTTTTAGAGTGTACTTTTTTCCGTGCAGGGAATTATTTTTCAAACACCCTATATATTAGAGGTTTGCAACCTTTTATAAAAGTTTTTTGGCGAGAGGAATGCCCGAATTTGTTTATAACATTTTGCACATGTACATTTTGTTGTTTTGTGTAATTATAAATAACGAATATTAAATTTAAAATCAACTGAAAATTCGTATATAGCAATACTATTTGAAAAAAAAATGAATCACGTGATAATCACTTGTGGTCTAAACAGGCGATAATTGTATCTAATTTCCGCGGCTTGTTGGGTCCTTCGAGGTACTTCATTTGAAAATCAGTGTACAGGCTGAGCGAAACTCAATGTCTCAGCTCTATTATAAGAAAATGAAAAACGATAGAGCAAAAGAGGTTTTTAAATATGTGGTTGATTAAATATTGGTCCATTTTAAACCGAATTTGCATATTTTTCCATATTTGGAAAATGATGTAATGACGTGATCGAATTTTGTATTAAAAAAAAACCATATATTTTGGCATATTAAGAGCTAATTTTTCTGAACAAATTTTGTAAAGAAAAAAATTGTTATCTTTTCAGGTAACAAATTTTAAGCAAATTTGTAAAACAAAGTTTATAAAAATTCGCAATCGTCAGGTTTTAAACACGTAGCCTTTTGAAACAAATAGCAAAAAACGTATCTGTCAATAATTAAACATTATTAATTAGTGTTACTTATTAATTTAACATTACAAAGTACATAATATGTTACTACTTTAATTATTACCACAAAAAGAAACAAAATTATATAGGTAGGATTATATATATTATATAATCACTACAACAAATTTTCAATATGATCACCTTCTACTTTTAGGAACACTTATCTCTGACATACTTCTCTCACCGAAGCCTCACGAAATATTTCTCTAGATCAGGGGTGGGTTTAGGGGTAGGTGAATTTTTATCTCTCGGGTCACATTACTTATGAAAATTTGACCGCGGACCACATTAAACAATTTTTTGTTTTGTTATTTGCATACCACGATCGTAGCATCCATACAAACATATACACAATAATATTCTTGGGTTTTTTCTTAATGTAACAATATTAGGGTTGTCCAACTGCAAGTGCCCCATAGGCCGCTTAAAAAATGCGGTTTGGAGGGCCGCATTATAAAATACTACAGCCCACTTGGACACCCCTGATATACACTGCTTGTTAAACAATATATTTTTAGAGTCCGTAAATGTGTAGTGTCTATGAAATAGTGATAGCTAGATAACAAAGTAAACAAAACTGCTAAACATAATAAACAGTCATCGGCATCGACTTTCCGTATTTTTTATAGCTGTTTTTATTTTAGAATCACAAAACCAACTTAAAGTTTTTATTGGAAATAGATATTTTCTTAATTATTATTTTCTTATTTCTAAGTTATTTATAAAATGCTTCGCGGGCCGCATTAAATGTCAACAGGGGCCACATGCGGCCCACGGGCCGCTATTTGCCCAGGTCTGTTCCAGATAGTTCATCGCAAGCATTTCTGTTTATTTCTTTTAAATGTTCTAAGTTAGCAGATGGTGTTGTGCAAATTTGATTTTCCAAAGTTGCCCACAAGAAGTCTAGTGGGATCAAGTCCGGTGATTTAGGCACGCAATGTCCATTTATACCAGGGGTGGGCAAATATTTTAGTCAGGCCACATTTTGTATGAAAATTAGACCGCGGCCCGCAATATTTTTTTTGTATTTTAATAGTTGTGTCTACATTTTTATGAAATAGTAACAGGTAGATAAGAAGGTAAAAAAGACCTGGTAAACATAATAAGTATATAGGCATTCTTTTGGGATTTTTTTTTTAGTTTTTTTTATGTTGGAAAACGAATTAATACCATTTCATTGTGGGTAATATGTATAGATGATATATTTGTAATTACTTTCTCAGTGTAAGTAATAATTTTTGTAAGTAATATTTTGCAGGACACGATAACAAAACCAACCTTTTTTTTGTTTTGTTTTTTATTTTTATTGTTTATAATTATAAATAGATATATATATTTTTTAATTAAAGTGATTTCTAAAGAGATGCGGCTTTGCGGGCCGCATATAATGTGGACTCATACGGCGCGCGGGCCGCCATTTGCCCAGATCTGATTTATACCCATCCAATTTTCTACGAGTATCATTTATATATTGGTGGACAATTCTTGCTTTATGCGGTGGAGCTCCGTCATTCTGGAAACCCATATTTGTTCGCATATATAAGGTCAGCAAATTTTCAAGCACAGGAAGTTGTTCTTGAAGAAATTGCAAATTTCTTAGCAGAAATATGGACCAATCAAATACCCATTAATAATACCTCGCCATACGTTAATTAACGAAAGGGTTGAAACAATGGGATGGGCTAGCAACCACACTGTTAAAACTAGCGCTAGAATTTGTTATAAGACGTTTGGGTGTAGGTAGGGATAACATCCTAGCCAACAAAACAGTGCAACTAGCGACATATACCGATGACATTAATATTATGAGCAGAAGGGCCGACGAAGCGCAGATGACCTATGACCAATTAAAAGCAGCTGCAAAAGATAGCGGGCTCAGCATCAACACAAGCAAAACAAAGGCGACGACACAAAGAAGAAGGCGCGGGCCAGAATTACAGTTCCAAGACAGCATCGAGGATGTCAACAAATTTATATATCTGGGTGTGAAAATCAACAAAGATGTTACCGGGGACGGAGAAGTATGACGCCGAGTCCTGACAGCAAATAATGCTTACTATGTAATGGGGTAAATATTAAGATCTAATAGTGTGCACCGCAAGAACAAGCTTAGAATATACAAGACAATAATTCGTTCCATCGCATGCTATTGTAGTGAAACATGGACTATTACCGAAAAAACAAGAACGCTATGGACATATTTCAGCGCAAGGTGCTACGTAGGATTCTAGGAGCGGTAACTATCGGAAACATCAAAAGGCCAAGGTACAATAATGAGCTATACCGGATATACCAAGAACCACCGAACCACTGATCTACATTCATCCGACTGCAAAGACTAAGATGGGCAGGACACGTGCTCAGGATGGACGACAACCGTCTGCAACTAAGAGCACTGAACGCAAAAATGCAAGGCAGGCGGCCGGTAGGGTGGGCCAAGAAAACAGTGGGAGGAAGAGACGCATACCAACTACTCGGAGTAAGAGCGTGGAGAAGAACAGCAAAGGACAGGGAGAATAGAGGACAAAAATACAGGTAGCCAGGGCCCGATTAAGGCTGTAGCGCCATATGAAGTAGAAAACGTTAATTCCAAGTGTTCTTGGTTTTGAACCGGATTCACAAAACGTGGGTTTTCAGTAGCCCAAAATAGCCCATTATTTGATTGGTCTTACCGTTACTAACAAAACGGCTTTCGTCCGTCCACAACGCATGCTGAAAAAAGCGATTGTCATTGATCTGTAACGTTGCCATCACTTATAAGCAACCTAAGTAATTCTTCGTTATTGATGTTCATCTGACAAGTTCTTAACTTTATAATCGTGATAACCATTTACTTTCAAAATTTGTTGTAACGAACAATATTTTCAATTCAACTCACGACAGGCTGGCTGAATCGAATTCCTTGAATGTACAAAATACTGCAAAACATTGGTAAACAGTTTTGTCAAAATTGATTCTTTAACAATTTTTCTTCCCGTTCGAGAAGAAAATGTCTTTATTTGCACGTAAATTTCGTTCCAATCTTGCAAATATTTTTAACCCTTAAACACCTGCCATACGTCTCAGCTGTGAAAATTACTGCTACTTTGGGTCTGTGAGACGTTTGTCAGGTGGTTAGGTGTGAATAACATATATCAGATAACAGATATCTTGGAATAACAGGTTCAGGGTATATCTGGGTGTATAACTGAATAGCTCTTCTAAGGTTCTTTCGAGATTACCCATAAACTAATAACATGTCGACTTTTTCGTTATGCATGAACTTCAGAATCAAATGACAACAACACAATTTAATATTAGATTATTTTAACTTATTAACTGACTTCGTAACTATCAATGATTGACTCGTGTAATAAAATATAGCTTGGGAGAAAGCCTGATTCATATTATAACACGATTTTGCTATTTGTTTCCAAATGCTACTTGTTTAAATCGTGAAGGTTGCGAATTTTTGATAATCCTGTTTCTTTACAAATTTGCTTACAATATTTAATGGAAAAAGTTTTTTTTATATATAAAATTTAGTCGCAATAAACATTTATCAGCTTATAACACAATAAAAATATACAATAGACGTTTTTCAAATGTGTTTATCTACTCGCACACCATAATGAACACATTAATAAGTAATTTATTGCATGTGAAGGATTCTAATATTATAATCGTGTATAAAAGTATGCAAATCGTGCGCAAAAGTCTAATGTAAATCAAATGGAGTTTCATTATTAAACGATTTCTGTTAGTTCTTACTATGGCAACACTCGCGTCACTAAATAAAAATCATAGACATAGTAGAAAATAGAATAGCGTAGTGGAAATAAATGTTGTTACGTATATTAAAATTGAATTAATTTTTCATATTTTAAATCAAGAATTCTAGATTTATCCACTCAGTCTAGATTTATTTGGCTGTAATATAACTTAACCTAATCTAGATAAAATCTAGGTCGTTGTCAATGTAATCTTAACCTAGGTTACATTGACAACGACCAAGTAGTGTTCCCGTCACTTTGTGTTTTTACAATTGTTAGTTAGCAATTTTTGCCACGGATGCGCTGAATATTCTGATTTATTGTGTCAGTAAAATTTATTGTGTTTGTGATTTGAATTATTTTGTCTCTCAAAATTACAATTTTTCAATATTATCGGTAAGAAACAATTATTTTCTTGTAGATTCAACAGTATTTTAACAAGCTTCGTTGATAAAATAATATATGAGACACGTGTGTGAAAGGAGCACTCATTGCGATTAAACTTTGCAACTCATGCACAAAAGCTCTTCTTCACACACTTGTATCATAAACTACTATTATTTTGACATTTCACTATTTTATTGCTATCTGATATACCTATGATAAGCCTTATTTTTTTATGAATTTGGCGACGCAAAAAAATTCGCTATCGGCCTCTCTGGGGGTCACGAACCGCGGTTTGCGTCTAAACGGGCAATAATTGTAAATAATTTTCACGGCACCTTTGATAGGTTCTTGGGATGCTTTACTTGAAAATCACTGTACTGTATTATAAGTTTGTATCACAATATTGAGCTCAATTAAATTTTTATAAGAATGAAAACCTAAATTATCAATGACCTTTAACAGTCGAAACTCGAGTCGTGATATGTCGAGAAATTTATATAACTGTGAATAATAAGTTATATAACATTTTTACATATTATAAGTGTTGTAAAAACTTAGCGAATTTTTCAATTCAATGTAATTATATATTAGTTGGAATTGCACTTTTGATACGTTCAAAGTCAGAAACTTCTTACTATTGCACTTTCATTATCTATGCCGTAAACTGTTCCAAAAATGTTGTACAAGATCACACTATCCGTACATTATCCATCTTAGGCCTACTGTCCACGTAGCCCCACGCAATACGCACGACATCGTCATTTTACACTTTTGTGCAGCTGACTTGCATTTTGCGTAGAAAGGGACAAAAACATCGGCATCGTCGCATTTGCGTATCGTCAGACGTTCGTCATGCAGCTCGCGCCGCAGCCTGCCACTACAAAAGCCATGTTGCGACACGCAAAAACACGTGTAGCGACTAGAGGGTATCTTTTCCCGGATATTTTTTTCTCGGGGAATGGGAAATATAAATTTATTTTCCCGGGAATCTCGGGAACGCAATGAACTTATTTGAGCGCAAGGTGCTACGTAGGAGGTAACGGTCGGTAAATTTATTTTCTCGGAAAAAACGGGAGGTTCAATAACTCAACATAAAATTAAATTCAAATTGTATAGTATACAAAACCTGTAAAACTAGTTCCCGGGAAACTAAAGAATTAAAAATAAATATCTTTAGGCCGCTCTTGGAAAATCCGTTCAAAAAGGGATTACTTTTATGATAGGGTAAATTCCAGTAATCCTACGAAGAATATCTAAGTTTAGATATTCTACGATCTTCATTTAGGCCGATCATTTTGTTTTGGGCCGATTAGGGCGGGATTATTTCTACTATTCCACGAACAGTACAAATGTACATTGGGCCAAGAAAAGGGCAGTGAAATAAAAACGTGCCTCCGTTTTTGCAAGCATTCGTCAAAGGACACCTTCGTCGACAGTAGGCCTTACTATATGAGGCGTTTAGTATCAAAACCAGCTCAATCCATTTTTATAAATTTTACAGGAGACACAAAAAACAGTTCACGCTCTGCCCATTTAATTTTTTCCAAAAATTAAAAGGTTTTTCGGATAACCTTCGGTGTACGATTCGAAATCTTTTGTTTTTAATTAGTAGTATTGTATAATTATTTATAAATAACAATATTTTGGATTGAGCTGGGTTTGCAAAAATTTGAGTTTTTTTTTTTTCATCCTTCCTTTCAAATTTCAATTAAAGCTGTGTGGTATCTTAATTATATTCACGTATTAGCCTGTAAAATCAAAAGTGTGAGTTGATTTAAAAAACCTAACCTAATCAATTTATTATAATAATATCGATTTGTTGTTGTAGAAGTTGTTGTACTGAATATTCAGTGATATCAAAAATGGTCTAAACTACTGGTAGGTAATGAAAAAAATAAAGACTTCTTCGAATCAGAATTATTATTATAAACTTAAAGTAGAAAAAAGAGAGATTATACAAAATTTTCATTAGATAAAAGCATTTTCATCAGAGTTCACATTGGCAACACATGTTTTCTTCACTACGTCCTTGTAATATTTGAGAGATTCGATTTCCATGCACTGATCCCCAAAATGCTTAGTGGGCAAGTTGTTAACGTCATTTATCTTTGCGGGAGCAATAGAAGCGCCAACAGCCACAGGGGAAGGAAGTAGGTCCTGAATAGTTTTGTGTTTCTTCGACACACTCTTGAAAGCTACGAATAATTTCATGTACGAATAATGAAAAACCTCTTATTTTGATGTCATTTTTCATCTCATTTGATTGAGATGAGCAGAAATCGTTTAGAAGCTGAAAATTTAAAAGCCACTGACCGGTGATGCGCAATATAGACGAAATAGCTTTAAAATCATACACTTTTCCAGCAAGGGAAAATGTGGTTCCCTCATGAACGAAAATTGCTGTATATTCTTCGGTACCTATCACTGTATTTTCCTTCTTTATATCCCTTTCTATTCGGCCAAATACGCGATCAGATATGCTGACGTAAAAAGCATGTGGCGCGCATGGTGGGCTTTAATAGAAGCATGGATTGAGCTGGGTTTTAAAAAACACCGGTTTTCGACCGGATCAAGGCGAATTCGTTCCAAATCGCTTTGTAGCTTGATAGAAACGACAAAAACCTATCAAACTACGCAAAGAACAAACTTTTGAAAATTAATGGATTGAGCTGGTTTTTATACTAAAGGCCTCATATCCAGACAATATATCTGTCACACTATACAAAAGTTTGTAATAAACTATAAATTAAGAACGTTTTTTTGCACAAGAAGTGCACATTGTACAAATTTCATGTGCTCTTTGTACGCAATCTCTTGGCATTTTTTGCAATTTGATCGTATTGATTCGATCGTATTTCGCACTTTGAGAGCAAAGCCAACAAAATCGAACAGAAGCTTATTAGGATCCGAACTGCGCTCTAAACATTTTTGTTTGTTTTTACTCGCTGATCATAATGTTTAAACTCAATCAAATAACAATAAATTGCATCGAATTACATTAAACTAATCAACAGAAAATAAAATTTAAAATGATCGGTGTGACACGGCTTGTAGCACAAAAACTATCGTTGCTGACTAACAGTTGTTGATTATTTCTCGATTAATAACGGGAATAACCGCCCTCTTGGAATGTTGATATCGTACTAACTGTCGAGATAGACCTAATGGCAACAGCTATTGAAATAACGCCTTTGTGCAATTTCCATTTACGATATTTTATTGAAGGTAGCTTAAATAGAGGTAGACACCGACACGCTGGAGCGATGATATAAAGAGAAGCGCTGGGAATTAGATACAGACGGTCCAGAACCGAGAGACATGGAACAACTTATAGGAGGCCCATGTTCAGCAGTGGACAACGGCCGCAACACGATGATGATTGAACGTGTCTACGTTTATAGACTAATGAAGGATTAAAAAAAAACATTTTCATATGATTTATATTTCGCTTAATATATAGTAGCGAGTCGCCGTTATAAAAAAATAACTTAATAACCGGTTAAATTTAATTAAATCTGTTATTATTCATCAACATAATGATAGTAAGTAAAAATCGTATTTAATTTAATAGTATGAATAGGATAGTTGCGACTGTTACTACGTGGTAATTCATATTTACATTGAATTGAAAAAATCACTATGTTATAACCACACTTATAATATGTAAAAATGTTATATAACTTATTATTTACTGTTATATAAATTTCTACATTTACTTTCGGGTCATTCCATGTCAAGTGGTCTAGGGCTACCCGCACGACCATCTCGGATTTGGCTGAAATTTTATATGGAGGACTCACTATATCCAAAATGAACTTTGGTAAAAGAAAAGTTCACTGATGGAATATTCATGGAGTTACAGTTCTTTGTTTGACCCCATACTGGAACCCGCGACAGTATGCCAGCGAGATTTCAACAACTTTGAATCCCAATATCTCATTTACAAGTTTTTCAAAATGCATGAAATTTTGCCAACTCGTACAACTTTATGGGCTTTATTCAATGAAATTAATCAAACTTTTTATGCATTGCACCCAAAAAGTGTAAAGTGCTTCAAAGTTGGCCTAAAATTTTACTTAAAAAAAAAAAAATGAAAGTTTAGGTTTCCACAACTATGGCTGTAGTTAAGCTACAGGCTTGATACTTCGCACATAGTGTCTATGTATAACTGTGTTTTCGAATGTGCAATTTGAACTTCCTAGTTACTCATGTTAGCTTACAAATTGAGTGTAAAGTTTGTGATTTGTGTAATGCGGCGAATAATAGGGTATTTTCAAACCGATTTTGCAAAAAAGAGTCATCCAGAAACTTTTTGAAACCTATTAAATTAGATAGAGCATGTTTTAAACCCCCTAAAAAGTTGGATAGATGTTTCAACGCGGATATATAAGGCCCTAAAATCAGGTACAAAACAGGGCGTCATTGCCGTGGCGACGCTGTACGCTACAACAAATTATTCACCTTTATCTTTCAAGATTGTCAGTTGTTTTAACAAAGGTACATTAAATAAGTGTATGTCTTCAATGGTCTATGGTGACTTTGTCAATACCAGTTCAGAAGCTTGAACTGGCAACCCCATCGCTATAGGGGTCACGCCCAATAGCTGTGCAATACCAGTCACGGGTGGGTTTCTTCATCCAGGTTCCCAAGCCTGTAGTTCGGTTTCTTTGTTGAGGTTCCAAAGCCTTGTGTGGGTATCTTTCTGGTTCCCAAGCCGATGATTGGGCTGCTTATCCTAGGTTCCCAAGCCTAAATTAGGTATCTTATAGCGTTCCCAAGCCGAAGTCTAATTTGATTTTAGCCACCAACAGTTCTTTTATATCTTTTTGTATTTACTAGCCACGTTCTTCAGTTCGGCTTCTGCAAATTGGTATTGTCGACCAGATGATGTAACAGAAGGAGCAGGAAGCATGCAAATGAAATGTTGTTCAGGAACCCAGCAAACATCTTGTTTTTTCTGGCCAATAAAATGAAACAGTCGGACCATGTGGGTGCATACATTTTTTCAGTGCATCGTTTTGTTCTACTGAAATTTCCACTATGTTGCCGACCCACCATTTGTTGCCGTAAATACAGGCAACATAACAGCCAGGAAACAGCTTGGGTAATTTCAAACTCGACATGGCAGCAGAAACTTTGGCAATAAAATTTATTGAATCATTTGAAAATCTGCTGACACAAACTGAATTCAAATCGACAGGTATAAATTGATGGTGTTCTTTTGTTCCGGCTATTGTGCTCCTTTCTTTCCACCTTTCTTCTTGAATTTTCTTGCTTTCTTCAACTTCTTCTTTTGCAACATACACGTACTTAATTCCATGCATGTTTTGGTCACAAAATTCCAACAAATCTTTTCGTGTCAATTCAATTTTTTCAAAATTTGCGGTTCATTTGTGACGTAGCAATGTGGCTACATTTCCTCCCCTTTACGAAAGATTGGGTTATAATATTTGTTTTTAGAGGCGTTCATGCCTATGCGGTAGGTGCCTGCCGTAATGCGTGGCTGTGTGGCCCTTGTATATTTGTGGCTATGCGACCAGTTACGTGATGTGAAGGTCTTTCATAATGGGAAATTTATAATATCGTCCTGTCAGTCTCGCCAGTGTAGCAATTTTAAATGCACACAAAAAGCTTTCTCGAGCTGGCTCGAAGTTGGTTCCTTGCGTGTTGTAATTCGTAATGTTCACCAGTCCGCCATCAGCTCGGATAGTTGTGCGCGTTAATACTACTATTAGTGCGGTTTGTTTGTGACGTAGCAATGTGGCTACAATTGCCATAGAAATGTGTTTTGGGTACAGGAGTTACCAATGCAATGAGGTCAGTAGGAAAGTAAGACATGGGTACTTATGCAGTACCTGTACATAGTACAAAAACAACTAACAATCTGAAAGATAAAATATTGCATGTTGTGGAATGTGGCATCGTCGTGGCAATGACGCTCTGCTTTGCACCTGATTTTAGGGCCTTATATATCCGCGTTGAAACAGCTATCCAACTTTTTTAGGGGGTTTAAAACATGCTCTTTCTGATGGAACAGGTTTCAAAAAGTTTCTGGATGACTCTTTTTTGCAAAATCGGTTTGAAAATACCCTATTATTGGCCGCATTACACAAATCACAAACTTTACAGTCAGTTTGTAAGCTAACATGAGTAACTAGGAAGTTCAAACTGCACATTCGAAAACACAGTTATACAGAGACTATGTGCAAAGCATCAAGCCTGTAGCTTAAGTACAGCCATAGTTATGGAAACCTCACTTTACATTTTTTTTAAGTAAAGTTTTAGGCCAACTTTGAAGCACTTTGCACTTTTTGGGTGCAATACATAAAAAGTTTGATTAATCTTATTGAATAAAGCCCATAAAGTTGTACAAGTTGGTAAAATTGCATGCATTATGAAAAACTTTTGAATGAGGTGAGTGAATGGGATTCAAAGTTGTTGAAATCTCGCTGGAATACTGTCGCGGTTTCTAGTATGGGGTGAAACAAAGGACTGTAGCTCCATGAATATTCCACCAGTGAACCTAAAATTTCACCAAAGTTCATTTGGGACATCAAGGGAGCCCTTCATAAAAAATTTCATCCAAATCCGTGCTGGTCGCGCGGGGCACTTTTTTAAAATTAGACCACTTGACATGGAATGGCCCTTTCACGACTTGAGTTTCGACGTTTGACGGTCATTTTCAAGTGACACCGAATCTCATAAACGCCACATTTTTTGAGGGGTTCGATTTTGTCTTTGGCATTAAATAATGTGTGGGATAATTTGGACGAAGGTTTTAAAGGCCACTTGTAGGTTTTGTTCTCTCAAAACGTTAGCTATTTGCTCGCTAGTTTTGCCAAAGTGCGTGAGGGAAACGAAAGTTTGATTGGGCGTTCTCGGATATATTTGGGACTTTGTGAATTGACTCAATTTTCTATTTATTAAATTTTGGATGAGAGTCATTGGGAAGCCAAATCTCATCCAAAATTTAATAAATAAAAAAATTGAGTCAATTCACAAAGTCGCAAATATACCGGAGAACGCCCATTTCAGATAAAACTTTCGTTTCCCTCACGTACTTTGGAAAAACTAGCGAGCAAATAGCTAACGTTTTGAGAGAACAGAACTTACAAGTGGCCTTTAAACCTTCGTCCCAATTATCCCACACATTATTTAATGCCAACGACAAAATCGACCCCCTCAAAAAATCTGGCGTTTATGAGATTCGGTGTTCGGAATTCTACGTGGGTCAGAACGAAGCATAACAATTCGTTTTCCAGAACACTCCCGTGCCTTCCTCTTAAAAAAGACACAAGCTCATTCTCTAACCATTGTCTAGAATCTAATCACAAATTCCCCGAAATAGCTAATCTTAAAATCTTGCATAACTGCAACAAAGGCCTCAAGCTTAATCTCCTAGAGTCATTAGAAATCTTAAAAAAAAAACCGTAATCCCTCAGTTAATCTCTAATCATTTCCCAACTTTTTAATCTCACCCAATCTCCGGCAGATAAGTCCTCAACTACAGACAAACAACGCCCCAACCCACCAAAATTATAGGGTTATATATTCAACATCATCAATTTTGTAAGTCACTTGAAAATGACCGTGATACGTCGAAACTTAGGTCGTGAATGTAAATGTAGAAATTTATATAATTTGAATAATAAGTAATATAACATATTTACATATTATAAGTGTGGTTAAAACATAGTGAATTTTTCAATTCAATGTAACTATTAATAGATGTTATGTAACGAAAGGTATAGTTAAAATAACTTAATAACCGGTTGAATCTGATTAAAAAGGTTTTTATTCAACAACATATTAATAGTAAGTAGTACTAATAGTAGTTCTGTAACAAGATTTACCATCTTATATTTATTCACAAGATAGTAAAAATCTTTACGATCTTTGCATAAATGTTTATACGCGATTTTTAACAAAGGCAAACGATCTAGGAAACTTGATAAGAAAATAAAATTTGGTTACACATTTGTAAGATTGTAACTGTATCTTACATCATACGTTTGCCGTGGATGTTTCACATATCACACAAACTTGCTGTAGGTACTTAATATACTCAATACGCCTTAAAATACATTAGATCAATACCTAATGTTTCGCCTTAATGCATTGTGTAATAGCAGGAAGAGTTTTGCCTTGTTTCCTTCAGATTGCTTTAATGTCCGTAAATATTTCAATGTCTGGTACTAGGAGTTTCAATTAAGAAAGTAAGTAATTCAGTTAGAAATCTTTAAAAGTTTTGAAATAGTTTTATAGCAGTTTCAGTTTCCTATTTTAAGGAATTGTTTATCTAGCATCCGTCTTCAAGTTTAGTTTTAAGATTTAAAGTTTTAAACTTTTAAAATAAATGATTTAGTATGGAAAAGTGAGAGTTTCCTTTAACCCTTTCAAGCATGACGATATTAAAAGTTTCCCAGCTTTTTGATGCTCAAATGTGAGGCTTTTAAAGCCGCTTCGACAATGGTCTAAGCATTATAATGGTGGGATATTTTTTTAAACACTTCGAAATATTGCAATAGCTACGTTCTCAAAATTGTGTACATTATCATGGTCTATTTATTTTCAAAAAAATTGTTTCCTCAAAAATACTTGTTTATGTGTGACTTTAGAGCGAAATAAACTGGAAAACCGTTTTCAGCACTTCGATTTTCTTCGGGAAACAAAAAAAAAAATGCATAAAATTTATTCATCCAATATTCGGTTAGAAGTATACAAAACTCAACATACAATAAATGGATGAAGTTCTACAATAAATAGCTGGATAAATATAAAAATAAATTAATCAATCCAAAATTCGGTTACTTCGTACAAAATAAATTACTTCATCCAAAAAAAGGTTAATTCATCCAAAATAAAATGTAATCATCCAATAATTGATTTTTTCTTACAAACGATTTTTCCTTACAATAATCGATTGAATCGTTCAACATATTCGAAATTCACCCAAAAAAGGTTTTTTATTTTTTAAATTTACGAGTGTATTTAAATCTTCATCCTTTTATTATATGCATAAAAATACTGAAAGGAAAAAACGATTCACCTTATTGATGAGTGGATTAGCTCGGAAATAAATTGCATTATTCTATCTGCTTATATATAGTATATATAGTGCTTCTTATATATAGTGCATCTATCATGTTCTTCTTCTTCTTGTTTCCAATAGCCCTACTTTGGACCACGCTTGTTCAACTATTGGGCTTTGACCCGTATTGTCGCATCTTCTGACGGTGTAGCTTCTTTCCCTCTTCTTTCCAGAGGGTACCTTTCCTTCGGGTTTTTTTCTGAAATCCACGGACTTCAGTGTTTTTCCTGAAATCCACGGACTTCCTTCAGGATGCATCTCACAGAAGACCGTCTATTTTGGAGATCTGTTATTCCCACTTCTTTAATATCCTTCTCGGTTTCTGTCAACCAAGTGGTACGAACCTTCTTGTTTTACCAGAATGTGAACAGACTGTTGGTTAGTCGGTTTGGAGTCAATCTTGCAACGTGGCCATAGAAAGCTACCCTTCTTTTCCTTGCATAGTTAGAGAGTCTCTCAATATGTTCGTAGAGCTCGGAGTTATGTCGTCTTCGGAATTCCCCATCTTCCTTTACCGGGAATGCCTAGGATCTTCCTGATGATTCTCCTCTCTCTGATTTCCAATTTCTCTACCAGACCTTTTCGGTTCAAGGAAAGACACTCCGTGGCATACAGTGCTTCTGGTAGTAAGACTGATGTGTTTGCGCTCTCTCTTTCGTTACACGCCGCGTTAGTTAGCAATAAAATTTGAAGGAATCAAGTCCTTGTTGTAAAATTCGTTTATTGTGAAGATATAATTGTATTTTGTATAAAAAAAATTGTTTGTAACGAGCAATCAAATTTTGGATGGAACAACCTTTTTTGTACAGTTAAACCTTTTTTTGGGTGAATTGATTTTATTTTGTACAAATCTATCAATTATTGTACTAAACCATTATTATTTGTAAAATGTATCATGTGAAATTTGTCATTTAATAGCTTTCAGTCCACCTTCGTAGCACTCAATAAAAACCATAAAATTAACATTGTTTTTTAAGATCATATCGTTCCGATAACTTAGGTGAGTAGCCATCTTCAGACGCGTTTCGAAATTTATCTCTCCTCAGTGCAGCTTTTTCTTTTTATTAACAACAATTTGTAAATATGTATGATATTCTTGTAAATATATTGTATATTTGTAAATATATTGTATATGATTACCTATAACTAGGGCTTCCAATACCGGGATCCCGAAAACCGGGATTGTAGTCTATTTTTTTCGGTATTAGAAAATCGGTATTACAAAAAAAATACGGTATTTCGGTATTTGTATAAAATATCTTATTTTTATTTATATTAGTTATTTCAATTAGCAGAACAGAATAAGAACAAGAATAATAAATTCGTATTTATACCTCTTCAATGCAATTTTTTTTTCTTTCCAAAATTACAAAAGTGCAAGGGGTTAACCAATTATAAAAGACGAAATTGCTATTTTTGCAAAAACAGAAGTAAGAGGAAAATATTTGCAACTGACGTACGACTATTTAAGTACAATTGCAAGTGTAGAATCGGAAAGGGCGTTTTATGCAGCAAGTCACTTATTTACAAAGATTTGGTCCAGTCTGAGTGACGAAACAATTGATTGTTTATGTTTTTTACGGGCATATTTTAATAAAACAATCTCAAATTGCGAAATGTAGTAATGTTTATGATTACTTTGTTCCGAATGTTTGCTATAAATAATTTGTTTTTTTATATACAGAAGGAGTAAACAAATGTTTAGTTTTTATGCTTATTTCGTTTAAATATTTTTTTGTGTATAGTTTATAACTAAAGAAATATATTTTTAAGTTTTTCCTTTGTTTTCTTTTTAATAAATCAGCATTATCATCACAGTAGAGCACGGTAAATAGCTATATTTTCGGGATTTTTTTTGTAAAGAGCTATATTTTCGGGATTTTTTTTGTCTCATTGAAAAAATCAATCGAGAAACGGTAAAGTAAGTTTAATAATATTATTAAAAAAACTACAAAAAATATTTTTTTCAAATTTTGTTGACACAAAATGACGGCTGTGTGGCACTTGTCCGGAGACGCCTATTTTTGGAAGGAGGTCCACGGGCGGACATCTAGACTCTTTAATTTTTGACCTCTAACAAAAAATCTAAGTTTTTTAGTTTCTATATATCAACAGCTATGGAGCCACATAGGATTATTTCAATATATTGATTTTTGGCGAAATGTTTGCGTTTATTAAAATTTAACCTAAAAAAAAAGACATTTAAAATTGTTCATGAAAAAAATCAAGTAGTAAAAAATAATCCTACGTGGCTCAATAGAGTTAGGTTTTTGGAATATACTACCGAAATTTCAGATCGATCGGTGAAGATTTGGTTTCGACAAATGTGACAATGTGTCCGCCCAGTTAAGAAAAACTGGCTTCGAGAAAAACGCGTTTAAAGTTTTAAATCTAATCTGCGATGCCTGCACCATACAGCTGGCCTTCTAAATCTATCTCCTCCTCTTTTTTGCTATTCCGAATTGCTTTTAAATCGATGCGGGCTTGTTTTACGCCGATACTCAGTGATCTCTCCGCCTTCTGTATGCGTTTCTCATCTAGGTCCATGCATAGTTTGTGACTTTTTAACCCAATTTTCATGTCCATGACCTGGATTATACGTAGAATTGATATTAACTCGTCATTAAAAACACGAGGTGATGTTTGTAGTAATTTCGAGGACTGCTTTGCCGGAATGCGTAGTTTTTGTAGTCAGGCGCCCACACTGTCGAGTAGAAGCTTTCATTGCTGTTTTGTGTGAAACCCCTGATGCAGCGATTGAGAAGATCATCCGTAGTGAGTTGTTGATAAACTGGCTGAATAGCTTCATAAACTTCATCACACATTGGTGCTTTGTGCGTATAACCATCCAAAGTGTCCGAAGATTTCGCCCTTTGCCACGAGCACCATGAATTTTCTCCAATCGGGCAATCGTCGTGTTTCAGATAGTCATTCGTAGATATTTTGTGAAGCAATGTGGCCCTTATAGCTTTCTTCATTTGTTCAACTGATTCACAATTTCTGACGCCTGACTGACGCTACACACCTATTCTTGGAATGTATAGTACATATAGTGACTCCTATAGACACTCTTAAATACTATAGACTTTCCGTCTTACCTGCTCCCGTACTCGAAAATTACAGCGCGCCCCGGGATCACAAAAGGCGCTCGGCGCATACCTGAGAGCGTTGCGACAGAATGGAAAACTTGGGCATTTAGACATTTTTGCAGCATTCCATCTTTTGGTATGTCATTTTTAAAACCATAAAGCAACTTTTGAGCGAATTAAAAAAAAAACGATTTTTTTCTAAATTTCACTGTGATGTTCCCCCTTAATAATTATAAAAATCCTTCGAAAATATTTTTTTTTATAATATCGGTATCAATACCGGTAATCCGGTTTTGAAAACAAATAATACCGGTTTTAATTTTTTGCTCCGATATTGGAAGCTCTACCTATAACGTAGTATGGTTTTACCAATTCTATTTTACCATTTATTTCAATAACCTGCTTTCAATAACAAGTTCATGTCTCTCTCACGAAATGTCAAATTATAAATATCCAACCCCTAATCATCATGTGGGTTTCAGGTGAGTGTTACAAATTGTTATTAATAAAAAGCAAAGCTGCACGGAGGAGAGATAAATCTAGAAACGCTAGTTATTTTTATGGTTTTTTTTTGAGAGCCACGAAGGTGGACTGAAAGCTATTAAATAACTGACAAATTTGACATGAGATTTGTTTCGGTAGTCCTAAAAAGACTCAGTAATGTTATAGAGCTCCGGAAAGATTGAATATATTATATATATTCAGGCTGTGTTCCAACTTTATTAAGTTTAAAAAACATTTATTATTAGTTTTTGTTGTTACATTTAATTTGCTTAATCTTGGATTTATATAAAATATTAAAATTTTTAATGAGTTTCCGTGAGTCACAGCAAATTACCTAATAATAATAAATTATATAGGTGTGTGTCCTTTTACACGGAAATGCTTTCTGTATATATTAAAGCAGGTATAAAATCTTAAAAATGTTGTTAAGATAAAAACGACAATCTGAAAATTCATTTTTCAGATAAGAGAGTTTAATCGTAAAATTATGTTTGTAATTTCGCTTGATCCACATCATTTGTAAACTGTAATTGTATGTCATTAAAATTACAGATTACAGTAAGTGGAGATAAATAATGAGGTAATTGCAAATTATTATTTTTTGTATGATTGCTGATTTAGTGTAATGAAACATGTTTCAATGAAATCATTATTATTATATCTTTTACAGAAATAAATAATCCATAAATTTTACTCTTCCTGTAGAAAAAACTATTAATATTTTTGTATTAAAACTTGGCTAGTTTTAGTCTCGAATGGGCATGATGGGCTCATGGGAATACACCTTAATTAATCAACATATTTAGTAATTAATCTTTATTAATATAAAAACTTGTCAAGGCTAGGTAGACCACTAGGTAATTATATTAGGTCTAAATTATTTAGATAATCCGAATATTGCGTGTTAAAATTATCTATTGAAGACTAAAATCTATTTCCTACATGTGCGCCGTTATTGAAAATAGTATATTAAAGAACTAGTTCAATATGCGCGATTTTTAAGCACGCGTCCATGCGTAACGAGGAGTTTTCTAATGGACAATTTTATACTATTTTCTATTTTGCACCCTTTTATGCCATTTCTAAATAAAAAAATCACCGACACATATTGAGAAAATTGTGTCGCACTCGGCGATCCATTAACGAACCCATATGAGTGCTTTAATGACTTCATTATAGACGCAAAATAGAAAATATTATATTAAATAACGAGTTCAATAAACGCGGTTTTTCAGCACGCGTCCATGTTTAGAAAACGACGAGCGTAGCTAGGAGTTTTCTAATGGACAGGTGCGAAAAACGCCTTATGCACGATTTTTTTATACTATTTTTTCTATTTTGCGCCCTTTTATGCCATTTCTAAATAAAAAAATTGCCGACACATATTTAGAAAATTGTATCGCACTCGGCGATCCGTTAACGAACCCATATGAGTGCTTTTGTGACTTCATTATAGACTCAAAATAGAAAAATTGTTATCTACGACCACTATTGTAATTGCCCATTTTGTACAGTTCGTGGATTATGTAAATACATCATACAACACACATATGTAACAATCCGCGATTAATGTTATTTAATAATTCAAAATTTTACTTGCTTGTTTGGTACAATTCGTTGATTGGTTGAGAGCTGCACGTTGATACTATTTTTAAATATAGTACTCTGTGATTTCCAAACAAGCATTAAACGTCACATCATTCACATAGAAGCTGTAACTCATTTCGTTTTTTCAAATTTAAATCTAACGAAAACTACAAATAAGTACTAAATAACAAGGTAATGTAACCATTATTAATGTATTTCTTTTCATTTCTATCAAGTTAAATAAAGTCGAAGATGTTACATCAAACATATTTTTCTTATTAAACAGAAACAAATTAGTGTGGTCGTAGATAAAGTATAGTACATAATTCGAGTTGTAAGGCAATTACGTACTCGCGGAATTACGGAATTAACTGTTCCGATCCTTCGTAATATGCTTCTTACAACTCTCATTACGTAATATACTATTACAAATCTGTTAACCCTTTCGCTACCAATTTTATTTATTTTGTTTATCGGATCCCTTTTATGATTTTTGGCCTTATTATGTCTAAAAAACATCATTTATAGCTCAACTTACTTTTTGTATGGAGGATGCTTGTGGGAAATATAGTCCCATTGGTATTTTTTATTGTATTTCTTCTAATTACAGTATGATCTTATATTTATGAATGGTAAGGCGTAAAGAAGCACTTCTTACACAGAGCAACTTTGCACATTGTACACAAGGTTTTGGTTCGTGTTTCTTTGCTCTTTCCTGAACAGTTCGCACATCTTCGTTTAGAGCTACCTTGAACTGGGAGATGATCTCCAACATTGAGCATAAGTTTCATTGATTTGGATGGACGTCCAGCAGATTTCTTACGTTTGATTGCACTTGCTTGTTTGCCCACAGCCATCAACTGTTCTTCTAGAGCAGTGGTTCTCAAACTTTTTTTTTGCTGCGGCACCCTTATCGAGCTAAAAAAATTTAGCGGCACCCTTGTCGGGCTACACAAATTTCGCGGCACAGCTACCCTAAAAACGGTTTGAAAACTTAGAGAAAAAAAAAATACAAATTCTATGCCCAATTATCTTTAATGGGATGAATGAAATTGTTTGGAAGATTCTTTAAGTTTGGTTAATTTCACCTTAAAATTACTTGATACAGAGTTTGCTCCTGCACCTGTTTTTAATGTAAACGTGTGTTGAGAATGCAACATTGAGAAAATTTGCGGTTTCATTTTGTTTTTAAAAGATGTCGGAAAGGTATCCTAATTTAAGCAGCCAATCGACATCAGTGAATTGTTGGATAAAAAGCTCTTCTGTAAATGTTAGTACAAATGTGGTCGACTCTTGATTAATTATCTTCACGGTATCATCCTATACGACTTCATCTTCTCTTCTTGCGGCATCATTCTAGTTGCCAGAGAATGTGGATGGATGGCACAGTGGCTGCCGGTGCCATTGTCTGCCACTTGCTTCATTCTAGAAACGGCTCCCTTTACTTTTCCAACCATTGCAGCCGATCCATCGCTGCAAATATCACATTTGTTCCATTTCAAATTATTTTTCTGTATATATTAAAATTTTCTCGTCGGTGGTGTAAGTTTCAAGCAATTCACTCGTCAAAAGTTCTTCTTATATTTGCATTTCGAATGGATACCTTACAAACACATCAAAAACAGCAAGTCCCACAATGTCAGTACTTTTATGAAGCTGTAAACTAAAAAAAAATACAAATTTTCAACCTTCTTATAAGCTAGTTGTCTCCAGACTCTGAAATTGTGTAAATTCGCTTGCTTATAGTGCAATTTGACAGCTGCACAGTAACAATTTTCTTGTCCATGTCTGGACCTAAAATGCAACTTTCAACATCCTCCGCGCAAGGTTTAATCAGTGTCTTGGCAATAGTATGGGGTTTTCCAGATTTTAGTATGTGTGAACTGACAATAAATGCAAAAAGCCTCAGTTGCGTTTTCATTTTTAAAAATTCTCTACACCATGGATTACCCTGCCTGAAGAGATAAAGTGCGGTGTTTGATGATTTCTTCACCTCTATGTACTAAATCAGATTGATTGCATTCCAGGTGTCTTTTTATATCCATGGGATTAAATGGAAGCAAGGCTGGAAGCCTTGGTTTTCCATCCCAAAGGATGGAACCAAGCAGCTGTTACAAACAATTTTGTGACAGATAACGCATTGTCCATCCGGTGCTTATTCGTTCCCAACAGAAACAAAGCCAAACAATGTGAAGTAGCTAGGATAATATTTCCATATTTTGTTCGGATTGTCATTTGGTCGTGAGTTGCGTTTTCGCGAACTGAGGCAGACGAACTTGAATGATTTAGACTCGCAGCATCTGCTGGGATATTTCGTCTTCTCCGACGATGCTGGTTGTCATGGAATCAATCGCTTCAGTGAGTTCATCACCTTTCCGTTTCAAAGATCCAAATTTTAGCCAATTGTCCATAATTCAACAATAAAATTAATGTATGTGTAATTTTCTTTTAACATTTTTTGACATTTCTTGATTATTGCTGCGGCGCCTCAGGCATACGCTCGCGGCATCCAGTTTGAGAACCACTGTGCTAGAGGAACAACAAATTGTAACAGTGGCTTTTTTGTTTGTCGTTGTTCATTGAATAGAATTGACTCATTGACAACAGATGTCATAAACAATTTATAGAAAACGATTTTCCATCATTTTTTCGATTTTCTATCAAAGTCATAAGAACCGACTTTTTGGTCCGATAAGTCTACTCCAAATATCTTGAAGGCAAACTGCAGGTGGCAATTAACAAATTCCTGCTCAGAGTCATAGGTGTCTACTGGCCTGACAAGATCTCCAACCAAGAACAGTTGCGAGTAACAAATTAAAAGAAGATCGCCGCAGACATCACTGCCAGAAAATGGGGGTGGATCGGGTATATAATACGCCAAGACCACCACAACATCGCCAAAATCGCTCTAGACTGGAACCCCCTAGGGAAGAGGAATATAGGAAGACCAGTGCAACATGGAAAAGAACAGTTCTGAATGAAATTGCGACTCAGAAGAAAACCTGGTTGGAAGTAAAGGCGCTGGCGAAGATCCGGACTCGATGTCGGATGTTTGTCGAGGCTCTATGTTCCAAGAAGTAAAAGAAACATTTTATTATAGAGCACAATTGCTTCTGGGCATGGTACATCCTTTTCTCACCATCAGTTTGCTTTCTAGTTGTGCTTATTTCATCACTATTCGTACAATTTGTGATCACCTCCTTGCTATCTTGCCACCTTACGGCTAATGTGCCCACATTATTACACAAGAATTGAGAATCACTTTTCTTCAATTTTCCATCACTTTGGCATAAATTTTCGCGAAAGAATACAATTTCCTACAGCAAGGAAGGGAATGTTGTCCATCATTCTAACCCTTGCAAAGCAATCAAATGCTAAAGTGACTCGTGAATCCCAAATTGTAGAGATAAGTGACAATACAACCTTTTTCCCTAAGGTAGTAGTGACTTTTTCTACAGTATCGTCCAGAATGGACGATGCTGTAGAATATATATATACTGGACGATACTGTAGAATATATATATACTGGACGATATGTTCCAGAATAAATATTGAGATCATATTCATATCCCGTTTACGCATCGCATCGTTCCCATATTTTGATTCCACGCTTAATGTGTTTCAAAGGGAGATGTTGCTTCAAATTTGAGGGGCCTTTGAATTTGGCCATTTCGTCATGCTCCGGAATGCACTGTCATCTCTGCATTTTTGAAATATATATTTCAGGCACAACAACAAAGTAGCATGTTTTAG